>CM062527.1:22268159-27068159 GCA_031439595.1 Pterocarpus santalinus
TAATGTATTTGGGTTCAAGGCCCTGCGTGCCCTACGTCTGGAAGATTTGCGAATCCCTACTTCTTATATTAAAACTTTCCAAGGTCCGCCTCACGGCATCCAAGTTGAAAGAGATAAATTAAACAAGTATGGCCGTCCCCTATTGGGATGTACTATTAAACCTAAATTGGGGTTATCCGCTAAGAATTACAGTAAAGCAGTTTATGAATATCTCCGCGGTGGACTTGATTTTACCAAAGATGATGAAAATGTGAATTCCCAACCATTTATGCGTTGGAGGGACCATTTCTTATTTTGTGCCGAAGCAATTTATAAAGCACAGGCCGAAACAGGTGAAATCAAAGGGCATTATTTGAATGCTACTGCAGGTACATGCGAAGAAATGATAAAAAGAGCTGTATTTGCTAGAGAATTGGGCACTCCTATCGTAATGCATGATTACTTAATAGGGGGATTCACTGCAAATACTAGCTTGGCTCATTATTGCCGGGATAATGGGCTACTTCTTCATATCCATCGTGCAATATGCCTTGATTATCGATAGACAGAAGAATCATGGTATGCACTTTCGTGTACTAGCTAAAGCAATACGTTTGTCTGGTGGAGATCATATTCACGCGATCAGTAGTAGGTAAACTTGAAGGGGAAAGAGAGATTACTTTAGGTTTTGTTGATTTACTACGTGATGATTTTATTGAAAAAGATCAAAGCCGTGGTATTTATTTCACTCAGGATTGGGTTTCTCTACCTGGTGTTATCCCCGTTGCTTCGGGGGGTATTCACGTTTGGCATATGCCTGCTCTGACCGAGATCTTTGGAGATGATTCCGTACTCCAATTCGGTGGGGGAACTTTAGGGCATCCTTGGGGAAATGCACCTGGTGCTATAGCTAATCGAGTAGCTCTCGAAGCATGTGTACAAGCTCGGAATAAGGGTCGTGATCTTGCTCGTGAGGGTAATGAAATCATCCGTGAGGCTAGCAAATGGAGTCCTAAATTAGTTGCTGCTTGTGAAGTATGGAAGGAGATCAAATTTGAATTCCTAGCAATGGATACTTTGTAATCCAGTGATTACCGTTCGTTCCATTAATTGCAATTAAACTCAGCTCAATCTTCTTTTACTAAAATAAAAGGATTGAGCTGAATACAATACAAAGATACTTATTGCATAAATATATATATACATATATATTATTTCTTATTTATTTTATATTTCTTTTTATTTTTTCAAATTTCTAATTTTTTCTTATTTTATTAGATTATTAGATTTTCTTTTTTATATTATTATTATTTTAGTTTCGAATAGGATTCATATTTCGAATAGAATTCATATTAGAAATTAATATATATATGGAGTAATTAAATAAAAAGAAATAATAGAATTAATAATTCTATAATAGAATTATTAATTCTATTATAGAATTAAAAAATATTAAATAATATCAAATGGAATATATTTCTATAAAAGATTGCTCAAAAAAAAAATATAATAATAATAATATCTCATTTTCGAATTTGAATTCGTTTGTTGTCTCGATTCTACTCTTTTTTTTCAACACTAATATTGACAACAGTCTATCAAACAAATATAATCCGATCGATGAATAAATCGATCGATTTATTCATGTTACAGAGGCTTTTTTTTTACTTCAGGAAATGGTGAGTTCGCTAGATTTTCTGTGATACAAACATGAACTTTTTGATTCAAAGGTAAATATAAATAAAATAATAATAATAATAAATTACAAAAATAATGTATACCACTCTAGACAAGGGGGTGGTCCATTTTTTTTTATTGTATCTACACATCCTTTTTTTTTGGGGGGGGGGTTGCTAACTCAATGGTAGAGTACTCGGCTTTTAAGTGCGACTCCATTTTTTACACATTTTTATGAAGCAGCAATTGTTTCGTCCATACCCTCGGTAGGGTTTGTAAGACCACGACTGATCCAGAGAGGAATGAATGGAAAAAGCAGCATGTCGTATCAATGGCGAATTCGAAAAATATTTCATTCTTATTGGATCTGACCATAATTTTTGTTTGAATTCTTGGCTCGGAACAAAAAAAGATTCAGTTGGGTTTAATTAATAAAGGGGTAGAGCTTGGCAACTCCAATTATAGGGAAACAAAAAGCAACGAGCTTTCATTTTTTCATTCGAATGATTACCCAATCTAATTGTACGTTAAAAATGGATTAATGCTTGATGCGGGAAAAGCTTTTCCCATGAATGGATTATTTATTTTTGTTATGAGTCCTAACTATTAGCTATTCTCCATTATGGGGTGGCGAGAAATGTGTAGAAGAAAGAGTATATTGATAAATATTTTTTTTTCCAAAATCAAAAGAGCGATTAGGCTGATAAAATAAAGGATTTCTAACTAGCTTGTTATCCTAGAACAATTAGATGGAAAAAGCGAGTGGAGAGAGTCCGTTGATAGGTTTTCTTTTCTAGGTATCTATTCATATTCGTTCTAATTCGAATATATAATAGAATAAATACCCTGTTTTGATTGTATCGCACTATGTATCATTTGATAATCCAATTAATCTTTGATCCTTTGACAAAATCGAATTTTAAAAATGAAACAATATCAAATATATTTAGAACTAGATAGATCTCGCCAACGGAGCTTCCTATACCCACTTATTTTTCGGGAGTCTATTTTTGGACTCGCCTATGGTCATGATTTAAATATAAATCGATCCATTTTTGTGGAAAAGGTGGATTATGATAAGAAATCTAGTTTACTAATTGTAAAACGTTTAATTACTCAAATGTATCAACAAAATCATTTGATCCTTTTTGCTAATGATTCTAACAAAAATCCATTTTGGGGGTATAACAAGAATTTGTATTCTCAAATAATATCGGAGGGTTTTGCCGTCGTCGTGGAAATTCCATTTTCCCGACAATTAAGTTCTTCTTTAGAGAAGGTGGAAATCGTCAAATCTTTTCAAAATTTGCGATCAATTCATTCCATTTTTTCCTTTTTCGAGGATAAATTTACATATTTAAATTTTGTTTCAGATGTACGAATACCCTATCCTATCCATCTGGAAATCTTAGTTCAAACCCTTCAATACTGGGTGAAAGATCCCCCCTTCTTTCATTTATTAAGATTGTTTCTTTATGAGTATTGTAATTGGAATAGTCTTATTACTCAAAAAAAAGGGATTTCCACTTTTTCAAAAAGTAATCCAAGATTTTTCTTGTTCCTATATAATTTTTATGTATGTGAACACGAATCCATCTTCCTTTTTCTACGTAAGAAATCCTCTCATTTACGATTAAACTCTTATAGCGTTCTTTTTGAGTGAATCTATTTCTATGCAAAAATCGAAAATCTTGTGGAAATCTTTTCTAAAAAATTTTCGTCTACCTTATCCTTCTTCAAGGATCCTTTGATTCATTATGTTAGATATCAAGGAAAATCCATTCTGGCTTCAAAGAATGCGCCTCTTTCGATGAATAAATGGAAATACTATCTCATCTATTTCTAGCAATGTCATTTTGATGTTTGGTCTCAACCAGGAACAATCCATATAAACCAATTATTATCCGAGCATTCATTTAACTTTTTTTTGGGGGGTTATCTTTCAAATGTGCGGCTAAATTTTTCAGTGGTACGGAGTCAAATGCTAGAAAATTCATTTCTAATCGAAATTGTTATGAAAAAACTTGATACAATAGTTCCAATTATTCCTTTAATTAGATCTTTGGCTAAAGCGAAATTTTGTAATATATTAGGGCATCCCATTAGTAAGCCCGTTTGGACCGATTCATCCGATTTTGATATTATTGACCGATTTTTGCGGATATGCAGAAATCTTTCTCATTATTATAATGGATGCTCAAAAAAAAAGTTTGTATTGAATAAAATATATACTTCGGCTTTCTTGTATTAAAACTTTGGCTCGTAAACACAAGAGTACTGTATGCGCTTTTTTGAAAAGATTAGATTCCGAAGAATTATTGGAAGAATTCTTTATAGAGGAAGAAGAGATTCTTTCTTTGATCTTTCCAAGAGCTTCTTCTACTTTGCAGAGATTATATAGAGGTCGGATTTGGTATTTGGATATTCTTTTCAGCAACAATCTGATCAATGTAAATGGATAAATAGAAATTATCCTTAAATCAGGAAAAAAATTCATTAATTTTTATTAGTATTCTATATCTTATTAGATTAGATCTTATATTAGATTAGATCTTATTAGTATATAGGATTCTGAAATGTTTATGTAGTAAGAAGAGGGATTGAGATTAGTCAACTGAGTATTTAACTTTAGTAGAGTCTTGTTCGGGTAAGTAACTCGGGTTTAGATGTATACATAGGAAAGCCGTGTGCAATGAAAAATGCAAGCACGGCTTGGGGAGAGATTTTTATTGTTTCTTGTTTAAATTCATTAACAAATAAAATTTCTACTCCATCCGACTAGTTTCGGGTTCCAGTCCCGGGCAACCCATTAAATATATTAAATATGTCGAAGTTATATGTATATACTATAGTTAAGTCATATGTATAGAAGTGAAGTCATATGTTTAGAAAACCGATTTTTTTCCTTTTTTGAATGAATTAGGGTAAAATAAAAAGCGAATTCGGATGAATCTAGATGAATAATAGCATTATCAATATATATCTATATATATATATATATATATATATATATAGATATATATTGATATATATTGATATTGGTTGACACCAGTATATACGTCGTGTTATAGTGTTGAATAACAAGCCCTCAATTATCTAGTTAGAGAGAATTCGTGTGCTTGGGAGTCCCTGATAATTAAAAAAAACCAAGATTTTACCATGACTGCAATTTTAGAGAGACGTGAGAGCGAAAGCCTATGGGGTCGCTTCTGTAACTGGATAACTAGCACTGAAAACTGTCTTTACATCGAATGGTTTGGTGTTTTGATGATCCCTACTTTATTGACCGCAACTTCTGTATTTATTATCACTTTCATTGCTGCCCCTCCAGTAGATATTGATGGTATTCGTGAGCCTGTTTCTGGATCTCTACTTTATGGAAACAATATTATTTCTGGTGCCATTATTCCTACTTCTGCGGCTATAGGTTTGCACTTTTACCCGATATGGGAAGCGGCATCCGTTGATGAATGGTTATACAATGGCGGTCCTTATGAACTAATTGTTCTATACTTCTTACTTGGTGTAGCTTGTTACATGGGTTGTGAGTGGGAACTTAGTTTTAAATGCAGGTATGCGCCCTTGGATTCTTTGTTGCATATTCAGCTCTGTCGCGTGACTCTGCTGTTTTCTTGATCTATCCAATTGGTCAAGGAAGCTTTTCGGATGGTATGCCTCTAGGAATCTCTGGTACTTTCAATTTTATGATTGTATTTCAGGCTGAGCACAATATTCTTATGCATCTATTTCACATGTTAGGCGTAGCTGGTGTATTCGGTGGCTCCCTATTCAGTGCTATGTATCCCTTTGTTTGTGAAGCATAAGAACATGAAAGTACATGATTCCGGTGATGTTTTGTAAGGGTTATGCATGCTATATGTAACAACCTCTATCATATAAGCCATGCTCGAGTCATAGAGTTATCTTAAAAGGTTGTCACTATACTAAGAAAATCTTTAAAATATGGAAAATATAATACATGACCCTTTAACTGCTCACTTTATTACTGACTAATAATCTCTGATACATAGAGAATAAAATAATAACACTTTAAAAGAAATTGTGACTGACATAGTACACAGCATTTATATCCGACTAGTCATTAGCTGGCTTCAAGAGTCTTTTTGGTCTGGCTTACGCTCGATTCTTGCTCAATGAAAGGCCCTGTACTCCGCCTCACACTTTATTTCCAACTTGGGTGCTGAAATGTTTATGGAAAAGAAAAACATATAAGCAGGCAGTGAGAACCTAAGATTCTCAGTAGGTAAACTCAAACCAACCTTACAGTGTCATCATAAACATTCCAGCCGCTTCGGTTTATTATGAAAATATGAGCACATATAAACAAATAGTGGTTCAATTTTAAGTTGAAAACACCTTACTCGAAGCGGGATATATTTTAATAGCCACTTGCCATTTCATATGACAGACATAGAAATGCAAATAGTATAATATGCTTCAACAAGAATCATATAAGCATTATGACTTAATGGGATAATTGAAGATGCACATAAAGATGCTTGTACTTGTATGTATGCAAGTGCACTTGACTTAATTCGTATATTTCTTTAACTTGCAACTTGACCTTACTCTTTTCTGTACTTGGTCCCTCGGAGGTGAATGGCCTCTCTCCCCACTGGGTAATAGCCTGCTTTTCAGGTCTGAGGTTATACCTATACATGAGTGACGGGTTTACTTTCCCCGATCCTCACACCAGTCTATTCCCTTTAAATCTAGTCAAGGGCTGGGCCAAGTCTTAGATAGTACCGCTCTGGCCCACGCTAGTTGGGTCTATGCCATGCCACACGTGGTAGCTTGGTACGTCTTCCTTGCAAGTTCTTATTATCTTTTCCTTTTCATATCTTATCATGCATGCGGACACTTGGTGCATTCATGAATATGTCTTATACCTTATTTCTCATATCATATTCTAAATATACTTGCATGCATGATGTACATGAATATGACATGTAAATGTAAATATATTCAAGGCATAATCACCCACAGCATAAGTTCTCATAAATTCCTACCGAAAATTCTAAGAAGATAACGGATCAGTGCGCTTCCCCATGAATAGTGCCAGACAACCAGTATAATCTTTCAAACTTGCAATTCAATATGGATCAACAATTATATAGATATTCATAGCATCATTCATCAAGTTCAATTCAAGCATTTATGGGGTTTTCGATTTTCTCCCTCCTATTCTGCCTGTTTTTGTTATAATCCACCCTTTGCTCAATTCAACTCATCTAAGTCTAAATTTTGATATGTCATAGCCTTATGTGTTTAGTTTCTAACCCTTTTGGTCGCATCTCATTTTGATTTGTATAACTCAAGATATAAGTATTTTTCCTCAGGCTGTCCTATTCTTAGCCAGAATTGTGCTCTTATAAGTGAAAATTCACTAAAAATAGAAATCTAGGTGAACTCATTCGAAATTTATATCAAATGAAAGCTAACAGAACAAGCTTTTAAATGAATTAATTTTTATGTCATTTTCATGAGTATATTTTGAGTTATGAGTCCTGAAAATTGACCCTACTGGACTACTCTGCTTCAACCCGGTTTGAACTTAAGTCAATTTCATTGGTGTGCTGGGAACAAATGGCAACGAATCTGGTTCCGAAATTTTTATGGGCCCTTATATGTTATCTTTCAAACAACCTTGGGTTCACTCAATTTGGAGTTGTGTAGGGTGAGTTATACCCTTCTCAACTCATACTGCCCGGATAAGAATCCAGATTTCTAGGTTAAACTTCAAAAATTCATAACTAATTCTATACTAATCCAATGGCTTTATATGATATATGTATGGAAATTCCTAGATGTCTAGTTTCATATAAAAATGGTTCCATCAAATTTAAACTGCAGTAGGCAGAGCCGTACACTCCGCCGTACGGACCGCTGAGGAAAACCCTAACAGCTTCTAGATTTGTCTCCCTCCTTCAAGCTATTTGCTCTCAATTCCAATTTTAATCACAACATACATGCAAAACTAGTCATAAACCATCATCATCACTCTATATAACATCAATATTTCAGATTATACATGCTCACCATGCAGCCCCAAATCAAAGAAAACAAGAAGAGAAGTAGGATTTCCTACCTTGTCTAGTTGAGTTTGGGTGGATTTTATGTCTTTGATGAAAGCAACTTGTGATGAGACTTGAAAATGGATGAGAATGGAGTGGAAATAAGAGTAAAGAGAAGAGAAGGAGATGACCTTCAGCAGCTGGAGAGGGAGGACAAAAATGATGATAAGGGAAGGAAGGAAAAGGTAGAGATATTTGGAAGCTAGATGCATGTGATTGGTGGATTTCATTCCCTTCTCCAATTTAGCTTGGCTTCCCATCATCAAGGGCTGATCAAGGTGCCACTTGAGGTGGTTGCTTGGCTAGATCTTAGCCATTCATCTTAGGGTTTTCATAGTATAATTTCTATTAGTTCGATTTCGATAGTTCAAAGTACCGAAATCTTACCAATTTCCTTTAAATCGGTAAATCGGTTTTGGAAAAATCCTATGAAGTTTCCTATGCTTTCAATCTAATTCTTTCATATCTAATTTCTCTAAATGATACTTAATTGGCTCTAAGTAAAAATTTAATCGAATGCTAATTAATCTTAAGTAGTTGATAAAACCGAATAACTAGGCGAAAATGATAAAAATCTGATGAAAGTAAGGCCAAGTTTTTCCACTATCTTGAGTAACACTTGGCGCCACTCATATGTGGTAGGATGGCTGAATTTCAGCCACTTAAGTGAGGAATTCTAGTAGAAAATTCTATTGGTTCGGTTTTGGTGGTTTAAAATACCAAATCTTCGCTGATTTTCTTCAAATCAGCAAAACTTTACTAAATGGCTCTAAGAGAAATTCTATATCTCTATTCTAATTGTTCCTAAGCCTAATCCCCCTAATTAACATCTAAGTAACTCCTAATTAACCTTACTTAGTCAATAAGATTAAATAAATTGCTTGTTAACATGAAATAATCATTTTTTGCAAATTCAGAGTTTTTCTATTTTCTATTTTTCATAGCTAATGGCATTTTCGTAATTTTGAGTAAGTCCAGGGGCACCTCACGTCATTTCATACTAGACTGCCTCTATGGCCCAATTGGCAGAGACTTAAACTTCTACGATTTCGCCACGTGATTCTGCTCCACTTAAAACCCCATGCTGCTAATTCTACAAATGTGAGGACATAAAAGTTATTTTATGAAAAGTTCTAGGGTTATTGTGGAAATATCCACTTGGGGTCAAAATATAATTTCTAAAAATCCTAGGTATTTCGGTAATTAACAAAAGTTTATAGGGGCACTTTGTCATTCCTTAATTTTTAACGTATGGCAGTGCCGTATTTTCAACAGCAGTATTACACTACCCTATAATTCCAAGTGTGAGGATCATCATGGCACAGCGCTGCCTGAGAAATTCTCACATTGCCTAAGGGATATAATTCAAAATTTCCATTACATTTCGTTTACTAATGTGGGGATGTTACACTATACGTGAAAGAGTTGGGCTGTCTTGTTTTGTGCCTAATGTTCCAACATGTTTCTTGAATGATTTAAGTGAGAAAATTTGTTATATTGGTGTCACATAACCTATAGTTTAATTATATGTGCTAATTTTACATGACTTTGGTGCATGAAAGTTTGTGTTTCAATGGGTTTCATAGGCTGCCCTGTTTTGGGCAGTAGTTTAAGTTAATTTATATCATGTATCTAAAGCATCTAAATAGTTGATTTTATGTCTTGATTAATAAGTTTTCATTGGAATAAATTTTGAGTTAGTGTATGTAAGATTACAAGCTATTTTCCTACCTAAATAACTTGATGATCTTGAAAATGTTTGAGTTCAAAATTTTGCACCGATTGGCTGTGCACTTCCAGCAGGTTTTTGAAAGTGTTTTCAAGCCCTTAAATGTTGTATTGATGTTAGAGAATCTATGTGATCATATTAAGTAATTGTATGATAAGTTTCTTGTGTTTTGAGTTGGTTTTCTAAGTAAAAGTTAGATTTTATTTTCTGCCCTGTTTTGGACAGCATGTTTATCATTTCTATTTCTCTTGATTGAATGTTTTATAAACATCATTTGATGCCTTAAATCATGTGATTTCACTTAATTAAGCTTTGTGCAAAAGCATGAGAAGTTTTGAATCGAATGCTTTGTTTTTGGCCTCATGTATATTTTGGCCATGCATTACCTTTCTATAAGTAAGTTATTTTAATTAATTTGTTACATTGAAATGGTTTCAAACCTTTGAGCATGATTGAATTAAGGTAGTTATGTGATAGTTTCTTTTTGGGACCAATATGACACTAAAAACTACTTAAAACTTAATAAAATGAATCATTACCTTTGCTTGGAGTTCATGACCTTGACTATGTTATTGGAGTTTAGATGAACTCATTTGAATTTCTATGAGACTATGAGACTTATATGATACTTATTTGAGACCTCTTTGGGTCATACCTATGCATGGAGTACCTTTACTTGAACATGAACCATGGACCTTGAACTATGGAACATTGTACCATGACGATGGACTTTGGACTATGACTATGGACTAAATCACACTATTAATCACATTAAATAACCTTAAACATAAAGATTTAATTTAAGGGTCCCATTAGAAATGTCACATGAACTATCTAGCTCCTTGCTTGAAGAGGTTTTCTAAACTTTGGTTTAAAAATAAGAATTTTGAACTAGTCTTTGAAGTATTTATGAAGTCTTTAATTGGCATATGAATATGATCATGTATATATGTGAATTTCGAAATTTATGCATGAATATGTATGTAAATCATGTGTGTCCTTATGCACTTTGAACTTATGTGAATAAACTGTTATAATATGTGCTTATGTGTAATCTATGATTAAGCTCCTTTTTGCTATGTATCATCAAGATTATGAGAATTTCTTACCATGAATTAAGTATGCACAATATCATGCATATCTGCTAAGATATTATGTGCTTTTGGTGCAATTATAAGTTTTATGTGTGTACTGATATATGCTCAAAATAGTTTGTGTTATGTGCACTCTGTGATAGGAATGAAGCTATGCACCATTTGAATGGAAATTACATATGTGCACTTATGTCTAGCTATTATATATGACTCAATGAATAAGTGAGTGTGTGGATCCCACCATGTAGTGGACAAACCATGCATTTCACTAAGTGACACCTTAGGCCCCGACAAGTTAGCGGACAAGGACTTAGTGTCTGTTATGTGAATACCTTGGGCCCCGCCATAGCGGACAAGGACTTGGTAATTCACTGATCTAACTAAGGGACACCCTAGCAAAAGAGCTCTCGCAGATCCGGATTATTAATGTAGGCCTTACAGACTTCAGTCACTAGAAAAGGAAGCAGTAAAAGGATTGATAGTATACTTGTGATTATTAAATTTATATATTGCTTGATTATATTACTGCTTTATTATTTTTAATATTATAACACACTTCCATCTTGTTTGACACTAATAGTAGCCGGGAATAATAATTTATCTTGTTAATTGCTGAGCCTAGATATCTATCATTTTGCTGCTAAATGTTCTGACAGTGTTTGTTTAAATGGCTTGCATATTACTGCACTCCCGCCTTTGTTCTTAGCATTTTTGGGATTAAATGAGATTCCTCTGGGAACACCACTCTACTGGAAGACTTCTTTCACCCCTTTTTCTTTGGTGTTTCTAGATGGCATGGATCATCCTCAATATTAAGATGGATGTTGTTTACGAGCCTGATACACTGAATAATAGAGTTATATTGCACGTTGTGGATCATGTCCTTACTATTACTATAATAAATGACTTGTTTTAGGATGCTATAATATAGCTTAGGACGCTCCTTTTTGGCATCTTCATCCGACATATTTATTTTGAGCATTGTTGGGCTGTATATGGGTTGGGTGAAGATGATTAGTAGTATAGGCATCCCATCCCCTTTCGATATTTTGGGTCCTATATTATGACTACATTATGTACTCTATGATGCAGTAGTTATGATGTATGTTTTCTGTAAATGGTAGTCTACCCTATAAGTGAATTTCTCAAACTAGTAAATAGTAGTAACTCTAACTAATATGTGATAGCATTATCTCCGCCAAGCGAAATGATTAATCAATAAGTAAGATTAATGACAACCAACGGCGAAAAATAAATTTACCCATGCTAAAATTAAATTAGTAAGTTTAGTAATACCTTACTGGCTAATTATTATCCAATTTAAGTAAAGGAAATTAAAGCGGTACAATAATAGTTAGTAGTAGGGTGTTACACATAGCACATGACATTTAACCTAAAACCTTGCCTCAAAAGAGATGGCAAAAAAAAAAGGGGCATCATAATTTAGTAATACATAATGCCTGTGAAGCAAGGCCTCATCGAAGCCTTTGAAGCAACAACATAAACGAACTTGTGAAGCAACAAACAATGAACCACAGAAAGGGGGAAAAGGAAAATTGAAAAAAAAAAAATAAGATTCTGAGAAAATGGATGAAAATGGGAGGAACCTAGGAGAACTTCTTGTCAGCAACAAATGGATTAGGAACAATAACACAAACAAGATCACGAACGCACAGGAACATGAATGTGGAAGACGGGACCAGGAGCAGGAACACTGACATGCGGACAGAATCAATGGTGAGCGCGGAGGAGATCGATGGGAATGGTGAATGTCTATTCATTAGAAGCTCAGATGACTGCGTTGTGACTTCCAGTTGAGAGAGAAATGAATGCCCTATGAGAGTGAGAAAGAAGGCAAGAAACAAGGATTCTTCAATGAAAAAGATAACATACAAACACAAACAGAGAGAGACTGGCGATGGGTTTTTCTCAGTGAAGATGGAAGGGGAGAGAGACGAAATGAGATTGATTTTTCATTTTGTTGGGGTGAGGAAGAGTAGCTTTGACTAATGTTCGAACATGGAAGGAGTGAGTGAGAGACACTGGGTTTTTCATTTTGTTTCGAAGAGAAGTAATATTAGTTTAGTTTAGTTTTTTATTCCTTCAAAAATGTTGTAGACTGAGTAAAATTGGTGGGAGCATTAAAATCATAGCGGGAATGAATCCTATAGACCATGGTTTTAAAGTGTAGCTACAATGAAAAATAAAAGGCACATTCAACAAGCGTGGTCTATTAATAATGTAGGTGTACCCAATTTACGGTAAGTAAGCCATGCTTCTTTTTAATCTATGGCCATGTTTTACAACCGTGGCTTTAAAAGCGCTGCCAAAAGATAAGATGTAAGCCCACCCCAACATAAGCATGGTCTTGAATACTAGTGTGGCCCAAAATAGCATGGGTGAAGACCATTTTTGTTGTAGTGACCCGTCTAATATTCGATTCGAGTAACGGGTTTAAAAATTAAACCCGTTACCCGACCCGACCCCAACCCCAACTTTTTTTTTTTTAATAATGACTCATTCACTTATATATTAATATACAAAAATATAATTATATATATTGACTCTTAGACTTTGTTAATATATTAGTGTATAACTAGATTTATTGATGATCGATATTGTATAATATATAGTGTATAATATATTTCATGGTTATGATTATGGAATTATCACTTATGTATGTAATTTTTTAAAAAATATATTTGATTATATTCAAATTTCAAAAACACAATTTAAATGTTTCAAAATATTACAAAATATGGTGTTTCAATATATTTTTCATCAAAAAAAAAGAGAAATTAACTACCTACCCGAATTCCCGACCCGATCCAACCCGAAAGTGTTCTGGTTGGGTTGGTTTAGGTTGGTGGTACAAAAGCCAAAAACCCAATCCAACTCAACTTGACCCAACTATGTTTGATTGGTTTGTGTATTTTTTCCCCTAAACCCAACGCGACCCATGCACACCCCTAACAAAAATTAGGGTGAATTGAGGTGAAAGTGTTAATTGACTGCAATGGCTCCACATTTGTTCCCTTTGTGGCTTTGTGGAGGAAGATGAATTCTTTATATTGTTGAACCAATAATTCATATTTTTAATTCGTTAATTCTATTTTACCTGTATATTTTATATGTAACTTTACTGTAAACTTGTCGAGCTATTCCCATTTCAGCTGATAATTTTTAACTTCTATTTATTTCCCTCGAATTTTCTTTGCATTTTTATTTTGACTTTTGAGATAATCCTCATTAAATTGTTTGAGCAAAAATATATCTTATAAATTGAAAGTTCATATCATCTTGTTCAACATTCAGATGCTATAGGAGCTTTATTTGGTTGTTTATTTGAAAGGCATAAAGAAATATTAAAGTATATTGCGCCAAGCTACTCTCTAAGAAATTAAGTTTTAGAAACTTATAATCAAGTTGCTTTATCATATAAATTGAAAGCATTAGGTTTGTAATTTCTTTTATAAATTACATTGTTTTTTATAGTGTGTGTGTGTGTGTGTGTGTGTATATATATATATATTCTTATATTTTAAATTTGAAACTTATTATTAATATTGAGTAATTTTATGAAAAATTATTTGATGGTTATTTTGAGATTTAGTTGAAGGTTTAAACTATTTTCTTTTGCTTATTTATTGAATGTTTAATTTTCATAAAGATACACTGTAACAATAAAATAGTTATGAAGGACTATTTGACAAAATAACAATTATAAATGTTTTGTTCCAGTCACCAAACAGGCAAGATTGTGATTTTGTTTCATTCCTTTTTCTTTCCCCATTTTCAGTCTACGCCTACTAGTTTTGTTCCATTCTATTGATGAAAGAACATCTAAACAAAGTGTAAGCGTGGTTGGTCAAAATGGAAGTGAACTACGATTCTAGGCAAACTTTATTTGCAATGTTAGGTGTAACATCTTCCACGAGCTCAACCTTATTTGCAAGGTGCAAGTGAAATGAACAAGATTTCCGATATCCGATCTAACCTCCAATTCAAATGAAATAGTCATGACTTTTGACATTAAGTTTCAATTAAAATGCGAAGTTATACGATTTCCGACCTCCTGGTTGATCCCAAATAGAATGGACCCGAGTTCAAATCTCTGAGCTGTTCTCCAAGTTCGACCACAATTTACACGATTTCCGACCTAATCTTCTAGTTTCAAATACAATGGACATTATTTCCGACTTCATCTTCGAGTTTCAAATAAAACGTGGTAATTTCTGATTTCCAAGTTAACCTTTGAAGTCCAAACAAGATGGACGTGATTACCGATATCCGAGTTTATCTTATGTCGAGAGTGTTTTCATTTCTATTGATATTTCTGAGATTGAGTTGGTGACTAGCTTACAAGATTGATTCTGGAGCTAGTTTTAGCAATAGGTGTGAGAGTTTCTAAGCATCTTAGTTCTCGACTTCCGATATTCGGGTAGAAGGTTTTATGTTCTGGGACTAACTTCTGAGTTTAAGTCTTTTATGTTTCATGTTCTCGTCTTTAACCGCCGATTTTAAGGTAAATTCTTTGCTGCAGTTTCCGATCTGATGCTTTATGTTTCGAACACGATTTCCGATCTAATAACCTATTTTCAAGTTACTCAAGTTCCAATATCCAAACTAATATGCAAGTTCGAATAAGATGGACAAGAGTTCCGACTTTACGCAGAATGGATACGAGTTCCGAGTTTATACAGAGTGCAAACGAATCCCATTTTTGCGTGGAAAATAAGTAAGCCACATTAAACCACAAAAGAAGGGAAGCATGGCTGGAAATCAGCCACAAGAATTTCAGCCAATCAACACTCACAATTCCAACTATCCTCTTTATTTTTAAATCAGATTTTTCCTTCTTCATTAAGCTGATTTACACGCTCCTTTCTCTCTTTACTTCAGTCTCACTTTCCTCCTCTCATTTTCCTCTTCTCTTCTTCTCTCAAAAACAACCTCCAACACTTAGGAAAACAACACACGAAGAGGTAGAGGTTTAACTCTTGCTTTGATTTTCTGATTGTATGTGGCTGCTAGTGGTTCATTTTCTCAATTTTTGATATGATGATTGAATGAATATGAAGATATTTGGCTGATTTGTTGGCTGTTTTTGATGCTGAAATCGAATAGGAGGCAAGAAAGGATGAGAGTAGGAAGAGGTGAGGAGCTGGAAAACCAAAAACCCTCGGCAGTCTGTACGGCAGAGTATACGGCTCCGCCTATAGCCAATTAAATTTGATGCAACTATTTTTGTATGAAACTAGACTTTTAGGGCTTTCCATACATATATGATATAAGGCCATTGAATTAGTATTGAGAGAGATACAAATTTTTGAAATTTGACCTAAGAATCAGGACTTTCATCCGAGCAGTATGACTAGAGAAGGGTATAACTCACTCTACATAACCCCAAACTGAGTGAAACTAAATTTGTTAGAAAGCTTACACGTAGGAGAATGTTCCACAATGAAATTTTGAGTTTGTTATGATCCCATATGCTCCCAGTAGTTCAAGGAAGTTACCCTATGTCCAAACTGGGCTAAAACAAGGCAGTTCATGAAGGTCAAATCTCGGGGCTTATAACTCGAGCCCTACTAAGTCAAATGGAATGGATCTTTTTGCAAATGAAATTTTTCCTGATAAATTTAATACAAGACCAATTTCGTATGATTTGAATTAGTTTTCGATTATTAGTGGATTTTTACTGTTAAGTGTGTGATTCTAGCTAGTTATAGGGCAGGCGGGGATAAAACCTATATAACTTGAGCAATATTTATCAAAATTAGATGGGACCAAAGTGATTAGAAAATAGACACATAATACTTTAACATATCCAAAATTGAGGTCCAAATGAGTTAAATAGAAATTATGACCTGAATTACAAACACCGGGTTGAATGATTATCCTGAGGCAGAAACCCTGTCTTGATGTAACTAACGTTTCTATGAGTTCAATATTGATTTATGAATGCAATGTTATGACTTCTATGAGAAATTGGTGTTTTGGATTTCGGCACTATTCATGGGAAAGCGGACATATTCTGTTATACCGCCAATATTTTAGTAAAGTCTATAAAATACATGTAGGTACATGTGCATTTTCAAGGAAATTATAAAGGTTATGTTATGATGAACATGAAAAGTATGTTATGATGAAAGTCCCATAATGCTTGGGCTAGCCCCGGATAAAAAGTTAATAGGAATAGATCGATGGGAAAGTCGAGGAAAGTAAAACCGATATTCCTATATAGGAACAAGCTCAATCCTGAAAAGCAAACTATTACCCAGGAGTCTAAATGGCCAAGAACTCCCAGGGGACTAAGTAATGGAAAAGGTTTTGTCACGACCCTGACTAGGCCATGACCGGCACTTAGAGAGCACGCTCCCTAGCAAGCCTTACACAAGGAAATTTCACAAAATTTGGGCAGAGTTTCCTCTATATTTAGGACTTTTCCCAAATAAGAGTACTTATCCTGCATATCAACAAACACACATTTCCATCAGGGATCCAGGCATTCTCAAAATGCACCCCTTAACATGCAACACATATGTAATCAGAATCAATCATCCAAATCATATTTACATATTCCAGTTCAATTTATAATCAAATCCAACATAGATAAACAATTCCTAAACAATACTTAATACACCAGCACGGGTCGGACCTTGCCTGTAGTACTATGGAGCTACAACTAAGATTACAAATGAACAGAATACAATTCAAGGCCCTTACTATAAAGGGCTCATCCCGCTAAGGATCTAATGATGCTGATATGAAGGATCGGCTCCCAAATCTAAACCTGTATCTGAAAAGAATACAATAGCTAGGGGGTGAGTTTGAGAAACTCAGTGAGAGATAGGATACTTTTGAACCTCATGAGTCAATGTATACATATGCATAAAATGATTTCATTCAAATACAGAAAACAGTGGAAATATCTAACAGGATAAATAGGCAGGATTCACACTTAGGTGGCCGTTCCTTCATATGAATCCCGAAATCAGGCACGCACCCCCTCTTGGAGAGGCCGTGAAATACAGGCACGCACCACACTATGTGTATGGCCGTGAAATATCCGTCACGCACCACCCCCTTGGGTGGCCATGTAATATCATATTCCAAAGTGCACTAAGGCTAACGTCTACTGCCGTTAGCAAACAGATCCTGTTACAGACTTTCCTATTCTTTCATATTCATAATTTTCATAACACATTCGAATTTCATTCATCATTGACTCATGAGTAGCATTTCTTAAAATAAATAAACAATTGTAAATTTAAAATAGGATAAATTCAAAAGTATGCTATCTACTCACAGATCACCGGTCACAGGAAATTCTTAAGTCTCTGGGTCCACAAGATTGGAGAGGAGTTCCTTGGGAATGTCTAACATCACAACAGGACACTTACATCAATTTGGGATCACTAATACTCTCCACAATATAAGTTCTCTAATCTTAAATCCTAGGGTTCCAAGAATTTCTCTAAAGATCGAAGGAATTGGAATTGCTTGAAAAGGAATGAATAACGTATAGAAATTACCTCTAGGATTGGAATGAGGAGAAGAAGAGTGAAGATAAGCTACCCACTTCAAATCCACCCAAGCAAGAATGAAAAAGGAGGAATAATTTGTAGGAATGATTGCGTTTAATGGAATGAATCTTGTGTTGTTGTTGATTTAGTTGGGAATGATGGAATGGAGTTGATGGATATATAGGGATGGTGGAAGGAAGAGTTTTAGAGAGAAGGGAGAGAGTTTGGGGTTTAGAGAGAGAAGAAAAATCGGAAAATGAGGGCGCGGGACGCGTCTCGGTATATATATTGGCCTGTGGTAATCGATTACCACAGGCTGGTAATCGATTACCACGAAGAACTGGTAATCGATTACCATTCTGGTAATCAATTACCATGAACCCAGAACTGGTAATCGATTACCATATCTAGTAATCGATTACGACGTGAAAATCTTTAACCTGTGGTCATACAGAGAGCCCCGTAATCGATTACCAGTCACACGGTAATCGACTACAGCATCCCAAAACATGGTTCCTTGATTCCAAAAGACATCCAACACCCAAGATCATCACATACCAACTAAATTTCATCATAAACGGATTAAACACATCGATCAAAGACGATTAACACAGAAAAACTTGAAACTACATCAAGGGTGTTACATACTCCCCCCTTCAAAAAGAATTCGTCCCCGAATTCTAAATAAAATAATAATCACTTCAATTGAATAGGCGGGGGTATTTGGCCTGCATAGCTTCTTCAGTCTCCCAAGTGGCTTCTTCTCCTGAATTGTTCTCCCAGATTACCTTTACAAGGGCCATATCTCTTGAGCGCAATTTCCTCACTTGACGATCAATTATAGCAATAGGCTCTTCTTTATAAGTTAGATCTTCTTCCAACTGGATGGTGTGCAGAGTAAGCACATGAGAAGGGTCAAGGAGGTACTTCCGTAGCATGGGCACATGAAATACTGGATGAATCATGGCTAAGCCAGGTGGTAAGGCCAAATGGTACGCCATTGGGCCAATTCTATCCAAAATCTCAAAAGGGCCAATGTAACGAGGGCTGAGTTTGCCCTTCCTTCCAAACCTCATCACATCTTTCATAGGAGACACACGAAGGAACACCAAGTCACCTATGACGAATTCTAGGTCTCGCCTACGGTGATCAGCATAAGCCTTCTGCCTACTCTAGGCTACTAACAACCTTTCTCTAATCAACCGAATCTTCTCTAAGGAGTCTTGTATTAAGTCTGGCCCCAAAATTTTAGCCTCACCCACCTTAAACCATCCAATGAGAGACCTACAACGTCTTCCATACAAGGCTTCAAATGGTGCCATCTTGATACTAGCTTGATAACTATTATTGTAAGAGAATTCAACCAAGGGCATGTAATTGTCCTAGTTTCCACCAAAGTCCAAAATGTAGGACCTCAACATATCTTCAAGGATTTGGATTGGTCTTTCAGATAGTCCATCTGTTTGAGGGTGGAATGCCATACTTAAATCTAGTCGGGTTCCTAGGGCCTTTTGGAGTGCTTTCCAAAAATGAGAAGTAAATTGAGGTCCACGGTCCGAGATAATGGACGTTGGAACTCCGTGAAGTCGAACAATCTCATCAACATAGAGTTTGGCATAACGAGAGGCTTTATAAGTAGTTTTGACTGGGAGGAAATGAGCTGACTTAGTCAATCTGTCTACTATCACCCAAATAGAGTCAAAACCCCTAAAGCTCCGAGACAATCCGGTCACAAAATCCATAGTAATTCTCTCCCACTTCCACTCAGGTATTTCAACTTGTTGCAACAACTTGGCAAGTCTTTGATGTTCGGCTTTGACTTGTTGACATACTAAACATCGTGATACAAAGTCCCCTATATCCCTCTTCATGCCTTCCCACCAAAATAATTGTTTCAAATCTTGATACATTTTTGTGGAACCCGGATGAATCGTATACCCGGAATTGTGGGCTTCTTCTAGAAGAGTCCTCCTCAACTCACCTACATTTGGCACACACAAGCGATTTCCGCATCTCAGAGCTCCTGCTTGATCAAGGGAGAATTCATTCTTCTTCCCATTGCGAACTTCATTCCATAAGTTGCATAATTGAGTATCCTCATATTGGGCAGTTTTGATTTGCTCAATTAAGGAAGATTGCGCACGGATATGGGCCAAAAGTGGACTAGAACCTCCAAGTTCAAAATGAATACCCTCAGCTTCTAACTTGTGGATTTCTTCCACTATGGGCCTTCTCACCAATGCTATATGTGCAAGACTATCCATGGATTTCCTACTCAAAGCATCAACCACTATGTTTGCCTTGCCTATATAATATAAAATAGTGCAATCGTAGTCCTTAAGCAATTCCATCCACCTATGTTGCCTCAAGTTCAAATCCCTTTGTTGGAAAATATACTTCAGGCTCTTATGATCGGTGTAGATCTCACACGATTCCCCATAAAGATAATGTCTCCAAATCTTTAGTGCAAACACTACGGTTGCCATCTCCAGATCGTGGGTGGGGTAGTTCTGCTCATGTCTCTTCAATTGCCTTGAAGCATAAGCAATGACCTATCCATGTTGCATAAGAACACATCCGAGTCCTACTCGGGAAGCATCGCAATAGATCGAATACCCTCCAAGTCCTGAAGGCAAAACCAGTACAGGGGCTGTAGTAAGACAAGTTTTGAGCCTTTGAAAGCTCTCTTCACAATCATCAGACCATTGAAAAGGCCCACGTTTTTGGATGAGCTTAGTCAAAGGAGCAGAAATCTTAGAGAAGTCTTTCACAAATCTTCGATAATAGCCTGCCAACCCTAAGAAACTCCGAATTTCAGTCACAGTTGTCGGTTGTGGCCACCTTTGAATAGCTTCAATCTTCCTAAGATCCACCATAATTCCTTCTTTTGATATCACATGACCCAAAAAGGTCACTTGATCCAACCAAAACTCACATTTGGAAAATTTTGCATAGAGTTGGTGGTCCCTTAGAGTTTGCAAAACGATCCGCAAATGGCACTCATGTTCTTCCTCACTCCTTGAGTAAACCAAGATATCGTCAATAAAGACGATCACAAAGTGATCCAGGAAGGGTCTGAACACTCTGTTCATCAAGTCCATGAAAGTAGCTGGGGCATTGGTTAATCCAAAAGACATTACTAAGAATTCATAATGTCCATAACGGGTTCAAAAGGCAGTCTTAGGAATATCTTCCTCTCGAATTCTCAACTGGTGGTATCTAGATCGAAGATCAATTTTAGAAAAGCATGATGCCCCTTGAAGCTGATCAAACAAGTCATTAATCTTGGGTAAGGGATATTTATTATGAACCGTCGTTGTCTATAGTCTACACATAACCGCATGGAACCATCATTCTTCTTCACGAAGAGCACAAGAGCACCCCATGTGGACGTGCTAGGACGGATAAAGCCCTTTTCTAGCATGTCTTGCAACTGAACTTTCAACTCCTGAAGTTCTGTTGGAGCCATGCGATAGGGAGGAATAGAAACGGGCTGGACATCCGGAGTCAAATCAATACAAAATTGAATCTCCCTATCTGGAGGCATTCCAGGTAGTTCTTCAGGAAACACATCAGGAAAATCCCTTATCACATGAACTTGATCAAGACTAGGCATCGCCATTTCACCGCAAGATAGCCTTCATTCTTTTTATCCATTAACTGCATCGCCTTCAAGGAAGAAATTAAGTTACTAGGGGTTAAACTGCTGTCTCCCCAGAATATAAAAGATGAACCGTCGGCCATCTCAAACTTCACTACCTTAGAATGGCAATCCACCGAGGCATGGCATGAGGACAGCCAGTCCATACCTAAGATGATGTCGAAGTCCCTCATCTCCAATAACAACAAGTTGGCCAAAGTATCCATTCCCTTGATACTAACCATACAGGAGGGAAATATTAACTGGACCATTAGGGATTCTCCCATGGGGGTTCTTACCCAAAAAGGGTGATCCAACAATACCGATTGCTGATTGAAACGAGAAGCAAAATATGGGGATACATAGGAGTATGTGGAGCCCGGATCAAACAACACATATGCTTCAAAAGAATTAACATGCAAAGTACCTGCCACAACTGCATTCGAAGCCTGGGCATCTTGCCTTGTCAAGGCGAAGACCCTGGGTTGGCTTCTGCCTGCTCCTCTACCACCTAGACCTCTACCACCTGCTCCCCTGCCTGAACCTCTTCCAGGGGATCCATGAGAAGCTCCTGGAGATAGGGCCAAATAAGACGGTGCTGGCACGGCAGGATGTACAAAGCTTTGATCAAAAGCCCTCTTTGAATAGGGACACTCCTTCTTGAGATGTCCTGTCTGGCCACATCCAAATCAAGCTCCAGTGGCTCTATAACACTGTCCCGAGTGGTAATTCCCACAAGATTGAGATGGAGGCCTAGAGTAGGCTGACTGCCCCATTCCTTGCATTCCAGGCTGAGATGCACTACCAGCTTGTGACCCTGAGCTAAATACACTCATAGGAACAGGCCCTAAAGAAGTAGCCCATCCTGAGGGTGCCTGACGTCGGCCTTGGAAATTCTGAGCTCCCCCAGAACTAGATCCTCCAGAAAAATTCCCTTTCATTTTCTGCTTCTTGCCAGCCTCCTTGGCTGCTCTTCGCTCTTCCCTTCCAATCTCGAGACCATAGGCAGCATTCACAATTTTAGCATAAGACATATTCTCCCAACCATAGGAAGTAGGTTGGAGAATAAAGGGTCAAGCAATCCTCGAACAAACCTCCTAGCTCTCATTATATCATCAAATACCGGGTGACAGGCATAGCGGGACAATTTGGTAAATTGTTCTTCATATTCTGCTATAGACATCCCTGGAGTTTGCCTTAATCTTTCAAAATCAACAGCATACTTCTCTCTTTTGTTGATCGGAAGGAATCTCATCATGAAAACTTCAGTAAATTCTTCCCAAGTGAGGAGAGGTAAACTAGAGGCATCCCTACCTCCCATGAGTGTGGCATACCACTGTTCTACAGTCCCATTCAGATTATAGGCTACCAGCTCCACTGCTGTCTCACTCGGGCATCTAAGGACTCTGAGGACCTTGTTGGTGCAGTCAAGAAATTGTTGAGGGTCATCCGTTAGGGGATTTCCGGATAAACTTGGTGGATTCAATCTGAGGAAGGATTCGATTGACACTTCGGTCACTTCTCGCTTATGACGAGGCTCACGGATAGGTGGAGTTGGCTCCGTATGAGGTTGAGGGTCATTCCTCCTTTGATGAGCTAGGAGTTCCACCAGAGTATTGAGAGTCTGGTGAACCCCTCTCATTTCAGTCGCCAAATTGATTGGCTCTTCTTCAAGAATGGGCCCTTCCGGTTTCCTGGCCGGTCTTCCACGGTCTCCTCTTCGACCACGGCCTTTCCCTCTCCTAGGAGAAGAGGGGGCCTGGTCAGATTCAGCGTCAGATGTCTTATGGGCTTCTCCCCTTGCAACACGAATGCGAGTTCTAGGCGGCATTTCACCTAAGGAAAGAGTTTATCGAGGTTAAGACCAAATTGACAGTCAAGAAGGGAAAACACTTGAAGTGCACAAAACTTGAAGAATAGACACCAAAATGATAGTCCTAAAGGCCTCTGGTAGTATCACGTTTTCTGAAAATAGGCCGGCTTCCATTTGCACAATCATGATCCCACTAAAGAACACTTGCTCCATAGTATACAGGGAAACCTAAGCTCTGATACCACTTTGTCACTACCCTGACTAGGCCATGACCGGCACTTAGAGAGCACGCTCCCTAGCAAGCCTTACACAAGGAAATTTCACAAAATTTGGGCAGAGTTTCCTCTATATTTAGGACTTTTCCCAAATAAGAGTACTTATCCTGCATATCAACAAACACACATTTCCATCAGGGATCCAGGCATTCTCAAAATGCACCCCTTAACATGCAACACATATGTAATCAGAATCAATCATCCAAATCATATTTACATATTCCAGTTCAATTTATAATCAAATCCAACATAGATAAACAATTCCTAAACAATACTTAATACACCAGCACAGGTCGGACCTTGCCTGTAGTACTATGGAGCTACAACTAAGATTACAAATGAACAGAATACAATTCAAGGCCCTTACTATAAAGGGCTCATCCCGCTAAGGATCTAATGATGCTGATATAAAGGATAGGCTCCCAAATCTAAACCTGTATCTGAAAAGAATACAATAGCTAGGGGGTGAGTTTGAGAAACTCAGTGAGAGATAGGATACTTTTGAACCTCATGAGTCAATGTATACATATGCATAAAATGATTTCATTCAAATACAGAAAACAGTGGAAATATCTAACAGGATAAATAGGCAGGATTCACACTTAGGTGGCCGTTCCTTCATATGAATCCCGAAATCAGGCACGCACCCCCTCTTGGAGAGGCCGTGAAATACAGGCACGCACCACACTATGTGTATGGCCGTGAAATATCCGTCACGCACCACCCCCTTGGGTGGCCATGTAATATCATATTCCAAAGTGCACTAAGGCTAACGCTTCATCGCCGTTAGCAAACAGATCCTGTTACAGACTTTCCTATTCTTTCATATTCATAATTTTCATAACACATTCGAATTTCATTCATCATTGACTCATGAGTAGCATTCTTAAAATAAATAAACAATTGTAAATTTAAAACAAGATAAATTCAAAAGTATGCTATCTACTCACAGATCACCGGTCAAAGGAATGAATAACGTATAGAAATTACCTTTAAGATTGGAATGAGGAGAAGAAGAGTGGAGATAAGCTCCCCACTTCAAATCCACCCAAGCAAGAATGAAGAAGGAGGAATAATTTGTAGGAATGATTGCGTTTAATGGAATAAATCTTGTGTTGTTGTTGATTTAGTTGGGAATGATGGAATGGAGTTGATGGATATATAGGGATGGTGGAAGGAAGAGTTTTAGAGAGAAGGGAGAGAGTTTGGGGTTTAGAGAGAGAAGAAAAATCGAAAAATGAGGGCGCGGGACGCGTCTCGGTATATATATTGGCCTGTGGTAATCGATTACCACGAACCCAGAACTGGTAATCGATTACCATATCTGGTAATCGATTACGATGTGAAAATCTTTAACCTGTGGTCATACAGAGAGCCCCGTAATCGATTACCAGTCACACGGTAATCAATTACAACATCCCAAAACATGGTTCCTTGATTCCAAAATATATCCAACACTCAAGATCATCACATACCAACTAAATTTCATCATAAACGAATTAAACACATCGATCAAAAACGATTAACACAGAAAAACTTGAAACTACACCAAGGGTGTTACAGGTTTATGAAGAAAGGTTCAAGGATAAGTTTTGCATGATTACATCAAATGCATGATTACATTGAATAGTTATTACAAGTTGTTTATAGTTTGTCTATTATGTTTACTTACTGCTGTATATTTATTTGTTCTGCTCATTATTCTGTATATCACTATTTAGTAGTATTCTGTTTCTTATGCTCTCTTAAGTAAAACTGAACCTTGCCTCAGACCAGATATTTTTTTAAACCTATTTAAATATGGCTAGTTCGGTTTGAACCCATGTTTTTTTACAATTAAATAAAAATCCAGGCAACTGAGAATGAATGTGATGTTAGTTAAACCCCACGTGCAAACCCTACTGAGGATTTCTTTAAATTCTTACCTCGTCTTACATTTCCACATCATTCTCAGACACTAGCGATGGACTCGACAGCCATTCTCTTTATTGAGATTCCAGACTTGCAGCTTCACCATGATCCCATTACAAACTCACTATATGTAGCAGGTTCCTGCCATTTCCGTCTTCACCTATTTAGTAATAGGAATTTTTCCATCCCCTTATTTCATCCTGCGTTTGACCCTGTGTAACACCCTCCCAAGTACAGTACTATACTTAAGTCATAGTACCACACCCTGGAGTTGTTACTGTTACCTGAACGGACCTTATCTGACGACAACTTTAGCCGTGTCCGGAACTCTTGAACTATTTGGAGATAACACGGAAATAGAAGTGAGAATTATAAATTCTCAGTAGGATTCTCTAATTATCATACATAACGTCATCGTTGTCATCTCCAATTTGCTTCGGTTTATTTTGAAACAGATGAACATGCTATACAAACTGTTCAATTTTAAAGTTCGAAAATATAATATCCGAAGCAAAGTTTATTCTACTCATATACTTGACCTTTGGGAGAGCCCATACAACACCAATTTATGAACTATACTATGAATAATAACTGCACATATTAAAATACACATCAATAAACTAGATACATAACATCTGCACCTGCCTCTACTTGTATTTGAACTTATGCAAAAACATAAGATTCAGTTTTCTTTCTTTATCTTCCTTTTTTATCATAAAATCTTTGCGTGCCACATTCCAGAGTATGATCGCCATGTCACACCCCGTCAGAGCGTGATTGCCATGTCACGTTCCTTAGGAATATGGGATCTTTATTCGGTACTTACACTAGCTGGATCATGCCATGCCTCATGTAAGTTCTATCCCCTATACTCACACTAGCTGGGTCGATGCCATGCCTCATGTGAGTGGGGTGCTTGCATATGATTTAATCTTCAATCTTTAGCCTTTACTACCCTTGGGCAGCCTGGCCTTGGAGTGAGCTCATCAGCTCGACTCGTGACCGTTGTCACATCGACTCACCTACAAGGGGATTCACGTGCCTTTAGTCGTGGAGGGATCTCATTTTGGTCACGTGCCTCTAATTGAGGGATCTCTTCTGACCACGTGCCTCCAAGGTAGAGGGTAGCTGCCTTCACAAGGAAGGATTCAAAGTGCAACTGCCTCCAAGTGAAGGGATCCACATCTTATCTTATTTAACTACCTTCACTAGGAGGGATCTCGTAACTGCCTCCAGGTGAAGGGACCCACATTTAATATATTTATATCATACTTAAATCATCCTTGCATATATGAATCTTATGAGCATAACACATACATGTTTATCACATTCATATAATTCACATATTTCTGCCGGAATTTCGGCAGCATAATGGATCAAGTCCGCTTCCCCATGAATAGTGCCAGTACATCAGAATACCAATTGAACAGAAAAATCATGACATTTTATTCACAATTCAATCATCAAATTCATGGGCACAATTATTACCTTTAAAACATAGTTACTACCTCAACACTCACATTGAACCTGGTTTTTGTAACTTAGGCCATAAATTCATTTTAACTCATTTGGACCTCAATTTTGGATATGTTAAAGTGTTGTGTCTATTTTCTAACCTCTTTGGTCCCATCTCATTTTGATAACCATAGCTCAATTTATTTAGATTTTATCCTGTCACGCTCAGGTGGCGTAATCAAACACCTAAAAGTAAAAATCCACTAAAAATCGAAAACTGACACAAATCATACGAAATTGGTCTCATATTAAAGCTAACAGGACAAATTTTTATTTCCATTTGACTTAGTAGAGCTCGAGTTATAAGCCTCGACTCGACCTTCTGAGCGCCTGCTTACGGCTGATTTGGACATAGGGCAACTTTCTGGGATCACTGGGAGCAAATGGGACCTTATCTAATTCTGAAATTTTTATGGGACATTCTTCTATGTGTAAGCTTTCTAAAAAAGTTGGTTTCATTCATTTTCAAGTAGTATAGAGTGAGTTTTACCCTAAACAACCCAGTCTACCCAGAATTAAGGTCGAAAACCTAGGTCGAAATTCAAAAATTCATAACTCTCTCAATACTAATCCAAAAGCCTTATATGATATATGTATGGAAAGCTCTAGATGTCTAGTTTCATATAAAAATGGTTTCATTGAATTTAATCGGCGATAGGCGGAGCCGTACACTCCGCCGTACGGACTGTCGAGGGTTTTTGGTTCTCCAGCCCTTCAACTCTTCCTATTTTCATTATTTCTTGCTTCCAATTCAAATTTAACCTCACAAACAGCTAATAAACCAGCCATATATCATCATAATCATTCAATCAATACATCAAAAATTGAGAAAATAAACCATCACTAGCCACCCAAATCAGAAAATCAAGTAAAGAATTGGAATCCTACTTTGAGTTGGTAGAATAACTAGTAAGGAAGAGGAATTCTTGAAAAACTAAAGTGATTGGAGCTTAAACACAAGGTGAAAGTGAGCATCTAGATTTCTTCTCCTTTCCTTCTCTTGGACGTTGCATAAAGAGAGCAAGGAGAGAAAAATCTGATGTTAATAAAGTGGGTGGTTGAAGTCTTGGCCTCCCATTGGTTGGCTCTTCAAGTGGCTCACAAATAAGCCAACAAGGCCTCTCTTTGTGAGGCTGATATGGGCCACTTTTAAGTGGCTATGTGGCTGAATTTTCAGCCAATTAACATAGGGTTCAGTGTGTGTAATTAAATTAATTCGGTTCTGACAGTTTAAAATACCGAATTCTCTATCGATTTCCTTCAAACCGACAAATCATTATTGAATAATTTTGTAAGAATTCCTGTATATCTATCTCAATCTTCTCTAAACTTAATCCTTATAATTGACACTTAATTAAATCCTAATTATTCTCTAATTAATTTTTAATTAACTTTACTTACCCACTAAAATCAAATTAATCAATTAAAGGTATAAATTAATCGTTTTGCAAGTTGATGGCCTTTCTGTTTTCTATTTTTCATGGCTAATGGCATCTTCATAATTATGGGCAAGTCTAGGGGCATCCCATATCATTTCACGTGTGGAAACCTCCATGGCTCAATCAGCTGAGGTTTAGATTTCTACGTTTTCGCTACGCGATTCTGCTTCGTTTAAAACTTTATTCTGCTAATTCTATTGATATAGGGACTAAAGTGTCATTTTCTAAAAGGTTCAAGGGCAAGGTTGTAAATAATAAAAGTTTATTTTTATTATTTCCTATTACATTATATGGGGATGTTACACCCTGCTACCCCATACGTTACGATCCCACTGCACATGGCACACCCACCTCCAGCACCTCTTACACCCGCAACGCCTGCAACTCTTGCTGACCTTGCACCAGAGTCACCCCTGCAGGAGGCCACCAGCTCATCATCATCCTCCTCGGAACCCAGTGCAGACTACTCTCCAGCCGGGCCTGGCATGGCGAATGGCTATTTGACTGAGTAGGTTAGCAGCAGAGGACATTATACAGCATGACCCTCTTTTGACAGCACGCAGCTTTGGGTCATAGACTTAGCAGCAGGCTTAGCAGTAGGTTTGAAATGTCCTCTGAGGACCCCATAGAATCGTTTGACTGACACAGGCCTTATGTCTTTTTGGTACACCGGCCCCACTTATGTATCCTATTTTGAAATCTGTACATAAACTGAAGCGTTGGCTCCTGATCTATATATGCACGTATACAGTTGATGTTATATTACTCACTCTTATCTTTCATGGTATGTTGTTAAATTTTGTCACGTTCATTATATAACAGTACGTCGTTTCATCTGTTTATGGAAAAAAAGAAAGAGATGTGATACGAATCATAAAAGGTAAGCAGAATATCAACACGGTAACACAGTCTACTTAATTTCATATTATGACTTAAGCATAACATTAAATTGTTAGGGTGTAACATTAGGGGGTTCAAATTTTTAGAGTCATGACTTAGCCAGGAATTTACCTAACCACCATCCCTATTATTTGAGCAATTTCTTATACTATAAAAGATTTTCATAATTCCTATAATTAACGTTAAAACTAGTATATTTTATGACCAATGCATATCAAAAGTGTTAGGGTTAAGTTAATTTCACTACTCTATAGGTCTTAAATTTTGACTTTAATAGATTAGAGTGCTTTTTTTGGTTTCCTTCTTTTTTGTTTTTATTTTCACAAAAAAATAGAAAATACAATAAAAAATAAGTTTGGCTTATCATTTTCATTTCAATTCTACGAAATATTTTCAACATTTCTGAAAATTTTGAAAACAACTTTTCTTTATTTTCAACATTTTTACCTTTAGTACGGTGGCATTTTTTGAAGTCTTAACCACTTTCTTTGATCCTTCGCCATTGCTACCATTACCATCATCTTTTACCATGGCACTAAACTAGCCCCACTTTTATAACCCACAAATTGCAACCAACCACCAAATACCATGTGAATACAAAATTGCCACACACCATCCTCAACCTCGACCATCGTCAACCACCATGACAATGTCCATGGCTTGCATCCCGCACTTGCAATGCCACTAAAACCTTAGAATTCTGCCACATATGAATCACCATTACACTACCTCAACCTCGAACCAGCCTCTACCGCAATCACCTTCCTCCACCACAAACTAAGCCACCGTCATTGCTGCACAACATTACCCTACGAGTTTGTTATTGCATCGCCGCAAACCTATCATGCTGCCACCATTATACTCTCCTTTCCCTTTTCAACCGTTGTTGCTACTACATTTTGTTTCCACACCACACAGCCTTCCCCCCCCCCCCCCCGAACAAAACAAAAAAAGTTTCTCACAACATCCATTCAATTAGCCATTTAGGGCATCTCATCTTCCTTTTTTTTCCGTTTTGTTTTTTAGCCACTTTTGAGCATTTGCTTTGTTTCTTTAGCCAGTGTATTTGTTAATCTAAGATGATAAAAACATAGATGGGTGGGTCACCATTAGGGGAGAGAGCTTGGTTGAGAGGGCAACTCACAATTGGAGTCTAGGCCAAAACATAAAAAACTTGAAAATAATAATAAAAAAACCAAACATGTTTTCAAATTTTGAAAAATTGAAAATGAAAATAATTTTTAAAAAATAAAAATAGAAAATATTTTTATAAACCAAGCACTCTTTTAATATTTAAGCTTTCAAAGAACAATTTTTTTTTTACTACATCACCAACAAGAATTCCCTATTTCATATATACTACCTAAGTCTTTCACCATTTTATCACTTCTAGTGGCTTTGAAAGAATGATTTTACTTTAACTACAAAAACAAAGTTAGAGATTAATTTTAGTGTGAAATGTTTTACATTGTCATCAATCATATAGCCCCACACTAATGACTTTGACTTTTGATATTGTTATTGTAAGAGTAAAATATTTTTAATTACATAACAATATGTGATATGATTGGATGTGTTAGTACAAGACTTTTACGTTGAGAATGTATTAAAATTGAATCCATAAATTTAGTAGCAACGCTTCTTGAATTTTATTTTTGAATTCGGCTGCCAATCCGCCATGTTCTCGCCGCGACAATTAGGAAATAGGTAAGCCAAATATTGGGTTATGTTCATTGAATCTTGATTATTACAAGGCAGAAACAAATAAAAATGGAATAATACGAAAGCAACTGATAAGATAATTAAGAAAACATTTAAAGTTTCTCGGTTTCTTATTTCTTCTATCTTTGCAAACATAACTTAGGGGTAAAGTAAAGATATCATGATGATCAGTTTGCATATCATGTGAGACATCATGAATATCATGCTTTACACGTAAAATCATATGTAACTATCAATTCCCCTCTTTATCAATAATGTGCTTGCGTCAATTATATTCCAATATCTTTTGGAAACCCTAGGCTCCACTCAGTGCCACGGGAGAGAAATTCTCTTCTGGAAGATTGATCGGTTTATTAATGGGTAGGTTTTGGTGCTGCCTTAATAAATGGTATAACATTGCGTGGACAACTAAACACGCATGACGATGGCAGATATAGACTGCCAAATAATGTTGCAAAAAATCAGATGTTTGGTTAAGAGGCAATGCAAAGAGAATGAATTGCTCGAAAGAGACAATCATCTGAAGTGAATTATTTAATTATGCTAAGAGTACCGACAAACAAGTAATGGTCAAAATAGATCATTGTGGTTCTTGCCAAATTGATTACGTTTGGCTGAAAATGGATTAAGCAGCATTATGCGTAGGGGGCAAACCGTGAATCCACCGTCTGCTTTAGTATGGTACGCATTGTGTACTTCCACTTGGGTTGAATTGAAAAGTTAATTACTTCATGAGCATACGTCAAAATCCATTATTCATTGCAACAAATCAGCTCCAATCTGGCTTTATCATCATGCAACAGAATATTTATCATGTCTGCCACCGCGTCATCAGCACTACTAAACAACACTGGATATACTGTACGTGGTGGATATTCGTGTATGATTCAATGTACCATACGTGGAGGATATTCGTTTTTGATTCAAGTGTTGTGAACTGTGGCAAGCACCTGGGTTCTTTGGTCATCAATCTGGTTTTTGGGTTTCAGACATATAAATTGCACCTTACTGTTCAAACTTTATGTTAGAGAATTTTCTTAGCGTGTAGTAACGTAAGCCTTATAATGATAAATGATGAAAATTGAATTCAGAAAATTTTATAAATTTAAATTTTTACACCTGCATCTATTGATGAATTTAAAATTTCACGCGATTGTTAATTTGTTAAATGAAATATCAATAAAAAAGTTATATAATAATGTACAAAAGTTTTCCTGTTGACATTTTACTAAAATTAAACTCAAATTGATTAAGAGTTCGAGATATTAAATGCACCTTTTTTCTTATGACGAATTTTAGATTGATTTGGTTCTTTTTGTGTTTCAATATTAATACACAAATCATATTATTACTACTTATACTCGCTATTGCCGCCGGTTTAATCTTTTTTATTCTTTTACACGTAAAAAGCATACATAGATAGATAGGCTACGCTATACATATTCACCATCAAACATAATTGCCCATCACTTATCAAAGTTAATCGCTGATTGTGGTTCCCCCAACATATAAATCAGAACCCAAAATTAGCAGTATGAGTCTTTGAAGGATTTGGAAAGTCCAGGTTTTTAAACTCTCGATGGATAATTAGCTGGAAGTGAGATTTGCAAGTCTAACCATTAAGTGAAATTAAAGTAAAAGATAATGACCACTTAACAAACCCACTGTCCTTAGCTGGCCACCAGATGATTGCTTTTAGTTGGTAATGCCGTGGATTTTTCCCTGGTTGCGCTAAAGCTCATGTTCTCTCAGGTAGAAATTAGAAGATTCTTCTCATATTAGTTAACCGGTGGCCATATTCTTTTGGCGGAATCTTATAATGTCTAATGAATTAGCAAGCATTACCGAAATGATAATGATTTATAATTAATAGCTCAGTGATTGAATCAACTTTTGTACAGTCAAAGACAAACCATTCCCCAGTAATCTTTCTTCCTAGTCATTAAAACATAATGTTAGATACTCCTCGTTTGGATATATGTATATGTTATATTCAATCATATAACAAAATTAAATTATAACTATACAAAAAATAATGAATGTTTAATTATGACTAAATAACAAAACCATTAAAAATGTGAAATAATATTAATGTAAATGTTTATATGTAAAATTGTTGTAACAAAATTAAAGCAATTTTATATTTACGGCTGAGAGGCGTTATCCAATTGCTTTCATTACCTGTATTGGCCTTCTGACAGCCAACTTGTATGGGTACTGATGTTGCATGCTGATTGGGAAGCGACTGGCTATAGGTACGTAGGAGAGTATATACGAAGAAGATGCCGTCTTAGGTTTCCATTTTGGTAAAAGAGCGTGGCTTTGGTAGATTTATCGTATTTATCCTTTCCCGATTTTGGTTGAATAGATAAGCATTGGCCAAGAACCTGCACTTGTATGAATTTGGGTTGAAGTGAAGATGCAACGCATGCTCAACGCTTGCCACGTTTAGAAATTGATGAAAGAGAGAGAATGAATGGACTTAACTATTGCACAGGAATAAAATAAATAAATAAATAAACTTCTTCGTTTCACGTTATACGGACGTACGGCCAGCTAAAGTGAAAGTCGAAGCAGGTAGCAATGGCCAACAAAGTTACAATATATGTATGTATTCCTATTATCTCATTATTATTTAATTGTAATTATCAACTTAAATTTTTTTAGTCTTTATAAAATTAATAAGTTTTAATTTTACTTTTTAAGAATTTTTCTTATTTTGATACAAATATTTTGAAAAATTTTGGTTTTAATTCTTATTATTAGTTTGCTTTTATTAAATAATAACAAAAATAATAAATAATTATGTCACTTTTTTTATATTTAAATAAGAACTAAAATCAAATTTTTCATAAGTATTTGGATCAAAATCAAAAAAATAATTTTTTAGATACTAAAACAAAAATTCACAAATTTTATGGCAACCAAAAACATATTTAAGGCATAAGCTTATTTATTTTTTATATTTATGTTATAATTTTAACATATAAATAAATATAAGAGACAATTTTCCTAAAAGAAATCATTTATCTAGGGTTTTTCATCTGTGGAAATGAGCACAAGTCTTTAATTAGGGCAAAACGAATTTTGCGCAAGGCGTCACGAATGGCTCATACATTTGAGAGAGAGGATGCAATCATTAAGAAATAAAAAAAAATATTAAATATAAACAAAACACAACTTTTTTTTTTATTTTACAATCTTATTAGAATGCGTTTGATATGAAATGAAAAAAAAAATCATGAACAAAATTTATACATAAATCTAATTAATAAAAATTTCTCCCCCATGTTAAGTCTCATATCAAGATCATCCTTAGCATTTACTCTGTTGAATATTTATGACTGAAAGAAATGAAGAACTTAGTAACAAAACAAAATTACGGATGTATGATTGAAAGGTGGAGCAGCAAACTGAACAAAGACATGCGTATTTCAGTCCTTATCAACAAACTATTGAAGAACTAAATCCTTCAATTATGAACTAAATAAACTTGAACGATACTGCCAACAATTACTATTTCCATACTGAGACGTGAGCTTTTCCAAAATATATTTCTCCAACAGCCACTATCTAGTGTTGTGTGTATTATTAAGCAAGTTGCATTTCTAGAGAAGATATAAATTCAGACTTTGAAAAGGGCAACTATTAAAAAAGTCTCTTATTAATCACGATAGAAGATATAAATTCAGACTTTGAAAAGGGCAACTATTAAAAATGTCTCTTACTGGTCACGACAGCGCTCGGGAGACAACTATTCATCATAACTTATATTTATATATTATATATTATATATTTTCCAACTTATTATGGCATTTGATATATTATGAACCTTGACCCAATTTAAGTTGGGTTAGGTGGAAGGAAAAATTTTTCTCTACTCCCACCCACTCCAATCCAAAGAACACCCCTATTTGCCGCCTCATCAAACTCTTATTGATGAGTTATTCTTAATTATAATAATTTAGTATATTGGATACATATCTAAGTGATTGAGATACATTTAAAAGTTAACTATTATATAAAGAAAATTTTTATTTTAACTATCTATATTAAGTCACTTAATTATGTAATTTGTAACATATCATACGGAGCTAGAATGACTATTAATCAGAAGTGTTATTTAGGAATTAACAAGATTTATATAACTTTTGGCGGATTACGAAATAACTTATTTAGGAATACGGCATGAGTGATCATCTTTAAATTCGTATTACTCTCAATTCCACGTTAAACAATAATTTGCGGTAATATGACACGAAAGATCTTAATGAAGTATGAGTTCAGCATAACTTCTATAAAATGAGGTTTCTACATCATTTAGATTACCGTGGCAGTGCATCGAACTGCCATCAGAGGAAAATAAATAAACCAGATTAGATATGAAAAGGAGCAGGCCTTATCAAATGAAATATGAATATACTTTCACCAATGTAAGTGGATAATACTATTAGGGATCATGAGTTCCAATCCTAAGATGAAAACATTAATTATAAAAAATAATTCCTAACTTGGTCAAATACCAATCAAACGTAACAGTGGCTGTAAATGCCTACTGTAGAGAATATTGCTCAACTTTTTGTCGTAGTGGGTTTTCGATTAGGTCACAAATTATCTAATACATAACTTATCTTCGGGTATAAATATTGATAAGGCTAACCTTGCTCTTTCATTCAGTATCCATCAACTTCACTTCTCAAGTCTCATATAAACAAAGAGAGACAAAGAGAGAGTGAGATCAATAAGATGGGTGAACTGACATATTGTGAGAAGGTTCGTGCATGGTTCTCCAAATCAAAGGCATTTCTGCTAATATTAAGCCTGCAATTTGGCTCGGCTGGCATGTACGTTATCACCATGGACGCTCTCAAAAAGGGCATGAGTCATTATGTGTTCGTCGTTTACCGTAATGTTGTCGCCACTGTAGCTCTTGGCCCGTTCGCGCTTTTCCTTGAAAGGTTCCCTCTCCTCTCACCCATGCATTCATAGTTAACATCAGTCATGCATGCATGACGCATGTTCAGCATACTTACATGTATTTTTCATCAGCCACTTTCATCATGAACTGCACGTTATTAATATACCAACCAGCTTTTCGTTGTTATGATCGATGGTTGGTTCTGGTTAACGTCACGAATGCGTTACTTCAAGCTTTCATTTTTATTTTTATTTTTTCCGGAATATAGTAGTATTTATATATCACAATAAATAGCCACCAAAAATATATATCACAATAAATTAGAATATTATAATAGTACGGAAAGAACTAATAATTCAATGAGGTTATACTTCTGGTAAATAACTATGTGCTTATGTCTAGACCTTTCATTTTTTTTTTCCAGGAAAGTTAGGCCCAAGATGACAACTCGGATATTTGCAGAGATTATGGCACTGGCTTTTTTCGAGTAAGTTCACAACACAAGATATTATATATGAGTCAATTTTCAGTTGGCTCGCACTAGTCATTAATTTTGTATTAAAGAAAACCGCGCGCACATACCGTACATTTGAATATATCACATTATTTTTTCTGATTGCTTAATACTCATCTTCTATGACTTCTGGCTTCGAAATTTTGTATTGACTAAATACTTAATTATTTTGTGTATTCTAAAAAATATACGTAATATTATATTGATATTTTATTCATAAATATATCAAATTGGTCATTTAAAAAGTTATATGTGACGTTAAATTGGATTTTAAATATCCTAGTTTCATTGTTAAATTAATGCACAAATTGAGATCAAATCTGTCTTTTAAAATAAAATAAAAATTTAATAATAATGATAAATAAACACCGATATGATGTTGTGTATATTATATTCATATCAAGCAATAAAAAAAATTAAGTAATAACCAAAAACAATTAAAGCGACTTTTATAACAAATCTTGCGAATGCATTTACCCCAAATTCAATGCCAAGTATGATCTTCTCTCTACACACATAATTACGTACTCCTATAAAAGATGGATCGAACGCTGTATTGTTCCTTGACATATTAATCGTGTGCTGTTTTTTTACAGGATCATTCTTGATCAATGCTTCACCTTCTTGGGGATGAAATTAACCTCAGCATCTTTTACATCTGCTGTGATGAACTCCGTACCCTCCATTACGTTTGTGCTGGCAATCATTTGTCGGTAAGATACTAGTCAAATAATATATCTTAATTAATCATTAGTTTTTCTGACTCTTGTAGAAGGCGATAAAACTAAACAAACACGTACTTTGTGAATATCCTCCATAGATTCCACTATAACTTCCGAATGCCGGGGTCATGGGGCAGTGTTTGAGTGGATCTAGATCTTGAAGATGCTAAATTTTCTTTGTTTATGGTGTTGGGTCTACGTCACCGCACTCGTGTACGTTATGAATGAATGTTGGTCACGTTCTGTTTGTACCTAAATCTGTTTTTACATATCATATGATTAAATCATAAAAGAAATTTTAAAAATAGAATTTAATTTTAATATATTATCATAAAAAGTTTTTGTTATTTTTGTATAATTACATGTTGAGAATTAATAATGAGTTTAAAATTATATATAGTGTCAAAATTATTAAATGATGTGATAATACATCATTAAATACAAATATAAAATTTATTTATACTAGAAGTGTATTAAAATTAAATTATTAAGATTAAAATAATAATATCATTCATCAACTAAACGCCATTTACAACATGATAGTTTTCATAAGATTAATAATATAAAACAAATTATAATAATTAAAGTCAAGTGAGATTCTTCGTAATTAACCATATATCAAAAGAAGTTATTATAACTTTCAGATACTTGATTATCATCAAGACCGTATTTTACACAAGATAGAAAACATAAGAGGAGAAAAAACGGTGAACCGAGTGATAGATAGTCTTTGTGGATTTCTTTTTCCCTTACACAATATTTAACGTTTCTCTAATTATTACTTCTCAATGTATGAAACTGTAGTGCTCGTGTCCTGTGAGAACACCAAATTTTCAGATTATGAACATATATATGTATTTTGTATATGGGCTAATGTATGACTGATAATTTCTTTAGGAGTAATACTTAAGCATTCAAGTTTGGGAGGGGCAGCTGCACCATTTACCCTTGAGATCTAGTGCCAATGCGCACAACCATCCAAAATTAGTTAATGTCTAAATGATATACATACATACATATATATGTATGTATAAAGATGGCAATAATAACATAATTATATTTGAGCAGATTGGAGAGCATGAGAATTAAGGATATAGGATGTCAAGCCAAAGTGATTGGCACTATGGTCAGTCTTGGAGGCGCTATTCTAATGGCAATGTACAAAGGTCCCGTTGTGGGATCATCAACCAGCCATGTTAGCCAGACTGCGAATCACGACCCCACTGGTGACCATAGCTGGGTCATGGGTGCCTGTTTCCTCCTCATAGGTTGTGCAGGCTTCTCTGCTTTCTACATATTGCAAGTAAGTTGTATTGCACTTAGATAGCATATATAAAACCCAATTTAATTTTAATCATAGATAATATCCGTATATAGTGGACGGGAAACTTAGCATGATTTGATCATTTTCAGGCCATAACATTGAGAAAGTACCCAGCAGAGATGTCCCTAGCCACATGGGTTTGCTTTGTTGGTGCTCTTCAAAGCACTGCAGTAACTGTTTACATGGAGCGCAATTCCCCTCATGCCTGGTCTCTAGGTTTCGATTCCGGGCTTCTTGCCGCTTTATACGCGGTTAGTACCCATTATTTTTATTTGGTTTAACAAGCCCAACTAACCGGTTCTCAATGCCCCAACCCAAGTTACATTGCAATTTTATAAACAATAGCTAGCATCCATATGCTTTTTGAATTTAATTTTAATGCATTATTAATGTTAAAGGATTTTTACTTACATCTAGTGATATATATATATATATTATTCAACAATTCTATACCTTATATTATTGTTAATTCATTAAATAGAATATATACACAAAATAAATAACAGCATGCAGTTTTTACACTAAAAATATATTAAAATTAAACTCTATTAATTTCTTTGTGACATTTTGCATTGTTTATTGAACAGGGAATAGTAACATCAGCAATCCAGTTTTACGTGCAAGGCGTGGTGATTAAAACCACGGGCCCAGTGTTTGTGACTGCTTTTAATCCCCTGCGTATGATCATAGTCACAGCCTTGGCCTGCATCCTCCTTTCCGAGAAGCTCTACCTAGGAAGGTACTAGCATTTGAAGCGCTACCATTCAATAAATACCCTTCTCATCCGACTTGTTTTTTTGAGTTTCCTTCATTAAATGCATCTTTTCTTTAAGAATATTAACCTCATTTTCACACTTTTTGTTGAATTGTTATATTTATATCAGCATTATTGGAGGAGTAGTCGTGGTTGTGGGGCTTTATCTGGTTGTATGGGGAAAGTCTAAAGAACAGAAACGTGTGATGCCACCATCCCCTCAAAAGGAAATCTCCCTGCAAGGCCAGCAACAGCTCCCAGTTACTGTTCCAAGAAATGATGGCAACAATAGTAATAAAGTTCATCAATTGGTCATAATTGAAGATAAAAACAGCAACGTGGACAAGTGAAAGTGAGCCACCACTGTCAAATTATAGTGGACCTGACCTCAGCTTTGTTTAATTAATGATTGGTGGGTCCCGTTGACGACACTGGCCTAATTGGCCCATATGTTTACAAAATTCCTTCCAAATTTGGATAATTTTGTGCGGATTCTGTACTTCGCCTCTGCATTTAAGAAACTATCAATAAAATATTTTCCGGTTTTCTGACATTCTTGCATATTCTAAGATGTTTCAAGTTTTACATGTACATTTAATTTCTTTGAGATGTAGTATGTAGCACATCCAGGAACACGTGTGGAATCGTCCAACTCTGATCAGCTTAAGATTCAGAGCAAGGATAGTGCTCCTAGAAAATGAAAATAACATTTAACAGTTAAGTTATGCCACAAAAAGAAACGGCGGTATTAGCCATTAACAAACCGCATTGGGAAAATTTGTAGAAAGTTTGTTCCCTGCCGTAATTTTCAAATATAAGCTCTAAGTGAGCAAATGAGTGCAACTTTGAGATATTATTTTGTACGCTGCATGAGGGAATAGAAAACGCAATCTGATCATAAAATGCTTATGGAAAGCTAACCCTTAATTCTATTGGTGGTGGGGTTGATTATCATCACACCCAACGCTCTGCCAGATAGAAAGAAAGAAAGTCAACACTTTAGATAGAGCTCAGCAAAAGTTTCTTTCTTACTTGCATTAAATTTGTAAGTTATCGAGTGAGTTTTATCCTACGGGGCCAAAAGCAAGGATTATTTTGACAGAAGTATAACCAATAATTTGCTTGTAAACTGACCAATCGAGCTAGGACAATGATTTTCTAACTTGAATGTGCTAGTAGCGATTTAATTCTTAATTGTCTGGTGAGCTTTATGTGAAATAAATAAATAAATAAAGTGTTGAAAGTATAAGAATAAAATCACTGTTAACAGTAGTGAGTCTGTTTGCTCGTATGGTGCCTTGTGAATTTTACAGTGCTGAAGATATACCCGTCGAAAAGTCCCTTTCGTGCTTCATATGCTTCCCGGCAGCAGTATAAGGTAGAGGCATGTAAATTTGCAACTAATCCCAATATTCCTATGACAAAATTTCACACCAATTTTAAAATAAGAGACAAATTTTTAGTTAATCACCTGTACTTGGCCATTAGATGATATTTATTATTGTCGCATCTACAAAATATGCATGATTAATTGAAAATTCGTAAGCCGTTAATTGTTTATATCGTGATAGTTGATTACTATTACATTAATTACAAAAAATTTATACATCGTTAATTAGTTAATTAGCATAAAACCAGTGGGAGACAAACATTTTCTCAATTTTCTAAATTGCAATTGAGCATGATCCCCGTGATAGGCTGGCTGCTTGCTACGCTTACATCTTTCCTGCATAGTTCTTTCTCTGCAATGCGCTTTTGCCCTTTTGTTTTCGGCCTGAAGTGGTTAGTCCTTAATCTACAAATTCATGTCTGATTTCTAGATTCGGTCCACATCCAAGTCCAGGAACATCATTTGCCTATTTTCTTCCCTCTCCACATTAACCTTCATACGCTGGGCTTATTTGGGCCTTATTGCCCATATATGCAGTTTGCTCAGTTCTAGTATATATTTGCCAACCGACGCAAGTAGTTGATTCAAACGAAATATCATCTATTGACCAAAAACAAAAGCAGAATACCATCGGTTGAAAGAATATATATATATATATATATATATCATCTTGTGCTTCGACTTAATTTGTTTGAATCTTTAGGACAAGCATCTAAAGGAACTAAACAATTTCTTGAAACATAAAGCTAGCTAGTGTGCGAGGTGCACATTGAAAATCGTATAGAGAAAATTTTGGTTTCGGTAGATCCAATATCTTATGGTACAATGTAGCATCCTCATATATTTTTTTCAAAGAAAAATTAATTATGAATAAATATTGTCGCTGTAACCACCGAGAATAGCTTTGGCAGTCCAATTATTATTAAAATTTAGTAATCAATATAGACAACACCCGGAGAAGGCCAGGACAACCGGAAAGAATACACTTCAAATGTTGCACCTAACTGATAGGTTTTATGTTACATGACTTAATTAATGTAAATAAAAGATCTTGCTTTTATTGTACGATGTTATGAGTAATAGAGGAAGGAATTCTCATTGAGAATGCTTTCGACTAAACGTGAGAGAAGTAGACAAAAAAAGAAACTAATGCAAGGATGTTAGAAAACGTACAATACTAGCTTATTTATGTTATATTTTATTTATATTTATTTTATATTTCAAAGTTATTATTATTATTATTGATGATATGCTATTGTTATTATTTAAATCTATCTTTTAGGGTGAGTATACGTTGGTGATCTATATATAGCTTATTAGCTTTAAAAACTTGCCCACATGTTCCATGTTTTAAGTTGGTTACTCATAAAAAATTTAGTTGAACTTCAGTAATAGGATTATAAATATTTTGAGCGTTGGAATGGTTATTGTTTCATTGCTCATAAGGTTGGCACATTGATGATTTACTTTTAAAGCATAGTGGCTGTTTTCGTTTTGTCCTCTCGGTTTCATTGCATGCAACGGAAATTTTTGCTCTATTACTATATAAATATGTGCCCTGATCCTTAGTTTTTCTAATTGATAAAGCTATTATTTTCATCTAATTTTAGTTCCTTTGAGTAATCCAATATTGTTGTTCTTATAGCCTCATTAGTTCAAATACGGAATTAGGGAAAAGTAGCTCTTGTATCCTAGGGAGTATTAGCTGTGAGGATTAGGGTCGTTTAGTTAAGATTCTAAGAGAAGTACTTCTTAAGAAATAGAAGCAGAAGTAGAAGCAGAAGTAAAAACAGAAAATTATTTTATATTTGGATATAATTATATAAATACTTTTTATCAAAATTAAAATTTATTAAATAATTTGGATGTGATACATATAGAAGTATTTTATTTAATAAAATTACAACTAAAGATATGGAGAGAGAGAGAGAGAGAGAGAGAGCGCATGAGAGAAGGAAGAGAGTATTAGTTTTTAAAATTTTTAAGAATAAAATCGTAATTAAGTGGGAAGAAAATAGTTACTAATTTTAAGGAGCAACATTCTTTCTTTTCTACTACTTTTACTTCTAGGAGAAGCAGCTCCCTATCTACTTTTTAAAAAAGTAGAAAAATTGATTATTTTCTACTTCTACTTTTTTGTAGAAGCATAAACAAACAACATGAAAAATTCTATAAGTACTTGTTTTTGAAAAGTTTTTAAAAAAAGTACTTTCTTTTTAATAAGAAGCATGAACAAACGCACCCTTATTTGCACTTAATAACTTACTCGTGATAGCTAAAGTGCCTAATATGCCTCAGCTATAATTAATAATTATCTTATTTTTATTGAGTTGTTTATCTATTTTGATTCTTCAATTTTAGTGTTTTTGTTATCAATTAATTTTATTATTTAGAGGTTATTTTATTGATATTTTCCAACAACAAGTGGGGTCTTGTGGTGTTTTTAGATTTCATGTTTTGTCTTATGTTTTATGTTTTTATGGAAGTGGTTTGTGATGTTTTGAGTAGTGTAATGTATCTTATATGTTCCTCTCTTTTTGAGAATTGAGCCTTTTTCAATTATTAAAAAAAAAGAACTTGCTCCCCCAAACGACTAAAGACATATGGGCTTAATGTTAAAATAATTTGTAGTTACTATCATTGCCTCTAGAAATGCTGAGACTATAGCCATTAGAGTTGTGTATCTATATGAACACTATAATGTACTTATGCATATTAAATTTTAATATTAAACTTTCTATTTAAGTTTATGCCATTAGCTTTATCCTAAATAGGTGTTACATTCCATACATATGAAAAGAAAATATTACTCTAGTAATATAATCTTCAAATGACCCAACTATTAATTATATAATATACTAACGTATGTGTTATGAAAATATGTAAAAAAATTCTAGAGATACGGAAAAGAATAGAAAAATAATAATTAATGTAATGATTAATATCAACGATGTGTAATTTTTTTTTCCTTTTAGAGGAAGATGCGTAAGCTTCGTAGTACATATAATACTCCAAAAAATATTTATGTGATTTTTTTTTTATACATTTGAAAATAAAAGAGAACAACTACTGCCTTACAAAAACAACCCCTTTAAAGTCTAAACTCAAATTAGATTGCAAAGTCTAAGGAGGCTCCCAAAAAGGAGAATGAAAATGTCTGCAACTTCGGCTCCCTCCATGGCCAGAATGTCTGCACAAGAATTCCCTTCTCTGAGCACATGGGATATAGAGACATCCCAATCCCTAGCCAGCCAACTTCTGATTTTTGTGACAAGAGATTGAAACAAATGTAGGTGATCATTGGACTCATTCACCAGTCGCACAACTCCAAGAGAATCACTCTCACACAAGATTTTTCAATATCCCTCCTGCTAAGCCAACTTCAGACCATAGCTAATTGCTAGAAGTTTAGCAAATAGGTTCCCAACCATACCATAAGACCCCTTAAATCCCACCTTCTAGCAACCCTCTATATTATGAATCAAACCACCATAGCCTACTGGACCTAGGTTGCCCTTTGAGCTCCCATTGACATTTAGTTTCGCAACACCAATTGGTGGTCAAACCTAGTGAACTATTTGCATTTCTTTCCTTGTGGGCAGAGACCTTTCTGAAGTGTTCCTCAATGCATTCACCTTAAGACCAATACAATGCAGAATATGTTTCCAAGCATTCTGGTTCAGCATTTCTTCATTTATACCCCTCCAATTCCACTATAGAGCACTGAAACACACATCAAAATCTGCCCTCTATGCCAAACTTCTTAATCACTCCTTATGATCATTGCTATGGAAAAAATCATTTGACATCCTTTAGTACTCCCTAATCATATGAGTTTTGTGATAGTCCCACAAGCAATATAAAATGCTTTCCTCTCCTTGGTGACAGTGAGCACAAGCCATTGTGATGCCCAGATTGCTCTGAAATCTAAAAGAGTTTGTAGGAAGTGAGTTATGCATTACCAGCCAAACAACATGCCTACATTTTTTACTATCAGGCAATTGCCAAATCCACTGTCGTTCACCTACATCGTCACTTGAAAGCTCATGATGAATCAGCTACTTGTACCCAAAAGCTAAAGTATACTTCCTAGAAGAATCTTCAAACCAACATATATAATTAGGAACATCATCGTGCAATCAAATTGACACACTTCTGATCAAAACAGCCACCTCATTTGAAATTGGAGCACTTAGCTTGTTGAAATACCAATTCCCATCTTGCCAAATGTCCTTCATGCATAGGGTTGAGTATGATATATGCACATAAGCAACAGTCGTACAAAGTGGATCCCTACTCAACCAATTTTCATACCAAACAAAAGCATCTGCCCCTTCCTAATCACAACTAGAAATCTTTCATCAATATCTTAGCCGCCTTAGTAATAGCTTTCCATGTAGTTGAACCAGCATAAGACATTTGTAAGTTTTCAGTCTCGAGACCTATTTTATATTTACTCTTCAATACCTCAGGCCATAACTTAGAATAAGGCAACCAAAGCTCACTCACCAACTTGCCAAGCAAAGCAATGTTGGTGCTTCTCACCTATCTCACCCCAACCCACCAAACTAAATAGGTTTAGTCACAGTTTTCTAACTACCCAAATTCAAGCCCTTACCATTAGCAGGTTTCCAAATAAAGTGCACTTACAATTCTATCAATCTCATTACAAACTGACTACAAAAGTCACATGGTTTGCACATTATAAACGGGCATTGCCATAAGCACAGATCATGCAAGACACACTTTACTTGCTTTATTCAAAAGCTTTCCCTTCTAACCACTCAATCTTGTTTGCATCTTCTCAACAAGAAAGTTGAAATCTAATCTTTAACTCTTCCCTAGATTAAAGGGAAGCCCAAATATCTCCCTAAATGGTTATAAGAGGAGATTAAAGGGATCACTGCAAATTTGTCCAGTTTGGGCCTAGGCATCATCTTTGAAGCCATTACCATAGATTTCTCAATATCTACTTTGAGACCTGAAACCTCCACAAAATCTTTTGAAATTTTCATAATTAGCCTTAACTGAGAAGATCTAACCTCTGTAAAGAGAAGAATATCATTTGTAAAAAATGATAGGAAATCCCCACCCTTCCTTTAGATAGAAAAATAGGCTTCCACTCCCCCTATCCACGACATCCATGATCATCATAGATCATTTCTCCATGCATAACACAAATAGATAAGGCAAAATAGGATCTCCTTGGTGCAAACCTCGAGAAGGACAGAAACGCTCAAGGCGATTAGCATTCCAATCCAAGGAGAAAGACTAGGAAGTAACACAAAACATATAAGATCAATAAGCCATCTAGGAAAGCCAAAATCAATGAGAGTTTTCTCAAGAAACACCCAACTGACACTGTCATAAGCTTTATGTAAATCAATTTTAATAGCCAGATTATGTTGCTTATATGCAGACCTCTGCATATGGTGCAAGATTTCCTAGGCAATGATTACATTATTAGTTGTACTTCACCTCGGAATAAAACTATTCTGCAAGGGTCCAACCACCTCCATTAAGAAAGATCTCAACCGATTCACCAAGACCTTGGTGATTAGCTTATAACCAACATTAAACAAGTTAATTGCCCTCAGTTGAGAGAAACAAACTGGAGCATCAAACTTTGGGATCTAAACGATCAAAGTCTCAGTGAGTCTTTCATCAAAACACCCCTCCCAAAAAGCTTGGCTTGCCATTGCCCACACCTTATCCCTTACAGCATGCCAATTTTTCTTGAAAAAAAGGTTGAAACCCATATGGGCTAGGTACGTTAAATGCTTTCATAAATTTTATCATAATCCAAACTTCTTCCTTGGACACTTTCTCCAACAGTGCATTAGCGGCAACTTCCGGTAAGGTCAGCCCATGCGGAATCAGAAGGTCCCTTTGGTTCAATCGAGTATTGGGGCAAAAAGTTTTTGGAAAAAACCATGAGCCTTTCTCTGTAAAATGCTACCCTCCATACACTAATCACCATCTTCAATAAACATCCCTCAATATGATTTTGCCTATACCTCATGAGAATTTGAGCATGAAAGAAGGTTGTATTCCTGAAGGTTTTATTCCTATCACCATATTGAACCCATCTTTCCTTGGACTTCTAGAACTAAAGCATCTCTTCTTGTTGCAAGACTTCATCATATTCTGATTTTAATTTCTTCTCCAAAATAAGCATATTATGACCTTGATAACTCCCTAGACTTCTCTGACCCTTCCAATATGAGCTTCTAAAAGTCTCTTCATATGAAAGATGTTACCAAAGTATCCCAATTGAAGATGATGGAATCTTCCTGCATCGATATTAACCTATCCACCACCAGAGAATTTGATCTATGCTAGGCATCCTCCACCACCATCTCAAAATCCCTGTAACTCACCTAATTTGCCTCAAATCTAAATGGTCTCGTCGGTAGGTTAGGGAAAACCATCAATTCTAAGAAGTAGTGGATGATGACTAGAATGGACAGAAGGGAGAATCTCCACACAAGCATTTAGGAACCCCATCCTCTAAGCATAATCATCCACAACTCCATCTAATCTTTCATCACGGTTCTCTATGAACATTTCTTCGCTAGGTAAATTGTCTACCCAAAGTGCCCAAATTAATAAGTTTTCAAGCATCCAAACAATCTTGAAACACTTGGCTTTGCTAGCCACAAACTTACCTCCTCTAACCTTTATTTCACAAAGCACCTCATTAAAGTCACTCGCCAAAACCCACGAATGAGATATTTTGTTACGCAAATCCACCAAGTAACACCATATATTACTTCTAATAGTAGGAATTGGGTTTGCATAAATGGTGGTACAAGTCCAATTTCCACCACTAGAACTAGCACAGAAAGTGACCACTTGATTCATCACCTCGAGCATAGATACTTTAAGCATTGGATCATTTGCTAAGACCCATGTACCACCTGACTGCCTTTGAGCCTCCTTAATTCCTATTGGAAAGAAACCCAGCCTTTTCCAAAATTTTTGCACCCCACAAAACTAAGTATGAGTTTGCATTAGTAAAACCAAAGAAGCTTTGTGCATGTTAATGATTTCTCTCACATGTCTTCTGCCCCTCACACTAATTGCCCCTTAACATTCCACACCAACATAGAAATAGATATATCGCCCACAGCAACTAATGGCTAGTGTGGTTCTATGACCTTGAACTCCTTACATCGTGCTCCTCTCAACCTTCCCATTCTCATCTTGTTGCATTTCCTTTATTGCCTCAGGATCCTTAACACTACCAACCATGCTCTCGTTAGCATTAGAAGGAGTCACCTAGACATCCCCCATATTCATAGCATCCCTTATATCCTCCTTTTGCTTGTCATGTAATGCAGCTAATGGTGAGTTATTCGATGTCCCTTATCTTTGATGCTTCTTTCTCCCCACTTTTGGTGACACTGGACTCTTTGACATACTTTGCAAAGGTTGGGCATTCATCCTTTGATTGCCAAGAACCACCTTTGTAGGGCGCATAGCACTAAAAAGGACTCGTGGACCCTCGTTCAGTGTAGGGAGCTCTTTACGGTTACCACCCCCTTTGTGTTTGTATTTTCATGTAACTACCCTACATGGCAACACGATGTTGTAGGCCCGGCTTCTTAGTAGAATCTGTTCTCTTTCTAGTCTTCTTAGGAAGAGTCTTACTTTGGGATCTGACATTTATTCCTTTTCATGATTTCCTCCTCGAATCACTTGAGTCCAATGCTAATCCTTGTTCAAAAAATCAGGATTTGAATTTGCATCACCAGTGAGAATCTCGAGCTAAGATTTGTCCCTGGGGTGTGACCATTGTTAGGGTTTGGCACCATTTCTGTGGCCTATTGCGGCTTCTCCGTCACTAGGACTGAGACCGTTTGAACCACTTTCTCTTGCTCTGTCTTGTAATGTCGTTGGTAGTGTCCAAAACATCCATAACCCCCACATATTAGATGGAGGCTTTCATAATCCACCTTATGCCAATGGTCCTCCACCCAAACCTTCTTCACCACTATTTGAGACAAATCGACTTCCATATGTAACATCCCGATTTCCAAGTTCCGATTTCGCCATCAGGATTGATCAATCCCAATTTCCGACTTCATCTTTGGATTTCGATAGGATGATTATTTCCGAGTTCCGAGTTCATTTTGTCCTATTTCCGACTTCATGTGATGGTTACGAGTTAAATGAGAGGCTTCCGAGTTCTAATATCTGACTTAATGTATCCGATTTCCGGTCTCATAATGTAGCTTCAAGTTTCAGCTGAGATACCCCGATTTCCGGTCTCATACTGTGGCTTCAAGTTCAGATAGAGGTTCCTGAGTTCCGACCTCATACTTCATGCTTCAAAATAATGTACGTGGTTTCCGACCTCAAAAGTAATAGTTTAACATAATGGTACAATACCGAACTCCGAGTTTAATGTTACGAGTTTCGGCCTTAGAGTTGAACTCAATGGACATGAGTTCAAATCTTTGAGTTGATTTCAGTCATACACTAGATCCGATCTCCGATTTTATATCCAGCATTGACATTCTCGAGTTCATATGGGAGTTCTGAGATTATATGATTGTCAACTGCATTACTTCCGACCTACGACCTTGATTCAAGATCTCCTCACGTCACAAACAACATGGTACGAGTTACGACATCCGGATTCAGCTTCAAGCAATGTAAAAGGTCACGAGTTACGACTTAAAGTATTATAGGGACGAATTCCGGTCTCATGTAGGACGAAAGCGCATCCCAGTCTTGGGGCGATGTGGAGAGCAATTTGGCCACAAAAGTGGGAGACATGGCCGAACTTCAATCACAAAATTTCAACCAATCAATATTCACAATCCCAACTATCTCCATGTATTTAAGTCAGACTTCCCTCCTCATTTCCCCGCTGATTTACGTTCCCCTTCCTCTTGCACCAGCCTTCTTCTTCTTCCCTTCCTCTCTCAATCAACTCCATCACTCCTTCAAGCTTAACAAGGTTCTATCAATCCAAGCTTTAACACTTAGCTCAAATTACACTCCAAAAAGGTAGGATTCAATCTCTAATCTTAATTTCTCTAAACTAAGGATGCATGAAAGATTACTTTTTATGATTACTTGATGATATATTGGATGTGTATGATTGGATTAATATGGGATTAATATGAAATCTTGAGTGGCAATTAGAATTAGAAGAAGAAAACTAAGAGAAATGGATGGATGAGGGTGCTGTCTTGGTGGAGATTCCATGGCAGTCCGTACGGCGGAGAGTACGGCTCTGCCTACAACCGGTTAAATCCGATGAAACCATTTTTAGATGAAAATAGACATCCAGGGCTTTCCATAGATATGTCATATAAGGTTATTGGATTAGTATTGAGAGAGATACGAATTTTTGAAGTTTGACCTAGGGTTCAGGACTTTCATCCGGGCAGGGTGACTTGAGGAGGGTATAATTCACCCTATACAACTCCAAATTGAGTGAAACTAACTTTGTTAGAAAGCTTACACATAGGGAAACATCCCAATATGAGATTCCGAGTTTGTTATGGTCCCAATTGTTCCCAGTGATTTGAGGAAGTTACTCTATGTCCAAACCGAGCCAAAACAGGGTAGTTCAAGAAGGTCGATTTTCAGAACTCATAACTCGAGTTATACGATAGCAAATGGAATGAAACGTGTGGCAAATGAAAGGTTGACCTGTTAGCTTCAATATGAGACCAATTTCGTATGATTTGAGCTTAGTTTCGATTTTTAGTGAATTTATACTTCCAGGAGTGTAATTCGGGCTAGTGACTGAACAGGTTGAGGTAAGATTTGAATATCTTGAATTATATGGATCAAAATGATAGGGGACCAAAGAGGTTAGAAAGTAGACATATAGAGCTATGACATATCAAAATTTCATATTTAAATGAGTTGAATAGAAAGAGAGGTGGGTCATATGAAATTCGGTCAGAACCGAATAGAATGTGGCAGAATGGCCAAAGTGATAGTCTCACAAAATGACCTAGTTGGAGATTTCACAAGTATTAGGGAAACATATAAAGTTTGAATGGAGGATTGCCAGTTTGACATTGATATATATATATATATATATGTGTGTTAAGTTGATTATGTTGCTATGACTGATTTGTCCGTGAGAGTCAAAGCACTTATTCATGAGGAACGGACACGATCCGTTATGTACTGTATTTACTAGAAGTCTAAGCTATGAATGTTTAGATGTAAGGATGAATTAAAGTATAAATGGGTATATAGAAACCCTATATTCAAGAATGACATAATTATGTTATGAGGTGTGTGAGGGTAAGTGATGTAGCATATGCATGAGTACCGGTAAATTGGTAAGGAGGCTACGGGCCTTTATATGTAATGAACATGTACGTAAAAATCATATGTGCAATGATACATGAAAATAAATGAAGTATATGTATGAGTACACTCAGTATGACTATGCTAGAATATGTATGAGAATGAAAGAATGCGAATATATTGAATGTGAGTCCCTTCACTTGGAAGTATTATGAAATCCCTCCCCTGTGAAGGCATAGCTTAAAAGATAAAGACATGTGGGTCATTCACCCGGGACATTTGCACATGGGTCCCTCCTCGTGAAGGCAGCTAAAGACTTAGGTCCCTCTATGTTGGAGGCAGTTGCACATTGGGTCCCTCCAACCTAGAGGCAGTGGGTCCCTTTGTAGGTGAGTCGGTGTAACGACAGTCACGGGTGAAGCTGACGAGCTCACTCCAAGGCCAGGCTACCTAAGGGCAGTAAAAGCACCCTAGGGACAGCGATACGTAATGCCTAGGTGTGCCAAGTAAAGGCTAAAGACTAAAGACTAAAGACTAGAGATTAAAGTATATGCAAGCACCCCACTTACATGAGGCATGGCATAACCTGGCCAAATGGGTACTAATGAAGATCCCATATTCCTAAGGAACGTGACATGGTGATCACGCTCTGATGGGGTATGACATGGCGATCATACTCTGGAATATGGCATGTAAAGGTGTTATAATGAAAAGAAAGATGGAGAAAGAGAAGTAAATATTATGTATATGCATACCTTCAACGAAAGTAAAGTTATGTACAGAAGTTATGTCTCCAGTGTATTGATGCTATTATTATATTTCATTATGTTTCAGTCATTATTCATGACTTGATTTGTATGGGCCCTCTTAAATGTCAAGTTTATGAGTAAAATAACTTTGCTTCAGGTAATATATTTTCAAGCTATAAAATTAAACAGTTTACGTAATATGCTCACCTTTTTCATAATAAACCGAAGCAAACTGGAGATGACAACGATGACATTACATGTGTATTATAGAGAATCCTACTGAGAATTTATAATTCTCACTCCTATTTTCCGTGTTGTCTCCAGAAAGTTCAAGAAGTTTCCGAAGAATGAAGTCTGGCTGGTCGATAAGGTCTGCTCAGTAATAAAGAATAACTCGGTGGTACTATGACTTAAGCATAATACTGTACTTAGGAGGGTGTTACACCATACATCCTCAAGCATATCTACCCTGTTCCGCATTCTTTGTCATCATGTTGACTTTAATGAAGCGGCCAACTGACTCTACAATCAATTTGATAGAGTTCTCTTCATAGTAAAGCATGTTCAACCTAGTGAAATGAATCTAGACAATGGTGTGGGCCAAAGATGCTTCACATGGATTAAAATTTGATGTCCATCATTTGACTAATGATCTATGATCATCCAAGGGCCACCAGAAATCACCTTCTCTTGGGCCTCCACTAGGGCTTCACTAAGAAGTACCTATTCTCCAGACTCCTCATGTCATATTCTCTCCTTAATCGCCAGATACTTCTCTGTTTTTTCTTCATCACCAAAAAATTGGTAAACTTACCTAACAGCTTGATGACCAAAGCATGCATCTTTCCAAGGGATAGAAAGAGCTTGAATTGCCATTGGATTGAAGAGAACTCTAGGGATGAGTCGATTCCCATATTGAAACTCAATCCTCCTCGGTCTTAGCAAACCTTGCAAACTGAAAGAAGGTGCCTGACCTTCTCCCTACACCTTATCCCTAAAAGACACCTTCCTTCTCACTTGATGAATGACCTTCTCAACTGTTGTGTCTCCTGATATTTGACTCCTAGCAGAATTGCCTGTACTGCTACTACTTGTGCCGCCGCTCACCCCCTTAGACACCATCTCACTCTCACCCGCTCTCACCGTTTCACTTATGCTTTCCTCTTGGCATTTTTTTCGTTAGTACTGTACATTTTATATGGTTTAAGGGTGACATATTTAAAACAATATAAAATCTTAATAAGATATTAGTTTTCTTATACCTTAATGCTAATTAAATAAAGTTCAATTAATCGCTCCTATAATAGCTTCTCAGACATATATTTTGTAATAATGACAAGCTACACATATAATAAAATCTGATTAGTTGACAATATAAAATATTTGTATACTAACAATATATCACAATTAATCTCTTTCTATAATTGCATTTAACTATTTGTATAATTTCATCCAATTGGATGAACTGATCTAAACAATTGCACATAAATAAATAATCTCGCTAGCGAATTAACTGTTCTGTCGAATTTTAGCTACATTCGACACATTTGTTACTAATAACTTCCCCATAAATTTGTTAGTCCTAGAACTTGAAACAAGATATTCTCATGGTTATAACATTTACTAATCTACCTTAGGATTTATTCTCAGTTTTTGGGAGGGGGTCGTGGACGTGATTAGGATCATTAAGAATATCTAGCTTACTCATACAATTTGAGGATAATAAAATGATTACCGAGAAAAAAAAAATTAAAGTTATTCCAGTATGTAATCTTGATACTAAATAGTAAAAGATACCCCCATATAGTGAATTAGAATCAGAACATATCAAAATGCGTAATTCATGCCCTGATTTAGGGTTTTATAGTGTTTATAGAATATTCTATTGCCAAGGTTTTTCCGCGCATGGTTTATTTATCTTTTAATATCCGTTACCATCAATCCTAATGTTCACCAATAGATACTTATTCTAATATGAACACTAAAATAAGTTTATTTAAATTAAAGTCGCATAATTACGTACGGCTCCACCATCCACTCTAATAAACGACAAATTGTTGCAAACTGCGTCGATTCTCATATCCTAACTACCATCACTAAAAATTTCAACAACGTGTTGTGATTTATTTGCCGTTGTTGTAATTACGACAATGATATATTGGTACACGAGAATGGACCATTAAAAAAAAAAGGAATACACATACTAACAATACAGAATGGAGTAACATAGAATCAAATGATGCTTTAAATTTCTTTAATCTATAGGTTTCATTTCGCTCTTTTCATTATTAATATTCTTCTAGACGAACAATAGAACTAAAGGCAAAACATAATTATTAAGAGTATATGAGAAAAAAGTGATCCTTTACAGCCCGGTTTCTTTGAAACCCATGGCTATATTATTCCTCTACTTCTTTTAAATTCACGTTTGTTAAGTATATAACCGTACACATGACTCATAATACTTTCAAAATATGTTTCGCAACAATTTTTTCATATGTTTTGTAATATTTAGATTTTAGTTAATGTACGTTTTCTAAGATTATTTTTATTTCTGCATATTCTTTTTTCATTTCAAATTCTATTGATATGTTTAATCCATAACTTATTTTCATGTCTAATTGTAGCTTAGTTTTATTATCCTACAATTTTCTTTCTTGCTTCTACCCTATTTAGCTATTTACATTTCCATTTGTAGCATTTCTTTTATCTTCTTGCATTCATGTTTAAATTTTAGCTTTTTGATCTTCTATTTTTGCATGCTTCGCATCTTTAACAAATTTGTGATACTAGCATTGAGCAATGACATTAACATTTGTTTTCGATATTTACTTTTCTGTTGATTTACCTTGTTACCCATTATTCATTTTTGTCTGTATATTACTGTCAATTTAACTTTCTTGTTAGTTTTTTTCTGTACTATTTTTGATATTTACCTCCTTTTTGCATTTATATTATTTTTAATTTTGATTTATTGATTTACCATTTGACTGGTCACTTTCAGCATTGTCAATTATTTACTGTCAATTAACTTACGGTACTTTAATGTCCTTTTATTGTCATTCACTCGTACTATTGATAAGAATTGTATAAATAATAATAATAGACATAGTTAGTTAGTTAGTTAGTTAGGAAGAATAGTTGTATTTGTATAAATAAGTCTAAATAGCAACTTTAATTCATAAGTGAATGTAATTGTTGGTGAACATTAATTTAATTAATTAGAGTTTTCCCTTGTTGCCTCAAATGAAGGAGAATTGATGTCCTAACAATTGGAATGTTGTATACTTTTTTATGGCGCTTTTACTATTTGTGAGCTCAGGCCTAAGAAGAATTCTATCACTTGGAATGCCATACATGTGGGTTTTATTCAAAGCAATGTCGATTTGAAACCCTGTAAAATCCCTGTAAAATCACTGTAAAATCTTAACATCAACTTGTTTGTATATTCTTTAACTTTTTTCAGGTGTGTTAGGAGGGGAGCCCAAAATGTAGGAAGATATAAACTAATGTATTAGTGAGAAAGTGGGCCAAATTCTACATTTTGATCCAAAACCTTAAGATAATTTGTCTACAGGTCCTTCATATTATATATATATATATATATATATATATATATATATATATATATAATAATATATATATAAACAAGAACAACTCATAAGCAAGAAAGAGTTGTCCCAAGCTTCACATAATAGCAAACACAAAGAAAAACTATCATAAGAGCCAAAACACACCTAAGATGGCACCAAAACATATCCACTAAAAGCCTATTCTAACTCTAAGAAACTTGAAGAAAAACAACACTGCAGAACCAAAAGATACAAATCTGATACAGCTATAATGATATATCTGCATAACAAAATAGCAGGCTCGAGATTGCTCTTCTGTTCCATTGCACCAAAGCCATCTTTAAACTAGAGATGTTTGTAAAAACCTGTTGGGGGGAATGGGAAGACTAAACACCATGCCTTTGACCAAAAAACATAAAGTCAGCTAAATATGATTTGCTTCAAACTCCCAATCTGGCTAGAACACCCATAGATTCTTCACTTCACCAAAAATAGGAAACCAGACCGAGCTTCAAAAGAATGTAATTGCAGAACTTGGATAGCACCAACTTAAATTCCTCTGAGCTAGACATAAGACACAAAAGCTCTATGATCTGATAGCTGACTGAGGCCTATGACTGGGCCTTTCTTTCCTTCCTTCACTGTCTTTTCTCCTTTGATCTATGATTCTTTCTCTTTCATATTCTAACTAGGGCCTTCGTTGTTTCTCTATCATCATCAACCATGAAACCCATTGCTTTGCCAACTGCCTGGACTTTTGCTGCCTCATTCTCAACGTTGCTCTCCTCATCAACACATTGTTCTGTCATGATATGATCTTTCTTATCAGATCTTGTAGAGTTGCTTTCACTAGGTAATTGTTATAACCCAAATAGGCCCAAATAATTCAAGGCCCAAGGGATGTTGTGGAATGGATTCAAGGAAGGAAGGAATAATAGAATTGGGGCAGGAGTGTGGTATGAACATTTCCCCTTCTCTGAAATATCTTCTTCCTTTCCCTTACCCCATTTCATCACTAATTCCAATCCCTTTTGTTAATTTAGGTATGACAGCAAGGGGTCGATGATTTAGTGAATTCTTATTATTTCTTACCCATTATTGACAGTTTATACTTTTTGATTGTATTCTTACACGGATACTGATAACTATACCTTTACTATGATACTGAGATTTATTTACTATACCATCGTTATCAACTCATATTTCTTTCTTGAATTTTGGTGTTATTCTACATAATTTGAGGGTGATACATTGGTGCCAGGTTTACTATCCTCGACTTCCCCACTGATTTACTCCCCTTAACTTTGTTTAGGGGCTGGCCCAAGTCACATGGAAATCCTTCCTTATTCTTATAAGGGTAGCATTACTTGTCTCATGCTTCGACCAATGCATGCATAACTTGTAAATTCATATTAATTGAAATCTCTGCCAAAATTTCGGCAGTATAACGGAATCATGTCTACTTCCCCATGAATAGTGCCCGAAAATTAGGAAAACTTTAATCAAACCGCAAACTCAATACATAACATTATAGTCATTGCGAGAATATAACAATATCAATAGGTGTAAGATTTAAAACCTTAAGTCTTATTTTATCTTGCAAGCCTCTAGCTTCTATTCTCGAGTTCGAATTGTGCCCGAGTTCCGAGATTACCTAAGTTCTGACTTCTTGGGTTATGTTCGATCCCCGAGATTATATAATTTCCGACTTTCGGGGTTATGTTCAATCTCCTAGATTGATTCTGGATTGATCCCGATCTCCGGTCTTAGTCTACATTTGGTCTTCCAAAACTTTTACGAGGGTGTTTCCTAAATTCTAAGTTCTGACATTAATTATACCTGATCTAATTTACTATTCACTAAGTTCTGAGTTCAATATTGAGTATACCTGAACTAGCTTTATCTTTACTAAGTTTCGAGTTTACCTTTAAGTATACCCGATCTAGCTCTATATTTGCTAAGTTCCGAGTTCACCCTTAAGTGTACCTTTCGAAGTTCAATTTTAAGTATACTCGATCTAGCTTTATTTCTAGCCAGAATTATACTCTTATAAGAGAAAATTCACCAAAAATAAAAATCTAGGTGAAATCATACGAAACTTATATCAATGTAAAGCTAACAGAGCAAGCTTGTAAATGAAATAAGTTTCATATCATTTGAGTGAGTATAACTCAAGATATAAACTCTGAAACTTGGCCTAACTGGACTACCCTGTTTCAGCCTGGGTTGAACATAAGATGAATTCATTGATGTACTAGGGATAGATGGCAACGAATCTGAATCTGAAATTTTTATGGATGTTCCCTAATATGTTAGCTTTCAAATAATATTGGATTCACTCAATTTGGAGTTGTGTAGGGTGAGTTACACCTTTCCTAACTCATATTGTCTGGATAAAGGTCCTTATTTCTAGGTCAAACTTCAAAAATTCACAACTTCCTCTATACTGATTCAATGGCCTTAAATTATATATGTATGGAAAGCTCTAAATGTCTAGTTTCATATAAAAATAGTTTCATTAACTTTAAATGGCTGTAAGTGGAGCCATACACTTCGCCTTACGGACTGCCGAGGAAGAACCCTAACAGCTTCTTGAGTTTTCTCTTTTCTTCAAGTTCTTTCATACCAACTCCAATTCTAATCACAACATACATGCATAATCAATTATAATTCATCAGCATTACTTCAAATCACATGAATATCATGAGTGTAACAAGATCCCCAAACAGCTCAATTCAATAAAAATAAGAAGAGAGGTTGGATTCCTACCTTGTCTAGTTGAAATTTAGTTGATTTGTTGCCTTAAATGGGAGCTACTCTTGATGAGACTTGAAGAGAGGTTGGAAATGAGTAGAGAGGAGTATGAATAGGAGAGAAATGAAGGGGAGTCAGCCCCTTATCTTGACCGAAATTCACAAGGGCAAAGAAGGAATTGTACACAAACTTGTGGAGCAAGGAGTTGTGTGATTGGCGGATGTGTGTTGGGGCTTCAATTTGGTTTTATGACTGCCCTTCTTGGCTAAAGATGGAGCCACCTATGGGAGTGTTGTGGCTGAATCCTAGCCATTCATTCTAGGGTTCTCACAATGATTCTTCTATTGGTCTAGTTTTAACAGTTTAAGATTACCGAAATCTTACTGATTTTTCGTATATTGGTAAACCGATTTTAGAAAAATTCTGTGAGATTTCCTATCTCCTAAATCACACTTAATTGGCTTTAAGTAAATATTTAATCGAATTTCGATTAAACCCACTTATTCGATAAAAACCGAACAACTCGATCATTAATGATAAAAATCTCTTTCCGACGTTACATTACTACCCTCTTAAAAAAAATTTGTCCTCAAAATTTAGTACCTGAGAATAATTTAGGATACTCCTTCTTCATATCGGATTCTAATTCCCACGTATAGTCCGCTGAGTCTTTGTGCCCCTATGCCACCTTTACTAACTGTACGGCTTTGTTCCGAAGGAGTTTGATGCTCCTGTCCACTATCCGTGCTGGGGGTACATGAAAGGTTAAGTCATCTTTGAACTGGATTGATTTAGGTTCCAAGAAATCAGTAGAGTCAGGTTGGTATTTTCTGAGTTGAGCAACATGGAAAACATCATGAAGATTTGACAAATGTGGAGGTAAGGCGACTCGATACGCAACTGGCCCGATTTGTTTCAAAATTTGAAAAGGACCTATAAAGCGGGGGCTTAACTTTCTAATTATAATGGCTCTGCCTACTCCAGTTGTGGGTATGATTTTTAGAAACACATGGTCTCCTTCTTGGAACTCTAATGGCTTTCTCCTGACATCCGCGTAGCTTTTCTGATGACTTTGAGCTACAAGTATCTTGCTACGGATCCTTTTGATTTGCTCTATAGTTTGTCTGACTAATTCCGGTCCCCACAGACTATGCTCTCTTGATTCATACCAACACAGAGGAGATTGACACTTCCATCCATATAAAGCCTCATACGGAGCCATGTCGATACTAGCATGGTAACTGTTGTTGTACACAAACTCAGCCAATGGTAAGTATCGATCCCAGCTCCCACGCTGTTCCAGAATATATGCTCACAGCATATGTTCTAAAGTTTGAATAGTTTGCTCGGTCTGGCCATCTGTTTGCGGATGGTACACAGTACTTAAACATAGCCTAATACCGAATGCCTTTTGGAGCACTCCCCAAAATCGTGAGGTGAAGCTTGGATCTCGATCTAAAATGATTGTTGAAGGAATACCATGTAGCCTTACCACTTCTGGAATGTACAATTGAGCCAACTTCTCTAAAGGGTAATTCGCTCGAATAGGTAAAAAGTGAGCGGACTTAGTTAGTCTATCCATTATGACCCATATAGCGTCATATCCTGAGGGCGTCCGTGGTAAGCCTATCACGAAATCCATGGAAATACTCTCCCATTTCCACTTCAGAATCTCTAAGGGTTGCAGAGTTCCTGTTGGTCTCTGATGTTCTATTTTTACCTTTTGGCAGGTTAAACATTTGTTCACCAAATTTGCCACATCTGTCTTTAGGCCTGGCCACCAAAACATCCTCTTAAGGTCTTGGTACATTTTGTTAATGCTAGGATGTATAGTAAACTCACTCTTATGGGCTTCCTCCAATACCTTCTTCTTGAGATTATCCTCCTCAGGTACGTATATTCTTCCCTGATATCGCCATATTCCTTCTGCATCCTGAGTAAATCCTATTAGCTTGCTAGATTGCACTTGTTGCATTGTATGCTGGAAGTCATCATTTCTTCGCTGTGCTTGCTGGATTTGGTCTTTGAAATCACTGGTTATCTTAAGTTGGTTTAACTGAATGGCATTGGGAGTCATAGAGATTCCCAAGTTGAGGTCTCGGAAATTCTCTATAAGCTCTATCTCCTTGATTATCATCCATGCCATAGTTAAGGATTTCCTACTCAGGGCATCTGCCACCACATTTGCTTTGCCAAGGTGGTACTTTAGCTCAAACTCGTAATCTTTAAGAAACTCCATCCACCTTTGCTGCCTCATGTTTAATTCTTTCTGATCAAAAAGGTATTTCAAGCTGTTGTGATCAGAAAATACTTCAAACTTCACTCCATAGAGGTGGTGTCTGCATGCCTTCAGAACACATACCGCCGTTGCTAACTTTAAGTCATGCGTTGGATAATTTCTCTCGTGAGTTTTCAATTGCCTGGAAACATACGCGGCGATGTTCCTGTTCTGCATTAACACCACCCTAGCCCTTTGTTAGAAGTATCACAAGAGACCTCGAATGGTCCATGAGGATTCTGCAGAGTAAGTACTAGGGCCGTCATCAACCTGTCTTTTAATTCTTGGAAACTCTGCTCATATTCGGGTGTCCATTTGAACGGGGCATTTTCCTGGTTAACTTCGTTAATGGTAAGGTTATTTGAGAGAAGTTCTTAACAAATCGCCTGTAATATCCTGCCAAACCTAAGAAAGTTCTAACTTCCGTAACTGTTGTTGGCCGTTCCTAGCTTAATACCGCTTCCACCTTACTGGGATCCACAGAAATTCCTCCATGGGATACCACATGACCAAGAAATTTTACTTCTTTCACCCAAAATTCACATTTGGATAGCTTGGCATTAAGTTTCTTTTCTCTTAGAATTTGCAGAACCAGTTGCAAATATTCTGCATGCTGCTGCTCCGTCTTCGAGTAAACAAGTATCTCATTAATGAATACCACCACAAATTTGTCAAGATATGGTCGAAATATCCGATTCATGGCCGGTGTTTCGTCAGTCCGAAGGACATCACAGTGTATTCATAATGTCCATAACGAGTTCAAAATGCTGTCTTCAGAACATCTTCTTCTCGAACCCGAATCTGGTGATATCCAGACCGTAGATCAATCTTGGAAAATACAGTAGCCCCTTGTAGTTGGTCCATGAGATCATCAATCCTTGGTAATGGGTATTTATTTTTTATCGTCGCCGTATTCAGCTGCCTGTAATCCACACATAGTCGTGTGCCCCCGTCTTTCTTCTTAACTAATAGAATTGGGGCTCCCATGGTAATGCACTTGGCCTAATAAATTTCTTTTCCAGGAGTTCTTCGATTTGCTTCTTAAGTTCAGTCAATTTTGAGGGCGATATTTGGTATGGCGCTATAGATATTGGTCCTGCTCCTGGGACCAATTCAATAGCGAACTCAATTTCCCTCTGTGGAGGAAAATAAGGAATATCTTTAGGGAATACATCGGGATATTCCCTCACATTGGGATATTCCCTCACAACTGGAATATTATCTATCTTCTGATCAACCTCCGCTACACTGGTTGATAAGAGAATATGCCCTTGACTTGTATCCCCACAGTGGTGTACTGCTAAAGAGCTTAAATAAAGGCTTACAGGGATTACTGATTCGAAAGATGAAATAGAGGGAAGCACAATGAATTTATCACAGCAATTTAACAGGGCTTGGTTGGCAGAGAGCTAATCCATACCCAAAATGATGTCAAGACCAGACAAGGGAAGATAAATTAAATTAGCTAAAAAAAATTTGACCTCCTATTTGACAGGGGACATTCATACAAATATGATTGGTTTTAACAGGCTCACTTGTAGGAGTAGAAGCAAGTCATAGGGTAGTTCAGAAATAGGTAACTGCAAGATTGACATGTAATCATGAGAGATGAAAGAGTGGAATGCACCTGAATCATATAAAATAGTCAAGATATTACCATTCACTTCACACGTATCTTGAATCAAATCTTCTGACTTGTTAACTTCCTGTGCATCCATAGTGAAAACCCTTCCCTGGCGTTGTGACTTAGGGGTCGGTTGAGGGTTTCTAGTAGGATATTTATAGATTTTGCAGCCTAGTTTGCCACATTCAAAACATTCATATTGACTTGGCAAGCAAGGGCGGTTGCCATGATTCTTGCTGCACTAGCTGCATGTCTGGTTCCCAAAAGGCCTTTGAGCTTGCTTGCCTTTGTTGCCCGCAGGCTGAAACTTTCTCTGCTGCTGAAAGTTAGGTTTGAACCTTGGGCCTTGCCGGGCTAACCCCTTCTTAAAGTTACTGCCGGTTGACCTAGCAGCAACTAACTTCTTGTTATAATCCTCCACTAGGCGGCACTTGTTCACCAACGTAGGGAAGTCTCTGATCTCCATTGGTCCTATGGTGGTAAGGATGTCTTCTCTCAGCCTACCTTCGATCTTGATGCATTTCCAGGTTTCATCAGGGTTCTACTGATAAATGGTGGAAATTTTGCGCAACTCCTCAAATTTAGCAATGTATTCTAATATACTACTATTCCCTTGATGGAGGTGCATGAACTCCAACTCCTTAGCATTGCGGACAGAGACAGGGAAGTACTTCTAATAAAACGCATCTCTGAATACATCCCAAGTAATATCCATTTGGGTTCCTTCTAATAACTGACATGCACCATTCCACCAGAACTCTGCATCTGCTTCTAGCATATAGGTGGCAAAGGTCACCTTCTGACGATCTATGCAATCCAATATGGAGAAGATCTTCTCCATAGCTTTAACCCACTCATCTGCCTTATCTGGGTTAAAGGCTCTCCTGAAGTTGGGTGGGTTGGCCTTCCTGAACTCAGCAAATTTAAGGTATTCCAGGTCTATCCCAGGGCCATTATGATTCCTTCCAAGAACTACATCTTGTAACATCCTACTAATTTGATGTTATGCTTAAGCCATAGCATGAAATCAAGTAGATTGTGTTACCGTATTAACACTCTATTTACCTTTCATAATTCGTGCTTCCTTAAATCGTCATCTTTCCTCTTTTTTTTTTTCTTTCTTTTTTTTTGAACAGATAAAACGGCGCGCTGCTATACTAAAAGTGAAACGAATTTAACAAAATATCACAAAAGATAAGAATAGTACAATAACATTACTGTATCCGTGAATATATATGTATATATCAGAAGCCACTGCTTCAATTTATGTATAGAGTTTCAAAGTAGATATAAGTGGACCGGTATACCAAAAAGACAATAATGCCCGTATCAGTCAAAATGTCCTATGGTCCTCAACGGACATTTCATAACCTACTGCTAATCCTATTATCAAGTCTATGACCCAAAGCTATGTGGTGTCCAAAAGAGGGTCATGCTGTACAACATCTCCTGCTGCCCGAACTACTCTGTCAGGAAGCCGTTAGCCATGTCAGGCCCCGTCGGAGAATACTCCACGCTAGGTCCCGAGGAGGAAGAGGGTGATGAGCCGGTGGCCTCGGAAGGGTCACTCTTCGAACTGAGCGGTACATCGGGAACTGCCTGTAAAGGTGACTCCGGTGCAGGATCAGCAGGAGTTGCCTGTGCTGCAGGTACAGGAGGAGTTGGAGGTGGGTGCACCATGTGCAGCGGGACAGTAATGGAAGGAGTGGCAAGGTAAAAAATAGGATGATGTAAAGGGACATCAAAGTTCCTGTTGCTGAAGAGGTAGAGGCGGAAGTTACACGAACCGGCTATATATAAGGAATCCAACACTGGATCATGGTGAAGCTGTAAAGATGGGATCTCAATGAAGAGGGTAGCCATGGAGTCCATCGCCAGCGTCTGAGAATGATGCGGAAATACAGAACAAGGTGAGAATTTCAAGAAATTCCCAGCAGGGTTCGTGTATAATAGTTAGCCAATGTCACATACATTCTCAGTTGCCTTGGGTTTTATTTAATTATAAAAATATGTGTTCAAACTGAAATATCCATTTTAATGAGTTCAAGAAAATATCTAGTCCAAAGCAAAGTTCAGTTTTACTTTAGACGGCACAAGAAACAGAATAGATTACTGAGAATGATACATAAAATAATAAATAGAATAAATAAATAAATAGCAGTAAGCAAACATAATAGACAACTGTAAACATTTTGACATAATTATTTCATGTAACCATGCAGTCATGTGATCATGCAGACTTAATCATGAACCTTTCTTCATAAGTATTTTCCATTACTTTCCATCATTGTCCATCTCTTGGTCCCCTGCGAGTTTTTGGCCATTTAGACTCCTGGGTAATAGTCTGCTTTTTAGGATCGAGCTCGTTCCTATACAAGAATGCCAGGTTTACTTTCCCCGATCTTCCCACTGATCTATTCCCCTTAACTTCTTATCCGGGGCTGACCTAAGTAGCATGGAACTTTCATAGTAACATAGTTGTTATCATAACTTTCATAGCTTTCTTAAAAATGCACATGCGTTAACATGTAATTCATAAATTATGCATGGATTCTACCGAAATTTCGGCAGCATAACGAAACGTGTTCGCTTCCCTGTAAATAGTGCTAGCATACCAGAACATCAATTTTTCACAAAGGTCACAACATTACATACGTATTCCAACATAAAACTCATAATAACAAGAATCTCATTATGGCCAAGTTGCTGCCTCAACATAGTCAGCCAACCCGGTTCTTCTAAATTAAGCCATAATTTCTATTTAACTCATTTAGACCTCAATTTTGGATATGTTAAAGAGTTATGTGTCTAGTTTCTAACCTCTTTGATCCCATCTAATTTTGATATCTATGGCTCAAGCTATTCAGGTTTTATCCCGGCCTACCCAATGGCTAGCCAGAATTAGGCAACTAAAAGTAAAAATCCACTAAAAATCGAACACTGACTCAAATTACATTAAATTAGACTCATATTAAAGCTAACAGGGTAAAGGTTTCATTTACAAAAAGTTCCATTCCATTTGACTTAGTCGGGCTCGAGTTACAAGCCCCGAATTCTGACCTTCCTAAACTACCCTATTCTAGCCTGATTTTAACATAGGGAAATTTTCTTGGATCACTGGGAGCAACTGGGAACTTATCTAATTCTGAAATTTTTATGGGACATTCTCCTATGTGTAAGCTTTCTAAAAAAGTTAGTTTCACTCATTTTCAGTAGTATAGGGCGAGTTCTACCTTGAAAACCTAGTCTGCCTAGAACCAGAGTCAAAACCCTAGGTCGAAATTCAAATATTCATATCTCTCTCAATTCTAATCCAAAAGCTTTATATGATATATCTATGGAAAGCCCTAGATGTCTAGTTTCATATAAAAATGGTTCCACCTAATTTAATCGGATGTAGATGGAGCCGTACACTCCGACGTATGGGCTGCCGAGGGTTTTTGGTTCTCTAACCCATCAGCTCTTCCTATTTCCATTCTTTCTTGCTTCCAATTCGGTTTCAATCACACAAACAGCACAAAACCAATCACATATCATCATAATCATTCATTTAACACATCAAAGATGGTGAAAATAATCTAAGCTCAGCCAGCCAAGACCACAAAATTGATGCAAATATTAAACCTCTACCTTTGTTCTAAGTGATTTTGCTGGATTTTTGAAGCTTAGATGAGCAAAGCTTGATTAAGCTTGATGTTGGCTGGAGTTATGTGAGTGAGGAAGAGAAGAAGAGAGCTGAGCAAGGGAGAAGAGAAAGTGGCGTAGAATTGGCTGAATGAGGGGAGAGGACAGTGTCATAAAGCATTGAGTGGTGGTTGGCTTCTTGGATTTTGATTAGTTGAACACAAAAGGCTGAAATTCAGCCAGCTCTCCAATCTTTTGTAGCCAAAGTGGCACCACATTTGGTGCTAAGTGGCTGAGTTATCAGCCACTCAAGGTAGGGTAAAAGGATTGAAATTCTATTGGTTCGGTTCCGACAGTTTAAAATACCGTAATTTTATCGATTTCCTTTAAATCGGTAAATCAGTTTTCGATAAAATTTTATGAAAACTCCTATACTTCTAACTTAATTCTCTTATATCTAAACTCAAGTAATTGCTAATTAATTGATTCTAAATAATTATTTAACCAAATTTTGATTATTCTCAATTATTCGATAAAACCGAATAATTAGGCGAAAAATGGTGGATGTTACACCTCTGGCTGCCTTCCTAGTTGGCCCATCATTTGAGTTGCCACTGCTGCTTGTTCGCGCATAGCGTGCACCATTTCTCGCATTGTGTCCAGGAACTCAGTAGATTCCTCCTGGGTTGAAGAAGTTCGCAGCCTACCTCGCCTTCCAGAAGCCATCAAGTTCTAAACACACAAAATAAGAGTAATTGAGTTGATCAGGCTCAATACTAAGTTCAGTGTGCTAGTAAATAATAGCGTATGGTTAGGCAATCTCTCACATGCATCCTATCCATATGGACAAGATTCAATGCATGATAATATTTGAAGAATATAGAGCATATGTGAAGCATAGTCAGTTTAGTCCTCAGGCCTATATTAGGACGAATTGCTCTGATACCAAAAATATAACACCTTACCAGACAAAATACTATGCTTAAGTCATAATATATTACCTGATAAGTTACTACATGTGGTGAACTAAGAGTTAGCTATTTACTTCAATCAATTTCTATTTGGCAACGAAATAAGCACTACACAGTCATTATATCGAAAGTAAAGTAACACAAAAAAAAAAAAATAATGCAAGAAATAGAAGTTACTGAAATTGCATCATATACATATACATTGTTTTTAAGTTTGACCATGATACAATAAACAGTATAGGGTAGTAAAATATGGCCACTAATACAAAAATAAATCAGCTGTCTATATGAACAGTACCCTATCTGTTCCCCACAGGACATTTCATATACAACTACTAACTCCTACCCACATGCCCATGACTCAAACTGCCAAAAGAGGGTCATCCTATACGCCTACTGCTACTACGGCGGGTTCTCCATCTAGATGGATTCTGAAGAAAGGAATCCATTCGCCATGCTAGCATCTGCAGGAGTGTAATCCATACTCAGAGCAGAGGACAAGGAAGATGAACTCTTAGCCTTAGATGGATCCTTCTCAAACATCGAGACCGAAGGTATCTGCTGCGGTGGTGAGGCTAGCGGAGCTATGGGGGCTACTGCTGCTACTGATGCTGCTGCCGCAGTATGTGGAGGTGGAAAGGGATGAGCCATATGGAGAGGGATGACTATGTAAGGGACGACAAGGTCAAAAAGTGGGGGCATGAGTGGTACTGCAAAATCTCTCTAGAAGAAGAAATAAAGGCGAAACTGACATCTACCGGATATGTACACGGAGTCTATGAATGGATCGAGATGGATGTGGAGCTCAGGAAACTCAATGAACAGGACGCCGATAGCCGCGTTCTCCATGATCTGAAAATGATGCGGAAGTATATAGTAGGTTGAGAAATAAAGATTTCCCAATAGAAATTCCTATATATATATGTATATATACATATATATATATGTAGATATATATATATATACATACATACATACATATATATATATACATACATACATACATATATATATATATGTATATATGTATATGTACATATACATATATATATATATGTCTTCGCCGCCATTCCAGGTGTTTCGGATTTTTATTAAAAGAAAAAGTTGCATTAGCAGGATGTTTTAGAAATCATAGCCCGAAACACAACTTGGTTTTACTTAAGGAAATAAAGGAAATTTAAATAGAAAAAAATAAGTAACAAGACATATATTTTGACATAATTAAGTGGCAGTTGTAAAGTAAACAAAAGTACATATATAGCAGATAATAGTGCAATTAACTAAAAAAAATGGTAACAGAAACTATGGTTATGCAGAAATGATAATGCACTTGACTTTAACTCATATTTTTCCATACTTGGTCCCCTGAGAGTATATTGACCATAAGACTTTTGGGTAATAGTCCGCTTTTCATGATCGAGCTCGTTCCTATACAGGGTTACCAGGTTTACTTTCCCTGACTTCTCCACTGATCTATTCCCTTTAACTTTGTTCAGGAGCTAGCCCAAGTCACATGAAAATCCTTCCTTATTCTTATAAGGGTAGCATTACTTGTCTCATGCTTTGACCAATGCATGCATAACTTGTAAATTCATATTAATTGAAATCTCTGCAAAAATTGTGGCAGTATGACAGAATCATGTCTGCTGCCCCATGAATAGTGCCAGGAAATCAGGAAAATTTTAATCAAACAGCAAACTCACTATATAATATTATAGTTATTGCAAGAATATAACAATATCAATAGGTGTAAGCTTTAAAATCTTAAGTCTTAATTTATCTTGCAAGCCTCTAGCTTCTATTCTTGAGTTCAAATTGTGCCCGAGTTCCGAGCTTACCTAAGTTCCAACTTCCTGGGTTATGTTTGATTTCCGAGATTATATAATTTCCGACTTCCGGGGTTATGTTCGATCTCCTAGATTGATTCTGGATTGATCCCGATTTTGACCTTATTCTACATTTGGTCTTCCAAAACTTTTATAAGGTTGTTTCCTAAATTCCGAGTTCTTACATTCACTATATCCGATCTAATTTACTATTCACTAAGTTCCGAGTTCAATATTGAGTATACCCGATCTAGCTTTATCTTTGTTAAGTTTCGAGTTCACTTTTAAGTATACCCGATCTAGCTCTATGTTTGCTAAGTTCTGAGTTCATCTCAAGTATATCCTTCCGAGTTCAATCTTAAGTATACCTGATCTAGCTCTATTTCTAGCTAGAATTACACTCTTATAAGAGAAAATTCACTAAAAATAGAAATCTGGGTAAAATCACACGAAATTTATATCAATGTAAAGCTAACAGAGCAACCTTTCAAATGAAAGAAGTTGCATATCATTTGAGTAAGTATAACTCAAGATATAAGCTCTGAAGCTTGACCCTACTAGACTACCCTGCTCCAGCCCAGGTTGAACTTAAGATGAATTCATTGATATACTAGGGATAGATGGCGAGAAATTTGAATCTGAAATTTTTATGGGATGTTCCTAATATGTTAGCTTTCAAACAATGTTAGATTCACTTAATTTGGAGTTGTGTAATGTGAGTTACACCTTCCTAACTCATACTGTCTAGATAAAGGTCCTTATTTTTAGGTCAAACTTCAAAAATTCACAACTACCTTATACTGATCCAATGGCCTTAAATTATATATGTATGGAAAGCCCTAAATGTCTAGTTTCATATATAAATAGTTTCATCAACTTTAAATGGTTGTAGGCGGAGCCGTACACTCCACCTTACGGACCACCAAGGAAGAAGCCTAACAGCTTCTTGAGTTTTCTCTTTTCTTCAAGTTCTTTCATACCAACTTCAATTCTAATCACAACATACATGCATAATCAATTATAATTGATTAGCATTACTTCAAATTACATGAATATCATGAGGGTAATAAGATCCCCACATAGCCCGATTCAATAAAAATAAGAAGAGAGGTTGGATTCCTACCTTGTCTAGTTGAAATTTAGTTGATTTGGTGCCTTAAATGGGAGCTACTCTTGATGAGACCTAAAGAGAGGTTGGAAATGGAGTATAGCGGAGTATGAACAGAAGAGAAATGAAGGGCAGTCAGCCCCTTATCTTGACCGAAATTCACAAGGGCAAAGAAGAAACTGCATACAAACTTGTGGAGCAAGGAGTTGTGTGATTGGTGGATGTGTATCAGGGTTTCAATTTGGTTTTGTGGCTGCCCTTCTTGGCTGAAGATGGCACCACCTATGGGAGTGTTGTGGTTGAATCCTAGCCATTCATTCTAGGGTTCGCACAATGATTCTTCTATTGATCTGGTTTCGACAGTTTAAGATTACCTAAATCTTACCGATTTCTCCTTCGGACGTTACATTTTTCCTTCCTGTTAAGACTTCTTTAAAAGATCTCCCATCCCGTTTTGGGTGAACGAAGCTAGGTCAAAATCTCCTTACACCACTTCTTTTGGACACTTTGATCTTTAAGATGGTTCCTTTTGTAGGCTGCCAATTAAACAGCCATCTTACATCCATGAATCTCTACTTCGATGAGACTCTTGATTGCTCTCTATGCTTCCTCCATCTCTCGATACCTAACAAAACCAAATAGGTTTGTTGTGTTCTTCCTCTTCTTATGAGAAACGTAAGCATCCATCACCCTTCCTTCAAAATGAAATAGCTACCAAAGCCATTCCTTGCTTATGGAGCTTGGCAAATTATCTACAAAAAGAGAGACAACATCCCTTTGTTCATTACCTCTAATTGCTACACGACAACCCCATCCTCACTGCTGATGCAGCTTTGGAAAGTATACCGGGTCATATAAGTAATAAAATGTTGAGAAAAATCTCATCCTATGAGGATAGATCTAGTACCGAGAAACTAATAGTAATGACCATCTGAACCAAAGAAACCAAAAAAGCAAAGAAAACTTAAAAATCAAATAAAACAAGAAAACAAAACAACACTTAAAGATGACTTAGATCATTGGGATGGACACTAGGGCTATTGACTTCATTTGACTATAGACTCAATTACCATGAATCTCAATTATCTAGTTTTTATTTTAATTGATTAATGGTCAGATTCCCTAAACTAATTTCAAGCCTTTCTAATGGTTAAGTAATTCTTTTTGTCCTAAATTGATTGTCTAATTTTAGTTACAAACTAATTTAAGAAAAGGTTGAAGCTCTATGGATTCTCAAGATGACCACATAAGTTGCATTTGCCTATCTCTAGTTTTCGCTCAACTTACAGTGTTTATAATAAGAAGCTTTGTTTACAAACCCTATCTCTAGTTATTGTAAACTAACAAGTCAATTGAATAGTGGACAATCACTCAAAAGCATTAACAACAATTATAAACACTTAATAATTAAGATAAAAGCATAAATAAAATCAATCCATAAGTATTATCATCACATAGTTGCATCCACTAACGCCTTTGAATGGATTTAGTTTATGATAGAATCACAAACAACAGAAAAAGTAGAAGAAAGAATATGAGAAAGAGTAGCCATGAAGAAGAATAAGGATTCCAATGTCTTGAGGGTGAAGAATGTCTCCTAATCTTCACAAAACTCTCTACAAAGCTCCTTGAATCTCCAAGGCTTTCCTCTAGAGTTGCCTTCAGTGTCTAGAGTGTCAAAAACATCATCCAAATCCTTTAAATAGCGCCCCAAATCATTCCTTTTCATGATTGCTTGGAAAACATACTTTCTTGATTTATCATCACTGCGCTCGAGTGCATGGGTCACCTTCTAGTGTGAGTTATGCTCCAGAATAGGTGTAGTTCTATCCTTAGGCTGCGCTTGAGTGCAAAATGTTGCGCTCCATGTGGTGCCAAAATAGCGGCTCTGTAGATTTGTTTCTTTTGCTTTATTCTAGACTTAATAGTGATCAAAATAGTTGGAATTTGCCCTCAAAAGTAGAAATAACAATTGTAGATCTTTAAGTAAGCTTTCCAACACAATAAAAACCACCTTAATCAGAGTTTTGTACCTCAAGATATGGGTGAAATACTAATAAAAGGTCAAGCTAGCTAGCACTAAAGACAAGATGCAACTTCAATCTTGTTTTGTCTTTTTCCCCTAGAAGACTTGAGAATTTGGAAAAGTATTCAAAATCAAATTGGAGATCTCCTTCTAATCTTTCCAAAGAGTCCTAAATCATGTCAATTAGACTTCCGAAGAGTGAGATATGAATTTTCTCATGCAATATGGTCTTGAAATATCACAAAATAGGCCCCTTAAGACTCCAATTGTGCTCCTCTTCCCTACTTGAGTGCTTGCACCTAATTGAAACACAATGAAAACACAAATAGCTGACTAAAATATGAGAAAATGACACAAACTAGAAAAGAACCTAAATCAAAGTAACTAACTAAAAGCAATTAAAACACTCGAATATATTCATGTAACTAAAGTCTAAATCTAGATAAAACAAAACAAAAATAACTCACTACAGGAAGTTATTAGATCTTTCAACTTAAGAACTTGCTTGTCCTCAAAGAAGAAAGAAAATGAAACTATAGAATAAAGAAAAAGAAAGAAAAATCTTTTTGTGCTGCCAATATTATAAATATCCCCCTACAAAGACCATGAAGCTTGGTAAGGCAGCTAAGCTGACAAAACACTTACTACCAAAAAGAAAAGAAAGAAAAACACTCAAGAATTAAAAGTAAACACACTCATCCAAGTTTTGTTGGCCCATGTTCTCTTCGTCATTGCTCCACAACTTAACCCAAAAGTTGCTAACAATTCAAATCTAAACATCAAGACCATTCAATTGTACAAACACATTTTCAAGGAAATAGATCAAGTCTATGTGTGCGTATGTTTGCAAGGCAAAGCAACAAAGAATTGATTCACTTCATGCCAATCCAATGTTTAAGAAGAGACAACATCATCCCAAAGTTCACAATCCTCCCTCTCTATATCCACATGAGTTTCATTTAACCAAAGATCAATAGGTCTTTTTCAAGCTTGTAATGTCAGGCTAAGGGTAAAGGTGTGATGAAAGACACTTTAGCTCCGAATTGCCCTTAACTTGAGGGACCCTTACTCCTAAAATCACTACCTTGGGCATTCCCTAACTTGTTAGTTAGCTATCTTCAGGTCCTCCTTTGATGAACCTTTAGGCTTTAGTGGCCATGAGATTCAGAAGAGAGTTTACTCCTTCCCAACCCATTGAAACCACAATTTTCCTTGTACTGCTCTTTTTCTTCCTTTTTTTCCCACTTTTTCTTTTCTGTCTTTTCCACTTGAACTTGTCTGCCTACTTTGATAATGCAAAACATGAATTCACTATGGTGGGGGTTATAACCTTATTCTTATAAGTTTAGAAACAATAAGCTTGAGGGTAATCTAAGGTTCAAAGACGGATTTTAAGCTCGAAATGTAGTTCATTGAAAGAAAATAGGCCATAAAGCTCAAAAAGGGTGACTATCCATAAAATGTCATTAGGTAAGCATTAAGGCTCAATGAGGGCTTCCAAACATGGCCTAAATCATTTCTATAACTAGAATTCACTCACATTTATTTCAAAAGAATTTCAAGCAAAAATTGGATGCATGTCTCAACTTAAATAAAGCACTAAAGAATGATGATCATCAATCCTAAGTTGCTAAGTCCTACAAAATGCATGAACATGTGATCTTTTCTTAACCAAGTATGAATGCACAAGAGAATTTTCAAGGCTCAAATCAAAATTCCTAGTTACTAAGGGTTTAAAGAGCAGAGCAAACAATTATATCATAGGAATGGAACCAAAGACAACAAAAACACACAAATACTACCAAAAAAAAACATCTTTTTTTTTTAGAAAATAAAATGTGTGAAACTAAATAGAAGAAAATAAAATTCATGTGCATGCTTTTCCATCTCCCAACTTAGAAAATAACATTGTCCCTAATGTAAAAATAAGTGCAAAGAGAGGGTGGAAAATATACTCGCCAGCCAGGGAATAAGTGTTGGGCTCCATTCTTTTTGCTTTATGCACTTAATTCTTTTCTTAAAACCTACAAAACAAGAATAAGAGAAATCAGAACAACCTAAAAAATCGAAGTCTAAAATCATGCAACTAGAAGGAAAACTCAAACACATTAAAATTCAAACATAAACTCTAAACATGAAATATAAAGAAGTAGGGATAGAGAAATTTGGTTGTCTATCAATAAACACTTTGGTTTAATGCCTCTAAGTTAGATATGGCCTCTTTTAATATCAAGGTGGTTTCTTCATCTTCATCTTGGGTGATTCCTCACAATATTGATGGCTCTTGCTTCCAAAGTTAGAAGATGTGAGCTTAGACTTGAATAATAAAGGTGGGGCTTCCAAAAAGTCATGGGATGATTTTAGCTCATGATCCTCTATTTTTTCTACAACCTTGGAGTTCATCAAGCAAGCTTTCAACCATAGAGTTTTAAAGGGTGCCATAAAAAAAATATACATATCAATGACATCCACTCTAAGGCATGACTCAATCTCCAAAGGGGGCTTAGTTGCTTCAAACACCTTAAATGTGACTTTATCATCTTGAACACACAACTCAAGCTTCCATTCTTCTATCTCAATCAAAGCTCTCCTTGTGGCCAGGAAAGCTCTCCTAAGAATAAGTGGAACCTCTCTATCCTCTTCCATGTCAAGCACAAAAAATCCATTGGGAATATGAGCTTGTCTACCTTTAGCATCACATCCTCAATGATGCCCTTAAGATGCTTGATAGATTTATCCACTAGTTGCAAGGAAACCATAGTAGGTTTCACCTCTCCAACTTCAAACTTCTTGAAAATAGATAAAGGCATCAAATTAACACTGGCACCAAGATCACAAAGAGCTTTATTGGAATAAATGTCATCAATAACACATGGAATAGTAAAACACCCTAGATATTTTCATTTAGGAGGCAATTTATTTTGTAAAACTCCTCTATGAGCATCATGGCCTCATCATACTTAAGCTTCTTCTTGCGAGAGAGAATGTTCTTCATGAATCTTGCCTAGCTTGGCATTTGTTCAAGAGTTTCAAGAAAGGAAATATTGATATGTAGCTTCTTGAACACTTTCAAGATCTTGGATTGCTACTTCTCTTGCTGTTCTTTCTTCAGCCACTTCACCCTCTATGGATATGGAATGGGAAGGTCATAGGCAGGAGGTGCCATACACGTAGGACTCATTTCTTCTTTTGTAACATCCTTATTCCACTTTATGGGTATCTTATACTTCTTCCCCTTTTGTGCCTGTGCCTCAATCTTAGTGGGTGATGTGGCTTTAGATTATTCTAGTATTGTTAGCTCTTTTCCACTCCTCAAGGTGATTACCTTGACTTGCTTTCTAGGATTTGCAATAGTGTTACTTAGTAAGGAACCCTGTGGTTTTTCAGCAAACTGTTGGGAGATCTGCCCCTACTAATTCTCTATGTTCCTAATGGAAGCCTCCTACTTCTTGAGTTAAGCATTATACTGCTTGAATTTTGCCTCAATCCTATCTACAAAAATTAGAGTGTGTTTGCATGAATTGCTAGAATATGTCTTCTAGGTTGGGTTTATTTTCTTGAGCCGGTGGGTTGTATAGGTGTCTAGGTTCACCTTGGTTCCTGTAGTATTGACGAGTGTTAGAATGATCTATGTACCCTGGAACATAAGTATTGGAGTCGAAATTATGTCTTTGAGCATCAATATAGTTAACTTGTTCTTTAGGGGGAGGACTTGCAGTGCACTCTCTATTAGGATGGTTGCCCTAATAGAAGTCATATCTCATGATATGGGCAGAAGGAGCATTGCTGATTATTCCCAACTGCTTTTGGATAGTAGCATTCTGTATAGATAGTGCCTGAATTTGCATGGGGATGGTAGTAGTAGCATCCACTTCTAATGCTCCTCTGGGCTTTTGGGTTCTCCCATTAGGCCTCTGATAGTTATCGCTAGCCATAACTTCAAACAACTTAATAGACTACTCAATGGTCTTATTGTTGAGAGAACCTCCACTGCTGCATTTACCATGATTTATGTAGTAAGTAATAGACCAGTGTAGAATATCTGTACTTGTATCCAAAAAGGGATGCCATGGTGAGGGCATCTAGCCAACAACTCTTTATAATGCTCCCAAGCCTCATAGTGTGACTTGCCTTTAGTCTGAGCAAATGATGTAATGTCATTTCTCAATTTGGCTAACTTGGCTAGAGGGAAATATTTCTTGAAGAACTTCCCGGCTACTATGCCCTATGTAGTAAGAGATCCCTGAGGTAGTAACTTGATCTAAGACTTGGCTTTATCCCTTAATGAGAATGGGAAAAGTCTTAACGTAATAGCATCTTCAGTGGCTCTGTTTATCTTGATGGTATCATGAACCTTAATAAAATTGCTAATGTGGTCATTGGGTCCTATAGCATCAAACCCTCTGTTGGTCTTTTAGGATCTGAGAGTTTGAGAAAAAACTAGAAACATTCTTCAAAAAACCTTTAAGCCTTTTTTTAAATGCTCACACACAAATGGCATCTGGTAATGTTCTTCTCACACCACCCCCTTCCTTCACAAGAAAAAATTACCACATTTGGTCCAAAATACAAAATTATTTGGAAGCCTTTGATATTTAGGATGTGTAGTACAGGATAAACCCATACCATCTTTGCTTTCAAATCCAATTGTTGCTCAAATCAAGCAACATAGTAAGGAGAAAGTCAAAAGATCCAAAGTCAAAGTTATACTTCAAAATGCCGTGTCTAATTCTATCTTTAACAAGATCCTTAACTACAAAACTGCCAAAGAGTAGTGGGATATGTTAAAGGAGGAATATCTAGGTAGTGACAGGACAAGGAAAATGCAAGTCTTGAAAATGAAAGGGAGCCCTACCTATGCAGGAAGATGAAAAAATCTCCAAGTACTGTGATAGAATTTCAGCAATTATAAATGAAATCAGATGACTTAGAGTAGATTTTCCTAACAATAGAGTGGTAGAAAAGGTGCTTGTGACATTCTAGAGAGATTTGAATAAAAAATATCCTCACTGGAGTAGACCAAGGATCTTACCAAAATATCACCTACTAAATTGATGAGTGCTCTATAAGCACAGGGGCAAAAGAGGGCCTTGAGACAAGAAAAAGCTGTGGAAGGTGCTCTTCAAGCCCAAAACGAACCAACCAACAAAAGGAATCAAAATTTCTACAGAGGTAAAAATAAAGGAAGCAGCAATCATGAAAATCCAAAATAGAAGAAACATCCTCCTTGCAATCATTGCAAAAAGTCTACGCATCTTGAAAAATATTACTAGTGCATACCTAATGTAATGTGCAGTAATTGTAAACAACTCAAACATATGGCTAAGGTGTGCAAGTCCAAAAATAAAGGTCTCCAGTAAAGTCAAGAAGCACAAGTAGCTGACACTGAATCTTTAGATCATTTTATGTCGTTGCATGCTTTTATGGTGATGATACCTACAACACATGGCATATAAAAAGTGGATGCATGCATCATATGTCTTTTAATGCAGATATGTTCAAGGATCTTGATGAATCCTTCATTTCCAAAGTCAAAATTAGGAATGAAGAACTATTGCAAGTGAGAGGAAAAGGCATAGTTGCTATAAAATCACAAACTAGCACTAAACTCATCTATGATATGCTGTAAATCTTCTGAATATAGGACAAATGATGGAGAAGGGATACTTTTGGGAGTTTAAAGACAACATTTGCAAATTTATGACCCAAATGGTTCTAAGTTGTTATGTGTTATGATGAAAAACAAAAGTTACACACTAGGCTAGGAAGTAATAGAAAAGCAGGCATACTTTGGAATAGTGCTACCTACTAAAGCACTCAAAGACAACTCTTTATGAAACCTAAGATGTCAAATTTGATGAAAATGCAACCTGGATCTAGGATAATACTAAAGTTGAAACTCCTATTGACAACCAAAGGCAACAAGATCTTAAATTTGAAGATGAAACAAATAGAGGTGCAAGAACCTTGCAGGAAATCTATGTAATATTGCTATCATGGAACCTACAAATTACTTAAATGCAAAAAAAAAAAAAAATCCTCTCCTGGGGAAAAGCAATGTAGGAGGAGCTAGAATGATAAACAAAAATAGAACCTGCCAACTTGTTAAAAGACCAAGCAACCAAAAAGACTTTAATGTCAAATAGGTGTACAAAACAAAGATTAAATTTGACAGCTCAATATGCAAACACAAAGCCAAATTACTTGTAAAAGGATGCAAGAAGCCAAATATTCGATTCCACAATATTCAGAATCAATAGTTATGAAGAGAGTGGTAATTGAGTATTACCATATTGAAGAAAAAAATATTCTTACAATACCATTTAAGATTAAGTTATTTACAAAATGAAGAAAATTGGTCTTTGTTTCGAAAGTGCCAAGGAGGAGTGTTAATTGTATCAAGTGGAAGTCAAGTTCCCTGGTGTTTAAATCAAAGATAACAACTCCAGTTTATTGCATTGATTTTTTTACATGTCCATTGCAAGCTGCTAAAATTAGAGAATTCAAGAATAATTTGCAATTCAAGTTGTAGCTAAAGATTCATGGACAAGTCACAATATGTTTGACTAATCAAAAACAGAAAAATTACAATCACAACCTGCTAGCACTGCCATCGCTAGTTAATTTGTTGTTGTCCAAATTGATCAACTTGTGACAGCTATATAGCAATGCCTAATTTTGTTTAGCTTAAGTTTTTAATTTATTTAATGTACTTGGTTGCCTATATAAGGCATAACCCCTGTAAAGTGATTTGTATCCAAGTATGGCATTATGAATTGGAGTTATTTATTAAAAAATCCTCCTCCTTATTATTGTATTGCCATGTTCTTATGTGTGTAAGAGAGCTATTGAACCAATATCATTTTTTCCAAATCAATCCTATCTCTCTTCCCTTTGTTAAAACCATGCTCCAATCAAGAATATTTCTACAGTGGAAATTCTCTGTCAAATTTGGTGTCATGCTTCTGAGGCTCGGAAGACATACAGCAAGCCATATCTACAGCTTGGCACATCTAGAACCCTATAGTCTTTTAACCATTAGGAGCTACTGCCTACTGGATGGGTGAAACTAAACACTATGGATCTATTGATAGCTCCCTTTATGCAGCAGTTTATGGTGGAGTCCTACGACATCATAGTGGTCGATTCATGTCAGCTTTTGCGTCAGTTCTGCATGCTAAACTTTGGGGTATATTGCATGGCATAATGTTAGCGATCAGTGCTAGTTTTCAGCATGTGATAGTGGAGTCGAATTCAATCACTTCCATTAATCTTATTCAAAAAAGGGTTCCCACCACCCATCCTTGCTCACCCCTTATTGTTGAGATTAATCATTGCTCGCAGGTTTACAACCAAGCTTGTATTCAACATATATCCAAGGAGACCAATTTCATTATAGATCAGTTAGCTCACATAGGTTACTTGTAGCTTAGTGGATTATGAAAATTGAAATGAATTAGATAAAACCTTAAATGGAAATCTCCAATGAAATAGTACAAAGCAGAAAATGAAAAACAGTCTCAAGTACACTGACAAAGACCACTGAAACAAAATAGGAAAAAAAAATCTCACAAGTAAAGGAAAAATCATAGCTCCATCAACTCCTGAATATCACACTTGCAATAATAGAAGGAATTTGAGTGAGAGACTGAAAGGGTTTAGAGAAGAAGAGAAGAAGGTTTAGAGAGAAGAGAGAATTATCATACCATCCTGCTTCACTCACTACACCTCCTTTCCTTCTATAGCTCAGCCCCATATATTTATTTGCATTATTTTGCCATGATCTAGCTCCTTATTTTCCTCATTTTGCCCCATGTGTCCCTTTTTTGCTAACCAATGCTCTGATTTCACCTTCTTGAGCTAAGATATTTGTCCCTTCATTATTTTGCTACATAACAATTCCCCCCTTTAACTTCAACCTTATCCCTAAGGTTGAGATTGGGATTGTGTTCTTATAATATAGAGGTGTCTTCCCACATGGTTGCCTCTGTTAGTAATCCCTCTTATGCCACCAATACTTGTGGAATTTGTGAATTGGCTTTAGCAATCACCCTCTGTTGGAGAATGGCTTGTGGCCTGAGGGTCGTTCCTTGCGCCACTATCACTTCTAGCAGAGGAAAATATTGAGTCTTGGCATCTCCTTTGAATTGCTTGAGCATAGATATGTGAAAAATTGCGTGTATTCATGTTGTTTTAGGAAGCTGCACCTTATAAGCAACCTTTCCAATTCTATGCACCACTTCAAATGGGCCAAATATCTCAAGTTGAGATTTTGATTCTTTTGACTTGGAGGAAGTGTTGCTTGTATGGTTGGAGCTTGACTAACACCAAATCACTTTCCTTAAATTCCTTATCTATCTGATGCTTGTCAGCTTGATTTTTCATATGATTTTGTGCCTTCTCTAAGTTCATCTTCAGTTTTTACATAATTTGATCCCAAGCTATAAGCAACTGCTGGACCTCTGGTGAGTCATTGGGGAATAGATTATACTTGATAAAGCTAGGTGTTGGCCTACCATACACTGCCTGGAAATGGGACATTTCGGCACTAGTATGGTATGGTGAATTATACCAGAGTTCTGCCTTGCTCAGCGCCTTAGACCATGTCTTTGGATTATCAAAAGTCTAGCAATGGAGGAACATTTCCAAGAACTTGTTGACTGCCTCTGATTGACCAACAGTTTGTGGACTGTAGGAGGAGGACATCGCAAGTTTCGTGCCCTACAGTTTGAACAGGTGCTACCATAATATACTTGTAAATACTTTGTTTCAGTTGGAGATAGTGGACTTTGGCATACCATGAAGCTTGACAATTGTGTTAAAGAACACTTTAGCAACTTGTTTGGTAGTATAGTCACTCATCATTGGCATAAAATGAGCATATTTTGTGAAGCAGTCCACAACCACTAAAATTCTTGCGTAGCCACAAGAATTAGGAAGACCCATAATGAAGTCCATAGAAATGTCTTTCCATACATGAGCAGGGAATGGTAGTGACTGTAGCAAGCCTGCTGGTGAAGAATTCAAGGAGTTAGCCTTTGGACACATAGAACAAGTATTGAGATATTGCTTGATATCTCTTTACATTCCTTACCAATAAAACAAGGCAGAAATCCTTGCTATGGTTTGTTTAACTCCAACATGGCCAACAATTGGAGAAGCATGAAATTCCTTTAGCAATTTAGTAATGAGTTGTGAGTTTCTTAGTATGAGCACCTAATTATTGAGGAAAATGACATTGTCATGAATTATGAACTTTGGTTACTTGTCATCCGTGTCCTGTTGCTACTATAATTTCTTCATAAGCTCACCATCTTGCTACTGAGCCTGCTTAATTTCCTCCTAAATTACTACTTGTGCTTGACTCCATGCCGTGTAAAAGGCTCTAGAAAGAGCATTAGTTGGAATATTGTCTTTCCCTGCTTTGTACTCAATCTAAAAATCATAACCCAGGATGTAACGTCCAAAAATTTTTTGAATGTTTAAATTGCACTGCAAATTATTCAATTTTATTAAATGTGTGAAGGTAATTAGGAATGAATTGTAAAGAGATTAATGAATGAAGAATTTGAAATAGTTATGTAGAAAATTTTAGATGATTACTAGCAAAGTTTTACCGATTTGCGTTATTAATTGATTTATTCGATTTTAATGCATAAGTTAGGTTAATTAGAAGTTACTTAAAAGTTAATTAGGAGTTCATTAAGTGATAATTAAAAAGATTAGATTTGAGAAGATTAGAATAGAGATATGGAAAATCTCATAAAGTTACTTAGTGATATCTTGCCGATTTGAAGGAAATCGGTAAAGATTTGGTATTTTAAACTGCCAAAACTGAATCAATAGAATTACACATAAAAAAAAACCTAACATGAGTGGCTGAAACTTTGCTAGTCTTCCACCATATAGGTGGCGCCATGAGCTGCTCATGGAGAGGAGAGATTTGGTCTTCCATGCACCACATACCTCTCCACCAATCACAAGCCATTCCTCAAGTTATAAAACACCAAATCCCCTCCAACTCCCCTCATATTTGTGCTTTTCTTTCATGCTAACTTCTCTCCCTTCATTCTTCTTCTTCCTTACTTCCTCTTTCCCAAATCTCCAAGCTCCATCCACTACCTACACCAAGAGCTCAAGTCCAGCTAGTTTTGCATCAACTAGAGGTAGGATTCAACTTTTTTGCTTGAGTTTATTGAGTTGATGGATGTCGGGAAGTTTTTCTCTATTCATGTAATTGATGATATATGATGGTTATGTGATGAATTATGGCTGGTTTATCAAGTATTTGATGAGATTGAAATTGAATCTTGCATGAGAAACACAAGATATATAGCAAACTAGAATCTGAAACCTAGAAAATCTTACAGCATTTGTACAGGTGGAAGTGTATAGCTTTGCTGCGGCCACCAAAAATTTATGAACCCATTTTTATGTGGAACTAGACATTTAGAGGTTTCTAACCATATATAATATAAGGCCATTGAATTAGCATTGAGTGAGATATGAATTTTTGAAATTTACCCTAGGATTCTAACCATAATTCTAAGCATACTAGATTTCGAGGAGCATAACTCATTCTATACTCCTTCAAATTGAGTGAGACCAATTTCTTTAGAAAGAAGACATAGAGTAATATGTCATAAAAATTTCAAAACCAAATTCAACACCTGCTGCTTCCAGTAAATTCGTAAAGTTACCCCATGTCCTGACTAGACTAGAATAAGGCAGTTTAGATTGGCCAAATTTACAAGGTTATAACTTGAGCTCTATTTACTCAAATGACATGGGACTTATTGGATATGAAAATGGAATCAATAAGCTTTAAAACGACATAGGTTTGGTAGGAATCCAAGTAGATTTCGATTTTTGGTGGATTTTTAATTTTAAAGGTGCAAATCTGCCCAACTACAAGGTAGGTCGAGATAAATCCTCAATAATTGGAGCTATACTTATCAAAATCAAGTGGAACCAAAGAGTTTCCAAACTAGACACATAAATTCCAACATATTCAAACTTCAGGTCCAAAGGAGTTAAGTAGAATTTATGGCATGATTTATAAATTCAGGTAAATTTGGGTGCTATAGGTAGAATTGTTATTTGAGTGTTTGGCTACTCTATTGCATGAATGAAATTCAATTAGAACTTGATGGTTGTAAACCTATAATATTATTGAGGGACTAATGTATGATGTTAACTCTGCTATTGTGACTGTATGTCTGTGTGAGCTGGCACTATTCATAGAAAGGCGGACTCGATCCGTTATGTTACCGAAATTTCAGCAGAAATATGTGAATGATAAACGTGTTTATATGTTATGTCCATGATTGCATATCATGCAAGCATAAATGTGTGAAATCCAAATATAGAAAAATGTACATGAACCTCTCATACATGAAAATATAAGCATATGAACTATGAGAGCACATGAAATACAAGATGAGATCCCTTCACTTGGAGACAGTTAATGGGTCCTTCCTTGTGAAGGTAGTTAAATAGACAAGATGTGGATCCCTTCACTTGGAGGCAGTTATTTGGGTCCCTCTCGATGAAAGCAATTAAAACTATTGCATCCCTCTATATCAGAGGCAGTTGGCTAGCTGAGTCTCTCCAATATAGAGGCACGTGGGTCCCCTTGCAGGCTAGTACTATGTGACAACGGTCATGAGTTGAGTTCACTCCTAGATCAGTCTACCTAAGGGTAGTAAAGAATTAAAGATAAAGACATATGCATGCAGATACCTTAGGGATGCCGATACGTAATGCCTAGTCATGTTAAGTAAGGAAGAAAGGAAAGTATAAGTGCATTCGCATGAAATCATGATGAGCCATTGCACATGCACATTCTGCTATTGTTATTATTAAGAAATCACTCACAATCTGCTATGCTTTAATTCTTGCTCTGTTTATCAAGTGTATGATTAAAATAAACTTTATTTCGGACAATATGGTTTCAAACTATAAAACTAAAAATATTTATATAACATGCTTACCTTTTTCTTAATAAACCGAAGCAGCTGGAGATAATAACGATCACATAGCATGTAATTTAGTGAATCCTATTGAGAATTTATAATTCTCACTTCTATGTACATTTCTGTGTTATCTCCAGATAACTCTGGAAATACTGAAGGCAGCCATCATAGGCAGAGTTGACTAGAGATATTGAAGACGGCTGAGGAGCATTGTCATACATGGTCCATTAAAGCAACAGTAACAACTTTCGAGTGTGGTATTATGACTTAAGCATAGTACTATGTTTGGGAGGATATTACACGGGAACTTGTATAACCATGCCAATTGTTCTGGTGTTTGGAGTGTCTGATCCATTAAATGCTTTAAGTTCTATTGATCGGTTCTAATAATAAACTTGTGGCCCAACAAGTAGTGCCAAAATTTACTCAATGATTTAGTAATTGCACATAACTCTCGAACATATGCTCCTTGTTTCTGCATTCTCAATGGCATTTTCTTAGAGAAACATGCGATTAGGTGGTCATTTTGACTAAGCATCACGCCAATACCAATGCCTCAAGCATCGGTCTCTAAAACAAAGGGTTATGAGAAGTTGGGCAATGCTAGCATAAGGCCCTTAGTCGTGGCCTATTTTTAGATCATCAAAATCCATTTAGAAGTCCATTCAAAGGCCTTTTTCTTCAACAAATCAGTGAGAGGGGAACAATGTTGGCATTGTTACAAATAAACCGCCTGTAGTACCCTGTTAGACCAAGGAATGCCCTTAATTGCTTCACATTGGCTGGTATTTGCCAATCCAAAACTGGTCATACCTTACTAGCATCCATTGCCGCACCTTTGTCTGAGCGAACATGGCCTAAATATTCAATCTTCTTAAGCCCAAAAGAACACTTTGAAAGTTTGGCATATAGCCGGTGCTGCTATAGTAGTTTCAAAATAGTCTCTAAATGAACCAACTGTAATCGCCATGTTGGGCTATACACTAGTATATCATCAAAGAAGACTAATACAAACTTTCGCAAGTACCCTTAAAACACAAGGTTCATTAAGGATTGGAAGGTTGTAAGAGCATTTGTCAAACCAAATGGCATTACCAACCATTCATAAAGTCCTTGGTGTGTCTTAAAAGTAGTTTTGTAATGATCTTGGGGATGCACGAAAATTTGGTGGTAACCTGACTTTAAACCTAGCTTATAAAAGAACCTAGCTCCATGTAATTCATCAACAATAGGCATAGGAAACTTATCTTTAATCCTCATTGCATTGAGTGCTCAATAATCCGTACAAAACCTCCACGTGCCATCCTTTTTCTTGACTAGAAGAATTGGGATGCAAAAGGACTTGAGCTTGTTTGGATGATCCTTTCTTCTAGCGTCTCTTGAATCATTTTCTCAATGTGCTCTTTTTGATTTTGTGGCCACCTATAAGGCCTAGATTTTACTGGTTTAGCACCCTCAACCAATGGAATGGCATGGTTATGAGTTCTTTCTGGAGGAAGCCCATGAGGAGTGTCAAATATCGAGTGATATGTATGCAAGAGTAACACTAACTTTGGTTCCACTGATTCTGGTAATGGCAACACCTTAGTAGGCAAGCCATCCTGCTACTATAACTAAATTGTAAACATTTATGCAATAGAGTTCGTGTGAAATAACCTTTTGATATGGTGAAACTGAGCTTGCAGTGGTCAAACAGACATCAATCCATGTAGAGTATCAAGTTTGTCTCCCTAATAAAACCATAAGTTCATGTTCACATAGTCTACAGCATGAATGCCAATTATGGCTAACCATGAAGCTCCAAATACCAAATCAGCTCTAGATATAGGTAGTAAATACACTGGCATATGCAATTCATGACCCTGAATATGCACAAGTAAATTTTGTATGAAACCCTCAATAGTCAGTGTGTCTCCATTTCCCATCACAACTCTAAAATCTAGACTTGGTCGAATTGGTTATTTGATGAATTTACCAATTCTAAGGTGAAGAAAATTGTCAGAACTCCCACTATCATACAAAATCTGCACAATCACCTCGTGAATATGTCCTGCAAATCTCATTGTTCCCCTTCCAAGAGCTCCTCTTAGAGCATTAAAAAACAAATGAAGTTGGTAACTTTTGTGACTTGTTGGAGTGTGCTCAATATCTTGATTAGATTTGCTATAACTCAGTTTCTTCTTAGGTTCCTCATCTAATTACAATAATAGCAACTGTTTGTTTGGGCATTTATGGCCCAAGGTGTATTTTGCATCACACATAAAATGGAGACCTCTTTCTCTTCTTATTTGAATTTCAGTAGTGGACATTTTTCTAATGTTCGGATTTTTAGGGGAAGTTGTAACATCCCCAATTTTTGTCTATGCTAATTAGCTCTATGATCCTGGCTAATTAGAGAGGTTAACGATTAATTGAAAAATTAATCGATTAATCCCGAGAGCAAGAGCTTAGTAAATTAAGTCTAGCCAACAATTTAATCATAATGTCCTAAGCGTTTTAATAAAACCTTAATCGTCTAATCCTTAATTACTCGAAGGTGCCAAGACAAAAGTAAGACAATCTAACCTTACTAATTAAGTTTATAATGATTAAGACACTTAAGACAACTCTTGAAAAATTAAACCCCAAATTAAGCATATGCTTAACCGTAATGCAAGACATCATAAAAGAGTGTAATTGACAAGAGTTAACTCATGGGTAATTAAGCCAATTAAGTTAAGTTACATTTAAATAATTCTAATAACATTTAGAGATGAAAGTTCTTCCATGCATATGTCCTAGAAAGACATACCAAGGAGAAGCAACATCTCACCCTTCATTTAATCTCTTTAATCCTACACCATTAGATCAAAAGCCAAGACTAGGATCCTTGTCATCCACCATTAGATCTTGACACTTGGATGAGTCTTAGACAAGCAACCAAATCCTAAGAGAATGCTCCTTTAACCCCTAGAGAAAAGCATAAATTGGACATTAGAATGCCTCCAAGACTCAAGGAAAGTACAACCCCCTCTTTTACCCCAAAGTTCTTAGCCTTTTGCTTGCAAAAGAAGCTAAACTCACCCACTCCCCTTGCTTGTTAGAAGCAAAGGGCAATCAGCTCCTTTCCCCTTGCGCCTCCACTCCCCCTCTCTTTCTCTCTTCATTTTCATTTCACTCAACCTCTTCTCTCTCCTCAATTCCAAATTCTCCTCCTTCTCTCTAAACTCTCCAACTTCTCTCTAGAATCCTTCCACTTCTCTCATCCTTTCCTCTCCTCATCCCACTCACAAACTCTTCAAGAGCCACCATTTCTTGCTCTTGGAGAATCAAAGACAATCACATATCAAGCCTCTTTCAAGATCCAAGAGGAGGAATACCACCACCATCACCTTCTTCCATCACAAATTCCTTCAAAGAAAGCTTCTTGGTAGTGGCTCTAAACTCTTTTTCTCTCTTGTTTTTCAAGCTTTAGAACTCCTATGCTCTCCATAGCTAGGTGATTTTAAAGATTGATTATGTTATCATCATCATTCTTGTCATAAAATGAGATGTTGTTGCTTGTATGGTTGTTTGTTGAAAACATGTTTTCGGTTTGGTGTGATGCATGGCTGAACTCAATAGTTTTGAACTCCAACATGTTAATTTTTCACTGATCTTTCATGGTATATGGGTGTTTTATAACTTGAGAATGTTTTCTTGAAAGTGAGGTTGAGTGTTTTGGAGAAAACATGAGAAAAGTCAAAACGGGAAATCTGGATTTTCTAACAGTCTGTAAACCGAACGGTATAACTTTTTCCAGAAAACTCAGAAATTAGTGGAACTAATTTTATATGAAAATATACTCAGAGAGCTTTCCATACATATAAAATATATAAGATTCGGAGTTGAAATGAGTGAGATATGATTTTTCAAAGTGGACCGTTCTCGGATTGGTTTCTGTCTGGGCAGACTACACTAAAATGTGTATAACTCGAGCTACAAAAATGATTTTTGAGTGAGACCAAGTTTAAATGAAAGCTAAGACATAGGGGAACAAACCATTAAAACAGTTTTCTCAGATTCCTTCTGAGAAATTATAATGAGAGGTAACAATCCACTGTACCGGGAGTGAACTTAGAAACTGAACAGTCAGGATAAAATATGCATAACTGGAGATAGACAACAAATTTTTGAGTGGGACTTATTTTGTTAAAAACTAGACTCAGAACCCTATAAGCATATAAAATTTCGCATTAAAATGATAAAATACCAAATTATGGTGAATTTTTAAAGTTACTGCCTAGGGTAAAAGTAAAACTGTCAAAACTTAACCTTAAGTAAGACTATGCATAAATGACTTAAAAAGGTAAAAAGGGCTTAGCCTAAAGTAATGAAACTTCATAATTTACTTAATGAGGGCTAGATAAAATAAAATACCAAGCTCGCCTAATCCTTAACAAAAGAAGCGAATAAAACGAAAAACCGAATGTAAATGTAGTTAATGTACTAGATTAAGTTCATAAGATTCTAATCAAACTATAATGCAAAACCTAAACTATAAATCTTCCAAATTAAAATATGAAAATCATATAAGTTAAGTTAGAATAATTGAGGAGAAGGAATCGAAGGAGCTTGCCCTAGATACTTTAAGGAATCAATAAAACGAAAGCCAATGTAAAAGCTTGCACCTAATTTACTAAGCTAAGCTCATAAAACTTTGCTTGAGAATATGCCTATGTTGATGTTGCAAGCATGATGTTATGATAATGATGATATGATGATGATGATATGATAATGATGATATGATGATGATTATGATATGATGATAGTATGCGATGATGATGATGATAGCATGATGTTATAATAATGATGATATGATATGATGCTGTGATACTGGTATTCTGTTTGGCAAAATTTTGGGAAGCTTCGGTCTAGCCGTTATGCTGCCGAAATTTTGTAGAAATTGTGGACTTAGAAATATTTTGCATCATAAGCTTTAATAAGAAGAGAAAGTAAACTAAGGGTGTGATCCTTCAAAAGGGAAGGTGACCCAAAGTAAGTTCCCCTCACCCACGACTCACATGAGGCATGGCATGACCAAATAGGCTAGTGTGAGTATGGGGATAGGGCTTACATGAGGCATGGCATGATCGGCTAGTGTAAATGCAGAAATTTTATGGTGGCGGCTTACCGCGGTATGAGCTCATTACCACTTATGTTTAGTGGGTGAAAAGAAAGGACTTAAGATAAGAAAAGAAAAGAAAAGGGACTTGGTCCACCCCTGGTGAAGGAGGCATAGCGAGCGGGAAAGTCACAAGTCAAGTAAACCGAGATAAGAAAGACAAGAAAGAGACTTGGTCAAGAAAACTACTAACTCATGAAATATGCGCTTTCATATGTTTACCTATTTTACTTCAATGCTTCTAATAAGAACGTATGCTTAAAAGTGAATCCACTTGGATAATTATGTTTTGAAAATCCTAATCAATCTTGTATGTTCTCACTATTTCTTAAGAAGCAGAAAGTGGGCTGGGCGATGGCGATGACACCTGCGTCATTAGGGTTTGAGTCTCTTGAGAAATCTTATTTCTCACTCTAGTTACTTTTCGCATCGTCACAGATTTTGTTGGCACACCAATGGAGTGGGCTTGGAGCCACCGCTTCACGCGGACGTCTGACGTGGAATGCCACGAAGCTATTTTGGGACTCATAGTGACCATCACTCTACATCTTCGCATATTCTTTTTGAGAGGAGCTTTGTCATTGAAGTCTATAGTAGTACCTAGTACTTAGGTCATGGCACGACCATGAGCTTTCTTTGATGTAATGTTTACATATATCTATATATATTATGAACTCATATGGATGTAATGATTAGTTAATTAATGCAATGTATTTGTGAATTTCTATTTATTTACCTTTCTCTTGTCTTATGATATTTGGGTATTTATTTTATGCGACACGCTCTTTCTCTATCTACCTTCTCGCTCAAGGCTTTACCTCCCAAAGCAACGACGTATTTCACAAAAAGAAAAATTTACCATATTTTCCGCGTAATTTAATTTCAAGTGAAGTTTAATTTTCCACGAGCATAAGTAACAACTAATAAAACGCCGTAATACGACTTAAGCGTAGTATGGGTTTATTAGGGTGTTACAGAAGTATTTCAGGCTGGGATGGTGGGGCTAATAGTAATGGAGGCATGGTCAAAAGTGGTGTGGGTAATAAAGGTGGAAGTTGTGGCTGATTGTTATCACTTGTGTTTGTGGAGTAATTGGAGTATTGTCGTGGGAAGAATCTGGGGGTGGTAGACAGGAATGTTATGTAGGCTTATATTGGTATTTTTCTTCATAGAGTTTTGCTAAGGATACTGCTTTCACTAGGGACAAAGGGTTTTGGGACAATATGTCTCTCTTAATATCGGGTTTAAGGCCACTCACTAAATATTCCAAAATAGCATTAGGAGCAACACCATAGGAACGATTAGCTAAAGTAGTAAATTGTAAATAGTAATCCTAAACTGATCCTTGCTGAGTTAGGTTAAATAGAGCAACTTATGGAGAATTAAACAAAGAGGGTCCAATCTCAAACTCAAGAGCGCCTGTGAACATCTACCATGAAGGAAACAGGTTGATGTGCTGCATGATTTGGAACGAGGGCACCACCTCCCTATCCAAATGAAGAAAAGCAATTGGAATTTTCTAATCTTTCAAGGTAGAGTAGATGTCAAAGAACTATTTTGCCTTGAAAATCCAATGAAAAATGTCAATGCCATCAAACCATAGGAAGTCTAATTTCACATGTCTTGGGTGAAATGGAGAGCGATCAGCACCACTCTTAGCGCCATTAGGTCGAGCACCAGAGGAGGGAGCAGATTGTGTATTAAAAGACTGTTGGATCTGTTGCAATACGGTCTCCATCTGATCAAACTGGTCATTGAAGGCTTGGTCCCGTACTGGAAAATGTCTTGCATACACAGGACTTTAACTCCTAGTGTGTCCACCCTTCTAGCCACATAATTTAGTCTAGTTCCATATGCCATCACTAACAAAATGAGAGCACCAAATGTAGCTCAGTGGATTGTAAAAATTGAAATGAACTGGATAAAATCTCAAATGGAAATCTCCAATGAAATAGTGCAAACTAGAAAATGAAAACTAGTCTCAAGTACACTGACAAAGACCACTGCAACAAAATAGGGAAAAAAACAAATCCCACAAGTAAAGGAAAAATCACTGCTCCATCAACTCCTAAATATCACACCTGCAAACGATAGAAGGAATTGGAGTGAGAGACTGAAAGGGTTCAGAGAAGAAGAAAGGAAGGGAGGAAGGTTTAGGAAGAAGAGAGAATTATCATACCAGTCTACCTCACTCGCTACCCTCCATTCCCCATATAGCTCAGCACATGAAATCCTTGAGGAATAAGTTGGTTATTCACACTCTTTTGTGGCATCCTAGCTGCTAATTTTCCTTATTTTGCCCCACATGTCCCTTTTTGCTAACCAATTCTTTGATGTCACCCTCTTGAGCTGAGATATTTATTCCCACATTATTTTGCTTCATAACATCACTCCTTTTCTTTGGGGATTCATTGGTTTAATAGCCCCTTTTCATGCATTTCTATTCCACTTTTGTCTAATTGTAATCGTACCTTCTTTATGAGGGGTAGTTAGTTTTTTCTTCCTTTCCTTGGGCCTTTGGCCCCTTTGATCACCAAAATAATAATAATAATAATATGGTAGAATTAATAATAAAAGAAAAAATATTTTACATACATTGACTCTATTTCATATGATTATTTTTCATTAAATCACATAGGTTTTGGTTTGGTGTCTAGCCATAACAAATGAAAGGCAACCGTAACAATTATTAAAGAAAGAAATTTAACGGAAAGTATTAATGACATGTTGCAAATATTGAAGAAATAACACAACCAAATTTGTAACTTAGGCTAGCAATAAAAGATTTTAGAAGCTGAAATCTTTTATGCATTCACATGTTTAGAAGTCTATATAAATAGAATTAAATTTGTTCATTTGAAAGCAAGGAAAGCAATGAGAGGGAGAGATCAGTTGTAGAGAACAAAGAGACCATGAACAAAGGCCTTTGATAGTGAAAGGAAACAATAGAGTGTGAATAAATCCTGAAGAGTAAGGTATAGGTACATACATAAGGATTTTTTGGTGATCATCTCTATTACTCCTTGATATGGTAATCACATAGAATTGTATTATTTGAATAGAAGAGTTTTAACTGGAAAACACTATATTTGTATCTCTTGTGTGTGAGAGTGCGGAAAGGATATTTTAATTATCCTAAATATTGTGGAATATTTTTTGGAGTTTGTCTTGTGATTTTTCTCTCAATATTTGAAATGTTTTTATGTTAAAATTAGTTTTTTTTTTTCATATGTTTTGCACAGATTTATTACCCCTAAACTAAATAAGTAGGTAGGTTTAATTCTATTTGATTTACTTTATTGTTCATTGCCAAACCACTACATTGTTTAGTTTATACCATGAATCGATCCATCAACTCAATATTTGGAACCCAAAATTATGCTTGGGTGCCACAGAATTTTCCCTATACATTTGTGCCAAAAAAAGAAACTAAACTAAATATCTACTAGAAAAAAAAACACTAAGGTAGTATTTGATTTGAAGTAATCCATCTGAATTACTGACAATCTTTTACCAAGGCCTACCATATTATCTTGTTTGGTTGAGTCACATTACTGACAACCTAAATTTCCAAAGCAATCCACGTTACCTTCAAAGTGGCAATGTGGATTGTCCCATGGGCGGTTTCTATGAAGATTATCATCAATATGATAGTTCTCCTATTATTATTTAGTAATTATTAGTAGTAATAATAATAACTATTACTTATTATTAATTAATAATAATAATAAAAATAATAATAATAATTAATTATCATTATTATTTTCAATAATTATTATTAATAAATATTTATATATAATAATAATTATTATTATTATTATTATTATATTTATAAAAGTTATATATTACCTGGTAATTATTTTTATGTACTAAACAATATACCGTGAATTGCCAGTTAGATTACTTATACATACCAAACACTACATTATAGCATTATTAGTATTTTAAAAAATGACAATATTTCTAAATGGTGATTTGGGTTACCGGTAATCTTGTTAGGCAATATGCCAAATGTCAGCTAAATTAAATCATTAATTCATGGGTTAAGTAAGATAATCTGGAACTCCACTGAAACGTGCTGGCAATTTATGGATCAGACTTCCTATTTTAAACATGTTAAACAGGTTAATTCTCTTTCATTTGCTATTGGTTACCTAAAATAATGATCCAGCACCTAAATGTCGCTCTTGTCTTGGGGCTATTTGGAAACCAACGCCGACAAACGCACTTGCTTCTTTTCTTGTCCATTCAAACGTGCGGTCTTAAAGTCCCTAAATTTTATACGTTCTCAGACTTTCATATCCATGCCTTTAAGTGTGTTGATCTGTAATTCACTAGAGAAATTTTCAATTTCAAATTTACTGTTTCGATTATGACATTGTCTCTCCCACTGGGAACAATAATTGTTGGATTGATTTGAACTCCCACAACGAGAGCCTTGCATTTGTTTATATTTTTACTTATTTTTAGGGTTGGCATTATTTATTGTTGGTTTTAGAAGAATATATATCTATTTATTTTAGGATAAGATAAATACTTATATCATTATCTATTTCAAAATAAGACTAAAATATTAATAATAGTATATTGATTCTTAATTTGTTATTAGAAGTATTTCATAATTAGAAGAGGATTATAAATACCTCTTCCCAATTAATACTTCGATGTATTGTATATTATATATTTCAAATTATTAATTATTTAGCATAATACTGTTTTTTAAGATCAAGTTTTTTTTTTTTTTTTGAAACCGAGTGCCTGCCTCAAAAATCTCTAAAACCCCGAGGGTGCAATGATTCTTCTACTTAAAAAATCTTTGAATAATTAAATAACCAACGTTAAACTTGGTGCGATGATTGTCAAATTCACAAATTTTGTATAAAAGGTAGAAATACAGGAGAATGTCGTGTTTATGATCATTATGGAACACTTCTTTTGAAAAATAAATTATAGACAGAGGAGCTCAAATCTACACTAATAAGGGTTTCTGCACCAAAAAAAAAAATCTACAATAATTAAAATAGACCCCACTGTAAGTCACTAAGCATACACCATTTATTGGAAACTTCTAAGCAGTATGGTATGTCTGTATCTATTTACTAGTGGTAGAAGAAAACAGAGCAACAGAGAAGACATCGTACTAGCCTTTGTTTACTCTTGTCAAAAAAAGAAAAAAGAAAAAAGAAAAAAGAAAAAAGTAAAGAGAGGTAAAGAATGAAAAATGAGAAAAAAAGAAAAGAAAAGAGCATTAGGAATGCGTTCACGATTTTGTATGATTAATAGATAACTAAGAGAACTCTTACAACGAATTTATCATTTTTATGTGATGCGTCATGTAACATCCGCCACGAGTTCCGACCTCCGACTTTATTTCCAAGGTTCAAGTGAAATGAACAAGGTTTCCGATCTCCAACCTCACCTCCAATTGAAATGAAATGTTCTTGATTTCCGACTTATGACTTTAAGTTTCAAATGAAAGGTGAAGTTTGCACAATTTCCGACCTCCGGGCTGATTTCAAATAGAACGGACATTATTTCCTACTTCATCTTCGAGTTTCAAATAAAACGGGATAATTTCCAATTTTCGACTCTAACCTTCAAAGTCCAAACAAAGTGGACGTGATTACCGGTATCCGAGTTTAATTAAGTTTCGATCTTCGAACTTATTTCAAGAGCGTTTTCATTTCTATTGATATTCCTGAGTTTGAGTTTGCGACCAACTTCCGAGATTATATAAGTTCCGATTTCCCCTTACATAAGGTTTTATGTTCTGGTACTAACTTCTAAGTTTATGTAACATCCCCGACTTCCGAGTTTAAGTCTTTTACGTCTCATAGTATTGTCTTTAACCGCCGATTTTAAGGTGATCTGTTTGCTGTGATTTCCGATCTCCAACCTTATGTTTCCAAGTGACTGGAGTTCCGATATCCAAATTAATCTCAAAGTTCAAATAAGATGGACATGAGTTCAGACTTTACACACAAATGAGTTCCGAGTTAATACAAAGTGCAAATGAGTTCTCATTTTGCTTGGAGGATAATTAGGCCACATTGAGCCACAAAAAGAAGGAAGCATGGCTAGAAATCAGCCACAAGAAATTTAGTCAATCAACATTCACAATTCCAACTACTCTCTTTATGTTCAAATCGGATTTTTCTTTCTTCATTTAGCTGACTTGCACGCTTCTTTCTCTCTTTACTTCAATCTCTCTTTTCTCTTCTCATTTTCCTCTTCTCTTCTCCTGTTAAACAACCTCCAACACTTAGCAAAACAACACACAAAGAGGTAGAGGTTTAAATTTTGTTCTTGTTATTCTGATTGTGGGTGACTGATTTTTGGGTTTAGTTTCTCCCTTCTTAATATGATTAGTGAATGAATATGATGATTACTGGACTGGTTGTTAGCTGCTTTGTGTTTAAATTTGATTGATTAAGGAGTGGGAAAGGGGGAGAATAAGAAGATGTGAGGGGCTGGAAAACCAAATTCTCTTGGCAGTCCATATGGCGGAGTGTACGGCTTTACCTACAGTCGGTTAACTCTGATGAGACTATTTTTATATGAAACTAGACGTTCAGGGCTTTCCATACATATATCATATAAGGCCATTGGATTAATATTGAGAGAGATATGAATTTTTGAAATTTGACCTAGGAATCAGGACTTTCATACAGGCAGTGTGAACTGAGAAGGGTGTAATTCACCCTACACAACTCTCAATTGAGTGAAACTAACTTTTTTGGAAAGCTTACACATAGGGAACATTCCATAATAAAATTCCGCATTTGGTACGGTCTCATTAGCTCCCAATGGTTCAAAGAAGTTGCCCTATTTCCAAAACAAGGTAGTTCAAGAAGGTCAAATCTCGGGGCTTATAACTTGAGCCTTGCTAAAGCAAATGAAATAGAACTTTTTGAAAATGAAAGCTTGTCCTGTTAGCTTCAATATAATACTAATTTCGTATGATTTGGACTGGTTTTCGATTTTTAGTGGATTTTTACTTTTAAGTGTGTAATTTTAGCTAGCTACAGGGTAGGCCGGGACAAAACTTGAATATCTTGAGCTATACAAGTCAAAATGAGGTGGGACTAATGACACTAGAAAATAGGCACATAGTACTCTAACATATCCAAAATTGAGGTTCAGATGAGTTGAAATGAAGTTATGGCCTGATCTACAAAAATCGGGTTGAATGCAAGTGTTGAGACAGCAACCATGTTTTTAATTACAATGATTGTGCCATGAATTTGATGTGTGAAATATGAACAAAATGTTATGAGATTTCTGAGAATTTGGTGTTCTAATGACTGGCACTATTCATGGGGAAGCGGACACGTTCCGTTATACTGTCGGAACTTCGGTAAGTCTTATGCATGAGTTATAATATATATTGAGATCCATATGCATTTTGCATGAAGTTCACAAAGGCTATGTTATTGTGAACATAAAGATTATGTTATGATGAAAGTTCCATAATGCTTGGGCCAGCCCCGAATAAAAGTTAAGGGGAATAAATCGGTGGAAAGGTTGGGAAAAAGTAAACCCAGCATTCCTGTATAGGAACGAGCTCGATTCTGATAAGTAGACTATTACCTAGAAGTCTAAAATGGCCAAGAACTCCCAAGGGATCAAAAAATAGAAAAATTTATGAAGATAAGTTCAAAGAATGAGATTTTGCATGGTTGCATTGAATAGTTATTATATGCTGATTATAGTTTGACTGTTATATTTGTTTATTACTGTAAGTTTGCTTATTCTGCTCATTATTCTATGTATCACTATTTATAGTTTAAAATTGTGCTGACACTGTCCTAAGTAAAACTGAACTTTGCCTTGGACCAAACGCTTTCTTAAACTTATTAAATATGGATAGTTCAACTTGATCTCGTGTTTTCAAAATTAAACAAAAGCTGAGGCAACTGAGAATGAATGTGACGTCAATCATACGAACCCTACTGAGAATTTCTCTAAATTCTCACCTCGCTCTGTATTTCTGCATCATTCTTAGACACTAGTGATGGATTCGACCGCTACCCTTTTCATTGAGATTCCCAACCTACACTCCATCATGATTCCTTCGTGGATTCACTATACGTAGTCGATTCCTGCAATTTTCGTCTCTACCTGTTCAGCAATAGGAATTTTGCCGTTCCCCTTTTTCACCCTGCCTTTGATCCTGCTGCTCCATACTTTGCAGTCCCGTTGCATATGGCACACCCTCCTCCAACACCTCCAACACCTCCAACACCAGCTGTACTTGCCGCACCTGCCAGTCCTCCGCCCAAGTCGCCTCCACAGATGGTTCCAGGCATCCCATTTGGCCCCAAGAGCGATCCTTCGGAGGCTACCAGCTCATCATCCTCCTCCTCTGGACCTAGCATGGACTACTCCCTAACCGAGCCTGGTATGGCCAACAGCTACCTAACTGAGTAGGTCCCAGCCGTGGATGACATTGTACAGCATGACTCTCTTTTGGCAGTATAGTGTTGACCCATAGACTTGGAGCAGTTAGTCCTCGGAGGACCTTATAGGTTTGTTTTGATAGACGCGGGCCCTATACTCTTTTGTTACACCGGCCCCACTTTTGTATCCTTTTTTTCATCTGTACATAAATTGAAGCATTGACTTCTACTGCACACACACACACACACACATATATATATATATATATATATATATATATATATATATATATATATATATATATATTTAATGCTATATTACTGATTATTATATTTCCTGTCATGTTTTATCAAATTTTGTTACACTCTGTGACGTTAGTCACATTTGTCATATACAGCGCGCCATTTCGCCGGTTTCAAAAAAAATAAAAATAATGAATAATAAATAAATAAATAATAAAGGGGACGTGACATGGTAAGAAATTAGTAAGCCGAGTATCAATACGGTAACACAATCTACTTAATTTCATGTTACGATTTAAGCATAACATCAAATTGGTAGGGTGTTACACGTCATAGTACATATGCTCCTCAAGTTGATATGGTTTTCAATTATTTCAATTCTTCATCACTACCCATATTTAATTACTAAAAGAATTTAATTTTTACATATTATTAATATAAATTTTTTTTACATAAATATCTAATCATATATTATTATATTAATAAAAGTATTTGATTCAATTATTTATTACCTAAGAGTTTTACAAATAAAAATACATAATTATATAATATTATTAAATCATTTTATATTAACAATATATCAAAATTAATCTCTTACTAAAATTACATTCTTATTATATATATATATGTTTCTCTCGTTCTTACCATCTTTTAGCTAATGAAATAAAAAACAGTTACTCCCAATTATCGTCCACTTGTAGGGCTGAATAGTAGGAAGGGCGCGAACAGAACAGATGTATCAAATAGCAGGAATATATAATTGATGCCAACTTCTCTGGTCCCTTGGCATTGTATACAGAAGATATATCCCTTCTAACTGTAGCACTGATTTGACTTGAGACAGGTTGATACAAGTCAGCATGCTATCCCTTTCTTGGGTTCAAGAATATGAATCAATCCCTAGAGATGAGACATTTGAAAAAGGGTGAAGCAGATCATTACTTAAAGCAACGATAAATGACAAGGTGCATAGATTTTGAATATGAGAGATTGGGGAAGATGTAGACTGTAAGGTTGACTACTCTAGCCACTCGCCAAACAGCAACGGTTGCTTGATAGAGACATACATGTTTTATATATTTATATTACAAATTTCTGGCTGATAATTGTATAATCAAGTATGAGTCACATACATACCTTATATATATATATATATATATAGATATATAGTAACGCTACTATTTACTAGAAGAGAACAAGGTTTGTTCACTTTATGCCTACCCACCTGTTAGCATTTGTTTTGCATCTGTTCGTAGTGCTTCGCCAATATTTGTATGGTGGATTCCACCAACCTGAACCTAATTGCTTGTTGGAATCCAAACACGAAACCACCAACTTTAATTCCTTGGCCAGTTCACGTTTTTATGCTCGATCGTTATTATTGCTTAATTTAAATTTTTTTTAAAAAAAAGATTCAGCTTTTATGATCTATCCACGAGATACTCAACTGTGGAAATTAAATCATTACAGCGCTACCCAAATACATTACAATGACAGTTATGGGTGTCAATTAGAACTATTTAACAGCACAACCCATCGAGTACTTCACCAAATGAAAAGCTCCGTCAATTTCTAGTCGAACTTTTTCTGCACTTCTATTTAATTTCAAATATTTTGTTTTTCGCTATTACACAATTGCTTGAATGCATTGATCTAATGGTAATTTTTTTTATTAATATGTATTTTATTTCCTTAAAGAATAGTCGAGATTCAATATTAGTCCCTCAAAAAAATTTGTTAACATTTTCATCCACAAAGTTAAACACATTATAAGATCATATTAGAGTGTAAGGATAAATCCTGATCCTCAATTCATAATGGAAATGATGATCTGGCCATTAACTGTTGTATATGACCTAGAAGTTACTGAAGTGTACCATTTCCATAATCTTAACACAAATGCACCAATGATGCCTAAAATTTTGGGGTTATCTATAGGGATCAAATTAGAGACTTCAGTAGCGCATTTGCATAGAGATTATTCAAATGGCATATTTCAACAACTTCCAAGTCGAATACAGTATAGCAATTAATGGCCATATCATCATTTTAGTTAAGAATTAAAATGGTGGGAATCAACAGAAGGACTAACTTGATACAATATATTTAATTTTAGGGATTAAAGTATTAGCAAATTTTTTTAAGGGATTGATTTGTTAAATCTTGATTCTTATAGGACCAAAATGTATATTAACTATTTTTTTAATGATATATAGAAACTTTGAGTGCTTTTATTATCCTTCTTTGGTGGATTAATGTTAGCTGACAAATTCTTTCTTGATGAAACCCTTGTCAAAAATACCACTAGACAAATTAGCCCTTGAGGAAAAAAAAATGTCAACACTAGATCCCTCACCATTTAGAATGTGGGACATGTTAATCCCTCTATTAAGTCTCAATTGTTAAACTTAATGAAGATGGACACATGGCCTGTTAAGTGGTTGATATAGCACCATTTTCTCCATGCTAGCAAATGATAGGACAAACTAGTTCTTGGCAAATTATAAATAGTTCAAATTGATCTATATTATCATCTTTCTCCATCTCAAATCCTAAATCCCAAAATCTTATCTTCTTTCTTGTCGAAGTGAAAATCTAAAAGCCCTTAATCATCTTCTTGTTCTTCATATCCTAAAAAATCAATCATTTATATTATATGAGAATGGGAACTACCCACTCAATCTTGTCACCACTTATTGCTCTTGGAGCTAACGACCCATGGTTCATAATTAAGAAATGTTCAACATGCCATAGCGGTAGGGAAAGTGCAGTTTCAACTGGCTATGAGGTTGCAAATGGAGTTTGCATTTCCATGATGTATTGCTTTGGTGCAGTTTATTCGAGAAAGAAGGACTATATACAAAGCGAATTGTCTGTAGTTGGATGTCATGTCTGCTATCTAACAAATACATGGGTGCAATGAGAATATGTACAACACGTACTGTCTTTGTATCTTTGGTTTATGAAAGAACCACGTTGATGGGTACTAAACAAAGGATGATTATGATTATGCAATTCCTACTCTTCTTTTTTGTTAGTGAATTAATCAACTCCCGCAAATGCCAGAGCTACAGTTCTCAAACTTAATATTGTTTGCAGTTTCAATGATAGTCATCCCTAATATAATAAGCAATCTAAACATTGTAATAATATCTAGCCAATTAAAACCATAAACACATAAGTGTGGTCTGTAAGCCCCAACATCCTTTAGAAGCCATTAAGTGGCCTTTGTAGTACATCTTTAAGGGTTTTGATGGATAACAAACCAACTCTTCATGAAAATCTTTTGTATGGATTAATGGTTTGTTTGAGTGTTTGATTTTGAAAGCACAAATCACTCTATATGCTCATTGGAGAGAATTGGATCACGCAATATTTCGTTTTCAAATTAATTCTCTAAAGTTCTTGTGCATCTCAAATGTAATATAATGGGAAAGAGCTTTTACGAAAGAGAATTCATGCTTAAGAGATCCTATCTCTCATAAAAAAGTAGATTAGAAGCATCAAAAGGTTATTGCTATGTTATCAGAAGGACACCAAAAGGAATACAAGTACACCAGAAGGATGACCTGTCCAGAAAGCTTGACCAAAAGGGTAATTCCTAGAATATTGGTCTAAATGAAGAAAACCTCACTCTTGAATCTTGCTTTGCACAATTCATAGATATTTTCTAAAGGTCAAACTTGACAAGATAGAGATCCAAAAGAAGTGCTCACACTCTAAAAGGCTAGTGGGCTCAAACAGCTAGTTTTTCTTCTATGTGTAGTACTTACTTTCTAGGAAAGAAAGCAACTTGCTTCTCTCTCCAATCTAAGATCAATGGATCAAAACGCTCTAGACTCAAGGTTTAAAGTCTCAATGGATGGATTTTGAAGTCTAAATAAATCTTGAAGATGAAGAAGTAGTTGGAATTCTGCTAATTGACAATCCTAAAGCCCTTCATCTTTCATAACTATCTAAACAACCAGACAGTTACTTTCTGAAGCTTCTTGAGAGAAAATCTTCTCATTGATTTGTAATAGCAAATACTCTCTTAGTGAGATTTGTGAGATGCCACTCCATGCTGTATTTAATCAATCTGTACACTTTGATCGATTCAGTGTGAGTGTTAATCAAACACAAACCTTCAATCCTTGATTGTAACCTAACTCGATAGTGGTCATTGTTAGCTTGTAGAGGCTAAGACAATATACTACTCAAGTTGTTTAGCTTGGAGAGGCTTGGAAAAGACTACTCTGATTGTAAACTTGGAGAGGCTTGAACAAAAATACTCATTAATATAGAAATCTCAACTAGTTTCTTGAGGATTGGATGTAGGCAAGTGGTTTGGCCGAGTTAGTATAACTTTTGCTTCTAACATTCAATCTCTTCCACAATCCAAGTCCAAAGACTTGAGAAAATTTGTTTAAGTTTTTTTAGGTTGTTGAAAGCACAATTCAACCCACCCTTCTCATGGTATTTTCATCTTTAATTGGCATCAGAGCTCGGTTTCTGGGATTGAGCTTTCGAATGGTTGTTGAGGATAAAGGATCCTAAGACATGGCATAATAGATCACATATATTGTTATAGGACACTCCACCAATTGCCCTCCATATTTCAATGGAGAAGACTATTCCTACTAGAAGGATAGAGTAAGACTTTTCATTGAGTTCACAAGTCTAGATATGGAGGAGATTATTGAAAATGGAGATTATATTCCAACCATTGAGCAGCCTGTGCCTCAAGTGGTTGTTGATCTATATCAATCTCCTCTAGTGGTTGTCAGAGAAATTGTAACATCCCGATTTCTGAGTTTCGGCCTCGCCCTTAGGATTGATCAATTTCCGACTTCACCTTTGGATTTCAATAGGATGACTAATTCCGAGTTTCGGATTCATTTTTGGCCAATTTCCGACTTCACCTTTGAAACTCAGATAAGAAGATTATTTCCGAGTTCCGAGTTCGCCTTCGGATTCCACATAAATTGCGACTTCACATCCTGTCCGACTTCCGATTAAATCTTCAATTTTGATTATGATCGATTTCCGACTTAGAGGTATATTGGGCATAATTTACGACCTCCGACTTCAAGTGGCATAATTTACTACTTCACGACTCCCGACTTCATGGCTCAAAGGTATTTATACACGGGTTTTGATATAATCAAATGTAAGATACCGATTTCCGAGTTTAAGAACTTGGGTTTGGAAATGTGACTCGAATTTACGAGTTCCGACCTTAATGTTGAACTCAATTGGAGTGGACCCGAGTTCGGACCCTTGAGCCAAATTCCAGTCACATGAGTTCCGATATCAGATTTTATATCCAGCATTTACATTCCTGAGTTCATATAGGGAGTTCCGAGATTATATAATTGTCGTACCGCATGACTTCACACGATCTTGATTCAAGATTTCCTTAAGTCACAAAAAACATGGTACGAGCTCCGACATCCGGAGTCAGCTTCAAACAATGTAAAATGTCACGAGTTTCGACTTAAAGTATTATAGGGATGAATTCCGGTTTCATGTAGGACGAAAGCGTATCCCAGTCTTGGGGCGATGTGGAGAGCAAATTGGCCACAAAAGTGAGAGACATGGCCGAACTTCAACCACAAAATTCCAACCAATCAACACCACATCTTTCATGTATTTAAATCAGACTCTTCTCTTCATTTCGGTCTGATTTACGTTCCCCTTCCCAGCCTTCTTCTCCTTCCCTTCTCTCAATCAACTCCATTACTCCTTCAAGCTTAGCAAGGTTCTAACACTCCAAGTTTCAGTACTTAGCCAAATCTTGCTCCAAAGAGGTAGGATTCTACTTCTACTCTTGAATTCCTTGCCCTATGATTGCATGAGATTGAGCTCTTCTTTGTGTATGTGATGAACTATTGGATGTATTATGATGGATTATGATTAAATTCATAGTAGAGTTTGAATTAGAATTATGATTAGAAGGAGAAAATTAGAAGAAATGGATGGGTTGGGATGCTGCCTAAGTGAGAATTCCACGGCAGTCCGTACGACGGAGTGTACGGCACCGCCTACAATCGGTCAAATCGGATGAAACCATTTTTAGATGAAAGTAGACATTCAGGGATTTCCATAGATATATCATATAAGGTTATTGAAGTAGTATTGAGAGAGATATGAATTTTTGAAATTTGACCTAGGGTTTAGGATTTTCATCCGGGCAGGGTGACATGAGGAGGGTATAACTCACCCTATACAACCCCAAATCGAGTGAAACCAATTTTGTGAGAAAGCTTACACACGGGGGAACACCACAATATAAGATTCCGGGTTTGTTATGGTCCCAATAGTTCCCAGTGATTCGAGAAAGTTGTCCTATGTCCAATCTAGGCCAAAACAGAGTAGTTCAGAAAGGTAGACTTTAAGGACTTATAACTCGAGGTATACTTAAGCAAATGGAGTGAAACTTTGGCAAATGAAAGGTTGTCCTGTTAGCTTCAATATGAGACCAATTTCGCATGATTTGAGCTTAGTTTCGATTTTTAGTGAATTTATACTTCCAGGAGTGTAACTCGGGTTAGTGACTGAACGAGTTGAGGTAAGATTTAAATATCTTGAGTTATATGGATCAAAATGATATGGGACCAAAGGGGTTAGAAAGTAGACATATAGAGCTATGATATATCCAAATTTCAGATCTAAATGAGTTGAATAGAAATAAAAGTGGATCATATGAAATTCGGGCAGAACCGAATAGAATTGGCAGGATGGCCAAAATGATAAATTTTACAAGTGTTAGCGAGACATATAAGGCTTGAGTTGAGGATGGCCAGTTTGATATTGATATATAGGTGTTAAGTTGATTATGTTGTTATGACTGATTTGCCCGTGAGAGCTGGCACTATTCATGGGGAAAACGGACCTGATCCGTTATGCTGCCGAATTTACGGCAGGAATCTAGGGGACCATGAGTGTCTAAATTACAAGGAATTTATGATATGAAATATATGAGAATAAATCAAGAAGCAGTAGGATGTGATATATATGAGAAATACTGATGTAGCATATGTACGAGTACATTTAGCATGAATATGCTTGACGACGCATGAGAATGAAAAGATATAAGTATATTAATTGTGAACATAAAGATGTGAATTCCCTTGTGGGTGAGTCGGTGTGACAATGGTCACGAGTTGCACGACAAGCTCATTAAGTGAAACCAGGCTACCAAGGGCGAAAGGTTAAAGAGTAAAGACTTAAAGGCTAAAGATTTAAGTATATGCCCCACTCACATCAGGCATGGCATTGACCCAGCTAGTGTGAGAATATGGGGGGTAGGACTTACATGAGGCATGGCATGACCCAGCTAGTGTAAGTATCGAATGAAGATCCTATATTCCTAAGGAACGTGACATGGCGATCACGCTCCGACGGGGTATGACATGGCGATCATACTCTGGAATATAGCATGAAGATCCCATATTCCTAAGGGACGTGACATGGCGATCACGCTCCGACGGGGTATGACATGGCGATCATACTCTGGAATGTGGTATGATGCTGCACTTGAGGATGGCGATACGTAACGCCTAGGTGTGCCGAATGAAAGAAAAGTAAAATTTTATGTATATGTATGAATTCCAGTGCAAGTTAAGTGAGGTACAGATGTGATGTTCCCGTTAGATTAATGCTATGTGCGTTTTATATGTTGAAGTTATTATCCATGGTATTATTCATGAATTAATCTGGTGTACACTTTCCCAAAGGACCAGTATGTGAGTAAAAATGAACTTTGCTTCGGATAAGACATTTTTTGAAATGTAAGATTAAACAGTTTGTGCAGCATGTTCACCTTTTTCAAAGTAAAACAAAAGCTGAGACCCACTATGATGACACTATGTATGAAAATTTGAGAATCTACCGAGAATTTTATAATTCTCACTTCTATTTCCATGTTGTCTCCGTGATGATTGTAGAAGTTTCGAAGACTAGATGAAGTTGCTGTCAGATGAGGTCCACTCAGGTAACAGTAACAGCTCCAGGGTGTGGTACTATGACTTAAGCATAGTACTGTGTTTGGGAGGGTGTTACAGAAATTCCTAGAAACCAGTGGACTAACCAGCACAAAGCTAAGGTGCAAATGAATGCCAAGGCCAAATATCTTTTCACTTGTACTTTAAGTAAAAATGAGTATGATAAAATTATCTCATGTGATTCTGTGAAAAAGATTTGGGACAAACTCTAAACTCTTCATTAAGGGACTGATCAAGTTAAAGAAACAAAAATCAACATGCTTGTGCATCAATAGGAGATGTTTAAAATGGTAAACCACGAAAATATTGATGACATCATAACAAGATTTTTGCACATCATGAATCACTTGAAGGCAATGGAAAAAAGATATTCCAATGCTAAAATGGTCAGAAAAAATCTTTAGAAGCATGTCCAAGGCTTGGCGTCCTAAGGTAATAGCCATTCAAGAAGCCAAAGACTTGAATGTGCTTAGCCTCAATGCTCTCATTGGGTTTCTTAAGACTCATGAGATATAGCTTAATGAAGCCTCTAAAGAGAATAACAAAAAAGGCAAAACTATTGCCCTAAAGTCCACTCAATGAAGATCTAACTCTTCCAAAGCCGTGAAGACTTCAAAAGAAACAAACAAAGAAGAAGAACCCTTTGATAATGAGGATAAGGAAGATACAGATGAGATTGCTCATCTAGTTGAGAAAATCTTAAGAGCATGGATCCGAAGGATAAAGAAAAATAAAGGCTTTGTTCCCAAAAGGAATAAGAAAGGAAAAGCTAAAGAAAATGAGATCACCTGCTACGAGTGCAAAAAGCCTAAACATCTATGATCTGAATGTCCAAATCTGAAGAAAAACTCCAAGAAGAAAGCCATGAGGGCCACATGGGAAGATCTCGATGAAGAATAAGGAGGTATAGAATCTCAAGAAAAGGAGGAGATAGTTGCAAATCTCTGTTTCATGGCAAATATAGTCTTTAATGAAGAAATTGAGGCAACGGTTTATGAACTAGAACCTTCTAATGATGATCTCCAAAAGGCTTATGATGAGCTTTTAGATGATTCTTAAATTCTTACTTCTCATTACATTTCTTTAAAGAAGAGTTTTCAAAAATTGTCTCTTGAATTGGAAAACCTCAAGTCAAAAAAAAGAGAAGTTGAGGCATGAAAAAGATGAGCTTTTAAAAGAAAAATGACCTTGTCAAGAAGGTTGCAAATGCCTTAAAGTTGAAGAATCCAAATCTGCTCAAAAAACATCTTCTAATGTTTTTGAATTTCAGAGGACAGTTAAGCTTTTCAAATCTGATTTTGATAAGATGGTAAATAGCTCCAAGAATTTGGATTTGATACTTAGAAGTCAAAGACCATATTTTGAAAAATCAGGTCTTCAGTATGAAAAGGAAGAAAATGAAAAATCATCTAAAAGCCCTTAAAGCAAAGTTCCTATTTGTATTTGCTATTTTAAGAAGGGTCACACTTTTGAGAAATGCTTTTCTTAAAGAAAAGCAAAGAAATAGAAAGTAAAAAAAACCCTAACAAGGTAACTAACCCAAGAATATGTGGGTAACTAAGGTGAAGATTATTTCTGACGCAGGTGTGTCTTAAGTCACATCATTAGCAGGAGATGAAATGGTTTATGGATAGTGGTTATTCCAAGCATATGACAAGAAACAGATCTTGGTTTAGAAACCTCAGACTCAAGGATAGAGGAATTGTGAAGTTTGTTGATAGAATCAAGTCAAAGATCATTAGTATAGGTAACGTTGGTAAGAATAACTATAACTTGATTACTGATGTTATGTTGGTTGCAGGATTAACTCATAACCTTCTGAGCATTAGTTAGTTCTGTGACGAAGGTTATAAGGTTATGTTTCAACCTTCTCGAACCATCATAAAGGACTCCACATCAAATAAGATCAATCTTATTGCTAAAAGTCATGAAAATACTTATGTATTATATCTAGATGACCTTTTAGATTAGAATGTAAAATGCTTAGCATCCTCTGTGGATGAAAAGTGGATGTGGCATAAGAAACTTAGTCATGCTGACATGAGATTAACCTATGAGTTTCTCAAAAAGAGCTTGTAAAAGGTTTACCCAAGATTGGCTTTGACAATGACTCAACTTATGAGTTCTACCAAAGGGGTAAACAAACCAAGAATTCTTTCCATAGCAAAAATGTAGTGTCAACTACTAGACCACTTAAGATTTTACATCTTGATCTTTTTGGACCAACTAGAACCACCAGTCTAGGTGGTATCGTTTGGTCATCATGGATGACTTTTCTAGATTCACATGGGTTATATTGCTAGTCCATAATGATGAAGCTTGTGAGACGTTCAAAGTGTTTTCAAAAAGAGATCAAAATGAAAAAGGCTTTTGTATTTTATCCATCAGATCTGATCATAGTGGCAAGTTTGAAAATCATATTTTTGAAAGTTTTTGTAATGAATGGCATTTTTCACAATTTTTCTTCTCCTAGAACTTCTCAACAGAATAGGGTTGTTGAAAAGAAGAACAAATCTTTGTAAGAAATGACCAAAACATGCTTTTGGAAAGTGGTTTATCAAAAGATTTTTGAGCAGAAGTAGTTAACACTGCTTGCTATACTCAAAATTATGTTTTCTTGAGGCCAATAATTAGGAAGACCCTATGAATTATGGAAAGAAAGAAAACCCAACATATCTTATTTCAATGTTTTGGTTCTGAATGCTTCATACTTAACACAAAGGATAAGCTAGTAAAGTTTGATCCTAAATCTAATCTTGGTGTTTTCCTAGGATATTCTTCTATATCTAATGCTTACAGGATATACAATAAGAAAAATTAGGCTATGAAAGAGACTATACACATATCTTTCAAAGAGAAGAATCTAGACCAGAATATTCATGACCTAGAAGAAGACATAGAGAATCTGTCTCTGAACAATGATTCACAGAATCAATGCTTCCTTCAAATAGCCACAAGAGAAAGTGATGAAGAAATGGCTACCAATTCTAAGTGTTCTCTGCCTAAACATGTTTTTACTGGTATTCCAAAGGAAACTAAAGCATCCCCCATAAAGAGAATATACACTAATGCAAGGTACTTGAGAGTTGTATCTCAAAATCAAGTCATTAGTGAACCTTGTCAAGGAGTCAGAATCAGATCCTTATTCAGAATAGAATCAAACATGGCTCTAATTTCTGAGATTTAACCCGAATATGTTGATGAAACTTGTCAAGATCAAATTTAGATAGAAGCTATGCAAGAAGAGCTTAACCAATTTGAAAAGTGTAAGGTCTGGGCTCTAGTTTTACTATTGAAAAGACATTCTATTATTGGGACAAGATGGGCATTCAGAAATAAGCTGGATGAAAGTGGAAAAATGGTCAGAAACAAGGAAAGACTTGTAGCTCAAGGTTACAATCAACAAGAGGAAATTGATTATGATGAGACATTTGCTCCTGTAACAAGACTAGAAGCCATCAAAATGTTGCTTGCCTTTACAACATGCAAAGATTTTGCTCCCTATCAAATGGATATAAAATTTGCTTTTCTTAATGGTTTATTTATGAAGAAGTGTATGTTAAATAACCTCCAAGTTTTAAAACCTTTTCTCACCATGTTTTTAAGCTGTCAAAAGCTTTGCATGGTCTGAAACAAGCTCCAAGAGCTTGGTATGAAAGACTTAGTTCTTTTTTGCTTAAAATTGGGTTTAAAAGAAGAAAAGTTGATACGACCTTATTTATCAGGCATAAGAAAGATAATTTCGTTATTGTTTAGATTTACGTAGATGATATTATTTTTGGTTCTACTAATCAAAATCCATGCAAGAATTTTTCTAAGCTTATGTAAGGAGAATTTGAGATGAGCATAACGATAAAGCTCAAATACTTTCTGGGTCTGCAAATTAAGCAACCAAAAGATGGGATCCTCATTCATCAAGAAAAATATGCTAAGGATTTGCTCAAGAGGTTTGATATGGACAAAGCTAAGAGCTTTAGCACCCCCATGCATCTTTCTTAAGTTCTGGAAGCTGATAAGGAAGGAGATAAAGTTTCTGATAAACTTTATCGAGGTATGGTTAGCTCACTACTCTATCTTATAGCTAGTAGACCTGGCATACAATTAAGTGTGGGCATTTGTGCTAGATTCCGATCTAACCCAAAGCAATCACACTTAAAATGTTGTCAAGAGAATTCTAAGATACTTACTAGGTACTACTACTCTTGGCCTCTGGTATGAGAAAGGTACTTTTTATGATGTTGATTTTACTGGAGATAGAGTTAAGAGAAAATATACAAGTGGTTACGATTATTTTCTTAGGAAATCCTTGATCATTTGGTCAAGTAAAAAGCAAAAACACTATTGCTCTTTCAACTGCAAAAGCTGAATATATATCTATAACAAATTGTTGTGCTTAAATTCTGTGGATTAAGCATCAGCTAGAGGATTTCAACTTGAGGTATACCAAAATTCCTAATCTATGTGATAATACTAGTGTTATAAATCTTGTCAAGAACACATTCAGCATTCTAGATCAAAACATGTTGACATTCAGCATCATTTCATTAAAGATCATGCCCAGAAAGGAGATATTGAGCTAAGTTTTGTAAATACAAAAGATCAAATAGTTGATATATTTACAAAATCTCTAGCTGAAGATTGTTTTTGCTATATTAAGAACCTTTTGAACATGCCTAGTGTTTGATTATACATTCATAGCATATGCAATGGAACATATCCCCCATAAGTTTCTGAAAAGGCTTAAAAGTTGAGATTACATGGCCAAGTGTGTTTCTCTTCTGAAGAATGCATCTTAAGTTTTGGTTCAGAAAACTTAGTTCAAAATGGTATTTCAGAAAGATACAGACAAGTACTCAAAACTATTTTAGAAAGATTTTCTCAGAACAATGTTTTAGAAAGGGCTTATCAGAAAGTTGATTAGAAAAGGCTTCAGAAATCATGTTAAAAAAGATAGTCCAGAAAAGCAACTCGACCTTCTCATTAGAAGAGTAATTTTGTAAAAGTTAAGGTAGTTTTGAACCGTGGGTGACTCAAGTAACTTCTCACGTTGCCACGTTTCAATGAAGTGAGAAAGGCAAAAGCTATCCCTACACAAAATGCCATCATGTTAGCCACAAAAACTTTCATATTTTCATGACCCTTGGTTATTTCATTTTTCCAATGAATTCATTTACTTGCTTTGAAAGCTCTTTTCTCTGAAGTTACTGAAACCCCCAACAATGTTCAAACTCTATTCATTTTCCCTCAAAGATCCAAACTTTAAATATCTCTCCATCTTCACCTTCAACATCAACCCAAACACATTTCCATTTTATTCAAGATCCAACCTTTCTTGTTCTCTTCAATGGCTAATAAAGGTCATCAAAGCATTCCTTATATATTCGATGATGATGAGATGCAGGAGAACTTTCAAAGAAATTTCTTCAAAAGCCCCCATTGCAAGAAAAAGAAGTTTCTAGCTAGAGAACTTCCTCTATCTTCCTAAAGTATATAATGTTTTTGAGTTTCAAGTGTAACACCCTACCAACTTAATGTTATGCTTAAGTCATAGCATGAAACTGGATAGGTTGTGTTACCATATTAGTATTTCGTCTATAGCTGTATTCATTATATTATACTCTCTTTTTCTTTGATATATATATAGAACGTAATAAAGTTTAATAAAACACAACAGAAAAGATAAGAATAAGTGATATATCATCAACTGCATATGTACATATATAGGTCGGAAGCTGACGCTTCAATATATATATATATATGCTTCAAAAATAGAGTGAGATAAAGGAACAACAAAATTCCTATTGCTAAAAAGTAGAGACAGAAATGGCAGGAGCCAGCTTTGTACAACGAGTCCAACTCGGGGTCATAGTGGAGCTGCAGGTCTGGAATCTCAATGAAAAGAGTGGCCGTCGAGCCCATAACCAGCATCTGAGAATGATGCGGAAATGCAAAACGAGATGAGAATTTAAAGAAATTCTCAATAGGGTTCGCGTATGGTGTCTAACTGACGTCATATTCATTCCCAGTTGCCTCGGCTTTTATTTAATTATAAAAACATGGGTTCAAACTGAACTATCCATAGTTAATAAGATTAAGAAAATGTCTAGTCCAAGGCAAGGCTCAGTTTTACTTAAGACAGCATAAGAAGCGGAACAAACTATTAAGTAGTGACACTCAAAATAAAGAGCAGAATAAATGAACATACAGCAGTAAGTAAATATAACAGACAAACTGTAAACAACGTGTAACGACTATTCAATGTAATCATGCATTCAATGTAATCATGCAAAACTCATTCTTGAACTTTTCTTTGTAAACTTTTCCATTACTTGGTCCCCTCGGAGTTTTTGGCCATTTCAGACTCCTAAGTAATAGTCTGTTTTTTAGGATTGAGCTCGTTCCTACATAGAAATGCTAGGTTTACTTTCCCCGACCTCCCCACCGATCTATTCCCCTTAACTTTAATCCGGGGTTGGCCCAAGTTTCATGGAACTTTCATTATAACATAGTCTTTAGGTTCATCATAATATGAATTTCATGACTTTCTTGAAAATGCACATGTGTCTAAATGTATATCATCATTCATGCATATGTATCTTACAACTCATGCATAGATCTTACCGAAATTTCAGCGGCATAACGGAATGTGTCTGCTTCCCCATGAATAGTGCCAGTACTCAGTAGACCAACTTATTAGCAAAATCATGACATTTCATTCATAATTCAACACTAGCTTTATAGGAGCATTAGTTACATCAAGATAGGGTTACTATCTCAGCACAATCATTCAACCTAATTTTTGTAAATCAAGCCAAAATTTCTATTTAACTCATCTCGACCTCAATTTTGGATATGATAAAGTGTTATGTGTTTATTTTCTAACCTCTTTAGTCCCATCTAATTTTGATAAATATAGCTCAAGTTATATAGGTTTTATCCCGGCCTGCTCTGTAGTTGGCCAGAATCACACATTTAAAGTAAAAATCCAGTAAAAATTGAAAAATGATTCAAATCATACAAATTGGTAATATTAAAGCTAACAGAACAACCTTTCATTTGCAAAAAGTTCCATTCCATTTGACTTAGTAGGGCTCAAGTTACAAGCCCCGAAATTTGACCTTCTTGAACTACCATATTTTGGCCCGGTTTGGATATAGGGCAATTTTCTTAGACTATTGGGAACAAACGGGACCTTATCTAACTCTGAAATTTTTATGCGATATTCTTCTATGTGTAAGCTTTCTAACAAAGTTGATTTCATGCAATTCCAAGTCGTATAGGGCGAGTTTTGCCCTAAACAACCTAGTCTGCCCAGAATCAAACTCAAAAACCTAGGTTGAACTTGAAAAATTCATATCTCTCTCAATACTAATACAATGGCCTTATATAATATATGTATGGAAAGCCCTAAAAGTCTAGTTTCATAAAAAAATGGTTGCATCAAATTAATCAGCTATAGATGGAGCTGTACACTCCACCGTATAGACTGTCGTGGGTTTTTGGTTTTCTAGCTCCTCACCTCTTCCTACTCTCATTCTTTTTTGCTTCCTATTCACTTTCAACATCACAAACAGCCAACAAATCAGCCAAATATCCTCATATTCATTCAATTATCACATCAAGAATTGAGAAAATGAACCACCACCTGCCACCCACAATCAGAAAATCAAAACAAGAATTAAACCTCTACCTCTTGTTATGTGATTTGGCTTGATTTTGGAGCTTGGATGAATAAAACTTGGTTGACCTTGATAGTTTGATGGAGTTAGGTGAGTGGAGAAGAGAAGAAGAGAGCTAAAGTGAGGGGGAAGGCAGCACAAAAAATGGGGCTGAATGAAAAGAGATGAATGTGTTATAAAAGCCTTGGAGCAGGGAGTAGTAGGTGAAATGAAGGCTTTTGATTGGTCTAAAACCCAAGGCTGAATTTCAGCCAACTTTCCCCAATTTTGTGGCCTTTCTTGTGCCACTTCATAGGTTAAGTGGCTGAGTTCTTAGCTACTTAATATAAGACTAATGAGTTGAAAATCCTATTAGTTCAGTTTCGACAGTTTAAAATACTGTAATCTTACCAATTTCCTTTAAGTCGATAAATCGGTTTCCAGCAAATTTTTGTGAAATCTTCTATACTTCTAACCTAATTCCCTCATAGCTAAACTCAATTGCTAGTCAATTGATCCTAAATAGTTATTTAATTGAATTTTAATTAATCTCAATTATTTGATAAAAATCGAACAATTGGACGAAAAACGATAAGAAAATTCTGATGGATGTTACATTACCACCTTCCTTAAAAAAATTTAGTACCTGAGAATAGTTCAGGATACTCTTTCCTCATATCTAATTCTAATTCCCATGTGTGGTCTTCAGCATCTCCTTTTACCCATGCTACCTTTACTAGTTGCACGATTTTGTTTCAAAGTTGCTCGCTACTTCTGTCTACAACCCATGCTGGCTGTACGTGAAAAGTCAGGTCCTCTTTTAACTGTATTGATTCAGGTTCTAAGAAGTGTCTAGGGTCAGGTTGATATTTTCTGAGTTGAGAAACATGGAAAACATCATAAAGGTTTGATGAATGTGGAGGCAAAGCGATTCAGTATGCAACTGATCCGATTCGCTTCAAGATTTGGAAGGGACCGATAAAGTGAGGACTTAGCTTCTTGACCTTAATGGCTCTACCTATCCCTGTTGTAGGCGTAATCTTCAAGAATACGTGGTCTCTTTCTTGAAATTCTAGAGGCTTTCTTCTGATATCCGCATAACTCTTCTGACGGCTTTGAGCGGCAAGCATCTTACTTCGAATTTTCTTGATCTGTTCAGTGGTCTGCTCAACTAGATTAGGCCCCAATAGAGTTGATTCTCCTGTTTCATACCAACACAAGGGAGATTGGCACTTTTGTCTATACAATGCTTTGTAAGGAGCCATGCCGATGCTAGTATGAGAGTTATTGTTGTATGCAAATTTGGCTAGCGATAAGTAGCGATCCCAATTCCCACGTTGCTCCATTATATAGGCTCGTAACATATCTTCCAAAGTTTGAATTGTTCTTTCTATTTGGCCATCCATTTGTGGGTGATATGTAGTGCTTAGGTACAACTTAGCACCAAACGCCTTTTGTAAGGCTCCCCAAAACCATAAAGTAAACCTTGGGTCTCGATCAGAGATAATAGTTGAAGGGGTACCATGTAGCTTGATAATTTCTTGGATATACAATTGCGCCAATTTCTCTGATGGATAATTTGCTCGGATGGGTAGAAAGTGAGCAGATTTAGTTAATCTATCCATAATAATCCATATGGCATCATACCCTGTTGGTGTTCTTGGTAATCCCATTACAAAATCCATAGAGATACTTTCCCACTTCCATTCAGGGATTTCTGAAGGTTGTAACATTTCGGAGGGTTTTTGATGTTCCGCTTTCACCTTCTGACAGGTCAAGCACTTGCTCACAAAGTTTGCCACATCTGACTTCATGCCTGGCCACCAAAACATTCTCTTCAGATCTTGATACATCTTAGTAATACCGGGATGTACAGTAAATTCACCCTTATGTGCTTCCTCCAAGATCCTCCTCCGGAGATCATTCCCCTCGGGTACACACACCCTATCACGGTGTCGCCATATGCCTTCTTTATCTTGAGCAAAATCCATTAATTTTCCTGATTGCACGAGATTGATTATATGTCGAAAACCAGTATCCTGCTACTATGCTTGCCGAATCTATTCCTTAAAGCTACTAGCTATCTTAATTTGATGTAACTGAAGGGCCTTGGGAGTTATAAGGATTCTGAAATCAAGATTTTGGAAGCTTTCAATAAGCTCCGTCTCATTAATCTTCATCCAGGCTACAGCTAGAGATTTCCTACTCAAAGCATCTGCTACAATGTTTGCCTTACCTAGGTGATATTTCAATTCAAATTGTTAGAGATTTCCTACTCAACGTATCTACTATAATGTTTGCCTTACCTGGGTGATATTTTAATTCAAATTCGTAGTTCTTAAGAAGTTCTATCCATCTCCGTTGCCTCATATTTAATTCCTTCTGATCAAAGAGATATTTCAAACTCTTATGATCAGAAAAGACCTCGAACCGTACTCTATACAAGTGATGTCTCCATATCTTTAAGGCAAATACTATTCTTGCTAATTCGAGGTCGTGTGTAGGATAATTCCTTTCATGTGGCTTTAATTGTTTGGAGGCATATGCAACCACCTTGCCAGTTTGTATCAACACGCATCCTAACCTTGTTTGGAAGCATCACAATAGACCTTAAAAGATCCACAAGGGTCTGGTAAGGCTAACACTGGTGTCATAGTCAACCTTCTCTTTAAGTCTTGAAAACTTTGTTCCCACTTCGGCGTCCATTCAAATAGAACATTCTTCCTAGTTAGCTTGGTCAAGGGCAAAGCTATTCGAGAAAAATCCTTAACGAATTGCTTGTAGTATCCAGCTAAGCTCAGAAAACTCCTGACTTCAGTGACTGTGGTCAGCCTTTCCCAATTTAGAACTGTTTCTACTTTGCTGGAGTCTACGAAGATTCTTCCATAGGATACTACGTGGCCAAGAAATTTTACTTCTTTCATCCAAAATTCACATTTGGATAACTTAGCATAGAGTTTCTTTTCTCTTAAAATTTGCAGAACCAGTCGCAAGTGTTTCGCATGCTCTCGCTCCGTCTTCGAATAGACAAGTATGTCATCGATAAAAACCACTACGAACTTGTCCAGATATGGGCAGAATAATCGATTCATATAATCCATGAATACTCCTGGTGCGTTGGTCAGCCCGAACGACATCATGGTGTACTCATAGTGCCCGTAACGAGTTCAAAAAGCTGTCTTAGGGATATCTTATTCCCGAACTCAAATTTGATGATATCCGGAGCGCAAATCGATTTTGGAAAATACCATTGCACCTTGTAATTGGTCCATGAGATCATCAATCCTTGGCAGTGGATATTTATTCTTAATCGTCACTTTATTCAACTGCCTATAATCCATGCATAGGCGCATGCTCCTATCTTTCTTTTTGACCAACAAGACTGGAGCTCCCCATGGCGATGCGCTTGGCCGTATGAATCCTTTTTCTGAAAGCTCTTCGATATGTCTCTTTAGTTCTGTCAGCTCCAAAGATGACATTCGATATGGAGCTATAGATATTGGTCCCGCACTTGGAACCAACTCGATGGTGAACTCAATTTCCCTCTCAGGAGGGAATTCAGGAATATCTTCTGGAAAAACATCAGGATATTCCTTAACAACTGGGATCTCTTCTAGTCTTTGTTCAACTTCCGTCACATTAGCTGCCAAGAGGATGTATCCTTGATTCTTCAACCCACTATAGTTTACTAATAAAGAGTTTAGATAAAAGTGTATTGAGGCTTGGGTTTCAGAAGACGAGACAGAGGGGAATACCACCATCTTGTCAAAACAATTGAGCACGACTCGATTGGCAGAAAGCCAATCCATGCCCAAAATTACGTCAAGTCCAGACAGAGGGAGACAAATCAAATTGGCTGCAAAGGTCCTACCCCCAATTTGAAGAGGAACATTGATGCAAATTTGACTAGTTTTAACTGGTTCATTAGTAGGAGTAGAAACTAGTAGATCATAAGGCAATTTAGAAATTGGTAATTGCAAAACAGCCACACAATTATGAGAAATAAATGAGTGGGAGGCACCCGAATTATAAAGTATAGTTAGAGTGTCACCGTCCGCTTCACAAGTACCTTGGATTAGTCCCTCGGACTTGTCAGCTTCTTTTGCATTCATTGTAAAGACCCATCCTTGATGTTGGGGTCGAGACGGTTGTGGTGGATTCCTGGTTGGACACTCATAAGTTTTGTGGCCTAGCTTGCCACACCTATAGCAGACGTTCTGGCATGCCAAACACGGCCAATCGCCGTGACTTTTACCACATTTCGTGCAAGTTGGATTCAGAAGAGGCCTCTGAGGCTGCTTGCCTTTGTTGCCTGTTAGCGGGAATCTCCTCTGCTATTGTCAATTGGGCTTTAATCTTGGGCCTTGCAGGGCCAACCCCTTCTTGAAACTACCACCAGATGCCCTGGCTGCAACCAGTTTCAAATTGCAATCTTCCACAAGTCGGCATTTATTTATCAACGTAGGGAAATCCCTAATCTCTATTGGCCCTATTATGGTAAGAATATCTTCTCGTGACCCTCCTTCAAACTTGACGCACTTCTATTCTTCATCTGGATTTCTCTAGTAAATTGTAGAAAATTTGCACAATTCTTCAAATCTGGCAATATATTCAGATATCGTCCGGTTTCCTTGACGAAGCTGCATAAATTCGAGTTCCTTGGCATTTCAAACAGAGGCAGGAAAGTACTTTTGGTAGAATACATCTCTAAACACCATCCAGGTGACCACCGTCTGAGATTCTTTGAATAGTCTTCGTACACTATTCCACCAAAACTCTGCGTTTGCTTCGAGCATGTAGGTGGCAAAGGTCACCTTCTGAAGATCCGAACAATCTAGGACAGAGAAAATCTTCTCGATGGCTTTGATCCATTCATCGGCTTTACCAGGATCATATGCCCCTCGAAAATTGGGTGGATTTGCCTTCCTGAACTTAGCAAACTTAAGGTAGTCCAGGTCAACTCCTGGGCCATGTGGATTTCCTCCACAGTTTGCCTCAGGTCGCCTACCTAATTGATCCATCATCTGGTAAGCTGCCGCGACCTGCTCCCGCATCGCATAAGCCATTTCGTACATCGTGGCCATAAAGTCAGCCGGGTCTTCTTAAGCAGGTTCTGCACATGACCTACCTCGCCTTCTGGAAGCCATTAAGTTCTGAGTACACAAAACAAAAGTTATTGAGTTGATCAGGCTCAATACTAAGTCTAATGTGCTAGTAAATAACAGCTCACACTGTTAGGCACTTCTCATACATGCACACTTATATCTCAACCGTACAGGTAAGATCTAGTGCGTGTTATCAGCTAAAAATATAGAATATGTGCAAAGCATAGTCAGTCTAATCCTCAGGCCTTAGCTAGGATGAACTGCTCTGATACTAAAAATGTAACACCCTACCAACTTAATGTTATGCTTAAGTCATAGCATGAAATTTAGTATTCCATCTATAGCTGTATTCATTATATTATACTCTCTTTTTCTCTGATATATATGTACATATTTGATGAATATACCTACGAAACGACGCGCTCTATATAATAAATGTGGATAGCATTGTAGAATGTAATAAAGTTTAATAAAACACAATAGAAAAGATAAGAATAAGTGATATATCATCAACTGTATACGTACATATATAGGTCGGAAGCCGACGCTTTAGTCTATATATATATAATCTTTTTGGCTTTCATTAAATCCATAGATTTTTTTTAATCTAAGTAGAAATAAAGTTGGGAGTTGTTTTATTTTTTTCATTTAGAAATAGAAAGAGATAGACTAGAAACGACATCTCTTATCTCACTGACACCAAAGAGAAGGATATTAAATGAGTGGAATTTGGATATGGATGGAATAATGCCCAAACCAAAATATGTTATTGCTATGGGAGCCTGTACAATTACAGGGGGGATGTTCAGTACTGATTCTTATAGTACTGTTCGGGGAGTGGATAAGCTAATTCTCGAACTCTTCTTTGGTGTCAAGGTAATAGTTATGAATAGTCTTCGACTCCCGGTAAAGGGTAGAAGAATGCGACCTATTATGGGACATACAATGGCTAAGCAGCTAGGAAGAAATGTAAAGAACGAGAATTGTTGAAACTAGCATATTGGAAGATCAATCGGCTATATATATATATATATATATATATATATATATATATATATATATATATATATATATATATGCTTCAAAAACAGAGTGAGATAAAGAAACAGCAAAATTCCTATTGCTAAAAACTAGAGACAGAAATGGCAAGAGCCAGCTTTGTATAATGAGTCCAACTTGGGGTCATGGTGGAGCTGCAAGTCTGGAATCTCAATGAAAAGAGTGGCCGTCGAGTCCATCACCAGCATTTGAGAATGATGTAGAAAAGCAAAACGAGGTGAGAATTTAAAGAAATTCTCAGTAGGGTTCGCGTATAGTGTCTAACTGACGTCACATTCATTCTTAGTTGCCTCGATTTTTATTTAATTATAAAAACGTGGGTTCAAACTGATCTATTCCCCTTAACTTTAATTTGTGGCTGGCCCAAGTTTCATGGAACTTTCATCATAACATAGTCTTTATGTTCATCATAATATGACTTTTATGACTTTCTTGAAAATGCACATGTGTCTAAATATATATCATCATTCATGCATATGTATCTTATAACTCATGCATAGATCTTACCAAAATTTTGGCTGCATAACGAAATGTGTCCACTTCCTCTTGAATAGTGCCAGTACTCAGTAGACCAACTTATCAACGAAATCATGACATTTTATTCCTAATTCAACATTAGCTTTATAGAAGCATTAGTTACATCAAGACAGGGTTACTGCCTTAGCACAATCATTCAACCCGATTTTTGTAAATCAAGCCAAAATTTTTATTTAACTCATCTGGACCTCAATTTTGGATATGTTAAAGTGTTATATGTTTATTTTCTAATCTCTTTAGTCCCATCTAATTTTGATAAATATAGCTCAAGTTATATAGGTTTTATCCCGGCTACCCTGTAATTGGCTAGAATCACACACTTAAAAGTAAAAATCCACTAAAAAGTTGAAAACTTATTCAAATTATACGAAATTGGTCTCATATTAAAGCTAACAGGAAACCTTTCATTTGCAAAAAGTTCCATTCCATTTGACTTAGTAGGGCTTGAGTTACAAGCCCCGAAATTTGACCATTCTGAATTGTCCTGTTTTGGCTCAATTTGGACATAGAGCAACTTTCTTGGACTGCTGGGAACAAACGGGACCTTATCTAACTCTGAAATTTTTATGAGATATTATCCTATGTGTAAGCTTTCTAAAAAAGTTAGTTTAATTCAATTCCAAGTAGGATAGAACGAGTTTTTCCTTGAACAACCTAGTCTGCCCAGAATCAAATTCAAAAACCTAGGTCGAACTTAAAAAATTCATATCTCTCCCAATACTAATTCAATGGCCTTATATGATACATGTATGGAAAGCCCTAAAACTCTAGTTTCATAAAAAAAATGGTTGCATAAAATTTAATCAGCTGTAGGTGGAGCCGTACACTCTGTTATACGGACTACTGAGGGTTTTTGGTTTTCCAGCTCCTCACCTCTTCCTACTCCCATCCTTGCTTGCTTCCTATTCGATTTCAACATCACAAACAACCAACAAATCAGCCAAATATCCTCATATTCATTCAATTATCACATCAAGAATTGAGAAAATGAACCACCACCAGCTACCCACAACAGAAAATCAAAATAAAAATTAAACCTCTACCTCTTGTTATGTGATTTGGCTTGATTTTGGAGCTTGGATGAATAAAACTTGGTTGAGCTTGATAGTTTGATGGAGTTGGGTGAGTGGAGAAAAGAAGAAGAGAGCTAAAGTGAGGGAGAAGGTAGCGCAAAAATGGGGCTAAATGAAAAGTGAGGAATGTGTTATAAAAGCCTTGGAGTGGTAGGTGAAATGAAGGCTTTTGATTGGTCTAAAACCCAAGGCTGAATTTCAGCCAACTTTCCCCAATTTTTATGGCATTTCTTGCGCCACTTTCATAGGTTAAGTGGCTGAGTTCTCAGCCACTTAATATAGGGTTAATGAGTTGAAAATCCTATTAGTTCGGTTCCGATAGTTTAAAATATCGTAATCTTACCGATTTCCTTTAAGTCAGTAAATCGGTTTCAAGAAAATTTTTATCCAATGTTCTATACTTCTAACCTAATTCCCTCATATCTAAACTCAATTAATTGCTAGTCAATTGATCCTAAATAATTATTTAGTTGAATTTTAATTAATCTCAATTATTCGATAAAAATCGAACAATTGGACGAAAAACGATAAGAAAATTCCGGTGGATGTTACATCAAGGGTGGAGAGACTTTCTAAGAATCTCAGAGGAAATTTATACAAGGGTCATCCCTGCTTTCTACAACACTCTTAATACCTCTGACAAAGGCAACACCTTACTCAGGAGCATAGTGAGGAGTTTTGAACTTCAAATCCTTCCTTCTGATATTGCTGAGATAACCAACACTCCCAGTAATGGTTGTGGAAGAGAAAGATGGTAGGAGCAACTCAGTGTCACAGAAGCTAAGGTTGTTAAAAGACTAATAAGAAATAGAGGTATGAATATTTAGGACATTCAAATTGCTACTCTTTTGGTTCCTGTTAGGGTATTTTCTTGGTTGTTCAACATATTGTGTTATCAAGGAGTGGAAATAAAAATGTTATGAACAAGGTAGATCAGATGGCCATGTTCTATCTCATGTCCAAAAGAAAAATCAATCTAGTAAGATTGATATTGGACTTAATTCTCGCTGCTATTAGTGCTAAGAGAAGGAGTTATGCAACACTGTTGATAAGGGTAGCATGAGAAGGGGGATTGAATCGTGCTTCAAATCTTTTTAAGACCTAAAACTTTTTGAAACAAATTTCTCAAGTCTTAGACTTGGAATATGAAAGCTGTTTGGTTAAAAGTATAAATTATTTTAATTATCAAAAAGTTTGATTAGGTATAATCAATGATTGTTCATAGATTTAATAAATGAGTGAAGTGAATCCGTAAGGAGATGAAGGATAGAAAAATTCACACCGCAGAATTTTATACTGGTTCGGCTAACTAGTTGCCTACTTCTAGTCCCCAACACTTTGTTGAGAGTTGTATATATCAAGTATTCTTTTTCCAAGCTTTTATATGTGAGTATTCTTTCTCAAGCCTATCCAAACTTAAACAATAGAATACTTTTCTCAAGCCTCTCCAAGCTAAGCATGAGTAGTATTTATCCTAGCCTCTCCAAGTTCTCAGTGACCACTGACAGGTCTGGTTACAATATGAGAAGATTTGTGGTTCGTGTTTGCATCACTCACACTTAAGCTCTAAAAGCTCATATAATTAACAAAGTACAAAGTGTTTGTGACTTCTCTAAAATCTCGAAATGAGAACATTAGCTAATACAGATCAGTAGAGAAGATTTTACAAACAGAAGTTACGATGAGAAACTTTCTGATGATTCAAAAAGTTGAGAAGGTTGACGAAGAAGGTCTTTTGTGAGCAAAAAATATTCAATTAGACTAACTGTTTCTTAGATGTGACCGTTGAAGCTTGCAGGTCTTGAGCCTTATGCCTCTTTGATCCACTGGTCTATGACTGGAAAGAGAGAAATGCAGTTTTCTTCTTCAACAAGTAGACTTGACACAAAAGAGGAAAATTAGTCGTTAAAGTATTCACTAACTTTTCAGACTTATCAATGCTTCTTTTGCATCTTGTAAAATCATATTTGACTTTTTGAATTAAACAATAAAGCATGTAGAAGAAGCTTTGAAGATGAGGTACTTCATGAGAAGCATGTTTCTAATGATTACCCTTCTAGATGAAGTCATCCTTCTGAATGAACAATGATCCTTCTTGTGGCACATTTTCCTTTCTAATGTTATAATCTCATCCTTCTAAACTTTCTGTCTGCTTCTTAAGTGAGAAATCATATAAACCACAAAGCGTTTATTCCAATATAAGTATATTGAAGAGAAGTACTATGGATTAAGACACTTTATTTGGTTCAAAAGCTGTTTAGGCATGAGATAAATGATTTTGCTCACAAGCGAATACATTTAAACTAAACAAATCATTCACAGACAAAAGTTTTACTTAAAGCTTGATTTGGTATTCATCAACCTTAAAGCTTGAAATGTCTTAACTTATGAGATGGTTTTAGAAGGGTATTGGAGCTTACAATCTCCCCTTTTTTGATGATGGCAAATCAATATTTAGGAAAAGCTTTTGTTAACAAATTCATTTAAGAAGAATACGATTTGTTGTATGAATTTAAATTACTTTCTGAAGCGAATAGGAAATAGATATGTCATTCAAAAACTTCAGTAATTTTAAACAAAAAGTTGCATGGAATTACAAAGACTAATAAAGTCACAATTTTTGCTACAAAACTCTCTTAAAAAGATGTGAATTAAAGGTATCAAAGCAAAGATAGAGAAATATAAGTTCAAACTTAAAAAAAAAAAAATGGATTGTTTAAGTATCAGAGCTAAGAATTCTTAAATAGTCATGCATATAATTTATAATAAACAGAATAGATTTCATTATCTATCAGAGATAAGATATAATTAATAAAATATATAATTCAAGAATTAAGATTATCAGCTCAAAATCATCATAAACTCTTAGAGCAAATGATTTAAGTCAAAGTAATAGAAGCACTTATCGGAACTAAGAAGCTAACAATAAATAACTATGATATCAGAGTGTTTAATAGCACACAACTTTTTGAGTATGAAAGATAAATAGAATGAAATGATATTAGAGCAATAATATATTGATAGAGATAATGGATTAGAGCATGATTATATCAGAGTATTAATGTTATATTGTAGCATAGCTAAAATGATATAGATAGATATGAATTGCTTAGAATGATATCTTGAAAAAATAAACATAGTCTCTTGGGAAGTTGTGGCAGTGGCTAGATGGGGCATTGGAGTGCTTTGAAGTGCAGCTTTAGGTTTAGAACTAGTAGCTTGAATTTCAACTTCTATTACCGAAACAAGTGTCCTATCAGGCTCAGTTCTTTCTGGTGCATGCTCAGTCCGTTGAGCCAATGATCTTTCTTAACCAATGAGCATCAATGGGAGGCATGATGGTGAGCAACATGCTAATCTAATATCCTATCTGGTTCCTCAGAAGGTAAGACAACCCTTTTCATCTCAGATAGTGAATTCACTTCTTTAATGACCGTGTATTGTTGGTTCGCCTCTAGAGAAGTAGATGAGCTTCTAAGTCGAAGCACGAACTCTAGTAGCTCTATCCTTTTGTTTTTGTGACTATGCCTCTTCTTTCATTCTATTTTCAGCTGCTTCTCTCCATGCTCTTCTAAGTAGAGAGAGAGTGGAATCTTTGGAGGGTTCCACAGAGGCTTTCTTCAACTTTCTCTTACCCTTCCTCTTATTTATTTACTACAAAAAGTAACTATTATTTATTTATATTTTTATATTATTGTTAATGATTATTCGAGATTAATTTTGATATAATGTCAGTGTAAAAGAGTTCTAAATTGTCATCTAATCACATGCTTCTTTTTCTAAGACTTTTAAGATAATGAGTAGTTGAGTCAAACACTTTAATTTGCTAATGTGTCAATATATGATTGATTGTCTATGTAAAACCTATTTATAATAATAGTGTATCAAAATTAAATTATAATTATTTTTATTTTAATTGTATATAAAAAATTACCTTTTTTTCTTTTTCCCTCCATTTCTTATTTCCCTCAAATTTGCGAACCACTTGCTTCCCCCAAAATTACAAGCCCTAATCCTCATTTGCATAACCCTTACCTCTGCTAAAGTCCCCTTTGATTTGTTCTAAGAGCTTTAATTCGCTTATATCACTATCAGAAATGTGCCATTCTTGAGTGCCAATTCAAGTACTTCATACTCATATTGGCCTGCACTTGTCGCATCATATGATCTTCTCCCAAGTATGTGTATGAGAACGGAATACATATTCCATAGTCTTGTGATACCTAGACCAAAGTCTCTTGGTAAAAGTTTAAATATCTATCTTAGACCCCCGATTGATGAGCTAAAGATATTATGGAACCATGGGTTAAACACTTTTGATGCATGGAAGAAGCAAAATTACATATGAAAACAGCATTGTTGTGGACAATAAGTGATTTTCTAGCTTGTGGAATGTTATCTAGGTGGAGCACTATGGTAAACTTGCTTGTCCTTACTATATTGAGCAAAGTAAGTCATTTGTATTAAAGCATGGTAGGAAATGTTGTTGGTTTGATTGCCATCGTCAATATCTACCTATTAATCATCCATTTCACCATGATTAATACCCTTTTAAGAAATCAATGATAAAAGACTCTTTGCCACCATAACGATTGAGCTAAACTAATGTCACGACCTATCCTGAGTCATGACTAGCACATAGGGGACAAGTCCCCTAGCAAGCTTTTATCACACAATTTTCATGAAAATTAGGTGGAGTTTCCTTTGTATTTAGGATGATTTCCAAATATGGGTCCTCTACCTGCACAAATAAAAAATCAAACTCATCTGTCGGGGACCTAGGCATTGTTAGAATGTACCCTTCAATACATAACATAAATAATTATCAAAACATGATCAATCAGATAGATACACAGATATACATATCTTTTCGAACAACTTTAAATCAAATACATAATTCCATCTCTATATAAATCCAACAATTTTAGTACATAAAGCTACAACACAGAGATCATCATAATCCAGCAAGGGTCGAACCCTGCCTATAATTTCATGGAGCTACATAGTTCTAAGACTACACTAATAACCTAAAATTTGATAAAACCCTTATCCATGAGGATTCATCAGAGATGCCAAAGAATCAAAGCTAAGAAGCGAGAGGGTCAACTCCCAAGTGCACACCTATATCTAAGAAGAAAGAAAAACAATAAAGTGAGTTTATACAACTCAGTGAAAGACAAGACACCCTTAACCCACATGAGTCAATCTATAAAAGTTTCAAATAAATCTCGACATAAAATGAAAGTAACTCTTTAAACCTAAGGAACTATCTGTCATAGGATAATCCGTGAGGATTTACACTTAGTTGGCCACTCCTTCGTGTAAATCCCATAATCCATCATGCATCACACTGGGTGTGCCTGTGTAATTAATAATCCAAGGTGCACCAGGGCTAACATCTACTATCATTATCAGACATATCCTATTATAGATCTTCCTAACTCTTTTCCTCAACTATCATGCTTCTCAATTTTAGAAATCTAAAATACCAATTCCAATATTTTCAATCATGGCGATAATGTGAAATTCAAAACTATTTTTATGGAAATCAACTCCAAAACTTACTATATCAACATTTGTAATCTCTGATTTTCAGAGTTCATGATATTAATTCAAAACATCATAACAGTTTCAAAACATTTACATAAATTCTCTTCATACAATTCATTGACTCATGTGTAAATTCTGTGAAAACAATACCATTATAAAAAAAAGGAATGCTCAAACTTCATAATTTATCATAAATCAATATAACAGAATAATTTGAAATATAAATCAAGCTAAGGATGTCTTATCTACTCACAATTCTAACCCCCAATAGCAAGATTTTAATCGCATGGAGTCTTGGAGCCACTTATGAGATCTTTGGAGCAATCTAATATCATAACCATGATAATTTATCCAAAAATTAGTTATTTGGATTAAGGATTAACATATACCACCCACAAATATCAAAATTCCTAAATCACCTAGCCTAAGGTTCCCCAAGGTTCTACCAAAATCCCATCAGAGTGAAAGATTCGAATTTCTACTACAATAAGGAAGAAAATATGTTAAGAGACTTACACATCAATTCGAAGTGGATGAAGAAAGACCTAAGTGCCTTGGTGGCACTTACCAACTTTAAATCTTCCCTCCTTAGGTAAGTATTTGGAGGAAAGGATTAAGAATTTTGGATGAGAGATTTTTGTTATGGGAAGGATAAAGTGTATGATTTGTGGGGATTTGAATGAGAAAATTTGATATGAAGGTAAGGGAGAGTAAAGGAATGAGTTTAAAGAGAGGGGAAAGAGTTTGAAAGTGCAGATAGAGAAGGAAAGTGGCGAAATGAGAGGGAAAAATATGTCCCGGGCTATATATAATGCTGTGGTAATCGATACCATTCCCGATAATCGATTACCATAAGTGGTAATTGATTACCATAATGAAAATTTTCAGTCTGTACATACAGAGAGGATTGTAATCGATTACCAGCCCAAGGGTAATTGATTACATTGTCCAAAACTTAGTTCCATGGTTCAAGTGTCACCTAGACTTAGTGTATCACACACACTTATTTAACTTTACTCTCCATTAACTTTAAAATATAAATATAAATAATGGAATACCCCTTGTTTGGATTCAATAAAAATATCAAATAAATCAAAATCCTTAAGAATCAAAATTCAACTTTTGGATTTTAGTACAATTTTCTGAAAACTTGCATTTTTATAAACTCTTAGATTAAAAATGAAGGGGTTACCCTTCCTCTAAAATTCATTAAAAATCGTTTTTCAACTCATTGATGCCCAAGGAACTATTACCGGGACTTTTGATCTTATAAAAATGTCTTGATCAGATAGCCCTCCGAGGAGGTATATGATTCAAACTTAGAATTTTTAGGATTTAATAACGACAGACAGTTACAACCCAAACTAAAGTATTACATTCTTCCCCCCTCAAAAGAATTCATCCCTAAATTCTAAACAAACGAAAGAGTACCCATATGATTTAGCTTAGAATAACTTGCTCTTACCTCAGTCTTACAAAGTTTTGTAATTCATCTGGCCATCTCCCGTAGTTTCCCTTTTTAGTCATAGCAAGTATTTGATTTATTTAATAACTTTTAGAACTATTAAAAACAGTTGCCTATCACAAGAATCAAAGTTCGACTTGCTAGCACCCATCCAATTTAATACTTCTTAAGTGTCAACATGAGCACAAAATCCATTGTTTCCAACTATCATACATGCAAGTACGTAGTCACATTTGTAATGTCCTTCCTTGTACAGTACTATACTTAAGTCATAGTACCATACTCAGAAGTTGTTACTATTATCTAAGCAGATCTTATCTGACAGCAACTCCAGCCGTCTTCGAAACTTCTCGAACTATTTGGAGATAACACGGAAACAGGACTGAGAATTTTAAATTCTCAGTAGGATTTACTAAGAAATTTCATACCGTGTCATTATTACTATCTCTAACTGCTTCGATTTATTATGAAAAAGGTGAATATGTTATATAAACTATTTAATTTTATAGTTTGAAAACATATTGTCCGACGTAGAGTCTATTTTATTCATACACTTGTCATTTGGGAGAGCCAATACAAAATAAAATCATGAATCATACTATGAATAATAACTGCAATATATTAAAATATAATAACACTGATATACTGGAAACATAAAATCTGCACATGCCTTTACTTGTACTTGAATTTATGCATATACACATAATTTTCTTTTCTTCATTTGTCTTCCTTTACTTGTCATACATATTCCAGAGTATGATCGCCTTGTCATACTCCATCGGGGTGTGATCACCGTGTCACACTCCTTAAAAATATGTTCATCCTGCCATGTCCCAAAGTATGATCGCCATGTCACACTCCATCGGGTGTGATCGCCATATCATATTTCTTAGGGTGTGGGATCATTATGCCATATTCCAGAATATGATCGCCATGTCATACCACATTAGCGTGATCGCTATGTCACATTCTTTCGAAATATGGACTCATCATCATATCTTTCATCATAGAATTAAATACATAGGCTTCATACCTTATTCTCAAATGATAATACTTGCATGGCATTTACACATGTCGCATAACAACATTAACACACAAATATTTAGAACTATCACTAATTTATGCCGAAAAATCAGCAGCAAAATGGATCAGTTCCGCTCCCCTATAAATAGTATCATTCTAGAACAAATAATCAGCCAATAGTATTGGCACCAATATAGCACATTAAACTTCAACATCAACATGGAATAGCAATATTTAGGTTTTAATTAAAATCACATATGCCTTAGGGTGCCTAGTTCATCAATTTGGAAATTCTTCTTATATTCCTCAATGCTATTCGGTTTTGTAAAATCTACCATAAATTCTAGTAAACTTTGTTGGACTTAAATTTTAATATATTGGAGTGTTATGTGTCTATTTTCTAGCCTCTTTGGTCCCATCTCATTCTAATGCCTAAAATCCAAGTTATTGAGAGTTTAGCTCAACCTATCCTGTAACTAGGCAGAAATGCACATCTAAAAGTATAAATTCACTAAAATTCGAAACTTAGATGGATTCCCACAAAACCTATGTTGTTTTAAAGCTTATAAGCAAATTTTCATCTCCAAAAATTTTCATCTCATTTGACTAATTAGAACTCAAGTTACAAGCTACTAAATTCAGTTGTTTTAGGTTGCCCTGTTCCAGCCCGATTTGGACTAGGGAAACTTCACTGAATTATTAGGAGCGATTATGATAGAATCTACTCTTAAATTTTTATACGACATTGCTTTATGTCTTAGCTTTCTAATAAAATTTGTTTCACTCAATTTGAAGGTGTGGAGGGTGAGTTATGTCCCTCAAATTCTAGTCTGCTCGGAATCAGGGATAGAATTCTAGGGTTAAATTAAAAAAATTCATATCTCACTCAATACTAATCCGACGATCTTATATTTTATATGGTTGGAAAGCCCCAAATGTCTAGTTTCATTTAAAATTAATTACATTATGTTTTGATGAAGGAAGGAGGATCTATACATTTTGCCATACGGACACTCGTAGGGTTCTTCGTTCTAACCAGTTCTATTTTTCCTCCTTTCTTGAGTTTTTGCTTAATTAACCAATCCAAACCAAGAATATTTATCTTTAATCACATGAAATGAGTCATAAAAGTATCAAACAACATCAAAACAACAAGATACCCCTCATACCATCCAACTACATAACATCTAAATCAAGCCAAGTTTAGGAATCCTACCTCAAATTGATGTAGAAACTAGCTAGATTTGAGCTCTTGGTGTAAGAAGTGGGTCGAGCTTAGAGATTTGAGGAAGAAGAAGTGAGGAAGAAGAAGAATGAAGGGAGAGAATTTAGCTTGAAAGAAAAGCACGAAAATAAGGGGAGTTGGAGGGGATTTTAGAGTCTTAAAGCATGACAAATGAGTGGTGATTGGTAGAGGCTTGGATAGTGTACATTGAGCCAAGTTTCTCCACTCTTTAGGCAGCCACTTAGTGCCACTTAGGTGGGGGAATGGTGGCTGAATTTTAGCCACCCTTTCTAGGGTTTTCAGTGTAGAATTCTATTGGTCCGGTTCCGATGGTTTAAAATACCGAATCTTTACCTATTTTCTTCAAATCGGCAAAATAGTTTTGAAGAATTTGGTGAGGTTTTTTATGCTTCTATTCTAATTGCTTCTAATCCTAATCTCTCTAATTAACTTCTAATTACCTTTTAATTAACCTCTAATTAATTTTTTTTCTTATTAATATTTAATTACTCTTACATATCTAATAAAATCGAATAAGTCAATTAACAACGCAATTTATACGTATTGCAAATTCCAGGATGTTACAATACTATCCTCCTAAGAAAAATTTTATCCCCAAAATTTGATTATAAAACTAACTAGTTATAATCATAAGAGTTTAAATAAAGTTCATACATAAGTGCACAGTAAATGTAAAACCACTTAGCATAATAGGATCAACTAAAACTAAATTAGCCAATTCCTCATTCTGGTTTATCCCTAATTCTTGTACTGGCTCCTCTGGGTGTAGTCCCCTCAGCATTTCAAGTGAAAACTCTTCCTAAACATTGTGGTTTAGAAGTCGGTGTTTGGTTCTCAGAGCATTCTCTAATCATATGCCTAGGGTTACCACATTTGAAACACATATACTGTTTAACCAAGCAAGGCTCATTTCCATGATTTTTCCCACACTTCGGACATTATTGCTTGACAATCGATTCTTCCAGCTGCTTGCCCTCATATTCGTCAAGGCGAAATTACTTCTTTGGTGGTAAGGCATATTCAAGTTCCTGATTTTCAGGTGCTGACCTCTTTCCATAAGTATCAGACTGGGCAATCTCTAACTTCTTATTATAGTCTTCCATAAGTCTGCACTTGTTTACCAAGGTAGGAAAATCCTTGATCTTCGTAGGGCCTACTATTGCGAGAATATCTTCCCTTAATCTGCCTTCAAATTTGACACACTTCCACACCTCATCTAGATTATGCTGATAGATTGTGGAAAACTTGCATAGCTCCTCAAACTTAGCGATGTACTTTGACATGCTACTGCTTCCCTAGCAGAGTTGTATAAATTCCAACTCCTTGGCATTCCGAACTGATGGAGGAAAGTATTTCTGGTAAAAAGCATCCTTAAACACAATCTAGGTGATCTCTATCTGGGACTCCTCTAACAGTAGTTTCACACCATTCCACTAGTGCGTCTGCTTCAAGCATATAAGTGGTGAAGGCCACTTTATGGTGGTCAGTGCAGTCTAGAACAAAGCAGACTTTCTCTATTGTCTTAACCCACGCATCAGCCTTATCAGGACAAAAAGCTCCTCTAAAATTAGGGGGGTTCACCTTTCGAAATTCTGCGAACTTGAGATATTCCAGGTCCATTCCCGAGCTATTCGGGTTTCCACCATGACTGGCTCCAAGTTGTCTCCCCAGCTGATCTATCATTTGGTGTACTGCAGCAGCTTGTTGGCGCATGGCATATGCCACCTCCCGTAGAGTGTCCATGAAATCAGCGGGGTCTTCTGGAGTGGGAACAGTTTGTGGCCTACCACGCCCCCTGAAAGCCATTAGTTCCTAATCACACACAACAAAACATTGAGTTGATAAGGCTTAATAATAAGTTAAGTATGACAGCAACTAATAGCAATCACATTTAGGCAGTCATGCATATCTAATCCTATATCCTATCTGAATAGACAAGATTCGTCGCATTACAATAACTAAGAATTCTAGAGTGCACTGGAAGCATAGTCAGTTTAGTCCTCGGGTCCGGTTAGGACCGAACTGCTCTAATACCATTTTGTAACATCCTCCCTTATACAATACTATGCTTAAGTCATAGTACCATACTGAGGAGTTATTATTGTTACCTAAGCGGACCTTATATGATAGCAACTTCAGCTGTCTTTGAAACTTCTCGAACTATCTGGAGATAACACGAAAATAGGAGTGAGAGTTTTAAATTCTCAATAGGATTCACTAAGAAATTTAGTACTATGTCATCGTTATTATCTTCAACTGCTTCGATTTATTATGAAAAAGGTGAAAATGTTATATAAACTGTTTAATTTTATAGTTTGAAAATATATTGTTCGAAGCAAAGTTTATTTTATTCATACACTTGTCATTTGGGAGAGCCAATAGAAAATAAAGTCATGAATCATACTATGAATAACAATTGCAATGTATTAACATAAAATAACATCAATATATTGAAAACATAAAATCTGCATACGCCTTTACTTGTACTTGCATTTTTGCATATACACATAATTTTCTTTTCTTCCTTTTGCTTACTTGTCATACGTATTTCAAAGTACGATTGCAATGTCATACTCCATCGGGGTGTGATCACCATGTCATACTCCTTAAAAAATATATTCATCCTACCATGTCCCAGAGTATAATTGGCATGCCAAACTCCATCGGGGTCTGATCGCCATGTCACATTCCTTAGAGTGTGGGATCATTATGCCACATTCCAGAATATAATCGCCATGTCATATCCCATTAGAGCGTGATTGTCATGTCATGTTCCTTTGGAATATGGACTCATCATCATATCTTTCATCATAGAATTCCAAATATATAGGCTTCATACCTTATTCTCAAATGATAATACTTGGATGGTATTCATACACATCACATAACATCATTAACACACAGATATTTAGAACTATCAGTAATTTATGCTGGAAATTCAGCAGCATAATGGATTAGCTCCACTTTCCTATGAATAGTGTCATTCTGGAGCAAATAATCAGCCGATAGTACCAGCACCAGTATAGTGCATTAAACTTCAACATCAACATGGAATAGCAATATTTAGGTTTTAATTGAAATCATAAATGCCTCAGGGTGCATAGTTCATCAATTTGGAAATTCTGCTTATGTTCCTCAATGCTATTTGGTTTTGTAAAATCTGCCCTAAATTCTAGTAAACTCCATTGGACTTAAATTTTAGATATGTTGGAGTGTTATATGTCTGTTTTCTAACCTCTTTGGTCCCATCTCGTTTTGATACCTAGAACCCAAGTTATTGAGAGTTTAGCTCAACCTATCCTGTAACTAGCAGAAATGCACACCTAAAAGTATAAATTCACTAAAAATCAAAACTTAGATGGATTCCCACAAAACTTACATTGTTTTAAAGCTTATGAACAAATTTTCATCTCCAAAAATTTTCATCTTATTTCACTAATTATAACTCGAGTTACAAGCTACTAAAATTAATTGTTTTAGGCTACCTTATTCCAACCCGATTTGGACTAGGACAACTTCATTGAATTATTAGGAGCGACTGTGATAGAATATGACTCTCAAATTTTTATGGGACATTTCTCTATGTCTTAGATTTCTAATAAAATTGGTTTCACTCAATTTAAAGGTGTGGAGGTTGAGTTATTTCCCTCAAATTCTAGTCTGCTCAAAGTTAGAGATAGAATTCTAGGGTTAAATTAAAAAATTCATATCTCATCAATACTAATCCAATGGTCTTATATTTTATATGGTTGGAAAGCTCCAAATGTCTAGTTTTATTTAAAATTAATTATATCAGGTTTTGATGACCATAGGAAAAGCTGTACATTCTGCCGTATGAACATTCATAGGGTTCTTCCTTCTAACCAATTATGTTTTACTCCTTTCTTGAGTTTTTGCTTAATTAACCAACCCAAACCAAGAATATTCATCTCTATTCACATGAAATGAGTCATAAAAGCATCAAAAAACATCAAAATAACAAGATAGCCCTCAGACCAGCCAGCCACATAATATCTAAATCAAGCCAAGTTTAGGAATCCTGTCTCAAATTGATGTAGAAACTAGCTAGATTTGAGCTTAGTGTAAGAAGTGGGTCGAGCTTAGAGATTTGAGGAAGAGAAGGTAAGGAAGAAGAAGAATGAAGGGAGACAAGTTAGCTTGAAAGAGAAGCACGAAAATAAGAAGAGTTGGAGGGGAATTTACAGTCTTAAAGCAAGACAAATGAGTGGTGATTGGTGGAGGCTTGGATGGTATACATTGAGTCAAGTTTCTCCGCCCTTTGGGCATCCACTTGGTGCCACTTAGGTGGGAGAATGGTGGCTGAATTTTAGCCATCCTTTCTAGGGTTTTCAGTATAGAATTCTATTGGTTCGGTTCTGGTGTTTTAAGATATCGAATCTCTACCGATTTCCTTCAAATTGGCAAAATGATTTTGAAGAATTTTGTGAGGTTTTCTATGCTTCTATTCTAATTGCTTCTAATCCTAATCTCTCTAATTAACTTCTAATTACCTTTTAATTAAACTCTAATTAATTTTTTTCTTATTACTTTTTAATTACTCTTACATATCTAATAAAATCGAATAAGTCAGTTAACAGCGCAATTTATACGTATTGCAAATTTTGGGATGTTGCAACATTTACTTTTGAATCACATATGCAAGCACTATATCAGCTTCTACAAAAATTTTAGTTCCAAATATTCACATTACAGTGATCTAGTAAAATCAATCCCTCGAAGTTGAAATGCACATGGATGTCCGAGAGAAATTTCTTGAAACTTCAAGTGGTTACTAATCCTGTCAAACATATTTATTTTTTTTCTAACATACAACTAGCACTTCAAGAACCCATAGCAATATCTACATCAAAAATCCTTTAGTCATTTTTACCAATTGATTAAATTTCCAGAATTTATGTCTACATGTTAATTACATGTCACATGTTAGTATATGACATACACATTCAAGTCTTACCACATAATACATTAGGATAAACGAAGTAACGTGATATGTGGTTCACTACATGGCAATCAGTTAAGGGTATGAGACATACTATCAAACCACATCATAAGCGAACGTTTAACTCCTTACCCGGATATAAGTTCTTCTATTGCCTTGCTAGAGATAGTAGGAAAGAAATCATTCTCTCAAAAAAAAAAATTTAGGGTCAAAAACACAAGGGAGAAGAAGAGAGAGGACCTTCAGAAATTAAAAAAAGAAGACTACAAGTAATGCCAATAGAAATTTTAAACTTTGAGATCCAAAATAAATATTAGGACAAACTTCATTAACATATTAGAGACATTCAATAAGATGGAAGTGGGACATGAAATTAAGACAAAAAGCACCATATGAAGCTTTAAATTATGATTAAAAAGGATAAAAGCAAAATCAGAATTAAAATGTTAAACTCATACTGAAAAAGTTAAAATGAAAACCAAATATGAAGGTAAAAATTACGACCACAAGGGATGAAAGCAAAATAAAGGTGTCAATGTTAACTCAATTTCAAGTCTTATTGATAATAATGTAAACATATTTAACAATAAGACTCAATCCAAAAGCAAGTATCAAGTCCTTATACTCTCTCATTCCCAAACCTGAGGGCTTAACAAAAGGACATTACATGAGCAACTTCATTCATGAAGAGCCAGTTATATCAATCCCCCTGCAAACTAGGTTAACAAATAAGACCATCAAATAAATATACTCATCTAATAAGAGTCGGTGCACTAGCCATACATATAGGCTAAGCAAGGGAACCTTTCTTTAAGAAACTAAGAAGTCAAATTTTAAATAAATGTACTTGGAAGAAAAATTCTAATAACATTCCTAGAGTGATAAGATGGTTACCTTTGCTCTAGCCCTTTCTATCACCAACAACCAAAGTAAAAATAACTAATACACATCAAGCAAATCGAATAACATATAGTCATGTAAGCATTGAGGCAAGGTGGAAGATTATGAGATGCAGCAGATGCCATGGAATGCAAGCATACTTTGATGCTGGGCAAGTTTCAAAGATGATGGCTAGTAGAAAGCTAGTAAACTAGATGAATCGTTGAAGAGTACAAAGGATAGTTGAGGAGCAAAGAATAGAAATAACATCCCTACAAGCCTTTGGTAGTGCCACATCTTGTGAAAATGGGTTGATATAAGAGGTTTAGCTCTAAAGCAGAGATTGAAGGTGAAGAGGAATGATAACTCCTAGAAGTGACCTCGACCAAGTGTATGATATAAGGAACTATAGAGGATGAATGAGAGACATGGAATACATATGACATTCCTAGAGGCCTCTTGTAGTGCCACATCTCATGAAAATGGAACAACTTCCATTTTCACAGATGTGATCCTACAAGAGGGCACTTGCTCTATGGTATACAAGGAAACCTAAGCTCTGATACAACCTTTATCACGACCCATCCCGGGCCGTGACCGGTGTATAGGGGACAAGTCCCCTAGCAAGCCTTTATCACACAATTTTCACGAAAATTGGGTAGAGTTCCCTTTGTATTTAGGATGATTTCCAAATATATGTCCTCTACCTGCGCAAATAAACAATCAAACTTATCCATCGGAGATCTAGGCATTCTCAGAATGCACCTCTCAGCACACAACATAAATAATTATCAAAACATAATCAATCAAATAGATACACATATATACATATCTTTTCAAACAGCTTTAAATCAAATACATAATTCCATCTAATCCAACAATTTTAGTAGATAAAATTACAACATAGACATCATCATAATCCAGCAAGGGTCAGACCCTGCCTGTAATGCCATGGAGCTACATAGTTCTAAGAGTACACTAATAACCTAAAATTCAATAAAACCCTTATCTATGAGGATTCATCAGAGATGCCAAAGAATCAAAGCTGAGAAGCGGGAGGGTTAACTCCCAAGTGCACACCTCTATCTGAAAAGAAAGAAAAATAATGGAGTGAGTTTATACAACTCAATGAGAGACAGGAACCCTTAACGCACCTGAGTCAATGTGTATAAGTTTCAAATAAATCTCAACATAAAATGAAAGTAACTCTTTCAACCGAAAGAACTATCTATCATAGGATAATTCGTTAGAATTCACACTTAGGTGGCCGCTCTTTCGTGTAAATCCCATAATCCGTCATGTACCATACTATATGTGGCTGTGTAATTAATCATCCAAGGTGCACCAAGGCTAATGTCTACTACCATTAGTAGACAAATCCTGTTATAGATCTCCTTAACTCTTTTCCTCAACTATCATGCTTCTCAATTTCAGAAATCTAAAATGCCAATTCCAATCTTTTAATCATGGCAATAATGTGAAATTCAAAACTATTTTTATGGAAATCAGCTTCAAAACTTTCTATATCAACATTTGTAATCTCTGATTTTTAGAGTTCATGATATTAATTCAAAACATCATAATAGTTTCAAAACATCTACATAAATTCTCTTCACATAATTCATTGACTCATGTGTAAAGTCTTTGAAAACAATACCATTATAAAAAAAAAAGGAATGCTCAAACTTCATAATTTATCATAAATCAATATAATAGAATAATTTGAAATATAAATCAAGCTAAGGATGTCTTATTTACTCACAATTCTAACCCCCAATAGCAAGATTTTAATCGCACGAAGTCTTGGAGCCATTCATGGGATCTTTGGAGCAATCTAATATCACAACCATGATAATTTATCTAAAAATTAGTTATTTGGATTAAGGATTAACATATACCACCCCCAAATATCAAAATCCCTAAATCATCTAGCTAAGGTTCCCCATGGTTCTACCAAAACCCTATCAGAGTGAAAGATTCGAATTTCTATTGCAATAAGGAAGAAAATATGTTAAGAGACTTACATATTGATTGGAAGTGGAAGAAGAAAGATCTAAGTGCCTTGATGGCACTTACCAACTTTAAATCTTCCCTCTTTAGGTAAGTTTTTGGAGGAAAGGATTAGGAATTTTGGATAAAAGATTTTTGTTATAGGAAGGATAAAGTGTGTGATTTGTGGGGATTTGAATAAGAAAATTTGATATGAAGGTAAGGCAGAGTGAAGGAATGAGTTTAGAGAGAGCAGAAAGAGTTTGGAAGTGTAGAGAGAGAAGGAAAATAGCGAAATGAGAGGGAAAAACACATCCCGGCCTATATATAGTGCCGTGGTAATCGATTACCATGAGCCCAAGTCCTATAATCGATTACCATAAGTGGTAATCGATTACCAGAATGAAAATTTTTCAGTCCGTACATATAGAGAGGACTATAATCAATTACCAGCCCAAGGGTAATTGATTACACTATCCAAAACTTAGTTCCCTGGTTCAAGTGTCACCTAGACTCAATGTATCATACACACTTATTTATATTAAGTTAATGTCCTCTTTAACTTTACTCTCTATTAACTTTAAAACATAAATATAAATAACGGAATGCCTCCCATTTAGATTTAATAAAAATATCAAATAAATCAAAATCTTTAAGAATCAGAGTTCAACTATTAGATTTTAGTACAATATTCTGATAACTTGCATTTTTATAAACCATTCGGTTAAAACTGAAGGGGTTACCCATCCCCTAAAATTCATTAAAAATCATTTTTCAACTCATTGATACCCAATGAACTATTATCGAGACTTTTGATCTTATAAAAATGTCTTGATCATATAGCCTTCTAAGGAGACATAGGATTCAAACATAGAATTTTCAGGATTTAATAATGACAGACAGTTACAACCCACACAAAGGTAACATATGTTTTGGATTCCAATCAAAGGAGGATTTTGTATGAGTGGATAAAGCAGTTGAAATTTTCTGATGAGTATGTGTCGAATATTTCACTTTACATGAACATAGATGATGTAAAGATATATGAAATGAAAAATCATGATTGTCATGTTTTTATGCAAAGACTAACTAATTTGGCACTTCGTGACATGTTACCAAACCCTATTTGGGGAGCATTAGTAGAACTTAGCTTGTTCTTTAAAGAAATTTGTATGACTAAAATACGCACAACTATCGTGGAGAATATAGAGCTTTCCATTGTTGAAACAATTTGCAAGCTAAAGAGAATATTTTCACTAGCATTCTTTGATGTGATGGAACATTTTGTTATTCATCTACCCTATGAAGCTAAGGTTGGAGGACCTATGCAATATCGATGGATGAATTCGTTTGAGAGGTCTATGTTACACTTAAAAAGGAAGGTTCGAAATAAGGTAGAAGTTGACGGTGTTGGAAGAGATGACACAAGAAACGGGGTTGAATCATGTCTTGACTAAAATTTCTTGAACTTGAAAGCTTTTTAGAAAGCAACTTTCTTAAGTTCTAGATTTGGAATGCGGAAGTAGTTGTTAGATAGAAAAATGTTTTTCTTTATAAAAGAATGCTTGAGTGGTTTGAATGTTGCACATATCTAAGAATGAAATAAATACTACAAGTGAAAAAGGGAAAGATAGAAGGATCACACAAAGAGATTTATCCTGGTTCAGCCAAACCAATGCCTACGTCTAGTCCCCAACTCCTCATTGAGAATTTTATATCAAGAGTTTTCTTTTTCAAACCCTCTCCAGGCTTTACAACTGATCAGTCTTTGTCTAGCCTCTCCAAGCTTTACAACCAAGTAGTTTTTGCCAAGCTTCTCTAAGCTAAACGAGTAGTATTTTTCATATATTCTCCAAGATCACAGTGACCACTATTGGGTCCGGTTACAAGAGATATTTGAAGGTTTTTGTTTTTACACTCACACTAAACTTCTATACCAAGCATAAATCAATGAGGCACAGTGAGTGACCTATCTATATTTGCAAAATGAGAATGCTATCTATTACACACCTATAGAGAAGTTTTTACAACAAAAGTTACAATGAGTAACTTTCTAGAAAATTTGAAAGTCGAGAAGAATGAAGATATGAAATAGTTGTTGATTTTGAAAATTTGAATAGAGTCTCTATCTTCTTCTTCATATTCTAGCTTATATAGACTTCAGATGTTGCCATTAAAGCTTGCAGAGCTTGAGCCTTGTGCTACTATGACCCACTAGTCTATGATTTGAAAGAGGGAAAGTAGCCATTGAGGTCTTCATCAACCTTTCAAACTTGTCAGGATTTTCATTTCAACTTGTCAAATCATCTTTGACTTTTTGAACTTCTTAATGAAGCGTATAGAAGAAGCTTTAGTGCTGAGATTCTTCATGATGATTCACCCTTTTGGATCAAGTCATCTCTCTGAATGAGGTGTGACCCTTCTTGTGGCATGCTTTTCCTTTCTAGTGGTTTACCACTATCCTTCTGAACTTTCTACTTTGTTCATGAGTGAGTAAACATATGGGACACAAAGCGATAGATCCAATATAATCATATTCAAAAAAAGTACCATGGATTTTGACGCTTTGTTTCATATGATAATCATTTTAGCTTTGAAGCATATCGTTTACTCATAAAAGGATGTGTCTAACAAATTGTTTGCAATTCAAGAAATTTACTTAAAGCTTGATTTGATATCCATCAAAACCTTTAAAACTTGAAACGTCTAAAGCAAAGAGACAGTTTCAGTTAGTCATTGGAGTTTACAATCTCCTCCTTTTTTATGATAGCAAATCAATATTTAAGAAAAGTTCTTGTTACCAAAAATTAAAAAAAATTCCAAAGAACATGATTTGTTATTCGAAGTAAGTTACTTTATGAAGAGAGTAGTGATAATCACGATATCCAAAAACTCAAAAGAAATTGAATCCCTTTTTCAAACCAGAAGTCTTTAAATATATTCTTAGTACTAGTGTATAGGATTCTTATTATGAGATTATCATTTTAGCATAAGAATAAGGGTTGTAGTAGATAAGAATAAGGGTTCAGATAGTTCAAGTAAGATGCAGATAATCAGAGCAATTATGTAGAAAGTAACAAATAAAAAACCCATATAGATATTATGATCTTGTAACAGTGTAAACTCAGTGTAACTAAGCAAATATCATTTCAATCAGTTGAAAGAAAATAAATTAACCATGATATCAGAGCATTCAATGAATCATATTTCAGATCTTTTAATAGCTCACACATTATATAGTTGTAGTAGCTAAAAAGGTTATATCAAAGGATATTAAAGTATAATTGTTAGAGAGATAAATATAACTAAACTTGTGTTACCAAATGGCAACAAGAACTCAACAGGGGGTGAATTGAGTTCTAAAAATTTTCATAATTTTTTTACAAAATTCCCTTTTTAATTCTATGTTGGAGTAAAATGTTGAAGGAATGCCTAAGTGATTGTGAGTATGAGTAAATCAATGCAAGTTATTGAAGTGAAAGTTTAATATAAGCAAAATAGTGAATTTAACTTAGCAATAATGTAAAGAGTTAAGGGAAGAGATAATCAAACATGGATTTATCCTGGTTCGGTCACCCCCTGTGGCCTGTGTCTAGTGCCCAAGCAACTGCTTAAGATTTTTCACTATTCTTCAGCCCTTCAAGGAATTTGGAAACCTTTACAATTCTTTGAGCACTCACACTTTTGACAATCCTCACTCTAGTGCTTGAGTCACTGAAGAACAAAGGGATGCCTTGCCCTTTAATCCTTTGAGGGATGCCTCACCCTCTTACAAGTTTTCAGAATGAAAAATAGAAAAATTCATTCTCTACTTACAAATTGAAGCACTAAGAAGTTTTCAAGAGATAAAGCTTTTTTGCCACAAAACTTGAAAGAAGAATCAAGGGAAAAGAAAGACTATTAAAAGTAATTAATACTTGGTTTTTCTTGTCTGAAAATCTGTCATTCAATAGGTATTTATAAGCCTTAGAAACATGCTTGCCGTTGGGAAATTTTGTCCCTAAAAGACATGACTTTTCAAAACTAGGCGTTGTAGGCGGTCAACCGCTTTGTAATTGATTACACTATATTAAAATACAATTCTGGATAAAAATTAAGAACCTTGTAATCGATTACAATTTATAGTGGTCAATTACCAAAATGATAGTTCGCAAATTTTGTTGAGAAAACCAATTAGAATTGATTACAAATCAATTGTAATCAATTACCAGAATGTCATTTTGCAAGTGATGCTAAGAGAACCAATTGTAATTGATTACAAAAGTTGAAAATGCTTGTAATTGTGACTTGATTACTTTCTCTTTTAAGTGAAGTCTATTGTGCCTTCTTTTCAACCCAATTTCTTCAAGAAACACTATTTTAGTGTAGTTTCCTTTTAAATCAAAGTTTATTGTTAAGATTCAAAGAAAAACTTGTTTAAACTAATTTTAAGAATAATTTGAATCTTAATCAAGATAGTGGCCAATAAGCTTACCAAAAGAAAACTTTTAACAAAAAGAACCTAAGTCCTAAGAATCTAACCATGTGAACTTTGGACTCGTTCTTCATCAAGTAGCTTTGTGCCATTTTGATTGCAACCATTGATGTCCACTTTGGCATCATCAAGACCTGCAATATAATCAATCGCATTCTCCCTTTTTTTGATGATGACAACCATCTTAGGTGAGGAGAAAAAATATTTATAATAAAAGATATAATAATCACGTGCACTCCCCTTAAGAATATGTATGGTTCAATCAAAAGCATTTTCTTATGGAAACATAGTTTATTGAAAAGCACTTTCAATCAAAAGCATAAACATAGTTTTTTGAAAAACACTTTCCAGAAACACTTTCAATCAAAAGCATAAACATGGTTTATGGAAAAACACTTTCCAGAAACACTTTCAAACAATAGCATTACCAAAAGGAATTACCATGCTCCCCCTTAATCTATACCTATATCCTCACTAAGATATCTCTCCTCCTTTGGCATTATCAAAAAGAAGTGAGCACATCTATCAGCCAGCACATTATTAGAAGATATTCAGGCCATCAAAACCAGAAAATAATCAAAAGAGGAGATAAATCTAAGATAATCCAGGACCTAGCATTGGTCAATATAGACAATTTAAAACCAAGATCCAAGGTCCAAAATAAGCTAACCAATGTCCAAACATCAAGTTAACAAAAAAATAAATAAATAAAGAAAGGCAACTATGGGTCAGTCAATAAACATAAAGAGAAAAACGAAAAAAAAAAAGAAATCCGAGCACAAGCTAAGCCCCATCATCATCAGTAGCATCCTCGTTGTCCTCATCAATCGGATTATCACAGTCTTCCGGATTTAAACAAGGCATCGGGTGATGAACGGACAATGCAATAGGGACTGGAGGTGGAACAGGAGGTACGTATTTTGGGAGTCCAAAGCAATGCCTAAGAGATCCCATGTCACCCTTTAAGCGGCTTACATAGTGTCCAAGATGATCAATTTGCTGTCCAAGTGTGTAAAACTGCAAAGAAAACTATTGGCCAAAACCATCAGGTCGTTGCCCAACAAAGACTTTAAGATCTCACATGCTTATGAGAATTTCATTAACATAGGTAGGAGGAAGAGTGGATGCAAAAGTTCGTGGAAAAGAAAGGGTCTACTCTTGTTACTGCTGACCCTTGGATAGGACCCATTGATGCTAGTGCTTTTGGAAACCAATTCTAGGCATGGTGGTTGCCCCAATGGCGTGAGTTCGCTCAAATTTCTCTACTATTTCACCATTGAGTGGAACATTGAAGTGCTCAAGAATGCAAGTTATGAATGAGGCATAGGAAAGGGCCTCACCATATTTCATGGCCAAGGTCATCTGAAATCGTACAAAGTTACCCCAATCTATATTTCGTCCAGTCAAAAATGCCCACATGACCACAATATCTCCTTTAGTTAATTAGGCAAGGTTATGAGGCCTAGGACACAAGGTTCAGACACAAATATAATGCATTAGATGTTGTCTAATCCTAGAGCCCCGGCAAGCATTCGACTGGAAAGATTTGCACCCTCATTGCAAATCATTTTCTTAGCGTCCTCAGCATTATAATCAAGTTTCCAATCATCGAGCACAACACATGGGTCTCCCTCAAAAGTTAATCCAGTCAAATGAAAAATGAGGCTAGCATCAACATATATCGGAATTTTCTTCACTTTAGAGGCTATGCAATTATCTCTGATTTCTAAATTCGAGTAAAATATCGTAACTAAATCAATATAAATTGGCTTCCATAAACTCATAAACTTTACCAACCCCAGAGATTTAAATATGGAATAACAATCAAAATTCTCCCCTTCAAAGAATCCTAAATCCAAAAACTTAGGCTCAATAAGATCTCTAGGTTTGTAATGGTCAAAGTACCTTTGCTCTTGGACTTAATTAGAGGAGTGATTAGGAAACCTCAATGGAGCATTGGATGGTAGTTGGGTTGTAGAGCAAACGGCAATAGTGGTGGCAAATTTCCCTTTAGTAGTAGACTTAGGTCACGTTCATTGGGGTTGTCCGAATCAGCCATGTAGATGAATGTTGGTAAGTTTTAATCGGTAGGTTTTAGAGAGAAAAAAAAAAAAGAAAGATTTTGGGGGAGGAATGGAAAATTTTGGCTGAAAGATAAGGAAGAAATTGAAGAGAGAAGTGGAGAAGAGTGCATCGCATAGAGAGAGAGAGGGAGTTTTTGAAAATGAATGAAAGAGAAAGAGGGAAAGAAAGAGAACGTGTGGAGGCTTTAAAACCGAGTTGTAATCGATTATGTAATATTGTAATAGATTACAAATACTATTTTTGCACCTTTTGACCTTGCACCATCTTTGACAATCAATTACAATGGCAATTGTAATTGATTACGATTACTCAAACCTGGCATAAACATCCATTTCGACTCTTATTCTTGTATCTTTAATATTTGGGGGACTTAACAAGTGATGAAGTACCTGCAAAACAAATTTAGGGGAAACTTTGACGCTCAGGTTAGTAATTCATACAAGAAATAAATGAATTGTAAATATTCAACAAAATTAAATCTATACATAATTTATATATGTGAAAAGTCAAGTATGCCAAGTTCTCTCCTAATGTTAAAGAAAGTCTCTTTTGGCAAATGTTTAGTAAATATATCTGCTAATTGCTTATTTGTTTCAACAAATTCTAAGACACAATCATATTTTTGTACATGATCTCTTAAAAAGTGATGTCTAATTTCAATATGTTTGGTTCTCGAGCGCAAAACAGGATTTTTAGAAAGGTTTATTACACTTGTATTGTCACATCTAATAGGAATATGGTTAAGATGTATGCCATAGTTGTAACACCCTAATAAATCCATATTACGCTTAAGTCGTATTACGGCGTTTTATTAGTTGTTACTTATGCTCGTGGAACACTAAACTTTACTTGAAATTAAGTGCAGCGGAAAATACAGTAAATTTTTTTTTTGAAATATGTCGTTGCGTTGGAAAAATAAAGCCTTCTTGAGAAAGATAGCAATAAGCAGCGTATCGCGAGAGATTTCGATATAAATGGAAGGAACATGAGATAAATCACAAAGTCATACATTCAAATTATAACATCAACTACATAATATACTTAATCTCACAATATCCAACAAATACATATAAAGGCAACTCATGGACATGCCATGGCCCCAAATATCAAAGGTACACAAGTCTGATGAGATACAATACTAAATGAAATACAAGAGTTAGGGAGCACAAATCAAAATAAGCCCTGTAGACATATCTGTCTTCTACGCCCCTTCCATGCCCTTGCATGAACTCGGGTCTCGATATCGAGTCCTCCATCTTCTTTCGGCCTCGGGAGAGCGCGAGTGCGAATGATGCGGGGGTGCCTGCTGATCACCTCTATCTGACGGCCCACGCGAGCCAGGGAACATAACTGCCCAGGCGTGCCTCGGAGGATCCTCCTCGAGCCTTGACAGTCGATGCACCGAGAGTGGCGGCGTGGCTGCTCGGCCTAGGGGTGGCCGTCCGAACTCACCTCTACCACGGAAACCTCAGCGGCATAGGCTCGGCTACGGGTAGACCAGGAGACATAGGCTCCATCTCGATCTCGGCAGCGTGGCTCGGGCGTGAAATCCCAAGGACCCAGCGGTGTCAGGCGTGGCGAAGATACCTTCATAGGGGCTGGCGGAATCTCACGGCTCCTCTAGTTCAAAACTTCGACCGGATAGAAGTAGTGCGAACTATCGTGGTAGTCGTGGCCCGCGATGGCGTGGGCGTCCTCATCATAAGCCCACTCGTCGTCGGGAGGCTCCATGCTCCACGTCACGTGAGGCTCCATGAGTATCTGGTGACGAGGCGGAAAAATAACTAGAATGAGAAATAAAATTTCTCCGGTGGGACTAAACCACGACCTGCCGGTGTCATCGTCATCGTTCAGCCGCCGGTTTTTAAGTAAAACTGTGGGCATACAATAGAGTTCAATTCTTGGATTTTGAAAGCGTTACTATCAGAAGTGGATCCCATTTTAGTACTTATCCTCGTTGTATTAACAACATCGCTGGCATCTGAGGAAAGCTCATCACGACTAGTCATAACACACATAAGCAGTTGAGAGTTATGTTCTTTACTGCCAGGTTGGACCGAAGTCCCTTTCTTTCCTTAACTTGACTTATCTTAAGTCCTTTCTTTCCACCCACTAAACATAAGTGGTAATGAGCTCATCTGGTAGCGTCGCCACCATAATTTACCACTTGCACTAGGCTGGGTCATGCCATGCCTCATGTAAGCCCCTATCCTATACTCACACTAGGGTCATGCCATGCCTCATGTGAGTCGTGGGTGAGGGGAGACTTAACTTAGGTCACCTTCCCTTTTGAAGGATCACACACTTTATTGAATCTTTTCTTATTAAACTTATGATGTGAAATATTTCTAAGTCCATAATTTCTACAAAATTTATTTGACATAACTTGCTAGACCATGACTTCCCAAAAATTTTGCCAAGCAGCGGTATCCTGACATCATATCATATCATCATATCATATCATCATCATCATATCATCATATCATATCATCATCATCATACCATCATAATCACATCATCATCACATCATGCTTGCAACCCAAACACAGGCATATTCTCAAGCAAAGTCTTATGAGCTTAGCTTAGTAAAGTAGGTGCAAGCTTTTACATTGGCTTCATTTTGTTGGTTCCTTCTTCTCAATTCTTCTAACTTGACTTATATGATTTTTTTATATTTTAATTTGGAAGATTTATAGTTTAGGTTTTGCATTATAGTTGATTAGAATCTTATGAACTTAATCTAGTACCTTAACTACATTTACATTCGGTTTTCGTTTTATTCGCTTCTTTTGTTAAGGATTAGGTGAGCTTGGTATTTTATTCCATCTAGTCTTCATTAAGTGAAATATGAAGTTTGATTACTTTAGACTAAGGCCTTTTACCTTTTTAAGTCATTTATGCATAGTCTTACTTAAGGTTAAGTTTTGACAGTTTTACTTTTACCCTAGGCAGTAACTTTAAAAATTCACCATAAATTGGTATTTTATCATTTTAATGCGAAATTTTATATTCTTATAGGGTTCTGAGTCTAGTTTTTAACAAAAGAAGTCCCACTCAAAAATTCATTTTCTAACTCCCGTTATGCATATTTTATTCTGACTTGTTCAGTTTCTAGGTTCACTCCCGGTACAGTGGATTGTGACCTCTCATTATAATTGCTCAGAAGGAATCTGAGAAAACTGTTTTAGGGGTTTGTTCCTCTATGTCTTAGCTTTCATTTAAACTTGGTCTCACTCAAAAATCATTTTTGTAGCTCGAGTTATACACATTTTAGTGTAGACTGCCCAGACAGAAACCGATCCGAGAACAGTCCACTTTGAAAAATCATATCTCACTCATTTTAACTCCGAATCTTATATATTTTATATGTATGGAAAGCTCTCTGAGTCTATTTTCATATAAAATTGGTTCCAATAATTTCTGAGTTTTCTGGAAAAAGTTATACCGTTCAGTTTACAGGCTGTCAGAAAATCCAGATTTCACGTTTTGCTTTTTCTCATGTTTTCTCCAAAACACTCAACCTCACTTTCAAGAAACCATTCTCAAGTTATAAAACACTCATATACCATGAAAGATTAGTGAAAAACTATCATGTTGGAGTTCAAAAATAATGGATTCGGCCATGCATCACACCAAACCGAAAACATGTTTTCAACAAACCACCATACAAGCAACAACATCTCATTTTATGACAAGAATGGCTATGATGCCCAAATCAATCCTTAAAACCACCTAGCTATGGAGAGCATAGGAGTTCTAAAGCTTGAAAAACAAGAGAGGAAAAGGGTTTAGAGTCACTACCAAGAAGCTTTCTTTGAAGGAACTTGTGATGGAAAAAGATGATGGTGGTGGTGGTGCTCCTCCTCTTGGATCTTGGAAGAGGCTTGATATGTGATTGTCTTTGATTCTCCAAGAGCAAGAGATGGTGGCTCTTGAAGAGTTTGTGAGTGGGATGAGGAGAGGAAAGGATGAGAGAAGGGGGAGGATTCTAGAGAGAAGTTGGAGAGTTTAGAGAGAAGGAGAGAATTTGAAATTGAAAGAGAGAGAGAGAGCTTTGTGTGTGTGTCTTTGGGAGAGGAAATGAAAAATGAATGGAGGGAGAGAGATATGGCTGAAGGTGGTGAGTTTGAGGGAGGAAAAGGTGATGTGACTTTGCTTCTTACAACAAGCAAGAGTGGAAAAACCTTGGGGTAAAAGGGTGAGTTGTTTTTCCTTGAGTCTTGGAGGCATTCTAATGTCCATTTTATGCTTTTCTCTAGGGGTTAAAGGGGAGTACCCCTCTTAGGATTTGGTTGCTTGTCTAAGACTCATCCAAGTGTCAAGATCTAATGGTGGATGACAAGGATCCTAGCTTGGCTTTTGATCTAATGGTGTAGGATTAAAGAGTTTGAATGAAGGGTGAGATGTTGCTTCTCCTTTGTATGTCTTTCTAGGGCATGTGCATGGAAGAACTTTTATCTCTAAATGTTATTAGAATTATTTAAATGTAGCAACCTTAGTGGCTTAATTACCCATGAGTTAACTCTTGTCAATTACACCTTTTATGATGTCTAGCATTACGATTAAGCATACGCTTGATTTGGGGTTTAATTTTCTCAAAAGTTGTCTTAAGTGTCTTAATCATTATAAACTTAATTAGTAAGGTTAGATTGTCTTACTTTTGTTTTGGCACCTTCGAGTAATTAAGGATTAGACGATTAAGGTTTTATTAAAACGCTTAGGACATTATGATTAAATTATTGGCTAGACTTAATTTACTAAGCGCTTGCTCTCGGGATTAGTCGATTAGTTCTCAATTAATCGCTAATCCCTCTAATTAGCCGGGAACACCGAGCTAATTAGCTTAGGTAGAAATGGGGATGTTACAATAGTCCAAAAGTTGTTGCTTCATCCAAAGGATTTGTGCACAACAACTCCCAGCGACTATATACTTAGCCTCAGTAGTAGATAAGGCCACACTATTTTGCTGCTTACTATGCTAAGAAATTAAAGCGCTACCAATCAATTGACTTGTTCCATAGTGCTTTTTCTATCCATTTTGCAACTGGTGAAGTCTGAATCAGAGCAACCTATTAAACTACATGAGGTTCCCTTAGGATACCATAATCCTATATTAATCATGCCTAGTAAATATCTCATTATTCTTTTTATAGCACTAAGATGTGATTCCTTAGGATTAGCTTGAAATCTGGCACACATGCATACACTGACCATTATATCTGGCCAACTAGCAGTGACATAAAGGAGAGAACCAATCATACTTCTATACTTTGTCACTTCTATAGGCTTACCTTCATCATCTTTTTCCAAGTAGCATGAAGTGCTCATGGGTATAGTTATTTCCTTTGCATTTTCCATCCCAAACCTTTTGAGTAACTCATTGCAATATTTTGATTGATTGATAAATATTCCATCTTTTGCTTGCTTGATTTGAAGTTCAAGGAAGAAATTAAGTTCTCCTATCATGGACATCTCAAATTCACTTTGCATTATCTTAGAAAATTCTTGACACAAAGAATCATTAGTGACACCAAAGACAATATCATCTACATATATTTGTACCAAGAGAATATCATGTTCTTTATCTTTAAAGAATAGTGTAGTGTCAACTTTTCCTATTAGAAAACCTTTTTCTAAAAGATATTTACTCAACATTTCATACCAAGCTCTAGGAGCTTGTTTTAGCCCATAAAGAGCCTTTTTTCAATTTGAAAACATGGTTGGATAATTCAAAACTTTCAAATCTGGGAGGTTGATCAACATACACTGGTTCTTGTATATAACCATTTAGAAATGCATTTTCACATCCATTTGATGAAGTTTAAAATCCGTGATAGATGCAAATGCAAGTAACATTCTAATGGCTTCTAATCTAGCTACGAGAGCATATGTTTCTTCATAATCTATTCCTTCTTCTTGATTATATCCCTTAGCTACTAATCTAGCCTTATTTCTTATTATCACACCATTTTCATCAAGTTTGTTCCTAAAGACCCATTTAGTTCCAATGATAGGATGATCACTAGGCCTAGGCACACGTTCCCAAACTTGATTTCTTTCAAATTGGTTTAATTCTTCTTGCATGGCTAAGATCTAGTGTTGATCAATAATAGCTTCATCTTTGTTTATAGGTTCAACTTAAGAAATGAATGCCATATAGTTGCATGTATTTCTAAGAGAGTTTTGAGTTGTTACCCCTTTTGAGATATCAACTATGACATTGTCAAGTGGATGATGTCTTGAAGTCCTCCACTCTTTTGGAAGATCATTTTCCCTTGTTTGCTCTTGTTGTGGCATTTCTTTCTCACTTTCTTCCTCTTTCTTTTGCTCCTTTTCTTTGTCATTGATGTAAGTATTTTTCAAGGCTTCTACAACATCATCAATAATATCCTTTCTTGGACTAAGAAGGTTAGTTTTATCAAAAGCAGCATGTATAGACTCTTCTACGGTCATAGTTCTCTTATTATAAACCCTATATGCTTTGCTATGCAATGAGTAGCTAAGAAATATTCCTTCATCTGATTTAGCATTAAATTTTCCTATGTTATCATTTTCATTATTTAAAACAAAACATTTACAACAAAAAATATGAAGGTGAGATATGTTAGGCTTCCTTCTTTTGTATAATTCATAGGGGGTTTTCTTTAAAATTGGTCTAATTAGGGCTCTATTTGCAATATCCTCAATTTCCTATCATACTAAATTACCTTAGTAATCCTGAGTAATTAGGCACTTAATGAGAAATGATGAGATTAATACTTAATTAAGGGATTAACAAAGTGGTTATGAGTTAACTCTGATGAGAAAAGTCAAGAGAATGCTTAATCGAGATTAGATAATCTCTAATTAAGCAAGTAAAACCCTTAATAGCTTTAATTAGCTTAACAAGTTTAATTAAGGATAATTGAGTTTAATTACAAGTTTGATTTTCTTAATCATATTCTTGTATATTAATCACTAATCCTTGCTTAATCATGTTAATTAAGTTGCAAGAGCACTTAATCACATGATTAAATTCAAATTTAGTCAACTAGACAATAAAGTAAAGAGTGATGTTACTAAAGCATAAAGCATTAGACAAGAGTGCTTTATATAAGAGTAAGTACATGATATGCTCCCCCATCATCTAATTTGTCTTCCTAGACCTTAATTAACACAAAATTAAGAAAATATCTTCTCCCCCCACCCATTACATGTTACGACCAATAACAACACATGCACACACACAAACTCATTTACTTTTCATTTTTCAATTCTAATTTTCTCTCTTGCGTCCAAATCCTCTAACTTCTCTCTACAAACTTCTTCTTCTTCATCATCTTCTTCTTCCTTTCTCTACTACCACCATAACCAAAACTCTCACTTAGCCCTTCAAAGACCACATCTTTTGGTATTTGGAGACAAGATCTAAATGCTACAAACCTCATTTTCAAGAGAACTCAAGAGCTCTTTCCTTATTCATCCAAAATCGCCACCTTTATCCACTTGGAGGAGTATCATCTTCTTTATTTTCTTTTTCAAGAACTTGCCACTTTCATCACTAGGTAGTGATCTCTACTCTTCTCTTTTGTTTACTCAAGAAAGCTTGAAGCTTGGTTCCCCTCATGACCAAGATCTTCAAGTGAAAGCTTGAGAAAATCTTTCACGTTCTTCATGAGCAAAAGTTTCTATTTTTGATAAAACATGTTCATACTCTTGTTCATGAGTTGTTCTTAATTTTTTTGAAAAGTTCCTTTCTTTAAGTGCTTCAAAGTTTCTATTTTCCATTCTTGATGCATGAGATCTTGATGTTCTTGGTGGTATTTGGGTTGAAAGTTGTTTATCTTCTTATGATGGTGCTTATAATTGGAAACATTGTCACATTTATCATTTTCTCTTGATTTGACAAGATTAAACACATTCTTGACGAATGAAATTTTAAAAAGTTTGTTACTTGCAACCTTAAAAGTGGCACAAGTTTTGTGCTCTTATAAAGTTTTATTTTGTCTTGTCTTGAAGACGAGAATATATGTAAAAGTCTAAGCTTTTTGGAATATAAAGCCCTTTTAAGTTATAGAAATGATATCTTGTCACTTCATGTCTTAAAGATTGACTCTTGGATACAAGTCCTTTCATAAAGTTTTAAACTTTAATCAAGAAGATAACTTTAAGTCATAAAGTTGCAAGTTTGCACTATTGTCTTGTAAAGGTTGAACTTTGAGATGAAAATGTTGACTAAAGTTTTAAGCTTTAAGCAAGAATGTCACTTGTAAGTCATAAAAGTTGTCAATTTTCATAAAGAACAAGACTTTCTAATTCTAAAGTTAATGTCTTGTATCATTATTTTATAAAGTAGGAATCTTTTAAACTTTAAGATAACTTTAAATCATAAAGTTGAAACCTTGATGGTTTTAAAATAATTAAAAGTGTTAACTTTTATAAAGAACAAAACTTCTTAGTTCTAAAGCTAGTATCTTGTATCATTACTCCATAAAGATTTAATCTTTAAGATAAGAGCATAATTTTATAGGCACTTACTTTCTTAAATAATGAAACTTTATAATTGCTTTGTAAAGAATGATAACTTTTATAATATTCAAGGTAAGATCTTGTTATGTTAATGATAAAAGCTTGAAACTTTGCAACTTGGATAAGTTTAAAATTCACCCTTGGTGATTAGTGAACATGATGTTGTTGGGTTCATGAGTGTGGCTATGTGTTGTTATGACCCAAGGACTAGAGAGATCTCAAAATCCTTGGGAACAGAAGTATGATTAAGGCCTCTGAACGTACCATGAACCTAGGAATCACTAAGTGCACTATCTCAAGGAAAGGAAATAATTACCTAACTTAGTTAATTTGGAACAAGTATTCCATAAGATATGTACTCAAGTAAAAAGTAATTTCCTATAAGGACTAGGTGACTAAAAGATATTTTGACTATGTGATTCTCTCATGGGTAACCATGGGAAATCATATGATAGCTCATAAGACTTTCTACGAAGAATAACACAACTATGAACCCTCTAGGGTATGAATATTTGATGCCATCAAGCATGATGAATGACAAATTTGATTGAGCTTTGTCTCATGATTGAATGATTAGTGTGATGATATGTATGGATATAATGGACTATTTGTTGAAAGTTTTATGATTGGCATTTTGGGGAAACTTCGGTCTAGCCGTCATGCTGCCGAATTTTCGTCAAAATTATAGACTTAGTCATATCATTGCATGTGTCTAGTCAAAGAGGTACTATGCATGGTGACATGGAGGACCTTCAAACTTATACATAACCATTATCAGCTTAGTTTGATTTGGTTAGTACTACGTGACGATAGTCATGGAATGAGGTCATGTTCAAAAGCATTCTACTTCAAAGGAAAACTAAAGAATGCTAAGCACATACTAAGAATGAAAGTAAAGTTAAAGTAAAACATGGTTAATCTATGAGGTTGCATGTCAGTGCATGTATCCATATGGTCCATATGCATTGTGAATGTTTATTCCACGTTTTTGTATGTATGTTTACTTGTGATAATATGATTATGATGTTAATTTTAAAAGCAACTCGTTTCGGGAATTAAGTTTTCAAAATCATTAAAATTGAACCTATACATGTCCACTATCTTTATAATTAAACCTGAAGTGGCCAAGACGATGACAATGACACAATATTTGTCTAGTTGCGATCCTACTGAGAAATCTAGTATTTCTCACTCCTATATTTTTGTGTTGTCTTCAGAGGATACCAACGTTGGGCATAGTGGTGATCTTCATTAAGTTCCTGGCATTGGCACTTTGACCCAGTGATGAATGCCTCGATGATGCCTGTGAGCGCAGCTATGAGGTCTACATCTTCCATGACCATCTATTTTAGGTTCCAATCATGAGCCCATTCTTCCATCCACTTTAGCCATATAGTAAGGTTACCATGGATGACGTTCGCCCCTACTTTCAACTACCGAGGTACCCCACTAACGATGAGTTTGACTCGGATACCCATCGGACTCCGACTGTTTCATTGGATTTCGATCCTCTGGAGCCGCCCTATCTGAGCTATCACGTGGAGATTGACCCATTATCTCTCTATGTATGACTCTTGGTATTACTATTATTATCTTAACTATGATGGCCGTGGAATGAAAGTTATGTTCACCTAAGATATTTTTCATTCTTGTCGCCTCTATTTATTTTGTTCGCATGGTATGTATGAAATAGCGATATTTATATTATATGTTCACGATGCGCTCATGGCTCTTGGTTTTGGAAACAGTTTATTTGTTATTGTCAAAAAAAAAAAATTACCCCTATTTTCATATAAAAGTATTTTCAAATAGTAATATTAGTTCCGCGAGCAAAATTAACAACTAGTAATTCCATAGTATGACTTAAGCATAGAATGGGACTATTAGGTTGTTATACTATTCATTACATAACAAGTGATACTAACCGCATTTACCAAAAATACTTAGGAAGATTTAACTCATTTAGCATAGTTCTTGTCATTTTGTCTAAAGAGCGATTTTTCCTCTCAACTACAGCATTATACTGTAGAGTTCTTCAAGCAGAAAAATTATGCTCAATACCATGTTCATCACAAAAGGTTTCAAAAGGCTCGTTCTCAAACTCCCCACCATGATCACTTCTTATGGATACTATGTTAAGATTTTCCTCATTTTGGATAACCTTAGCAAGTTTTCTTAATGCTTGAAATGCCTCACTTTTATGAGCTAGAAATAATGTCTATGTAAACCTAGAATAATCATCTACAATCACTAAAGGATAGTAATTTCCTCCAAAACTCATAGTTCTAGACGGACCAAAAAGATCCATATGTAATGGTTGCAAGGGTCTAGATGGTGAAACAATATTCTTTGATTTAAAAGATACCCTTACTTGTTTAGCCTTTTGACAAGCATCACAAAGCTTGTCTTTTTCAAATCTTAGTTTTGGTAATCCAATTACTAACTCTTTCGTAACTAGCTTATTTAAGTGATCCTTGTGAATGTGCACAATTCTTCTATACCATAACCATGAATCATCTTCCTTACTCATAAGGCATTGAATATTATTTGATGAAATATCATCTAGGCTAATCATGTAGATGTTGTCTACTCTATGTCCAACAAACTTAACTTTTTTATCACTAATGCTCTCTATAATGCAACAATTTGAATCAAAGATAACTCTATTTTCTTTATCACATAATTGGCTAATACTAAGTAAATTATGCTTAAGACCATCAACAAATAAAACATTTTCTATATAGGTAGAGGGAGTTTTACCAACTTTACCAACTCCTAGTATTTTTCCTTTGTTGTTGTCTCCATAGGTCATACGTCCATGCTTCCTAGGTGTAAGAAGTGAGAATTTTGATTTACCTTCAATCATGTGCTTCGAGCAACCACTATCAAGATGCCAATTTGAGCTCTTGACCTTTAGGCACACGTACATCTTCCAACCTTGGATTTAGGCACCCAAATTTTCTTGGGTCCTTGGTTAATAGATTTAGGTAAAATACTCTTGGGAACCCACATCATCTTCCTACTAATGTCTCCATTCTTTCTAATATAACATATTGATGCACGATGCATTTTCTTGCCATAATAAAAACATGTTATGAAAAGAGAGCTACAGGTAGATGATAGACAGAAGAACTTTTTATAGTACTTTTGTTGTCCCTTCGGATTATATCCTAATCCGGCCTTATCAAACACACATCTTTGTTTTCCCAAAAATATGTCTAAGTTATTTCTACCAAGTGTGAACCTAGCAAGTACATTTTTCATATCATTATGCTCCTTTTCAAAATTTTTACAAGATGAGCATGAAAATGATGTAGTTGTATTCTTATATGATAGACATTTAGAGCAAGTAGAGTTTGCATAAATTAATCCAAGAGTTTCATTTTCAATTTTCAATTCTTCTAATTCTTCGTTTAATCTAGAAATCTCTTCTTCTAAAGACGAAATAATTTTCTTAGAGGAAACAACAAGTTTAGTAAGTCTTAAAGATTCTTCATGCAAATTATTAAAAGTATCTTGTAATTCATCAAATGAAGAAGAAAGATAAGATTAGAAGTTATTATCTCTTCATCACTTTCACTATCTATAGCCATGAGACTAAGATTTGCAACTTTATTTTCGGAGTCACTAGATGATTCAGTATCATTCTCCTCCTAAGTTATGTATGCTTTCTTGCCTTTCTTTTCTTTATTTGATTTCTTCCCAAGTTTCTCCAATTTCTTCAAATAAATTGGACAATCCTTCTTCATATGGCCAAGTTGGCCACATTCATAACACTTTTGAATAGATGAAGCATCTTCTCCCTTGTTAAAATTCTTCTTTGGTGGAAAAGGACTTCCTCTTTGGTTTCTTTTCTTCCTAAGAAATCTTCCAAACTTCTTCACAAGGAGACTAAAGTTTTCATCAATTTCTTCAACTCCTTCTAAACTATCTTTCTCATCATCGTCACTTTCTTCTTGCATAGAGGAAATGGCCTTTAGAGCTATTTCCTTTTTACTTTTGTCACTTTCCTCATGTTGATTGAGTCTATTGAGTTCCAACTCATGCTCTTGAAGTTTCCCAAAGAGAGTAGCAAGAGTCATTGTAGCCAATTTCCTTGATTTTGCTATTTCTATCACCTTTGGCTGCCATTGTCTGTTCAACATCTCAAAACTTTGTTAATTAAGTCTTTATTTGGAAATGTCTTTCCCAATGACACAAGATGATTTACAATGTGTGTAAATCTTTTTTGCATATGTTGAATACTTACATTTTGATTCATTCTAAACAGTTCATATTCATGTGTGAGAGTATTAATTCTAACCTTTTTAACTTCATTGGTACCTTCATGAGTAACTTGAAGAGTGTCCTACTTTTCTTAGGCTGTCTTGTAATTAAATACATGAAAAAATTTGTCAGGTCCTAGTACAGAGGTGATGATATCTTTTGCCTTCAAATTATATTGAACTTTCTTTTTATCTTCATCAGTCCATTCATTCCTAGGTTTTTCAACACTTTTTCCATCAATTATATTAGTTGGAGCAAATGGACCTTTTTCAATGGCATCCTATACATCTAAGTTAATAGCTTCAACAAAAATTCTCATATGAATTTTCTAACAAGAATATCCATCCCATTAAAGATAGGTGGCCTATTAATGGAAGCACCTTCTAACAAGAAAAAATTTGATGAGGCCATCACTTCTTGAAACAGTTAAGCCTTTACAAGAATTAGGTTCTGATACCACTTGTTACCAAGTGGCCTCAAGAACTCAAAAAGGGGGTAAATTGAGTTCTAAAAATTTTTATAATCTTTTTACAAAAATCATTTGTTGGAGTAAAATGTTGAAGGAATGTCTAAGTGATTGTGAATATGAGTAAATCAATGCAAGTTATTGAAGTGATAGATTAATATAGATAAACAAAATAGTGAATTTAACTTTGCAATAATGTCAAGAGTTAAGGGAAGAGAGAATCAAACACAGATTTATCCTAGTTCGGTCACCCCCCTTTGGCCTACGTCTAGTCCCTAAGCAACTACTCAGGATCTTTCACTATTCTTCAGCCCTTCAAGGCGTTTGAAAACCTTTACAATGCTTTGAGCACTCACACTTTTAAGAATCCTCACTCTAGTGCTTGAGTCACTAAAGAACAAAGGGATGCCTCACCCTCTTACAAGTTTTCAGAATGAAAAATAGTAAAATTCACTCTCTACTTAGAGTTGATGATACAAATTGAAGCAACTAAAAGTTTTCGAGAAATAACGCTTTTTGGCCACAAAACTTGATAAAAGAATCAAAGGAAAAGAAAGACGATTAAAAGTAATTAATACTTGGTCTTTCTTGTCTAAAAATCTGTCATTTAATAGGTATTTATAAGCCTTAGAAACATGCTTACCATTGGGAAATTTTGTCCCCAAAAGACATGACTTTCCAAAGCTAGCTATTATGGGCGTTCAACCGCTTTGTAATCTATTACAAGCCTTGGTAATCAATTACAAATACAATTATGGGTAAAAATTAAGAACCTTGTAATCGATTACAATTTATAGTAACCGATTACCAAAATGATAGTTTGCAAGTTTTGCTGAGAAAACCAATTGTAATTGATTACAAAGTAATTGTAATTGATTGCAATCAATTACTAGAATGTCATTTAGCAAGTTATCCTAAGAAAACCAATTGTATTCAATTGCAAAGCAATTGTAATCGATTACAAACATTGAAAATGCTTGTAATCATGACTTGATTATTTTTCCTTTTAAGTGAAGTCTATTGTGCTTCTTTTCAACCCAATTTCTTCAAGAAACACTATTTTAGTATAGTTTCCTTTTAAATAAAAGTTTATTGTTAAGATTCAAAGAAAAACTTGTTTAAACTAATTTTAAGAATAATTTGAATCTTAATCAAGATAGTGGCCAATAAGCTTACCAAAAGAAAATTTTAACAAAAAGAACCTAAGTCCTAAGAATCTAACCATGTGAACTTTGGACTCGCTCTTCATTAAGTAGGTTTGTGCCATTTCGATTGCAACCATTGATATCCACTTTGGCATCATCAAAACTTGCAATATAATCAATCACAACTTGTAATGTTGTCCATAGTCATATGATAAAATGTTCAAAAATATAAAAGGATAAAGAAAAAAATGATATGTTTCTAGAATGCCAAAAAAAATGAGTCCTAAGACTAATGTATGCATGCTCCCCCTCAACTTAAGCTTTTCTTGAAATATCTTTCCTTCTCCCCCTTTAACATCATCAAAAAACAATGAAGATGTGGGATCATAGAAGAGCCATCATTGATTACCTTTTGCTTTCTAAATCATTTTTAGAATCTGTAATAGAAGATTCTCCATCTTATCCATTCTTTTGTCCAACCTTTGCTGATGAGTTGAAGTTCACCTTGATTGGCCATGATAGTATGTTGATTTGCCAGGAGTAGATCCATCTGGACTTTAGTAGCATTTGGAAAAACTTCAACAGATCAAGGGTCTCCAAAAGGCAGTTTTTTAGTGTACTGGCTGTGACTAGCTGAGAATTGTTAGGGCTTAGAAATAGCATGAATAGTTATTCTGCCATATTTTGGTGTTGACGTCAGCAGCAACAATGTCCATGTAATAACAGGAGTAGTAGGAAATTCTTGAAATATTGTGGCAATGGTTGGATGAGGCATTGAGGTGCTCAAAGGTGCAATCTCATATTCAGCAACAACAGCTTCATTTTGCGGTTCTGCTAGCAGTACAAGTGTCCTTTCTGGCTCTATTCTTTCTAATGCAATCTCAGCTCTTTGAACCTCTGATTTTTGTTTATTCAAAGGAATCAATGGTAAGCTGATAGGTTGACTAGTTGATTATTCTATTCTTCTTTCAACTCTTTCAGAAGGTAACATAACCCTTCTCATCCCAGAAGGTGGATTAACATCTTCAATGACCACATATTGTTGGTCCACCTCCAAAGATGTAGAAAAGCTTCTTGACCTTTAGATGAGGCACCAACTGTAGCTGCCTTATCCTTTTACCTTTGCAGCCATGCCTTTGTTCTCATTCTATTTTCTACTACTTCTAGCAAGGCCTTTCTAACAGAGGAAGGAGAGAGTTCTTTAGAAGGTTGTGCAGGGACTTTCTTCACAAGCTTCTTCCCTTCCCTTCTAATTTTAGGATCCTCATATTTGTCTGAAGCTTTAGCTTCAAGTTGCTTCTATTGATCTTGAGGAAGTTGTTCCCTGATCATAATCTCTCTTTCTCTGGGTCTGGAGGGTCTTTGTTGGATCTTGCTGGCACTGTAGCATTTATTGGTTGTGCAGCAATGGCAGATGCTTCATCTTCTGCACTACAAGAAGAGGATTCTTTAGTAATCTTCTCTTGCTGTTTCTTCTTTTTTCAGAGACAAGGGAGACACTTCTCTCATGCCTCCTTTTCTTTCTGAGTTCTTCAGAAGGTTTGGATTTAACTTTCTGGAGAGGAGTTTGCCTACTCTTTGGCTCCTTCTTTTTCTTCTTCTCTCCCTCTTTTTCAAGGCCTTGAACTTTCAAGCCTATGATAAAGAATGTTTTCTTGGTGGTGGAAAGATGTTTTTCATCCTTCTTCTGTCCATCAATAGGAAGTTAGGCTCTTGCAAATACATGTATAAGGAGCATACCATAGGGCATAACAGCATGACTCATTCTTGCTTCATCAATAACCGAGAGCATGTAGTCCAAGATCAATCTAGCCAAACTTGTCCTTCTTCTAGTCATAAAGGAAAACATCACCATTTGGTCCACTTCTGTCATAACATTAGTGTTTTCCATTCTGGGAAGCATACTGTATTGGACCATAGAATATTAGCCCTAACAATAATAAGAAAATTTGAAGTATGAATGTTTCTTATGTGCATGTCTCTTTTGCCAGTAAGTACTTCAAAGACTTCCTTTTCAGTGGCTCCAAGCTGTTCCTACCATTTGGCACCATCTCTACATAGAACACCTTCATTAGGTGTGTTGGTGACTTGAACCAGATCAGAAGGAAGCACTTGAATCTCAAAGCTTCAGATAACGCTCCTTAATGATGTATTGTCTTCATTAACAGAGGCAAGAGTGTTGTAGAATGCGCCAACTAGCCCTATGTAGACATCCTTAGAGATTCTCAAAAACTCGTTCCACCCTTAGAACTCGAAGACTTCTACAATCTGAGGAAGGAAGGGGAAGTTTGCCAAGTTAAAACTCCTTCCAAAGGCAATGGGCCTGATAAAGAAGTTTCTGTGAAAGTTTTTCTGCATTTCTTCATCATCAAATATGTAAGGAAAGCAGTAGTCTCCCTTTTTCATCATGATGGTTTGAAATAGTAGAAGGTTGAAAGTGAAGAAGGGAAAGTATATCAGCTAGGTGTATAAAGGAAAGAGCAAAGGTAGGATGGTTTGTGAACGAAGAAGATGAACAATGAGAGGTTTTTCTCAGTAACTCGGGAAGTGAAAGGTTGATGTGGTAAGTGACGGTTAATGAGGAAAACTGATGATTAAAGCATGTGAACAGTTTTCGGTGTGCAAATGATATCGTTTTAGGTTATGTAACCTTTTGGTTTTCCCACTTCAACGACAACGTGGCATAAGAAGTTATGTGTGAGGCCCACATTTTAGAACCATTTTAGTTCTTCAAAAGCTTGATGTTTATGAGAAGCTTAAGTCACCATTTTGATGAGGGAAGAAAATTTTCATAAATGAACTGAGAAACTTTCTGAAGTCTTCTCTTTGAATCATTTCTGAATCCATCTTTCTCAACTTATACAGCACACCATTCCTTTCTTAACCAGGTCGATAACCAATTCTAAGATAACTTTCTGAACCATATAAGATAATTATCTTATCTATCTAAAATAACTTTCTAAGCCGGTTCTTTAACCCTTTCTTGATGTGGTCTTTCTGAGGCACACTTTAACGTTGAAGAACTTTATCCAGAAAGCAAATCCCATTGAGAAGTAGCAATCTCAGCTTTAAACTTTTGCTCAAGAAAAGAAGGTACCAAATGCAATGTACATGAATAATCAAAAGCTAGTCATGCTCAGAAGGTTCCTTATATGACAAAAATGATCTTCAGCTAAGGATTTGGTAAAAATGTCAGCAATCTGGCTTTCAATATTAATAAATCTTAGCTCAATATCTCCTTTCTGAACATGATCTCATATGAAATGATGCTTGATGTCAATGTGCTTAGATCTAGAGTACTGAATGGGATTCTTTGTGAGATTAATTGTGCTAGTATTGTCACATAGGATAGGGATTTTGGTATATCTCAAATTGAAATCTTCTAGTTGTTGCTTAATCCACAAAATCTCTGTACTACAATTTGTAGCAGACACATATTTAGCCTCTGTGGTTGAAAGAGCAATAGTGTCATGCTTCTTGCTTGACCATGTTATTAATGACTTTCCAAGAAAGCAACAACAACCACTTGTGCTTTTTCTTTCAACTCTATCTCCAATAAAATCGTCATCATAGTAGCCTGTAACATTGCAAGCAGTACCTTTCTCGTACCAGAGAGCAAGATTAGTAATACCAACTAGATATCTTAGAATTCTCTTAACAACATTCAAGTGTGGTTGTTTAGGATTGGATTGGAATCTAGCACAAATTCCTACACTTAATCGCAAGTCAAGTCTACTAGCAGTAAGATACAATAGGGATCCAATCATACCTCTATAAAGAGTTTTAGAAAATTTCTCACCATCTTCATCAGCTTCTAGAACTTGAGAAGGATGCATATGAGTATTGATGCTCTTGGCCTTGTCCACATCAAACTGTCTGAGCAAATTATTAGCATATTTTTCTTGATGAATCCGGATTCCATCCTTCTATTGTTTGATATGTAGTCCAAGAAAGAATTTTAGTTCTCCCATCATATTCATCTCAAATTCTCCCTACATAAGCTTAGAGAAATTCTCACACAAATTTTGATTAGTTGCTCCGAAGATAATATCATCAACATAAATCTAAACAATTAGAAAATCTTTTTTTTCATGCAAAATGAATAATATGGTATCAACTTTTCTTTTTACAAAACCATTTTTGATTAGAAAAGAGCTAAATCTTTCATACCAAGCTTTAGGAACTTACTTTAAACCATATAGAGCTTTTGAAAGTTTAAAGACATAGTGACAAAGGTTTTCATTTTCAAAACTAGGAAGTTGTTTAACATAAACTTTCTCATATATGAAACCATTTAAAAAGGCAGATTTTACATCCATTTGAAATAACATAAACCCTTTGTATGCAGCATAAGCAAGTAGCATTCTGATTGCTTCTAATCTTGCTGCAGGGGCAAAAGTTTCATCATAATTAATGCCTTCTTAGTAATTGTAACCTTGAGCTACTGCTCTTGCTTTATTTATGATAACCTTTCCATTTTCATTAAGTTTGTTTCTGAACACTGTCCTAATAGCAGATTATCCTTTTGGTAGTGGGATAAGAGTCCAAACTTTGCTGTTCTCAAACTGAGATAATTCCTTTCATTACTTCAATCCAGTTTTGATCCATCAATTCTTGGTCAATACTTTGTGGTTGAATTTCAGATATAAGAGCAAGATTGGATTCCCTTCTGAGTGAAGATCTTATTCTAATTCCTTGAAAAGGTTCACCAATAATTTGGTTTTGAGATACAGCTCTCAAGTCTCTTACATAGTGTATCTTCGCTTCAAAAGGGTACCTTCTGGATCTTTAGAAATATAGTCAGAAATATGTTGATGAGAAGGAAGTTCAAAAACATCATCATCATCATTACTTGTGGCAATCTGAAGGTTCTACTGATGCTAGGAATTGTCATTTAATGACATATTTTCCATATCTTCTTCCAGATTTGCAACCTTCTGATTTAGGTTATTTTTTCTTTCCATGAAGCGTGTATAAATTATTTCTTCCACAATTTGAGTCTTCTTGTTGAGCACTCTATAAGCTTTTGAAACAAAAGAGTATCCTAGGAAGATTCCAGAATCAAATTTGGGATCAAACTTTGAAAGTTTGTCCTTTGTGTTAAGTATAAAACATTTAGATCCAAATATATGGAAATAAGAAATGTTAGATTTTCTTCCTTTCCATAGTTCATAGGGAATTTTCTTGAGAATAGACCTTAAGAAAACACGGTTTTGAATATAGCATGCAGAGTTAACTACTTTCTCACAAAGCCTTTTGATAAACCACTTTGGAGAAGCATAGTTCTGGTCATTTCTTGCAACGATCTATTCTTCCTTTCCACTACCCCATTATGATGAGGAGTTCTAGAAGAAGAAAGGTTATGAGAAATGCCATTTTCATTACAAAAATTTTCAAAAAAATGATTTTCAAATGCTCCACCATGATCTGATTTGATGGAAGCGATATAGCAACCTTTTTCGTTTTGCATTCTTTTTGAAAAAGATTCGAAGGCCTTACAAGCTTCTTATGGATCAGGAATATAACCCATGTCAATCTTCAATAATCATCCACAATGACTAAACCATTTTTCTTACCACCTAGACTGGTAGTTCTAGTTGGTCCGAAAAGATCAAGATGTAAAAGCTCAAGTGTAGTTGAAACCACATTTTTGCAATGGAAAAAACTTTTGGTCTGTTTGCCTCTAGGACAAAACTTGTAGGATAAGTCATTTTCAAAATTGATTTTAGGCAAACTTTTGACTAGCTCCTTTTGAGAAATCTCATAAATCAACTTCATATGAGCGTAACCAAACTTCTTGTGCCATAGCCACTTTTCATCTACGAAGGAAGCTAAGCATTTTACATTTTAATCTAGAAGGTCATGTAGACATAATATATAAGTATTATTATGCCTTCGAGTAGTAAGAATGATTTTATCAGTAGTGGAATCCTTAATAATACATTGCGAAGGTTCAAACACAACTTTGTAGCTTTGGTCACAAAATTGACTAATGCTCAGAAGGTTGTGAGTTAACCCTTCTACTAACATAACATCATTTATTAAATTGGAATTGTTCTTACCAACATTACATATATTAATGATTTTGGATTTGATTTCGTTGGCAAATTTCACTATTCCACCATCCTTGGGTCTGAGATTTCTGAGCCAAGATTTATTTTTAGTTATGTATCTAGAGTACATACTGTCTAGATACCACTTATTTTCCTTTTAATGTAGTGATTTAAGATACACCTGCATCAGAAGTAACTTTAACTTTAGATATCCATATCTTCTTGGGTCCTTTTGTATTAGGTGAGTTTTTGGGCTTTTTCACTTTCTATTTACCTTTCCTTCCGGAGAAGTATCTTTCAGAAGAGTGTCCCTTTTTTAAACAGTACATACATGGAGAAATTTTAGACTGTGGATCTTTGGATGAAATCTCATTCGTCTCTTCTACATATTGTAACACCCTAATAAACCCATACTACGCTTAAGTCGTATTACGGCGTTTTATTAGTTGTTACTTATGCTCGTGGAAAATTAAACTTCACTTGAAATTAAATTATGCGGAAAATACGGTAAGATTTTTTTTTTTTTGAACACACAACGCTTTGGAAAGTAAAGCCTTGAACGAGAAGGTAGATAGAGAAAGAGCGTGTCGCATAAAATAAATACCCAAATATCATAAGACAAGAGAAAGGTAAATAAATGGAAATTCACAAATACATTGCATTAATTAACTAATCCTTACATCCATATGAGTTCATAATATATATAGATATATGTAAACATTACATCAAAGAAAGCTCATGGTCATGCCATGACCTAAGTACTAGGTACTACTAAAGACTTCATTGACAAAGCTCCTCTCAAAAAGAATATGCGAAGATGTAGAGTGACGGTCGCTATGAGTCCCAAAATAGCTTCATCTGGCATTCCACATCGTACGTCTGCTCGGAGTGCGGTGGCTCCAAGCTCCACTCCATTGGGTGTGCCAACAAAAATCTGGTGACGATGCGGAAAAGTAACTAGAGTGAGAAATAAGATTTCTCGATGGGACTCAAACCCACACGGAGGTGTCATCGTCATCGATCCCACCATACACTTCTTAAGAAATAGGTGTGAACATACAAGATTGATTACTTACAGGATTATCGAAAACATAATTATCCGAAGTGGATTCACTTTTAAGCATACGTTCTTATTAGAAGCATTGAAGTAAAATAGGTAAACATATGAAAGCAGACATTCCATGAGTTAGTAGTTTTCTTGGCAAAGTCTCTTCTTTGTCTTTCTTATCTCGGTTTACTTGACTTGTAACCCTTTCTACGGCTATGCCTCCTTCACTGGTGGACCGAAATCCCTTTTCTTTTCTTTTCTTATCTTAAGTCCTTTTCTTTTCACCCACTAAACATAAGTGGTAATGAGCTCATACCGTGGCCGTCGCCACCATAAAATTTCGATACTTACACTAGCTGGGTCATGCCATGCCTCATGTAAGCCCTATCCCCTATACTCACACTAGCTGGGTCTTGCCATGCCTCATGTAAGTCATGGGTGAGGGGAACTTACTTTGGGTCACCTTCCCTTTTGAAGGATCACACCCTTAGTTTACTTTCTCTTCTTATTAAGGCTTATGATGCAAAATATTTCTAAGTCCACAATTTCTACAAAATTTCGGCAGCATAACGGCTAGACCGAAGCTTCCCAAAATTTTGCCAAACAGAATACCAGTATCACAGCATCATATCATATCATCATATCATATCATCATCATCATATCATCATTATCATGTCATCATTATCATGGCATCATAATCACATCATCATGCTTGCAACATAAACAGAGGCATATTCTCAAGCGAAGTCTTATGAGCTTAGCTTAGTAAATTAGGTGCAAGCTTTTACATTGGCTTTCGTTTTATTGATTCCTTCTTCTCAATTATTCTAACTTGACTTATATGATTTTCATATTTTAATTTGGAAGATTTATAGTTTAGGTTTTGCATTATAGTTTGATTAGAATCTTATGAACTTAATCTAGTACATTAACTACATTTACATTCGATTTTTCGTGTTATTCGCTTCTTTTGATGAGGATTAAGTGAGCTTAGTATTTTATTCTATCTAGTCCTCATTAAGTAAATTATGAAGTTTCATTACTTTAGGCTAAGGCCTTTTACCTTTTTAAGTCATTTATGCATAGTCTGACTTAAGGTTAAGTTTTGACAGTTTTACTTTTACCTTAGGCAGTAACTTTAAAAATTTACCATAATTTGGTATTTTATCCTTTTAATGCGAAATTTTATATGCTTATAGGGTTCTGAGTCTAGTTTTTAACAAAAGAAGTCCCACTCAAAAATTCGTTGTCTAACTCCAGATATGCATATTTTATTCTGACTGTTCAGTTTCTAAGTTCACTCCCGGTACAGTGGATTGTTACCTCTCATTATAATTGCTCAGAGGGAATCTGAGAAAACTGTTTTATGGGTTTATTCCTCTATGTCTTATCTTTCATTTAAACTTGGTCTCACTCAAAAATCATTTTTGTAGCTCGAGTTATACACATTTTAGTGTAGACTGCCCAGACAGAAACCAATCCGAGAACAGTCCATTTTGAAAAATCATATCTCGCTCATTTTAACTCCGAATCTTATGTATTTTATATGTATGGAAAGCCCTCTGAGTCTATTTTCATATAAAATTGGTTCCGCTAATTTCTGAGTTTTCTGGAAAAAGTTATACCATTCGGTTTACAGACTACTAGAAAATCCAGATTTCACGTTTTGATTTTTCTCATGTTTTCTCCAAAACACTCAACCTCACTTTCAAGAAACCATTCTCAAGTTATAAAACACTCATATACCATGAAAGATTAGTGAAAAACTAACATGTTGGAGTTCAAAAATATTGAGTTCAGCCATGCATCACACCAAACCGAAAACATGTTTTCAACAAATAACCATACAAGCAACAACATCTCATTTTATGACAAGAATGGCTATAATGCCCATAATCAATCTTTAAAATCACCTAGCTATGGAGAGCATAGGAGTTCTAAAGCTTGAAAAACATAGAAGAAGGAGGGGTTAGAGTCACTACCGAATGGGTTTCTTGAGGAGTAGAAAGAGTTGATGAGTTGGAGATGACCCTCCTCCTCCTTGAGCTTGATAATGGGGCTAAGTGAGTGTTTGTTTTGCTTCCTCAAGAACCAAAGAGGGTGGTCCTTGAAGGGCTTGTGGAATGGTGAAAGGAAAGAGAGTTGGGTGGGTGTGGAAGTGGGAAGAAGAGCAAGAGGAATTGGAAGAGTAGAAGAGCTAGAATGAGGCTTAGAGAGAAGTGAGAGCTTAGGCTTGTAGTAAGAGGATGAAAATCACAAATGAGAGAGTGGGGGCTGTTTTGGGGCGCAAAAATGGGGCAAAAGTGGGCTGATTGCTTTGCCTCTCTAACAAGCAAGAGAGAGTAGGTGAGTCTTACTTCTTTTTCAAGCAAAAGGGCTAGGAACCTTGGGGTAAAAAGGTGAGTTGTGTTTCTCTTGAGTCTTGGAGGCGTCCTAATGTCCAATTTATGTTTTTCTCTAGGGGTTAAAGGGGAGTACCCCTCTTAGGATTTGGTTGCTTGTCTAAGACTCATCCAAGTGTCAAGATCTAATGGTGGATGACAAGGATCCTAGTCTTGGCTTTTGATCTAATGGTGTAGGATTAAAGAGATTGAATGAAGGGTGAGATGTTGCTCCTCCTTGGTATGTCTTTTTAGGGCATATGCATGGAAGAACTTTTATCTCTAAATGTTATTAGAATTATTTAAATGTAATTTAACTTAATTGGCTTAATTACCCATGAGTTAACTCTTGTCAATTACACTTTTTATGATGTCTTGCATTACGGTCAAGCATATGCTTAATTTGGGGTTTAATTTTTCAAGAGTTGTCTTAAGTGTCTTAATCATTATAAACTTAATTAATAAGGTTAGGTTGTCTTACTTTTGTTTTGGCACCTTCGAGTAATTAAGGATTAGACGATTAAGGTTTTATTAAAACGCTTAGGACATTATGATTAAATTGTTGGCTAGACTTAATTTACTAAGCTCTTGCTCTCGGGATTAATCGATTAATTTTTCAATTAATCGTTAACCTCTCTAATTAGCCAGGATCATAGAGCTAATTAGCATAGACAAAAATTGGGGATGTTACACATATCCTAATCTTGTTTTGTCAAGATATGGTTTTTGGCTTCCAAGCATAAGATTGAGATTTTTTGAGCCATTTAACATTTTCTTAATATCATATTTAAGAAGTTTAACTAAGTTCTGAATATCAATGCAAGCAATCTAATTAACTTCAGAAACTTTAGTCTTCCTTTAAAAGATCAGTATTTTTTTTTTTCTAACTCCTCATTCTTAGTCTTGAGTTTTTCGAAATCTAGAAATAGTTTTTGAAAGTTTTTCTTTAAAGAGGCATAGTAAGAAGCAAGTAGCTAAGAATCATCCAAGAGATCACCATAGGATTTTTGAAGATCTTTAAATGAAGTTTCAAGTTCAGAATCAAATACCTCAATTTCTTCTTCTAATATAATGCCAGTCATGAAGTAGAGATTTGCTACAATTTCTTCCTCACTTTGTGAATTAGCATTATTCTGTTCTTCATTCAAATCCTCCTATGTAACCATCATAGTCTTCTTCTTTGTAGTCTTCTTTCTTAAGGCTTTCTTCAGGCCAGGACATTTAGATCTGACATGTCCAGGTTCCTTGCATTCAAAGTAGATGATCTTATCTTGCTTGACCTTACCCTTTTTGTCTTTCTTGGGAACAAGGTTCTTCTTCTTCCTCGTAATCCATGCTTTTGAGATCTTCCTTGCTAAATGTGCAATCTCGTCATTACTTTCATCAGAGGAATCCTCTTCTTCTTCTTCAGATTCTTCTGAAGCTTTCATGGCTTTGGAAGACTAAGTCCTCTTCTGGGTGGACTTCAAAGCAATAGATTTTCCCTTCTTATCAGCCTCATCAGAGACTTTATTTAGCTCAATCTCATGAGTCTTTAATGACCCAATGAGAGCATCTAAGCTAAGAACATCCAGGTCCTTATCTTCATGAATAGCCATGACTTTTGGATGCTAAGTCTTTGAAAGACTTCTCAGAATCTTTCTCACCATTTCTGTATTAGTGTACCTTTTGCCTAAGGCCTTCAACTGGCCTTTCTCATGCTCTAGCATTTTAAACATTTCATATTGATGAACTGACATCCTAATCTTGGTTTCTTTGACCTGATTCGTTCCTTCATGAAGCACTTGAAGTCTATCCGAGATTTCCTTGGTTGAATAATAGAATATGATTTTGTCATATTCACTTTTGCTCAAGGCACATGCGAGGAGATACTTTGCCTTAGTATTCATTTGAACTTTGGTCTTGTGTTGATCAGTCCATTCATTTCTTAGAATGGTTATGACTACAACAGGTGGAGATTACTCTAGATCAGCAACTACTTGAGATGCTGGTTGCTTAACTGTGGGTATATAATCACCATTTTCTATTACATCCCACATATCTAGGCTTTCGGACTCGATGAAGAGTCTAACTCTATCCTTCTAGTATGGATAATCTTCACCATTAAAGTAAGGAAGATGATTGATGGAGTGGCCTTCTACAATATGATTTATTAGTTGAGCCATTTGATAGGATCTTTGACCTTTGCAACCATTAGGAAGCCCAACCCCAGATTTAGGCTCTGATACCAATTGTTAGAAGAGATAACATGAGAAGGGGGTTGAATCATGTCTTCACTAAAATTTCTTAAACTTGAAAGCTTTTTAGAAAACAACTTTCTCAAGTTCTAGACTTGGAATGCGGAAGCAGTTGTTAGATAGAAAAATGTTTTGCTTTATAAAAGAATGCTTCAATGATTTAAATGTTGCATAGATTTAAGAATGAAATAAATACTGCAAGTGAAAAAGGGAAAGATAGAAGGATCACACAAAGAGATTTATCCTGGTTTGGCCAAACTAATGCCTACGTCTAGTCCCCAACTTTTTGTTGAGATTTTTATATCAAGAATTTTCTTTTTCCAAGCCTTTCCAAGCTTTACAACCAAGTAGTCTTTCTCTAGCCTCTCCAAGCTTTACAACTGAATAGTCTTTGCCAAGCCTTTCTAAGCTAAATGAGTAATATTTTTCCTAGCCTCTCCAAGCTCACAGTGACTACTATTGGGTCTAGTTACAAGAGATATTTGAAGATTTTTGTGTTTACACTCACACTAAACTTTTATACAGAGCATAAATCAATGAGGCACAGTGAGTGACTTCTCTATATTCTCAAAATGAGAATGTTATCTATTACACACCTATAGATAAGGTTTTACAACAGAAGTTACAATGAGTAACTTTCTAGAAAATTTGAAAGTCGAGAAGGATAAAGACATGAAACAGTTGCTCCTTTTTGAAAATTTGAATAGTGTCTCTATCTTCTTCTTCATTTTCAAGCTTTATATAGACTTGAGATGTTACTGTTGAAGCTTGCAGATCTTGAACCTTGTATTACTATGATCCACTGGTCTATGACTGGAAAGAGAGAGTACAACTTTCTTCTTTAACAAGTTGAAATGACATAAAAGTGTTAACGTAGTCGTTGAGGTCTTCACCAACTTTTCAAACTTGTCAGCATTTTCATTTCAACTTGTTAAATCATATTTGACTTTTTGAACTTCTCAATGAAGCATATAGAATAAACTTTAGTGGTAAGATACTTCGTGAGTAGGGGTGTTCATGACTCGGCCCGGCCCGATAACCCGTCCTAGCCCGAAGGTTAATGGGTCAGGTTCGGGTTTGGAATTTTAACCCACTGCATTTTTCAGGCCGGGTTCGGGTCATACTTCAGGTTAGCCCGACCCGACCTGAAGTCATATGATTATGTAGAAGTTATATTTTTTTAACAACATTAGTCATAAATTGTGATATTTTTATACTTCTATTGATATGTTTTACATAACATAATGTTATTTTTGTATTGACATAATTTGCTTTGAAATATGTATTGTAAAATGTCTCTTAAATTTTATTTGTAACTTCTAAAATTTCATGATTTTACTATGTATAATGTTCAAATTTACATATATTGTGTAAATGTCGGGTTGACCCAGTTATTTTCGGGTTATTATCAGGTCGGGTCTAGGTTCTAAAAAATGACCCATCAAAAAATCGGGCCAGGTTTAGGTCTACCTCAACCCGGCCCAACCCGTCCCTTGAGCACCCCTATTCGTGAGGATGTACCCTTCTAGATTAAGTTATCTCTCTGAATGAGGTGTGACCCTTTTCGTGCCATGCTTTTCTTTTCTGGTGGTTTACCACTATCCTTCTAAACTTTCTATTTTGTTCCTGAGTGAGTAAACATATGAGACACAAAGCGATAGATCCAATATAATCACATTCAAAAAGAGTACCACGGATTTTGTTGCTTTGTTTTATATGATGATCTTTTAGCTTTGAAGCATACCGTTTTACTCACAAAAGGATGTGTCTAACAAATCATTTGTAATTCAAGAAATTTACTTAAAGCTTGATTTGATATCCATCAAAACCTTTAAAACTTCAAACATCTAAAGCAGAAAGACTTTTTTAGTTGGGCATTAGAGTTTACAGAAGGGTCTATTGGTAAAGCATATATTTTAGAAGAAATATACAATTTTGCTTAGATGTATCTAATCCAAGCCTACAAACAAGTGACACTCAAGTTGAGTATTGAATGATTCAAGAGATAGCTTATCATCCATCCAAGTTTGTGATTTTTTACAATGGCTTAATAGTCAATGGAAATGGATTCCACACTAAAGACTACGAATAGAATAAAGCTACCATGAACAATAAGGTATGTGTTAAAGGAAATTTTTATGACGAGAAGGACTTGGACTATTGTGGAGTTGTTGAGGAGGTTTTGGAATTGTCATGATAGGAAATTGGAACAAAGTATTTATCTTACAATGTCACTGGTTTGACCCAATTAATGGAGTCAACATTAACAAGAGAGGGTTGGTTTACATAAGTATAAATCGAGGCTTCACAACAAGTATATTATACAAAATATCCACAAAGCTGAAGTAGAGCTAGTGGTGAACAGTGGGCAACTTGCAAGCTTTGACAGAAACTCTTCATGACTGATATATTGAATGATGAAGATGATGGATCAAATGAGTCAGCTATTGTTGATTATTACTAAGATGATGGATCCATAATAAGAACACACAATATTGTTACAGAGGTCTAGAGGTGTAATCAAGTCAAGTTGTTCAAGTGAAAAACAGATCCAAACTAATCAATTTTAATTGGTTTGGTTTGATTCGGGTTCAAGATATTTTTCGACCAAATCCGAACCAACCAAATTTGGGTCAGTTTGGCTGAAGCGGTTGAGCACTACAAGAAACACATGAAAAATAGATATTATCGACGAACAAGAACTTGTCGGTGTTACCGATGGATTTTTCGATAAATAATGCAGAAAAATGAATTTTTAGTAAAATTTAACATAGTTGCCGGCAACTTCATTAGTAATATATGGCGCCAACATGCACGACATGGTGTGAATTATTATCGACGGAAAATGCATAAAAAATCTCCTAAACATATTTAATAAAACTACCGATGGTTTTACATAGGTAATTATTAATTTATTTTTTAGTTTATTTATAGATAATAAATTACGAATGGGTTGTCCTTGGATAATTATTATTTTAGTTTTATTTATTTATTGGTAATAATTAATAATGAACTGATGGTCGATAATTATTAATCTAATTTTAATTTTTTAAGTCTAGTTATTACCAAGGGTCCATCATTGGTAACTTTTTATTTTTTATTTTTTTTCCAAACTATCGATGACTTTTTTTATTAAATTTTTTTATGCATTAATTTTTTTGTTGAAGTAACTTATGGATATACCATCACTAATGTTGCACCTTCGTGTGTCATTTTATGTTTTAAAATCATTCAAATACTAATAGATTTACCGATAGATTTGACACATTCTAGTTCACTAATATTTTTATCAAGATTATCTATTGGTAATGATTTTAAGTGAAATGTGTCAGCTCCAATACCCTTCAGAAGCCACTAAGTGGTCTGAGCTATATCAAGCTAAGGGTTTTGATTAGCAATAAATCAATTCTTAATAAAATCTTTTGTGTGAACTAACGATTCGTTCAAGTGTTTGTTCTCATTTACACTAGATCACATTGTATGCACATTGATGAGAGTTGAATCATACGAATTTTGAAACATCCTTAATTTTGCTTCATGTTAAATTATCTCAATAATCCTGACCAATTAGGCACTTAATAAGAAATTAAAAGATTAAGGCTTAATTAAAGAATTTATATGGCAATTTAGAAGAGAGAGTTAAGAGAATGCTTAATTAAGATTAGAGAATTTTTAATTAAGTGAGTCAAACTCTTAATAGCATAATTATGCACTAATCACTAATAATTAACTTAACTGAGTTTAATTAAAGATAATTAATTAAGCTTAATTATAAGTTTAATTTTTTAATCATATTCTTGTGTGTTAATTACTAATTCTTACTTAATCAAGTTAATTAAGTTGCAAGAACACTTAATCACGTTATAAAAATTCAAATTAAGTCAACTAGACAATAAAGTAAAGAGTGATGTCATTAAAGCAAAAAGCATGAGACAAGAGTACTTTTTGCAAGAGTTAGTACATAATTTGTCCCCTCATCATCCAATTTATCTCCTTAATCACTAATTAACACAAGATAACACAAAATGACACAAATATCTCCCCCAATGCCTTAATAACCTACAGCTAAGACACATGCACACATCCACACACACACACACACACACACACGCACACTCATTTTTCATTTTCACACTTTCATTATTTGTCTAAACTCTTAAATCCTCCAACTTCTCTCTATATTCTCTCTTCTTCCTCTTCATCTTCTTCATCATTCTCTACCTCCATATCCAAACTTTCTTCACTAAGCCCTTCAAAGACCACATCTTTTGGTCTTTGAAAAAAAGATTCAAACACTACAGGACTCATTTTCATCAAGAACTCAAGAGCTCTCTTATTCCTCATTCAAATCCGTCACCTTCATCCACTGGGAAGAACACCATCTTCTTCATTTTCTTCTTCTTGGAGGTGCTAAACTCATCACTAGGTAGTGATCTTTACTCTTTTCTTTTTGTTAATTAAGAAGCTTGAAGCTTGGCTCTCACCATGGCCAAGATCTTCAAGTGAGAACTTGAGAAAGTTTCCTTTTTTGAAAAAAAGTTTGATTGTTGAACCTTGTTTATGAGTGTTTATGTCAATGTCTTGAGTTTTCTTCATGAATGCCCTAAAAGTTTCTATTTTTAATAAAATATGTTTGGATCTTGTTCATGAGCTACTCTTGCTTATTAAAAGTTTCTCCCTTTGAATGCTTTAAAGTTTCCATTTTTCTTTCTTGATACATGAGTTTCTTAATTTTTCCTTATGGGTTGTTGAAAAAGAATGATGTTCTTGGTTGTATTTAGTTAAAAGTTTGTTTCTTCTCTTATAATGAGCTTATGATTGGAAAAGTTCTCATATTTACATGTTTTTCATGACTTGATAAGGCTATCCACATTCCTAAAAGCATAAAACTTTAAAAAGTTTGCTTCTTGATGTATAAAAGTAGCACTACATTCATGCTTCTTTAAAAGTTTCATTTTGTTCTTTTTGAAGACAAGGATATGTATAAAGGTCCCAACTTTTTAGAACATGAAGCTTTTTAAATCATAAAAATGAGAACTTGTCACTTTATGTCTTGAAGATTAAATCTTGAAGACAAGACCTTTCATAAAGTTTCAAACTTTAATCAAGAATGTAACTTTTAAGTCATAAAAATGTTGACTTGCAACCTCTAAATTGTAAAGATTGAATCTTGAGTCAAATCATGAATAAAATTATTAATCTTTCTTCAAGAAAGAATCCTTTAGATTTTAAGACAACTTTAAATCATAAAGTTGGAATCTTGATGGTCTTATAATGGTAAAAAGTGTCAACTTTCTTAAAGAATAAGACTTTTAAGTCATAGAACTAGCATCTTGTATCATCTTCTTATAAAGGTTGAATCTTTAAAACAAGAATATAATTTTAGAGACTCATACTTTTATAAAGGATAAAACTTTATAATCACTTTCATAAAGTATGCAACTTTATAATCATAAAGGTGAAATCTTGCTATTCTAATTACTAAAATTTGAATCTTATAACTTGTGAAAATAAAAAGTATCCCCTGATGATTGGTGAACATGGTGATGTTGGGTTTATGAGTGTGGTTATGAATTGTTATGACTCAATGACTCAAAGGACTAGAGGATTCTCGAAATCCTTTGGGAACAGAAGTATGATTAGGCCTCTAAGCATACCATGAACCTACGAATCACTAAGTGCACTATCTCAAGGAAAGGAAGGGAAATAATTACCTAACTTAGTTAACTTGAACAAAGTGTTCCATAAGATATGTACACAAGTAAAAAGTAATCTCATATAAGGACTAAATAACTAAAAGATTACACACATTTATTTTAGCTATGTGGTTTCTCTCATGAGTAGACATGAAGAATCATATTATGGCATATAAGATTTTCCACAAAGAATAACACAATTATAAACTTCTTTTAGGGGATGAACGTATGATGCCTTTAAGCATGATGTATGATTAATTTGATTGAGCATGGACTCATGATTGAATGATTGTGGATAATTGGTATGATGATGTGAGATGGATATAATTGGTTGTTGGTTGAAATTTCCATGTTTGGCATTTTGGGGAAGCTCTAGTCTAGCCCTTATGCTATCGGATTTCCACTAAAATTATGGACTTAGCCATAGCATTACATATCTACATGTGTCTTGTCAATGATTGCAATGCATGAAAAATGTGGTTATAACAAAAGAAAAGAAAGAATGGGATATAACCCTTCAATCACTTCGATAAGAAAAGTGAGAGACAGTAATCCACAAAGACTCAAGGAACCTCTATGGGAGAGGCAAAGGTGACATGGAGGACCCTCCAACTTAGAGATAACCATTATTAGTTTAGTCTGATTTAGTTTAGTACTGCATGACGACGATTACGGAATGAGCTCATGTCCAAAAGTAATCTATTTCAAAAGAAAAGTAAAAAATGTTAAGCACGTGCTAAGATTGAAAGTAAAGTCAAAGTAAAACCATGGTCAAGTTAATGAGGTTGCATATAAATACATGTATCTATATTGTCCATATGCATCATGAATGTTCCTTCCATGTTATAGCATGTATGTTTTTGTGTGATGTTATGATTATGATGTTAAACTTAAAAGCAACCCGCTTCGAGATTTATGTTTTCAAGATTATTAAAATTAAACCTGTGCATGTCCACTATTTTTATAATTAAACCCGAAGTGGCTGGGATGATGAGGACGACATAGTAGTTGTTTAGTCACGATGCTATTAAGAAATCTTGTATTTCTCACTTCTTCATTTCCATGTCATCTTCAGAGGATACCGGTGTCGGGCACAATGGTGATTTTCGTTAAGTTGCCGATGATGCATTGACACTTTGACCTGGTGCTGAATGCATCTGTACTGACTGCTCAGGCAGTGACGCGGGTCTACATATTCCATAGCCGCCAGTTCCATGCACTTGTGATAAGTCCTTTTTCTGCCCTCACGAGCCGTTCGAGGGCATTACCATGGATGACATTCGTCTACCTTTTCATCCTCTGAGGAACCCGACAGATGGGGATTTCCACTCTGACACTCGGTTGACACCAACTATTTCGATAGAGACAGATCCCTTCGAGTCATCATACCCAACTTATTCTATGGGATCCTACCACTCAGAGCCGTCTCAACCTTCAGTGATTCACCTGTCTTCCGATTCTTCTATTTCGTTTGTTGGCCCAGCTCTACCCCCGATTCACAGTTGTGGGTTCATTCGCAGCCGCGTTGTACCCTGCAAGCATGGGCATGCACAAGGAGGTGGACTTGGAGGTGATGTACCCAGTGGAATCGGGAACGGTTACCTTCCGTTCGACGGTTGACCTGGATAGTGCATGCGGAGCTGATCACAAGGATAGCCTCTTTTTTGGTTGGTGATTATAGGGTTATCATTTTCTTTGGCAAGTATGGGTGGATGAGATTTTAGATGTATTTTCTTTTCCCTGTATTCAGTTAGGTTTTATTTTGTAGGGCCGACAGTAGATATCGAACCCATGATTATTTATGTATGAATCTTTGCACTACTATTAACTATGATGGCTATGGAATGATATAATGTTTATCCACAATGATTGTTAATTATGTCGCCTCTATTTATTTTATTTGCACTGCTTGTATGAGATAGCGACGTTCGATATTATACTTTCATGCGCGTGAATGGTTGTTGGTTTTCAAAATGATTTATTCATGTTCTTATTGCTCAAAAGAAAAAAAAAAATTACCTCTATTTTTAGTATAAAGTAATTTCAAATGGTAATGTTAGTTCCCCAAGCAAAAGTAATAACTAGTAATTCCATAATATAACTTAAGCATAGCATGGGACAATTAGGGTGTTACAAATTTTTTTCATTAAATAATTTCTCTCTCTTTATATATATATATAAAACTTTTTTTCAAGAGAATTTATGATTCTAAAATTCGCTCTCATATAAAGCATATCAGAAGCAAATCAAAAGGATATATCTATGTCATCAGAATGATATCAAGCCATTAGAGGGATCCCAAGCAAATCAAAAGGATGATCTGTCCAGAAGGCTTCGACCAGAAGGGCGAGCTTTATAAAGATTATTTCCATGAAATACGTCACTCTCAAAGCTTGTTTTGCACAATTCGTGGATCAATCATAAAGGTCAAACTTGACAAAACAAAATCCAAAAGAAGTATTGACAATTCTGAAAAAGCTGGAGCACCCAAACAACTAGTTTTCTTCTTTGGTGATGTACTTACTAGTTGAGAAAGAAAGCAACCTACTTCTCTTTCCAATCTTAGACTAGTAGATTGAAAGCCTCTAGGCTCAAGGTATATAGTCTCAGTAGCTAGATTTTGAAGTATATATAATCCTTAAAGACGATGAAAAAGAAGTTGGAACTCTGCCCATTTGAATATCTTATCAAGCTTCATCTTTCTCAACCTTTTGAACATCCGAAAGTTACTTATCGTAACTTCTCGTGAAGAAAATCTTCTTATTTGCCTTATAATAGCCAATATCCTCTCGGTAAGATTATTGAGAAGTCATTACACACTAAACTTAATTGTTTCATACACCTTTGAGTGATTTAGTGCAAGTGTTATTTAAACACAAACCTTTCAAACTTATCATTGTAACCTGACCCAGTAGTGTTCGTTGTGAGCTTGAAGAGGCTAGGATAAAATACTAATCATTTTTTAGCTTGGAGAGGCTTTGTAAAAATTACTCGGTTGCAAGCTTAAAGAAGCTTGGACAAAAGAATACTCAAGTTTATAAAATCTCAACTAATTTGTTAGGGACTGGACGTAGACAAGTGGTTTGACTGAAGCAGTATAAAAATTTCATTATGTGATCTTCTATCCTTATTGCTCTTTATAGTTTTCATATTTTGTGTATTATTTTGTGTGCTTAATTTATTTGCTTCCTAACAAAGTAATTGTGAATACAACAACTTCAGCTTCTAACATAAAAGCACTTCCGCAATCTAAGTCCAATGACTTGAGGAAGTTTAAGTTTTTAAGGAATCAAAAAGTTTTTGAAAGCCGATTCAACCCCCTTCTCAGGCTACTTCCACCTTCAAAATGGTGCGTTTCATTTTTAATTTATCAATGAATGATCTATCAGTAATGCTAAAATATGTGTTGTCCATATGAACCCCCTTCCCTGTTTCTTTCTTCTTTCTTCTCTCTCTTCTCTTTCTTTCTTCAACTCCCCACTTTAGCCACCCTTTCAACCAGCACCACTAGAGATCGCCATTGTGTTCCAGGTACTCTCTAGAGCATTTTAATCGGTTTAGTTTTTTTATTTGGCTTTATCTTGCATTCCATCGCTTTACTCAAAGTTGTTAATTGAGAACCTTAGTTAACTAAAAGTTTTTCTTATTTTGTTCATTAGGTAGCACATTTGGATCATTGGGAGCATCAGTTTTGGAGCTTAATATTATTGCAATGTTAGTAAGTACAATGTCTTATTCTTGTTCATGTTATCTATCTAAAGATATTGTCCTGAGTTAGGTGTTTTGCTTGTTGGAGATGAGTTGGCGATGAATGATTTATCATTTTGTTCTGTATTTTAATGGGGTGTTTAATAAAAGTTGTGCATGACCTTGGATTTTGGATCTCCATTTTCAGGTTTTGTTTTTAAGTTCTAACTTGGTTTGAGTTTGATGTTGGAATAATTATTGTGGCTGTCAGTTTGGGATGATTTGAGGTTCATATAGCTAGTGAAGTGTGTCTGGTGGTTTGGTGAGGCTGGGTTTTGACTTTCGATTTATTTTTAATTCAAAAATTAAAATTACCAATAGATAAATTGGTCATTAATATTAAAAAAATCCATCTGAATTTATTATCAAATTGATGAAATGGTGGACAAATTTTCCAATTATTTACTGGCTCATTCAATTTAATATTTTGTCGATAATGTTGTCAGTAGTTACCGTCCTACGAACAAATGTTTTCAACAATTAGTAAATTTTTACTAACACATGATTTATCGCCATCCATAATATGCTGGTAAATTAATTCGTCGATAATTTCGTTGGCTTTGTGTGTATTTCTTTTAGTGGGGCCACTTTTTCTTTTCCTGAAAAAAAAATTTCAGCCAACAAATATATTGAAAAAAATACTACAAAACATGACAATTTCAATTTGACAAAATTTTCTTAATTTTATCTACAAATTTTTAGTTAATAAAATAGCCAAATTCTATCACAACAATTAGCAAAATATACCTTATTAACCACATGTAAATCACTAGTTAATAACATAATTAATAATAACAACATAACGTAACTCATCATAAATTAAGTGTAAAACAAAAAAAAAAAGACATCGAGTCATTGGTTCAAGTATTGGGTCATTGGGTTTAAAATTACCAAACCTAATGTCCAAACCATTAATGATTGGCTTTAGTCAGATTCTACCCGATGACTTGAAACTACCAAACCAATTTATTTGATTCAACTGGAGTTCATTGGGTCTATTCGATCCACATACACCCCTAACAAAGGATGAAGCCATATCATTGTTTGATGCACATGCCCCAATGGAAGAAGTAAACATAAATGATATACAAATCTAATGGACTTTTTGGATGATGATCAATTTGCCAATGAAAATGAAGATAGTGAAAGTACTAAGTTCACAAATGAAGACAAAGAACTACATGACTCGACTCAAGTACTTACATTGAATCTTGTTAATTTCATTTAAATGGTGTTAATAATGAAGTCTCATTCTTATACTTTTTTTTTTTGTACTATTGACGCAAAGGTTCCTAACTCATTAGATTTTATTATGCAGATATTCATCATGCTAGCACTTCGAGGTACAAGCATTGAACGAGGTCGAGGGAGAGGTCATAATGATCCATCTCAGCCTTCTTCACACAAAATGGATATACTTGTAGGGTACTTTTTTAATTATTAACTTTTAGTTTATTTTTATGTAATGTATGTTCATTTTTGTTTAAGTCAAGAGAGTGGTCATATTGAGCTACCTTAGCTTTTATAACCATGCATTGGTTCACCATCACGACTTTTCCCACGATCACCAAGTATACTTGTACGATACAACTTTAACTAACTCTTCTTTTATTTATGTGAAATGTATGTGTACTTTTGTTATGCCTATGATTATTTCAGGTGTTACTTCATCTATTGACCCATTGACTCCTAGCCGATCAACTACTGTCCCAACCCTTTTAAACCCAGCAAGTAGTGATCAACATTTATGGCATTCAAGTGCACAATTTGAAATAGGAAATAGTAGGGGAAAAAAAGATAATATTTGTGGCGAGAGTCTATAAACTGTAAGCACTTGTGAATTTCATGTTCTTTTACATTTATTTACTATTGGATTGCCTACAATGTTTTTTAACTTGTAGGAGAAGGTTTCTACCGCAAATAGTGACTCGTGACATTATTTCTAATATATTGATTAGGATGCCTATTACTGCTAAAAAATGGAAAGATTATCCTCCAAATGTGAAGGATTGTATGGTAAGTAATCATGTTTCTTGTTTTATATCATATGATGATCCATAAAGAAATATATTGAAATTATATTATTATAGGATAAATACCAATATGCATTAGATTATGTTCAAGCCATGGAAAAAATAGTTTGGGAGAAGACAATAGTAAACTGCTATCCAAACACTTTAAAGAAGGTTAGGGAAGCAGCTTGTAAGAGGGCTAACTCTGTTAACAAAGTTGACATTACGTGCTACAAACCTAAAGGAATGAAGGATGAAGTTTAGGATGACTTTATTGATATTTGGTTGAGCCTAGAGTGGAGGAGAATATCAGAGGTTGGCTAAAACAACAAGGTGGCCATTGTTGGTCATATGTGACACATGGTAAGTTCTATTAGCTTTGGTGAACATAAAAGAAGAATGGTAATATAAAATCTTAATATATCATTATATTGACATATATATATATTCTAATCTAGTATATATGATTGCAAGAGGCTAATTACGTTGAAGCATCCTGTTCCTTTTAAAGAGTTGTATGATGGCATTTATAAGATGAAGGATGGAGAATACGTTTTGGAGCACTCCAAGAACATCATTGTAGGTGTTTTTAATTTAATGTCCCATTATATATTGTGTTGGTATCTAATTATTATGAAATTATGTTTTGCTTTGAAGGTGTTGGTCCTCCGAGGAAAAATATTCTTAAGACTTTTGGAATGTGTGCTTGTATTATATTCTCTAATGTGTTTAGAGCTACAGTCTCGTTTGTAGTAGTATAGGTATGAGATTTGTCCATGATATACTAGTGGTGAACTAAGACTTAATAAAATGTTCAATGGTCATTGTGTATATAAGAAAAAAATTTGAAATTTTAAAGATTTTCTTAGTGAAGCAAGAAATTCAGGGAGATCAACATTGGAGTTATAGAATTTGTAATAGTTGATTAAGTGACTTCTGGTTTTCTGGTTGTGTTTTGTTTTGCTAGTCTATGATTGTCTATGAATGATTATTCTATCTAATTAAATGAATTTGAGTTCAAATTTCCATTTAATGTTATGTTTTTGGTCTAAGTTGTATAATTGTCGCTATAGTGACAAGATTCTATTTGTTCTGATTTTATTTGGTTTATTGATTATATGTACTTCTATGATGTAATTCTTCTTTTTGCTCCCTGCCTTGTGGGGTTGAGCTCTTGTTCATTTACCGAAAAAAAGGTATCATTATATATGTTAAGCTTCTAAACAAAATTGTCTTTATTTATTGTTTTATGAATCATATGACAGAGCAATGTCACAGAAATATGGAGAATACTTGTCCACTTCTCTTGAAGTTGATCCCAAGGTGTGGTTAGAAGCCGCTAGTTTTAACAAAAGTGGATGAGTCCATGGGATAGGTCACAGCTTAGATATTATCATTCGTGACCCCAGATATGATTTATTTGTTAGATTTGAGTTATTTATATTGGTATAACTTTTATATATCGAGTTATTTATACATTTATAATTTTTAAAATTTAGTGAGATTAATACTAATTTCACACAAAATTACAAATAAATTTGCAAGGGCTTTGTTGCAGTTTAGCGATAGAATTTATTAACACCACAACATGTGCTAGGTATTAGTGATGGATTAGCGAGGACAGACTAGTGATGAAACAGTCATGGATTAGTGAGGGAAACATACCCAAATCATCAATGGATTTGCGACAAAATAGTGATGGATTATATTTTCATTTATAACATTGGTCCTATTTGGTTAATGCTTTGAGAGAAGTATTTTTTTCAAAATTAGAATTAGAAGTTGAAGCAAAATTAGAAGTAAAAAATTATTTTATATTTGGATATAATTGTAAAAAAATTTCTTATAAGAATTAGAAGTTGTTAAATTATTTAGATGTGATAAATATAAAAGTATTTTTTCAGTATAAAATTACAGTTTAGTGGATATGGAGTGATATTTTCGAGAAAAAGTTAATGATAAAATAATAAAATAGTATAAAAAAAGTATTAGGTTCGAAATTCGAAACTATTTTCTTTCTTTTCTATTGTTTTTACTTTTGGAAGAAGCAATTCTTTATCTACTTTTCAAAAAAAATAAAAAAATTGATTATTTTCTACTGCTTTTTTTGGAAAAACACAAATAAATGACACTAGAAGTAACTTTTTTTTTTTCAAAAAGTTTTGAAAAAAAAAATACTTCTGCCCCCAAAAGAACTGCATCCAAACACACCCATTAGCCTCAAATTAGCCGAGTTGGTGACAAAAACAGAAACAAGATCAGCAACTGATTAGCGATGAAATAGCAACCAATTACATAGCCTCAGATTAACTATAAATTAGTGAGGAAAAACATAAAAGGATCAACGATGGATTAGCTACAAATTGGTGACAAATCTATAACAAATGTTGCGAGGAATTTGCAAAGAAGTAGCTACAGATAATGTCAAGCTAATTTACAAGGGTTTAAAAGAGAGATGCCATAAAGACGAATTAGTGACAACTAGTTCCATTGGTAAACCAAATTAACAATGAATTTGCTACAAAACATTTTGGAAATGGATAATCGATGGCAAATTTTATCACTAACCCCTCGATAATCCCCCGTTATTCTCTTTAGCAAGGAATCAACGAGGGATTAGTGATGGAATTTGTCATCATTGATCTGCGAAATTCTTGTAGTGCAAGAGAGAAATTCTTGTAGTGCAAGAGAGAAGGGGAAAAAGGAAAAATAAAATCATGGATCAGATGTTAAAATATTTCTTCACACATCTAGGAAGAAAATGAAGAGAGCAAAATAAACTTTACAAAATTACAATTGTGCCCTAATCTTCTCCTCTACCATGAACAACAATCATTGTAAAACACAACCGCCTAATCTTTTAATTATCGTGGAAAGGATCAATGACAAGATTGAAATCTGGTAAAAGCCTCATCCTTCATGTGTGGGTATTCTTTTTCAGCTTCACTTCTCTCCATCATAGTGTGAGAGAGAGAGGGGGGCAGACAAAGAAAAAGGAGAGAGCAATTAAAAATGCAAACAACATGAAAAGAGTGGAGAGTGATATGATAAAAGGAGGGCAATTAAGGGTGATTAGTGGGGATTAATTAATTGGAGATAAAATGGAAGGTTAAAGTAATCGTAGTGTGTGGGTGACGATGGAGGTACGGGGAAGGAGTAAGTGGGATAATGAGATTTAATTAAATTATATATATAAAAATATCTTAAATAAAAAATTATATGCTTAAAATTTAACATTTTATTTATATAAAAAATTATTTAGCCTTATAATAACTGAGATATAACTTTTTATTAAAAACTAATTTCGAATTAAATTTCATAACTTACATGTTTGTTAATTTTTCAATTTAAATTTATCAGAAATTATATTTATGCATACAATTTATTTAATAAATAATTTTGAATATAAAACTAATAATAAAATTTGAATCTTTAAACTCATACAAATTATTCAAATCCTTCATCACTAACCTAATTTTAGTGGATTACTTTCACTCTATTTAAATACAATAAAGAGGAAATTTTGTTTCTCTATTTTTTGCTTTTTATTTTTTCTCCCCCCCCCCCCCCAAAAAAAAACTTTTTTCCTCTCTCTTTATCCAAAATAAGATATGAGAATAAGGTGACCAATTCGAAATACTTTCTCAATATTGTACGGAAAACAATAACGTACCAAAATTCCATGTCTGTTCACAACATGAACGCATGATAAAAACCTATCAGATATTGTTTTGAGAGCTGTTCTCCATCCATGAAACCATAGAGATCAGATCCAAAATTAGTTTTCTGACCAAATTTTGGAATAACTATTTTCTGACAAGTTCTGAACTCAAGCAATTGATTAAGAATGAGACGAACATGCTGTTTTCAGCATCCGTTATCCATTTTACTTTTGGATGCACGTAATCAAACTCAAGGTAGCAACTTGGTCTCCCTTTGTAGGAAGATGCTGCTTGCTCTCAAGTTTTTCAGATGATACGCAGCTTAACTTTTAAAGGAAGGAGGGAACAAACGAGAGAAAGGAGCGAAAACCGGCGAAGAAGAATTTGTATCTTTTTTTTCAAAAAAAAAAAAAAAGAAAATTGATCTTCCGTTATTCTGAAAATGTCATTTTAGAGTGAGAGAAAGAATACATTTTGAGTTAATACATTTTGAGTTTAAGATTTTCATACGCAAATGCCGTTATATTTAGAGGTTTGTTACAACGTAATTATTAGATACCAATTATGGATATTGTGCGAGATACATGTTAAAGAAATATTTATACTTTTTTGTTAAATTTTTTATTATATTTATTTCTCACCTAACTTATAAGATATCTAAAAAATGTTTAAAGATAATGTATAAAAATAAGTTTCCCTTATATAATTATAAGCGACTGAGACTCGTGACTGAGTAATTTTTGCTTGGTGGGAACCATAATTAAATGTAAGCAATTGAAATCCAACGAGGCCACCAAATCCATAGTATTAATTGCTGCCCGCAAAATTACGAACACAATATTAAAGTTTTAACTATTTCTACAACTATATTTTAATCATAGTTCTGATTGCATCCATTTTATTTTTTTATAACTGTTTGTAATTATTGTAATTGCTGAAATTTCAATTTAAATTCAGCACTATACGACATGGTCAAATAAAACTTTCAATATACATTTTCTTATTTTTAAATAATATTTTCTATTAAGTGCTTTAAGGACATTGATCAAAGAAATAAAGAAAGAAAAATTTTGAATTAAAGTTGTTTTTAAATTTTTAAATATTTAATGCATTAAAATTTTAATTTTAGTTTTAATTTTTAGCCAGTATAAAGAAAGTACGTAGTTTTTTTTTTTAAAAAAAAAAGTGCTATCCACGGTCGAAGAAGACTGGTGAACGCGCCAGTTTTCTACCACCAGATGCTTGCTTTTTCTTGAGATTTATAGAAGTTCCATAATGAACTTCAAAAAGCAAATTAAACTTAGTTGTAAATGCTCGGAAGCATATTCCTCCGGCAAAATCCTTAAATTAAAATGAATGATGATTATGACCCTCTGACGTTGAAACATGTATGATGATATATGTACATGTCTTCCAGTCCCATCCACTACCATTTTGCGGTATCTCGTGAATGTACTTGCCGCGTCACTCGCACTAACTTTGAAACGTTTCATTAACCGAGCTCTTCTATTAGAATTCATAGTTGATCATGACTCGTGTTACGTCAGCCTACACCTAGGGGCACAATAATTGTAAAATAATATCAAAACAAATATATACAGCATACCATTATTAAATTACGACGTTGACATATCGAACAGATTGTAGAAAATAACGAGTTCTCAATAATATAGTAGATAACGTTAAGTATGAGACACATATGTTCAATTCAGATATGATATACCATATCAATGATTAAGGAATAAGACATACATATATATCGATCCAGATGAGTAACTTCATATACATTTATATTATTCATTTTGTGATAAATTTGTGTACCGTGTGGTATGTACGTTATGACTTAAGAGGTGAAATCCGTAACGAGGTGATTTTTAACTCGTCTTTCTGAATGGTGTACGAATATATACCAGTGAATCTTACTTAACACCTCAGGGGAATATAAGCATTTAATATTTTCATGCGTCATGACCAAGAGCACTAAATCTTATCTCCATTTGGTTGTCAATGAAACCATACATCACCCCTGTTCGTAAACAAACACCAAAGAAAGAGAAAAGGGAATGGGAAAGAGAATTAATTTGTTATAAGAGAGTATAAAAAATATTATTTGTACTTTTTTTTAGACATTTTTAAAGAATATTCTAAAATATATCCTTTAAATATTAGTTAAGAATAAGTTCTAATTTTTTTTAACGAAATATTTAAATGACACTTTAATATATCTCTTTAAAAATATTCTCAAGAGGATACAAATAAAACTATTACATGAATATTATTTTGTATAGAGACACATAACATCTCCCTTACTTTTTCCTTTTGATTCTATTATATGCATAAAAGAGTATTTTAACAATTTCTAGTTTTTTTTCCTAAAAGAAAAAAAATTAAAAGCTTTGTAAATGGATAAGGGAATCCGTGGGGGGTGAAAGTTGAAGAGAGATAGTGCCTTGCAGTGATGTGAAAAAGCGGGGCTTCCTTTTAACTCTTTGCTTTTTGGGCCTATAAGAAAGCCATTCGGCATTTTGAAGGGTGTCATCCACAAACTCACAACTCATTAGCAATTGCTCCTTAGTGAGTTTGTGAGTGTGTGTGTCACATAGTAACCTACATAGACTCGGATATGGAGGGCCACAATGCATGTGGTAGGGTAAGCGAGGTGCTCCGCGCGGTGAAGCCATACCTCGCTATGGTTTCCCTTCAGTTTGGCTATTCTGGGATGTATGTCATCACCATGGTTTCTTTCAAGCATGGCATGAGCCATTGGATACTCTCGGTCTACCGTCATGTAGTTGCCACCCTTATCATGGCTCCTTTTGCCCTTGTTCTCGAAAGGTCTCTCTCTCTCTCTCTAACACAAAGCTGTGACATGAGAAATTATTAGATGCTGATGAAGTGTCAAATTAAATTAAATAGTACTTTAACCACTTATAAAGTAATATTTTAGCTTTATATAGTAGTTGTTATGATCATCTAATAATTTCTCTTTTAACGCGTACATTAACCAAGTATGTTTTTCGTTCCCTTTGCTACTATAGCGATTTTAACTTTTCCTTCATTAACTTGTCATAATAGTCCATGAATGTGCGTTTAATTTGATTCTCCACCTTTACAGAAAAATAAGGCCAAAGATGACTCTCCCCATCTTCCTGAGGCTAGCGGCGCTTGGTTTCCTTGAGTAAGGCACTTCAAACCCTCTTCATATATCAATATATTCGTACTATCGAATTGCACATTTTGTTCGTTTCTTTCTGAGTTCTCAGTCTCTTCATGGGGCCCGTGTGAAAAACATCACGAAGTACAAATGCATGCATGCATGCATTGTCTAGCTAGCTATGGCTATAATATATACCCTTATCCTTTATATGTTCATTATTACTTCGTATATGACATGATAAATCTATATTCTTGCTTGTTAGGAACACCCTAAATATGCGAGACAGTAGCTAGTTGTGTTTTCATTCAATTCAGATGCTATCCTGCTAATTGGTTCTGTCGTGTGTCTTACGGAAAACCAAATCGTTAAAAGAATTTGAAAATATTCTCCTCTGCATAATCCATAATATGAAAACTTTAAGAAAAATGCGGCAACTCGAAAATGGAACTTGAAGTTGGCCCACCACCATTTCTAGTGGACACATCATGCAGAAGAAAACAACCTACCGCAAAATCACCAGTTATGACACTTCTTTTTTACCCCAATAATAATTGTCCACGTAAAAGGTTATAATTAAATAAATATATCTTTACAACTTAATAATTAAAACCCTTATGCATGTTATTTTTATGAAACTAATTTTAATACATTATTAATATAAATTATTTTTCAATGATAATAATCATTTTTTTATTTTTTATATGACTTTTGAGATATAATTATGTTAAGAGTACAACATTTGTATTAACCTACCTATATATTATAGGTAAAAATTTTATATTGATAATATATTAAAATTAATTCCTATTTTTATTATATCATCTTTATACTTCTTTCTTTTCAAATAATAAGACAAATACATATTTTTTAGAACATATTCTTTTTTCTTTTTGGAAACAAATATGGTATAAGCAATATGAAAAAATGGTAACTCAAAATCATTAACAAATACGCAAAGTTTCCAATATTTCATTTTGTCATCTACCAACAATATCAATTCATTTTGTTTTTTATAATTAATCACGGAACAAAAATGCTGGAAAGTCCGCGTCGTGGCGGTAACATGGTCCGTACAGGGACGAATTAATGCATCTAAGCGCTAGCGTTATCATCTTAAGAAAATCATTTAGCTATTTAACTTTGAATGAGCATGGAGCACTGATGGATAATTAAAATGAAAGTGCAGGATGAAGAGCATCAAACCTTGAGACTAAGTACATATAATATTCATCTCACCAATCTATGTAACAGGCATATAGAGATATCTCATGAACAAGGAATCTGTCAACTAGCCAAAGTAGGAAATAGCTAGGCGCATCATTTGTACTTTGAGATTGGACGTACTTGATAACGAGATTTGTTTTTTTCCTTTCATGGATTTGGTGACGATTTGATTTAATCCTAAAAATTGTAAAAAGTTACGGATTATATAAATATTTTTGGGACAATTCATATTATATTTTTTTGTTTTTAGGTATATATACCGAATTTGTGGTCTGATAATTTTTTTGGTGGTTAAAAAAAAAAAAAAAAAAACAGGCCAGTGCTTGATCAAAACTTGTACAACATGGGGATGAAGTACACCTCAACAACGTTTGCATCGGCCACCATTAATGTCCTCCCAGCCATTACTTTTATAATGGCACTCGTTTTCAGGTAATTAAAATCTGCAATTACTTCACCGTTAACATAATAGCTGCTTGTAATTGATGCCTCTTAAGAATCCAACAATAACAGGAAGGGTACGCACACAGTCACAGACACTGCATTGCATATGAGGCCGCCAGTTGAAAAACGCCATCACAAACTATTTTTTTATTTAACATATTATTGTATAAATCTAACGTACGTACCCAACATGAGTATCTAAATCTATACAACATTATTATATTATTAAATTTAGATTAAATAAGTAATTAATATTTATCTGTATTGTATTAATATCCTAAGTTTATTCCAAAAATATCTATGTCTAATGTTCACACTCCGAAAGAAATTCCTATTTATATTAAACTTTTGATGTAATGTAGTCCAACGCTATTGCGTGTGCAAGTTGAGTTGGGCAACAAAAACATTAAAAAATTTCAACGCATGCATGATATCTAATCAGATTCCTCCGATTTGCTAACCAGGTTAGAGACAGTCAATTTGAGAAAAATTCACAGCCTAGCCAAGGTAATTGGAACCGCAGTGACGGTCACAGGAGCCATGGTTATGACTTTGTACAAAGGCCCTGCCCTTCAGATCATAAAGGGACAAGCAGCGACTCACCATGATAGTGCCAGCACCGAGCCCTCTGAGCAACACTGGGTGCTTGGCACAGTAATGCTCATTGCAAGTTGCGGTGGTTGGGCTAGCTTCTTTATCTTGCAAGTAAGTATAGCATGCATAATTGCGCCTTTACATGCATATTCTCTTTTTTCTTTTTTAATTCTTATCATGTCATTTTAAGTCAATGACCCCCCCCCCAACAAAAAAAAAAAAAGAAATACAATGTCATTTATGAGTGCTGTTGAACTAACTAATGATCTGACTTGTGCTACTACGTACTTTGTGGATTGTAGAATTTCACTTTGAAGTTGTACCCAGCGGAGCTCTCGGTCACATCTTGGATTTGCTTTTTGGGTATTTTCGAGGGTGCAATTGCGTCCTTTATATTTGAACGTGACATGAGCGTCTGGTCCATAGGTTGGGACTCAAGACTTCTGGCTTGTGTTTATTCTGTGAGTTCCTTTTCCATAATGATGTGACCACAAATTATTGTTGAGTTAATTAATTAGCCTTCCAAACCTGGAGAGACTAATTAGCTTAATCAATTAAACAAACAACTTGAACCGTTATGGTGATTTATAAATAATATTCAATTTTGTGATGATTAATTAGGGGGTGGTGTGCTCTGGACTGGCATACTATGTACAAGGAGTTGTGACCAGGGAACGTGGACCAGTGTTTGTGACTTCTTTCAGCCCTCTATGCATGATTATCACAGCTGCATTGGGTTCCATTGTCTTGGCTGAGCAAGTTCATCTTGGAAGGTATGCAACGTTTAATTAATAACCCTTTTAAAATCTTGAATTAAAAAAACAAAAAAGCAAAGCCAAAATTCAAATGTGTTAATCAATTAATGTGCTAATTTTATTTTTGCAGTATAATTGGAGCTATTATCATTGTCTGCGGGCTTTACACTGTGGTATGGGGTAAAAGCAAAGACAATCTGAACACAACCGATGCAGGGAGAGTTGAAGGCCAAGAATTGCCAATAAAGGACAGTACAAAATCAGGATCAGACATTTTTGACAACATTGAGGTTAATGTTCATGCTGAGATGGAGAGGGCAGGGAAGCATGTCCTACCATCAGCAAGATCATAGGCACTTTCACTTGCATTATAAATTTTCCTACTGAAATGAGGTCAAGAAAGATTTTGTGCAGTGTACAAATCTTTCCCACTGCCTGCGTTACTGGCTGCATTTTTATTTGTTTGTTACCTTTTCGTGCTTTCCTTTCGACTTTTTGATGTACCTGCAGCTACAGTATGAGTACAATAATGCACACTGATGCTTTTGTTTGTTATTGTCGTTTTGATACTGCTTTCATTTTTTCTTTATGCTCTGCCAGCCAACAAATTATATGTGGCTTAAGATTACATTAATAAAGGAGACAGAACATCAATTGTGATTGATTAATAGATGGATGATCCTATTTAATTGTGCCACGAGCTGAGATATTTTGTTATATATATGCCAAATAATATTCGAGGATTTCATAATGAGGTGTGTGTCAGCAATTCCATTAGGTCTCCACTATCCAAACAGCACTATGAGGAGAATCAAATTCAAATTCCTAATCGCAACTTAATTATATCCGTGAACATCCACTGCTAAATAATACATGTGAGGCCCCAGCAGCCAAGAGAAATATCATAGTTGTTATATTGTTCTAGATACTGAACTGACAAGATGGACTTTTCGTTCATATTCAACCATTTAGCTAACCAAACTGAATGACGTTATGAAAACAATTCACATGAAACTACATAAAATATGAAAGATATTTGTAAATGTTTGAAAAATAATAAGTTTTGGTAAAAGAAGAAAAAAAAAGTGGTTAATTGACTTAAATTAGTTGAAGGGACCAGTTCAACTAAATTTTAATTGGTCATTATTGATTTTGATTAGTTAAAAGTAACTTGATCGTAATTCAATTATGATTTATCATAATTAACTGATTAAGTGTACTGATTCAGACTGATTGTAGCTTCCGGTTCAATCCGATTCTAACGACACTGAAAAATACTAGTCTAATTTAATATGAATACATATGCAGAAAATTTTTTTATTAAACAATGTTATCTGCTGTAAACACTCTTATTTAATATTAACGTCAACTAATTATATTTATACATGTTAATTGTTAATTTAAGTGCTTAAAAAAATAATGCCATAAGCAATGCCTGTCTTTCTCAAGCATAATTAAGCAAAACCTTGAGATGTGTTTAAGTTAGGCCTTATTATTAGAATTGATCAAGTACTTTCAAAATAGGACGTATCTTTTGTTTTATGCCAGTTATTGTTAACTATATCAACTTTTTGGATCATCGTTGTTTCAGAAAAAAAAAAAAACTTTTATTTATACAAATTACAATGGCCACAAAACTAATATAACTAATATAGAATAGAGGTGTTTTACCATAAGTGCCTAGCTCTCTTAAGCAATATGCTTCTCCACGTCGAATGTAAATCGTGTTAAGTACACTTTTCCATTGTCCCTTGTTTCCAACCATCACATTAGTTTTAGCGGTACGTCATTTCTACATTCCCTGTTAAGTAGCACCACTAGTGCACTGCTACCAACAATTGTTACTGTTTGGGCGAAGCATGCGCTCCTATCATGGTAGGTAAGTGGCGTCTTTTTTGTTCCCTGTCATCCCCAACTTGTTTTGATCCATTGCTAACTGTGCAAATTAAGACTTACACGTTTCAATGTACATTTAATATGGTAGGTCCATGTTTGTCACATGTGCTACTTCCTAACCCTCGTTGTTCTCTGCTTTCACATAGCCAACTGGCCTTCTTCCATGCACCTACCTCAAAAAGTTAGCCCACAAGAAAAGTTTTTTCAATTTGGTCCTCACCCATTCTTAAACATTGTTTAGCAGAAAGTACGTTTGTACCACGACTTGCAAGGATAAGGCTACTAAAATGTGAAGCAAAAAAGAACAATAGAAAGAAACATAACACATACACAGAAGATGAGGATCAATCATTCAGGACAGAGTATGCTATCAAAGCTCACAAATCGTGTCATGGTAGCCTGCACCAACTTTTTGCATGTAATAATCAATTTAAAAGAAAGGCCATTGTGCCTTTTCTTGAGACCATGGCTTAAAATTTTGTAATGTAAATGTCTCGCGATTTGACAGAGAAAGAATCAATCAAATTAATGTCTCGCGATTTGACAGAGAAAGAATCAATCAAATTAACACCTATGCTTGGTATTGGAAATAGAAAACAGATCTTGGGCCTTCAGAAGTTAAAGATATCAAACGAATGCATGAGGCAAGTTTAATATCTATAACATTTGGTGAAGTAACATTGTTATATATATAACACCTAAGAAGAAAGTATGAGTTATACATATGTAACTTGTTTGATGATAGTGTTGCTATTGCTAACTTGCTTCATAAAATTAAAATACACTAATTCTACGAAATTAGAAAGTTTATCTCTATTTTGGCAGATATTAGACTAAGTTTTTCTAGCTACAAGGGACTCTCATTGGAACAATTTAGGGTATATTTAAATGGACAAAAAATGTTATTTATAACCAAGATTGTGACTTATTTTAAAGGATATATTAAGATATCTTTTAATCATTGGTTGGGAAAAAAGTGAAGTTCACTCCTAATTAATAGTTAAGAAACATCTTAATGAGTCTCATAAAATAAGTCATAATTATGAGTATAAATAACACAACTCTTTAGAGGGAGGACTTGCTGACTTGATTATTTCCTAATTGTAAGGCTTAAACCAAATTTTTTAAAGGTGTCACTTGCCATGCATTAAGCTTTTTAGATTTAGAATTTTGACAATAAATATTATTTAAATAAACAATACAAATATGATATATTTAAATAAGATAATTATTATTTATTAATATATTTAAATTTGATTCGATTAGCATGATTATAATAATAATTGTGATTTGCTTAAGCTAATTATGTGAATAAATTATGGCATTTGATGTATAAACATGTAATTTAAATTTGAACGTCAAATTTTATATGATTGTATATATGCTTGATATTTAATAGTATTAATTTTGATTACTGATTTACGATTTGATATCTCTAATTAATTGAGTAAATTTTGTTCCAAATGATAGAAATTAGAGTTTTGTACAACAGAAGGAACAAAAAAAAAAAAAAAAAAACAACAGCAAAAAGCAAAAATAACAACTATTGTTGCAGAAGCAGCAATTATCACGCGTGGAGATACCAACTAGACGAATTTATCCATGCCACTTGTTTTACTATTTAATGCAAGCTCCAATCACTCTCCAACGACTAGAAATTTTACAAGAAATCATCCATTACAAAAAGGGAAGCCATACTTGGAGAAGAGACATGAAGAGAAGAGGAGAGATCTTGGCTAGAAACTAAAGAGAAGCTATTGCGCTTTTGCTATTCCATATTCTTTCCCTTGTTATTGCACCTAGACAGGCTTATTTGCTCTAAAGAGAGAGAGAATCTTATTGTAAACCTTGTAGCTCATTCATAAGAGCATCCATAACTTGAGATGTAATACTCTATTTTTAATTGAAATAAGGGCAGGTTTTATGATGTCATTAATTGGAAGACAGAAACCACAGGTATACTTAATTATAGAGGGGGGTTTTGTGGTGTCCTTGAGTGAAAAAAACCAAAGGTTTCACTATTTGGGGTCAATGTAGGAGGTAAGGGTAGCAATCGGTATCCATGGGACATTTATTCCTCAACCCTGCCTTTGTTCCCTCCACATGTCCATTCCCCAATCTCCAGAGGAGTTTGAATCCTTGTGGATATCTATGCATTTGTACCAAAAAAAAAAAAATTTCAAAACAATCTAAAAAAGTATTCATAAATAGGGATCTCATCCCCTGCCCTTATCTCCACTCTATTTAACAAATAGAGACCCTATCCCTCCATCACTATAGAGACCAAAGTCGTCCCTATACACGACCCCATGGGTAATCCTAGTGGCTAGCCACCTAAATAGTGCTTTTTGTCATCCCTACTAGAGGGAGATTTTAGTGATATCTTTAAAAAAAAAACAAACAAACCACTGCATACTCTACTTAGGATTAAGTGGAAACTACTAGAAACACGTGAATTTTCAGCAAAACTTACCAAAGCATTCCTATTGGTTGGTAATGACAAAAAATATAAATGTTAAAGAAACTTGCACTACTTCTTGATGAAATGCTAAACCCATTGATAACATTTTGGGCTAACTAGCGTGCAAAAGTTACTGATGAATTTACCGATGGAGTTGCAGTCTCACAATTAATATTAACCATATTTACTCACAGCAAATATGCTGGTAATTAACAATTTTATTTTTTATTTTTTAGATGATAATTAATTAAATCTATCGGTAATAATAATTTAATTTTAAGGTTCAATAATTAGGATTTAGGTTTAGAGTAAGTTATTGATGAAAAATGTTGGTGTTAGAATTTGTTATCGTTGGAGGGAATATTAGCATCACTTGGATTTTCATTAATTATTGGCAAAAAGGTCCAATAGTAATTATAATTAATGAAATGATGCATTTAGGATTTTATATTGTCGATGAAAAATCTATTGGTAATATAATAACCTTGAATAAAAGCACAAGCTCCCCCTACCTTCCCTATTTTCCTTTCCATATGCAACTCACCTCTCTCTCTTTACTCTCTTTGTCATTGCTATCCCCATCTTTCTCCTTTTCCCAAACTTTTTCTATCACCACCACTGATTGTAACATCCGCACTTTCTTTAATATAGCCAAATGGACCCTAAAGATTATTTCCACAATGATCCCTGAATTTTTTAGAAAATAATATTTAGGTCCCAACTCCTATAGAATTAGCATAATAGAGTTTTAAAATGAAACAGAACCATGTAACGGAAACATAGAAACCTAAACCTTAGCCAATTGAGTCACGGAGGTGTCTACATGTGAAATAACATGGGATGCCCTTAGACTTGCCGAAAATTTACAAAAAATGCCATTAGCCACGAAAAACAGAAAACAGAATAGCCCTAAATTGGTAAAATGATTAATTAACATCGTTAATTGATTTATTCGATTTTATCGGATAAATAAGATTAATTAGAAGCTAATTAAGTGTTAATTAAAAGAATTAATCTTAGATTAAGATAGATACATAGGAACTCTCACAAAATTGTTTAGTAATGATTTGCCAGCAGTTAAAAATTCGGTATTTTAAACTGCAGGAACCAAATCAGTAGAACTATCCCCCAAAACATCTTAACAAGAGTGGCTAAGACTTAGCCACTCCTCCCTTTATGTAAGGTGCCAATTTGCTTCCAATTAGTAGGGAAAAGTAGCCAAACACTCACCACATAAACAACAACCAATCAAAACACAAGCTTCCAACAACCAATGCTTCACAAAACCTCATTTATTCCCTTTAACCCCCTCATTTTCGTGCTCTGTCTTCAGCTGACCATTTCTCACTCTTCCTTCTCCCATTTTCACTTCATCTTCCTCAAGACTCCAAGCCTTATCCACTTCCTCCACCATGAGCTCAATTCTAGCTAGTTTCTACATCAATTAGAGGTAGGATTCCTTGTCTTTATTCGTTATGAGGTTTGGTGGCTAATTTGTTTCTCCTACTCTTCTCACTATATAGGTGTTTTATGATGGTTATATGATGATTTATGATTAGTTTAGTATATGTTTGCTTGGGTTAGATTGGATATTGAATGAAAAACACAAGAATCACTAAAATAGAATCAGGATTTCCTTAAAATTCCTTTGGCATCCATACTTACACACCGTACGGACTCTCCTATAGACATCAAACTGAGATGAAACTAATTTTAGATGAAACTAGACTCTAGGGCTTTCCAACCATATAAATCATAAGACCATTGGATTAGTATTGAGGGAGATATGAATTTTGGAAATTTGCTCTAAGTTTCTAACTTTGATTCTAGGCAGGGAAGGATGTTCAGGGCATAACTCGCTCTGTATAACTTGAATTTAGGTCCAATAAAATTCTTTAGAAAGCTAAGACATAGAGAAACATTTCATAAAAATTTTAGAGTCATATTCTATCCTAATTTCTCCCAGTAATCCAATGAAATTGCCCTAAGTCCATATAGGGCTAGAATAGGGCAGCTTAAAACAACCAATTTTAGTAGCTTATAAGTCGAGCTCTACTTAGTCAAATGAAATGAAACTTTTTTGAAATGAAAATTTGCTTCATAAGCTTTAAAATGACATAGATTTGTGGGAATCCATCTAATTTTTGATTTTTAGTGAATTTATACTTTTAGATGTACAATTCTGCCTAGTTACCGGACAGACTGAGCTAAACTCCCAATAACTTAAGTTATAAGTATCAAAACGAGATGGGACTAAAGAGATTAGAAAATAGACACATAATACTCCAACATATCCAAAATTCATATCCAAAGGAGTTTACTAGAATTTATGGCAGATTTTACAAAATCAAGAAGAATTGAGGAGCATAAGCAGAATTTCCAAATTGAAGAACTAGGCACCCTAATACATATATGAGTTCAATTAAAGTCTAAGGGTTGCAACTCCATGTTGATGTTTGAAAGATTAATGTACTATACTTGATCTATTATTATGATTGACTATCTATTAAAATTGGCACTATTCATGGAGAAACGAAGTTAATCCATTATGCTGCCGAATTTTTGGTAAAATTGTAAGGAGATTATGAGCATTTATATGTTATGAATATGTATGTGGAAATCATGTAAGTAAGGATATATGAAAATAAGCGATGAAGTATATGCATGAGTGCATTCAGCATATTTGTTCATGATTATGTATGAGAATGAAAGAATATGAACATATTAAATATGGAACCTTTCACCTGCAGGTAGTTATGAGATCCCTCCTTGTGAAGACAGTTAAATAAGATAAGATTGGATCCCTTCACTTGTAGACAGTTATTTGGGCCCCTCCCTGTGAAGGCAGTATAAAACTATGTGATCCCTATAGCTTGGAGGCACGTGGCCAAAAATGAGATCCATCCAAGACTAGAGGCACATGGGTCTCCTTGTAGGTTAGTTCTATATAACGATAGTCACGAGTTGAGCTCACTCCTAGATCAGGCTACCCAAGGGCAGTAAAGATTAAAGAAAGCTAAAGAAGGTATCGAAAGCCAAAAGAAAGATAAGTAAAGAAAGCACTTGAGGACAGCGATACGTAATGCTCAAATGTAGATCCATGAAGACACCCTAATGACGGCGATACGTAACACCTCAGTGTGCGAAGAAAAGAAAGCAAAGAAAGTTAAAGAAAAACACAAGTGCATTTGCACGAATTCAAGTATGAGTATTTGCACAATTATATCCCATGTATTATTGATGCTGAGATTGTTCTATCTACTTATGTTATGATTATTATTCTAAATATGAAATATTGCCAATGTGACTTAAGTGCGTGAATACAATAAACTCTGCTTTGGACAATATATTTTCGAATTATAAAGCTGAATAGTCTATTTAACATGCTCACCTTTTTCATAATAAACCGAAGTAGCTAGAGATAATAACGATGACACGGTATGTGGTAATTTAAGAATCCTATTGAGAATTTAAAATTCTCACTTCTATTTCCGTGTTATCTCCAGATAATTCGAGAAGTTTCAAAAACGGCTGAAGTTGCTGTCAGATAAGATCCGCTTAGGTAACAATAACAACTCCTGAGTATGGTACTATGACTTAAGCATAGTACTATACCAAGGAAGATGTTACACCGACCATCTTCCACCCCTCTTCTTTTACCAATCCTCTCTTTATTGCTGCCACCGCCATCTCTCTCCTTCTCATAAACTCTCTCTACCACCGCCCCTACCTTGTCTCTTCCCCTCTTCTGTAGGTGGAAAAAAGTTGTCTCCACCATCCGAAGCCTCCAACTATGCACTAGGATATCAAATCTCCTAATCTTTTAAAGTAATAATCAATTTGATTGAGCATTTTAGTTCTCCTAATATTTTTCATTGTGTTTGTAATTACTTGATTTGGTTTATGATTATCGTTTCAAGTTATGGTTACAATCTTTCTATGTTGGAAGAGCCTAAATGTAACGTCCGAAAGAAAATTTTATTGTTAATAACCGAGTTATTCAGTTTTTATCGAATAAGTGGGTTTATTCGAAATCTGATTAAGTGTTTACTTAAAGCCAATTAAGTGTGATTTAGAAGTGATTAAGCTTGATGGAATTAGATTAGGAACATAGGAAATCCCACAGAATTTTTCTAAAATCAATTTACCAATTTAAGAGAAATCGGTAAGATTTCGGTAATCTTAAACTAATGGAATCGGATCAATAGAACTTATGCTATGAGTGCCCTAGGATGAATGGCTAGGATTCAGCCACAACACCCTCATAGGTGGCGCCATTTTCAGCCAAGGAAGCAGCCACAAAACCAAGTTGAAGTGGCCAATACAAATCTACCAATCACATTCGACGTGCTTTGGAAGTTCTCTCTCTTTTCCTTTTCTGCCCTTGTAATTTCAATCCTTATCTATACTGACCCTTTTCCATTCTTTTCTCCACCATTTCATCTCATCTCAACTTATATCATCCTCCTCTCCCATAAAATTTCAAGCCACAACAAGATTTCTTCAACTCCAACCACCAATCTAACAAGAATCACACATAAGAAAGGTAGGAATCCTACTTCTCTTCTTATTTTCTATGATTGGGATTGTATGGGGGCCTTGAGTATCTTGTGATACCGATGAGACTTGAAGTGATGATGATGAATTATAATTGATTATGCATGCATGTTGTGATTAGAATTGGAGTTGGTATGAAAGAACTTGAAGAAAGGAGAAAACTCAATAAGTTGTTAGGGTTCTTCCTCGACGGTTCGTACGGCGGAGTGTATAGCTCTGCCTATAGAAATTTAAAGTTAATGAAACTATTTTTATATGAAACTAGACATTTAGGGCTTTCCATACATATATAATATAAGGCCATTGGATCAGTATAGAGGTAGTTATGAATTTTTGAAGTTTGACCTAGAAATAAGGACCTTCATCCCGGTAGTATGAGTTGAGAAGGGTATAACTCATTCTAAACAACTCCAAATTGAGTGAATCCAACATTATTTGAAAGCTAACATATGAGGGAACATCCCATAAAAATTTCAGTTTCAGATTCGTTACCATCTTTCCCTAGTACATCAATGAATTTATCTTAAGTTCAATCTAGGCTGGAACAAGGTAGTCCAGTAGGGTCAAGTTTCAGAGCTTATATCCCGAGTTATTCTCACTCAAATGATATGCAACTTCTGTCATTTGACGTTTGCTTTGTTAACTTTACATTGATATAATTTCATATGATTTCACTCAAATTTCCATTTTTGGTGAATTTTCTCTTATAAGAGTATAATTCTGGCTAAACATAAAGCTAGATCGGGTATACTTGAGGTGAACTCGGAACTTAGCAAACATAGAGCTAGATCGGGTATACTTGAGATGAACTCGGAACTTAGCAAACATAGAGCTAGATCGCGTATACTTGAGATAAACTCGGAAGTTAGTAAACACAGAGCTAGCTTAGGTATACTTAGGGTTGAACTCGGAAGGGTACACATAAGGTTGAATTTAGAAACTTGGTAGACAGAGAGCTAGATCGGATATACTTAATGCTGAATTCAGAAACTTAGCGAATAGTAAATTAGATTGGGTATAGTTAATGTCAGAACTCAATAATTCGGAAACACCCTCATGAAAGTCTTGAGAGACCAAATGTAGACTAAGGTTGGAGATCTGGATCAATCCAGAATCAATCTAATACATCGAACATCGCCCTGGAAGTTGAAAATTATATAATCTCGGAGATCGAACATAACCCAGGAAGTCGGAACTTAGGTAATATCGGAACTCGGGCACAACTTCAAACTCGGAAGTCAAACTTGGGAATAGAAGTTAAAAGATTGCAAGATAAATTAAAACATAAGGTTTTAAAGCTTGCACCTATTGGTATTATTATATTCTTGCTATGACTATAGTGTTATATATATTGAGTTTGCTATTTGATTTAAAGTTTCCTAATTTCTTGGCACTATTCATGGGAAGTGGACATGATCCGTTATACTACCGAAATTTCAGCAAGGATTGCAATTAATATGAATTTACAAGTTATGCATGCATTGGTCAAACCATGAGACAAGTAATGCTAACCTTATAAGAATGAGGAAGGATTTCTATGTGACTTGGGCCAGCCCCTGAACAAATTTAAGGGGAATAGATTAGTGGGGAAGTCAAAGAAAGCAAACCTGGCAACCTTGTATAGGAACAAGCTCGATCCTGAAAAGCAAACTATTACCCAAGAGTCTTATGGCCAATATACTCCCACGGGACCACGTATGAAAAAATATGAGTTAAAGTCAAGTGTATTATCATTTCTACATATTCATAGTTTCTATTACCATGTTTTGAGTTAATTGCATTATTATCTGCTATATATATACTTTTATTTACTTTACAACTGCCACTTAATTATGTCAAATATATATGTCTTGTTGCTTATTTTTTTTCTATTTAATTTTCCTTTATTTCCTTAAGTAAAACCAAGTTGTGTTTTGGGCTATGATTTCTAAAACATCTTGTTAATGTAATTTTTCTTTTAATTAAAATCTGAAACACCTGGGAATGGCGGCAATGATATATATATATATATTTAGGAAATCCTACTGAGAAATCTCTATTTCTCACCCTATTATATACTCCCGTGTCATTCTCAGATCATGAAAAATGCGACTACTGCTGTCTTGTTCATTGAGTTTCATAAGCTCCACATCTACCTGGATCCGTTTCTGGACTGTATATATGTATTTGGTAGATGTCATTTCCGCCTTTATTTCTTCTTTTGTAAAGATTTTGTTGTACCCCTTGCTCATCCACTCTTCAACCTTACTGCACCATACATTGCCATCCATCTCTACATGGCTCATCCTTTTCCACCTCCACATGCTACGATAGCAGTGCCGGCAATAGCAGTAGCTCCTATGACTCTGCCAGCCTCACTACCACAGCAGATACCCTCGGTCCCGATGTCTAAGGAGGATCCATCTGAGGCTGAGAGTTCATCTTCCCCGTCCTCTGCTTCGAGCATGGATTACACTCCTGCGGATGCTGGCATGGCAAATGGATTCCTTTCTTTGGAATCCATCCAATTGGAGTACCCACCGTAGCAACAGTAGGTGTATAGGATGACCCTCTTTTAGCAGTTTGGGTCATGGGCATATGGGTAGGAGTTAGTAGTTGTACATGAAATGTCCTGTGGGGACCAGATAGGGTGCTGTTCATTAGACAGGCTGATTTATTTTTGTATTAGCGGCCTCATTTTACTACCCTATACCGTTTATTGTATCATGGTCAAACTTATATATATATATATATATATATATATATGTATGTATGTTACTTTACTTCCGATACAATGACTGTGTAGTGTTTATTTCGTTGCCAAACAGAAATTGATTGAAGTAAATAGTTAACTCTTAGTTCACCACACGTAATAACTTATCAGGTAATATATTATGACTTAAGCATAGTATTTTATCTAGTAAGGTGTTACACTAAAGGTGTTGAATAGATAGTACAACAATGTGCTTATATAGCTAAGTTCAAGTGCAACTATAATAATACATAGACATCTAAATTTAACATTCCTTTATTAGATGATCTAAACTTTGAAACTATCATGCAAAATTTCTCTTACTTCCACGATGTCAACTTGCTTTTAGCATAAAATTTAGGTTCAACTTCAAACTCTAAGGGACATCTACTTTTCAATGAGCATCAAACTCTCCTCAATTTTTTTTTTTATTAATTTTGTATTGAATTTGAACATTCATGTGACTTTCATTTCCAGCCCTCAGCTCCCTCATTCCTTCCAGCTCTCAGCTCCCTCACTTAGGGCCCTTCCAGAGCATTGCATTGTGTAAAACCCATTCATAATAAATTTAATGGCACAACTTTACATAGAAAGTTTAGAGTTGGACATTAATATACATAGATATAGCACAACGTTCAGGAGCAGAAATAAAGTTCTGCTTGCCATAAGCTAAACATTATTTTAGCCCAAAAATAAAACTATAATTTATTTAATTACAACTCTACATATTTTTGGCAGCTAGAAAAGTCCACCTTTCTCTAGAGCGTTACTTGACTAATCTGAAATCACCAGATATAAAGTGAGAATTAAAAATTCTCAGTAGATAATGATTAGTTGTAAAGCATTTGAACTATGATGGTTTCAACCGTATCTTAGTACAAAAATTCACATGGCTATTGTATCATAATCTCATCATATTACTTATAAGAAGATCATAATATTATGGGCAGTAAATGCTTAAAAATATATGTTATATAATACATAAAGTGGCAAGCATTAATATGAATATAATTTCTTTACTTTAATTTCCACTTTCTTCTGTCTACTTGTTTCACACATATTTGAAGGCCTTCTCTTAGGGAATTCCTATTCTCTGGTGTTACTTATAATATCGTGACAACAAAGCGAGACTTTTATGCCACACTAACTAAGGCAGGTAACATAGAAGGATATTACATCATATCCCTCTGTCTTCTTGGCAGTTAGTGGCAAATCTTAAATATCTTCTTTCAAAATACTTACTTGTCATAATACATAAATTCATAATAAATATACAAATGCATAAACTTAAGCAATAAATATAACTTAAATAAAAGACTCAAGTAGCATAAGATAAATAATAATTTGAATAATAAATTTATCTCATAATAAATTAAATAATAAATCATAGAATTAATGAGTGGAATAAAATGTAGAAACTATAAATTAATTCATAAGTTTAAAATAATCGAAGTGTGCAAAGACTTAAATAATATAAACTTGATAAAATAAATAACATAATATTTCAATAAAATTTGTCAAAACATAGAGATATCAATTCTAAATATTAATTTTTGAAAAGATCGAATCTAATATCACTTTTATTTAATTCATTTTTAGCCTTCTTTTTATGATCCATGAGTTTGTCATTGTCATCATGACGTATATTAGTTCCTTAAAGAAATTAACATAAAAATTGACAACTCAAAATAATATATCAGTATAAAAATAATATTATAATAACAAGAATCATAATAATAATAATAATAATAATAATAATACTAGTTAGCAATATTATAAGGGAATATTAAATAAATTAACTTGAAAGGATAAATAAAATAAAACTGGAATAATATTAAGCAATAATATAAATTAACATTAGATCAAATACCTTAGAACGATAAACAAAATATATTATAATGATAATTAACAAAGAGCAATAATATAAAAGAATATAAAATAACTTGGGACAGTAAATAAAATTAATTACAATAAGAGAAATATTGAGCAACTTTAATGTAGGAAAATAATAACATAACTTGGAATAGTAAAATAGATTGCAGTGAGTAAATAATAAAGAGCAACAATATAAAGAACATCAAATGAAATAGTTTGGAATAAATTGCAATAAGGAGACATTAAATAAAATTACTTGGAATATAACATAAATTGCAATATATTAAATAACATAACTTGCAATAGTAAATATAGTCATGGTTTTACTTCACAAATAATTTTATTATCTACTTCAATATTCTTTTTGAGATGAAAATTAGCATGTGCGTTGCAAGTATCTTTCTCTTTTTCTTTCACGTTATCTCACTATTCCTTCTTCTTCTTTCTTTTTTGGCACTCATTGTTCCTATTCTATCTTTCTTTTCTAGGTAATTCTTTCTTTCCTATTCTTATATTACTTTTCTTCTCAAAGACAACATAAACACCCTCCAGTCAAGACTACGCTTAAGTCATAGTACCACACCCTAGAGATGTTACTGTTACCTGAGCGGACCTCATCTGACAGCAACTTTAGCCGTCTTCAGAAACTTCTGAAATTTATCTGGAGATAACATGGAAATAGGAGTGAGAATTATTAAATTCTCAGTAGGATTCTCTAATTTTCATACATAGTGTCATCATGGTCATCTCCAGTTTGCTTCGATTTATTATAAAAAAAAGTGAACATGTTATGTAAACTGTTTGATTCCACAGTTTGAAAAATACATTATCCGAAGCAAAGTACATTTTATTCATACATTTGTCAATTCATGAATTATATTATGAATAATAACTGCAACATAAATAGAGTATAATAGCATCAATTTCCTAGAAACATAACCTCTACTCATAACTTTACTTGTACTTGAATTTATACATATACATAAAATTTACTTTTTTTTTCATTCGGCACACCTAGGCGTTACGTATCGCCGTCCCTAGGGTGCTTACATCTGTCTACACTTGAGCGTTACGTATCGCCGTCCTCAAGTGCAGCATCATACCATATTCCAAAGTATGATCGCCATGTCATACCCCATCAGAGCATGATCGCCATGTCACGTTCCTTAGGAATATGGGATCCTCATGCTATATTCCAGAGTATGATCGCCATGTCATACCCCATCAGAACGTGATCGCCATGTCACGTTCCTTAGGAATATAGAACCTTCATTTGGTACTTACACTAGCTGGGTCATGCCATGCCTCATGTAAGCCCTACCCTTTATACTCACACTAGCTGGGTCGATGCCATGCCTGATGTGAGTGGGGTGCTATGCATGTACTTCAATCTTTAGTCTTTAAGCCTTTACTCTTTAACCTTTACTGCCCTTGGGTAGCCTGACCTTGGAGTGAGCTACTGAGCTCAACTCGTGATCGTCGTCACACCGAATTACCCACAAGGGGACTCATATCTTTATATTCACATTTAATATACTTATATCTTTTCATTCTCATGTATAGTCAAGCATAAACATGTTGAATACACTTATACACATACTCATCATTTATTTTCATATGTACCTCGTATCATACTTATATCAGTCTTGAATATAGGGTTCCTATATACCCATTCATACTTTAATTCATCCTTGATAACTCATATCATACTGCTTCTTGATTTATTCTCATATATCTCATATCACACTTATATCATTCTTGCATATAAATATTTCTAAGTGCATAGATTTCTGCCGTGAATTCGGCAACATAATGGATCAAATCCGCTTCCCCATGAATAGTGCTAGTTCTCACAGACAATTCAGTCATAGCATTATACTCAATCTAGCATATATATATCAATGTAAAACTGGCAATCCTCAACTCAAACCTTATGTATCCATTGACACTTGTGTAACCATCAACTTGGCCATTCTGCCAATCTTACTCAGTTCTGCCCGAATTTTGTATAATCTTCCTTCACTTCTATTCAACTCATTTAAACTTGGATTTTGGATATATCATAGATCTATATGTCTACTTTCTAACCTCTTTAGTCCCATGTCATTTTGATCTATATAACTCAAGATATTCAACTTTTGCTCAACCTGTTCAGTCACTAGCCCGAATTACCCTCCTGGAAGTATAAATTCATTAAAAATCGAAACTAAGCTCAAATCATACGAAATTGGTCTCATATTGAAGCTCATAGGACACCTTTCATTTTCCACAATTTTCATTCCATTTGCTTAAGTATACCTCGAGTTATAAGTCCTGAAAATCGACCTTCCTGAACTACCCTGTTTTGGTCTGGATTGGACATAGGGCAACTTCCTCGAATCACTGGGAACAATTGGGACCATAACAAACTAGGAATTTCATATTGAGATGTTCCCCTATGTGTAAGCTTTCTAAAAGGCTAGTTTCACTCAATTTGCAGTTGTATAGGGTGAGTTATACTCTACTCATGTCACCCTGCCCGGATTAAAAATCCTGAACCCTAGGTCAAACTTCAAAAATTCATATCTCCCTCAATACTAATCCAATAACCTTATATGATATGTCTATGGAAAGCCCTAAATGTATACTTTCATCTAAAAATGGTTTCATCAGATTTAACTGGTTGTAGGTAGAGCCGTACACTCCATCATACGGACTACCGTGGAATTCTTCATCCAGACAGCATCCTAATCCATCTATTTCTCTTAGTTTTCTTCTTCTAATTCTAATTCCCACTCAAGATTTTATATTAATCCCATATTAATCCAATCATACACATCCAATATATTATCAAATAATCATAAAAAGTAATCTTTCATGCATCCTCAATTTAGAGAAATCAAGGTTAGAGATTGAATCCTACCTCTTTGGAGTGTGATCTTGCTGAATTTGAATTTGAGCTGAAGGAAGCCTTGACAAAGCTTGGAGGTTTGAGAGAGTAGATCGAGAGAGAAAGGAAGAAAGAAGAAGGCTGAAGGCTGGGAAACGTAAATCGTACCAAAATGAAGAGAAGAGTCTGATTTAAATACATGAAAGTTGTGGTGTTGATTGGTTGGAATTTTGTGGTAGTAATTCGGCCATGTCCCTCCCTTTTGTGGCCAAATTGCTCTCCATGTTGCCCCTAAAGTGAGACTTCGATCTGAAATGGAACTCGTCCCTATTAGCTTAAAGTCGGAACTTGTGCCATTTTACTTGAGCTTGGGGCTGAAGCCGGATGTCGGAAATTGTCCCTTCTTGTTTGTGACTTGAGGAAATCGTTTATTTTGAGACTTGGAATCATGCCTGGAGGCTCAAGTCATGCAGCTGACAATCATAAAATCTCGGAACTCCCTATTTGAACTCGGGAATGTCAATGCTGGATGTAAAATCGGATATCGGAACTCGTGCTGAAATCGGCTCAGGATCCAAACTTCGTGTCCATCCCAGTGAGTTCAACACTAAGGTCGGAACTCGTTACATTAAACTCGGAGTTCGGTATTTGTACCATTGTGTTAAACTATTACTTCTGAGGTCGGAACTCGGGAATCTCTATCTGAACTTGAAGCCACAGTATGAGACCGGAAATTGGGTATCTCGGCTGAAACTTGAAGCTACATTATGAGACTGGGAATCGGATACATGAAGTCGGATATTGGAACTCGAAAGCCTCTCATTATGAAGTCAGAAATCAGGAACAATCAAACTTAGACGAAACTGGAAGTCGGACAGGACATGAAGTGGGGAATTCAGCAAGACAAACTCGGAACTCGGAAATAATCCCTTCTATCTGAGTTTCAAAGATGAAGTCGGAAATCGGAATTGATCATCCTGGGCGCGAAGTTGGAACTCGGAAATCGGATGTTACAACAACAATCCTTCTTTCTTTGTTACTACGATGATGATCCTCTTCACCCCTATATATAGAATTTCTCAGCTTGTCAAAAATGTAACTTGTGACGTTTCACTCCATTTCTTTTCTTTGTTTTGTATTTATTGCTATACATTTTTATTTCAACACAGTATGATACTAATACTTAATAACCTTGACTAACTTCTTTCTATCTTTCCTATATATATATATATATATATATATATAATATTTGTCCTTAAAGTCTTTAGCAAGACTCGTTGAGTCTTATTTTTTTCTTTTTCTTTTTCTTTTTTTCCTTTCTTTTCTACATTTATTATTTTTTTAAAACTTTTCTTCAACTAATGACTTTGCCTTTGCCTCTGCTTTACGTGGATGACCTGAATTCTTCTTCCCCTTTTTTTAATTATTTTATAATTATAATTATATTATCATTTTTAATTATTATTATTTTATCTCTTCTAATATTAATATTTGATACTATTTCTTATGTTTAATGAATAGAATAATTTATTTTAAAATTGTTGTTACTAATTATAGTATTACTTTGAAAGTTAGTGTCTCTATTTTAATAATTTGATCAATCAATTAACTCAAACAGATCAATTAAAATATTTTATGAAAAAGAGGATGCTACAATTCTCCCCTTCTTTTAGGAATTTTGTCCCAAAATTCACTAACCTGCTAGGAGTAACTCTAAATATAACTTCTTAATTTTGTTCTCCAGTTCCCATGTTGCTTTGTCATGTGATAATCCATTCCAAACTACTTTAACTAAAGGAATTTCTTTTCCTCTTAAGTGTTTGGCCGATCTATCTATGATTTGTATTGGTTTAGTTTCAAAAGTCAAATCATCTCTTATTTGCATCATTTCATATTCTATGATGTGTGAAAGATCAAAATAATATTTTCTAAGCTGAGAGACATGGAAGACATTATGAAGGTTTGAAAGGTTAGGGGAAAGTGCAATTTGATACGCAACAAGTCCTATTCTCTTGAGAATTTGGAATGGGTCAATAAATTTTGGATTTAGCTTTTTGGATTTAAGAGCTCTGCCACTTCCAGTAGTAGGAGTGATTCTAAGGAAAGCATGGTCCCCTTCTTTAAATTCTAGAGGTCTTCTTCTCTGATCCGCATAGTTTTTCTGCTTGCTCTGAGCAGTGAGTAATCTTTTCTTAATGAATTTAATCTTCTCTGTGGTCTGTTGTACCAAATCAAGTCCTAGCAGACTTTTCTCTCCTACTTTAGACCAACACAAGGGTGATCTATACTTTCTACCATATAGAGCTTCAAATGGTTCCATCCCTATGCTAGAATGGTGACTATTGTTATAGGCAAACTCTATCAATGGTAGATGAGTGTCCTAACTTCCCTGAAGTTCTAACTGTAACACCCTACCAATTTAATGTTATACTTAGGTCATAGTATGAAATTAAGTAGATTGTGTTACCGTGTTGATACTCTACTTACTAATTTCTTACCATGTCACGTCCCCTTACTAAGTCTAATGTGCCAGTAAATAACAACTCACACGGTCAGACATTTCATACACATGCACCTCTGTATATCAACTTCTAGATGAGATTTAGTGCATGCCATCATCTAAAAATGCAGAATATGCACAAAGCATAGTTAGTCCAATCCTTAGGCCTTAGCTAGGACGAACTGCTCTGATACCAAAATGTAACACCCTACTAATTTAATGTTATGCTTAAGTCATAGCATGAAATTAAGTACATTGTGTTACCGTGTTGATACTCTGCTTACTAATTTCTTACCATGTCACGTCCCCTTTATTATTTATTTATTTATTTCTTATTATTTTTTGAAATGGGTAAAATGGCGCATTGTATATGATAGACGTGACCAAAGTCACAGAGCATAACAACATGATAGGAAAGATAAGAATCAGTAATATATCATCAATCATATATATATATATATATATATATATATATATATATATATATATATATATATATATATATATATATATATATATTTGTGTGTGTGTGTGTGTGTGTGTGTGTGTGTAGTAGAAGCCAACACTTCAGTTTATGTATAGAAGAAAAAGAGGATACAAAAGTGGGGCCAGTGTAACAAAAGAATATAGGGCCTGTGTCAATCAAAACAAACCTATAAGATGCTCCGAGAACTAACTGATCCAGTTTATGGCTCAATACTATACTGCCAAAAGAGAGCCATGCTATACAATGTCACCCATGGCTAGGACCTACTCAGTCAGGTAGCCGTTGGCCATACCAGGCTCGGTTGGGAAGTAGTCCATACTAAGTCCAGAAGAGGAGGATGATGAGCCAGTAGCCTCCAAGGGATCGCTCTCGGAGCTAAGTGGGATGTCTGGAACCATCTGTGGAAGCGACTCGGGCGGAGGACTGGCAAGTGCGGTAGGTGCTGCTAGTGCTGGAGGTGCTAGAGAAGAGTGTACCACATGTAATGGGAATGCAAAATATGGAGTGGTAGGGTCAAAAGCAAGGTGGAATAGGGGAACAGCAAAATTCCTGTCGCTGAACAGGTGGAGATGGAAATTGCAGGAATCGGCTCTGTATAGTGAAACCACGAAGGGATCATGGTGGAGCTATAGGTTAGGAATCTCAATGAAAAGAGCAGCGGTCGAATCCATCGCTAGCATTTGAGAATGATGTGGAAATACAAAGCGAGATGAGAATTTAAAGAAATTCTCATTAGGGTTCGTATGATTGACATCACATTCATTCTTAGTTGCCTCGATTTTTATTTAATTATGAAAACATAGGAGCAAATTGAACTATCCATATTTAATAAGTTTAATAAAGCGTTTGGTCCGAGGCAAGATTCTATTTTACTTTAAGACAGTATAAGAAATAGAATCATAAATAGAACAGATGAACACATAGCAGTAAAAAAAAAATATATATATATATATACAGTTATACTATGATCAATTATTAATGACTATTCAATATGATCAAATGTGACCATGTAGAACTCATTCTTGAAATTCTTTTCTTAAACTTTTCTATTTCTTTGTCCACTGGGAGTTCTTGGCCATTCAGACTCTTGAGTAATAGTCTGCTTTTTAGGATTGAGCTCTTTCCTATATAGGAATGCCGGGTTTACTCTCCCCGACCTTCCCACCGATCTATTCCCCTTAACTTTAAATTTGGGGCTGGCCCAAGCATTATGGAACTTTCATCATAACATAACTTTTATGAACTCATACATAACCTTTATGGACTCATAACATATGCACATAGATTAAATGTAGATTATAACTCATGCATAGGCTTACCGAACTTTTGGCAGCTTAATGGAACGTGTCTGCTTCCCCATGAATAGTGCAAGTACTTAGACAATCAATTATACAGAGATATCATAACATTTTATTGATAATTCACTCATCAATCTCATAGGGATAAATGTTGCATTTTAAAAACATAATTGCTATCTCAGCACATTTATTCAACCCGATTTTTGTAAGTCAAGCCAAAATTTATATTTAACTCATCTAGACCTCCATTTTGGATATGTTAGAATATTATCTGTCTATTTTCTAGCCTCTTTAGTCCCATCTCATTTTGACTTGTATAGGTCAAGATATTCAAGTTTTATCCCGGCTTGCCCTGCAGCTAGCCAGAATTACACACTTAAAAGTAAAAATCCACTAAAAATCGAAAATCAGTTCAAATCATATGAAATTAGTATCATATAAAAGCTAATAGGACAAGTTTTCATTTGCAAAAGTTCCATTTCATTTGCTTTCGTAACGCTCGAGTTATAAGCCCCGAGATTTGACTTTCTTGAACTATCCTATTTTGGCCCGCTTTGGATATAGGACAATTTCTTTGAATGATTGGGAGCAAACAAGACTGTAACAAACTCAAAATTTCATTGTAGGATATTTTCCTATGTGTAAGCTTTCTAACAAAGTAAGTTTCATCCAATTCCAAGTTGTATAGAGTAAGTTATGCTCTGAATAACCCAGTTTACTCAATATCAACCTCTACAATCTAGGTCAAACTTCCAAAATTCATATCTTTCTTAATACTAACCTGATGTCTTATATGATATATGTATGGAAAACCCTGAATGTCTAGTTTCATACAAAAATAGTCTCATCAGATTTAATCGGCTATAGGTGGAGCCGTACAGTCTGCCATATGGACTGCCGAGGGAATTCTGTTTTCCAGCCCCTCACATCTTCTTATTCTCACCCGTTCCCACTCCTTAATCAATCAAATTTAAACACAAAGCAGCCAACAACCAGTCCCAAAAATCATCATATTCATTCATTAATCATATTAAGAAGGGAGAAAATAAAGCCAAAAATTAGTCACCCACAATTAGAATAGCAAGAACAGAATTTAAACCTTTACCTCTATGTGTGGTTTTGCTAAGTGTTGAAGGTTGGTTGAGTGGAAAAGAGAAGAGGAAAATAAGAAGAGAAAAGGAGATTGAAGTAAAGAGAGAAAATGGCGTGTAAGTTTGCTGAATAAAGAAAGAAAAATCTGATTTAAATATAAAGAGGGTAGTTGGAATTGTGAGTATTGATTGGTTGAAATTCTTGTGGCTGATTTCCAGCCATGCTTCCTTCTTTTTGTGGCTTAATATGGCTTAATTATCCTCCACGCAAAATGAGAACTCGTTTGCACTCTATTTGAACTCGGAACTCGTATCCATCTTGCATAAAGTCGGAACTCTTGTCCTTCTTATTCGAACTTGGAGATTAGTTTGGATATCGGAACTCGAGTCATTTGGAAATAGATTATTAGATCGGAAATCATGTTAGAAACACAAAGTCAAAGATCAGAAATCACAGCAAACAAATCATCTTAAAATCGGCAGTCAAAGACAAGGCTATGAAACATAAAAGACTTAAACTCGGAATCGGAGATGTCACATAAACTTGGAAGTTAGTACCAGAACATAAAACCTTATGTACCGAGAAATCAGAACTTATATAATCTCGGAAGTTAGTCGTAAACTCAAATTTAGGAATATCAATAGAAATGAAAACGCTCTTGAAATAAGTTCGGAGATTGGAACTTAATTAAACTCGGATACCGGTAATCACATCCATTTGGTATGGACTTTGAAGGTTAAGTCGGAAATTGGAAATTATCCCGTTTTATTTGAAACTCGAAGATGAAGTTGGAAATAATGTCCATTCTATTTGAAATCAACCCGGAGGTCGGAAATCGTGTAAACTTCACCTTTCATTTGAAACTTAAAGTAGGAAGTCGAAAATCATGAACATTTCATTTCAATTGGAGGTGAGGTTACAGATCGGAAACCTTGTTTATTTTACTTAAACCTTGGAAATAAGGTTGGATGTCGGAACTGGTGGCGGATGTTACAATACCACCCTCCTAAAAAAAAATTTTGTCCTCAAAATTTAACATTTTAGAAGAGTTCAGGATACTCTTTCTTCATGTTCGCTTCTAGTTTCCAAGTATAGTCCTCTGCATCTTCTCTTCCCTATGCTACCTTTACTAACTGCACGGTTTTGTTTCGAAGTTGTCTGCTATTTCTGTCTATGATCCGTATTGGTTGTATGTGAAAAGTCAAGTCCTCTTTCAACTGTATTGACTCAGGTTCCAGAAAGTGTGTAGAGTCAGGGTGATACCTTCTGAGTTGAGAAATATGGAAAACATCATGAAGATTTGACAGGTGTGGAGGTAAAGCGATTTGCTATGCAACTGATCTGATCCGCTTCAAAATTTGGAAGGGACCGATAAAGCGAGGACTTAGTGTAACACCCTACTAATTTAGTGTTATGCTTAAGTCATAGTATGAAATTAGGTAGACTGTGTTACTGTGTTACTATTCAGCTTACCTTTCTTGATTCGTAGTGCATCTTTTTTTTTTTTTTTTTTTTTTTGTAAATAGATAAAGCAGCGTACGAAAAAGACATAAGGCCCATATCAGTCAAAATGATCTTGTGGGTCCTTAGAGGACATTTCAAACCTACTGCTAGTCCTGATGCTTAGTCTATGGCCCAAAGCTGCGTGCTGTCAAAAGAGGGTCATGTTGTACAACGTCTCCTACGGCTGACCTGCTCCGTCAAATAGCCGTTGGCCATGCTAGGCCTAGCTGGAGAGTAATCTGTACTGGGTCCCAAGGAGGAAGAGGGTGATGAGCCGGTAGCCTCAGAAGGGTTACCCTCAGAGCTGAGCGACATATCTGGAACCACTCACAAGGGTGACTCTGGTGCAAGGTCAGCAGGAGCTGCATGTGCTGCGGGTGCAGGAGGAGCTGGAGGTGGGTGTGCCATATATAGTGGGATGGCAACGTACGGAGTAGCAGGATCAAAAGTAGGATGAAATAGAGGGACGGAAAAGTTCCTATTACTATATAGGTAAAGGCGGAAGTGGCAAGAACCGGCTATATACAGAGAATCTAGGACAGGATCATGGTGAACCTGCAGACCTAGGATCTCAATGAAGAGGGTGGTCGTGGAGTCCATTGCCAGCATCGAAGAATGATGTAGAAATACAAAACGAGGTAAGAATTTAAGGAAATTCTCAGTAGGGTTCGCGTAGGGTGTTTAACTAACGTCACATTCATTCTCAGTTGTCTCAGGTTTTATTTAGTTATAAAAACATGAGATCAAACTTAACTATCCATATTTAATAAGTTTAAGAAAATGTCTGATCGGAGGTAAGGTCTAGTTTTACTTGAGACAGCATAAGAAATAGAATAGGCTACTCATAGTAAAACACAGAATAATAAGCAGAACAAATGAACATACATCAGTACATAAATATAACAGACAAACTGTAAACAACTTGTAGTGATTGTTCAATGTAATCATGCATTTAATATAATCATGCAAAACTTATTCTTGAACCTTTCGTCATAAACTTTTCTATTACTTGGTCCCCTGGGAGTTCTTAGCCATTTAGACTCTTGGGTAATAGTTTGCTTTTCAGGATCGAGCTTGTTCCTATATAGGAATGTTGAGTTTGCTTTTTCCAACCTTCCCACCGATCTATTCCCCTTAACTTTAATCCGGGGCTGGCCCAAGTATCATGGAACTTCATCATCACATATTTCTTATGTTCCTCATAATATATCTTTCATAACTTTCTCGATAATGCACATGTAACAACATGTATTTCATAATTCATGCATAGATTTTACCAAAATTTCGGCAGTATAACGGAACGTGTCCACTTCCCCATGAATAGTGCCAATACATCAGAACACCAATTTCTCATAAAGGTCACAATATTGCATTCATAATTCAATATTAAACTCATAAAAACATTAATCTTATTAAGGCAGAGTTACTGCCTCAGCATAATCCTTCAACCCGATTTTTGTAGATGAAGCCATAATTTCTATTTAACTCATTTGGACCTAAATTTAGGATATGTTATGTGTCTATTTTCTAACCTCTTTGGTCCCATCTAATTTTGATAACTATAACTCAAGTTATTTAGGTTTTATCCTGGCTTGCCTTGTGACTGGCCAGAATTAGACACTTAAAGTAAAAATCCACTAAAAATCGAAAACTAATTCAACTTATCCGAAATTAATCTCACATTAAAGCTAACAGGACAAACTTTTATTTACAAAAAGTTCCATTCCATTTGACTAAGTAGGGCTCGAGTTATAAGCCTGAAATCTGACCTTCTTGAACTGCCCTGTTTTGGCCCAGTTTGGACATAAGGCAATTTTCTTGGGTCACTGGGAACAAAGGGACCTTATCTAATTTTGAAATTTTTTATGGGACATTCTTCTATGTGTAAACTTTCTAAAAAAATTGGTTTCATTCATTTCCAAGTAGTATAGGGCGAGTTCTACCCTGAACAACCCAGTCTACCAAGAATCAAAGTCAAAAACCTAAGTCAAAATTCAAAAGTTCATATCTCTCTCAGTATTAATCCAATGACCTTATATGATATATGTATGGAAAGCCCTAGATATCTAGTTTCATATAAAAATAGTTTCATCAAATTTAATCTACGGTAGCCAGAGCCGTACACTCCACCGTACGGACTGCTGAGGGTTTTAGGTTTTCCTGCTTCTCAGCTCTTCCCATTTTCATCCTTTCTTACTTCCAATTCGGTTTTAACCTCACAAACAGCCAATAAACCAGCCATATATCATCATAATCATTCAATCAATACATCAAAGATTGACAAAATAAGCCATCACCAGCCATCCAAGATCAGAGAATCAAGGCAAGAATTAAACCCCTATCTCTTGTTATGTTGTGATTTGGCTTGATTTTGGAACTTGAATGAACAAAACTTGGTTGGGCTTGATGGTTTGATGAAGTTAGGTGAATGGAGAAGAGAAGAAGAGAGCTGAAATAGGGGAGAAAGGTAGTGCAGAAAATGGCTGAAGGAAAGGAGAGGAGTGTGTTATAAAACATGGAGGAGGTAGTTGGAATGGGTGGCTTTGATTGGTTGAAAATCAAAAGGCTGAAATTCAGCCAACTTTCCTCCTTTCTTGTGGCCTTGTTTGTGCCACTTTTAGGGGTTCTCAGCCACTTAAAGTAGGGTTAATGAGTTGAAATTCTATTGGTTCGATTCTGACAATTTAAAATACCGTAATCTTATCGATTTCCTTTAAATCGGTAAATCAGTTTCAAGAAAATTTTTATGAAATCTTCTATACTTCTAATTTAATTCCCTTATATCTAAACTCAATTAATTGCTAATCAATTGATTCTAAATAATTATTTAACCAAATTTTAATTAATCTCAATTACTCGATAAAACTAAACAATTAGGCGAAAAATGATAAAAGAATTTTGGTGGATGTTACACTTAGCTTCTTGACCTTAATGGCTCTACCTATCCCTGTTGTAGGTGTAACCTTCAAAAATACATGGTCTCTTTCTTGAAATTCCAGAGGTTTCCTCCTGGTATCTATGTAACTCTTCTGACGGATTTGAGCGGTAAGCATCTTACTTCAAATCTTCTTGATCTGCTCAGTGGTTTGTTTAACTAAATCAGGCTCTAACAGAGTTGATTCTCCTGTCTCATACCAACACAATGGAGATTGGCACTTCCATCCGTACAATGCTTCGTAAGGAGCCATGCTGATGCTAGCATGGTAGCTATTGTTGTATGCGAATTCAGCTAGCGCTAAGTATCGATCCTAATTTCCACGTTGCTCCAACATATAGGCTCGCAGCATGTCTTCTAAGGTTTGAATTGTTTTCTCCATTTGACCATCTGTTTGTAGGTGATACGTAGTGCTTAGGTACAACTTAGCACTGAATGCTTTTTGTAAAGCCCCCCAAAACCATGAGGTGAACCTTGGGTCTCGATCAGAGACAATGGTTGAAGGGGTCTCATGCAACCTTATAATCTCTTGAATGTATAGTTGCACCAATTTTTCCAACGGATAATTTACTCAAACAGGTAGAAAATGAGCAAATTTGGTTAATCTATCCATAATAACCCAAATAGCATCATATCCTGTTGGCGCTTTTGGTAATCCCATTACAAAATCCATGGAGATACTCTCCCACTTCCACTCAAGGATTTCCAAAGGTTATAACATCCCGGAGGGTTTTTGATGTTCCGCTTTCACCTTCTGACAGGTCAAGCACTTGATCATGAAGTTCACCACGTCTGATTTCATGCCTAGCCACCAAAACATTTTCTTAAGGTCTTGATACATTTTAGTAATGCTAGGATACAGGGTGAATTCACGTTTGTGTGCTTCATCCAAGATCCTTCCTCGGAGATTATTCCCTTCGGGTACACACACTCTGCTATGATGCCACCCTATGCCCTCTTTATCTTGAGCAAAACCCATTAATTTCCTTGATTGCACAAGACTGATTATACGCTGAAAACTGGCATCCTGTTGTTGTGCCTGCCGAATCTGCTCCTTAAAGCCACTGGCTATCTTAATTTGGTGCAACTAAATGGTCTTAGGAGTCACGAGGATTCCCAAATAAAAGATTTCGGAAGCTCTCAATAAGCTCCGTCTCTTTAATCATCATCTAGGCTATGGTCAACGATTTCCTATTCAAAGCATCTGCCACAACATTTGCCTTGCTTGGGTGGTATTTCAATTCAAATTCATAGTCCTTAAGAAGTTCCATCCACCTCCGCTGCCTCATATTTAATTCCTTCTGATCAAAGAGGTACTTCAAACTCTTATGATCAGAAAAGACCTCGAATCTCACTCCATACAGTTGATGTCGCCATATCTTCAAGGCAAATACTATTGCTGCTAATTCGAGATTGTGTGTAGGATAATTCCTTTCATGTGGCTTTAATTGTCGAGAGGCATAAGCGACCACATTTCCTGCTTGCATCAATACACATCCTAACCCTTGTTTGGAAGCATCACAATAGACCTCGAATGGTCCATGAGGATCTGGCAAGGTTAACACTAGCATCGTAGTTAACCTTCTTTTCAAATCTTGAAAACTCTATTCACACTTCAGTGTTCATTCAAATGGAATATTCTTCTTGGTTAGCTTGGTTATGGGCAAGGCTATTCGAGAAAAATCCTTAATGAATCGCCTGTAATATCCAGCTAAGCCCAGAAAACTCCTAACTTTAGTGATCGTCATTGGCCTCTCCTAATCTAGTACTGCTTCTATTTTGCTAGGATCTACGGAGATCCTTCCTTGGATACTGAAATTTTACTTCTTGCATCCAAAATTCACATTTGGATAACTTAGCATAGAGTTTTCTTTCTCTTAAAATTTGCAGAACTAGCCGCAAGTGTTCCACGTGTTCCCGCTCTGTCTTCAAATAGACAAGTATATCATCGATAAAAACCACTACAAACTTGTCCAAGTATGGGCGGAATATCCGATTCATATAATCCATGAATACTGCTAGTGCGTTTGTCAGCCCAAACGACATTACGGTATACTCGTGGTGTCCATAACGAGTTCAAAAGGCTGTCTTAGGGATATCTTGTTCTCGGACTCGAATTTGATGATATCTAGAACGCAAGTCAATCTTGGAAAATACCATTACACCCTGCAATTGGTCCATGAGGTCATGGATTCTTGGTAGTGGATATTCTTAATCATCACCTTATTCAGCTGTCGATAGTCCACGCATAAGTGCATGCTCCCATCTTTCTTTTTGACCCATAAGACTGGAGCTCCCCATGGCGATGCACTTGGCCGTATGAATCCTTTTCCCAAAAGTTCCTCGATCTGTTTCTTTAGTTCTATCAACTCCAAAGGTGACATTCAATATGAAGCTATAGATATTGGTCTCACACCTGGAACCAACTCAATGGTGAACTCAATTTCCCTCTCAGGAGGGAATTTAGGAATATCTTCTGGAAAAACATCGCGATATTCCTTAACAACTAGGAGCTCCTCCAATTTCTATTCAACTTCCATCACATCAGCTGATAGGAGGATGTATCCCTGATTCTTCAACCCATTATAGTTCATTAATAAAGAGTTCAGATAGAAGAGTGTTAAGAGTTGGGACTCAGAAGACGGGACAGAGGAGAATACCACCGTCTTATCAGAACAGTTGAACATGACTCGATTGGCGAAAAGCCAATCCATGCCCAGAATTATGTCAAGTCTAGATAGAGAGAGACAAATCAAATCAGCTGCAAAGGTTCTACCCTCAATTCGAAGAGAAACATTGATGCAAATTTGACTCATTTTAACAGGGTCATTGGTAGGAGTAGAAACCAGTAGATCATAAGGTAATTCAGAAATTGGCAATCGCAAAACAATCACACAGTCATGAGAAATAAATGAGTGAGAGGCACCCGAATCATAAAGTACAGTTAGAGTCTCACTATCCACCTCACAGGTACCTTGGATTAGTCCCTCGAACTTGTCAGCTTCTTCTGCATTCATCGTAAAGACCCGTCCTTGACATTGGGTTCTAGACGGCTGTGGTGGATTTCTGGTTGAATTCCTGGTTGGACACTCATAAGTTTTGTGGCTTGGCTTGCCACACCCATAGCAGACATTTTGGCCTTCCAAATACGGTCAATCACCGTGATTCTTACCGCATTTTGTGCAAGCCAAATTTGAGAAAGGCTTCTGCGGCTGCTTGCCTTTATTGCTCGCCGGTTGAAATCTTCTCTGCTGTCGGAAGTTAGGCTTGAATCCTGAGCCTTACGATGCCAACCCTCTCCTGAAGCTACCACCAGATGCCTTGGCTACAGCAAGTTTCAAGTTGCAATCTTCCACAAGTTGGCATTTATTTACCAACGTGGGGAAGTCTCTAATTTCCATTGGCCCTATTGCGGTAAGGATATCTTCTCGTAGCCCTCCTTTGAATTTGACACACTTCCAAACTTCATCAAGATTCCTCTGATAATGGTAGAAAATTTACACAGCTCTTCAAACCCAGCAATGTACTTGGAAATCATCCGATTTCCTTGACGGAGCTGCATAAATTCTAGCTCCTTGGCATTTCAAATCGAGGTAGGAAAGTACTTCTAGTAGAAAACATTTCTAAACACCATCCAGGTGACCGCTGTCTGAGATTCCTCAAGTAGTCTTCGTATGCCGTTCCACCAAAACTCTACATCTGCGTCGAGCATATAGGTGGCAAAGGTCACCTTCTGATGATCCGAACAGTCCATGACAAAGAAAATCTTCTCCATGGCCTTAATCCATTCATCAGCCTTATCTGGCGCATAGGCTCCTTGAAAGCAAGGCGGGTTTACCTTCCTGAACTTAGCAAATTTAAGGTAATCCATGTCAGTATCAGGGACATGTGGATTTCCTCCACAATTTGCTTTAGGTCGCCTGCCTAATTGATCCATCATCTAGTGAGCTGCTGCGGCCTGTTCCCACATCGCATGAGCCATCTCTCGCATTGTGTCCATGAGGTCAGTAGGGTTTTCTTGAACGGGTTCCGCGCATGGCCTGCCTTGCCTTCCGGAAGCCATTAAGTTCTAAGCACACAAAACAAAAGTTATTGAGTTGACCAGGCTCAGTCTAATGTGCTAGTAAATAACAGCTCACACGGTCAAGCACTTCATACACATGCACCTTTGTATATCAACTTCTAGATGAGATTTAGTGCATGGCATCATCTAAAAATACAGAATATGTGCAAAGCATAGTCAGTCCAATCCTTAGACCTTAGCTAGGATGAACTACTCTGATACCAAAATGTAATGCCCTACCAATTTAATGTTATGCTTAAGCCATAGCATGAAATTAAGTACATTGTGTTACCGTGTTGATACTCTACTTACTAATTTCTTTCCATGTCACGTCCCCTTTATTATTTATTTATTATTTATTATTATTATTTTTTGAAACGGGCGAAACGGCGTGCTGTATATGATAGACGTGACCAACGTCACAGAGCATAACAAAATTTGATAAAACATGATAGGAAAGATAAGAATCAGTAATATATCATCAACTGTATATATATATATGTAGTAGAAGCCAACGCTTCAGTTTATGTACAGAAGAAAAAGAAGATACAAAAGTGGGGCCGGTGTAACAAAAGAATATAGGGCTTGCGTCAATCAAAACAAACCTACAAGATGCTTCGAGGACTAACTGATCCAAGTCTATGGCTCAATACTATACTACCAAAAGAGAACCACGCTATACAATATCACCTACGGTTGGGACCTACTCAGTCAGGTAGCTGTTGGCCATACCAGGCTCAGTCAGGGAGTAGTCCATACTAAGTCCAAAGGTGGAGGATGATGAGCCAGTAGCCTCCAAAGGATAGCTCTTGGAGCTAAGTGGGATGTCTGGAACCATCTGTGGAAGCGTCTCGGGCAGAGGATTGGCAGGTGCGGTAGGTGCTGCTGGTGCTAGAGGTGCTGGAGGAGGGTGTGCCACATGTAACGGGAATGCAAAATATGGAGTGGCAGGGTCAAAAGTAGGGTGGAACAGGAGAACATCAAAATTCTTGTTGCTGAATAGGTAGAGACGGAAATTGTAGGAACCGGCTATGTACAATGAATCCACGAAGGGAATCTCAATGAAAAGGGCAGCGGTCGAATCCATCACTAGCATCTGAGAATAATGTGGAAATACAGAGCGAGGTGAGAATTTAAAGAAATTCTCAATAGGGTTCGTATGATTGACGTCACATTCATTCTCAATTACTTCAGTTTTTATTTAATTATGAAAACATAGGAGCAAATTGGACTATCCATATTTAATAAGTTTAATAAAGCGTTTGGTCCGAGGCAAGATTCTATTTTACCTTAAGACAGTATAAGAAACAAAATCATAAATAGAACAGATGAACACATAGCAATAAAAAAAATATACAGTCATACTGTGATCAATTATTAATGACTACTCAATGTGACCATGTAGAACTCATTCTTGAAATTCTTTTCATAAACTTTTCCTTAAACTTTTCCATTTCTTGGTCCCCTGGGAGTTCTTGGCCATTCAGACTCCTAGATAATAGTCTACTTTTCAGGATCGAGCTCATTCCTATATAGGAATGTCGGGTTTACTCTCCCCGATCTTCCCACTGATCTATTCTCCTTAACTTTAAATCCAGGGATAGCCCAAGCATTATGGGACTTTCATCATAACATAACTTTTATGAACTCATACATAACCTTTATGGACTCATAACATATGCACATAGATTAAATGTAGATTGTAACTCATGCATAGGCTTACTAAACTTTTAGCAGCTTAATGGTGCATATTTACGGAACATGTCCGTAAATAGTGCCAGTACTCAGACAATCAATTATACAGAGATATCATAACATTTTATTGATAATTCACTCATCAATCTCATAGGGGCATTTTAAAAACATAATTGTTGTCTCAGCACATTTATTCAACCCAGTTTTTGTAAGTCAACCCAAAATTTATATTTAACTCATCTGGACCTCTATTTTGGATATATTAGAGTATTATGTATCTATTTTTTAGCCTCTTTGGTCCCCTCTCATTTTGACTTGTATAGCTCAGGATATTCAAGTTTTATCCCGGCTTGCCCTGCAGCTAGCTAGAATTACATACTTAAAAGTAAAAATCCATTAAAAATCGAAAACTAGTTCAAATCATACAAAATTGCTATCATATAAAAGCTAATAAAACAAGCTTTCATTTGCAAAAGGTTCCATTTCGTTTGTTTTAGTAAGCCTCGAGCTATAAGCCCCGAGATTTGACCTTCCTGAACTGCCCTATTTTGGCCTAATTTAGACATAGGGCAACTTTTTCGAATCAATAGGAGCCAACAGAATCATAAAAAACTCGAAATTTTAGTGTGTAATATTCTCCGATGTGTAAGCTTTCTAACAAAGTTGGTTTCATCCAATGCCAAGTTGTATAGAGCAAGTTATTCCCTGAACAACCCAATCTGCTCAATATCAACCTCTACAATCTAGGTCAAATTTCCAAAATTCATATCCCTCAAAATACTAATCCAATGGCCTTATATGATATATGTATGGAAAGCCCTAAATATCTAGTTTCATACAAAAATAGTTTCATTAGATTTAATCAGTTGTGGGCAGAGCCGTACACTCTGCCGTATGGACTACCGAGGGAATTTGGTTTTCTAGCCCCTCACATCTTCTTATTCTCACCCTTTCCTACTCCTTAATCAATCAAATTTAAACACAAAGCAGCCAACAACCAGTCCCAAAAATCATCATATTCATTCACTAATCATATTAAGAAGGGAGAAAATAAAGCCAAAAATCAGTCACCCACAATCAGAATAACAAGAACAGAATTTAAACCTCTACCTCTGTGTATGGTTTTGCTAAGTGTTGAAGGTTGGTTAAGTGGAGAAGAGAAGAGGAAAATAAGAAGAGAAAAGGAGACTGAACTAAAGAGAGAAAAGGGCATGTAAGTTTGCTGAATGAAGAACCAAAAATCTGATTTAAACATAAAGAGGGTAGTTGGAATTATGAGTGTTGATTGGTTGAAATTCTTGTGGCTGATTTCCAGCCATGCTTCCTTCTTTTTGTGGCTTAATGTGGCTTAATTATCCTCCACGCAAAATGAGAACTCATTTGCACTCTGTCTGAACTCGGAACTCATATCCATCTTGCGTAAAGTTGGAAATCTTGTCCATCTTATTTGAACTTGGAGATTAGTTTGGATATCGGAACTCGAGTCATTTGGAAATAGATTATTAGATTGGAAATCATGTTAGAAATATAAAGTCAGAGATCGAAAATCACAGCGAACAAATCATTTAAAATTGGCGGTCAAAGACAAGACTATGAAATGTAAAAGACTTAAACTCAGAAGTCGGGGATGTTACATAAACTTGGAAGTTAGTACCAGAACATAAAACCTTATGTACCAGGAAATCGGAACTTATATAATCTCGGAAGTTGGTCACAAACTCAAACTCAGGAATATCAATAGAAATGAAAACGCTCTTGAAATAAGTTCGGAGATTGGAACTTAATTAAACTCGGATGGCGGTAATCACGTCCATTTGGTTTGCACTTTGAAGGTTAAGTCGGAAATCGGAAATTATCTCATTTTATTTGAAACTCGAAGATGAAGTTGGAAATAATGTCCCTTCTATTTGAAATCAACCCAGAGGTTAGAAATCATGTAAACTTCACCTTTCATTTGAAACTTAAAGTTGGAAGTCAGAAATCATGAACATTTCATTTCAATTGGAGGTGAGGTCGGAGATCAGAAACCTTATTCATTTCACTTGAACCTTGGAAATAAGGTCGGATGTCGGAACTTGTGGTGGATGTTACACTAACACACAAGCTCTAAGCATGTCCTCTAAGGTCTGAATAGTTCTCTCTATTTGACCATCTGTCTGAGGGTGATAAGCTGTGCTAAAATGAAGTTTAGTACCTAAAGCTTCTTGTAGAACTACCCAAAACTTTGAGGTAAATCTACGATCCCTGTCTGAAACTATGCTTGTTGGTATTCCATGCAATCTCACAATTTCTTGAATGTAAACCTGAGCTAACTTATAAAATGGGCAACTAATCCTTATTGGCAAGATATGGGTTGACTTGGTCAATCTGTCGACTATCACCCATGTTGCATCACACCCTGAGGGAGTCCTAGGTAATCCTACCACAAAATCTATTGATGTACTATCTCATTTCCATTCAGGAATATCTAAAGGTTGTAGGAGTCCTGCAGATTTCTGGTGCTTTATCTTAACCTTCTGACAGGTAAGACATCTAGCTACAAAACTAGCTATGTCTTGCTTCATCCCATTCCACCAAAACAACTTTCTAAGGTCTTGATACATCTTGGTTATACCAGGATGCATAGTGAACTTACTGCAATGTGCCTTAAATAAAATCTTATTTCTCAGTTCTTCATTATTGGGGACACATAGTCTTCCGTCACATGTCACAGCTCCTTTCTCATCAATTTGGAAATGCTCAATTTGTTCTGTTTGAAACCTATTCTTTAGAGACTTCAGATCATCACTTTCTTGCGCTTGTCTTATCTGATTCCTCAAATCACACTCTATCCTAAGTTCACTAGCATATAGACAATGGGGTTTCAATGACACAGAAATCTTCAAATCCCTAAATTCCTCCAACAACTTGTGCTCTTCTATCATTAATAGCGACATATGTAGGGATTTTCTACTTAGTGCATCGGTGACCACATTAGCCTTGCCAGCATGATATTTCAATTCAAAATCATAATCTTTCAAAAACTCCATCCATCTTCTTTGCCTCATATTCAATTCTTTTTTATCAAAAAGATATTTCAAACTCGTATGGTCACTCTATACCTCAAACTTTACTCCATATAAATAATATCTCCAAATTTTCAAGGCAAATACTACGACAGCTAGTTCTCGGTGCTGGGTTGGATAATTCTCTCCATGAAACCTAAGTTGTCTAGACGTATAAGCCACAACTCTTCCTTTTTGCATCAACACACAACTAGTCCTTTCTTTGATGCATCATAATAGACTACAAAATCTTTCCTAGGATTAGGAATTAGGAATTATTAAGACTGGAGTAGAGGTAAGCCTATTCTTTAATTCTTGAAAACTAGATTCACAAGTTGAATTCCATTCAAAAGGCAAGTTTTTCCTAGTTAACCTAGTCAAAGGTAGAACTAGTTGAGAAAACCCCTTGATGAACCTCCTATAATAACTTGCTAATCCTAGAAAATTTCTAACTTTAGTGACTGTCTTTAGTCTTTCTCAGTGAACTATAGCTTCAACTTTACTTGGATCTACCGCTACCCCTTCTTGAGCGATCACATGGCCTAAGAATCTTACCTCACTTAACCAAAACTCACATTTTGCTAACTTGAAATGCAATTTCTTCTCCTTCAAGATTTGCAATACTACTCTAAGATGTTATTCATGCTCCTCCCTAGTCTTGGAATAGATGAGGATATCATTTATAAAAACTACTACAAACTAGTCAAGGTAAGGTCTAAAGACCCTATTCATGTAATCCATGAATATTGCAGGAGCATTGGTAAGTCCAAAAAGCATCACAAGATATTCATAATACCCATATCTAATTCTGAAGGCTATCTTAGGCATATCTTCTTGTTTCACTCTTATCTGATGGTATCCTGACCGTAAATCTATTTTGGAGAAGACTGAGGCTCCTAGCGAGTAATTCAACAAGTCATCTATCCTAGGAAGTGGATACTTATTCTTGATTGTGACTTTATTCAACTGCCTATAGTCTATATATAGCCTTATGCTTCCATCTTTCTTTCTGACTAAAAGAACAGGTGCATTCCAAGGAAACACACTTGGCCTAATGAATCCCTTAGTCAACAGTTCCTCAATCTATCTTTTAAGTTCAGTCAACTCTAAAGGAGAAATTCTATAAGATGCAAAGGATAAGGGTCCTGTTCCTACTATGAGATCGATGGAAAACTCAACCTCTCTTTCAAGTGGTAAGTTCACTATATCCTTGGGAAACATTTTTATAGGTATACTTTCTATTTCCTGCTCAACCTCTAAAGTTAAAGAATAAAGTAGAAACCCTTGAGCTCCTTTTGAGAGGCACTTCTCTGCTTGGGTGGCATTAAGGAATAAGGAATTAGAAGACTTTTGTTTATTGAGTGGATCTTTAGGAAAATAGGCAAGTCTTTGAGAACAGTTTGGAATGATGTCATTACTAGTTAACCAATCCATTCCAATTATGATATTGATACCAGGTAAAGGCAAACAAACAAGGTCAATAACAAAATGTTTTCCTTCAACTAAAATGGGACAATTCAAACAGGTTTTAGAAGTGGAAATTTTCCTCCTTGTGGGAGTAGAGACTAACAGATCAAAAGGTAAGCAAGATAAAGACAAATTTAACTTCTTCACACAATCAATAGATATGAAGGAGTGCATAGCTCCTGAGTCAAATAATGCAATTAACATAGCAGTTTTGATAACATGTACCTTTGATCATGTCAGGAGACTGAGTTGCCTATTCTCCACTTAGAGTGAATACTCTTCCTTTAGTTTGTGGTCTTGGCACAAGATTGTTCAGCAACTTTCTAGTGTTGCAATCTTTCGCATAGTGTCCTGGCTTCCGACATCGGTAGCAAATATTTTGGCCAAAAAGACAAGGTCTAGAGCCATGGCACTATTTCTTATGTTTAATGAATAGAATAATTTATTTTAAAATTGTTGTTACTAATTATAGTATTACATTGAAAGTTAGTGTCTCTATTTTAATTATTTGATCAATGAATTAACTCAAATAGATCAATTAAAATATTCTAATCAACTGAATTCACTGGATTACTCTACATTAAATATTTTATGAAAAAGAGGATGTTACATGTTGGATTAGAGCTTACTTTTAGATTGTAGTGTTGGATTTATAGTAGTTTTATTATGAATGATGATGCAAACTCTATGTTAATAGCTCTTAGCACTTGATCTTGGAAAGGTTATTTTTGTGAGTGCAGGATCTAGATATTCCAGCAGTTATAAATGAAGGACCTAAAGCAAAATCTACTAAATAAGCAGCAAATTAAGCCACTGCTAAGTTTGAAGCTTCAAGGCACAACATCCAAAATGTTCACTCAAGGATGCAATTTTTCAACGGCTATAACATTAGAAGCTACAAAACTTTTTGTATCCTCCTAGGTTGTTTAATACTAGGGTAGGAATGTAAAAGGCATGAGCCAAAAAGTGACTAAACCAAAAATGGAATAGGACAAATTGAATTGTACAATGAGAGAGAAAAAGTCATGACACAATGGACAACATATGACAGCATGAAATGAAAACACATTGGACTCTTGGAAAGCACCCCAACATTCAAAAACTCTTGGGTGGAGCCCAAGTCACTTGCATGGGCTGAGGCTTTTATAAATACTTGTTTTCTAAACCTAATTTAGAGTCTTTGTGACACAAGTTCGTGTGACTCAAGTTCTTTTTCGACTCTTTGAGAGCTTTGTGCTTCTTGCACTCAATCTATCTTCTTCTCAGCTTATGTTATGAAATTGTTGTAACTCAAGTGTGTGAAACTTGAGAAAAAGGAGAAAATCTTGTGAGGTACACAAGTGAAAAAAATACTATTGAAAGAGGTCTCTTAGTTGGCGAGAAAAGAGTAGCTCAAGGTTTGAGTGAAAGTGTAATAGAACTTCTAGAAGCTTGTTGTAACAAAGAATACTCATAGTGAAAAATCCTATAAGGTTGTGGTGACTAGATGTAGACTCCAAGTTATGGAGATCGGATAAGTATAAATCCTTGGTGCAAACTCCTCCATCCCTTATCTTTTACATTTCTATTTTTTAAGCTATATCTCTTAAATATGAACTTGTATTCCTATAATATTTTGAGATATATATTCTACTTATATTTCGAGTTATTTGATAACTAAGTCTGATAGACACTTACTAGATTTCTACTAACTATCTACTAGAAAATATAATTATGTGAACTTTTTAAATTGTGTGCTAAGTATGCAGAAAAAGTTTTAGTTAACTAAAGACTTGATTTCAATCCCCCTTCTTTGGTGCCATCATATAGGTTAGGGATGTCATGAAGGGGTGGGGCGGAGGATAGGCCCCCGTCCCTCGCCATGTAACTAGTCCCCCGCCCCATATCATCCGCAAGTGTACCCATTTTTTTCTTACCCGCGGGTTTACGGGTATCCGTGGATATCCGTTAAAATATTAAAAATTTTAAAAATTTAAATTAAATATAAAAATTCTAATATTATAAAATACTTAAAATAACCATAAATAATAATCTAATTTAACAATTCAAATTCTAACAATTTAGTATACTTAAAATTAAAATAAACACATAAATAAACAAAAAATAGGTACAATAATATAATTCTACAATCTAAATTCTAATAACTTAAAATACTTAAAATAAAAATAAACACATAATAGTAATCCAATCATTAGTCTAATATATAATAAGTACAAATAAATCTAACTTATAAATTTAGACCTTAGTCTAATCAATTTAAATAACAATAATATTAGTTTAACTAAGTTAATAATTTAAGGATAAAATAATAATTTTATGGCGGGTACCCGCAGGTATGGATATAGTGATCCCTGCCCCCGCCCCGTTTAACATGCGGGTATTTAAAATCCCCGTCCCCATTACCCGCGGGGGCAAAATCTTCCCCCCATACCCGCCCCGTTGCGGGTATTACCCGCGGGTATCCGCGGGTACGGATTTTTTTGACATCCCTAATGTAGGTAAGTACACTTGATTGTTTATAGATTTATCTATTCTACAACAAGACTTATATTTTCTAGGATAGAGTTATCGGATGGAAAAAGAAGAATTGGACCGCATGATCGGCAGAAAGCTTAACATTCCTTCCCATTTGTTTGATTACTTGATGTGGTGCTGCTTGCTTACATGATTGAAAGGCATGCTCTGGAGCGGACAATAGGAATTTCCTGAAAATCCTTTGCTTGAGTTGATTGAATCCACTATTTTGTTACTTATGTATTTGTTATTTTTAGTATTATGATATTCTAATTAAAAGGAAGACTCCTAAGGCCTTATCTCAAAGTTTTTAATAATCTTTCTGTTCTATTTTTTTTTTTTTTTTACTCTAGTGAATTATCTATTTCCTTAGTCAAGTGTCTTAGGAGTGTTGTTCAAATTCATTGTAATATTAGAGATCTTTTCTTTCTTTTTCTTTGGTATATAGAGATTTTTATTCAAATTTGATATCTATTTCTCTTATTGCTAAACCATCTATAGTTTTATTAAGGATCCAAATCTAATAACCAAAAATTTAAAGTCACAATCCCTCCCTATCAACTATGCATGGCTAAAAATGATGCTTACTCTCACATGACCAATTCTTATTTTTCTTTTCCATCACAAGGTCGCTAGTGTGGTATTTTATGGACTTTTTAATTGATCAAAGACATTAGAGAATGAATTCAATTAATTAAATTTCTTAAAAGCTTAAAGAAAATTCTTTTAACCAATTAAACTTCTTAAAAACACTAAAGAAAAGTTTTGAACCGATTAAATCACTTGAAAACATGTAGAGAACAATTTCAACCAATTAAAATTTGTTTAAAGACATGAACATAAGGATTTGAACCATAGACAAGCTTTTGACAATGGTAGTTACTCTTAACCATGGAAAGACTAGAATTTCCTACACTTGTGTCATCAAAACACTAACAGAAGATTAAAAGAAAATTCCTACCTTGGTGAAGATAGCTCTACTAAAGACTTCTAGCTCTCGATGTTAAAGAAGAAAAATCTCCTCCAATGATGGTGATCATGGCTGCGACCTTGAGAGGAAGAGATCTGCGACCTTGAGAGGAAGAGATGAGAGTGTTTTTGCTTTGAGAAAGTTTTGCAAAGTGAGTAAAAATGAAAATGAGTGAGTAAAGGGGAGCGGGAGGGGGAGATGGTGGCTATATTAGGGCTTAAGGGGTTAGAGTTGTGTTTTCTTTGGAGAATAATCAACATCTAAATTTAAATTGAAGTGTGATATTATGTGATCAAATCTTTTAGAGTATGAGTATCAATTTTAAATTCAAGTGAGATATTATTTAAACTACTTTGTAATTTTAGTGAGACTATTTGGTGGTTAAATTATCGTTTTGTCCTTGCTTAACTATGTTGAATTTTCCTAATTATCAACTTTTTCTCATTTAATTAGTAAATTAATCCTTCATTAATTTACTAATTACTCTAATTACTTATTAATAATGAGCTAATTAACTTAGAAAAATTAGGGATGTTACATTTCTCTCCTCCTAAAAAAATTTTGCCCCCAAAATTTGTTACCTCTAAACAACTCCGGATAATCTCTTTCCATGTCTTCTTCGAGTTCCCACGTGAACTCCTCTAAGCTTCCACTACCCCATGCCACTTTCCTCGAAGGTAAGGACTAATTCCTAAGTTGCTTAATGCCTTTGTCCACGATCTTCACAATCGAAAGATTGAAGGTCAAGTCTTTCTTTAACTGTATACTTTCTGGTTCCAACACATGATTGGGGTCAAACTGGTATTTTTTAAGTTATGACACATGGAAGACATTGTGGAGGTTTGGCAGATTTGGAGGTAGGGCTATTTGGTAGGTTGACATGCCTATTGAGGATTTAGAAAAGCACCAAGATATCTAGGACTCAACTTCCTAACTCTCGTTACTCTATCTATACCAGTAGCAAGAGTGATTTAGAAATAAGTGATCTCTTTCTTAGAATTCGAGAGGCTTTCTCTATTGATCAGCATAACTTTTCTGCCTACTTTGCACTGTAAGGATCCATTCCCTTATCCTTTTCATGTCCTCTATGATTTGCCTCACCAACTTGGGTCCTTAAAGATCTTGCTCCGCTAGTTTATACCAACATAAGAGGGATTAACACTTTCGGCCATAAAGGGCTTCATAAGGTGTCATTCTGATGCTAGCATGATGACTATTGCTGTATGCAAATTCTATTAGGGGTAAATACCTTTCCCAACTTCCTGGCTTATCCAAAACATAGGTTCTTAACATATCTTTCAAGGTTTGGATAGTTCTCTTGATTTGTCTATCTGTTTGAGGGTGATAGGTTGTACTTGAGCAAAGTTTCATCCCAAATGCCTTTCATAACGCTCTCCAAAACCTAAATGTAAACCTCATATCCTTGTCCGACACTATGGTTGAGGGCACTTTGTGTAACCTTATTATCTCTTGAATATATAATTGAGCGAAATTTTCTAAGGGATAATTGGCTTTAATAAGCAATAAGTGGGCAAATTTAATCAATTTGTCCACGATTACCCATACAACATCATATTTGGCCTAAGTCCTTGGTAGCCCTATCACCAAATCTATCAAAATACCTTCCCATTTCCATTCAAGAATCTCTAGGGGTTGCAGGATGCCCGAAGGCTTTTACTATTCAATCTTAACCTTTTGACACACCAAGCACTTGCTCACCACCTCCTTTATGTTCTTCTTCATATCAACCCAACAACATTTTCAAGTCTTAATACATCTTTGTCACCCCCGGCTGAATGATAAAGTTGCTCTTGTGTGCCACTTCCATGATTCTCTTTTGAAGATTGTCTTTTGCTGGCATGCAAACTCTACATTGATATCTCCATAGTCCATCAATCCCTTTAGTAAAATCCTTCAGCTTCCTCTTCTCGACTAGGGTGAAGGTCTCTTGGAACTCCGGCTCCATTCTTTGGGCTAGTGCAATTTGTCTCTTAAAGTCACTTGTCACCACCACATGATTCAATTTTATACTACTTGGGGTTAGGGCGAACCCTAAGTTTAGATCCCTAAAGCTTTTTACCAACTTAGCATTTTTCACCTTCATCCATGATGCATGCAATGTCTTCTAGCTCAAGGTATCAACTACCACATTGGCCTTCCCAAGATAATAATTCAAACAAAATCATAATCTTTTAGGAACTCCATCCATCTTCTCTTTCTCATATTCAACTCTTTCTAGTCGAACAGATACTTCAAGCTCTTGTGGTTCAAAAACACCTCAACCACATACCACACAAATAGTACCTCCATACCTTTAGTGCAAACACTATAGCGGCCAACTCAAGGTCATAGGTAGGGTAACTTACCACATGGGTCTTCAACTGCTTAGAGACATAGGCTACTACATTTTGGTTTTACATCAAAACACATCCTAGAGCTTGCCTTGAGACATCACAGTAAACCTTAAATGCACCTTTTGGGATCAGGTAAAACTAACATCGGGGTTGAGGTCAACTTATTCTCAGTTTAAGGAAACTTTTCTCACACTCAAGTGTCCAAACAAAAAGAGTTTTCTTCTTAGTTAACTTGGTTAAATAGTAGGGCTAACTCAGAAAATCCCTTAATAAATCTTGTATAATAACCCATTAGACCCAAAAACTCCTTATTTCAGTTATGGTTGTGGACCTTTCCCAACTCATCACCGCCCCAACCTTGCTTGGGTCTACAACTATTCCCCTACCAGACACCACATGTCCTAAAAATTTCACTTCTTCTATTCAGAACTCACACTTGGATATTTTTACATACAGCTTCCTTTCTCTTAGCACCCCTAATACTATCCTTAGATGCTCCTCGTGTTCCTCCTCTTGTAACACTCTAATAAACCTATACTATTCTTAAGTCATATTACAGCGTTTTATTAGTTGTTACTTATACTCATGAAAAACTAAACTTCACTTGAAATTAAGTTATGCGGAAAATACGGTAAATTTTTTTTTTTTGAAATAAATATGTCGTCGCTTCGCAGTGTTTTGGAAAGTAAAGCCTTGAACGAGAAGATAGATATAAAAGAGCGTGTCGCGAGAGAGTCCGAAACACAATATCATAAAATATGAGAAAGGTAAATAAATAATAATTCACAAATACATTACATTATATAGCTAATCATTATATCATATGGGTTATATATATATATATATATATACATATACATATACATACATAGATATATATATCAGCATTACATCGAAGGAGGCTCATGGTCGTGCCATGATCCAAATACTAAATACAAACTTAAATTGACATCGTTCGTCACAAAGAGGAATGTATGAAGATGCAGAGCTACGGCAACTGCAAGTCCAAATCAGCATTGTCTGGCATCTCACGTCATACGTTCGCTCACAGTGTGGGGGATCCATGCTCCACTCCACTGGATGGGCCATCGGATTCTGGTGACGATATGGAAAAGTAACTAGAGTGAGAAATAAGATTTCTCAGTAGGACTCGAACCTGACCCTAAAGTGTTATCGTCATCATCCTAGCTATTTCGGTTTTATAAATGAAAACAATGAGCACGCATAAGGTCCAATTCTTAGATTTTCGAAAACATAGCCATCCAAAGCGGATTCAATTTTAACTGTCCTCTGATTATTTATATCATAACAAGCATAGGAACAACTATAATTACATAAAACATGTATGGCTATGCTATAAGCTTCTCTTAACTTCTCCCCTTGAAGGGTTTGGACCGAAGTCCCTTTTCTTTTCTTAACTTGACTTTATCTTAAGTCTTTTTCTTTTCATCCACTAAACATAAGTGGTAATGAGCTCATACCGTGGCCGTCGCATCGCCACTATAAATTTTCGGTACTTATACTAGCTGAGTGATACCATGCTTCATGTAAGCCCTATCCTTTATACTCACACTAGCTGGGTCGATGCCATGCCTCATGTGAGTCGTGGGTGAGGGGAGCTTACTTTGGGTTACCTTCCCTTTTGAAGGATCACACCTTTGATTCATTTTCTTCTTATTAAGGCTCATGATGCAAAATTATTCTAATTCTTTTCCACATCTAGGCGTTACGTATCACTGTCACCAAATGTGATTCCTTCATCGTATATCATTAAGCATCATATCATCAACATATCATCATCATTCATTATCATATTGTCATCATATCATTACATCCTTATCATCATCATATCATTATCATAATCATCATCATCATCATCATTATCATATCATCATCTTCATGATCATCATCATATCATTGTCATCATATTGACACATAGAGGCATACATATCACACAAAGTCTTATGAGTTTAGCTTAGTAAATTTGATGCAAGCTTTTAATTGAGGTTGTCTCTTGCGTAAATTCTTTTATTAGGGATAGGATCAATTTCGTCTATTATTCTTTTTTGAAGGTTTTTAAGTTCAATTATGAAGGTTTTCCAATATCTTAATTTGGGGATCTTAATGTCTTTAAGCTTATTCCTCATTAACCTTTAAATTTAACCATAACCAGTTTTATTTTTATAGTGGGGTAGTAAATTCAAAAATTCGCATAATTTCATCTTTTACAATCTTGACTTGAATTTTGGTATGATTATAGTAAGTCTATTTTTAAACAAAACAAACCCCACTCAAAAATTCATTTTGTAACTTGAATTATGCACGTTTTATTCTGACTGCTCAGCTTTTGAGTTTATTTTCAGTATAGTGAATTTTAAATTTTACTAGGAGTTCCTCACAAGGAATCTGACAAAACTATTGTATGGAGATATTCCTCTATGTCTTAGCTTTCTAACAAACTTGGTACCACTCAAAAATGTTCTGTATGACATGAGTTATTAAGATTTTATTATATACTGCCTAAACAGAAACACATCTAGGGATAGCACACTTTAAAAATTCATATCTCTCTCATTTTAAGGCCAAATTTCACGTATTTTATATGTATAAAAAGGTCTATGAGTCTATTTTCATTTAACATTAGGTTCATTGCATTTGGAGTTATATTGGATGATTTATTAGTCACGACATACAGACTGTTAGAATTTTCTAACTTCCACAATTTTGGTTTCAATGAGTTTTCTAGTAAAAACATTAAGTCTTTTCCTCAAGTGACCACTTTTCTCTTTCAAACCACTTTGATACTTTGAGATCTTGATGAAAAATCAATATTTTGAGTTCTAAAAAGTTTGATTCAAAATAAAAATAAATGCACAACAAGTCATTTTCCAAGAAAAGAGCAAAAATCACAAACAACTTCTTATAATGAAAGCATGGCCATGAGACCTTTAGAGCAAATCCTAAAACCACCTAGCTATGGAGAGCTTAGGAGTTCTAGAGCTTAAAAAACATAAAAGAAAGAGGGGTTAGAGTCACTATCAAATGGGTTTCTTGAAAGCTTGAAGAGAAAGAAAGGTGTTGGAGATGACCTCCTTCTTCTTGAGCTTGATAATGGGGCTAAGTGAGTGTTTGTTTTGCTTCCTCAAGAACCAAAGAGGGTGGTCTTGAAGGGCTTGTAAAGGTGGTGAAAGGAAAGAGAGTTGTATGGGGTGTGAAAGTGGGAAGAAGAAGAGGAATTGGAAAAGTAGAAGAGTTAGAATGAGGCTTAGAGAGAAGTGAGAGCTTAGACTTGTAGTGAGAGGATGAAAATCACAAATGAGGAAGTGGGGGTTTGTTTTTAGGGCACAAAAATAGGGGAGTGGGCTGATTGGTTTTGCTTCTCCAACAAGCAAGGGGAAGTAGATGAGTTTAACTTCTTTTTCAAGCAAGAAAGCTAGGAACCTTGGGGTAAAAGGGTGGGTTGTGTTTTCCTTGAGTCTTGGCATTTGGGTAAAGACCATTTAGTATTTTTCAAGTGGTTAAAGGCATGACCACTCTTGGGATTGGCTTGATTGAAGAAGATCACTCCAAGTGGCATAATCCTAAGGGAGGAAGGTACTTCTTTTGTCTTGACTAAAGAGATACTACTAACATAGACCCTTGATCTAAGAGTGCATGATGAGAAGGCAAATGGATGGTTGGATTTTGCTCTTTTCCTTGGCCAAAATTTGGTACATCAATTAGGAAAAATTTTTAAATCTTCAAAGCTATTAGAATTACCTAAGTTGTTAATCAATTTGATTAGTTAAATTGCTCTTATAAATTATGTAATTAGGGTGTAAGAATTAATCTATCTCAATTGCTAAGGTAGAACAATTGTCTTGTACTTAATTAATAAGATTGGATTAACTTAATTATATTTCTAAGTTACGAATTAATGAGGTTCGAATAATTAGGTTTTAATTAAAACATTTAGTGCGTTAGGATTCAATTATTGACTTGACTCCATTTACTAAGCTCTTGCTCATTGAGATTGGCCGATTAGTCCTCAGTTAATCGTTAACCTCTCTAATTAGCCAGCATCACTAAGCTAATTAGCTTAGACAAAATTGGGGATGTTACACCTCCGACTTTGAGTAAACCAGAATATCATCTATAAACACCACCACTAACTTGTCTAAATAGGGTTTAAAGGTCCTATTCACATCATCCATAAATATGGCTGGGGCATTAGTCAAACCAAAAGATATGACTGTAAACTTGTAATGTCCATATGTAGTCTTGCCATCATGGGTATGTCTTCTCCCTTTACCATAATCTGATGGTATCTTAATTTAATATCAATCTTAGAGAACATAACTACGCCTCATAATTGGTCCATCAGGTTATCTATCCTCAAAAAGGGGTACTTATTCTTGATGATTACTTTGTTTAACTGTCGATAATCCCCGCAAAGCCACATACTTTTATCTTTCTACTTCATGAGTAGCATTAGGGCTCCTGATGGTAACATGATGGGTTCCACAATATTCTTTTCTAGCAGTTCCTCTAATTGCTTCTTTAGCTCAACTAGCTCCAACGAAGACATTCTATAAGGATCTATAAATATAGGTCCCATTCTCAGAACCAAATCTATAGAAAACTCAACTTCCCTTTCCGGAGGAAATTCGGGTACATCTTTAGGAAAAATTTTGAGGTACTCATACCACCGGGATCTCCCCTAGAGCTCGCTCGAGATTCACCTTACTTATCATCAGAAGAATGTATCCCTGACTCTCACTCCTACCATTTCTTGACTCTGGAGAATAAGTACAAACTTACAAGTTTTTCAACTTCAAAAGATGAAGATGGAAACAAGGTAGTCTTATTGGAACAGTTTAAATATGATGCGATTGGCTAAAAGCGAATTCATACCCAAGATAATATCAAAGCCAAATACGGGAAAACATATCAAATCAGCTAAGCTATACCTATCAACAGTTTTAAAATGACATTGAAAACAAGCTTGGCTAGAATGCATTCATGTTTCCCAGTAAGGGTAGATACTTCTAAGACATAAAGTAAGTAAAAAATGGGTAATCCCAGTCTATGGACATAGTTGTAGGAAATCAAAGAATGTTGGCGCCAGAATCATATAAAACAGTTAAGATTGTACCATTTACTTTGCACTTAACTTCGATCAAATCTCCGAACTCGTTGGCCACTTCGCTGCTAAGGGCAAAGACCCGTCCTTAGTGTTGTGGCTTTGAGTTAGCAGTGCAATCCATTACAATGTAACATCCCCACTTTAGTAAACCGAACGTGATGGAAACTTTGAATTAACTCCCCTAAGCAGTGTGAGAATTTCTTAGGCAGCGCTATGTCATGACGATCCTCACACTTGGAAGTATAAGGTAGTGTAATACTGCCGTTGAGAATACGGCACTGCCATATGTTAAAAACTAAGAAATGACAAAAGTGCCCCTATAAACTTTTATTAATTATAGAAATGCCCAAAATTTTTAGGAATTACATTTTTGACCCTAAAGAATTATTTCCACAATAACCCTAGGACTTTTCATAAAATGACAATTATGTCCCCACATCGGTAGAATTAGCAAAATGGGGTTTTAAGCGGAGCAGAATCACGTGGTGAAACCGTGGAAGTTTAAATCTTTGCCGATTGGGCTATGGAGGCAGCCTGGTGTGAAATAACGTTGGGTGCCCCTAGACTTGCTCAAAATTACGAAAATGTCATTAGTTACAGAAAATAGGAAACAAAAAGGCTCCGAATTTACGAAAATGTCTAATTTACTCCGTTAATTCACTTATTCGGTTTTAATAGTTATGTAAGGACAATTAGAAGTTAATTAGATATTAACCAAGAGCTAATTAGATATTAGTTAAAGAGATTAGGCTTAAGATAAATTAAAATGAATATATAGATACCTTACAAACCATTAAGTAACGATTTACCGGTTTGGAGGAAATCGGTAACTATTCGTTGTTCTAAACTGCCAGAGCCGAATCAATAGAATTTTACATTGATAACCTTAGATTGAACGGCTGAAATTCAGCCACCTCCACCACCATAGATGGTGCCATATGGCAGCCATATGATGGGGAAATTTGGCCAAATCATGACCATTGAAACAAAATATCTCAAGTCATCTTTATCTAGTCATAAAGCCTAGAAAATCTCACCCACCTCCCTCATTTTTGCGCCTCCACCAATGCTTCAGCCCTCTCCCATTTCTTCTTCTTCTTCTTCTTCCTTTCTTTCCTTGCCTCCATGACCAAGAACTTCAAGCTCAAGATCGGAAGCCCTCTTGACCTCAAATCCTCTTGCTCCTTTTATGAAAATTGATCCCCATCTCCTTCTCTACAAAACCACTCTAACAATTTCATGATTAAGCATCAAATAGAGCCTTCCCACATTCATATGAGCTGCTGCAATGATGAAGGAAGAAGGCTAGGAGTTGGTTCTTGGCCTCCTTGCTTCCATAGCTTCAAGGATTTCAAGGTAGGTAGCTCAAATCCTTAGTTGTTTGATGTAACATGTGACTATGTGGCTGCTATGTACCTCTTATGCCATACTTGTATGATGGTGCTTTGATGTTCTTCTAATGTTTTGAGATGAGGAAACTTGGTTTAAGTTGAGGAATTCATCAAAAACTCAAAAGGGAGCTTGGCAGAATCTATTTTTGTGAGGAAACCCTACGGCGTCCATACTGGCGGAGTGTACGGCTCTGCCTACAGCCATAGAAAGTGGATGAGTCTAATTTTATATGAAACTAGACATTCAGGGCTTTCCATACATATGAAATATAAGGCCATTGGATTAGTATAGAATTAGTTATGAATTTTTGAATTTTACCTTAGAAATCTGGAATCCTACCCGGGCAGTAGGAGTTGAGAAGGGTATAACTCATCCTATACAACTTCAAATTGAGTGAACCAAAATTTGTTTGAAAGCTAACATGTAAAGTAATATCTCATAAAAATTTCAGAACCAAACTCATAGCCGTTTGCTCCCAGTGCACCAAGGAAGTTGGCTTAAGTCTAAACTAGATTAAACCAGGGTAGTTTAGTAAGGCCAAGTTTCGAGACTCATAAGTCAAAATATACCAATGAAAATGACATGAAACTTAATTTATTTGGAAGCTTATTCTGATAGCTTTAATTTAATATAAATTTCGTATGGATTCACCTAGTTTTCTATTTTTAGTGAATTTTTACTTATAAGAACCCAGTTCTGGCTAAGAACAGGACAGTCTGAGGTAAATTGCATATATCTAGAGTTATACAAATCAAAATGAAATGGGACCAAAAGGGTTGGAAATTAGACACATAAGGCTATGACATATCCAAAATTTAGGCTTAGATGAGTCAAATTGGGCAAAGGTTGGATTATAACAAAATCGGGCAGAATAGGAGGAAGTAAACCGAAAACCCTATAGATGCTTGAATTGGACTTGATGAATGATGCTATGAATATATGTATATTTGCTGATCCATATTGAATTGCAAGTTGAAAGATTGTACTGGTTGTCTGGCACTATTCATGGGGAAGCGGACTCGATCCGTTTTGCTGCCGAATTTTTGGCAGGAATTTATGAGAACTTATGCTATGAATGATTATGCTTTGAATATATTTACATTTACACGTCATGTTCATGTACATCATGCATGCCAGTATATTTAGAACATGATATGATATATAAAGTATGAGACATACTCATGAATGCACCAAGCATCTGCATGCATGACAAGATATGAAAAGGAAAGATAATAAGAACTTGCAAGAAAGACGTACCAAGCTACCACGTGAGGCATGGCATAGACCCAGCTAGTGTGAGCCAGAGTGGTACTGTCTAAGACTTGGGCCAGCCCTCGATCAGATTTTAAGGGGAATAGACCAGTGTGAGGGTCGAGGAAAGTTAACCCGTCACTCATGTATAGGTACGAGCTCGGACCTGAAAAGCAGGCTATTACCCAAGGGTGAGAGAGGCCATTCACCTCCGGGGGACCAAGTATAGAAAAGAGCAAGATCAAGTTGCAAGTTAAAGAAAGAGATAAGTTAAGTTAAGTGCACTTGCATACAATCAAGTAAAAGCATCTACATGTGCATTTCTAATTATCTCATTATGTCATGATATTATTATGATTCTTATTGAAGTATATTACTCTGTTCATGTTCCTATGTCTGTCATATGAAATGGCAAGTGACTGTTAAAATCTATCCCGCTTCGAGTAAGGTGTTTTCAACTTAAATTGGACCACTACTTGTTTATATGTGCTCATATCTTTACAATAAACCGAAGCGGCTGGAATGTTTATGATGACACTGCAAGGTTGGTTTGAGTTTACCTACTGAGAACCTTAGGTTCTCACTGCCTGCTTGTATGTTTTTCTTTTCCGTAAACATTCCAGCACCCAGGTTGGAAATCAAGTGTAAGGCGGAGTACAGGGCTTTTCATTGAGCAAGAAATCGGGCGTAAGCCAGACCAAGAGACTCTTGAAGCCAGCTAATGACTAGTCGGATGTAAACGCTGTATACTATGTCAGTCACAATTTCCTTTAAAGTGTAATTATTTTATTCTCTATGTATCAGAGATTATTAATCAATAATAAAGTGAGCAGTTAAAGGGCCATGTATTATATTTTCCATATTTTAAAGATTTTTCTTAGTATAGTGACAACCTCTTAATATAACTCCATGACTCGAGCATGGCTTATATGATAGAGGGTGTTACATTAATTAGTATCAGAGCAGTTTGTCCTGTATAGGCCCGTTGATGGACTGATTATGCTTCTAATGCATACTCTAAGAATCTAGATAAACCATGTTTTAGGTCCTCGCATGAAGAGGACATAGAAATATTATGCATGGCAGCCTTGCGGTGAGTGTTGTGGACTACCTGTTGCAATTGACTGAATATTGAGCCTGATCACCTTAATATAAGGTTTTGTGTAAGCAGAGACCTATGACATCCTGCAGGCTTATTAGGAATCTTCTAAACATAAATATTAGGGATGAGACTCCTAGGAAGTGACAATGGCAATAAGAGGTAGAAGACTGAGCAAGTCAAAGGGTGCAGAGAATTAGGACTCCGCTCAAGCAAAATCGTGTTGGACGGTTTGGCATTGACCTAGTATATTTGGTCATAGCTAAGAAGGATCGTCTCCCAAGTGCTATTAGGCAACTAAACATTTAACTCATCAAAGGAAGGATCTCAATTAGTAATGAGTGGAGCAAGAATCTTTTTCATTCTGACGAAGCTTATTCTAAGCTTCATTTGCAACCACTTGATCCAGGCTATTTTTTTGAATCTAGGAATTTTCTTGCCTAGTGTAGTAGACCTAATTCTTGACAAGAGTAAGTCATCTCGAGCGACGTTGATGGTACCCTTATTTTCTTCGTAAGTAAGATTCCCTCGAAAGTACTTCACCAGCAAATTCAGTCAATAGTTTTTAATCTGGATTATGCTAATGCCATATCAGAAATACCTGATCCTTTATTACGAAGTTTGAAGTGTGGACAGATGAGGCAAGGTTTTAGGAAAGGGAATTAAGGTTAGGAGCCTCAGTTAAGTATAAGGGAAAACCTTTTCAAGACTCTATCCAGAGGTTAAAATGGTTTTCTTTTTCAAACGCTTGTAAAACTGAGGAGCGTTAAGCAGGATCTCAGCCTCAAGGGAAAATGTTAACAAATTTTGAAGAAATTCATCTAATTATACATTATATCATAGTAGAGGTGCAGTTATTCATGGTACAAAAACGAAGTAAAGCTATCCAGATTATCTCCTTTAGCTTGAATCTAGGGGATCTTTCTACCTGGTCTTGTAACTTTAATATTCGATAGGAGTAATTTTGGATTGTGATAATACCACATTATAAAGACCCGATCCTTCATTAAGAAACTTGTAGGGTGGATGAATGAAGCAGAGGATCAGTGAAAGAAGCTAAGGGCAGGAGCTTTGGTTAGGTACACAGGAAACCTTTTTAAGTCCCCGTCCAGAGAATAGAGTGACGTCTCCCTCAAGGGTACAGGGAACTAACCTTATAGCGATTGCAAATTGGAAGAATACTAAGTGGAATCTTGGCTTTGAAAGGGAAACAGTTGAGCAAACTGTAAAGAGACCTAACTAATTGTACATTGAATCAAGATGGAGATACAGTTATACACTGTACAAAAAGCAGATGAAATTATAAGTGTAATAGGAGAGAGAGACAATATATCTCCTACTAATTTGAAGTAGAAACACTTTCAGACTGGAGATGGCATACGAATCAAGTGTAAATTTTCTTGCCTTTCAGGGATAAAGGAAATGTTAGAAAATTTGGTCCTATTCAAATTCTATCAACCTCAGCCACCATAGGAACTAGATGATGGAATCATCTTCAACATATTATTAGTAAAGGAATGATGCTATTCAGAGAAGAAAGGCAAAGCCGAACAATTGCCTTTAGGTACCATTATATATGCTATGGGGGGAGTAACTCGATAAGGAATATATTCAGAGTCAGGCGAGAGTAATAAAGATTTAAAGTATGCAACTAATCCCGATAGACCGAGGGAACAATAGCAAGGTAGGTTCTGACAAGTGAAAATATACAAGTTTCTACAGTAATAATAGAACATAGTAGAGACAAGTTAGGAACAGAGGAAGTTTGGATTTATGACTAGCCCACTAAAGAGGGAAAAGCTACCTAGTATGAGGTTACGGTGCAGACAAGATTGTGTACGAAATACCAAGCAAGGTTGCCTTACCACTGGTTATGAGTGCAACAGACCCAATGCACTCTAAGCAAGACTAGATGATGCACCAATATAAGATCAAAAAATAGGATTTGGGAGCGTGCCCCATAAGAAGCAAAGTTATGGTGTCAGAATTAAAGGCAGTCAGAAGAGTCTCCATATCTTGGACCAGATTAAATGTGATCATCACCAACGCACTAGGTTCCATCAGAGTTCCGTAGTCAAGCATGCTCGGACGAGAGTAATATTATGATGGGTGACCTTTTGGGAAGTCCTCATATTATGACTTTAACAGGGAAGCAAGACCATAATTCCCATCCCTCACAGCAAATGGATTACATCCTACGAGCAAGATATTATAAAGAATAGCCAAAAAGTTTAGCAGTTAAGGTACCCAAAAAAGTGAGAGGTGGACATCAACACAATAGTTAAGGAATCTCCATGCTAACCAATTGAAGAAAGTAGAAAAGTGATAGGAACTTCTGCTGTCCCACAATCCTTTCCTTACGGGAAGCTGATTATATTTTGAGGGAGTAAATATCGCGACAATCATTAAGAAGTTCAACAAAAACGACACGAGATCTGATTAGCAAATAATGAGAAATGGAGTAAGTTCCGCAAAGGAAGGAAAGATTTCGAAGCAAGGACTATAGATATATTTAGAAGGAAGCTTTAGCATTACACCTAAAACCTAACGGAAGGGGATTCATCACTGATCAAAGAGGATCAGGTAGGCGAGAGTTTGGGTATGGCCTGGTCAATTTCTTGAAAAACTTTGGTGAAGCCATCATGACCACTATTTGAGGTTGATCGCTGTTGTAGCTAATAGTTTTCGTAATGGCCAGAACTTCTTCAGTTGGTATTTGGGACCCAAGGCACAGGTGTTAGAAAGTTTACCGAAGAACATAGCGCACAAGTAGCCAGATACCTGACAAGAAGGATGAGGAATCTACTCGATGAATTCGATGATGGATCAGTACGTCAGCGACCCACGACAACTCTCTGCTTAGATATTAGAAAGTCATCTTGTAAGACAATATGGTAAGGGAAACTTTGCAGTTTCAATGAAAGGATCTGACTTTCAACCTTGGTTTTCACATTAAATTGCCTGTATCTCAATAACTAGGAATCAAGGAGGACATCAGACTAATAGGAAGAGTCATAAGTCTTAGAACTTAGTCCGTATAGTAGGAGTGACTTGAAATTTTCCTACAGGCATTAGGCACGAGGCAAATTTTACCAAGAAGAATGAGTTTTAAGATGAGGCTCCTAATTATAATTTTGGGAAAAGGCCTAGACCTATGTTTCTAAAGAACTGTATCGGAGGCAAATTTATTATTGAACAAAGGGTAGCTGAGCGAATAAGAATCTTGGAAAAGAATATATAGACCTCCTTTACATAGGCATTATCGTCACCACGTATTGACGTCAATTACTATGATAACTGCTAAACTTTGCAATTGAAAATTTTCATGAGTTGAGTATCTGGGGTCTCATGTACAAGTGGCAGAAGATTTAGCAGCTACCACCAAGTAGGACTAGTGGGATATAGAGCAAGGGAGATGAGTAAGAGTCTCCAATAAACTGAACAATAATTCAGAGCGTCATAGGGACAAGCAAGCTCGGATACCAACATAACCCTCATGGATCCTTTATACGTATTAAGACATTACCTCATAACTATCGGCAAGTACTCTCAAGATAAGGTACAAACTCAAAAGAAGGAATATCTATATAAGTTAAAAGGAATTTGTCCTTGACCCTCCTTAATCCTAGAATTTTGAGGACAAAATTCTTTTAAGGTGGGTGGAATGTAACATCCCCACTTTAGTAAACCGAACGTGATGGAAATTTTGAATTAATTCCCCTAAGCAGTGTGAGAATTTCTTAGGCAGCGCTATGCCATGACGATCCTCACACTTGGAAGTATAGGGTAGTGTAATACTGCCGTTGAGAATACGGCACTGCCGTATGTTAAAAACTAAGAAATGACAAAAGTGCCCCTATAAACTTTTGTTAATTACAGAAATGCCCAAAATTTTTAGGAATTACATTTTTGACCCTAAAGAATTATTTCCACAATAACCCTAGGACTTTTCATAAAATGACAATTATGTCCCCACATCGGTAGAATTAGCAAAATGGGGTTTTAAGCGGAGCAGAATCACGTGGTGAAACCGTGGAAGTTTAAATCTTTGCCGATTGGGCTATGGAGGCAGCCTGGTGTGAAATGACGTTGGGTGCCCCTAGACTTGCTCAAAATTACGAAAATGCCATTAGTTACAGAAAATAGGAAACAAAAAGGCTCCGGATTTACGAAAATGTCTAATTTACTCCGTTAATTCACTTATTCGGTTTCAATAGTTATGTAAGGACAATTAGAAGTTAATTAGATATTAACCAAGAGCTAATTAGATATTAGTTAAAGAGATTAGGCTTAAGATAAATTAAAATGAATATATAGATACCTTACAAACCATTAAGTAACGATTTACCGGTTTGGAGGAAATCGGTAACTATTCGTTGTTCTAAACTGCCAGAGCTGAATCATTAGAATTTTACATTGATAACCTTAGATTGAACGGCTGAAATTCAGCCACCTCCACCACCATAGATGGTGCCATATGGCAGCCATATGATGGGAAAATTTGGCCAAATCATGACCATTGAAACAAAATATCTCAAGTCATCTTTATCTAGTCATAAAGCCTAGAAAAATCTCACCCACCTCCCTCATTTTTGCGCCTCCACCAATGCTTCAGCCCTCTCCCATTTCTTCTTCTTCTTCTTCTTCCTTTCTTTCCTTGCCTTCATGACCAAGAACTTCAAGCTCAAGATTGGAAGCCCTCTTGACCTCAAATCCTCTTGCTCCGTTTATGAAAATTGATCCCCATCTCCTTCTCTACAAAACCCCTCTAACAATTTCATGATTAAGCATCAAATAGAGCCTTCCCACATTCATATGAGCTGCTGCAATGATGAAGGAAGAAGGCTAGGAGTTGGTTCTTCATAGCTTCAAGGATTTCAAGGTAGGTAGCTCAAATCCTTAGTTGTTTGATGTAACATGTGACTATGTGGCTGCTATGTACCTCTTATGCCATACTTGTATGATGGTGCTTTGATGTTCTTCTAATGTTTTGAGATGAGGAAACTTGGTTTAAGTTGAGGAATTCATCAAAAACTCAAAAGGGAGCTTGGCAGAATCTATTTTTGTGAGGAAACCCTACGGCGTCCGTACTGGCGGAGTGTACGGCTCCGCCTACAGCCATAGAAAGTGGATGAATCTAATTTTATATGAAACTAGACATTCAGGGCTTTCCATACATATAAAATATAAGGCCATTGGATTAGTATAGAATTAGTTATGAATTTTTGAATTTTACCCTAGAAATCTGGAATCCTACCGGGGCAGTAGGAGTTGAGAAGGGTATAACTCATCCTATACAACTTCAAATTGAGTGAACCCAAGTTTGTTTGAAAGCTAACATGTAAAGGAATATCTCATAAAAATTTCAGAACCAAACTCATAGCCGTTTGCTCCCAGTGCACCAAGGAAGTTCGCTTAAGTCTAAACCAGATTGAACCAGGGTAGTTTAGTAAGGCCAAGTTTCGAGACTCATAAGTCAAAATATACCAATGCAAATGACATGAAACTTAATTTATTTGGAAGCTTATTCTGATAGCTTTAATTTAATATAAATTTCGTATGGATTCATTTAGTTTTCTATTTTTAGTGAATTTTTACTTATAAGAACCCAATTCTGGCTAAGAACAGGACAGTCTGAGGTAAATTGCTTATATCTAGAGTTATACAAATCAAAATGAAATGGGACCAAAAGGGTTGGAAATTAGACACATAAGGCTATGACATATCCAAAATTTAGGCTTAGATGAGTCAAATTGAGCAAAGGGTGGATTATAACAAAATCGGGCAGAATAGGAGGAAGTAAACTGAAAACCCTATAGATGCTTGAATTGGACTTGATGAATGATGCTACGAATATATGTATATTTGCTGATCCATATTGAATTGCAAGTTGAAAGACTATACTGGTTGTCTGGCACTATTCATGGGGAAGCGGACTCGATCCGTTATGCTGCCGAATTTTCGGCAGGAATTTATGAGAATTTATGCTATGAATGATTATGCTTTGAATATATTTACATTTACATGTCATGTTCATGTACATCATGCATGCCAGTATATTTAGAACATGATATGATATATAAAGTATGAGACATACTCATGAATGCACCAAGTGTCCGCATGCATGACAAGATATGAAAAGGAAAGATAATAAGAACTTGCAAGAAAGACGTACCAAGCAACCACGTGAGGCATGGCATAGTCCCAGCTAGCGTGGGCCAGAGCGGTACTGTCTAAGACTTGGGCCAGCCCTCTACTAGATTTTAAGGGGAATAGACCAGTGTGAGGGTCGGGGAAAGTAAACTCGTCACTCATGTATAGGTACAAGCTCGGACCTGAAAAGCAGGCTATTACCCAAGGGTGAGAGAGGCCATTCACCTCCGGGGGACCAAGTACAGAAAAGAGCAAGATCAAGTTGCAAGTTAAAGAAAGAGATAAGTTAAGTTAAGTGCACTTGCATACAATCAAGTAAAAGCATCTACATGTGCATTTCTAATTATCTCATTATGTCATGATATTATTATGATTCTTATTGAAGTATATTACTCTGTTCATGTTCCTATGTCTGTCATATGAAATGGCAAGTGACTGTTAAAATCTATCCCGCTTCGAGCAAGGTGTTTTCAACCTTAAATTGGACCACTACTTATTTATATGTGCTCATATCTTTACAATAAATCGAAGCGGCTGGAATGTTTATGATGACACTGTAAGGTTGGTTTGAGTTTACCTACTGAGAACCTTAGGCTCTCACTGCCTGCTTGTATGTTTTTCTTTTCCGTAAACATTCCAGCACCCAGGTTGGAAATCAAGTGTGAGGTGAAGTACCGGGCCTTTCATTGAGCAAGAAATCAGGCGTAAGCCAGGCCAAGAGACACTTGAAGCCAGCTAACGACTAGTCGGATGTAAACACTGTGTACTATGTCAGTCACAATTTCCTTTAAAGTGTAATTATTTTGTTCTCTATGTATTAGAGATTATTAGTCAATAATAAAGTGAGTAGTTAAAGGGCCATGTATTATTTTTTCCATATTTTAAAGATTTTTCTTAGTATAGTGACAACCTCTTAATATAACTCCATGACTCGAGCATGGCTTATATAATAGAGGGTGTTACATACAAGGTGTCCGGATTTTCTGCACCAAAAACAGACGTTCTATTTCGCTAAGCAAGTTCCTTTATAGGACTTTCCATACTTGTTGCAATCTTGGACCTTTGTGGGTTTTGGACAATTAGTGGCAAGCTGTTGGGGGTTTGCAATAGACTTTTAGGGCTACTTTCCTTTAGAACCTCCACCATGGAAGGGCTTCCTCCATGGCGGCTATTGAGACTGTGTCCATAGAGACGCTTGCTTCCTCTTGTACGTTTTGGACCTCTCTATTGCCAACCTTTTGGTACAGTCCTCCGCTATGTGACACTTGTTCACCCAGGATGCATAGTTCTTGATCTCCAAAGGAGCTACAAATGACAAAATCTCTGCCTTCAATCCTCCTTCATACTTCATGCACTTCTAGTGTTCATTGGGATTTTCTTGGTAGAATGTGGAGAACTTACATAGCTCCTCGAACTTGGTTGTGTATTCAACAATACTCTTCCCTCCTTATGGTAGCTACATAAACTCTAGTTCCTTGGCATTTCTAATGGAAGTAGGAAAATATTTCTCATAGAAAACTGTCTTAAATGCTTCCCAATTAATATAGGTACCAGCATTCTCCTACAAACACCTAACGCCATTCCACCAAAACTCAACATCTGCCTTCAACATATAAGCAGCAGCCTTCAACATATAAGCAGCAAATGCAACCTTCTGCTCCTCAGTTTATGTTAGGATAAAAAATATCTCTCTATCTCCTTGAACCATTCTGTAACATCCCCATTTTACCTAAGTTAATTAGCTCGGTGTTCCCGGCTAATTAGAGGGATTAGCGATTAATTGAGAACTAATCGGCTAATCTCGAGAGCAAGGGCTTAGTAAATCAAAGGCAAGTCAACAATTGAAGCTTAATGCATTAAACATTACAATTAAAAGCCTAAATGCCCAATCCTTATTAATTCAAGACTTAGAACATAAAATCAAGGTGATCAAACCTAATTAACTAAAAGCATATAAGTATCACATCCTAATCAAATTAACCCTCACATCTTCTTTACATAATTAAGGAGGAAAAATCCTTTTCGATAAAATGCATTAGTGGCATAATTGAACCAATTGAATTAATTAACATTTAAATAATTGTAACAATTATAAAGATGTAGAAACTTCCCTTTAATTATTGATTGAAAGTTTGGTCAAAGCAAGAGCCACATCTAACCATTCAATTGCCTTCTCATCATACACCACTAGATCAAGAGTCCATATTAGTAGATCCCTTAAGTCATGACAAGAGTTGTACTCTTCTTCATCAAGATTGTGACACTTGGAGTGATCACAATCATCCAATGCCAATCCAAAGGTAGCTCATGCTTTTAATCAATTGACAAAAACATCACAAAGCCTTTTACCCAAGTACCAAGACTCAAAGGAAACACAACACCCCCTTTTGCCCCATGGTTTTTCCCACTCCTTAGCTTGTGTAAGAAGCCAAAGTCACCTCACCTTTCCTCCCTCTTTTGCGCCACCCATCAGCCCTCCTCTCTCCTCATTTCATTCTTTCACTCCTCTCCCAAAGACACACACACAAAAGCTCTCACCTCTCTCTAAACCTCTCTTTGTTCTTCCTACTCTTCTTCTTGTTCTTCTTGTTTTCCTACCCTCAGTCCTCACTTTTCTACCACCATCACCCTCATCTCCTATCACCACACTCACAATCCCTTCAAGGACTACCATTTTTGGTCCTTGGAGAAACAAAGTCACCCACATACAAGCCCCAATATCAAGCTCAAGAGGAAGGAGGCCATCTCCAACCACTTCATCTTCCAAGCTTCTAAGAAAAAACTCTTTTGGTAGTGACTCTAACCCTTCCTCTCCATATATTTTTCAAGAACTAGAATCCCCTAAGCTCTTCATAGCTAGGTGGTTTTAGGACTTGCTTCAAGATCTCATGACCATTCCTTGTTCTATGAGCTTTCTTGCCTTGTTGAAAAGTGTTGTTTTGAAAGAAAATCTTGTGGCATGATGGTTTTATGTGTCTTGCTTTATTTTGTTTCAAAATACTGATTTTGTAACTAAAACATTGATTATAATGTTGAGATAAAACATGAAAATGGTGTTTTGAAGTGATATAACAATTTCTCCATAAGCTTGAAGTGAAAAACTCAAAAACTAGTAAATCTGGAATTCTGGCAGCCTGTAAAGCGTGCGGTATATTTATTGCTACAAAACTCAAAATACAATGCAACTAATTTTATGTGAAAGTAGACTCAAAGAGCTTTTCATACATATAAAATATGCGAGATTTGGTTTTAAAATGAGAGAGATATGAATTTTTAAAATCTGTTGTTCCTGGATGGGTTTCTGTCCGGGCAGTAGGTAATAAAACGTGTATAACTCAAGCTATACATAACATTTTTGAGTGGGAGCAAGTTTGTTGGAAAGCTAAGACATATAGGAACATCCCCATAAAACAGTTTTGTCAGATCCTTTGTGAGGAGTTCACAGTAGATGTTAAAATGTCACTGACCCGAGATGAACTTTCAAATCTGAGCAGTCAGAATAAAATGTGTATAACTCAAGCTACAAAATGAATTTTTGAGTGGGGTTTCTTTTTTTTAAAAATAGACTCAGAGAAGTACAAGCATACCAAAATTCGAAATAAAAGAGTAAAAGATGAAATTATGGTGAATTTTTGAAGTTACTGCCCCACTGTAAAAGTAAAACTGGTTAGGGTAAAAGTTAAAGGTTAATAAAGAATAAGCTTTAAGACATTAATACCCTTACATTAAATATTGGAAAACCTTCATAATTCAACATAAAAAGTCTTAAAGAGGACAATAGATAAGATTGGCCCTAGGCCTAATAAAAGAATTTATACAAGAGGCAACCTCAATTAAAAGCTTGCACCAAATTTACTAAGCTAAGCTCATAAAACTTTGCTTGAGAATATGCCTATGTTTATGTTGCAAGCATGATGTTATGATAATGATGTTATGATGATGATATGATGTTGTGATACTGGTTTTCTGTTTGGCAAAATTTTGGGAAGCTTCGGTCTAGCTGTTATGCTGCCGAAATTTTGTAGAAATTGTGGACTTAGAAATATTTTGCATCATAAGTTTAATAAGAAAAGATTCAATAAAGTGTGTGATCCTTCAAAAGGGAAGGTGGCCTAATTTAAGTTCCCCTCACCCACGACTCACATGAGGCATGGCATGACCCAGCTAGTGTGAGTATAGGGGATAGGGCTTACATGAGGCATGGCATGACCCAGTTAGTGTAAGTACCGAAATTTTATGGTGGCGACAGCCACTGTATGAGCTCATTACCACTTATGTTTAGTGGGTGGAAAGAAAGAACTTAAGATAAGTCAAGTTATGGAAAGAAAGGGACTTCGGTCCGACCCAAGTAAAGAATGCAACTTTCAACATGTCGATGTATGTTATGAATAGCCGTATAAGCTTTTATGTATTCCATGATGTTGTTACTACAACGAGGATAAGTACTAAAAATTGAATCCACTTCGGGTAGTAATGTTTTCGAAAATCAAATAATTGAACCTATTAAATGCCCACAGTTTTCATTTAAAAACCGAGGTGGCTGGGACGATGACGATGACACCTGTGTGTCAGGGTCGAGTCCTACTGAGAAATCTTATTTCTCATCCTAGTTGTTTTTCTGTCTCGTCACCAAATACTTATGGAGCATCACGTGGCATGGAGCATGGAGCCTCCCCACCATGAGTGGGCCTATGATGAGGGCGCCCACGCTATTGTGGCCACGACCACCACAATAGTCCGCACATACTTTTACCTGGGTCGAATTTTTGAGGAGGAGGAGCCAGAAGTCCAGCCAGCCCCTACAGACATTTCATCAGCTCACCTTGGGCCGCCGCTAGGTCCTTGGGATTTCCCACTTGAGCCATTGCCAGACATCGAGATGGAGCCGATGTCCCCGGGCCTACCTGCAGCCGAGCCCGTGCCGCTGCCAGAGGTTCCCATGATCGATGTGAGTTTGACGGCCACCCCTAGGGCCGCAGCAGCTTCGCCGCCACTCCCCGAGTATCAGCCTATTGCATCTGAGGAGGATCCCTCCGAGGCACGTTCTTCGGTGGGCAACTATACTCCTGGCCGTCGCATCCGTCATATCGAGGTGATTAGCAGGCACCCCCGCATCATTCATACTCCTCACGTTCCCCGAGGTCGAGGAGCAAGGGGGACCAGGCACTCGAGGACCTGAGTCCATCCGATTGAGGGCACGAAAGGAGGAAGAGAAGTCAGCATATGTCTACGTGGGCTTATTTTGATTTGCGCTCCCTAAATCTTGTATTTCATTTTGTATCGGATCTCATCAGACTTGTGTACCTTTGATATTTGGGGCCATGGCATGACCATGAGTTTCCTTTATATGTATTTGTTTGGATATTATGAGATTAATTATAATTATGTGGTTGATGTTGTAATTTGAATGCATGATATTATGATTTATCTCTTGTTCTCTCCTTTTATACCGAAATCTTTGCGATACGCTCGTTTACCGCTATCTTCTCGCGCAAGGCTTTACTTTCCAAAAGTGACGACATTTTTCAAAAAAAAATTTACTGTATTTTCCGCGTAATTTAATTTCAAGTGAAGTTTAGTTTTCCACAAGCATAAGTAACAACTAATAAAATGCCGTAATACGACTTAAGCGTATTATGGATTTATTAGGGTGTTACACATTCATTAGCAGTGTCGATGTCAAAGGTGCCTCGAAAACTGGGCAGATTTGTCTTTCCAAACTTCGCAAACTTCATATACTCATAGTCCACCTCCCTATGCCCATTGCTATGAACGTTGCTATTCCCATTACCATTGTTGTTTGCCATCTGCTGGGCCATAAAGGTAGTGGCAGTAGCTTGCTTCCTAACTGCTCTAGCCATTACTCTAAAGGACTCCATCATATCCTCGTTTGTTATAATACCATTCAACTGTCGATGGACTCACTTGATGTTCCATCGATGACACCATCTATGTCTGAAGATGATATGGAAGGTAAGGGTAAGAAATAATAATTTCTCAGGATTCTAACAAGACAAACAAGTGTCTTCGTTATCATCCTAACCACTTCAAGTTTATTATAAAAAGGTGTGCATGCATAAAGTCCATTTATTAAAGGTTCAAATCATAATTAGCCAAAGTGGGTTCCTTTGCTTCTTTGCTTTATGCATAAACATAACACGCATGGACATCATACTAACATCAATGACACATCGCGTAACGATAGATAAAGCAAAACTATAATGACAACACGAATGTCTATGCACTTTCTTACTTTCTTATTCTTAACTTGATCTTAGGCCTTAGCCTCTTGATATTCTTAACTTAACTTTATCATAGTCTTTTACTTGGTCCACCCTTCTAAACTAGGATGGTAATGAGCCCATACCATGGCTGTCACCACCTTGGGGTTCCCTTGTAGGAGAGGGGGAAATTGGATTCACCTTCTCTTATCGAAAGGTCGTACCCCAAGCATCACCTTCCTTTATTGAAGGTTCATATCCATTAATTTGGTCTTTGAAGGTCACCTTCCCTTATCAAAGGATCATACTTTTAGCTCTTTCTTTTCTTGGTTAATGCTCAATATCCGTAACATGTAACTTAATTAGTTCTTTTTAACTAGCATGTCGATATGTCATGATGAACAAGGGAAACATTATACTAGGCTTCAATTTTAGCAAAAATCTAGTAGCATAACGACTATACTAAAGTTTCCTCCAAAGTTGTCAAACAAGCACAAGAATCAATCTAATTGACACAATACTTCATATGCATACTTTAAGCATCAATAAACAATTGCATTCAAACTAGCCATGTGACCCATGTGGCCATACGACAGGAGGTTACATATAAGTATAGATAACTACACTCATATGGTCCTTCATACTCTCGCAAATTAGTAAATGGACACAATCTTTCATATTAAAGTTTTATGAGCGTAGCTTAGATGATTAGGTGCAAGTTTTTAATTTAGTTTTTCTCTAACAACTTAATTTGTGTTAAAAGATTCTTTATTTGGAATTTTGTTTGGTGAAGTTCTAAGTTTCTAAATTAAGAATTATGGAATCTAGTGTTGGTTAGTGTGTATTGGAAGTCTTAAATTCACTTTCATTTTATGCTACATAGGCCATGGTCTTAAGGTTTCTAATTATCCTTTTGTTCTATTTTTATTTTTTTAATGCTAGTGAATTATCTATTTCCTTAGTCGAGTATCTAAGGAGTGTTGTTCAAATTCATTGTAATATTAAAGATCTTTTCTTTCTTTTTCTTTGGTATGGTCGAAAACATGATGAGGTTCTTTAACCTACTTTTTCTTTTTCTATGGGATATAGAGATTTTTATTCAAATTTGATTTCTATCTCTCTTATTGCTAAACCATCCAGAGTTTTATGAAGGATCTAAATCTAAGCACCAAAAATTTAAACTCATAATCTTTCCTTAACAACTATGCAAAACCATGCTTACTGTCACATGACCAATTCTTATTTTTCTTTTCCATCACAAGGTCTCTAGTTTGGTCTTTTAGGTACTTTTTAATTGATCAAAGGCATTAGAGAATGAATTCAACCGATTAAATTTCTTAAAAGCTTAAAAAAATCCTTTTAACTGTTAAACTCCTTAAAAACACTAAAGAAAAGTTTTAAATCGATTAAATCACTTGAAAACATGTAGAGAACAATTTCAACCAATTAAAATATGTTTAAACACATGAACATAAGGATTTGAACCATAGATAAGCTTCTGACAAAGGTAGGTACTCTTGACAAATTAGTAATAAGTACAAATGTTAAGTGTTAATGTTTACATATAATGTGCACGAATATCATGTCAGGATGAACATTTGAAAGTAAGATATGAAGCCCATGCATTCATGATTCTATAGTTAAAGATATAATGATGATCTCATATTCCTAAGGAGTATGACATGGCGATCATACCTCGATGGGGTATGATATAGCAATCATACTCTAGAATATAGCATGACAAACACAGGCTAAAGTGTGACATGGCGATCATACTTTAGTATATGGCATGATGAGCATATCCGAAGGAATATGACAATCACACTCCGATAGGGTATGACATGGCGATCAAGTGCGTAATGCTCAAGTTAGCATTTGAGGATAGCAATACGTAATGCTCAAGTGCTAACCGATATACGCACCCTAGGGACGGCGATACATAATGCCTAGGTGTGCCAAGGAAAGGAAAGTAAAGAAAGTTAAAGAGAAAAACAAGTGCATTTGCATGAATTCAAGTAAAAGTATTTGCATATGCAAGTTCTATTTTTTTATTATATTGGGATTGTTATATTTGAATATACTGCAACTATTTTCAAGTTATGAGTTGTGAATTTATTTTGTAATAGCTCTAATGACTCAAGTGTGTGAATAAAATAAATTCTGCTTCGGATAATATGTTTTCAAACTATAAAACTAAAAAGTTTATTAACATGTTCACCTCTTTCATAATAAATCAAAGCAACTGGAAATAATAACGATGACACTGTATGTGATAGCTTAGAGAATCCTACTGAGAATTTGTAATTCTCACTCCTATGTATATTTCCATATTATCTCCAAATATCTCAGGAGCATTAGAACATGATCACACTGAGCAAAGTTAGGAAGATTGAAGACAACTGTAGACTGTTGTCATCGAAGGTCTGTTGAAGTAACAGTAACAACTCCTGAGTATGGTGCTATGACTTAAATATAGTATTGTGCTTGGGAGGATATTACACATGTACAATATGGAGATGACATAGGAACATACACAAGGGTGAGAATTATACATTCTCAATGAGACATCCTAGACTGCTACATATAGCTGCTTTAGTCTATTTAAAAAGAAAAAAATAGGTTCTTGATAGATGAGATAGTAAAGGTTTATTTGCTAAATTTCTAAAGGTCTTTAATCGATGTAGGTTCATTGTATTCACACACTTGAAATTAAGAAATAGTTTATGACAATGATAATAGTATAGTAAAATAATAGAGTATGCTTATGTAATGCAAATAAAATGGGCTACGCAAGTGCACTTGACTTTCTGGTTCTTTCTTTAACTTGTATCGTGATTGGGGGATTTGCTTTCTTTGGCCCTCATACTGATCTAGTCCCCTTATGGTCATCTTGTAAGCTCATATCATGTACTCATAAGCATTTTTTGTTTGTATTCATACATGAACACACTGGATATGCTTATGATTATGCTATATAGCTCATTCTTAACATACTTTTATCAATAATTTGGCAGCATGACAACTGTATTATGAAGATTTCCAACATTTACATTAGAAATACCATCTAGCCAATCACAGAAATAACAATCTTAATATAACGCCAATAGGAATTCAAGCATAGTCATCATCATAAAGGCATAAAAGACTCAAGCTTAGAAATTTCAATATTGGCTACATCATAGCTAATACATCAATATAGTGTCATTTTAGTATATAATTGCATAAATTCTCATTCAATCTAGCCCCACATAGTTATGGGACTCCTAAGCCACTTAATTCACAAGTTTATTTAATTTCCTTAAAATCTATCTTGAACTTACAAGTTACACCAAAATTCCATTTTAATCTCGAATTTTTCTGGATTTTAGCTTTATTAATCTACTTTTAAATCTCTTTAGTTTCATTCAATTTTGATGTGTATAACTTAACTTATTAAAATTTTACTCACTGTCACCTTGTTTTAGGGCAAGCTTGCACATTTAAAACTAGGAAATCACTAAAAATCCATATTACACTCCCTTGCCCCAAAATTTTACTAGGAGATAGCTACATGAACCATCTTTCAAACCAACAAGTTCCACTCAATTCAAGTAAGTGGAGCTCAAGTTATAAGTTCCACATTAGGACTGTCCTATTTTGATCCTTATAAAGTATGGAGCAACTTCACTGACTTACTGGGAGCAATCCGCTAAGAATTTGAATCTGAAATTTTATAAGCATGATTTCTTATGTCTTAGCTTTCTAACAAAAGAGGTTTCACTCAAATTGAAGTTATGTACGGCGAGTTATGCCCATCACAGCATATACTGCTCAGGTATATGGTTTCTAGTTTTTAGCCAAATTGAAAAATCCATAACTTACTCATCATATATCCAATGGATCTATATTTTATATGGTTGGATTCATCTTCGAGTAAGCTTTCATCTAAAATTTAATCATGGCAGATTAAATTTTCTAGCTTGAGATATTCCCTTCATGATACACATTCATGAGATCCTTAGCAGCGGTATTTCTATTTTGGAACTATCTTGATTCTCTAGCTTATATCTCAACACCAATCAAGTTTTCCTAGCCTTAAATCACTAGAACAAATCTTATTAACATCATACTAGCCTCAAAATAAATAAAGTAAAGTGAATTAAGGAAAACCCTAACTCACAAGATACCCTATAATACAATCAAGTTCTAGGAGTCTACCGTGTCTCCAAGCTAGCGAACACTTTCAACTCAACTTTTTTATGCTTTAAACTCTCCAAATCTAATAACCACTAACCAGCTCTTTTTCCTTCCTTGTATGGTCGAAATAGATAGTCCAAAGGGAGGGTGTTTTGCTTCTTGTTTTGATTGAGTTAAAGGAAGAAAGCTTAGGTTGCAAATGGAAGCCGATAGGTTTAATAAAAGCAAAGCTTTTGGTGATGAAAAGGAAGAAGAAATTGAAGGTGAGATATGAAGAATGATGGCCAAATATTCAAGGGAGAAGAGAAAGAAAGTAATGAGCACTTTTATGCTCATTTTTTCTAATTTTAAGGGTTTTATAAAAATTGGATTTGAAAAGAAAATTAATTTTCCTTAATTAGAGTTATGTGGTCATCCCTTTTTCTTCAAAAGATTACTACTATGGCTAATTCTTACCTATACATTCTAGGGTTTGGATGAGGGTATTTAGGTTCTGTAACACCCTAGTAGTTCCATTCTATGCTTAAGTCATATTGTGGAATTACTAGTTGTTACTTTTGCTCGCGGAACTATCATTACCTTTTAGAAATTACCTTGTACCGAAAATAGGGGTAAAATTTTTTCTTCAAAACAAGTGAACCATTTTTGAAATCGAGAGCCATGAGCGCATCGTGAACATATAAAGTAACACCGCTATCCCATACATACATCGCATTTAGCAAGCATAGAAACCATAAGAGTAATCACAATTCTTAGATAAATGTAACATTCATTCCACGGCCATCCATGATAATACCATAACAGTCATACCAGAGTTATACATAAGATAATAATGGGTCCGATATCTATCGTCGGCCCTACACAAAAAGCCTACCAATACATAATAAAAGGAAATACATCAGAAAATCCTACTACCCAAGCATGCCACATAATAGAATGATAACCCTATAACTACAACCAAAAGGGGCTATCCTCGTGCTCGCCGCATGCAAATCACATCAAGCATCTGGCGGGAGGAAACCGTTCCTATATCCACTAGGAAAAGTGCCACCACGTCCCCCTCCTCGAGCACGTCCTCGCCCACGGGGCACAGCGCGTGTACGAATGAACTCACGCCCGCAAACCGGGGGTGAAGCTGGGCCAACAGATGAAGCAGAAGAATCAGAAGATAGACGAATCATCGAAGGCTGTGACGAACCCGAACGGTGAGATCCCCCAGAATGAGTCGAATAGAGGGGCTCAGATGGATCGGTCTCCACATGGAAGCTCAGATAAGACGGCTCCGAGGGATCGGAATCTAGTGAAACAGTCGGAGTCAAACGGGTATCCGAGTCAGTCTCATCATCATCAGTGGGGTATCTCGGTGGCTAAAAGTAGGGGCGGATGTCATCCATAGTAACCTCGCCGAATGGCTGATGTGGTCGGAAAAATGGGCTCATCATAGGAGTCTGAAACTGGCGATCGTGGAAGATGTAGACCCTCATCGCTGCGCTCACCGACAAAGACAGAGGCGTCAAAGACCGGTCAAAGCGCCAACGCCACACCGGGAACTCAATGTAGATCACCACCATGCCCGACATCGACATCCTCTGAAGACGACATGGAAACGTAGGAATGAGAAATACTAAATTTCTCAGTAGGATTGCGACTAGACAAACATAGTGTCATCGTCATCGTCCCAGCCACTTCGGGTTTAATTATAAAAACAGTGGACAGACATAAGTTCAATTTTTAATGGTTTTGAAAACTTAGACCCCGAAGCGGGTTGCTTTTAAACTTAAGATCATAACCACATCATCATGACTAACATGCGTACTAAAACATAGAATAAACATTCATAATGCAAATGGGCAATATACTTACATGCAAAAGACATGCATCATCATAGACGTAACCATGGTCATACTTAGACTTTACTTTCATTTTTAGCACGTGCTTAACATTCTTTACTTTCCTTTGAAATAGACTATTTTTGGACATGAGCTCATTCCGTGACTGTCGTCACGCAGTACTAACCAAATCAGACTAAGCCGATATTGGTTACCTCTAAGTTAGAGGGTCCTCCAAAACACCCTTGCCTCCCTCATAGAGGTTCCTTGTGGATCGCCGTCTCTCACTTCCTTTACCGAAGTGATTGAAGGGTCACGTCCCATTGATTCTTTTCTTATCTTTATACTTTACATGCATAACATTTCCTTGACTAGACGCATGCAATGATATGACTAAGTCCATAATTTTGACGGAAATCCGGCAGCATAACGGCTAGACCGGAGCTTCCCCAAAATACCAATCATCAGCATTCAACCAATAGTTCATCATATCTATATCATATCATCATACTCATCATTCAATCATGAGACAAAGCTCAATCAAACTCATCATTCATCATGCCGAGTGGCATCACACATTCATACCCTAAAGGGGTTTATAGTTGTGTTGTTCTTTGTGAAGAATATTATGAATCATCACATGATTTTCCCATGGTTACCCATGATAGAATCACATGGTTAGGATATGTGTTTGTAGTCTTTTAGTTACTTGGTCCTTGGATGAAAGTATTCTTTACTTAAGTACATGTCTTATGAAACACTTGTTCAAATTAATTAAATTATGTGATTGTTTCCTTTTCCTTGAGATAGTGCACTTAGTGATTCCTAGGTTCATGGTATGCTCAGAGGCCCTAATCATACTTCTGTTCCCAAGGAGTTCGAGATCCCTCTAATCCTTGGGTCATGACAATGCATAACCACATCATGAACCCAACAACACCAATGTTCACTAATCATCAAGGGTGACTTTTAACTTATTCAAGTTACAAAGTTTTAAACTTTTACTAATAACATACCAAGGTTTTGCCTTAAACATTATTAAAGTTGTCATTCTTTATAAAGTAGTCATAAAGTTTTATTCTTTATGAAAGTAAGTGCCTTTGACATTAAGCTCTTATCTTAAGATTGGATCTTTATGAAATAATGATACAAGTTACTAGCTTTTTTGAATAAAAAGTCTTGTTCTTTATAAAAGTTAACACCATTTTGCGTTATTTTGGTTCAAAGTTTAAACTTTATGAATGAAATGTTATAAAACAACATTTTTATAACTTAAAGATCTTATTCTTGAATAAAGTTTGAAACTTTGTGAAAGGTCTTTTCTTTTAGGTTTGATTTCTAAAGCCTAAAGTGACAAGATATCATTTTTCTAACTCAAAAAGTTTAGACTTTCACATGTATTCTTGTCTTCAAAACAAAACAAAATAAAACTTTATGGAAGCTTAAAAGTTGCGCCACTTTGAAGGAATCAAGAAGCAAACTTTTTAAAGTTTAAAGGTTTTAGAAGGTTCATAGTCTTATCAAATCATGGAAACATAGAAAGGTGAAGCTTTTCTAATCATTCACTCATCATAAAGAGAAAGGAACAACTTTAAGCAAGAGAACAATAAGAACATATGTTTCCAAAAGAGGAAACTTAAGAACACGTGAAGAATATCAAGAACACATTTTTCCAAAAGAGGAAACTTAAGAATACATGAAGAACATCAAGAACACATTTTTCCAAAAGAGGAAACTTAAGAACACATTAAGAATATCAAGAACACATTTTACTAAAAATGAAAACTTTGGCTCTTGAAGAGCATGAAGGATCTTCTCAAGCTTTCACTTAGAAATCTTGGTCATGAAAGAACCAAGCTCCAAGCTTTCTTGAGTAAACAAGATGAAAAAGATGGAGATCACTACCTTTCTTGAAGATGGCGCAAAACAAGAGAAATGGAAGAAGAAGATGATGACTCCTCTTGATGATGAAGGTGGCGGTTTTGAATGAGCAAAGAGAGAACTCTTGAGTTCTCTTGAAAATGAGTCTTGTAGTGTTTTGATCTTGTCTCCAAAGACCAAAAGATATGATCTTTGAAGGGCTTAGTGAGGAAGGTTTGGTTATGGAGGTGGAGAATGATGAAGAAGATGAAGAAGAAGAAGAAGAAGGAATGTAGAGAGAGGTTGGAGAGTTTGAGAACTTTAGAGAGAGAATGAGAAGTTGAAAATGAAGTGAATGTGTGTGTGTGTGTGCAAGAAAGTAGCCGAAACTTTTAGTGGGGTGGGGGGAGATATTTTTGCTTCATTTTGTGTTAATTAAGGTTTAAGGAGACAAATTGGATGATGGGGGAACAAAGTATGGTCAAACTCTTACATAAAGCACTCTTGTCTAATGCTTTATGCTTTTATGACATCACTCTTTGCTTTATTGTCTAATTGACTAAATTTGAATTTAATCATGTGATTAAGTGCTCATACAACTTAATTAAGGTGATTAAGCAAGGATTAGTGATTAACACACAAGAACATGATTAACAAAAATTAATTTAGCGATTAAGCTTAATTAACCTTAATTAAACTCGAGTAAGCTAATTAAAGGCGATTAGTGCTTAAGTAAGCTATAGGGGCTCTGACTTGCTTAATTAGAGATTATCTAACTTCGATTAAGCATTCTCTTGACCCTTCTCATCCGAGTCAAGCCCTTAATTAAGCCCTAGTCTCAAAATTTCTCATTAAGTGCCTAATTACTCAGGGTTACTAAGATAATTTGGCACGACATGAAATTGAGGATATTACAGGTTCTCTTGTATTATAGGTCCCTATCAAGTCAATTTCTTGTGTTACAATAAACTATTTTTAATATTTTGATGTTGTGACTTCTTCTGAGCCACTTAATTTACTGAACTTTGGATGTGTCACATAATTAACCACTTTCAAAAGGAAAAATGTTATTCTTAGTGCAACATCCTCAATTTTATGTCATGCTAAATTACCTCAGTAACCTTGAGTAATTAGGCACTTAATGAGAAATTATGAGGTTAAGGCTTAATTAACAGGTTAACGAAGAGTTTATGAGTTAACTCGGATAAGAAAAGTCAAAAGAATGCTTAATCGAGATTAGATGATATCTAATTAAGCAAGTCAGAGCCTTTACAGCTTAATTAAGCACTAATCACCCTTAATTAGTTTAATCAAGTTTAATTAAGGTTAATTAAACTTAATCGCAAGATTAATTTTTATTAATCATGTTCTTGGGTGTTAATCACTAATCGTTGCTTAATCATCTTAATTAAGTTATATGAGCACTTAATCACATGATTAAATTCAAATTTAGTCAACTAGACAATAAAGTAAAAAGTGATGTCATAAAAGCATAAAGCATAAGACAAGAGTGCTTTATGTAAGAGTTTGACCATGCTTTGCTCCCCCATCATCCACTTTGTTTCCTTAATCACAAGATAACACAAAATTAAGCAAAATATCTCCCTTCCTCCTTTGATGTAGTTGACGCCACACTCTCACACACACTCACATTTTTATTTTCACTCATCCTATTCTTTCTCTTCAAAACCAAATCCTCTAACTTTTCTCTAAACTCTCTCATCTTCTTTTTCATCTTCTTCTTCCTTTCTCCACCACAACCACCCAAAACCTCTCACTTAGCCCTTCAAGGACCTCATCTTTGTGTCTTTGGAGACAAGATCTAAACACTACAACCTTCATTTCCACAATATCTCAAAAGTTTCTCCTTTCTTCTTGCAAAACCGCCACCATCATCATCAAGAGGAGCCATCATCTTCTTTTTTCTCTTCTCTTGTTTTTACACCATCTTTAAGAGGAGGTAGTGATCTTCATCTTCTTTATTTTGTTTGCTTAAGAAAGCTTGGAGCTTGGTTCTTTTATGACCAAGATCTCTAAGTGAAAACTTGAGAAAATCCTTCATGCTCTTCAAGAGCAGAAGTTTCCATTTTTAGAAAAATGTGTTCTTGATGTTCTTCAAGTGTTCTTAAGTTTCTACTTTTAGAAAAATGTGTTTTTGATGTTCTTCAAGTGTTCTTAAGTTTCTACTTTTAGAAAAATTCTTGATGTTCTTCAAGTGTTCTTAAATTTCTACTTTTAGAAAAATGTGTTCTTGATATTCTTCAAGTGTTCTTAAGTTTCTACTTTTAGAAAAAATATGTTCTTGATGTCTTCAAATGTTCTTAAGTTTCTACTTTTGGAAAAATATATTCTTGTTGTTCTTCAAGTGTTCTTCAAGTGTTCTTGATGTTTCTACTTTTGGAAAGTATGCTCTTATTATTGAGTGTTCTTGATGGTATCTTGTTTGAAGTTCTTCCTTTTCTTATGATGAGTTGATGATTGGAAAAGCCCTATCTTTTTATATTTTTCATGATTGGATAAGACTATGAACATTCCAAAAGCTTAAAACTTCAAAAAGTTTGCTTCTTGATTCCTTAAAAGTGGTGCAACTTTTAAGCTTCCATGAAATTTCATTTTGTTTTATTTTGAAGGCAAAAATACATGTAAAGGTCTAAGCTTTTTGGTATAATAAGTTTTTTTTTTTTGAGTTAGAAAAATGATATCTTGACACTTTATGTCGTAGAAATCAAACCTTAAAGAAAAGACCTTTCATAAAGTTTCAAACTTCAATCAAGAATGAAACCTTTAAGTCATAAAAGTATTATTTTGTAACACTTAATTTATAAAGTTTAGATCTTGAACCAAAACAATGTTAAAAGGTGTTAACTTGTATGAAGATCAAGACTTTTTAACCTTAAAGTTGATGTTTCACATCACTAGTTGATAAAGTAGGAACCTTTTTAATGTAGAAACAACTTCAAGTCATAAAGTTGAGACCTTGATGGTCTTAGAATAATTAAATGAGTCAACTTTTATAAAGAACAAGACTTTTTTTAAAGTTAGTCACTTGTATCATTATTTCATAAAGACCTATTCTTTAAGATAAGAGCTTAATATTAAAGGTGCTTACTTTCATAAAGAATAAAACTTTATGACTACTTTATAAAGAATGATAACTTTAAGGTAAAACCTTGAGATGTTATTAACGAAAGTTTAAAACTTTGTAAGTTGAACAATTTAAAAATCACCCTTGGTGATTAGTGAACATAGTGTTGTTGGGTTCATGATGTGGTTATGCATTGTCATGACCCAAGGATTAGAGGAATCTCGAACTCCTTGGGAACAGAAGTATGATTAGGGCCTCTTAGCATACCATGAACCTAGGAATCATTAAGAGTACTATCTCAAGGAAAGGAAACAATTATTTAACTTAATTGATTTGAATAAGTGTTCCATAAGACATGAACTAAGGTAAAGAATAATTTCATATGAGAGTTAAGTAACTAAAAACCATATACACATATCTTAACTATATGATTCTCTCATGGGTAATCACGAGAGATTATGTGATGATTCATAATATTCTTTACAAAGAATAACACAACTATAAACCCCTCTAAGGTATGAATGTGTGATGCCATTCAGCATGATGAGTGATGAGTTTGATTGAGCTTTGTCTCATAACTAAAAGATGAGTGTGATGATATGATATAGATATGATGAACTATTAGTTGAAATTTTATGATTGGCATTTTGGGGAAGCTCCGGTCTAGCCGTTATGCTGCCGGATTTTCGTCAAAATTATGGACTTAGTCATATCATTGCATGTGTCTAGTCAAAGAAGTATTATGCATGTAAAGTATAATGATAAGAAATGAAAGAATGGGACATGACCCCTCGATCACTTCCGGGAAGTGAGGGACGGCGATCCACAAGGAACCTCTATGAGAGAGGCAAGGGTATTATGGAGGACCCTCCAACTTAAAGGTAACCAATATCGGCTTAGTCTGATTTGGTTAGTACTGCGTGACGGCGGTCACGGAATGAGCTCATGTCCAAAAGCAGTCTATTTTAAAGGAAAAGTAAAAGAATGTTAAGCACGTGCTAAAAATAAAAGTCAAAGTAGGACTATGGTCAAGTTAATGAATTGCATAGTCATGCATGTTATCCCATTCCTTATGGCATTATGAATGTTTATTATGTATATTAGCATGTATGCCTATGTATGATATTATGGATATGATGATTAATTTAAACGTAACCCGCTCGTGATTTATGTTTTCTGAAACTATTAAAATTGAACCGATATCTGTCTACTATTTTTATAATTAAACCCGAAGTGGCTGGGACGATGGCGATGACACAGTATTTATCTCGTGGTGATCTTACTGAGAAATCTTATATTTCTCACTCCTACGTTTTTGTGTTGTTTTCAGATGGAGTTGATGGCATCATGGTAGCATTTCTGATGGTATCTGACTGGATAAGATGAGGAGCTACCACGTTTCTTCACCTAGCTAAAGAGGATCGAGATAGTAGCATAGTATTTTCATTTTCTTAAGAGCCCTAGTTGGGCAGTTTATGTGTAATTAAGAGCATGTGGGAAGTCATGCTACTTAATTTGACTGATTATATATGTGATAATTATTAAGTGTAATGATGACACTTGATTATATATGATTATATTCTTGGCTTAAGGTATTGTGTTATGCTATTCCCATTTTGTCTTACGTCTTATTAGTAACTCAGCGATATGAGGAACAACGTTCATATGTATACAAATAAGTAAGTGCTTAAAGGCTCAGTTTTCAAGCATAAAGGTTTTACCCAAAAAAAAAAAATTACATGCTATTTTCATATATTACGCTAATTTTAAGATAAGAACTTCCGATAGTTAAGAATAACAACTAGTGATGCCATAAAATGACTTAAGCATAGTATGGTATTATTAGGGTGTTACACCTAGAACTTATCCCAAAAAATAAGGGACCGGTAAGGATTAATTCAAGGTATTTGGTGATTAATTTGGGCACTCAAAATTACCTGAGATATTATTTGTGAGTGTGAGTAACTCCACACTTTTATTTAAAACAATGTATATAAAACACTATTTATAAGGTTGTTATCTATATTTTGTTTAGCTTTTAGTATCGTAAGGCCCACATGTTCTCAAAATCGAGATTTTTCTTATAATGCCCTTCCTAATAACTGTAATCCATTATTTATAGTTTTGCTACTCATTACTTTAATTCAACTATTTACCATTCTGCGCCTACCTTAAGGTTGGGTTCCCTGTATACCAGGCTAGTCCCAGAGTTGGGGACATTACAACTTCAATGGTGGTTTCTTCTTTGGGTCTTTGCTTTTTGGGTTGTAAGGGTTTGAAACTTTGAATCTTGTTTTTTTTTCTATGACCTTTTTCTTTAGTTTAGTGGTTATGGATATGGTGGTACTTAGTTTTGATCTTTTATTTTGTTATCGCTTCTGTTTTGCTTTCTATCTTTTTATTTTATTTTTTTGTCATTTTGTTGTGGTTATTTTGGTTTGATGGTTATGGATATGGTGGTCTATGGTTTTTTCGTCTTTTTTTGCTGTGGTTGTTGATTCATAGGGTGTGTGTGTGTTTGAGAGAAATTATGTTTTGCTTTCTTCATATATGACTAATTGACATTTGGCAGTTTTTTAGATGGAAAGAACCTTCAATTAATTAGTTTGGAGAAATACTTACATGGTCCGGGAGCATATAAGCATATTTTATATAAGACCCACCACTAAAGCATAATCTCATACAAAATGCACTTACATGATTGGCTAGGAGCATAGTCACGTGGTGCTCCAGACCATGCAAGTATTTTTCATTAGTTTGGGGTATGTGTGTGTGAGAGAGTGAGAGAAAGAGAGAGAGAGAGAGAGAGAGAGAAAGAGAGATATAGAGAGAAAGAAAGAGAGATTCTATTTTGATCTCTTTATATATGACTAATTGGCATTTGTTAGTTTATTATATAGAAGAACCTTCAATTAATTAGTTTATGTAATCTATTATTTATAGGCAAAAAACATTCAAAATATTAAAGGAAACACAATTGGAAATGTAGAATCCATTCGATCTTCAATAGACACTAGTGCGGTGCAAGCTAAAGCCTAAGTTCCCAAGCCTAATAAGAAGAAAAGGAAGGTTACAAAAACTCTAGCTAATGATGAAGACAATGATGATTCAAATTCTGGTAAGAGAAAACCCTCCAGACTTAGATCTTGGACTCGGAAACATTTTACAAGGGATCCTAATTCTAAGGGATCAAATCCTAGGGTTAAGTGTAATTGGTGTAGGGCAACTTATGCATGTGATTTTTATAGAAATGGTACAACTAATATGAGATATTATTTGTTGAATCAATGTAAGAAATTTCCTAAAGAACCCGACCCTAATCAATCCATACTTAGTTTGTAACAACTAAAAAAGGAGGAGGGGAAAGGGATTGGTAATGCATTTGCTGCTATATCTTTTGATATTGATACATGTAAAAGTGCCCTTACTAGGATGATCATTGTGGATGAATTTCCATTCAAGTTTGTTGAAGGTGAGGGATTTTGATATTTTATGAGTGTTGTGCAACCTAAATTGTCTATTTTGTGAAGGATTACAGTTGCTAGGGATTGTTGGAATTTCTACATAAATGAGAAAAATAAGTTGAAATCTATTTTTGGTCAATCAAATCAAAGTGTTTGTCTTACTACTGATTGTTGGAGTTCTGTTCAAAATTTCAATTATCTTTGTCTCACTGCACATTTTATTGATAATAATTGGAAATTGCAAAAAAGAATTATCAATTTTTGTCTTATCAAGAATCATAAAGGGAAACAATTAGTAGAAAGATTGAAAAATGCCTTTTAGGATGGGGAATATCTAGAGTGTTCACTGTTACAATTAATAATGCTAGCTGCAATGATATTGTTATTTCTTACTTAAAAAGTAGAATGGAGGATTGGAATTCACATCCATTGAATGTACATCATTTGTATGCTAGGTGTTGTGCACAAATTCTAAATCTTGTTGTTAATGATGGATTGAAAGATATGCATGAATTTATTAATAAGATTAGAAATGCTCTTAGATTTGTGCATGCTTCACTTGGCAGCATCGATAGATTTAGAAATTTCATAAAGGAGGCTAGGATATAAGATAAGTGCACTATGCAACTAGATATTCCTACTAGATAGAACTCTACTTATAATATGCTTGAGAGTGCCTTAAAGTTTCAACATTAAAAAAAAAAAAGGAGTACTGGTTTTGCCATCACGTGATGGCTGACGATGTGTCTTTCAATTAGGATAACTTTGGCCTCGTGGAGCGTGCTATAACATCTCCACTTTCGTAAGCAAAGCATAATGGAAACTTTGAATTATTTCCTTTAGGCAATGTGAGAATTTCTCAGGCAGCATTATTCCATAATGATCCTCACACTCAGAATTATAGGGTCCTATAATATCGCTGTTGAAAATATGGCACTGCTATATATTAAAAATTAAGAAATGATAAAAGTGCCCCTATAAACTTTTGTTATTTGCAGTGTTGCCTAGGACTTTTAGAAATTTCATTTCGACCCCAAAGGATTATTTCCACAATAACCCTAAGATTTTTCATAAAATGACAATTATATCCCTATATCTATAGAATTAGTAAAATGGGGTTTTAAACAGAGTAGAATCACGTGGCGAAACCATAGAAGTTTAAATCTCTGCTAATTAGGCCATGGAGGCAATCGGGTGTGAAATGACGTGGGGTACCCTTAGACTTGCTCAAAATTATGGATATGCCATTAGCTACGGAAAATAAAAAACAGAAAGCCTTTGAATTTGTGAAATGTTTAATCTACGCTATTAATCGATTTATTCGATTTTATTGATTAGGTAAGGTTAATTAGAAATTAATTAAAGGATAATTAGAAGTTAATTAGAGAGATTAGGCTCAAGACCAATAGAATAGATATTCAAGAAATCTTATTGGATTTTTAGTACCATTTTGCCAGTTTGGAGGAAATCAATAAAGATTCGGTAAATTGTACCGCAAAAACCGAATTAGTAGAATTTTATACTGAAAACCTTAATTTGAGTGGCTGAAATTTAGCTACTCCTACCCCACTTAAGGGTGCCACATGTTGCCCAATGAAGGGGGAAATTTGGCTTAACCACCACCACCAAAGCCTCCACCAATCACAAGCTTTCTATCTCCGTCCTTTGAGTTATAAAATTAAAAGATTTCCTCCTAACTCTTCCTCATTTTTGCCCTCCACCAGCTGCAGCCTCCTTCTATTTCTTCTTCTTCTTCTTCCTTTCTTTCCTTGCCTCCATGACTAAGAGCTTCAAGCTCAAGATTGGAAGCCTTCTTGATCTCAAATCCTTTTGCTCCTTTTATGAAAATTGATCCTCACCTCCTTCTCTACAAAACCCCTCTAACAATTTTATAATTAAACATCAAATAAAGCCTCCTCACATTCATGTGAGCTACTGCCATGGTGAAGGAGAGCGACTAGGAGTTGGTTCTTGGTTTCCTTACTTCCATAGTTTCAAGGATTTTGAGGTAGGTAGCTCAAATCCTTAGTTATTTGTTGTGTTGTGTGACCATATGGCTATTGTGTGCTCCTTATGCCATGTTGTTTGTTACATCCTCAATTTCATGTTGTGCTAGATTACCTCAGTAACCCTGAGTAATTAGGCACTTAATGAGAAATTTTGAGATTAGGGCTTAATTAAAGGGTTGACTCGGATGAGAAGGATCAAGAGAATGCTTAATCAAGGTTAGATAATCTCTAATTGAGCAAGCCAGAGCCCCTATAGCTTAATTAAGCACTAATCGCCCTTAATTAGCTTACTCGAGTTTAATTAAGGTTAATTAAGCTTAATCGTAAGATTAATTTTTGTTAATCATGTTCTTGTGTGTTAATCACTAATCTTTGCTTAATCACCTTAATTAAGTTGTATGAGCACTTAATCACATGATTAAATTCAAATTTAGTCAACTTGACAATAAAGTAAAGAGTGATGTCATAAAAGCATAAAGCATTAGACAAGAGTGCTTTATGTAAGAGTTTGACCATGTTTTGTCTCCCCATCATCCACTTTGTCCCCTTAATCACTAATTAACACAAAATTAAGCAAAATATCTCACTCCCCCCTCCCTTAATGAAGACGCCACTTTCTTGCACACACACACACACTCACTTCATTTTCAACTTCTCATTCTCTCTCTAAAATTCTCAAACTCTCCAACCTCTCTCTACATTCCTTCTTCTTCTTCTTCATCTTCTTCATCATTCTCCACCTCCATAACCAAACCTTCCTCACCAAGCCCTTCAAAGATCACATCTTTTGGTCTTTGGAGACAAGATCAACACACTACAACCTCCATTTCCACAAGATTTCAAGAGCTTCTCCTTCCTTCTTGCAAAACCGCCACCTTCATCATCAAGAGGAGTCATCATCTTCTTCTTCCATTTCTCTTGTTTTTGCGCCATCTTCAAGAAAGGTAGTGATCTCCATCTTTTTCATTTTGTTTACTCAAGAAAGCTTGGAGCTTGGTTCTTTCATGACCAAGATTTCTAAATGAAAGCTTGAGAAGATCCTTCATGCTCTTCAAGAGCCAAAGTTTTCATTTTTAGTAAAAATGTGTTCTTGATGTTCTTCATGTGTTCTTAAGTTTCCTCTTTAGTAAAAATGTGTTCTTGATGTTCTTCATGTGTTCTTAAGTTTCCTCTTTTGGAAACATATGTTCTTCTTGTTCTTTGCTTAAAGTTGTTCCTTTCTCTTTATGATGAGTGAATGATTAGAAAAGCTTCATCTTTCTATGTTTCCATGATTTGATAAGACTATGAACCTTCTAAAAGCTTTAAACTTTAAAAAGTTTGCTTCTTGATTTCCTTAAAAGTGGCGCAACTTTCAAGCTTCCATAAAGTTTTATTTTGTTTTGTTTTGAAGACAAGAATACATGTGAAAGTCTAAACTTTTTGAGTTAGAAAAATGATATCTTGTCACTTTAGACTTTAGAAATCAAACCTTAAAGAAAAGACCTTTCACAAAGTTTCAAACTTTAAGATCTTTAAGTTATAAAAATGTTGTTTTATAACATTTCATTCATAAAGTTTAGACTTTGAACCAAAACAATGCAAAAAGGTGTTAACTTTTATAAAGAACAAGACTTTTTATTCAAAAGCTAGTAACTTGTATCATTATTTCATAAAGGTCCAATCCTAAGATAAGAGCTTAATGTCCAAGGCACTTACTTTCATAAAGAATAAGACTTTATGACTACTTTATAAAGAATGACAACTTTAATAATGTTTAAGGCAAAACCTTGGTATGTTATTAGTAAAAGTTTAAAACTTTGTAACTTGAATAAGTTAAAAGTCACCCTTGGTGATTAGTGAACATTGGTGTTGTTGGGTTCATGATGTGGTTATGCGTTGTCATGACCCAAGGATTAGAGGGATCTCGAACTACTTGGGAACGGAAGTATGATTAGGGCCTCTGAACATACCATGAACCTAGGAATCACTAAGTGCACTATCTCAAGGAAAGGAAACAATCACATAATTTAATTAATTTGAACAAGTGTTTCATAAGACATGCACTTAGGTGAAGAATACTTTCATCCAAGGACCAAGTAACTAAAAGACTACAAACACATATCCTAACTATGTGATTCTATCATGGGTAACCATGGGAAATCATGTGATGATTCATAATATTCTTCACAAAGAACAACACAACTATAAACCCCTTTAGGGTATGGATGTGTGATGCCACTCGGCATGATGAATGATGAGTTTGATTGAGCTTTGTCTCATGATTGAATGATGAGTGTGATGATATGATATAGATATGATGAACTATTGGTTGAATGCTGATGATTGGCATTTTGGGGAAGCTCCGGTCTAGCCGTTATGCTGCCGGATTTCCGTCAAAATTATGGACTTAGTCATATCATTGCATGCGTCTAGTCAAGGAAATGTTATGCATGTAAAGTATAAAGATAAGAAAAGAATCAATGGGACGTGACCCTTCAATCACTTCGGTAAGGGAAGTGAGAGACGGCGATCCACAAGGAACCTCTATGAGGGAGGCAAGGGTGTTTTGGAGGACCCTCCAACTTAGAGGTAACCAATATCGGCTTAGTCTGATTTGTGTAGTACTGCGTGACGACGGTCACGGAATGAGCTCATGTCCAAAAGCAGTCTATTTCAAAGGAAAGTAAAGAATGTTAAGCACGTGCTAAAAATGAAAGTAAAGTCTGAGTATGACCATGGTTACGTCTATGATGATGCATGTCTTTGCATATAAGTATATTGCCCATTTGCATTATGAATGTTTATTCTATGTTTCAGTACATATGTTACTTATGATGATGTGGTTATGATCTTAAGTTTAAAAGCAACCTGCTTCGGGGTCTAAGTTTTCAAAACCATTAAAAATTGAACTTATATCCGTCCCAATCGCTTTTATAATTAAACTTCGAAAGTGGTGGGGCGATGGCGATGACAACTTTGTGTTTGTCTAGTCGCGATCCTACTGAGAAATTTAGTATTTCTCATTCCTACGTTTCCGTGTCCTCTTCAGAGGATGTCGACGTCGGGCACGGTGGCGATCTACATTGAGTTCTCGGTGTGGCGTTGGCGCTTTGACCCGGTCTTTGAACGCCTGTGGCGTCGGTGAACGCCTACTGCTATCGGCGACGCTGATGAGGTCTACATCTTCCACAACCGCGGTTTGGACTCCCGTGACGAGCCCATTTTTCTGACCACATCAGCCATTCTGTGAGGTTACTATGGATGACATCCGCCCCTACTTTCAGCCACCGAGATACCCCACTGATGATGACGAGACTGACTCGGATACCCGGTTGACTCCGACTGTTTCACTGGATTTCGACCCCTCATAGCCATCTTATCCGAGCTTCCATGTGGAGACCGATCCGTCTGAGCCCCTCTATCTGACTCATTCTGGGGGATCTCACCGTTCGGGTTCGTCGTAGCCTTCGGTGATTCGTCTATCTTCTGATTCTTCTGCTTCATCTGCTGGCCCAGCTTCACCCCCGATTCGCGGGCGTGGGTTCATTCATACCCGTGCTGTGCCCCGTGGGCGAGGACATGCTCGAGGAGGGGGACGTGGTGGCACTTTTCCCGATGGATATGGGAACGGTTTCCTCCTGCCAAATGCTTGATGTGACGACTGCATGCGGAGCCGAGCACGAGGATAGCCCCTTTTAGTTGTAGTTATAGGGTTATCATTCTGTTATGTGGCATCCTTGGGTAGTAGGATTTTCCGATGTATTTCCTTTTATTATGTATTGGTAGGCTTTTTATGTAGGGCCGATGATAGATATCGGACCCATTATTATCTTATGTATGACTATTATCGTATTATCATGGATGGTCATGGAATGAATGTTACATTTATCTAAGAATCGTGATTACTCTTATGGTTTCTATGCTTGCTAAATGCGATGTATGTATGGGGCAGCGGTGTTACTTTATATGTTCACGATGCGCTCATAGCTCTCGATTTCAAAAATTGGTTCACTTGTTTTGAAGAAAAAAAATTTTACCCCTATTTTCGGTACAAGGTAATTTCTAAAAGGTAATGTTAGTTTCGCGAGCAAAAGTAACAACTAGTAATTCCACAATATGACTTAAGCATAGAATGGAACTACTAGGGTGTTACATTTTTCCTTGCTTGTATGCTTGTTTTATGATGTTTTTCTTATGAATTGAAATGAAAAAATTTAGTTTGAGTTGAGGAATTTATCAAAAACTCAAAAAGGAGCTAAGCAGAATCTATTTTTGTGAGCAAATCCTACAGCCTATATCGGGCAGAGTGGTACGGCTCACTTCTACCGTAGAAAGTGGATGAATCTATTTTTATATGAAACTAGACATTCAGGGCTTTCCAACATATAAAATATAAGACCATAGGATTAGTATGGAATTAGTTATGAATTTTTTAAGTTTGACCTAGAAATCTGGATTCTCATCTGGGCAGTATGAGTTGAGAAGAGTGTAACTCACCCTACACAACTCTAAATTGAGTAAACCAATGTTGTTTGAAAGCTAACATATAAGGGAACATCCCATAAAAATTTCAGAGTCAAATTCTGTAACAACCTCTATCATATAAGCCATGCTTGAGTCATGAAGTTATATTAAAAGGTTGTCATTATGCCAAGAAAATCCTTAAAATGTGGAAAATATAATCCATGGCCCTTTAACTGCACACTTTATTATCGACTAATAGTTCATAAACTTCTTTGTCTTTGATACATAGAGGATAAAATAATTACAACTTAAAAGAAATTATGATTAACATAATACACAGAACTTGCTTTCGACATGGTCGCTAGCTAGCTTCAATAGTCTCTTAGTCTGGTTTGCGCCCGAGTCTTGCTTAGAAAATGTCCCAGTACTTTGCCTCGCACTTGATTTCCAACTTAGGTGCTGGAATGTTTACGGAAAAAAAAAAAAAATATACAAGCAGGCAGTGAGAACCTAAGATTCTTAGTAGGTAAACAAGAACTATTACTCATACAGTGCCATCATAAACATTCCAACTACTTCGGTTTCTTATGAAAATGTGAGCACATATACGCAAGCAGTGGTTCAATTTTAAGTTGAAAACATCTTTCTCGAAGCGGGTTATATTTTGACAACCACTTGGCATACTGTATGACAAACATAGAAACACGAATAGTGTAATATACTTCAGTAAGAATCATAGTAACATCATGACATAATGAGATAATTAGAAATGCACATATGGATGCTTGTACTTGATTGTATGCAAGTGCACTTGACTTAATTCATCTCTTTCTTTAACTTGCAACTTGATCTTACTATTTTTTGTACTTGGTCCCCCGGAGGTGAATGGCCTCTTTCACCCCTGAGTAAGAGCCTGCTTTTCAGGGGCGAGCTCGTACCTATACATGAGTGACGGGTTTACTTTCCTCGACCCTTACACCGATCTATTCCCCTTAAATCTGGTCGAGGGCTGGCCCAAGTTTTTGACAGTACCGCTCTAGCCTACACTAGCTGGGTCTATGCCATACCTTACGTGGTAGGTTGGTACGTCTTTCTTGCAAGTTCTCATAAATCTTATTCTTCTTTGGAGATGAGTATACATGCATATGCTACATGCATTCATTCATATACTTCATATCATACTTAAATCATTCTTGCATACATGAATCTTATGAGCATAACATATAAATGTTTATAATATTCATATAATTCACATATTTCTGCCGAAATTTCGGCAGCATGACGGATCGAGTCCGCTTCCCTATAAATAGTGCCAGGCTACCAATACAATCAACTAAGTATGCAATTCAATGTAAAACAGCAAGTTATAACAACATTATTAATCATATGGTATGTCAAAATCAATAGAAATATTAACAGAGTTTTCTGCTCATTCTACCCTCTTCTACCCGAATTTTGTAAAGTGCACCTTTACTCCTATTCAACTCATTTATACCTGAGTTTTGGATATATCATAGCTCTATGTGTTTAGTTTCCAACCCTTTTAGTCCCATCTCATTTTGATTTGTATAACTCAAGTTATTCGTATTTTACTTCAAACTGCCTTGTACTTAGCTAGAAATGCACTCTTATAACTGAAAATTCACTAAAAATAAAAATCTAGTTGAAATCATATGAAATTTATATCAATTTAAAGTTAACAAAACAAGCTTTCAAATGAAAGAAGTTTTATATCATTTGCATGAGCATATTTTGAGATATAAGCCTCGTAACTTGACCTTACTGGACTACCCTACTCCAGCCTGGTTTGAACTTAAGTCAACTTTATTGATGTGTTGGGAACAAATGAAAATGAATCTAACTCTAAAATTTTTATGGGATATTTCTTTAGATGTTAGCTTTCAAACAGCATTATTTTCACTCAATTTAGAGTTGTGTAGTGTGACTTACACCCTTCTTAACTCATACTGCCCAGATGAGAATCTAGATTTTTAGGTCAAATTTCAAAAGTTCATAACTAATTCTATACTAGTCCAATGGCCTTATATTTTATATGTGTGGAAAGCCCTAAATGTCTAGTTTCATATAAAAATAGATTCATCAAATTTAAACAGCTGTAGGCAGAGCCGTACACTCTGCCGTATGGACTGTCGAGAGGAGAACCCTAACAGCTTCTTGAATTCTTCTTGAATTCATATTTTCCTTAAATCAATCCATCAAATCTTCAATTCAAACTCACATATACACCTTAAACCAGCCTTAATTCATTATCCCCACCCATCATCACAACATCAGAATCATAGATGAATAAGGGACCCTAGGCAGCCCCAATTCAAAGAAAAAGAGGAGAAAGTTGAGATTCCTACCTTGGTGGTATGAAATCTTGGTGGAACTTGATCTTGGAGTGAAGTTGATGGTTGGAGCTTGAACCTATGGATAAGATGAGATGAAGGAGGATGAAGCAAATGAAGAAAAATGAAACAAAGGGGGCTGGTCCGTACACTTAAGGTAGAAATCCTTAAGGGAGAAGGAGGGTGTTAGAAAAGCAAACAATATGATTGGTTGATGGTTGAATGGTTAAAATTGAGCCACAACTCTCCACAAAGTTGGCCTGCAAGTGGCGCTACTGTTCAAGGGGGAAGTGGCTGAATTTGTGCCATTTGATCTAGGTTCACACAGTGTAATTTCTATTGGTCCGGTTCTGACAATTTAGAATACCGAAATCTTACCAATTTCCTTTAAATCGGTAAATCAGTTTTGAAAAAATCCTATGAAGTTTCCTATGCTTTCAATCTAATTCCCTCATATCTAATTTCTCTAAATGATACTTAATTGGCTCTAAGTAAATATTTAATCGAATGCTAATTAATCTCAAGTAGTTAATAAAACCGAACAACTAGGCGAAAACGATAAAAATTTGGCGGAGGTGAGGCCAAGTTTTTCCACTATCTTGAGCAACACTTGGCGCCACTCATATGTGGTAGGGGTGACTGAATTTTAGCCACTTAAGTGAGGGATTCCAGTAGAAAATTCTACTGGTTCGGTTTTGGCAGTTTAAAATACCGAATCTTCACCGATTTTCTTCAAATTGGCAAAACTTTACTAAATGACTCTGAGAGAATTTCTATATCTCTATTCTAATTGTTCCTAAGCCTAATCCCTCTAATTAATATCTAATTAACTCCTAATTAACCTTACTTAGTCAATAAGATTGAATAAATTGCTTGTTAACGTGAAATAATCGTTTTTGCAAATTTTGAGCTTTTCTATTTTCTATTTTCCATAGCTAATGGCATTTTCGTAATTTTGAGTAAGTCCAAGGGCACTGCACATTATTTCACACCAAACCGCCTTCATGGCCCAATTGGCAGAGATTTAAACTTCTACAGTTTCATTACGTGATTTTGCTCTGTTTAAAATCCCATTCTGCTAATTCTACAGATGTGGGGACATAAAGGTCATTTCATGAAAAGTTCTCGGGTTATTGTGGGAATAAGTCTTTGGGGTCAAGATATAATTTCTAAAAATTTTGGGTATCACTATAATTAACAAAAGTTTACAGCGGCACTTTTGTCATTTCTTAATTTTAAACATATGGCAATGCCATATTTTTAATAGCAGTGTTACACTACCCTATAATTCTGAGGGTGAAGATCGTTATAGCATAACGCTGCCTGAGAAATTCTGACACTGTCAAGGGAAAAAATTCAAAGTTTCCATCACGTTCTATTTATGAAAGTAAGGATGTTACAGATTCATTGGCAATAATTTCCATGCATATCAATGAAGTTGCCTTAAGTTCAACCCAGGCTAGAACAGGATAGTCCAGTAGAGTCAAGTTATGGGACTTATATATCAAAATATGCTTATGCAAATGATATGCAACTTCTTTCATTTGAAAGCTTGTATTGTTAGCTTTAATTTGATATAAATTTCATATGATTTCACCTAGTTTTCTATTTTTATTGAATTTTTACTTCTAAGAGTGCAATTCTGGCCAATTGTAGGGCAGATAGAAATAAACTTTGAATAACTTGAGCTACATAAATTAAAATGAGATGGGACCAAAAGGGTTGGAAACTAGACACATAGCACTATAACATATTCAAAATTTAGGTCCAACTTAATTGAATAGAAATTATGGTGAATTTTATAAAATCGGGCAGAATTGAGTAGAATGAGCAAAAAACCAAAGTTATGTATTTATATTGACATATCATATGATTGATGTTATTATTATAAAAGTTGATGCTCTATGTTGGTTTTGTTGCTTGATTGATCCTTCTGGTAGTTTGGCACTATTCATAGGGAAGTGGACTTGATTCGTTATGTTGCCGAATTTTCGGCAAGAGTTTATGAGGACTTATATTATGAGTAATTGTGCTAAGATTATAAGGATACATGTGTTCATATGAATGCCATGTCTATGAAAATCATGCATGCAAATAAGATTGAGAAATGATATGAGATATATGCATGAATGTATAGAGCATTCACTTGCATAATCATATCCAAGAGGTAGTAAAAGATTATAAGGACTTGCAAGAGGGACGTACCAAGCTACCATGTGAGGCATGGCATAAACCCAGCTAGCGTGGGCCAGAGTGGTACTGTCTAAGACTTGGGCCAGCTCTCGACCAAATTTAAAGGGAATAGACCAGTGTGAAAGTCGAGAAAAGTAAACTTGTCACTTATGTATAGGTACAAACTCGGACTTGAAAAGTAGGCTATTACCTAGGGGTGAGAGAGGCCATTCACCTCCGAGGGACCAAGTACAGAAGAGCAAGATCAAGTTACAAGTTAAAAAAAGAGACAAATTAAGTCAAGTGCACTTACATACAGTCAAGTATAAGCATTTACATATGTATATTCAATTATCTCGTTATATCATAATGTTATTATGATTCTTGTTGAAGTATATTACACTATTCATGTTTCTATGTTTGTCATATAATATGGCAAGTGGTTGTTAAAATATAACTCGCTTCAAGAAAGATGTTTTTAACTTAAAATTGAACCACTGGTTGTATATATGTGCTCACATTTTCATAAGAAACTGAAGCGGCTGAAATGTTTTATGATGGCACTGTATGAGTAATAGTTCGAGTTTACCTATTGAAAACCTCAGGTTATCACTGTCTGCTTGTATGTTTTCCTTTTCCATAAATATTCCAGTGTCAAGGCTAAGATTTAATAACGAGGTAGAAATCCTGGGGAACTCATCGTACAAGACTCAATCATAAGTTGGCCCGGGAGACTATGGAGACTGGCTAAAGTTAGTGAAGGCGACAGCCGCAATGTAGAAGCAGTTTCTGCATATAACATTAGTTAAAATTTTTTTCTTAAATTGTAATTATTTTATTCTCTATGTATCAGAGATGACGAAATTTATGAATTATATTCAATAATAAAATGTGCAGTTAAAGAGCCATGTATTATATTCTTTCGCATTTTAAAAATTCTCTTAGCACAGTGACAACATTTTAATATAACTCCATGACTCGAGCATGACTTATATAATAGAGGGTATTACATGTGCGATAGTAGAAATATTGCCTTAACCTTTCTTTTGGTGTGAAAGTTCATGACATTCACGAGAGACACATTCTAGGTGCGCCATTTCTTATTTTTTTGCAACAACGGGGTCATAATGTTGGTCAGCATTGTGTTTTAGTTTTTCATTGATCAGTGGAGAAGAATTTTTGGGTCTATTTTAGTAGAGAAATATTCCTACCAGTGTGAGTTATTTTTATGTGGTTAGAATTCTATTTTATGTTCTCTACTATTTGGATTATTCTATTCCCTTGGCGATTTGTTGTGGGAATTTTTGTTGTTATCCATCTATTGGTGAAGACTTTTAGTGTACCCATTAATTTTGATTAGTGGAGATTTCTTTGGACTTGGTGCCGTGGTTTTTTGTCCCTCACCCAAGGGTTTTCCATGTTAAAAATTTCTGGTGTGTTGGTTTATTTTCTTGCATATTTTATTTGTCCACGGTTTGCTAATATGTTGATTGCTCTAGTATTTTTGGTGATCATATTTAATTGATAAGAGAAAGAAATGGGTTTATTCTGCATTATTTTTGTACTCTTTCCTAACATTTTCTTACTTGCTATTTGGTTATTTGGTGCTATTTGTATACTTGGTGCTTCCCAAGTTTATTTGTGGAGAGATACTTATTTTAAGTCTCCAAAAACCTAAAATATATGTAGATGGGTTTCCTTTTCTTCTTGCTGCAGCAACAACATCAGTGAGGAGAAGCTTCAATGGATTAAGTTTCTGAAGAAGGGTTCCATGGCACCAAATATAAAATAGGGTGAGCATGAAGGGGTATAAATGAAATTTTAGGATGTTTTTTAATTTTCTTAAAATGTTAAAATATTAAAACTCACATGAGAGATGTAACACCCTCCTAAGCACAGTACTATGCTTAAGTCATAGTACCACACCTTTGAGTCATATCTTTGTTACTCCGAGCGACCATCATTAGAACTTCAAATTGCCTTGAAACTCCTACAATCATCTGGAGACAACATGGAAATAGGAGTGAGAATTATAAAATTCTCAGTAGGATTCTCTAATCTTCATACATAATGTCATCATGGTCGTCTCCAGGTTTGCTGGTTTATTTTGAAAATAGATGAACATGCAAGACAAATTGTTTAATTTTACATTTAGAAAATGTCTTATCCAAGAAAGATCATTTTTACTCGAATACCGGTCCTTTGGGGAAATGTGCCCAAGATTAATTCATGAATAATACCAGAGGATAATAATCTCAACATATAAAACGCACACAACATTAATCTGATCGAACATAATATCCTGTACCTAACTTAACTTGCACTTGAATTCATACATATACATAAAATTTTACTTTTCTTTTCATTCTACACACCAGCGTTACGCATCAGTCCTAGTGGTGCTTGATCTGCCTCACACTTGAGCGCTACACATATCGCCTCTCAAGTGTAGCATCATACCATATTCCATCTTTAGTCTTTAATCTTTTACTTGGCACACCTAGCCGTATCATCGTCCCTAGGGTGCATTTATCGCCTTGCAACTGCTCTGGAGTGAGCTCGTCACATACCCGTGACTATCGTCCACACCGACTCACCCACAAGCGGGGGATCCATCGCTTCTAGGTTGGAGGGACCCAGTGCAAGTTGCTTCCAACATAGTAGGGACCTAAAGTCTTTAGTGCCTTCACAAGGAGGGACCCATGTGTAATCGCCTCAGGTGAAGGGACCCATGTCTTTATCATTTAATCTTGCTTTCACGAGTGAGGGACCTCAATTAACCGCCTCCGAGTGAAGCGGACCCACATTTTATCTTATTTATTGCCTTCACAAGGAGGGACCTCGAATAATCGCCTCGAGTGAAGGGACCCATATTCAATATATTTACCTTCTTTCATTCTCATGCATATTCAAGCATAATTATAAAGAATGTACTCATACATATACTTCATTTATTTTCATGTATCATTGCACACATGATCTTCACGTACATGTTCATTACATATAAAGGCCCGTAGCCTCCTTACCAATTTACCGGTACTCATGCATATACTACATCACTTATCCTCACATACCTCATAACATAATTATGTCATTCTTAAATATAGGGTTTCTATATACCCATTTAAACTTTAATTCATCCTTACATCTAAATATTCAAAGCTTCTTAGACTTTCGCCAGAATTAAAGACATGACTGATCAGTCCGCTTTCCCCATGAATAGTGCCAATTCTTACAGACAAACCAGTCATAGCAACACAATCAATTTAATACATAAATATCAATGTCGATTGGCAAATCTTAACTCAAACCTTATAGGTTTCACTATCATTTGTAAAATTATCATTTTGGCCATCCTGCCAATTCTATTCGGTTCTGCCCGAATCCTGTATGATCCACCTTTATATCTATTCAACTTATTTACATCTGAAATTTGGATATGTCATAGCCCTATATGTCTACTTTCTAACCCCTTTGGTCGCATGTCATTCTGATTTATATAAATCAAGATATTCATCTTTTACTTCAGCTTGTTCAGTCACTAGCCTGAATTACACTCCTGGGGATATAAATTCACTAAAAATCGAAACTAAGCTCAAATCGTACGAAATTGGTCTCATCTCAAAGTTAACAGGACAACCTTTCATTTACCACAAGTTTCACTCCGTTTGCTTAAGTACATCACGAGATATAAGTCCTGAAAGTCGACCTTCCTGAACTACCCTGTGTTGGTCTGAATTAGACATAGGACAACTTCCTCGAATCACTGGGAACAATTGGGACCATAACAAACTCGGAATCTTATATTGGGGTGTTCCTCTGCGTGTAAGCTTTCTAACAAACTTAGTTTCATTCGATTTGGAGTTGTATGGGGTGAGTTATTCCCTCCTCAAGTCACCCTGCTCGGATGAAGATCCTGAACCCTAGGTCAAACTTCAAAAATTCGTATCTCCCTCAATACTAATCCAATAACCTTATATGATATATCTATGGAAAGCCCTGAATGTCTACTTTCATTTAAAAATGGTTTCATCGGATTTGACCGATTGTAGGCGGCGCCGTACACTCCGTCGTACGGACTGCCGTGGAACTCTTCACCAAGACAGCATCCTACTTCTCCATTCCTTCAAATCTTCTACTTCTAATCATAATCATAACTCAAGATCTCCTATTAATCCAATCATAATCCAACATATACATCCAATATATCATCAAATAATTGAAGAAAAGTGGAATCTCATATAAGTCATAGTTGAGAGAAATGAAGAATAGCAGTGAACCCTACCTCTTTGGAGCAAGCTTTGGCTAAGTGCTGAAACTTGAGTTTGGATGAACAAGGCTGGAACTTAGCTTGAGTCTTGGATGTGAGCAAGAGAAAGAGAGCTGATGGAGAAGAGGAAAAGAACGTGAATAATGGTCGATTCAAAGGAGGATGGTGTAAAGTTATATAGGCATGAGTGGGAGTTAACTTGGAAGGTTGTGATTGGTTGCCTCTTGTATCAGTAGAATCACTCTCCACGCCACCTAAGTGGTAGCGATATTCTGAAACGAACGAAATCCTCGATCCATCCTACTTTCCTTAACTCGCCCATATTACGCTAAGGTCTAACTCGTGGTCGCTCTTACTTGAGCTTGAATCAATCCCAACGTCTGACTGTGACGCCTTGTTTGTGTCTTGAGGAAATCTTGCATCAATGTATCGATTCTAAGTCGAAAGATTACAATCACATAATTTCGAATTCCCAATTCAAACTCCTAAACCACGCATTAACGCTTTTGAACCTTGTTATCTTAGGCCTGGAGGTCTAACTCATGTAATCCGCAATCCTATAATCTTTAATAAACTTTGAATGCCAATGCTTGGATATAAAATCTGAACTCGTGATCGATGGTTTACTTCAAGAGTCCTAACTCGTGTCCACTCTAATCAGTTCAACATGCCAAGTTTCGAACGCAAGTCACGCTTTCCAAACACAAGCTTCTTAAACTCGAAACCGTACATTTCCTTGAGACATGAAGTCGGATCTCATTAAATTACGCTTCATGTGGTCCTGACTTGAGGGTTAAACTCAAGTCGAAAATGATACGAGTATTTAATTTGGAAATCGCACTTTATTAAGTCGAGGATTCACCACTAACTCGTAACTCGGGAATAATGTCTTATCATGTGTTTCACGGATGAAGTTTTGAATCGGGATGGATCAATCCTGAAATGTTCTAACTCTGAAAATCGGGATGTTACAAGAGACATGTGACTGTTAGTTTTTCAACGGACAATTAAGTATAAGGGAGGCTTGTGTAATGTCTGTATATTAATTGGGGGATCCAGGTGTATTTTTAAAATCAAAAAAGAGGTGAATGTAATTTTAAATAACATCAGAGGAGATCATTATAATTTTTCTTTTATATTTTAATCAATCATTTGATTCATTTTTGTTCTTATTATGGCTGTGAGATGTTGATTTGATAGTGTATTAGGGTTTTGACTTTTGAGTTTGAGTTTACTTTTATTGTTTAGAGTTTGTGGCCGTGAGTGTTGATATAAATTTGGACTTGAATAATTGGTGTATTTTTCTTTTTTTTTTTCCTTTCTCATATATATTTTCAATTATTTTTAATTTTTGAGTGAGTTGAGCTGGGTTGAGATTTTCTCGGATCACTCTTAAAGTGAGTCAGCCCATATTAACTCATTTATTCATCAACCTGGGGTGGGCCGACTGTTTCGACAGCTCTACTAAAAATTCTTTCAATTGAGAGTGACCAATTGCCCTGTTTTTTTGGTGCAAGAAGTAACCAATTGCTATTTCCTGAGTTCTTCTATCCAGAGACGCAGCCGGCGCTCTACTCTCTGCTCTATTTTGTGACCTCGCCTCGCCTCACCTCACCTCCTTCCCATAATATATAGCTCTTTGCCTTCGACTTCAATCTGCTACTCCTCCTCCTCTTCACGCCTCACTGCCTCCAAGTCTTTTCCAGCCGGTAATGTATTTTGTAATGCTATGCTGGTTCCAAATGCTTTGGTATTGGTCCCTTTGATTTTGTGTTGCTTCTTGTAATGCTGGAATTTTGAGATGAATCATGATTCTGCTAGCTAGCGGCTACGCGGGTTGGTTCAGGTGCGGCTTCCAAGTTAGTACTATTATATTAGAGCATCCAGGAGGGATATGCCAGCTGAGAAGAGATTTGCATTAGACTGGATAGGATTCTCTTTTGCATTCTCTCTGTAATAGAAAATCGTAATTCACTGGGTAGCACTTTCAAGTCTTATAAATGAATTTTAAAAGGTACCTTGGTCTCCTTAACGGCTTAAACTGTTTGTGAAAATGACAGAGAAATATAAGTGGGTTTTATAGGTGACTGACTTCTGTGTAAATTACATTAGTTGTTTTTTATCATCATAATCTTGATGTGTTCTATGTAAGTCAATAGGTTGCCTTTGCTTTTTCCGCACTTTAAAGTGCTTCTATATCATTTTTTGCATAATCCTGCATATGCTGAGTCCTGTGTATGAGTACATAGTCTTTCATCAAATATTTGCTTCGAATGTCTGAGATAAGTTTGAGTTTTGACTTTTGATACCAGTACTCTAGTACTTTCTTTTCATACGTTGTTGTCTGTCAGGAGGCTTGATATTGCAATTCTTTGCATGCTCCAAAGACTTAGGCAATACTTGATCCTGGCAAAGCTTTTAGACAATGAATAGTTTTTGGTTATATGATTGATATGCTTAGAAAATGCTGATTTGGTTCCCTAATATGTGTTATCAGGTCTTTGGGCTATATAAACATAACTTTAATATTGATTTTGAATTTTTCTTCTTCAAAAACTGAAAAACCAAAAGAAACCAATTGGAGTTGGTTTGGTTCTTTAGAAGAAACCAAACTCATTGGTTGATGTTGTGTGGAAACTGATTGGTTTGGTTCGATTAGAATCCTCCCTCCAAAAAAAAAAAAACTGAATCAAACTGCACTGTGAACATCCCTAACTAACTTGTGCCATAGGGACTTGGGTTGTCCAGATTTAAGATCTCTAACCAGAAATTGGAATGCAGTGATTTGCTTGGAGCTTGGAATAGTTGTTGAGGAGGTGGGTGAAAGCATGCATGGTTTCAGAGCAAGGGTTGCTCTGTGCTCAATTTGTAAATCAAAGTGGCATCACCACCATGTATCACATCTCTTCTATGCTATTTCCTGTCTTCTTTCTCTTTCTTTGTCTCATTTCTTTCCTAACATTTCCTGTTATTTTAGGCAGGTGAAACCCTCACCAGGAAATTTGAGTTCGCTCGAAATCTCACCAACACCACGAGAGGTAATCACTCACTTGTTGATGACTACTTGTGATTTCATGTTACATAACTAATCTTATTTTTTCAGCTCATTTTCCATCTAAAAAATCAATTGCACCTAGATATTTTAATTTATTTATTTTTTCATATGTTTGATTAAATTTGTTCATATTATGTGCATTTGTACTCTAAATGTATGAATTTGTATATACATATTGTTTTTATTATTAACCGATCAATCAATTACTTACACACAAAAATGCAGGTCCTGATTATATGGAACCTATTACAAGATCATCTACAGGATCTATGCAAATGCAAATTGTGGAGGCACTCCGCATGGGTGACAGAAGGAAGGCTTCTGACTTACTTGCGGCTATTGGTCACAGAAGCCACTCATTAACAGCTGATGATTTTCTTGATATTTTTAAGCACTGTGCACAGTCTCCTGATCCATTGGTATGCTAAATAAATAACTTGGAAGTCAAACGTGTTTTTGTGGATTCCTATCCCTTATTTTTCTAGGTTTGACAAATAAATACGTTAATATGTTAAAATTTGTGTAAAGCATGGTTGATAATAGTATAGTAGAAATGGTGATTCTGGCTGTAGCTCAATTATATCTTTAATGATTCTACAAATTGATCCAATGTCTCCACAACTTGGCCTGGTATTCTCTGTTCTCATCAATGTATTAATTACTAACTGCACTATTATCATAAAATATAACTAATCTGGGCAGGTCTAGATAACAATAAATAATATTTACACTATTCAGTTACAATTAGCAAATACCAACTGTATGTTTTCTTGTGTGTGAGACTGTGATTCGGAAGCAGAAGAAATTATCCTCTTTTTTTTAAAAATTATTATTTACATGAATATGCAGACTATCCCTGAAGTTCTGACCATGGGTTATGGTTGAATATATTGTGGATGTGAAATTTATTCATTCTCTTCTTGATTCATTACAGTTTGTTATGGAGATGTGGAGATTAATGGAGGCAAAAGATATTAGCCTGAATAATATATGCTTCTTTCTTATGATGCAAGCCCTTTGTGAAGGGGGTTACCTGGAAGAGGTAAAATATTAGTTTCATAAATACTATAATTAAGTATATATTTCCTTTTCCATCCTTTCCTCTGTCAATTTCTTGATGGGGAGAGGGTAGGTAAGGGCTAAGGGGATCTTGGTATTCAATAGATCCATTATGTTTTCAGGATTATTTTTTTTTTTTTTTAAAAAAGAAGAAAAAAAAGAAGTTTTCTGAAAATACGATATATATGGTAGCATTAAATTGCATGCATATTGTTTAGTGGTATATGAGGCGGTTGTTAGTGAATCTCCTTAACCTTAGCTACAAGAATTTTATTTCTCTTTTGCCTTTGTTCAGGCCTTTAATATGATGAATTTTCTGCGAGAAAGTCAACACCTCTATCTAGTTCTCCCTCTGTACAATAGTTTCTTAAGATCCTGCACAAAAAAACGGAGTATAATTGATGCAAGCAAATGTTTGGACTTGATGGAAAAGCAGATGGTAGGAAAGAATGAAGTTACATATACAGAACTTATCAAGGTGTGCAGATAGAAAGTTCTAGCATCATTCTATTATATAGTTTTTTAGAAACAAAATTCTTTAAACTGTTGAAGTTATAATATTTGACATATTATATGTGTGTGGATTTGTGATTTAATGTGAAATTGTGAATCACTTGATTTGGACTATGCAAGCTTGCACTAGGACCAGTTCTTGACTGGTTTGTATTCCAAATCATGGCTAGACTTGTGAGGTGAAACTTCAGTTTGAAGCACTATGTTTTGGGAATTGGGCTTCATTGTTGCATACCGAACATACATATAATGTAAGGATTTGTGATCATTATAATCCCTCTCCCAATCATGGCATGATTTTGCTTATTAATCTTTCTTTCTGCTTACTGCTAGAAAACTTATACTTTCCTCACTTCTAAGTGTAGTGATGACGATTAAATGATGGGTGATGAGGTTTTTTCTTTCTTGACATTGATATCCATCATCCCTTGACACTGAGGAGTTCCTTATTTCTTTTTGTTTTTACCTTCTGCATATGTTCATTGTTTTTGAGTGGCTCTGTCATGAGGTGGGAGAGGTCAAAAGTTTTTTTTTTTTTTTTTTTTGTTTTACCAAAACCATTAGAGATATACAATATCACGATGGTTTCTCATAGTTTTCAATACTTTTATATATTTTCATATTCTTATGTTCTGGTTCTCATAATCTCTTTGAATGATGCATCTAACAATGTTTTGCATCTGAAATAGACAAGCAGGCAACCAGTAACGCACAGCATTGAAGCTACTCAAAGTTGACATGCACTTCTTTGGCTTAAAAGCCAATTTCTTTACCACAGGATTTATGAGGAAAGAGATTATATTTTCATAGGAACTCAAGAAAATGGATCTTGCATGTCTCCTTTGATTTTTGTCCTTATTAACAACAATCCATTTATCTAGAGAAAGTGGTTTTAAAACAGAACGTCAAGAAACTATGCAATATAATTAATTTATTACTTTAACTATTTTATGAACCATGTTTTGGTGTGTTAGCATGTGTTATCTGTTTTTTTTTTTTTTTTTGGGTGTTGTTTTTACTATATATTTTTTATGACAAGTATCATTTGTCTTGACCCGGTTTCTCAGCTTGCAGTTTTGCAGAAAAACTTACCTGCAGTACATCTAATTTGGAAGGATTATATTAAACACTACAGTATGAGTATCCTTCCTCTGCGGAAATTCATTTGGTCATTTACAAGGTTGGGAGATTTAAAATCTGCATATAAAACACTACAACAGATGGTGTCATTAGCTGTCAGGGGAAACATTTCTATTGCTAGAAGAGCTGATGGGAAGTTGTATTCTCCTAGATTGGATATCCCTTTACCTTCAAATAGAGAGTTAGGTTCAACTATATTGGACTTAAAGGAGAATAAACAACTTGATTCTTGGATATGCCCTCCTTTTGAGTATTTCCCAGATGCTATTTATGCAGGTATAGAGCAGCAAATTATTCTTACGGGAAATAAAGAAGCTAAATGTGCTGAACAAGATGGGCTAAATGGACAGCAACACTCATTGCATATGAAGGTTCTGAGATGGTCCTTTAATGATGTAATACATGGATGTGCACAACATAAAAATGCTGAGCTTGCAAGGAAGCTTATATTACAGGTAGGCCATTCCACTAAGCTTGTATATCCTCTTTGTAATGGGTCATGTAACACCAGATCTGTAGACTCAATTGTTTGTTTTTCAAAATTCCGTAATCATGAAATGTTCTCTATACAGTCACAGTCCTAGAATGTCAATTCCAATTATGCTTCAGATTTCGGATCCCTAGATTTCAATTATTGAAAGCACCATGTAGTTAATTCTCAGTCACATGTGAATATCAGTGTTGCTATGTGTCATTACATTCTTCCTTTTGGAATTATTTTAGCATTATATTTTTTATGTTTTTGAAAATTTAAGGAAACTTTATTAATTGCCAACTTCATTTAGAATAATATCTCTTAACATATTGAAGGGCTCTTTTATCTTCAGATGCAAAATCTTGGTTTGCAGCCATCCAGCCATACGTATGATGGCATTGTTAGGGCACTTGTTTGTCAAGGAAGTTTCAAGGATGGCATGGGAGTGGTGAGTTCTATTACAATCATTGTGTTCAGAGTCACTTGTTTTTGGTATCTTTTATTATTATTTTTAATTTATTCTTTGAGTGGGCTGCTAGCAGAGGGAGTTCGTGGAAATTTCAACCACTTAATTTTAGGCTAAATAAATCCCCCAGTAAAATTGGAATTTGAAAGTGAGATCTAATGTGACAAAAATAGCTCTATGACCTTATGCCTGCTTATACTTGTTTCAATAAACTATAATTTTTCTTGGCCTTATATTGCTTCATTTAATTTGCAGTTGAAGAAAATGCAGCAGAATAATTTGAACCCATACGATTCAACTCTGGCTACACTTTCAGTCAGTTGTAGTAAAGCACTACAACTGGATTTAGCGGAGGCTTTGCTGAATCAGATTGCAGCATGTCTATATCTGCATCCTTATAATGCTTTGCTGGCAGCATGTGATGCAATGGTGAGCTCAAATACAAAACTTAAAGACACAGTTGTGGTGATTGCCATTTTTATTGTTTGCTATGGTAAAATTAGTTGACCTAAAACGTCGATTATATTCTGTGGAAAGACCTCTTGTAAATAATTGTTAATTCTAATCTTTTGTTTGAGAGAAAGGAAGGATCGTAGAGAAACCCTAAAATATGTGACTGAGTCAGTTCAATACAGTCATCTGGTATCCTATTTATATTACTGAATAATATGGTAGTACAAGCTGAAGTACAATAGTACAGTAATTAATGTAAGTAAAAAGGAAATAAGGAAACTATTCTATCGCTCTTCATATTTCTGTTTATACTTCTCCAATATACTTCGGGTATTTTTCTAGCATGGTTAATGGAATAGGAGCCTTCAAACAATGAATACCCTCTTATTACTATTATGTGATTGGTTACTGTTTGTTTATCTTGAGTTTGTTGCAAGGGCATGTAAGTTATTTATTTCATCAATGGGCTGAATGGTGGACCATCATAAGGATGAGCAACAGAGTTTATTACTGAATTATCTCTGGCAAATTCCTGTTGTGTTACCCAGTTATGGGCTTTTTCTCTTGCATATCGTGGAAACTATAATGGCTTATATTTTATTTATCTAATCAAAATTTGCAGAATCAACCTGAACGTGCTGTGCGAGTGTTTGCCAAGATGAAGCAGATAAAACTTTTACCTGATATCAGGACATATGAGCTTTTGTTTTCATTGTTTGGCATTGTAAATGCCCCATATGAAGATGGTAACTTGCTTTCACAGGTAGATGCTGCTAAAAGAATTAATGCTATAGAAAAGGATATGGCCAAAAATGGCATTCAGCACAGTCATATTTCAATGAAAAACTTGGTAAGTTCAATTCATGTTGCCTTTTTGCACATGACTTAAGGATGATGCAATCTCTTAGGGATTTCCTTCTGCACAAACCTATGTAGAACTGATGTATGTGATTGAAAGGGGTATCCTTCAACCAAGTAGTGAGTAACATGTCCCAGGAAGCAATTAATGTTAAAAAAAAATCTTTTGCACTCCTATTTACTAGAGTGCTGATTTGTTAGGCTAGTCTTTTGTGTCGTAACCATGCTTCTTATTAATAATAATAATATTATTATTATTATTATTTGCCTATTTTGTTTAGTTATTAAAGGAGATGTAAACTATAGGATTCAAACTAGGTGAATAAAATAGAGAAATGCTTTAGGCATTGTGATCGAAAAGTGTCTTTCAAGGTCAAAGGAAAATTTTACCGAATAGCCACAATGCCCGTGATGCTTCATTACTGTATGTTTGGCAGTGAACTGCCAACTAGAGCATCAACTAAGTATTGTGGAGATGAGAATGTTGTGGTGAATGAGGATAAATTACAAAATCTTGCCTAAGATGTGATGACCATGTGAGGAAAAGACCGATAAAGGCAAGAAGAGTCAATGAGATGGAGTATAGCCTGATAAACAGAAGTAGAGGGAGGCCAAAGAAAACTCTTGTAAGAAACCATTATAAAAAGACCTTGATGTAAATGGCCTTCTAAAAAACTTGCTTTTTGATGGAACGCAACGGCATATCTTTATCCATCTAGCTAACCTCACCTAGTTGAAAAAAACTTCTATTGTTGTTGTAATTGATGTTGTGTTTAGTAATTGCTTCTAGTTTCCTCCATACACACATAAGTACTTGTGTGAGGGCATACTAATGAGAAATCTAACTACAATGCTAATATTAATTCTTGAGTAAAACTTTGATGTTAGTGCTACTGAAGCTCACTTGGTTTGATAGGACAGGAATGGTATCTTGTTCGTTTATGCTGCTTATCACTTGGCTTTTGTTTTTTGGTCAGTTGAATGCCCTCGGAGAAGAAGGAATGGTAAGAGATTTGGTCCAGTATTTTCATGTGGCAGAGAATCTTTTCATTTACGGCAACCCTTCTTTGGGAACAGATCTGTCCAACATAGTGTTGCATTATCTTGTTGAAGCCAAAGAAGTAAGTGATGGATATGTCATTACTTTTCTATTGTGAAACTTACTATGTAAAGTAGGTATTTTATCATGCATGTGTAGCTGGAATGTGATGTTTTCAACTTGAAATGCAGAGTCACATGGCAATTGAAATTTTTAAGAAAATGAAGAAGATTGGCTGCCGCGCTGATTCTGCAACATACAATATAATGATTGACTGTTGTGGCATCCTAAGATGCTACAAATCTGCTTCTTTGTTGGTTTCAATGATGATACGTGAAGGGTTTTATCCAGTGACTTGCACTTATACTGCTCTCATTAAGGTTCTTCCTGTTTAATCTTTGATAGTGCAGTCCAAATTATTATTATTATTATTATTATTATTTTGTCGAATTTTTTGCAATTGTACTTGATGCATATGAAAACAGTAGTGTGTGCTTATGTAGCATTTTATAGTACCTGTCAAGAGCCAACTATCCCTAAAGCTTATGTGGTCAGATGAAGCTCACGAATGATTTTTCATATAACATGCCCTCTCGTGCAAAATCCATTTGGGCTTCAAGCTTAATCAATGTATGTGTCCACCTACCTTGTGCAATAATTCAACCATTTAATTAGGGAAATGGGTTAAGAATTGAATCCTAGATTACTTGGTCATAGAGGCTCCAATACCTTGTCAACAACCAAATATTTTATAAGCTGAAGCTTTTTGGTAAAAGATTGTGATCAATTTCGTATCTAATAACAACTTTAAGAACTCAAGTCCCCTTCCACAAGTCAAGTAGTCAACCTGCAAGTGACAAATTCATGCGTTTGGTTTTACATATTTTTACTGGTACATAATTCGCATATTGTTTTCATATTTTATTCATAATAAGGGGGTTTACTAAATAAAATATGGTGACATTTTGTTGAAATTAATAGGGTACAATTTTTTTATAGAAAATAAATTATTAGAAGAGAAGAAAAGAGACCACTGTATTATCTTTGGACCATTTTTATCTTTCTTTCTTTCTTTCTTTCTTTTTTTTTTTATTTTTTTTTATTTTTTTTTATAACTTAGGACATCTTAGGCTGGATGGAGTTTGAACATACCAAACCACTAAATCTTTGCTCATAGACTGAGTGGCTAACCATTGGCTTTAAAGTTATATGTTCTAACTACCCAAGGAAAGCGTAAGTCTACTTCTGGATCATCTGGCTTTGGTTCATCTTGTACTTATTGCTCATTATAGGTTATTTTATATTGAGAAGGCACTAATTTGCACGCAAAATGTTGTCCAAATTATAGGAATTTTTCTGCTAACTTATGGACTGTTGAATATGGGTGATATCTGATTCATGTATTCTGTGTTGTACACTGCCCATTGTGCGTGTTCTGATTTGATATCTCTATTGATCTGCTGCCATGACATAAGTCTTGCAATTTATAAATTTAATTTGTTTTTAGAACATTGATGTATCCAACTTGATACCAACCTTTTTTGTATCAGATTTTGTTGGAAGACGAGAATTTTAGTGAAGCCCTGAATCTTTTGGATCGAGTCAGATTGGGTGGGATTCAACTTGATGTGCTGTTGTTTAATACTTTTCTTCGACCGGCATGTTACAAGGTACTTTGTCCCTTATATTAATATTCCCTCCAATCTATTTTATCTGTTATTTTAGGGAAAAAAAATTTATTCATTAAGTCTGTCATTCTCATACATCAATAAAGTATTTATAGTTAGCTTTCAATTTTACTCTTTACAATATTCCAAGTATACCAATACTTGAGAAATGTGGTGTCAGATTAATAGAATGAAATAATTAGATGTAGAGAATTAAGTGAGGATATTTTGGTAAAAATGTTTCATAATTAAATCTTGATTTTGAGTTCAATTTTCGCTCCTATAGCCAAACTGACAGACAAAATATGTTGGGGGAAGTTAAAAGCTAAAAACAGTTTTTTTTTTTTTTTTCAATTTTTGAGTAGAGGTTAAAATAAATAGCTTCTATAAAAGTAATTTTTTTAGTTAAAGAGATCACTTTTTTAATGAAAATGAGCTGAACCAAACATACTCTGAAGGTAGAAAAAAGAAAAGGAAATAATCTGTTTAATACTAGTACATATGATCCGGTATTCTTAAAAAATTGTGAAATGGTCTGTTGTAATAACTATATTTTATGTTGGATAATGGTTAAAATTTCTGGACACTTCGCATGTTAGTCCTTGGTATTTAAGAAAAAGAAGTTTCTTCTCTGTTGATAGAGTCTTATTGTGCTTACTTTCTTACTTTCATGAAGGAAAATCTGGAAAGTTACTAATCTTTTTTCTGTCTTAAAATTTCTTCGAGGAATTAGGGAAGGATCGATATAATTGAGTTTATTGTTGAGTTGATGCACCGAGAGAAAATTCAGCCTGATCCAGCAACATGTGGCTATGTCTTCTCTGCATATGTAAACTCTGGTTTTCACAATACAGCAATTGAAGCATTGCAGGTCTTAAGCTTGCGTATGATGTCTGAAGATGGCAACATGCTTGGAGAGAATGAAAATTTTGTCGACGAACTCATTCTTGCTGAGGATTCTGCTGCTGAGTCACAAATACTTGAATTATTCGAAGATTCCGAAGAGATACTTTCAGTTGGGTTGTTGAATTTAAGATGGTGTGCGGTAGCTGGATTCCCATTGTGCAAGTCAGCTGATCAAAGCCTATGGGCTAAGAGACTCGAATTACAATTCAATAAGAGGCTGCTGGTGCCTGGTCCCCTGAGACGATAGCGATTGTGAAGTTATCAGGACAACCAGTCAGATAGAATTCCCTGATGGTCATTATGGAGACAAGTTTGGGTTGCTTTACATAAGATAAACGGGATATGCTCAAGTGCTACCTCTTTTGCTCCTTGTGCCAAGATATTGTTCGTGTTAGGTCAAGGGTTTGATCTGTGCATGTCTATTCTTTTCTCTATCTTGCGAGCTCTACTAAGAGCTCATTAGGGAAAATAATAATAATAAAAAAATATTTTTTAAAAAAATGATGGTGTGCTGTTGGAGCATTCTTGTTTTATTTTGTAGGCCTCCATGAAAGGGGTTGTCGGGCTCGTGTCGACTGCAGCCATCGTCATTGCTCTACCAGTTGCTAAAATTTTAGGAGATAATCTTAGGAGACAAGTTCCGATTAATTTGGAAGATGCTAAATTTGTCTTGAGCTCTGAATAACGGGTTGTTATTCATTAATTAATTTTTCAGATACTGTTGAACATAAAAAAAGTCTCCATGCCTACCAATTTAGGCTTTTAAGAAAGATAATTTATGGTACAGTATTTTAAACTTGTGGGGTAACATCTTGTTTGAAATGGTAAAAGAAGATGGAATTGAATTCAATTTTATTAGTAATTGAATTTAATTCTATTATAAGTTGAATTTTCATATTTGGATTAAATTAGTAAATTATAAAATTGAATTCATTTATACAGTTTGAATTGTATATAAAAATGAATTGAATTTTTTATTTTGACTATTTTACCCTTAATTAATAGAAGAGGGAAAGAAGGAAGAGTGATGAGATTAAAGGAGAGAAGTATTAAATAAAGTTGGGAGGTATTTTTGACATATCATCTTTTAATGTCAAATCTATTATGATAGGAATTATAAATTAAATCTATTTTGGTCTGACTTACTTTTAAACTTTTTTAAAAAATCGAATTTTATTCATAGTTCAAATCCATGATATTAGTTGGTTTCAAATCAAGGAATTGAATTCAATTTCTTGAATGAATTTAATTCTATTTCTATGGATTTCCAAACAACCTATAAATGGTTTGACGTATCTATAATTAGATATTTTTAATTCCATTATTGGTGAATTCACCTCTAGGGTATCACATGTTTAATGATTGGAGATTTTAATTATTTTGTTGATAAATTTGTTAAAAGGATTTTGCATATTATTTGTTATTTTATTATATTTTCTAATAGGACAACTAAAATTTTTAGTTATAAAACATGATTTTTTTACATGTAAATTTTTTGCTAACTACTAATGTAATTGAAATTCTTAATTATAGATGTATGATTCATCTAATGTCAAAAATGGTTTATATAAAATTATGTTAAAAAAAATATTCTTTCAAATTTGACTCACTTCCAGTTTATTGCACAAAGATTGTCTCAAAACTTGTAATTCTTTAAAATTTTGTTAAATTTTGTAACATATACCATGGTTAAATTTATTATATTTCATATTACAATTTTAAGGGGTTGTTTAGCAAATTAGAATAACTAGATATTTATATATAGTAGGGTTGAATTTTGGGTAAACATTATTTGATAACTAATACTTAAAAACTATTTTTTGTTTAAATGAATTTTGATATAAAACAAAATCTTAAAAAAAATTAAATTTATATCATTTCAAAATTTTCTTTTTCTATCTTATTTTATTTTTTTCATTTTTTTTAACAATTATTTTTCCCTTATTCTTTGTGTATCTTCTTTTTTCTATCTTTTCTATCTTCTCAATTGGACTATGTGATAGCGAATGATCTAAAGTTACGAATATTTTTATTATATGTGCAAAATGCAAGTACAAATGGTATGAAGTTATTTGTGTATTTTATTTTAATTTCTAAAAATTAGAAAATAATAGTTTAGTCTCTAAAATTAAAAAAATTATTTAAATTTGCCTCTAAGATAATATTCATGGGAATTATCTTAAATTACTATAAAAGTTAACTTGAATCATATTTTATAATTTTAAAAATTAAATAATCAATTTCTTAATTTTAAGAATTAAAGTGAGATATATAATTTCAATTACCAAAATTATCATTAACTTAATACAAATTTTGAAATGAGTATTGACATAACCTCATAATAATTAATTTAAACATATTCTTAATTCAAAATTTTACTAATAATGGCATACGTTATAATTTATAGAAATATTTAAAAATTATTTAATATATATAAGAGAAATTTTAAATTAAAAATTTTTTTAGGCATATTGACGAGGAGAATTTACCATGTTAGCATAATATCGGGGGGTGGATGTGGTCCTATTTGAAGCTGCGCGATCAGCTGACGAGGATGACCCCACAAATATCTAATCAGGCAAAGATACGCACAACATGCCAAACAAACTAAGTTTTCGGTCCATTTCTCTGTTCATCTGAAAATCATTCTTGTACATTTTCTGGTTTTTCTTACGAGGATCTTACTCAGCATAGATATTTTTTGTTCCATTTCTGTACCCGTGCTGTACTCGAGCTGGGGATAAGCATGTGGCGTAGGATCGAGATGGGACACCCAATTTCATTATATCCATAATTTTTTCATCGCATCCATGATTCATACCCCCGTGTATTTCCTTTCACGCTATTTAATTATATTATTATATCCATAATTTTTCATCAGATCCATGATTCAAATCATCCCCCCATTTTATTCCTTTCACGGTATTTAATTATGCTCTGAGTATTATTATTATTATGTTAATAAAAAAATCAAAGGAATGCCTGACCCAGTGTCGCATGTGTCCATAGCCCAGCCCAAGCGCTAGACCACCACCCAAAGACCATCCACCGGTGCGACCTGCGGCCGCGAACCAGTGAACCAGCGGCAGCAGCTGTTCAGGTTTTCTTCTTTAGTTTGATTGCTGCCACCGCATGGGCTTAATTTTTTTTTTTTTCCTTCCTCCGTTAATCATTTTTATTTATCTTTATATATTTGTGGTTCATGTTAAGTGGGAAGGGAAACAAAACTTCCAGCACTTTCTGGCCATCTATCCTGGGACAGCGATGTTTCATAAATCATATCTGTTTCCCATCAATGATTGCCTTCTAAATATGACCACTGTTCTCACACACACGCACACATCAAATTCAAATCCTCCCTTGCGTTGAAACATTAATGACGAACAATTGTTCTGTGTGCCTGTCAGCTCTCACTCTGCACCGTAAGATCTCAGATGATGGAAAAGAATGGCAATTTCCTGACAGTGCCGCCATTCGAGTGCGCCTGGCGGAAGGATCTGAAGTTCCGGGAAGCTGGTCGGGGCTGCGTGGCGTTCGAGGCCTGCGCCTGCAACGACGTGACGCTGGTTTTCCGGGAGAATGTGGGGAGCCAGGGGTACCATTACAAGAGAGACAGCAGCCCTCACTACACCGTGATCTTGGGGAGTCACAGGAATCGACGGCTCAGGATCGAGGTCAACGGGAAAACCGTTGTTGACGTGGCAGGGGTTGGGCTCTGCTGCTCCACCTCGTTCCAGAGTTACTGGATCAGCATCTACGACGGCTTGATCACCATCGGTAACGGCAAGTACCCTTTCCAGGATGTTGTGTTCCAGTGGCTGGACTTGAATCCCAACCGTAATGTTCGTTATATTGGGCTCAGCAGCTGGGATAAACACGTTAGGTATACGAATGTTAATGTGTTGTCCTTGACGCACGCTCATGTGCCCCTCTGGAAGCGTGTTGGTTTTGGTGATTGTCAAGTTGAAGAGGAGGAAGAGGTTGATGCGGAGGCGGCGGCCGCCTTGGGAGAGATGGATTATGACAAATGGGGCCTCAAGAATTTTCTCGAGAGTTGGGAGTTATCTGACATGTTGTTCATAGTTGGTGCGGAGGAAAGGCCTGTGCCTGCTCATAAGGCGATTTTAGCGGCATCTGGGAACCTCCCCTTTTGGTCCTCCTCATCCTTTGTCATCAAGCTGCCCACAGTATCTTATGTGGTTCTTCATGCAATGCTTCAGTACATATACACTGGCTGGACCCAGGTAGGGCTTATTCCCTCCTTATTATTTCTGTAGAGTAAAATCTCAAATTGATGCTCAAAAGAGTTGTGTGACATTAATTTGGTCCTCGAAAAAGAGTAATGACATCAATTAGATATTCACAACTTTTTTGAGGACCAAATTAATACCATAAATTTTTCCAGGACTAAATTAATGCCACGCAATTCTTTCGAGGGCCATTTTGGGGTTTTCCTATATTTCTGTATCTGCTATTATTGATGTTACATGTCGGCACGTTGGTCATGATTGTCTGGTACAAAAGTTTCTCCTACTCAATAGTCTGTATGCGCACAATTTTTATTTTTTATTTTTTGGCCAATTGCTTTGTTGTTTAGATGAGACCCATCTACGATGGTAAGTTTGTGAGTTTGCCAATGCCAAGCTGCTTGTTGGACTAGTGTAGGTATTTGTATTCACAAGGCTGTTGTGTCATGTCCTTGTATCATGTAGATTCCGCAGCACCAGCTTGGATCTTTAAGGGCTTTGAGCCTACAGTTTGAAGTGATGCCACTGGTGAAGCAATGTGAAGAGCTTGTGGAACGGCTTAAGCTAGATAATAAGTTGTTTGATCTGGGCAAGATTGTGGAGTTAACATACCCATGCATCCGACTGCATTGTTCAACTTTGCCGTCACTTCCTGTCAGCATTGAGAGACTGAGACAATTGAAATTAACTGGCCAATACAGCGATGTAAACATTTACATTGAAAGTTATGGCCTTGTTGCTCGAGCACATAAAATTGTTCTCAGCTTATGGAGTATCCCGTTTGCCAAGGTGAGCGAATGTCACAATCTTTTTATTTGATTTCACTTAAGCCTCCAATGACATGGCAATTAAACTCGTAGCAGGTGGCTTTTGAAGATTCATTACAGCAAGATTTGTGCACCTAAGCACTAAGCTTCTAGCGTTCTACTTCTATGGAGGAAATATTATCTTAGATGAGTTTAATCATGTGACAGTTCAGTTCCAAATTGGTGGATTTTATATCAAATAAAACCTTGAAAGGAAGTTTCTGCAAAATTTTCAAAAGTCTCCCTAAAGTATTTCTTTTACAATGAGCAGGACTTGAAATGTCTTGGATATATTTTGTTTACATTCTGAGGTTGAAGAAACAACTAATAAATTTGGTCAAGTAATTAAGACAATTATCATGTTTAGCATTGAGATGAGAGGTATTCAACATGCCCAGCTGTAAAACTGGGATGCAATAGGTTGGATCTTGGTTTTTATAGTATTGATACCTGTTAATTTAATCTTGTGACTTGTGAGGTTGATTGATTAATGCCTCAATACAATGGCAAATAGTTTCAACATCAATGTGTTCTACCTTGTCATTGCAATGCAAGTTAGGATATTGTACAGAAAACGTGTTTCGACTTATATCTAAATCTATATGGGATTTAAATTTCTCCTAATGCATGCAATATTTATTTAATGTTTTGGTAATGATATGTTTTACATGATGGTGTTTTGTATTTTGGTATAATGCCTGTGTGAGCTATTGGTTAATGATCTTTTTGTTTTGCCAGATGTTCACAAATGGAATGACTGAAAGCATGACTGCAGAGGTTACTCTAAAGGATGTGCCGGCAGAAGCTTTCATGGCAATGCTTGACTTTCTATATTATGGGGAATTGAATGACAAAATTATAGATTCTGGTTCTTTGGTGCTTCAACTCCTCTTATTGGCTGACCAATTTGGAGTGACTTTTCTTCACCAAGAATGTTGCAAAATGCTTTTAGAATACCTCTCAGAGGTAGATTGGTTAACTTGACTCACAAAATACATCAGTACGTAATAGAAGTTTGAATAATTTATCTTCTGGATGCTACTTGAATTAACTGATCAGAGAAGAGAGCAGCGGTTTTGGACTTCTGAAAGCAAAAGAAGAGATCCATTTTATAATTACTGATTCTAAGATATTGATACTTCTTGTCTACGCATCATATGCAGGGTGGAAGTTCTTCTATTGGGTGAACGTCATACGGCAGAGTTTTTCTATTATACAGAAATTTAATGGAGGAGGAGGAAGAAAATTTTGGCGACTAATAATGCCATAGCTTTTGAAGCTAACTGTTGAACTTTGTTGCAGGACTCAGTATGTCCACTCCTCGAAGTGGTTTCTTCAGTCCCATCATGTAGACTTATTAGAGAAACACTGCAGAGGAGAATTTCCATGAACTTTGACTATTGTATCAGTGCAAGTACTGACTTTGTTTCATTAGATGAGGCAACTTTCATCAATATCATTAAGGTGTGTCTCTCTTCAAGTTGCTCAATTGTTGAATTTGATGGTAAATTCTAGAATGGATACAAGTGCATAACACATAATATCTTATAAAAAGGCCTGCTTATCTATTGGTTTACATGTAAAGTAGATAAGTTTTGTGGGTAGGTGTGCACAAAGAATAAAGGACTAAAGTTGTACTTATGGGGATATGCTATAAAAAACAGAAATTTTGTGGATTTCTGCATCTGCAATGTGGATGGTGCTTATAGCTGTTTGATCTTCAAATCCCTTGGAGATTAGTTTAGATATGATTTACTATATTAACAAATTGTCTATTCTGGTAGGTCTTCCTGTAATATTAGCTCTTTTGATTGATAATTTCTCAATCCATGTTTGGATTTTGCAGCATTCAGATTTGACAGTAACTTATGAGGAGAAAGTTCTTAATGCAATCCTAATGTTTGGCATGAAAGCAAAAGAATTGTTTGGGTGGGAAGTGGTGGATGAGTTGTTGGACAATTCAAAACCTGAGCTCCTTTTTGGTGAGAGGCTTCAGTTAGTTTATGACTTGTTGCCATTTGTGCGATTTCCACTACTACAATATTCCTTACTTGAGAAGGTTTGTATACTCTGAATTTAGACATTAAGTTGAATTTTAAAGCCAAAGGGTTTGCTTATTCTGACCATACCATTGTAATTCCTGGGCAGTTGCAGAGTAGCAACATTGGCCGTCATATTCCTGTTTTCCAAAATCTTGTAAGTTGGCTGTCTTATTCCAGTTAATTGTTTCAGGCAAGAGTGCAACATCTTTGAGTATTTGTTCTTTATGTAATTTGCTACAGGTTAATGAGGCTATCAATTTTGTTAAATGTGGACCAGCGAGGCTGGAAAATGAAGAGAAGTAAGTTCTTCATCATAGTTTGATTCCTCAGCTTTTTCATCGGGCATTAAGTCATGCATTGCACTTCAGTTGAGTAATTTTTCAAAATTTAGATTGTAGCCTCTGAAGTGGACAGCAATAGCTTATTTGGTTCTGAAAATATTCTGCAGCCTTATTATTTTACTGTACTGTGAATTCTGATTCATTAGTTCTGCTTTATATTCTCATATTCCTTCAACAAACTCATGGGCATGATCCCCAGCACATGCACACACACAACATAATGATTTTCATCTCTCTTCCTTCTAATGTCATTTCTAAATGGAGTTGACTTACATTGGATTTCCTTCTAGTGTTAGATTCCAACATAGACGGTCTAGTTACAAGGAGCTCCAGTACATTCGTGATGGGGACAACCATGGAGTTCTGTACTTTGCAGGAACATCCTATGGTGAACACCCGTGGGTCAATCCTATTTTGGCAGAGGTACATCATCTACTTCACTTTTTCCCCTTAATATTTCTTTGGAAATTTTTATCATAAGGTCTCATGAGTGAACTATACACATGTAATTCACTAACAAATTATGTGTGGCAGCGAAAGACAATTGCCATTACAGCCAGTAGTCCCCACTCAAGATACACCGATCCCAAGGTTTTGGTCTCAAGAACCTACCAGGTATGCTAAAATTTTAGTGTAATTGGCAATTGAATTTCTAGTTTGTTGGATGGTACCTAAAATTGATTTGGCTATCACAGGGGACATGTTTTGCTGGACCTCGATCGGAAAATGGACATATTTGTTCTTGGTGGATGGTTGATCTTGGCCAAGATCATCAGGTATACAATACGCTGATTGTTGCTACAGCTTAAGCATTTTTTCATGGTTTGCTGGCATGCGTATTATCATGTACTCTGAGCAAGTGAATATGGCAACTCTAACAACAAAGCGCCTTTTTTTCACAAGGTAGGGGTGGGTATATATAGAGTTTTAGAAGACCATCAAAATTACATATATGACCGCATAGTAAGACTTCTTAATTTGAAGGTTTTGTTTCCATCCTCCTCCAACCTCGTTTAAAGAAGTATGATAGGAACCCGGTTTCCTTAGCACAATAATTGAAAGAAAACATCGGTATATTACTGATAAGAGACTGAATTCCAGTGGAGAATCAACTCTAGAAATATATATACAAGTAACAAAATAGAGAAGTAGTAGCCTGAGCACTTAAAGGAGCCCTTCGCCCTCCCTAGTCCTTTCTCAAATTCTGCCAAACCTCTCCCACATTCCCTTTGCACCTATATGACCGTATCCCTCTCAACAATCCCTCAAATTCTTCTTTTCCCTCTAAACTGTGCTGACTTAGCAGTTTGTTGCACAAGAGTGCTCATCCATTTCTCTCATCTCACATACTCAACAATCACAACTAGGGTCCAATTCGTTATGGGCCAGGTATCTAACAATGTATTAGAAGTGTAACTGCTACCTATATATGAGTAGAAGTAGATTATTACTCAATAGATGGAAGCAGCTTTGTGGTAAAAACAAGGAAAACTATTGGATGCAGCTTATGTGCAATTACTATACCCTGAGGCAGGACGGTTCCAAGGCCTTCCCGAGATGTTGGAATTTTCAGGTGCACAATCTTTGCTCTGGGGACTGTCTAATTAAAGCCTCATTTTGATCTCTGAAGTTGTTTGCGTACTTTAATTTAGTCCCTAAGATTAAGAAATTAATGATTTAATCCTTGAAGTTGCAAAACATGATTCAATCTATCCCTCGAGGTGACATGTGTAGGAATTATATTAGATCATCTCAAGGACTAACTCGAATCATGTTTTACAATTTTAGGTACAAAATTAATTTTGGGGATTAGATTGAAGCATGCATATAACTTCTGAAAATGAGGCTTTACTCAATTGTGTCTTCTGACAAAGGGTAATAATATAAGGGAAGAGTCAGCTAATTATGTTGTGTGAAATTTTCAGGGCTCACTGGACGGGAAGAACTGGATGACCTTGAGAGTCCATGAAAATGATGGGACAGTGTGCAAGCCTGGTCAATTTGCATCTTGGCCCATAACTGGGCCCAACGCTTTGCTTCCCTTTAGGTATTTTCGGGTTGTTCTGACGGGACCCACTACTGATGCCACGTGGAACTTCTCCATTTGTTACTTGGAACTGTATGGCTACTTTCTATAGAGCGCGTTTGGCTTGCTACTGACCAGAGGCATGGCCATACCATACTCTCATATTTACGAGCCCAGCTTTGTCATTTACATTATGGTTATTGACTAATAATTACTTGAATAATTCTATGGATGAAGGTCATGTACTTCTTAGAGAATGAAGGTTCAAAACGTCATGGTTGATTATGTATATTTCGTCAAATATGTTTGAAGGAAGCATGAAATAAAAAATGTAAAACATTGTGCACATGCATTCATTTCCTAGTACTATCTGAAAGTCTGTAACTACAATAGCAGGTATTGGGTATAGGATATTCTAGGGTAGTAAATTAAACAATGTGGTATGTAGGTACTAGGTAGTGAGCTTGATTAATGATGTTATTTATTTTGGAACTTGTCTAATATATCTAATTCGTCGTCGGTTTTAGATAAAAAACAATTCTACATTTACAAGTTAAAACTGTACTTTATTTCTTTGTATTTAGTGATATTTAAATTAATATGAAATTACGTTATTTTAAATAAATTTATAAATAATTTAATACTTGTACCTTTTTTTCGGTGTCTAGTGTAAACTTCTGAGAAAAAAGAAAGAGCATAGGGCCACGCGCCCTTGCCTTTGGGTTCAGCCATGCTGGTGAATATCCTTTTTCGTTAATGGAAAAGAGTCATTTATAATTAAGCTTAACCATACTTATATAAAACAAAGATACATTCGATTCAAATTTGTTATGTTTCTTGTCCGAAGATTATTGATATCTAAATATCATCCATGAACTAATTGTACAATCTTATAACTGTTATAGTCTCCAAACATTTGTTTATACATCATAGAATGCCAATCTTTTAGAAAAAAAATTGATTTTGACGAAGTCTTGATAACGTACAGTTGTTTCAACAGGACGATGTGGGTGCCTCGTAACATAAGTCACAAGAAATTCGTTTTTTACTTGTGATTTAGTTTGTGGTGCATCAAGTAAAATAAGGTGCACCACATATTACTTTGAACTAATAGTTAAGAGATAGGTGGCATCTTAGTGATGGCAAAGTAGGTTGAGCCATCCCTGTTCACTTGACCTATCGAAAGTAGGGCGGATCATATTAGAAAAATAGCTTAACTTTCTAGCCCACTTTATTTAAGAGCGGATTAGTGGATTAGTCTATTAAAAAAATAAAAAATATATAAATAAATTTATTTTAATATTTTTAATAAATAAAATTATCTTAAATTTTTTTAAAATTAAAAAAAACACTAAATGAAAATTTTACTTAAATAAAATAAAATAAAATAAATAAATTACATAGTTTATATTTAATTTTGATTCAAAGATAAATATAAGAAACTAATTAGGATGTATAAATAAGAAATTAATAAATAATAATTGAACATAAATCTGTAACATAAAATCTAAAATATAAAGTCCACAAATTAATAAAACATAATAACGGCATAATCTACAATAAAAATTCAAAAATTTAAAAAATAAAAACTTGGAAACACGAGGAAGCTTCAGCGAGCGTGCTCTCATGGCGGTGCTGGTACAAAGTGCCCAATTCAAAATTCATTCGGACTAGCAACCTATAATGTGTAACACTTGTGCTTTACAGATTCAAATAATCAAATTCAACTGTTAGAAAATGATTCGGTTTTGTTCAACATTCACAAGACCTCCTGCGAATGGGATTTCGGTAGTAAACCTGTTATGTTGTTGCAATATAATATTCTTGTGTTGATTTAATTCACGTCCATCTAGATTATTGAAGAAAATATACATTTTCTAACATTATCTTCAGAGGATGAGAAATTTTCCAACCAAAAACAAAAAAAAAACGCAACTCCTGGCCCTTGGGCCTAACGTGCCCCGGCCGTTCAAGCCAGCAATTATGCGGGGTGGGTTTGGTGGGCCAAAAATTTTGGTAGATCAAATATACCAACTCAACTCATTATTTTTTACGGATTTGGTTACCAATCAAAGAGTTGATCTCAAATTTGGTCCAGGCCATCTTTTGGAGCTTGAGATGGTCCCTTACGCATATCCATCGGATATTGTTTGAACGGTTGAAATTTAAAAATATAATAATTATATAAAATTATAGAATAAATAATAATTTTTAAAATTTAAAATAATAATTTTCAAATTATTAAATTACCCACAAACCTTTCTCCCTTCTTCCCTCTACCTCCGCCACCACTATGTTCTAACTCTTCCAGCAGTTCCGGCGGAGGCCACTGTTGCCACCACTGGCAGAGGCTGCTGTTGCCGCAATACCACCATCCTCTTCCCACTGACTATGCCATCGTGGCCTTGATGGCCATGTGTTGCAGAAGCTCATCTCAGATACAACAGCCGTTAAGCTCGGACTCCATTCATGGTCTGCCCATGGAGGGCGAGCTGCAACTCCTAGGCCATTGAAGGATTCCCAGAACGTGCGACCATGGAAGGGAGAGATCAACCCAGAGCGGCACTCCTCCTTGCGACACAAAGCAGTGCAACAGCAGCGGCTCGCAAGGGGCACAGCCTGCAGCGGGGGCGAGAATCTAGTGGCAGCCATGGAGGGGGGGGGGCTGCCTCCTTCATCGTCACGAAGAAGGAGACATAACCAGCAACTATGGAGGACGAATCAAGAGCGGCCACAGCGGAGACGCAATTCTTTTTTTTTTTTTTTTGATCGTGTTCTCATTATTACAGTAACACAAACTTTCAACAGATCTCCCACTTATTTAACCAACATCAGATAATGACAAATGATAAAACGGAGGTTTTTGAAACCATGAAACCCGGATTTGTTATTGTTCGAAAAAAATTTCTTTTGGCAGAACATGTTCTCAAAATACCAAGAACAAAACTCATATTAAATCTTTGATTCAAAACCAAAACAATTCTGGTTCGATTTACAACAGTGGTATGCGATAAGCTGCAAATAACACAGGTTTACACTTCTGAAACATAGCTTAGATTTGATCCCAAAATTATTTTTTACCATGTAACAGCCACGGCCACCAATAGTCAGTTCTTTAAGATCCAGAGCACCAATCCTTCAAACAAAATTAAAAGAAGAAAAAAGTTTCAGATCTGATAACAGTGTCCCCATGGATTTGGTTCTGAATCAACAGACCCCACCACTCCAACCACCATTATAATCTTATTGTCGGGGCAAAGCAGAGAGAAGGAGATGACTCGGCGACAGTGGCAGTGATGCTGCCAATGGTGGCGACAGAGGACGGCAGTGGTGGCACAAAATGAGTGGGTGAAGAGAGGAGTGAAAAGTTAGCAGAAGGAATTTTATAGGGTTAATTTAGTAATTTTGATACAATAAAATGAAACCGGATCAATTTAGATGCCACCTAAGATATGTAGAATATTTATACAAGAGAAATATTTTTTGTATCACTGGGGTTGGTAGACACCTTAGATACCCAGAAATAGAAAGGAGAAAAAAAATTATAAAAGAAAATGAAAAGAGTGAAATGATTGATGAAGAGAAAAAAAGCTGAGAAAGAATGTTGGGGTGTTGGAAAAAGAGGTATGTACAAATAACATACCTCGTTATACAAACTGATGGAGTCGACTACATTAACGCCCTCTGTCCGGTCACTATTGAACAAATACAGCCGCCTCTGCTTAACCGCTTAGCCGTCTCACCATTGCACCATATTAGCTGCCGTAGCACCTCCCAGCCACCGCATCCCACAGCACTGCCTTCCTTTTGTAGCCGCGACCTTCATCTACTTGCACGACCATGTCGTCACTATAAACCACCACCAAGCTATAGACCAGCCCTATGCCACACTGTCCCACCACCACTGTTGGCCATCAACATCACGCACTACTCACATTGCCATATTCTCCTCGCAGCCACAATGACCACTGTCGACCCAGCCACAATAACCACCACCAACATGGAGCGACTCAATCTCAAATGAAAGAGAACACCAATGCGTGAGTCAAAGCACAAACAACATAGTGGAAGAGTAACTATGGAAGGGGAACAGTGTAATAGTAGCTCAAAATCTTAGAAGGAAGAGAAATAGACATGGGAAAACTACCAAAAAGGCATGGGGTTGGGGTTCTTTAATTTGGGGAGAGCACTTTAATTCTGAAACACTTGAGTGGTGGCACCAAAATTCATTTTAATGCATTTGATGCTCTTTGTGGCTGGAAACCAAAAGCCTTGCCACTAGTTGAAGTTTCTGTAATGGAGAAGAGATAGGTGAAGTTGAAGGGTGAAGTTGCTGGGAAGACAGAGTGTGAAGATTTTAGTATGGTCCATCACATCTTGGTGTATCATTGTACTCTCATATATTGGCTATCAAATGAGGGATGTATGGTGAACCATACTTTAGCTTGGTGCACCGCAACCTTGGCCCTCACTTGTTATCATAGCTTGATCAAGAGATGAGCTCAATTTTTTTTTTTTTTTAAGTGTCTAACTTGAGTTGTACAGAGCTGTGTAATTGGATTGCTCATTGACACAAACGTCAAGATGTGAATAAATACATAACTGGTCGCTCGACTTTCGTGCTGGAGATGCTTTTCCATTCAATTATATATACTCATTACTGTGGTGTTCTCCTTGTATCATACCAGGAAATGGAAGTTGAAATAATCTCTGTTGATTGCATCAGGCCCACTTGCCCAATGTCTAAACACCTAAAAACTCACAAGACCTCTCTCTTAGAAAAGTTTATGCTTTCTATTCATATACGCATGGTACTTCTCCACACTGCTGAAGCCACTACTGCTAGCAACATCTCTTAGCAAAGATTAAAACTGTTAAAGCAATCCTTGTCAAAAGCCTTGACTCACTTTTATCGACTGGCTGGAAGGATCAAAGACAAGCTTTCCATAAATTGCAATGACAAAAGGGTTCACTACATTGAGGCCAAAGCAAACTGCACTGTGTTTGAGTTCTTAAATCGACCTAATAATTTCTCATCACATGTTCATAAGCTCCTTCTAAGCTAGCTAGTACTGAAGGACTGATAAATTGGATTTTTATATACTCCCTCATATATAGTGCATTAACTCTCTTTTGTGTTTAATTGATTAGATTTGTGTGATATTTGATGTTTGGATTTTGGCTTAAGTTTAATTTATTTTTGTAGCATCATGATCACCGTGACACCATTTTTGTATTTTGGCTATAAGTTGAGTTCTAGACTTCATTAAATTGTGATTCTTTATTTGTAGGAAAGCTAAGAACTAGCCTTACAACTATTATGAAGAGGTGAGAGGCTAATTCTCAAATCTTGGTGGCCAATTTAGACCTGGAAATGAAGTTAAGAGGTGTAGTCGTAGTTCCTGAGCAGTATGCATTGTTTGGACCATAAATGACTTTGTTCCAACACCATTGGAAAGCTAACACCTTGAGGCTTATTTCATCTTCAGACCACTTATCCAAATGGTGGCATTTTGATGGTCAAAATCACAGTGCAAAGTGGTAAATGGACTTAGAAAGTTCAGATTAGAGTTTTGGGCCTAGCTTTATCACCAAAAACCCAATTAGTGCAAATGAGATTTCTAAATGAAGCTTAGTGATAAAGGATTAGTGAGCTAAATATATATATAAATAGAGACAAGGTTGAATTTCGAGGGAGTTTTTATCATTTTCAAATTTAGAATTAGAAACTCATTTTTTCATTTTACTTGTTTTCCAAGTTTTCTCTCTTCTCCTTTCCTCTTCCTTCCTCTCTCTCTCTCTTCGAATTCTCTTCTCTTCTCTTCTCTCCAATTCTTGTAGATTTTGAATTCATGGAGGTATGAACTCCATTTACAAGTTCAAGGATTCAAAGGAGCATGTGATTACTCTTGAGAATTGGTATTTTCAAAATTCAACATCCAACTCGGTTCTTCTATTATTTCTCTTATTCAAAATCTGATTTTGCATTTGAAGGTTTTTGAATTCAAAAATATGATTGTGAATCTGATTGTGTTCATGTTGATTGATTGATTGATTGATATGGATCAAATGTTTGAAATGAGTAGAAGTTAGGATTCTAGATTTGGATCCTAGGTTAATTGCATTTGGTGCTTCAAATCATCATGGATCATCTGAGATTTTGAGGTTTTAGAATTTAATTGATTATTTTTTGATTGAATACATAAAGATTTTCATGATTAAATGCATGGATTTGAGTTGAGGTCTCACTTTAATTCGAGTTAATCACTGGTTTTGATGTTAATGCATGTTTTGAATTCAATGATAGAGTGACAAGTGTTTCCTTTGGATTCTTGGACTAATGTCTTAGTTTGAATTAAATTCTCTCAATTACACTGTGCACATGTACTGTTTGATAACAAAATCCCCCTTATAGCCTTGATCAGATAGCATAGTCATCTTAGAGAGATGATCCGGTAGTGCTCTATATTGAAGAATCTAGTGCAAACCAATTTTAATTTGATTGAGCTTGGCACTTGAATCATGGACATGTGGCTTTGATCCAAGTGACCTACTTCCCATGTGGTGGCATAGTCATTGGCATGTTGGTGTCTCATATGATAGTAGATGGAGTCACAATAAAAGTATCTTTTTGAGTAGTTAGGGTGCCACCTCTCGTTGGGCACTGTTGTTTCCTAAAGTTGATACTCACTTGAGTTTCCCCCAGAATGATGCATGTCTTAAAGATGCAAACCTTATGGCCTTTTTTGGCCAATTCTTGAACAAGGTTAGGATTGCTATGAGCAGTGATGGATCCAGAAAATTTTGATAATAAGGATAAGGATAATACAAAGCATAATAAGAAGTTTCACATAATTACATTTAGGCATAAAAAAGTGCATTAATCAAGCGTCAAATAATTCAATTTATGCATAAAAAATATAGCAATTTAAAATAATAAAAGATCAATTTATATGAAGCTATAAGTAAAGTAATAGGTGAAGTAAATAATAGGAAATTGAGTTGACTTCTTTAAATCGCATTTTTATTATCTTAATGTGGAGTCAAGCTTAAAATAATAGGATCACACACACACACACACACACACACACCCTAGAAAATTTAAATATATGCCCTTACCCTTTTGTATGTGCATTCGTCCCTGGCTATGAGGAGGTTTTTATTTGGTACGGAAGCTATTGCTAGAAAGAATGAGTGCAGGATCATTGGAGATGAATGATAGCACCAAAATTTGCAAAGAAGAAAACAAAATATATGCATAAAACCATCAAGACATGTATACATGCACTTTCCTTTTAGGCTTACCAAATCCAAACTTTTGGGTGCAAATGGGTTAATGACGAATTTCCTGCAAGATACAATGAAGACTCTTGATTTGTTTTGCATACACTCACATAACCAAGCGATGACACCAATGATAGCTTACAAAATAATATTATATAATTTTTTTTGGGCATAAAAGAAGAATGAAGATGAGTTTGGATCAAGAAAGGAAGATTCATAGTTTCAAGTGCCAAAGAACAAAATTCAAGAAGATAAGTGATTCGAGATTCATAAAAAAAAGGAACAAAGCTCCAAACAAAGAGAAATCAATGTACATATAGGTTCTAGAATATAAGTAAAGGCTCAAAATGATATCTTATAAAGATCCTTGTTTTTTATCCGAATGGCTTTTTCAAAAATAAATGCTTTTGATTAGTGTAGCACTCTTCTAGATATGACGGTTGTGCTATAGTTATAACTCTTTATCCAGAAGTTGTTACTATTTCTAAGTCATACTAGCTATGAAAATTGGGGAAAATTTCAAACTCATTATTAAAATTCCCCACTCTTAGGAATCAAAGCAAACTACTGAGTCAACTTTGTACTTAGTGTAATTTGACATAAAGATGCTCTTTATACATCCATTGCTCTGAAAGTAGGATTTGTTTAATACTACATCAGGTTTAGTTCATAAACCAAATATAGAAAATGCGAGTTTCCACACTTATTTAAGTACAGACCCTGCTTTAATTTTCAATACCCTAGTAAAATAGCGAGAATCTATTGGGCATGGATTCAATCAAGGAGCCTCTTTATAAATTCTGTAGTGCCCTTTAGTAGATAGTCTCAGATGCAAAAACATCTAGGTGCTGACACTAAGGCTGAGACTATAGGGGAACTCCTTATTGGTCTACAACACGGAAATAGAAACTATTTACAAGAGGATGAAATCAGTGACCAAGGGAAATGTACACTTTGACTCTAAAGTTCCACACAATAGTGCGTAAGAAACAATTTAAGTAAAATGTTCTTGCCTAGGTCACAGATGTACACAGTCATAAGAGCCATTGCCCTAATCTGGAATAATATAGTCAATACAAACATAGAATGAGAATTTATAATTCTCAGTAGGTAAACATAATCCACTAAGCATTCACAATGGCATCGTGTTTATTCAACTACTTCAATTTGTTATGACAAATCATGGACATATACATATAAACACAAGTTTGATTTTAGGTTCCAAAACATATTACTTTTAGACATTCACTTAGAACTTCAATAGTAATCATCAATCACTAAGCTTTAATAATAGTAATAACCAAACTTCAATGATACTCATTTATCACTAAGCTTCAATATCAATCATCAACCACTAAGGCCACATAGAGATATATCATTCCTTTACATAGAGAGTTTTACTTAGCATGTGTTCTTTCGCATAACTTTTCCATAAAGCAGTTCTCTAGAAGGACCACTAAGCATCGTCTGAAAAAAAAAAAGGGTATCACATAGCCCCATACATTTGGCCATAACCTTTATCATTTAGAAGTAGAAAACTCTTAACTTTTGCCTTGCATACATAGGCCTACCATTTCTCATGGTCATGTCGGCAACTTTAGTACCTCATCATCCTATCATCATTCATCCATAATTCAGCTCACAAGTCATATCTCATAGTTCATGGCATCATATGCATTATACTTTAAACATAAATGTGAGCAATCTAGCATTTCGGTGACATTATTCACCATAGCTCATGCATCAATTCTTTAACATAGCATCATATCTTTCTTGTCAAAAAGGCCTTTGAACATAATCGTGAACAAACATTAGCTTTATTGTAACACCTTCCTAATTATAATTATATACTTAAGTCATACTATCACATTGGGAGTGGCTACAATTTATTAAACGGACCTTGAGTCATTATTTGCTTTACTTTTTGTGAGAATATTTGTTATTTACAAAACAGTTTTTCAATTTACAATGAATAACTCTACTAAGAGTTTCCAACAAAGAGAAATAGCTATATGATTCTATCATAGATATGTTTATCATTAGGCTTTTGCTATCAATCCATTTCATTCACAATCCTCTGGGTTGGTCTCCTTTAAGATCTTCAAATTGTCTAGAGATGACACGGAAACACACATAGGAATGAGAATTTTATATTCTCAGTAGGATTCATAAATTGTTTGATAATTCATGTCATCGTTGTCATTTTAGCTGCTTCGGTTTATTAAGAAAAATGATCTCATACATAGTGGTAAGGTTCATTTATTCAGTTTAGAAAATGTATCCTCTTGAAGTAGATTCATTTTATTTTATACACTTGGGTATAATAGGGAAATAATTATTTAACTACTAAATAAGCATCTTCATGACAATGCAAATTATCAAAAAAACAAAAAGTAACTATGCTACATGTCTATGATTCATATGACTTGATGCACTTTCTCACTTGTCTTTTTGTGAATATGCCTTTAATTCCTTACTACCTTTAGGTAGCTAACCGTCGTCACAAAGAACTGTCCTATAAGGGGATCCACATGCCTTTAAATTGGAGGGACTCAGCTTGCAAACTATCTCCAACATAAAGAGACCCAATAGCTTTAACTACCTTCACAAGAAAAGGACCCATTAACTACCCCAGGTGAAAGGATCTCATATCTTACATTCAATCATTCTTGTACGCATGAATTTCATGGGTAGAACATATACAACATATACTCATAGATTCACATTTATGAATAATCAACCTAAAAAATCAAACTACCAATTCACCATCTATACATATTCTATCGAAAATTCGGCAGCATATCAACTTAAATTGGGCTTCCCCATCAATAATGTACATCATACCAGACAACCAGTCAAAATACCGAAACCAACACAATATCACATTGACAATTCAGCAGTATAACGGAGAATTATATCTTCAAGATCTTAATCCATTGGTATTCATGTCATAAGAATTATGCGTACTCTTGAAATTTCCTACACATGTCACCTTCCTAAATTTGCCCTGTTTAGTAAATTATGCCATAACTTCATCTTAAATTATTTAAACTTGAAATTCAAATATGTTATAGCATTATGTGTTTATTTTTAATTCCCTTTAGTCTCGCTAAGTTTTGATTAGTATAAATTGAGTTATTGAGATTTGACCCAAGATTGACTTGTTGTTGGGCAGAATTGAGCATTTAAATATGAAAATTTGTCAAAAATATAATACTTATTAGTTTTATCTGAAATTTATTACTTAGAGCTAATTGAACCATCTTTCATTTTCGACAAGTTTCATCTCAATTTGATAATTGGAGCCCAAGTTATAAGATCTCAAAGTTGGCTAAAAGGAGCAGCCCTGTTCCATCCAGATAGAACATACGACAACTTTGAAAATTTTATAGGAGCAAAATAAATAGGGTATGAATATGAAAATTTTATGGAATAAACATCTATGTTCACTTTCTAAAAAATTAGTTTCACTAAATTTGAAGTTGTATAGGGCGAGTTATGCCCTTCACAACTCATACTAGTCAAAATAGTGAATAGAAATCTAGAGTTAACTTCAAAAATTCATATCTCCTTCATTTTAAATTCAATGGGCTTATAGTTTATATGGTTAGAAAGATCTAGATGTCTAGTTTCATCTAAAATTAGTTTCATCAAATTTTGATAGCTATAGGCGAATCTATACACTTTGTAGTACAGATACCTTCTAGGGTTTCACTTTCAACAAATTATGTTTTGGTTTTCTCTTGAGTTTCTTACAAATTTTCCAACCTAGCCCAAAGTTTCCATGTTTAATCAATCATAACCAGTCATAAAATCACCACGTATCATCATCATAAAGAGTAGAATTGAAACCCTAATTCAGCCACCAAACATGAATAGCAAGAAAAACTTAGGAGTCCTACCTTAAATTGAAGGTTGAGTTAGTTAGATGCAAGCTGAGGGTGAAGAAGATTTGTGTGGGGTGAAAAAGAGAAGATGAGAGGATGAAATGAAGAATAAAATGGAGGAGAGAACTCAACCCTTTTGGCCAAAAAATGAAAAGGAGATTTTGGGGATTTTGAGTGTTGAGTCATGATGAAAGACAATGACTCATGGTGTTGTTATTGGTGGATTTCAAGCCCCTTTAGATTTCGCTTGGGCTATGCCAACTTCAAGGGTTGGGATGGCGCCAACAAAGGGAGATAAATGGCTAAATTATGGCCATTCAAGTTAGGTTTACATAGCATAAATTTCTATTGACCTAGTTCTTGCATTATACAACATCGAAATTTAATCAGTTCCTCTTAAATTAGCCAAATGTTGCTAACGGTCCTCATTAATTTTCTACATAACAAACTTAATTTTTTCTACCCCTAACATTCATATTTCAATCCTAATTGTCCTTATTTCATTAATGCAATGAAATAGATTTGATAACGATGCAAATCAGATGCACCATTTTTTCGGGATGTTGCATTTACCTTAATATTTCATCACATTCATAAGCGTTAAGCCTTTAGAATCAAGTGAACTTAGCACACTATGTCATCAAGTTGCATATCTTAACATTATGCTTTATGTATTAAGCTAACACTTCTATTTAGGTCATATGTATATAACTTTAAGGATTCAATTCATTTATCATGGCCTTAGACTCTGTAATGACTTCCAAAGGAATTTAGGTTCACTAGTTTTAGCTTGGCTTAGCCACCTTGGTAAGGTACATGCTCAAGTCTACCAAGACTTTAAAATTTCACCATAATTACACTTTAAACCATTTGACACTCATGTTTTACAGGAGCACTCCTCTCTTAGTCTTCTATCTAACCTCTTTGGTCCATTCAATTTCAACATGAATAACTCAAGTTATGGTGTTGTGTTTAGGTGTTGTCCTATTTTGGCTCTAGAACCAAGCAACAATTATCTGAAATTCACAATAATTATTAGGCTTATTATACCTTGGGATTTTCAAGTTTGAAACTAAATAGATTAAGCTTTCAAATGAACATGGTTCCACCTTAATCTACACTCTAGTGACTGCATTCTAAGTCACACAAATCAGCCCTAAACTATTTTGTTTACGTTAAAAATTTATATCTTGCCTATTTCGACTTGGATAGTCAAGATTTTTGGCATACAAACTCTTCAGATCTTAAATTAATAGGGAAAATAGTTGCACCACCATTTTAACACTCTAGATAAGGAAATTAGGCAAAAGCTTGTACTAGCCCTGCTTTTGGTCTAAATTCGAGTAGCCTAATTTCATGAACTCCCAAAATTTCATCTTTTGTTGGAAATTTATGAAATTTTACTAGAATATAATGTTACTTCCTAGCTTTCAAGTGCAAATAACACCATATCAATCCATGCCCTGTAGCTCTAGAATTAAATTCACAAAGATAGGGTGTCTAGTTTATGCTTTACTCACATCAAGCCTTATCTTCTTTTGCCTTAAAATGTCCTAACTCAAGTTTCATCAATTTTAATCAATCTCTCCCTTCCCTAGCATCTTTAACACACTTGTTTTAATGTGGTTAGAGTCCTAAATCAATTTAACTAATAATGTTCTTCAAGTTGTTACATACTCAAGTTTCTTAGTTAACTAGATATTCACAAACCTACCCTATAACTTAATTTAGTTCTCTTCTCCACCACAATCACTTTAGTCACCATTAAACCTAGGCTACATGAAAACAAAACCCTCCTTATCTCAAACTGACCCACATGGTCGAATACATACTCATAATTTTTCAATCAAATATGTCAAGATTTTAGCTTGAAGGCATCACCACAAGTTCAACAACAACAACAACAATATAATCATCACACTAGCATCAAACACATTCCATTACCATTAACACAGTAGCTAATCTTAGGTTTGGCATGGATAAGTTTGGGAAACTAATATGGAAATAAACCAAGGATTAGGTTCACCTACCTCAAGATTTTTGGAACCAAAGAACAAAGTTGATCAAAGGAAACTTCTTCCCTCCGCTCTTTACCTTGGTCGTCACTTCAATGGAGGTGGAAGAGCTTTAAATGGTTGCTGATCTTAGAGATGGCTATGTGGAGTAGAGAAGGTTAAGAGATTATTTTTCATAAAAGGAGTAAGACCATTAGAAGCCAGGAAGGATTCTATGCAAGGCCATTAAGAATTTAGCTATAATGGTTCTACGGTGGTAGTGGGGGTGGCATGAGGAAGAGGAAAGAAATAGAAAAAGAGAAAATGTGGTGGTGGTGAATTATGAGAGTCTGAGTAACTAATGAGGTGATTATAAAGGTGGCTTTATATGGGAGTGACATATAAGCATGCATGGAGCCTCTACTCCTCATAATTCCATGTGAAAGTATTATTCCTTTAGTTTATCATATTTAAAGGAATTTAAATATCACTTCTAGAACCAATCTCAAACAATGTGAGACCTTTTAGGATTAATTCAAAGTGCCTGATAACTATTCGAGGTACCCCAGACAGTCTTTACGTGGGTGATTAGCCCCACACTCTTAATTACAATGATGTACATAAAATCCATTATAAAGTTATTACCAGTACATTATTTATCAAATAGCACCTTGGGACCCACTTACCTTTTTCTCAAAATCAGGATTTTTGCTTCTTGTTAACCGTAATTTGCAAATTACCATTCTACCCCTATCCTAGAATCGAGATTCCTTTCATACTAGGCTACTCTCAGAGTTGGGGATATTACAATCAAAATATTTTTGAAACCCTATTTCTTGATAAAAGAGTTTTAAACAAGTCAAAATTATCTTTTTAAAGATTTAATCGATTGAGGTTGCTTTATAATTAATTAAACATGTTTTGAAAATTTATAAGTTAGTTAAACCTTTTCTGGGCTCTGAATAATCTATTACTACATGTTGATAATTGATTATTTCTTATCTACCTCGATCAAAACAAGTTTTTTAAAGAAATAATCGATTACCTTCTAGGCATAACCGATCTCTAAAAGAACCAAATAATCTATTGCTATTACAAAATAATCGATTATTTGCTCTTTGCCAAGTTTTAGAAATGTTTTATAAAGAAAAAAATCGATTTCTTCGAGCCCAATACAATTATCTATGTTTGAAATTTTGCCTAGAAGGGATGATAAACAAAATAATTAATTATCACATTGAATAAAAATAGCCAGTGTTAGTTGCGGTTGTTTGTCAACTAGAATTCCGAAAATTCTAAGTCTGAACCCTATACCTCCTTGGAGTGCTATAGAATTGAGACATTTTTATAAAATCAAAAGTCTCGATGATAGTTCCTTAGATATCAATGGACAGAAGAGCAATTTTTAACGAATTTTAAAGAATGGGGAACCTCTCCATTTTTAATCCAAGAGTTTATAAAAACGCAAGTTTTTGGAAAATTGTACTAAAACCCAAAACTTGAATTTTGATTCTTATGGATTTTGATTTATTTGATATTTTTATTGAATTCAAATGGGGGGAGGTATTCCCTTATTTATATTAATATTTTAAAGTTAATAGAGAGTAAAATTAAAGAGGACATTAACTTGAAATTAAGTGGGTGAAATGCCCTGGTCTTAAAAAAGGAATCCAAAATGAGAAAACCAAGTTTTGAGGTCCGCAAACGATTACCTTTGGGCCTGTAATCGATTACAAGTCTCTTTGTATGCCCATAGGCTAAGCTATCCTAATCATAATCGATTACGTAGGATGGTAATCGATTACCAAGGGGCTATATATAGCTTGAGATGCGCTCTCTCTCCCCCTCATTTTTGACGTTCCACTCTCTCTACCCCTTAAACTCTCTCCCTTCTCTCTAAAACACATTCCTCTTCATTCTTTGCATTTAACTCAAATCTTTCCTTCAAATCTACATCAAATTACACTCTTGCTTCGTCACATAACATCAAAACTATCTTTAATCTCCATTCTTGTGTCTCTCTGCAATATCAATCTTGTTGAGTCTTGAAGCTTAGGGAGGTGACACCAAGACTCCTAACCTTTTCTTCTTCATTTTCCCTTTTCAAAGGTACTCTTTAAACTTTTTTCCTTTTCATTTCCTATTAATTATTGATTCTTTCTCCATTAGTGAACTCTTGGAGAATCCAAGGTTAGGGGAATTGGTGTTTTTGGAAGATTGAGCTGTTAAATGTTGAATTGTGAACTCATTAGTTCATGAATGTTGTTCTTATCTTGTTCCTGTGCTAGATAACTCTAATAATTGCTCTATAAGCCCCAGAGCTCCATAGAATCGAAGTTTCATGTTTAGGATAAGTCTATGAGTAGATAATATATCCCTAATTAGATGCTAATTTAGTTATTTTGCCTATATATGTATTTTAGAAATTTACAAGGCATTATGATGTTAAAAATCTTTTTTTAATTACATTGTTTCTAGTTTTTACACATCGGACAATGAAATATTTTATGTAGAATTATGTTAATTGTTATGCTAGCAAAGAAATGAGCATGGTATGATTGAATGGTTTTATGTGGAGCTGTATTAACGGTTATATGTAAAAAAGAAATGAAAACCCACAATTGACGTTAAGGCATGAGAATATTTATGATCGATGGTAAAAGAAAGACTTGGGGAAGTCTACAATAGGATATGCATGCTAACAACAGTATACGTTAGCCTTGGTGCACCTCACATGATTATTTACACAGCCAAATATAGTGTGTGGCGTGATGAACTACACAACCACTCAAGGAGTAATGTGTGGTGAAACCTGGGATCACATGAAGGAAATAGTTGCCTAAGTGTGATCTTAACGAACCATCTTGGATTAGGTAATTTCCCATGGGATTTTAGAAAACTTAATAATATTTTGAAATAATGGTTTCTATTCGACTATGCTTATAAATATGTTAGTTTAATTTTCTTGCACATTCTTTGATATAGATTAGGGATGTTCTATCTCTCACTGAGTTATATAAACTCACCTTGTGGCTTCTCCCTTTTTTTCAGATATAGGTTTTCAAGTAGGATCTAATCCTCCTATTCTCAGTAATAAATCAAGGGCATTTTGTAATTTAAAGCTTTTGTGGACTTCCTAGAGTATTGTAGCTCCATGGTATCATAGGTAGGGTTTGACCCATGTTTGTTTATGTGGATATTTTAAAATGAGTTTTGGTGTGTATTAAAATGATTAGATTTCTAAAGAAACAAAATTTATTTTGGATGGATAATTGTAATTATGTGTTTTACTCTTATATTGTGTGCCATGGAGTGTACTTTGAGAATGCCTGGATCCCCAATGGATTGAGTGTGTTTGCTTGTATATGTAGGAAGAGGATTCATATTTGGGAGTCATCCTAAATACAAAACAAACTTTGTCTAATTTTTTTTTCCCTAAACAATGTGTGTTGAGAGACTTGCTAAGGGACTTATCCCCTATGCGCTGGTCACAGCCCGGGTTGGGTCGTGACAAAGATGGTATTAGAGCCTAGGTTTCCCCATGTAATATGGAGTAAGTGTCCTTTGGTAAGATCACCACTGTACAAACAGAAGTGCGGCTATTTCCACATATTGTGACACTACAAGAGGCCTTTAGGAATGTCATCCTTGTCAGTTCATTTGTTACATGTCATTTGCTCTCTCCATGGATTCCTGTGTTTGCTTTCACTTCAAATGTTTGTTTCGTTAGGCGGGGATGCCTCCCTGAGAACTAATTTCATATGTATGGTAACAAAGGATATGTGACTCTGGTGAATTGATTATATAGTGATGCTCTCGCTTGAAGCTAGAGAAATGGGTTGAGGTAGATATTAATGACACAGTAAGATTGACCCAGCAAGTTAGGGAGGACTCCTTGTAGTATGAACACATCACTCAAATGGAGGGAATAACACGTATGGATGTAATTGAAGTTAGAGGCTTGGCATTCGAGTAAGAACGCATCATTAGCGAGTCTTCAACAAGTTATTTGGATCTCGAAGTCGATCTTTCATACTTTAGTCTGGACATTTGATCCATAACTATGTATACTTTTTGGAAGGTACCTGAAGAGGTTGCTTGGAAGAAGAGAGAGATCACGAGGTATCTTATGGTAGGATATGAGACTTTGGTAAAACTACTTTCTATTGTGATAAAAATTTTGGATGGACTGTCGCATGAGGTGGGATGTGCTACTCTTTGATGTGAAATTATAGGACTAAGGCTTTTAATAGCCATGCCATAGAGCAAAAAACATGCTGGAAGGAAATAGGAAGTTGGCTTACAAGCGGCAAAAAACCTTAAGGGGAAAGGGAAATATATTAACACAGGCAAGCAGATCTTGGGGTCTGTCCCTGGGATTGACATTGATAGTAAATTTCATTATAGGGTGGAAATGTGAGGAGCACTGGTAAAGGACCTGAAGATTGGAAGCTTGAGTAGGGAAATCTTGCTATGAAGAATAATAGTGAGGAAAAGAATCTTATTAGGGTGTCAAATGGTTCTGAATCTATAGATAGGACATGAAAGACATATGTTATGATAAAGTATATCTAGTTAGGTCATGTTGATTGGGTATAGGCCTCGTGGGGAGCTAGTTTATAGATTTTGACCACGAAGAGTCCTGAGTCAATCATAGTTTACTTTAAAGAAGTGGAGAAATCTAAAGAGTTTAATGGAGGAAAGAATATGATTGTTACTAATGGATACATGAATGCAGAGAAGGGTTCTTGTGTGGTTAGGAACATGGAAATAGAAAATCCTCCTTCTAATGTTGTTGATTCCAAGCACCCACGCACATTCTTGGGATGAAGACGTCCTTTCGCTCACTAAGGCAATATGATATTCTTTCAAATAAGTAATGGGGAGCTCTATACTGAAATCAATATAAGGCATATCCCACACTTCAGTTTTCTAAGGGTGAGATGTTTGATAATTTGTTTAAGGAAGTATCTAACAAAGAAGATGAAGACATCATTAGAGAACCTTCAATTATCTTTTATATGACTTTTGTAAGAGAAAATCTAAGTAACAAATAAATAAATATATCAAGAATTGTATCAGTAGGTCTCATTTTAGTCAAGTTTTGAATAAAGAATTTGATCAAATCAATTAGACTAGGCAAGCTCCCTAATGTAATGATAGCTCCCTATGCTAAGTTATATTTTTAGTTAGTTTTTATTTACTTTAGGACGTAGTTATTTGGTTTTGCTACTATTTTATTTTAATTTAGTTAAGTAGTTTAGATTAGCTAGTATTTTTATTTTCCGTTATTTTCTTATATTTTGAATACTTATTTTGGGCTTATTTTGATTGTCATAAGGTACAAGCACTCAAATTGAAATTTGGAGTCATGAGAGAGCTTATCTTGCATGAAATTAGGACTTTTTAGCATTGGAAATTCGATATTTAGCTCTCCAAATGTCAGATTGTGATGATTCAAGATTTTTGGGAAAGAAGAGAAAAAGATCTCAAACTTTTATGTTGGATACTTTTTCCAATTCTCAAGTCTTCTAGGAGAAAAAGGCAAAATAAGATTGAAGCTTCATCTTGTCTTTGATACTATCAAGTCTGACCTGTTATCAGTATTTTGCCCATATCTTGAGCTATAGAACTCAGATTGAGGTGGTTTTATTGCGTTGAAAAGCCTACTCAAATATCAACAATTTCTATTTCTATCACCAAGGGCAAATTCCAGCTATTCTAACTGCTATAGGGCTTGGAAGTGTGTAAAAGAGGATAACGCTATTAGGTAAGCGAGCTAAATTTCGAAAAAAGGGATCTGCACACTATGAAAGAAAACAATTTAGATAAAAAAAAATAGATCCCTAGACACGCCTACACACTTCCGACGATAGAAGATTTCTTCAAGGGAGATTGAAGGTGAAGATTCAAGGATCCTAGAGCTCAAACTTATCACAGAAAGATCCACATTCTTCCGAATCTCTTGTCTCTAACTTACATTCTTTATGGCATTTTGTTCTTTTATCTTTTTTTCCTTATCTTCCTCAGTTGTTTTCTTTTCTTTAATCATGAACTAATTTTCCTTTGCTAGAGCATTAATAAACCCTTTTTGTATGATAATTTTACTTATGAATTAATCTTAATCTTGTTTCTATCTCAATTGCTTATTATTTTTGTTTGTGCTTAACACGTTTAATTGCTTGATCACCAATTAATTGATTTAGGGATTTACAATAACTCGAGAAAGGGTTTGTGAATAAAGCCTCTTAACATAAACACCGTGAGTAGAGTGAAAACTAGAGATAAACAAACGCAGTTTATGCGGTCATCAAAGGAACCTATTGAGCTTCAACCTTTACTTAGATTAGTTTGTACTAAAAGATTAGGTAATCAGTTTAGGATAAAGAGTATTGCTTGACCTTGAGAAAAGATAAGAATAAATTATAGGGAATCGATCATGAGTCAATTAAAATGGGAACTGATTAACAGAAATTTATAGTAATTGCATCTACAATAGGTGAAATTAATTAGCTCTAGTGTCCATTCCATTGTATTTGTCCACACCATTAGCATCAATTTACATTACCATTTTTCTTGTTTATTTTATTTAAATTTTTATTTTTATTTTCAGCATTCGTAAATTTATTGTGTCCAAATAGTTATTTCCTTAGACTATCCAGTATTTGATCTATCCTCATAGGAACGATACTCTTTTCATCACTTTATTACTTGTACGGCTTATTATACTTGCCGGAGCTGCATCAAGTTTTTGGCGCCATTGCCAAGGATAGTATCAATATCATTCTTAGCTTATGGGATACTAGATTGGACTTTTATTTTATTTTATTTTATTTTATTCCTACTTTCACCTATTCTTGTGTTCTATTTTGTAGTTTTTGGAGATCTGTGACACCATAAAAATTAATGGTGCCATAAATGATGCTATTTAGTTGAGATTATTTCACTTCTCATTAAGGAACAAAGCTAAAGCCTAGTTGAACTCCTTACTATAGGGGAAACTCATAACTAGGATATGGTGGCTAGGAAATTCCTAGAGAAGAACTTCCTTTTTGCCAAATTTGCTAAGATGAGGAATGATATCACATCCTTTACCCAAGCAGAAGGAGAATCCTTTTACGAGTCCTGGCAAAGGAATAAGAAGTTATTGGCTAACCGCCCACATCATAGCATTCCACTCTGGCTGCAAATCCAGACATTCTATAATGGTCTCCCGATGTCCGCTCAGATCATAGTTGATGCAGCAACTGGTGGTTCTCTGAACAATAAGACACCTGAACAGTCTTGAGAGTTATTTGAAATAATGGCCAACAATAATTATCAGAGGCCTAATAAAAGAACTCGGAAGAGGGGTGGTTTGGAAGTAGACACTACCACTGCCCTCTTGGCCCAGATGCAAGCCTTATCAGTCCAAAATGTAGCCATTCAGAAACAATTGGACTTGCTTAGTACTACTTCACCAACACCAATCTTGTGGTGTGAACTTTGCCATGGAAACCATTCTAGCGGAAAACGTGCTACAGAGGCTACATCTGATGAACAAGTCAATTATATGAACACTCAGAGGCACAACTTCCATTCTAACAGCTATAGTCTTGAATTTAGAGATCATGCCCATTTTGGTTAGTACCATGAGAATCAAGGTGTGTAATGTCTGAAAAATTTTATCGTTAATAACCAAGTTATTCGGTTTTCATCAGATAAGCGGGTTTAATCGAAATTCGATGAAGTATTTATTCAAAGCCAATTAAGTAACATTTAGAAGAATTAACCTTGAGGAAATTAGATTAGGACCATAGGAAACTTCATAGGGATTTTCTAAAACCGATTTATCGATTTAAAGGAAATCGGTAAGATTTTGGTATTTTTAAACTGTTGGAATCGGGCCAATAGAAATTTTCCATGAGTACCCTAGGATGGATGGCTAAGATTTAGCCAAAACACCTCCATATGTAGCACTACATCAGCCCATAGAAGGCAGCCACAAGCCAAGTTGAACTACCAATACACATCCATCAATCATATGAGACTTGCTTCAAAAGTTTGTGATTATTTCCTTCCTTCTCCCTTGTGTAATTCGGCCAACATAAAGAGCTGAGCTCTCTTCATTTCTATTCGATTCACACTCATCTCCACTCCATCTTCAACCTCTCTTCAAGTCTCATCAAGAGTTTCTTCAATCTAGGACATCAAACTAATAAGATTTCAACTAGACAAGGTAGGATTCTTCAACTTCTTCTATTATTGATGCTATTGTGGCTGAGTAAAATTTCTATTCTTCCATTAGTTTGATGATATATGGTGTTTATATGAATTCTTATGGCTGGATAAATGCATAAACGTTGAGTTTGGATGAGAACTTGGGTGAGAATTCAAAAAGAATGTAAAATAGAAGCTGGAACCTTGAAAACTTTATGGCGTCCGTACTGGCAGAGTGTATGGCTCCATCTCCGGCCACCAAAACTTAATAAAACTATTTTTATATGAAAGTATACATTCAGGGCTTTACATACATATATAATATAAGGCCATTGGATTAGTATTGAGAGAGATGTGAATTTTTGAATTTTGACCTAGGTTTTTGAGTTGATTCTGGGCATACTAGGTTGTTTAGAGCAAAACTAGCCCTATATGATATGGAATTGAATGAAACTAAGTTTGTTAGAAAGCTTACACATAGGAGAACATTCCATAAAAATTTTCGAGTTAGATCCATTGTTGATTATTCCCAGCATATCAATGAAGTTGACTTAAGTTTAACCTAGGCTAGAACAGGGTAGTTCAAGAAAGTCAAGTTTCTGAGCTTATATCTTGAGTTATATTCATTCAAATGATATGCAACTTATTTCATTAGAAAGCTGGTTCTGTTAGCTTTAAATTGATATAAATTTTGCATGATTTTGTTTAGATTTCTATTTTTGGTGAATTTTCTCTTAGAAGAGTGCAATTTTGGCTAGAGACATGTATGAAAACTAGATCAAGTTTAGTTAATGTCGGAACTCGGGACTTAGCAAATAGAGAGCTAAATCGAGTATACTTAAGGTTGAACTCGGAAGGTTATACTTAAGGCTTGAACTCGAAAGGGTATATTTAAGATTGAACTCGGAAGAGTATACTTAAGGTTGAACTCGGAAGGGTGTACTTAATGTTGAACTTGGACATGATGAAATAAGAGAATTAGATTGGATAAGGTTAATATCGGAACTCAAAAAATAGGAAATAGTTTCATAAAAGTCTTAGAAGACCAATTGTGGCATAATGTCGGAAGTTAGAAGTTGGTATCAGAATATGAAACTTTATACACGATTCCCGAAAGCAAGACATTCATAATCCCAAAAGTCAGGAATCGGGACATTGACCTTATGTACATAACTTACCTGATCTCGGACCTTGGAAATAGGTACTAAGCTCGAACTCAGGAACATCATTAAAAGTTAAAAGCTTGCAAGATAGATTAAGACTTAAGAGTTTAAAAATTGCATCTATTGATATTGTTATATTTTTGGTATAATGATAATGTTCCTTAAAGTTTCTTGATTACTGGCACTATTCATAAGGAAGCGGACATGATCTGTTATGCTGTCGAATTTTCAGCAGAATCATGTGAAGATATAATAGCTGGTGTTATGAAAATTTAAGTTATGAATATGAAATTCTACATGCAAAGATATGAATATATTAAATGTGGATCCCTTCACTTGGAGGCAGTTAATTGGGTCTCTCTCTGTGAAGGCAGTTAAAAGATATGATAAAGGTCCCATATTCCTAAGGAGTGTGGCATGACGATCACACCCCGATGGGGTATGACATGGCGATTATACTCTGGAATATAGCATGATGAGCATATCCTAGAGAACGTGACATGGCGATCATGCTCTGATGGGGTATGACATGGCGATCATACTCTGGAATATGACATAATGATCCCACACCCTAAGGAATATGACATGGCGATCACATCCCGATGGAGTATGACATGACGATCATACTCTGGGACATGGCAGGAAGAACATATTTCTAAAGAGTGTGACATGGTAATCACATCTCGATGGAGTATGACATGATGATCGTATTCTAGAATATATAGGTAAAGGGAGATAAAGAAAGAAAAGAAGGTTTTGTGCATCTGTATAAATGCAAGTACCAGTAGAGGCATGTGCAGATGTTATGTGTCTAGTATATTGCTGTTATTATATCTTAATACGTTGTAGTTATTATTCTTAGATTGATTTATGATTTTATTTGGTATTGGCTCTTCCAAATGACTAGTGTATGAATAAAATAGACTTTGCTTCGAAAAAATTATTTTCGAACTATAAAATTAAACAGTTTATATAATATGTTCACCTTTTTCATAATAAATCGAGGCAGCTGAAAATAATAACGATGACACGGTATGACATTTCTTAGTGAATCCTACTGAGAATTTAAAATTTTCACTCCTATTTCTGTGTCATCTCTAGATTGTTCTAGACGAGTCAACGACGGCTGCAGTTGCTATCAGATAAGGTCCGCTCAGGTCTCCAGAGTGTGGTACTATGACTTAACCATAGTACTGTACAAAGGAGGACGTTACAAGGTGCACCCAGGCACTCGTATTATTCACCAACTTATGCGATAGAGCCTAACCTAGAAGACATGTTCCAACAATTCATCCAGACCCACTCTAACGTTGTGGATAGAACTGAGGCAAAATTCAAGTAATATGATGCCCACCTCAAGAAAAATAAAGCCTCTATCAGGAACATTGAGACTCAGTTAGGACAAATCTCTAAGCAAATGTCAGAGCGATCACAAGGTTCTTTACCCAGTAATACGGCTACAAATCCTAAAGAGCAAGTGAACGCAATTACTCTGAAAAGTGGAAAAGAGCTAATAGAGCCTAAGAAGCCAAAAGAAGAAGAGCCATTTACTGAAGCTAAGAATTTAGTTTCTATGTTTCCGCTATGTGATTCTACTTCGTTTAAAACCCTATTCCACGAATTCTATTGATCTAGGGACTTAAATATCATTTTTTAAAAAGTTCAGGGGCAAGGTTATGAATAATAAAAGTTTGCCAAAGAACGTTTTTATCATTTCCTATTACGTTATATGGGGATGTTACACATAAGCCCCCTTAAGGGAATTTTGCCCTCAAAATTCCCTTATTCCAAGTAAGCCAGCTGAATGTCGTAGTTTCCTGCCTACACCGAACTTCATATTCAGGTGATTAGGCTCAATATGTCGTCAAGTGCAATAGATAACTACAATATACAACGAGGCTGCCATGCGTAGATATCTTTCCTTGTCATATAAGGACCTAAAGCGGACCTTATTTCACAGCAACTTCAGCAGTCTTCGAAACCTTTTGAGCTATCTGCAGATAACACAGAAATAGGAGTAAGAATTTTAAATTCTCAGCAGGATTCTGTTTTCCATAGCTAATGGCATTTTCGTAATTTTAAACAAGTCTGGGGCATCCTGTAATACCTTACTAGACAAAGTACTATACTTAAGTCATAATAAGTTATCTGATAAGTGATTACGTGTAGTATTGGTTAAATTCTATTTTCTGTATTATTATTAGTTACCCACATAAAAATGCTTAATCGCATAACAAAAATTTCTACGTGACGGCGGGATAAATGCTAGTTAATCAGTATACTGTAAATAACGTAACATAAATAAAAATACAATAAGGACAAAACTACTGCAAAAGGGCATCATAAATATATACATAGGCATCTGATTTTAAAGTTTATCGAAATGATATAGGGTAACAAAATGAGATTGCTAATACAAAACAAAACGGCTAGTCTCTATGAACAGTACCCCAAATGGTACCCATGGGATATTTCATGTATATCTCTTAACATCTACCCATCTAGCCATGACCCAAACTACCAAAAGAGGACCATTCTATACATCTACTACTGCTGCAGCATGCATGCTATCTAAACAGAATCTGAAGAAAGGAAACCGTTCGCCATGGTGGCGTCTGCTGGGGGGTGACCCACACTAGGAGCAGAGGACGAGAAAGAAGAACTAGCCACCTCGGACGGATCCTCTTCCCAGATCGAGGCTGATAACATCAGCTGCGGTGGTGAAGCAGGAGGGGCCATAGGAATGTGAGCTGGTGCTGGTGTTGGTGCTGGTGCTGGTAGTGGTGGAAATGGATAGGCCATGTGAAGGGGTATGGCAATGTAGGGGACAGCAGGATTAAAAAGAGGATGCATAAGCGGGACGGCGAAATCTCTCTGGAGGAAGAAATAGAGGCGGAACTGACATCGGCCGGATATATATACAGAATCCAAGAATGGGTCAAGGTGTATATGTAGCTCAGGGAACTCGATGAATAGCACTCCGGTCATTGCGTGCTCCATGGTCTGGGAATGACGCGGAACGTACAATAGGGTGAGAAATAAATATTTCTCAGTAGGAATTCCTAGTATCTATACATCTGTCATCACTGTCATTCCCAGTTGTTTCGATTGTGCAGTCATTTTCAAATAGTACGGCACAATGATAATATTTAACTTAAATACTCATTTGTAAAGCATACACCGAAACAAATTCAATTTTAGTTAACATATACACTAATGCACTCAAACAGTAATCATAGTGGAGCAATAACATATTACGAATAATAAACAGAGATCTAAAACAATCAATTAAGAAGCATCACACTGTATATATGAATGTGCAATTAGAAAATGCATCTTATCCTTGAAGGCTTTCGCCTATTAGATCTTATTTTCATCCTTGGTCCCCTGGGAGTCATTGGCCATATACTCCTAGGTAATAATCCGCTTTTCAGGACCAAGCTCGTTCCTATACAAGATTGTCAAGTTTACTTTTCTCGACCTTCCCACTGATCTATTCCCCTTAATTTATTCCAGGGTTGGCCCAAGTGATATGGAATCCTTTATAATATCATGAAATGAATGCACATCTAACTTGATTCTTCAAATATCATATATTCATGCTATTATAAATTTCACAATATATGAACTTCTTACTAAAATTTTGGCAGCATAACGGATCGAGTCTGCTTCTCATGAATAGTGCCAGACAATCAAGACATTTAAATCATTAGTAAACTCAATATAAAACGTCATATTCATACCAAGAATATAACAATATTGTTAAGTGCAAGATTTAGAATCTTAAGTATCGATCCATCTTGCAGGCTTTTAATTTTTATTAAGGTTCCCGAGTTCAACTTTCAATATTTAATGGGTTCCGAGTTCCGTTCTTATATAGGTTCCGACTTCCCTACATTATGTTCGGTCTCCTGAGATTACATCGTTCCCGATGTCCGGGGTTGTGCGACTTCCGACCTTACCCCACCATTGGTTTTCTGAGACTTGATAAGTATATTTCTAAATCCCGAGCTTCCTATTTATTGAGTCCCGAGTTCAATATCAAATATGCTCGACCTAGCTCTCTCTATTAAGTTCCGAATACAGTCTTAAAACATATCCGATGTGGAGTCCTATTCACTAAGTTCGAGTTCAATCGTCTAATAAACCCACAAATTCATCCTTAAGTATACACTTTCGGGTTCATCCTTACATACTCCCGACCTAGTTTTCTATTTTACTAAGTCCCGACTTCAATTTCAAGTATTCTTGGCCTAGTCCCTTAAGTTTAGAGTTCGTTTTTAAGTGTACCGACCTAGCTTTCTATTCACTAAACCCCGACTTCCGCCATTAACTCAAGTTATTTGTGACTTATCCTAGACTTGTCCTACCTTTAGCTAGAATTGCACTCTTATGGGGGAAAATTCACTAAAAATAGAAATATGGGTGGAATTATGCGAAATTTATATCCATGTAAAGCTAACAGAACAAGCTTTCAAATGAATGAAGTTTCATATCATTTGGATGAGTATAATTTGATAGATAAACTCAAAAACTTGACCTTACTAGACTACTTGGTTCTAACCCAGATTGAACATAGGGTAACTTTCTCAACTCAATGGGAACAAACAGGACCTTATGAAATTTGGAAATTTTTATGAGATATTCTCCTATGTGTAAGCTTTCTAACAAAATTGGTTTCACTCAATTTAGAGTTGTATAGAGTGAGTTACACCCTTCTCAACTCATACTATTCGGGTGGAGGTCCCGATTTCTAGGTTAAAATTCAAAAATTCATAACTAATTCTATACTAATCCGATGGCCTTATATGATATTGTATGGAAAGCCCTAGATGTCTAGTTTCATATAAAAATAGTTTCATCCAATTTAAATGGCAGTAGGCAGAGCCGTACACTTTGCCGTACGGACTGCCAAGGAAAAACCCTAACAGCTTCTAGGTTTGTCTCCCTCCTCCAAGCTATTTGCTCTCAATTCCAATTTTAATCACAACATACGTGCAACACTAGTCATAAACCATCATCATCATTCTATATAACATCAATATTTCAGAGTATACAAGCTCACCATGCAGCCTCAAATCAAAGAAAACAAGAAGAAGTAGGATTTCCTCCTGAAGAGAGTGAGGAGAAGAGAAATGAAGAGAGCTTCAGCAAGGGAGTGGCTGAAATTGATGAGAAGAAAAGGGAAGAAAAGGTGGAGATATTTGGAGGCAAGGTGCATGATGATTGGTGGACTTCATCATGTTCCCAATTTTGGTTGAGCTTCCCATTGTCAAGGGCTGCCAAGGCGCCACTTGAGGGAGTTATTTGGCTAAATCTTAGCCGTTGATTCTGGGGTACTCATAGAAAAATTTCTATTGGTCAGGTTCCGATAGTTTGAAATACTGAAATCTTACTGATTTCCCTTAAATTGGTAAACTGACTTGAAAATTTTCTGTGGGATTTTCTATGCTCGTAATCTAATTCCATCAGGCCTAATCCTTCTAAATCACACTTAATTGGCTTCAAGTAAATGTCTAATCAAATTTTGATTAAACTCACTTATTCGATAAAACCGAGCAACTCAGTTGTTAACGATAAAATTTTTCAGACGTTACATTTCTACCCTCCTAAAAAAAATTTTGTCCTCAAAATTTAGTACCTGAGAATAATTCGGGATGTTCTCTCCTCATATCAGATTCTAACTCCCACGTACAATCTGCTGAGTCTTCATGTCCCCATGCTACCTTCACCAATTGTACGGATTTGTTTCGAAGGTGTTTGATGCTCCTATCCACTATTCGTGCTGGGGGTATATGAAAAGTTAAGTCATCCCTTAACTAGATTGATTCAGGCTCCAAAAAGTGAGTAGGATCTGGCTGGTATCTTCTGAGTTGCGAAATGTGGAAAACATCATGAAGATTTGATAGATGTGGAGGCAAAGCAACTCGATATGCAACTGGTCCAATTCGCTTTAAAATTTGAAAGGGACCTATAAAATGAGGGCTTAGCTTTTTGACTTTAATGGCTCTACCCACCCCAGTTGTGGGTGTGATTTTTAAAAACACGTGGTCTCCTTCTTGAAACTCCAAGGGTTTTGTCCTGACATCCACGTAGCTCTTTTGACGGCTCTGAGCTGCAAGTATTTTGCTACGGATTCTTTTGATTTGCTTGGTAGTTTGTCTGACTAGTTCTGGACCCAATAGACTCTGTTCTCTTGGTTCATACTAACATAGGGGAGATTGACACTTTCGTCCATATAAAGCCTCATATGGAGCCATGCCGATGCTAGCATGGTAACTATTGTTGTAGGCAAACTCGGCTAACGATAAGTATCGATCCTAATTTCCCCGTTGTTCTAGAATGTATGCCCGCAGCATATCCTCCAAAGTCTGAATTGTTCGTTCTGTTTGACCATCTGATTGTGGATGCTATGCAGTACTTAGATATAGCCTAGTACCAAATGCCTTCTGGACCGCTCCCCAAAACCGTGAAGTAAACCTTGGATCTCGATCGGAGATGATTGTTGAAGGAATACCATGCAACTGTACCATTTCTTGGATATATAGTTGAGCCAACTTTTCTAGAGGAGAATTCGCTCGAATGGGTAAAAAGTGAGCAAACTGGGTTAGTCTATCCACTATGACCTATATGGCATCATATCCTGAGGGGGTTTTTGGTAAACCCATCACGAAATCCATAGAAATGCTCTCCCATTTCCATTCCGAACTCTCTAAGGGTTGTAATGTCCCTGCCGGCTTTTGATGTTTTATTTTCACCTTCTGGCAAGTTAAACATTTATTCACAAAATTGGCCACATCTGTTTTAAGGCCTGGCCACCAAAATATCTTCTTGAGATCTTGGTACATCTTGTTAATGCCAAGATGTATAGTAAATTCGCTCTTATGGGCTTCTTCCAAGACTTTCCTCCTGAGGTTGTCCTCCTTAGGTACACATATGCTCCCATGATTTCGCCATATTCTGTCTGCGTCCTAGGAAAATCCTGTTAACTTGCCAGATTGTACCAGTCACACTGTATGTTGGAAGTCATCATTTCCTTGCTGTGCTTGCTGGATTTGGTCTTTAAAGGTACTAGTTATCTTAAGTTGATGTATTTGAATGGCACTGGGGGCTACAGAGACTCCCAAGTTGAGGGTTTGGAAACTTTCGATAAGTTCTACTTCTTTGATCATCATCCATGCCATTGACAAGGATTTTCTACTTAGGGCGTCTGCTACCACGTTTGCCTTGCCTAGATGGTACTTCAGGTCAAACTTGTAATCTTTAAGAAACTTCATCCACTTTTGCTGCCTCGTGTTCAATTCCTTTTGATCAAAAAGGTATTTCAAGCTTTTGTGCTCAGAAAATACTTCAAACTTCACTCCATAGAGATAATGTCACCACTTCTTCAAGGAAAACACTATCGCTGCCAGCTTGAGGTCATGTGTTGGATAGTTTCTTTCATGAGTTTTCAATTGTCTGGAAGCATATGCTACGACGTTTCTGTTATGCATTAACATACCCCAATCCGTTCTTAGAAGCATCACAGTACACTTCAAACGGTCTATGAGGATCCGGTAAAATAAATATTGGGGCTGTTGTCAACTTTTTCTTTAATTCTTGGAAGCTCTGCTCGCACTCGGGTGTCCATTCAAATGGGGCATTTTTCTTGGTTAATTTGGTCAAAGGTAGAGCTATTTGAGAGAAGTTCCTAACAAATCTTCGGTAGTATCCTGCCAGCTCTAAGAAGCTCCTGACTTCCGTAACTGTTGTTGGTCGTTCCCAGTTTAATACTGATTCTACCTTACTGAGATCCACTGAAATTTCCTCATGGGATACCACATGGCCAAGAAATCTTACTTCTTTCATCCAAAATTCACATTTGGATAACTTAGCATAAAGTTTCTTCTCTCTTAGAATCTGCAAAACTATTCGCAAATGTTCCACATGCTCCTATTCCATTTTTGAGTAGACAAGTATGTCTTCAATGAACACCACCACAAATTTATCAAGATATGGCCTAAATATTCGGTTCATGTAATCCATGAATATTGCCGGTGCATTCGTCAATCCGAAGGACATCGCAGTATATTCATAATGTCCATAACGAGTCCGAAATGCCGTCTTCAGAATATCTTCTTCTCGAACCCGGATCTGGTGATATCCAGACCATAGATCAATCTTGGAAAATACAGTAGCCCATTGTAATTGATCTATAAGATCATCAATCCTTGGTAATGGATACTTGTTCTTGATTGTCACCTTATTCAACTGCCTGTAATCTACACAGAGTCGCATGCCTCCATCTTTCTTCTTAACTAACAAGACTGGGGCTCCCCATGGTGATGTACTTGGCCTAATGAATTTCTTTTCCAGGAGTTCTTTAATCTGCCCCTTAAGTTCGGCCAGTTCCAAGGGTGACATGCGGTATGGTGCTAAAGATATTGGTCTAACTCGTGGCACTAATTCAATGGTAAACTCAATCTCTCTTTCGGGAGGGAACTCAGGGATATCTTCGGGGAACACATTAGGATATTCCCTAACAACTGGAATATTGTTTAACTCCTGATCAACTTCTGTTGTACTGTTTGATAAGAAAATATGCCCTTGACTTCCATTCCCACGAGGGTGCACAGTTAAGGAACTTATATAAAGACTTATAGGGATTACTGATTCAGAAGATGGAACAGGGGGGAGTATGATGGATTTATCGGAGCAATTTAACAAGGCTTGGTTGGTTGAGAGCCAGTCCATACCCAAAATAATGTCAAGTCCAGACAAGGGAAGACAAATTAAATTAGCCGGAAAGGTTTGACCTCCTATTTGACAAGGGACATTCATACAAATATGGTTGGTCCTAATGGGCTCATTTGTAGGAGTAGAAACTAGCAAGTCATAGGGTAATTCAGAAATAGGTAGCTGCAGGGCTATCATGCAATTATGAGAGATGAAAGAGTGAGATGCACCTAAATCATATAAAACGGTTAATGTCTTACCATTTACTTCACACACATCTTGGATCAAATCTTCCGATTTGTTGACCTCCTGTGCATCCATAGTGAAAACTCTCCGTTGGCATTGCGGCTTAGGAGTCGGTTGAGGGTTTCTGGCAGGGTATTCATAGATTCTGTGGCCTAGTTTGCCACATCTGAAGCAGATATATTGACCTGCCAAGCAGGGGCAGTTGCCATGATTCTTGCCGTATTGGCTGCAAATCTGGTTCCCAAAAGGCCTTTGAGGTTGCTTGCCTTTGTTACTCGCCGGCTGGAACTTTCTCCGCTGTTGTAAGTTAGGCTTGAACCTCGGACCTTACGGAGCTAACCCCCTCTTAAAATTTTTGTCGGATGCTCTAGCGACAATTAACTTCTTGTTACAGTGCTCCACTAAGTGGCACTTATTTACCAAAGTAGGGAAGTCTCTGATCTCCATTGATCCTATAGTGGCAAGGATGTCTTCTCTTAGTCCGCCTTCAAATTTCATACATTTCCATGCTTCATCGGGATTCCGTTGATAAATGGTGGAAAATTTGCACAGCTCCTCAAATTTAGTAATGTACTCCGACACACTACTATTTCCTTAATGGAGTTGCATGAACTCCAACACCTTGGCATTGTGGACAGACGTAGGGAAATACTTTTGGTAGAACGCATTTTTGAATACATCCCAAGTAATTTCTATCTGCGATCCTTCTAATAGTCGCCGTGCACCATTCCACCAGAACTCTACATCGGCTTCTAACATATAGGTGGCAAAAGTCACCTTCGGCGACTTGTACAATCTAATATGGAGAAAATCTTTTCCATAGCTTTAACCCATTCATCTTCCTTATCTAGATTAAAGGCTCCCCTGAAGCTAGGTGGATTAGCCTTCTGGAATTCAGCAAATTTGAGATATTCCAGATCCATTCCAGGGCCATTATGCTTTCCCCCACGATCTACCTTTGACTGCCTTCCTAATCGGCCCATGATTTGGGTTGCCGCAACTGCCTGTTCGCGCATAGCATGTGCCATCTCTCACATTGCGTCCAGGAACTCCGTGGATTCCTCTTGGGCTGGGGAAGTTCGTGGTCTACCTCGCCTTCTAGAAGCCATTAAGTTCTGAACACACAAAACAAGAGTAATTGAGTTGATCAGGCTCAATACTAAGTTCAGTGTGCTAGTAAATAATAGCATACAGTTAGGCAAACTCCTTCGAGTACATCCTATCCATATGGATAAGATAAGATCTAGGGAATACAGAGCATATGCAAAGCATAGTCAGTCCAATCCTCAGGCCTATATTAGGACAAACTGCTCTGATACCAAAAATGTAACACCTTACCAGACAAAGTACTATGCTTAAGTCATAATAAATTATCTGATAGGTGATTATGTGTAGTACTGGTTAAATTCTATTTTCTGTATTATTATTAGTTACCCACATAAAAATGCTTAATCGCGTAACAAAAATTTCTGCGTGACGGTGGGATAAATGCTAGTTAATCAGTATACTGTAAATAACGTAACATAAATAAAAATACAATAAGGATAGAACTACTGCAAAAGGGCATCATAAATATATACATAGACATCTGATTTTAAAGTTTATCGAAATGATATAGGGTAACAAAATGAGGCCGCTAATACAAAACAAAACGGCTAGTCTCTATGAACAGTACCCACCATGGGACATTTCATGTATATCTCCTAATATCTACCCATCTGTCCATGACCCAAACTGCCAAAAGAGGGCCATTCTGTACATCTACTATGCTGCAGCATGCACGCTATCTAAATGAAATATGAAGAAAGAAAACCATTCGCCATGGTGGCGTTTGCTGGGGGGTGAACCATACTAGGAGCAGAGGACGAGGAAGAAGAACTAGCCGCCTCAGACGGATCCTCCTCCGAGATCGAGGCTAATAACATCGGCTACGGCGGTAAAGCAAGAGGGGCCACAAGAACGTGAGCTGCTAGTGCTGGTGGTGGTGGTGGTCGAAATAGATGGGCTATGTGAAGGGGTATGGCAATGTAGGGGACAGCAGGATCAAAAAGAGGATGCATAAGCGGGACGACAAAATCTCTCTGGAAGAATAAATAAAGGCGGAACTGACATTGGCCGGATATATATACAGAATCCAAGAACAGGTCAAGGTGTATATGTAGCTCAGGGAACTCAATGAATAGCACTCTGGTCACTGCGTGCTCCATGGTTTGAGAATGATGCGGAATGTACAATAGGGTGAGAAATAAATATTTCTTAGTAGAAATTCCTAGCATCTATACATTTGTCATCGCTGTCACTCCCAATTGTTTCGGTCGTGCAATCGTTTTCAAATAGTACTGTACAATGATAATATTTACCTTAAATACTCGTTTGTAAAGCATACACTGAAACAAATTCAATTTTAGTTAAAAAAATACACTAATGACCTCAAATGGTAATCATTGTGGAGCAATAGCATATTACGAATAATAAACAAAGATCTAAAATAATCAATTAAGAAGCATCACACTATATATATGAATGTGCAATTAGAAAATGCATCTTATCCTTGAAGGCTTTCACCTATTAGATCTTATTTCCATCCTTGGTCCCCTAGGAGTCATTGGCCATACACTCCTGGGTAATAGTCCACTTTTCAGGACCGAGTTTATTCCTATACAGGATTGCCGGGTTTACTTTCCCCGACTTTCCCACTGATCTATTCCCCTTAATTTATTCCGGGGCTGGCCCAAATGATATGGACTCCTTTATAATATCATGAAATGAATGCACATATAACTTGATTCTTCAAATATCATGTATTCATGCTATTATAAATTTCATAATATGTGAACTTCTTACTGAAATTTTGGCAACATAACGGATCGAGTCTGCTTCCCAAGAATAGTGCCAGACAATCAGGACGTTTAAATCATTAGTAAACTCAATAAAAAATATCATATTCATACCAAGAATATAACAATATTGTTAAGTGCAAGATTTAGAATCTCAAGTATCGATCCATCTTGCAGGCTTTTAATTTTTATTAAGGTTCCCGAGTTCGACTTTCAATATTTAACGGGTTCCGAGTTCCATTCTTATATAAGTTCCAACTTCCCTACATTATGTTCGGTCTCCCGAGATTACATTGTTCCCGACGTCCAGGGTTATGCGACTTCCGACCTTACCCCACCATTGCTCTTCTAAGACTTGATAAGTATATTTCTAAATCCCGAGCTTCCTATTTACTGAGTCCTGAGTTCAATATCAAATATCTCTCTACTAAGTTCCGAGTACAGTCTTAAATCATACTCGATATGGAGTCCTATTCACTAAGTCCGAGTTCAATCATCCAATAAACCCCCCAAATTCATCCTTAAGTATAAACTTCTGTGTTCATCCTTACATACTCCCGACCTAGTTTTCTGTTTTACTAAGTCCCGACTTCAATTTCAAGTATTCCCGACCTAGTCCCTTAAGTTTAGAGTTCGGTTTTAAGTGTACTGACCTAGCTTTCTATTCACTAAACCTCGACTTCCGCCATTAACTCAAGTTATTTGTGACTTATCCCAGACTTGTCCTACCTTTAGCCAGAATTACACTCTTATGGGGGAAAATTCACTAAAAATAGAGATATGGGTGAAATCATGTGAAATTTACATCCATGTAAAGCTAACAGAACAAGCTTTCAAATGAATTAAGTTTCATATCATTTGGATGAGTATAATTTGATATATAAACTTGGAAACTTAACCTTACTGGACTACTCAGTTCTAACTTGGATTGAACATAGGGTAAATTTCTTGACTCATTGGGAACAAACGAGACCTTATCAAATTCGAAAATTTTTATAGGATGTTCTCCTATGTGTAAGCTTTCTAACAAAGTTAGTTTCACTCAACTTGGAGTTGTATAGAGTGAATTACACCTTTCTCAACTCATACTATTCGGGTGGATGTCCTGATTTCTAGGTTAAACTTCAAAAATTCATAACTAATTCTATACTAATCCAATGCCTTATATGATATATGTATGGAAAGCCCTAGATGTCTAGTTTCATATAAAAATGGTTTCATCCAATTTAAATGGCAGTAGGTGGAGCTGTACACTCTGCCGTATGGACCGCCGAGGAAAAACTCTAACAGCTTCTAGGTTTGTCTCCCTCCTTCAAGCTATTTGCTCTCAATTCCAATTTTAATCACAACATACATGAAAAACTAGTCATAAACCATCATCATCGCTCTATATAACATCAATATTTCAGATTATACATGCTCACCATGCAGCCCCAAATCAAAGAAAACAAGAAGAGAACTAGGATTTCCTACCTTGTTTAATTCAATTTGTGTTGATTTTGTGCCTTTGATGGAAGCAACTTGTGTTGAGACTTGAAGAAGAGATGGAAATAGAGTGGAGATGAGAGTGACGAGAAGAGAAATGAAGAGAGCTTCAGCAAGTAAGTGGCCAAAATTGATGAGGAGAAAAGGGAAGAAAAGGTGGAGATATTTGGAGGCAAGGTGCATAATGATTGGTGGACTTCATCATGCTCTCAATTTTGGTTGAGCTTCCCATCATCAAGGGCTGCCAAGGCGCCACTTGAGGGAGTTATTTGGCTAAATCTTAGCCGTTGATTCTAGGGCACTCATAGAAAATTTTCTATTGGTCCGATTCCGATAGTTTGAAATACAGAAATCTTACCGATTTCCCTTAAATCGGTAAACTGACTTGAAAATTTTCTGTGGGGTTTTCTATGCTGCTAATCTAATTCCATCAAGCCTAATCTTTCTAAATCACACTTAATTGGCTTTAAGTAAATGTCTAATCAAATTCTAATTAAACTCACTTATTCGATAAAACCGAACACTCAGTTGTTAACGATAAAATTTTTCGGACGTTACATATTTCATTGTACTTGATATGGAGGAAGATAGAAAAGTTCCACTAATCCTTGCAAGACCTTTCTTAGCTACTGGAACAACATTAATTGATGTGGAACATGGGAGGTTTGAATTGTGTGTTCAAGAGGAGAAGGTTACATTCAAGGTGTTTGAGGCAATCGCGCTTCCTTTTGAAGCCAACTCTTGCTTTCGAGTGGATGTAGTGGAAGCTAATTTGAGCACCTCAATCCTAGCATCCCATGCCACCCCTTATTGGAGGTCTAAATTGATGAAAGATCAAAGCAAGGAAAAAAAAGAAAAGGATGAAGGATGATGATCTTAAGCCAACCGATAAGCTTTCAAAAGCTATATTCTTTCCATTTAAGCCTAAATCTATCCCATTGATCTTTGGGAAGAACAGCTGCTACCTTGGTGACAAATCACCAAAGAAGGGGAGGAAGCAACCACCATGAGTGATAGGACCATGTGTAACACCCTACTAATTTGATATTATGCTTAAGTCATAGCATTAAATTAGATAGTCTGTGTTACCGTGTTAACACTCTGTTTACCTTTCATGATTTGTGCTTCCCTAAATCGGCATCATTTTATTTTAATTTTTTTTTTTTGTGAATAGACGAAACAGTGCGCTGTTATACTAAAAGCGGAACGAATTTAACAAAATATCATCCAAGATAAGAATAGTACAATAGCGTTACTTTGTACGTACAAATACATGTATATATCAGAAGCCACTGCTTCAGTTTATCTACAAAGTTTCAAAGTAGAATACATAAGTGGGCTGGTATATCAAAAAGACAATAATGTCTGTCTCAGTTAAAACACCCTATGGTCCTCAGAGGACATTGCATAACCTACTGCTAGTCCTACTGTCAAGTCTATGACCCAAAGCTACACGCTATCCAAAAGAGGGTCATACTGTACAACATCTTCTACTGCTAAGCTACTCTGTCAGATAGCCGTTAGCCATGCCAGGCCGGCCGGTGAGTAGTCTGCGCTGGGTCCCGAGGAGGAAGAGGGTAACGAGCCGGTGGCCTCAGAGGGTCACTCTCTGAACTCAGTGGGATATCTGGGACTGCTTGTGGTGGTGACTTAGGCACAGGGTCGTGAGTGCTGTCTTCTTGAGTGCGAGGAAATTTGGAGGTGGGTGCGCCATGTGCAGCAGGACAACAATATAAGGAGTGGCAGGGTCGAAAATAGGGTGGTGTAAAGGGACATCAAAGTTCTTGTTGTTGAAGAGGTAGAGACGGAAGTTACACAAACCAGCTATATACAAGGAATCCAACTTTGGATCATGGTGAAGCTGTAGAGCTGGGATCTCAATGAAGAGGGTAGCTGTGGAGTCCATCGCCAATGTCTGAGAATGATGTGGAAGGTACAAAACGGGGTGAGAATTTCAAGAAATTCTCAGTAGGGTCTATGTATAATGGTTAGCTGACGTCACATACATTCTCAGTTGCCTTGGGTTTTATTTAATTATAAAAACATGTGTTCAAACTGAAATATTCATTCAAATGACTTCAAGAAAATGTTTGGTCCGAGGCAAGGTTTAGTTTTACTTTATATGGCACGATAAACAAAATAGATTACTAATAATGATATATAGAATAATAAATAGCATAAATAAATATATAGCAGTAAGCAAACATAATAGACAACTGTAAACATATTGACACAATGATTTCATGTAACCATGCAGTCATGTAATCATGCAGACTTAAGCATGAACCTTTCTTCATAAGCATTTTCCATTACTTTTCATCATTTTCCATCTCTTGGTCCCCTGGGAGTTCTTGGCCATTTAGACTCCTGGGTAATAGTCTGCTTTTCAGGATCGAGCTCGTTCCTATACAGGAATGCCAGGTTTACTTTTCCTGACCTTCCCACTGATCTATTCCCCTTAACTTCTTATCCGGGGCTGGCTCAAGTAGCATGGAACTTTCATAGAGACATAATCCTTTTCATAACTTTCATAACTTTCTTAAAAATGCACATGCATTAACATCTAATTCATAACTTGTACATGGGTTCTACCGAAATTTTGGCAGCATAACGGAACGTGTCCGATTCCACATGAATAGTGCCAGCATACCAGAACATTTATACAATTGCAATTTCAGTTTAGAGCAGCAATTATGCATATACATTCATAGATTCATTCAATAGTTTCAACAAAATATCAATAGGGTTTTTAGCTCATTCTGCCTTATTCTGCCCGGTTATGTCATATCCCACCTTTATTTCAATTTAACTCATTTAAACCTAATTTTTGGACATGTTGTAGCCTTATGTGTCTAGTTTCTAACCTCTTAGGTCCCATCTAATTTTGATATCTACAACTCAAGATATCTAGATTTTATTTCGGCCTGCCCAATGGCTAGCCAGAATCAGGTAACTAAAACTAAAAATCCACTAAAAATTGAAAACTGACTCAAATTACACGAAATTGGACTCATATTAAAGCTAATAGGGTAAAGTTTCATTTACAAAAAGTTACATTCCATTTGACTTAGTAGGGTTCGAGTTACAAGCCCCGAATTCTGACCTTACTAAATTGCCCTGTTCTGGCCCGGTTTGGACATAGGGCAATTTTCTTGGATCACTGGGGACAACTGGGACCTTATCTAATTTTGAAATTTTTATGAGACATTATTATATGTGTAATATTTCTAAAAAAGTTGGTTCCACTCATTTTCAAGTAGTATAGGGCGAGTTCTACCCTGAACAACCCAGTCTGCCCAGAACCAGAGTCAAAACCCTAGGTCGAAATTCAAAAAATCATATCTCTCTCAATTATAATCCAAAAGCCTTATATGATATATCTATGGAAAGCCCTAGATGTCTAGTTTCATATAAAAATAGTTCCACCCAATTTAATTGGCTGTAGGCGGAGGCATACACTCCGCCGTACGGACTGCCGAGGGTTTTTGGTCCTCTAACCCATCAGCTCTTTCTATTTTCATTCTTTCTTGCTTCCACTTCGGTTTTAATCAAACAAACAGCCCAAAACCAATCACATATCATCATAAACATTCATTTAACACATCAAAGAAGGTGAAAATAATCCAAGCCCAGCCAGCCAAGTCCACAAATTTGATGCAAGTATTAAACTCCTACCTTTGTTTCAAGTGATTTTGCTGGATTTTGAAGGCTTGGATGAGCAAAGCTTGAATTGGCTTGATGTTGGCTGGAGTTTTGTGTGTGAAGAAGAGAGAAAGAGAGCTGAATGAGAGGAGAAAAGTGGCGCAAACAAAGGGGGTCAGAATGTGTGATAAAGGAGCAGAAAAATCTGATTGCATGTAGTGGTGTTTAGGTAGCTTTTTCTTGAATTTCATTGGCTTAGAATGCTTGGCTGAACTTCTTCATGTTTTGGTGGCCTTTGTTGCGCCACCTTTAGGTGATAAGTGGCTGAGTTATCAGCCACTAAAAATAGGGTTTAAAGCTTGCAATTCTATTGGTCCGGTTCCGACAGTTTAAAATACCGTAATGTTACTGATTTTCTTTAAACCGGTAAATCGATTTTCAATAAAATTTTATGAAATCTCCTATACTCTAACTTAATTATCTCTTATCTAAACTCAAGTAATTGCCAATCAATTGAGTCTAAATAATTGTTTAACCGAATCTTAATTATTCTCAATTATTCGATAAAACCGAATAATTAGGCGAAAAACGGTTGATGTTACACCATGTCCAACTTAGGGACATTAAACTAAAGTGCTTATTGGGAGATAACTTAATTTTTCTAATCTTTCTTTGATTTCTTTTAATTTTTTCTTTTAAATGGAGTCCTTTTAGTTCCTCTTTGGATTTAGGCAGAATTTTAGTTTTGAATAATTTTAATTCACCTAATTTTGTTTGTTTTGTTTTGTACGTTTATTGAAGCAAATAGGAAATGCATAAGTGAAAGAAGAAGCCACATTAGGCATGCAGCAGAAAAACACAGAATATGCATTAGCAACAGCGCATTATAGGGCACTGCCTTGCATTATAGCACAACCCGAGTTTTACAATATATAAAAAACAGAGAGACATGCGTTGGGGAGTAACTTTCCTTGCCTTCCCCTTTTGATTTTGTTTTCATGCATTAGGGACAATGCATGATTTAAACTTGGGGGTTGGGAAAGTCCATTAGTGCACTTTCTCATTTGTTCTTATTTCCTTTTAATTTAGTTTAGTAGGTTGTTAGTGTTTTTAGTTTCAATATTTTGCCAAAAAAAAACCAAAAAGAATTTTGTTTTTAGTCCTTGTTCCCAGTGTCTTTTTATTAGTTGACTAGATGTTGTAATGCCTATTCCTATAATATGAAATATTGCTCTATTTGTTAACTTTTAAGTAACTTTGGATCCTGATTTGAGTCTTGAAAATCTTCTTATGCTTTTACTATTGAATTGAGAAGAATCATTTTCTTGCACTTTGATAAGAGTTAGCAACTTAAGATAGATGATCTTTATGCTTTTATACTTTATTTAGGTTAAGACATACATTCTTGCTCATGTGAATCTTTCTTGATATATGTGAGTGAATCTTAGCCATAGAGATGATTTAGCCCACGTTTGGTAGCCACGATTAAGCCTCATTACCACCCTTTATTATTGATCCTTAGTCACCCAATTTGTGCCTTAAAACCTATTTTTGGATTGAACCACATTATAAGCCTAATGTCCTTCCTTTCTTTTCCCTCTTTGATCCCATGCTTATCCTCAAGCCTTAACTTCAAAACACATTTGAATAAGGTAATACCTCCACTACCACAACCTCATATTTTCTAAGTTCAAAAGTGGAGTGAGAAAATAATTGAAAAAAAAAAAGAAAAGAAAGAAAAGAAAGAAGGAAGGAGGAATAAAGAGTAAAAAAAAAAAAAAGAGAAAAGAAAAGTTGGCAATACAAATAAAATAAAATGCCAAGATTCAATAAGAAAAGTATGATGGTTGTCAAGCAACTAAGGTAGGGGTACCCCAAGGAGAATGAGTTAAGGGTGAAGGTTTCTTAAGTTGAGAGTAATATTGAGCTTAAATGACTATTCTATCATACCTCTTACCTGGCCTACCATTACAAGCTAAAAAAAAGTCCTTCTGATCTTTGGCTAAGTGACATTTATGTCGAAATAGAGAGAGACGATTATTGATATTGTGATATTTTTTGCTCTTCTTAAATATTGCATGGGCATAGGATGAGTCTATTCTTCGTTGCTTTTCCCATATACACATACACTTGATCCATTCTTTCAATAATGTGATTGCATAATTAGATGATCTCGATACTTAGAGTTGGATTCTTGGTGATTTTTTAGTTAAGTTATAGAGCAGTGATGAGGAATTCAATAGGCAACAACTCCTACCTAACCGTTTTGTGTATTTAGTCTTTTATGTTACTAATTTGTTTCACTCTTTTATTTTTCTTTATTCTTGGTTTTAGTTTTGTCTAAGTCTTGCTCAGGGACAAGCAAGTTCTTAACTTGGGAGTTATGATAACTTCCGTTGATGAGTTATATTTTTAGTTAATTTTTATTTAATTCAGGACGTAGTTGTTTAGTTCAGTTACTATTTTGTTTTATTTTAGTTAAGTAGTTTAGATTAGGTGGTATTTTTATTTATGGCTATTTTTTTTATATTTTGGATACTTCTTTTGGGCTTATTTTTTATTGTCATAAGGTACAAGCACTCAAATTGAAATTTGGAGCCATCACAGAGCTTATTTTGCATGAAATTAGCATCTTTTAGCATTGAAAATTCGATATATAGCTCTTTAGAAGTTGGATTATGATGATTCAAGATTCTTTGGAAATAAGAGAAAAAGATCTCCAACTTTGAAGTTAAACACTTTTTTTAGTTCTAGAGTCTTCTAGGAGAAATAGGCAAAAAAAGATTTAAGCTTCATCTTGTCTTTGATGTTGTCAAGTCTAACCTTTTATCAGTATTTCACCCATACCATGAGCTACAGAACTCCAATTGCAGTGGTTCTTATTGTGTTGGAAAGCTTACTCAAAGATCTACAATTGCTATTTCTACCTCTGAAGGCAAATTCCAATTATTTTAATTGTGATAGAGCTTGGAAATGTGTAAAAGAGGTTAGCACTATCAAGCAAGTGTGCTATAGCGCAAACCAGAGCGCTATAGCGTGCTCCCATTTCTGTAATTCGTATCATTCTTGGATGCTGCACTACAGTGCAACCCTTTTGCGTTATAGCATGACCCCAACTACAGAAATTAGTGGGCTCGGGCTGAATTTCGAAAAAGGGGATCCGTACACTATAAAAAACCATAACTTAGATCAGAAATAGATCCCTAGACATGCGTACACACTTCTGAAGATAGAAGACTTCTTCCAGAAATGTTGAAGGCAAAGATTCAAGGATTCCAGAGCTTAAACTTATCTCAGAGAAATCCATATTCTTCCGAATCTCTTATCTCTAACCTATATTCTTTATGGCATTTTGTTCTTTTGTCTTTTCGTCCTCATCTTCCTCAGTTGTTTTCTTTTCTTTAGTCATGAAACTAATTTTCTTTTGCTAAGGTATTAATAGACCCTTTTGTATGATAATTTTATTTATGAATTAATGTTAATCTTGTTTCTATCTCAATTGTTTAGTGTTTTTGTTTGTGCTTAATGCCTTTAATTGCTTGATCACCAATTAATTGATTTGGAGATTTACAATAACTCAAGAAAAGGTTTGTGAATAAAGCCTCTTAATATAAACACCATAAGTAGAGCGAAAACTAGAGATAGGCAAATGCGGTTCATGCGATCATCATAGAAACCCATAAAGCTTCAACCTTTACCTAGATCTGGTTGTACTAAGAGATTAGGCAATCAATTTAGGATAAAGAGTATTGCTTGACCTCGAGAGAGGCTAGGAGTAAATTAAGGTGAACTGACCGTGAGTCAATTAAGATAGGAACTGACTAACATAAATTCATAGTAATTGCATGGAACATGACACCTCAAGCTTTTGAATTATAATTCAATGGGGGGCCACCATATGAAACTCTCTTGCCTGGATCACTCAACAATGCCCTTAAAGGGACTGCTTATGGTAACAACTTTACAAAACCTAGGATTATGAGTTCTACACGTACACTTGAGCTGGGATGACTAATGTCATTGAACCTACTCACTATCATGTTCTGATAAATGAGATTGACTCTCCTCATGCAATATATGTGCCTCTAATAGCCTTTGTTGCCACCCAATATGCAATGCTTTCTTTGTTGCAATTTGCTTAATGAAGGACAAACCTAAGACCCATTCAAACTACAGGAAGCACTTTTCCTACCTAGAAAAATGGGATGCATCATATATGAAGCATATAGAAAATGGGACAAGTGTTGTAAGTGATAAGCTCTAAGATTATAGGTTAGCCAATGAAAGTTCTCCAGGTTTATGTGTAGAATTAATATGGTGTGAAGCATTAATCGGCATGCCAAGTTCTTTATGGAAAAGAACACTGGAATGAATACATTTCAATGTATAGTAATAGTATTAATTTAATACTTTCGATGTCTCGTGGTTAGATGCATGCATGCTTTGACTTTGCTTTTCAAAGTATTATTATCTAACCAAGTGTTAGAGAAGGTGAAAGACGAAGGCTAGTTTTCATGTTGAGATAAACCAATTGATAAATAAATCAATGGACAACAAAGTATAGTGTGGAGGACATGATAGTAATATATTTTTATGGTGTAATATCTATATTTAAAATCAAGTCAAAGTGAATTGGAGTTACCCCACCCTATAAGTAGGCACCAGAAGAAGATGAACCTTCATAAGGAACCAAAAGATTTAAAGCTAGTAAGGGAAAATCTTATCCTGAGCAAGGAGAAGGATTCTTTTAGGATGATACGTGGCCTTGAATATGTAGACTGAGAAGATAAGACGTATATTTGTGAAAGATTGTATTCCTTAGACGTTGAGTATAAGATTGTCAAGGATCCTATCATATGAAGAGAATGAAAAGAAGTAAGAAAGAACAACCTTAAATGCATCAAAGTGAATGATCCATTTATATGTGCCTCTCCTCTTATTGGAATGGGGAAGATGTTGAGGGCTCCTTAGTCACTTCTTGCATACTTCAAGGCAAAGGAACTCTAGCCATAACAATTTGCAAGAGAAAAAGGATTATGTTGATTTTGGAACTGATTCCTCGATATGTTGCTTTGACAAGGATTAATAGTGATATCGTATAAGTGTTTTATCAACAGCTAATGCTAAGCTTGGTGTAAAGGATATTGGTTTGAGTATTGAATGCCCTTCTTCTAACCTTGTTGGCTTCAAGCACCACGATCATTCTTGGGATGGATACTATAAGCTCCAATGCCCCTCTGAAATCTTCTCATAACTTAAGATGTTTCAAGCTTTAAGGTTTCGATGACTATCAAATCAAGCTTTAAGTAAATCTTCTATCTGAGAATGACTTGTTTTGATTAACTGCACTCTTTTTTGTGAGCAAAATCATTTATCTCGAGCTTAAACAATTTTTATATTAAACAAACGCCTTAATCCATTGTATCTCTATTGAATATACTTATGTTGGAATAACTGCTTTGTGCTTTATTTGTCTGCTCACTTAGGAAGTAGAAAGAAAGTTCAGAAGGATGTTTGTGTAGTATCACAAAGGAAAATGTGCCATGAGAAGGATGACTTCATTCAGAAGAATAATCATCAGAAACATGCTTCTTGTGAAGTATCTCACCTTCAAAGCTTTTTCTAGACGATTCATTGATAAATTCAAAAAGTCAAATATGATGTGACAAGATGCAAAATAAGTGCTGATAAATCTGAAAAGTTGGTGAACATTTCAATGGCTATTTTTCCTCTTCTGTGTCATTTTTACTTGTTGAAGAAGAAAACTGCATTTTTCTCTTTCCAGTCATGGACTAGTGGATCAAAGAGGCACAATGCTCAAGATCTACATGCTTCAACAATCATATCTCGAAGTCTACATAAAGCTAGAAATCAAAGAAGAAATGGTTAGACTAATTGAATATTTTTCGGTGTGTCAAAGACCTTCTTCTTTTAACCTTCTCAATCTTCTGAATCATCAAAAAGTTACTCATCGTAACTTTAGCTTGTCTTCTATACTGATTTGTATTAGATAATATTTTCACTTTGAGATTTTAGATAAGTCACAAACACTTTGTGCTTTGTTGATTATACAAGCCCTTAGAGCTTAAGCATGAGTGTTGCAAATACAAACCAAAAACCTCCTCATAATTGTAACCAGACCCGTTAGTGGTCATTGGGAGCTTGGAGAAGCTATGATGAAGACTAGTCGTGCTTAGCTTGAATAGGTTTGAGAAAACTACTCTATTGTATAAGCTTCGAGAGGGTTGAGAAAGAATACTCGCGTATACCAGCTTGGAGAAGCTTAGAAAAAGAATACTTAATATATACAAATCTCAACAAAGTGTTGGAGACTGGAAGTAGGCAAGTGGTTGGCCGAACCAGTATAAAATTCTGCTATGTGAATTTTTCTATCCCTTATCTCTTTATGAATTTATTTTTACTAAGTTATTATATCTGTAGGCAATCTTTTATTCAATCTGATCATATTCTCTAATAAACAAAAATAACTTATACTACTAACCAAACAACTTTCGCTTTCCAAGTACAAGACTTGAGAAATGTGCATTAAAAAAGTTTCAGGTAAGCACGATTCAACCCCCTTCTCGTGCCACCATTATCAACAATTGGTATCAGAGCCTAACTCTAGGGTTGAACATCCTAACAGTTGCAGAGGACAAAGATCCAACAAATGGCACAAAAGATAAATTATATTGTTGAGGGTCACTCTATTAACCATCCTCCTTACTTTAATAGTGAAGACTATCCATACTGAAAGGACAAAATGAGGCTCTTCATTGAGTCCACAAGCATAGACATGTGGGAAATCATTGAAGATGGAGATTATGCTCCAACCATAGAACAACCAGCACCTTAAGAAGCTGCTGATCTAGAGTAGGCCCTACTAGTGATTGTCAGAACCATTTCTAGAAGCCAATAGACTGACTAGCATAAGGCAAAAGTACAAATGAATGCCAAGGCTAAATATCTTCTAACCTGTGCCTTGAGCAAAAGTGAGTATGACAAAACTCATGTGATTCTGTTAAGGAAATTTGGGATAGACTACAAGTCCTCCATGAAGGAATTGATCAAGTAAAGAGACTAAGATCAGTATGTTAGTTCATCAATATGAGATGTTTAAAATGTTAGAGCATGGAAACATTGAGGAAATGACAACTAGATTTATGCATATCATAAATCAGTTGAAGGCTTTGGGCAAAAAGTACACAAATGCCAAAATGATAAAGATTCTAAGAAATATTTTAAAGGCCTAGCATCCTAAAGTAATAGCTATTCAAGAGGCTACGGACTTGAACATACTTGGCTTAGATGCACTCATTGGCTCTTTGAAGACTCATGAGATTGAACTTAATATAGTCTCGAAGAGTTTACTAGCAAAGAAAATTTCATCGCACTAAAGTCTACTTAGAAAAAGACCAACACCTCTAAGGCCATGAAGGCTTCAGAAGAGTCAGAAGAAGATAAAGAAAACTCCACAGAGGATGATGATGATGAGATTGCTCACTTGGCAAGGAGGGTATCAAAAGCGTGGATCAAGAGGAAGAAAAAGAGCTTTGTCCCTAAAAAGGACAAGAAGGGCAAGGCCAAGCAAGATGAAGTTATTGGCTTCAAATGCAAGGAGCCTGGACATGTCAGATTAGAATGTCCTAGACTAGAAAAAGCCTTTAAAAGGAAGACCACAAAGAAGAAGGCCATGATGGCCATATGGGAAGATTTAGATGAAGAGCAAGAGAACACAGAATCATAAGAAGATGAAAAGATATTAGCGAATCTCTGCTTCATGGCTGATATTGTAACACCCCAACTTGAGTTGCAATTACCCGTCGAAACTGAAATCTAAAAAATTCTGAATGTGAACCCTATGCTTCCTTGGAGGGCTACAGGATTGAGACATTTTCTCAATATCAAAAGTCCCATTAATGGTTCCCTAGGCATCAATGAGTTAAAAAGGGATTTTTAATGAATTTTAAGGAATGGATAACCCCTTCATTCTCAACCCTCAAGTTTATAAAAATGCAAGTTTTCGAAGGAATGTACTAATACCCAAAAGTTGGATTTTGATTCCTAAGGATTTCGAATTTTTAGATATTTTTATTGAATCCAAATGGGAGGTATTCCCTTCTTTACATTTATGTTTTAAAGTAACTTCATTAACTTAAAATAAGTTAATGGAGAATAAAGTTAAAGGGACATTAACATAACTTCATTAACTTAAAATAAGTTAATAGAGAATAAAGTTAAAGGGACATTAACTTAAAATTAAAAATTAAGAAATGTAAATAAGTCTATGCAATATCCTGGACCTGGGAAAGGACTGCAGAAGGAGGAACCAAGTTTTTGGAGTTGATAATCGATTACAGAGGACCTGTAATCGATTACAATCCTCTCTGTATGCCCACGGGTTAAAATTTTTCGTATGGTAATCAATTACCAAAGATAGTAATCGATTACCCCTTCTGGGTCAGTGGTAATCGATTACCAACTCTTTGGCTATGGTAATCAATTACCAGTTCTTCGTGATAATCGATTACCATTGGTCAGTATATAAGTCGAGATGCGTCCCTCCCCTTCATTTCGTGATTTTCTTTCTCTCTTTACCTTTCAAATTCTTTCCCTTCTTTCTAAAACATATTTCCCTTCCTTCTTAAACCCAATTCTTCACATCTTTCCATCTAATTACACCATTCCCACTCATTTAATCTCAATTTCTTTCTTTAATCTCAATTCATACCCTCATCCAAAAATCAACACATTTGGTGTTGGAGCTTAGAGGAGGGACACCAAGGCTCCTAAAGTTTTCCTCTTCCTTTCTCCCTTCAAAAAGGTAATCTTCAAACTCTTTTGCTCTTCCTTTCCTATGAATTATGAATTGTTTCCCCTATAGTGAGTTCCTGGAGAACCCTAGGTTAGAAGAATTAGGGATTTTCATATCTAGAAGTAAATTAGATTAATCCTTAGTCTAAGTGACTAACCTTGAATTACATTGCCATTTTATTAATAATAAATACCACTGGAGGATTGGCTTTGGCTCTAAATTCATGGGATTGGGATTCTGCTATTGGCATTAAGTCTGTGAGTAGATAGATTATCTCTATCTTAGTTTTAACGTATTTTGTTTATATACAAACATATGCAAATGATTCGGTATGTCTAAGCAGTATAATTTAAATTTTGGCCGTTTATCTATTTCTACTTGGTCACATGAGACAATGACTTGATTTTCGAAAGGAAAAATGTGGTAAACGTTTATTACATTGGTTTCCTATTAAACTTGGAAAATTATCCTTGTTTTGAAAGAATTTGATATACTTAATGGTATATGGCTTGATATGGATTGCTTTGCATCTGATTTATGAATGGTTATGAAAAAGGTGAAATGAAAGGTTTTTAGATAAAAGCTTTTGACTTTTGTTCATTTTTTATTTATTAAAGTTTTAAAGCTTTATTTTTCGTTGAAGATATGATTTTATTGTTTTATATACGGTATATTGGTACGTTTTATAAGAATCATCATTAAATGTTCTGTATAATGGAAAAAGAAAGACTTGGGAAAGTCTAGGCCAGGATCTGTAGGCCAACGGTAGCAGGCGTTAGCCTTGGGTGCACCTAGGATGATGTATTACACAGCCATTCAAGGGCGTGGTGCGTGATGGACATTACACGGCCATACACATAGTGTGGTACATGATGGAATTTCATGGCCACTAAAAGAGTGGTGCGTGCCTGACTTCGGGATTCACACGAAGGAAGGGCCACCTCAGCGTGATTCCTGCCTAATTATCCTAGACTAGATGGACTCTATGTTTTTGAAAAAGAAAATTTGGATAATGTTTGATTAAGATTTCTATTTTGGTTTTATTATTCATATTATTGTATTACCTTAATATCTATAAGTTTGCACATTGTCTCATGTGGGTTAGGGACACTCTATTTCTCACTAAGTTTCATAAACTCACCCTGCTGTTTCTTTCTCTTTTTTTTCAGATACAAGTGTTCTAGTAGAATCTAATCCTTTAGCTCTTGTGATTAAATTCCGAGTTTTGTGGATCAGCCCTTCTCTATTTAAGGGTATTTTATAAATGTATATGTTTGAGAACTCTTAGATAGTGGTAGCTCCATAATACTACAAGCAAGGTTTGACCCTTGCTAGCGTATTAAACTGAATATTGGACATTGATGTATGTTAGACCGAATTGATTATTACATGTTTGATTCTGAATTAAAAATGAAAATGTTCTGTAACTTTCTGTATTGGTTTATAAATATATATGATGAGATTGATGTGCTTAGTGAATAATTTTGTTGTGTGCTGAGGGGTGCATTCTGAGAATGCTTGGATCCCTGGTGGAAGAGTGTGCTTGTTAACTTGCAGGACGAGTACTCATATTTGGAAAATATCCGTAATAAAGAGGAAACTTTGTTCGATTGTCATCAAATCTTGTATGAAAGGCTTGCTAGGGAGCGTGCTTCCTAAGTGCCGATCACAGCCTAGATTGGGTCGTGATAGATATAATTTTTGAAGAAGAAACTAAGGTAACAGATTCTGAACCCGAACTTACTTATAAAAATCTTCAAAAAGCTTATGATGAACTTTTAGATGATTCTTAATTACTTACATCTCATTATGCTTCACTAAAGAAAAACATTCAAAAATTGGCCTTAGACTTTAAAATACTGAGCTTTCAAAAGAAAAAATCCTTCTCTAAAAGAATGTCACTACCCTAATGACTGAAATTTCTGAAGTAAGTCAGAGCACATCTTTTGATGTTTCTGAATTGTGAAAAACTATCAAGCTTCTTAAGTCAGATCTTGAGAAAATGGTAAATGCCTCCAAGAGCTTAGATCTTATGCTTGGAAGTTAGAAACCATATTTTGACAAAATAGGACTTGGGTATGAAAAGAAAGATAATGAGAAATCATCTAAAGATCCTCAAAATAAATTCCCTGCCTGCATATATCCAAAAGGAAGGCAAAATAGAAAGTGAAAATTCCCAAGAAATCAACTAACACAAAAGAAACCAAGAAAATATGGGTACTGAAGGTGAATATTACTACTAATGTAGGTGTATCTTAAATCACAACACTAGAAGGAAAAGAAGTGGTATATGGATAGTGGATGCTCTAGACATATGACTAAAAATAAATCATGATTCAGAAACCTCAAACCTAAAAATGGTGGAATGGTGAAATTTGTGGATGGTATCAAATATAGAATCATGGACATAGATAATGTTGGTAAGAATGATTCTGATTTGATTACTGATATTATGTTAGTAGAAGGATTAACCCACAACCTTCTTAGCATTAGTCAGTTTTGTGACCAAGGCTACAGAGTTGTGTTTGAACTTTCTCATTGTGTAATTAAAGATTCCATATCTGACAAAATTATTCTCACTGCTAAAAGGCATGATAATATTCACGTATTATATCTAGATGAAATCCTCGATCAAAGTGTAAAATGCTTAGCACTCTTTGTGAATGAAAAGTGGTTATGGGACAAGAAACTTGGTCATGCTCATGAGTCAAAAAAAATCTAGTTAAAGGTTTAGCAAAGATCAGTTTTGATAATGACTCTACCTGTGAGTATTGTTGGAAAGGTAAACAAACCAAAAGTTATTTCTACAATAAAATGTAGACTCGACTATTAGACCACTTAAACTTTTACATCTTGATCTTTTTGGACTAACTAGAATTGTTAGTGTAGGTGGTAATAAATATGGTCTAGTCATTATAGATGACTTTTCTAAATTCACATGGGTATTATTTCTAATCCATAAGGATGAGGCTTATGAGGCCTTCAAAATTTTTTGAAAAGAGTTCAAAATGAAAAATGTTTTTGCATCACTTCCATTAAATCAGATCATGGTGGAGAATTTGAAAATCATTTGTTTGAAATTTTCTGTAATGAAAACAGCAATTTGCATAATTTTTCTTCTCCTAGACTCCTCAACAAAATAGGGTAATGGAAAAGAAGAATAGATCTTTACAAGAAATGGCCAGAACTATGCTTCTTGAAAGTGGTTTGACAAAAAGATTTTGGGTAGAAGCAGTTAATACTGCCTACTACATTCAAAATCGTATTTTCCTAAGGCTAATTCTCAAGAAACCCCCCCCCCATGAATTATGGAAAGGAAGAAAACCCAACATTTCATACTTTCATGTATTTGGATCTAAATGTTTCATACTTAACACTAAGGACAAGCTTTCAAAGTTTGATCATAAGTCTAATCTTGGAGTCTTTCTGGGATATTCATTTGTGTCAAAAACTTACAACGTATACAATAAGAAAACTCAGACAGTGGAGGAAACCATACATATTACTTTCAAAGAGAAAAAAAAAATGATGTGGATCAAAAAGTTGTAGATTTGGAAGATGGAATGGAGAATTTGTTTATGGATGAAAATGCTCAGCAAACTTTACAATTAGCTACTAGGAATAATAATGAATTTTGTGACTTGTGTAACATCCCCACTTTCGTAAGCAGAACATAATGGAAACTTTGAATTATTTCTCTTAGGCAATGTGAGAATTTCTCTAGCAACACTATGCGATGACGATCCTTACACTTGGAATTATAGGGTAGTGTAACACTGCCGTTGAAAATATAGCACTGCCATATGTTAAAAATTAAAAAATGACAAAAGTGCTCAGAATTTTTAGAAATTATATTTTGACCCTAAAGAATTATTTCCACAATAACCCTAGAACTTTTCATAAAATGACTTTTATATCCCCACATCTGTAGAATTAGCATAATGGAGTTTTAAGCGGAGCAGAATCACGTGGCGAAATCGTAGAGGTTTAAATCTTTGCCGATTGGGCCGCGGGAGTAGTCAGGTATGAAATGACATGGGGTGCCCTTGGACTTGCTCAAAATTACGGAAATGCCATTAATTACAGAAAACAGAAAACAAAAAGGCTCCGAATTTACGCAAATGTCTAATTTACGCCATTAGTTCACTTATTCGATTTCAATAGTTATGTAAGGATAATTAGGAGTTAATTAAATATTAATTAATAGTTAATTAGATATTAGTTAGAGAGATTAGGCTTAAGATAAATCAAAATGAACATGTAGATATCTTACAAAACTATTAAGTAACATTTTATTGATTTGGAGGGAATCGGTAAAGATTCGGTATTTTAAACTGCCGGAGCTGAATCAATAGAATCACACACCAAGAACCCTAACATGAGTGGCCAAAATTTAGCCACTCCTCCCCCCGTGTAAGGCGCCACTTTGCTGCCCACTTTGTGAAAGAAAGTGGCCAAATACTTACCATGAATATAACCACCAATCATGAGTTAAGCTTCCAACTACCACTACCAATAAATGATAATTTTCTTTCTTTCTTCCCTCACTTTTGCACCACATTCAGCAGCCTCCTCCCCTCTTCTTCTTCTTCTTCTCCTTCCTTTCTTTCCTTACCTCCATGATCAAGAGCTTCAAGCTCAAGATTGGAAGCCTTCTTGACCTCAAATCCTCTTGCTCCTTTTATGAAAATTAATCCTTATTCTCTCCTCTACAAAACCCTTCTAACAATTTCATGATTTAGCATTAAGTGGTGTCCCTCCAGCACCATTTATGGCACTGCCATGAGAGGGGAAGAAGGTTAGGATGTTGCTCTTGCCTTCCTTGCATCCATGGTTTCAAGGATTTTGAGGTAGGCAGCTCAAATTCTTAGTTGTTTGATGTATCATGTAACTATGTGGCTACTGTGTTCCTCTTATGCCATACTTGTATGATGGTACTTTGATGTTTTTCTAGTGATTTGAGATGAGAAAAATTCATTTAAGTTGAAGAATTTATCAAAAACTCAAAAAGGAGCTAAGCAAAATCTGTTTTGGTGAGAAAACCCTACGGCATCCGTACCGGTGGAGTGTACGGCTCTGCCTACAGCCATAGAAAGTGGATGAATCTATTTTTATATGAAACTAGACATTCAGGGCTTTCCATACATATAAATTATAAGGTCATTGGATTAGTATTGAGGGAGGTATAAATTTTTGAATTTGGACCTAGAAATCTGGATTCTAATATGGGCAGTATGAGTTGAGAAGAGTGTAACTCACCCTACACAACTCTAAATTGAGTGCAACTAATGCTGTTTGAAAGCTAACATGTAAAGAAACATCCCATAAAAATTTCAGGGCCAGATTTGTTTCCATTTGTTCCCAGCATATCAATGAATTGGACTTAAGTTCAAACCAGGCTAGAATAGAGTAGTCCAGTAGGGTCAAGTTACAAGGTTTATATCTCAAGATATACTCATGTAAATAATATGCAACTTATTGAAAATAAATTTGTCCTATTATCTTTAATTTGGTATAGATTTCGTATGGTTTCACGTAGATTCCTATTTTTAGTGAATTTTTACTTTTAGGAGTGTAATTCTGGCTAGTAACTAAATAGGCTGAGGCAAAATTTAAATATCTTGAGTTATACAAATCAAAATGAGATGGGACCAAAAGGGTTGAAAACTAGACACATAGGGCTATGATATATCAAAAATGCAGGTTTAAATGAGTTGTATTGGACCAAAGGTGGATTATACAAAATTCGGACAGAACTAAATAGGATTGGCAGAAATGACCAAATTGATAATTTCACAAGTATTAGTGAACATATAAGGCTTGAGTTGAGGGTTGTAAGTTTTACATTGATAGATATGTTAGATTGATTATATTGCTATGACTGATTTGTCCGTGGGAGCTAGCACTATTCATGGGAAAGTAGGTTTGATCCATTATGCTACTAAAATTTTGGCAGAAATATGTGACTCATATGAATGTTATAAATATTTATGTTATGCTCATAAGGTTCATACATGCAAGGATGGGTTTAAGTGTGATATGAAGTTATGAGAACTTATACTATGGGTGATTATACTTTGAATATATTCACATTTACGTGTCATGTTCATGTACATCATGCATGCAAGCATGATTAGAATCTGATATAAGAAGTAAGACGTGAGGCATATCCATGAATACACAAAGTATTCGCATGCATGATAAGATATGGAAAGGAAAAGATAATAAGAACTTGCAAGATGGACGTACTAAGCTACCACATGAGGCATGGCATAGGCCCAGCTACATGGGCCAGAGCGGTACTATCTAAGACTTGGGCTAGCCCTTGACTAGAATTAATGGGAATAGATCGGTGTAAGGGTCGGGGGAAAGTAAACCCGTTAGTCACATATAGGTACGAGCTCGGACTTGAAAAGCAGGCCATTACCCAAGGGTAAGAGAGGCCACTCACCTCCAAGGGACCAAGCATAGAAGAGCAAAGTTAAGTGGCAAGTTAAAGAAAGATACGAATTAAGTCAAGTGCACTTGCATACAATCAAGTATAAGTATCTATATGTGCATCACCACTTACCTCGTTAAGTCATAACATTATTGTGATTCTTGTTGAAGCATATTATACTATTCGTATTTCCGTGTTTGTCATATGATATGGCAAGTGGTTGTTAAAATATAACCTGCTTCGAGAAAGGTATTTTCAACTTAAAAATTGAACCACTAATTGTTTATACGTGCTCATATTTTCATAATAAACCGAAGCGGCTGGAATGTTTATGATGACACTATAAGATTGGGTTGAATTTACCTACTGAGAACCTTGGGTTCTCACTGCCTGCTTGTATGTTTTTCTTTTTCGTTAACATTCCAGCACTCAAGTTGGAAATCAAGTGCAAGGCGAAATACAGGGACATTCACTAAGGAAGACCCTGGCGTAAACCAGACCAAGAGGCTATTAAAGCTAGCTAATGACTAGTCGAAAGCAAATGCTGTGTATTATGTTAGTCACAATATCTTTTAAATTGTAATTATTCTAATCTCTGTGTATTAGAGACGATGAAATTTGCGAACTATTATTCGGTAATAAAGTGTACAATTAAAGGGCCATGTACTATATTTTCCAAACTTAAAGATTTTCTTAGCACAGTGACAACCTCTTAATATAACTCTATGACTCGAGTATGGCTTATATAGTAGAGGATGTTACAACTTGCCTACATATCAACATGTTTCTGATGACATTTCTGAAGCTCCAGGGGATACACCCATCGAGAGTAGATATGTTGGAGCAAGAGATTTGAGAGTTGTTTCTCAAATTCAAATTATTGGTGAACCTTCTCAAGGAATCAGAACTAGATCTTCTCTAAGAGCTGAATCCAACTTGGCTCTAATTTCTGAAATTTAACTAGAAAATATTGATGAAGCTCTACAAGATCAAAACTGGATTAAAGCTATGAAGGAAGAACTAAATCAGTTTGAGAAAAATAAAGTCTGGAATTTAGTCCCTTTAATAAAAGGACAATCTACTATTGGGACAAAATGGGTATTCAAAATGAACTTGACAAATATGGGTAAGTGATTAGAAACAAAACAAGATTAGTGGCTCAAAGTTACAACCAGCAAGACAGCATTGAATATAATGAGACATTTGCTCCCGTAGCCAGAATGGAAGCAATGAGACATTTGCTCCTGTAGCCAGACTAGAAGAAATCAGAATGTTACTTGACTATGTTGTTTATAAAATGTTTGTGTTATTCCAAATGGATGTAAAATCTATATTTTTAAATGGGTTCATATCTGAGGATGTTTTTGTCAAACAACCTCTTAGTTTTGAAAATGAAAACCTTCCTCAGCATGTTTTTAAATTTTCAAAAGTTTTATATGGTTTAGAACAAGCACCTAGAGCTTGGTATGAAAGACTTAACTCTTTTCTACTCAAAAATGGTTTTGAAAGAGGAAAGATTGACACCACTTTATTCATTCTGCATGAGAAAAATAATTTTTTGATTGTACAGATTTATGTTGATGATATCATTTTTGGTGCAACTAATCAAAATTTGTGCAAGAATTTTCTGAGTTTATGCAGGGAGAATTTAAGGTGAGCATGATAGAGAACTAAAATTCTTTCTGGGGTTCCAAATCAAGCAATAGAAGGATAGAATCCTCATTTATCAAGAAAAATATGCTAAGGATATGCTCAAATGATTTGATATGGATAAGGCCAAGAGCATCAATACTCCTATGCATCTTTCTCAAGTTCTATATGCTGATGAAGATGGTGAGAAAGTTTCTAAGAAACTTTACAAAGGTATGATTAGTTCACTACTTTATCTTATAGTTACAAAAGGGGAAAAATATGAGATCCTTATAAAGCGTGGCAAAGAGGTGGAAGATGAAAAGAAGAAGTCCGCCTATGTGGCAACTCCTACTTATGTCCTTCTAATTCCATAGCCATAAAGGGTGAAACCGAAAAAGAAAGAGGAAATAGAGAGGCAATACTTCAAGTTCTTGGAGGTGTTCAAGAAACTGCACATTAATATTCCCTTCTTGGAAGCCCTTGAGCAGATATCGAGTTATGCTAGATTTACGAAGGATATCTTATCTCGAAAAAGGAAGCTCAAGCATGATCAAACTATAGTACTTACCGAGAAGTGCAGTGCCATATTGCAAAATAAGCTACCTCCAAAGCTGAAAGATCCAGGGAGTTTTACCATTTCATGTGATATTAGTGATATTCATTTTGATAAAGCTTTTTGTGATCTAGGTGCTAGTATTAATTTAATGCTTTTATCTATTTTTAGGATGCTTGGGATTAGAGAAGTAAAGCCCACTATGGTGTCTCTATAGCTGGCAAATAGGTCCATCAAACATCCAAGGGACGTGTTGGAGAATGCGCTAGCGAAAGTGGATAAGTTCATCTTTCGGGGTGGATTTCATTGTACTTGATATGGAGAAAGATAGAAAAGTTCCACTAATCCTTGGAAGACCTTTCTTAGCTACTGGAAGAACATTAATTGATGTGGAACATGGGAGGTTTGAACTGCGCGTTCAAGAGGAGAAGGTCACATTCAAGGTGTTCGAAGTAATCGCGCTTCCTTTTGAAACCAACTCTTGCTTTCAAGTGGATGTAGTGGAAGCTAATTTGAGCACTTCAATCCTAGCATCCCATGCCACCTTTTCTTGGAGGTCTAAATTGATGAAGATCAAAGCAAGGAAAAAAATAAAAAGGATGAATGATGATAATCTTAATTTCTACTTGCCATTTAAGCCTAAATCTATCCCATTGATATTTGGGAAGAAGAGCTGCTACCTTGGTGACAAATCACGAAAGAAGGAGAGGAAGCAACCACCATGAATGACAAGATCATGTCCAACTTAGGGACATTAAACTAAAGTGCTTATTGGGAGACAACCTAATTTTTCTAATTTTTCTTTGATCTCTTTTAATTTTTTTTCTTTTAATTGGAGTCCTTTTAGTTCTTCTTTGGATTTAGATAGAATTTTAGTTTTGAATAATTTTAATTCATTTAATTTTGTTTGTTTTGTTTTGTATGTTTATTGGAGCAAATAGGAAGTGCATAAGTGAAGGAAGAAGCCACATTAGGCATGCAACAAAAAAATAGAAAATATGCATTAGCAACAACGCGCTATAGGGCTCTTGCCTTGCGTTATAGCGCAAGGCCAAGTTTTACAATATATAAAAATAGAAAGACATGCATTGGGGAGTAACTTTCCTTTCCTTCCCCTTTTGATTTAGTTTTTATGCATTAGGACAATGCATGATTTAAACATGGGGATTGGGAAAGTCCATTAGTGCACTTTCTTTTTTGTTCTTATTTCCTTTTAGTTTAGTTTAGTAGGTTGTTAGTATTTTTCGTTTCAATTTTTTCCAAAAAAAAAAAAACCAAAAAGATTTTTGTTTTTAGTCCTTGTTCCTAGTGTCTTTTTATTAGTCGACTAGATGTTGTAATGCCTATGCCTATGATATGAAATATTGCTCTATTTGTTAACTTTTAAGTAACTTTGGATCTTGATTTGAGTCTTGAAAATTTTCTTGTGCTTTTACTATTGAATTAAGAAGAATCATTTTCTTGCACTTTGATAAGAGTTAGCAACATAAGATAAATGATCTTTATGCTTTTATGCTTTATTTAGGTTAAGACATACATTCTTGCTCATGTGAATCTTTCTTGATATATGTGAGTGAATCTTAGCCATGAAGATGATTTAGGCCATGTTTGATAGCCACAATTAAGCCTCATTACCACCGTTTATTATTGATACTTAGTCACCCAATTTGTGCCTTAAAACCTATTCTTGGATTGAGCCACATTATAAGCCTAATGCCCTTCCTTTCTTTTCCTTTTTTGATCCCATGCTTATTCTCAAGCCTTAACTTCAAAACTCATTTGAGCAAGGCAATACCTCCACTAGCACAACCTCATATTTTCTAAGTTCAAAAGTGAAGTGAGAAAATAATTGAAAAAAAAAAAGAAAAAAAGAAAAGAAAGAAGGAAGGAGGAATAAAGAATAAAAAAAAAGAAGAGAAAAGAAAAGTTGGCAATATAAATAAAATAAAATGCCAAGATTCAATAAGAAAAATATGATGGTTGCCAAGCAACTAAGGTAGGGGTACCCCAAGGAGAATGAGTTAAGAGTGAAGGTTTCTTAAGTTGAGAGTAATATTGAGCTTAAATGACTATTCCATCATACCTCTTACTTGGCCTATCGTTACAAGTAAAAAAAAGTCGCTCTGATCTTTGGCTAAGTGACATTTATATCGAAATAGAAAAGATGGTTGTTGATATTGTGATATTTTTTGTTCTTCTTAAACATTGCATGGGCATAGGATGAGTCAATTCTTTGTTGCTTTTTCCATATACACACACACTTGATCCATTCGTTCAATAATGTGATTGCACAATTAGATGATCTTGATACTTAGAGTTGGATTCTTGGTGATTTTTTAGTTAAGTTATAGAGCAGTGATGAGGAATTCAATAGGCAACAACTTCTACCTAACTGTTTTGTGTATTGAGTCCTTTATGTTACTAATTTGTTTCACTCTTTTATTTTTCTTTATTCTTGGTTTTAGTTTTGTCTAAGTCTTGGTTGAGGACAAGCAAGTTCTTAACTTGGGAGTTAGGATAACTCCCTTTGATGAGTTATATTTTTAGTTAATTTTTATTTAAATAAGGACGTAGTTGTTTACTTTAGTTACTATTTTTTTTTTTTAATTTTAGTTAAGTAGTTTAGATTAGGTGGTATTTTTAATTTTTGTTATTTTTTTATATTTTGGATACTTCTTTTGGGCCTATTTTGATTGTCATAAGGTACAAGGACTCAAATTGAAATGTGGAGCTATCAGAGAGCTTATTTTACATGAAATTAGAATCTTTTAGCATTGAAAATTCGATATATAGCCCTCCAGAAATCGGATTATGATGATTCAAGATTCTTTGGAAAGAAGAGAAGAAGATCTCCAACTTTGAAGTTGGACACTTTTTTCAGTTCTAGAGTCTTCTAGGAGAAAAAGGCAAAACAAGACTTAAGCTTCATCTTGTCTTTGATGTTATCAAGCCTGACCTTTCATTAGTATTTCAACCATACCTTGAGCTACAAAACTCCAATTGAGGTGGTTCTTATTGCATTAGAAGGCTTACTCAAAGATCTACAATTGTTATTTGTACCTATTAGGATAAATTCCAACTATTCTGACTGCTACAAAGCTTGAAAGTGTCTAAAAGAGGTTAGCACTATCAAGCAAGCGCGCTATAGCACAACTTAGATTAGAAACAAATCCGTAGACACACCTACACACTTCTAAAGATAGAAGACTTCTTCCAGAGATATTGAAGGCAAATATTCAAGGATTCTAGTGCTCAAACTTATCACGAAGAGATCCATATTCTTCCGAATCTCTTGTCTCTAACCTATATTCTTTATGGCATTTTGTTCTTTTGTCTTTTCGTCCTCATCTTCCTCAGTTGTTTTCTTTTCTTTAGTCATGAAACTAATTTTCTTTTGCTAGGGCGTTAATAGACCCTTTTGTATGATAATTTTACTTATGAATTGATGTTAATTTTGTTTCTATTTAATTTTTAGTGTTTTTGTTTATTCTTAATGCCTTGAATTGCTTGATCACCAATTAATTGATTTGGGGATTTACAATAACTCAAGAAAAGGTTTGTGCATAAAGCCTCCTAACATAAACACTGTAAGTAGAGCAAAAACTAAAGATAGACAAATGCGGTTCATGCAATCATCATAGAAACCCCTAGAGCTTCAACCTTTACCTAGATCTGTTTGTACTAAATAATTAGGCAATCAGTTTAGGACAAAGAGTATTGCTTGACCTTGAGAGAGGCTAGGAATAAATTAAGGGGAGTTGACCATGAGTCAATTACGATAGGAATTGATTAATAGAAATTCATAGTAATTGCATGGAACTTGACACCTCAAGCTTTTGAATTATAACGCAAGGGGGGCCACCATATGAAGCTCTCTTAGCCTGGATCACTTGACAATGCCCTTAAAGGGATTGCTTGTGGTAACAAGTTTATTAAACCTAAGATTATGAGTTCTACAAGTACACTTGAGCTGGGATGACTAATGTCATTAAACCTACTCACTATCATGTTTTGATAAATGAGATTGACTCTCCTCATGGAATATATGTGCCTCTAATAGCCTTTGTTACCACCCAATATGCAATGCTTTCTTTGTTGCAATTTGCTTAATAAAGGACAAACCTAAGACCCATTCAAACTACAGGAAGCATTTTTCCTACCTAAAAAAATGGGAAGCATCATATATGAAGCATATAGAAAATAGGACAAGTGTTGTAAGTGATAAGCTCTAAGATTATAGGTTAGGCAACGAAAGTTCTCGAGGTTTATGTATAGAATTAATATGGTGTGAAGCATTAATTGGCATGCCAAGTTCTTTATGGAAAAGAACACTGGAATGAATACATTTCAATGTATAGTAATAGTATTAATTTAATACTTTCGGTGTCTCACGGTTAAATGCATGCATGCTTTGACTTTGCTTTTCAAAGTATTATTTTCTAACCAAGTGTTAGAGAAGGTGAAAGACGGAGGCTAGTTTTCATGTTGAGATAAACCAATTGATAAATAAATCAATGGACAGCAAAGTATAGTGTGGAGGACATGATAGTAATATATTTTTATGGTGTAACATCTGTATTTAAAATCAAGTCAAAGTGAATTTGAGTTAACCCACCCTATACGTAGGCACCAGAAGATGAAGAACCTTGATAAGGAACCAGAAGATTTAAAGCTAGTAAGGGAAAATCTTATCCTGAGCGAGGAGAAGGATTCTTTTAGGATGATATGTGGCCTTGAATATGCAGACTGGGAAAGTAAGACGTATATTTGTGAAAGATTGTATTCCCTAAATGATGAGTATGGGATTGTTAAGGACCCTATCATATGAAGAGAATGAAAAAAAGGAAAGAACAACCTTATATGCATCAAAGATAATGATCCATTTATATGTGCCTTTCCTCTTATTGGAATAGGGGAGATGTTGGGGGCTCCTTGGTCACTTCTTCCATATTTCAAAGCAAAGGAACTCTAGTCCTAACAATCTATAGGAGAAAAATGATTATGTTGATTTTGGATCTGATTCCTCAATATGTTGCTTTGACAAGGATTAATAGTAACATCGGATAAGTGTTTTATCAAAAGCTTATGCTGAGCTTGGTGGAAAGGATCTTGGTTTGAGTATTGAATGCCCTTCTTCTAACCTTGTTGGCTTCAAGCACCACGATCATTCTTGGGATGGGTACTGTAAGCTCCAATGCCCTTTTGAAATCGTCTCATAACTTAAGACGTTTCAAGCTTTAAGGTTTTGATGAATATTAAATCAAGCTTTAAGTAAATTTTCTATCTAAGAACAATTTGTTTTGATTAACCACACTCTTTTGTGAGCAAAATCATTTATCTCGAGCTTAAACAATTTTTATATCAAACAAAGTGCCTTAATCCATTATACCTCTATTGAATATACTTATGTTGGAATAACTGCTTTGTGCTTTATTTGTTTACTCACTTAGGAAGTAGAAAGAAAGTTTAGAAGGATGTTTTTGTAGCATCAAAATGGAAAATGTGCCACAAGAAGGATGACTTCGTTCAGAAGAATAATCATCAGAAACATGCTTCTAGTGAAGTATCTCACCTTCAAAACTTCTTCTACATGATTCATTGATAAATTCAAAAGGTCAAATATGATATGACAAGATGCAAAAGAAGTGCTGATAAATTTGAAAAGTTGGTGAACACTTCAATGGCTATTTTTCCTCTTCTGTGTCATTGTTACTTGTTGAAGAAGAAAACTGCATTTTTCTCTTTCCAGTCATCGAATGGTGGATCAAAGAGGCATAATGCTCAAGATCTACAAGCTTCAACAGTCATATCTTGAAGTCTACATAAACCTAGAAATTGAAGAAGAAATAGTTAGACTGATTGAATATTTTTCGGTGTGTCAAAGACCTTCTTCTTTCAACCTCCTCAATCTTCTGAATCATCAGAAAGTTACTCATTGTAACTTTAGCTTGTAAAATCTTCTATATTGATTTGTATTAGATAATATTTTCATTTTGAGATTTTAGATAAGTTACATACGCTTTGTGCTTTGTTGATTATACAAGCCTTCAGAGCTTAAGTATGAGTATTGCAAACACAAACCAAAAACCTTCTCATAATTGTAACTAGACCCGTTAGTGATCACTGAGAGCTTGGAGAAGCTATGATAAAGACTACTCGTGCTTAGCTTGGAGAGTTTTGAGAAAACTACTCTATTGTATAAGCTTGGAGAGGGTTGAGAAAGAATACTTGCGTATAACAGCTTGGAGAAGCTTAGAAAAAGAATACTCAATATATACAAATCTCAACAAAGTGTTGGAGACTGGAAGTAGGCAAGTGGTTGGCCGAACCAGTATAAAATTCTGCTATGTGAATTTTTCTATCCTTTATCTCTTTATGAATTTATTTTTACTAAGTTATTATATTTGTAGGCAATCTTTCATTCAATCCGATCATATTCTCTGATAACCAAAAATAATTGCACTACTAACTAAACAACTTCCGCTTTCCAAGTATAAGACTTAAGAAACTTGTATCAAAAAAGTTTCAGGTAAGCACGATTCAACCCCCTTCTCGTGCTACCCTTATCAACAATTGGTATCAAAACCTAACTCTAGGGTTGAACATCCTAACAGTTATAGAGGACAAAGATCCAACAAATGGTACAAAAGATAAATTATATTGTTAAGGGTCACTCTATTAACTGTCCTCCTTACTTTAATAGTGAAGACTATTCATACTAGAAGGACAAAATGAGGCTTTTCATTAAGTCCTCAAGCATAGACGTGTAGGAAATCGTTGAAGATGGAGATTATGCTCCAACCATAGAATAACCAGCACCTTAAGAAGCTGCTGATCTAGAGCAGGCCCCACTAGTGATTGTCAAAACCATTTCTAAAAACCAATAGACTGACTAGCATAAGGCAAAAGTACAAATGAATGCCCAGGCTAAATATCTTCTAACCTGTGCCTTGAGCAAAAGTGAGTATGACAAAACCAAATCATGTGACTTTGTCAAGGAAATTTGGGATAGATTACAAGTCCTCCATGAAGGAACTGATCAAGTCAAAGCGACTAAGATTAGTATGTTGGTTTATCAATATGAGATGTTTAAAATATTAGAGCATGGAAACATTGAGGAAATGACAACTAGATTTACGCATATCATAAATTAGTTGAAGACTTTGGGTAAAAAGTACACAAATGCCAAAATGGTAAAGATTCTAAGAAATATTTTAAAGGCCTGGCATCCTAAAGTAACAGCTATTCAAGAGGCTAAGAACTTGAACATACTTGGCTTAGATGCAATCATTGGCTCTTTGAAGACTCATGAGATTGGACTTAATGTAGTCTCTAAAGAGTCTACCAGAAAAGGAAATTTCATCGCGCTAAAGTCTACTTAGAAACCAACACCTCTAAGGCCATGAAGGCTTCAGAAGAGTCAGAAGAAGATGAAGAAAACTCCACTGAGGATGATGATGATGAGATTGCTCACTTGGCAAGGAGGGTATCAAAAGCGTGAATCAAGAGGAAGAAAAAGAGCTTTGTCCCCAGGAAGGACAAGAAGGGCAAGGCCAAGCAAGATGAAGTTATTGGCTTCAAATGCAAGGAGCCTGGACATGTAGATCAGAACATCCTAGACTAAAGACAGCCTTTAAAAAGAAGACCACAAAGAAGAAGGCAATGATGGCCATATGGGAAGATTTAGATGAAGAGTAAGAGAACACAGAATCACAAGAAGATGAAAAGATATTACCAAATCTCTACTTCATGGCTGATATATTTTCTGAAGAAGAAACTGTGGTATCAGATTCTGAACCCGAACTTACTTATGAAAATCTTCAAAAAGCTTATGATGAACTTTTAGATGATTGTCAATTACTTACATCTCATTATGCTTTACTAAAGAAAAACTTTCAAAAACTGCCCTTAGACTTTAAAATACTAAGCTTTCAAAAGAAAAAATCCTTCTCCAAAAGAATGTCACTACCCTAATGATCTGAAGTCAGTTAGAACACATCTTCCGATGTTTCTAAACTACAAAAAACTATCAAGCTTCTCAAGTTAAATCTTGAGAAAATGGTAAATGCCTCCAAGAGCTTAGATCTTATGCTTGGAAGTCAAAAACCATATTTTGACAAAATAAGACTTGGGTATGAAAAGGAAGGTAATGAGAAATCATCTAAAGATTCTCAAAATAAATTCCCTGCCTGCATATATTATTTCAAAAGAGGACACTCTTCTGAAAGATGCTCCTCTAGAAGAAAGGCAAAATAGAAAGTGAAAAATCCCAAGAAATCAACTAACACAAAAGGACCCAAGAAAAGATGGGTACCTAAGGTGAAAATTACTACTAATGCAGGTGTGTCTTAAATCACAACACCAGAAGGAAAAGAAGTGGTATATGGATAGTGGATGCTCTAGACACATGACTAGAAATAAATCATGGTTCAGAAACCTCAAACCTAAAGATGGTGGACTGGTGAAATTTGTGGATGGTATCAAATATAGAATCGTGGACATAGATAATGTTGGTAAGAATGATTCTGATTTGATTACGGGTATTATGTTAGTAGAAGGATTAACTCACAACCTTCTTAGCATTAGTCTGTTTTGTGATCAAGGCTACTAAGTTGTGTTTGAACTTTTTCAATGTGTGATTAAAGATTCCATATCTGATAAAATCATTCTCACTGCTAAAAGGCATGATAATACTTATATATTATATCTAGATGACCTCCTAGATCAAAATGTAAAATGCTTAGCTTTCTTTGTGAATGAAAAGTGGTTATGGCATAAGAAACTTGGTCATGCTCATGAGTCAAAAAAAGCTTCTTAAAGATTTGCCAAGGATCAGTTTTGATAATGATGACTCTACCTATGAGTATTGTCAGAAAGGTAAACAAACCAAAAGTTATTTCTATAGTAAAAATGTAGTCTCGAATACTAGACCACTTAAACTTTTACATCTTGATCTTTTTGGACCAACTAGAACTGCTAGTTTAGGTGCTAACAAATGTGGTCTAGTCGTTATGGATGACTTTTCTAGATTCACATGGGTATTATTTCTAATCCATAAGGATCAAGATTGTGAGGCTTTCAAAATTTTTTGAAAAGATTTCAAAATGAAAAAGGTTTTTGCATCACTTCCATCAAATCAGATCATGGTAGAGAATTTGAAATCATTCTTTTGAAATTTTTTGTAACGAAAACAGTATTTTGCATAATTTTTCTTCTTCTAGAACTCCTCAACAAAATGGGATAGTGGAAAGGAAGAGTAGATCTTTACAAGAAATCACCAAAACTATACTTCTTGAAAGTGGTTTGACAAAAGGATTTTAGGTAGAAGCAATTGATACTACCTGCTACATTCAAAATCATATTTTCTTAAGGCTAATTCTCAAGAAAACCCCCTATGAATTATGGAAAGGAAGGAAACCCATCATTTCATTCTTTCATGTTTTTGGATCTGAATGTTTCATACTTAACACTAAGGACAAGCTTTCAAAGGTTGACATAAGTCTGATCCTAGAGTTTTTCTGGGATATTCATTTGTGTCAAAAGCTTACAGAGTATACAACAAGAAAACTCAGATAGTAGAGGAAACCATACATATTACTTTCAAAGAGGAAAAAATAATGTGGTTCACAAAGTTGCAGATTTGGAAGTTGGAATGGAGAATTTGTCTCTAGATGAAAATGCTTAGCAAACTTTATAGTTGGCTACTAGGAATAATAATGAAGTTTTTGATTTGCCTACACATCAACATATTTCTGATGACATTTCTGAAGCTCCAGGAGATACACCCATCGAGACTAGATACGCTGCGCAAGAGATTTGAGAGTTGTTTCTCAAAATCAAATTATTGGTGAACATTCTCAAGGAATCAAAACCAGATCTTCTCTAAGAACTGAATCAACTTGGCCCTAATCTCTGAAATTCAACTAGAAAATATTGATGAAGCCCTACAAGATCAAAGCTGGATTAAAGCTATGAAGGAAGAACTAAATCAGTTTGAGAAAAATAAAGTCTGGAATTTAGTCCCTTTACTAAAAGGACAATCTGCTATTGGAACAAAATGGGTATTCAAAACAAACTTGGCGAATGTGGGTAAGTGATTAGAAACAAAACAAGATTAGTGGCTAAAGTTACAACCAACAAGACAACATCAATTATAATGAGACATTTGCTTCTATAGCCAGAATGGAAGCAATGAGACATTTGCTCCCATAGCCAGACTGGAAGCAATCAGAATGTTACTTGCCTAAGCTGCTTATAAAGGGTTTGTGCTATTCCAAATGGATTTAAAATCTACATTTTTAAATGGGTTCATATTTGAGGATGTTTTTGTCAAACAACCTCTTGGTTTTGAAAATGAAAACCTTCCTCAGCATGTTTTTAAACTTTCAAAAGTTTTATATGGTTTAAAACAAGCACCTAGAGCTTGATATTAAAGATTTAGCTCTTTTCTACTCAAAAATGGTTTTGAAAGAGGAACGATTGACACCACTTTATTCATTCTGCGTGAGAAAAATAATTTTTTGATTGTACAGATTTATATTGATGATATCATTTTTGGTGCAATTAGTCAAAATTTGTGCAAGAATTTTTCTGAGTTTGTGTAGGGAGAATTTAAGATGAGCATGATAGAGAACTAAAATTCTTTCTGAAGCTCCAAATCAAGCAACAAAAGGATGGAATCCTCATTTATCAAAAAAAAAATATGCTAAGGATATGCTCAAACAGTTTGATATGGACAAGGCCAAGAGCATCAATACCCCCATGCATCTTTCTCTAGTTCTAGAAGCAGATGAAGATGGTGAGAAAGTTTCTAAGAAACTTTACAGAGGTATGATTAGTTCACTACTTAATCTTACGGTTACTAGACTTAACCTACAATTAAGTGTGAGAATTTGTGTTAGATTCCCGTCCAATCCAAAACAATCACACTTAAATGCTGTTAAAAGGATTTTAGATATTTAGCAGGTACTACTAATATTGGTCTTTGGTACGAGAAAGGTATTGCTCATGATGTTACAGGTTACTGTGATGTTGACTTTGCTGGAGATAGAGTTAAAAGGAAAAGCACAAGTGGCTACTGCTGTTTTCTTGGAAAATCTCTAATAACTTGGTCAAGCAAGAAGCATAACACAATTGCTCTTTCAACTACTAAAGCTGAATATGTATCTGCAGCAAATTGCTATACTCAAATTCTATGGATTAAACATCAATCGGAAGATTTCAATCTAAGGTATACCAAAATTATAACATCCTCAATTTTGTGACATGCTAAATTACCTCAGTAACCCTAAGTAATTAGGCACTTAATCAGAAATTATGAGATTAAGACTTAATTAAGGGGTTAACAAAGAGTTTATGAGTTAACTTAGATGAGAAAAATCAAGAGAATGCTTAATCGAGATTAGATAATCTCTAATTAAGCAAGTTCAGAGCCTTTATAGCTTAATTAAGCACTAATCGCCCTTAATTAGCTTAATCGAGTTCAATTAAGGTAAGCTTAATCGCAAGATTAATTTTTGTTAATCATGTTCTTGTGTGTTAGTCACTAATCCTTGCTTAATCATCTTCATTAAGTTTTATGAGCACTTAATCACATGATTAAATTCAAATTTAGTCAACTAGACAATAAAGTAAAAAGTGATGTCGTTAAAGCATAAAGCATGAGACAAGAGTACTTTATGTAAGAGTTAGTACATGCTTTACTCTCCCATCATCCAACTTGTCCCCCTAAACTTTAATTAATAAAAAAATTAAGAAAATATCTCCCTCCTTCCCTTTATGATGAGGACGCCACTTTCTCCCTCTCCCACCCTTATCCATTTTCATTTCCACTCATCTCATTCTCTCTCTTCAAACCAAATTCTCCCACTTCTCTCTAAACTCTCTCATCTTGTTTTTCAACTTCTTATTCCTTTCTTCACCACCACTACCCAAAACCTCTCACTTAACCCTTCAAGGACCTCATCTTTGGGTCTTTGGAGACAAGATCTAAACACTACAACCTCCATTTTCACAAGATCTCAAGAGCTTCTCCTTCCACCAAGCCAAACCGCCACCATCTTCAAGGAAAGGAACCACCATCATCTTTTTCTTCTTCTCTAGTTTTTGTGCCATTTCTAAGAAAGGTAGTGATCTTCATCTTTTTATTTTGTTTGCTCAAGAAAGCTTGAAGCTTGGTTCTTTTCATGACCAAGATCTTTAAGTGAAAACTTGAGAAGATCCTTCATGCTCTTTATGAGCAAAAGTTTCCATTTTTGGCAAAATATGTTCTTGTTGTTCTTCAAGTGTTCTTGATGTTTCTACTTTGGAAAAATATGTTCTTATTGTTCTTCAAGTGTTCTTGATGTTTCTACTTTTGGAAAGGAAAAATATGTTCTTGTTGTTCTTCAAGTGTTCTTGATATTTTTACTTTTGGAAAAATATATTTATGTTATTATTATTTAAGGTTCTTGATGTTCTTGGTGGTATCTTGCTTAAAGTTGTTCTTTTTCATATGATGAGTTTATGATTAGAAAAGCTTCATTTTTACATACTTTTCATGATTTGATAAGACTATGAACATCTTAAAAGCTTAAAACTTTAAAAAGTTTGCTTCTTGAAGCATAAAAAGTGGCGCAAGTTTAGTGCCTTCATAAAAGTCTTATTTTCTTTTGTTGTGAAGACAAAACTATATATAAAGGTCTAAGCTTTTTGGGACAATAAGCCCTTTTGAGTTAGAAAAATGATGTCTTGTCACCTTATGTTTCAAAGATTAATCCTTGGAAGCAAATCCTTTCATAAAGTTTGAAACCTGAAATCAAAAAGGTCACATTTGGATCATAGAAATGCTAACTTTTATAAAGATCAAAACCTTATAACTTTAGAGCTAATATCTTATATCATTAGTTGATAAAGTAGGAACCTTTTTAATATAGAGACAACTTTAAATCATAAAGTTGAGACCTTGATGGTCTTAGAATAACTTTCATAAAGAACAAGACTAGTTAAAAAGTTAGTAACTTATATCATTATTTCATGAAGATCTAATCTTTAAGATATGAGGTTAATTTTAAAGGCACTTAATTTCATAAAGTATAAAACTTTATGACTACTTTATAAAGAATGATAACTTTATAATACTTAAGGTAAGATCTTGTTATGTTAGTAATAAAAGCTTGAAACTTTGTAACTTGGTTAAGTTTAAAATCACCCCTGGTGTTTAGCGAACATGGTGTTGTTGGGTTCATGATGTGGTTATGCATTGTCATGAGCCAAGGATTAGAGGGATCTCAAACTCCTTAGGAACAAAAGTATGATTAAGGCCTCTGAGCATACCATGAACCTAGGAATCACTAAGTGCACTATCTCAAGGAAAGAAAATAATCATTTAACTTAATTAAATTGAACAAGCATTCCATAAGATGTGAACTCAAGTAAAGGATAATTTCATATGACAACTAAGTAACTAAAAGACCACATACATATATCTTAACTATGTGATTCTCTCATGGGCAACTATGAGAAATCATGTGATAATTCATACTATTCTTCATAAAGAATAACACAACTATGAACCCCCTTTAGGGCATGAATGTATGATGTCATTCGGCATGATAAATGATAAGTTTGACTGAGCTTTGTCCCATGATTGATTGATCATTGTGATATGAAAAATTGTTGGTTCAAAGCTTATGATTGGCATTTTGGGAGAAACTCCAGTCTAGCCGTTATGCTGTCTAATTTCCTCCAAAATTATGGACTTAATCATATCATTACATGTGTCTAGTCAAAGAAGTACTATACATGTAAAATATAATGATAAGAAAAGAAATCATGGGATATGACTCCTCAATCACTTCTGGGAAGTGAAAGACGGTGATCCACAAGGAACCCCTATGAAGGAGGCAAGGGTGACATGGAAGACCCTCCAACTTAGGGGTAACCAATATTGGCTTAGTTTAATTTTGTTTAGTACTACATGACGACAGTCATGGAATGAGCTCATATCCAAAAGCAGTCTATTTCAAAGGAAAAGTAAAAAATGTTAAACACGTGCTAAAAATGAAAGTAAAGTCAAAGTATAACCATGGTTAAGTCTATGATGATGCATGTCTTTGCATGTAATTATATTATCCATTTGTATTATGAATGTTTATTCTATGTTTTAGTATGTATGTTAGTCATGATGATGTGGTTATGATGTTAAGTTTAAAAGCAACCGTTTTGGGGTTTAAGTTTTCAAAACCATTAATATTAAACTTATATCTGTCCATTATTTTTATAATTAAACTCGAAGTGGCGGGGATGATGACAATGACACAATGTTCGTCTAGTCACGATCCTACTGAGAAATCTTGTATTTCTCACTCCTACGTTTCTGTGTCATCTTCAGATGGAGCTGATAGCATCCATGGTAGCACTTCTGACGATACCTGACTGGATAAGACGAGGAGCTGCCATGTTTCTTCACGTAGTAAAGGAGGATCGAGATAGTAGCATAGTATTTTTATTTTCTTAAGAGCCCTAGTTAGGCAGTTTATGTGTAATTAAGAGCATGTAGAAAGTCATGCTGCTTAATTTGACCTATTACATATGTGCTATTTATTAAATGTAATGATAACCCTGACTATCTATGATTACATTCTTGGCTTAATGTATTGTGTTATGTTGCTTCCATTTTGTCATATGCCTTATTAGTAACTCAGTGATATGAAGAACAACGTCCATACTTATGCAAGTGAGTAAGCGTTTAAAGGCTCGATTTTCAAGCATAAAGGTTTTACAAAAAAAAAATTCGTACTATTTTCGTATTTTATGCTAATTTTAACGATAAGAACTTCCACTAGTTAAGAGTAATAACTAGCAATGCCATAAAATGACTTAAGCATAGTATGGTATTATTGGGGTGTTACAAAAATCCCTATCTTGTATGATAACACTAGTGAAATTAATCTCACTAAAAATCCCATTTAGAATTCTCGATCTAAACATATAGACATCAAGCATCATTTCATAAGAGGTCATGTTTAGAAAGGAGATATTGAGTTAAGGTTTATAAATACTGCAGGTTAGATTGATGACATTTTTACAAAACCCTTAGCTAAACATCATTTGTCATATAAACAACCTTCTAACATGATTATTTTCTGAACATGCATTCACATTGCATATGTATTTTCCCTCTCTTGAGCTATATCTTAAAGTTGAGATTACTGCATACCAAATGGATTTCCTTTCTAAAGAAAGGTGCTCAAAGTTCAATCTCATATCTTAACCAGAAAAGTTTAATAAAGTATGCTTCAGAAAGATCACATCAAGATGAATTAAAATTGGTTCAGAAAGATGATTCAGAATAGGTTGCTGACTTAGTTGAGAAAGAAGAATGTAAAGCTCAAGTTGAGAAAGATAGGATCGGCATTGGTTCAAAAAGAAAAAATCAAAATGTTTTCTTCAGAATACGGATCAAATTTCATATAGGTTCAATAATCAAAAAGTTGGCCTGAGTCTCAGATCAGAAACTTAGTTGTGCAGAAGTTGTAACAACTTTGAAACGTGGGCCAAATTGGTAACTTCCCACTCTATCATGATGGCACGATTTATAAAAGCAGGAAAACCAATAGCCTTAAACGATGTTGTTTTTCTTTTTAAAATCTTTCACATCCCTTAACCTTCATCTATCAAATCAACTTTTCATTCACTAAAACATTTCACATCCTAAGTTACTAAGAACTCATTCATTATTCATCTTCTTCTTTTAGAACTCCAACCTTTACTCTCCCTACTTCATTTTTAGCCTACACACATTACCTACTTTTATCTTCAAACTGCTACCTTTGCTATTCATCATGATGAGAAAGGGAGACTACAATGTTCCTTACATATTTGATGATGAAGAGATGCAAACAAACTTTCACAATAACTTCTTTATCAGGCCTATTGCTTTTGGAAGAAGCTTTGAAATAGAAAACTTCTCTTCCTTCCCTCAGATTGTTGAAGTGTTCGAGTTCGAAGGGTGGAACAATTTCTGAAGATTTTTGAAGACATCTACATTGGATTGATTGCTACTTTCTATAGTACTCTAGTCTTTATAGATGAAGACAGCACCTCTTTCAAAAGCATCATTCGAAGCTTCGAGATTCAAGTTCTTACATCCAACATCGCTCAGATCACCAACACACCAAATGAGGGTATTATGTTCCAAGGTGGTGCAAAATGGTGGGAAAAGCTTCGGGCCACTAAAGAGGAAGTTTCTAAAGTCCTCACTAGTAAATGTCATATACAAGTAAGGGACATTCGCACTTCCCATCTTCTCACAATTGTTAGGGCTTTGTGATTTGTAGTCCAATATATTATGCTGCTTAAGATTGAAAACACTGATGTGATAATAGAGATGGACCAAATGGTCATGTTTTACCTCATAACCAGGAAAAGGATAAACCTAGTTAGGTTGATTTTGGATTACACTTTCTATTGTAGATACTGCAAGAAAGAGTCATGTCACTCTACCTTATGGCATGCGCCTGACTCATCTTTTCATGAGAGCACAACCTCCTATTGATGGGCATAGGAACGATGATAAATGCCCTACAACCACCAAGAAACATTTTCTGCCATGGGACTGAACCCTCAAGGCCATGAGAAAGAAAAAGAAAAGAATAAGAAGGAAGAGAAGAAAAAAGACAAGAAAAAGAAAGATTCTTCTGTCTAGAAGAATGCTGCTCGACAAAAAGGAAAAGTTAAGCCCTCTAAAAAAGAAAAAAAGAAGAAAAGAAAACTAGAAAGAAGTCTCTCCCCTATCTCAGAAGAGATGAAAGTCAGCAAGAGAAGATTGCTTAAGCTTGTTAAAGAAACCTCATCTTCTTCCAATACAGAAGATCAAACCTCCGCAATTGCTGTAAAACCTATGAATGCTGTATCCTCTGCTCGACCTCAAGTGCGAGCCTTAAGACCTAGAGAAAGAGGCATTGTAATTAGAGAACCTATCCTCTTTAGCAACAATAAAAACAAAATAAAGCAGAAGCTTCAGATGGAAATGGGGACCTTAAATACAAAAGAAAGGGGAAGAGAAAGATGAAGAAGATGACTACAGATCCTTCAAGGGACTCTAGTCCCTTACCTCTAAGGAGAGCAAGAAGGGAAGCAACTCAAAAGAAGCTTGGTTACAAATATAGAAGAATAAAGCTATTGGTATTAGAGCTTCAACTAGAGTAGCTAAAAGCTCATCTATATCATTGGAGGTGGAATAACAAGTTGTGGTAATTGAAGAGGTTAATCCACCATTTGAGGTGAGAAAGGTTGTTGTGCCCTCCAAAGAGCAAAGAAAAGAAACAGAAAATTTTGCACCAAAAAGGACAGAACTAATAGGCAAATTACCCTGGAGATAGAAAATGTTACTGTTATCTTTGAGCCTGAAACTACTCCTCCTATTACTCCAATGCCCACAGTGCTTGCATTTTCTACCACTAACCACCAATCTCAAAATGCACCAATCACTACAATTATCTCCCAAGATATTCCTGGTACACTAGTGACTATAAAGACCTTGCTCCTACTGACCTCTAGCCCTTAATTTGACATAATAGCAACCCCAGCTTGTGCTAAGCATGCGCAGTCTACAGCAAGTCAAAGTCACCACACTGTGAAATTATCTTCTAAAGCCCCTTCAAATGCAAAAGCCTTTCCTAATATTGCTAAAGTCCAAATGGATCTATTATTGGCCAACCAACACATAATTATGACTAATCAGACTTAACTTCAAGCTCATCAGCAAGCACTGGAGAGAAGAATAGACAAAATGGAAAACCTCATGCTGTAGATTTTGAATGCTCTTTAGAAAGGAAAGGGCAATCAATGATGGCTCTTCTATGATCCTATATCCCCACCTTGTTTTAATGATGTCGAAAAAGGGAAAAGACTAAAGAAAAACTCTAATTGAGAGAGAGCACATGTTTAAGAAGAGCTAGGATTTAGCAATTTTCCTTTTAAGATTTAGAAATTTTCTTTTAACTGCTACTACATTTATCTTATACTAGAATTAGGACTTTATTTGTTTCAGTATTCTAGAAGCATATTTATCTTTCCAGTTGTCATTATATCATTCTAGACAATTTATTTATATCAATATTAGATCAATTCAATTTTGCTATATTATCAAAGTAATGATCTGATATAAATTCTCTGATGATCATGCACTGATACCTTATGGTCTAATTTCTTATCTCTGTCAGTACATTATTGCTTTGATATCATATTACTCTATTAATTATTCATACTTAGAAAATTAGTGTGCTATTAAATGCTCTGATATCATAGCTATCATTGTCAATTTATTATTCTGATAAGTCCGTTTATTACTCTAACTAAACTCATCTGCACTATCAGTTTATGATGATTCTGAACAGAGAATCTTGCTCATTGAATCATATAATCTGTGTAGTTATTTTATCTTATCTCTGATAGATTATGAAATTTGTCCTGATTAATTCTTAACTAAATGCATGACTATTTAAGGTTCTTAGCTCTGATATGTAAATAATCTGCTCTATTTTTTTTTTTTTTTTGCTATTTTTTCAAGACTGAACTTAAATTCCTTTATTCTCGCTTTGATACTTTATGCTCACATCTTTTTTAAGAAAATTCTTTTTTAGCAAAAGTTATGGCTTTATCAGTCCTTGTAATTTTATGCAATTTTTGTTTGAGAAAGTTATTGAAGTTTATGTACGTCACATCTATTTCCTACACATTTTAGAAAGTATTTTTATTTCAAACAAATCGTATTCTTCTGAAATTAACTTGTCAGCAAAAATTTTTCTTAAGCATTGATTTGCCATCATAAAAAAAGGAGAGATTGTAAGCTCCAATGCCCTTTTGAAACTGTCTCATGACTTAAGACGTTTCAAGCTTTAATGTTTTGATGAATATTAAATCAAGCTTTAAGTAAATCTTCTGTCTGAGAACGATTTGCTTTGATTAACCATACTTTTTTGTGAGCAAAATCATTTATCTCAAGCTTAAACAATTTTTGAATCTAACAAAGCATCTTAATCCATTGTACTTGAATATACTTATGTTAGAACAATTGCTTTGTGCTTTATTTGTTTACTTACTTAAGATGCTGAAAGAAAGTTTAGAAGGATGTTTTCATAGCATCAGAAACGAAAATGTGCCATGAGAAGGATCACTATTCATTCAAAAGGATGACTTTATCCAAAAGCATAATCATCAAAAACATGCCTCTCGTGAAGTATCTCACCTTCAAAGCTTCTTCTACACGATTCATTGATAAATTCAAAAATCAAATATGTTTAAGTATTGATTTGCCATCATAAAAAATAGAGAGATTATAAGCTCCAATGCCCTTTTGAAACTGTCTCATGACTTAAGACGTTTCAAGCTTTAATGTTTCGATGAATATTAAATCAAGCTTTAAGCAAATCTTCTATTTGAGAACAATTTGCTTTGATTAACCATACTTTTTCGTGAGCAAAATCATTTATCTCGAGCTTAAACAATTTTTGAATCTAACAAAGCATCTTAATCCATTGTACTTGAATATACTTATGTTAGGACAATTGCTTTGTGCTTTATTTGTTTACTCACTTAAGATGTTGAAAGAAAGTTTAGAAGGATGTTTTCATAGCATCAGAAAGGAAAATGTGCCATGAGAAGGATCACTGTTCATTCAAAAGGATGACTTTATCCAGAAGCATAATCATCAAAAACATGCCTCTCGTGAAGTATCTCACCTTCAAAGCTTCTTCTACACGATTCATTGATAAATTCAAAAATCAAATATGATGTGACAAAATGCAAAAGAAGCATTGATAAATCTGAAAAGTTAGTGAATGATACGGCTCCGGCAAGCATATCGGATCATACAAGTAATAAGGTGATAAGAAAAGTATTGTTCCCACAAGGATAGATCAAGTATCAGATAACTAATAGAAATAACTATTTGGACGAAAAGGAATCAAATGATTAAGGAAAGCTAAAAATCAAATGAACAAGAGAACAAAACTGCACTTAAAAATGACTTAGATCAATGGGATGGACACTATGGCTAACTGACTTCACTTAACTATGGACTTAATTATCATGGGTCTCAATTATCTTGTTTTTACCTTAATTGATTAATGGTTGGATTTTTAAGTTAATTCAAAGCCTTTCTCAAGGTCAAGAAATTCTCTTTATACTAAATTGATCGTCTAATCTCCTAGTTACAAACTAATTTAGGAAAAAGTTGAAGCTTTATAGATTTCTAAGATGACCACATGAGTCATTGTTATCTATCTCTAATTCTTGGTCAACTCACAGTATTTATGATGAGAAGCTTTGTTTACAAACCTTATTTCTAGTTATTACAAACCAACAAATCAATTGAATGGTGGCCAATCACTTAATAGGAGTAAGAATAATTATAAATACTTAATAATTAAAATAAAAACATAAATAAAATCAATCCATGAGTAACATCATCACATAGTTGGATCCATTAACACCCTAGAACAAGGTTTAGTTTATGATGGAATCATAAACAACAAAAAAAGTAGAAGAAAGAGCAAAAGGAAAAGTAGCCACGAAGTCCAATGTCTTGAGAGTGAAGAATGTCTCCAACCTTTTACAAAACTCTCCTCAAAGCTCCTTGAATCTTCAAGCCTCTCCTCTAGGGTTGCCTTCAGTGTTCAGAGTGTCAAAAGGTGTCAAAAAGGTCATAAAAAATCCTTTAAATATGACCGAAGATCTTCTCCCATGAGACTGCTTCAAAAAACATACTTTCCTGATTTATCGCAGCCACCCTCGAGTGTGCTATGCTGCACTCGAGCATGTGTAACATCCTCAATTTTCTATCATACTAAACTACCTCAGTAACCTTGAGTAATTAGGCATTTAACAAGAAATTATGGGATGAAGGCTTAATTCAGGGATTAACGAAGTGATTATGAGCTAATTATGAGGAGAAAAGTAAGAGAATGCTTAATTAAGATTAGAGAATCTCTAATTAAGTAAGTCAGACTCTTAATAGCTTAATTAAGCACTAATCACATATAACTAGCTTAATTGAGTTTAATTAAGGATAATTAAGCTTAATCGCAAGATTAATTTTTGTTAATCATGATCATGAGTTAATCACTAATCCTTGCTCAATCATGTTAGCACTTAATTACATGATTAAATTCAAATTTAATCAACTAGACAATAAAATAAAGAGTGATGCCACTAAAGCATAAAGCATTAAATAAGAGTGCTTTATGTAAGAGTAAGTACATGATTTGTTCCATAATCATCCTGTTTGTCTCCTTAAACCTTAATAAACATAAAATTAAGAAAATATCTCCCCCCACCTTCTATTGAAGCTTACGGCCAACAACAAGAACAACACACACACACACATTCACTTTTCATTTTTCAATTCTCATTTTCTCTCTAACTCTCAAATCCTCCAACTTCTTTTTACACTTTCTTCATCTTCTTCTTCCTTTCTCCACCACCACCATAACCAAAAACTCTCACTAAACCCTTCAAAGACCATATCTTTTGGTCTTTGGAGACAAGATCTATACACTACAAGGCTCATTTTCAAGAGAACTCAAGAGCTCTCTACTTGTTCTTCCAAACCCGCCACCTTCATCCACTTGGAGGAGCATCATCTTCTTCATTTTCTCATTCCAAAACTCACCACTTTCATCAGTAGGTAGTGATCTTTACTCTTTCCTTTTGTTTATTCAAGAAAGCTTGAAGCTTGGTTCCTCTCATGACCAAGATCTTCAAGTGAAAGCTTGAGAAAAACTATTATGCTCTCCATGAGCAAAAGTTTCCTTTTTTAGCAAAAAGTGTTCACATTCTTCTTTATGAGTTGTTCTTGGTTATTTGAAAGTTTGTTTCTTGAATGCCTCGAAGTTTCTATTTTTGTTTCTTGATGCATGAGATCTTAATGTTTCTGTGAGTTGTTTGAAAAAAAATGATGTTCTTGGTGATATTTTATTTAAAGTTTGTTCCTCTTCTTATGACGAGCTTATGATTAGAAAAAGTTTCATCTTCACATATTTTTCATGACTTAATAACACTATGAACATTCCAAAAGTATAAAAGTTTAAAAGTTTGCTTCTTAATGCATGAAAAGTGGCGCTATTTTCATCTTCACATATTTTTCATGACTTAATAACACTACGAACATTCCAAAAGTATAAAAGTTTAAAAGTTTGCTTCGTAATGCATGAAAAGTGGCGCTATTTTATAGGTGTCACATGATTCTATTTCGTTCTTTTTGAAAACAAGAATATATGTAAAGGTTCAATCTTGATGGAACATGAAGCTTTTTAAGTCATAAAAATAAGAACTTGCCACTTTGTGTCTTAAAAATCAAATCTTGAAGGCAAGACCTTTCATAAAGTTTCAAACTTTAATCAGGAATAAAATTTTAAGTCATAAAAGTGTTGACTTGCAACTTTTAATTTATAAAGTTTGTATCTTACGTCAAAATAATGCATAAAGTGTTAACTTTTATAAAGAACAAGATTTTCTAACTCTAAAACTAATGTCTTGTATCATTATTTCATAAAGTAGGAATCTTTTAGACTTTAAGACAGCTTTAAGTCATAAAGTTGAGACCTTAATGGTCTTAGAATAATCAAAGGTGTCAACTTTCATAAGGAACAAGATTTTTTAGCTCTAAAGTTAGTATCTTGTATCATTATTTCATAAAGATTGAATCTTTAAGACAAGAGCATAATTTTATAGGCATATACTTTCTCAAAGAATATTACTTTATAATTACTTTATAAAGAATGATAACTTTTAACAACATTGGAGGTAAAATCTTGTTATGTTAATGATAAAAGCTTGAAACTTTGCAACTTGGATAAGTTAAAAACTCACCCTTGGTGGTAGTGAACATGGTGTTGTTGGGTTTATGAGTGTGGTTATGCGTTGTCATGACCTAAGAACTAGAGGGATCTCAAAATCCTTAGGAAAAGAAGTGTGATTAGGGCCTCTGAGTATACCATGAACCTAGGAATCACTAAGTACACTATCTCAAGGAAAGGAAATAATTACCTAACTTAGTTAATTTGAACAAGTGTTCCATAAGACATGTACTCAAATAAAAAGTAATTTCTTACAAGGACTAAGTAACTAAAAGACAACATACACATTTATTTTGACTATGTAATTCTATCATGAGTAACCACAGTAAATCATATGATGGCTCAAAAGACTTTCCACAAAGAATAACACAACTATGAACCCTCTAGGATATGAATGTATGATGTCATTCAGCATGATGTATGATGAGTTTGATTGAGCATTGTCTCATGATTGAATAATTGATGTGATGATATGAGATGGATATAATGGACTGTTGGTTGGAAGTTTTATGATTGGCATTTTCGAGGAGCTCTAGTCTAGCTATCATGCTGCCAAATTTTCGTCAAAATTATGGACTTAGTCATATCATTACATGTGTCTTGTCAAAGAAGTACTATGCATGTAAAATATAATGGTAAGAAAAGAAAGAATAGGATATGACCCTTCAATCACTTTGGTAAGGGAAGTGAGAGACGGTGATCCACAAAAATTCAAGGAACCTCTATGGGGGAAGTAGGGTGACATGGAGGACCTTTCAACTTAAAGGTAAACAATATCAAAACTGTGTGACGATGGTCATGGAATGAACTCATATCTAAAAGCAGTCTATTTCAAAGGAAAAGTAAAGAATGTTAAGCACGTGCTAAGAATGAAAGTAAAGTTAAAGTAAAACCATGGTTAAGTCTATGAGGTTGCATGTCAGTGCATGTATCTGAGTTGTCCATGTAACACCCCCACGAGTTCCAAGTTCATCTTCCAATTTCCGACTTCAAGTTCATACAATGGACATTATTTCTGATTTCCGACTTCGTCTTCGAGTTTTAAAGAAAACGGATCCAATTTTCGATCTCCGAGTTTATCGCCAAGAGCTTTCCATTCTTATTAGTGTACCGAGTTTGTCTTATTACCGACTTCCGATATTGAAGTTGGAGTTCCGAGATTGTGTACGTTCCGATTTCCCGATACATAAGGTTAAAGTTTTGATTTTCGATTTCCTAGAGTATGAATGACAAGGTCCCCGACTTCCGATATCAAGTATTTTAGGCTTGACCTTTTTATCATTGATTTCCGATTTTAAGGAGGTTGTGTGATGTGTGATTCCCGATCTCCGAGTTAACGAGTTCAGTGGATATGAGCTCCAATCTCAGAGCTAATCTCAACTAGAATGGACACGAATTTAGATCTCTGAGTTGATATCCAAGTTCAACGAGAATGAACACGAGTTCTGACATCAGAAGGATATATACGAGTTCCGATCTCCGAAACTACTTCTAAGAGCTTTTCATTCCTATTATGTTCCCGAGTTTAAGCTTAGGACTGACTTGAATTGAGCTCCAAGATTATATGAGTTCTAACTTCCAGGTTCTTAAGTGAATGTTTTGATTTCCAACTTCAAATTTCCAATCTCCGAGATTGATTATTAGACCGAGTTTCGGAATTATATATATGAGGTTTTATGGGCTAGTTCTCGACTTCCGAGATTTGGGTATAAGATGATTTGTTTGCTGTGTGACTTCCAACATCCGACTTTATGTTTACATGATTTCTGATTTCAAGCATAATGGAAGCGAGTTCCACTTTTAGGCGACGTGGAAAAGGATTTAGCCACAAAAGAGGGAGACATGGTTGAACTTTGTCCACAAGAAATTTAGCCAGTCAATACTCTCAATCCCAACTACCTTTTCACTATTTAAATCAGATTTTTTTTCTTTTCTCCTTGCTGACTTACGCCTCATTCTCCTCTCATTTTTGCCTTCTCGTTCTCTCCTTCTCTCAATACTAATCTCCATCAAACCTTCAAGTTTCACAAGGTTCCATCAATCCAAACTCAAACTCAGCAAGATTACGCCTAAAGGAGGTAGGATTTGTAACACTTTACCAGACAAAGTACTATGCTTAAGTCATAATAAATTATCTGATAAGTGATTACATGTAATACTGGTAAAATTCTATTTTCTATATTAGTATTAATTACTCACATAAAAATACTCAATCGCGTAGCAAAATTTTCGGCATGACAGCGGAATAGATGTTAGTTAATCAGTAATACTGTAAATATTGTAACATTACTAAAAATACAATAAAGACAGAACTACTGCAAAAGGCATCATAAATATATACATAGACATCTGATTTTAAAGTTTGTCAAAATAATACAGGGTAACAAAATGTGGCCGCTAATACAAAACAAAATGGCCAGTTTCTATGAACAGCACCCCAAGTGGTCCCCATGGGACATTTCATGCACATTCCTAACATCTACCCATCCACCCATGACCCAGAGTGCCAAAAGAGGGTCATTCTGTACATCTAACCCTACTACAGCATGCATGCTATCTAAATAGAATCTGAAGAAAGGAACCCGTTAGCCATGGCGGCGTCCGCTGGAGGGTGACCGACACTAGGAGTAGAGGATGATGGAGGAGAACTTGCCGCCTCTGATGGATCCTCCTCCGAGATCGAGGCTGACGACATCGGCTGCGGTGGTGAAGCAGGAGGGGCCATGGGAACTGGAGCTGCTGGTGCTGCTACTGGTGGTGGTGGAAATGGATGGGCCATGTAGAGAAGTATGGCAATGTAGGAGACAGTAGGATCAAAGAGATGGTGCATAAGCGGGACGGCGAAATCTCGCTGGAAAAAGAAGTAGAGGTGGAACTGACATCGGCCAGAGATATATACAGAATCCAAAAACGGGTCAAGGTGTACATGTAGCTTAGGAAACTCAATGACTAGCACCCCGATCGCTACGTGCTCCATAGTCTAAGAATGACGCGGAACATACAATAGGGTGAGAAATGAATATTTCTCAGTAGAAATTCCTAGCTTCTATACATCTGTCATCGCTGTCATTCCCAATTGTTTCGGTCGTGTAATATTTTTCAAATAGTACGGTAAAACGATAATATTCAACTTAAATACTTGTTTGTAAAGCATACACCAAAACAAATTCAATTTTAGATAACAGATACATTAATGTACTTAAACAGTAATCATGGTGGAACAATAGCATGTTAAGAATAATAAACAATGACCTAGAACAATCAACAGAGAAGTATTACACTATACATATGCATGTGCAATTTGAAAATGCATCTTACTCTTGGAGGCTTTCGCCTATTAGAACTTATTTCCATCCTTGGTCCCCTGGGAGTCATTGGCCATATACTCCTGGGTAATAGTCCGCTTTTCAGGACCAAGCTCGTTCCTATACAGGATAGCCAAGTTTACTTTCCCCGACCTTCCCACTGATCTATTCCCCTTAATTTATTCCAGGGCTGGCCCAAGTGATATGGAATCCTTTATAAAATCATGAAATGAATGCACATCTAGCTTGACTCTTTAAATATAATGTACTCAAGCTATCATAAAGTTTCATAACATATAAACTTCTTACCGAAATTTCGGCAGCATAACTGATCGAGTCCGCTTTCCCATGAATAGTGCCAAACAACCAGTACAATTGCACAACTTGTAATTTCAATATAGACCAGCAAATATATATATACATTCATAACATCATTCAACAATTTCAAATCAAGCATCAATAAGGTTTCAATTTATTCTTCCCTGTTCTACTCGAGTTTGGCATGCCCTAATTGTTATTCAATTCAACTCATTTAAATCTAATTTTGGAATATGTCATAGTCTTATATGTCTAGTTTCTAATCCTTTTGGTCCTATCTCATTTTGATGTGTATAACTCTAGATATTAACAATTTACCTCAAACTGCCTTGTTCTCAGCCAGAAATGGGTCCTTATAAGTAAAAATTCACTAAAAATAGAAAACTAGGTGAATTCATACGAAATTTATATTAAATTAAAGCTATCAGAATAAGCTTTCAAATGAATTAAGTTTCATGTCATTTGCATAAGTATATTTTGACTTATGAGTCCCAAAATTTGGCCCTACTAAACTATCTTGGTTCAGCTCAGTTTAGACTTAAGCCAACTTCCTTGGTGCACTGGGAGCAGACGGCTATGAATTTGGTTCTGAAATTTTTATGGGATATTCCTTTGCATGTTACCTTTCAAATAAACTTAGGTTCACTCAATTTGAAGTTGTATAGGGTGAGTTATAACCTTCTCAACTCATACTGCCCGGATAGGAATCTAGATTTCTAGGTTAAACTTCAAAAATTCATAACTAATTCCATCAAGCCTAATCTATCTAAATCACACTTAATTGGCTTTAAGTAAATATCTAATCAGATTCTGATTAAACTCACTTATTCGATAAAACCGAACAACGTAGTTGTTAACGATAAAATTTTTCGGACATTACAAGATTCACTTTCTATTTATTGATTTCTCTGAACTATGGCTGCATGTAATTTTACTCTTCTTCATGTATTTGAGGTTATATTGGATGTATATGATGGATTATGGTTGGATTAATATGGAATCTTGAGTTAGAATTAAGATTAGAAGAAGAAAACTATGAGAAGTGAAGGTTTGGGATGCTATCTAAGTAAGAAGCTCCATGGCAGTCCGTACGACGGAGTGTACAGCTCCACCTATAGCCAGTCAAAATGGATGAAACCATTTTTAGATAAAAGTAGACATTCAGGGCTTTCCACACATATATTATATAAGGTGATTGGATTAGTATTGAGAGAGAAATGAATTTTGGAAGTTTAACCTAGATTTTAGAGTTTGATATTGGGTAAATTGGGTTGTTCAGGACATAATGTGCTCTATACAACTCCAAATTGAGTAAAACGAATTTTTTTAGACAGCTTACACATGGGAGAACATCCCATAAGAATTTTTGAGTTTGTTGTGGTCCCAGTTACTCCCAGTGATTGGAAGAAATTGCCCTATGTCCAAACTGAGCCAAATGGGACAGTTCAAAAAGGCCAAATTTCGGGGCTTATAACTCGAGTTAAACTAAAGAAAATGAAATGGAGCTTGTTGCAAATGAAAGGTTGTTCTGTTACTTCCATAGGATACCAATTCGTATGATTTGAACTGATTTTCGATTTTTAGTGGATTTTTACTTGTAAGTATGTAATTCTAGCTAGCTGCAGAGCAGTCCGGGATAGAACTCGAATATCTTGAGCTATGTAAGTCTAAATGAGATGGGACTAAAGAGGTTAGAAAATAGACATATAGTACTCTAACATATCCAAAATTGAGTTCTAGATGAGTTACAGAGAAATTATGGCCTAATTTACAAAATCAGGCTGAGTAAAATTGCTAAGACAGTAACTATGCTTTAAATGCAACTTATGTTCCTATGAGATTGATGATGAATTGAGATGCTTTAAATGCATTAATGTTCCTATGAAATTGATGTTGAAATGTGAGTAAAGTATTGTGAAATATCTGTAAAATGGATTGTCTGAATACTGGCATTATTCATGGGAAGCAGACACATTCCATTATACTGCTGAATTTTCGATAGAATCGTATGAAGTTATAATAACTTGTGTTAGGAAGATCTAAGTTATGAATATGAAGTTCTAGATGTAAGAATATATGAAAGTAAATGATGAAGCATATGTATAAGTGCATTCAGCATGGCTATGCATGATTATGTATGAGAATGAAAGCATATGAATATATTGAATGTGAATCCCTTCACCTAGAGGCAGTTGCACTTTGAATCCCTCCCCGTGAAGGCGGTTAAAAGATATAATGAAGGTCCCATATTCCTAAGGAACATGACATGGTAATCACGCTCTGATGGGGTATGACATGGCGATCATACTCTAGGATGTGGCAGGATGAATATATTCCTAAGGAACGTGACATGGCGATCACACTCTGATGGGGTATGACATGGCGATCATACTCTGGAATATATGCTCCCTTCACCCACATGAGGCATGGCATGACCCAGCTAGTGTGAGTATAGGGGATAAGGCTTACATGAGGCATGGCATGACCCAGCTAGTGTAAGCAGATGCAAGCACCCTAGAGACAGCGATACGTAACGCCTAGGTGTGCCAAGTAAAGAAAGATGAGCAACACTGCACTTGAGGGCGACGATACGTAACGCTCAAGTGTAAGCAGATGCAGACACCCTAGGGACAGCGATACGTAATGCCTAGGTGTGTCGAATGAAGAGAAGTAGTTAAGAGAAGCTTATAGTATAACCAAGCATGTATTGTGTAATTACACTTGTGCCCACGAATGTTATAATATAAATGATAAGAGAATATGTTAAAATTGAATCTGCTTCAGACATTCATGTTTTCGAAAACCTAAGAACTAAATCTTATGAATGTTCACCTTTTTGTAATAAACCGAAGTAGCTGGAGAAAATAACGATGACACGGTATATGATAAGTTAATGGATCCTACTGAGAGTTTTAAAATTCTCACTCCTATTTCCGTGTTGTCTCCAAATAATTTCGAAGTTCCGAAGAAGGCCCTTCGAGGCGAAGGCGGCCAAAGGTTGCTGCCAGACAAGGTCCGAGTAAATGACAGTAACAACTCCTAGGTGGGGTACTATGACTTAAGCATAGTATCGTGCTTGGAAGGATGTTATAGTCCATATGCATTATGAATGTTTATTCCCTATTTTTGTATGTATGTTTACTTATGATGATATGATTCTAATGTTAAGTTTAAAAGCAACCCACTTCGGGACCTATGTTTTCAAAATCATTAAAATTGAACCTATAAATGCCCACTGTTTTCATAATTTAACCCGAAGTGGTTAGGACAATGACGATAACACAATGTTTGTCTAGTTGCGATCCTACTGAGAAATCTAGTATTTCTCACTCTTACATTTCTATGTCGTCTTCAAAGGATGCCGGCATCGGGCATAGTGGTGATCTTCATTAAGTTCTCGGTTTGGCATTGACGCTTTGACCCGGTGCTAAATGCCTCTATGATGTTTGTGAGCGCAGTTATGAGGGTTTACATCTTCCACGACTATCCGTTTCAGGTGCCTGTTATGAGCCCATCTTTCTGTCCACATCAACCGTACGATGAGGATACTCTGGATGATGTAACATCCCCACTTTCATAAATAGAACGTAATGGAAACTTTGAATTATTTTCCTTAGGCAATGTAAGAATTTCTCAGGCAGCGTTATGCCATAACGATCTTCACATTTAGAATTATAGGATAGTGTAACACTGCCATTAAAAATATGGCACTACCATATATTAAAAATTAGGAAATGATAAAAGTGCCCCTATAAACTTTTGCTAATTGTAGTGATGCCCAAAATATTTAGAAATTATATTTTGACCCTAAAGACTTATTCCCACAATAACCCTAGAATTTTTCATGAAATGACTTTTATGTCCCCACATATGTAGAATTAGCATAATGGGATTTTAAATAGAGTAGAATCACGCGATGAAATCGTAGGAATTTAAATCTTTGCCGATTGGGCCATGGAAGCAGTCTGGTGTGAAATGCGTGGGGCGCCCCTGGACTTGCTCAAAATTACAGAAATGTCATTAGCTATGGAAAATAGAAAATAGAAAAGCTCTGAATTTGCAAAAAAATATTTATTTCACATTAGCAAGCAATTTATTCGATCTTATTGACTAAGTAAGGTTAATTAGAAGTTAATTAGATGTTAATTAGAGGGATTAGGCTTAGGAATAATTAGAATAGAGATATAGAAATTCTCTCAGAGTCATTTAGTAAAGTTTTGCTGATTTGAAGAAAATCAGCGAAAATTCAATATTTTAAACCGCCAAAATTAAACCAGTAGAGTTTTGTACTGGAATCCTTTACTTAAGTGGTTGAAATTCAGCCACCCCTACCACATATGAGTGGCGCCAAGTGTTGCTCAAGATAGTGGAAAAACTTGGTCTCACCTCCATCGGATTTTTATCATCTTTCGCCTAGTTGCTCGATTTTTATCAAATAATCGAGGTTAATGAAATCTGACTAAATAATTAGGGTTAATTAACTAGCAAATAATTGAGATTAGAGGGGAGAGAATTAGATTAGAAGCATAGAAGATTTCATAGAAATTTTCCTAAACTGATCTACTGATTTAAAGGAAATCGGTAAGATTTTGATATTTTAAACTACCGGAACTGAATCAATAGAATTATGCACTCGAAACCCTAAATTAAGTGGCTTAAAACTCAGCCATTAACCCATTAAGAGGGGTGCAAGACAGCCACAAGAATGGAAGAGGGTTGGCTCTGTAACATCTGATTTACGAGTTCCGGCTTCGTCATCAGGATTGATCAATCCCAATTTCCGACTTCATCTTTGGATTTCAATGAGATGATTATTTCCGAGTTCCGAGTTAATTCTTGCCCAATTTTTCGACTTCATGTCCCATCCGACCTCCGACTTCACGTGGTGGTTACGAGTTGAATGAGATGCTTCCGATTTCCAATATACGACTTCATGTAAACGATTTTCGACATTATGCTCGAGTACGTGATATCCGAGTTCCAACATTGGGTGATTCCAAATGGACATGAAATGCGACTTACGAGTTTTAGCTGAATTGGATTCTGAGTTCATTACCAAGGTCTTTTATCTCTTTCCCGAATTCCGATATCGAGTTGAAGTGCCAGATCCTATAAATTACGAATTCCGACTTCATCCGAATAGTTATATACGAATCACGACTTCCGAGTTTGTTAACTTGTGTTTGGAAATGTGACCCGAATTCCCGAGTTCCGACCTTAGTGTTGAACTCAATTGGGATGGACACGAGTTCGGACCCTTGAGCAAATCTTCAGTCACACGAGTTCCGATTTTACATCCAGCATTGGCATTCCCGAGTTCAAATAGGAAGTTCTGAGATTATGTGATTGTGAGCTTTCGACTTACGGCCTCCGACCTTGATTCAAGATTTCCCCAAAGTCATAAACAAGCTGGTACGAGTTCCGACATTAGGCTTCAGCTCCCAGGTCAAGTAAAAACGACACGAGTTCCGACCTCAAGTATAATAAGGATGAGTTCCGACTTGAAATAGAGTAAATGCGAGTTCCGATTTCAAACAGTATGGCGGCAAGTTACACTGATAGGGAGACGTAGCTAAATTCTGTCCACAAGAAAATTCAACCAATCAAAGCCCTCCAAGTTAACTACCACCTCAAGCTTATAAACTCATCTCTTTCTCTCCTTCAGCCCCATTTTTTCTACGCCACTTTCTCCCATGTTCAGCTCTCTTTTCTCTTCTTTAACTCCATTACTCCTTCAAGCTTAGTAAGGCTCTAACACTCCAAGTTTTAGCACCTAGCTCAAATCATACTCCAAAGAGGTAGGATTCTACTTTTATTCTTGAATTATTTGCCCTATGGCTGTATGAACTTGTATTATTCTTCATGTATTTGATGAGTTAATAGATGTATTATGATGGATTATGATTGAGTTAACGTGAAATATTGGGTTGGGAGTAAGATTAGAAGAAGAAAACTAGGAGAAGTGAAAGTTGGAATACTGTCTAGTTGAGGAATTCCACGGCAGTCCGTACGGCGGAGTGTACGGCGCCGCCTACAATCGGTCAAATTTGATGAAACCATTTTTAGATGAAAGTAGACCTTCAGGGCTTTCCGTGGATATATCATATAAGGGTATTGGATTAGTATTGAGAGAGATACGAATTTTTGAAGTTTGACCTAGGGTTTAGGATTTTCATCCGGGCAGGGTGACATGAGGAGGGTATAACTCACCCTATACAACTCCAAATCGAGTGAAACCAATTTTGTTAGAAAGCTTACACATAGGGGAACACCCCAATATAAGATTCCAAGTTTGTTATGGTCCCAATTGTTCCCAGTGATTCGAGGAAATTGTCCTATGTCCAGTCTAGGCCAAAACAGAGTAGTTCAGGAAGGTAGAATTTCAGGACTTATAACTCGAGATATACTTAAGCAAATGGAGTGAAACTTGTGGCAAATGAAAGGTTGTCCTGTTAGCTTCAATATGAGACCGATTTCGCATGATTTGAGCTTAGTTTCTATTTTTAGTGAATTTATACTTCCAGGAGTGTAACTCGGGTTAGTGACTGAATGAGTTGAGGTAAGATTTAAATATCTTGAGTTATATGGATCAAAATGATATGGGACCAAAGAGGTTAGAAAATAGACATATAGAGCTATGATATACCCAAATTTCAGATCCAAATGAGTTGAATAGAAATAAAAGTGGATCATATGAAATTCGGGCAGAACCGAATAGAAGGTAGCAGAATGGCCAAAGTGATAGTTTCACAAAGTGAACCAATTGAAGATTTCACAAGTATTAGGGAAACATATAAAGTTTGAGTTGAGGATGGCCAGTTTGATATTGATATATATGTGTTAAGTTGATTATGTTGTTATGACTGAGTTGCCGTGATGAGCTGGCACTATTCATGGGAAACGGACCTGATCCGTTATGCTGCCGAATTTACGACAGGAGTCTAGGGGACCATGAGTGTCTAAATTACAGGGAATTTATGATATGAAATATATGAGAATAAATCAAGAGGCAGTAGGATGTGAGATATATGAGAAATACTGATGTAGCATATGTACAAGTACATTTAGCCTGACTATACTTGACGACGCATGAGAATGAAAAGATATAAGTATATTAAGTGTGAACATAAAGATGTGAATTCCCTTGTGGGTGAGTCGGTGTGACAATGGTCACGAGTTGAGCTGACAAGCTCACTCCAAGACCAGGCTACCCAAGGGCAGTAAAGGTTAAAGAGTAAAGACTTAAAGGCTAAAGATTTAAGTATATGCCCCACTCACATCGGGCATGGCATCGACCCAGCTAGTGTGAGACTATGGGGGGCAAGACTTACATGAGGCATGGCATGACCCAGCTAGTGTAAGTACCGAATGAAGGTCCCATATTCCTAAGGGACGTGACATGGCGATCACGCTCCGACGGGATATGACATGGCGATCATACTCTGGAATGTGGCATGTAAAGTTATAATGATGCGTCTATATTCCTAAGGAACGTGACATGGCGATCACGCTCTGATGGGGTATGACATGGCGATCATACTCTGGAATATAGCATGAGGATCCCATCTTCCTAAGGAACGTGACATGGCGATCACGCTCTAATAGGGTATGACATGGCGATCATACTCTGGAATGTGGTATGATGCTGCACTTGATGATGGCGATACGTAACGCCTAGGTGTGCCGAATGAAAGAGAAGTAAATTTTATGTATATGTATGAATTCCAGTGCAAGTTAAGTGAGGTACAGATGTGATGTTTCCATTAGATTAATGCTATATGCATTTTATATGTTGAAGTTATTATCCATGGTATTATTCATGAATTAATCTTGTGTACACTTTCCCAAAGGACCAGTATGTGAGTAAAAATGAACTTTGCTTCGGATAAGACATTTTTCGAAATATAAAATTAAACCATTTGTGCAGCATGTTCATCTTTTTCAAAGTAAACCGAAGCAAACTGGAGACGACCATGATGACACTATGTATGAAAATTAGAGAATCCTACTGAGAATTTTATAATTCTCACTCCTACTTCCATGTTGTCTCCATATAATTGTAGAAGTTTCTGAAGACGGCTGAAGTTGCTGTCAGATGAGGTCCACTCAGGTAACAGTAACAGCTCCAGGGTGTGGTACTATGACTTAAGCATAGTACTGTGCTTGGAGGGGTGTTACAGGCTCCTTCTTAGCCACTTATGCTAAGGACCAATGGGGTGCTTTTCTTCCAACTACCCCAAAATTCTGCTTACTTTAATTCTATTTTCTGCACCCATTTTTGTCCTCCCTCTTCTAGCAGGCTTCTCTCCTTCTTCTTTTCATCTTCTTCATCTCTTTCTTCCATTTTCAGCCTCCCTCAAGTCTCTTGTACCCATATCTTTTACTAGAACTCAAGACTAGCTAGTTTTGCATCCAAATAAAGGTAGGATTTCTATTTTCTGCTTCTTGTTTTCATGGATTAAAGCTGTATGAGAGTTTAACTCTCTTCACTTCTTTGATGATATACTTGATGTATGTGATGATTTATGGCTAGTTTATTAAGTATTTGGAGGGATTGAGACTGAATCTTGCATGGAACATAAGATAGAGAGCAAACTAGAATCTGAAAACCTAAGAGAACCTACGGCAGTCTGTACGGTGGAGTGTACAGCTCCGTATACAGCCATTAAAACAAAATGAAACTGATTTTATGTGAAATTATACATTCAGAGCTTTCCATAAATATAAATTATAAGGCAATTGGATTAGTATTTAGTGAGTTATGAATTTTTGAATTTTAACCTAAAAATTTGGGTTTCCTTCTAAGCAATACGTGTTAGGAGGCATGTAACTCACACCATACACCTTCAAATTGAATGAAACTAGTCTTGTTTGAAAGCTAACATGTAGGGAAACATCCTGTATAAATTTCAGAATTAGATTCAATCCCAATCACTCCTAGCAATTCAATGAAATTGCCTTAAGTCTAAACTGGGCTAAGACAAGGCAGTCCAGAAAGGTCAACTTGTGGGGCTTATAACTTGCGTTCTGTTTATGCAAATGATATACAATTTATTACAATAAAAGCTGGTCCTGTTATCTTTAATTTTGTATACGTTTCATATGGTTTCACTTAGATTCCTACTTTTAGTGAATTTTTACTTCCAGGAGTGTAATTCTAGCTAGTGACCGAATAAGCTGAGGCAAAATTTAAATATCTTGAGCTACACATATCAAAATGAGATGCGACCAAAGGGGTTGGAAACTAGACAACCAACACTGTAACATACAAAATGTAGGCCTAAATGAATTAAAATAAAATTTTGGTAGGATGTATAAATTTTGGGCAGAATTGAATAAAGGGGGCAGAAAACCCCATTCATGTTAACTTGTTATATTGTTTACATTGTTATTATGAATGTGATGCCCATATTGGACTTATTGCCTGTTTGAATCTTTCTGGTACCCTAGCACTATCTATGGGGAAGCAGACACGATCCGTTATGCTACTGAATTTCTGATAGAAAAGATTAATGGATTGATAGTTTTTACCAGTCAAGTTGATTATTTATGAATTTAAAATTATGAGTAAGTATATGTGGTGACTATGATAATCATGTATGCAAACATGATTAAAATATAATGTGAGTCATATACAAGAATATAGAGTATTCACATGCATGATCAAAGGTGAACAGAAAAGTTAATAAGAACTTGCAAAAGAGAGACGTACCAAGCTACCACGTGAGGCATGACATAGACCCAGCTAGCATAGGTCAGAGCGATATTGTCTAAGACTTGGGCTAGTTTCGACTAGATTTAAGGGGAATAGACCGGTGTGAGGGTCAGGGAAAGTAAACCTGACACTCATGTATAGGTATGAGCTCGGACTTAAAAAGTAAGCTATTACCCAAGGGTGAGAGAGGCCATTCACCTCCGGGGGACCAAGTATAAAGGAGCAAGATCAAGATGCAAGTTAAAGAAAGAGATGAATTAAGTCAAGTGCACTTGCATACAGTCAAGGACAAGCATCTACATGTACATCTCTTATTATCTCATTATGTCATAATTTCGTTATGATTCTTATTGAAGTATATTACACTATTCTTGCTTCTATGTCTGTCATATAATATGCTAAGTGGTTGTTAAAATATAACCCACTTCGAGAAAGATGTTTTCAACTTAAAATTGAACCATTGGTTGTGTATATGTGCTCATATTTTCATAAGAAATCGAAGCAGCTGGAATGTTTATGATGACACTATATGCGTGATGGTTTGAGTTTACCTACTGAGAACCTTAGGTTCTTACTACTTGCTTGTATATTGTTCTTTTCCATAAACATTCCAGATCCTAGGCTAAAACTTAAGAACAAGGCAGAATCAGGGAACGTTCATCATGCAAGACTCAGGCTTAAGTCAGCCCGGAAGACTATAGAGGCCGGTTGAAGTTCAGTAAGGGCAACAGCCGCAATGTAGAAGCAGTTTTTGTGTATAATATTAGTTACAAAAATTTTTCTTAAATTGTAATTATTTTATTCTCTATATATCAGAGATGATGAAATTTATGAATTGTATTCAATAATAAAGTGTGCAATTAAAGGGCCATGTATTGTATTTTTCACATTTTAAAGATTCTCTTAGCATAGTGAAAACCTGTTAATATAACTCCATGACTCAGGCATAGCTTATATGATAGGGGGTGTTACAGATGACATCCGCCCCTACTTTCAGCCGCTAAGGTACCCTACTGATGGAAAGTCTAACTCGAATACCGATCCAACTCTGACTATTTTATTGGATTCCGATCCCTCAGAGCCATCCTATCCGAGCTATCATGTGGAGACTAACTCATCCGAGCCCTCCTACCAGTCCGTGATTCGCCTGACATCCGATTCATCTTTTTCTTCAGCAGCTCCTCATCACACACCACCCCTGGTTCGTGGTCGCGAGTTCATTTGTACCTGTGCTATGCCTCGTGGGTGTGGCCATCCCAAGGAGGAGGACGTGGCGATGTTGCTCCCAGTGGTTTCGGGAATGGTTTCCTCCCGCCCAAAGAGTAACGTGGTGATTGCATACAGAGCCGAATATGAGGATAGCCCCTTTTTGGTTGGTAGTTGTGGGGTTATCATTTCTTTTTAGCATGTATGGACGTTTGGGATTCTGATGTATCTTCTTTGTGATATATCTAGTTAGCTTATTTTGTAGGGCCGATAGTAGATATCGGACCCATTATCTTTTCATGTATGACTCTTCACTCTACTATTATTATATTAACTATGATGATCGTGGAATGAATGTTATATTTAACTAAAATATTCGTTATTCTTGTCACCTCTATTTATTTTATTTGCACCGCTTATCGAGATAAAGACATTCGACTATACATGTTCACGACGCATTCATGGCTCTTAGTTTTCAAAATGATTTACTCATGTTCTTATTATTCAAAAAAAAAAAATTTATCCCTATTTTCATTTATAAAGTAATTTCATTAAAGGTAATGTTAGTTACACAACAAAAGTAACAACTAATAAATTTTGTAATATGACTTAAGCATAGTATAGGACTATTAAAGTGTTTCAGTGTGCTCCACTAAGCCAAAATCTTGTTCTCTCTATTTTTGAGTCTATGCTCGAGCTTGGGGTTATGCGCTTAAGCGTGATCCATGCTCAAGCGTGAGGTCGTGCGCTCGAGCGTGGTATTTGTGCTGAGACTGGGACTTCTCTTTTTGATCCACGCTCGAGCTTGGGGTCGCGTTCTCAAGCGTAGCTGCCAAAACAACAACTGTGTAGATTTGCCTCTTTTACTCACCTCCAAGCTCTTTAAAACTCCAATTGAGCTCTTCTTCCCCACCTGAGTGCTTGTACCTAATTAAAATGCAATTAAAACATAAGTAGCTAGCTAAAATATGAGAAATTGACAAACAAGCTAGAAAAGAACCTAAATCAAAGTAACCAACTAAAAATGACTAAAATACTCAAGTAAATTCATGTAACTAAAGCCTAAATCTAAATAAAAGAAAACAAAAATAACTCACTATGGGGAGTTATTAGTGAACATTTCAACGGCTATTTTTCCTTTTCTATGTCATTTCTACTTATTGAAAAAGAAAATTGCGTTTCTTTCTTTCCAATCATAGACTAGTGGATCAAAGAGGCATAAGGCTCAAGATCTGCAAGTTTCAATAGTCATATCTTGAAGTTTATATAAAGCTGGAAATCAAATAAGAAATGGTTAAACTGGTTGAATATTCTTCAATGTGTAAAAGACCTTCTTCTTTCTACCTTTTGAATCATTAGAAAGTTACTCATCGTAACTTTAGCTTGTAAAATATTCTGTACTGATTTGTATTAGACAATATTCTCAGTTCGAGATTTTAGAGAAGCCACATGCACTTTGAGCTTTTGTTGATTATACAAGCCTATATAGCTTAAATGTGAGTGTTGCAAATGCAAACCAAAAACCTTCTGCTAATTGTAACTAGACTCATTAGTAGTCATTAAGAGCTTAGAGAAGCTAGGATAAAGACTACTAGTGCTTAACTTGGAGAGGCTTGAGAAAATTACTCTATTGTATAAGCTTGGAGAGGCTTGAGAAAGAATACTCACATGTAACAGCTTGGAAATGCTTAGAAAAAGAATACTCGATATATACAAATCTCCACAAAATGTTGGAGAATGGAAGTAGGCAATTGGTTTGCCAAACTAGTGTAAAATTTTGTTATGTGAATTTTTCTATCCCTTATCTCTTTATCAATTTATTTTCACTAAGTTATTATATCTATAGGCAATCTTTTATTCAACCTAATCATATTCTCTGATAACCAAAAATAACTTATACTACTAACCAAACAGCTTCAGCTTTCCAAGTATAAGACTTGAGAAATTTGTTTCAAAAAAGTTTCAGATTCCAAATAGATTTGAAGCATGATTCAACCCCGCTTCTTGTGCTACCCTTATCAACAGATACATCCCTTGAGACACTAATGTAACCTGGGAATTGTAGAAGCCATGCAAGTCAAGTATCCACATTTATTCAAATCTTAAGGTATTGGTACTCCTACATTTGTTTAGAATTCGAGGACAAATTCTTTTGAGGGAGGAGAATGTAGTACTCTAGAGTTAGTTGCAATTGCCATGAATTGTTATCCCAAAAATTCTAAGTTTGAACCCTATACCTTCTTGGAGGACTATAGGATTGAGACATTCTTATAAGATCAAAAGTCCCAGTGATAATTCCTTAGATATCAATGGGCGGAAGTGCGATTTTTGACAAATTTTAGAGAATAAGGAACCCCTCTATTTTTAATCCAAAGTTTATAAAAGCACAAGTTTTGGAAAATTGTACTAAAATCCAAAAGTTGGATTTTGATTCTAAAGGATTCTGATTTGTTTGATATTTTTATTAAATTCAAATGGGGGGTATTCTCTTATTTTCATTTATGTTTTAAAGTCAATAGAGAGTAAAATTAAAATAAGAGGGTGAAATATCCTAGCCTTAGAGAGGAACATTAGAATGAGAAAACCAAGTTTTGAGATCCGTAATCGATTACCTTTGGGCCTGTAATCGATTACAAGTCTTTTTGTACGCTCACAAGTTAAGTTTAGCCTAGTTGTAATCGATTACGTGGGATGGTAATCGACTACCAAAGGGCTATATATAGCCTACGATGCGCTCTCTTTTCCCCTCATTTGTGATATTCCACTCTGTCTCTACCCCTCAAACTCTCTCCCTTCTCTCTAAAACACATTCCTCTTCATTCTTTGCCTTTAACTCAAATCTTTCCTTCAAATCTACATCAAATTATGCTCTTGCTTCCTCACATAATATCAAAATTCTTTCTTTAATCTCCATTCTTGTCTCTCTCTCCAATATCAATCTTGTTGAGTCTTGAAACTTGGGGAGGTGATACCAATACTCTCAAACCTTTCTTCTTCGTTTTCCTCTTTCAAAGGTACCCTCTAAACTCTTTTTCTCTTCCTTTCCTATTAATTATTGATTCTTTCTCCATTAGTGAACTCTTGGAGAACACAAGGTTAGGGGAATTGGGGTTTTTGGAAGATTGAGTTGTAAAATGTTGAATTATGAACTCATTAGCTCATGAATGTTGTTCTTGTCTTGCTCATGGTGCTAGATAACTCTAATGATCAGTCTATAAACCTTCAAGCTTCGTAGAGTCGAGGTTCCACCTTTAGGATAAGTCTATCAGTAGATAGTATATCCCTAATTAGTTGCTAAATTAGTCATTTTGACTATATATGTATTTTAGAAAATTTCAAGGTATTATGATATTAAATCTTTTTCTTTAATTGTATTGTTTGTAGATTTTACGCATGGAATAATGAACTATTTTATGTAGAATTATGTTAATTGTTATGCTAGCAAAGAAATGAGAATAGTATGATTGAATGGTTTTATGTAGAGCTGTATTAATGGTTATGTGTAAAAAGGAAATAAAACCCACAATTGAGGTCTTGACATGAGAATATTTATGATTGATGATAAAAGAAAGACTTGAGGAAGTCTAAGATAGGATCTACATACTAATGGAAGTATACGTTAGTCTTGGTGCACCTCCAATGATTATTTACACAGCCACATATAGTGTGGTGCGTGACGAAACCTAAGATCGCACGAAGGAAAAGGCTGCCTAAGTGTGATCCTGATGAACCATCCTGAATTACGTAACTTCCCATGGGATTTTAGAAAATTTAATAATATTTTGAAATTATACTTTCTATTTGACTATGCTTATGAATGTTAGTTTAATTTTCTTGCACATCATCTGATATGGGTTAGGGATGTTCTATCTCTCATTGAGTTACATAAACTCACCCTGTTGCTTCTCTCTCTTTTACAGATACAAGTGTTGAAATAGGATCTAATCCTCTTGTCCGCAGCAAAAAATCCCTATTTCTTAGGTGAGCCTTTCTTAATTCAAGGGCATTATGTAATTTAAAGCTTTCGTGGACTTCTTAGAATATTATAGCTCCATGGTACCATAGGCAGGGTTCGACCCATATTTGGTTATGTGGATGTTGAAAAATAAGTTTTGGTGTGTATTGAAATGATTGGATTTCTAAAGAAATGAAAATTATTGTATTTTTGATGGATAATTGTAATTATGCATTTTACTCTTACACTGTGTGCTGTGGGGAGTATTCTGAAAATGCCTGAATCCCCCAATGGATTGAGTATGTTTGCTTATATGTGCAAGAAGAGGATCCATATTTGGGAGTCATTCTAAATATAAAGGAGACTTTGTCTAATTTTTTTCTTTAAAAATCTATATTGAGATGCTTGCTAGGGGACTTGTCCCGTATGCGCTGGTCACGGCCCGGGTTAGGTCGTGACAATTCATCCTCCAATTTCAATGTCACTTGCACCACCCCAATTAGCATATTCAGTCCCAGCTCCTATATTGTGCCACATCGTCAGCCTAGCAAAAAAATTGGCAATGATCTCATCCTATAAGTATTTAAAAAAAAAAATAGAGCTAAATCTTAGGAAAGCTAATATGAGAAGATTCAAAGAAGTTTGTCATATTTACCTTGTATTCACGGCAATCATAGAATGATCTACCAGGATTAGGTAATGCTTTTGAGGTTGTAACCACCATCCTCAGCCCACAATAGTAGAGTTTGCTCCTTCTTCCTCCCTTGAAATGCATTGGAGTCCCTGTCTAGCTTCCTTCTAAGTGAGATGAGTTTGAGCAACCTTGTGATCGATTTCCACCACCCATCATCTCAAAATGAAAATCAAAATTGGTGGGAGGAATCAAGTCTTCAAGGGGTGCAAAAATGGAAGGACTTCAAGTCGTTAGGAAAATTAGGAATTTAGGATTTATGGAGATAAAAAAAAAAAAAAAGGACATCTTAAGAATTTTGGATTTTTTTTTTTAACATATTTTAAAAACTTCAAGGACTAATTTAAATCTTTTGATCATTATTGCCACATTAGAGGTCACATAGGTTGAAATTTTGTAACTTAGCGTGACATATTTGCATTTTTATCACAACAAGCTAATGAATGTGGGGGTAGAGATTAATATGACTCACGATTTGCAACTTCAAAATTAAAAAGCTAATTTCTTAATTTTAGGGAGTAAAGTTAGGGATAAAATTGAACACTCTAACATGGTGTTTTTGAGTATCAATGTACTGCTTATGGAGCCTATATGGTCCACCATTCCCTAACTTTAGGCCCATCTTGGTCACTCCCACTAACACTTGGTTGGGCTTTTCTTTACAAACTTGTTTCTTAAGAGTCCAAATTATTCATAAACTTAAAATAATAAATAAAAAACTTTAAAAAATATAGCATAAGATACTTTTTCTATACTTGACGTGCAGGTTTAGTGGAGGATATGTCCATCTCCAAAGAAGTACACTTGAGTTTGAGCTAGTCGACCTAGTAGTGGTTATAAACACTTCTCTCTTCGACTAAAAAAAATAACATTTTTCCCTTCTAAACTTAAATAAATGTATTTTAAGTAGATATGCTATTATGAATTTGAATTTGCATCAATAAAGCGTCATGAGAAAGAAAATAATAAAAAAATTAGTTAAATTAATATGTAGATCCCTATCATTTCAATATGTTTTTAAATTAGTCTCCATACTTAAAAGCTTTTAAATTGAATACTTATACTTTAAAAATTTTGTTATTGAATCCCTATTGCTCGAAGGTGCGTTACATTGAATGAGCTCTGAACTAATTTTTGGGCACCAAGGTTGCTCCGATTTGGATTTCGACTGGTTAAGATTGGATTTCCACGGCGATGGAGGGTGTACCTGCAAGTCAGAGAGTGCAAAAGGTACTAAGAATATTGTGCATGAGGCGTACCTGATTTTAATGATTGATTATCTATTTATAGTGGTCGGTAGTTGAGGATGAATAGGGAGGCTCCACAATTTTAAGAAATATCTCAGGACTTTCAACAAGTTGATGCTTGTTAGTGGGTTCGAGATGGGCAACAGCACACTAAGTGAGTGTCATTCCAACATAATCATGGACACCTTTTAATGATCCTATCCTTGTGCGGAGGGTTCCATCATTTTGGATCTAGGATGGGCCTTGGAACGAGGTGTGTGGGCTCTAAGCTAGCCTTGGAAAATGGATCCCTATCGAGTCTTTCATTGTTGGGTTGAGTTGGGCTTCTCGATCCTAGTCCAAAACACCTACCTTCAATATAACCTACACACATGTAGTGGCTATAGTTATTATGGGTATGTATGATATAACAAACCAAGGTTAGCAACCATTATATGTGGTGCTACCAGTAATGAATTATTATTTGACCATAGGAATCTAATTATAAAACTTTTAAAGTTTAAAGACTTAGTTAAAAATTTGTAAAGAATAACATCCTGCTGAAAAACACACTAAAATTATACGGGCCAACAGATTATTTCAACTTAAAATTTTAAATGATTATGATAATCAAAATTATTACATAAGTAAAAAATAATCAATAATCCAAACTGTAAATAAACAAAACTTAATTATTTAATTAAAATTTAGCTTTAATTAAAAAAGTATTGAAGTTATTATAATTAAAAAAAATTAAATTATAAATAATTAATAGAATATAAATAAACAATTATGATTGTCAATAACTGCACCCATATAAACGAAACAAAACAATAAGATTCCTATAAAGCGTGCAGTTCGTAGTGGCTATAAAGGAACAAAACAATATAAACGAAAGGTTTTTATTTTCTGAAAATTAAAGAAAATAAAATCAAAAAAAAAAAAATACATGATATTTTGGCGAGTTTATAGTGGAGGAAGCGGATGATGAGGTCTCTTCCCCAGACTCTCGGTTAGTCTCTGACGTAAGTTCCTATCGCACGTGATTGGCTCTTCTCTTTCTTCTCTGTCAGATTCGATAGAGAAAACTGAGAATCTGCCAACCATCGCTTTGGTTTAAAGCAATCGACTGCTCTTATAAACAATAATCCAATTAACTACCAACCTCGAAAAGTGAGAGGAAAAAAAAAACATCATTCAAAACATGGTAATGTGGGTATTCGGTTATGGTTCTCTGATCTGGAAAGCTGGCTTTAACTTCGATGAGCGCGTTGTTGGTTTCATCAAAGGCTATCGACGCGTCTTCTACCAAGGTAGGTATCATTTTTCTCTTTTTCCCTTAGCCCTCTTTCTCACCTTCTTCACTCTCTCTTTCTCTCTGTGTGTGTGCTGTGCTTAATTCAAATATTTGGTTTGATTACCCAATACACAAAATACAGTCTTTGATGATTTTTTTTTTACCCCTTGGTATTGGTGGGTTTTACCTTTTAGGTTCAACTGACCACAGAGGGACCCCTGAGTACCCTGGAAGAACAGTGACACTGGAGCCTGCTGAAGGAGAAATATGTGTAAGTCTTCCAAGTTTTGATATTTTTCTCTATTTTTTTCTTAAAAAAAAAAAGGAATCAGACCCCATTAGTCAGGTTGGTCTGTCAGTGATAAAAGGTTTCATAATTCACTACTTGAGCTTACATGTAGTTGTAGTCAATGCTATGTGAAGTTTATGCGGGTCTCCTAGTGTGTGTGAGCAAAGTTTGAATATTGTACTATGATGTGCAAATGACAGCACATAATATGGTTTCATTTGATGAAAATTGGTCTGCTATATGATTGATTTTGAGCATTATACTTCAATTTCTGTTTTCTTGGATACTGTCATTTAAGTACTCACTAAGAGTGAATTGAGTTGACTCTTTCAAGCAAATCAAGAAATAGATGATTGGTTTTGGCTTTAAAACTAAATTTGCATTTCAATTATTGTTCAAAATTGCTTCCACATTTAACTTTTATCTTTTCTCTTTTCAGTTGATCACTTTGACCTCTCAGTCTTGTTTTTTAACTTTTAATTTCTTATGAGTTGAAATTATCAAATGCAATCAATATGTGAAATGGATACTTACTGTATTTTGGAAGGAAATAGTGGGGAGTTGCTTACAAGGTCTCCAAGAAAGAGGACCAAGAAATTGCATTAACGGTATGCTTCTTAAAATGTTTTTATATTATATGAATAAATTTCCCTATGGCCAATACTTGTTCGATCAGTTATGGGATTGATACTGACTCAGTACTCTGCCATCTGCATGTGCCATGTGATTGTTGCTACACATTGGAATTTTTATTCTCACGTTAGTGATTGCACATTTTTGCTCTGTCACTACATATTTGACGGTGTATACTTACTGCATGCTGCTATTCACTTGATTAAGCTCAATTTTACAACCTCGAAAACAACAGGAGATGCCAAACCAGTAGGCCAGAAAGGATATTAAAATAATAGACAAGCTTTTAATTTATTAGATTAAAATAACCGAATATAAATTAACAAGCTTTTAATTTATAGTAATAGAATAGAATAGAATAATGTGTTGATTTATTTGGGATATTAGGCTTTGCTAAGCATTACAGAAGTGTTGTGGTGTACTGTTTGCTGTCATTAAATGATCATAAGATTCAAATAATTAAATATAGATAAACAAGCATTTATTTTGAAATGATAGAACATCATAATGATTTATGCAGAACATTATGTTTTTCTAAGCATTACAGAGGTGTTGTGGTTGTATTAATATTCTTGATAAGATTAGAATTTGCCATTTGGCAGTTTGGAAGTCTTTACAATGGGTTTTCCTTTTATCCTTTCATTTTGGGGAGGGTGGTAAACATATCCCCTTTATATGAAACAAAGGAAGGTTGAGCTATTTTCTTTTAGCCTATTTTTTGAATCCAATTCCCTAAATTATTTGGGTTGAGTTGGAAGTTGGTTAGAGGTTCTTAATTCATGTTTTAGTAGTGACTTCTTTCTGTACTAAAATGAATTGTGCATGGTACTAGACATAAGCTTGTAAAATGATCAAAAAGTCTCATCAAACAACAATGCAAACATTACCACTGAGTTCCATATTGGAAACTAGATAGCAACAACCAAGCCTTGTCCCACTAGGTGGGGTAGACTATATGGATCAGACAATGCTATATTGTCCGGTCAGAATCATGTTTACATTTAAACCATTATCTCTACCTATGATTTTTCCCATTATCTCTACCTATGATTTTTCTAAGTCTTCATCTACCTCTAGGTTATAAATCATGTTTTCTTGCATATTCTAAACCAATTTATATGCAAGAAAACATGTGTTATTCTTGAATATGAGAATAAAATGGTTAGCGATATTCGAAAGATCCCTTGCTCTCCTAGTCTTTCAACTTCTAAATTCTCAATTGATTATGATCCTCTATTCATCTCAACTACTAATTGATTATTATTTCTAACTACTAAGGCCCATTACTTAGGTCCGGTCCCCAACATAGTCGTCTGCTTGGCCAATCAATGTCTATTTTTGGTCATTTTTCACCATAGTGGGGTTGTTGACCTCACCATTGGTAACCAAATGATGTTCTTATGTCATTTTGTGGTCAAATTGTGTAAACGGGTTCTGGTTAGACTGGTTCATTAGTTTTGGACCAGTTCATTGGTTTTTCAAATTTTGGTTGCCTAGGCTTGTTTGAGGCCTATGTAAAGGTGGCATGTCTTTGGCCTGTTGGTCTATTTAATGGCTTTAGTCCAAAATCAGGCTTTTGAATAGGATATGCTTAGGCATATCAAAAAAAAAAAAAAAGGGAGCAAGCCACAAGTCAAGCTCAGGCCGAGGGGTTGCAACATAGCCTAGCCTAGACTATCTTGACCCCTAGAGGACTCAATTACTCTCCCATCTTCACTCAATTACTCTCCTATAGCTTCACAGTGTGGTTTATGAGCTTAATCCTTGTAGAATTTTGAGACTGGAAACATTGATAAATATGCACAGTTTTGTATGTGATCTTAAAAAAAATAAAAAGAAAAAGAAAAGAAAAGAAAAGCTTGAGCCTCAGTTCAAGCTTGAAACTAAGGTTAACACTTTTGGGAATGACTTACCTATGTGACCTTATTATCCAACTTCATATGGAATGAATGAGTACTATACTTTAGTATACATTTGTAATTGGATGGCATTTGCTAGCCTTTTTGGTTTGCAAATAACTCATGTATTTATTGCAGTGATATTTGAATACACCTGGTATTCTGGCTTAGGCTTACTGTTATCTTATTAGCTCAGCAGAGCATCTCAATGAATGAAAGGCACTGAGCTGAACCACGAATCCCTTATATGGACTTTTTATCCATCAATCTAAACCTGCAGATAAAAGCATCCCTTCCCTCTCCCCCCTCCCTTTTTCAAAGAACCATGTCATATGATTGTTTAATAATACCAAAATTGCATAATTGTTTGCAAAACTGCTTTTCATAAGGAAATTGCATTATGCATATCAAGTACCTATGAATTTGGTATATAGATTTTGGTATATAGGAGTCAATGTTAATCGAAGCTCTCATATTTGATATTGCTATACTTGACAATTGACATCATCATAAAAACAACACATCAATCCGAATAGACCTATTTTTTCCTTCACAAATATTAGCAGCTCAGTACCTTAGAATAATATATATATTTATAATTACTGCACAGTATCTAGAAGTGCGGGAGAAGCAATATGACAAGAAGGAATATGTAGATCTTTTCACCGTAAGTACCATATGCCAAGCTTTTCTCAAACTAATAAGGTACGCTATTTTATTCTACTGTATAATAGTTGTTATTCCACTGATGAAATTTGGCATCTACTGAAAACTCTTTCAGGATCTTACTGCTACAACACCAGCCATTTCTGGTGTGATGGTGTAAGTGAAAGAAACAATCATAAAACTTTTTGATCTTTTGTATGCTTGATCATCAATAGTTTAATTAGAATGTTGTGAACACTTTTCAGATATATAGCATCTCCAGACAAGAAAGTCAATGAAAATTACTTGGGCCCTGCATCTTTCGAAGAAATTGCGAGGTATTTATATTCCATCCATGTACTACTGTCTTAATTTGTTGCATAGAAGTAAACTTCACTTGAGTACTGAAGATTTTATATTAGTTTGGACATCCTGGCTTCAAGAATCCTATTCATCCCAGATCTGATAAAATAGGATGAATTGAGACAATATTTTATAAATACATAATTATCTTGAATATATTAACTATTTCTTTATTTTCCAATCTCCCGGAGAGAACAAAAGAAACATCTTGTTAGATTTATTTTATATATAAATATTTATATATACATAAATAAAATTAATATGAAATATAGAATCTGATACATAATTAATAGAGATTTAGATTCTAATATTATATTCTAATAATATAAGTATAATATTAGAATTGCTAAAATATATTCTACTAAAATATATAATATAATAATATATATAAAAAATTTTAAATAAAATAATTAATAGATATATTAATGCTAAAATAGTTAGACTTTTATTCTTGATTTTCTATCAGGCTGGTTACTGAAAATCTAAAACGTGATGATTAGCTTGTAATTGAACCATTAGTGTTGGATATATTACCGAAGATGCCACTTTTCTGAGCATAGGAAGCCCCAAATATATGATCATGTTGCATTTCATCTCCTTTTTTGTTTTTCATGTATTTTCTGTTCATGCATATAGGGTGAGTCTTAGCACAATGGTAATATTGGTGCCTTATAAACCTTGGTCCATTGGGCCGCCTTTTTCTTTTTAACGTATTGTTCATACATTGTAAGCTGTAACTGTGTTTTGCATGCTCTTTGGAGGTTTAGATGCATGACTCATATACAAGTTATTACCTTTGACTCTTTCATCCTACAGGCAAATAATTCATGCTGAAGGTCCCTCAGGACCTAATAGGGATTATCTTTTTCAACTTGAAGAGGCTCTTCTTCAAATTGGTGAGACTTGTTAACGATTGTTCACTTGTCATTTTAATTATTTTCTCTAAACTTCCTTTTTTGTTTATTTTTTCTTTTTTATGAATCATTCTTAAGGAAGTGAAGACAAGCATGTTATTGATCTTGCAAATGACGTGAGGCGTATTCTTTCGGAGAAACACTGAATGCTTCAGTGTGTTAATTCAGCTTTCAACAGCCTGAGACTTTGATACTTTATTTTAATCCATTGGAAACTTCAATTCTTTCGATAGTGTTAGCCGGAGATTATAAGCTCTTGTTATGCCTATAATCTTCCCATGTAACATCTTGATTTTATGTCAAGTTAATAGGCTGCTAACTAGAGGTGGGAACATTGCTATGGTAGATCCCAATTACAATGGATATGCAGCACCATGCTTTCGTATCTTTACTAAGTATATTGTAAAAGAATGATTAATTATCTATACACGACAACTCATTATTTCTGATAACTTTTTCTTGAAGTGAAATTGATACAATTGTTACTCATGAATGGTCTGGGCCAAGTTGACAAGTAATCTCCACCATTTAAAATGAGAATGCAAATTGAAATTTTAAGTAAATAACTTTGGTGGGGAGATCATATAATCCTTATAGACTGTTTGGGTAAGATGTTAGAAGAATTACTTCTTAAGAAGTAGAAGTAGAAACAAAAGTAGAAAATTATTTTACGTTTAGATATAATTATATAAGTACTTTTATCAAAATTAGAATTTATTAAATTATTTGGATGTGATAAATATAGATGTATTTTATTTAATAAAATTACAATTAAAGATATGGAGAGAAAGAGAGAGCATGGAAGTGAGAAGAGAGTGATAGCTTTTAAAAATTTTAAGGATAAAATTGTCATTGAGTGAGAAGAAAGTAGTTGTTAATTTTAAGGAGCGATATTTTCTCTCTTCTATTGCTTCTACTTCTGGGAGAAGCAGCTCTCTATCTGCTTCTTAAAAAAGTAGAAAAATTGATTATTTTTCACTTTTACTTTTTTTTAGAAACACAAATAAACAATATTAAAAATTCTACAAGTATTTTTTTTGAAAAGTTTAAAAAAAAAAGTACTTTTTTAACAAGCACAAACAAATGTTCTTACAGGTGAGGTCAATCTTAGTTTCATTTTAGTAGCTGCAGCTGGATGTTTAAATTAAATTGAGATAGGGATGCGAGTTTGAATTTTAACAAAATATATCTATTGTGAAATTTACATAATTTTCGTCCTCTCATGATAGAACGAAAATTAATGAGTTGAATTCTTCAAAAAATAACCTAAGGTCAGTTTGAATGGGTTAAACCCTTTATTAACTTGCAATAACATTCTTATTAGATGTTACTTTAATTTTGAGGAATGAGCAACTAAGGTGTGTAAATTATTGAGACTAACATCACTAATTATTGAAATAATTTATAATTTTAATTTTAGTATATTATCAATCAAAAAATAACAATTATATATTATTATGTTGTTTACAAAATAAATATTATAAAAATTAAAATTATACAATAATAATAATAATAATAATAATAATAATAATAATAATATATCAATATAATTAGAATTTAATTTGTTTGCACTATTTTTACACTGTCATCCAATCAAATTCTTCCATTTGCATGTCTTCTGAAATAGTAAGAGTGAACGTCATATATGTTTACTTATATGGTAGCATATGATTAAATAACGATATAAAAAAATTATACACTATCAATGAATAAATTGTTTATTGAATATAGTGTTCAAAATAAATTGTTTTATAAATGTATGCAACCTAAATATCATATGCACCAAGTGATGTAGACACTTAATTGTTACGTGTTTCTACTGAATATTCAAGCCAAATACGACGCAATTTCTTCTAAATATCCGAGTGCGAACCATCGGAAAAAGTTGTCGTCCAGCTATTTACTATGAGATACTAGGTTTAATGTTATTAGAATCCAGATAAGATGACCAATATCGCTTACGCAATGATAGTCAAAACCTCAACAAATAAAACAGCTTTATCTGCAAAATATTACAAGACAAATTAAGTCTAACAATTTTTTTGTCACCAAATTACATCGACTTAGATTTAACTTCTTTAGAGTCGAAAAGGTAATTGGATCAGTTAATTTATTTTTTTGCATATGCAAATAATATTAAAACAATAGTGAAACATTCACAAGCAAATGTAGATAAACAAATTATGTTAATTTATTGAACTTAATTTACATACATTTCTATATCCAATTATATATTACTATATCAATAAAAATACTTAACTTTACTACTCACTATTTTAAAAATCTTACGAACACGAATATCTGATTAAATGACAGTCTAAATCCCTTTTATACTATCAATACATCATCAATCTGTTTAATTATTATACCTTTTAGTTAATAAATTTTTGAAAAATACAATCAGAAGCAATTATTCTATGTCAATTTGAGTGCGGTTGATTTCAAGAAAGAGAACCAAAAACTTACCCAAGACAATAGTCCTTTTTCTTAGAACCATTTTTATAAAGGAGAGAAGCAATATCTGTACAACCCATTTGTGAGCGCATAACATGCCTCAAACAATCCAAATTCAATTCAGATGTTCCTCACTGTAGACTAACTAGTTTAACCATCATGGCCCCAAAAAAAAAAAAAAAATTAAAGAAAAACTAATTTATCCATGTTTCGCATGCTTTAACAGATGAAACAAACAATACTACCTTCATATTGGCCACGCTGCCATTTATGGTTTAGACTATCCAATGGTAAACGCCGCTCCAAGATATAGTACTAATTTTGAACCAGAATGTGTCTAAGTTCCTAACAAAGTAGCCCCTCAGTCGAAAAATACAAGGAACGCTGCCGCACCGCAGAGGGGGGGTAAAATGGGGAGGGGGTTTGTCAGTACACAAGCTGAAGAGAAGGCATTACATTACATTACAAATCAACAACTCATAATTGCTGGTTTCAATATTAACCTTTAAATCACTAAAGAACCTGCCTTAACATCAATCACTGTCCTCTTCATCTGCATAAACGAGAGAACAATGTAAGGTGCCGTACAACATGCACACTGTTACTAACATAGAGAGATACCCTAACAAAACTCCTTTTTTTTTTTTCCCTTGACAGAGGACATTGTACTAATCAAATAAATATGAGCTATGTGTATATACTGAAGCTCATAGTTATATTTTCGTCCTTAATATAGTATGAATTAAGTAAGAAATACCAGAAGAAAAATTGAATAACAAAAGATACAATTCAAAGACATCAAGTCAATAACTAAGACTTTTTCCACTAAGTTGAATTGATTATATGGATCAAACAATGCCACTGTGCCCAATCATAAACCATGTCCATAGACAAGCCATTAAAATCTTAAATCCTTTTTAATGGTGTACTCTTAAACACTTTTCTTAGTCTCCCATTCCCTCTTCCTATCAGGGGCCTCCATCTGATATACTTTTCTTATCAGAACTTCTACAAGTCTTCTTATTGCGTATCTATCTATGCTTCATTGAAAATCTTTACATAGCCAATCCCAAGCCCAAATAGAAGAGAAGGATTTTGTCAGGCAATCAATTGACAACTAACATAAAACTTTATTGAATCTTCACAGACATGGATTGACAACGTGAATGGATACAATTCAAAGATACCAGAAAAAAGAAAAACAAAAAAAAAAAAAAAACACGAAGCAGAATGTACCCCGAATCTTTTCATCACCCATCACTAACAACCCCATATCGTTCCAAGGGAACCCAAAAAAAAAAAAAAAATGCAGCTCAGTGCACAAGGCTCCCACCTATTGGGATACTAGGATGGTAGATATACTCAGCTTTACCCCTGCAAGTGGAGAGGCTAATTTCACGATTTGAACTCGTGACCTCCAAGTCCTAAGGTAACAATTTTACAATTGCGTCGAGGCTCAACCTCTTTCCTCCACGCACGCCCGCGGGAAGGTGGGTGGAATCTTTAGCCATGTGTTACAGTACACATGTTCATAACCTCAAGTTACTAGAGAATTAGGCCTTGAACACACACATATACTAAGAAGCACAAATACAGACAAGGACATTTGACATGGTACGGACACTTACCTAACATATATATATATATATTAAAAATTTAAGAAAAATTCATAATTCATAATATCATATTACAATAATTTTAGATGTTTATAAATGTCAAACTACCAATTTTTATTACTTTCTAAACCCCTCTAAAAAAATGGAGTATTCTTAATATATGTCACATATACTTCCTATATCCCTTCCAAAAAAATAGGATACTATTTCTATTGATATCTCAAAAAATTCCTAAATAAACTTGGATTTTTGGGCCTTTAAATTCTTTTCTAGTCCATCAAATAATTGGGAAAAAAAAAGTACTAGATCATTTTCTAACCATATCCAAAAAATATAGGATACTATTTTTATTGATATCTCAAAAAAAAAATTCCTAAATAAATTTGGATTTTTTGGCCTTTGAATTCTTTTCTAGTCCATCAAATAATTGGAAAAAAAAAATACTAGGGCGTGTTCTAACCATATCCTAGCCATGTCTAACCGTGTCTGATGTGTGTCCGAGCCATATCCGACGCTTGTCCAAGCCAAAAAAAAAAAATATTTTTTAAATGGGACATGTAAGACCGCATGTTGACCACGTGTCGTAGGAGTGTCCAAGCGCGTCAATGTCCCACTTGTGTCAGACACGAGGACACACCATCAAATTGGTGTGTCCGTGCTTCATAGCACACATACTACATCAACAACCACCAAACCTAGTCGTACAAGGTAGGAAAGACTATATGGATTAGATGATGATACATTATTCAATTGTAAAACCATATTTATAGTCAAACCCATAAAATCTAAATCTTTCGAAACAGTTTCACATAGTTTTGTCTTGGTCTCTACATCTAGCTATAGGCTACGCTCCATCTAATCTACACTCTTTAATGGAACTTTTATAGACAGTGTTGTCAAAATCGCACTTCACCGATTTTTTTACATCTTTAAGCAGGTTCCTCGATCCGTTCCCATGTAGGATCGCAATTTGCTAGGATCGCTGTAAAATCGCATGCAACAATGTGGAGGCGCTAAAATCGTGTGATCCCCACCGATTTTTCGTTCTACCACTGATGGGTCATGTAAGTGATAGACCCGACCCAGGTCCAAGAAAAACCAACCCACCCTCATTTTTTAACTCTAAGTTTCACTCTAGCACCTTATTCGAACCCTAATGTTGAGTGTGGACAGCTGCGCGACCAAACCTTCAACTCTTGATGCCCTACCCGCCGAGCTATGTGATGTCACTTCTATTGCCTGCGCGACCCAGCCTCCACGGCTAGACAACCACGACTCCACTATTGACCAACCTCGACTCTGCTGTTGTGCAATGTGACTAGAGCTCCACGACATCGTCTTTGCTACTTTGCTTGTGCATTGTACTACTTGGATAGAGAGAGTGTTATTCGACAAAATAGGTATCTATTTTGTGCATATTCTTTCTAACTTCTGTTTCCAATTTATTTCTCGTTTGTTTTAAATGTGGTTGTGGGTGGGTGTTGATTTATTTGTCCTCTAATATTTGTTTATCCTTTGCCTTTTTTTTTTTTTTTGTTGGCTTCTATCACTTTTGAAGATAAAAAAATGTCATCTAGTATTCTTGTTGGTTCTAGTGCTACTGGTGGTTCTGGTACCCCTACTGGTTCTAGTGCTCCTACTGGTGCTCCTGCAGCAGCTGGTTCAGGCAGGGACAAAGTGATAAGAAAAAATGCTCCAAGCAATAGAAGTGATGTGGGTTGATGGGGATTCAAGGAAAATCAAATGCAAGTATTGTAAGAAGGTTATTAGTGGAGGTGTCTATCATTTGAAACACCACTTGGCAGGCATACAAAAGGATGTGGGAGCCTGTGCTGCTGTTAAGTGATGAAATTATTAAAAAAAAAAAAAAAAGGGATGTTTGCAAATGTGGCTAATTTGCAAGAGAAACTTAACAAAAAAAAATCAAGAGCATGAAGGAGAAGGAAATAATGATGTTATGGAAGTTGGTGAAAAATGAAAAGGAAAGGAAGTGGAGACAAGTGGAAATATTTTCAAGAGAAAAAACATTCAATCTACCATCAATCAAAAGTTCAAGAAGAACTTGAGGGAGGATACATGTCAAAAAATTGCTAGGTTTTTCTACAACAATGCGATACCATTTAATGTAGCAAAGAGTGAAGATTTTCACAAAATGTGTTAAATGATTGCAAGACATGGCATTTGATTCAAGCCACCTTCCTATCATGAAATTAGAGTGAAGTATTTGAAGCAAGAAGTGGCTTTAACCAAGGAAATAATTGAAGAGCATAAAGCTGAATGGAGGAAAACTAGGTGCACTATTATGAGTGATGGCTGGACCGATAGGAGGAGGAGGACTATATGCAACCTTTTAGTGAATAGCCGTAAAGTCTGTTGATGCAACTCACACCTCCACAACAGCAAAAAAATTTTTTAAGATGATTGATGATGTTGTGGAAGAAGTTGGTGAGGAAAATATTGTGCAAGTTGTAACAAACAATGCTGCAAACTAAAAGGCAGCTGGGCAATTGTTGATGCAAAAAAGAAAGAAGCTTCATTGGCCACCATGTGCAACCCAGTGCATTGATTTAATGCTAGAAGGTTTTGAAAAGAAGCTAAAGATTCATCAAGAGACAATTTCAAAGGGAAGAAAGCTTACAATGTACATATATTCGAGGACTTCTCTTATTTCCTTGTTACAACACTTCACCAATGGAAAGGATTTAATTAGGCCAATTGTAACACGATTTGCAACTTTTTATCTAACTTTGAGTTGTCTCATTGATAACAAGGGAGCATTAGCGAGAATATTCACATCACAACAATGGACCTCTAGCAAAAATGCAAGGACAAGAGAAGGGAAAAGTATTGAGAATATGGTTTTGGATAGTAGGCTTTGGAAGAGTGTTGCAATTTGCTTGAAGGGTGCATTGCCACCAATCAAAGTGCTTCGTTTGGTTGATTCAAATGAGAAACTAGCCATGGGCTTCATTTACGAAGAATTGGACCTTGCTGAAGGGAACATACAAAATGCCTTCAAAGGTGTTAAGAAGAGGTAAACTTAACTAATGCAATATTTAGTTAATTTTTATACTTCCATAGTCTTTATTTAATACTTTTAGTAAAACTGGTTTGATTAATTTAATTTTTCTTTTATTCATTATATGCCTCTATCGGATATCATAGACGAAAGGTGGGACAAACTACTTCACCGCCCTTTGCATGCTGCAGCTTGCTACTTCAACCCTCAATTCCATTATTCCCCTAACTTCAAAGCTGATTGTGAAGTCATACATGGACCATATGATTGCTTGCATCAAATGGTGGGCAATGATGTTGAAATCTCCAAGATTGATGTTCAACTTGATGATTTCAAGAAATCAAGGAAGTTTTTTGGTAGTACAATAGCCAAAAATGCTATTAATCTCAGACATCCAGCTGACTGGTGGGATTCTTTTGGTTTTGAACCTCCAGAACTCAAACTTAGCCATACAAATTGAGAATTTAACATGTTCTTCTGGTTGTGAATGCAATTGGAGTGCTTTTGAGATGGTAAAGGTTTCAAAGCATTGCCATATGATTTGTTTCTATTATTAAATTAGTTAGTCATTTTTTGTTTTTAATTTGTTTAGGTGCACATAAAGAAAAGAAACTGGTTGAAGCAAGAAACAATGAATGACGTTGGTTTTGTGATGACTAATTCAAGATTGGGGAAGAAGAAGCAAACTAAAACAGACATTGAGTATAGCATAGATGATCTCTCTTCTGATGATGAGTGGATTGTGGAGTGATAGGGCCCCGTTATTGAAGCAGGTTTATGTGAGGAGATCTAATAGAGACTTGGGCCTAGAAGAAGCAATCCCAGTTTGAGCAACCTGAAGGGGCTTGGAGGGAAGTTAGTTAGGAGATAGTTAGGCTGAGTTGAGTGAGGCGAGGAGTACATAAGGCTGAGAATCTGTGATTAGTGATTGTCTTGTCCATTGTATAGCAGTTGAAAGGGTGAGAGGACTCTTTAATTCCTCTGAGAGTAGATACTAATTCCTAACAAAGTTTGTACCAATTTCTAGCGTTCTTGGTGATTTGCCAATAACCCAATATCAATAAAATTCCCAATTCTTTCATCTTTGTCTCCGGTACCAATTCTAACATGGAGAATGATGGGAATGCATCTAATAATGAAGGATTGGATTTGGATGAGATAAACTTGGTCGTGAATGTTTCAATGGATGATAATCTTATAAATGTTCGAGTTGTGGAGGGTGCTATTGGTGGTAATGGTGCCTCTTTAGATTTAGATATTGATGATGAGGATCAACTTGATGTTGGTAATGAAAATGATGGCTTGGGTAGCGATGGAGATATAGAAGATGAAGAATATGATGATCATGGCCTTAATGAACTGCCCTAGGCCTCTAGCTATAGCTATTATTATTTTGTATAAGCTGTCTGCACTTTTTTTTTTTTTTGGGTTTAAAGTTGTCAGTTGTTATTAGACTAACCTGAGCTTGTGATGTTTGTTAGAACTTTGAAGCCTTTGTTTTGTTATAAGCCTTCTCTTGGCTAGGTTAGAACCTAGAATTAGAACCCTTGTTTTGTTATAAGGCTTCTCTTAACTAGATTAGAACTTAGAGATGTGTGGTTAGAAAGAAACCTTTGTTTTGATATAAGGCTTGATTTGTTTATAGTAGGTTTGAAGCCTTGTTATAAGGCTTGCAAAGAATTATATAAACTCACATGACAGCATTTTGAAATGAAATATATTTAAATGTTCTATAATTTTGATTTTGTCGTTATTATGCCTTATTTGTGCTATTGTATAAGTACATATATGTTGTTGAATATAATTTTACATAATAGGTAGGAACTTCTGTCTTGTGTTACGATTCCACGTTTTACATTTCTAAGTTCCTTGTCCGATCCAAGGTAGGATCTACGAATTTGACAACCTTGTTTATAGGCTTTCTCTACATATGAACAAATCACCTATGGAGAGATTCTACTCTTTTTTTAACAATAGGTGCTACGCTGACTTTCTCTCTAATACATTCATTCCTGGTCTTACCTTGCACACACAAGGATCTTGACAGAGAGAAGAAGGGGGGGGGGGACTCCCTAATCAAATGTCAATGTCAGGTGTGAAATGTCAGGTTCATTAGATAGAAAGCTGAAGTTTTAATAGTTTCAGCTATCCAGGGTGCTCCCTATCAAAGCATTTAATTATTTTTTTTTACAGCAAAAAACTTACCCTCTGCAAAAAGCACTATCGAGTACAGAACAGATTCCAGAATTGAATATTATTTCCAGATATAATCGCAGATGAAAATAAAGCAAAGCACCAGAGCCACTCATATTTTACATTACCTGCATTGAATTCATCACTCTGACTCTCATCAGCATTACTACTATCCTCTTCTTCATCCTCTTCATCCTCTTCATTGTCATTGCCTTCATCATCATTGTCATCATCACTACCTTCAGCATCCTTGCCATTAGTTTCAACTGGCATCTTGGGCTTTGCAGGAGGTGCAAAACTTGTCATTGACCTTCTTCGTGAACTTGACACAATATTGCTTACATCAATACCCTCAAGTTCTTTTGCTCTCTCCTTCTTTTTTCTTACTTCCTTGATTTCTGAGTTCATGAGACAAAATAAAAGAAGACAAAAATAGGTACATTAATTGAAAAGATAGAATAACATATACCTAGACCAAATCATATCTAAGGCAGTCATTATCTATACTTCAATGCAGACATTAGCCACAAAAATGTGACTGAAAATAGGGGTACATTATAATAAACTGTCTTCAGGTTTATTAAGTTACATAGACTTCCATCCCCTCCACTATCAGAAATTATAATCAACAATAACAGCAAGAAAGCCTTTTCCCCACTAGGCGGGGTCAATTACATGAATCAAATGACATTATTGTTCTATTGTCAAGCACGCCCGGAGACAAGCCATTTAAATCTAACTCTTTCATGATGGTTTCATCTATAGTGTTTTTATTGGTCTTCCTCTCCTTAACTATTTTGAGCTAATCTCTATCTAGTCTACTCTCCTTATTTGGTGTTACACAGCCCACGTTTGGTAAGGTTTATTCAAGGAGTAAGAATAGAGCTAGTGGGCTGCTTCCAGGCCCATTAGAGGATAAAAGACAAAACAGAAGTTTGTTATGCTAAGCTGGTGAGAAAGAGAGAATAGAGAATCTGGTGAGATTTGCTGTAGTGGGGTGGGGATATTACTCGGTAGGGAGTGAGAATGAGGTCATTGTGAATTTGGAGAGTAGAATTTTAGAGGCTGAAGAGCTCCTCTATGCCTAGGAACTTCTATCTTTCTTTGTATTTCCCTTTCATTTTCATCTAGTGAACGCATTCAAGTCCTAGGCTAGATTTCACTCTAGAATCTCAGTCTAAGGCATATTTCCAGTGATATATTCTTCCATATTTTAATGTGTTGATACCAGTTTTAACATTAGGGCTTTTACATGCTTCTACCATCTTTTCCACAATAAGTCCTATCCTAACATGTAGACATTAATCTACCCAATTCTAAAATTTTACCAGACAACAACTTCTAAAAGTGAATGTTAGTGTACTTTTTCCAATTAAAAAACCCACAAATAAGGTTCACAAGATCATTTGTATAGCAATACACAAAAGAGAATAATAATTTTCTTCCCCCTTTCCCTCTTCTTTTTCATTTTTCCGATTACATAGGAGGCAGAACCACTGAGATTGGAGAACAAGAACATGAACCGTAGATACCCAAGTCAACCAAATGAGCTACAAGCTCATTGGCAAGACCCTTATTCAATAGTTATCCTATATTTTAAACGACTTCAAACAACATTATAAATTTCAATAATAAAGAATAACACTTAAAAGGAAAAGCACATATATAATAAGGACATCCAATCCATGTTTGATATCTCATTAACAACTAAGTTTGCATCGACTAAACCGATAACGAATTCAGTTACGGTGCTATAGATGCCATACAAATCATGGGGTTAAATATAGTATGAATAGATTATATGACAACTTAAATTCACAAATTATATTGTACTTACAAGTATTGCAGTTTAGATTATCAGAACATGCCAGATATTATTAAAACTATCTAAACACAGAGGACAAAGATAAAACTAGCAAAGATTTTAGCTGTATTGGTTGTGAGAAAGATAATTCGGTACAGCTGTAGCTGCAGCAGTAACTGCTCCTTTTGCAAAGTAATACATATTTTATTCATTCAGAATGAAAAATATTGCAACTTACATGAATCACATACGAAAATAAGCTCAACAACTAAGCTCACCCTTTTCAGAAGGATTAGAAGACAATCCTTCTCTAGACAGTATCTCCTCCAACTCATTGACTAGCTGGGCTTCTCGCTTGTTTTCAGGCACCTGCTTGACTTTTCTGTAAATTGAGGGGGGCACACTGTAACACGAAATAAAAAAGCATCAAGCTATCATCCTCAACAAAGACCTCAGTTCATCGAATGGAATCCAGCAAAGAAAATAACCTCATTCCACATGCTTTAATAACAGATTTTAAGTTCTCCACACGTTTACCATATACAGGAGTTGAAACTTCCTTCTTCTGCAATTGGGGAGAAAAGAAAGATATAATGCAATTTGAAAAGTAATAAAGAAAGTTGGGGAAAGCTTGATGAACACTCAGATGGGAAGGACAACCATGTAATTATTATTTCACTAAAAAGAGCAGCTATTCAGTTATATGATCATAATTGTTCCATTTAAAAAATGGTTGTGTCCTCAACAGTCTAAGTTAGTACCAAACATTCGTCATTGCAATCACATTTAATGGTTAGTTAGTATGACCTTCGTAGGTTTCGCCGGCAATGAATGGGACTGATCTTCAGAGTCTTCTCCACTAGCTTCTGCATCACTGTTATCTTCTGAGGCTGCTTTAGCCTGCTTGACCCTTTTCTTACTGGACAGGATTTTCTCCTCTGGGGATCCTTTACGCTTTTTAGATTCAACAAGGCTCTGTTTCTTCACCTTCGGGACCATTTTTTTTCTAGGTTTGACTTCATCTTCCTCATCACTCTCCTTATCTGAAGTATCAGAATTCCCTTCTTCACTGCTGACCTCTTTGGTAGCTTTGGTATTAGGTTTCTTCTTCACAATTTTCTTGGCATTGTTTGCAGGTTTTGAAACTTTAGCAGAATTTAATACCTTCACATTTAACAAAGACTTACTAAGCATCAGACTGGGAATCGATTACATTTTCTCAACAGTATTTTCACTCACCTGATCTAATTGTTGACTTATAAACTTCTTGTAGGGATCAAGAGCAAATTTATCAAGTTTAAGATCTTCTTCCAATAGTCGACGAAGACCAGCCATCGTAACATTCCTGAAATTATGAAGTCAAAAGTACCCAAGTTATACCTTAAGAATAATTTTTCTTTTTTTAAGGAAAAGAAAAAAAAGAAACAAAGCCAAAGAATCAGTCCATGTGAACAAATGTACCACAGGTAAGGACAGGGAGAGTATGTGCATCATCAAGAGGCATAGAATGGTACATAATTGCAAGAATCAGTAGCATACTCTGAATTAGCCCTGACGTAAGAAGCTCTTTTTCTAATGGCTTTCTTAATTAGGGCTTCACTTGGAACTACTTTTCCTTCATTGTCTTTATCTTCCTTGATTTCAAGTTTAGCTGCTTTTTGTTCTTTAAGTAGTCCTAATACTGGAGAGTCTTCCATTTTCTCCTCATCTTCGGGGCAGCGATCTTTTTTTGATTGGAATTCTTCTGATGATCCTTCTGTCTCTAATGTACTTGCACCTTTTTCCCCTGCCTCCCCAGACATCTTTGAGGCATCATCATCACCAACCCCTTCTAAGCACTATCAGTCATAATCAGAGTGAAAAAAATTGACACATGGAAGAAGACAAAATCTAAGCAATCTTCATTTCAGAATTTACAAAAATTTAGACAGATACAAATACATTCTAAAGCAAATCACTATAATCACCACCGGCAATTAGCAGTAAAGACTAAAGAATACATTTAACACCATTTACCTATTTAGCAATTGATTACATTAATCAAGATTTAGATGCAAGTGTAACTTTGCTTCACTGCTTCATTTAGTGATTGACAAAAAAATTATTTAACTACAACCAACCATGTTCAGGATTTGACAATGCATGTGCTCTACACGGTATGTAGATAATCAAACATGGACATAACACAGCATCAACAAAATAATCGTGAACTCAAGTAATTGTCATGCTACTCAAGTTAATTTTTCAGGACTCAAGGAACTCTGCAAAATAAAATTATTGAATGCATTCACCATTAAACAAAAGAAACTATCTATAAAACACAACAGCTTATTTGGTCTCATCATGACAACCTTGATTAAATATTACTCTTCATTTATGTAACATTTTAAAAACAGCACTTCAGTCAATGTGGCAGAATGACAGCAGATGAGCTGCAGTAGGGGTAGGGGAATTGTTAATTTCATACTCTAGCATGAACTAGTTGCCTAGTTGGCTTTCATATTTCTTATCTCAAGAGGCAACCTCATAGGAGCTATAGAAATTACACATACTAATTTCCTTCCTTTTATTATCCAGAAGGGTTAAACAAGGAACCATTGATAAGAGCAACCACCGTAGTGGCTAATAAAATGCTCCAAAGCATTGAAGTGGAAAGGGCACAGATAAACCAGCACATTGAAGCCAAAGATTACTATCTACCATTTTCTATAACTTTTCATAACTTGAGCTACTTAACACAAAAACCCTTGCCATTGGAAAAATTATAGTGTTTATTATGTATTTATCTCAATCACAAATTCCAATTAAGAATTCATTGCATAGGGATCCAAGATGTCTAACATTAATGTAGATGAAGACACTAGAGACTACAGCAAGTTTGGTTTGAAAGGTGATCAAATTTATTAGAAGTCGAACCCCATGTTTGCTACATTAGTTGACAATCACATCATTTATCTCTTACGAACTTTAAACTTTCAAATAAATGGAAGGAAGACAAAAAAATCAAAAGTGCAAAGTTAGTCAGGTAAGGGAGAAGATAATCAGTAGATTTCGACTAAATATTCAACAAGTATGATGTCCTTCCACCTCCCACAATCATCCCTCCAACATAACATTCCTGTGAAGACCTTGGATTCAAGTCCAAGCAATCAATGCTTGGCCCAATGGGTAATCACTTAATTTTGCGGACTGCAGAGTCATAAAAACAGAAAATAAATGACAAGTTTGTAATTTGCTACAGAGTATCCAAAGTGGAATAATACCAAGATTTTTTTTTTTCTGTGTAAGGTTAGCTTCAGCTTTAAACTCAGTCTGGCATCACCTTCTGCCTAATGTGTGTATATTCTGTTTAGAGAATAGAAGATGAACAATAGTACTAAACCACATAATGCCCTTGTTGTTAAGTTTCTCACAAGTCAAAGATTGAACTTTTTAGGACAAGGGCATGTCACAGACTCACAACAGTAATATATTATTTGTTCAATTTTTATGCATGCTCATAAAATATATTTAATGCTGATAACTGTTAGTTCATTAGCTGACACCAAAAGAAAATTTATCAAGAAGCCCACATTATTCACAAACATAAGGTAACAGAAGAAAACTAAAATAACATGTGCATGCCCAGCCCTAGTACCATATATACATATTACGTTGAAATTAGGGGTCACTTAATATAAACCATAAGTACCTTGAGCAAGCATTGCTTGATAAATCTCTTATGGACATCCAAAGCAAATTCCTCCAACCCTAAGTCTTTTTCAAGCAATCTACGAACCCCCTCAAATGTCAAAGAACTGCATTGAAAGACAACATTGCTCAATTTCAGATATCTCCGTAGTCCATTGCTCCGACAAATCATATGTCTAATTCAAAGAAACACAGATCAAGCCATCAAGGGATTCAATAGCATTCAATCTTCACTTCTAACTACTGAAACCAGAGGGAATATAATCCCTTTCCTTTAACTGAAACAATTGCAAGAAGTGATTTTTTTTTCTTTTCTTTTTTCTTTTTTGATAGAAAAAGAAATTTTATCAACATAGAAGAGAATGTACTAAAGAGGATAGGACATCCTCGCATAGATACAAAAGATACAGCTAAGACCTAAAGGGATAAACCATATAACAATGCATGCCAATCTCTTTGAATATCAACTAGAGGAATACCATTAAACAGACCATGCACAAGAAGTGATTCATAATAACTGCAAATCCATGAGCATAAACAAGCAAGAGACAGACTTTCGGTGAGCATGAAAAACCTAACCAAAATTGATTTGCTATCAAGTCCCGCCACAAAGTGCTCCACCCAATGAACCATCCAGTAGTCTCAAACTCCTAAAAAGAAGGGTACATGATCCACACCCCAACATTCCATTTGTCCTAATTTTCCTGAGCCCTCTCCGCAGAAGCAATTCACAAGTATTAAACTATATGCCAGAAATTCCTTAACACCTCACTCAGAATTTCACTTGAGAGCACACACACTACAAGGCTGGACCATCCGAAGCACCAGAAATCAAATGCAAACTACACAAGCAAGTTTTCCTTTTTGAGAAAAATGTAGAAATCAAAGTTATCAGTACATATTCATAAGAAGTTGATTACAGACAGTGCACAACATATATACCTAAGAAGATAACATAGTTGTTTATCATGAATGAACTAGGAAGAGAGAGAGAGAGAGGGGGAAAGAGTGTGTGTGTACTCTGCTTGTTCCTTGAAGTGAGGGACGCGAGAGCGCATAGCAGTCTCAATTTGGGACTCGAGAATAACGGGTGCCTTAGACTCCTCAGCCTCAGCCTTCACATCATTCCTCGGAGTTTCGCTCTCTGGCGATTCCTCTGCCATGCTCTCCCTATCTCTCTTTCCCTCTCTCTCTTTGCGTGAAAATATCAGTATTATGCTTCGAACCTAAAACTGAAACAAAAACGAGAGAAGAAAGGGAAGGAAAAACAATGGGTTCCTTCTTGCTACGGTGTTTTACTTACTGTATCTGCTAGACCCCACCGAGTTCAGGTTATCTCCAAAATGAAATTGGAGAGAGGCCAAGTTAGGGCAAATTCAATTCTTTTTTTCTTATTTTCCACTAAAACCGATCGCTGTCACGGCCCCTCGTTCAACAAAATAAATTATTGAAATTTTTGCCAAATCATTATTCTAGACACTTCGTTTACCCCCATTTCTCTTTTCTTTTTTTTCCTTCTTCTTTTTAAATTTATTTCTTTTTTTTTAACTTTTTAAGATATCCCTTCACTTGATAAGTAAAAGATTAATATCCTAAAATCAAGATATGATCCGCATATAATTAGAAACATCTCTCAACAATATTTATCTCCATTTTCTTATGCATATTACATTGATACTAACATTCCCAAACGATTGATGGATCAAATATGGGCTTTTGAGATTTGGTTTAATTTGATCGAATCAAATCAAACCAATTTACATCAATTTGCATTGGTCTTAGTTTTTTATTTTTTATTAAAAATTTTATAAAATATAAAAAGTAACTTTTAATTTTATTTTATATATTAATCATTAGTATTTTTATACAATCATAAAATCTAAATTAATTACCAACAGTTCTATTAATGTTTAATACTTACAAGTTATGGAAACAATAAACGATTTGAGCAAAAATATGTTGAGTAAATTAAAAAAATTAATAGACAATTGTAAATAAAATATTAAGTTAAAATATGATAAGTATATTTAAATAATTTTAGCATTTAACTATTATAAAATATATTATACGTATATTTATATAAATATAGATATGGACAAGTGATATATAGTGTATTTTATAAATATATATAATTATTGATGTGTAATGTATTATTGGTTCAACTTGGTTTGATTCAATTTTAGAAACTAAATTGAAAATTGAACCGAACTGATCGGTTTTCATAAAATAAGAACCAATTCAAATCGATTTTATTTTGGTTTTGATCAATTTTTTATTTTTTTAATTGATTTTTTATTTTAATTCAATTTATATCGGTTTTAAACCCCTAGAATCAGATACTTTATAATTATTTTTGAAATACAATTCAAAATATGGTGTACAAAGGACGAGTTAGGTTGGGTTAAATTAAACCCAAACTTGACCTGATTTTCTTTATTAGGTCACATTTTTAAACCTAAACCCAACTCAATAATGATCATATTAAACCAGGTCAACCTAATATTTAGACAACATATAAAGATTTGGACATTATATATAGTAAAATCATAAAATTTTAAAAGTAAGAAACCAAATTTAAGATATAGTTTATAATACATATTTTAAAACAAATTATATCAATATAAACTTAACATCATATTATATAAAATATATGAATTAACATATAAAAATCTTATAATTTATTACTAATTTTCTTAAAAAATATAACTTTTAAATAAGTATTTGAGTTTAGGTTGGGTCGAAACCTGACCCAATAAGCTTTGGGTCGGAATGAGCCATCAACACCCCTAATTTAAAATATTTTTTATATTAAAATATTGGAAGAAAAATAATTTAAAAGTTATCTACTATTAAATATTTATTGAGTAAATAACTTCTAATTTTCTAAGTATCTTTTTTAAGATGAAACCTTTCAATTAAATATTTGGTATCATGGGTAAATTTTACGATTGCTAAGGAAGATGAGATCTAGTCAAAAATAAAATTTTATATTAATTGTTTAAAGTAATTTTACATTATTATCTAATAAAAATTTACCAAAACTTCATATTATTTTGAGCAATTGCATAAAATTATTTTTTGAAAAAAATAAAGTAAACATGCAATTTATTCTCTAAAGATTTGTGTAACATCAACTTAATTCCCCAAAGATTTTTTAACATTAATTTAGTCCATGAAAGATCAAATGTAATATCAAGTTAGTCTATTCATCCATCCTAATTATGATTCCATCAAAGAACATCCTACATGGCACATTGGATGCTTACATGTATTGTTATCTTCCACTTTTGATGCCATGTGAAGACTAACATATATTAGAGACACTAACCCTAACTTATCATTTTGGTCCCTCCATTAACAAAAGAAAAAAATTGTGTGTTTTAGATGGATGGTAACCAATGGAGTGGCATGGAAGGGTGAAGCAACTTTAATGAAAAGTGTGTTTGGTTGTTCATAATTAATATTTGAAAAATGTTTTGAGGAACGCATCTTTTGGAATGCAATACAGAACGTATACGAAAAAAGTGAACAAAATGACGGAAAGGTTTGGATAATAGGTCCCACATAATCATTGTTACTTTTGTTCAATTTTTTTATGCAAAACTTACTAGCATTTATACAAAACTTACCAGCGTATTGTTGAAAAACGTTGTTAAGTTTTTTTTTTAATGCAAAACTTACGAGCGTTTATACAAAACTTACCAGTGTTTATGCAAAACTTGCCAGCATATTATTGAAAAATGCCAATAAATTTTTTTTTTTTTAACAAAACTCACCAGCATATTATACAAAACTTACTAGCGTGTGTACTGTTCACACTAGTAAGTTTTTTTTTTTTTTTACAAAACTTACCAGCATGTACCCTGTTAACATTGGTAAGTTTCTGAAAAAAAAATTGAATAAAAGTAGCAATGATTATATAGGACCCATCATGCAAATATTTTTGTTGTTTTCTCATTTTTTTCGTATGCGTCACGTATACGTCCACAATTTGTGCATCCCACTATCAGTTCTCTTAATATTTAGGGGGAATAGAATGGCTAAGGAGGGAGTAGATGTCCTCCTTGCTATTGATTTTGTGCAATTTGTTCCCCCTCCCCAATTTGGGAGGTCAAGCACAATAGAATAGTTTCTTCTAAATTTAGTTGAATTACTATATTACCCTTAAAAATAACGATATCCACTGTTGGTTATAGACGAAAAGAGGATAAAATTGGAAAATTAAACTTATATCTCTTTCCTTTTCATCCCTTTAATTATGACAACCAAATTAGAGTGAGAGGACTCTTCTCCCTCCCTCCATTAAACTCCTAAACAATAGAGTAACATGCAACTTTCTAGTCCATTTTCTATTTTTCTATTCCATTCCATTAATGACCACTCTCTTCCATTCTCTTGAAATCTGCCAAACAGACCCTAAAGACCACCAAATTATCATAAACTCTTTCTTACACTAACAATCCTAATTGCAAAAGACCCTATCTCTGCCTTCTTTCTCTTTGTTACTATTTTGAATCCTCAACCTCTACCACCTATTTTTCTGAGAATCAATGAATCGCTTTGACAATCATGATCGTACACTCGCTCTTTATCTCACAATTGTCTCTTTATCTCACAATCTTCACAATAATAACAAATGCATTCATTTATGTGAAAAAAAGTCACCTACACATAAGGAATTTAAATTTTGGGAAATTTTTCAAATTTTGAGTTTACTAAAAATGAAAAAAAATAAAAATATTAAATAGAAATAGCTCAACAAATCAATAGGCACACCAGTAGTGATTTAAGTCATCAATGTAGATGATTAAGTTACAAAAATTATAAATTTGAACTACTTATAAAAAACTCATTTTATTTATTTAAATAAATTCTTAGTGAATAAAATACAAAACATTTATGTTAATTGTTATAATTATATTATTCATAATCCGTAATTACTTAATTATTTTTTTGGTCACATGGAGGGCTAGAATGCCCTAAGAAACTAAAAGTCTATGAGGCAAGTTATTACTTAATTATTGATTGGATCTAATTCACAATTTTAATTAAGAAAACAATTTCTAACTATGTTGCTCAAATATTTTCAAAAATTAAGAAAACAATTTTAAACAAAAAATGACAAAATGAAGGGCAAACTGAATAAAGCAAAGAAAAAATCCAACAACCATTATCCCATCATTCTGTTATAATTGAAGCAAAACTTAAAATAACTTTCGTAGCCATAAGCAAAAGAATTACGTGATTACCAATAACCAAAAGGCATCTTTTTTATATTGAAAAAATGGATCATTTCTCTTTTTACCTTGCTAAAATTCTGCATTATTATTGTACTTATTGCCAAATAATACATGCACATGGATTGTTTAATTAATGATTTTGTTTTTATTGTACATGATTATACATGATGTAAATTTGGTACTTAAATTCATTTTCTATAGATATCAATATTATATAAAAAATATTATTATTAATTCCTATATTCATTGTTTAAGTTATTATATTTGTTTACAACTTCATATAATATTAGACATTTAATTTAATGTTTATTCTCTTATCCCGTGCTTTATATGGGTTCAAAATACTAGTATTACATCTAATAGCTCCCTAGAAATCTTATTATGTGCCAAATTAAGGACCTCTATATGGTGTAGGCAAGATAGTGTGTTTAGCACATGATCCATTAATTCATTGTAGCTCACATCCAATGCTTGCACATCTGTGAAGAGCCCACCTCCTTTAAGAATGCAACCAATTAACCGATTATTGAGGAAGAGAATCTCCTTCAATTTAGAACCCATGAAGCCAAAACTTCCTAAGGCTTAAGATGTCTTCACTCAACGTTTTGGCTAAATACATCATTAAGGCATGAGTTGCCTAGATTTTGAGGAATTTTGCCTTCAAGTTGATTGTTTGTATGAAGATGTACTCCCTCAACCCCAACTAGGAGTGTCAACGGGGAGGGATGGGGGATAGGCTCTCATCCCTTACCTCATGAATAGATATCCGCCCCCATCCCCTACCCCATACCCGCGCGGATACCCGCGGATATCCATAAGGAACTTATCACCAAGCAAGGTCACGTGGCCTTTTCTCCATGTCAATGTTGGTGTCCTGTCATATATGTCTCGTTGCAGAATTGCTTCTTCTTCTTTCATAAGTAATAGATATATTAAGTTATCACACAAGCCTTCGAACATCTTAAGTAGCCTTTCCTTTTTTCCTGCCACATAGAAAGATTTAAGAAGTTAGAAATGATCACATTAATTTTTTTCACAGAAAATGATGAAAAATAAAGATAAATTTCTATTATTTTTCAAGGTCATCTAATTCCTATATTTTTAGTGCCACAATTACTGCAAGTTTGTAATCGAGCTAAGTTTATCAGATCCACAATTTCATCTCAAGACCAACTTGATTGAAACTATTGTACTATATGTCAAGAAAGTGGATCAAAAAATCAATAACCAAGGAAGAAATAGAGTCTAATGTAGAATGGACTTGAGTGGCATTTAGTTGAAACTTTGTAGTCTAACAAAATACAATCATTATCTAATCTCAAATTATTGTGTTATGCACGCTTTCTTAAATAACCAAAGATGATGCAACTTTTTTGCCTTACTTTCCATTTTCCATGTATTACGGCACAAAAGTTTTCGTATCTATAGAACCACTGGTATAACATTTGATGATATGACTTGGTGATCTACTCCATACAAATTATCTCTACCCAAAATACCAAACCTAATAATTGAAATTTCTTTTAGGTATAGAACTTTTGAATTAGTTCCTTTATCTTCTATATATTCAAAGCCAACATTAATTATGCAAAAGGAAGTACAAAACAAGCATCAATTATGCAGAAGGAAGGACAAAATAATTCAAAAACTTATGTCTATAAATGGAACACATAGAAAATATAACTTCTACAGAGTCTGTGCCCTGACAGATATCAAATCCCAAACACGCTAAAAGCACCCCAGAAACAATAACTTGAAATGAAAATATTGATTATTGGAGACCTATGTTGCACGTGAGATGTATCTATAAAAATGCCCCCACAGGCAGACCCGGCTCTTTAACCTTATGAACAGCAGAACAAAATATTAGCTAAAAAATCAGAGCTCATGGAAAATATTAACCAAAATATTAATGGAACTCAAAACATTAATATTAACCAAAATTAGAACAAAATATTAACCAAAACAAAGAACTTAAACATCAATCCAAAGCCATAATCTAAAAAATTAGAGGAGACAATAGGTTCATGGAAACACAATATAAAGAACAAAATATCAATCTGAAAAATCTAAACAAAAAAGAGAAAAGACATAATACATATATATTGGCTGAAAATTTGAAAAAAGAAAAAAAGCAATGCTCTATTGTTTGAGGTGTCGCTGTTGTAACCATCCACTGTCCACTGCTCTAGCAAACCTTTCAAAATTGAAAAGTATGAAAAACAGATGGAAATGACCGAAGCCATTAACTAAAGCATCTAAGATAGGAAGGAATAGGCCAAAAAGTAACAATTCCTACAATTTGCAAGGGAATGAAAATCAAATGCCTATTACTATTTCCAAAACCTTAAAATTAAAAAAAAAAAAAAGGAACTTCATTTGATAATCCACACTCTTCAAACATTAAAACTAACTTCAAACATTAAAACTAAGTGCATCCAACCTTATAGATTAGCTATAGTTGCTACTGCTCCAAAAAATATTGATTCCATTCAATTTAAGTTGTATTGTCTAAATTAATCAAATAAAATACATGCCACCTAGACTGCATCTTCAAATGCTATCATGCAAGAGGCACATTGTAACACCCTAATAAATCCATATTACGCTTAAGTCGTATTACGGCGTTTTATTAGTTGTTACTTATGCTCGTGGAACACTAAACTTTACTTGAAATTAAATTACGCGGAAAATACAGTAAAAATTTTTTTTTTTTTTGAAATATGTCGTTGTGTTGGAAAAAGAAAGCCTTGCGCGAGAAGATAGCAATAAACGAGCGTATCGCAGAGATTTCGATATAAATGGAAGGAACATGAGATAAATCACAAAGTCATGCATTCAAATTATAACATCAACTACATAATATACTTAATCTCACAATATCCAACGAATACATATAAAGGCAACTCATGGACATGCCATGGCCCCAAATATCAAAGGTACACAAGTCTGATGAGATACGATACTAAATGAAATACAAGAGTTAGGGAGCACAAATCAAAATAAGCCCTCGTAGACATATCTTTGTCTTCTACGCCCCTTCCATGCCCTTGCATCGAACTCGAGTCCTCGAATGTCGAGTCCTCCATCTTTGCTCGGCCTCGGGGAGCAGCGCGAGTGCGAATGATGCGGGGTGCCTGGCGATCACCTCTATCGGACGGACGCGACGGCCGGCAACATAGCTGCCCACCGAGGAATGGGCCTCGGAGGGATCCTCCTCAGACGCGACAGTAGATACTCGGGGAGTGGCGGCGAAGCTGCTACAGCTCTAGGGGTGGCCGTCGAACTCACATCGACCACGGGAACCTCTGGCGGCAGCACAGGCTCGGCTATGGGTAGACCGGGAGACATAGGCTCCATCTCAATCTCGGGCAATGGCTCGGGCGGAAAATCCCAAGGACCCAATGGCTGTCCAAGGCGTGGCGAAGATACGTCCATGGGGGCTGCCGGAATCTCTCGCTCCTCTTGTTCAAAAACTCAACCCGGATAGAAGTAGGTGCGAACTACCGTGGTGGTCGTGGCCACGATAGCGTGGGCGTCCTCATCATAAGTCCACTCATGGTGGGGAGGCTCCATGCTCCACGTCACGTGAGGCTCCATGAGTATCTGGTGACGAGACGGGAAAACAGCTAGGATGAGAAATAAGATTTCTCAGTAGGACTCGACCCTGACACACGGTGTCATCGCCATCGCCCCAGCCACTTCGGTTTTGAAACGAAAACTGTGGGCATACAATAGGTTCAATTATTTGATTTTCGAAAACGTTACTATCCGAAGTGGATCCCATTTTTAGTATTTATCCTTGTTGTATTAACGTCATCAGGGCATACATGAAAGCTTATATGACTATTCATAACATATATAAACAGATCGAGAGCTATGTTCTTCACTTGGGTTGGACCGAAGTCCCTTTCTTTCCTTAACTTGACTCATCTTGAGTCCTTCTCTTTTCACCCACTAAACATAGGTGGTAATGAGCTCATACCGTGGCCGTCGCCACCATATAATTTCGGTACTTACACTAGCTGGGTCATGCCATGCCTCATGTAAGCCCTATCCCCTATACTCACACTAGCTGGGTCATGCCATGCCTCATGTGAGTCGTGAGTGAGGGGAAACTTAACTTAGGTCACCTTCCCTTTTGAAGGATCACACTTTATCAAATCTCTTCTTATTAACTTATGATGCAAAATGTTTCTAAGTCCACAGTTTCTACAAAATTTCGAAGATAACGGCTATACCGCGGCTTCCCAAAATTTTGCCAGACAGAATACCAGTATCACAGCATCATATCATATCATCATATCATATCATATCATCATCATCATATCATATCATCATTATCATGGCATCATAATCACATCATCATCACATCATGCTTGCAACCTAAACATAAGCATATTCTCAAACAAAGTCTTATGAGCTTAGCTTAGTAAATTAGGTGCAAGCTTTTACATTGGCTTTCATTTTATTGATTTCTTCTTCTCACTTATTCTAACTTGACTTATATGATTTTCATATTTTAAATTTGGAAGATTTATGTTTTAGGTTTTGCAATATAGTTTGATTAAAATCTTATGAACTTAATCTAGTACACTAACTACATTTACATTCGATTTTTCGTTTTATTTGCTTCTTTTGTCAAGGATTAGGCAAGCTTGGTATTTTATTCCATCTAGTCTTCATTAAGTAAATTATGAAGTTTCATTACTTTGAGCTAAGGTCTTTTACCTTTTTAAGTCATTTATGCAAAGTCTTACTTAAGGTTAAGTTTTGACAGTTTTACTTTTACCCTAAGCAGTAACTTTAAAAATTCACCATAAATTGTTATTTTATCATTTTAATGCGAAATTTTATATGCTTTTATGGTTCTGAGTCTAGTTTTTAACAAAAGAAGTCCCACTCAAAAATACATTTTCTAACTCCCGTTATGCATATTTTATTCTGACTTGTTCAGTTTCCAAGTTCACTCCCGGTACAGTGGATTGTCACTTCTCATTATAATTGCTCAGAAGGAATCTGAGAAAACTGTTTTAGGTATTTGTTCCTCTATGTCTTAGCTTTCATTTAAACTTGGTCTCACTCAAAAATCATTTTTGTAGCTCGAGTTATACACATTTTAGTGTAGACTGCCCAGACAGAAACCGATCCGAGAACAGTCCACTTTGAAAAATCATATCTCACTCATTTTAACTCCGAATCTTATATATTTTATATGTATGAAAATCTCTCTGAGTCTATTTTCATATAAAATTGGTTCCACTAATTTCTGAGTTTTCTGGAAAAAGTTATACCGTTCGGTTTACAGGCTGTCAGAAAATCCAGATTTCACGTTTTTGCTTTTTCTCATGTTTTCTCCAAAACACTCAACCTCACTTTCAAGAAACCATTCTCAAGTTATAAAACACTCATATACCATGAAAGATTAGTGAAAAACTATCATGTTGGAGTTCAAAAATAATGGATTCAGCCATGCATCACACCAAACCGAAAACATGTTTTCAACAAACCACCATACAAGCAACAACATCTCATTTTATGACAAGAATGGCTATGATGCCCAAATCAATCCTTAAAATCACCTAGCTATGGAGAGCATAGGAGTTCTAAAGCTTGAAAAACAAGAGAGGAAAAGGGTTTAGAGTCACTACCAAGAAGCTTTCTTTGAAGGAACTTGTAGTGGAAAAGATGGTGGTGGGGGTGGTGCTCCTCCTCTTGGATCTTGGAAGAGGCTTGATATGTGAATGTCTTTGATTCTTCAAGAGCAAGAAATGGTGGCTCTTGAAGAGTTTGTGAGTGGGATGAGGAGAGGAAAGGATGAGAGAAGTGGGAGGATTCTAGAGAGAAGTTGGAGAGTTTAGAGAGAAGGAGGAGAATTTGAAATTGAGGAGAGAGAAGAGAGCTTTGTGTGTGTTTGGGAGAGGAGTGAAAGAATGAAATGAGGGGGAAAGTAGGCTGATTGGGGCGCAAAAAGAGGGGAGGAGATTGATGTGATTTTTGCTTCTTACACAAGCTAGGGAGTGGAAAAACCTTGGGGTAAAAGGGTGAGTTGTTTTTCCTTGAGTCTTGGAGGCATTCTAATGCCCATTTTAAGCTTTTCTCTAGGGGTTAAAGGGGAGTACCCCTCTTAGGATTTGGTTGCTTGTCTAAGACTCATCCAAGTGTCAAGATCTAATGGTGGATGACAAGGATCCTAGTCTTGGCTTTTGATCTAATGGTGTAGGATTAAAGAGTTTGAATGAAGGGTGAGATGTGGCTCCTCCTTGGTAGGTCTTTCTAGGGCATATGCATGGAAGAACCTTTATCTCTAAATGTTATTAGAATTATTTAAATGTAGTTTAACTTAATTGGCTTAATTACCCATGAGTTAACTCTTGTCAATTACACCTTTTTTGATGCCTTGCATTATGGTTAAGCATATGCTTAATTTGGGGTTTAATTTTTCAAGAGTTGTCTTAATCTTTATTAACTTAATTAGTAAGGTTAGATTGTCTTACTTTTGTTTTGGCACTTTCGAGTAATTAAGGATTAGACGATTAAGGTTTTATTAAAACGCTTAGGACATTATGACTAAATTATTTGGCTAGACTTAATTTACTAAGCTCTTGCTTTCGGGATTAATCGATTAGTTCTCAATTAATCGCTAATCCCTCTAATTAGCCGGAAACACCGAGCTAATTAGCTTAGGTAGAAATGGGGATGTTACACACATCAAATTGATGAAGAAAAAATTAAAAACAAAAAAAAATCGAATCGTTTGCAAACCTAACCAAACCAAAATCCTAAGAACTAAACAAGAAATCAATTGATTATTCAATTAGAAGAATTATAAAGAGAGAAGGTGAAACCGTGGGTACCCATAAAGTATATGACTACATTGACTTTGACCAACCTGATTGCTCGTAACTCCAACAAAAAGCAATAAAGTCCATACCTAATTGCTCCAAACTGCCAAGCATCAGCTTTGAAATGCAAATATTATAGGGGAAGAGAATGTGATGGTCCGTTGTTTGCGTTTTCAGCAGAAGGTGGAGGCGCGCGGAGGAAAGGCGATTTCGGAATGTGGTCGGCTAAGGTGGAGATGCATGAAAGCAGGACAGCGACTGTGCTGAGACGACAGAGGTAGGCCGAGTTAGGAGAGTGGGACGGCGACTGTGGCCTGTGAGGTTAAGTTCTGAAACTGGGAGGTTGGGAAAGTGGGACGGTAGCTATGAGATTTGGGAAAGGGGTCAAAGAAACATAAACTCAGAGTTCATAAAGGTAAATTTGTAATTTCACATATAGGTACCTGCGGGTACAGGGGTCATGATCCCCACCGCGCCCCACCCTATTTAATACATGGATACTTGAATTCCCCATCCCTATTACCCACAGGGGAAAAATCCTCCTCCCACATCCACCCCATCACACCCGCAGGTGCCCATAGGGATGGGTAAAATTGACATCCCTAACCCCAACTTATAGATAATATTATCCCTAATGTTTCAAGGAAAACTCCCCCACCATTAGGCTTGAAGAATTGTGGAGAACTAAGGGCTAGATGAGTTGTGCTTGAAAGAAACTATTACATTTAATTCACCCAATCATGCTATAGCGTGATTTTGCATGTTTTGCTATTTCTTCAAATGCTGTCAAAGATGTGCTATTTGCTCTCAAGTTCAATTCCTTTGATCCTTACACTTAATTTTCTTCTTGTAACCTACAAAACAAAATTTCAAAAGATTAAAACAACTAAGAAAATAATGTCTAAAGTTATGCACGTAAATTAAAGATAAAAAATCAAGCTAACATAAAAACACTCAAAATAAATGCACAACCAAGAGAAAGACATAGAAAATTTGGGTTGTCTCCCAAAAGCACTTTGGTTTAATGTCCCTAAGTTGGACATGATCCTCGCGGTTAAGGTGGTTTTTCTAGCTCTAACTTAGGTCATTCATCACTAACTTAGGTCATTCATCACTAACTTGATGGCCTTTCTTTCCAAATTTCAAAGAGATAGGTTTAGGCTTAAACACCAAAGATTTAGCTTCCAAAAGTTCATGACATAATTTTAGCACATCATCTTCTATTTCCTTCACAACCTTGGAATTCACCAAACAAGTTTCCAAAGGAAGAGTGGTGGAGCTTGCTCTAAAAGAATGAGCCACCACCTCATTAATAAAGTCACTCTAAATCAAGATTTGGCTTCCAACAGGAACTTTGTTGCTTTAAACACATTGAATGTGACCTTTTCATTTTGAACTTACAACTCAAGCATCCTCTCTTGCACATTAATCGATGCTCTGTTAATAGCTAAGAAATGTCTCCCAAGAATAAGTAAGACACGTCTGGAACAATGAAATCCATTGAGAAGATAAGATTGTTAACCTTCACCAACATGTCCTCTATGATATTTCTTGAATGCTTGATAGATCTATCTGCTAGTTGCAAAGATATCATAGTAGGCTTTACCTTTCTAACTTTAATCCTTTTGAAAATAGACAAGGGCATCAAGTTAATATTAACACCAAGATAAGAAAGAGCTTTGCTAAACTAAACATCACCAATTGCACATAGAATTGTAAAACTCTCTAGATTCTTTAGTTTAGAGGGCAATTTTGTTTTCCATTATGGTATTACACTCCTCATTAAGTATCATAGTTTCATCATCCTTAAACTTTTTCTTGTGAGAAAGAATTTTCTTCATTAATTTTTTATAGCTCGACATTTTCAAGAGCTTGAAGAAAAGGAATGCTAAACTGTAGCTTCTTGAACTCCTCTAGAAACTTGGAAAATTGTTCTCTTGCTGCTCCTTTTTCTATTGCTTTGCCCTTTGAGGATAAAGGATTAGAGGATTATAAGTTAGAGGTATTGGAAATTTTTCTTCATCATCTATACCCTTATTGCGTTTCATTGGAATCTCATACTCTTTCTCTTTAGGGGTGCCAAATCGGTGTCATTGTGAGACTTTTTTTGCTGCTTTTCCTCTTTTTTATTGGATTTGGACAGCTGCTTTCCACTTTTCAAGGTGATTGCATTCACATACTCCCTTGGATTGGTCACGATGTTATTAGGTAAGGACCTTTGTGGCTTCTCCCCTAGTTGCTTAGAAATCTGCCACAATTGGTTCCTATGTTTCCAATGGATGCCTCTTGATTTCTAAACATGGTGTCATAGGTTTTGCATTGAGACTCGGTCCTCTCTATAAAAGAAGTGGTGTTCTTCACGAATTATTGCAAATTGTCGACTTCTTCTCTTGAGGGAATTGGTTGTATAGTTGCCTAGACGTATCATGGTTATCAAGAAGTTTGGATGATTGACCTCTTCTTTGGAAGGATGGCATTCTTCATTTGTAACATATTCGATTCTAGGCATAATTACATTAGGTAGAGTCCTAGCAGCAAATAAATAAAAACTTTGAGCTTAATTGTAATAAATGAAACTTATACAAAAATTAGGGACCAAATGGACATTAGTGTAGGGGATATTCTAGAAAGGCTTGAACATTCTTGATTCCAGGTATAATGGCTAGTATTAAAATCCTGATTCCGAGATAGTAGCTAATGCTAAATTCCCAATTCTGGAAATATTAATAAGGGTCCTAGGAAATTAATAGATAAAGAGTGCTTAAATAATTAAGATAGTAAGGTAATTTTAATGCTTTATTTTAAATAAATATGTGAAATTTTATACTTTACATTGAAAGTACGCTCGATTGGACTCAGCTGACCCAGAAAAATTCACGAACAACTTGAATTACTTTTCAAGTGTCCATTATTAGTCTGAGTAACCTTTAGGAATGACAATTAAATTCCTTTGGTTATGATAAACCTTAGGAGTAATATCTATGGATTAGTTATAAGATAAGGTTTCATGCATGCTCATATGTCACTTCCATACATGGCTAGCCTTATAAACACTCAAAACACTCACACTTATTTCATTTACATCACCACCACCACTCTTTCTTTCTCATTTTCTACCATCTTCTCCTCCTCCCTACCACCACCATCAACTCCATCTTCATTGTCCTTTCCCTTCACAAGCTTGCATGGTGGCCTTACACCCTTTAAAGCTAGTTTTGTCCTTTACCAAACTTGTTCTTTATCAATTCTACATAAACCCCAAACTTATTGATGATCAAGCAAGAATTTGGGCATTAAAGGCCTAGGACAATGTAGCCAAAAGAAGGAGCTAGGAGGCAAGGCCAAAACTAGAGCATTTTTATAGGAGATGCCAATACATAATAGTTAACTTTTAACTTTTACCTTATAAAAAAAACGAATAGGTCATAATACTCAAAAACACATGTATGAAAAATATATTGTCTACTATAATTATAACACCTTCTCAAGTATAGTACTATGCTTAAATCATAGTACCACACTTAAGAGTTGTTACTTTTACTTGAACGGATTTTGTTTAACAGCAACCTTCGGCTATCTTCCAATCTTAAACAACTTTGCTGAGTATGATCATCTTCTATTCCTCCTGAGATATCTGGAGATAACACAGAAATGTACATAGGGGTGATAATTAAAAGCTCTTAGTAGGATTTCCTCGTCTACAACATATAGTGTCAGTGTTATTATCTCCAGCTGCTTCGATTTATTATAAAAAAGTGCTCATGCCATATAAACTTTTCAATTTTGTAAAGTTCAAAAATGTCCTTTCGAAACAAGTTAATTTTATTCACACATTTGAAAATGAAGAGAGCAATTTCTTAATGGAAATAAAAAGAATATAACTTATGCATATGCAAATACACATCATATAATCATGCAAATGCACTTATCATACTTAGCTTTCTTTAATTTTTTTCGCTTGACACACTTAGGCATTACATATCACCATCCCTAGGGTGTCTGTATATGTCTTTATTCTTTAATGCCTTTGCTAGATTGATCTAGAAGTGAACTTAGCTCGTAAATGTCGTCACATAGTACTAACCTACAAGGGGATCTACATGTCTCTAGACTTGGAAGGATCTCATAGTTTTAACTGCCTTTACAAGGAGGGATCCAAATAATTGTCTCCTAGTGAAGGGACCAACATCTTATTTTTCATATTTTTTCATGGTTCATATGCTTATATATTCATGTATGAACATGATGGAAAAACTTATACACATGCTTCATATATTCATGAGGGCATATGCTTAGAAAATTTTATAATCTTGATGCATGATTCATATATCTCTACTGGGAATCCAACAGCATAACGGCTAAAAATAGGAGATTTTCCCATATACAGATAATATCATTTTAGCTAGCCAGTCACAATAAATAGAATCATAATATCAATACATCAACATCACATTAATATAACAAGGAATAGCATCAAAAAACTTAGCCATTGACTCTTTGTAACTTATAAGGTTTCTAACCCCTAAAGTTGTTAATTTATCTTAAATCCTTCAATTCTACCTTATTCTTGTAAATTGCATCAAAATTTCATTTTAATTTGTATGAATATGAAAATTTGATGTGTTGTGGCCTTATTAGTCTACTTTTAAATCCCTTTGGTTGCACTAAGTTTTGATGTGTATAATTTAAGTTATTAAAGTTTTACTCAAGGCTACCCCGACACACTCGAGCACCTAATTTTAGAAAATTACTAAAATTCCATCTTTTATCATTTTTGTCTGAATTTTATATCAAATTGTAGCTAATTGGATTATACGTTTCGTCCTAATTGGGTAAGTAAAGCTTAATGTATGAGCTCCTCAAGTAGGCAGCCCTATTTTAGCCCGAACAAAGCATAAATCAACTTTAGTGAATTACTGAGAGCAATATACTTAAGATCTAAGTCTGAAATTTTTTATGGCATGATTATCTATGTGTTAACTTCCTAAAAAAATTGGTTGCACTCAATTTAAAGTTGCATAGGGCGATTTATGCCCTTCATAACACATACTGGTCAGGACAATGAGTAGATTTTAACACTGTACTTCTAAAAATCATAACTAATTCATTTTAAGTTCAATGGTCTTATAATTTATATGGTTGGATTGCTATTGAAGTCTAGTTTTATGTAAAAGCAATTTCATTTAAATTTGAATTCTACAAATAGAGAAATGTCGTTTGCTATGCGGATGATTGTGAAGGTTTCTCTTTAATAGCTTCTTCTATTTTCAATTTTTCTTAATCCTTTGACTTATCCTTTACCCTAAACCGAGATTTCCTATCTTAAATTACTAAAAGTGAGTCATATAAATATTATACAAGACCAAATAAAGGATGACACATAGAAACCCTATCAGCCCAAGAACCCTACAAAACAAATAATCTAAGAAATCCTACCTCAAAATTCTTAAAACTATGGAAGCAAGGAAGCCAAAAACAACTCCTAGCCTTCTTTCTCCCTTATGGCAGCAGCCTACATGGAGATGAGGAGACTCCATTTGATGTTTGATCATCAAATTGATGGAGGGGTTTTGTAGAGGAGAATGTGAGGATTAATTTTCATAAAGGGAGCAAGTTGATTTGAGGTCAAGAAGGCCATTAACTATGAGTTTGAAGCTCATAGCCATGGATTTGGTGGAGAAAAAAATGGAGATAAGAGGATGGTGATGGTGTACGTGGTGCACAAATGAAGGAGATGAAGAGGATAAGTTGTCTTGATATTTTGTAGAGGAAGTGTGTTGTGGAAGTTATCTTGTAGTGATATTTTTGTAGAGAAAGTGGTCATAATAATCCCACCAAGTAAGGCCGGTGTGGCCTATCTCTGGCCACTTACCCTAGTTGCTCCCATGGCCTATTTATCTAATCTTTATAGGATTTATCCTTCTAGATATGTCATGTCCAAAGACAAAATAGGACCCCTGAAGATAAAAGTAAGGTGTCCGGCTATTAATTCGGGTGCTCAGAGTTACCTAAGTTATTATATATGTAGTGTGAGTAATCTCACACTTTTATTCAAAACGGTGAGTCAGAGGTTTCAACTTTAAAGTTATTATAGATATTTTAGTTATCTATCAATGTCGTGAGGCTCACAAAATCTCGGAATTAGAATTTTTCTACGATTGCTCGTCTCGACAATCATAGACCCTTAATTACAACATTGCCATTGTAATCAAATAATTATAATTTTGCCCCTACTTTTTCCACAATTCGCCTAATTATAGTTTCGCCTTTACCTTGAGCTCAAGCTTCTTGCTACCTCGATCTATCCTCAGAGTTAGGATGTTACAATAATATTCAAAGATCTAATTAAGTAAAGAGTTTATAAAAATTAACTACGTAAAAAATTTTAGGGGGTCAATTAAATAAAACATAAAAAATTTACCCCAAAAAAACAAATTTTAAAAGGGCACCACCCCGTACAGCACCAAGAGGAGCCACCCTTGCCAGGGGGAGGAACTTGGCTTAACGGTTTCACTAGGTTGAGGATAGTTTTTGCAATATCCTCAAATTCTTGCTGTATAAATTACCTTAGCAACCCTGAGTAATTGGGCACTTAATGAGAAATTATGAGATTAAGACTTAATTAAGGGATTAACGAAGTGTTTACGAGTCAACTCTGATGAGAAAAGTCAAGAGAATGCTTAATCAAGATTAGATAATCTTTAATTAAGCAAGTCAAACCCTTAATAGCTTAATTAAGCACGAATTATCCTTAATTAGTTTAATCGAGTTTAATTAAGGATAATTAAGTTTAATCACAAGATCAATTTTTGTTAATTATATTCTTATATGTTAATCACTAATTCTTGCTTAATCATGTTAATTAAGTAGCAAGAGCACTTAATCAATGATTAAAATCAAACTTAGTCAAGTAGACAATAAAGTAAAGAGTGATGCCACTAAAGCATATAGCATTAAACAAGAGTGCTTTATGAAAGAGTAAGTACTTGATTTGTTCTCCCATCATCCAATTTGTCTCCCTAAATCTTAATTAACACAAAATAACATAAAAATATCTCCCCCTTGCCCATATGAGTTATGACCACTTCTCCCCTACATACACATCCATTTTTTGTTTTGTGTCTTCCTATTCTCTCTCTAAGTCTTAAATCCTCTCACTTTTCTCTAAAATTCTCTTCTTCTTCTTCATCTTCTTCTTCCTTTCTCCACCCCTACCATAATCAAAACTCTCACTTAGCCCTTCAAAGACCACATCTTTTGGTCTTTGGAGACAAGATCTAAACACTACAAGCTTCATTTTTAAGAGAACTCAAGAGCTTTCTCTTTGCCCATCCAAAACTGCCACCATCATCATCAAGGAGGAGCCTTTATCTTCTTCTTCTCATCTTGTAAAAATGCCACTTTCATCACTAGTTAGTGATCTTCACTCTTTTATTTTGTTTACTAAAGAAAGCTTAAAGCTTGGTTCCTCTCATGACCAAGATCTTCAAGTGAAGGCTTGAGAAAATCTTTCATGCTCTTCATGAGCAAAAATTTCTATTTTTGGTAAAATATGTTCATATCCTTGTTCATGAGTGTTCTTGATTTTTCTAAAAGTTCTTTTTTTTAAGTGTTTTAAAGTTTCCATTTTCCTTTCTTGATGCATGAGATCTTGATGTTTTTGGTGGTATTTGAGTTGAAAGTTGTGTATCTTCTTATGATGATGCTTATGATTGGAAAAGTTGTCACCTTTATCATTTTCTCTTGATTTGACACATTCTTGATGCATGAAATTTCAAAAAGTTTGTTACTTGCAACCGTAAAAGTGGCGCAAGTTTTGTGCTTCTTTAAAATTTTATTTTGTCTTGTCTTGAAGGCAAGAATATATGTAAAAGTCTAAACTTTTTGGAATATGAAGTCTTTTTAAGTTATAGAAATGATATCTTGTCACTTTATGTTTTAAAGATTGACTCTTGGATATAAATCCTTTCATAAAGTTTTAAACTTTAATCAAGAAGGTAACTTTAAGTCATAAAGTTATAAGCTTGTACTTTAGTCTTGCAAAGGTGGAACTTTGAGATGAATATATTAGTAAACTTTTAAGCTTTAAGCAAAAATGTCACTTTTGAGTCATAAAAGTGTTAACTTTTATAAAGATCAAGACTTTCTAACTTTAAGCTAATGTTTCATATCATTAGTTCATAAAGTAGGAATCTTTTAGACTTTAAGATAACTTTAAATCATAAAATTGAGACCTTGATGGTCTTAGAATAATTAAAAATGTCAACTTTCATAAAAAATAAGACTTTTTAGTTCTAGTGTTTATATCTTGCACAATTATTTCACAAAGAATGAATCTTTAAGGCAAAAGCGTAATCCTAGAGGCATATGCTTTCTTAAAGAATAAAACTTTATAATTATTTCATAAAGAATGATAACTTCAATAATATTTAAGGTAAAATTTTGTCATGTTAATAATAAAAGATTGAAACTTTATAGCTTGGATCAGTTAAAAATTACCTTTGGTGATTAGTGAATATGATGTTGTTGGGTTCATGAGTGTGGTTATGCGTTGTCATGACCCAAGGATTAGAGTGATCTTAAACTCCTTCAGATTAAAAGTACGATTAATGCCTCTGAGCATACCATGACACACTTTAATTAAGGCCTCTGAGCATATCTTGACACACTTAAAGTGGCGCAAGTTTTAGTGCCATCATAAAGTTTTCTTTTGTTTTGTTTTGAAGACAAAAATGCATGTAAAAGTCTAAGCTTTTTGGCATAATAAGCCTTTTTGAGTTAGAAAATAATATCTTGTCACTTTATGTCTTAGAAATCAAACCTTAAAGAAAAGACTTTTTATAAAGTTTCAAAGTTTAATCAAGAATGAGACCTATAAGTCATAAAAGTGTTGTTTTATAACAATTAATTCATAAGGTTTAGATCTTGAACCAAAACAATGCTTAAAGGTGAGAGCTTCTATAAAAATTAAGACTCTTTAACCTTAAAGTTAATGTTTTATGTCACTAGTTGATAAAGTAGGAACCTTTTTAGGTAAAGACAACTTTAAGTCATAAAGTTGAGACCTTAATGGTTTTAGAATAATTAAATGAGTCAACTTTTCTAAAGAACAAGACTTTTAGTGGAAAAGCTAGTAACTTGCATCGTTATTTCATAAAGATCTAATCTTTAATATAAAAGCTTGAAGTTTTGTAACTTGGTTAAGTTAAAAATCACCCTTGGTGTTTAGTGAACATGGTGTTGTTGGGTTCATGATATGGTTATGCGTTGTCATGACCCAAGGATTAGAGGGATCTCGAACTCCTTGGGAACAGAAGTATGATTAGGGCCTCTGAACATACCATGAACCTAGGAATCACTAAGTGCACTATATCAAGGAAAGGAAACAATCACTTAACTTAATTAAATTTGAATAAGTGTTCCATAAGACATGAATTCAAATAAAGAATAATTTTCATGCGAGAGCTAAGTAACTAAAAGACCACATACACATATCTTAACTACGTGATACTCTCATGGGTAACCATGGGAAATCATGTGATGATTCATAATATTCTTCACAAAAAACGACACAACCATAAACCCCTTCAGGGTATGAATGTGTGATGCCATACGGCATGATGAATGGCAAGTTTGGTTGAGCTTTGTCTCATGATTACATGATGAGTGTGATGATATAATATAGATATGGTGAACTATTGGTTGAATGTTGATGATTGGCATTTTGGGGAAGCTCCGGTCTAGCCGTTATGCTGCCGAATTTCCGTCAAAATTATGGACTTTGTCATATCATTGCATGTGTCTAGTCAAAGAAGTGCTATGCATATAAAGTATAAAGATAAGAAAAGAATCAATGGGACATGACCCTTCAATCACTTCGATAAGGGAAGTGAGAGATGGCGATCCACAAAGACACAAGGAACCTCCATGAGGGAGGCAAGGGTGACATGGAGGACCCTCCAACTTAGAGGTAACCAAAATCGGCTTAATCTAATTTGGGTAGTACTGTGTGACGACAGTCACGGAATGAGCTCATGTCCAAAAGTAGTCTATTTCAAAGGAAAATAAAGAATGTTAAGCACGTGCTAAAAAGGAAAGTTAAGTCAAAAGTATAACCATGGTTAAGTTGATGATGATGCATGTCCTTGCATGTACTTATGTTGCCCATTTGCATTATGAATGTTTACTCTATCTTTCAGTATGTATGTTAGATTATGATGATGTAGTATGATGTTAAGTTTAAAAGCAACCCACTTCGGGGTCTAAGTTTTCAAAACCATTAAAAATTGAACTTATATCTGTCCACTGTTTTTATAATTAAACCCGAAGTGGCTGGGACGATGACGATGACACTATGTTTGTCTAGTCGCGATCCTACTGAGAAATTTAGTATTTCTCATTCCTACGTTTCCGTGTTATCTTCAGAGGATGTTGACGTCGGGCACGATGGTGATCTACATTGAGTTCCCGGTGTGACGTTGGCGCTTTGACCTGGTCTTTGACGCCTCTGTCTTTGTCGGAGCGCAGCAATGAGGGTCTACATCTTCCACGACCGCCAGTTTCAGACTCCCGTGATAAGCCTATTTTTCCGACCGCATTAGCCATTTGGCGAGGTTACTATGGATGACATCCGCCCTTACTTTCAGCCACCAAGATATCCCACCGATGATGATGAGACTGACTCAGATACCCGTTTGACTCCGACTGTTTCACTAGATTCCGACCCCTCGAAGCCGTCTTATCCGAGCTTCCATGTGGTGACCGATCCGTTTGAGCCCCTCTATCCAACTCATTCTGGGGGATCTCACCATTCGGGTTAAATCGCGGCCTTGATTCGTCTATCTTCGATTCTTACGCTTAGAAGCCCAGCTTCACCCCCGGTTCACAGGCGTGGGTTCATTCGTACTCGCACTGTGCCCCGTGAGCGAGGACGTGCTCGAGGAGGGGGACGTGGCGGCGCTTCTCCTGGTGGATATGGGAACGATTTCCTCTCGCCAGATGCTTGATGTGACGACTGCATGCGGAGCCGAGCACGAGGATAGCCCCTTTTGGTTGTAGTTATAAGGTTATCATTCTGTTGTATGGCATGCTTGGGTAGTAGGATTTTCTAATATATTTCCTTTTATTATGTATTGGTATGCTTTTTGTGTAGGGTCGACGATAGATATCGGACCCATTATTATCTTATGTATAACTCTGGTATGACTATTATTGTATTATCATGGATGGCCATAGAATGAATGTTACCTTTATCTAAGATTGTGGTTACTCTTATGATTTCTATGCTTGTTAAATGCGATGTATGTATGGGATAGTGGTGTTGCTTTATATGTTCACGATGCGCTCATGGCTCTCGATTTCAAAAATGATTCACTTGTTCTGTAGAAAAAAAATTTACCCCTATTTTCAGTACAAAGTAATTTCTAAAAGTTAATGTTAGTAATAGAGCAAAAGTAACAACTAGTAATTCCACAATATGACTTAAGAATAGAATGGAACTATTAGGGTGTTACAAAGTCAAATAACCCTTTGTTCGATCATGAGCAAAGCCAACCTGTATTGTACAAATGATGAGGTAAAAACTTGGAAATCTTGGGTAATCATGTAGTGGTATGAAATTGATCACTACTAAAAATTACCTGGATAATAACGGAATTATTTCGTTACTAATTTACAAAAATCCGCCGCTAAGCTATTTAGCAACGAAATTTGTCACGGCCAACAGAACGTCGCAAAATCCTTTATGGCTAAATAGTTAGCGAAGGAAATTATTGTCCATAGCTAACTAGAAGCAGAAAATTCCATCGCTAATAAAGAAAAAATTCGTCGCCAAGAGTATACCATCCTCCATGGTAGGAGCATGTTTAGCGACGAAACTTGCGGTGGAATTATTCCGTCACTGCAATCAAACTACATTAAAATATATTCATCCATAGCAACGAAAATTTTTTCATCGCTAAGATAACTAGGTATCAATATTGGAACTATCTTTTTAATTTCATTAATTATCACCTTAAAAGCTATATATCTAGATGCATTATACACAACATAATAGTATAGTAATGATTGAAAAAAACTCCAATTATATTACAAATAATATCAAGTCTTAAAATAGTGGGTATTAACATTACAAAGAAATAAAAGTATACAACACAAAAAGCATATGGATATGCAAGAGTGAAAATAGACATAATTTCTAACTTCTAAGCCATGTTGGCTCAACACTATTCCTTATGGTAAAAGAAATCGACAAGAAAATAACCTAACAAGGATCAAAATTTTAAAGAATGATTCTTCCTCCATGAAAGCTTAGAATATCAGTACTTGTTCCTTCTAGGATGACTCTTGACTACTTTCCTTAATAAGAAAGAAAATTTGGTTAAGTGGACTTTCAAAAAGCTAAACAAGTCTTAAAAATCATCTTAATGAACCATATATTGAGGGCATTTTCCTATCTCTCCACAAGATTACTATAACAAAGAATTACCTTAGGTGGTGTTTGAATGTCTGCTTGGTTGCATTTGACCCAAACACAAGCTTTCCAAAAGGTCTACATGAAGTTGTATTTGATGATTTAAAATAAAAAATCTTGGTGCAACTGTGCAAGTGAGCAAGGGAAAGAAATAAAAATATCATTTGATATACTATCAAAGGCGCAATTATACATGGTAAGAGAATAACAACATGGCTTTGGATTGTAAACATACAAAAATTCCTTCGTGTGAGGCTATTGCTTCACATATGTTTCTTGGAAAAATCCTGCAATTATAATTGTAAAGATTATGTCCAAAATAAAGAAAAAGGAATGAGATTGAGAAAGGAATAGAGACTTATTTAACACATGTAATACAACTTAAATGTAATTAGCTGAAGTTAAGAAGCCTATCATGTTTTTTCCAGTAAAAGGATTAGACTAGTTAGTACTATATATATATATACAAGCTTGTATCCAAAGTGTAATCTAGTGATCTAGATGTATTAAAAATGGCATTGAAAGTAAGAGTGAATATAACACATTGATATTCTGGCATTAGGGGCAATTTTGGTGCCAAAAAGCCTCATTGTAGCATAGATCTTAGGTCTCCATCTCTACAACAAACCTTGAAATTGCTGGAATTGCTAGGATAGGGTAGCAACACCCCACAAGATATGTTTACAATAGGTTTCATAGACTTTTTTACTCTATTACTTTATCATTATATGTTTGCAACTCCCATATATAGAACAAAAGCTAATAAGCGGAAAAAAAGAATCTCTAAACTTATAATATCATGTTAACAATATGTTTTTCAAATTTGGGAAAGACATGAATAATAATTGAATTCAAAATAGAATGGCAATGACTAGAAGCTTTTGCACTAATAAATGATATTTCACCAATAAATTTTTTTTGCTAAAACTCTCACGATTAACATTAAGGAGTTGCTTCTAACTTTTGGATTGGGTGCAAAGCAATGGAATAAAAGTTCTCAGCCACTCTAATATTTTGTGAGAATGTTTTGCATTGTACAATACATCCCAAATGTTCAATGTTCATCCAAATTCTATTCGCTGGTCATTGTAGTGCTACAAGTCAAAGAGACAACTAATTTTCAATATAATAATAATAATACTAAAAATAATAATGTAAGATCTTCCTTTTGAAGGTTGTAAAACTCAATGATGATGAGCACACACAATATTTTTTTTTTTCAAAGTTGCCTACTCAATTAAAAGCTTAGGCTCAATATTAGCTAGTCTAATATATTAGAGTCATTTTATCAAACAACTTATGAGCAAAAAAAATCAAACTTAGAAACTCCAATAAACAATGACGCGAGCATGGGCTTCATATTTCAAAAGGTGAAATAGAGTCATGACCAAACCATTACATCAATAGTTCACTCTTATTCCATCATTTAAATTGGAAAAAAAAATGTTGTAAGAAGCTACCAGTAAGTAACTCCTCTTGTGTCAATGGAACTAGAAAGCAATGTGGCTCCAAAAGAAAACCCAATTCTTGCGCAAGCAAAAAGAGATCAACAAAACCCACAAAGCATAAGTTAAAATAAAGAAAAAAATGCTATAAAAAGGTGTAAATAAGAGAACAATCAAGGACCATACAACTAAATAGATCTCGCAATACTCTTCTTCGGAGGCATCGTGGTTTTGCCACTGTCACTGGGGAGGAAATGGGAGCTGAAGAGGTTGTTGTGGATGCTAAACTTGTCACAAAGAGATACAGAGAAGAGAGCGGCCTTGTGTTCTGAGAAAAAAGATACAAAGAGAAAATCTCAACATTTAGAAGATGGGATTGAGGGATTTAGAGAGCGAGGGCGGGGCTTTTGCCCGCTTTAAGAGCTGTTTTGAAAAGCTTTTAAAAAAAGATTTTTTTCTAAATTTTTTAGTAGAGTTTTAATTTTTAAAAAAAGTTATTTTGCATTTGGATAGACATATGAGAAGTATTTTTAAATATTAAAAGTATTTATATATCTGTTTCGATACAAAAGAATAAAAATACTTTTTTTTATAGCCAAATTACAAACAAATTCAAAAAGAGAAAAAATAAATAAGGTTTGATAAGAGATAAACAAAAAAAGGATATGTATTATAATTTTAATTAAAGATAAATGATACTTTTGGAAAATAATTTTATTAAAAATTATTTCTGTTTCTGCTTTTTTTAGAAATTAGGTATTCCTAACTTTTTAAAAAAGTGATAAATTAACCTTTTTAATTTAAATATTTTTTTTAAAAGTTACATCCAAACACCTATAAAAATTTGTAGAAGTACTTTTTTCTTGAAAAAAGCCAATACAAATGGGCTCTAAGTAAAGTAATTTATAATTTATAATCAATATAAATTTCAAAACAATTATAGTTTATTATATTAAATGTATTTATTTTCTTAGTAATTACTTTTATACTATAAATATAAACTTAGAAAAATATATGATATTTTCTTATACATTTTAATATATATTTTTTAGTATTTCTCATTATAAGATATAATTAAAAAGAAAATTATAATAAATGGTAATTTTATTAATTATTGACTACAAACAATAAAAATAAATAATCATTTAACTATTTATGATTTAAATTATTATTTCAAATATTTCAATTTTTATTGAATATACATTAATTTTTAATATATAAATATAATTTATAATAAAATTATTTATTTATTTATTTATTTTCATTAATTTTTTTTATTTTAATAAAATATAAAAAATAGAAAGAGGAAAGATTCCTTACACATTAAAATCTGGTTAGGCTACCAAAAAAAAAAATCAATAAGGGTGTATATGTTTCAGTTTTTTTTTTGACAAAAATAATTTTTCAATTACTAAAAAAGTCATTTTTGATATAAGTTACTTATTTTAACTTTTATTCAAAAGTTAAAAATATGTTTTTTAAATAGAAGTTGAAATGAATAGATTATATAAAAAAATAATTTATGTTGTAAAAAAAATATTTTCTTTGTCAAAAAAAAAAAAAACAAACACACTATAAATAATTTAGTTTGGTTATATAGTTTTGGTAGATTGTTTGGCCTATTCACACTATATTACATCCTTACACTTTTTTATATCATGACAAATAAATGTATCCAATCCTATATTCCAAACTCATTTAATTAATACATTTTTTAAAAGAGTAATAAAATGAGCTTAGCTATAGATCTTTTCTGTTGCTATAATAGTTTTAATATAAAATTTCTTATTTTTTAATGGAAAAACTCTTAGCAACAGAAAATTTCCGTTTCTATATATTTCAATAAAGTATAATATTTACTTTTTCATCAAAAAATAGATTAAGCGATGGAATAAGTCACGGATTTGTTAGCGACAGAAAAATTCCATTGCTAATTTTGTCGCTAAGCTTTAAAAGTATAGAATCATGGCTAGCACACGAAACACGTGACAAATTCTGTCGCTAATAATGATAGAAAAATTTCCATGACTAATTTTCATCGCTATCTCTGTGATTTCTTGTAATATCCTGTTTATAATAAAATGCATATTTAGAATAAAATGTTGGTAATTCGAACTTAAAAAAATAAAAAAAAATAAAAAATAAAAATTCATAACTTATGTGTTGGGCATTTTCTTTATTACTTTTAAAATATAAGGATAGTGAATTAAAATTATTTTGGTGAATCTTTGAAATGCTTGTTAGTTATATATACTTTAAAAAAGAAAAAACACATGAGGGACCATGGTGCACCATAAGTGATATGGTGCACCCTAGACCCCTCCTCTCCTTCTTAGTGCTGTCTGGAGCCTTCTTCCCTGACCCACTACTTTCATTCATTTTTTCTTTCCCCTGTTATGCTTCCATGCATTCTCTCTCTCTCTCTCTCTCTCTCTCTCACCCTCACTAACTCCCAACCTCCCATCATCATCACCACCACGTGTCTTTTCCCTCCATCATATCGTCACTATCTTGCAATCTTTCTCCCTGTCCATCTCTCCCTCGCCTGCGTCTCTCTCTCTCTCTCTGCGCCCTCCATTCACATTTTGCTTCTTGTGGTGGCTGGGTTCTTGTTTAGCTTCCTTCTAAAACCAACCCACACTGGTGAGCTTCCCTCTTTGAAGTCAGATGCTGATTTTGTTTTGTTTATAGTTAGAATTAAATTTGAAGGATATTTGGATTTTTGAGTCTTATGAAGGTGGAGGGGTGAGTGGTGAAATGTTTAAAGTTTTAATTTAGGAATTATAGTATAGAATGGTTAAAATAGTTTGTTCAATAGGAAGACACACAAAAATTTAAATTCCTATATTATATACTTGATAGTAGTTTCTAATTAGATTTAATTAGAAAGGTTAGACAAAGGGCAAAGACTAGATTCTAAACCAAATTTATGTTTAAATTGAAAATAATTGTTTATGTATGATTTCAGATTTCCCAAGAAATCAACCTGCAAGTTGAGCGGCTCAAGGACATAGATTGTGTACCCTGACAGTTTGTGAGTGGACAATGCCTCTATGGCATATGTTTTTTTTTTTATACAATTAATATTAGTTTGATTTTAGCAATTACTGACAGCTTATTTTTATATATCTAGTTAATTATGCATATTTTGTTTAGTGGTACCATTGTCATATAGTTTAATATATATATTTATTCGTGGATGTCTGTTTCGATTTTGAGGAAATTTTACTAGTATGCATTTGTTGAATGTTCTAAAAGCATTTTGGATGAGAGTACGAATTTTATAAATGAAAGGACAAGCTCTGATCTTTTGTTGGATTATTAAATTGATTTGTTGAGTAAACTGTATTTTGGGTTTCAATCTTTGTTGAATATCTTTGTTCTTCGGAAATTTGATTTGACATTTGTTACATTAGCATTTTGTCAATATTTGTTACTTTACTTTCTATATACTTTGTGGGAGGATTCTGAGTTAAACGGCAACTAGCGGTCGCTGACGCTAGCCTTGGTGCACTTTGGTTCGAACCCAGCTAATAGGGGTGTTGCTAGCTCGGTGCATGTGTGTGAGGCCTACGCACACTGCCGACTTAGTCAAATTTGAAAGGGCTAACCCTTATTTGAAAATAACTTTGAATGTGAAGCCTCCTTGTTTTAGTATTTTTGTTTGAAAAATATGTTACTAATTCTATGAAGTGGTTTAATGCTTTTATATGAATAATAATATATGTATATATTGTTAGAGTTTGTCCTCATATGCTATAGTTTTATTGCCTCTCATTGAGTCGGTTGGACTCACTTATTTTCCCTTTCTGTTTAAGATTTTAGCACTATACCTATTTTGGCTCCTGCAATAGTGTAGAGTGCAGACACTTTTGACAGCCCCTCTATATGTGAGGGCTTTTTTCTAGACTTTTGATTTTGAGGTTTTGAATATAACTGCCGCCTTAGAGTTGCTTCATGATCCACAGACAGGAACCTGTTACTTGTTATTCTTTTGGGATAGGATATGTGTATAGGAACTCGTTTATTTTGTAAACCAGGTTTCTTGAGCACTGTGTTGTTATGGATGTATATATAAAAATGTGTAAGTAGATAGACATAAATATGTTGTTATTATAATGAATGAATGCCTATATGTCAAATTAGATATATATACTGGTTGATTGCTGGAATAGGTCTAGCTTTTACGGGAAAGCTGGAAAAATAGGGGAGACTTTGTCTGTTTGTGATGGAAAACTTCATGTTTAAGGCTTGCTGGAGGTACCTCCAAGCGCCAGTCACAACTCAGGGTGGGTCGTGACATTTCTAGTAGTGGATTTTATGTAAAAAAAAAAAAGTGGACACTAAAATTGTTCATTTCATGAGTGGGAATGCTGGTAGTAAGGTATGGTACTTGTGTAGAATTTATGCATAAATTTGACACTTAATTTTGATCATTATAAGTTAAAGTGATGATATTTCACTGGCTTATACATGAGTCTAAAACTAATATTATGTTTTGCTCCTCACAGGTTTTGTGAGTTGAGCCACTTGAATTATCGAAAGTCTAATATGTTTCAACTATATCAGTTACTAACTTATATAGAATGTGTTTGTTTAAGACTTTTTTGACAAAAAATCATATTTTTCATCAAAAAAAAGGATAATTTTTTTTAAAATAATCAAATTCTCAAAAAAATCTATCTTTAGCTATTTTGTATAAGTTGAGAAGAGTAGTTTATGAAAATAATTAGTTTTCAGTTTTTTCAGTTATATATATAAATTTAAGCTTTAAAATCACTTTTTTTAAAAGTTGGAACAAATGCATCCCTAATTTACTCGTTCTATAACTTATATTAGTTAATAAGTTGCTTATTGTCAAGCCAAAAACTAATGCTCTATTACGAGTCAAAAACCATCCTAATGCATTTGATAAGCAGATGACAATAGATGAAAGAATCCCTTCAAATAACTCATTTCATTTTTCATCAACTAAATAACATCAAATTTAAAGGATAAATTAATGTATCTCATTAAGTTAAGAAGACAATCAAAAGAAAAAGAAATTACATAATAAACTCATTAATTGTAAAATAACATAACTAATGATCATAATTATTTATTTGGTCATTCAAAAGTCATGAAAAATTAATATTAAAATTTTTAAGAGTATCAAAACCAATTTATATTGTCATTTTGGTATATTCATATGAATTGGGTAATATACTAAGAGATAAATTTCCTATTTGTTTTTGTGCTATTATTTTATAATTATAGTTCTTATTATGTGTTTAATATTCTTATTTATTTGTTATAGATTGCTCGGCTTCAAATTATTAAACCTTAATCACTTCATTAGATTAAATTTTATAATATTATTTTATTTAAAAATCAATTGGTTACCTTATGCGTAACGAACACTAGTATAACAAAGACTGGAGTCAAAATTGAGATCTAAAATGGGATTAGCATTGGAGATGCTTTTATAATAATACATCTATATTATACATGCTTGTTACTTTAAAAAATTGTTTGCCAAACAAGTTTTTTATTTTGTTATTTTTAAAACTTGTTTTTTAAAATAATTATCCAAACAAAGTTTTTGTTCTTTATTATTAAAAATCTATTTTGAGAGCAAAGTTATTGAACAGATTTTTTTGTTATTTTGTTTTTTAAAATTGAATTTAAACTTGTTTTTTAAAATAATTTTAGAAAACTAAAAATAAAAACACTTTCAAACAGGCCTCTAGCATTGGGACCAAAAACCACTTAGGATAGGCTGTGTAACACCCGTTCATATAAATGCTAATGACACAACTTTACATAGGAAGTTAAAGTTAGACATTAATATACAGAGATACAATACAAAGTTTAGAAGCAATGGTAAACTTTTAACATTCTCAATTTCTTACCATACTAAATTACCTCAGTAACCTTAAGTAATTAGGCACTTAATGAGAAATTATGATATTAAGGCTTAATTAAGGGATTAACGAAGTGTTTATGAGTTAACTCTGAGGAGAAAAGTCAAAAGAATACTTAATCAAGATTAGAGGATCTCTAATTAAGCAAGTCAAACTCTTAATAGCTTAATTAAGCACTAATCACATATAACTAGCTTAATCAAGTTTAATTATAGGTAATTAAGCTTAATGACAAGATTAATTTTTGTTAATCATGATCATATCAATTAATCACTAATCCTTGCTTAATCATGTTAACTAAATCACTAATCCTTACTTAATCATGTTAACTAAGTTGCAAAAGCACTTAATCACATCATTAAATTCAAATTTAGTCAACTACACAATAAAGTAATTAGTGATGTCACTAAAGTAAAAAGTAAAAGATAAGAGTGCTTTATATAAGAGTTTGATCATGTTTTGTCTCCCTATCATCTACTTTGTCTCCTTAATCACTAATTAACACATGATAACACAAAATAACACAAAAATATCTCTCCCCACCCTATTCAAACTTATGGCCAACAACACACATACACATACCTTCAATTCACTTTTCATTTTCACACTAATTCTCTCTCTAAGTTTTTCAAACTCTCTAACCTCTCTCTATATTCTCTTTTCTTCTTCTTCATCTTCTTTTTCATTCTCCACCACCACCATAACCAAAAACTTTCACTAAGCCCTTCAAAGACCACATCTTTTGGTCTTTGGAGACAAAATCTACGCATTACAAACTCCATTTCACCAAGAACTCAAGAGTTCTCTCTTTCCTCATTCAAAGCCGCCACCATCATCCACCAAGGAGGAGTCTTCTTCTTCTTCTTCTTCTTCTCTTGCACAAGATGCCACTTTTTGACTCTAGATAGTGATCTCTACTTTTCTTTTTTTTTTTTACTCAAGAAAGCTTGAAGCTTGGTTTCTCTCATGACCAAAATCTTCAAGCGAAAGCTTGAGAAAAACTCTTATGCTCTTCATGAGCAAAAGTTTCTATTTTTAATAAAATATGTTGATGCTCTTGTTCATGAGTTGTTCTTGATGTTTTTGAAAGTTCCTTTCTTGAAATGCTTTAAGGTTTCTATTTTTCTTTCTTAGTACTTGAGATCTTGATGTTTCTTATGAGTTGTTGGAAAAAAGAATGATGTTCTTGGTGGTGTTTGGGTTAAAAGTTGTTTGTTTCCTTATGATGATGCCTATGATTGGAAATGTTGTCATCTTTATCATTTTCTCTTGATTCGACAAAACTAGAAACATTCTTGATGCATAAAATTTCAAAAAGTTTGTTCCTTGAAACCTTGAAAGTGGCGCAAGTTTTGTGCCTCTCTAAAGTTTTATTTTCTCCTTCTTGAAGACAAGGATATGTGTAAAAGTTTAAGTTTTTTGGCATATGAAGTCTTTTTAAGTCATAAAATGAGAACTTGTCACTTCATGTATTGAAAATAGAATCTTGAATACAAGACCTTTCATAAAGTTTTAAGCTTTAATCAAGAAGGTAACTTTAGGTCATAAAGTTGTAGATTTGCACTTTAATCTTGTAAATTTTGTAAAGATGAAAATGTTGAGTAAAGTTCTAAGCTTTTCTTCAAGAATGTCACTTTTTAGTCATAAAGTGTGGACTTGCAACTTTTAATTTATACAGTTTGCATCTTGAGATAAGATAATGCATAAAGTGTTAAACTTTCTTGTAGAAAGATTCTTTTAAACTATGAGACCACTTTAACTCATAAAGTTGAGACCTTGATAGTCTTAGAATAATTAAAAGTGTCAACTTTCATAAAGAGTAAGACTTTTTAGTTCTAAAGCTAACATCTTGTATCATTATTTCATAAAGATTGAATTTTTAAGAGAAGAACATAATTTTATAGGCACATACTTTCTTAAAGAATGAAACTTCACAATTACTTTATAAAGAATGATAATTCTTATATCATTAAAGGTGAAATCTTGTTAAGTTAATTATAAAAGCTCGAAACTTTGCAACTTGAATAAGTTAAAAATCATTCCTTGATGAATGGAAGGCACATGGTGTTGTTAGGTTCATGAGTGTGGTTATGGGTTGTCATGACTCAAGAGACTAGAGGGACCTCGAAATCCCTTGGGAACAGAAGTATGATTAGGGCCTCTGAGCATACCTTGAAACAAGGAATCGCTAAGTAATTGTCTCAAGATAAAAAATGGAGATAATCACTTAACTTAGATAACTTGAATAAAGTACTTCATAAGATATGTACCTAAGTAAGGAGTAACTTCACTTAAATATTAAGTAGCTAAAAGACTACATACACATTTATTTTAATTATGTGGTTCTCTCATGAGTAGATATGGAGAATCATATTATGGCTCATGAGACTTTCCACAAAGAATAACACAACTATGAACTCTCTTAGGGTAAGAATGTATGATGCCATAAGGCATGATGTATGACAAGTTTGACTGAGCATTGTCTTATGATTAAATGATTGATATGATGATATGAGATGGATATAATGGATTGTTGGTTGAAAGTTTCATGATTGGCATTTTAGGGAAGCTCTAATCTAGCCGTCATGCTGCCAGATTTATGTCAAAATTATGTACTTAGTTATATTATTGCATGTCCACATGTGTCTTATCAAGAAGTACTATGCATGAGAGGTATAATGATAAGAAAAGAAAGGATGGGATATGGCCCCTTGATCATTGACTCGAGCGTCGCAACTTGATCAAATTAACCAAATACAACTATAACATAGGATGCAACTCGGATCGTTTCCCAAAGATGATTACACTAAATGATCAGAAAATGCAAGAGGATTGTTTAACCAAACACTTGAAATGCAATATGTAGAAATCAAATTAAAACAGAATTGATGAGTGATAAAACGTCCATCATTGGATTCTAACTATATGCAACACTCTAATTCGATGATTAGACTTAGACTTAAATGAGACATCAATCTAAATCTAGCATTCACATGGTAACCTCCATGAATTCAACCAATTATGCAATCAATTCGATTCATAAACCTTTCGAATTGAATTGAATTAAATTAGTTTCAAACACCAATGCAACTAATTTTATCTTCAGATTTGAAGCATAATTGACACTCCTTTAGCAATCAAATCACATACATCAACCGAATCATATATGACATGATTACATTCCTAATCATCATTCAAGAATGAAGAACTTCAATTCATGTATGAAATTAAGAATGAGAGAAGAAGAGATGAAACCAAATTGATGTGTTGCAACTGAATGATGCACCAATCCTCAAAAGTTTAATTGCTTTACTTGATGTCTTGAATTAGAGAAGAATCGCTCCTCCATTTATGGAGGGAAATGCACGAGAGAGAGAGAGAGAGAGAGAGAGAGAGAGAGAGAAAGAGAAGTTCTATTTTCAAATTCTAATAAAATGAGTCCAAAAGTCCCTTCTCAATTTCGGGTTCCCTCTTATATATACATATGATTAATACACTAATTGACTAATTACATTAATCATCTCTTCTAAAGCTACAAGTAGACACCTCATTTACATTCATTGGACTTGTGTAAGGAAACTTATGCTAAAAACACTAATTCAACTTCACTGGATCCGTCGGTAAACTTCAACCGCATGTTCGGCCCAGAAGATGCATTTGCACTAGTGATCTGAAGAAGATTTGTAGGGCTGGAAGTCAGCTTTCCAATGGCACCGATTTTGCCTCAATTGGATTCCTGTAGCCCGAGATATAGCCCAATTATTACACTCTGCTCAGAATCCGCGACTACATTTCTTGAGTCCACTTGAAGGCCCAAATCCAACTTAAAAACTCCCAAACTAGCCTCTGACCTCTTCATAAGAGTTGTAGGCTTAGCTCTAAGCTTTCCTAAAAGCTAAGAATCATGCCAAAATGAGGTATATAACTCAAGTTATGGCTCAAAAACCAAAATAGTGTCAGAATAAGGCCAGTGCAGGAAAATTAGATCAAAGTCCAACCAAGGTCCAATTAATAGGAAATGGTCCAAGTCAATTCAAAGATGCACAAAAAAGGGTTAATGGGCTAGATATGAGGAAAAATAAGTATATAAAATTCCAATTCATCAAATTCCCCCATACTTAGTCTTGCATGTCCTTAACCAAAGAAAATACCCAAAAACAACTACAACCTAAACTCAATACCCAAAATGGAAATGCTTATTCTCCAATGAATTATCAAAAGTGCTAAGTTTAGGGACAAAATAACATATAAGGCATCAAGAATTTTCCAACAATCAAATCAATTAACTCCTTACCTCTCTAAAGTGTAAACTAAGTAACATCACTCAAAGTGCAAAGACCAAGTATGAAGAACCTCACAAGATGGTGTATGTATGAAGCTCATCAACTCTCAAGTGTGTGGGTAAAAGTGTTTCACTCAATTCACCTCAATAGATCATGCATTACCATAGGCTTGCTAATCTTCTACTTCTCCACTACTTGTAATCACATGCAAACACAAATCAAGAGGGCTACGGTTATAATGGGGTTAAGGTAAGAGTAGGAAATATGGAGATATGACAAGGTAAAACCCAAGGCAACAAGAGAAACATTGGTCAAGATATAAGCCAAGTTCACAAATGTGGGGGGTTTCCCCAAGTCATTCCATAGCATATTCATTCCCGTCATCAAAACTCCCCATTTTATCCACTTCTTTCTTTTCTTCTCTTCCTTTTTCTCTTTTTCTCTCTTTTTTTTAATTTCAATTTTTTTTCTTTCTTTTCTTTTCTCTTCTTTTTTTTCTTTAATTTCCTTGCAACCCCCACACTTTAACGTTTGCACGTGCCGGACAAAACCCTCACACTTGATCCTAAGCACAACAATAATAATGAAACCAATGCCTTTCTATCCCCTAAAGTTAGGTAGAATCATGGTTTTTCAATTAGGCTTGTAATGTGCTAGAAGTCAAAGAAAGGTTAACAAGGCTTAAAGGGGCTAACAAGGGAAAGAATGTGATAAGCAACATTTTGATACATTGATTAACCCTTATACTTAGTTCATTGAACCTCTTTTGTGCTTAATTGAATAATATTGGACATATTTTATAAGTTTGGACTCTAATTGGGCTTAAGTGTATTTTTCAGCATTATTACAGATTTATATTGTTTTTGTATTATGGCTGTATCTTGAGTTGTAGATATCTAAAACTTACAAATTTTATATTGTAGGAAAGCTGAGAGAAAGATCTACAACTTTGGTGAAGAAGTCAAAAACTAATTCAGATGTCTAGTGGGTCAAATTGGGCCACGAAGTCAGAACAGGGCTGTCACGCTAGAACCTGATCAGTGTGCACTAATTGGGCCATAACGTGAGTTGTAGACATTGGATTGAGGTGAAACCAGTTCCATTTGAAAGCTAAGATATAAAGCTTCAATTCATATGAAGAACACTCTCCCATGTAATGACATCTTGATAGACTTATTGGCTGTTGAATTTGACTGACGCGGATAGATATACAACCTAGACATGCTATAAAGATTGGGCCATAACTCTCTCAATTTAAGTCCAAATTAAGCAAATTGGGTGTCCACTTAAAGCTAAGAGGCAGAGGATTAAGTTGGGCTTAAGGGTATTTTTGAATTTTGACATTTGAGGTCAGATAAGAAGAGAGAAAACCGAGACGCGAAAAGAAAGACTCTCATTTTGCCAACATTTTTCATTTTTCTTTCTTCTCTTCTCCTCTCCTCTTCTTTTCTTTTTCTTTTCCTTTCATTTTGTAAGATACTTGTTTTGGGTTCTAGTTTGTAACCTTCATTGCTATGGAGGAGTAGGACTTCACGCTAGTTCAAGGAGACTCCAAGGGTATTATGGTTGTAATCTTGAAACCCTATACTTGAATTTCAATCATGTTTGTTTTCTTGATTCTTTGCCCTCTTTTATTTGTAAACTTGCATTGAATGATATTGATATGTGGGTTCATGAATGAGGAATTAGTTGGGTGATTGCTAATTGGTCAATTGGTATGAACTTGATTAGTTAAAGAATTAAGAATTGGGTTTGGGTTCAAACCTAGGCTAATACATTTAGGGCTAGAAATCAACATAAGTTAATTAGAGCTGAGGTCTCAATTATCTAATCAATTATGTGTTGGTTAAATTCCTAGAGTTCTCTAGGTAGACTTGTGGGGTTGTTAGTAGAGGTCTCTCTAATAGCTCAAATTAGCCGCACTCCATGTGTTTGATATATTGTGCGTTAATGATTGATTCACCTTATGCCAAAGGAACTCTTTGAACTAGTGTTTTATTTTCATCTAATTTTCTTTTATAGCTCATTTACTGCATGTTTGCACATACCCCCTTGTTACTTAACTAGATAGCAACAACATCCTTGGGAGATGACTTTGGTTGCACTATACTTCAAATTTAGTGTAATTAAGTATTTTAAAATTGTAATTTGGAGCAGGCTGCGACACTTGCTGCTAGAATGCTGGGTGGCCTATATGGCCAAGTGGCTAAAATGAAAAGAAATGCCTCTATCATGTCCATGAATCCATATGAAAATGTAGCGTCAAAGAAGAATCAAAGCGAGTTCTAGAATGACATAAACTATGAGGGATGAACACACAAGAAAGAAAAGAATGGCATGAAATGCAACCATTCAATATATAGCTCAAAAGCTCACGAGGATAGTGTTCATCATACTCAATCATAGCAAATCAAGATTGATTACTAAATTCACACATCTCAAGATGAAAAGAACAATGAAATCATGTTGGAACTTTATCTTCCTTAATGACTAATGCCCTAACTCAACAACCTTCAATTCATCAATGGAGAACAAGATTAACAATTATTATGACAACAAAACAAGGTAAAAGGTAACCATGACAAAACAAACCCAAAATGCAAGACTAACTAGAATAAGCACATGAGAAATAAACTAAAGCTGATTAACCCCCCACACTTCAATTCGACATTGCCCCCAATATAATGCAACAAATAAAATATGAGGCAAGTAGCATGAGGCAAGTAGCATGAGGCAAGAGAGGGAAAGAAGGACTTCCCTATCAAGTGTAAGTGGCTGCTAGCAAGTGAACCTCCTCATAGGTGTCCAAAGGTAGCTCCTTATGAAATGGCTTTAACCAATGGCCATCCATAGTGAAAACTCTATCTATCCCAAGCTCCACAATCTGCACAGCATTATAGGGAAAAATTTGGGTAATAATATAATGACCAAGCCATCTAGAACAAAGCTTACCATAAAAGAGCTTGAGGCGAGAATTATAGAGGAGCACTTTCTGACCAATTGAGAACTCCTTCCGTAGCAACATCTTATCATAGATGAGTTTGGTCTTCTCCTTGTACAAGCGGTCATAGGCTTTAGCTGGATCTCCTCCAACTCTTGAAGTTGGAGCTTCCAATGAAGCCCGAATTGGCTCAAATCCAAGTTGTAGTGCTTGATTGCCTAATAAGCTCTATGCTCAATCTCTATTGGAAGGTGGCATGCCTTACCAAAGACAATCCTATAAGGGGATATCCTTAAAGGTGTCTTGTAGGTAGTGCAGTAGGCCCATAAAGCATCCTCAAGCCTCTTGCTCCAATATTTCCTATTTGGCTGGACTGTTTTCTCCAAGATCTGCTTCAACTGCTATTTGACACCTCTGCTTATCCATTAGTCTGCAAATGGTATAGAGTTGAGACCTTGTGGGTGACATAACTTCTTGAGCAAGGTTGCCATGTTTCGGTTGCAGAAATGGCTATCCTGATCACTAATGATAGCCCCGGGCACTCCGAACCTGCAAAATATCTATGATCTGACAAAATCTATGACAACATGAGAATCATCAGTTTGGGTACCTTAGCCTCCACCCACCTAGAGACATAATCAATAGCCAATAATATGTAAACAAAACCAAATGAAATAGGAAAAAGACCTATAAAATCAATACCCCAAACATTAAATATCTCACACAATAAGAAGAGCTGCTGAGGCATCTTATTCCTACGAGAAATACTACCTGTCTTTTGGCATTGTTCACAATTCTTACAATATGTGTAAGCATCATGGAACAATGTAGGCCAGTAAAAACCTGCATCTAATATCTTCCTAGCAGTGAGTTGTAGACCAACGTGGCCACCGTAGGCAAGAGTGCGACAAAACTGCAAAATAGATGGCATCTCAGACTCATGTACACAACGTCTGATAACCTGATCACTACACATCCTCCACAAGTATGGATCATCCCAAACATAATACTTAGCCTTACTCCTAAGTTTATCTATCTGAAGCTTTTAAAATAAGCAGGCAGCTCAACATCAACTAGATAGTTAACTAAATTAGCATACCATGGGTCTTTACCTCACAGTTTTAAAAGCTGCTCATTTGGAAAGGTCTCACGGATAGGAAAAGGCTCTAAAGACTATGGGATCCGGCTCAGATGAACTGCTACTAGGTTTTCAGCTCCGCACTTGTCCTTGATCTCAATGTCAAACTCCTGTAGAAGCAACATCCACCTGATAAGCCTAGGCTTCACATCCGGCTTCTTTAGCAGAAACTTCAATGCTGCATGATAAAAAAAAAAACAGTCACTTTAGCTCCCACAAGATAAGCATAGAATTTATCTAAAGCAAAAACAATGGCAAGAAGCTCCTTCTCAGTAATGGTGTAGTTAGCTTGTGCAGAGTCTAAGGTCTGGGAAGCATATGCTATAACATGGGGTGTCTTCCCAACCCTTTGTGAAAGAATTGCTCCAACTGCAAAGTTGGAGGCATCACACATCAGCTCAAATGGATACTCCTAGTTCGGTGGTTGAAGCATAGGAGCAGAAATGAGATGCTGCTTCAGTTGGTCAAATGCTCTCTTATATTCCTCATCAAATTGGAAGTCAACGTTGTTTTGCAAAAGCTTGGATAACGAAGTGTTACTTTGCTAAAATCCTTGATGAAATGCCTATAGAACCTTGCATGGCCAAGAAAAGAACGTACTTCCCGAATGCATGCGGGGTAAGGCAAAAAAGCAATCACATCTATCTTGGACTTATCAACATAAATACCCTCCGCAGAGATAATATGTCCTAAGACTACACCCCGCCTGACCATAAAATGACACTTCTCAAAATTCAAGATAAAGTGTGACTCAACACATCTACTTAAAACTCTAGCAAGGTTGTCCAAACATGCATCAAAAGAAGAACCATAAACAGTGAAATCATCCATAAAAACCTTCATACTCACCATGCACCTTTGAAATGTATCTGGGGCATTGCATAAACCAAATGGCATCTTCCGGTATGCAAATATGCCAAATGGACAGGTGAAAGCGGTTTTCTCTTGATCCTCTGGTGCAATATGAATATGAAAATAACCCGAAAAACTAACAAGAAAACAGTATTGTGACTAACCTGCCAATCTCTCCAGCATCTGATTAATGAAGGGCAATGGAAAATGGTCTTTCCTGGTGGCTTGGTTCAGCTTCCTATAGTCAATGTAGACCCTCCAGCTATTTTGCACTCTTGTGGGCACCAGCTCATCATTTGCATTCTTCACTGCTATTATCCTAGTTTTCTTGGAAACTGCTTGCACTGGGCTTACCCACTTGCTGTCTAAAATTGTGTAGATAATTCTTGCAGCCAGCAACTTGATCACCTCCTTCTTCACTACATCCAAAATCAGCGGGTTAAGCCTTCTTTGGGGCTGCCTTATTGGTTTCACACCCTCTTCTAATTGAATTTTGTGCATGCATGTAGAGGGGCTAATCAAGGTATGTTCGCAAGTGTCCACCCTATGGTCTTCATGTTCTACCTCAAGATATTCAGCAACTTCTCTGCTTGTTTAGGTTGCAGATCCTTGGCTATAATAATTGACAGCTTCTTATTTGGTGCCAAAAATGCATATTTTAGATTTTTTGGAAGTGGTTTCAGCTCCAAAGTTGGTGGCTCTTGTATGAAAGGTGCTAATCTTGGTTCGTCCCTTGCTAATTTAACTTTAGCACCTGAAACTTGAGAATAATTATGCAAAATAGCATCATCATATCCTATGGAAGTAAAAGAGTGGAAGTGGCATAAACTGGATTACGAAGTGCAGAATTAAAGAAGACAGGATTGGTAAAATTAATTGTAGAATCAGAATTTACAGAAACAGAAACAGACTCAGGAAATGCAACTGTAGAATTCAAGGGTGTAAAATTTATAGTTGCAAAATCAGAATTTGTACAATCTACAGCAACATCAGTATCTGTGTTATTAAAATTAGAATGTGCAGAGTTTACTACAGAATCAGTGCAAGCAAAATCAGTAGAAATAGAAATGAAAGTAGTGGAAATAGAATTTAGATCAGTAGAATTTAAACCATCAGAAATAGCAGAAATAGGATTTATAGAAATAGGAATAGGAGTAGTAGAATGTTAGATAGCAGAATTAGAATTTACAGAATCTGAAACAGCAAAAACAAAACTAGAGTAAGTGGAAACATTAACAACAGAATCAGAAACAATAGAATGTAAAATAGCACAATCAGAATTTATAGAACTAGAACTTGTAGAATTTGAATGAACAAAAACACCACCATGTAGGCATGCATCAATTTGAGCACAAACAGCACATAGTTCATTAGCACCATCACATTCAAAATAAGTGAATTCCTTTCTAATCCTTACAATTTCAGGAAATTCAGTCAATAAATTTTCATGCACATCTTCAACCAATGAAAAAATAATGTCTAAGTGAAAAGCATAATGCTCTTCCAGTGGATATCTCATGGCATCAAAGAAGTTAAACTACACTTTGCTATCTCCAAATTCCATGGATAAGGTATCGAAGTGCACATCAATCTTGGTTTTTGCAGTTTTTAAAAATGGCCTACCTAAGATTAATGTTGGTTGATTAACATGCATGTCATCCTCCATGTTTAAGACATAAAAATCTGCAGAGAATATTAAATTTTTCACTCTCACCAAACATCTTCTAAAACTCCCTTAGGGTGGGTTGTGCTCCAGTTGGCAAGTTGAATCACCACTCCCATTGGCTTGAGCTCTCTAATGCGCAATGACCTGTAAACTGGTGTTAGCATGACATTTATTGAGGCTCCAAGGTCTAGCAAGGCTTGATTGAATTGCTCACTTCCTTGAGGAACTTAGCATATTTAGGAATCTGTTTGATGGCATCCAAAAGTGGAATATTGACTTCAACTTTTCTGAATGTCTCCATGATTTCCTTGTCTAATTTGGGCTCTACTACTTCTTAGTTTGAGTCACTCTATTTGGAAAAGGTAGTTGAATGTTTGCTTTAGAATGCCTGCTATCTCTCTTCTTGGATGGTTTTGGTTCTCCTTCATCTGCATCTATCTTTATAGAATTTAGTTTTTTTTGCTATAGTAGAATGTTCTGCAAAATCTGCATGGTTCTTCTCTGCAGAATCTATGGCCTTAAGCTCCTTGCCACTTCTAAGAGTGATGGCACTTATATTTCATGGGTTACTCAGTGTTGGCTAATTGGCCAATTTGTGTTTGCAGGTTCTGGATACTGGCTTATGTCCTTTGTTGGAACTGGAGGCTGTTAGTTGCCATTTGCTTCACCAAATCTGCTAGGCTTGGTTCATTGCTGGTCTGAGGTTAGTCTTGTTTTGGTTACTGCTGGCATGGTTGTTGCTGGTGTTGCTGCTGTCTTATGTTTGAACCTATGACTGTTACTGACATTCTTTGAAAATTCTTCTTTGAAATTGATTGGAGCTATTACCATACCTCAAGTTTGGGTTGTCTCTCCATCCAAGATTATAGGTATTGGAGAAAGGATCATAATTTCTCTGCTACTATTGTGGTTGTTGATAAGGTCTGCTAGGAAATATTCCAGTCACGGTTTCATTTCTCTTATGTAATTTTGGACACAAATCTGAAACGTGGCCTGGTAGGCAGCAAATGCCACAAGTATTTGCCACTGTTGGATGAGATTACTGTGGTTGTTGCTGCTTATGACCAATGGCTAATTGCCTAATTAATGAGGTTAGCTCCTCAATTCTGTTCTCTATGCACTGCTAGTTTGCATAAGAAGATTGCAGCTCATTAACTCCCCTCGTGGACACTATGGCTCGAGTACCAAATTGTTGAGCATTGACAGCCATATTGGCAATCAAATCTCGGGTTGTAGCAGGTGCTTTATCAACTAAAGCTCCTCCTAAGGCAGCATCCACCATGCTTCTATCTATTAGCAGAAGTCCTTCATAGAAGTATTGGATTAAGAGTTGGTCACTTATTTGATAGTGTGGGCAGCTTACACACAACTTCTTAAATCTCTCCCAATATTCATGTAATGTCTCACTAGTAATTTGCCTTATGCCACAAATATCCTTCCTGATGGCAGCAGCTCTTGAGGCAGGAAAGAACTTCTCTAAAAATAGCCTATTCATGTCTTGCCAGCATATAATTGAACCAGGATGCAAGTAGTATAATCAGTCCTTTGCAGCTCCATCAAGTGAGAAAGGAAAAGCTCTTAGCTTAATGTGATCTTCATTAACTCCATGTGGCTTCATGGTTGAGCATACCACATGAAATTCCCTGAGATGCTTGTGCGGATCCTCTCCAGCCAAACCATGAAAATTGGGGAGCAAGTGTATCAATCCTGATTTGAGCTCAAAATCTGTATCTAATTTTGGGTATTGGATGGCTAGAGCTTGATAATTGACATTAGGTGCTGCTAGTTCCTTCAGTATTCTATCCTAATTGTTGGCCATATTCTTTGCAAGATTCGGATGGTTAGCAACAGGAACATTATGAACAGAATCAGAATCAGAATCAGATACTAAGCTAGAAATAGAAATAGGTGAGTTGTATGCAGAATTGTTAGATGAATTGTCCTCAGCCAAGACAGGGTTAAATAATCTCCTCCTAGTTGATCTAATCAATCTAAGTGTTCTCTCAATCTCAGGATCAAACACAAGTAAATCAGGATTCAAATCAGACCTAAGCATGCACTAAAATAAGGCAAAACAGGACTAGTCATGCACTTATGTCGCCACCTCACATAGAACACTAAAAAAATGCAAACAAACACTCAAAATTAATCAGGAAAAATTGAAAAACACTACCAAATGATTTTTAAAAATTTTGAGATCGCCACAGATCAAATATTTGACCCTCAAGGAGTCCAAAAATGCAAAGAAAAATCTTAAAAAAATTAAAAAAGTTGTCAAGACGAAGGAATTTGCTTCCAAATGAAAAGTTTTTAGCATAGCTGAAAATCTTGTTCAGGAGGTTATTTTCCTTCAACTAACCAAAAATCAGCTCAATCAGAGCACAAAATCTTTTGCAAAAATATCGGCGACATCCCAAAAAGATCGAAAAACCTCAAAAACTCTATCTAAATGATGGAATTTGGCAAAAATAGGGGTGACCTCAAATCTTCATGAATTGAGCCTTTCTTAGAATGGTGTTTTCCTATAGGATCAATTGCCCTCAGGTTGGTTTGAAAAGGTTCAGTTGCCAAAAATAGTAAAATCTATCTCTTAATGCATTAACTATCAACTAAAACTTAAAATCTATGCAATCACTAGCACAAATAGAGTTGGCACTGATATTCACATATATTCACATGATCAAACAACATATATCATCCCTAGAAACGGTGCCAAAATTTGGCTCGAGCATCGCAACTCAATCAAATTAACCAAATGCAACTATAGCATAAGATGCAACTCGGATCGTTTCGCAAAGATGATTACACCAAATGATCAGAAAATGCAAGGGGATTATTTAATCAAACACTTGAAATGCAATATGTAGAAATCAAATTAGAACAGAATTGATGAGTGATAAAACCGAATTAAAAGATCTAATCCAGGACACAAGATAAACACAATTAACACTCCATCATTGGATTCTAACTATATGCAACACTCCAATTCGATGATTAGACTTAGACTTAAATGAAACCTCAATCTAAATCTAGCATTCACATGGCAACCTCCATGAATTCAACCAATTACACAATCAATTCGATTTAGAAGCTTCTCGAACCGAATTGAATTGCATTAGTTTCAAGCACCAATGCAACTAATCTTATGTTCATATCTGAAGCATAATTCACACTCCTTCAATAATCAAATCACATACATCAATCGAATCATATATGACATGATTACATTCCTAATCAGCATTCAAGAATGAAGAACTTCAATTCATGTATGAAATTAAGAATGAGAGAAGGAGAGATGAAACCAAATTGATGTGTTACAACTGAATGATGCACTAATCCTGAAGAGTTTGATTGCTTCACTTGATGTCTTGAATTAAAGAAGAATCACTTCTCCATTAATGGAGGGAAATGCACAAGAGAGAGAGAGAAAGAGAGAGGAAGGAAGGAAGAAAGAAAGAAAGAAAGAGAAGTTCTATTTTCAAATTCGAATAAAATGAGTCCAAAAGTCCCCTCTCAATTCGGGTTCCCTCCTATATACCTATGATTAATATACTAATTGACTAATTACATTAATCCCCTTTTCTAAAGCTGCAAGTAGACACCTCATTTCGATTCATTGGATTTGTGAAAGGAAACTTATGCTAAAAACACTAATTCAGCTTTACTAGATCCGTCAGTAAACTTTAATCGCATGTTTGGCCTAGAAATACCATTATTTGCACTAGGGATCTAAAGAAGAGTTGTAGGCCTAGAAGTCAGCTTTCCAATGGCACTAATTTTGCCTTGATTGGATTCCTGTAGTCCAAGATATAGCCTAATTATTACACTCTACTCAAAATCTGCGACTACATCTCTTGAGTCCACTTGAAGGCCCAAATCCAGTTTTAAAACTCCCGAACTAGCCTCTAGCCTCTTCATAAGAGTTGTAGCACTAGCTCTCAGATTTCCTACAAATGAAGAATCATGCCAAAATGAGGTAAATAACTCATGTTATGGCCCAAAAACCAAAATAGTATTAGAATAAGGCTAGTGCAGGAAAATTAGATCAAAATCCAACCAAGGTCCAATTAATAGGAAATGGTCCAAGTCAATTCAAAGATGCACAAAAGAGGGTTAATGAGCTAGATATGTGGAAAAATAAGTATATAAAATTCCAATTCATCAATCACTTCAGGGAAGTGAGAGATGGTAAGCCACAAAAACTCAAGGAACCTTTATGGGGGAGGTACGGCGACATGGAGGACCTTTCAACTTAGAGGTAACTATTATCAGCTTAGTTTGATTTGGTTAAGCATTGCATGACGATGGTCATGGAATGAGCTCATGTCCAAAAGCAGTCTATTTTAAAGGAAAAGTAAAGAATATTAAGCGCGCGCTAAATATGAAAGTAAAGTTAAAAAAAGACTCAGGTTTAGTCTAAGAAGTTACATGAATGTGCAAGCATCTTCATTCTCTCATTTGTATGGTCATGAATGTTTATACTATGCTCTCATATGCATATACTCTTATATTGTAGCTTTGAGTTTCTTTACATTATGTTTATATTGGGATGATTAAAAGAAACCTACTTTGGGAACCTATGTTTTCAAACCTTTTAAAAAGGAATCTATGCATGCTCACTATTTTCATGATTAAACCCTAAGTGGCTGGGACGATGATGATGACACATTAATCGTCTAGTCGGGATCTTACTGAGAAGTCTTGTATTTCTCACTCCTATGTTTTTGTATCATCTTCAGACGGAACTGATGGCATCCATGTTAGCACTTCCGATGGCACCTGACTGAATAACACGAGGAGTTGCCATGTTTCTTCACCTAGCTAAAGAGCATTGAGATAGTAGCATAGTATTTTCACCTTCTTGAAAGTCCTAGTTGAGCAATTTATGTGTAATTAAGTAGTAGGACTTAAGAGCATGTGGGAAGTCCTGCTACTTAATTTGACCTACTACATATGTGATAATTATTAATGTAACGATGACTCTTGATTATCTATGATTACATTATTGGCTTAAGGTATTGTGTTATATTATTTCAATTTTGTCATACGTCTTTCTAGTAACTCCGCGATATGAGGAATAATGTCCATTTGTATGCTAGTAAGCAAGGGTGTGTTTGGTTTGTAAAAATATTTTCTATTTTTATTTTCTATTTTCATTTCTTGAAAAGGACTTTCATTTTCAAATTTTCTGAATTTAGGAAATGCGTTTGGTTTATAAAAGTATATTCTATTTTCAAAAAGTGAAAATAATAAAAACATGTTTGGTTTGTTTGTTTTTAAAAATATAATTTTCAAAATCAAATTTGAGATAATAGAATTATATTTATTATTAAATAATAAAAATGATATATATTTGATTTGCATATTTTGTTCATCTACTAAAAGTATTTATTAAAATAATAAATAACTATAAAATATTAAGATTAAGAATGAAATAAATTATTCACTTTTAAGTTATTTTATTATCATTATCAATTATTATGTTTTACTTTGTATACAGGTAAATATTTAAATACGATAATTAGTATTATTTTATTGCTTATTTAAAAAATTGCTGGAAATTCTTGCTTTAAAGTGATAAATTATAGATATATATTATCCACATGACATATGATAATATATAATTAAATACTATAAAGGAAATTTTAACTACAAAAATTACTTGTAATGACAACATAGATTTGGAATATAATTGATTTTGAGTAAATTATAGTCATACTAAAAAAATATATATAATTGAACAAAATAGCTAGTCCCACGTAACTCCAGTTCTAGCTGACAAAGTTTAAAATTTGTGATATTGCATGTGTAGGCAATTAAACTACTCATTAACCTTTCCACTTCATAATTTTCTTCACTGATTAAAGTCAATTCATTGCTTATATCTTCCCAAACCGTCATCTTAAATGTTGATGCTTGTAACAGCTTCTTCTTGACATGATCATAAATAATCTCAATAAATGCTTTTGTGTTTTGTGCTAACCATTCTTTATTATTCCCCTTCTCACCTTTTCCTCCCATTTTGTGCTAATAATTTCATATTTTATTAATTATAGAAACACACAAGAAGGCAATACTATTAACATAACTCATAAAAAGCTATCAAAACAATTAGAATCATCCAAACATGAATCACAAAAAGCTCGTATTACAAGTTCATTCAAAAAGATATAATTTAAAAATAGCACACATAATGCTATGATTTTCTTTTCTTTTCTTTTCTTTTCTTTTCTTTTTTTTTTTTTTATAGAGGTGCCAATTTTATTAAGCAATCAAATCACCAATCAACACATTTATAATGTCCTCAAAGGGTAACCAAATACCAATATCCCTCCTAATGGCCTTATTAGTTACAAATTCAGCACATTTGTTACAATATCTAGGAATAGCAAAACATTTAAAAGCATAAAACCAAGAAGCAAACATTGCTATATCTTTATGGATGGATCTATTATAAGATAAGTCTTCCTCCAAGGTTTCTATATTGTTATAGACATTTCGAGCATCTTTTTCCAAAATGATTTGCCTAAATCCCATATCCTAAGCAAAGAAAAGTCCTTCTCTAGCAGCCAACAATTCAGCTAGATGTGGATCAGAGCAACCTTATATTCTCATAACTCTAGCTGCCATAAACATACCTGATGTATCTCTAACAACAACTCCCAAACCAGCTATATTATGATCAACTGAGATAGCAGCATCCACGTTAACTTTATACCAATGTTTAGGCCATAATTGCCACATTAAATGTCTCTGCACTTGGATACAGACCAAACACACTCTAAGCCCTTAAAGGCTCAATTTTCAAGCATAAAGGTTTAAAAAAACAAGCTATTTTTGTATAATACGCTAATTTCAACTATAAGAACTTCTGCTAATTAATAGTAAAAACTAGTACTGCCATAAAATGACTTAAGCATAGTATGGTATTATTAGGGTTTTACATTTTGGTGTCAGAGCAATTCGTCCTTGTAGAGCCTAGGGATGGACTAACTATGCTTCCGAGCATGCTCTATCGTGTGATAGAAATCATGCCATGGATATTACCAAAGGGGTAAGATATAGGAGTTAGGTAGGCATGATTGCCTAGTTGTGAATGTAATTAGCTACTGCTACACTTAGCTTGATATTGAGCTTGATAAACTCAATATCTTTGTTTGTGTGTTTAGGAACTATGGCTTTTAACAGGCAGAATAGGTTGTGAGGCAAATTTGCTACCTTAGGTATGGCAGATATGGTTAATATTTCTCCTATGTTGGTTTCAACTGTAAGGGCACAAGTTATTATAGCTAACCGAGCATTAGGAAGAATAGCAAGAACTGAGGTTGACCAAGATACTTGAAGTTTGCTAAATTTATGAAGACCAACCCACCAGCTTTCTAAGGAGACTTTAAACCTAAGGAAGTTGAGGGATGGATCGAGGCAATAGAAGGGATATTCTTTGTGTTAGCTTGCACTAGCTTGCAAAAAGCAACATTTGCTATCCATATACTGGTGGCTAATACCAAACTTTGGTGGGCCAATGCTAGAAGGATGATTAAGGACTCCTGGACCCCTATTACCTGATAAGTGTTCAAGGCTGCACTCTATGGCAAGTGCACCATGCCAAGGAAAGATGCTTCTATGAAAAGGTTGGTTTGCCAATACTAAGGGAGTAGGCACATCCTATACCACAAGAGACAGTTGCAATTTGGCAAGGGCATGAGTGGTCAGTTACCAAAGCAAGTGGTGATTCTTGGGTGCCTTAGGTGCGGCAAGAATCATGGAGGACGACCTTGCTTAGCAGGACAAAATGTTTGTTTCCGATGTAAAAAGCCTAGACATATGGCTAGGGATTGCACTGTCAAGCTATTGCCCCTTGCCAACATGCCCTAACACTAGGGAAAGGTCTTTGCCCTCAATGTTGAGAAGGCCACTCAGTTTGACGATTTGATCCAAAGTAAGTGCGAAGTTAACAGTAGAACCTTAACTGTGCTGTATAATTTTGGATCTATACACTTCTTTATTTCTCATGATTGTGTAGATAGTTTGGGATTGTCTGAGTCTAAATTACCTTACATGTTAATTGTTTCTACTCTTGTTGGGAAACCAGTTGAGACTTGTCATTTTTGTTTGAATTGTCGCTTCCAAATTGATGGTAGGTCTTTCGTAGCAAATTTGATTTATTTGCCTTTGTCTAGTTTGGATTTGGGTACGGACTGGCTTTCGACCAACCATGAGATGATAAATTGTTATGAGAAATATGTTATGCTCGCCCTTATACCTGTGAAACTTGTTGAATCTATTTGTCTATTCTTGAACTTTGTTAGAATAGGGAAGTATGAGTTTGATAATTAGGGATATGTTCTCCTTATGGCAAGTGAAGTGGAACTCAAGCAGGTATTGGATAAGATCCCCGTAATCAAGGAATACCCAGATATGTTTCCTAATGATATACTCGAGTTTCCCCGAAAAGGGAAATCGAGTTTTCTATAGAGTTGGTACTGGGAATGGGGCCAATCTATATAGCACCCTATAAGATATCGTCAGTGGAGTTGTCAGAGTTGAAGGGACAATTAGAAGAGTTGTTAGAGAAGAGATTCATCAGGCCTAGTGCCTCACTTTGGGGAGCCCCAATGTTATTTGTAAAGAAGAAAGATAAGAGTATGAGGCTATGTGTAGATTATAAGTAGTTGAGCAAGCTGACCGTTAAGAACAAGTATCCTTTGCCTAGAATAGATGACCTCATGGACCAACTGCGAGATGCAGCTGTGTTCTCAAAGATTGTTTTGAGATCTGGATATCATCAGATAAGGTTGAAAGAGGAGGATATACCCAAAATAGCTTTTAGGACAAGGTATGGATATTATGAGTTTACGGTGGTATCGTTTGGTTTGACTAATGCCCTTGCCGTTTTCATGGATTATATGAACAAAATTTTTAGACCTTCCTTAGATAAGTTCGTAGTTGTTTTCATAGATGATATTCTCATCTATTCGAGAACAAAGAAGGAACATGAAGAACATCTGAGAGTTATGTTAGGATTCTTGAGTGAAAAAAAGCTTTATGCCAAGTTGTCTAAGTGTGAATTCTGGATGGAAAAAGTGAAGTTCTTAAGACATGTGGTGTTACAAGGAGGTATCACCGTGGATCTAAGTAAGATTAAGGCTTTGATGAATTGGGAGAGATTAACCTCGATAACTGAGATAAGGAGTTTCTTGGGTTTAGCTGGTTACTACCGTAGGTTTGTAAAAGGATTTTCCTAGATATCCTTACCATTTATCAAGCTGACAAAGAACGATGCCCTATTTGTATAGACTATGGATTGTGAGAAAAGCTTTCAAGAGCTAAAAGAAAAGTTAATCTCAACCCCAGTATTAGTATTGCTTGAACCTAGTGGACTATTCAAGATTTACTGTGATGCCTCTGGAAGAGGTTTAAATTGTGTCTTGATGCAAAATAGGAACGTGGTGGTTTATGTCTCTAGGCAGTTGAAGCCTCACGAAGTAAACTAACCAACTCATGACCTAGAGTTAGTGGCTGTAGTGTTTGCTCTAAAGATATGGAAGCATTACCTGTATGTTGTGAGGTTTGAGGTGTTTTCTAATCATAATAGTTTGAAGTGTCTCTTTGATCAAAAAGAGTCGAATATGAGGCAAAGGAGATGGATGGAGTTTTTAAAGGATTATGAGTTTGGGTTGAACTATCATCCTGGAAAGGCCAACGTGGTGGCTGACGTTTTAAGTCAGAAATCTTTGCATGCGTCATGGATGATGGTCAAGGAGGATGAGCTAGTAAAAAGATTAGAGATCTTAACCTCGGAGTTGTGTTAACCCCCTATAGCTTAAGGTTGAATTCGCTTAGGGTGACGAGCAATTTCAATATTCATATTGCTCAAGCCCAAAGTGAGGAAGACGATTTTCGGAAAACTTTAGCGTTAGTGGAAGAAGGAAAGTTGAAGGATTTCACTCGAGGTATAGATGGACTATGGAGGTTTGAAGAAAGAGTTTATGTATCCACGAGTGGTGACCTCCAAAGAAGAATTTTGGAGGAGGCTAATAAGAGCCATTTCACCATACACCTTAGTGTGATGAAGATGTATCAAGATGTTAAGAAGACGTTCTAGTAGCTGGGATTAAAGGGGACATTGCAGAGTTGGTGAGCAAGTGTTTAATATGCCAAAAATGTAAAGATCGAGCACCAAAAGCTCTCTAGCATGTTGCAACCGTTGGAAATTCTAGAATGGAAATAGGAAAGTATCTTCATGGACTTCGTGATGGATTTACCCAAAATGCAGGCTGGTTTTGATGCGATATAGGTAATTGTTGACGAATTAACCAAGTCTGCTCACTTTTTGCTCATTCGAGCTACTTATCCTTTGGAAAAGTTAGCCCAGCTGTATATCTAAGAGATAGTAAGGCTGCATGGTTTACCTTTAACCATAATCAGGGATAGGGACTCGAGGTTTACCTCTAGATTCCGGGGAGCCTTACAAAAGGCATTTGGGATGAGGCTTTACCAAGGTATAGCTTATCACCCCCAGACGGATGGGCAGTCGGAGAGGATTATCCAAACTCTAGAGGGCACATTGAAAGGAAGTTGGGATAGATACTTGACTTTGATTGAGTTTGCCTATAATAATAGTCATCATGCAAGTATTGTTACCCTATGAAGCTTTGTATGGAAGGAAGTGTCAATCTCCCCTGTGTTGGTTTAAATCGGGTGAGCAAAGCCTATTAGGACCTGATCTTGTGAAGCAGACCACAAAGCAAATAAGGAGGATTAGGGACAGAATCCTTACAGCTCAAAGTTGTCAAAAGAGCTATGGAGATAAAAGGAAAAAGCCTCTAGAATTCCAAGAAGAAGAACATACATTCCTGAAAATCACACCTATGACTGGTATAGGTAGAGCCATGAAGGTCAAAATGTTAAGCCCTATTTTCTTGGCCATTTTCAAAGTCTTAAACGTGTCGAGTCAATTGCTTATCAAAAGGCCTTACCACCGAATTTGTTAAACCTTCATGATGTCTTTCATATGTCTCAGTTGAGAAAATACCATTCTGATCCTAGTCATTTACTTGAACCAGAAAGTGTATAGTTAAGGAAGGACTTAACTTTCAATCTACCATTGTCTCAGATCATGGATCGTAGGGTAAAACAACTGAAGAATAAGACAGTACCCTTGGTCAAGGTGGCTTGGGGTAGAGAAAATATTGAAGAATGTACGTGGGAGTTGGAGTCCGAGATAAAGCATGAGTATCCCAACTTGTTTATAGGTAACGAATTTTAAAGGCAAAATTCTTTTTAAAGGTGAGGAGAAATGTAACATCCTCAATTTCCTATTGTGCAAAATTACCTCAGTAACCCTGAGTAATTAGGCACTTAATGAGAAATTATGATATTAAGGCTTAATTAAGGTATTGACGAAGTGTTTATGAGTTAACTTCGAGGAAAAAAGTCAATACAATGCTTAATTAAGATTAGAGGATCTCTAATTAAGCAAGTCAAACCCTTAGTAGCTTAATTAAGCACTGATCATACCTAACTAGCTTAATCAAGTTTAATTAAGGGTAATTAAGCTTAATTGCAAGATTAATTTTTGTTAATCATGATCATATGGGTTAATTACTAATCCTTGCTTAATCATGTTAATTAAGTTACAAAAGCACTTAATCATATCATTAAATTAAAATTTAGTCATTTAATTAATAAAGTAACTAGTGATGTCACTAAAATTAAAAGTAAGAGACAAGAGTGCTTTATGTAAGTGTTTGACTATGTTTTGTCTCCCCATCATGCACTTTGTCTCCTTAATTACTAATTAACACATGATAACACAAAATAACACAAAAATATCTCCCCCCACCTTATTCAAACTTACGACCAACAACACAGATACACACACCTTCACTTTTCAATTTCACACTCATTCTTTCTGAAAGTTTCTCAAACTCTCTAACCTCTCTCTGTATTCTCTCTTCTTTTTCTTTATCTTCTTCTTCATTCTCCACTACCACCATAATCAAAAACTCTCATTAAGCCATTCAAAGACAATATCTTTTGGTCTCCGGAGACAAGATCTACATACTACAAACTCCATTTCACCAAGAATTCAAGAGTTCTCTCCTTCCTTATTCAAAGCCACCACCATCATCCACCAAGGAGTCTTCTTCTTCTTCTCTTGCATAAGACAATGCTTTTTGACTCTAGGTAGTGATCTCTACTCTTCTCTTTTGTTTACTCAAGAAAGCTTCAAGCTTGGTTTCTCTCATGACCAAGTTTGAGAAAAACTCTTATGCTCTTCATGAGCAAAAAGTTTCTATTTTTAGTAAAATATGTTCATGTTCTTGTTCATGAGTTGTTCTTGATGTTTTTGAAAGTTTCTTTCTTGAAATGCTTTAAAGTGTCTATTTTTCTTTCTTAGTGCTTGAGATCTTGATGTTTCTTATGAGTTGTTGGAAAAAAGAATGATGTTCCTGGTGGTGTTTGGGTTAAAAGTTGTTTATCTCCTTTTGATGATGCCTATGATTGGAAATATTGTCATCTTTATCATTTTCTCTTGATTCAACAAAAACTAAAAACATTCTTGAAGCATAAAATTTCAAAATATTTGTTCCTTGCAACCTTAAAAGCGGTGCAAGTTTTGTGCCTCTCTAAAGTTTTATTTTGTCTTTTTTGAAGACAAGGATATGTGTAAAAGTTTAAGCTTTTTGGCACATGAAGCCTTTTTAAGTCATAAAATGAGAACTTGTCACTTCATGTATTGAAAATAGAATCTTGAATAAGACCTTTGATAAAGTTTTAAACTTTAATCAAGAAGGTAACTTTAGGTCATAAAGTTGTAGATTTGCACTTTAATCTTGTAAAGGTTGAACCTTGGGATGAAAACATTGAGTAAAGTCTAAGCTTTCTTCAAGAATGTCACTTTTTGGTCATAAAAGTGTGGATTTGCAACTTTTAATTTATAGAGTTTGTATCTTGAGATAAGATAATGCATAAAGTGTTAAACTTTCTTGTAGAAAGATTCTTTTAAACCATGAGACCACTTTAACTCATAAAGTTGAGATCTTGATGGTCTTAGAATAATTAAAAGTGTCAACTTTCATAAAGAATAAGATTTTTTAGTTCTAAAGCTAATATCCTGTATCATTATTTCATAAAAATTGAATCTTTAAGAGAAGAACACAATTTTAGAGGCACATACTTTCTTAAAAAATGAAAGTTTATAATTTCTTTACAAAGAATGATAACTCTTATATCATTAAATGTGAAATCTTGTTAAGTTAATTATAAAAGCTCGAAACTTTGCAACTTGAATAAGTTAAAAATCATTTCTTGATGAATGGAAGGCACATGGTGTTGTTGGGTTCATAAGTGTGGTTATGCGTTGTCATGACCCAAGGGACTAAAAGAACTTTGAAATCCCTTGGGAACAGAAGTATGATTAGGGCTTCTGAGCATACTATGAACCAAGGAATTACTAAGTGCACTATCTCAGGATAAGAAAAGGAGATAATCACTTAACTTAGTTAACTTGAATAAAGTACTTTATAAGATATGTACCTAAGTAAGGAGTAGCTTCACTTAAGCATTAAGTAGCTAAAAGACTACATACACATTTATTTTAACTATGTGGTTTTCTTATGAGTAGACATGAAGAATCATATTATGGCTCATAAGACTTTCCACAAAGAATAACACAACTATGAACTCTCTTAGGGTAAGAACGTATGATGCCATTAGGCATGATGTATGACAAGTTTGATTGAGCATTGTTCTCATATTTGAATGATTGGTATGATGATATGAGATGGAAGCTCCGGTCTAACCGTCATGCTGTCGGATTTCCATCAAAATTATAGACTTAGTTATATTATTGCATGTCCACATGTGTCTTGTCAAGAAGTACTATGCATGAAAGGTATAATGATAAGAAAAAAAAGGATGGGATATGACCCCTCGATCACTTCAGGGGAGTGAGAGACGATGATCCACAAAGACTCAAGGAACCTCTATAGGGGAGGCAAGATGACATGAAGGATGCTCCAACTTAGAGATAACCATTATCAGCTTAGTCCGATTTAGTTTAATAGTGTGTGACGATGGTCAGAATAAGCTCATGTCCAAAAGCAGTCTATTTCAAAGAAAAAGTAAAGAATGTTAAGCACGTGCTAAGTATGAAAGTAAAGTTAAAGAAAGACTTGAGTATAGTCTAAGAAGTTACATGAATGTGCATGCATCTTTATTCTCTCATTTGTATGGTCATGAATGTTTATACTATGCTCTCATATGCATATACTCTTTTATTATAGCTTCGAGTTTCTTTACATTATGTTTATGTGAGGAAGATTAAAAGAAACCCGCTTCGGTTTCAAACCCTTTAAAAAGGAATCTATGCATGCTCCTTGTTTTCATAATTAAACTTGAAGTGGCTAGAATGATGACAATAACACATTAATGGTCTAGTTTGGATTCTACTGAGAAATCTTGTATTTTTCACTCCTACATTTTCGTGTCGTCTTCAGACGGAGTTGATGGTATCCATGATAGCACTTCCGATGGTACATGTGTAACATTTTCCCTTGTGTAGTACTAGGCTTCAGTCATAGTACCACACTCAGGAGTTGTTACTGATACCTGAGCAGACCTTATCTGACAGTAATTTCAGTCGCCTTTGCAACTTCTCAAGCTATCTGGAGATAACACGGAAATAGGAATGAGAATTTTAAATTCTCAGTAGGATTCCTTAACTTTTATACATAATGTCATCGTTGTAGTCTCCAGTTGCTTCGGTTTGTTGTGAAAAAGGTGAACATGTTATACAAACTATTTGATTTTATAGTTTGAAAACATACTGTCCAAAGCAAAGTTCATTTTATTTACACACTTGTTATTTGGGTGAGCCAATACAAAATCAATTCATGATTTATACTATGAATAACAACTGGAACGTAAAAATATAATAGTACCAATATACTGAAAACATAAAATCTGCGCCTGCTTTTACTTATACTTGAATTTATGCAGATACACATAATTTTCTTTTCTTCCTTTACTTGTTACACATATTCCAGAGTATGATTGCCATGTCATCATCGAGGTGTGATCACCATGTCACACTCCTTAGGAATACATTCATCCTGCCATGTCCCAAAGTATGATCGCCATGTTATACTCCATCGGGATGTGATCACCATGTCACATTCAACAGGGTGTGAGATCATTATGCCACATTTCAGAGTATGATTACCATGTCATACCCCATTAGAGCATGATCGTCATGTCACGTTCCTTAAGAATATGGACTCATCATCATATTTTTCATCATAGAATCTTTATATGCAAGATTCTAGAGTATGATCGCCATGTCATACCCCATCAGAGCGGAATCGGCATGTCACGTTCCTTAGGAATATGGAACCTTCATCACATCTTTTAACTGCCTTCACAGAGGGGACCCAATTAACTGCCTCCAAGTGAAGGGATCTACATTTAAATTATTCATATCCTTTCATTCTCTTACATAATCAAGCATAGATATGCTGGATGCACTCATACATATGCTTCATTATTGGCTTTCATATATCTTTGCATATGGAATTTCCATATACATATTCATAACGTATAAATGCTCATAATCTCCTTACTATTCTACCAAAAATTCGGCAGTATAACGGATTATGTCCGTTTCTCTATGAATAGTGCCAGTAACCAAGAAACTTTAATCAAATAACAACCTCAATGTAGAACATTACAATCATACCAAGAATATAACAATATCAATAGGTGCAAGTTTTAAACTCTTAAGTCTTAATCTATCTTGCAAGCTTTTAACTTCTAATGATGTTCCCGAATTTGAGCTTAGGCTTGACTTTCGAGTTCCGAGGTCATGTAGTTTAAGTACATAAAGTCAATGTCTTGATTCCTGACTTCTGGGATTATGAATGTCTTGGTTCCTGACTTCCGGGATCGTGTTCAATCTCCGAGATTGATTCTGGGTCAAGTTTCGAGGTGATATGCTTACAGGGATACCGGGTTTTGGAATTACGTGTATAAGAGTGTTAGAGCATCCTAGTTTCTCGACTTCCGAGATTCGTGTATAAGGTTTCATATTCTGATACCAACTTCCGATTTCCGACATTATGCTGCAATTGGTCTTCCAAGACCTTCATGAAGGTGTATCCTATGTTCCGAGTTCTGAAATTAACTAAACTTGATCTAGTTTTCATACATGTCTCTAGCCAGAATTGCACTCTTCTCAAGAGAAAATTCACCAAAAATAGAAATCTAGGTGAAATCATACAAAATTTGTATCAATGTAAAGCTAACAGAACAAGCTTTCAGATGAAATAAGTTGCATGTCATTTAAATGAGTATAATTCGAGATATAAGCTCTGAAACTTGGCCTTCCTGAATTGCCCTGTTTTGGCCTGGTTTAGACATAGGACAACTTCTTCGAACCACTGGGAGCAAACGGGATCGAATCTAACTCTGAAATTTTTATGGGATGTTCTTCTATGTGTAAGCTTTCTAACAAAATTAGTTTCATTGAATTACAAGTCGTATAGTGCAAGTTTTGCCTTGAACAACCTAGTCTACCCAGAATCAAACTCAAAAACCTAGGTCAAACTTCCAAAAATTCATATCTCTCTCAATACTAATCCAATGGCCTTATATTATATATGCATGGAAAGCCCTGAGTGTCTACTATCATATAAAAATAGTTTCACAAACTTTGAATGGCTATAGGCGGAGCCGTATACTCTGCCATACGAACTGCCAAGGGACTTTAGTTTTCCAGCCCCGCACATATTCATACTTTCACCCTTTCTTACTTCTTAATTGATTTTAGTATCAACAATATCCAAAAAACCAGCCAAAGATCATCATATTCATTCAATCATCACATCAAGAATTGAGAAATTAAAGCCGCAATCAGCCACACATAACTAAAAGAACAAAAACAGGGTTGAATCTTACCTCTTTGTATGTGATTATACTAGATTTTGAAGTTTGGATTGATGGATTCTTATCAAGCTTGGAGGTTTGATGGAGTAGGTCAAGAGGAGAAGAGAAAAAGAGAAGAAGAATGCTAGAATCAAAGGGGAAAGTGGCGCAAGTTAGCATACAAATGAAGGGAAAATTCTGATTCAAACATAAGAGGGGGTAGTTGGCTTCCAAGGTTGTGATTGGCTGAAATTTTGTGGCTAATTTCTAGCCATGCTTTCTTTTCTTTGTGGCTTTGCTTGTGCCATTATTATGGGTTAAGTGGCTGAGTTTTCAGCCACTTGATGTAAGGTTATGAGTATAAAGTCCTATTGGTTTGGTTCTGATAGTTTAAAATACTGTAATCTTACCAATTTCCTTTAAATCGATAAATCGGTTTTGAGAAATTTCTATGAAGTCTCCTATGCTTCTAACCTAATTCCCTCATATCTAAACTCAATTAATTGCTAATTAACTGATCCTAAATAAATATTTAGTCAAATTTTAATTAACTTCAATTATTCAATAAAAATCGAATAATTAGGCGAAAAACGATAAGAAAATTTTGGTGGATGTTACAACATGATCGGATAAGATAAGGATTTGCCATGTTTCTTCACTTATCTAAGGAGGATCCAGGCAGTAGCATAGTGCTTTTAGCTTCTTGAGAGCCCTAGTTGGACAGTTTATGTGTAATTAAGAGCATGTGGGAAGTCTTGCTACTTAATTTGACTTACTACATATGTGATAATTATTAATATAACGATGACTCTTGATTATCTATAATTATATTATTGGCTTAAGGTATTGTGTTATGTTAGTTCAATTTTGTCATATATCTTTCTAGTAACTCCGCAATATGAGGAACAATATCCATATGCATGCGAGTAAATAAGCGCTTAAAGGCTCAGTTTTCAAGTATAAAGGTTTAAAGAAAATAAAAAATTACAAGCTATTTTCATATAATAAGCTAATTTTAACTGTAAGAACTTTTGCTTGTTAAGAGTAACAACTAGTAATACCATAAAATGACTTAAGCATAGTATGGTATTATTAGGGTGTTACAAAAGTTCTGCTCGCCATAACCTGAACATTCTTTGGCCAAATTAAGAAAAATACAATTTATTCAAATACAACTCCGATATGTTTCCTAGAAATTGGAGTAGTCTGCCTTCCTTTAGGATATTATATGACTAATCTGAAACCACCAAAAATAGAGCAAGAATTGGAAATTCTCAGTAGACAATGAAAAGTTCTAAAATAGTTGAACTACGGTGGTTCCAACCATGTCTTAGCACAGAAATCCACACAGCTACTATATCATATTCTCATCACGTTGCTTATAGGCAACTCATACTTGATAACATTATGAGTAGTAAATGCTAAAAAGTATATGCTATGCAATGCATGAAGCAGCAAGTATTAATATGATCATGATCTCTTTACTTTAAGTTTCACTTTCCTTTATTTGCTTGTCTCACATATTCAAAGGACTTCTTCTTTTAGGGAATTCCCATTTTTCTCATGTTACTCTTAACATCGTGATGACAAAGGGGGATTTTTATGCCATACTAATTAAGGCAGGTAACATAAAAAGATCTTATATCTTATCTCTTTGTCTTCTTGGCGATTAGTGACAAATCTTAAATATCTTCTTTTCATATTACTCACTTGCCATTATGTATAAATTCATAATAAATATGTAGATGCATAAACATAAGCCATAAATTCAAATGATGTGGCAATCTTTACGATTAGAATTAGCAAACCTTCATTATAGATAAAGTTGTAGTTTATTAGCTTTCAAACTCTATAAAAACCATATCAATCCAAGTTTCGTAGCCTGAGATATTTGCAAAATATTAGGCAAAAGTCTAGTTGGACAACATTAGGACATATTTGCTCTTTAAATTTGCAGCTGATTTTTCTTCTAGATAAGCTTTTATTTCAAATTTGGTGTTAACAACAAAGTTGGAAATATCTTTCTTATCTTCTTAAATCATCCTGTATCATTCAAATCCAATCTCTATATAGAGATATGAATTTTTCTTTGTCAGTACTTTCCTAAAATGTTTTAGATTTGGTCCAAAGATATTCTAGTTAATGCCATATGTTCCTTTCCTTGGAAATTAAGCTGAAATCAAAATTAAACCTACCAAATATTCAGCAAATACACATTAATAGCTTATTAAATATAAGAAATCAGATTTTCACATTTTTTTTTGCTAAAACCTCAAAAAAATTTTATTAAATAGCATCAAATCTATATCAAATCATAATAATAAATGAGTGTATTTTAACAGTCATCAGAATCCAAACAAGCAATCAAATCAAGATGAAGGGTGTAATTTTCATAAAATAAAGTAATGTGCGGTGTTCCTTTGAAAAAACTTTAGGAGAAATTGTAATGTCCTGAGTCACAATGTGCATAAGTCAACACTATTAAATAATTATTTATCAGAAAAATTATAAATATGAGAAAAGGGTAATAGGGTAATGTTAACCATAAGGGGTAGTAGGTTATAAACTTCTGCCAACAGTTTCTTATAATACAAGAAACTAACCCAGTAGGGATTTATAATACAAGAGGACCTAAATATCTTCATCTAAACCCTAGAATTTGTGGCTAGATATTAGCCACACTAGTCATCCTTGAGAAAAATGATGACCACATGAACTCAAATTAAGGAAATTTAATTTTCCTTTCAAATTTAATTTTTATAAATTCCCAAAAATTAGAAAAAGATAGACATACTCTCTTTTCTTTCCCCAAAGAATTCGACTAGATCCACCACCTTCATTTTCTTCTTCCTCTTTATCCTCAAATACTTTGCTTTCTCTTAAGCCTCTTGTCTTTCGCTTGCAACATAAGCTTTGTTCCCTTAATTCAACCAAACAAAAAGCATAGCTACTTTCCTTTTGATCATACATCTTCAGCCATCACAAGAAGGAAGTGAGGCTTATTGTCAACGTGGTGTTAGTGAGGAGTTTAGAGTACAAGGAAGCAATATTTGAAGAGATTAAAGCTTTGGGATCAAGGTAGGCTTCTAGAACTTATGTGTACTCTAGTGTTTCATGAAGTTAGTGTCTTCTTGATTCATTTTGTTCTACTCATTTAGAGAAGGGTATGTTGAATATAGAACTTATTTTAATGATTTAAAAGTGGTAAAACTTGATTAGTGTTGATAGAAATACTAGAGAACCACAATCATCCTAAAACAAAAAATCTATTGTTAAGGGTTTCATGAATAGTGCTGAATATGAGGGTAATATCTTAGGTCAGGAAACCCCAATTAAAGTGGAACCAATTTTGAATGAAAATACACTCATAGGAGAGTATACTCTCAAAATTTGAGGTTCATTGGACTTAGGATGAGAAAGTTATGATTTTCTAAAGTAAGCTGTTGGTTAACACCCCTAGTCTTGACTAGTGCATGGTATAATGGGCATATCTTGCCTTATACAATTTCAATTGGAGTGAAACTACCTTTCTTAGAAATTTAACACATAGGAGATCATGCCTATAAAATTTCATATTCAAACCCTCAATGGATTGCTCCTAGTATATCCTTAAAGTTGTCCTATGCTCTATACAGGTTAAAATAAGGCAGGCCTAATGTGGAGCTCATAACTCGTGCTCTACTTACTCAAATTGAGTGGAACTTTTGGACTTAAAAGAGGATTTGTATAGGTATTCCCCAATAAAATTTCAGAGCAAAGTAACCAAAGATGGATTTTTAGTGATTTTCTAACATTAAGTGTGCAAGTTTGTCCTAAAATAAGGCAGCAGACTTCCTCGTCCCTAGGTTTCGGTTTTCGAGTTTAAAGGAGAGGGGTCATTTCTCCCTTGTCCCTAGGTTCCAATTTCGAGTTTAAAGGAGAGAGGTCACCTCTCCCTTATCCCTAGGTTCCAATTTCCTGGCTTAAAAAGGGGTCACTTCCCCTTGTCCATGAGTTTCGAATTCAGAGTTCACAGAAAAAGAAAGTTTGAGTGAGATTAGAATACTCACTCTGGAAAAGTGGATATTAATGTCTACCTACTTTTACTCGTTGAGAATGGATTATGGGGTCTGAGGTCCAGGATTGAAGGTCTTGTGTAATATCCTCCCAAGTACAGTACTATGCTTAAGTCATAATACCTCACTTAGGAGTTGTTATTGTTGCTTAAGCGGACCTTGTTTGGCAGCAACCTTCGGCCACCTTTGCCACGGAGGGCCTTCTTCGGAACTTTTGAACCATCTGAAGATAACACAGAAATAAACATAGGGGTGAGAATTATAAATTCTCAGTAGGATTTATTAAGAAACTTCATACCGTGTCATCGTTATTATCTCCAGCTGCTTCGGTTTATTATAAAAAACGAATACATTATATGAACTGTTTTGTTTTATAGTTTGGAAACACAGTCCGAAGCAAAATTCATTTTATTTCATGCACTTAAGTCACATTGGCAATATTTCATATTTAGAATAAAAATTACTGCATAAATAGACAAAATAAGCTCAGCCTCAATAAAACATAGAATATAATAATAGTGAGCATTCATAAGATTAAGATTCAGTTTCTTAAATTTTTGAAAACATGATTATCCGATGCGGATTCAATTTCAACGTATCCTCTGATCATTTACATTTTAATGAGCATAGGTACAATTATAATTACATAAAATATGTATGTTTGTGCTATAAGCTTCTCTTAATTCGTCACATCCATAGCTTACTGGTACTTACACTAAGTAGGTCATGCCATGCCTCATGTAAGTCCTATCCCTTATACTCGTACTAGCTGGGTCATGCCATGCCTCATGTGAGTTATGGGTGAGGGAAGCTTACTTTCTTTATTTTCTTTTCTTGTTACACATATTCCAGAGTACAATCGCCATGTCATACTACGTCGAAATGTGATCACCATGTCACATTCCTTAGGGTGTGGGATCATCATGCTACATTCCAAAGTACGATCGCCACGTCATACCTCATCAGAGCGTGTTCGCCATGTCACGTTCCTTAGAAATATGGACTCATTATCATATCTTTCATCGTAGAATCTTTGTTATATCTTTTAACTACCTTCATAGGGAGGGATTCAATGTGCAACTGCCTCCAAGCGAAGTGACTCAACTTATCTTATTTAGCTGCCTTCACAAGGAGGGACCTCATAACTGCCTTCAAGTGAAGGGACCCACATTTAATATATTCATATCCTTTCATCCTCATACATAATCATGCTGAGTGTGCTCATACATATACTTCATCATTTACTTTCATATATCTTTGCATACATGATTACTTTCATGATTCCCACATACATATTCTTAACACATAAATGCTCATAACCTTCTTACAATTCTACCGAAAATTCGGCAGCATAATGGATCAGATCCGTTTCCACATGAATAATGCTAGTCTCAGAACATAATCAATCACAGTAAGAGATCAAATATAATGCATAATCTTTCAAGCACCAACATGGAATTTGCAACACTTAGACCTTAATTGAACTCGTATATGCATTAAGGTACCAAATCCTTCAATTCTGGAAATCCTATTCATATTCTCCAACTTTGCCCGTTTTTAGAAATTAAGCCTTAGATTCATTTTAATTCATCTAGACTTGAATTTGGGACATGTTGAAGTGTCATGTGTCTATTTTCTAACCTCTTTGGTACCATCTAATTTTGATAAGTATAGCTCAAGTTATTCAAGTCTTATCCTGGCCTGCCCTGAGACTGGCCAGAATTACACACTTAAAAGTAAAAGTCCACTAAAAATCGAAAACCAACTCAAATCATACGAAATTGGTATTATATTAAAGCTAACAGGACAAAATTTCATTTGCAACAAGTTTTGTTTCAATTGCTGTAGTATGGCTCGAGTTATAAGGCCTGAATTTGACCCTCTTGAAATGTCCTATGTTGGCCCGGTTTGGACAGGGGCCAAATTCTTTGAACCGCTGGGAACAAATGGGACTATATCAAACTCGAGTTCTTTCGCTCAATTTGGTGTTATATAGAGCAAGTTATGCCCGGAACAATCTAGTCTACCCATTATCAACTTCTGAAATCTAGGTCAAACTTCCAAAATTCATATCTCTTTCAATACTAATCCAATGACCTTATATGATATATGTATGGAAAGCACCAAATGTCTAGTTTCAAATAAAAATGGTTTCATAGAATTTGAACAGTTGTAGGCGGAGCCATACAATATGGACTGTCGTGGGATTTCTTACTTGGACAGCATCCCAATTCTCCACTTCTCCTAGTTTTCTTCTTCTAACTTTAATTCTGACTCAAGATCTCATATTAATCCAACCATAATCCATCATATATATCCAATATATCATCAAATACATGAAGAAGAGTGAAATCTCATGCAACCATAGTTTAGAGAAATCAAGAACAGAGATTGAATCCTACTTTATTGAGTGGGATTTTGCTAAGTCTTGGAGTTTGAATTGATAGAATCTTGTAAAGCTTCAAGGTTTGATAGAGTTGGTTGAGAGAAAGAAAGGAAAGGAGAGCGAAATTAGAGGAGAGATTGGTGTGAATAAGAGAGGAAAAATCTGATTTAAGCATTGAAGAGGTAATTGGCTTTGTGAGTTTTGATTGGTTGAAATTTTGTGAGTAAAGTTTAGCCATGCCTCCCTCTTTTGTGGCTAAGTCATTCTCCACGTCACCTAAAAGTGGAACTCGCCTCCACTCTATTTGAAATTGGAACTCGTCTACATTCTACTTAAAGTCAGAACTCGCGTCCATATTATTTCAACTTGGAGCTGAAGTCGGATGTCTGAATTCGTACCCATCATATTTGAAACTTGGAAATAAATCCGGAAATCGTAAATCTTGTCTATTCTATTCGAAACTGGGAAACAAAGTCAGATGTCAGAAATCATGCACAATTTATTTGGAACATAAGGTTGGAGGTCAGAAATCACACAGCGAACAAATCACCTTATACCCGAATCTCGAAATCGAGAACTAGCCCTAAAACTCTTATACATATAATTCCGAAGCTCGGTCCAATAATCAATCTCGGAGATCGATTCACAACCCTAGAAGTTAGAAATCATAAGATTCAAACAAGGAAGTCAGAACTTATATAATTCCGGAGCTCAATTCAATCTCGACAGTCGTCCTAAGATCAAACTCAGGAACATCAATAGAAACAAAAAGCTCTTGGAAATAGTTTTGGAGATCGAAACTCGTGTATATCCTGGAAATCAATTCTGATCTCATGTAAAATTTTGGTCAAACTTGGGGAGCGACTCAGAGATCTGAACTCGTATTCTAGTTGAGATTAACTATGAGGTCAGAACTCGTCAAATTAGACCCAGAGGTCGGTACTTGTGACCATTCTGGTTAAACTATAAACTCGGAGGTTAGAAAACATGTACACTTGTTTCAAAAATTAAGTCGAAAGTTGGAAATTATGTACAGTATATTTGAACCTCGAAGTCAGAGGTCAGAACTCATAGTGGATGTTACATCTTAGGTCTGGGGTCAAGGTTGTGCATTGGGAGCGCAAGTTGAGGGTCGAGTTCTGGGTTCCACCCTACTATAGGTAAGGATGCCGTACGTTCCGGGTTTTGAGTTCATGTGACATAAGATGAGAAAGCTAAGGCTAGAGTTAATTCGAGTTTCAAATTCATCTTGGCTTCAAGTTCTGAGTCCCTAGCCCGAACCTAACTTGACTTGTTACTCCAAGTTTCTGAGTTCTGAGGTCCTTGCTCGACCCTAGAATGACCTAAAATCGAATTTGGTGAATGTTTTAAATTTGGGACAGGATTCTAGGTATTAAGTAAGTTATGATTCAAATTAAGTTATATTTATGAGATCCTTTCATTTGGAGGCAATTACGAGGTTCCTCTACTTGAAGGCAGTTGTATAAAGACCGTGAGATCTTTTTTACTTTGCAGGCATGTGGCCATATGAGATCTCTTTACTTTGGAGGCACGTGGCTAGATGAGATTCCTTCAATTTAGAGGCACGTGACTAAAATGAGATCCCTTTCAATTTAGAGGCACGTGGCCAAAATAAGATCCCTCCATATTATAGACATGTCTAAGATTGCATCCTGATGATGGCAATACGTAACGCTTAGGCATACGAAAAAACTGCACTTTAAGGATGGCAATACGAAATACTCAAGTGCAGATACATGCTGACACCTTAAGGACAGTGAGATGTAACATCTAGGTGTGTTATTGTTAGTAAGTGAACTTGACTAGTAAGTGGATCCCTTTGCTTGAGTCTGAGAAAGATGTCTGACCTAAGTTAAGACACGATAAGTTAATAGTAAATCTTAAAGCTAAGAAAATAAGGATGTATGACAAAGAAAAGAGTATAGAGACATGTATTAGAAGAAGTATTTCGTTTATTCCTTTCCAGCCTCATGTTCTATTTTAATTATGTACTAATGTAAATTATGTGAATGTTTTGAGTCTGGGGTTAAGTCTTTGCATAAAAGAAACCCACTTTGGAAGGATAGTTTTGAACATTATAAAATGAAATCTTTTTTTTTTTTTTTGACATGACCACCTTTTTATAATAAACCGAAGTTGTTGGGACAACGATGATGACATGGATTGCCTAATAGTTTAGGATGCCTATGGAGAGTGTAAGATTCTCGCACCTATATGTGTTCCTGTGTTATTTCCAAATAACTTAGGAGATTTCAAAGATGACCATCATAAACTGAGATTGGATTGGCTGTCAAAGGATGCTATCAAGTACATGCATATGTTAGCCCTAAACAACAATTTTGCTAGTCGAAGCTCTTAGTAGAGCTACTCATGTAATTTAAAGAGTTATGATGTAAATATTTGTGAATGTAAGAGAATTTCTATTTTTCCTATATCAAGCAAGATCCATTAATTTACTAGTAACAACTCCTAAGTATGATACTTTGACTTAAGCATGGTGTTGTACTTAGGAGGTTGTTGTAGAAATCATTATGCAATAACCACTAGAGTTTAGGGCATTTAATAGTCTAATCAAGTGTACTCATTCAGTAAAAGGCAAAAATTTACTCTAAAGTACTATCTAATGACCCTTATCATGAACCAGGTAAATACTCAGATGAGACTGTGCATGCCAAGTAGTTGTTATAAACAGCGTGGCACATATATAATGATAATGATGATGATGATGATTAAATGTGTTCCAAAACCCATATGCAATTCTACTATACTTATCTCCACTAATGTAGTGCACACATTTGAATGATCAAAAAACCTTTTGGGCTTGTAACGTGGCTAAAGGGTAATTGGGTAAACAAAAGAAAGGGTATAAGGGATACATAAAGATATGAGAAAATTATGGTAATGAAAAATAATAACTCATAAAAGGATCTAATAAGAATGTTATGTCAAAGGAAAGTTCTTCTTTTTGGTACCACTAGCATATTTCTTTTCTTTTCTTTTCTTTTCTTTTTGGATCTTGTAATTGTCAACTTTTTCTCTCTCTTTTTTTTTTTTTTTTCTCTCTTCCACCCCAAACTTAGGATTTTTATGTAACTTGGGTGGAAGTTCACTTGATGCTAATTTTCTTCGTTTTTTTTCCTTTCCTTTTGACTTTGTTTTTTTCTTTTGAATTTTCAATCCCAAAATAAATTTTTATTTCCATGCTTATTTCTATCTCGAAGTGATGTAAAGGTAATCAATTGGATTTTAATATACTTATTTTCCCTTATCCCTAGTTCATTAATCCTCTTTTGTGCCTAATTGGATTAATTTGGACCATTTTGTGTTAATTGGATTTTAGTTGGGCTTGAGTTGAATTTTCCAGCATTAGGCTAATTCTGACACTGTTTTGGTTTTTGGGCCATATCTTGAGTTATAGAGCTCATTTGATCATAATATTTAGTTTGCAAGAAAAATGAGATATATGCCTACAACTCTTATGAAGAGGTCAAAGGCAAACTCGGAAGTCTTGGAGCTGAATTTGGGCCTAGAAGTAGAATCTTGACTACAGTCGCAGCTCCTGAGCAGCATGCAATGTTTGGACCATAACTGGTCCACAAAAATGCAATTGAGCCCATTCTAGTGGCGTTTTGAAGCTGGCATCTGAGGCTTTGAGTCATCTTTAGACCACAAATCTAAACGGATGTGTTTTCTTAGCCAAAATCGCAGAATAATATCACAAACTGATTCAAGACATTAATTGGCGGTTTCAAGCATAACTTCCTCTCTAGAATTCAGAATTAGGCAGTTTAGGTGTCCAGATGCAGCTAATAGACAGAGGATTAATGTAATTAAGTAATATTGAATTCTTTTGGATGTTTTGATGGTGTTATGACTGAGTTTAAATGGAAGCCAGAATGATTGTAATATTGTACAGAATTTTAGGAATAGAATTTTTTTTTATTTTTCTCTCTTCCTTCTCTTCTCTCATGCCCTCCACCTTCATATTTCATTTTTCCTCCATTCATGGAGGCTTAATCTTCTATCCGATTCAAGGATTAAAGAAACAACAACACTCTTGAGAATTGGTTTGATCAGACTCAGCATACAATCAGTTTCATCTACTCCTTCTTCTCTTATTTTTAATCTCGTTTTGAATTGAAGTTCTTCATTCTAAATTGATGATTGAAATTTGATTGGTAGCATATTATTCGGTTGATGTATGTAATCAGATTGTTATAGGAGTACGAATTAGAATTTCATGTTTGAGTTTTATGGTTAACTGCTTGGCACTTGAAATTAACATAATTCAATTAGGTTTTTAGAGGTTTTTGAATTTTAATTGAATATGTGTTAATCGAATACATGAAGGTTTTCATGTGAATATTGATTTTGACTTGAGGTTTCATTCGGATTCAATGTTAATCACTGATTCTGGTTGCTGAGTTATTTTTAGAATTCGATGATTGAGTGTCGTGGTTGTTTCCTTTGATTCTTGGATTAGATGTTTCAAAATATTGTCTTTGAGTTATAAACAAGCCCCCCTGAATTCCTGATCATATAACATTGTCATAATTGGGAAACGACCCGAGTTGCACCCTTTACTGCAGACCTGTGTAATTCGATTTTTAACAATTTGACCGAGCTTGACACTCCAGTAAAAAAGGTATATTAGTATTTGAGCCAAGGGCTAGGTAAGATGTGGGTCAATAAAGGAATGATGAGGGTGAAAAAACTCAAAGAAGGGTTCAAGGGATATGATGTATAAAAGGTGGATCTAAGGTCGTGATGGGTTTAAGAAAGAAAATTGCCTAAATCATCTTCTTCTATGCACTCTAAGACTTCCCCTAATAGGAAATAATGAAATTGTTTAGGAATTGATAAGGCATCTACAACTACCTAAGCTCACATAGGCTTCTCTAAGCATTCACAAAACTCAATCAAATGTCACTTAATGATGCAAAGGTAAGGTCAATTGCCGTAAGCTAATTTTATACAACTATCATGGTCTTATATGGCTATTTAACTGTCACATGACTCATAGTCTCTTAGTTCCTCTACTTAGTCCACATACACATAAAGCATTTTCTACTAATTTCTTAAAATTTAATTACTTAGATTGACATAGATTAGATGCAATCTAAAGATGATGATGTAACAAAAGAAAAATAAATAAAATGCAAAACAAATAAAAAAAGAGGAAAGAAAAACTCTTTTTGTACGATCAATAGCTATTTACATCCCCTACAAAAATCATGAAACTCAAGGAAGCACTTAAGCCAATTGAAGACTAAGCTACAAAATGAAAATAAAAAGGAACATAACACAAAATAAAATAATAAAAAATTTAAAAATAAAAATTAAAAGAAAAATAATTAAGAAAATGGAAAAATTTGGGCCTAAACCTAAAAGTAAAATAATCATTAAAATTAAGCTATTTCTAATAAAGAAAAATAAACAAAATAAAATGCACACACAAAAGAAAATAAAATATAAGTAACCCGTAGGGAATACAACCCAAACTTAAAATGTGGCAATATCCTCATGCCACACATTAGCCTATTAAAAATAAATAAATATTCACTAAAGCCCAATAAATAAATATAAATAGGAGCACATATATGGAATCACAAAATAAAATAAAGAAAATATATAATATTTCCAAATATCCAATAAAGTCATCCATAATCCAACAAATAAAAATAAAACAATATAAAATAACAGAGCTCAGCCTAAAATAAATAAACTAGGATGGTCCTCGACCAAAAATATCTAGTGTGTACTTTCTCCCTGTGCTTCATACTCCATAACATAAATAATTCATTCTGAGACACTACCTTAGTGCTATTACCTCTCGTAACACCGGCTAAACATATACACTATACTCAAGTCGTATTATATGGCCCTTACATTATAGTATTTCCTGAATAAATAGGGGTTTACAATTCGAATTGTGTGACAGAGATATAACTTAAAATATACTTTATTCAAAATTTTCTACTTACACACATAGAATATTTCTTATCTTATATTCTTCACTTCGTTACGTCGGTAGCCCACCTTGACGCTCGAGCTGAAGTTCTAGGTATTGGACTCATGCACACATTGTGCAGTTGTAGAAGTCCCAAAACTCTGCCACAAACTTGATGGCCTACTCTCTAAATTGGAATATTTATGGAGATATACAAATAGGTAGTGAGAATTTAAAATTCTCAATAAGTACACTCAATCCACTAAGCACATAAGGTGTCATCCTAAGTATTCCAGTCACTTCAGTTTATTATGAAAGTGTGGATAAATGCACATAGGCATAGGTTAAATTTTAAGTTTGAAAACATATTTATCGAAATAGATTACTTTTAGCAATCACTTGACACCTTTCACAGCAGATATAATAGTAGTAAGAGTATGATTTCCAATCATAATAATAGAAGCTATACAATACAATGAGATAATGGAATATGCAGATGCAGATGCACATAACTGAATCATGCAAGTGCATTTGTCTTTCTGACTCTTTCTTTGAGTTGTAATTTGAACATCTGTACTTAGTCCCTAGGAGTTTTGGCCATTTTTAACTCGTGGTTGATAGTCTACTTTTCAGAATTGAGCTCATTGAATTTTAAGGATATTAGTGATTGTGATGTACATTGTCATGGTACCTATGATCATATTGTGTGGCTTAGTTTGTTTAGGAAAGAAGTGAATTGGGACAACGGGGGGAGTTTCTAATCATGTTTTGGAGAGCAGCATGACCTATGATAAAATGTGTTGAAGTAGCTTATATGGAATTTCTATAATTAAGTTTAAATTAAATTAATGAAGTTATCTGCATACTTTTTGTCATTTGCTATATAATGTTAAATTTTTCTATGATAATCCACTACAAAAGCAACATGACTTACTCCGTTAATGATGACTTACTCAAATAACCTAATCTATTCAATTCAAGTAACATACTCCATTCAATCCAGGTAACCTATTCCAATAATCAGTCATGCACCACCACTAACAACAACAATTAATAAATGACAAGGAACCATTTGTTGGATAGGATTGCATGAGAAGGGAGGTTGAATCATGCTTTTAATGAAACTTGAAACCTGAATAACTTTGATAGGACAATTTTCTCAAGTCCAAGACTTGGATTGTGAAAGCGATTTTGCTATTTTATAAAACTATTTTATTCTATTTAAAGATTTTTTCAAATTAAGTATACAAAGAAAAGAACTTATGTGATAAAACCAAATAGTAAGATAAGGGATGGAGAAATCACATAAGAGATTTTTATACTGGTTTGGCCAGCCACTTGCCTACTTCCAGTCTGCAACACTTTGTTGAGATTTGATAAACCACGAGTATTCTTTATCCAAGCTTCTCCAAGCTTCTTACGAACGAGTAGTCTTTTCTCAAACCTCTCCAAACTTTACAACTGAGTAGTGTTTGTCCTAGACTTTCCAAGCTTGCATTGACCACTACTGGGTCTGGATAGAATTGATGTAAACAATATATTTGTGTTTGAACACTCACACTAACTCTCTTAACATAGAATAAACAATAAAGCATAGCGTGTGTGACATCTCTAAATTCTCAAAGAGAGAATATTATTTATTACAGAGCAGAAGAGAAGATTTTCTTTTGAATTGAAGTTACGATGAGTAACTTTCTGGTGTTTCAAAAGGTTGAGAAGAATGAAAGAAGGAAGCCCTTTATGCATAGGAAATATTCAATCTTTCTAACTATTCTTTCTTCAACTTTCAACTTTGTATAGACTTTGAAATATGACTGTTGAAGCTTGCAAGCCTTGATCCTTGTGATTCTTTTGGTTTGCTGGTCTACATTGGATAGAGAAGAAATAGCCTTCCTTTTTCCCATTATTCAAAACTTACACAGAAGTGGAAAAGTAGCCATTTGTTAGTTTACCAATTATTCAGACTTGTTAGTGCCTCTTCTACATCTTGTCAAATCACCTTTTTTACTTCTTAAATTTGTCTATAAAGCATGCAGAGGAAGCTTTGAAGGTTTAACATTTCATGAGAAGCATGTTTTCGGAGATATCCCTTCTGGACAGAGTCATCTTTCTAAATAAGTAGTGTTCATTCTTGAGGCACATTTTTTCCCTTTTGATATTGTAGTTTCATCCTTCTGAACTTTTCTTTCTGTTTCTTACGTGATAGCTCAAGATTTACACAAAGCATATATTCCATATAAAGTATATTCAAATAAAAGAATGATGGATAAAAAAGCTTTATTGATTATCAATCAGTTAAGGTGCGCGATTAAGATCTTTTTCACAAAAGAAAACATTTCTTGAAACAAATTGTTCATATATAAAAAGATTAGCTTAAACTCTGATTTGGTATTCATCAAAATCTTAAAGCTCATTCTAGTTCACAGCCATAGAATGGTTTTTAAAGGGCACTGGAGCTAACAATCTCCTTCTTTTTGATGATGGCAAATCAATATTTAAGAAAAGCTTTTGTTACCAAATTTTTTTTTTTAAAGAGCACGATTTGTTATTTGGAGTAAGTTACTTTCTGAAGAGAGTAGCAACACTCACGATATCATAAACATTAAAAAAAAAAAATTGAACCATTTTTCAAACCAGAGAGTTTTGAATATATTCTAAGTAAGAGTGGTGGCCAACTTCATTTTGTCTTGCTTGTCATGAAATGTGCTAGGAAGCGAGAGCTGATGTTAGCAAACTGTTTTATTGATTTCGAGGGGAGTGTATTAAACCACTTTAATGCCTATTTTTGTAGGATGATCGGAAATGCCATACATTTGATGCGTCTGTCACTCTAGACAAATACATGCATCATTGGAAAGCATTCAGGTGGTCTTGAGGGTCTGTAGTTCCATCATAGCTTTCCATATTGGTAGGTTCTTTAAAACCAAAGGGTAAGGGTAGGGCCATGATTTCCTCTGCAAATGGTAATCTGCCTTCACCTTCCTTATATTGAGAATAGACACAGCCATGATCGGTGCCCTGTCTTTTCCATAAGTGGCAATTGCTTGCTTCTGCCATAATAAGATTGTTGGTCTAGTTGTCTATCCTTCGACAAGAGGAGATTCCCTTGTACTTTCTAGTAGATGATGTCGCTCGCTACGTCCAGTGCATGGCCATTTACAGGTATCTTCATGACTTCTATCATCCAACTACTCATTGTCTGAATGATCTTGCTCTTTGTTCCTCTCCGGGGTCTGGTTCCAATCTACATGGTGATGTCGGCTCTTGGACCTATGTCGTATGCCCTTTTTGTTGCGCTGATATACTATTCGACATTTATCTATATTAAAACTCGCCATTTTTTGATGTCATCTTGCAAGTTCTGTACCTTGGTTGCTTGCTTCTACATGACCTTCAGGATTTCATGCAAAGTTGAATTATCCAATGGGACATCTACTTGGGATGCCAGTTACTGTCCTAAGGCTCCAATCTGACGTCCTTCTTGGCTAGAAGGGGGATTCCTCGATCCTAGATCATGCTTGCCCGTGTAGGATTCAGATTCAAAAGACATCATCCTATCAATCTGCTATTGAGGAGATCATGGGAACAACCTCGTTCTGGCCATTCATCTAGCTAGTAGATTGTGTAACATCCCCATATAACATTATAGGAAATAATGAAAATGTCTTTGGGCAACCTTTTGTTATTTACAACCTTGCCCCTGAGCTTTTTAAAAAAGGTCCTTATATATTATTTACAGTCTTGCCCCTGAACATTTTAGAAAATGACATTTAGGTCCCTATATCAACAGGATTAGTAAAATAAGGTTTTAAACGAAGCAGAATCACGTAGCAAAAACGTAGAAACCTAAACCTCGACCGATTGAGCCACGGAGGTGTCCATATGTGAAATGACATGGGATGCCCTAGACTTATCCATAATTACGAAAATGCCATTAACCATTAACAACAAAAATCAGAAAGACCCTCAAGTTGCAAAACGTTTAATTTACACTGTTAATCGATTTATTCGATTTTATTGAATCCTTAAGATTAGTTAGAAATTAATTAAAGGTTGATCAAGAGTTAATTAGATGTTAGATTAAAGAGATTAGAATTAAAAATAATTAGAATAGAAACATATAAAACTTCACAAATTTCTTCAAAACCGTTTTACCGATTTAAAGGAAATCGGTAAGATTACGGTATTTTAAACTGTTCGAACCGAACCAATAGAATTTCAACTCATTAACCCTACTTTAAGTGGTTGAGAACTCAGCCACTTAACCCCCAAATGTGGTGCCACTTTGGCCACAATTCATGGGGAAGCTTGGCTAAATTTCAGCCATACAAGCTCCACCACTCAAATGCCAAAGAAAGCCACCTATATATGCTCCTTCAATTAGATTTTTTCTACCCTTTCTTCACCCATCAGACTGCACCTCTTCTCCTCTCCTTTGAGCCCTCTTCTTCTCTTCTTCACTTACACAACTCCAGCCAACCATCAAGCCTAATCAAGTCTTGCTCATCCAAGCCTCAAAAATCAACCAAAATCACTTATAACAAAGGTAGAGGTTTAATTCTTGCATCAATTTTGTGGTCTTGGCTGGCTGAGGTTGGATTATTTTCACAATATTTGATGTGTTAAATGATTGATTATGATGATATGTGACTGGTTTTAGGCTGTTTGTTTGGTTAAAACTGAATTAGAAGCAAGAAAGAACGAAAATAGGAAGAGCTAAGGGGCTGGAGAACCAAAAACCCTCGGTAGTTCGTATGGCAGAGTGTACGGCTTTGCCTATAGCTAATTAAATCTGATGAAACTATTTTTATATAAAGCTAGACATCTAGAGCTTTCCATACATATATCATACAAGGCTTTTGGATTAGTATTGAGACAGATATGAATTTTTGAATTTCGACATAGGGTTTTGATTCTGATTCTGGGCAGATTGGGTTGGTCAGGGTAGAACTCACCCTATACTACTTGAAAATGACTGAAACTAACTTTGTTAGAAAGCTTACACATAGGAGAATGTCTCATAAAAATTTCAGAATTAGATAAGGTCCCGTTTACTCTCAGTGATTCAAGAAAGTTGCCCTATGTCCAAACCAGGCCAGAACAGGGCAATTCAAGAGGGCCAAACTTTGGGGCCTATAACTCGAGCCCTAATAGGTTAAATGGAATGAAACTTTTTGCAAATGAAAGATTGTCCTGTTAGCTTTAATATAAGACCAATTTTGTATGATTTGGATCAGTTTTCTATTTTTAGTGAATTTTTACTTTTAAGTGTGTGATTCTGGCTAGCCACAGGGTAGGCTAAGATAAAACTTAAATAACTTGAGTTATACAGATCAAAATTAGATAGGACCAAAGAGGTTAGAAAATAGACACATAACACTTTAAAATATCCAAAATTGCAGTCCAAATGAGTTAAAATGAATTTAAGGCTTCATTTCTAAAAACCGGGCAAAATCAAAGAGAAGTGGCAGAAAACTAATTCAAGACCAAGGTTATGAAACTTTATTTGATCGTTGGAGCATCTATACCTTGCATTGATTTTTCTGTATGAGTGACTGTATGGTGGACTAGCACTATTCACAGGGAAGCAGACATGTTCCGTTATGCTACCAAAATTCCGGCAGAAATATGTACATTATACAAATGTGATAAACATTTATGTGTTATGTTCATAAGAGTCATATATGTAAGAATGATTTAAGTATGACATAAAGTATATTAATGAAATTATGATAGTTTCTGTTATGAATATTCATGATATGAATATGAAATTTTATACGCAAGCATATATGAAAGCAAATGAAGAAGCATATGCAAGCATCCCACTCACATGAGGCATAGCGTCGACCCAGCTAGTGTGAGTATAGGGGATAGGGCTTACATGAGGCATGGCATGACTCAGCTAGTGTAAGTACCGAAAAGGATATGATGAAGGTCCCATATTCCTAAAGATCGTGACATGGCAATCACGCTCTGATGGGGTATGACATGGCGATCATACTCTGGAATGTGGCATGATGATTCTACACCCTAAGGAATGTGACATGGCGATCACATCCCGATGGAATATGACATGGCGATCATACTCTGGGACGTGACAGGATGGACCTATCCCTAAGGAGTGTGATATGGCGATCACACCCCGATAAAGTATAACATGGCGATCGTACTCTGGGATATGTGTCACAAGTAAAGAAAGATTAAGGAAAATATGTGTATTCTGCATAAAATCCGAATATAAGTAAAGGTGTGTATGATTATATCGGTGTTATTATGAGTTAACCTGTTCCAGTTATTATTCATAGCATAATTCATGAATTGATCTTGTATTGGCTTGCCTAAATTACAAGTGTATGAATAAAATGAACTTTGTTTCGGAAAGTATGTTTTCGAACTGTGAAATTAAACAACTTGTATAACATGTTCACCTTTTTCATAATAAACCGAAGCAACTGGAGATGACAATGATGACATTATGTATGACAGTGACAGAACCCTACTGAGAATTCATAATTCTCACTCCTATATTTGTTTCTGTGTTATCTCCAGATAGCTCAGAAGTTCCGAAGAAAGCCCTTCGAGGTGGAGTCGACTAGTAAGATTGAAGGTGGCTGAAGGTTGCTGCCAGACAAGGTCCGATTGAGTAATAGTAACAACCCCTAGAGGAGGTATTATGACTTAAGCATAGTACCGTACTTGGGAGGGTGTTACAGATTGCACTACTAACTATGCTCTCACTGTGGCCGCTAATGTTAAGTCGTAAAACGGAAAGTTTTACCTAATCCAAATGAAAGGAAGTGAAAGTGTGAAAGCATGCAATCTAGGTCTGTCTTCTCGATAGGCTCCAACTGTAACATCCTCAGTTTCATGTCATGCTAAATTACCTCAGTAACCCTAAGTAATTAGGCACTTAATTAGAAATTATGAGATTAAGGCTTAATTAAGGGGTTAACGAAGAGTTTATGAGTTAACTCGGGTGAGAAAAGTCAAAAGAATGCTTAATCGAGATTAGAAAATCTCTAATTAAGCAAGTCAGACCCTTAATAGCTTGATTAAGCACTAGTCACCCTTAATTAGCTTAATCGAGTTTAATTAAGGTTAATTAAGCTTAATCGCAAGATTAATTTTTGTTTAATCATGTTCTTGTGTGTTAATCACTAATCCTTGCTTAATCATCTTAATTAAGTTGTATGAGCACTTAATCACATGATTAAATTCAAATTTAGTCAACTACACAATAAAATAAAAAGTGATGTCATAAAAGTATAAAGCATAAGACAAAAGTGCTTTATGTAAGAGTTAGTATATGCTTTGTTCCCCCATAATCCAATTTGTCCCCTTAAACCTTAATTAACACAAAATAACACAAAAATATCTCCCTCCTTCACTTTATGTTGGATGCCACACTCACACACACACATACACATACACACACATTTTCATTTTCACTCATCCTATTCTCTCTCTTCAAAGCCAAATCCTCTAACTTCTCTCTAAACTCTCTTATCTTCTTCTTCATCTTCTTCTTTCTTTCTCCACTACCACCACCCAAAATCACTCACTTAGCCCTTCAAGGACCTCATCTTTGGGTCTTTGGAGACAAGATCGAAACACTACAACCTCCATTTTCACAAGATTTCAAGAGCTTCTCCTTCCTCCTTGCAAAACCACCACCATCATCATCAAGAGGAGCCATCATCTTCTTCTTTCTTTTCTCTTGCTTTGCGCCATCTTCAAGAAGAGGTAGTGATTTTCATCTTTTTTATTTTGTTTGCTCAAGGAAGCTTAGAGCTTGGTTCTTTCATGACTAAGATTTCTAAGTGAAAACTTGATAAGATCCTTCATGCTCTTCAAGAGCAAAAGTTTCCATTTTTGGCAAAATATGTTCATGTTCTTCTTAAAGTGTTCTTGATGCTTCTATTTTTGGTGAAGTATGTTTATGTTCTTCTTAAAGTGTTGTTGATGTTTCCATTTTTGGCAAAACATGTTCATCTTCTTCTTAAAGTGTACTTGATGTTTCCATTTTTCGTAAACTATGTTCATGTTCTTTTTAAAGTGTTATTGGTGTTTCCATTCTTAGTAAAGTATGTCCATACTCTTCTTCCTAAGTGTTCTTGACCTTTGAAAGTTTCTCACTCTAAATACTTTAAAGTTCCCATTTTTAATTCTTGATGCATAAGATCTTGATGTTCTTGGTTGTATTGAGTTGAAAGTTGTCTTCTTTATCATTTTCTATTAATTTGACATGACTACAAACATTCTTAATGCTTAAAGCTTCAAAAAGTTTGCTTCTTAATACACAAAAAGTGGTGCAAGTTTTAGTGCCATCATAAAGTCTTCTTTTGTTTTGTTTTGAAGACAAGAATATATGTAAAAGTCTAAGCTTTTTAGAATAACAAGCCTTTTTGAGTTATAAAATGATATCTTGTCACTTTATGTCTTAGAAATCAAACCTTAAAGACAAGACCTTTCATAAAGTTTCAAACTTTAATCAAGAATGAGACCTTTAAATCATAAAAGTGTTGTGTTTGTAACATTTAATTCATAAAGTTTAGATCTTGAACCAAAACAATGCTAAAAGGTGTTAACTTTAATAAAGATCAAAACTTTCTAACCTTAATATTCCATATCACTAGTTGATAAAGTAGGAACCTTTTTAATGTAGAGACAATTTTAAGTCATAAAGTTGAGACCTTAATGGTCTTGGAATAATTAAATGAGTCAACTTTCATAAAGAACAAGACTTTTTAGTTAAAAAGCTAGTGACTTGTATCATTATTATATAAAAATCTAATTTTTAAGATAAGAACTTAATTTTAGAGGCACTTACTTTCATGAAGAATAAAACTTTATGACTGCTTTATAAAGAATGATAACTTTAATAATGTTTAAGGTAAACCCTTGATATGTTAATAATGAAAGCTTGAAACTTTGTAAGTTGAATTAGTTAAAAATCACCCTTGGTGATTAGTAAACACGGTGTTGTTGGGTTCATGAGTATGGTTATGCGTTGTCATGACCCAAGGATTAGAGGGATCTCGAACTCCTTGGGAATAGAAGTATGATTAAGGCCTCTGAGCATACCATGAACCCAAGAATCACTAAGTACACGGTCTCAAGAAAAGGAAATAACCACCTAACTTAACTAATTTGAACAAGTATTCCATAAGACATGTACTTAAGTAAAGAATAAGATTACATGAGAACTAAGTAACTAAAAGACCATATACACATATCTTAACTATGTGATTCTCTCATGGATAACTATGAGAAATCATATGATGATTCACAAGATTCTTCACAAAGAATAATGCAATTATGAACCCCTCTAAGGTATGAATGTATGATGCCATTCAGCATGACAAATGACAAGGTTGATGGAGTTTTGTCTCACGATTGAACGATATGATTGTGATAGATTATTGGTTGAAAGTTATGATTGGCATTTTGGGGAAGCTTCGGTCTAGCCGTTGTGCTACCGGATTTCCGTCAAAATTATAGACTTAGTCATATCATTGCATGTGTCTAATCAAAGAAGTATTATGCATGTAAAGTATAATGATAAGAAATGAAAAAATGGGACATGACCCCTCGATCACTTTTAGGAAGTGATAGACAGTGATCCACAAGGAACCTCTATAAGAGAGGCAAGGGTGACATGGAGGACCCTCCAACTTGGGGGTAACCAATATCGGCTTAGTCTGATTTGGTTTAGTACTGTGTGACGACAGTCATGGAATGAACTCATGTCCAAAAGCAATCTATTTCAAAGAAAAGTAAAAGAATGTTAAGCACGTACTAAAAACGAAAGTCAAAGTAGGACCATGGTCAAGTTGATGAGTTGCATAGTCCTGCATGTTATTATATTCCTTATGTGCATTATGAATGTTTATTATATATATTAGCATGTATGCCTATGTATGACAGTATGGATATGATGATAAAGTTAAAAGTAACTCGCTTCAGGATTTATGTTTTTTGAAACTATTAAAATTAAACCGATATTTGTCCACTATTTTTATATTAAATCCGAAGTGGCTGGGACAATAACGATGATACTGTGTTTGTCTAGTCGCGATCCTACTAAGAAATTTAGTATTCCTCACTCATATATTTCCGTGTTGTCTTCAGAGGATGCCGGCGTCGGGCACGGTGGGGATTTTCGTTGAGTTCCCAGTGATGCATTGGCACTTTGACCTAGTGCTAAATGCATCCGTGATGACTGCTTAGGCAGCGATGTGGGCCTACATATTCTATAGCCGCTAGTTTCGTGCACCCGTGATGAGTCCATTTTTTTGCCCTCATGAGCCGTTCGAGGACATCACTATGGATGACATTCGCCCGCCTTTCCATCCTCCGAGGTACCCCACTGACGGAGATTTCGACTAGGACATCCGCCTGACACTGACAGTTTTGTTGGATTCCAATCCTTCGGAACCGTCCTATCCAAGCTACCATGTGGAGATAGACCCGTTTGAGCCTTCCTTCCCATCCGTGATTTGCTTGTCGTCCGATTCGTCTTCTTTTTCAGCAGCCCCTTGTCACACTCCACCTCCGATTCGTGGTAGTGGATTCATCCGTACTCATGCCGTGCCTCATCGGTGTGGCCATGCTCGAGGAGGAGGATGTGGTGATGTTTCTTCTGGAGGACTCGGGAATGGCTACCTCTCGCCAGATGAGTGAGGTGTTGATTTGCATGCGGAGCTGAGCATGAGGATAGCCCCTTTTTTGCTGTAGCGAGGGTTATTATTTTCGTTCAGCATGTATAGGTGGATTGAGATTTCTTATGTATTTCCTTTTATCATGTATTTCATTAGGGTATTTTGTAGGGTCAATAGTAGGTATCGGACCCATTATTATCTTTGTGTATGACTTCTGCTATTACTACTATTATATTAACTATGGGATGGCTATGGAATGAATGTTATCTTTATCTAAGATTGTGGTTATTCTCATTACTTCTATTTATGTTAAATGCGATGTATGTATGAGATAGTGACATTTGTATTACACATTCACGATGCGCTCATGGCTCTCGATTTCAAAAACGGTTTACTCGTTATTATTCAAAAAAAAAAAATTATCCCTATTTTCGTTAAAAAATAATTTCCAAAAGGTAATGTTAGTTCTATGAATAAAAGTAACAACTAGTAATTTCACAATATGACTTAAGTATAGAATAGAACTACTAGGGTGTTACACCAACGATTAGGGGTACCAGTAAGGACTCTGATGCTCAAGTTAGCAGGAGTTCAAGAGGTATCGAGTTTGAATTAGATAGATGTCATATTTGGTTGTTCCAATATCTTTTATCCTTGATTGGGATTTGGATTCTCTAAAGTGAAGATGATTATAAAGTGAGGAATTAAGGGGTTATTTATCATTGAATCAATAATTTCCATTGTGTGTGGATTTCATTAAATTAATCTAAGGGTGATTACTCTCTCACTTTTTCACTTTATAATCATTCTCACTTTAGAGGGTCCTAATTCCCTTAATTGACATGTAACCCACGTCATTCTTAGACTTCTCAGGATTCTTAAGTCGTGAGCTGTTGGGTTCATGATATGAGACGATAGGACCCTTTAGGCCGACTTCCAATATGGGCCTTAGGGAAAACTCCTCTTGGGCTTCTTCTCTAATAAGCCCATTTTAGTAGACTATAACAATAATATAAATTTTTTTTACATTATCAGTATATCAAATTAATCTCATAAGTTATTCATAATTGATTTAATAAAGTATATAATTGTTAAGGGCGTATGTGAGTTGGCAAGGCCATTCCTAGCTTAATAAAAAATCTTAGGCTTGAACTCTATTATTATACAATTGATTTAAAATTCATAATTGAAACTACATATTTTTCTCACCAAAGACAATTCTACTTGAACCATTTGGATAGAAAGCTCTCCCTTTTGAATTTTAAATTAATTGTATAACAGAGTTCGAGCCTAATAATGGCCCTGTCCACTCCTATATGTTCTTGATAATTATATACTTTATTAAATCAATTATGAATATTTATTTCATCTTTTTAAAAAAGTGATTGTGAAAATTAAATTTTATATAAAGTTGAAAAAGGTAAAAATTAATTTTTTTAGAAGCTACTCTTTTTATCTTCTACAAAAAAATTGAAAATATATTCCTTTAAGATTCTAAGAATGTATTTGTTTGTAATTCTTTTTTTTTTTTTTGTAAAAAATCACTTTTTTCACTCAAAAGAATTAGTTTCTATATATTTGAAAATTTTTTAAAAATTAATGAGGTTATAAAAAAATCGAATTTCAATTTTTTTAAGAAGTTGAAAATAATAACTTTTAAAAAAAATCTATTTTTTACTTTTTCAGTTATATATAAAATTTAAGTTTCATAATTAATTTTTTTAAAGTTAAAATAAACACACCTTAATTATTTTTAAAAATTCATCCAAATATATTAAAATTAATTTTTTCAATAAAAAGTAATTTTTTATCCCAAAAAACTCACAAACAAACACATAAAAAACTGGTAGAGGGACACATGAATAATAAATATATACATAATATATGCTGAAAAATAAAAAAAATAATAAAAATATTTAAATAATAAATTTTATATAATTATTACTACTTTTATTTAATCTTTTATTAAGAATAAATAAAAATAATAATAATTATATAAAATTCATTATTTTCGTATTTTTGTCATTTTATTCGCTCCTTACTTCGCTTCTTACCTGCGCATCCCAAAAAATGCATCCCCAAACATTTTCGTATAAGATTGGCGCTGGTGTTAATTAATGCGAGGAAAGAACTGAATCAGGGGCAAAAGAAGACGAAGACTGGCCCGAGCAGTTGGCCCAAAAAACGACAAAACCAGCTCCTCCTGAGAACTTTTTCCTCTCGTGCGTGGAAACGACGACCCGTTTTACTCTGTGCAAAACCAGGGAAAAAAAAAAAGACAAAAAACCAATTATTGGGAATTTTAGAACCCAAAGATTCGCCCAATTCATCATTCCAACTCCATTGAGTAGTCCCTCAAAAGTCAAAAAATCATGAGAGGGCACAACGCCGTGGAGGTGGCCAAGACGGTGCTCGAGGTCGCCGACGTCGCTTGGTCCGCCGTGGAATGCGGCCACCACCATCTCCACCACCAAAATAATCCGGTCGCCGCCGCCGCCGACGACAATAACTGCGCCTCCGATGACGGCGATTTGGAGTCCCTGCGGTCGGAGAATCGGCGCCTCAGGAACTTGCTCGACCAGAATCTCAGGCTTCTTCATAACCTCTCTGAGTCACCTTCATTCCTCAACGATTGCCCTCCCGATGTAGTATTCGTGTTCATTTACCCTAAAAATTTCTCTCATTATGTGCTTGTCCATAATTTAATTTCACAAACAAGCTAATTTTCCGATTTTTTTAGTTGGGTGGGTAAAATTTCGTCATATAATTTATTTATTTATTTTAATTGGGTACCAAATGTTTATTGGTAATTGGTTAAAAAATTGTTTAATTTATTCAACGAAACTAATTGCTGTGTTTTAATTTGTATTTGGGGGTAGCGGGGCGGAATTGTATTTTTCAGTCGGGCACAATTTCATCAAAAAAGCTATATTTCCTTTTTTCAAAAAAAGAATTGGAGACTAATTGTTCCTTTATAATTGGGTTTAATTCCATCAAAGAAGCTAATTTTCTGGTAAAAATAGAAATGATTGGGTACTACGAATTCGTTAAATGGTTGGATACACATACTTGGGCACATTGTAATTCAGTATAGAGATTACAATAATTTGATATTGGTTAATCATGTTGTGCAATATGTATGACCTACGATTGCAAAATAGGAAGCATTCCATTGCATGGATAGTTACTTTACCTGGCTTGCGTTTTGGGTGTTATTGCGTTTTGCATTTTTCATCATTGATGTTTTTGGGTCTACTTGGTTGTAGTTGCACGCTCGATTAGTTGATACGGTGAGATCTGATGAGTACTTGACACGGCTCAAGTCCCTGCAACAGGAATGTGTTAAGGATGGAAATCAATTTCCTTTCAAGGAGGCCACTGGTATTCAGTTAACGTGCTCTGCTGTTGGTTGAATGCATGTGTATTCAGTTAAATTTCTCTGCTGTTGAATGCATGTCTTGTATGCATTGAAATACTTGGACATTGACTGTTATGTGGTGCTTTTGTCACAGAAATCGATTATCGTTCTGCTGATATTTTGATCAATGTTGACTCTCAAGAGCCCAGTTGGTGGGTGTGGGTTACAGAGGAGATGGATAATGTTGAGGAGTGGAGTGGAATTGATGATGAGAGTTACTTGGTCATTGGTCAGGAACACGTGGTAGATGGAGTTGCCAACTTTATGGCAAGATGCATTCTTTCAAATCCGAAAGCTCTGGTATATAAGAATATACATATATGCGTCGTTATTTGTTTCATTCGCTGTATCTGATGTTTTTTGCCTCGTTATAATTGCAGAAATTGTCACCAGAAGAACTGCAGAAAAGTAAGTTCGTGGTTGGATCATTATAAGATCGGATGGTTTGCTTTTTATATTTCATTAACCCAAATTGTAAGAAAGGATCTAAAGTTGTAGCTTATGATCTGCGTGGATTGGATATGGGTCTCCAACCCCTTAATTTTTATTCTTGATAGGAAACTGTTGTTATAGCAACCATAAACCTGTTTTATTGTCCGACTTTAACTGTTGACTCTAATGGGTGACTACTTTTCGAACTGAATGGTTCAAGTAGATAATTGAGAGTTAGTCCCTTTTAAACATGCTGGATGAGGCAAATACCACTTTATCAAATAGTATTCCATTGTAACTATTTCTGCCTTTTTCATTTTTAGATTGAATGTCTTCTGCATCAAAATTCTTATTCCTTGGAGCAGGAAATCACTGTCTTGCTTTATAAGTCTGATGCTCGTTCTATCGACTTCTATTTTATCAATTTTCCTTTCAACACTTGACAATATTTGCTTTGATATGATTGAATGAATTATCCAAGTGCATGCTTGTTGCCATTGTGATTAAGTCAGAGTGTTTGAATTTCTTACATTTTAAATTATCTGCTGACAGCTCTATCAAAAGCATTGGCTGGTACAAGCAAACTGGAAAAGATTTTAGATATTTGGCATGCTGGGAAGTTGTTTTATGCTCTGTCTACCTGGGGACTTGCTTTGGCAGGGTAACTCTCTCTCTCTCTTTCTCTGAAGTTGTTATCATGTCTTCAAGATCATAGTTGTATTTTCTGTCTTTTCCAGGCCACGACAAAGACAGATACAAGGCATGATATAAATTATTAAGGGTTTCTTAAATAATTTCAATGCATCCTTTTAATGTGATGTTAAAAATTGAAGTCGTAGTAATATTTGAGAGACACATACTAAGGCTTATTATCTTCTTCTATGATCTACCAAGAGCTATTTGATGGGCATGTAGAATTTCTGCAGTGACCTCCTCATGAACTTGCATGGATGTGTGCTGTGTGCGTGCATATGGCATTATGCATATGCAACATTTTATTGTAGAGAGAAATTATTTTAAGTTTCTGCAGATTGGGCCTTAATTAAGAGTACGGTGAAGGAGAAACTATCTAAGAAATGGCAGGAAACTTTTGTTGGGTGGTACCAAATTATCAATGACTCCAAGTGTTTCAATCTTATCAAGTTTTTGTTTTATTTTTTGTTTTCTTGGTATATTTAATGAAGTTGTGCATGTTGACATCATGTGGAGTGTCTCTGAAATACTCAAGGTTTGCAACTTAAATTTCGAAGTTAGAGGGTTTAATTTTGGGGCTAGGGTAGAAGAGAGCTTCTGAGTTCGACTCATGGAAATAATGTTAAATTCCAAAGAAATGCATCAAGCATCCCCGTTTGGTTGAGTACTGCCCTGGTTCTGCTCAAGCCAAACCTGAACATTGTTTTGGTCAATGACTTCTAGTCAGTTTCATTACAGTAGTAAACGTGCCTGTAAACCATATATTTATTAATGGCAAGCTTTTCCTTTCTTAACTTCCTTTTTAATTTTGACAACAGGCTGTACCAATGCCGTGCAGTGTTAAGAGTTGCTGCAAAGGGTATTCATTCAAGCAGTAAACTTGCTCTCAAGACTATCTAAAGACGGCTGTTCCATGAACATGGCAAATGTAGAAAATGAATGCTGGTGCATGGAGCTTTGATGTCTTGTCTGAGTGCAAACAACTTGTTAATTAATTCCTACAGCTAGCTAAAGTAAATAATTGTAAATAAAATTGTTCTTTGTTTTTCCTTGGTGCAAATATGACATTAGCTTCTGAAAATGATGTTGAGTTTGGTTAATTGTATTTGAATATTTAATTATTGAATGATTTACTGCTTGTGTTTTTCTCATGGTTCTGAAACTAGGGGAGATCGGCCAATCTGACCGGTTGAGCTGCAACCGGCCAGGAATCTAGTCTAGTTATGCTACAAAATCGCTATATCAAAAATCAGCGTTGAACTAGTTGAACTGGTTGGGAACCAATAAAGTGGTCAAATTAGACTAGTTTTATTGGTTGGCTTTTTCTTTTTTTTAAATTATAAAATTATTACTTGATCATCATCGGGGAAGTTAACAACTATGTTATGATGAAAGATGGGAAAAAAATACCCTTTGGTTGACCAAGTTAATGACCACTATATCTTTTATTTTGTTAAAATGATTCTAAAGGTGATAAATATAAAGAAATATGATACATGGCTACTTAAAACAGACTCTAGTAAAAAATTTTTACTTTAAGCAATGTGAGATTTTTTTAAGTGTTTTATAGTAGTTTGAAGCATAAAAAATGCAAAGTCTAAGTAATGTGAGATTTAGTATTTTATTTGTATTAGTTATATTAATGATTTAATATAGTGTTTTTGCTTTCTAAAATTATTTTTATCATATTAAAATTTTATTTCACTCTTTATTTATATTGTTTAATAACTTTTATTTATTTCATAGCATATAATTAATTATATGTATACATATTTATATACAGATATATACATTTTATTATATTTTGCTTGAACCGATTAAACTAATAAATTTTTGAATCAATATCTTATTCGGTTCAATATCCGGTTTAGCTTTTCAGAACCTTGGTTTTCTTGTACTCTTCTTGAGGACTTTTATCATGTGTATTGTAATATCCTCCCTTGTACGGTACTATGCTTAAGTCATAGTACTACATTCGGAAGTGGTTATTGTTACTTGGACGGACTTTGTTTGACAGCTATCTCTGGCTGTCTTTAATATTTCTTGAACTATCGAGAGATAACACGGAAATAAGAGTGAGAATTGAAAATTCTCAGTAGAATTCGTTACTCACAATATACTATGTCATCATTATTATCTCCAGCTGCTTCGGTTTATGTAACACCCTAATAAACCCATACCACGCTTAAGTTGTATTACGGCGTTTTATTAGTTGTTACTTATGCTCGTGGAAAATTAAACTCCACTTGAAATTAAATTACGCAGAAAATATGGTAAGATTTTTTTTTGAAATACGTCATCGCTTTGGAAAGGAAAGCCTTGAGCGAGAAGGTAGATAAAGAAGGAGCGTGTGGTATAAGATACATAACCCAATCTCATATGACAAGAGAAAGATAAATAAATAGTAATTTACAAATACATCGCATTGCATAACTAATCATTACATCCATATAGGTTCATAATATTTATATATACATTCATATATGTAACAGCATTACATCGAAAAAAGCTCATGGTCGTGCCATGACCCAAGTACTAAATACAACTTAAATTGACATTATTCGTCACAAAAAGGAATGTATACGGCAACTACAAGTCTAAATCAATATTGTCTGGCATCCCTCATCCTACTTCCGCTCGTAGTGCGGTGGCTCCAGGCTCCACTCCATTGGATGTGCCAACAAAATCTAGTGACGATGCGGAAAAGTAACTAGAGTGAGAAATAAGATTTCTCAGTAGGACTCGAACCCGACACGAAGGTGTCATCGTCATCGTCCCAGCGACTTTGGTTTTATAATGAAAACAGTGACCATGCATAAGGTCCAATTCTTAGATTTTCGAAGACATAGCTATCTGAAGTGGATTCAATTTTAAGTACATATTCTTATTATGATAACAACATCATGGCATACATAAAAATTTATATGACAATTCATAATATGCATGAACATGTTGAGAGTTTCATTCTTTACTTGGGTCGGACCGAAGTCCCTTTCTTTTCTTAACTTGACTTTCTCTTAAATCCTTTTCTTTCCTTAACTTGACTTATCTTAAGTCCTTTTCTTTTCACCCACTAAACATAAGTGGTAATGACCTCATACCGTGGCCGTCGCCACCATAAAATTTCGGTACTTACACTAGCTGGGTCATGTCATGCCTCATGTAAGCCCTATCCCCTATACTTACACTAGCTGGGTCATGCCATGCCTCATGTGAGTCGTGGGTGAGGGGAGCTTAAATTAGGTCACCTTCCCTTTTGAAGGATCACACCCTTAGTGTACTTTCTCTTCTTATTAAAGCTTATGATATAAAATCATTCTGATTCTTTTCCACATTTGGGCGTTACGTATCGTCGTCCCTAAATGTGATTCCTTTAATGTATATTATTAAGCATCATATCAACATATCATATTAATATCATCATCATACATTTTCATATCGTCATCATACCATCATCATAATCATTATCATCATATTATCATAATCATCATCATCATATCATTTCATCATCATCATCATATCATTATCATATCAATGTCATCATATGGACACATAGAGGCCTACACAACACACAAAGTCTTATGAGCTTAGCTTAGCAAATTTGTGCAAGCTTTTAATTGAGGTTGACTCTTGTATAAATTCTTTTATTAATTCTTTTATTAGGCCTAGGGCCAATCTTATCTATTGTCCTCTTTAAAGCTTTTTATGTTGGATTATGAAGGTTTTCCAATACTTAATGTAAGGGTATTAATATCTTAAAGTTTATTCTTTAGTAACCTTTAACTTTTACCCTAACCAATTTTACTTTTACAGTGGGGCAGTAACTTCAAAAATTCACCATAATTTCATCTTTAACTCTTTTATTTCGAATTTTGGTATGCTTATACTTCTTTGAGTCTATTTTTAAACAAAAGAAACCCCACTCAAAAATTCATTTTGTAGCTTGAGTTATACACATTTTATTCTGACTGTTTAGACTTGAAAGTTCATCTCGGGTCAGTGATTTTTTAAACATTACTGTGAACTCCTCATAAGGAATCTACCAAAACTGTTTTATGGGGATGTTCCTCTATGTCTTAGCTTTCTAACAAACTTGGTCCTACTCAAAAATGTTCTGTATAATTCGAGTTATGCACGTTTTATTACATATTGCCCGAACAGAAACACATCCGGGAACAGCAGACTTTGAAAATTCATATCTCTCTCGTTTTAAGGCCAAATCTCACATATTTTATATGTATAAAAATCTCTATGAGTCTATTTTCATCTAAAATTAGTTTCGGTCCATTTGGAGTTGTATTGAAAGAGTTATTGGTCGTGCCATATAGACTGCCAGAATTTTCCAGTTTCCACGGTTTTGGTTTCAATGAGTTTTCTTGTAAAAACATTAAGTCTTTCCATCAAGTGATCACTTTTCCCTTCCAAACCACTTTTAATCTTTGAGATCTTGGTAAAAATCAATATTGAGTTCTAAAAAGTTGGGTTCAACATAAAACAAAATGCACCACCAAAGACATTTGCCAAGAAGAGAGCAAAATCACAAACAACTTCATATAATGAAAGCATGGCCATGAGGCCTTTAGAGCAAGTCCTAAAACCACCTAGCTATGAAGAGTTTAGGAGTTCTAGAGCTTGAAAAACATAGAAGAGAAAGGGATTAGAGTCACTACCACAAGGATTCTCTTGACAAGCTTGAAGGGTGAAAATGGTTGGATATTGCCTCCTTCCTCTTGAGCTAGCAAATGAGGCTAAATGAGTGTTTGTTTGACTCTACCAAAGACCAAAGAATATGGTCCTTGATAAGTTAGTGAGGGTGGTGATAGAAGATGAGAGTGATGGTGATGGAAAAGTGACAAGAACAAGAAGAGAACTAGGAAGAACAAGGAGAGGTTGAGAGGAAAAGGAGTGGCTACTTGGTGTCTTTGGGAAAGAATGGAAATCACAAATGAGAGAGTGAGGCAGGGGCTTAGTTGGCGCAAAATGGGTGAGGGGGGGCTGATTGGTTTTGCTTCTCCAACAAGCAAAGGGAAGTAGGTGAGTTTAACTTCTTTTGCAAGCAAGAAAGCTAGGGACCTTGGGGTAAAAGGGTGAGTTGTGTTTTCTTTGAGTCTTGGCAATTAGGTAAAGACCATGTAGTGTGTTTTTCAAGTGGTTAAAAGCATGAGCTCTCTTAGGATTTGGCTTGGATGGCTATGATCACTCCAAGTGTCACCATCTTGATAGAGGAGAGTACATCTCTTGTCATGACTTAAAGAATACTACTAACATGGACTCTTGATCTAATGGTGCATGATGAGAAGGCAAATGGATGGTTGGATTTTGCTCTTGTCCTTGGCCAAGATTTGGTGCATCAATTAGGAAAAATTTTTAAATCTTCAAAGCTATTAGAATTACCTAAGTTGTTAATTCAATTTGATTAGTTAAATTGCTCTTTGACCGATTTCGGTTAATCACACTTTTAAGACTTTTTCCTCTAAAAGAATTGACCTTATGAATTATGTAATTAGGGTGTAAGGATTAATCTATCTCAATTGATTAAGGTAAAACAATTGTCTTATACTTAATTAATAGGATTGGATTAACTTAATTATATTTCTAAGTTACGAATTAATGAGGTTCGAATAATTATGTTTTAACTAAAACATTTAGTGCGTTATGATTCAATTATTGACTTGACTCAATTTACTAAGCTCTTGCTCATCGAGATTAGCCGATTAGTTTTCAATTAATCGTTAACCTCTCTAATTAGCCAGGATCATGGAGCTAATTAGCTTAGACAAAAATTGGGGATGTTACAGTTTACTAAAAAAAATAAAGTGAACATGCTATATAATCTGCCCAATTTAGCGATTTGAAAACATATTATCCGAAGTAGAGTTTGTATTATTTACACACTGGTTAATCAAAGAAGGAGTAATTATGAAACAGTAATAGGTAAAATCAATAATAATAACAACTAGCTAGCAGATAACGATGTATGCAGATGTACAAGTTTTAATTCATATCAATACATTGGCATTATTCATTCACTTCTTAAACAAAGTAGGAATTGAAGCTTAAGTATAGTAATTTAAAGGGAAAAAAAAAATAATATGCAAATATGAATGCAATAGGAATTCTCGATGTGGATGCTTCCGTTTCTTTTTCAACTTTCCTTTTTTGGCACACCTAGACGTTACGTATTTCCGTCTCTAGGGTGCTGGTTTTTATCCTTATCCATACTTGGTACCCGAGGAGTCTTTGACCATATAACTCCTGGATAATAGTTTGCTTCTTAGGATTGAAGTTGTTCCTATGTAGGAATGTTAGATTTACTTTCCCTGACCTTCCCACCGATCTATTCCCTTTAACTTTTATTCGGGGCTGGTTCAAGTATTATGGAACATTTCTTATAACTCTTATAAATCTCATGCAAGTATGTACATATATCAAAGTGTATCTCATAACTTATACATAAGCCTTGCCGAAATTTTGGCAGCATGACGGATCATGTCCACTTTTCCATGAATAGTGCTAGGCTACTAGAAAATTCAATCAACCAATAAAACCAACATAGAGCACCAAGTTTATAACAATAATATCAATTATATAATATGCCAACATAAATTAAGTTTCCTGCTTCTTTTACTTAATTCTACCCGATTTTGTAAATCCCACCATAATTTCTAATCAATTCATTTAGACTTCAATTTTGGATATGGTATAGTGCTATGTGTCTAGTTTCCAACCGTTTTAGCCCCATCTCATTTTGATTTAGGTAGCTCAAGTTATTCAAAGTTTACTTTGGTTTGCCCTACGACTAGCCAAAAATGCACCTATTGCAGTAAAAATTCATAAAAAATAGAAATCTAGGTGGAATCACATGAAACTTATAAATTAAAGCTAACAGAACAAGCTTTTATTTGTACAAGTTTCATCTCATTTGCCTAAGTAGAGCTTGAGTTATAAGCGTCGTAATTTGACCCTTCTAGACTGCCCTGTTCTAGTTTGGTTTGGACTTAAGGTAACTTCATCGAATCATTGGGAATAACTGGGATTGAATCTTATTTTGAGACTTTTATGAGATGTTTCCCTATATGTTGGCTTTCAGACAAAACTAGTTGCACTCAATTTAGAGTTTTGTAGGGTTAGTTATATCTCTCACAACTCATACTACCCAAAAGAGAACTCAGAATTTTAGGTTAAACTTCAAAAATTCATAACTCACTCTATACTAATCCAATGGCCTTATAATTTATATGATTGGAAAGCACTAAATGTCTACTTTCATATAAAATTACATTCATCAAACTTTGATGGCTATGTTTTGGTCCGTACAAGACAAATATACAGACACCGTAGGGTTTTCACCCAAACAACATCCTACTTCTTTCTATTCTCAGATCCTTTCGCTTCAACTTCAATTCTAATTCAAAAATACATATTAAACCAACCCTAACTCATCATTTCTAGCCAATATAGCATCAAAAGAATGAAGGAAAGAGGAACCCTAAGCAGCCCTAATCCACAGAAGACAAGAATAGAAATTAGAATCCTACCTTTTCTATGTGTTAAACTTGTTAGAATCAAGTCTTGGATTGAAGAAGTTGTTGGAACTTGTTGGAGCTTGAAAGTTTGATGAAGATGGAGTGAAGATGAGATGAGGAAGAAGAAAAATGGAGACGGATCAGCTGTTATTAGGGCAGAATTAAAGGAATTTTTTGAAGACTTCTGGAAGAAGCTCGATATGAAAGACGACCAGCTCTACAACTTTGAGTTCTTTGAATATGATTAGTGGATTTCTTTTTTCCTTTTAATTTGGTGTGGTTGCCCATTTTAAGGGCTGATGTTGCGCCATTTAAAGAGGTTGGGTAGCTGAATCTTAGCCTTCTAACCTAGGGTTATCACAGTATAATTTCTATTAATTCGGTTCTGACAGTTTAAAATACTGAAATCTTACCGATTTCCTTTAAATCGGTAAAACGATTTTGAAAAAATCTTATGAGGTCTTCTATGTTTCTAACTAGTTCCTTCAAATCTAATCTCCCTAAATGATACTTAATTGGCTTTAAGTAAATGCTTAATCGAATTCTAATTAATCTCAATTATTCAATAAAAATCGCATAACTTGGTTAAAAATGATAAAATTTTTTGGACCTTACATATATCCATGGAATTCTTTGTTGTGAAAAACAAGTCTAGTTAATATTTAACCCAAATGAAATCATGTTTGTTATCGGGAATGGTTTTTGTGGAAATAATTAATATTTGAGTGTTACTTTTTATGGTCTACTGCCATTCTCACTTAATTAACTATTGTTTAATTTTTCTAAAATATTCTTTTATTCTTGTTTATAATTAAACTAAAAATCTATTAGGGAGCATATCAAATGAGAGTGGTGATTAATTGTGTGAGAGTAGTAAAATTTTTAGCATTGGATTTGACATAAATGATCAAGACTAAAATATAAAGTTGTGTTCAGAGGTGGGTTACCTAAAATGAATTCCAAATTGAATTTTAGAATCAAGGCTGCTCCAATCTGGTCACTAATAGGTTGAGGCCGGATTTCCACGGTAGTGGGTGGTGTACTTGCAAGGACTCCGATGCTCAAGTCAATGAGTACAAAAGGCACAAGGTATAGTGTATAAGATGTACCAGAGTTCAATGGCAACCTATTTATCATGGTTGATAGTTGAGAATGAGTGGGCATGTTCCACAATTTAAGGGAGTGCCTTGGGACTTCCAACGGCTTAAGGCTCGTTAGAGGGTTCAAGATGAGTTGTTGCACGTTAGGTGAGTGCTGTTCCAGTATAATCATGGACACCGGTTCAGCGTATCCTTGTGTGGTGTAGAGGGTTCTCTTATTTAGGTCCCGAGTTGGGTCTCAAATCGATGCATGTGGATCTGAGTTGGACCTTTGAATATTGACTAAGTTAGGCTTCAGAGCCCTAGTCCGGAATAGTGCCCCAACTCGGTATCCAAGGTGACAACATTGGGTGTTGAGCTTTGTAACATCCCCATTTCTACCTAAGCTAATTAGCTCGGTGTTCCCGGCTAATTAGAAGGATTAGCGATTAATTGAGAACTAATCGATTAATCCCGAGAGCAAGAGCTTAGTAAATTAAGTCTAGCCAATAATTTAATCATAATGTCCTAAGCGTTTTAATAGAACCTTAATCGTCTAATCCTTAATTACTCGAAGGTGCCGAAACAAAAGTAAGACAACCTAACCTTACTAATTAAGTTTATAATGATTAAGACACTTAAGACAACTCTTGAAAAATTAAACCCCAAATTAAGCATATGGTTAACCGTAATGCAAGACATCATAAAAAGTGTAATTGACAAGAGTTAACTCATGGGTAATTAAGCCAATTAAGTTAAATTACATTTAAATAATTCTAATAACATTTAGAGATAAAAGTTTTTCCATGCATATGCCCTAAAAAGACATACCAAGGAGGAGCAACATCTCACCCTTCATTCAATCTCTTTAATCCTACACCATTAGATCAAAAGCCAAGACTAGGATCCTTGTCATCCACCATTAGATCTTGACACTTGGATGAGTCTTAGACAAGCAACCAAATCCTAAGAGGGTACTCCTTTAACCCCTAGAGAAAAGCATAAATTGGACATTAGAATGCCTCCAAGACTCAAGGAAAAACAACTCACCCTTTTGCCCCAAGGTTTTTCCACTCTCTTGCTTGTTGTAAGAAGCAAAGTCACATCATCTCTCCCCCCTCAAACTCGCCACCTTCAGCCCATCCTCTCTCCTCATTTCATTCTTTCACTCCTCTCCCAAAGACACACACACAAAGCTCTCTTCTCTCTCCTCAATTTCAAAATTCTCCTCCTTCTCTCTAAACTCTCCAACTTCTCTCTAGAATCCTCCCACTTCTCTCATCCTTTCCTCTCCTCATCCCACTCACAAGCTCTTCAAGAGCCACCATTTCTTGTTCTTGGAGAATCAAAGACAATCACATACCAACCCTCTTTCAAGATCCAAGAGGAGGAATATCACCACCATCACCTTCTTCCATCACAAATTCCTTCAAAGAAAGCTTCTTGGTAGTGGCTCTAAACTCTTTTTCTCTCTTGTTTTTCAAGCTTTAGAACTCCTATGCTCTCCATAGCTAGGTGGTTTTAAAGATTGATTATGGGCATCATAGCCATTCTTGTCATAAAATGAGATGTTGTTGCTTGAATGGTTGTTTGTTGAAAACATGTTTTCGGTTTGGTGTGATGCATGGCTGAACTCAATATTTTTGAACTCCAACATGTTAGTTTTTCACTAATCTTTCATGGTATATGAGTGTTTTATAACTTGAGAATGTTTTCTTGAAAGTGAGGTTGAGTGTTTTGGAGAAAACATGAGAAAAATCAAAACGAAAAATCTGGATTTTCTAGCAGTCTGTAAACCGAACAGTATAACTTTTTCCAGAAAACTCAGAAATTAGTGGAACCAATTTTATATGAAAATAGACTCAGAGATCTTTCCATACATATAAAATACATAAGATTCGGAGTTAAAATGGCGAGATATGATTTTTCAAAGTGGACTGTTCTCGGATTGGTTTCTGTCTGGGCAGTCTACACTAAAATGTGTATAACTCGAGCTACAAAAATGATTTTTGAGTGAGACCAAGTTTAAATGAAAGCTAAGACATAGAGGAACAAACCCATAAAACAGTTTTCTCAGATTCCTTCTGAGCAATTATAATGAGAAGTAACAATCCACTGTACCGGGAGTGAACTTAGAAACTGAACAGTCAGAATAAAATATGCATAACTGGAGTTAGACAACGAATTTTTGAGTGGGACTTGTTTTGTTAAAAACTAGACTCAGAACCCTATAAGCATATAAAATTTCACATTAAAATGATAAGATGCCAAATTATGGTGAATTTTTAAAGTTACTGCCTAGGGTAAAAGTAAAACTGTCAAAACTTAACCTTAAGTAAGACTATGCATAAATGACTTAAAAAGGTAAAAGGCCTTAGCCTAAAGTAATGAAACTTCATAATTTACTTAATGAAGACTAGATGGAATAAAATACTAAGCTCACCTAATCCTTAACAAGAGAAACGAATAAAACGAAAAACCGAATGTAAATGTAGTTAATGTACTATATTAAGTTCATAAGATTCTAATCAAACTATAATGCAAAACCTAAACTATAAATCTTCCAAATTAAAATATGAAAATCATATAAGTTAAGTTAGAATAATTGAGGAGAAGGAATCGAAGGAGCTTGCCCTAGAAGCTTTTAGGAATCAATAAAACGAAATCCAATGTAAAAGCTTGCACCTAATTTACTAAGCTAAGCTCATAAGACTTTTCTTGAGTATATGCCTATGTTTATGTTGCAAGCATGATGTTATGATGATGATGTGATTATGATGCCATGACAATGATGAAATGATGATGATGATATGATATGATGCTATGATACTGGTATTCTGTTTGGCAAAATTTTGGGAAGCTTCGGTATAGCCGTTATGCTGCCGAAATTTTGTAGAAATTGTGGACTTAGAAATATTTTGCATCATAAGTTTAATAAGAAAAGATTCAATAAAGTGTGTGATCCTTCAAAAGGGAAGGTGACCTAATCTAAGTTCCCCTCACCCACGACTCACATGAGGAATGGCATGACCCAGGTAGTGTGAGTATAGGGGATAGGGCTTACATGAGGCATGGCATGACCCAGCTAGTGTAAGTACCGAAATTTTATGGTGGCGACGGCCACGGTATGAGCTCATTACCACTTATGTTTAGTGGGTGGAAGGAAAGGACTTAAGATAAGTCAAGTTAAGTAAAGAAAGGGACTTTGGTCCAACCCAAGTAAAGAATATAACTCTCAACCTGTTTATGTATGTTATGAATAGTCATATAAGCTTTCATGTATGCCATGATGTTGTTAATACAACTAGGATAAGTACTAAAAATGGAATCCACTTCGGATAGTAACGATTTCGAAATTCAAATAATTGAACCTATTGAATGCCTACAGTTTTCATTTAAAAACCGAAGTGGCTGGGACGATGACGATGACACCAGCGTGTCAGGGTCGAGTCCTACTGAGAAATCTCATTTCTCATCCTAGTTGTTTTTCCGTCTCGTCACCAGATACTCATGGAGCCCCATGTGGCATGGAGCATGGAGCCTCCCCACCATGAGTGGGCCTATGATGAGGACGCCCACGCTATCGTGGCCACGACCACCATGATAGTTCGCACATACTTCTATCCGGGTCGAGTTTTTGAGCAGGAGGAGCCAGAGATCCCGCCAGCCCTTGTGGACATATCATCAGCACACCTCGGACAGCCGTTGGGTCCTTGGGATTTCCCGCCCGAGCCATTGCCTGAGATCGAGATGGAGCCTATGTCTCCAGGTCTACCTGTAGCCGAGCCAGTGCCGCTGCCAGAGGTTCCCGTGATCGATGTGAGTTCGATGGCCACCCCTAGGGCCGCAGCAGCTTCGCCGCCACTCCCCGAGTATCAGCCTACCGCATCTGAGGAGGATCCCTCCGAGGCACGTTCTTCGGTAGGCAGCTATACTCCGGGTCGCCGTGATTCGCTATGAGAGGTCAACAACCGGCACCCTCGCATCATCCATACTCCTCATGTTCCCCGAGGCCGAGCAGCGTGGGGGATTAGGCATTCGAGGACTTGAGTCCGTTCGATGGAAGGGGCAGAGAAGCTAGCATATGTCTACGTGGGCTTATCCCAATATTGCTCCTTATCTGTTGTATTTCATTTTGCATTAGACCTTATTAGACTTGTACTTTTAATATTTTGGGGCCATGGCATGACCATGAGTTCCCTTTTTATGTATTTGTTGGATATTATGCGGATAATTATATTATGTAGTTGATGTTATAATTTGAATGCATGATATTATGATTTATCTCTTGTTCTCTCCTTTTATACCGAAATCTCTGCGATACGCTCGTTTACTGTTATCTTCTCGCGCAAGGCTTTACTTTCCAAAAGCGACGACATATTTCAAAAAAAAAAAAATTTTACTGTATTTTCCGCGTAATTTAATTTCAAGTGAAGTTTAGTTTTCCACGAGCATAAGTAACAACTAATAAAACGCCGTAATACGACTTAAGCGTAATATGCATTTATTAGGGTGTTACAAGCTTCTTGCAAGTTCCAACTCTCGATTTAGATCTCGGAGAGTGGAGGACTACTTTTCGAGCAAACTGACTTTTCCTTAGGGATACGTTACTTCCCTTCCTGACAGAGTGTCATGTCGTGAGTCGCTTTTCCTCACCCCAAGGGACATGTGGCATTTTGGCACCTTATTTCATGCGCCCTTATCATTTGAAATAAAGTGTTTTCCCTATTTTGCCCCCAGCTTGACGACGTGAAAAGATGTAATGTGCCCCTTATGATGTTTGTGTGGTAAAGTGTACTTGTGCTTCTTTAAATACCTTCCATTTTTCCTCTTCCTCACTTTTGTGCTTCTATCTAAAACCCCTATGAGCATGCAAGAAAGAATTCAAGGGGATAAGGAGCAACATCTTGCAGAGGATCCTTGGGCCTTCATCTACCTTCGAACCTCTGTTTTCTCATTATTTCCAAAGGTATGTCTCGCATTTCTATTTTGTTTTTACTTTTTCGAATTTGTAGCTCATTTTATGGCAAAATGTGGTTCGGTGGTTGTGGGATTGGTTTCCCACCATCTTATTTTCATGCCTTTTCGCCATTGTGGGTGGTTACCATCCCTAACTTTTCACTTTCTTCCCTTTCGCTGCTCACCGACGGCTTCATTCCTTAGCAGGAAACCACCGTAGGGCACTTTCTTTTTCTTTTTTGTTTCTTTCCGACCTTCATCTTTCCGGGTTTGTAATCTAAAGGTGGTTTTCTTTGTAGGTTCACCCAAGAGCCCGAGATGGGGAAAAGGAAAAAAACACTCATATTCCTTCCCTCAATTCATTGGATCTACCAATGGGTAGAACTTGAGGTCCTAGGGGCCCCATCAATTGTGACTCCCGAGTTCCTGGGTCACTTTAGGAAGGAGAATCTTATCACACTGGTGAATACAAGGAGGACTATGTCTTGGACGCCCCCGGTTCGAGCGAGAGGGTATGTTACTATAACCGTGGGCAGGGCCTGAGTTGGATATGGATGTTCACCATCTTCATTACTAAATTGGGCATCCGAATTCCATTTACTCACTTCCAAGTCACCATTTTATAGTGAACCAAGGTCACTCCATCTCAACTACATCCAAATAGTCAGGCTATAATACGAGGCATCGAGATTATCTGCGATATCTCAGTGTCACTTCCCCCAATGCCTTCTTCTTTATTTTTACTCTCACTAGCCCCACTGGTAGTGGTTTGACCACGGGCTGGCTATTATTCCGAGTTTACACCAATTAGAAGGTGTTCTTTCTTTATAAGGAGTCCTTCCATCACTTCAAACCTGTCTACTTCAAGGTTTTCGGGGCTCTGGGCACAACTCCATTTTGGGAGAAGTTAGAAGGCAAACTTCGGTTTAATTGCTATTGGTGCAAACACTTTGATGCACCTCAGATAAATGAGGATACCCTCAAGCTCGAGGAGCAAACTGTCATGCAGTATTTTCTTCAAGGCTTTGGAAAGAACTATCTAAATTTGAAGAACATAGTTAGCATAGAGGCCGAGGTGGCTAGGAAATATGTAACACCCTACCGATTTAATGTTATGCTTAAGTCATAGCATGAAATTAAGTAGATTGTGTTATCGTATTGATACTATGCTTACTATTTATTCATCATATCACATCTCTCTCTTTTTTTTTTTTTTTTTTGTAAATAGGTGAAACGGCGTGCTGTATATAATGAACGTAATCAACGTCGCAGAGTGCAACACAATTTAATAAAACACAACAGAAAAGATAAGAATAAGTGATATATTTTCAACTGTAGACGTATATATATAGGTTGGAAGCCAACGCTTCAGTTTATATACAGATTCAAAATAAGATACATAAGCGGGGTCGGTATACCAAAAAGACATAAGGCCCGTGTCAGTCAAAAAATGATCCTATGTGGTCCTCAAAGGACATTTCAAACTAACTAACATACATGCGGCTAAGTCTATAACCCATTGTTGCACACTACCACAAGAGGGCCATGCTGTACAATAGAACTCTCAGTCGGGACCTACTCAGTCAGGTAGCCGTTGACCACACCAGGCTGGCTGGGGAGTAGTCCATACTAGGTCCCGAGGAGGAGGATGATGAGCTGGTAGCCTCCAAAGGATTGCTCTCAGAACTGAGTGGAATGTCTGCAACCATCTGCGGAGGTGATTTGGGTGGAGGACTGATAGGTGTGGCAGGTGCTGCGGGCGCTGGAGGTGCTGAAGGAGGGTGTGCCGCATGCAACAAGACTGCAAAATATGGAGTGGCAGGGTCAAAAGCAGGGTGGAATAGTGGTACAGCAAAATTCCTATTGCTAAAAAGGTAGAGATGGAAATTGCAGGAGCCGGCTATGTACAGCGAATCCACTATGGGATCATGGTGAAGCTGTAGGTCTGGAATCTCAATAAATAGGGTGGCTATCGAGTCTATCACCAACGTCTGAGAATAATGCAGAAATGCAAAGGGAGATGAGAATTTAAAGAAATTCTCAGTAGGGTTCATGTATGGTGTTTCACTGACGTCACATTCATTCTCAGTTGCCTTGATTTTTATTTAATTATGAAAACATGGGATCAAATTGAACTATCTATATTTAATAAGTTTAAGAAAGCATCTGGTCCGAGGCAAGATTCTATTTTACTTAGGACAGTATAAGAAACAGAATAATAAGCAGAATAAATGAATATACAACAGTAAGTAAAACATAACAATCAAACTGTAATCAACTTATAATAACTATTTAATGTGATCATGCAAAACTCATTCTTGAACTTATCTTCATAAACTTTTCCATTTTTTGGTCCCTTAGGAGTTCTTGGCCATTCAGACTCTTGGGTAATAGTCTGCTTTTCAGGATCTAGCTTGCTCCTATATAGGAATGCCGGGTTTACTTTCCCTGACCTTCCCACCAATTTATTCCCCTTAACTTTAATCCGGGGCTGGCCCAAGTATTATGGAACTTTTATCATTACATAACCTTCATGAATTTCTTGCAAATGCACATGGATTTGAATATATATTATAACTCATGCATAGGCTTTAACGAAATTTCGGCAGCATAACGGAACATGTCCGCTTCCCGAAGAATAGGGCTAGTACTTAGACCACCAATTTTTCAGAGAAATCATAACACTTTATTCATATTTCAAACATCAATTTCATGGCACAATTATTGCAATTAAAACATGGTTGCTATCTCAACACTTGCATTTAACTCGATTTTTGTAAATCAGGCCACAATTTCATTATAAGTCATCTGGACCTCAATTTTGGAGTTAGTGTTATGTGTCTATTTTCTAACCTCTTTAGTCCCATCTAATTTTGATAAATATAACTCAAGTTATTTAAGTTTTATCCCGGCCTGCCCTGTAGCTGGTCAGAATTATACATTTAAGAGTAAAAATCCACTAAAAATCGAAAACTAGCTCAAATCATACAGAATTAAAGCTAATAGGACAAGCTTTCATTTGCAACAAATCCCATTTTATTTGCTTTAGTAGAGCTCGAGTTATAAACCCTGAAATTTAACCTTCCTGAACTACCCTGCTTTGGCCCGGTTTGGACATAGGGCATCTTCTTCAAACCACTGGGAGTAAACGGGACTATATGTAACTCTAAAATTTTTATGGGAATGTGTAACTTTCTTACAAAGTTGGTTTCATTCAATTCAAAGTCATATAGGGCAAGTTTTGCCTTGAACAACCTAGTCTGCCCAGAATCAAACTCAAAAACTTAGGTCAAACTTCCAAAATTCATATCTTTCTCAATATTAATCCAATAGCCTTATATGATATATGTATGGAAAGCCCTAAATGTCTAGTTTCATATAAAAATAGTTTCATTGAATTTGAATCACTGTAGGCGGAGCCGTACACTCTGCCGTATAGATTGCCGAGGTAATTTGGTCTCTCAGCCCCTCACATCTTCCTATTCTCACCCTTTCCTACTCCTTAATCGAATTTAAACACAAAAACAACTAAAGATCATCATATTCATTCACTAATCACATCAACAAGTGAGAAGATAAAGCCAAAATCAGCCACCCACAATCAGAATAATAAGAACAAAATTGAACCTCTACTTCTTTGTATGTGATTTTGCTAAGTTTTGGAGTTTGGATTGATGGAATCTTATCAAACTTGAAAGTTTGATGGAGTTGGTTGAGAGGAAAAGAGAAGAAGGAGACTAAAGCAAGGAGAGAGTGGCACAAATTAGCAAGGAATAAGGGAGAAAAATCTGATTTAAGCATTGAAAAGGTAGTTGGCTTTGTGGGTTTTGATTGGCTAGAATTTTATGGGTAAAGTTTAACCATGTTTCCCACTTTTGTGGCTAAATTATTCTATATTTTGTAACACCCTCCCAAGTACAGTACTATGCTTAAGTCATAGTACCACACCCTAGAGTTGTTACTGTTACCTGAATAGACCTTATCTGACAGCAACTTCAGCCGTCTCCGGAACTTCTTGAACTATCTGGAGATAACACAGAAATAGAAGTGAGAATTATAAATTCTCAGTAGGATTCTCTAATTATCATACATAACGTCATCGTTGTCATCTCCAGTTTGCTTCGGTTTATCTTGAAACAGATGAACATGCTATACAAACTGTTCAATTTTAAAGTTCGAAAATATAATGTCCGAAGCAAAGTTTATTTTACTCACACACTTGGCAATTTGGGAGAGCCCATACGAAACAAAATTTCATGAATTATATTAGGAATAGTAGCTGAAACATAATAAAATACAATAGCATCAATATACTGGGGACATAACATCTGCACATAACTTTACTTGTACTTAAATTCATGCATATATATAAAGTTTACTTTTCTTGCTTTTCCTTCCTTTTCATCATAAAATCTTTACATGCCACATTCCAAAGTATGATCGCCATGTCATACCTCATCAGAGCGTGATCGTCATGTCACGTTCCTTAGGAATATGGGATCTTCATTCGGTACTTACATTAGCTGGGTCGTGCTATACCTCATGTAAGTCCTAGCCCCTATACTCACATTAGCTGGGTCGATGCCATGCCTCATGTGAGCGGGGCGCTTGCATATGCTTTAATCTTTAGTCTTGAGTCTTTAGTCTTTAGCCTTTACTGCCCTTGGGTAGCTTGGCCTTGGAGTGAGCTCGTCAGCTCGACTCGTGACTGTCGTCACACCGACTCACCCATAAGGGGATTCACGTGCCTCTAGTCCTGGAGGGATCTCGTTTTGGTCACGTGCCTCTAATTGAGGGATCTTTTCTGACCATGTGCCTCCAAGGTAAAGGGTAATTGCCTTCACAAGGAGGGATTCAAAGTGCAACTGCCTCCAAGTGAAGGGATTCATATCTTATCTTATTTAACTGCCTTCACTAGGAGGGATCTCATAAATGCCTCCAGGTGAAGGGACCCACATTCAATATATTCATATTATGCTTAAATCATCCTTGCATATATGAATCTTATGAGCATAACACATAAATGTTTATCACATTCATATAATTCACGTATTTCTGCCGAAATTTCGGCAGCATAACAGATCAAGTCCGCTTCCCCATGAATAGTGCCAGCCAACCAGTACATTTATACAATTTGTAATTTCAGTATAGAGCAGCAATTATGCATATACATTTATGGATTCATTCATTAGTTTCAACAAAGCATCAATAGGGCTTTTAGCTCATTCTGCCTTATTCTGCCCGGTTATGGTATATCCCACCTTTATTTCAATTTAACTCATTTAAACCTAATTTTTGGATATGTTGTAGCCTTATGTGTCTAGTTTCTAACCCTTTTAGTCCCATCTAATTTTGATATCTACAACTCAAGATATTTAGATTATATCCCGGCCTACCCAATGGCTAGCCAGAATCGGCAACTAAAAGTAAAAATCTACTAAAAATTGAAAAATGACTTAAATTACACGAAATTGGACTCATATTAAAGCTAACAGTTAAAGTTTCATTTGCAAGAAGTTCCATTCCATTTGACTTGGTAGAGCTTGAGTTACAAGCCCCGAATTCTGACCTTCCTAGACTGCCCTATTTTGGCCCTGTTTGGACATAGGGCAACTTTCTTAGATCACTGGGAGAAACTGGGGCCTTATCTAACTCTGAAATTTTTGTGGAACATTCTACTATGTGTAAGCTTTCTAAAAAAGTTAGTTTCATTTATTTCCAAGTAGTATAGGGCGAGTTCTATCCTGAACAACCCAGTCTGCCAAGAATCAAAGTCAAAAACCTAGGTCAAAATTCAAAAATTCATAATTCTCTCAATACTAATCCAAAAGCCTTATATGATATATGTATGGAAAGCCCTAGATGTATAGTTTCATGTAAAAATAGTTTCATCAAATTTAATCAGCTGTATGAGGAGCTGTACACTCCACCGTACGGACTGCCGAGGGATTCTAGGTTTCCAGTTTCTCACATCTTCATCCTTTCACCTTTTCTTACCTCCTAAACAAATTTAACACCAACAACAGCCAACAAACCAGCCAGATAACATCATAATCATTCAATTATCTCATCAAGAATTGAGTAAATAGAATCACCAACAGTCACCCATAATCAAAAAATCAAGACAAGAATTGGAATCCTATCTCTAGTAAGTGAGATTCTTGATCAAGATGGGTGTTTGTGGCTAAGGAGGGTGGATGAGAGCTTGAGAGGAGGTAATATGAAGTAGGACAAGAAGAGGAAAATGAAGAAGGGGAGGAAAGAAAGAGGCACCGTAGCATAAAAGGGAAAGGAAGAAAAATCTGGTTTGATATAATGATGATAGTTGGAACTTTAACATTTGATTAGAGGAAAATGGATGGATAGGATGAAGCCAAGATCACCTCATTTGGGACAGCTATTAGGTATCCAAATGCTTGGTGAGAGTGGCTAATTTTTAGCCACTCATTTTAGGGTCATTGGTGTATTATTTGGTTACTTCGGTTCCGGCAGTTTAAAATACCGTAATCTTACCGAGTTCCTTCAAATCGGTAAAACGATTTTGAAGAAATTTGTGAAGTTTTATATGTTTTTATTCTAATTATCTCTAATCTAACATCTAATTAACTCTTGATCAACCTTTAATTAATTTCTAATCAAGCTTAAAAATTCAATAAAATCGCATAAATCGATTAACAGTATAAATTAAACGTTTTGTAAGTTGAGGGCTTTTCTAGTTTTTGTTATTTATGGCTAATGGCATTTTTGTAATTATGAGTAAGTCTAGGGGCATCCCATGTCATTTCACATATGGATACCTCCGTGGCTCAATCAGCTGAGGTTTAAGTTTCTACGTTTTCGCTACGCGATTCTACTTCATTTAAAACCTTATTTTACTAATCCTATTGATATAGGGACCTAAATATCATTTTCTAAAATGTTCAGGGGTAGGGCTGTAAATAATATATAAGGACCTAAAGGTCATTTTCTAAAAAGTGCAGGGGCAAGATTGTGAATAATAAAAGTTTATTTTTATTACTTCCTATTACGTTATATGGGGATGTTACATATTTTGCCTAAAATTTGGAACTCGTCTCTATTCTTAGAACTCATGTTCATTTTCTTTGAATTTGGAGATCAATTCGGATATCGGAACCCATGTCCATTTTATTTGAAACATGGAAATAAATTCGGAGATCGGAACTCGTGTCCATTTTGGTTGAACTTGGAGATTGTAACATCCTCCCAAGTACAGTACTATACTTAAGTCATAATATCTCACCTAGAAGTAGTTATTGTCACTCAATCGGACCTTGTCTAGCAGCAACCTTCAGCCACCTTCGCCTCGGAGGGCCCTCTTCGGAAACTTCTGAACTATCTGGAGATAACACAGAAAAAGAGTAAGAATTTTTAAATTCTCAGTAGGATTCATTTAATTACCATATGCCGTGTCATTGTTATTATCTCCAGCTGCTTCGACTTATTATGAAAAAGGTGAACATGTTATACAAACTGTTTAATTTTATGGTTTGAAAACATATTGTCCGAAGCAGATTTCATTTTATTTATGCACTTGGGTCACATTGACAATATTTCATATCTAGAATAAGCATCACTGCACCAATAAAACATGGTATATAATAATGGTGAGCATTCACAAGGTTCAGTTTCTTAGGCTTTCGAAAACATGATTATCTGATGTGGATTCAAATTTCACATATTCTCTGATCGTTTATATTATAATGAGCATAGGTGCAATTACATTTACATTAAACGTGTATCGCTGTGCTATAAGCTTCTCTTAACTTGTTGCCACCATAACTCCATGGTACCTATACTAGTTGGGTCATGTCATGCCTCAAGTAAGCCCTATCCCCTATACTCACACTAGCTAGGTCATGCCATGCCTCATGTGGGTGAGGGGAGCATACTTTAGGTCACCTTCCCTTTTGAAGGATTACACCCCTAATTTACTTTCTTTACTTGTCACACATATTCTAGAGTATGATCGCCATGTCAAACTCTATTGGAGTGTGATCACCATGTCACACTCCTTAGGAATATATTCATCCTGCCACATTTCAGAGTATGATCACCATGTCATACTCCATCGGAATGTGATCGCCATGTCACATTCCTTAGGGTGTAGGATCATCATACCACATTCTAGAGTATGATTGCCATGTCATACCCCATCAGAGTGTGATCGCCATGTCACGTTCCTTAGGAATATAGGGCCTTTCTTATAGCTTTTAACTGCCTTCACGGGGAGGGATTCAAAGTGCAACTGCCTCTAGATGAAGGGATCCACATTTAATATATTCATATCCTTTCATTCTCATACATAGTCATGTATAGACATGCTGAATACACTCATACACATGCTTCATCGCTTACTTTCATATATCCTTGCATACATGATTTCCTCATACATATTCATACCATATAAAAGGCTCATAACTTCCTTACAATTCTACCGAAAATTCGGCAGCATAATCGATCAGATCCATTTTTGCATGAATAGTGTCAATCTCAATAGACAGTCAGTCACAGTAAGAGATCAAATATAATGTATTAATCTTTCAAGCACCAACATGGAATTGCAACACTTAGACTTTAATTGAACTCATATATGCATTAAGGTACCAAGTCCTTTAATTTTGGAAATCCTGCTCATATTCTTCAACTTTTCCCGTTTTTAAAAATTAGGCCTTAAATCCACTTTAACTCATTTAAACCTGAATTTTGAATATGTTGAAGTGCTATGTGTCTATTTTCTAACCTCTTTAGTCCCATCTAATTTTGATAAGTATAGCTCAAGTTATTTAGGTTTTATCCCAGCCTACCCTGTAGCTAGCCAGAATCAGACACTTAAAAGTAAAAATCCATTAAAAATCGAAAACTAATTCAAATAATATGAAATTAGTCTCATATTAAAGGTAACAGAACAAACTTTCATTTGAAAAAAATTCCATTCCATTTGGCTCAGTAGGGCTCGAGTTATAGACCCCGAAATTTGACCTTCCCCAACTACCCTGTTTTGGCCTAGTTTGGATATAGGGAAACTTTGTTGAATCCTTGGGATCAAAAGGGACCTTATCTAACTTTGAAATCATTATAGCATATTTTCCTATATGTAAGCTTTCTAAAAAAGTTAGTTTCATTTATTTCCAAGTAGTATAAGGCGGGTTTTACCCTAGACAACCCAGTTTGCCCAGAATCAAAGTCAATAACCTAGGTCGAAATGCAAAAATTCATATCTCTCTCAATACTAATCCAATGGCATTATATGATACATGTATGGAAAGTACTAGATGTCTAGTTTCATATAAAAATTGTTTCATCAAATTTAAATGATGGTAGGCAGAGCTGTATACTCCGCCATATGGACTGCCGAGGGATTCTAGGTTTCCAGCTTCTCACATCTTCGTTCTTTCACCTTTTCTTACTTCCTAACCAAATTTAACATCAACAACAGCCAACAAACTAGCCAAATATCATCATATTCATTCAATTATCATATCAAGAATTGAGAAAATAGGGCCACCAATAGCCACTCAAAATCAAAATAGCAAGACAAGATTTGGACCTCTACCTCTTATTATGTGATTTGGCTTGATTTTGGAGCTTGGATTAATAAAACTAGGTTGAGCTTGATAGTTTGATGGAGTTGGGTGTATGGAGAAGAGAAGAAGAGAGCTGGAACAAAGGGAGAATGCAGCGCAAGTCAGAATGGATGAAAAGGGGAGGAAAATCTAATTAGGCGAAAAACAATAAGAAAATATTGGTGGATGTTACATTACTACCCTCCTAAAAAACATTTTGTCCTCGAAATTTGATTAATAAACTAATCTGTTATAATTATAATAGTTTAAATAAGGGTTCACATATAAGCACACAATAGATGTAAAATCACTTAGCAAAATAAGGTCGACCAGAACTAAATTAGCCAATTCCTTATTCTAGTTTATCCCTAATTCTCGCCATGGCTCCTTTGAGGTGTCGCCTCCTCCATATTTATAGTGAAAACTCTTCCCGAACGTTGCGGTTTAGGAGGTGGTGGTTGGTTTTAAGGGCATTCTTGGATCATATGTCCTGGCTTGCCACATCTAAAACACACATACTATTTAACTAGGCAAGGCTTATTTTCATGATTCTTTCCACACTTCGGACATCATTGTTTGACCACTGATTCTTGTAGCTGCTTGCCCTCATATTCACTAAGGTGAAATTGCTTCTTTGGTGGTGAGGCTTTTTCGAGTTCCTGGTTTTCAGGTGCAGGCCTCTTTCCATAAGTATCAGACTAGAAAATCTCCAATTTCTTGTTATAGTCTTCCACAAGTCTACACTTGTTTACCAAGGTAAGAAAATCCCTGATCTCCATAGGACCTATTGCTGCAAGGATATCTTCTCTCAATCTACCTTCAAATTTGATGCACTTCCATGCCTCATCTGGATTCCGCTGATAGATTGTGGAAAACTTGGATAGTTCCTCAAACTTAGCGATATACTCTGACATGCTACTACTTCCTTAGCAGAGTTGCATAAATTCCAACTCCTTGGCATTCCAAACTGATGGAGGGAAGTATTTCAGCTAAAAAGTGTCTTTGAACACAGTCCAGGTGATCTCTGTCTGAGACTCTTCTAATAGTCGTTTCACACTATCCCACCAAAATTCTGCGTCTACTTCGAGCATATAAGTGGCGAAGGCCACTTTCTAGTGGTCAGTGCAGTCCAGAATGGAAAAGACCTTCTCCATGGTCTTAATCCACTTGTCAGCCTTATCAGGATGAAAAACTCCTGTAAAATTGGGGGGGTTCGCTTTTCGGAATTCTGCGAACTTGAGGTATTCCAGGTCCAGTCCTGAGTTATTCGGGTTTCCACCGTGACCGGCCCCAGTTTGCCTTCCCAGTTGGTCCATCATTTGGTGTGCTGCAGCAGCTTGTTCACGCATGGCATATGCCATTTCTCGTAGAGTGTCCATGAAATTAGAGGGGTCTTTTGAAGTGGGTGCAGTTTGTGGCCTACCGTGCCCCCTGGAAGCCATTAGTTCCTAATCACACACAACAAAACATTGAGTTGATAAGGCTCAATAGTAAGTTAAGTGTGACAGCAACTAATAACATTCACAGTTAGGCTGTCATGCATATCTAGTTCCCTATATCTTATCTGAGCATATAAGATTTATCGCATGACATTTTCTAAAGATTCCAGAGTGCACTGGAAATGTAGTCAGTCCAAATCCTCAGGTCCGGGGAGGATTGAACTGCTCTGATACCATTTTGTAACATCCTCCCAAGTACAGTACTATACTTAACTCATAATACCTCACCTAGGAGTAGTTACTGTCACTTAATCAGACCTTGTCTAACAGCAACCTTCGGCCACCTTCGCCTCGGAGGGCCCTCTTCGAAAACTTCTGAACTATCTGGAGATAACACAGAAAAAGAGTGAGAATTTTTAAATTCTTAGTAGGATTCATTTAATTACCATATGTTGTGTCGTCATTATTATCTCCAGCTGCTTCGGCTTATTATGAAAAAAGTGAACATGTTATACAAACTGTTTAATTTTATGGTTTGAAAACATATTATCTGAAGCAGAGTTCATTTTATTCACGCACTTTGGTCACATTGACAATATCTCATATATAGAATAAACATTGCTGTATCAATAAAACATGGTATATAATAATGGTGAGCATTCATAAGGTTCAATTTCTTAGGCTTTCGAAAACATAATTATCCGATGCAGATTCAAATTTTACATATTCTTTGATCGTTTATATTATAATAAGCAAAGGTACAATTACATTTACATAAAACGTGTATCGTTGTGCTATAAGCTTCTCTTAACTTGTCGCCACCATAACTCCTCGGAACTTACACTAGCTGGGTCATGCCATGCCTTATGTAAGCCCTATCCCCTATACTCACACTAGCTGGGTTATGCCATGCCTCATGTGGATGAGGGGAGCATACTTTAGGTCATCTTCCCTTTTGAAGGATTACACCCCTAGTTTACTTTCTTTACTTGTCACACATATTCTAGAGTATGATCGCTATGTCATACTTTATTGGGGTGCGATCACCATGTCACACTCCTTAGGAATATATTCATCCCGCCACGTCCCAGAGTATGATCGCCATGTCATACTCCATCGGAATGTGATTGCCATGTCATATTCCTTTGGATGTGGGGTCATCATGCCACATTCCAGAGTATGATCGCCATGTCATACCCCATCAGAGCATGATCGCCATATCACGTTCCTTAGGAATATGGGGCCTTCCTTATAGCTTTTAACTGCCTTCATGGGGAAGGATTCAAAGTACAACTGCCTCCAGGTGAAGGGATCCACATTTAATATATTCATATCCTTTCATTCTCATACATAGTCATGTATAGACATGCTGAATACACTCATACACATGCTTCATCGCTTACTTTCATATATCCTTGCATACATGATTTCCTCATACATATTCATACCATATAAAAGGCTCATAACTTCCTTACAATTCTACCGAAAATTCGGCAGCATAATCGATCAGATCCATTTTTGCATGAATAGTGTCAATCTCAATAGACAGTCAGTCACAGTAAGAGATCAAATATAATGTATTAATCTTTCAAGCACCAACATGGAATTGCAACACTTAGACTTTAATTGAACTCATATATGCATTAAGGTACCAAGTCCTTTAATTTTGGAAATCCTACTCATATTCTTTAACTTTTCCCATTTTTAGAAATCAAGCCTTAAATTCACTTTAACTCATTTAGACCTAAATTTTGAATATGTTGAAGTGTTATGTGTCTATTTTCTAACCTCTTTAGTCCCATCTAATTTTGATAAGTATAGCTCAAGTTATTTAGGTTTTATCCTAGCCTGCCCTGTAGCTGGCCAAAATCAGACACTTAAAAGTAAAAATCCATTAAAAATCGAAAACTAATTCAAATCATATGAAATAGTCTCATATTAAAGCTAACAGAACAAAACTTTCATTTGAAGAAAATTCCATTCCATTTGGCTTAGTAGGGCTCGAGTTATACGCCCCGAAATTTGACCTTCCTGAACTACCCTATTTTGGCTCGGTTTAGACATAGGGAAACTTCGTTGAATCCCTGGGAATAAACGGGACCTTATCTAACTCTAAAATTTTATGGGATGTTCTCCTATGTGTAAGCTTTCTAAAAAAGTTAGTTTCATTCGTTTCCAAGTAGTATAAGGCGAGTTCTACCCTAGAAAACCTAGTCTACCCAGAATCAAAGTCAATAACCTAGGTCAAAATTCAAAAATTCATATCTCTCTCAATACTAATCCAATGGACTTATATGATATATGTATGGAAAGCCCTAGATGTATAGTTTCATATAAAAATAGTTTCATCAACTTTAAACGGCAGTAGGTGGAGCCATACATTCCACTGTAAGGACTGCCGAGGGATTCTAGGTTTCCAGCTTCTCACATCATCATTCTTTCACCTTTTCTTACTTCCTAACCAAATTTAACATCAACAACAGCCAACAAACTAGCCAAATAAACTACCAAATATCATCATATTTATTCAATTATCACATCAAAAATTGAGAAAATAGGGCCACCAATAGCCAACCAAAATCAGTATAGCATGACAAGATTTGAACCTCTACCTCTTATTATGTGATTTGGCTTGGTTTTGGAGCTTGGATGAATAAAACTTGGTTGAGCTTGATAGTTTGATGGAGTTGGGTATGTGGAGAAGAGAAGAAGTGAGCTGGAACAAAGAGAGAAGGTAGTGCAAGTCAGAATGGATTAAAAGGGGAGGAAAATCTGATTAAAGGAGTAGGAGGTAGTTGGCTTCCAAGGCTTTGATTGGTTGAAACATAAGAGGCTGAAATTCAGCCAACCTTCCTCCCTTTTTGTGGCCAAAGTGGCGCCACTTTCATGGGTTAAGTGACTAAGTTCTCAGCCACTTAAAGTAGGGTTAATGAGTTAAAATCCTACTGGTTCGGTTCTGACAATTTAAAATACCGTAATCTTACCGATTTCCTTGAATTCGGTAAATTTGTTTCAAGAAAATTCTTATGAAATCTTCTATACTTCTAACCTAATTCCCTCATATCTAGACTCAATTAATTACTAATCAATTGATCCTAAATAATTATTTAGTTAAATTTTAGTTAATCTCAATTACTCGATAATAACCAAGCAATTAGGCGAAAAATAATAAGAAAATTTTGGTGGATGTTACAGAGATCAATTTGGAAGTTGGAACTTGTGTCCATTTTAGTTAAACTTGGAGATCAATTCGAAGGTCGGAACTCGCATACATTTTAGTTGAACTTTAATTGACTTCAATTATTTGGTAAAAACTCGAACAATTTGGCAAAAAATAATAAAAATTTTTCGGTGGATGTTACAAGATACCTAGGTTTTCCCTCTCCTTTTTATTGCTTTTTCTCTTTTTTCAAGCTATTGTTACTGACTTCTATTCTTTTTTTTAGATGACATGGCCTTGAAATCAGCTTCAGGGCTCGTTTGGCATGTCTGATAGTATAAGGTCTAACTGTGTAAGGCTTAATAAAAATTTAATATTATGCAATATATGGTATGTCATTGTATAAGATATTATATTATATAAAATATAACCAGAAAAAGAGATTATAATAAATACAAAATTTTAAATATTAAATTTAAAATTTAAAAATTAATATAATTGTTTAAATAGTTATTATAATTATTTTAGCTATTTTTTATTATATATAAAAATTATTTTATATTAAAAATTATTTATTTATTTATTTTTAATATTTTTCATAAATATAAAAAATATATGTGAGAGAGAAAGAAGGGGAGTTTTTATACATCGAAATCCAAGTAGGCCTAATATCATATTCTTATATTTGGTTATATTTCTTATTATATATAATTAAATTTATATTTTTCTCTAGATTTGATTAAGTTATCCATTATTTTAACGTATAAGGGAGATTTGATGGATAAACTTATACAATTGTTGACTGCCCCAAATAACAGATAAGGTCATAACTATTGTATTATTTTATCCTATCATACCTAATACGGTATGCCAAACACACCCTTAGCCAAGCTCCAACATCATGTCCTTAAGAGGTTGCTTGAGGGGAATGGGAGCAATAGCTCTGGATCTGTGGGTTCCAGGGATCTGGTATTCATGTTGGCTCCCATTAGAAACTTCTAATCCATACTTCGTGCAACAACTGAATTAAATACATTAACTAATGAACATGCATCCAATCAAATTTTCAATTAAACAATTAAGAACGAAAACCTTCAATTCAAAATGCAACTAAAAATAGAAGCAAATAGTAGAGAAACCTAAATTGGATTGTTGAATCCGAATACATCAATCCTCAAGAGTGTCAGACCCCCTTCAATTCTTGGATTAGATTGAAATCTACTCCTCCATGAATGGAGGATAACGAAAGTTCAAAGGTGAAAAAAGGGGGTGTGAGAGAAAGCAAAGAGAAGAGAGAAAACAAAAAAAAGCTATTCTACTCCCCAAAATTATGTCTACGTGATACAAGGTTCTGGCCTCTAGGTTAAACTCGGCCATTTAGAATAAAAACATAAAAACCATTCAATTTCTGTTTAATTACATTAATCTTCTATCTATTAGCTGTATCTGGACACGTAATTTGCATCATTCCGAATTATGGAGAGAAAGTTACACTAAAAGCATTCCATTAAGTCCCTTAATCAGTTAGTAACGTTCTTCCTCAGTTTTGGCAGAGAAAATGCAACCATTTGGAATGGCATTCTGAAGGAAAATTGTATCCTTAGATATCAGCTTCAAAATACCACTAGAACAGGCTTAATTGGGCATTTATGGATAGAGATATGGCCCAAATACCACACCCTGCTTAGAATCCACGATTGCACCTCTTCAGCTCAATTCTAGGCCCAATTTCAGCTCCTTAACACCAGAATTTGCCTCTAACCTCTTCATAAAACTTGTAGACCTATCTCTCAACTTTCCTACAAACTAAAGATCATGATTAAATGAGCTCTATAACTCAAGATATGGCCCAAAAACCAAAGTAGTGTCAGAATTAGCCTAATGCTAGAAAATTTAAATTAAGCTCAACCAAAATCCAATCAACACAAAATGGTCCAAATCAATCCAATTAGGTACAAAAGAAGATTAATGAGCTAAATATGAGGGAAGATAAGTATATAAAAATCTAATTAATCACTAAGGACTTCCCTTGTCTGGAGTTCATGGATAGGGAGGTGATGACCCCTGCCCCCCTCAAGCAACTTTGAGGTGATGATGATGGCTTGGCAGAGAAATTTCAATAGGCCAACCATGTACTGTTGAACTTGGTGGCGTTACTTCAGTATTAGGAACCGGTAATCTCTTCTAATGTCTGAGCTATCGCGAAGTCAAAGACTTGAAGGAGAATATGACTCTTCTTCAGAATGAGAAGTTGGACCTAGAGAAGGCCAAACAAGTTGAAGTTAAGGAGTTGAGGAGGCAAGTGTGGTCAACAGACCATTAGCTAGAGGAATTGAAGGCTTGGATTTTGGAGCTCGAGAAGGCCTTTGCCGAGTCGTCTGAGGTAACTTCCAAGCTGAAGGTTGAAGTCAAGTATATAGGGGAATAATGGGGAAATTTAGCCTTCGAGATCAAAGCCAATATCTTGGCCCAAGACCAAGTTATCTACCTGGATGCCAATTTTAGTGAAGTCGGGCTCCATAAACATGTCATCAATGGGCATATCGAGGTCACCTCTATCGACGAGGAAGAGGAAGACCCTGGAGTTTGAGTCAGTTAATCCAGCTGCTGACCTTTGAAGCCCCCTTTCTTTCGGTAATTTGCATTGTACATTTGCGTCCTTGTATGGGCTTTATGTAATTGACATTTTCCTAGTTTCCTGGCATATTAATGGAATAGATTTCGTGAATTGAATGTGCTCTTTATTTTTGTCTAAGTTTAATAACTACTTGAAGGACTTAAAGAATTATCCGAGGTTATAAAGGGAACTTGGCTTTTCCGAATTGGTTATGATAGAGTTGGATTTTCCAAATTGGATTTACTCGAATTGGATGGGTCTGAGGTGGAAACCTGGACTTTCCCGACATAACAATAAGCCTGGATTAAGTGTTCCATCTAAGTAGACTACTTAAGGCTTGTGTAGTATTTCTCCGAGTTGTTTAATAACTAGGATTTTATTTTCAATAGTTCTTGAGGCATTGGACCTGGGTTTTGTTTGTCTCGACTAAGGGGTGATTAGTCCTTTAGGATAATAAACGAATAATAATGAGCTTGACTGATAGGTCAAATAATAATGAATTGGAGAAACTTCATTATAAATATGAATAAGAATCCAAATAAGGTGTCCTTTGATGTCAGAAAATGAAAAATCGAATGGAGATGTGTGAACACTATTCAGCCCACGAAAGTCTCGCCTCGTTAAAACCTCATCGGGAAAACCTGGTCGGAAAAAACCCGAGGTAAGAAAAATAGTATAGTTGCTTAGCGTGGTTTACATCAAATAAATTTTTTTTGAAAGTTCAAGGAATTCCATGACCTCGGAACCTCGGATCCTGAAAACTTAGAGAGCTTGTAAGCTCCTTTTCCCAAAATTTCAACAACTCTATAAGGGCCTTCCCAATTGGCTGCTAGCTTGCCTTGCCCAAGAGGAGGTGGTCCAATATTGGCATGTTGAAGTACCAAGTCTCTTTTTTGGAACTTTCGAGGGATGACATTAACATTGTATCTGTTAGCTATCTGATGTTTCAACACCTTTTCTTGTATGCATGCCATATCTCTCGCCTTATTCTCTCAAAGGGCTTGTGAGCTCATAGATTGGAAAATAACTCATGGGCTAGGCTCTTCAACCTCAACTGGTATCATTGCGTCTACCCTGTAGGTAAGCTTAAAGGGGGTTTCGCCTGTTGTTGACTATGAAGTTTACAATAGTACCATAGGGTGCTATTGAGTTCATCAACCCATGCCCTTTTCGCTTTATTGAGTCTCTTCTTCAATCCTTAGAGCACGACTTTGTTGGTTACTTTGACTTGGCTGCTGGCTTGGAGGTACTCAACGGAAGTGAAGTGGTGCTTAACTTTATAGCTGGCAAGGAAAGCTCAGAACTTTTGGTTAATGAATTGAGTTCTGTTATCAGTTACCACGGAGTTCGGTATTCCAAAATGGGGTGCAAATATTCCTCTAGATGAACTTTCGAGCTTAGGTGACCATGATGGTGGATAACGGTTCTATCTCCACCCATTTGGTGAAATAGTCGATTGCCACGATTAGGTATTTCACCTATCCTGAACTGAGTGGAAAAGGAGCTAAGAGGTCGATTCCCCACTTACTAAACAACTAAGGGGACATGATCATGGAGAGTTCCTCGGTGGGAGCGAAGTGGAAATAGGCATGCATTTGACACTTCAGACATTTCTTCATGTAGTCAACTGAGTCCTTGGTCATTGAGTGCCAGTGGTAACTAGCTCATAAGACTTTCAAGGCTAGCACCTTTCTTCCTAGATAGTGGCCACAAGAAGCTTCGTGGACTTCCTCGTGTATGAAGGAAATCCGATTTAGGCTGAGGCATTTTAGTAGTGGTTGGGACAAGCTTCTTCTATACAACTATCCCTCAATGATAGTGTAGTAAGGGGCTTCTTTGTTCATCCTCGTTGCTTCCACGGGATCTTCTGGCCGGGTTTCATTCCGTAAATACTAAATGATGGGGGTCATCTGGTTCAGAATCCCTTCAATGGCCAAGGTCGGGAGTGGTTCTGCTATGGAAGGAGATTTCAACATCTCCTAGATCAAACTCTAATTGTTTCCTTTGGGCTTTGTATTGGCCAATTTAGAAAAGATATCGGCCTTAATATTCTTTTCTCATGGGATATGTCGGACATTGGGAACGTCAAGTGGCTTCATTAGATCTTTCGCCTTTGACAGATATTTTTGAGTAAGACATCTTTGGCTTGATATGTCCCATGGATTTGAGATATGGGAATCACTATAATTCGTTAGTCGGGTGGTGCTAATGTCATTGGCTAGCTTGTGCCTGGCAATTAAGGCCTCATACTCGGCCTAGTTGTGACAGGTACAGTTCCTCAATCAATAGATGACTCAAGGTTGTTGTTTTCAATCTGGTATGGGGACGGATGACAAAGCTTTCAATTAAACATTTGTGTGGGTCTAGCTTGAGAATTGCCTTTTCTTTCTTATCTTGATCTGGGTAAGGCTTCACTACTCCGCCGCATCTCCTGCTTTGATAGAAGTAGCTATAGCTATCCCCTGATCCTTATAGCTTTCCAACAGGCTCTAAGAGTGAAGAGATAAGTACTCGAACTAGAATTGTCTTGCTGGTGTGGAAAGTTCGACTACGATCTCCCCTTCCTTTTCCAATATTATTCCGGCTCCACTTCCTTTCGAACTAGAGGCTCTATTAACATGTAATGTCCACCTCGGCTCTTGAAGCTCCTCGTCTTCCACCATTTTGGCCAAAAACCATTAAGGCTTGGACTTTTTTGGCCATTCTTAGCTCATATTGGATGTCAAATTTTGAGAGCTCGACTAACCATGATACCATCCTTCCAACCAAGTCCAGCTTTTGTAAGATTTGTCGAATTGGCTGGTTGGTTCTGACCATGATGGTGTGAGCTTGGAAATACCGGTGAAGCCTTCGCACAATGATAACCAAAGCCAAGGCAACTTTTTCCAACTTACGATACCTTGCCTCAAGTCCTTGTAGTACTTTATTGATGAAGTACACAGGACGTTGCTGTTGGGCATCTTCCAAGACTAGGGCACTGACTATGGCCACATTCCTTACTGAGAAATATAAACACAATGGTTTCTTGTTTTCTAGCTTGCTCAATATCGGAGCGTAGGAGAGATATCTTTTAAACTTGGTGAATGTGGCTTCACACTTCGGCATCCACTCGAAGACACTTTCTTTCTTTAAGAGAGAGAAACATGGGAGGGCCTTCTAAGTTAAGGCCACAATAAATCTGGAAAGGGATGGAATCCTTCCAGTCAGGTGTTGAGCTTCCTTTATAGACGTTGGGCTCTTCATCTCGAGGATTGCTTGATACTTATCAAGATTTGTTTTAATCCCCTGATGTGTGAGCATGAAAGCCAGGAACTTTCCAAGCTCGACAGCGAATGCACACTTTCGCGGGTTCAACCTCATGTTATGCTATTGTAGGCAACTAAAAACTACTTCTAAGTCGGAGAGTAGGCTAGTTTCCTCTTTGGTCTTGACCAACATATCATTTATGTAGACTTCCATCAGGTTCCCGATGTGCTCTGAGAAGACTTTATTCATTACTCTTTGGTACGTGGCTCCTACGTTCTTTAATCTGAATGGCATAATCTTATAGCAGTAGTTAGCCATTAGTGTTATGAACAACATCTTTTCGTCATCGACAGGGGTGCATTGGGATTTGGTTGTATCCTAAGTAGGCATCCATGAAGGAGAGAAATCGGAAACTGGAGGTAGCATCCACTAACTCGTCTATACTTGGTAGTGGATAGGGATCCTTTAGGCAAGCTTTATTCAGGTTAGTACAATCAACGCACATCCACCACTTCCCATTAGACTTTTTTACCATGACGATGTTGGACAACCATGTCGGGTGGACAATTTCACAGATGAACCTAGCACCCAAGAGGGTTTGGACTTGCTCTTGAACATCAAAGGCTCTATCTAGGCTCATTTTTCTTCTTTTCTAGGCTACTGGTCAGGCCTAGTTAATACTGAAAGTTGGTGAGAAATTCTGGGTCAGTCTCGGGCATATAGGCTATTGTCTAAGCAAATAGGTTTGTGTTGGATTTGAGTAAGGCTATGAGGTCTTACTTCAATGAAGTCGGGAAAGCCTTATGGATTTGGGTTGTTTGGCTGTGTTCATTCCCGAGATTTGGATTTTGTCCAATTCGCCATCTGGCTTTAGCCCTCTCCTTTCCCTCTGCCTAGTATCGGGTCCACCATCATGACCTTCGATGAACTCAGATTGCGAGCACTATCTCAGAGTTCTTCCTTTTTAGACTTTTGAAGCTCTTGGTTGGCATTATAGCAACGATGGGTTGTAGCCTGATTCGCCTTTATAGTGGTAATTTCTCCATTATCGGTGAAAATTTTCATCGCTAAGGAGACCGTGGATACAATGGCACCAATCTTGTTCAATGTCAACCTTCTGCAGATGACATTGTAGGCTAAGGGGCAATCAACAACCAAAAAATTGACTTTAACAATCCGGCTACGAGGTCGGGTTCCAAATGTCAAGTAGAGGGTCATGAACCCATCTGGGTAGACCTTTTCTCCAGATAAAGTGATTAGCTCTTCTTTGTAGAATTGTAAATTGGAATTCTTTAGTTCGAGCTTGTTGATGGCATTCTGAAAGATGATGTTTGTTGAACTCCCTTGGTCCACGAAGACCCTTTTTACCTCGGTGTTGACCATCATCATCGAGATGATCATGGGGTCGTCGTGTCCTAGGATGAAACCTTTGAGGTCCGAACTTGAGAAAACAATCTCCGATGTGGGTAATGGCTTCTGGATCTTCATTTTTTCAGAGGACAAACTTAGGATCTCCTAAAGGTGCTTCTTGCGGGTTGACTTCATTGTGCCTCCACCGGCAAACTAAGATCCTTCATTTCAAAATGTGTTGTCAACATCTGTTTAGTCTCATGTAAACATTCAATATCATTGCTAGCCAAAAGAATATCATCAACGTATAACATAAGAATAATAAATCTGCTTCCACTATTCTTAAGATAAATGCATTGATCCACTGCATTTTCCTTCAAACCAAGAGAGCTAACAATGTGATCAAATTTTAGATACCACTACCAAGAAGCCTATTTTAAACCATATATGGATTTTCTCAATTTACAAACAATGTGTTCCTTGCCATTATCAATAAAACTATCAGGCTGGTCGATGTATACATCCTCATATAAGTCACCATTTAAGAAAGTTGTTTTGACATCTATCTGGTGAAGCTTCAAATCCAAATAAGCTACAAGTGCCATCACAATACGAAAGGAATCTTTAGTAAAGACAGGAGATAATGTCTCTTTATAATCTGTCTTCCCTCTAGTTGTAACCTTTAGCATCAAGTCTGGCTTTGTACGTTTCTACCTCTTGTATAGCATCATGTTTGGTCTTAAAGACCCATTTATAGCCAATAGTTTTACAACCAACTGGTAATTCCACCAAATCCCAAATGCCATTCTTCCTCATGGAAGCTAATTCGTCCTCCATAATAGCCAACCACTGTGGATTATCAAGAATAGAGATGATCTCATGGAAAGAAATAAGATCAAAATCCTCAACAGATTAAAATTCATGGTCCTCCAAGTATACAACATGATCCCTAAATCTAGTAGCTCTAGTGGGTTTGGGAACGTGCTCAGATCTCTTTGGAAGAGACTTAACAATATCTAGATTTTACACATCATGACCAATTTGCTAATCGACATCAACATCAATAATGGGATCAACAACATTAGCATGGGTCAAATTCGATGGCATAGACCCTGAAAAAGGAACAATAGGTGCTGGGATAAGAACACACTCTTCTCTGAAGCTAACAACACGCTACTCCTGAGCCACACCATGTTTTGATTCCCCTTCAAAATATATAGCACAAACAGATTCAACGATTCTAGTAACATGTGTTAGACAATAAAATCTAGAACCTCTAGAGCCAATACAATACCCAACAAAGAAACCACTGATGGTTTTGGGACCCAGCTTCTTAATTTATCGATTATAGGGTCCAACTTCTGCTTTATAACCCCAAACATGAAAATGCTTTAGAGTAGGTCTTTTCCTCGACATGAGCTCATATGGAGTCTTCGGAACAGATTTTCTAGGCACATGATTTAAAATGTAAGTCGCAATCCTCAAAGCTTCTCCCCACAAAAATTTTGGAAGGGTAAAATGACAAAGCATACACTTAACCATTTCCATAAGAGTACGGTTTTGCCTTTTAGCAACTCCATTTTGTTGCAGAGTACCAGGCATGGTGTATTGTGCTTTAATAACACAATCTTGTAAGAATTTAGCAAAAGGCCTAGGATTCCTGCCAATCTCATTATACCTACCATAGAATTCACCACCTCTATTAGAATGCACACACTTGATTTGCATATCAAATTTCAATTCAACAGTAGCTTTGAAAGCCTTAAAAGCATCCATCAATCTAACCATATTTAAAGAACTCATCGATAAAGGTGATAAAATATCTATAACCTCCCAAAGCAATAGGAATAATAGGCCCACAAATATCTGTATGAATCAACTGCAGTATCCCTTCACTTCTAGTAACCCCTTTCTTCTTGGCTCTAGCTGTGAGTTTCCTTTTCACACAGTCAATACAAGTGTCAAAATCAGAGAAGTCCAAACTGTGAAGAATATTCTTCTTAATCAACCTCTCCATTCTTTTCTTGGAGATATGGCCTAATCTTTTATGTCATAACATAGAAGAACTTTCAACAATTCTACTGTGTTTATTCCTAACAACACTGTTGATATCATATTGCTATTGGTCAATAGAAAAGGAATCAGATTCAACATTTAGCCTATATAAACCATTGAACAAAATACCATAACTAACTCCATAACCAACCAAAGCAGAGTCATAATGTAAATAAATGCATTTACAACCAAGATAGAAAGTATACCCATAATTATCCAAAATAGAAATAGAAATCAAATTCCTTCTCATAGAAGGTACATAAACGGTGTCTTTCAAAGCCAAATCATGTCCACTACATAACTTCAAACTAACAACTCCTATGTGCTCTACTCTAACACCGACTCCATCACCAACTGCAATTGACAACTCTCCTTCATTTGGCTTTCTCTTGGTTTTGAGCTTCTATAATGAGTTCGTTACATGAAATGTTGCACTAGTGTTTAACCACCAAGAATTACAAGGAACATTAACTAAGTTCGATTCAAAACATATTAGAGGGGTTTCCTTTCTTCTTCTTCTTCTTATTCTCAAGCCAGTCTTATGACCCTATACGTCACAAAAATTACACTTTTCGTTAAACCTCTGCTTCACACCAAAAGACTTTCCAATTTTAGGAATTGATGGAGGTCCAGCCTTTTTCGGTCACTTTCTTCTTAAACTGAAATTTGCCACTCTTTCCTTTAAGATATTTCTTCTTCTTGTCACTATTCTTATGGGATGCAAGCTGAACTACATGTGCCTTGCCTTTCTTTATGGATTACTCCTCCTCGGAAAAGATCAAGATTAATTCATCAATTGACCATTCTTCTTTTTGAGCATTGTTAGAGGGCTTTAGCATGTCAAACTCAGAAGGAAGAGAATCTAGCACCTGCCAAACTAAGAAATCCTCTCGCAAAACCACTTTCATTGAGTTTAGTCTATTATACTAGTTGGCGAGCTTCATTGCATGCTCACATGCACCACTAACTCCATCATATCTGGTCTTAGTTGGCAGGTTTAGATAATAAGACCTTTCAGTCTTACCAAATTTCTTAAACTTCTATTCAATAGACTCCAGAAACTCCTTTATCTTATTAGTTTCAGGAATGTTGTCCTTGATAGTCTTATCCATATTATGCTTCATAGTCATCAGGTAAACTTTATTGGGGTGAGCCCATTTGTTATACTTTTCCTTTTCTTCAGTAGAAGACTCATTTGATGGCTTTTTTGGCTCACCTTTCGTGAGAACAACATCAATGTTGGAGATGGTAAGGAATAATTTTACCTATTTAACCTAGTCCTTTTAATTAGTCCCATTCAGCTTAATCAAAGAGCCTATGTGCATAGGAAAAGCTAAAATTACATTAATGGAAAGTTTAATCAAGCATATCAAGATATACAAAATTTAGTATATAACTAGGAGTGTCAATGGGGTAGGGTGGGGCCTCGTCCCCCACCTGGTGGATAGGCATCCGTCCCCATCCCCGCCCTATACCCGTACAGGTACCTATGTTTGAAAGCCTTTATGGATAAGTGGGTACCCGTAGATATCAATGAGTACGTATATATTATTAAAAATTTTAAAAAATCAAAAAAATAAAATAAATAAAAATAATTCTAGTACTATAATTTACCAATTAAAATACTCAAAATAAAAATAAACACATAATAATAATTCAACTTTTAGTTTGACACATAATAAGCATAAATAGTAATTAAAATTCTAAATTTAAATCTTAGTCTCACGAATGAAAATTACAATAACATTAGCCAAACTATGAAACTAAATAGTAGCATTCAACTAATCCAAATACAAAAGCATAATCCATCATCATCATCATTATGGCCATATCATGGAACTCCTTTTGCAACTTTAGCTTGGACAAATCAATTCTTACAAAAATAAACACATAAATAAAGATGTAAACAGATAATATTATTACGAATGGTATAAATAAAAAGATGTTGCTCCCAAGTGTTTATCTTACACCATTATGGTGATTTGATGAAAATATGCTGATTCAAATCAAATTGGTAATTGATAGTCTTTACACCTTGATGGGAATTTGCTTCCCTAGAATTGTTGTTCTGTAATTTTCTATTGGGCGTTTAGCCCCGTAGTAAAATAAATTAAAAAAATCTCACACTCATTAAGGACTCTGATCAATCCAAATCTCTTGTAATACATCACTCCACTCAACTGTTCAGGAGCTCATATCATAAGGATTCCTTGCCATTAATTAATTTGAGAAAACCAGGAAACTTACAACCTTTTAACATGTAGAACAAGGGACAACTCCATTGTATTAGGTACTCGTGAGTATAGAGATCATGATCCCTGCCTCTGCCATGTTTAACAAATATGCATTTGAATTCCCCATCCTTATTACTTGCAGAGGAAAATCCTCTCTCCATACCTGCCTCGTCAAGGGTATTACCCGCCGGGGACGAGTAAAATTGGCATCCCTATATATAACCAAAATGGAGTTTCCTCATGCAATTATAATGCTGTTGAAGGGTCCTAAATTACAATGCATGGGTAGGCTCCCATAAACACCCTAAAGCTAGTAGCGAGAGGATACTGAAAACTCTAGGATATAATTACAATTCATCGAGAACTATATCAATAAAAAGAAATTGAAGTGTAAGTATATTATCAACATAGCTCTCAATGCAATATCAGTAACAATATTATTAATGAAATAGCACCTTATCATAATTGGTCCCACAAAGGCGAGCTCGCAATCATAAAAGTTTCCTAACAATAGTAGTAAAGTGTCTCAAATAGCATATCTCGGGACAATATTGAACAAAATTCAATAATAACAATATTTTATAATTATAATGCACAACAAGACACATAGAGAGAACAAAAAGTTATTTCCATAAGCAAAGCATGTTAACTTTGAGAGTATGCAAAATTCAATGTCCCAGTAATATCAACAATATGCACAAAAATTTTCAAGACAAAATTTGGAGAGTACCATATAATTTTAAATGATTTAATCTAGAAAAGTCCAAAATAAATATTTCCAATATCCAAAAAAATTATTTAAAAATCACTAAAATCTTTTAATTTAATATAAAACCCATTATTGCAAATTTTGATGGAAATTGGGCCTATAATGAGCTAACATGCACTCACAAGCACCAGAGCATGCAAGTGGGCCTGCACGTGGAGCACTGTTCATCCCCTCCATAAGAAAACGGGTTCAATGCGACCAAATAGACCCAAATTGGGTCATCGGCAATTTCTCGCTCAAAATCTCAACAAAATTCAATGATTTTGGTCTCTTTAGAATTGTAAAGGAGAGATCTATAAAAGCCCTGGCTAATTTTTCAACTCGGAACAGTATGTGAATGGATTTGTTCGAGAAAGTTTTGAACGGTTTAACTGTGGTTTTCATATGATTTCTCACTCAATGTTGAATGAAAATAAACAAATTTGGTATCGTTTAATTCGTAATACAAATCTCTACAAATCGCTAAGATGGTTTGGCAAGAATCGTTCAAAATCTGATTTCGAATCAAATCGTGATATAAATGTTTTAGGGTTCTCCCGTTCCTTTTTTAAAAAAATTGGTTCAAAACCAAACCATTTTGTTTGATCCATATGTTATTCCACTTAAGGCAACATTAGTGATAAAACCCCCAAATTAATTTTGAATTTAATAGGTTGAAAAAAAATTAAAAATCCTAATTGATATGATAAGGTTCATGATATGTGCGATTTTCATTTTTCTCATATAAAGGAATCAAACACCCAATCTTAAAATAAATATTAGTCACAACCATAATCAATAATTAAATTGGCTCTGATACCAATTGTAGGAGTTTTAAATATCAAGAAATTCCTACTCTCTATTCATAAATTTAATTCCAATTATGCCATGTATAATAATCATAATTATATAAGACATTATGTAACACCTTACCAAACAAAATATTATGCTTAAGTTATAATAGGATACCTGATAAGTTATTACGTGTGGCTGTCTAATACGAATCTGACTCAATGTTAATTATCCATACAGAGTTAATTCTTCATTAATAAATTCCCATTTGATTGTGGAATAAGTACTAGACAATCGATGTAGCAAGAATAAAATAAAATAAATAAAACTGCAGAATAGTCAGAATTTCTGAAAATTTCATTATATACATGGTACGTAAAATAGTACAGGGTAATAAAATGAGGCTGCCAAGGCAAAATATATAGGCCTGCCACTAAAATCAGAACCCTATCTGGTCCCTGTGGGACATTTCATGTGTCAGCTATATAGATATAACATCCACAAACTACCGCCTATGGCCCAAAATGCCAAAAGAAGGCCATTCTATACATATCCTACCACTGCACTGCACAGACACTCTAGGTGGATTCCGAGGAAAGGAATCCATTCGCCATATCGACATCAGCAGGAGTATAGTCCACACTTGGGGTAGAAGACAAGGAAGATGAACTCGTCGCCTCCTACGGATCCTCCTTAGACATGGAGGCAGAGGGGATCGGCTGCGGTGGTGAGGCCAGTGAAGCCATGGGAGCTGCAGCTGCTGTCGGTGCTGTTGCTGCTACTGCTACTGGTGGAGGTGGAAACGGGTGTGCCATATGGAGAGGAATGGCTACATAAGGGACAGTAGGGTCGAACAGTGGGTGCATGAATGGTACGGCAAAGTCTATCTGGAAGAAGAAGTAGAGGCGAAACTGACACCTACCGGATATATACATAGAGTCTATGAAAGGATCGAGGTAGATATGGAGTTCGGGGAATTTAATGAATAGGACGTCGGTGGCTCCGTTCTCCATGATCTGAGAATAACGTGGAAACATATAGTAGGATGAGAAATAAAAATTTCTCAGTAGAAATCCTAAATCTATTTATATATCTGTCATCGTTGTCTTTCTCAATTGTTTCAGTGTTTTTGTAAATTTGAAATAGTATGACGTAAAGGTAATATTCAACTTAAATCTCTTACTATAAAAGCATACACCAAAGCAATTTAAATTTTAAGTTGGAATAATTGAAAGTATAGTTAACAGACATACTAATACAACTAAGACAGTAATATATCATATAAAATGAACAGATAACTATGACAATTATTTAAGAATTTGCCATACAATACTTATGAATATGCAATTGGGGAATGCATCTTTGAAGGCTTTTCGCCTCTTAAAACTTATTTCCATCCTTGGTCCCCTGGAAGTTATTGGCCATTTACTCCTGGGTAATAGTCCGCTCTTCAGAATCGAGCTCATTCCTATACAGGGTTGTCGGGTTTACTTTCCTCGACTTCCCCACTGATTTATTCCCCTTAACTTTGCTCAGGGGCTGGCCTAAGTTACATGGAAATCCTTTCTCATTCTTATAAAGGTAGCATTGCTTATCTAATACATTGACCAATGCATGCATAACTTGTAGACTCATATTAGCATAACAGAACATGTCCACTTCCCCATGAATAGTGCCAGACAACCAAGAAATTTTAATCAAATAGCAAACCTAGTATAGAACATGATATCTCCATTAGTTGTCACACACAACATACTCTTATGAGCAAAGCTTAGATAGTTAGGTACAAGTCTTAAAATCTTAAGTCTTAATCTATCTCGCAAGCTTTTAACTTTTATTGATGTTCCTGAGTTCGACTTCCAAGATTGGATTGGGTCCAAGTTTCGAGATTGTATAAATTCCGACTTCTGGGGTTATGTTCGATCTCCAAGATTGATTTTGGACCCAGTTCGGGAACTATGTGCATAAGAGTTTTAAAGCATCCTAGTTTTCTCGACTTCTAGGATTCGGGTATAAGATTTCATATTCTTGTCCTTAACTTTTGATTTCAAAGCATTTTATGTGCTTGTGATTCCGATTTTTGACATTAATCCCAAATTTTTCTTCCAAGACTTTTATAAATGTGTTTCCTAAGTTTCGAGTTCCGACTTTAAGTTTTTATTGGATCTAGTTTTCTATTTGCTTAATTCCAAGTTTCTGACATTAACTATACCCGAGCTAGTTTTCTATTCACTAAGCCCTGAGTTCAACATTAAGTATACCCAATCTAGCTCACTGTTTGCTAAGTTGAGTTTCGAGTTTCGATATCAACTTAAGTTATTTGTGTTTTATTCCAGACTGCCCTATTTCTAGCCAAAATTACACTCTTGTAAGAGAAAATTCACCAAAAATATAAATCTAGGTGAAATAATACAAATTTTGTATCATTGTAAAATTAATAGAAGAAACTTGCAAATGAAATAAGTTGCATATTATTTGAATGAGTATAGCTCAAGATATATGCCCCGAAACTTGACCCTACTAGACTACATTGTTCTAGTCTAGATTGAACTTATGGTGAATTCATTGATGTATTGGTTATAGCTGGCAACAAATCTGACTCTGAAATTTTTATTGGATGTTCCCTCATATGTTAACTTTCAAACAACATTGGATTCACTCAAATTGAATTTGTGTAAGGTGAGTTATACCCTCTCAACTCACGCTGACCGGATGAAAGTCCTGATTTCTAGTTCAAACTTCAAAAATTCATTACTACCTTTATACTGATCCAATGATCTTATATTATATATTTATTGAAAGCCCTGAATGTCTAGTTTTATATAAAAATAGATTCATGAAATTTAAATGGCTATAGGCAGAGCCGTACACTTTGCTATATGGACCGTTGAGGAAAGACCCTAACAGCTTCTTGAGTTTTCTCTTTCATTCAAGCTCTTTCATACCAATTCCAATTTTAATTGCAGCACACATGCAAATTCAATCATAAACCATCATCATCACTCCAAGTCACATCAATATGAGGAAAACAAGATCCCCACACAAGCCCCACATCAATAAAAACAAGAAAAGAAGTTGGATTCCTACCCTTCCTATGTATGATTCTTGTTAGACTTGCAGTTGGTGTTGAAGAAATCTTGTTGTGGCTTGAAGGTTTGTGGAAGATGAAGATGATATGAGTTAAGATGAGAAGAGATGAAGGAGAAAAGAATGGAGAGGGGTTAGCATATATGGGTCAAAATTTGCAAGGGCAGAAAAGGAAAATTTAAAAACTTCTAAAGCAAGTTATATGTGATTGGTGGATTTGAGTAGGTTATTCAACTTAGTTTGGCAGCCCATATGAAGGGTTGAGATGGCACCACTTGCATGGGTAAGTTGGCTAAATCTTGGCCATTCATCCTAGGGTTCTCACAGTATAACTTCTATTGATCTAGTTCCGATAGTTTAAATTACCGAAATCATACCAATTTCTCTTAAATCGGTACACCGGTTTCAGAAAAATTCTATGAAGTTTCCTATATTCCTAGTCTAATTCCATCAAGCCTAATCACTTCTAAACCACACTTAATTGGCTTTAATTAAATGCTTAATCGAATTCTGATTAAACCTAATTATTTGATAAAAATCGAACAACTCGATCATTAATGATAAAATTTTCGGACATTACACATTAGATGTTGAGATTGCCTAGGATGGTTGTGGAAGACAATGGATCCATATCCTTCCTTTTGATCTGACAGAGAAAGAAAACAGAGAGAAACTTGGCAGAGAGAGCGACTGCTCCTATATTACAAATAGTCAAAATGTGTAACTATCTTATTGGGGAAATAGACACCTATTGTATGGCTAGGAGCAAGGCCTTTTCTCTTGTTAACAAAAGATAGGTTGAGCTTTCCTATTGTACCTAGCCCATACACAAGGCCCATTTCATATTCACTTATGAGTAATGCTGAATATTCTTAGGACTAATCCTTATATCTATATATAAAAGAGGGTTCTGCCAGTAAGTGGATTCTATGATATGTCATCATGGGGATGATTTGTTTTCCTGCCTAAATGAATATGATGATATGTTATTGATTCTGAAAATAAGGAAGGTTCTAACCAAATGTCATTGATGATGTGAGTTATTGTAATTTACTCCAGTGCATGGAACTAAGACCTATGGATGGCGCATGAGGGTCGGCAGTCAAATCCTATTCACTAATCCCTGCGTATTAGTTCTTTACATTTTCCAATTTTAAAATATTATTATTTGTCTTGCATTACAGATTGCAATCTATTTAGTTTTCATTGATTTAAACATATAATCATTTATGAAACTAAAAGGTCTCTGCATGTAAAGATGTGATTGTTGAACATTGGGTGCTATAAAAATGTTGAGTTGCTGTCTGCCGCTCTCATCCTTCCCTTTATTCCACTTATCCATTTCTTTGCTTACTTATACCCCATTGAGGTATGTTATGTCTTCCTTTGTTGGAAAATTCCTTCTATATATCTATTCAATCATTTTCTTAATTGAATGTAACGAATTCATCAAATACATATGTTTTTTTTCTTTGTTGTGTGTAATGCCAGTATTGTTTAAAGTTCTGTTATGGATGTCCTACAAAGTAATGGCTTCTTCATCAAGATCCAAAATTTCTGATATGAATGGTTTGTTATTTTATCTTTAATTGGATCCAGAGGCAATAAAATATTTTTATTTTGCTATCTTGATCTTCACTTATTATTATTTTTATTTTTTCATCATTCTTGGATTCTGGCCTTCCTATAATGATTCTTTTTTCTTTTTACAGCATATTGGTGAGTTCTCGTCATTATTTTAAAGGAAATAGAAGAATGAGTTGGGAACAAATTTGTGCTTTAAGGATAGCCATGGTAATGCTACTCGGGCGGTATTAGAAAAGACTTCCTATGGTGGATATATTACTATTGGTTATGACTAGATGATTGAGTTATATGGGATCAGAGGTGGAGGGTGGTTGAAGGTCATTTATGTTAGTGGTGATCTATTTTACATGAGAGCTATGGACAACAATTCTTGCACGGTTCATTACCCTTTTGTGAGGAGGTTACCATTCCTTGATGATCTTGAAGGCAGACTTGCTAATCATGCTTTCCAAGTTCATCGAGTTAAGGAGGAAATCATTGATTTTCTTACTGATGATGAAGTTGATGATGTACCTATTGTTCCGAATGTCGATGAAGTTCCTGCTGACAATTTTCGTAATGGAGATGCTCAATTGTCTAATGATATCCAACCACATGATCCATTGGTTGATGATGGAATAAATGGCAATGATAATGGTCCTATTGGAAACTGAAGATGGAGGTGGGGATAAGAATACTATGGATGGCAAGAATGTTGATGGTAGAGCTATTCCTGTTTAAGTTTTTACTTGCGAGAAACCCCTGATAAAGTATCAAGCATGCAGCAATGTAGTGGTGATTATCTTTTTCTTCTAAAAATTCCCTTAATACTTTATTGTATAACATGTTATTATTTATTTTTTATCCAATATTTGTTTTGAGGTGTTGTATTTTTTTTTTTTTTTGTGATTTATTTCTTGTTTTGTGTAGAGCCTTCCATCTAAGTTTGTGATACAAGCATTCCTATCGAGGATCTGATTGCATGAGCTTTTGGATGAGGAAGGGAATTCATACCATGCTGAGATTAGGTGGAGCAAAAGAAGGGACTACTAAAAATTCATCGATTACTTGCAGATTTTGCTACAAATTTTGATTAAAATTTCGCAGGTAAGCACCTTTCCTGCGGATTTTCCTGCGAATTACGTTTCGTAGATAATAAGCTCGTGGGTAATTGATAGTTGTGGATTTCTAAATCCGCAGCTAATTTCCTGCGAATATTTTCACAAGAAACTATACAAATTTGTAGCTAATTTTTGTGGTAAAAAATGAGCAGGCTGGAAGCTTGGGGAGGAAATTTGCTTCGAATTTTAATGCGAATATTTCCATGGAAAGGTTTTTGCTGGTAATTTTCATAGCTAAATCCTTAAGTTTTATTTTTTGTAGCTAAATTTGCAGGTAATTTTTGCAGCTAAATCTGCAGGTATAGTTTTCTGCAACTAAATTCGCAGGTAATTTTTGCAACTAAATCCACAAGTAACTTTCATAACTAAATCTGCAAGTAATTTTCACAACTAAATCTACAAGTTTTGTTTTTGTAGCTAAATCAGTAGGTAATTTTCGCAACTAAATTCGCAAGTAACTTTTGCAGCCAATTCCATAGGTAATTTTCGCAACTAAATCCATGGGTTTTGTTTCTACAACTAAATTTGCAAGTAATTTCGCAGCAAAATCAGTAACTAATATAATCCATAACAAATTTTGTAGGTAACCAAGACCTAGGTTTGCAATTTTATTACTCAATTTTGCAAGTAATTTCATAGCTATTGAATCCGTAGCAAATTTTGCATATGAATTTGAAGCTAAATTTGTAATAAAGCATTTAGTAATGTAATTTTTGTAGAAAATTGTGCAGCAAGATTGAATAGGCTTTCTCATAATCCATTTCGTTTATTTCATACATATACTTGCCAATATATAATATTTTTCTAGCAATTCACTTTCAAATAAATAAAATCTCTAACTACTTCAATTTCAAAATATAAACTTACTTATAAATAAAATAACTTCAACATCAAATGTACTAACAAGTCAAGTATAAGTACTAAGATAAGAATGAAATTGGAGTCATGTGAAATTAATAAGTCAAGTAAAAGTACTAAGATAAGTTAATTAATAAGTCCTAAGTAATGGCTAAGAATTGGAGTCTTCAAATGTACTCTCCACATCCTCTTCTCCATCACCTGAATCATTTTCATCATGTTGTGTAGACTGTGAATGAGAAGAACCTGCTTTAAAGCCCAACTTCTCCATCAATAGATTCAATGTATTCCTTGTGTCATACAACTCCTTCAACATTTCTTCTTTCTCCTGCCTCTCTTTTTCCAATTGAGCTTGTAGAGAAGTATTAAATGAATGAACTCCACTCCTTAGCCTTTCCTCAACCTCCTCGGATATGGTCTCCAATTGTGAAGCTCCAGAAGAGAATGGTTTCATTGACCTACCCAAAGAACCAAGCCCAACAAGTCTGCCTTTTTTCTTTCCTCCCATTGAATCTATCCAAATATGTAAATTAGATGGCATAGGTTGTGATTGTGTAGTAGCATCTCCAGAAATATTCTTAATGCCAATGGTGTTTTGTGAAGATAATTTAGATTTCTTCTTTTCAAATTTCCCCTATAATAAATAAAAATATTTCAGCCAAGGATCAAATAAACCTGGATATATAAAGTGTTAATTTCTAAGTGTTTTTTTGTAATTATCCAAAGTTAGAAAGAGTATAGAAAATAAACCAACATTTTTAGCCAAGGCAACTAGTCAATATTAACTTACAAAATAACCAAAGCAATGTGCATAAAACATAGAGTATTTGTTATACATAAATGATTGAAAAGAACAAAGAGAACACCATACATCTCATAATATTTATAACCATAAGTTAGAAAATTTAATTAATTACACATATTATGCTCATGTTAGTCCAGTTATATGTCATAAGCCTCAAAACAAAATGGATAACACTTCCTATCAAACTGGTTCTATTCCTAAAGCCATAGCTGAAGCCAAATAGCAGAGGCAAACTTTTATATGTTTATATTTCAAGAAAAAATGCTAAATCAAGTCATTTGTAGCAATCCAAACACACCAAGCAAACAGAAAACAAAGCAAATCAAGAACAAAAAGAAAACGCAGCACCTATGGTTGGGATAGAAATCAATCATTACTAACTTACATAAGCATCTTGAGCTTTTTGATGGACCCACTCATTATTCTTCTTCTTGTGTGTCTAAAAGTAAAAATTAGATATTGATGGATCTTCTCCTCCCCTTTCAATTTTCTGTAACTCAAAACAGAACAAAAAAGTTTACACATCATCAATAAGGAATGTGGAGCAGTACAATAATGAATCAAAAAAATTAAACTCTAATGATACCATTCTCTTGAAATGAACTCGATAGGGTATTGAACCTCCAGTATGTAGTGATGCACCTACATTGTAGTTGCGATTCTTCTTATTTCGATTAAATTTTGCTTTAAAATCGTCAAAGTACCAATATCTAACTAGCTCTGTGTAACATCCCGATTTCAGGTCCGGCTTTCGGGGGTGATTCATTCAGATTCCAGGCTTAGTCTTTGAAACACTGAGATAAGAGTATTTTTCAGTTAGAGTTCATGTTTGCCCAATTCTCGACTTCATACCTTTCACGATTTCCGACCTCGTATGGATTATTTCCAACTATTTCCGAGTTTAACCTTCAAGTCCAAACACATGAACGTAATTCCATGAGATCCGACTTCGTGCCTCAAGACAAGTATATCCGGTTTCCGAAGTGACCAACACCATACAGTGTATAAATTACGACTTAGAGCTTTAAGGTCTTGTGTTTGGAAATGCGACTCGCGTTCCGAGTTCGACCTTAGTGTTGAGCTCAATTTTAGTGGACACGAGTTCGGACCCTTGAGTAAACCTTGTCGCCTGAGTTAAGATTTTTATATCGAGCATTGACATTCGAGTTTATTCAGAGATTATAGGGATTGCGATTACATGAGTTGACCTCGGAGGCCTAAGATAACAAGGTTCAAAGCGATTATGCGTGGTTTCAGAGTTTGAATTGGGTCAGAAATTATGTGATTGTAATCTTTGACTTCCGAATCCGACATTGATGCAAGATTTCCTCAAGACACAAACAAGGCGTCTGAGTCGGCGTTTGGATTCAGTTCAAGCTCAAGTAAGAGCGACACGAGTTCGGAAGCCTTAAAGCGTAATATGGGCGAGTTAAAACTTTGAAGTAGGATGGATGCGAGTTCGATTTCGTTTCGAATATGCTAGAAACTGCTACCACTTGGCGGCGTGGAAGTGATTCTACCATACAAAGAGGGCAACCAATCACAACCTTCCAAGTTAACTCCCACTCATGCCTATATAACACACCATCCTCCTTTGAATCAGACCATTATTCCGCGTTGCTTTTCCTCTTCTCCTTGACTCTCTTTCTCTCTTGCTCACATCCAAAACTCAAGCTAAGTTCCAGCCTTGTTCATCCAAACTCCAAGTTTCAGCACTTAGCCAAATCTTGCTCCAAAAAGAGGTAGGATTCTGCTCTATTCTTGAATTTCTTACACTATGATTGTTTGAGTTTGTGCTATTCTTTTCGTATTTAATGAACTATTGGATGTATTGGATGAATTTATGATTGAATTAATAGAAGACTTTGAGTCAGAATTATGATTAGAAGGAGAAGATTAGAAGGAGTGGAGAAGTGAGATGCTGTCTTGGTGAGGAAGTCCACGGCAGTCCGTACGGCGGAGTGTACGGCGCCGCCTACGATCGGTCAAATCCGATGAAACCATTTTTAGATGGAAGTAAACATTCAGGGCTTTCCATAGATATATCATATAAGGTTATTGGATTAGTATTGAGGGAGATATGAATTTTTGAAGTTTGACCTAGGGTTTAGAACTTTCATCCGAGCAGGAGTGACTTGAGGAGGGTCTAACTCACCTATACAACTCCAAATTGAGTGAGACCAGTTTTGTTAGAAAGCTTACACACAGGGAACACCCCAATATAAGATTCCGAGTTTGTTATGGTCCCAATTGTTCCCAGTGATTCGAGGAAGTTGTCTATATTTAATTCAGACCAACACAGGAGTAGTTTAGGAAGGTCGACTTTCAGGACTTATATCTCGTGATGTACTTAAGCAAATGGAGTGAAACTTGTGGCAAATGAAAGGTTGTCCTGTTAGCTTTGATATGAGACCAATTTCGTAAGATTTGAGCTTAGTTTCGATTTTTAGTGAATTTATATTCCCAGGAGCGTAATTCGGGCTAGTGACTGAACAAGCTGAAGTAAAGATGAATATCTTGATTTATATAAATCAGAATGACATGGGACCAAAGGGGTTAGAAAGTAGACATATAGGGCTATGACATATTCAAATTTCAGATGTAAATAAGTTGAATAGATATAAAGGTGGATCATACAAGATTCGGGCAGAGAATAGAATTGGCTTGGATGGCCAAAATGATAATTTTACAAATGATAGTGAAACCTATAAGGTTTGAGTTGAGATTTGCCAATCGACATTGATATTTATGTGTTAAATTGATTGTGTTGCTATGACTGGTTTGTCTGTAAAATTGGCACTATTCATGGGGAAGCGTGCCTGATCCAAGTCATCTTTGCTAGGAATCTTAATAGACTCTATGAAACTAGGAATGTTTATATGTAAGGATGAATTAGGATATGAATGGGTATATAGAAACCCTATATTCAATGACATACGTATGAGATGAGATATATGAAAGTAAAGGATGAAGTATATGCATGAGTGTCGGTACAATGGTAAAGAGCTGCGAGCCTTTATATCGTTACGAATATATGCGTGAAGATCATGTGTGCAATGATACATGGAAATAAATAAAGTATATGTATGAGTACATTCTTTATAATTATGCTTGAATATGCATGAGAATGAAAGAAGGTAAATATATTGAATATGGGTCCCTTCACTCGGTTATTGAGAGTCCCTCACTTGTGAAAGCGGCTAAATAAGATAAAATGTGGGTCCCTTCACTCGGGCCGATTAATTGAGGTCCCTCCCTGTGGCGGTTAAATGATAAAGACATGGGTCCCTTCACCTGGAGCGATTGCACATGGGTCCCTCCTTGAAGGCAGCTAAAGACTTGGGTCCCTACATGTTGGAGCGGAGTTGCACTTTGGGTCCCTCGACCTAGAGCGATGGATCCCTTGTGGGTGAGTGGGTGTGGCGATAGTCACGGGTGAGGCGGCGAGCTCACTCAAGGCCAGGCTACCCAAGGGCGATAAATGCACCCTAGGGACGCACATGCCTAGGTGTGCCAAGTAAAAACTAAAGAATAAAGATTAAAGATTAAAGCTCATGCAGGTACCCCACTCACATGAGGCATGGCATCATTGACTAGTGTGAATATAGGGGGCTGAGAACACATGAGGCATGGCTTATTGATTAATGTAAGTACCAAGGAAGATCCCATATTCCTAAGAGGCGTGACATAGCGATCACGCTCGATGGGGTATGACATGGCGATCATACTGGAATGTGGCACGTAAAGATTTCATGATGACAAAAGAAAAGAAAGAGATCACGAGAAAGAAAAGCAAGTTTTATGTATAAGCACATAAATTTAAGCATGAGTAAAGTTATGTGTAGATGTTATGTTCCTAGCATAGTGATGTTGTGTGCGTTTTACTATACTACAGATATTATTCATGGTATTATACTTGAATGGATTTTATGGTTTTCCCAAATGCTAAAAGTATGATTAAAATGAACTTTGCTTGGATAAGACATTTTTGAAATGTAAAATTAAGCGATGCATGACATGTTCACCTTTCCTTTTTAAATAAACCCGAGAAGCAAAGCGGAGGCGACCATGATGACACTATGCATGAAGATTAGAAATCCTATGAGAATTTTATAATTCTCACTCCTATTTCCATGTTGTCTCCGGATGATTTTAAAAGTTTCCAAGGGCGGCTGAAGTTGCTTTGTCAGGCGAGGTCCTTTCAGTGCGATAACGACTCAGGGTATGGTGCTATGACTTAAGCATAATCTTGTGCTTAGGAGGGTGTTACATTAATGGTATCGAGCAGTTCTATCCTCTCAGGACACGAGGATTTGGGTGACTACGTTTCAGATGTACTCTGGAATCTTTAGGAAATAAAGGAAATGTCATGCGACTAATCTTATCCCACCTTAGATAAGATATGGGATAGGAAATTAAGTTAGGAGCATGGCCGCTAAGCGTGATTGTTATTAGTTCTTTGTCACATAACTTCTTTGTTGAGCACGATCAACTCAATGCTTTGTTGTGTGACTAGGAACTAATGGCTTCAGGCGGCGTGGTAGGCCACGAAATAGATCCACTCAGGAAGATCCTGCTAATTTTATGGACACGATGCGTGAAATGGCTCAAGCAATGCGAGAACAAGCTGCAGCTCATCGGATGATGAACCGGTGGGGTAAGCGGCCCGAGGCTAGACATGGAGGTAATCCACATGGCCTAGAGCAGACTTGGATTATCTTAAATTCTTCGAGTTTAGAAAAGCGATCGCTTAGTTTCAGCGGAACTTTCGATCGAATAAAGCGGGAATGGGTCAAAGCAATGGAGAAGATCTTTTACGTCTTGGCTTTGTAATGATCAGCAGAAGGTGGCCTTTGCCACTTATATGTTAAAGCGGACGCCCAATTTTGGTGGGATGGCGAAGAGGCGTTGGGGGGAACCCCAAGTTGATATCGCAGTACATGTTCAAGGAGGCATTTTATCGAAATACTTTCCCTGCATCGATGCGGAATGCTAAATTGGAGTTTATGAAGCTTCAACAAGGAAACATGAGTGTTTGAATATATTGCTAAGTTTGAAGAACTACGCAAATTCTCCACCATCTATCAGCGCAACCACGGCGAGAATTGGAAATGCATCAAATTTGAAGGAGGATTAAATGCGGACATTTTAGCCTCGGTAGGGCCAATGGAGATAAGGGATTTTGCTGCATTGGCAAACAAAGTCGGTTAGTGAGGATATAACAAGAAGCTCGCGATGCGGGATGGATGTTTGTGGAAAGGGATGGCACCGAAGATCGGGAGTTTCAATATAATCCCCCACCGAAGAAGCCATTTCAATCTAACGGAAATAAAGAAAAGCAGCTGCAAAGGCTAATCACTAATCAAGAATGTTGAAGTCACGGAAGGTATCATGGAGGAAGGCCTTGTTTGGCTGGACAAAGGTTTGCTTTAAGTGTGGAAAGCCAGGGACACCTGATTAGAAAAATGCCGGTCATCATCTACCTATTCCTAAGCGGTAATATCCGAGTCGAAAAGGTTGAAGAATTACTTCCTCGAGGAGGAGTCATCGCGAATATATGGGATGAACGAGAACAAAGATTCACTTTTATTCTTCATTTCTTGTATTTTCTTTGACTATGTTTGTTCAACGATTGTACTTAGGTGTGAAGTTTTCTTCAAACTCATAGTTAGTTTTGTAATCAAATTTTGAGGACAAAATTTTTAAGGGAGTAGGTATTGTAACATCCGGAATTCAGGATTCGGCTTTGCCTCGGGACTGATTCATTCCGATTTCCGACTTAGTCTTTGAAACACAGATAAGAGTATTTTTCAGTTAGAGTTCATGTTTGCCCAATTCTCGACTTCATACCTCACGATTCAGGCCTCGTATGGATTATTTCCAACTATTTAGAGTTTAACCTTCAAGTCCAAACACATGAGCGTAATTCCATGAGATCCGACTTACGTGCCTCAAGACAAGTATATCCAGGTTTCGAAGTGACCAACACCATCTGATGTATAAATTACGACTTCCGAGCTTTGGGTCTTGTGTTTGGAAATGCGACTCGCGTTCCCGAGTTAGACCTTAGTGTTGAGCTCAATTTTAGTGGACCTTGAGTTCGGACCCTTTGAGTAAACCTTGATCGCGAGTTCCGATTTTATATCGAGCATTGACATTCGAGTTTATTCGAGATTATAGGATTGCGATTACATGAGTTCCGACCTCAGGCCTAAGATAACAAGGTTCAAAACTGATTATCGTGGTTTCAGAGTTTGAATTGGGAATTCGAAATTATGTGATTGTAATCTTTCGAAACTTAGAATCAGGCATTGATGCAAGATTTCCTCAAGACACAAACAAGGCTGATCACGAGTCCCGGCGTTAGGATTCAGTTCAAGCTCAAGTAAGAGCGACACGAGTTCCGACCTTAGCGTAATATGGGCGAGTTCGGCTTGAAGTAGGATGGATGCGAGTTAGATTTCGTTTCAGAATATGCTATAAAGCGCTACCACTTAGGCGGCGTGGAGTGATTCTACCATACAAAGAGGGCAACCAATCACAACCTTCCAAGTTAAGTCCGACTCATGCCTATATAACACACCATCCTCCTTTGAATCAGACCATTATTCACGTTGCTTTTCCTCTTCTCCTTCGGCTCTCTTTCTCTCTTGCTCACACATCCAAAACTCAAGCTAAGTTCCAGCCTTGTTCATCCAAACTCAAGTTTCAGCACTTAGCCAAATCTTGCTCCAAAGAGGTAGGATTCTGCTCTATTCTTGAATTTCTTACACTATGATTGTATGAGATTGTGCTATTCTTTACGTATTTAATGAACTATTGGATGTATTGGATGAATTTATGATTGAATTAATAGAAGACTTTGAGTCAGAATTATGATTAGAAGGAGAAGATTAGAAGGAGTGCAGAAGTGAGATGCTGTCTTGGTGAGGAAGTCCACGGCAGTCCGTACGGCGGAGTGTACGGCGCCGCCTACGATCGGTCAAATCCGATGAAACCATTTTTAGATGGAAGTAAACATTCAGGGCTTTCCATAGATATATCATATAAGGTTATTGGATTAGTATTGAGGAGATATGAATTTTGAAGTTTGACCTAGGGTTTAGAACTTTCATCCGAGCAGGGTGACTTGAGGAGGGTCTAACTCACCCTATACAACTCCAAATTGAGTGAGACCAGTTTTGTTAGAAAGCTTACACACAGGGGAACACCCCAATATAAGATTCCGAGTTTGTTATGGTCCCAATTGTTCCCAGTGATTCGAGGAAGTTGTCCTATATTTAATTCAGACCAACACAGGGTAGTTTAGGAAGGTCGACTTTCAGGACTTATATCTCGTGATGTACTTAAGCAAATGGAGTGAAACTTGTGGCAAATGAAAGGTTGTCCTGTTAGCTTTGATATGAGACCAATTTCGTAAGATTTGAGCTTAGTTTCGATTTTTAGTGAATTTATATTCCCAGGAGCGTAATTCGGGCTAGTGACTGAACAAGCTGAAGTAAAGATGAATATCTTGATTTATATAAATCAGAATGACATGGGACCAAAGGGTTAGAAAGTACGCATATAGGGCTATGACATATTCAAATTTCAGATGTAAATAAGTTCAATAGATATAAAGGTGGCTCATACAAGATTCAGGCAGGCCAGAATAGAATTGGCAGGATGGCCAAAATGATAATTTACAAATGAGTGAAACCTATAAGGTTTGAGTTGAGATTTGCCAATCGACATTGATATTTATGTGTTAAATTGATTGTGTTGCTATGACTGGTTTGTCTGTAAGAATTGGCACTATTCATGAAAGCATTACCTGATCCGTCATGCTGCCGGAATTACGGCAGACTCTATGAAACTAGGAATGTTTATATGTAAGGATGAATTAGGATATGAATGGGTATATAGAAACCCTATATTCAATGACATACGTATGAGATGAGATATATGAAAGTAAAGGATGAAGTATATGCATGAGTGTCGGTAGAATGGTAAAGAGGCTGCGAGCCTTTATACGTTACTGAAATATGCGTGAAGATCATGTGTGCAATGATACATGGAAATAAATAAAGTATATGTATGAGTACATTCTTTATAATTATGCTTGAATATGCATGAGAATGAAAGAGAAGGTAAATATATTGAATATGGGTCCCTTCACTCCGGAGGCAGTTATTGAGGTCCCTCGCTTGTGAAGCGGCTAAATAAGATAAAATGTGGGTCCCTTCACTCGGAGGCGATTAATGAGGTCCTCTGTGAAAGCGGTTAAATGATAAAGACATGGGTCCACTTCACCTGGGCGATTGCACATGGGTCCCTCCTTGTGAGCAGCTAAAGACTTGGTCCTCTATGTTGGGCGATTGCACTTTGGGTCCCTCCAACCTGAGGAAGCGATGGATCCACTTGTGGGTGAGTCGGTGTGACGATAGTCACGGGTGAGGTGACGAGCTCACTCCAAGGCGAAGCTACCCAAGAGGCGATAAATGCACCCTAGGGACGGCGTCATGCGCCTAGGTGTGCCAAGTAAAAGCTAAAGAATAAAGATTAAAGATTAAAGCTCATGCGGTACCCCACTCACATGAGGCATGGCATCGAATTGACTAGTGTGAATATAGAGAGCCAGGGAACTTACATGAGGCATGGCTTGGCTTGAGTTAATGTAAGTACCAAAGGAAGATCCCATATTCCTAAGGAGCGTGACATGGCGATCACGCTCGATGGGGTATGACATGGCGATCATACTACGGAATGTGGCGCGTAAAGATTTCATGATGACAAAAGAAAAAGAAAGATGCAGAAGAAAAGCAAGTTTTATGTATAAGCATAAATTTAAGCATGAGTAAAGTTATGTGTAGATGTTATGTTCCTAGCATAGTGATGTTGTGTGCGTTTTACTATGCTACAGATATTATTCATGGTATTATACTTGAATGGATTTTATGGTTTTCCCCAAATGCTAAAAGTATGATTAAAATGAACTTTGCTTCGGATAAGACATTTTTTCGAAATGTAAAATTAAGCGATTGCGGCAGCATGTTCACCTTTCCTTTTTAAATAAACCGAAGCAAACTGGAGACGACCATGATGACACTATGCATGAAGATTAGAGAATCCTACTGAGAATTTTATAATTCTCACTCCTATTTCCATGTTGTCTCCAGATGATTTTAAAAGTTTCCAAGGACGGCTGAAGTTCTTTGCCGACGAGGTCCGCCAGGTAACGAATGACTCCAGGGTATGGTGCTATGACTTAAGCATAGTACTGTGCTTAGGAGGGTGTTACACTCTGTCCATGCAGTATCTCCCATCCAAGTAGGTTTTACACCATCTTTTCGGGCTTTTTGTAGAGGTTGTGTCAGCTTACTTGACCTTCTCTTGTCAAAATTTTATCGAATGTCAAGATTGAATTTAGGTGCCCACTTAAATTTTTTCTGCAATAGTCAAAGTAATTTGTCATATAATATCATTAAAATAATATTAACTACTTAGTTAATATATTAAAAGAATATCAACATAATTACCTCAAATTCTTTAAACTACATTTCTCTAGGTTTTTACATGAAACTTCTTCCACCTTGGTTTACCTTCCTCAAACTTGCTTTTGATACATGAAGCAATGTCCTCAATAACTGGCTTGTAAGGCCAAAACCTAGTTACAAGCAAATAAAATTAATGCAATACCATGTTCATACATGACAATTTTTGTAATTATGCTTATCATAATTATTATTACTTACCCATCTCCGTCAGGCTCTATCCAAATCAAATTGTCATTATTATCAATGTCAGCTCCACTACATGAAGTACTAGGTGTTTGATTGGCAACTGAAGATAAAGGCAGCAAGGAAAGATTACGCTGTGATTATTGAGAAGATTGTTGAATATTCGATTTAGTTTGCTGAGCTTGATGATTTGATGGGAATTGTTGAGAATAAGGTTGATGATTTGATTGAACATGAGATAAAAGGGCATCACTTGGATTTACTGGAGGAAGATTAGTTTGTGGGGTTATAAGTGTTGGTGGTGGTATTAATTGTGTTGTAGGTGTTGTCTGCTTCTTCTTTTTCTTCCTTATTTTTTTTTTGTTTGTTTTTACTTCTCTGTTATCACCTGGATCAGCCATCTAAAATGAAGAAACAGCCATCTACAATAAGCAAACAACAATATCACATAGTAACAATATAAGTAGTCCTTCAAATAATAATGTATGAATTGGATAATGGAATATAACCAGTCCTCAAAGTAATCACAAGACATTGTCTTAATATAATCAATTATAGTAGTAACAATAACACATTGCAATACAATAATAAATCATAAATAGTCATAAAATTAATAATAATACATGAAAATAATTCTAGGAATCTTTATCATGATTATCGTCGTCATCGTCATCATCATCATCTTCTTCTTCTTCTTCCTCATCCTCCTCCTTTTCCTCTTGGGTGAAATTAACTTGTTGCATCTTATGCAAATTAACTTATTCACCATTATATTCATCATCTTGCAATTGATCAATCAAGTCTTCCTTAATCATTGGATTAAAATGAGATTGATCCTTTTGATAACCAACTTCTAATACTTGTTTATTATCAATAGCTGCCCTTGGTTTAGTTTTAATTACCACCCACCAGTCCTTTTTTCCATTAACCTTTTCAGGATAAGGGCAATAATATACTTGTGTTACCATTTCAGCAAATATAAAAGGATCATATTTTGTATACCTTCTATTCTTGTGTACCTCAATAATTCCATATTTCTCATGTACTCTCATACCATGTTGAGAAGTGTCAAACCACTCACAGTTGAATAAGATTAGATTCTTACATGGTTGTTGTGGCCACTCCAATTCAAGAATCCCTTTGAGAACACCATAATAATCATTGCAAGTTGTGTCTTTACCAGTGCCACTAACACACACTCCACTATTCTATGTTTTTTTTACCTTCACCCCATGTACTAGTGTGGAATTTGTAGCCATTGATGAACATTATAGGCCAAGACTTTGCAATTCTCAATGGTCCTAAAGCCAAGCAATGCAAATGGGGATTACGTGACATAAGTTCCGGGTTATTGATCACCTATTAAAAATAATGGTCCATTTTGTTAGTAAGATACACAATGACGATTAGTTTTCTAAATTTAAACATCTATATGGATAGTTGCATACTCTTGAAACCACCGTGGAAAATCATCTTCAATTTGCTTATCAATGATGACATCACTAATATGACCGTATAGACTTCTTAAGTGATCCTCATACATATTGCACCATGGTAGTTGATATTATAAGATTGTTATTGACTAAAATATTTATAGAGTCCCAAATAAAAAATTACTTACTCAAGATATTCTTTGACTCTTCACAATTTAATAATACATGTAACTGGGCAGCTTTCACTTCTTTATCACTTAGCCATCAAGTTATACACTTGCCAGTAGTTCGCCCAGGAAAATTAAAGATTGATAGAGTTGGTTGGCTTTCATCATTGGAAACACCATCATCATTACGTTGGACTTTATTTCTACTGCACTGGATATGAGTCTCAAAGTAATGCGAACTAAAGTATGCTATTTCTTGGGCCAAATATGCCTGACATATACACCTTTTGACAAAAACTTTATTTTTCACCATTTTTTTAATCTTGTTCAGGAACCTAAACCATAAAATTATTTATATGAATAATTGGAGAAGATTGAGTGAACCATTTGTTAGCTTTCAAATGGATATATCCATTGGTATTGGATAGAGCCACCTATTCTTGCTTCATAGGGTAAATGAATTGGCCAAGTGCTCCATAGAATCAAAGAACGAAGGTGGAAATATGCGCTCAAGTTTACATAATATGATTGGGATATTAGCTTACATACTTAACAAATGATCTTCCCGTAATAGTGTTGAACATAAATCTCTAAAAAATTGACTTAATTCAATAATAGGATTCAATGCCCCATCAGGAAGAGCAGAAAAGGCCACTGGAAGAAGACATTGCATGAAAACATGGCAATCATGACTTTTCATCCCAAACAACTTTGCCTCCTTTCCATCTACACATCTAGTTAAGTTGGAAGCATAGCCATCGGGCATTTTCAGGTTTTGTACCCATTAACATATATCATCCTTTTGGGTTCGAGTCAAACAAAATTTGGCTTTAGGTTTTTTTCATTTCCCATTAGCAAGCTCTTGCAAATGCAATTCTGGTCGTCAACAATACTCTACCAAGTCCGATCTAGCTTTTGCATTATCCTTAGTTATCTTTGTTGTCTATAACAGTATGGAAGGCATTGTCAAAGAAGTTCTTTTCAATGTGCATGATATCAAGATTGTCTCGAATTAGGTTGGTTTTCCAGTATGGCAAATACCAAAACATGCTTTTCTTTGTCCAATTATGGCTTTTTCCATATCCATGATCTGTTGGCCAATGTCAATTATCATAGGAAGGCTACTAACTCTTTCCTAAAGCTGGTTCCCGATCAATCTAGGAGGAGGGTTTGAACACTCTTGCTTTCCTTTTTTGAAAGCATTTGAGTTCCTTCTAAAAATATGATCAAATTCTAAAAATTGATTATGATAGTCAAACCAAGAATTTTTCCTTCCTTTTTTCAATGTGAATGCCTTCGATCACTCCATGCAAATTGGACATGCCAATTTTCCAGTAGTACTTCATCTTCATAAGATGCCATATGTAGGGAAATCGCTAATTGTCCACATTAATGATGCTTTCATGACAAAGTTTTGCTTCCTAAAGGCATCATGAGTTAATATACCATCACTCCACAATTGTTGCAACTCATCTATGAGTGGTTGCAAATACATATCAATCTTACTTTTTGGATTATGTGGCCCTGGGATGATCATAATTAAAAACATGAAAAGGGAAGTTAAACACATGTCTAGAGGAAGATTATAAGGTGTGACAATGACAGGCTAGCAAGAGTAAGGCATTGTAGATTGACTAAAGGGAGTAAACGCATCAGAACACAAACCAAGTCGAACATTTCGAGGTTCGGCAGCGAAATAGGGGTTCGTACAATCAAAATATTTCCACGCTTCTCCATCTGATGGGTGACACAACATACCCTCTTCTCTACAGTTTTCATGGTGCCACCTCATGTGCCTCGTAGTGGTCTTTGAAGCATACAAGCATTGGAGTCATGGGATAAGAGGCAAATAATGCATCTTCTTACTTGCAATCTCTTTGCATTTTTGCTTGCGTCCCCTACGTTCTTTGTGATAAGCTTCATGGCAAAACTTACACTCTTTCAACTCATTATCATGCTTATAATACAACATACACTCATTAATGCAACAGTCAATTTTTTGGCTAGCAAGACCCAAACCTGCCACTAATTTCATTGCCTTATAAAATTCAGAAGGAATCTTGTTTGAAGAAGGACAAGCTTCCTTCATAAGTTGTCCTATGGCATCAAAATATCCATTCGGCATATTGTTATCAGATTTCTAACTCATCATCCTAACAGCAGCAGACAACATCAAATGCATCTCACATCCGGGCCATAATGGTTTTTGAGATAACTTCAACATATCATAGAACCTAGCAGCTTCCATATATAGAGGCTCCTCTATGTTTAGTTCACCTGGTTGTAGCCAATTTTCCAAGCCAGCAGCATCAAAACCATGCCTTGGTATCTATTCACATGTTCATCGACCCCACTTGTTTGATTATGATGCATGTAAAAATCACCCCTTTCATGGGTTGAATCCATATCAAAGTCTACATTAATGCAAGGTGCTTCCTCTCCATGTGATGTCCAATACCATTATGTAGGTGTAAAACCTTTCCTCAAGATATGAACATTCACTAAATCAGGTTTATGGTGTTGCTCATTTTTACATTTCTTACAGGGATACCTAATGACTCCTTCACTCAAATATTTTGGTTACTGACAAGCAAAATTTATAAATTCAGTCAAACCATTTAAGAATTCATCCATATATCCACCTCGATTTGGAAGAAGCCTATTATACATCCATCTTTGATGCTCCTGAATTTCCATTATTCCTAACCAAACTACGCCAAATTTAAACAAAAATTCAACCAAGACAATTTAACCAAATAATATACAATCACATCACACCAACAAATTGAAAGCATTTAAGATTACATGATCTAAAACACTTGAATTTCATCCAACAAGGACAACCCAATTTTACTCAAGAGGAAATAAATGAAAAGAAAAAAGTCAAGGCCCGATTAACTTTCAATTAGACATGGTACATAAAAACTAAAATACTTGAGAGAAACTCTTTAAATTTGCTATAGAAGCTACCCTTGTTTTAGGTTTGGTCTGCAACTAATACCCAACAAAGTCTTTCAACCCTTAAACTTCAAGTTAGCTGAAAGTAATTGAAAAGACACAATAAAAGTTTCATTTCAAATGGGGAAAAAAACTCAAAGGCCTAAATGTTAGCGGAATTCATGGATTTGAATACCAATAACACTGATGACTAGACCATTATGCAAAAAAATCCATCTAGTATAGCCCAAGAATTAGAAAAGTTAGTATTATCACCATTATTTTCTTAACATAATAACTTTTTTTTTTAGAAGTTACTCAAGTAGTCTCAAATTGCTATAGTGAAGAAAGTTATTAATTATATGGCCTGGACTTAGTTAATAGTGCTTCAGTTCTGCTTGGATGATGGCCCTATAGAGGGATATGATTTGTTCTGATTTGATATCTTAGGTTCAAGTGGCAACATAATGTTTTTTAATTCTATTTGTACATTAAGAAAAGAAAGTTACTTTTTGTTGTATATATAATTAACTCCATATTTAGAATATATATATATATATATATATATATATATATATATATAGACATATATGGTAGGTATATACCATTAGGCCATGACCGAAAAGTTGAATCATCTATAATAGGATGTTCGCCAATAAAAAATGAATCATCTGTAAACTACTTGCTATCGAAAAACTCAATGCATATAATAGAACAAAACAAAGCATTGAATATTAAAGATGAATACAGTGAAACTTAATAGGAATTAACAATTAGATTATGCTACCATAAAATGAAAAAAATTATTACCAGCCCAGAGTTGTGAAAGGGACCACACAGCCTTTAATCCACATAGAGTCCTTTCGCAATTTCTTACACTTTCTGCAAAATCCACACATACACACACATCACATTTTCTCTCTCTCTCTCTCTCTCTTTCTCTTTGAGAGGCAAAAGAACATAGAAAATAAAGGAAAAATAAGGGAAGATATTTTAGAAATCCAAATACCTCAACACCATGAAAATTTTTGGACGGAGGAGTGTAACATCCTCAATTTCTTATCGTGCTAAATTACCTCAGTAACCCTGAGTAATTAGGTACTAATGAGAAATTATGAGATTAAGGCTTAACTAAGGGGTTAAGAAGAGTTTATAAGTTAACTCGGGTGAGAAAAGTCAAAAGAATGCTTAATCGAGATTAGAAAATCTCTAATTAAGCTAGTAATTAAGCAAGTCGACCCTTAATAGCTTAATTAAGCATTAATTGCCTTTAATTAGCTTAATTGAGTTTAATTAAGATTAATTAAGCTTAATTACAAGATTAATTTTTGTTAATTATGTTCTTGTATGTTAATCACTAATCCTTGCTTAATCATCTTAATTAAGTTGTATGAGCACTTAATCACATGATTAAATTCAAACTTAGTCAACTAGACAATAAAGTAAAAAGTGATGTCATAAAAGCATAAAGTATAAGACAAGAATGCTTTATGTAAGAGCTAGTACATGCTTTGTTCCCCCATCATCCAATTTGTCCCCCTAAACCTTAATTAACACAAAATTAAGAAAATATCTCCCTCCTTCACCTTTGTGTTGGATGCCACTTTCTCTCTCCCCACCCTCATCCATTTTTATTTTCACACTTGCATTCTATCTCTAAGTTTCCTACTCCTCCAACTTCTCTCCAAAATTCTCTCATCTTCTTCTTCCTTTCTCTACCACCAGCACCCAAAACCTCTTGCTTAGCCCTTCAAGGACCTCATCTTTGGGTCTTTGAAAAACAAAGATCTAAACACTACAACCTCTATTTCCACAAGATCTTAAGAGCTTCTCCTTCCTCCTTGCAAAATTGCCACCATCATCACCAAGAGGAGCCATCATCTTCTTCTTCTCCTTCCTTGTTGTAGCGCCATTTTGATAAGGAGGTGGTGATCTTCATCTTTTTCATTTTGTTTCCTCAAAAAAGCTTGGAGCTTGGTTCTTTTATGAACAAGATCTCTAAGTAAAAACTTGAGAAAATCCTTCATGCTCTTCAAGAGCAAAAGTTTCCATTTTTGGCAAAATATGTTCTTGTTGTTCTTCAAGTATTCTTGATGTTTCTACATTTGGAAAAATATGTTCATGTTCTTATTCTTGAATGTTCTTGATGTTCTTGTTGGTATCTTGCTTAAAGTTGTTCTTTTTCTTATGATAAGTTTATGATTAGAAAAGTTTCATCTTTACATGCTTTTCATGATTTGATAAGTCTATGAACATCTTAAAAGCTTTAAACTTTAAAAAGTTTGCTTCTTGATACACAAAATGTGGTGCAAGTTTTAGTGCCATCATAAAGTCTTCTTTTGTTTTGTTTTGAAGACAAGAATATATGTAAAAGTCTAAGTTTTTTAGGATAATAAGCCTTTTTGATTTAGAAAAATAATATCTTGTCACTTTATATCTTAGAAATCAAACCTTAAAGAAAAGACCTTTCATAATGTTTCAAACTTTAATAAAAAATGAGACCTTTAAGTCATAAAAGTGTTGTTTTGTAGCATTTAATTCATAAAGTTTAGATCTTGAACCACAACAATGCTAAAAGGTGTTAACCTTTATAAAGATCAAGACTTTTTAACCTTAAAGTTAATGTTTCATATCACTAGTTGATAAAGTAGGAACCTTTTTAATGTAGAGACAACTTTAAGTTATAAAGTTGAGACCTTGATGGTCTTAGAATAATTAAATGAGTCAACTTTCATGAAGAACAAAACTTTTTAGTTAAAAAGCTAGTAACCTGTATCATTATTTCATAAAGGCCTAATCTTTAAGATAAGAGCTTAATGTTAAAGGCACTTACTTTCACAAAGAATAAAACTTTATGACTACTTTATAAGAATGATAACTTTTGTAATGTTTAATATAAGATCTTGTTAGGTTAGTAATGAAAGCTTGAAACCTTGCAACTTGGTTAAGTTAAAAATCACCCTTCGTGTTTAGTGAACATGGTGTTGTTGGGTTCATGATGCGGTTATGCATTGTCATGACCCAAGGATTAGAGGGATCTCGAACTCCTTAGGAACAGAAGTATGATTAGGCTCTCTGAACATACCATGAACCTACAAATCACTAAGTGTATTTTCTCAAGGAAAGGAAACAATCACTTAACTTAATTAATTTGATCAATTGTTCCATAAGACATGAACTCAAGTAAAGAATAATTTCATATGAGAACTAAGTAATTAAAAGACCCCACACATATGTCTTAACTATTTGATTCTCTCATGGGTAACTATGAGAAATCATGTGATGATTCATGAGACTCTTCACAAAGATTAACACAACTATAAATCCTTTTAGAGTATGACTTTATGATGCCATTCGACATAATGAATGACAAGTTTGATGGAGCTTGTCTCATGATTAGATGACATGAATGTGATGGACTATTGGTTGAAAGTTGTGATTGGCATTTTGGAGAAGCTCCGGTCTAGCCGTTATGTTGCTGGATTTTCGTCAAAATTATAGACTGTCATATCATTGCATGTGTCTACTCAAAGAAGTATTATGCATGTAAAGTATAATAATAAGAAATGAAAGAATGGGACATGACACCTCAATCACTTGCAGGAAGTGAGAGATGATTATCCACAAGGAATCTCTATGAGGAAGGCAAGGGTGACATGGAGGACCCTCCAACTTAGGGGTAACTAATATCAGCTTAGTCTGATTTGGTTCAGTGCTGCATGACGACGGTCACGGATTGAGCTCATGTCCAAAAGCAGTCTATTTCAAAGGAAAAGTAAAAGAATGTTAAGCACATGCTAAAAACAAAAGTCAAAGTAAGACCATGGTCAAGTTGATGAATTGCATAGTCATGCATGTTATCACATTCCTTATGGCATTGTGAATGTTTATTATGTATATTAGCATGTATGCCTATGTATGACATTACGGATATGATGATTAATTTAAAAGCAACCCGCTTCGGGATTTACGTTTTTTGAAACTATTAAAATTGGACCGATATCTGTCCACTATTTTTATATTAAACTCGAAGCAGCTAGGACGATGATGATGACACTGTGTTTGTCTAGTCGCAATCCTACTATGAAATTTAGTATTTCTCACTTCTACATTTTCGTATCGTCTTCAGAGGATGCCGGCGTCGGGCACGGTGGTGATTTTCGTTGAGTTCCTAGTGATGAATTGGCACTTTAACCCAATACTAAATGCATCCGTGATGACTGCTTAGGTAGCGATGCGGGTCTACATGCTCCATAACCGCTAGCTCCGTGCACTCGTGATGAGTCCGTTTTTCCGTCCTCATGAGCCGTTCGAGGACATCACTATGGATGATGTTTGCCCGCCTTTCCATCCTCCAAGGTACCTCACTGACGGAGATTTCGACTTGGACACCTGCTTGACACCGACAGTTTCGTTGGATTCCGATCCTTCAGAACTGTCCTATCCGAGCTACCACGTGGAGATGGACCCATCTGAGCCTTCCTTCCCATCAGTGATTTGCCTGTTGTCCGATTCGTCTTCTTCTTTAGCAGCCCCTCGTCACACTCTGCCCCCGGTTCATAGTCGCGGTTCATTCGTACTCATGTTGTGCCTCGTGGGCGTGGCCGTGCTTGAGGAGGAGGACATGGTGATGTTTCTCCCGGTAAATTTAGGAATGACTACCTCCCGCCAGATGAGTGAGGTGTTGATTAGCATGCAGAGCTGAGCATGAGGATAGCACCTTTTTGGTTGTAGTGAGGGTTATCATTTTCAGTCGGCATGTATGGGTGGATTGGGATTTCTTATATATTTCCTTTTATCATGTATTTCATTAGGGTATTTTGTAGGGCCGATAGTAGGTATCAGATCCATTATTATCTTTGTGTATGACTGTTGCTATTTCTACTATTATATTAACTATGGGATGGCTATGGAATAAATGTTATCTTTATCTAATATTGTGGTTATTCTCATTGCTTCTATTTATGTTAAATGTAATGTATGAATGAGATAGTGACATTTGTATTATATGTTCACGGTGCACTCATGGCTCTCGATTTCAAAAATGATTTACTCGTTATTGTTCAAAAAAAAAAAAATTTGCCCTTATTTTTGTTAAAAAGTAATTTCTAAAGGTAATATTAGTTCTGCAAGCAAAAGTAACAATTAGTAATTCCACAATATGACTTAAGCATAGAATGGAACTATTAGGGTGTTACAAGGAGTGTGAGGGGCAGGGAGGGAGGTGAAAATTTTCACTTTGAAAATATCATTATGTGACATTAGATGTTCTTTTACTTGAGTTTGTTTTTTTAAAAGAAAAAGGATCATTATCTAGCATGCCTTATTCAGTTTTGCCTAAACAATTAAACACAACTTCTTCAAATCACCATGACTTTTCATTTTGAAACATAAATAAATCACACGTACACACATTGAACAAAATTCCATTCACACGCAGACACATTGAATAGCTACAATAACAACTGTAATGTCCGAAAAAAAACCTTATTGTTTTTAACTAAATTGTTCAATTTTTATCGATAAGTGAAATTAATTAGAAATCAATTAAGTATTTATTTAAGGCCAATTAGATATTAATCAGAGACATTATGCTATTGAATAATTTGAATAGCAACATAGAAAGCTTCAAAAAATTCTTCCTAACCATTTTGCCGATTTGAAGGAAATCGGTAGAGATTCGATATTTTAAACTATCAGAACTGAGTCAATAGAATTAAACACCCAAAGCCCTAGATTGTATGGCTGAGAAATCAGCCCCTTAACCCTTTAAGGGTGGCACCATCAGCCACACAAAAATGAAGGGAGTTGGCTGCAAATTAGCCACAAAAATTTCAGCCAATTAGCATTAAGTCTTCTAACTACCTCCTTGGATTTTTGGTAAGTCTTTTTCTTTCTTTTCCAAGCAAAATTTCGGTCCTCTTTCTCTCTTGCTGGCCCTTCATCTTTTCTCTCTTCAACACATCTCATCTCACCTTGTCCTTGAAGCTTTGATCATTCTACCTCTTCAAGACTTCTTCTTGCTAGTTACTCCACTAAATCAAGGTGGGATTCACATTTTGTTCTTGATTCTATGGATTGTAGCTATTTGAAATTCTATTTTGCTTCATTTACTTGATGATACAGTGAATGTATTTGATGGTTTATGGTTGGATTAATATGAAATTTTGAGTTGCAATTAAAGTTAGAAGGAGAAAACTAGAAGAAGTGGAGAATCAGAAGGTTGTCTAGGTGAAAAACCTACGGCAGTCTATACGATAGAATGTATAGCTCCAACTATAGCTGCTAAATCAAAATACTAATTTTATGTGAAGCTAAACATCTAGAGCTTTTCATACATATAAAATATAAGGTCATTGGATTAGTATTGAGATATTTTGATTCTAAGTTCTCCACTGAGCAGTATGAGTTGTGGAGGGTGTAACTCACCCTACATAATTCGAAATTGAGTGCAACAAACTTTATTAGAAAGATTACACATAGAGAAAAATTCCATATAAATTTTTGAGCTAGATTCAATCTCTATTACTCCCAGTAGTTCAAAGAAGTCGCCTTAAGTCTAACCTAGGCTAGAACAAGTCAGTCCAAATTTGTCAACTTCAAGAGCTTATAACTCAAGCTCTACTTATAAAAATGAGATGAAACTTATTGAAAATGTAAATTTGTCCTCCTGGATTTAATATGATATAAATTTCATATGATTTCATCTAGGTTCCTAATTTCAGTGAATTTTTAATTTTGAGTGTACAATTCTGGCTAATTGCAGGGCAGTTTGAGGTAAATTTCCAATAACTTGAGCTACAGATATCAAAATGAGATAGGACCAAAAGGATTGCAAACTAGACAAATAGTACTCTAAAATCCTCAAAATTTAGGTTCAAATAAATTAAACAGAAATTATGGCTTATTTTACAAAAATTGGGCAGAATGAAGGTACATAGATAGCAACTTAAATTCAAGTGCAAATATTATTTCTATGAGATTGATATTGATATATGAATGCACTGTTGTGATTTATTTTTTTTGAATAATTGATGGTCTATGGTGTTGGCATTATTTATGAGGAAAGCGGACTCGATCCGTTATACTGCTGAATTTCGACAAAAAATATCGAAAACCATGCATCATGAATATAATTCCTCTAGCATATGTATTCATGATTATGATTAAAGCTATAATAAAGATTCTATATGACTTGGGCCAGCCCCTGAACGAATTTAAGGGAAATAGACCAGTGTGAGGGTTGGAGAAAGTAAACCAATCACTAATGTATAAGTACAAGCTCAAACCCAAAAAGCAGACTATTATCCAGAGGTGAGAGAGGCCATTCACCTCCAGGGGACCAAGTGCAGAGGAAAATAAGAAAGTACTGACACCCTGAGGATGGTGATACGTAACGCATAGGTGTTTTAAGTAAAGACAGAAAAAGAGAAGCACAAGTGCATATCAGAATTTTTATGATAAGCAAGTGCATCAAGAAGACATCTGCATCCATCTCTGAATGTTATTCAATTGTTGCCTATTTTATTTTTAATTTAGGCATCTTATTTAACTATCCTTTATATTATTATGTTGATGGCTGAGATTCTTTCTCTGTTTAATTAGTGTACGATAAAATGAATCTGCTTTGGAACAGATATTTTTCAACTCACTAAGCTAAAATCTATAATTCATATAGCATGTTCACTTTTTCTTGAATAAACCGAAGCAGCTAGAATAATAACGATAACATGGACAACCAAGTAACTTAGGAATTCTACTGAGAATATAAAATTCTCATCTCTATGCGTGTTTCCGTGTCGTCTCTAGATAAACCAGAAGGTCTTGAAGGAGATCAACCTAGAGGAGCATGGTCGAGACTGGACTAGCTACAGAAGAAATTTATATATATGTTTAGTATGTGTTTATGGTTGCTAATGTTTGAGGGGTTATATTGTTATGCTCCTATTCACATGATGTAATAGAACTTTGTTTTTAATTTCGCAGGAAATAAGATAAATAATGAGTCAATATCTGTTTAATTAATTGTATCAACTCCTACTGAGATAGTATGACTTAAACATAGTATCAATTTGGGAGGACATTATAACAACAACTTTAAATCATCTCAATAAAAAAAACACCGAAGACATAGATTTTTATGGGTACTTTTCTCATGTAGATTTTAGAGATGATCCAGAAAGATGGAATACGTCAAAAAGTGGGATGCACAAGCCATTCTCGGACCTGTAATCAATTCCAATAAATCAAGACATACACTTTCAACAAATTTCCAGGAAACATGCATTAACTTGAGGTTATAATTAATAGCATAGTATGCCCCCAAAAGGATGAATAAAGAACTAATGAAAGAACAATTTAAAACAATTCTAAAAATGATTATTAAAACATACGAGGATCTATATCCGTATCAGCGCCTCAGTCATACTCCATACAAGAGCACTAACATAAGGATTATCACAGGAATTCACCAGGCTATATATATAAAGAACAGCCACAAAATCAATAATCAAATTAGCAACAGAGACAAACGCATCATGAACTTGCCACGCGACCACTTTTATATATATAAAACTCGAAAGAATCTCAAAGAAGAAAACCACAAAATCAATAATCAAATGCATAGCAGCAGAGACAAACATCATGAACCACGAACCTACCACGCGACCACTTTAGCGTGAGAGGGAAAGGCAAATGAAATAGGATTCAGGGGTTGAATAACTTGACGCAGAGTTTGGGAGGCAGCTTTTTGTGAGTTTGGCGTGAAGATTTTCAAAAAAGAGGGAAGATGAAAAGTAAGGGGAAAAAAAGAAAAGAAAAGAGGGAAAGTCAGTAAAAAACCATAATTCCCTTTCTTGTGAATTAATTAGTTAAAAGAAAGTAAAGATAAGGTCAATTTTATTATTAGATTTTTGACATATATTGTTTAAATGAATTTTTTAAGTAATTAATTAATTAAAATAATAAAAATATAATAATAAATAAATCAAAATGAAAATGATTTAAATTTAAAAATAAATAATATTTAAAATGAAAATTATATAAAATTAATTATTTTTAGTTATTTAGATTTATATTTAAAAGTCTTAAATATTTTTTTGTACCTATATAATTATAAAATTTTGATTTTAGTCCCTAAAATTATTTTTTGGTCTTGATCTAAATATTTTCAAAAATTTTAATTTTAGTCTCTACTTGAATATGGGAAAGGTGACGTGATTATCCGTCATTTATGTTATCACTTAATAAAGATAAATTAATGGTAGAGATTAAAACTAATTTTTTTTAAATGTTTAGATCAAAAAAAATTCTTAAGGACTAAAATCAAAATTTAATAATTTTATAGCAACTAAAAATATATTTAAACCTTAAAAAATATTAGAATTAAAATATTCATTTATTATTTAATTATTTTAAAGTTATTTATTCTTCTACTACTATTACTAATCATAATTAGAATAATAATAATAATAATGAGGGATTGAGTGTGTAAAAAATTAAGTGAAAGTTTAAGATCATTAGCAACAAATTAGTGCTAATTGAGCATTTTATTCTTGTTTTGTTCTTCATATCTAAAGTGCGTGGCTAAATTGGTTGCTAATCTTGAAATTTGCTTGATTTATAATTAGGCAAACAATCTTATATATATTGCCTAATTAGTTCTATTTGAAATATTCCCACACCAATATTCTTAAAATTATCGAGATGGAGCCAATACTTTTTTTGGTGTTGTGGACAAAAAAAAATGAGTATGAAACTGAGAGTAACCATTATTTTGGGGCTAATAGATAATTTTCTTAACAAAATTTTAAATTTAAAATGAAACTTTAAATAAGAATAAAACTGGTAAAACATTCTACTAATAAAAGGAAAAACACACTTCAAGCCTAAGAGTATTAGTGCTCAAAAAAACTGAGGGGTATCGGATATATATAATGTTAATAAATTGATACGCAAAATATTATTTTTATATGATTATCATATATTATAGTCTAAATCTTGCAAAAATTGAAAAAGTATGTATTTTTTATTTTTTAAAATAATAATTAAAAATTTTAATAATTTCGAACAAAAATTTGCAATTATATCTATAATAATTCAAAGAAAATAAAATCTTACAGTGTAACATCCCCATATAACGTAATAGGAAATAATAAAAAAATAAACTTTTATTATTCATAATTTTACCCTTGAACTTTTTAAAAAATGACTTTTAGGTCCTTATATGTTATTTACATCCTTACCCCTGAATATTTTAGAAAATGACATTTAGGTTTTAAACGAAGCAGAATCGCGTAGCGAAAACGTAGAAACCTAAACCTCAGCTGATTGAGCCATGGGGGTATCCATATGTGAAATGACATGGGATGCCCCTAGACTTATCCATAATTACAAAAATGTCATTAGCCATGAAAAACAGAAAACAGAAAGGCCTTAAAATTTGCGAAACGTTTAATTTACACTGTTAATCGATTTATTCGATTTTAATGAATCTTTAAGATTAATTAGAAATTAATTAAAGGTTAATTAGGAGTTAATGAGATGTTAATTAGAGAGATTTGAATTGGAAACAATTAAAATAGAAACATAGTAAACCTCAAAACCATTTTACCGATTTAAGGGAAATTGGTAGAATTTCGGTATTTTAAACTGTCGGAACCGAACCAATAGAATTTCAACTCAGTAATCCTACTTTAAGTGGCTGAGAACTCAGCCACTTAACCCCTAAAAGTGGAACAAATAAGGCCACAAGAAGGGAGGAGGCTTGGCTGAATTTCAGCCTCTTGTGCTCCCACCAATCACCTTGCAAGAAGCCCACCGCCTTATCATTAAATCAGATTTTTCTCCTTCTTTATCCACCCAATTTTCGAGCTCCCTCTTCCAGCAGCCTTCCTCTCCTCTTTTCTTCATCTTCTTCATCTCCTTCTTCCACTTTCAGCCTCCCTCAAGCTTCTTGCATTCCTAGAACTCAAGATTTGCTAGTTGTTGCTTCAAAATAAAGGTAGGATTCCAATTATTGTCTTGTTATTCTGATTATGGGTGGCTGTTGGTGACTTCATTTACTCAATTCTTGATGAGACAATTGAATGATTATGATGTTATTTGGCTGGTTTGTTGGCTGTTGTTGGTGTTAAATTCGTTTAGGAGGTAAGAAAAGGTGAAAGAATGAAGAGGTGAGAAGCTGGAAACCTAGAAACCCTCGGTAGTCCGTACGGCAGAGTGTACGGCTCAACCTACAGCCGATTAAATTTGATGAAGCCATTTTTATATGAAACTAGACATCTAGAGCTTCCCATACATATATCATATAAGGCTTTTGGATTAGTATTGAGAGAGATATGAATTTTTGAATTTCGACCTAGGTTTTTGGCTCTGACTCTGGGTAGACTGGGTTGTTCAGGGTAGAACTCGCCCTATACTGATTGAAAATGAATGAAACTAACTTTTCTACAAAGCTTACGCATAGGAGAATGTCTCATAAAAATTCCAGAATTAAACAAGGTCTTGTTTGCCCCCAGTGATCTAAGAAAGTTGCCCCATGTCCAAACCGGGCTAGAACAGGGTAGTTCAGGAAGGTCAGTTTTCGGGGTTTATAACTCGAGCCCTACTAAGTCAAATGGAATGGAACTTCTTGTATATGAAACTTTGTTATTTTACCTTTAATATGAGACCAATTTTGTATGATTTGAGAAAGTTTTCGATTTATAGTGGATTTTTACTTTTAGGTGTCTGATTCTGGCCAGCCACTGGGCAGGCCGGGATAAAACCTAAATATCTCAAGCTATAGATATCAAAATGAGATGGGACTAAAAGGGTTAGAAACTAGACACATAAGTCTACAATATATCAAAATTGAGGTCCAAATGAGTTAAATAGCAATTACAGCTTGAATTATAAAAATCGGGTTGGTTAACTATGCTGAGGCAGAAACTTTGCCTTAATGAGATTATTGTTATTATGAATTCCATGTTGAAATATGTATGCAATGTTGTGACCTTTGTGAATAATTGATGTTCTAGTATACTGGCACTATTTACGGGGAAGTGGACTTGATCCGTTATGCTACCGAAATTTCGGCAGAAATATGTGAATTATATGAATGTGATAAACAATTATGTGTTCTGCTCATAAGATTCATATATGCAAGGATGATTTAAGTATGATATGAATACATTGAATGTGGATCCCTTCATCTGGAGATAGTTACGAGATCCCTCCTTGTGAAGGCAGTTAAATAAGAAAAGATATGGGTCCCTTCACATGGAGGCAGTTGCACTTTGAATCCCTCCATGTGAAGGCAGCTAAAACTTTTGGGTCCCTCTATGTTGGAGGCAGATAGCCAATTGAGTCCCTCCGACCTAGAGGCACGTGGGTCCCCTTGTGGGTGAGTCGGTGTGATGACGGTCACGAGTCAAGCTGACGAGCTCACTCCAAGGCCAGACTACCCAAGGGCAGTAAAGGCTAAAGACTAAAGACTCAAGACTATAGATTAAAGCATATGCAAGCACCCCGCTCACATGAGGCATGGCATCGACCCAGCTCGTGTGAGTATAGGAGCTAAGACTTACATGAAGCATGGCATGACCCAGCTAATGTAAGTACCAAAGGAAGGTCCCATATTCCTAAGGAACGTGACATGGCAATCACGCTCTAATGGGGTATGACATGGCGATCATACTTTGGAATATGGCATGCAAAGATTTTATGATGAGAAGGAAGCAAAAGAAAGAAAAGTAAACTTTATGTATATGCATGAATTTAAGTACAAGTAAAGTTATGTGCAGATGTTATGTCCCTAGTATATTGATGCTATTGTATTTTATTATGTTTCAATTACTATTCCTAATATAATTCATGAAATTTGTTTCGTATGGGCTCTCCCAAATTGCCAAGTGTATGAGTAAAATGAACTTTGTTTCGGAAAGTATATTTTTGAACTATAAAATTAAACAGTTTGTATAGCATGTTCACCTTTTTCATAATAAACCGAAGCAAACTGGAGATGGCAACGATGACACAGCATATGTTAGTTTAATGAATCCTACTAAGAATTTATAATTCTCACCCCCATGTTTATTTCCGTGTTATCTCCAGATAGTTCAGAAGTCCCGAAGAAGGTCCTCCAAGGCGGAGTTGACTAATAAGATCGACGGTGGCCGAAGGTTACTGCCAGACAAGGTCCGATTAAGTGACAGTAACAACTCCTAGGTGAGGTATTATGACTTAAGCATAATACTGTACTCAGAAGGGTGTTACATACAGCAAAATTCGCAGTTATATCCCCAACAAGTAATATGCAGCACCTTTCGTATAAAAAATTTGCAAGAAAATCCACAACAAACTTCAAGCAAAAATCATATGACAAAAATCACAATTAAATCTGTAACAAATATCCGCAACTAAATTTGCAAGAAAATTAGCAACAAACTTCTACCAAAAACTACATGGCAAAATTCGTAGCTAAATCTGCAATAAATATTTGCAACTAAATTTGCATGAACAAATTTGCAAAAAAATTTGCAGTAAACTTCTACTAAAAATCACATGACAAAAGTCACAACTAAATCTGTAGCAAATATCCGTAACTAAATGAGCATGAATAAATTTGTAAGAAAATCTACAACAAATTAATCATAAAAATCACATGTCAAAAATCGCAGCTAAATTTGCAACAAATATCTGCGACTAAATCTGCATGAAACAATTCGCAAGAAAATCCATAGTAAAAACAAAAGTCACAGATAAATCTGTAGCAAATATTTGCAAGTAAATTCGCATATATATTTTCCAGCGGATTTAGTTGCAAAAATGATTTTGTCCGAACTTTTTTACATTTTTTTTCTTCAATTATCTATGAAATTATTTGTGAAATTATTATTTGCAAAATAAATCGCATCAAAAATCCGTGACTAAAACTTTCCCGCCTTATGGAGGGAAAGTTATCTGCAAATTTTGCTGTAGATTTCAAAACTCATAGCAAAATATTAACCGGCTTGCTCAAAATAGGAAATTTGCAACAAAATTCACATCTATTACCTGCGAATAAAATCTGCATGAAATTTTCACAGCTAATCTGCAGTTTTTTAGTAGCTATAGAAGCTTATTTGTGTAGGGGATGGAAGAGTTTTGCTAGGGACAATCATCTTAGGAAAGGATGTGCTGTTAGGTTTATGGTTACGTCCAACAATGAAAGTCTTATCATGGTAGAAGTTGTTAGTGTTTGATATGGAAAACAACTATTAGATTTTTAGTAGTGTTTTTTTTTTTTTCCAAAAAAATTGTAAAAAGATGTATCTATCCTATTAAATGAAAGTATTGGTTGAATCATGAAACTATGTTTTGTTTGATATATGTATATTTGATGGTTTATATTTGTTTAAGAATTACTTATCACATATAAGTTATTGCTAAGTAGTAATATACGAAATTTTGATCATAATTTTCAGTAACAATATTCAGTCATATAACCAAGGAAGAATCAAGTTATAAGAAAATATATTTAAAGATGAGTTTATAATCAGGCTGAGGATAATTGTTGCATGAGGGTGATCACAAATTTTTTAGGTTGTAAAACTGAAATTTCTTTTTTGGTTTTTTGTTGAGTATAATGGAAAGAAAAGGGAAAAAAAACAAAGCTAAGTTAAAGTCTTTTAACAAGTTGAACGGTTTGTAATTATGAACATCGAAGTAGACATTCTAAAGGTTAGTGATATGAGAATATATGACTTCATATGTAAAATTTATCAGATTTTTATGTAACATTGTATTTATTATACGACAATATGTATTGGATTTGTTAGATTTGATGCAACAAAACATTTGTGTAAAACAGGACTGTTTACTGCTCTTTAGTATGTGAAATCTTGATATAGCCTTAGTTGATGTTTTACAGACCTATAGCAGTCGGTAAGATTAAAGTAAGATCAGAATTGATCCAAACATTAGTAGTTGCATTTATACATACTTAGCTGGAGTTATAATAAACTTCACCTTATGGATTTGATTATATAGCTAATTTCATCTTTCGCATGTTTCATGATTTGCCTTCTTAAATGATAAAGCTTATGTTGTAAAAGGAGGATTATGAATATCTCTTCAAGTGGTAATTATGTTGTGTGCTAATCCTATTGGATATTGGGTTTAAGTAATCATGTCCATCTATTACCAATGTATGCAAGCTTGCATGACAATTTCCCTATATCTACTTTTCCTACTTTTATTTGCAACTTAAATTTGGATTGGAGGTTGGTTTGTAATGTATAGATTCCCAATGGTTGTTTATGCATGCACATGTAATCCTATAGACCTGTGTTACAACATGAGGCATAAATATTTTTGGTGAGAAGATCAGAATTTATTTCATATCTGCATGCAACCTATAGGCACTTTTATGCAACCAATCGATAGTTGTCTTCATATTTTTCTTCGGCCACCTATAAGAAGCATGGTACCTATAGATCTTCTATATAAATGACTAATGTCAGCTACTTTTACTTGTTGTGTTATCTGACTTAAAGTATTCTTCACACTCTCCCTTAGTCATTCTTTCCTAAAATCTTCTTCTCTGATATGGCTGGTAGATATGACTTGGTTAAGGATGTTACACTTTGGGCCTGAATATAAAATTTGGAGGCTCAAGATTAGGATTATTAAGCTTTGGACTGTTCCTAATTACTTTGATAGAATCAAAAGCCGATGGTAGAGATGGTTCTCCTGGATGGCCAAGTTAATTTATGTTTTTTGTTGTATTGTCAGAATAATGACAATGTTTTATTTGTTATTCTTATATTTCATATGTTTATTTTTTGATATTTTGCTATTTAATTTCATTGTTGTGTGGAAGAATTCAATAAGAGTCCTCATGTTCAAATGTTTGAGGATCAACTAATCAAAGGAAAGGTGTATATCATTTCTAATCTTTTAGTTGCACTAATCACTATCATGTTCAAGTTATGCACTCACGAGTTTAGGCTGTTTTAAGAAAGAGACACAAGTGAGGTTGGTTGAGAACTATGTGATACCAATTAATGGTTTCAACTTTGTTCTAAATAGTATCATTCTCAAGGAATGACGAGAAGATTCCCATTTGCTTAGTAAGTTGCTTTGGATTTAGATAGTTTGCCTGCTTTGATGTCATATATGAAGATGATTTTTAATCTTTCTTAATGACAATGCTATTTTTGCTATTTTTTTCTTTACTAGACGTAGTAGACTTGCTTACTGCTAAGGGTGATCTCATTGAGTTTACCAAGGGTGGAAAAAAAAATCCAATTACTTAGTCATAAAGCTCGATGATCTACAATAATCCTATATTTTCTCGTGTCCCTAATATTTCATTATATAATTGCAATTTTTTTGTGATTTGGTTATTTACATGCTTGATTTTTCAAATTATTTTGTAAAACAAGGGGAAAGGAAAAGCTTCGTTGTACCCTTTGGGAAGGTTTTGCACATCAATTTGATAGTTACCTTAAGGATTATCCCTCATCTGAGTATGTTGTTATCCTTTAATTTGTAAAGATGAAATTCTATAAGGGTTAGTAATTACATCCTTGATATAATACATGTTTGTATATTTTTATTTTCTGATAATATCTGTATGGTGCTTCTTTTGTTATTGATTTGATGTTAATCCTATCCATAGGGACCATGGGAGTATCTAACACAAACTATACATCTAAGCTGTTTATGAATGCTGATTTTCCAGAAGTTATAGAGTTTAGGCTCAAGTTTTTAACAATTGTCTGTATGATTTGCTAATTGCTATAATAAAGCATATATCTAACCATTGTTTATTCATTAGGCTTCCCCAAAATGACTCAACACTTGGAACACAAATTACTCAGATTGCCACTGAACCTACATACAACATGAAGGATGATTTTCTTGATCAAAATATCTATAAGCCTATAGTTGATCTAAGGGAAACTAATGAGGTCTAAACATAGTTTAAAAAAAAAAAATTACTTTTATAACTAAACTGATTTGATGATGAACTAAACATATTTCTCTTATCATTTATGTATGTACATTAGAAATCGATTTTTGTGACTATTGAACTGTGAAGGATATAGAGGGTGGGTATAGCGGTACAAAGGTTGCAAGAAATGTTTTCAGGGTTTGCAGGATCATTCTAAAACTTTTTATTGTAAGAATGTGATACTTATCCAACCAATTTCACTCCAAGGTATGTACATATCAATGAAAAATAGAAATTTAGTAACATATAGTATAGTTTGAGTAATTTATGTTCTTATTGTAATTGTCTTAATTTGTTTAGGTATAACATTCATTTAAGGGTAGTGGATGAGACAGATTCAACATCATTCATCCTATATGATAGGGAGGCTGCTAAATTTTTGAATATCTGAGCTTTTGACCTTAGAGCTACTTATGTCACAAGGGTATGAGTACTAATTAATTTCTATCCATTGACTATTGTTATTTGTGATGTATTTGAAAATAAATCTTTCTCATTTACCTAAATAACTATATTTTAGGGTGGTGACAAAAACCAATATCCCGATGAGATAAATGCATTCAAGGAAAAGACTTTCCTTTTTAAAGTTTCAGTCAAGCTTGAGGACCTAATTTCTTTCCAACCATGTGTGATTACTGTTTTGAAGTTGTGCTCTGATGAAGCCATTATTAATGCTTTCATTCAAAAGTATAAGATTGACGATGCAAGATGAATATGTGTATTTTAAAATGATGGTATTATTAATGTTTTTTATTTTTTATTACTCTCGCTGAATGAAATAAGTTTTGACATCTATCGATTGTTTCCTTTTTATTTTAGTTTGCTTTCATTCCAGAAGTTTCTGGGATGCTGACCAACACTCGAGAGTATTCTAAGATGAACAAGGTATAATCTAACAAAGATTTCACCTACATTGTAATTTGTTGTCAAGCCAAAATCTTACATAATGTGACCATTTATATTCATGTTTGGTAGGAGTGTATGTCTTAGTCATATGAGACTTCATGTGACATTGAAGCAGCAACTTTTGTAACCCCTAACATGCCACTGTTTAATGAAGACTAGGTTGCCAAACCTAATGAAAATTCCTTGATTAGTCCAAATTGTTTTTTACAAAAGCTAAGGAAAGTTATTAAAGAAGATTGACTTTCAAGATTGTTGTTGTCTTCTACAAAGTTTGCTGCTAATAAGACATGTCATCAGGATCATCTTCGAAGATGTTTGGATGATTTGGATCGTTTTATGGTGTCATTTTGTGTAGTTTTTAAAATTAAGTAGTTTGTTATCATTTTGTTATATTTTTTGAGACAATGTGTGTAACACCCTCCTAAGCACAGTACTATGCTTAAGTCATAGTACCATACCCTGGAGCTATTCTTTGTTACTGACCAGGACCTCGTCGACAATGACAACTTGGCCGTCCTTGAAACTTCTAAAATCATCCCGGAGACAACATGGAAATAGGAGTGAGAATTATAAAATTCTCGGTAAGTTCTCTAATCTTCATACACAATGTCATCATAGTGCGTCTCGGTTGCCGGTTTATTTTGAAAATATATGAACATGCAGCACAAGCTGTTTAATTTTACATTTCGAAAAGTGTCTTATCCGAAGCAAAGTTCATTTTTACTCATATACTGGTCCTTTGAGGAAATGTACACAAGATTGATTCATGAATAATACCAGGGATAATAACTTCAACATATAAAACGCACATAACATCAATCTACTGGAAACATAACATCTGTACCAAACTTAACTTGCACTTGAATTCATACATATGCATAAAACTTTACTTTTCTTTAGTTCGGCACACCTAGGCGTTACGTATCGCCCGTCCCTAGGGTGCACGAATGCCATCTACACTTGGCGTTACGTATCGCCAGTCCTCAAGTGCGGCATCATACCATGCCTCATATAAGTTCTATCCCTGCACTCACACCGTGGTCGATGCCATGCCTCATATGGGGTGCTTGCATATCGTTAATCTTTAGTCTTTAGTCTTTTACTTGGCACACCTAGGCATGATCGCCGTCCCTAGGGTGCATTTACTGCCCTTAGGGTAGCGGCCTGAGTGAGCTCGTCGGCATCACACGTGGCCAGTCCACACCCGACTCACCCGCAAGAGATTCACGTGCCTCTAGTCTTGGAGGGATCGATTCTGGTCACGTGCCTCTAGTTTGAAGGGATCGATTACGGTCACGTGCCTCTACAATTGAAGGATCGATTACGGTCACGTGCCTCAAAATTGAGGGATCGGTTCGACCACGTGCCTTCAACATAGAGGGATCTCATCGACCCGCGTGCCTTCAACATAGAGGATCTCTATCACGACCCACGTGCCTCCAAGGTAGAGGGATCTCATAAATGCTTGCCTTCACAAGGAGGGATTCAAGTGCAACTACCTCCAAATGAAGGGATTCACATCTTTATCATTTAAGCTGCCTTTTACAGGGAGGATTTCAAATCGCCTCCAAGTGAAGGATTCACATTCTATACTTTCACATTCTTTTTCATTCTCAAACATATTCAAGCATAGTCATACATATGCTACATCACTTACTCTCATATACCTCATAACATAATTATGTCATTCTTAAATATAGGGTTTCTATATACCCCTTTATTTTTCAATCCATCCTTACATTTAATCATTCATATTTAAACATTCTTAAATATAGGGCCTTCAACATGACTTCTTAAACTTCTGCCGTAAGTCCGGCAGCATAACGGATCAGGTCCGTTTCCCCATGAATAGTGCCAGCATTTCACGCGCAAATTAGTCAAAGCAACATAATCAACTTAACACACATATAACAATGTCAAGCTGGCAATCCTCAATTCAAACCTTCTATGTTCCACTAACACTTGTAAAATTATCATTTTGGCCATCCTGCCAATTCTATTCGGTTCTGCCCGAATCTTGTATAATCCATCTTTATCTCTATTCAACTCGTTTAAACCTGGATTTTGGATATGTTATAGCCCTATATGTCTACTTTCTAACCTCTTTGGTCCCATATCATTTTGACCCATATAACTCAAGATATTCAAATCTTACCTTAACCTGTTCAGTCACTAGCCCGAGTTACACTCCTGGAAGTATAAATTCACTAAAAATCTAAACTCAGCTCAAATCATGCGAAATTGGTCTCATATTGAAGATAACAGGACAACCTTTCATTTGCCACAAGTTTCACTCCATTTGCTTAAGTATACCTCGAGTTATAAGCCCTGAAAGTCTACCTTCCTGAACTCCTCCGTTTTGGCCTAGATTGGACATAGGACAACTTCCTCGAATCACTGAGAACAATTGGGACCATAACAAACTCGGAATCTTATATTGGGGTGTTCCTCTGTGTGTAAGCTTTCTAACAAAACTGGTTTCACTCAATTTGGAGTTGTATAGGTGAGTTATACCCTCCTCATGTCACCCTGCCCGGATGAAAGTCCTAAACCCTAGAGTCAAACTTCAAAAATTCGTATCTCCCTCAATACTAATCCAATAACCTTATATGATATATCTATGGAAAGCCCTGAATGTCTACTTTCATCTAAAAATGGTTTCATCGGATTTGACCGATTGTAGGCGGCGCCATGCACTCCGTCGTACGGACTGCCGTGGACTTCTCACCAAGACAGCATCTCACTCCTCCATTCCTTCTAATCTTCTCCTTCTAATCATGATTCTGGCTCAAAGTCTTATATTAATTCAATCATAAATTCATCCAATACATCCAATAGTTCATCAAACACATAAAGAATAGCACAAATCTCATGCAATCATAATGTGAGGAATTCAAGAATAAATGAGAATCCTACCTCTTTGGAGTATGATTTGAGCTAAGTGCTGAAAACTTGGAGTTTGGATGAACAAGGCTGGAACTTAGCTTGAGCTTTGGATATGTGAGCAAGAGAGAAAGAGCTGAAGGAGAAGAGGAAGACAACGTGAATTATTATGCGAATCAAAGGAGGAAGGATGTGTTATATAGGCATGAGTGGAGGTTAACTTGGAAGGTTCTCGATTGGCTGAATTTCTTGTGGACAAAGTTTAGCTCGTCTCCCGCTTTGAGTAACTTGCCGCCATCTTGTTTAAAAATCGGAACTCGCTCCAAATCTGCTTTAAGTGGAACTAGTCCTCTCATGCTTGATATTCGAACTCGCTGCCGTTCTTACTCGAGCTTGAGCTGAGAAGCATGATATCAACTCGTACCATCTTGTTTGTGACTTGGGAAATCGGTTTATGTTGAGACTTGGAATGAGTCGGAGGTCGTAACTCATGTAACTAGCAATCCTATAATCTCGGAACTCCTATTTGAACTTGGGACTGCCAATGCTGGATATAAAATCGGAGTCGGACCTAGTGTATGACTGAAATCAACCCAATGATTTGAACTCATATCCATGGAGTTCAACTCTAAGGGCGGAACTTGTAACATTCAACTCAGTCGGTATTGTACCATTGTGTTAAATTATACTTGTGAAGTGACCGCGCACATCGCTTTTGAAGCATGGAGTATGAGATCGAACTAGAATTCAGTCACATTTCCAAACCAGGAACTTAAACTCAAGTCGTGACTTATATACGATGTGCTTAGTAACATCGGACCTTGGTTATATTTTCCTTGAGACATGAAGTCGGATCTCTCATTGAATTACGTTCATGTGTTCGGATAGAGAGGTCAAGTCGGAAGTCGGAGGATATAGCCATCCCTTTGTAAGCCTTGGAACTAAAGTAAATCGCATAAGGCATGAAGTCATGAAAATCCAGCAAGACTAATTGAACTCGTAAGTAATTCCTTCTATCCCGAATTTCAAAGGTTAAGTCAATTGGCCAAATATTAACTTTCAGACTTCGGAAAATGGTCATCCTATTGAAATCTAAAGATGAAGTGAAATCGGAATGAATCGATCTTGTGGCTGACAAAATCGGAAATCGGGATGTTACAATACTACCCTCCTTTTAAAAAATTTTGTCCTCAAAATTTGATCGCGAAATTAGTGTCTCTATTCTTAGTAAGAGTTTGAAGAAAGTTCACACACAAACATACTGAAGTTGAACAAACATAGTCAAGGAAAAAATACTGATCGACCTAGTTATATAATCTAACATAACGAAATTTTACAAAAAGAGGACCCTTGTCCTTGGTTATCCCTAATCTTTGCGATGACTCCTCTAGGATATTGCTTCTCCGTTTATAGTGAGCACTCTCCCTTAACGTTGCAATTTAGAGCCGAGATGGTTGGTGTTGGGGCATTCTCGATCATATGCCCCAGCTTGCCACACTGAAACATACGTTTTGTCCGGCCAAACAAGGCCTTCCTCCATGATACCTTCCACACTTAGAGCAAGTTTGCCCTCAAGGCCACCCGAGATCATTTATCCCCATGTCCATTGAATGGATCACGATTTCTTTGGTGGTGAGGCATATTCAAGTTCCTGGTTTTCGGTGCAAGCCTCTTTCCATGAGTGTTAGACTAGAATTCTCAATTTCTTGTTACAATTCTCCACAAGTCTGCATTTGTTTACTAATGTAGAAAAATCTCCGATTTCCATAGGGCATATTGTGGCGAGATATCTTCCCTCGATCCACCTTCAAATTTGACGCACTTCCACGTCTCGTCGGATTCGGCCGATAGATTGTGGAAAACTTACATAACTCCTCAAACTTAGCGATGTACTTTGACACGCTATTGCTTCCCTGGCGAGTTGCATAAATTCGGTTCCTTAGCATTTCGAACTGATGGAGAAAGTATTTACGGTAAAAGCATCCTTGAACACAATCCAGGGTGATCTCTGTCTGGGATTCTTCTAATAGCCGTTTCACACCATTCCACCGCAGTGCATCTGCTTGAGCATATAAGTGGCAAATGCTACTTTAAGCGTCTGTACAATCCAAAAGCAGAGAAAAATCTTTTCCATCGCCTTAATCCATTAGTCGGCTCAGTGGTTGAAAGCTCCTCTAAAACTAGGTGGGTTTGCTGCAATTCCGCAAACTTGAGATATTCCAAGTCTAATCCTAGGCCATGTGGATTTCCTACCACCGGCTGGCCTCGGGTCGCCTACCCAACCGGTCCATCATTTGATGGCTGCAGCCAATGACTTGTTCCGCATGGCGTGAGCCATTTCACGCATCGTATCCATAAGATTAGAGGATCTTACGGAGTGGGTCTATTTAAGTGGCCTACCACGCTGAAGCCATTAGTTCCTAGTCACACACAACAAAGCATTGAGTTGATCAGGCTCAACAATAAGTTAAGTGTGACAAAGAACCAATAACAATCATGATTAGGCGATCATGCATATCTAATTTAATTTCCTATCCTATATCTTATCTATGCAGATAAGATTGTTCACATGACATTCTCTCATTTTCTAAAAATTCCAGTACACTGAAACGTGTTAGTCCAAATCCTCGGGTGAGGAGGATAGAAGCGCTCGATACCATTAATGTAACACACTTCCTAAGCACGATGCTATGCTTAAGTCATAGTACCATACTCGGAGTCATATCGCATTACTGGAAACGGACCTCGTCATGACAAAGAACTTCAACGTCATGGAAACTTCTAAAATCATCCGAGACAACATGGAAATAGGAGTGAGAATTATAAAATTCTCAGTAGGATTCTCTAATCTTCATACACAATGTCATCATGGTCGTCTCCAGTTTGCTTCGGTTTATTTTGAAAATATATGAACATGCAAGACAAGTGTTTAATTTTACATTTAGAAAAGTGTCTTATCCAGAAGCAAAGTTCATTTTTACTCATATACTGGTCCTTTGAGGAAATGTACACAAGATTGATTCATGAATAATACCAGGGATAATAACTTCAACATATAAAACGCACATAACATTAATCTACTGGAAACATAACATCTGTACCAAACTTAACTTGCACTTGAATTCATACATATGCATAAAACTTTACTTTTCTTTCGTTCGGCACACCTAGGCGTTACGGATCGCCGTCCCCTAGGGTGTCGAATCATCTACACTTGAGCGTTACGTATCGCCGTCCTCAAGTGCGATCATACCATGCCTCATATAAGTTCTATCCCTGTACTCACACTAGTGGGTCGATGCCATGCCTCATATGACCGGGTGCTTGCATATACGTTAATCTTTAGTCTTTAGTCTTTTACTTGGCACACCTAGGCGTTACGTATCGCCGTCCCTAGGGTGCATTTACTCGCCTTTGGGTAGCTGGCCTTGAGTGAGCTCGTCAAGATCACTCGTGACCGTCGTCACACCGACTCACCCGCAAGGGGATTCACGTGCCTCTAGTCTTGGAGGGATCGATTCTGGTCACGTGCCTCTAGCTGAAGGGATCGATTCTGGTCACGTGCCTCTAGCTGAAGGGATCGATTCTGGTCACGTGCCTCAAAATTGAGGGATCGGTTCTGACCACGTGCCTTCAACATAGAGGGATCTCATCTGACCACGTGCCTTCAACATAGAGGGATCTCATCTGACCACGTGCCTCCAAGGTAGAGGGATCTCATCGCCTTAACTGCCTTCACAAGGAGGGATTCAAGTGCAACTGCCTCCAAATGAAGGGATTCACATCTTTATCATTTAACTGCCTTCACAGGGAGGGATTTCAAATAACTGCCTCCAAGTGAAGGGATTCACATTCTATACTTTCACATTCTTTCATTCTCAAACATATTCAAGCATAGTCATACATATGCTACATCACTTACTCTCATATACCTCATAACATAATTATGTCATTCTTAAATATAGGGTTTCTATATACCCCTTTATTTTTCAATCCATCCTTACATTTAATCATTCATATTTAAACATTCTTAAATATAGGGCCTTCAACATGACTTCTTAAACTTCTGCCGTAAGTCCGGCAGCATAACGGATCAGGTCCGTTTCCCATGAATAGTGCCAGCATTTCACGGACAAATTAGTCAAAGCAACATAATCAACTTAACACACATATAACAATGTCAAAGCGGGCAATCCTCAATTCAAACCTTCTATGTTCCACTAACACTTGTAAAATTATCATTTGGCCATCCTGCCAATTCTATTCGGTTCTGCCTGAATCTTGTATAATCCATCTTTATCTCTATTCATTCGTTTAAACCTGGATTTTGGATATGTTATAGCCCTATATGTCTACTTTCTAACCTCTTTGGTCCCATATCATTTTGACCCATATAACTCAAGATATTCCAAATCTTACCTTAACCTGTTCAGTCACTAGCCCGAGTTACACTCCTGGAAGTATAAATTCACTAAAAATCTAAACTCAGCTCAAATCATGCGAAATTGGTCTCATATTGAAGATAACAGGACAACCTTTCATTTTGCCACAAGTTTCACTCCATTTGCTTAAGTATACCTCGAGTTATAAGCCCTGAAAGTCTACCTTCCTGAACTCCTCCGTTTTGGCCTAGATTGGACATAGGACAACTTCCTCGAATCACTGAGAACAATTGGGACCATAACAAACTCGGAATCTTATATTGGGGTGTTCCTCTGTGTGTAAGCTTTCTAACAAAACTGGTTTCACTCAATTTGGAGTTGTATAGGGTGAGTTATACCCTCCTCATGTCACCCTGCCCGGATGAAAGTCCTAAACCCTAGGTCAAACTTCAAAATTCGTATCTCCCTCAATACTAATCCAATAACCTTATATGATATATCTATGAAAGCCCTGAATGTCTACTTTCATCTAAAAATGGTTTCATCGGATTTGACCGATTGTAGGCGGCGCCATGCCACTCCGTCGTACGGACTGCCGTGGACTTCCTCACCAAGACAGCATCTCACTCCTCCATTCCTTCTAATCTTCTCCTTCTAATCATGATTCTGGCTCAAAGTCTTATATTAATTCAATCATAAATTCATCCAATACATCCAATAGTTCATCAAACACATAAAGAATAGCACAAATCTCATGCAATCATAATGTGAGGAATTCAAGAATAGAGCAGAATCCTACCTCTTTGGAGTATGATTTGAGCTAAGTGCTGAAACTTGGAGTTTGGATGAACAAGGCTAGAACTTAGCTTGAGCTTTGGATATGTGAGCAAGAGAGAGAAGAGAGCTGAAGAGAAGAGGAAGACAACGCGTGAATTATTGTCTGAATCAAAGGAGGAAGGATGTGTTATATAGGCATGAGTGGAGGTTAACTTGGAAGGTTCTGATTGGCTGAATTTCTTGTGGACAAAGTTTAGCTACGTCTCCCTTTCAGAGTAACTTGCCGCCATACTGTTTAAAATCGGAACTCGCTCCAAATTCGCTTTAAGTGAACTAGTCCCTCTCATGCTTGATATCAGACTTTCGTCGTTCTTGCCGAGCTTGGAGTGAAAGCATGATATCGGAACTCATTACCATCTTGTTTGTGTCTTGGGGAAATCGGTTTATGTTGAGACTTGGAATTCAGGTGGGAGGTCGTAACTCATCTAACTAGCAATGCTATAATCTCGAACTCCCTATTTGAACTTGGGACTGCCAATCTTTGGATATAAAGTCGGGGGTCGGACCTAGTGGATCACTGAAATCAACCCAATGATTTGAACTCATATCCATGGAGTTCAACTCTAAGACGGAACTTGTAACATTCAACTGGAGTCGGTATTGTACCATTGTGTTAAATTATACTTGTGAAGTCGAAACCACTTGCTGTTTTGAAGCATGAGTATGAGATCGGAACTAGGGAATTAGTCACATTTCCAAACCCGAGAACTTAAACTCGGAGTCGTGACTTATATACACTGTGCTTGGTAACATCGGACGCCCGTTATATTTTCCTTGAGGCATGAAGTCGGATCTCATTGAATTACGTTCATGTGTTCGGATGAGAGGTCCAAGTCGGAAGTCGGAGGATATAGCCATCCCTTTGTAAGCCTTGGAACTAAGTCGGAAGTCGTACAAGGCATGAAGTCATGAAAATCCAGCAAGACTAATTCGGAACTCGTAAGTAATTCCTTCTATCTGAATTTCAAAGGTTAAGTCGGAATTGGCCAAATATTAACTCGGAACTCGGAAAATGGTCATCCTATTGAAATCTAAAGATGAAGTCGGAAATCGGAATGAATCAGTCTTGACGGCGAAGCCGAAATCGGAAATCGGGATGTTACAATGTGGACATATTTCCACTATATGATGTAGTACCAAATCTTTCTTAGTGAATTTGCAATTCTGATTATTATGCTTTTTATTTATATTTAGTGGCATATGAATCATCTAACATCAGTTGTGTCAATTTGAAGTTTTTAATTTTTCAGATATAGTTTAATGATATGAATAACTGCACAAAGATATGATTTACAATGTTCTAACTTATAAGGCAATAGTAATTAACTTTTTCTGATATATTTAGTGGCATATGAATCATACAACATCAGTATTGTCAATTTGAAGTTTTTAATTTTTCTGATATAGTTTAATGATATGAATAACTGCAAAAAGGTATGATTTGCAAAGTTCTAACTCCTAAGGCAACAATAATTAAATATTGATCACATTAATCGTATTAAGAGCTTATTATGTTGAATAAGTTTGGCATATACATAAGCACATTGTGTAGCCTATTTTAATACCTTATATTATAGCATAAAATTGTACTCATTCAGCAACATCAACAAAGTTTATAACAAAATTTAAGTTATATATTGTGATAAATTGCTCTTTTCATCTATAATGAATACAATGGTATTTAATTGTTTCATGCATAAATTTATAAGTGAAAAGAATAATCTAAACCAACAATCATAATTTAGAGGAAATGAATAATTTAAACAAAAAACTTTGCATGCAAAATATGCATGGTTAATAAAAAATATCAACTCAGAGGATAAAGGAACATGGTCTTAGACCTCGAGCCTCTATAACATCCACCGTTTTTTGCCTAATTTTTCGGTTTTATCGAATAATTGAGAATAATTAAAATTCGATTAGGCAATTAATTAGACCCAATTGATTAGCAATTACTTGAGTTTAGACATGAGAGAATTAATTTAGAAGTATAGAAGATTTCATAAGAATTTTCACGAAACCGATTCACCGATTTAAAGAAAATCGGTAAGTTTACGGTATTTTAAACTGTCGGAACCGGACCAGTAGAATTTCAACCCATCAACCCTACTTTGAGTGGCTGATAACTCAGCCACTTAATCCCTCAAGTTGGCGCCACTTTGTCCACAAGAAAGGAGGTAAGCTTGGCTGAATTTCAGCCATGCAAAGCCAACCAATCAAATGCCAAAGAAAAAGCCAACTGAGCACCCTTTATGTCATCAGATTTTTCAGCCCCATTATCACATATTCTGACCCACACTTCTACGCCACTTTCTTCTTCTCTTTCAGCTCTCTTTTTCTCTTCTTTACACTCACAACTTCAGCCAACAACAAGCCACTTCAAGCCTTGCTCATCCAAACCTTCAAATTCTAGCAAAAACACTTGGATCAAAGGTAGGAGTTTATTAATTTCATCAGATTTGTGATATTTGGCTGGCTGAGCTTGGATTATTTTTTATGATTCTTGATGTGTTAAATGGAGGATTATGATGATATGTGATTGCTTTGGGATGTTGGTTTGGTTAAAATCGAATTTGAAGCAAGAAAGAGTAGAAATAAGAAGAGCTGAGGGGCTGGAGAACCAAAATCCCTCGGCAGTCCGTACGATGGAGTGTACGGCTCCGCCTACAATCAATCAAAGTGGATGAAACAATTTTTATATGAAACTAGACATCTAGGGATTTCCATAGATATATCATATAAGGCTTTTGGATTAGAACTGAGGGAGTTATGAATTTTTGAATTTCGACCTAGGGTTTTGACTTTGGCTCTGGGCAGATTAGGTTGTTTAGGGTAGAACTCGACCTATACTACTTGAAAATGAGTGAAACAAACTTTTTCAGAAAGCTTGCACATACGAGAATATCCCATAAAAATTTCATAATTTAATAAGGTCCCAGTTGCTCCCAGTTCTCCTCGTAATTTGCCCTATGTCCACACCGGGCTAGAACAGGCCAGTGTAGGAAGGTCCAAATTCAGGGCTTGTAACTCGAGCCCTACTAATCCAAATTGATTGGAACTTTTTCTAAATGAAACTTTGTTCTGTTACCTTTAATATGAGACCAATTTCGTATGATTTGAGTCAGTTTTAGATTTTTAGTGGATTTTTACTTTTAGTTGCCTGATTCTGGCTAGCCAATGGTCAGGCCGAGATAAAATCTAGATATCTTGAGTTATAGATACTAAAATTGGATGAGACCAAAGAGGTTAGAAAATAGACACATAAAACTTTAACATATTCAAATTTGAGGTCCAAATGAGTTAAAATGAAATTATGGCTTGAATTATAAAAACTAGGTTGGTTGGACATGCTGAGGCAGGAATTTTGCCTTAATGAATTTGATGTTGATTTGAGTTTTATGTTGGAATATAAATGTGAAGTTGTGTTCCATGTGATGAATTGATATACTGGTTGGCTGGCACTATTCATGGGGAAGCAGACACGTTCCGTTATGCTGCCGAAATTTCGGTAGAACCCATGTACAACTTATGAATTACATGTTAATGCATATGCATTCTTAAGGAAGCTATGAAAGTTATGAAAAGGATTATGTTATTATGCAAGTTCCATACTACTCGGACCAGCCCCAGATAAGAAGTTAAGGGGAATAGATCGGTGGGAAGGTCGGGGAAAGTAAACCTGGCATTCCTGTATAGGAACGAGCTCGATCCTGATAAGCAGACTATTACCTAGGAGTCTAAATGGCCAAGAACTCCCAGGGGACCAAGAGATGGAAAGAATAATGATGAAAAGAAATGGAAAGACTTATGAGGAAATGATTCATGATTTAGTTGCATGATTACATGAATGCATGCATATATGGCATAGTTATGTCAAGATGTTTGCTGTTGCCTTTTATATGTATTTACTGCTGTTCGTTTATTATCCTGCTTATTATTATACGAATCGTTATTAGTAGCCTGTTTATCTTCTTGAACCTTCTAAAGTAAAACTGAATCTTGCCTTGGACCAGACATTTTCTTAAACTCATTAAAATGGACTTTTCAGTTTGAATACATATTTTTATAATTAAATAAAACCCGAGGCAACTGAGAATGTATGTGACGTCAGTACCAGTATACCCGAACCCTACTGAGAATTTTCTTGAAATTCTCACCCCATTTTGTATCTTCCGCATCATTCTCAGACACTGGCGATGGACTCCACAGCTACCCTTTTCATTGAGATTCCTGCGTTACAGCTCCACCATGATCCAGAGTTAGACTCTTTGTACATAGCTGGTTCGTGCAACTTCCGTTTATACCTCTTCAGCAGCAGGAACTTTGATGTTCCTTTACACCATCCCATCTTCGACCCTGCTACCCCTTATATTGCCGTCCCTCTGCACATGGCACACCCACCTCCTGCACCTCCTGCACCGGCAAAGACCGGCAGACTTGGTCGACCACGCCTCGAGTCACCACCACAGGCAGTCCCCGACATCCCGTTGAGTTCAGAGAGTGATCCCTCCGAGGCCACAGGCTCGTCGCCCTCTTCCTCCTCGGGACCCAGCGCAGACTATACACCGGCCGAGCCTGGCATGGCTAACGGCTGGCTACCTGACGGAGTAGCTTAGAGGCAAGAGATGTTGTACAGTATGACCCTCTTTTGGACAGCATGTAGCTCTGGGTCATAGACTTGACTGTAGGGTTAGCAGTAGGTTACGAAATGTCCTTTGAGGATCATAGGGTATTTTGACAGATGAGGGCATTATGGTCTTTTTGATATACCAGCCCACTTATGTATTCTACTTTAAAACTTTGTACATAAACTGAAGCAGTGGCTTCTGATATATATACATATGTTTGCACGTATACAGTAACGCTATTGTACTATTTTCATCTTGGTGATATTTTGTTCGATTTGTTCCGCTTTTAGTATAGCAGTGCGCCATTTCATTAAAAAAAAAAAGATTTATATGATGATGACGATTTAAAGAAGAATATAACAGGAAAGGTAAACAGAATATCAACACGGTAACACGGACTGACTAGTTTCATGCTATGACTTAAGCATAACATAAAATTAGTAGGGTGTTACAGCCTCCACAAGTTTTAATGTTGTAGTATAGCAGCAGATATAATTACATGACAAACACTCCTAGACATCTAAAGCCTATACTTAGATTGTATCCAACCAATGGCTAGTAAGCAATCATTTTTAATAGTGTATGTCATACCTTTTTTTCTCTTTTTGAAAAACAATCCTTACCTACCTACTTGCTAGCCTGCTTTAGTGAACATGTCTACATGTAAGCTTCGGTTCTATCCATAACACATTGCCTAACATGTTCACAATAGAAAGTTCTTATACTTTGTATTTCACTTTACATAGATATCAAATAGTACTGCTTTGTTGTAGGGTGAAATGGATAGTGAACAAAAGTCTCTGAATCCTAAGTTAGCTAGATTAAGAAGAAAGATGATTGTAGATGTTAAGAGTAAAAGAAATTCTATTTCTCCATATGGAAGAACCAGTAACACTTAAAACTACTTTAAGTGTTATATTCTTACTTTATTACTTATTCACCAAACCTATTACTTTATTACTCATTCACCAAATTTGATTGTTTCAGATTCATTGGTTGCTAGTGCTTCAACAAAGAAAAGACTTATACACATGAGTTAACCAAATACTTCATGCTATGGACAATTATCATCCAACAACACATCTATGGTTGACATTGAAAACTTCTCTATGAACATATCCTGGCCAATGCATGCTCCATTAATGACAGGAGGTTCTACCAGTCAAGAAAAAGAAGTCAGCTCATTCTTCTACACTTATAAAATCTGCAAGCTTCATGATACCTTTCTCAGATATAACTAATGGTAATATTTGTCATATTAAATAGTATTCATCATAATTACTTTTTGTTTCTCCAATTTCATCTATACCAAAATCTAATGGTATCCTTCATGTACACTTAATGTTGCAGTGGATTATCATTCCAATCAAGTGACTCTACCAAATGTTGCATGGCAGAATGTCAATGTCAATTTAAATAAAAGAGTCAGTTCATTTAGTGGTTCCAATGCAAAATCGTTAGGTACTGTTGTATTATAATCTACTTTTTTAATTTGAGTTTGCAATAATGTTCTTATGCTTATTTTGATCATTGGTTAATGCTCAAGAAGCAATCATACAAATTTGCTAAGTAGAAATTTTGATGGAAGTATACCATCAGCAAAATCACAATCAACTCAGATACATACTGCTGGTGTTTGTTCATCAAATGAAGTGTTAACCTCAAATTCCTTTTGCCAATTGAGGTATTTATTGCTATAGAAAAATGTTTACTTCATAGACTTGACATTCCATGGTTATAAATATGTGATTTAATTTTCACTATTTTGTTGCTGGTGACTTACCTATTAACTTTGTCAATAAAGGAAGCACATTAAAATAGGAAGGCATGTCATACAAAGCTCACAAGTTATTAAGTCGATCACAAAGAATCCTTCAAGTTTGTTTGTATATTCTCAATACAAAGTAGGACAATCATCTAATCCAGCATTAAATAAAAATCACTTATCTAATGTGGATCCTTTACACGATTATGAAGGTAGTATATCATTAAAGCCCTTTAAAGGGTAAATTATTAACAATTTTAATAATATACTTTTGTGGAATATATGTGACTGATATTATTTATGTCTCTCTTATAATGAAGAGCTTAATGGAGATGATGATATTAATATAGAGGGAGATATACGTGGCTATGATAGTGGTTATGATGATCACATCGAAGTTAATGTCAATGGAAATCCGATAAATGTTGTAGCTATATTTTAAGATCCAATGTTAATGTTCAGTCAATTGATATTGTCTGAATATGATATCATGCAGGATATGATATTGATAGTGATTTCTTTCACCATCAACATCCAGAAGCAGAAGAAGGTACCTTCCCTTAGTACATAACAGAATAATTGATCAACAATATATAAAAATGGCAATGTAAAATATGCATAATGTTGCTAATGCAAATACATGGGATATAAGAGATCCTATTCATGAGTGTGAATTCTACAAGGCATTGACGTGGCTCAATGAACAGCTTTCAAAAAATAGAAAGACCAACAACCCACAGTTTTCTTTGTGTGCATGGAAGGCAAAATTTAGTTGCCTATATTGCTCCCTGCTCCAAAGATATTGCAAGATTTACATACCCAAGAGGATGATAAAAGTAAATACTTCTTGAAAAATATAAGAGCTTTTAATGGAATGTTTTATTTTGCATGTATGGCTGGAAAAGTGGACAATCAAATAAATAATGGGACAACTCCTGCTATTTTTTTTCTTGGTGGGCAAAATTACCATTCTATAGGAAGTTTGATCCCACTAACTAATGAAAAACCTAAATTCTCACAATTGTACATATATGACATAGAGAATGAAGTGGAGAACAAAATCAATGCAGTCAGGTGATGTAGATTGTTGATCTGATACATAAATTCATTAATCCTTAAATACTACTTTAGAGTACTTTATACTACTTAATTTGACAAATCTAATAGCTTTTTCCTTTTTGCCTTTCCTTATATATATATGCACTATTTTTAGGGCTGGATCAGAAAATCAAGTTAATAGAACTTGAAATAGTTTCAGCTCTAAAATCAAAGCTTGACGAACATAATGTGTTGGTCAAGTCTTTTAGATATGCTAGGGACAGATACAAGCAAGGAGATTTCTCTGAAATAAAGATGAAATTGATAGGTAAAAGAAATACTAACGGCAGAAGATATAATTTGCCTAAAGTTTTGGAGGTTGCGATCCTAATTGTTAGTGATCTTGATGATTCAGCAATTGAAAGGGATATTATGATTGAAACACAATCCAAATTGCTTCAAAAGATTGATGTTCTACATCCCATGTATCTCAGGTTACAATATCCATTGCTATTTCCATATGGAGAGGATGGCTTTAGACTAGGTATTTGTATTTCTAGATCATTAGATTGTACATCAATAACAAAAAGGACAAAAATCAGTAAGAGAGAGTTCTTTGCATACAAGATTCAAGATAGACTTAATGAATCACCAATCATTCTTCAATCCAGAAGATTGTTGCAACAGTTCTTGGTTGATATATATTGAAAGATTGAGATATTTTAGGTACAACCAACCAAAATTGAGAGTTCATCAATACAAGGAACTGCATGAATGCTTGATGAGTAGAGAAACAGATGCAATAGCTATTAGCCAAATGATAATTCTATCAAGTACTTTTACTTGGTCCAAGGTACATGTCTAATAACTGTAAGGATGCATTTGCTATATGCAAATATACTGAATATCCAAGTTTCCTTATCACAATGACCTGTAACCTAGAATGGAAAGAATTAAAAAGATTTGTTACAAAAAAGGGATTACATGCGGAGGACAGGCTTGACATTTTATGCAGGGTCTTCAAGATCAAGTTAGATGAATTAATACGAGATTTAAAAGAAGGCTGTATATTTGGAAGAATAAATGGATGTAAGAAATTGCCATATTAATAAATGTCTGTGGAATTTAACTAATGCCACTATTCTTTATCAACTAAATACAATTTCGAAATTTGTAGATGTTTGTACCATTGAATTCCAAAATCAAGGATTGCCACATGCTCACATCCTCTTATTTATGCATCCACAGTCAAAGCCATCATCACCAAATGATATAGAAAAATTCATTAGTGCAGAAATTCCTAATAAAGAAAGATATCCAAAGTTATATGCAGCTATTGAGAAATACATTATTCATGGACCATGTGATCAACACAACAAAAATAGTCCTTGCATGGTGAATGGTAGATGTTCCAAGTTCTTCCCAAAAGGTGTTAGGTCAAGAACTATTAGAGATGATGTTGGATTCCCTAAGTACAGAAGAAGAGATGAAAGAAGAACAATTACTAAGAAATGATCTGTTTTGAATAATTCTTATATAGTTCATTACAATCCAAAACTACTATTGAAATATGGGTGACATATCAATGTTGAGTATACTTGCCAAACTTCTGCTATCAAGTACTTCTTCAAATATGTCCATAAGGGGAATGATAGAGTGACTGCAGCTTTTTTCCAAGGGGATGGATCAGCAAGTAGAAAGGTTTATGAAATTCATAACTACTATGATTGTAGGTATATTTCTGCATATGAAACTTCATGGAGGTTATCTGGCTTTGATATTCAAGTCAAAGAACCTACTGTATCAGATTGCTATTTCACTTGCCTGAAAATCAGACAATAGTATTCCGAGATCATGAAGACATTCTGAAGGTACTAGATAGAGCAGCTGCTAAAAGAACAATGTTGCTATCATCAATAGAGGCAAATACATTATATTCAGAAGCAAGAAATCTGACATATGCTAGGTTTCCAACTAAGTTTGTTTGGAAATAAAAATGATTGATGTGGTTTCCTAGGAAGCAAGGCTTTGCAATTAGCAGAATTTCACATGGACCAGCAGACCAAGGAGAGGATTACTATCTTAGATTGTTGCTGAATATTCAAAAGGGTTGCATGACGTTTGAAGATATAAGGACTGTAGATGGTGTTGTTTATACCTCATTTAAGGATGCATGCTATGCTCTAGGATTACTCCAAGACGACAGAGAATTCATCGATGCTATCATTGAAGCAAGCTCATGTGTTTCAAGTACTTATTTGAGAAGATTATTTGTGGTATTATTGATATCGAATAACATGAGCAGGCTTGACTTTGTATGGGAGAAATGTTGGAGGCATCTTTCAGATAATGTGCTCTACAGACAATAATGAACACATCAATGTCAAGGTAATCATTTTGTTGTTTAAAAAATGCTATGAATTATGAAGGTAATGTTAAAGGTTAAATCATGTTTTCCATACTCATCTACATTTTCATTTTAATGTTGTTGGTAGATTTGTTTCTTGTGAACAAATAAGAAATATTTCTTTTGCAAACATTAAGGAATTACTTCAGTCAAATGGGAGATTTCTAGTAGAATAATCTGATATGCTGCTGCCTTTAGAAGAGATTGTTGCTTTCATGCAGGACATATTAATAATGGAAGAACTAAACTTCAAAGTAGAGGCTTTGTCAAGTGAGTTGGCTGGATACTTGGAAAGCAGTACAGATGAACAACGTAGAGCCTATGATTTAATCTTGAATGCAGTAAATAATGATTAGGGCGGTTTCTTCTTCCTCTATGGTTATAGTGGAATAGGGAAGACTTTTGTATGGAGGACTTTATCTGCAGCAATTAGATTAAAGGGTGGCATAGTTCTAAAGGTGGCTTCAAGTGGAATAGCTTCATTATTATTGCCAAATGAAAGAACTGTCCATTCAAGGTTCAAGATTCCACTCACACAACATCAATGTAACATCAAGCAAGGAAGCCCTCATGCAAGATTGATAGCAAAGGCAAAATTGATTATCTGGGATGAGGCCCTAATGCTAAGTAGATATTGCTACAGAGCATTAGACAAATGCTTAAAAGATGGTCTTAGATTTACTCTATCTTATAATCTTGACTTGCCATTTGGTGGAAAGGTGGTGGTGCTGAGTGGAGATTTTAGGCAGATTCTTCCAGTAATTCCAAGAGGTACAAGACAAGACATAGTCCAAGCTTCTATAAACCCATCACACCTATGGTCTTTCTACAGAGTTCTTAAACTTTCAAAAAACATGAGGCTAATAGTTGATGCTACAAGTATTGATAATACAAAATTAAAAGACTTTAGTGATTGGTTATTGCACATTGGAGATGGTATTGCAGGTGATTCAGATGAAGGTGAAGCTGAAATTGAAATTGAAATTCTAGGTGATATGCTTGTAAGGAATTCTAACATTACTTTTGATGAGTTGATAGATTTTGTTTACTCGGATATGTTGTCAAGTTTAACAAATGTCGAGTATTTCAAAGAAAGGACAATCCTTGGACCTACTTTAGAAATTGTTGGACATGTGAACAATTATATAATGTCTTTCTAGGAGAAGAAAATATTTATCTTAGTTCTGATTCAGTGTGCATTGAGGAAGGGAATATGGAATATGGAATATGGAATATGTATTAGATGCTTTTTCTCCCGAGATATTGAATGCAATAAATTGTTTCGGTCTACCTCCTCATAAGTTAATTTTGAAAGAAGGAGTTCTAGTCACGTTGCTTAGAAACATAGATCAATCCAATGGTCTATATAATGGAACTAGATCGTAGATAAAAAGAATGGGAAATTATGCTATAGAATGTTTAACCCCTACAGGAAACCAGGTTGGTGGGGTTGTAACATCCACCGTTTTTCGCCTAATTATTCGGTTTTATCGAATAATTGAGAATAATTAAAATTTGATTAAGTAATTATTTAGACTCAATTGATTAGTAATTACTTGAGTTTAGATATGAGAGAATTAAGTTAGAGTATAGGAGATTTCATAAAAATTTTATTGAAAACCGATTTACCAATTTAAAGGAAATCGGTAACATTACGGTATTTTAAACTGTCGGAACCGGACCAATAGAATTACAAGCCTAAAACCCTAGAATCTAAGGCTGATAACTCAGCCACTTTGCCCCATAAAAGTGGCGCCACAAGGCCACACTCTATGGAGAAGCTTGGCTGAATTTCAGCCAAGCATTTTGAACCAATCAAATTCAAGCCAAACCTCCCAAAAAGCAATCAGATTTTTTAGCTCCTTTTGACTCCCATTCAGACCACATCCAACGCCACTTTTCTCTCCTCTCATTCAGTTCTCTTTCTCTCTTCTTCACACACCAAAAACTCTAGCCAACATCAAGCCAATTCAAGCCTTGTTCATCCAAGCTTCAAAAATCCAGTACAATCACTTGGAACAAAGGTAGGAGTTTAATAATTGCATCAAATTTATGGTATTGGCTAGCTGAGCTTGGATTATTTTCATGATTCTTGATGTTTTAAATGGATGATTATGATGATATGTGATTGGTTTTGGGCTGTTGGTTTGGTTAAAATCGAATTTGAAGCAAGAAAGAATATAAATAAGAAGAGCTGAGGGGCTGGAGAACCAAAATCCCTCGGCAGTCCGTACGGCGGAGTGTACGGCTCCGCCTAAAATCGATCAAATTGGCTGCAGCCATTTTTATATGAAACTAGACATCTAGGGATTTCCATAGATATATCATATAAGGATTTTGGATTAGAATTGAAAGAGTTATGAATTTTTGAATTTCGACCTAGGGTTTTGACTCTGGCTCTGGGCAGCTTAGGTTGTTTAGGGTAGAACTCAACCTGTACTACTTGAAAATGAGTGAAACGAACTTTTTTAGAAAGCTTACACAGAGGATAATGTCCCATAAAAATTTCAGAATTAGATAAGGTCCCAGTTTCTCCCAGTGCCCCACGCAATTCACCCTATGTCCACATCGGGCTAGAACAGGGCAGTTTAGGAAGGTCCTAATTTGGGGCTTGTAACTCGAGCCCTGCTAAGTCAAATTGAAAAAAAAATTTTCTAAATGAAACTTTGTTCTGTTATCTTTAATATGAGACCAATTTCGTATGATTTGAGTCATTTTTCGATTTTTAGTGGATTTTTACTTTTCGTTACCCGATTCTGGCTAGCCAATGGGCAGGCCGAGATAAAATCTAAATATCTTAAGCTATAGATATCAAAATTAGATGAGACCAAAGAGGTTAGAAAATAGACACATAACACTTTAACATACTCAAATTTGAGGTCCAAATGAGTGAAATAGAAATTATGGCTTGAATTATAAAATCCGGGTTGGTTGAATATGCTGAGGCAGGAATTCTGCCTTAATGAATTTGATGTTGATATGAGTTTAATGTTGGAATATAAATATGATGTTGTGTTCTTTGTGATAAATTGATGTACTGGTTGGCTGGCACTATTCATGGGGAAGCGGACACATTCCGTTATGCTGCCAAAATTTTGGTAGAATCCATTCACAAGTTGTGAATTTCATGATAATACATGTGCATTTCAAGGAAAGTTATGAAAGTGTATTAAGAATCATGTTATTAAGAAAGTTCTATGCTACTTGGGCCAGCCCCGGATAAGAAGTTAAGGGGAATAGATCGGTGGGAAGGTCGGGGAAAGTAAACCCAGCATTCCTGTATAGGAACGAGTTCGATCCTGATAAGCAGACTATTACCCAGGAGTCTAAATGGCCAAGAACTCCCAGGGGACCAAGAGATGGAAAATGATGAAAAGTAAAGGAAAGGTTTATGAAGAAAGGTTCAGTAATGAGTCTACATGACTATATGAATGCATGATTACATGGAATATTTATGCCAAGATGTTTACAGTAGTCTATTATACTTATCTACTGTTGTTGTTCATTTATTCTGTTTATCATTCTATGTATCATTATTTGTAATCTACTCTGTTTCTTATGTCAACTAAAGTAAAACTGAACCTTGCCTCGGATCAGACTTTTTCTTAAACTCATTAAAACAGGTAGCCTAGTTTGAACACTTGCTCTTATAATTAAATAAAAATCGAGGCAACTGAGAATGAATGTGACGTCAGAAGAACGCCATACATGAACCCTACTGAGAATTTCTTGAAATTCTCACCCTGTGTTGTATTTCCGCATCATTCTTAGACGCTGGCGAAGGGCTCAACAGCCACTCCTTTCACTGAGATCTCAGACCTGCAACTTCACTATGACTCCGAGTTGGACTCGTTGGACACAGTCTGCTCCTGCTATTTCTGCCTCTGCTTTGTAGCAATAGGAATCTTACTGTTCCTTTATTTCATCTGCTGTTAATATATATATGTATAAACTGAAGCCTTGGCTTCCAAACTACATATGTACGCATACAGTTGATAATATATCACTTATTCGTATCTTTTCTGTTATGTTATATTAGACTTTATTACGTTTTATAACGCTATTCACGTCAATTAAGTAACAGCGCGCTGCTTCAATGATTTAGTGATAATAGTCACGAGATTTAAGTAGAACGTTAACACGATAATACAGACTACCTAATTTAATGCTATGACTTAAGCATAACATCAAATTAGTAGGATGTTACAGGGGTGATGTTGATACCTACGATGAACATGATTCCAAACAATGAAACTTTTTCGATTAAGTTCCAAAGAAGATAGTTCCCAATAATAGTTTCATTTGCTATGACTGTAAATAAGTCCCAAGGCCAAACATTGTCTACTATTGGACTATACCTTCCAAGACTAGTTTTTACCTATGGACAATTGTATGTGGCATTTCCAAGAGTAAGGACTAAGAATGGCTTAAAAGTTTTGTTGGAGAATCATGGTGGCATAATTGAAGACTACACAATGAATGTAGTCTACAGGGAGATATTTGAGAATATTACTTCCAATGGTATGTACAACTGAAGATATTTTGTTTATTTATTCAACTGCTAATGATACAAGCATTATTCATTATAAAATGTAATTTTGCAGGTAGTTGAGACTGGTGATAGAGTACAAGCATGATGGTTTACAATTGTTTCATGCAATCTTATTTTATGATACTTCTCATAATATTAAATCAATTTTTGCTTTCCATCATTATCAATATGCAGAACAACTTATGGTATTATATTGCAACATTATTTTGTTTATTAAATTTCATTTGTAAATTTCAGATTGAACTATTCTAGCTTTGACATGATCTGTCATTCATAACATTTTGCACAACATATTCTCATTCTACTTTGATCGTGGGAACTTCACTTTTATCAGTTATTCAACAAAGTACAAGCTCCATGTCATTAATTGAGTTCATGAAGGAGTATACAACATTCCTATAAATTATTACTGTAGTAGTAAATAAATTGTTATGGTGATATGTGATTAATTATGCATGCTTATATGACATACATTTTTTCACAGCAACAAGCATAATCAATACTGATACATATTAAACTCTAAATTGCCTATAGTTGACACATAATATTTGCACAATTATTAATTATCTATTTATATCAATCTTTTACATTTAAAATTTCTATCTTTCCATGCATCGTATGGGCAACTACACCGGTAACTATATTAATTAAAAGTTGGACTATACAAAAATATGCTCTAAAATTTTGGCATTTAATTAATCTGGTTTTAATTTAAATTCAACATTGATTTATATAAGTCCACAAAATAATCCAATATGCTTCACCTTTTTGGTAGTGCTTTCCTCTTAAGATAGGCCAATAAGGCAACAACACAATGGTGGCTCCATGTAAAAGGTAGCCCTCCCTTCTAATATCCTATGGCGGCCTCATCTCATCGATAACCTTTCCTCGTAGCATAGGCCATTAATTTAATGGCAGCTCCATTTAACAGTAGGCCTCTCATCTAATATCTTTGGGGCATCTTCACCTAGGCAACATTTTCGCCCAAGTTCTAATATAAAAAGTGCACCAAATGATATGAAGATGCTAATAACAAGAAGCCAAAACCAAAGACAGAAGAATAATAACTACTCATAAAACACCACACTATTGTCAATTTTTTTTATAATGAAAGGTGAGGAAGAAACCAAGCTTCCAAGTCATCAAATTTACTTTAAAATTAATATTTAAACATTAATTCTAATAATTTCACAAAAGTCCAAATTTTATATGCAAATTGGTTAATTTCTTAATAGGTAAAGCACAAAATCATATCAAATTAAGTAATATATGAGTGTATATACACTGATCAAGGATGCAAAACACTAGTTTAATACCTTTATTTATATACTAATATCTAAGTCAAATACTAATTCTACTAATATGAGCTGAACTTCGCTGACAAGAAGACCCATAATGCTAATTAAACAAATCAAGAATATGAGAAATCAGGAATCTTAGGATTTTGTTTACTTCCTCAATTAGATGATCAATTGATCAGTCCACAATATAAGCTTACTACAATTATTAAACCACAATATAAAACAACTCATTTTAATGAAAGTTAAGAAACTTTATAGCTTAATCATCCAAGTAATATTGGTTGCACCTCCCATGAGAAAACCAAAATATAATGCGGCTCTACCTCGTTGATAGCTCTTTCTTCCTAAGATAGGCCAACAACATAGTGGTGGCTCCATCTGATGGATAGCCTTATCCTCTAGTATTCTTGGGCAGCTCCACCTCATTGATAACCTTTTCCTCCTAGCATAGGCTATTTACCTAATGGTGGCTCCACCTAACTTGGTTGTTTTTTGCATTCAGTTAGGAAACCCTTTGCTCCAAGTTCAAATATAATAAGCTGCGCCAAATGTTGTCAAGATGCTAATAACAAGTCAAAACTAAAACTAGAAGAACAACAACTATCATAAAATACCACACTACTAGATATAATTCCCATTTGTTGCATGGATTTGTTTTATATTTTTTTATAATGATTTTTAATAAGATACTTTTGAAAGAAAGACATAATAGCGATTAAAATTAGATATGACAAGAATATATTGAGATTTTTCTTTAATTATTCTACACAATAAAATAGATTGAAAGAATATTGACATTGAAAACTTCATTGTACACAACAATATATCATGATGATTTGATCATATATATATATATATATATATATATATGTATGTATGTATTAGAGGTGACCTAAAGCCACTTTTCCAAGAAAGGCATATGACAATTTAGTGTGAAAAACTCCTGTTTTTTGAAAATAATTTTGAAAATGAAAAATGATGTAAGTGTTAAAAAAAAAAAAGAGTTCAAAATAAGAAATTATTATTATTATTATTATTATTATTATTATTATTATTACACTACTACTACTGCTACTATGCATTATATATTTAATGCATTAGTTTTATAGATTATTACTATCCTTTATTTCAATTATAATTCTTATAACCTATATTTAAAAGGTAATTTGCACTTATATCTTTGAGATTTCATGATATTGCACATACCCCCAAATTTCTACAAATATTACACTCTGCCCCACTCTCCATGAACTTTTGAGTTTCAACTTCAAGGTTTCGACTTCTGATCTTATTATAGTATGATTGTTTCCCATTCGGTAGTGTAAACAATGAAATTGGAAGTCGGAACCTTGAAGTTGGAACTCGGAAAGCATGCACCTACTCCATGGCCCCAACAAATGCCCCCACACATCACTTCTTCCTTGTCTGATGCTTTTCGAGTTTCGAGTTAGTGTCCATGGGGAGTGGGGAGGAGTGTAATATTTGAAGAAGTTTAGGGGTATATGCAATATCATACAATCTCAAAGGGAATAAGTGCAATTTACCCAATTTTAAATTATATAGTTGTCACAATCTAACCGAAGCCATGATCGGCGCATAGGGGACAGGTCCCCTAGTAAGCCTTGATCATACAATTTTCACGAAAATTGGATAAAGTTCCCTTTGTAATTAGGATGATTCCCAAATATAGGTCCTCTACCTACACAATTAAACAATCACACTCATCCATCGGAAATCCAAACATTTTCAGAATGCACTCCTTAGCACACAGCACGATAAAGTATACAATTGCAAATCAGAATCATCACATAATTCCACATACTTGCACATATACATAACTATATATCCTTTTCAACATCCAAATTTATAATTCCAACCAACTCAATACACATTACTCCAACACAAACATCATCATAATCTAACAAGGGTTGGACCCCTGTCTGTAGTACTATGGAGGTACACTTACTAAGAATACAATAACCAATTGAGAAAACTACCAAACATGCTTATTTGTGAAGGCTCATGTAACATCATCTCAAGTACAGTGCTTAAGTCATAATACCTCACCTAGGAGTTGTTACTGTCACTTAATCGGACCTTGTTTGGCAGCGACCTTTGGCCACTTCGCCTCGAAGGGCCTTCTTCGAAACTTTTGAACTATCTGGGGATAACACGGAAATAAATATAGAAGTGAGAATTATAAATTCTTAGTAAAATTCATTAAGAAACTTCCTACTGTGTCATCGTTATTATCTCCAATTGATTTGATTTATTATAAAAAGTGAATACATTATACGAACTATTTTGTTTTATAGTTTGAAAACATATAGTCCGAAGCAGAATTCATTTTATCTCATGCACTTAAGTCACATTGGCAATATTTCATATTTAGAATAAAAATCACTGCATAAATAGATAGAACAAGCTTAGCCTCAATAAAACATGGGATATCATAATAGTGAGCATTGGTATAATTATAATTACATAACACATGTATGGCTGTGCTATAAGCTTTTCTTAACTCGTCACCCCCATAACTTCTCGGTACTTACACTAGGTGGGTCATGCCATACCTTATGTAAGCTCTATCCCCTATACTCACACTAGCTGGGTCATGCCATCCCTCATGTAGGTGAGAGGAGCATACTTTGGGTCACTTTCCCTTTTGAAAGATCACACCTTTAGTTTACTTTCTTTACTTGTCACACATATTCCAGAGTATGATCGCCATGTCATACTCCATTGGCGTATGATCACCATGTCACACTCCTTAGGAATATATTCATCCTGCCACGTTCCAGAGTATGATTGCCATGTCATACTCCATCAGAATGTGATCGCCATGTCACATGCCTTAGGTTGTGGGATCATCATGCCACATTCCAGAGTATGATCACCATGTCATACCCCCATCAGAGCGTGATCGCCATGTCACTTTCCTTAGGAATATGGGACCTTCCTTATATCTTTCAACTGTCTTCATAGGGAGGGACCCAACGTGCAACTGCCTCCGAGTAAAGGGACCCACATCTTTATCCTTTAACTGCCTTCACAAGGAGGGATCTCATAACTGCTTCCAGGTGAAGGGATCCATATTTAATATATTCATATCCTTTCATTTTTATACATAATCATGCATAGACATTCTGAATACACTCATACATATACTTCATCATTTATTTTCATATATCCTTGCATACATGATTTTCACATACATATTCATAACACATAAAGGCTCATAACTTCCTTACAATTCTACCGAAAATTTAGCAGCATAACAGATCAGATCTGTTTCCCCATGAATAGTGCTAGTACTCAGACAATCCATTTTACAGAAAATTCACAGTATCTCATTCACCATTCAACATCAATTTTATAGGAATATTAGTTGCATTTAAAGCATCACAATTCAACATCAACCTCATAGGAACATTAGTTGCATTTAAAGCATAGTTGCTGTCTTAGCACTTTCACTCAGCCCAGTTTTTGTAAATTAGGCCATAATTTCTATTTAATTCATCTGGACCTCAATTTTGGAACCTCAATTTTGGACATGTTAGAGTATTATGTGTCTATTTTATAGTCTCATTGGTCCTATCTCATTTCGACTTGTATAGCTCAAGATATTCGAGTTTTATCTCAGCCTACCCTGTAGCTAGCTGGGATTACACACTTAAAAGTGAAAATCTGCTAAAAATTGAAAACTAGCTCAAATCATATAAAATTGGTATCATATTAAAGCTAATAGGACAAGCTTTCATTAGCATTAAACTCCATTTCATTTGCTTTAGTAGAGCTCGAGTTATAAGCCCCAAAACTTGACCTTCCTGAACTATCCTGTTTTGGCTTGGTTTGGACATAGGGCAACTTCTTTGAAATATTGGGAGCAAATGGGACCATATCAAACTCAGAATCTTTTTATAGAATGTTCTTCTATGTGTAAGCTTTCCAGAAAAGTTAGTTTCACTTAATTTGGAGTTGTATAGGCAAGTTATGACCGGAACAACACAGTCTGCCCATTATCAACTTCTAAAATCTAGGTCGAATTTCTAAAATTCATATCTCTCTCAATACTAATCCAATAGCCTTATATGATATATGTATGGAAAGCCCTGAATGTCTATTTTCATATAAAAATAGTTTCATCAAAATTAAATGGCTGTAGGTAGAGCCGTACACTCCGCCATACAGACTACCGTGAGGTTTCTTACCTGGACAGCATCCCAATCCTTTACTCCTCCTAGTTTTCTTCTTCTAACCTTAATTCCAACTCAAGATCTCATATTAATCCAACCATAATCTATCATATACATCCAATATATCATCAAATAATTGAGGAAAAGTGGAATCCCATATAGCCATAGTTCAAAGAAATTAAGAATAGAGAGTGAATCCTACCTTCTTTAGATGTGATCTTGCTAAATTTGAGTTCAGGTTGATGGAACCTTGACAAAGCTTGAAGATTTAATGGAGTAGGTTGGGAGGAGAAGAGAAAAAGGTAGCTGGAACAAGAGGGAGAGGGAGGCACAATCAACTGAAGGGAAGAGGGAAGGAATATGTTCTTAAGGCTTTGAGGAAGTAGTTGGAGTTGGGGACTCTAATTGGATGATACTTAGTGGCTAATTTTCGGCCATGTCTCCCTCTCTTTGTGGCCAAGTTTTTCTCGAACTCGTTTCCCTTCTGTCTAAAATCGGTCTCCATTTTGCTTTAAGTTGGAAATCGTGTTCATTTGATGTGAATCGGGATCAACTCGGAGGTTAGGAATCGTGTCCATCTTCTTTGAAACTTGGAAGTAAAGTCAGATATCGAAAAATCATGCAACTTGGAAATAAAGTAGGGTATTGGGAATCACCGATTTTATGGGAAACTTGAAGACGAAGTAGGAAGTCAGAACTATAATTATGGATATCGGAACCTATGTTCATTCTAGACCTAATCGTGGAACTTGGAACTTACGAAACACAAGTTTCGGAAGACGAATTGTGGCCTTTAGTTGGATATTGGAAATCACACAGCATTCAAATCATGTTATAATCGAAGGTCAAAGATGAGACTATGAAATGTACTCGGAAGTCGGGGTGTTAACATGAACTCGGAAGTTAGTTCCAATACATAAAACCTTATACATGAACCTCGGAAGTTGAGAACTAGACGCTTTAAAATTCATTACATGAACTCGGCCAGATGTTAAACCTTCTGTTCCGAGAAGTCGGAACTTATATACCCTCGGAACTCTTCAATATCGGAAGTTGGTCATCAGCTCATACCCAGGAACATAGCTCTTGGAAATGAAGTCGGAGATCGGAACTTGTGCCTATTTTAGTTGAATTTTAATTAACTTCAATTATTTATATTTTTAAAAATAATCTCGTGGATGTTACAGCTCACCTGAGAAGAAAGAGTTATAATTGCGCACCAAGAGTGTCAACTCCCCAATCTGCACCTATATTTGAAAAAAAGAGAGAAACCATGGGATGAGTTTATGTAACTTAGTAAGAGACAAGGCAACCTTGAACCTTATAAGTCAATGTACATATAAAAATATAATTTCAATTTAATTTAAAAACCATAGGAAATATCTAATAGGATAATCTGTCAGGAGTCACATTTAGATGGCCTTACCTTCATGTGACCCTGTAATCCATCATACACCACTTTCTCCAGTGGCCGTATAATATCCGTCACGCACCACACTATGTGTGTGGCTGTGTAATATCTATTACGCTCCATTCCTTTGAGTGGCTATGTAAATGATAATCCAAGGTGCACTAGGGCTAACATCTACTACCGTTAGCAAGAAGATCTTGTTATAGATGTTCCTAATCCCTTTCATTATTTATTATGCATCAATTTTCAATAATTTATCACAAATACCTGTCATTGACTCATGTACAATATTCTAAAAATAGACAAAAATCAAGTCAATGGTAGTCTATCTACTCATAGTACACAAGCCTAAGGGAAGATATCAATTTTTTGGAGCCATAGAGTTATGAGAATATTCTTGGGAGTAGCTAGCACCACAACCATAATAATTTATCTACACAGTAGCTATGAACATAAGAGATTTACATTAGACATCCTCAAACTCAAAATTCCCAAATTTCCTAACCTAAGGTTTGGAAGAAATCTTTAATCTAAGTCAAAATTGAGATTTTCAGAAAGAGAGAAAGGAAAGGTGTAAGAAATTACGCTTAGCAAGCCAATGGAGATAAGAAAGAAGGTGGATTTTGAGATTTTCCTCCTCCAAACCCTAAGGTCACCAATGGTGGAAGTAGCGAGAGAGAGTGGCAGATTTGACGATTGTTTGGAGTAGATTGAAGTGTTTAATGTGTGTTTTGAAGCGGGCTAAGTAGGAAGATTTGATATGGAAGTAGAGGATAAGGAAGAGAGTGAATTTAGAGAGAGAAGAGAAAGTTTCAGGTAGAAGAGAGAGAAAGAAAACGCAAGAATGAGGAGAAAGAAAGTCCCTAGATGTTATATAATCCTCTGGTAATCGATTACAATTCCTTATAATAGATTACCACGAACCTAGATATTTGTAATTGATTACAATTCCTTGTAGTCGATTACAATTATGAAAATCTCAACCCAAGAGCATCTAGAATGGTAAGGAACCTGTTTCAAACAATTGTAATCGATTATAATTCTTTTTAACAATTACAATTATGAAAAACCCAATAGTAGGACAGACTCAGAGCAGACTCACAACCTGGGGACATGGTGTAACATCCCCAAATTCTTATCGTGCTAAATTACCTCAGTAACCCTGAGTAATTAGGTACTTAATGAGAAATTATGAGATTAAGGCTTAATTAAGGGATTAACAATGCGTTTATGAGTTAAATCTGATGATGAAAGTCAAGAGACTACTTAATCAAGATTAGATAATCTCTAATTAAGCAAGTTAGAGCCTTAATAGCTTAATTAAGCATTAATCACCCTTAATTAGTTTAATCAAGTTTAATTAAGGATAATTAAGCTAAATCATAAGATTAATTTTTGTTAATCATGTTCTTGTCTGTTGATCACTAATCCTTGCTTAATCATGTTAATTAAGTTGCAAGAGCACTTAATCACATAATTAAATTTAAATTTAGTCAACTAGATAATAAAGTAAAGAGTGATGTCACTAAAGCATAAAACATTAGACAAGAGTGCTTTATGTAAGAGTAAGAACTTGATTTGTTCGCCCATCATCCAATTTGTCTCCCTAAACCTTAATTAACACAAAATTAAGAAAATATCTCCCTCCCTCTCTCCATACAACCTACGGCCAACACACACACAAACACACACATTCACTTTTCATTTTCAATTTCTATTCTCTCTCTAAGTTTCCTACTCCTCCAACTTCTCCCTATATTCTCTCTTCTTCTTCTTCATCTTCTTCTTCTATTCTCCACCTTCATAACCAAACCTTTTTTCACTTAGCCCTTCAAAGACCACATCTTTTGGTCTTTGAAGAAGAGATCTAAACACTATAAGCTTCATTTTCAAGAGAACTCAAGAGCTTTTCCTTCCTCCTTGCAAACCCGCCACCATCTTCAAGGGAGGAACCACCATCATCATTTTCTTCTTCTCTTGTAGTAGCGCCATTTTTAAGTAGAGGTAGTGATCTTCACTCTTTTACTTTTTTTGCTTAAGAACGCTTGAAGTTTCCTTCTTCTCATGACCAAGATCTTCAAGTGAAAACTTGAGAAGATCTTTCATGCTCTTCATGAGCAAAAGTTTATATTTTTGGTAAAATATGTTCAGGTTCTTGTTCATGAGTGTTCTTGAGCTCTTGAAAAGTTTCTTTCTTAAGTGCGTTAAAGTTTCTATTTTTCTTTCTTGATGCATGAGATCTTGATGTTTCTTGTGAGTTGCTTGAAAAAGACTGATGTTCTTGGTGGTATTTTGTTTAAAGTTTGTTCCTTTTCTTATGATGAGTTTATGATTAAAAAAGTTTCATTTTTACATGTTTTTCATGATTTGATAAGACTATGAACATTGAAAGAGTTTAAAGTTCAAAAAGTTTGCTTCTTGATGCATAAAAAGTGGTGCAAGTTTTGGTGTCTTCATGAAGTCTTATTTTGTTTTGTTTTGAAGACAAGACTACATGTAAAAGTCTATGCTTTTTGAAATATGAAGCCTTGTTAAGTTATAAAAATGCTATCTTGTCACTTTATGTCTTCGAAATCAAACTTTGAAGACAAGACCTTTCATAAAGTTTCAAACTTTAGTCAAAAATGAAACCTTTAAGTCATAAAAGTATTGTTTTGCAACCTTTAATTCATAAAGTTTAGATCTTGAGTCAAAACAATGCTTAAAAGTGTTGACCTTTATAAAGATCAAGACTTTCTAACTTTAAAGTTAATGTTTTATATTCTTAGTTCATAAAGTAGGAATTTTTTAGACTTTAAGACAATTTTAAATCATAAAGTTAAGACCTTGATAGTCTTCGAATAATTAAAAGTGTCAACTTTTATAAAAAACAAGATTTTTTAGTTCAAAAGCTAGTATCTTGTATCGTTATTTCATAAAGTTTAATCTTTAAGACAAGAATATAGTTTTGGAGGCACTTACTTTTATAAAGAATAAAACTTTATAACTACCTTATAAAGAATGATAACTTTTATAATATTTAAGACAAGACCTTATTATGTTAATAATAAAAGCTTGAAACTTTGCAACTTGGATAAGTTAAAAATCACCCTTGGTGATTAGTGAATATGGTGTCGTTGGGTTCATGAGTGTGGTTATGCATTGTCACGACCGAAGGAGTAGAGGGATCTCGAACTCCTTGGGAGTAGAAGTATGATTAGAGCCTCTAAGCATACCATGAACCTAGGAATCACTAAGTGCGCTATCTCAAGGATAGGAAACAACCATCTAACTTAATAATTTGAATAAGTGTTCCATAAGACATGAACTCAAGTAAAGAGTAATTTCACATAAGAACTAAGTAACTAAAAGACCACATACATATATTTTAACCATGTGATTCTCTCATGAGTGACCACGGGAAATCACATGATGACTCATAAGATTCTTTACAAAGAATAACACAACTATGAACCCCTTTAGGGTATGAATGTATGATGCCATTTGGCATGATGAATGACAAGTTTTGATTGAGCTTTGTCTCATGATTGAATGATTAGTATAATGATATGATATAGATATAATGGACTATTAGTTGAAAATTGTGATTGGCATTTTGGGGAAGCTCCAGTTTAGCCGTTATGCTGCCGGATTTTTGCCAAAATTATGGACTTAGTCATATTATGGCATGTGTTTAGTCAAAGAAGTATTATGCATGTAAAGTATAATGATAAGAAAAGAAGTAATGGAATATGACCTTTTCCTCACTTCAGAGAAGTGAGAGACAACGATCTACAAAGACTCAAGGAACCTCTATGAGTGATGCAAGGGTGACATGGAGGACCCTCCAACTTAGAGGTAACCAATATCGGCTTAATCTGATTTGGTTAGTACTGCATGGTGACAGTCACGGAATGAGCTCATGTCTAAAAGCAGTCTATTTCAAAGGAAAGTAAAGAAAATTAAGCACGTGCTAAAAATGAAAGTAAAGTCAAGTATAGCCATGGTTAAGTCTATGAGGTTGTATCTTTGCATGTATTTATATTGTCCATTTGCATTATGAATGTTTGTTCTATGCCTTCGCATGTTTGTTTAGTTATGATGATATAGTAATGATGTTAAGTTTAAAAGCAACCTGCTTTGGGGTTTAAGTTTGCAAAATCATTAAAATTGAATCTATACCTACCCACTATTTTTATAATTAAACTCGAAGTGGCTGGGACGATGACGATGATACAGTGTTTGTCTAGTCGCGATCCTAGTGAGAAATCTAGTATTTCCCACTCCTACATTTCTGTGTCATCTTCAGAGGATGCCGATGTCAGGCACGGTGGTGATCTTCATTGAGTTTCCAGTATGGTGTTGGTGCTTCGACCCGGTGCTGAATGCCTTAGTGATGTCTGCAAACGCAGTGATCTACATCTTCCATCATTGTCCGTTTCAGACTCCAGTGATGAGCCCATTTTTCCGACCACATCAGCTATATGGCGACGTTACCCTGGATGACATCCGTCCTTACTTTTAGCCGCCGAGATACCCCACTGACGATGAGATCGGCTCGGATACCCATTTGACTCCGACCGTTTCATTGGATTCTGACCCTTCAAAGTATCATGCAGAGATGGACCCATCTGAGCCTTCATACTCGTCTATGATACATCTGACGTCTAATTCGTCTTCTTCAGCAGCTCCTCATCGCACTCCACCTCCGGTTCGTGATCACAGGTTCATTTGTACTCGTACGGTGCCTCATGGGCATGGGCATGTTCAAGGAAGTAGACGCGGTGATGTTGCTCCCAGTGGTTTCAGGAACGGTTTTCTCCCGCTTGATGAGTGATGTGGTAATTGCATGCGGAGCCAAGCACAAGGATAGCCCTTTTTGGGTTATAGTTAAAGGGTTATCATTTTATTTTCTAGCATGCTTGGGCAGTAGGAATTTCTAATGTATTTTCTTTTATCTTGTATTTGGTAGATTTCTTGTATAGGGCCGACAGTAGGTATCGGACCTATCATTATCTTTATATATGACTGCTAATAACACTATTATTATATTAAATATGAATGGCCGTGGAATGAATGTTATGTTTATCTAAGCCATTGTTATTCTTGTCGCTTCTGTTTCTTTAGTTGTGCTGTATGTATAAGATAGCGATATTTATATTATGCATTCCCGATACGCTCATGGCTCTTGGTTTTCAAAACATTTTATTCGTTATCGTTCAAGAAAAAATTTACCCCCTATTTCATTACAAGTATTTTCAAATGGTAATGTTTGTTCCGCAAGCAAAAGTAACAACTAATAATTCTATAATACGACTTTAGTATAGTATGAGACTATTAGGGTGTTGCACATGGGTATCATACACTTATTTACGTTTAAGAGTTAATGTCCTCTTTAATTTTATTCTCCATTAACTTTAAAATATAAATATAAATAAAGAAATATCCTCCATTTGAATTTAAGAAAAATATCAAACAAATCAAAATCTATAAGGATCAAAATCCAACTTTTGGGTTTTAGTACAATTCTCCAAAAATTTATGTTTTTAAAAACTTATGGGTTGAAAATGAAGAGGTTACCCATTTCCTAAAATTCGTTAAAAATCGCCCTTTAACTCATTAATATCTAGGGAACCATTACTTGGATTTCTAATCTTAAGAAAATATCTCAATCCTATAGCCCTCCAAGGAGGCATAGGGTTTAGACTTAGAATTTTTTTGAGGATCCGATATCGACAGATAAATACAACTCATGCTAGGGTATTACAATAGTAATAACTTTTTTATGTAATTTATCCTGCTTAAGTTAGGATCAGAAACAAAAGTACAGAAGTCGGTAGACAAAGAGAAGAAAGTACCTTGTGCTTGTGGTGAGCTTTAATGTGAGCGGTAACTAGGCGTTATTAATGGATCTATAAATCTATGCGACAATGTTCACAGAAGTAGTATCAAACTTCACAGGCCTTTCAATTTTTTTTTTCTCCTTCATCCTTTGAAGTCGACGTGTCATCTGCGACGATTTTGCATCAATTGGCCAGGAGTTTAAGTTGGCTCTAAAAGCAAGTTCCTTTCAATTTTATGATTATATATGTACTCAAATATTATTAATAATGAATAAAAAATACATCCAATCATTATACGCACTATAATTATATTTAATATTTCTAATGATATAAGCCTTGTGATTTATACTATTATTTTTGTTTTATTTGCTACCATTATAAATCGTAGGCCTCAATTATGTTATTATTATCATTCTCTATGTTTATTGATTTGACTAATTTGTGTGGATATTTGATTCAATTTTTTAATATTTTAAGCAAATACTCATATACGAAGAACTTTAAATTTTAGCATAGAATATATGGCCATCACTATAGACTTTAATATCTGAATTCGTTTTTTTATTTGATTTTCAAATTTTATGGATGAAAGTAGAGGGAATAAGTACAGATAAATATCGTATGTAAGCAAAGCTGTCACATATGCACAACTTGGCAAATTTATTTTCCATTTTCTCTACCTTAATATATTATTGAGTTGTTATTATAGATGTTTTAGCGGTAGTTGGGTTGGGAATGGTTGAGCGATAGCAATCTCCAAGTAATAATCGTTTATTTACGTTTAAAAAATTTAAATAGAACAAAACCCAACAATAAATGCAATTATTGCATGAGAAATATTGAGGGGACTCACTTTTTGTGGGACACCATGCCAACTCACCACTCATCCACCATTGGATAGGGTGTGGACTCCACTTAAATTAGGTCCATATCCCATCCAACGGTGGATGAGTAGTGAGTCAGCACGGTATCCCAAAAGAAGTGAGTCCCTCTATCATTTCTCTTATAGTATATACACACACACACACACCCACACACACACACACACACACACACACGTAGATTGGCATTTTTTTTTTTAAATGAAAAGGGAGGAAGAAAAAAACGAAAAGTAGGGCCTATAAGGTAAAAAAGAGATCCATGAACTCAAACAACAAAAAGGAGTAATTATGGTCGAGCAGAATCATACATCATTCATGCTCCTATCTTAGGAGTTGAAATATCTTTAAGGAATCGAGTGAATAAGTATCCGAGAGAAATCTAGCACTAATTAATAAAGGATTCCTTCCCTTCAATTAAGTAGGTAGATTTAATTAAAATTCAAGAAGTTAATACTCTTTGGGATCTATGTGAAATCGGATCCCTAGTGCTTATCCCCATTGGTTTACTATCTTTCTTTTAATTGGTTTCTTGTTATTTTACCTTCTCTAATCACTCATTTGCAATCTAATCATCTTTTGGTTAGCCTAAATAGTTTCAAGTTGGGATTTGCAGTAGTTGGTTTAATCAATTCTCATGGGAATGATACTCTACTCATCACTTTATTACTTGATTGGTGTAACATCCCTAATTTCTCTAAGCTAATTATCTTATTATTAATAAGTGATTTGAATAAATAGTAAATTAATTAAGGATTAATTCACTAAGTAAATCAGCAAAAGATTGGTAATTAGAAAAAGTCAACTAAAATGTCAATATAGTTAAGGGAGGGACAACAAGGTAATCTTGCTAAACCAGCTTGCTAAAAATTAAATGTTAAAAATTAAAAATTAAAAATATGATGGTGGCCCGAATCAATGAACGCCCATGACTAAGCTGAAATTGGAAACCGAAACTCCTCACAAACATCCAAACTCGAAAAACCACCACTCCTCGCATTATGGGGCATGAATCTCAGAACTCAAGTTAGTTGAAACAAAAAATTTGAAATAACCAATTTGAGTTTGAATGGTAATGGCTTAAATCTAGGAACAAACTCAGAAACCGCCACTTCTTTCATTATGGGGCATGAATCTCAAAACTCAAGTTAGTTAAAATAGAAATTTGAAATAACCAGTTTGAGTTTGAATGGTAATGACTTAAACCTAGGAACAAACTTGGAAACTACCCAAAAACCCTTAAAAACCAATCTGCAGCCCCCTCTTTTTTCACTCTTCCATTTTGCCACCCTCTCACTCTCACTTAACTCGCAAACTCCTTTCTTCTTCTCTTGTTCAACCCACGACCTCAAGTGTTGTTGGAGAAGGATCCCACAACCTTCAAAACTCCATGCTCTTTGTTAGATCACCCCTCTAAGATAGGATTCTTATCCTCGCTTTATTTGTTCTTGCGAGTCATAACATATGAGTAGGGACTCTAGTCTTTCCATGGCTAAGAGCACTTATCCGTATTAAAAATTTATTTGCGATTTGAAATCTTATGTTGATACCTTTAGAGCACATCTTAATCAACCAAGATTTTTCTATTTGGATTCCTAAAAGATCTAATTGGTTCAAAACTCCCCCTTGATGTTTCTAAAAGATTTAATCGGTTCAAAACACTCCCTTGATGTTTCTAAATGATTTAATCGGTTAAAAACTTCTAAAACCATGAAAATGTACTCTTGTAGTAGAGAGAAACACTTTTAACTCATAAAGCATATAATGATTTTGTATATGATTTCATCTCAAAAACTGGAAGAAAATTATAAACCTACAACTGTTTAATATAACGTCGGAAGTTAGAAATCTAGTGAACATAAAACTTATTCATACAATCTTGGAAAATCGATCATAATTTAATGTCGGTAGACGGAAACCTAGTGAACATAAAACTCTTATTCATATAATTTCGGAAGATTGGTCATAGCCTAAAGTCGAAAACTAATAAACTAGAAAATATAAAACTTTTATTCACATAACCTCGGAAGATCAGCTATAGTTTCATCGCGGAAGTTGGTCACCTAGTAAACACAAAACCCTTATTCATATAATCCTGGAAGTCAGTAACCAGTAAATATAAAACCCTTATTCATATAGTCCTAGAAGTCGATAACTAGTAAACATAAAACCATTATTCACATAATCTCAGAAGTTGGTAACCTGGTAAGCATAAGACCTTCATTTATATAACCTCAAAGATGGGTCCTAATTTAATCTCAGAGATAGATCATGAATTTTAACCCTGGAAGTCGGTAGATCAAACAAAATCAAGTTAAAAGCTCACAAGACAAACTACGATTAAAGATAAAATTTAAATTCAAAACTTCCACCTAATTATGTAACTTTTGCTCATAAGACTCTGCTGTGTAATCAGTTTACAACTAATTACCCATGCATGAATGAAATTATGAAGAGATGGTGTTAAGTTTATATGTGACCTTTGAGATTACATGCCAAGTTGATTTATAGTGTTTAATGCTATATATGAATGCTTATGAAGTTTGTATATTTGTCATGAACTATGATATTGATGATTATGTCTGTTGGGATTCATAGGGCATTTACATAGTAAGAAGGAAAAAGTAATAGAGTACATGTTTTGCATTAATTTAACCAAGAAGAAAAAGAACTAAGGGTATGATCCTTCCACAAAGGGAGGTGACCTCCAAAGACCAAATAATGGATTTATCTTTCCACAAGGGATGGCGATAGGCTTTTCCTCCTCTTGCGTATGGGAACCCCAAGATGGCAATGGCCATGGTATGAACTTATTACCATTCTCAGAGGCACAAAGCCTACTAGGGTGGACCAAGTAATAAGACTTTAAAGAAGTTAAGAAAGTCAAGAGGCACAAGGCCTACTAGGGTGGACCAAGTAATAAGACTTTAAAGAAGTTAAGAAAGTCAAGAGGCACAAGGCCTAAGATCAAGTTTACTAAAGTTGCATTAAGTATATGCATGTATTCTTATTTCGGCATTGTTACTTATTTTGCACAATTATCAAGTGATATGCTCTAGACTTATGTAAAGGGGTATGTCCAAAATGAACCTACTTAGGATAATCACGTTTTCAAACTTAATCAAATAAATTGATTGTATGTATACCTTTTCCTAATAAACCTAAAGTAGCTGGGATGATAACAAAGACATACTAGTTATTGAGTTAGAATGCTAAGTGGTATTATGATGGAGCGCGTGGCACCATAGTGGTGGTGACCACCACTATGACTTAAACGCTACTATATTTGGGTCGACTCAACACTGTAGCTGAGATGTTGGAAATGGTAGCACAAGAATGGGGGTTGAATCTTGCTTTAGATAAAAATTTCTATACCTGAAACTTTAATGAAAGAACTTTCTTGAGTCCAAGACATGGAATGTGGAAGTGATTTGGTTAGTAATAAAAGTTGTTTTACTTACAAAATTTGTTCAAATAGGATTATCTTATGCACACAGATTTATATACAAGGTAAAGACAATTAATGAAATAGAAGGGATAAAGATATCACACAGTAGAGTTTATAGTAGTTTGGCCAACCAATTGCCTACGTCCAGTTCCCAACACTTTGTTGAGAATTTTTACATAATGAGTGTTCTTCGTCCAAGCCTCTCCAAGCTTTTACAACTGAGTAGTCTTTCTTAAGCCTTTCCAAGCTGACACAAACAAGTGGTCTTTCTCAAGCCTCTCCAAGTTTTTACAAACAAGTAGTATTTGTCTTAGCATCTCTAAGCTAAATGAGTAGTATTTATCCTAGCATCTCCAAGCTCACACTAACCACTATCAGGTCTAGTTACAAGAATTTGATATATTAGTTTGTGTTTGGACATTCAGACCAAATCTCTCTTCAGAGTATGATCAATTATGTATAGTGAGTGTATGTCTTCTCTAGATTCTCAATGTGAGAATATTATCTATTACAAATTAGTAGAGAAGATTTTCAAATAGAAGTTACAATATGTAACTTTTTGGAGACTTAGAAAGTTGGGAAAGTTGACGGATGAAAACTTTTACAGCATAGCAAATGTTCAAACAGCGTAACTTTTCTCTTCTTTGATGTTCAGCTTTATATAGACTTCAAGATATTACCATTGAAGCTTGTAGATCTTGAGCTTTGTACCTCCTTGATCCACTAGTCTACAACTGGAAAAAGAAAACACAGTTTTCTTCTTGAACAAGTAGAAATGACATAGAAGAGGAAAAATAGCATTGAAGTGTTCACCAATTTTTTAGACTTGCCAGTGCTTCTTTTGCATCTTGTCAAATCATATTTAACTATTTGAATTTATCAATGGATTGTGTAGAAGAAGCTTTGAAGGTGAGGTACTTCATGAGAAGCATGTTTATGATGATTAACCTTTTAGGCAAAGTCATCCTTCTGAATGAACAGTAATCCTTCTCATGACGCATTTTCCATTTTGAGGCTATAATTTCATCCTCCTAAACTTTTTGCCTGCTTCTTAAGTGAGAAATCATATGAACCACAAAGTGTTTCTTCCAAAATAAGTATACTCAAGAGAAGTACTATGGATAAGACACTTTGTTTGGTTCAGAAACCATTTAAGCACGAGATAAATGATTTTGCTCACAAAAGAATACGTTTAACCTCCACAAATCATTCACAGACAAAAGATTTACTTAAAACTTGATTTGGTGTTCATCAAAGCCTTAAAGTTTGAAATATCTTAAGCTATGAGACGGTTTTAAAAGGGCACTGGGGCTTATAATCTCCTCCTTTTTGATGATGGCAAATCAATATGTAAGAAAAGCCTTTTAACAAATTTCATTTTAGAATAGCACGATTTGTTGTTTGAAATAAATTACTTTCTGAAGCAAGTACGAAATAGACATGCCTTTCATAAACTTCAGTAGTAATTAGAATTAACCAGAGTAAGCATTAAGTATCAGAGCAAGGATAGAGAAAATTAGAGAATTTAGTTCAAACTAGATAAATAGAACAAACATGCAAACTGTTTATTATTGACAAAACAAATTATATAATCTATTAGAGACATGATAAAATAACTACACAAATTACATGATTCAAGGAGTAAGATGATCGGCTTAGAACCATTATAAGCTGTTAGTGCAGATTAGTTGAAACAAAGTAATAAAAGCACCTATTAGAATAACAAGTTAACAATGATATCAGAACATATAATAGCACACAAAATTTCTGAGTATGAGTAATAAACAAAATGATACAATATCAGAGCAATAATATACTGACAGAGATAAGGGATTAGAGCATAAGATATCATTGCATAAACATCAATGAATTGATATCAGAGCATGAATATGATAATGTAGCAAAAATTGAAATGATATAGATTGATATAAATGAATTGTTTAGAATGATAACTTGAAAATTAAACACAACAAAATATGTTCCTAGAATACAAAATAATAAAGTCCTAATACTAGTATGGGTGATATGCAGTAGTAGCTAAAAATTTTTTTAACTTAGTCCTAACTCCCCCTAAAAATGTGCTCCCCTTCAGCATAAGCTTTTCTTTAATCTTCTCCCCCTTTGACATCATCAAAACAAGGTAAGGATGTGGGATTATAAAAGAGCCATTACTGATTGCCTTTTCCTTTTTGAAAAGCCTTTAGAATCTGTAGCATAAAGTTTTCCATTTTGTCCATTCTTCTCTCTAGTGCTTGCTGATGAGCTTGAAGTTTAGTCTAATTAGCCATCATTATGTGTTAGTTAGCTAGCAGTAAATCCATTTGGACTTCAGCAGCATCAGGAAAGGTTCCTGCATTTGAAGGGGCTCTAGAAGGTAGTTTCACAGTGTGGTGGCTTTAACTGGCTGAGGACAAAGCATGTTCAGAAATAGCAGGAGTAGTTGTTCTCTCAAATTTAGGTGTTGAAGTCAACAATAGCAGTGTTTGGGTAGTGATAGAGGTTACAAGAATCTCTTGAGAGGCTGTAATAGTGGCTAGATAGGGCATTAGAGTGCTTTGAAGTGCATCTTCTAGTTTAGAAACAGCATCTTGATTTCTAGCTTTTGTCACCAGAGCAAGTATTCTATCATGCTCAGTTTTTTCTAGTGTAGACTAAGCCCTTTCAACCAATGATCCTTTTTGACTCAAAGGCATCAATGATAAGCTTCAAGGTTGAACAGCAAGGTATTTTTATATCTTTTCTGGTTCCTCAAAAGGTAAGATAACCTTTCTCATCTCAGAAGGTGGATTTACTTGTTCAACGACCACGTATTGCTGGTCCACCTCCAAGAAGTATATGAGCTTCTAGTACCTCCAGATGAGGCACAAACTCTAGCAGCTCTATATATCTGTTTTTGTAGCCATGCCTCTTGTCTCAACCTATTTTCTGCTGCTTCTAGCAATGCCCTTCTAATAGGAGAAGGAATGGATTCTCTAGAGGGTTCCATAGGGGCTTTCTTCATTGGTCTCTTGCCTTTCCTCTTGATCTCAGGGTCCTCATTCTTATTTGAAGCTTCTACTTCAGCTTGTTGCATTGGTTAGTCTTGAGGATTCGGTTCCCTGATAATAATCCCTTTTTCAACCTGTCTAAAAGCTCTACTTTCAAGTCTTGTAGGTGCAGTAGCATTCATGCGTTGTGCAATAACTGCAAAAGTCTCACCAGATCGATCCTTCTCTTGGTCATGAGATAGTCCATGACCATTTGATCAACTTCTGTCATGACATCTGTGTTACCACTCCTTGGTAGCATAGTATGTTAGACCACAGAGTAAATAGCTCTGACGTGCGTAAGTAGATGAGAAGTGTGAATATCCATTACATGCGTATGTCTCGTACCGGTGAGAACTTCAACAACATCTTCGTCTGTGACTCCAAGATCTTCCTACCACTTCTCATGAGCCCTGTAGAGAACCCCATCATTTGGAGTGTTGGTGATTTGTGCAATATCTAAAGGCAATACTTGTATCTCAAAGTTTCCAACAATACTCCTTAGTGAGTGTTATCCTTATTAGTAGGAACAAGAGTACTATAGAAGGCAAGACCAAACTAGTGAATGTATCTTCAAAGATGCGCAAGAAGTGGCTCCATCCTTGGAACCTGAAAACCTCAAATACTTTAGGGAGAGTTGTGAAATTTCTAGAAAGAAACTCCTTCCTCTAGTAATGGTTCTCCTAAAGAAGTTTCTTTGGTAGTTGTTCTGCATATCTTCATCGTCGAAGATATATGGGACGCTTGAGTCTCCCTTTTTCCAGTCATGGTGAATATCAAAGGTTAAGGCTTTGAAAGAAAATGGAAAATATGTAGATTAGGTATGAATGAAGAAAAGGGGAAATAGAAGAGTTGAATGCTTGAATGAAGAAGATGAACAGTGAATGGTTTCTCTATGACTTGGGAAATGAGAAGTTTCAAAGTGAAGAAGATGATTTGATGGTTGATTGGTTTAAGAAAGTGACTTGTGATTAAAAGGATGTTTGAGAAAAAAAAAAAAGACACTATTTCAGAATGAGTGAGGCTTTTGGTTTTCACTCTTCGTTTGATCATGGGAATGTGTCAAAGTGGATTTTACCAATTAGGCCTATGTTTCAAAGTCTTTAAAACTTCTGCATAGCTCAGTTTCTAATTTTAGATAGAAACTATCTTTCTGGTAAGATGAACCCTTCTGATCCCATGAATTTTATCTATTTTCTAAATAGAAAATTCTGATTACTTCTTTCTGAACCAACACTGAGCCCATCTTTCTTAACTTAATCTTCATATTATTTTAACTCAATCAATTCTATAAACTATTTTGAATTCATCTTTTTGAACCAAATTTCAATTTTTCTTGATATGATCCTTTTGAACAACCTCTAAGCTTTGACATTTAGGAACTTTCTCCAGAAAGCAAATCCATTTAGGACACAGCAATCTCAGCTTTAAGCTTTAGCTTAAGATGGGAACTACATATCCGATATGAATATATGTTTAGAAGCTAGTCATGTTCAGAAGATTCTTTATGTGACAGAAATGATCTTTAGCTAAGGGTTTTGTAAAAATGTCACAATCTGACCTTCTATATTTATAAACCTTAGCTTAATATCTCCTTTCTGAACATGATCTCTTATGAAATGATACTTGATATCTATGTGCTTAGATCTAGATTGTTGAATGAGATTTTTAGTAAGATTAATTGCACTAGTGTTATCACACAAGATAAGGACTTTTGTATACCACAAATTGAAATCTTCCAGTTGATGTTTAATCCATAGAATCTGAGTACAACAACTTATTATAGATACAGATTCAGCTTTAACAATTGAAAGAGCAATTGTATTATGCTTCTTGCTTGACCAAGTTATTAGAGATTTTCCAAGAAAACAATAGCAGCCACTTATGCTTTTCCTTTCAACTCTATCTCTAGCAAATCAGCATTACAATAGCCTGTAACATCATAAGCAATACCTTTCATGTACCAAAGACCAAGATTAACAGTATCTAGTAAATATTTCAAAATTCTTTTAATAGCATTTAAGTGTGACTGTTTTGGATTGGATTGGAATCTAGCACAAATCCTCACACTTAATTGTAAGTCAGGTCTACAAGTTGTAAAATAAAGTAGTGACCAAGTCATATCTTTGTAAAGTTTCTCAGAAACTTTCCCACCATCTTCATTAGCTTCTAGAACTTGAGAAGGATGCATGGGAGTATTGATGCTCTTTGCCTTGTCCATATTAAACCTTTTGAGCATATCCTTTGCATATTTTTGTTAATGAATGAGGATTCCATCCTTTTGTTGCTTGATTTGTACCCTCAAAAAGAATTTTAGCTTTCTCATCACACTCATCTCAAATTTTCCTTGCATAGGCTCAAAGAAATTCTTGCACAAATTTTAATTATTTGCACCAAAAACGATATCATTAACGTAAATTAGTACAACCAAGAAATCATTTTTCTCATATAGAAATAACAAAGTAGTGTCAATCTTTCCTCTTTCAAAGCAATTTTTGAGAAGAAAAGGGCTAAGTCTTTTATACGAAGCTCTAGGTGCTTGTTTGAAACCATATAAAACTTTTGAAAGTTTAAAAACATGATGAGGAAGGTTTTCATTTTCAAAACTAGGAGGTTGTTTGAAATAAACTTCCTCAGATATGAAGCCATTTAAGAGTATAGATTTTACGTCCATTTGAAATGACACAAACCCTTTATAAGCAGCATAGGCAAGTAACATTCTAATTGCTTCCAATCTTGCTACTGGAGCAAATGTCTCATAATAATCAATGCTTTTTTACTAATTGTAACCTTGAGCCACTAGTCTTGCTTTGTTTCTGATCACTTTCCCACTTTCATCAAGTTTGTTTTTGAGTACCCATTTTGTCCCAATAGCAGATTGTCCTTTTGGTGCAGGGACTAGAGTCCAGACTTTACTCTTCTCACACTGATTTAATTCTTCCTTTATCACTTCAATCTAGCTTTGATCTTGTAGGGCTTCATCAACACTTTCTGGTGAATTTCAAAGATTAAAGCTAGGTTGGATTCAGTTTTGAGAGAAAATCTAGTTCTAATTCCTTGAAAAGGTTCATCAATAATTTGATTTTGTGAGACAACTCTCAAATCTCTTGCGCTAGTGTATCTTCTCTTGATAGGTGTATCTTCTGGATCTTCAAAGATTTCATAAAAAACATGTTGATGTGTAGGCATATTAGAATCACTATCATTATCATTTCTTGTGGCAATCTAAAGGTTTTATTGGTACTGTGCATTGTCATTTAAAGACATTCTCCATTTTGTCTTCCCAATATGCAACCTTTTGATTGACATCATTCCTTCTTTCCTTGAAGCTTATGTATATGGTTTTTTCCACAGTCCAAGTCTATTTGTTGTATACCCTGTAAGCTTTTTGGCATAGAAGGATATCCTAGAAAGACTCCAGGATCAAACTTAGAATCAAACTTTGAAAGCTTGCCCTTGGTGTTAAGTGTAACATTCTCCCAAGTACAGTACTATTCCTAAGTCATAATACCTTACCTAGGAGCTGTTACTGTCTCTTAATTGGACCTTGCCTGGCAGCAACGTTCGGCCACCTTCAATCTTACTAGTTAACTTTGCCTCAGAGGACCTTCTTCAAAACTTCTGTACTATCTGGAGATGACATCAAAATAAATATAGGAGTGAGAATTATGAATTCTCAGTAGGATTCATTAAACTATCACATGTAGTGTCATCATTATCATCTTTAGCTACTTCGGTCTATTATGAAGAAGGTGATCCTGCCAAGTAAATTGTTTAGTTTTGTAGTTTGAAAATATATTGTCTGAAGCAGATTTCCTTTTATTCATACACTTGAGATATAACAGTTATTGTAAAATAAATTTACAATTCATAACATAAACAATAGTTGTAGTATATCCAAATATAATAATTCCAATATAATAAAGAAATAGAACAGATCATGCATATGCAAATACGTTCACTTGAATTCATGCAAAATGCACTTGTGTTTCTTTAACGTTCTTTGGCATATCTAGGCGTTATGTATCGCCATCCCCAGAGTACTTGCATATGTTTTAATCTTTAGCCTTTGCTGCCTTTGGGTAGTCTGATTGAGGAGTGAGCTCAACTTGTGACTGTTGTCACACAGAACTAACCTATGAAGGGATCCATGTGCCTATAGTCTTGGAGGGAATTCATTTTGGCCACGTGGCTCTAAATTGAAGGGATCTCTCTTGGTCACGTGCCTCAAGAATAGAAGGATCTTAGCTGATCACTTGCCTTCAATTTAAAGGGATCTCATCTGACCACGTGCCTCCAAGGTAGAGAGATCTCATAGTTTTATGCTACCTTCCCAGGGAGGGACCCTATTAACTACCTCCAAGTGAAGGGACTCACATTTAATATATTCATATCCTTTTATTCTCATACATAATCATGCATAGACATGTTGAATGCATTCATATATATGCTTCATCATTTACTTTCATATACCCTTGCATATAGAATTTCATGTTCATATCATGAATATTCATAACAAAAACTATCATAATTTCATAAAATTTTGCCGAAAAGTCAGCAGCATAATGGATCAAGTCCGCTACCCCATGAATAGTGCCAGTATTCAGGAAATTTTAATCAAACAGCAAACCAATATAGATCCTCATATCTCCATTAGTTGTCAACAAAGTCATATGAGCAAAGCTTAGGTAGTTAGGTGTAAGTTTTAAAATCTCAAGTCTTAATCTATCTTGCAAGTTTTAAACTTTTATTAATGCTCCCGAATTTGAGCTTAGGACCGACTTTCGGGATTACATTGGTTCCGAGTTTCGAGATTATATAAGTTCCAACTTCCGGGGCTATGTTTAGAATCGATCTCCGAGATTGATTCTGGATCGAGTTTTGGAACTACATGTATAAGAGTTTTAAAGCATCCTAGTTTTCTCGACTTCCGGGATTCGGGTATGAGGTTTCATATTCTAGTACCGACTTCCAAATTTATGTTGAAAATCTTTGACTTCTAGGTTTAAGTATTTCAGGCTTTATATTCTTGTCCTTGACTTTCGATTTCAAAGTGTTTTATGTGCTGCGTAATTCCGATTTCTAACATTAATCCATAATTGTTCTTCCAAAACTTTTATGAATGTGTTTCCTAAGTTCCAAGTTCCGACATTAATTTTTATCAATCTAGTCTTCTCTTCGCTTAGTTCTGAGTTCAGTACTAAGTATACCCGATCTAGCTCTCTGTTTACTAAGTTTCGAGTTCCGAGTTCCGATATTAACTCAAGTTATTTGTGTTTTATTCCAGACTGCCCTATTTTTAGGCAAAATTGCACTCTTATAAGAATAAATTCACCAAAAATAGAAATCTGGGTGAAATCAAGCAAAATTTATATCAATGTAAAGTTAAGAGAGCAAGCTTTCAGATGAAACAAGTTGCATTTCATTTGCTTTAGTAGAGCTCGAGTTATAAGCCTCGAAATCTAACCTTCCTAAACTGCCTTATTTTGGCTCGATTTGGATATAAGGCAAGTTCTTCGAACCACTGGGAGCAATTGGGACCGAATCTAACTCTAAAATTTCTGTAGGATGTTCTCCTATATGTAAGCTTTCTAACAAAGTTGGTTTCATTCCATTCCAAGTTGTATATGAGAACATCCTCCTCGGTACAGTACTATACTTAAGTCATAATACCATACTCAGGAGTTGTTACTATTACCTGAGCAGACCCTTTCCAACAGCGACTTCAGCCGTCTTCGAAAACTTCTTGAGCTATCTGGAGATAATACAGAAAATAGGAGTGAGAACTTTGAATTCTCAGTAGGATTCACTAAGGAATTTCATGTCGTGTTATTGTTATTATCTCCAATTGCTTCAGTTTATTAAAAAAAAGTGAACATGTTATACGAACGGATCCATTTTATAGTTTAAAAATACATGGTCCGAAGCAGAGTTAATTTTACTCAAGTACTTGTTAAACAGAGTGGGGTTTCAAGCATGAGTATAACAATATTTCATAATAATAATATTATCGATAACAAGAGCCGACTTGCAATGTCATAACGATGCTAATAACAAACATTATTTGTGTGAGTGTACTGTTCATCATAAAATCAAGCATATGCAAATACGTTCACTGGAATTCATGTAAAATGCATTTGTGTTTCTTTAACTTTCTTTAACTTCCTTTCCTTGGCACACCTAGGCGTTACGTATCGCCGTCCCTATGGTGCTTGCATATGTTTGAATCTTTAGTCTTTACTGCCCTTGGGTAGTCTGATCTAGGAGTGAGCTCGTCAGCTCAACCCATGACTGTCGTCACACAATACTGACCCGCAAAGGGACCCACGTGCCTCTAGGTTTGGGAGACTCAGTTGGCCATCTGCCTCCAACGTAGAGGAACCCAAATAACTACCTCCAAGTGAAGGGATCTCATATATTCTTCTTTCAGTCACATGCAAATATGCATGCTCTCATAAGAATAATTCATGATCATATCATTCATAATTGTTCACCTTTGATCATGCATGTGAATGCTCTACATTCTCGTACATAACTCGCATTATACTTTAATCATATTTGCATGCATGATTATCATAGTCACCATATACACTTACTCATAGTTTTAAATTCATAAATAATCAACTTGACTGGTAAAAACTATCAATCCATTAATCTTGCACTTTCTACCAGAAATTTGGCAGCATAATGGATTAAGTTCGCTTCCCCATGAATAATGCCAGTACTTAGAAAATCAATTGTACAGAAAAATCATGACAATTTATTCACAATTCAATCATCAAATTCATGGGCACAATTGTTACATTTAAAACATAGTTGCTGTCTCAACACTTACATTCAACCCAATTTTTGTAAATCAAGCCACAATTTCTATTTAACTCATCTAGACCTCAATTTTGGATATATTAGAATTTTATGTGTCTATTTTCTAGCCTCTTTCGTCCCATCTAATTTTGATAAATATAGCTCAAATTATTTAAGTTTTATCTCGGCCTGCCCTGTAGTTGGCTAGAATTGCACACTTAAAAGTAAAAATCCACTAAAAATCGAAAACTAGTTCAAATCATACAAAATTGCTCTCATATTAAAGCTAATAGGACAATCTTTCATTTGGAAAAAGTTACATTCCATTTTTCTTAGTAGGGCTCGAGTTCTAAGCCCCGAAATTTGACCTTCCTAACTGCTCTATTTTGGCCTGGTTTGGACATAGGGAAAATTTCTTGAACCCCTGGGAACAAACGGGACCTTATCTAACTCTGAAATTTTTATGAGATATTCTCCTGTGTATAAGTTTTCTAAAAAAGTTCTGTTCATTCAATTCCATGTAGTATAGGGCGAGTTTTATCCTAAACAACCTAGTCTGCTTGGAATCAAACTCAAAAACCTAGGTCGAACTTCAAAAATTCATATCTCTTTCAATACTAATACAATGTATGGAAAGCCCTGGATGTCTAGTTTCATATAAAAATGGTTTCATCGAATTTAAATGGCGGTAGGCGGAGCCGTACACTCCGCCATACGGACCGCTGAAGGGGTTTACTCCTCCAGCCCTTCCCTGCATCTTACTCTCACTCCTTTTCACTTCTAAATCGGTTTCAAACACAAAAACAACCATCAAACCAGATGAGAATCATCATATACATTCAGTCATCACATCAAAAAATGAGAAAATAAAGCCCCAATTAGCCACCCATAACCAAAAGAACAAGAACAAAGTGGAATCTCTACCTCTAGATTGAAAGATAGCTTGACAAGCTGAAGAGTTTTGATGTTGGAGGTGCTTAGAGCTTGGAAATGGAAGAGAAATGAAGTGAAAAAGAACAAAGATGAGAGGAAATGATGGGAGGTCTGTAAGGGAGAGAGGGAGGCTAAAAATTTGAAGGAAATAGGAAAGGATTTATGAATTTGATATAGAGGTGGTGGGTGGAAGAAGTAGCTCATAAGTGAGCCAACCATGCTCACTCTTTGTGGCATGGGTGGAGCCACTTTGGTGAGGGAGGTGGCTAAATTCTAGCCACTTGAAGTAGGGTTTAATAAGTTAAATTTGGTTGGTTTAGGTTTTGACAGTTGAAAATACCAAAATTCTACTGATTTCCTTCAAATCGGTAAAACAGTTTTGAAGAAATTTGTGAAGTTTTATATGTTTATATTCTAATTATTTCTAATCCTAATATATCTAATTAACACTTAATTAACTCCTACTTAACCTCTAATTAGTTTCTAATTAATCTTACGTATGTCATAGAATCGAATAAATTAATTAATAACGCCAATTGAGACGTTTTAAAAATTTTCGGATGTTACAATACTACCTTCCTAAAAAAAATTTTGTCCTCAAGATTTAATCACAAAACTAACTATTTATTGCTATAAGAGTTTTAACACATAGAAAGTTAATAAGCATAGTCGAAGAAAATACAATAAACCTAATTATGTTAACACAACATAGCCGACAAAGGGTATGTCCTTAAATCCTCCATGGATATTACGGCTTAGGGATTGGCAGATGATGGCCGGTGCATTCTCTAATCATGTATACAGGCTTTCCACACTTGAAGCATACCTTCTGCCCACCCAAGCAAAGCCTTCCTCCATGATATTTCCCACATTTTGAACATTCTTGCTTCATGGTTGACCTTTGTGGCTGCTTACTTTCATTTCCATTAGTTTGAAAAGGCTTCTTTAATGGTGGAATATGCTGAAACTCCTGGTCTTCAGGTGCTAGCCTTTTTCCACAAACAACCACCCTAGTATCAGCAAGCTTCTTATTGTATTCTTCAACTAGTCAGCTTTTATTCGCTAATGCAGCAAAATCCCTTATCTCCATTGGTCCCACTGAGGCCAAAATGTCCGCTTTTAGTCCTCCTTCAAATTTTATGCATCTCCAGTTTTCATCAGGGTTGTGCTGATAGATGCTGGAAAATTTACAAAGTACTTTGAACTTAGCAATATACTTTGAAACACTCATGTTTCCTTGCTGAAGCTTCATGAATTCCAATTCCTTAGCGTTTCGCACCAATGTAAGGAAATATTTCTGATAAAATATCTCTTTGAATATGTTCCAAGTGATATCAACTTGGGGTTCCAACAGCCTCTTCGCGCCATTTCACCAAAACTCGGCATTGGCTTCTAACATATAACTGGCAAAGGCCACCTTCTACTGATCAATGCAGGCTAAGATAGAAAAGATCTTCTCCATTGCCTTGACCCACTCCTCGGCTTTATCTGGGTCAAAGGTTCCTCGAAAGCTAGGCGGATTTGCTTTTCTGAACTCAGCAAATTTAAGGTAGTCCAGGTCTGCTCCTAGGCCATGTGCATTTCTCCCATGGCCGGCCTCGGGCCGCCTACCCAATTTGTCCATCATATGATGAGCTGCAGCAGCCTGTTCCCGCATTGCACAAGCCATTTCACGCATCACATCCATAAAATTAGCAGGATCTTCTAGAATGAGTACAGTTCATGGCCTACCATGCCCTCTGGAAGCCATTAATTCCTAATCACACACAACAAAACATTGAGTTGATCAGGCTCAACAATAAGTTAAGTATGACAGCAACTAATAACATTCACAGTTAGGCGGTCATGCATATCTAATTCCCCATATCTTATCTGGACAGATAAGCATGACAATTTCTAAGGATTCCACAGTGCACTGGAAATGTAATCAGTCCCAATCCTTAGGTTCGGGGAGGATCAAACTGCTCTGATACCATTTGTAACGTCCTCCTCGGTACAGTGCTATGCTTAAGTCATAATACCATACTCAGGAGGTGTTACTATTACCTGAGCGGACCTTTTCTAACAGCGACCTCAGCCGTCTTCAAAAACTTCTTGAGTTATCTGGAGATAATACAAAAAATAGGAGTGAGAACCTTGAATTCTCAATAGGATTCACTAAGGAATTTCATGTCGTGTCATCATTATTATCTCCAGCTGCTTCAGTTTATTAAAATAAAAGTGAACATGTTATACGAACGGTTCCGTTTTATAGTTTAAAAACATATGGTCCGAAGCAGAGTTAATTTTACTCAAGCACCTGTTAAATAGAGTGGGGGTTCAAGCATGAGTATAACAATATTTCATAATAATAATATTATCGATAACAAGAGCCTACTTGCAATGTCATAATGATGCTAATAACAAACATTATTTGTGTGAGTGTATTGTTCATCATAAAATCAAGCATATGCAAATACATTCACTTGAATTCATGCAAAATGCACTTGTGTTTCTTTAACTTTCTTTAACTTTCTTTAACTTCCTTTAACTTCCTTTCCTTGGCACACCTAAGCGTTACATATCGCCGTCCCTGGGGTGCTTGCATATGTTTAAATCTTTAGTCTTTACTACCCTTGGGTAGTCTGATCTAGGAATGAGCTCGTCAGCTTAACCCGTGACTATCGTCACACAGTATTGACCCGCAAAGGGACCCACGTGCCTCTAGGTTTTAGAGACTCAGTTGGCCATCTGCCTCCAACGTAGAGAAACCCAAAAGTTTTATCTGCCTTCACAGGGAGGGACCCAACGTGCAACTATCTCCGAGTGAAGGGATCCACATCTTTATCTTTTAACTGCCTTCACCTGGAGGGACCCAAATAACTGCCTCTAAGTAAAGGGATCTCATATATTCTTCCTTTATTCATATGCAAATATGCATGCTCTCATAAGAATAATTCATGATTATATCATTCATAATTGTATAGCTATTCACCTTTGATCATGCATGTGAATGCTTTACATTCTTATACATGACTCGCATTATACTTTAATCATATTTGCATGCATGATTATCATAGTCGCCACTTACACTTATTCATAATTTTAAATTCATAAATAATCAACTTGACTGGTAAAAACTATCAAACCATTAATCTTGCACTTTCTACCGGAAATTCGGCAGCATAACGGATCGAGTTCGTTTCCCCATGAATAGTGCCAGTACTCAAAAAACCAATTGTACAGAAAAATCATGACAATTTATTCACAATTCAATCATCAAATTCATGGGCACAATTGTTACATTTAAAACATAGTTGCTGTCTCAACACTTACATTCAACCCGATTTTTGTAAATCAAGCCACAATTTCTATCTAACTCATATGGACCTCAATTTTGGATATATTAGAGTTTATATGTCTATTTTCTAGCCTCTTTGGTCCCATCTAATTTTGATAAATATAGCTCAAGTTATTTAAGTTTTATCCTGGCTTGCCCTGTAGCTAGCCAGAATTGCACACCTAAAAGTAAAAATCTACTAAAAATTGAAAACTAGTTCAAATCATATGAATTGGTCTTATATTAAAGCTAACAGAACAATATTTCATTTAGAAAAAGTTCCATTCCATTTTCCTTAGTAGGTCTCAAGTTATAAGTCCCAAAATTTGACCTTCCTGAATTGCCCTATTTTGGCCCAGTTTAGACAAAGGGCAAATTTCTCGAACCACTGGGAACAAACGGGACCTTATCTAACTCTGAAAGTTTTATGGGATATTCTCCTATGTATAAGCTTTCTAACAAAGTTCTATTCATTCAATTCCATGTAGTATAGGGTGAGATTTGTCCTAAACAACCTAGTCTGCCCGGAATCAAACTCAAAAACCTAGGTCTAGGTTCAAAAATTCATATCTCTCTCAATACTAATCCAATGACCTTATATCATATATTTATGGAAAGCCCTAGATGTCTAGTTTCATATAAAAATACTTTCATCAAATTTAAATGGCAATAGGTGGAACTGTACTCTCTGTCGTACAAACCGCTGAACGGGTTTACTCCTCTAGCCCCTCCCTGCATCTTACTCTCACTCCTTTTCACTTCTAAATCGGTTTCAAACACAAAAACAGCCATCAAACCAGCCAAGAATCATCATATACATTAAGTTATCACATCAAGAAATGAGAAGATAAAGCCCCAATCAGCCACTCATAACCAAAAGAACAAGAACAAAGTGGAATCTCTACCTCTTGATTGAAAGATAGCTTGACTAGATGAAGAGTTTTGATGTTGGAGGTGCTTGGAGCTTGGAAATGGAAGAGAAATGAAGTGAAAAGGAAGGAAGATGAGAAGGAATGATGGGAGGTCTGAAAGGGAGAGAGGGAGGCCGAAAATTTGAAGGAAGTAGGAAAGGATTTATGAATTTGATATAGAGATGGTGGATGGAAGAAGTGGCTCATAAGTGAGCCAACCATGCTCACTCTTTGTGGCATGGGTGGAGCCACTTTGGTGAGGGAGGTGGCTAAATTCTAGCCACTTGAAGTAGGGTTTAATAGGTTAAATTTGGTTGGTTTGGGTTTTGACAGTTGAAAATACCGAAATTCTACCGATTTCCTTCAAATCGGTAAAACGGTTTTGAAGAAATTTGTGAAGTTTTATATGTTTCTATTCTAATTATTTCTAATCCTAATATATCTAATTAACAATTAATTAACTCCTAATTAACCTCTAATTTATTTCTAATTAACCATACTTATGTCATAAAATCGAATAAATCAATTAATAATGCAAATTGAGATGTTTTTAAAAATTTTCGGATGTTACACTTGGCCACTTAATATAGGGTTATTGGGTGTAAAATCCTATTGGTTTAGTTCCGACAGTTTAAAATACAGTAATCTTACTGATTTTCTTTAAATTGGTAAACCGATTTTAAGAAAATTTCTATGAAACCTTTTATACTTCTAACTCAATTTCCTTATATCTATACTCAATTAGTTGCTAATTAATTAATTCTAAATAAATATTTAGTCAAATTTTAATTAACTTCAATTATTCGATAAAAATCGAACAATTAGGCGAAAAACGATAAAAATTCTGGTGGATGTTACATTAAGTATAAAACATTTAGATCCAAATACATGAAAGTATGAGATGTTAGGTTTTCTTCCTTTCCATAATTCATATGGGGTTTTCTTGAGTATTGGCCTTAAGAAAACATGGTTTTGAATGGAGCAGGCAGTATTGACTGCTTCTGCCAAAAATTTTTTGATAAACCACTTTCAAGAAGCATGGTTCTGGCTATTTCTTGCAAAGATCTATTCTTCCTTTCCACTACCTCATTTTGTTGAGGAGTTCTAGGAGAAGAGAAGTTATAAGAAATGCCATTTTTGTTACAAAAAGTTTCAAAAGAGTGATTTTCAAATTCTCCACCATGGTCTGATATGATGGAAGTAATGCAAAAACATTTTTCATTTTGAATTCTTTTTGAAAAAGATTTGAAGGCTTCACAAGCTTCATCCTTATGGATTAGAAATATAACTATGTAAATCTTGAAAAGTCATCCACAATGACTAGACCATATTTCTTACCACCTAAACTAGCAATTCTAATTGGTCCAAATAAATCAAGATGTAAAAGCGCAAGTGGTCTAGTATTCAAAAGAACTTTTGGTCTGTTTACTTTTAAGACAGAACTCACAAGATGAGTCATTCTCAAAACTAATCTTAGGTAAACTTTTAACCAGTTCCTTCTGATAAATCTGAAAGATCAATTTTATATAAGCATGACTAAGTTTCTTATGCCACAACCACTTTTCGTCCATGAAAGATGCTAAGCATTTTACATTTTGATCTAGAAGGTCGTCTCGATATAATACATATGTATTATCATGCCTTTTAGTAGTAAGAATGATTTTATCAAAGGTTGAATCTTTAATAACACATTGAGAAAGTTCAAACACAACTTTGTAGCCTTAGTCACAAAATTGACTAATGCTCAGAAGGTCGTGAGTTAGTCCTTCTACTAATATAACATCAGTAATCAAATTAGAATCATTCTTACCAACATTACATATACCAAAGATTTTGGATTTGATTCCATTATCAAATTTCACTACTCCACTATCTTTGGATCTGAGGTTGTTGAACTAGGATTTATTTCCAGTCATATGTCTAGACTCTCCACTGTCCAGGTATCACTTCTTTTCCCTTTGGTGTTGTGATTTACCTGCATTTGAAGCAATCTTTACTTTAGGAACTTATATTTTCTTTGGTCATTTTGAGTTAGTTGATTTTTTGGGCTTTTTCACTTTTTGTTTTGCATTCCTTCTGGAGAAGAATTTTTTAGAAGAGTGTCCCCTTTTGAAACAATATACACATGTAGGAATTTGATGTTGAGAATCTTTGGATGATCTCTCGTTTACTTCTTCCTCATATTTTAGCCCAGTTTTTGTCTAAATATGGTTTTTGACATCCAAACATAAGATCAAGATTCTTTGAGCCATTAACCATCATCTCAAGATTTGATTTGAGAAGCTTGACTAAGTTTTGACTGATCTCAGAAACTTTTGTCTTTAGGGTAGTGACATCCTTCTGGAGAAGGCTATTTTCATTTGAAAGCTCAATATTTTTATGCCCTAGTTTCTCATTCTCATTCTTGAGTTTTTCAAAATCTGAGGACAATTTCTAAAAATTTTTCTTTAGAGAAGCATAATTGGAAGCAAGTAACTAAGAGTCATCTAAGAGATCATCATAAGCTTTTTGAAAATTTTCAAATGTAACTTCAAGTTTAGAATTAGATATCTCAGTTTCTTCTTCTGAAATTATATCAGCTATGAAGTAGAGATTAGCCACTATCTCTTCATCTTCTTGTGATTTAGTATTTTCTTGTTTTTCATCCAAATCTTCCCATGTGGCCATCATAGCTATCTTTTTGGGAGCTTTCTTCTTGATGTTTTTCTTTAGCCTTGGACATTCTGATCTGACATGTCCAGGTTCTTTGAATTCAAAGCAAAAAACCTCGTCTTGCTTTGCTTTGCCTTTTTTGTCCTTTCTCGTAATAGGGCTTTTCTTCCTTTTCCTCTTCCATGCTTTTGATATCATCCTTGCCATATATGCAATTTCATCATCGTCATCATTAGAGGCATCTTCTTGATCTTCTTCTGACGTTTCTGCGGCTTTCATGGCCTTGGAGGAGCTGGTCCTTTTCTAAGTGCACTTCAATGCAATGGATTTTCCTTTTCTAGTAAACTCTTCAGTGACTTCATTGAGCTCAATCTCATGAGTTTTTAAAGACCCAATGAGAGCTTCTAAGCTAAGTACATTCAAGCCTTTAACCTCTTGAATAGATATTACTTTGGGACGTTAGACCTTTCAAAGACTTCTTAGAATCTTTCTCACTGTTTCAGCATTTGGGCATTTTTTGCCCAAAGCCTTTAACTGATTTATGATTTGCATAAATCTAGTTGTTATTTCATCAATGTTTTCATGTTCTAGCTTTTTGAACATCTCATATTGATGAACCAACATGCTGATCTTGGTCTTCTTGACATGATCAGTTCCTTCATGAAGAATTTGGAGTCTATCCCAGATTTCCTTTGCAGAGTCACAAAATATGATCTTATATTATTCGCTTTTGCTTAAAGCACACATGAAAAGATATTTTGCCTTAGCATTCATTTAAACTCTGATTTTGTTTTGATTACTCCATTGGTTCCTTGGAATGGTTCTGACTACTACAGGTGGAGGTTGATCAGGATCAGCAACCACTTGAGGCACTGGTTGCTCAATCGTAAGTATATAATTGTAACACCCTAATAATACCATACTATGCTTAAGTCATCTTATAGGATCATTAGTTGTTACTCTTAACTAGCAGAAGTTCTTATTGTTGAAATTAGCATAATATACAAAAGTAGCATGTAATTTTTTTTTTGTAACACCTTTATGCTTGAAAACTGAGCCTTTAAGTGCTTACATACTCGTATACATATGAATGTTGTTCTTCATATCGTTGAGTTACTAGTAAGACATATGACAAAATGGAAATAACATAACACAATACATTAAGCCAAGAATGTAATCATAGATAATCAAGGTCATCATTACACTTAATAAGTATCACATATGTAATAGGTCAAATTAAGCAGTATGACTTCCTACATGCTCTTAATTACACATAAACTGCCAAACTAGGGCTCTTAAGAAAATGAAAATACTATGCTACTATCTCGATCCTCCTTAGCTAGGTGAAGAAACATGGTAGCTCCTCGTCTTATCTAGTCAGGTACCATCAAAAGTGTTACCATGGATGCCATCAACTCTATCTGAAGACAACACGGAAACGTAGGAGTGAGAAATACAAGATTTCTCAATAGGATTGTGAATAGACAAACATGGTGTCATCGTCATCATTCCGGCCACTTTGGGTTGGATTATAAAAATAGTGGACAGATATAGGTTCAATTTTAACAATTTCCAAAGATATAAATCCCGAAGCGGATTGCCTTTATATTTATCATCACATTCATAACATCATGCATAGACATACATACTAAGACATGGGATAAACACTCATAATACGCATGAGAAATATAGAAACATGCATGATTATGCAACTCATCAACTTGACCATGGTTCTACTTTGACTTTGCTTTCATTTTTAGCACGTGCTTAACATTCTTTATTTTCCTTTAAAATAGACTGCTTTTGGACATGAGCTCATTCTATGATCGTCATCACGCAGTACTAACCAAATCAGACTAAGCCGATATTGGTTACCTCTAAGTTGGAGGATCCTCCATATCACCCTTGCCTCCCCCATAGAGGTTCCTTGTAGATCACTGTCTCTCAGTTCTCGGAAGTAATCGAAGGGTCATGTCCCATTATTCTTTTCTTATCATTATACCTTACTTGCATAACAGTTCTTTGACTAGACACCTACAATGACGTGACTAGGTCCATAATTTTGACAGAAATCTGGAAGCATAATGGCTAGACCAAAGCTCTCCCCAAAATGCCAATCATAAGCTTTCAACCAACAGTTTATTACATCACAATAATCAATCAATCATGAGACAAAGCTCAATCAAACTCATCATTTACTATGCCGAATGGCATCACACTTTCATTCCCTAAAGGGGGTTTATAGTTGTGTTATTCTTCATGAAGAGTCTTATGAATCATCACATGATTTTCTGTGGTTACTTATGGGAGAATCACATAGTTAAGACATATGTATGTGGTCTTTTAGTTGCTTAGTTCTCATATGAAATTATTTTTTGCTTGAGTTCATGTCTTATGGAACACTTGTTCGAATCAATTAAGTTAAGTGATTGTTTCCTTTCCTTGAGATAGTGCACTTAGTGATTCCTAGATTCATGGTATGCTCAGAGGCCCTAATCATACTTCTGTTCCCAAGGAGTTCGAGATCCCTCTAATCCTTGGGTCATGACATTGCATAACCACATCATGAAGCCAACAACACCATGTTCACTGTAACACCTTAGTAGTTCCATTCTATGCTTAAGTCATATTGTGGAATTACTAGTTGTTACTTTTGCTCGCGGAACTAACATTACCTTTTAGAAATTACTTTGTACCGAAAATAGGGGTAAAATTTTTTCTACAAAACAAGTGAACCATTTTCGAAATCAAGAGCCATGAGCGCATCGTGAACATATAAAGTAACACCGCTATCCCATACATACATCGCATTTAACAAGCATAGAAACCATAAGAGTAACCACAATTCTTAGATAAATGTAACATTCACTCCACGGCCATCCATGATAATACAATAATAGTCATACCAGAGTCATACATAAGATAATAATGGGTCCGATATCTATCGTCAGCCCTACATAAAAAGCCTACCAATACATAATAAAAGGAAATACATCAGAAAATCCTACTACCCAAGCATGCCACATAACAGAATGTTAACCCTATAACTACAACCAAAAGGGGCTATCCTCGTGCTCGGCTCCGCATGCAGTCGTCACATCAAGCATCTAGCGGGAGGAAACCGTTCCCATATCCACCGGGAGAAGTGTCACCATGTCCCCCTCCTCGAGCACGTCCTCACCCACGGGGCACAGTGCGGGTACGAATGAACCCACGCCCGCGAACCGGGGGTGAAGCTGGGCCAGCAGATGAAGCAGAAGAATCAGAAGATAGACGAACCACCGAAGGCTGCGATGAACCCGAACGGTGAGATCCCCCAGAATGAGTCGGATAGAAGGGCTCAGACGGATCGGTCTCTACATGGAAACTCGGATAAGACGGCTCCGAGGGATCGGAATCCAGTGAAACAATCGAAGTCAAACGGGTATCCGAATCAGTCTCATCATCATCGGTGGGGTATCTCGATGGCTAAAAGTAAGGGCGGATGTCATCCATAGTAACCTCGCCGAATGGCTGATGCGGTCGGAAAAATGGGCTCATCACAGGAGTCTGAAACTGGCGGTCGTGGAAGATGTAGACCCTCATCGCTGTGCTCGCCGACAACACAGAGGCGTTCAGCACCAGGTCAAAGCTCCAACGCCACACCGGGAACTCAATGTAGATCACCACCGTGCCCGACATCGACATCCTCTAAAGACGACATGGAAATGTAGGAATGAGAAATACTAAATTTCTCAGTAGGATCGCGACTAGACAAACACAGTGTCATTGTCATCGTCCCAGCCACTTCGGGTTTAATTATAAAAACAGTGGACAGATATAAGTTCAATTTTTAATGGTTTTGAAAACTTAGACCCCGAAACGGGTTGCTTTTAAACTTAAGATCATAACCACATCATCATGACTAACATACATACTAAAACATAGAATAAACATTCATAATGCAAATGGGCAATATACTTACATGCAAAGACATGCATCATCATAGACGTAACCATGGTCATACTTAGACTTTACTTTCATTTTTAGCACGTGCTTAACATTCTTTACTTTCCTTTGAAATAGACTGCTTTTGAACATGAGCTCATTCCGTGACTGTCGTCACGCAGTACTAACCAAATCAGACTAAGCCGATATTGGTTACCTCTAAGTTGGAGGGTCCTCCAAAACACCCTTGCCTCCCTCATAGAGGTTCCTTGTGGATCGTCGTCTCTCACTTCCCTTCATCAAGTGATTGAAGGGTCACGTCCCATTGATTCTTTTCTTATCTTTATACTTTACATGCATAACATTTCCTTGACTAGATGCATGCAATGATATGACTAAGTCCATAATTTTGACGGAAATCCGCAAAGATAACGCTAGACCTGAGCTTCCCCAAAATGCCAATCATCAAAGATTCAACCAATAGTTCATCATATCTATATCATATCATCACACTCATCATTCAATCATGAGACAAAGCTCAATCAAACTCATCATTCATCGTGCCGAGTGGCATCACACATTCATACCCTAAAGGGGTTTATAGTTGTGTTGTTCTTTATCGTTGGCATCACACATTCATACCCTTAAGTATTCTTTACTTAAGTACATGTCTTATGAAACACTTGTTCCAATTAATTAAATTATGTGATTGTTTCCTTTCCTTGAGATAGTGCACTTAGTGATTCCTAGGTTCATGGTATGCTCAGAGGCCCTAATCATACTTCTGTTCCCAAGGAGTTCAAGATCCCTCTAATCCTTGGGTCATGACAATGCACAACCACATCATGAACCCAACAACACCAATGTTCACTAATCACCAAGGGTGACTTTTAACTTATTCAAGTTACAAAGTTTTAAACTTTTACTAATAACATACCAAGGTTTTGCCTTAAACATTATTAAAGTTGTCATTCTTTATAAAATAGTCATAAAGTCTTATTCTTTATGAAAGTAAGTGCCTTTGACATTAAGCTCTTATCTTAAGATTGGATCTTTATGAAATAATGATACAAGTTACAAGCTTTTTGAATAAAAAGTCTTGTTCTTTATAAAAGTTAACACCTTTTTGCATTATTTTGGTTCAAAGTCTAAACTTTATGAATGAAATGTTATAAAACAACATTTTTATAACTTAAAGATCTTATTCTTGAATAAAGTTTGAAACTTTGTGAAAGGTCTTTTCTTTAGGGTTTGATTTCTAAAGCCTAAAGTGACAAGATATCATTTTTCTAGCTCAAAAAGTTTAGACTTTCACATGTATTCTTGTCTTCAAAACAAAACAAAATAAACTTTATAGAAGCTTAAAAGTTGCGCCACTTTGAAGGAATCCAAAAGCAAACTTTTTAAAGTTTAAAGCTTTTAGAAGGTTCATAGCCTTATCAAATCATCGAAACATAGAAAGGTGAAGCTTTTCTAATCATTCACTCATCATAAAGAGAAAGGAGCAACTTTAAGCAAGAGAACAATAAGAACATATGTTTCCAAAAGAGCAAACTTAGGAACACATGAAGAACATCAAGAACACATTTTTCCAAAAGAGGAAACTTAAGAACACATGAAGAACATCAAGAACATATTTTTCCAAAAGAGGAAACTTAAGAACACATGAAGAACATCAAGAACATATTTTTTCAAAAGAGGAAACTTAAGAGCACATGAAGAATATCAAGAACACATTTTACTAAAAATGAAAACTTTGGCTCTTGAAGAGCATGAAGGATCTTCTCAAGCTTTCACTTAGAAATCTTGGTCATGAAAGAACCAAGCTCCAAGCTTTCTTGAGTAAACAAAATGAAAAAGATGGAGATCACTACCTTTCTTGAAGATGGCGCAAAACAAGAGAAATGGAAGCAGAAGATGATGACTCCTCTTGATGATGAAGGTGGCGGTTTTGCGAGAAGGAAGGAGAAGCTCTTGAAATCTTGTGGAAATGGAGGTTGTAGTGTTTTGGTCTTATCTCCAAAGACCCAAAGATGAGGTCTTTGAAGGGCTAAGTGAGTCGTTTAGGGTGGTGGTGGTGGAGAAAGGAAGAGGAAGATGAAGAAGATGAAGAAGTGTTTAGAGAGAAGTTAGAGAATTTGGCTTGAAGAGAGAGAATAGGATGAGTGAAAATGCAAATGAATGAGGGAGGGAGAGAGAGAAAGTGGCGTCCACTTTAAGGAGGGAGGATGAGATATTTTTGCTTCACTTTGTGTTATCTTGTGTTAATTACTGATTAAGGGGACAAAGTGGATGATGGGGAGACAAAACATGGTCAAACTCTTATATAAAGCACTCTTGTCTAATGCTTTATGCTTTTATGATATCACTCTTTACTTTATTGTCTAGTTGACTAAATTTGAATTTAATCATGTGATTAAGTGCTCATACAACTAAATTAAGGTGATTAAGCAAGGATAAGTTATTAACACACAAGAACATGATTAACAAAATTTAATTTAGCGATTAAGCTTAATTAACCTTAATTAAACCCGATTAGGCTAATTAAGGGTGATTAGTGCTTAAGCAAGCTATAGGGGCTCTGACTTGCTTAATTAGAGATTATCTAACCTCGATTAAGCATTCTCTTGACCCTTCTCATCCGAGTCAACCCCTTAATTAAGCCCTAATCTCAAAATTTCTCATTAAGTGCCTACTTACTCAAGGTTACTAAGATAATTTAGCATGACATGAAATTGAGGATGTTACATTTCTCCTCACCTTTAAAAAGAATTTTGCTCTCAAAATTCGTTACCTGTAAATAAATTTGGATACTCCCTCTTCATTTCGGCCTCCAGCTCCCATGTATACTCTTCCACATTTCCTCTACCCCAAGCCACCTTGACCAAGGGTACCGTCTTATTCCCCACGATCCACGATCCGAGATGGCGGTAGATTGAAAGTTAGGTCCTCCCTTAACTGTACACTTTCAGGCTCAAGTAGATGACTAGGGTCAGAATGGTATTTTCTCAATTGAGACACATGGAAAATATCATGAAGGTTTGACAAATTTGGAGGTAAGGCTATTTGGTAAGTAACTGACCCGACACGTTTTAAAATTTGAAAAGGGCCAAGGAAACAGGGGCTTAACTTTTTGACCTTCATGGCTCTACCTATACTGGTCTTAGGAGTGATTTTCAGGAATACATGTTCTCCTTCTTGGAACTCTAGAGGCTTTCTCCTCTTATCCGCATAACTCTTTTGACGGCTTTGGGCCGTAAGGATTCTGTCCCTAATCCTTTTGACTTGCTCCGTGGTCTACCTCACAAGATCAGGTCCTAGTAGGCTTTGCTCACTCGGTTCAAACCAACATAGGGGAGATTGGCACTTCCTTCCATACAAAGTTTCATAGGGTGCCATACCAATACTTGCATGATGACTATTGTTATAGGCAAACTCGATCAAAGGTAAGTATTTATCCCAACTTCCTCGATTATCCAATACACAAGCTCTCAACATATCCTCCAAAGTTTGGATGGTCCTCTCCGACTGTCCATCCGTCTGGGGGTGATAAGCTATACTTAGGCAAAGCTTCGTTCCAAATGCCTTTTGCAAGACTCCCCAGAATGTAGAGGTAAACCTCGAGTCTCTATCGGAGATTATGCTTGAAGGTACACCATGCAATTTTACTATCTCTTGAACATATAGCTGGGCTAACTTTTCTAAAGGATAAGTAGCTCAAATGGGCAAAAAGTGAGCAGACTTGGTTAATCTGTCAACAATTACCCATATTGCATCGAACCCAGCCTGCATTTTGGGTAAACCCATCACGAAGTCCATAGAGATACTTTCCCATTTCCATTCTAGGACCTCCAATGGTTGCAGCATACCAGAGGGCTTTTGGTGCTCAATCTTTACTTTCTAACAGACTAAACACTTGCCCACCAACTCCGCAACATCCCTCTTCAATCCTGGCCACCAGAACATCTTCTTGACGTCTTGATACATCTTTGTCACACCAGGGTGTATGGTGAAATGGCTCTTATGAGCCTCCTCAAAAATCCTTCTTCGGAGGTCACCACTTGTGGGTACACAGACTCTTCCTTCAAATTTCCATAGTCCATCTGCACCTTGTGCAAAACCCTTCAACCTTCCTTCCTTCACCAACGCTAATGTTTTCAAGAACTCTTCTTCCTCGCCTTGGGCTTGAGCAATTTGATTTTTGAAATCGCTCGTCACCCTAAGTTGATTCAATCTTAAACTATGGGGGGTCAACATAACTCTAAGGTTAAGGTCTCTAAAGCTCCTTACTAGCTCATCTTCCTTAACCATCATCCATGATGCATGCAAGGATTTCCGACTTAATGCGTCGGCCACCACATTGGCTTTCCCAGGGTGATAGTTCAACCCAAAATCATAATCCTTCAGAAACTCCATCCACCTCCTTTGCCTCATATTCAGCTCCTTTTGATCAAATAGATACTTCAAGCTCTTATGATCAGAGAACACCTCGAACCTCACACCATACAGATAATGCCTCCATATCTTCAGGGCAAACACTATGGCCGCTAATTCCAAGTCATGGGTTGGGTAGTTCACTTCATGAGGCTTCAACTATCTAGAGGCATAAGCCACCATGTTCCTATTCTGCATCAAGACACAACCTAAACCTCTCCCAGAGGCATCACAGTAAACCTCAAACGGTCCACTAGGGTCCGGCAAAACCAATACTGGGGTTGAGGTTAACTTACCTTTTAGCTCTTGAAAGCTCTTCTCACAGTCTATTGTCCACACAAACAGGGCATCCTTCCTTGTCAACTTGGTTAGGGGTAGAGATATCTGAGAAAATTTTTTTATAAACCTGTGGTAGTAACCGGCTAAACCTAAGAAACTCCTTATCTCAGTCACTGAGGTTGGCCTCTCCTAACTCATCACAGGCTCAATCTTACTTAGATCCACAGCAATACCCCCTTGCGACACCACATGCCCTAAGAACTTTACTTCCTCCATCCAGAATTCACACTTAGATAACTTAGCATAAAGCTTCTTTTCCCTTAAGATCCTTAACACAATCCTCAAATGTTTTTCATGTTCCTCCTTTGTCCTCGAATAGATGAGAATATCATCTATGAAAACAACTACAAACTTGTCCAAATAAGGTCTAAAGATCCTGTTCATATAATCCATAGGGGCATTAGTCAGTCCAAACGACATCACCGTAAACTCATAATGCCCATACCTTGTCCTAAAAGCTATTTTAGGTATATCCTCCTCCTTCACCCTTATTTGATGATATCCAGATCTCAGATCAATCTTAGAGAACACAGTTGCACCTCGCAGTTGGTCCATGAGGTCATCTATCCTAGGCAAGGGATACTTGTTCTTAATAGTCACCTTGTTTAATTGCCTATAATCCACACACAGCCTCATACTGCCATCCTTCTTTTTCACAAATAACACCGGGGCTCCCCAAGGTGAGGCACTAGGTCTTATGAACTTCTTTTCTAACAACTCTTCCAATTGTCCCTTCAACTCTGACAATTCTAGTGGGGACATCCTGTAGGGTGCTATAGAGATTGGCCCAGTTCCCGGCACCAACTCTATAGAAAACTCGATTTCCCTTTCCGGGGGAAACTTGGGTATGTCGTCAGGGAATACATCTAGGTATTCCTTAACTACGGGGATCTCATCCAACACCTGCTCGAGTTCCACTTCACTTGTCATAAGGAGAACATATCCCTGATCACCAAACTCACTACTTCCTACCCTAACAGAGTTCAAGAACAAACCAACAGCCTCCACGGGCTTATCAGGTATAGGGGGAAAAACAACAGACTTTTCAGAACAATTTATCATAGCATGGTTAGCCGAAAGCCAATCCATGCCTAGAATCAGATCCAAACCAGACAAAGGCAAACAAATCAAATTCACTATGAAAGACCTACCATCAATTTGGAATTGACAACTCAAGCAACAATGACAAGTCTTAACTGGTTTCCCAGCAGGAGTAGAAACATTTAACATATAAGGCAATTCGGACACAGATAATCCTAATCTATCTACACAATCATGAGAAATAAAGGAGTGTGTAGCTCCAGAATCATATAGCACAGTTAAGGTCCTACCATTAGCCTCGCACTTACCTTGGATGAGATCGTCGGACCGAGTGGCCTCTTCAGCATTGAGGGCAAAGCCCCTTCCTTGGTGTTGGGGCTTGTTGGCAGGGAACAACAGCTTGACAGTGTAGTCTCTTGCCATATGCCTAGGCTTTTCGCATCGGAAACAAGCATTCTGGCCAGCTAAACAAGGGCGTCCTCCATGGTGTTTACCACACTTAGGGCAAGCTTGACCATTCGTCGGCTTGGGTGGATTCCCAGCAGGCTTCTAGGGTTGCTTTCGTTTGAAACCTCCACCCTGAAATGGTTTCCTCAGAGGTTGGGGCTTGAACTTCTGCCCTTGCGGTGCTAGCTTCTTCTTGTAGGCCTCGGACCTTGCCACTGACAGCTTACGGTTGCAATCCTCCACCAAACGACACTTGTTGACGAGTGCAGCATAGTCACGAATCTCCATTGGTCCTACAGATGCCAGTATCTCCTCACGCAATCCCCTTTCAAACTTCATACACTTCCAACGCTCATTCGGGTTCCCTTGGTAAATTGTCGAGAACTTGCACAGCTCTTCGAACTTGGCCGTATACTCAGCAATATTCATGGTCCCTTGACGCAGACTCATGAACTGCAGCTCCTTCGCATTCCTCACAGATGCAGGAAAATACTTCTCATAAAAGTGCGACTTGAAAATCTCCCAGGTGATGTGGGTTTGGGCTCCCTCCAAAAGCCTCTTTACGCCTACCCACCAGAACTCAGCATCAGCTTCCAACATATAGGTAGCAAAGGTTACCTTCTGCTCCTCGGTGCAGGCCAACACTGTGAAAATCTTCTCAATGGCCTTGATCTACTCCTCAGCTCGATCGGGGTTGTACGTCCCTCTAAAGCTCGGTGGATTTGCCTACGGACTCAAAGAAACTTGAGGTACTCAAGATCCACCTCAGCTCCTCCATTGTGCCCTTCAGGATTCTCCTCATCCCTTTGCGCCATTCGCTCCATCATTCGATAGGCAGCAGCAGCTTGCTCCCTCATAGCAGCAGCCATTTCGCAAAGTGTCCCCATGACTTCCTCGGGACCTTCTGGCTCGTTGCGGGGCCTACCACGTCTTCCTGAAGCCATTAGTTCCTAGTACACAAGACAAAAGACATTGAGTTGATCAGGCTCAACATTTATGTTGAGTGAACCAGCAATAGACCACATTCAAAACAGACGATCATGCACATCTAATTCCTACGCCTCATCATACAGACGAGACTCAAAGCATGACTTAACTAAAATGTATGTTTAGAAGCATAGTCAGTCCATCCCTATGCTCTTCAAGGACGAACTGCTCTGATACCAAAATGTAATACCCTAATAGTTCCATTCTATACTTAAGTCCTATTGTGGAATTACTAGTTGTTACTTTTGCTCGCGGAACTAACATTACCTTTTAGATATTACTTTGTACTGAAAATAGGGGTAAAATTTTTCCTCAAAACAAGTGAACCATTTTTGAAATCGAGAGCCATGAGCGCATCGTGAATATATAAAGTAACACCACTATCCCATACATACATCGCATTTAACAAGCATAGAAACCATAAGAGTAACCACAATTCTTAGATAAATGTAACATTCATTCCACGGCCATCCATGATAATACAATAATAGTCATACCAGAGTCATACATAAGATAATAATGGGTCCGATATCTATCGTCGGCCCTACACAAAAAGCCTACCAATACATAATAAAAGGAAATACATCAGAAAATCCTACTACCCAAGCATGCCACATAACAGAATGATAGCCCTACAACTACAAGCAAAAGGGCCTATCCTCGTGCTTGGCTCCACATGCAGTCGTCACATCAAGCATCTGGCGGGAGGAAACCGTTCCCATATCCACCGGGAGAAGTGCCACCATGTCCCCCTCCTCGAGCACGTCCTCGCCCACGGGGCACAGGCAGGTACGAATGAACCCACGCCCGCGAACTGGGGGTGAAGCTGGGCTAGCAGATGAAGCAGAAGAATCAGAAGATAGACGAATCACCGAAGGCTGCGACGAACCCGAATGGTGAGATCCCCCAGAATGAGTCGGATAGAGGGGCTCAGACGGATCGGTCTCCACATGGAAGCTCGGATAAGACGGCTCCGAGGGATCGGAATCCAAAGCGATCGAGTCAAACGGGTATCCGAGTCAGTCTCATCATCATCGATGGGGTATCTCGGTGGCTGAAAGTAGGGGCGGATGTCATCCATAGTAACCTCGCCGAATGGCTAATGCGGTCGGAAAAATGGGCTCATCACGGGAGTCTGAAACTGGCGGTCGTGGAAGATGTAGACCCTCATCGCTGCACTCGCCGACAGCACAGAGGCGTTCGGCACCGGGTCAAAGCGCCAACGCCACATTGCGAACTCAATGTAGATCACCACCATGCCCGACATCGACATCCTCTAAAGACGACACGGAAACGTAGGAATGAGAAATACTAAATTTCTCAGTAGGATCGCGACTAGACAAACACAGTGTCATTGTCATCGTCCTAGCCACTTCGGGTTTAATTATAAAAACAGTGGACAGATATAAGTTCAATTTTTAATGGTTTTGAAAACTTAGACCCCGAAGTGGGTTGCTTTTAAACTTAAGATCATAACCACATCATCATGACTAACATACGTACTAAAACATAGAATAAACATTCATAATGCAAATGGGCAATATACTTACATGCAAAGACATGCATCATCATAGAAGTAACCATGGTCATACTTAGACTTTACTTTCATTTTTAGCACATGCTTAACATTTTTTACTTTCCTTTGAAATAGACTGCTTTTGAACATGAGCTCATTCCGTGACCGTCGTCACGCAGTACTAACCAAATCAGACTAAGCCGATATTGGTTACCTCTAAGTTGGAGGGTCCTCCAAAACACCCTTGCCTCCCTCATAAAGGTTCCTTGTGGATCGCTGTCTCTCACTTCCCTTACCGAAGTGATTGAAGGGTCACGTCCCATTGATTCTTTTCTTATCTTTATACTTTACATGCATAACATTTCCTTGACTAGACGCATGCAATGATATGACTAAGTCCATAATTTTGACGGAAATCCGGCAGCATAACGGCTAGACCGGAGCTTCTCCAAAATGCCAATCATCAGCATTCAACCAATAGTTCATCATATCTCTATCATATCATCATACCCATCATTCAATCATGAGACAAAGCTCAATCAAACTCATCATTCATCATGCCGAGTGGCAACACACATTCATACCCTAAAGGGGTTTATAGTTGTGTTGTTCTTTGTGAAGAATATTATGAATCATCACATTATTTCCCATGGTTACCCATGATAGAATCACATAGTTAGGATATGTGTTTGTAGTCTTTTAGTTACTTGGTCCTTGGACGAAAGTATTCTTTACTTAAGTACATGTTTTATGAAACTCTTGTTCCAATTAATTAAATTATGTGATTGTTTCCTTTCCTTGAGATAGTGCACTTAGTGATTCCTAGGTTCATGGTATGCTCAGAGGCCCTAATCATGCTTCTGTTCCCAAGGAGTTCGAGATCCCTCTAATCCTTGGGTCATGACAACACATAACCACATCATGAACCCAACAACACCAATGTTCACTAATCACCAAGGGTGACTTTTAACTTATTGAAGTTACAAAGATTTAAACTTTTACTAATAACATACCAAGATTTTGCCTTAAACATTATTAAAGTTGTCATTCTTTATAAAGTAGTCATAAAGTCTTATTCTTTATGAAAGTAAGTGCCTTTGACATTAAGCTCTTATCTTAAGATTGGATCTTTATGAAATAATGATACAAGTTACAAGCATTTTGAATAAAAAGTCTTGTTCTTTATAAAAGTTAACACCTTTTTGCATTATTTTGGTTCAAAGTCTAAACTTTATGAATTAAATGTTATAAAACAACATTTTTATAACTTAAAGATCTTATTCTTGAATAAAGTTTGAAACTTTGTGAAAGGTCTTTTCTTTAAGGTTTGATTTCTAAAGCCTAAAGTGACAAAATATCATTTTTCTAGCTCAAAAAGTTTAGACTTTCATATGTATTCTTGTCTTCAAAACAAAACAAAATAAACTTCATGGAAGCTTAAAAGTTGCGCCACTTTGAAGGAATCCAGAAGTAAACTTTTTAAAGTTTAAAGCTTTTAGAAGGTTCATAGCCTTATCAAATCATCGAAACATAGAAAGGTGAAGCTTTTCTAATCATTCACTCATCATAAAGAGAAAGGAACAACTTTAAGCAAGAGAACAATAAGAACATATGTTTCCAAAAGAGGAAACTTAGGAACACATGAAGAACATCAAGAACATATTTTTCCAAAAGAGGAAACTTAAGAACACATGAAGAACATCAAGAACAACATCAAGAACATATTTTTCCAAAAGAGGAAACTTAAGAACACATGAAGAACATCAAGAACACATTTTACTCAAAATGAAAACTTTGGCTCTTGAAGAGCATGAAGGATCTTCTCAAGCTTTCACTTAGAAATCTTGGTCATGAAAGAACCAAGCTCCAAGCTTTCTTGAGTAAACAAAATGAAAAAGATGGAGATCACTACCTTTCTTGAAGATGGCGCAAAACAAGAGAAATGGAAGCAGAAGATGATGACTCCTCTTGATGATGAAGGTGGCAGTTTTGCAAGAAGGAAGGAGAAGCTCTTGAAATCTTGTGGAAATGGAGGTTGTAGTGTTTTGGTCTTATCTCCAAAGACCCAAAGATGAGGTCTTTGAAGGGCTAAGTGAGTGATTTAGGGTGGTGGTGATAGAGAAAGGAAAAGGAAGATGAAGAAGATGAAGAAGTGTTTAGAGAGAAGTTAGAGAATTTGGCTTGAAGAGAGAGAATAGGATGAGTGAAAATGAAAATGTGAGTGTGTGTGTGTGTGTGTGAAAGTGGTGTCCTACATTAAGGGAGGGAGAGTGAGATATTTTGCTTAATTTTGTGTTAATTAGTGATTAAGGGGACAAAGTGGATGATGGGGAGACAAAACATGGTCAAACTCTTACATAAAGCACTCTTGTCTAATGCTTTATGCTTTTATGACATCACTCTTTACTTTATTGTCTAGTTGACTAAATTTGAATTTAATCATATGATTAAGTGCTCATACAACTTAATTAAGGTGATTAAGCAAGGATTAGTAATTAACATACAAGAACATGATTAACAAAAATTAATTTAGCGATTAAGCTTAATTAACCTTAATTAAACCTGATTAGGCTAATTAAGGGTGATTAGTGCTTAAGTAAGCTATAGGGGCTCTGACTTGTTTAATTAGAGATTATCTAACCTCGATTAAGCATTCTCTTGACCTTTCTCATCCTAGTCAACCCCTTAATTAAGCCCTAATCTCAAAATTTCTCATTAAGTGCCTAATTACTCAGGGTTATTAAGATAATTTAGAACGACATGAAATTGAGGATGTTACATTCACTAAACACCAAGGGTGATTTTTAACTTAACCAAGTTACAAAGCTTCAAGCTTTTATCACTAATATAACAAGATCTTACCTTAAGTATTATCAAAGTTATCATTCTTTATAAAGTAGTCATAAAGTTTTATTCTTTGTGAAAGTAAGTGCCTTTAAAATTAAGCTCTTATCTTAAAGATTAGATCTTCATGAAATAATAATACAAGTTACTAGCTTCTTAACTAAAATGTCTTGTTCTTTATGAAAGTTGATTCTTTTAATTATTCTAAGACCATCAAGGTCTCAACTTTATGATTTAAAGTTGTTTTTAAATTAAAAAGGTTCCTACTTATGAGCTAATGACATAAAACATTAGCTTTAGAGTTATAAAGTTTTGATCTTTATAAAAGGTAACACTTTTATGACTCAAAAATGCTATTTTTGTTTAAAGCTCAGAACTTTACTAATATATTCATTTCAATATTCCACCTTTACAGGACTTATTGTGCAAGCTTATAACTTTATGACTTAAAGTCACCTTCTTGATTAAAGCTTAAAACTTTATGAAAGGATTTACATCCAAGAATCAATCTTTACAACATCAAGTGACAAAATACCATTTTTATAACTCAAAAAGGCTTAATATTTCAAAAAGCTTAAACTTTTACATATAGTCTTGACCTCAAAACAAAACAAAATAAGACCATTATGAAGGCACCAAACTTGCGCCACTTTTTATGCATCAAGAAGCAAACTTTTTAAAGCTTTAAGCTGTTAGGAGGCTCATAGTCTTGTCAAATCATGAAAAGCATGTAAAGATGAAACTTTTCTAATCATAAACTCATTAACTTTAGGCAAACTACCACCCAAAGCATCAAGAACATTCAAGAATAAGAACATGAACATATTTTTCCAAAAGTAGAAACATTAAGAACACTTGAAGAACAACAAGAACATATTTTTCTAAAAGTAGAAACATCAAGAACATTTGAAGAACAACAAGAACATATTTTGCCAAAAATGAAAACTTTTACTCATGAAGAGCATGAAGGATCTTCTCAAGTTTTCACTTAAAGATCTTGGTCATGAAAAGAACCAAGCTTCAAGCTTTCTTGAGCAAACAAAATAAAAAGATAAAGATCATTACCTCTTTTTGAAGATCGTGTAAAATAAGAGAAGAGGAAGAAGAAGATTGTAACACCCTTTATTATATAAGCCATGCTCGAGTCATGAAATTATATTAAAGGGGTGTCACTGTGGTAAGAAAGCTTTGAAATATGGAAAATATAATATATGGCCCTTTAACTGCACACTTTATTACTAACTAATAGTTCATAAACTTCATCGTTTCTGATACATAGAAGATAAAATAATTACAATTTAAAAGAAATTGTGACTAACATAATACACAAAACTTGCTTCAACATGGTCGCTAGCTAGCTTCAATAGTCTCTTGGTCTAGTTTGCATTCAAGTCTTGCTCAAAAAATGTCCTAGTACTCTGTCTCGCACTTGATTTCCAATTTAGGTGCTGGAATGTTTATGGAAAAGAAAAACATACAAGTAGGTAGTGAGAACCTAAGGTTCTCAGTAGGTAAACATGAACTATTCTCATACAGTGCCATCATAAATATTCCAACCGCTTCGGTTTATTATGAAAATATGAGCACATATACACAAACCGTGGTTCAATTTTAAGTGGAAAACATCTTCCTCGAAGCGGGTTATGTTTTAACAACCACTTGCCATACTATATGACAAACATAGAGATACAAATAGTGCAATATGCTTCAACAAGAATCTTAATAACATTATGACTTAATGGGATAATTGAAGATGCACATAAAGATGCTTGTACTTTTTTGTATGCAAGTGCATTTGACTTAATTCGTATCTTTCTTTAACTTGCAACTTGATCTTGATCTTTTCTGTACTTGGTCCCCCAGAGGTGAATGGCCTCTCTAACCCTTGGGTAATAGCCTGCTTTTTAGGTCCGAGCTCGTACCTATACATGAGTGATGGGTTTACTTTCCCTGACCCTCACACCGGTCTATTTCCCTTAAATCTGATCGAGGGCTGGCCCAAGTCTTAGATGGTACCGCTCTGGCCCACGCTAGCTGGGTCTATGCCATGCCTCACGTGGTAGCTTGGTACGTCCCTCTTGCAAGTTCTTATTATCCTTTTCTTTTCATATCTTATCATGCATGCGGATGCTTTGAGCATTCATGGATATGTCTCTTAGCTTACTTCTCATATCATATTCTGATTATGCTTGCATGCATGACGAACATGAAAATGACATATAAATATAAATATATTCAAGGCATAATCACCCATAGCATAAGTTCTCATAAATTCCTGCCGAAAATTCGGCAGCATAACGGATCGAGTCTGCTTCCTCGTGAATAGTGCCAGGCTACCAATAAAATCAATTAAGTATGCAATTCAATGTAAAACAGCAAGTCACAGCAACATTATTGATCATATGGTATGTCAAAATCAATAGAAATATCAATAGAGTTTTCTGCTCACTTTACCCTCTTCTACCCGAATTTTGTGAAGTCCACCCTTTCTCCTATTCAACTCATTTAGACCTAAATTTTGGATATGTCATAGCTCTATGTGTCTAGTCTCCAAACTTTTTTGTCCCATCTCATTTTGATTTGTATAACTCAAGTTATTTAAGTTTTAACTCGGCCTGCCCTGTAGTTGGCCAGAATTACACACTTAAAAGTAAAAATTCACTAAAAATTGAAAACCAGTCCAAATCATACGAAATTGGTATCATATTAAAGATAAAAGGACAAGATTTCGTATGAAATAAGCTGCATATCATTTTCATGTGTATATTTTGAGATATGAGCCCTGTAACTTGACCCTACTGGACTACCCTATTCCAGCCTAGTTCGAGCTTAAGGTAAACTCATTGATGTACTGGGAATAATTGGCAATGAATCTGACTTTGAAATTTTATGAGATGTTCTCTCATATGTTAAATTTCAAATAACGTTGGGTTCACTCAATTTAGAGTTATGTAGGGTGAGTTACACCTTTCCTAACTCATACTGCCCAGATGAGAATCCAGATTTCTATGTCAAACTTCAAAAATTCATAACTAATTCTATACTAATCTAATGGCCTTATATTTTATATGTATGGAAAGCCCTGAATGTATAGTTTCATATAAAAATGGATTTATCAAATTTAAATGGCTTTAGGAGGAGTCATACACTTCGTTGTACGAATTGTCGAGGGGAAAACCCTAACAGCTTCTTGAATTCTTCTTGAATTCATGTTTTCCTTAAATCAATCCATCCAATCTTCAATTCAAACTCACATATACACCTTAAACCGACCTTAATTCATCATCGGGAAAACTTCACTAAATGACTCTAAGAGAATTTCTATATCTCTATTCTAATTGTTCCTAAACCTAATCCCTCTAATTAACATCTAATTAACCCTACTTAGTCAATAAGATAGAATAAATTGCTTGTTAACATGAAATAATCATTCTTGCAAATTTGGAGCTTTTCTATTTTCTAATTTCTATGGCTAATGGCATATCCGTAATTTTGAGCAAGTCCAGGGGCACCTCACGTCATTTCACACCAGACTGCCTCCACGGCCCAATCGGTAGAGATTTAAACTGCTACATTTCACCATGTGATTCTGCTTCGTTTAAAACCCCATTATGCTAATTCTATCGATATGGGGACATAAAGGTCATTTTATGAAATGTTCTAAGATTATTGTGGAAATATTCACTTGGGGTTAAAGTACAATTTCTAAAACTTTTGGGCTAGATTGCAATTAAAAAAGTTGACAGGAGCACTTTTGTTATTTCTTAATTTTTAGCATATGGCAGTGCCATATTTTTAACGGCAGTGTTATGCTACCCTATATTTCTGAGCGTAAGGATTTTCGGGGTATACTACTGCCTAAGAAATTTCTACACTGCCTAAAAGAAATAATTCAAAGTTTTTATTATACTCTACTTAAGAAAATGAGGGATGTTACAAAGATGATGGCTCTTCTTGATGATGATGGTGGCGGATTGCAAGAAGGAAGGAGAAGCTCTTGAGTTCCCTTGAAAATGAAGCTTGTAGTGTTTGAATCTCTTCTTCAAAGAACAAAAGATGTGATCTCTGAAGGGCTAAGTGAAGAAGGTTTGGTTATGCAGGTAGAGAATGGAGAAGGAGATGAAGAAGAAGAAGAGAGAATTTTAGAGAGAAGTTGGAGGAGTAGGAAACTTAAAGAGAGAATAGAAGCTGAAAAATGAAAAGTGAAGGTGCGTGTTTGTGTGATGTTGGCCGTAAGTTTCAAAGGGAGGGAGGGAGATATTTTTCTGTTGCTTTGTGTTAATTAGTGATTAAGGAGACAAAGTGGATGATGCGGAGATAAAGCATGGTCAAACTCTTACATAAAGTACTCTTGTCTAATGCTTTATGCTTTTATGACATCACCTTTTACTTTATTGTCTAGTTAACTAAATTTGAATTTAATCATGTAATTAGGTGCTTTTGTAACTTAATATGATTAAGCAAGGATTAGTGATTAACACACAAGAACATGATTAACAAGAATTAATATTGCGATTAAGCTTAATTAACCTTAATTAAACTCAATTAAGCTAATTAAGGGCGATTAGTGCTTAATTAAGATATAAAGGCTCTGACTTGCTTAATTAGAGATTATCTAATCTCGATTAGGCATTCTCTTGACTTTTCTCATTCGAGTTAATCCGTAAACTCTTTGTTAACCCCTTAATTAAGCTTTAATCTCATAATTTCTCATTAAGTGCCTAATTACTCAGGGTTACTGAGGTAATTTAGCACGATAAGAAATTGAGGATGTTACAATAATTACCATTCTCTGTGATCTCCCACATATCCAGGCTTGTGAACTCAATGAAAAGTCTCATTTTGTCCTTTTAGTATGGATAGTCTTCACCATTAAAATATGGAGGGCAGTTGATAAAGTGTCCCTTAGCAATATGGTTTATCTATTGTGCCATTTGTTGGATCTTTGTCTTTTGCAACCATTAGGAAACTCAACCTCAGAATTAGACTCTGATACTAATGGGGGGGGTTGAATCGAGCTTTAAATAAAAATTTCTATGCCTGAAAACTTTAATAAAACAACTTTCTCAAGTCCAGGACTTGGAATGTAGAAGTGATTTGGTTAATCATAAAAGTTATTTTACTTACAACATTTGTTCAAGCGTGATTGTCTTATGCACACAGATTTATAGACAAGGTGAAGACAGTTAATGAAATAGAAGGGATAGAGAGATCACAAACAGAACTTATACTGGTTTGGTCAACCAATTGCCTATGTCTAGTGCCCAAACACTTTGCTGAGGATTTTCATATAACGAGTGCTCTTTGTTAAAGCCTCTCCAAGCTTTTATGACCGAGTAATTGTTAGCTCCAATGCCTTTCAGAAATCGTTCTATGGTTGTAAACCAGAATGAGCGTTAAGGTTTTAATGAATACCAAATCAGAGTTTAAGCTAATCTTGCTATATATATGAACGAATTGTTTCTAGAAGTGTTTCTTTATTAATCATGTGCATTAAATGCTTGAGAATCAATAAAGCCATGTTATCTATTGGTACTTTAAATTGAATATACTTGATATGGAATATATGCTTTGTATACTTCTTAAGTTATCTCAAAAGAAACAAAAAAGAAAGTTCAGAAGGATGGCTTTGTTCGTTCTGAAAGATGACTTTGTCCAGAAGGGAAAATCTCCAGAGACATACTTCTCATGAAGTGTCACACCTTCAAAGCTTCCTCTACACACTTCAATAGACAAATTCAAAAAGTCAAAAAGTTGATTTGACAATATGCAGAAAAAGCCTTGACAAATCTGAATAGTTAGTAAACCAACAAATAACTACTTTTCTACTTTTGTGTAAGTTTTGAAGAATGGGAAGAAGGAAAGTTATTTCCTCTCTATCCAGTAGTAGACCAGTAGACCAAAAAGGATCACAAGGATCAAGGCCCACAAGCTTCAACGATCATATTTCAAAGTTTATATAAAGCTGGAAATCAAAGAAAGAATAGTTAAACTGTTTGAATATTTTCTATGTAAAAAAGAACTTCCTTCTTTCATCATTCTAAACTGTCTAGAGCACCAAAAAGTTACTCATCATAACTTTAATCTATAAAAAAATCTTCTCTTCTGGTCTGTAATAGATAATATTCTCTCTTTGAGAATTGAGAGAAGTCTCACACAAAGCACTTCATCGTCTATTCTCTGTTGAGAAAGTTAGTATGAGTGTTCAAACAAAACATAATATTTACATCAATTGTATCAGGACCCAATAGTGGTCAATGAGGAGCTTGGAGAGGCTAGGAAAATACTACTCAGTTGTAAAGCTTGGTGAGGCTAGGAAAATAATACTCTTTTGTAAAGCTTGGAGAAGCTTGGAAAACGATTACTTGCTTGAAAGAAGCTTGGAGAAGCTTGGACAAAAAATACTCGAAGTATAAAATCTCAACAAAGAGTTGGGGACTGGAAGTAGGCCTGTGGTTTGGCCAAACTAGTATAAAAATCTCTTGTGTGATTTTCGTTATCTCTGATCTTGTTATTTGAATTTATCACATAGGTTCAATTTTGTTTAAATTTTATCTGAAACAAAGTTTATTTCTTTTTTATATAGCACTAAACTATTTTATAAACTAACAATATCGCATCCACAATCCAAGTTTTCAACTTGAGAAAGATCATTTTTCTAAAAATTTTCAGATATTAAAGTCTCTTGAAAGTACAATTCAACCCTTTTTATCATGCTATCCTATCCAATAGTAATCTTTCTCAAGCCTCTCCAAGCTTACACAAGCGAGTAGAGTCTTTCAAGCCTCTCCAAGCTTTTACAAACAAGTAGTATTTGTCCTAACCTCTCTAAGCTAAATGAGTAGTATTTATCCTAGCATCTACAAGCTCACACTAACCACTATCGGGTCTAGTTACAAGAAGTTAATATGTTTGTTTGTATTTGGACACTCACACTAAATTTCTCTTCAGAGTATGATTAATGATGTATAGTGAATGTGTGTCTTCTCTAGATTCTTAATGTGAGAATATTATCTATTACAAATCAATAGAGAAGATTTTCAAATAGAAGTTATAATATATAACTTTCTGGAGACTTAGAAAGTTAGGAAGGTTGAAGCATGAAAACTTTTACAGCATAGGAAATATTCAAGCAGTGTAACTTTTCTCTTCTTTGATTTCCAGCTTTATATAGACTTCAAGATACGATCGTTAAAGCTTGCAGATCTTAAGCTTTGTGCCTCTTGGATCCATTGGTCTACGACTGGAAAGAGGAAACATACTTTTCTTTTTCAACAAGTAGAAATGATACAAAAGAGGAAAAATAGCCGTTGAAGTGTTCGCTAACTTTTTCAGACATGTTAGCGCTTTTGTTCCATCTTGTCAAATCATATTTGACTATTTGAATTTATCAATGAATCATGTAAAAGAAGCTTTGAAGGTAAGGTACTTCATGAGAAGCATGTTTCTGATGATTACCCTTCTAGATGAAGTCATCCTTCCAAATGAACAATGATCTTTCTCATGACACATTCTATAATTTCATCCTCCTAAACTTTCTATCTGCTTCTTAAATGAGAAATCATACAAACCACAAACTGTTTGTTCCAAAATAAGTATATTCAAGAGAAGTACTATGGATTAAGATACTTTATTTGTGTGAATGCTCAAGTTGTAGGTTTTGGTGAATGCCAAAAGGTTAAAAAGAGGATGCAAATTAAGACAATAAGACCTTCAAGTTCAAGAGGCTTCTTGTTAAAAGGGTATAATTGTTTTCTTGAACTTAGGATATTATTGTTAAAAGCTTTTTCAAAATAACTCTCAAGGCAACAACTTTTGAAAAAGATTAAAAATGTTTTTGAAAATTCTTTTGACAAGTAGTTGATGCAAAAGATTAAAGTTATTATGGAACTTATCCTATAAAGATAATGCTTTTCTAAAGGAAAAATTCATGTTTTATACTAGTGTAATCGATTAATCAAAGTTATCCAATGATTAAAGTTCGTTAGAGATGTCAAAAAGTCGTTAACACTATTTTCTACCCAATGTAATCGATTACAATGTAATCAATTACCAACAGGTTCTAATCGAATACATTGCTCATTGTTTTATGGTAATCGATTATATGCATCAATTACACAGTTTGGAATTCGATGTAATCGATTACCATGTTCTTAACTATGCCCAAAATATGTGCTTCACTCTTGGTAATTGATTACTACATGATCTAATCGATTACAACAGTGCGAAAAGGCATCAACAGCTAGTTCTAAACAAACACAACTCTTGGGTGAATTCTCTGAAATGGCTAGTACAAAACCTTAGTCTATAAAGAGCCATTCAGAATAGATTTTAAGAATGAACACTGAAGGAAAAACATCTATCAATTCTTGTTCTCATACTTTGACCCTTTACTCAATTTTTGTGGCCAAAAAGAGTTGTCTTTATAGTGCTTCAAGTTGTAACATCTACTATTTGAGAGAGTGATTCATTCTTTCTTCTTTTCCATTGTAAGATGATGAGGCATCCCTCAAGTAAGAAAAGGGTGACATATCCCTTGGGTTCTTGAGTGACTTAAGCACTACGGTGAGGAATCCCAAAGTTTACGCACTCAAGTGTTGTAAAGGTTGAAGAAACCTTGAAGAAATTTGAAATAGTGGAAAAATCCTGAGTTAATTCTCAGGAACTGGACGTAGGCCACAAGAGGTGACCGAATCAAGATAAATCTGAGTTTGCACTTTCTCTTCCCTTGTCTCTTTACTTTGTTGCAAGTTAAATTCATCTTTTACATTATTAAAGTATTTAAAACTTGCATTTATCCCTTAACAATCAATGTTTTAGTCATCAATTCTTAATAAAATTAAAAAGAGAGGAAGTTTGCGAAAAGAGTTTGAAAAATTTCAGAACTTAATTCACCCCCCTCTTAAGTTTTGAGGCCACTTGGTAACAATTTGGTTCAAAAATTGTTTAAGCACGAGAGAAATGATTTTGCTCACGAAAGAATACGTTTAACCTCAACAAATCGTTGACAAACAAAAGATTTACTTAAAGATAGATTTGGTGTTCATCAAAATCTAAAAGCTTGAAATGTCTTAAGCTATGAGATGGTTTCAGAAAAGCATTGAAGCTTACATGAGGTTCCTCCTGCTCCTACAGCTGTAGACCTTCCAAAGTTCTTACAACCTCCCCCAGCCTTGGCAGAACACAAGTTGATGCCTGAGGTATGTAACATCCTTCCAAGTACAGTACTATGCTCAAGTCATACTAGCTCACCTGGGGGTTGTTACTGTTACTTAATCGGACCTTGTCTGGTAGCAACCTTCTGCCACCTTCGCCTCGGAGGGACTCCTTTGAATCTTTTGAACTATCTAGAGATAACACGGAAATAAACATATGAGTGAGAATTACAAGTTCTCAGTAGGATTCATTAAGAAGCTTTATACCGTGTCATCGTTATTATCTCCAGCTGCTTCGGTTTATTATAAAAGGGTGAATTCATATTACAAACTGTTCTATTTTATAGTTTGAAAATAAATAGTCCGAAGCAGAATTCATTTTATCTCATGCACTTAAGTCACATTGGCAATATTTCATATCTAGGATAAAATCACTGCGTAAGTAGATAGAACAGCTTCAGCATCAATAAAACATGGGATGTTATTATGCAAATACTCATTGTTGAATTCATGCAAATGCACTGATACTTTTCTTTAACTTTCTTTGCCTTCTTTCACCTACTAAACATAAGTGATAGTAAGCTAATGCCATGGACGTTGCCACTATAAATTTTCAGTAATTACACTAGCTGGGTCATGCCATGCCTCATATAAGCCCTATCCCCTATACTCACACTAGCTGGGTCAATGTCATGCCTCATGTGAGTGGAGTGCTTGCATATGTTTGATTCTTTAGTCTTTACTGCCCTTGGGTAGTCTGATCTAGGAGTGAGCTCATCAGCTCAACTCGTGACCATCGTCACACAGACTGTCCCACAAGGGGACCCATATGCCTCTAGTCTTGAAGGGATCTCATTTTGGTCATGTGCCTCTAAATTGAAGGGGCCTCTTCTAGTCACATGCCTCAATAGAGGGATCTAAGCTGACCATGTGCCTTCAATGTAGAGGGATCTGAACTGACCACATAGTTTTAGCTGCCTTCACAGGGAGGGATTCAAAGTGCAACTACCTCCAAGTGAAGGGACCCACATCTTATCTTATTTAACTGCCTTCACAAGGAGGGATCTTGTAACTGCCTCCATGTGAAGGGACCCACATTCAATATATTCATATCATACTCAAGTCATCCTTGCATATAGAATTCCCACATACATATTCTTAATACATAAATGCTCATAACCTTCTTACAATTCTACTGAAAATTCGGTAGCATGACGGAATGTGTCCGCTTCCCCATGAATAGTGTCAGTACTCAGACAATCAATTTTACAGAAAATTCACAATACTTCATTCACAATTCAACATCAATTTTATAGGAACATTAGTTGTATCTAAAACATCACAATTCAACATCAATCTCATAGGAACATTAGTTGTATTTAAAGCATAGTTGCTGTCTTATCACTTTCACTCGGCCCGATTTTTGGTAAATCAGGCCACAACCTCTATTTAACTCATCTGGACCTAAATTTTGGATACGTTAGAGTATCATGTGTCTATTTTCCAACTTCTTTGGTCTTATCTCATTTTGTTTGTGTAGCTCAAAATATTTAAGTTTTACCCCGACTTGTCTTGCAGCTAGCCAGAATTACACACTTAAAAGTAAAAATCCACTAAAATTCAAAAACTAACTCAAATCATACGAATATAGTATCATATTAAAGCTAACAGGACAACCTTTCATTTGCATGAACTTCCATTTCATTTGCTTCAGTAGAGCTCGAGTTATAAGTCCCGAAATTTGACATTTCTGAACTGTCCTATTTTGGCCTAGTTTGGACATAGGGCAATTTCTTTGAATCACTGGGAGCAAATGAATAACAACAAACTCGAAAATTATGATGAAATGTTCTCCTATGTGTAAGCTTTCTAACAAAGTTAGTTTCACTCAATTTGGAGTTGCATAGAGCAAGTTATGCCCTGAACAACCCAGTTTGCCCAATATCAACCTCTAGAATCTAGGTTAAACTTCTAAAATTCATATCTCTATCAATACAAATCCAATGGCCTTATATGATACATGTGTGGAAAGCCCTGAATATCTAGTTTCATATAAAAATAGTCTCATCCGATTTAACTACTGTGGGTCTCTCGCTTAGACAGCATTCCAAGTCTCCTCTTCTTCTAATTTTCTCCTTCTAATCCTTAATTCCAACTCAAGATTTCATGTTAAATCTAACCATAATCCATCATATATATCCAACATATCATCAAACACATAAAGAATGAACTTTCAAGCAACCATAGTTTAGAGAAATTAAGGACAAAAGTGAATCCTACCTCTTTGTATGTGATTTCGCTAGGTCTTGGAGTTTGGATTTGATGGAACCTCGTCAAGACTTGAAAGTTGTTGGAGTAAAGTGAAGGGAGAAGGGAGAAAGATAAAGAAGGCTGAAATGGAAGAGGGAGGCGTAATCAGAATGAAGTGGGAAGGAAAATCTGATTTAAACATAAAGAGGGTAGTTGGAATTGTGAGTGTTGATTGGCTGAATTTCTTGTGGGTAAAGTTCAGCCATGTCTCTCTCTTTTGTAGCTAAAAATTGAATCTCGTTTTCATTCTGCTTGAAATCGGAACTCGTCTCTATCCTGCTTAAGGTCGGAATTCATGTCCATTTTATTTGAACTTGTGGATCAATTTGGAAGTCGGGACTTGCGTTCATCTTATTTGAAACTTAGAAATAAATGATTAGATCGGAACTCGCGTCCGTTTGGAACCTGAATTCAGAGATCAGGAATAAGTCGGAGATCGGATTCATTTCCATTGAAGTAAAGTCGGATATCGGGAATCATGTCATTTTATTGGAAACTTAGATGAAGTCAGAAGTCAGTGATAATGTCCATTTCATACTTAATGTGGAACTCGGAACTTAGGAAACACAAAAGCTTTGGAAGATTGTGGCCTAATATCGGAAATCGGAAGTGGGATCAGAATATGAAAACCTTGTACTCGAATCTAGGAAGTCAGAATGCTCAAACTCATACCCGAAATTCCTAAACTCGGCATCTCAGTAAGCCGTAACTTCGGAACTTGACCAAGAATCGATCTCAAAGAACTATTATAACCATGACTACGGAAGTTGGGAGTCAAGACAGGCACAACGCCGGAAGTAGGGTATCATTACATTAACCATATTTACTAAGAAGTCAGAACTTATACCCGGAACTCAGAAGTATTGGAAGTCTGTCCTAAGCTCAAACTCGGGAACACAAATAGAAATGAAAGGCTCTTGGGAATGAACTTGGAGATCGGAACTCGAATCAGTTTAAGAAAATTCCTATGAAGCACTCACTTAGTTGCTAATTAATTAATCCTAAAAATTAATCCTAGGTCGAATTTTAATTAACTTCGATTATGTGATTAAAATCCGATCAATTAGGCAGAAAGCAATAAAAATAATCCTGTGGATGTTACAAGGTGGACCCCATTCTGAAACCTAAACCGTTACCAAGGTACATCCCATTGCCAGAGTTATAGCCTATATCTCCTGACCTGCCGCCCTTGGTGCCCATTATTCTAGAGGTATCGGTCATAGAGATAAGCTTGTCGGATCCTCCTGCCGCAGCTGCAGAACCTTTTCAGGCATCAAACACATCTACGTTGGATTTGTTGAGAGCAACATCTACAACAGCCAGCTTAGTTTCTCGATGTAGTATTGGATATGAATGTGCTTCCGATCGATGTTGGATTTACAAACCAATCATTCCTCATGGGCTTGATCGTCAAGGGTGTGGCCATTGAGTTTCTTGCCCATTGAGTTTTAGTCGAAGGATTGTTTTCTTTGGATGTTCAATAGTTGTAGAAATTATTTATGGATGCTTATGATAGCTTTAAAATGTATTTCCTTGTTTGTTTTGAGATGATTGGTAATATTATTGAATTGATGAGTTTATAATTAATGTTAGTTATTTATATTACTATGATATATTCTATTATTATTCGCGTTTACCATCTCCACCCTATTATCAATGCCTCTCTTATGTAATGCATTACAGATGCCTATTATTCCATGATCAAGGCTCATGTTTTCAAAAAAAAAAAATTACCTGTTATTTTCAAAGAAGTAATTTAAAATAAAAGGTTAAGTTTTCCACAAAGCTAAAAGATAATAACTAATAGAATTCAAATGATAAGCGTAAGTTAGAATAACTAGGGTGTTACAATTAGCCTGGTGCACTTGCTCATACTGTGGGTAAAAGAAACAAACACACAAAACAAAACCCATCATATATGTGCTTAACTTGATTTTGTGTGCATGTGAAATACATGATATTAGCAAAAGTTATTGAACTGTTCATGAAGGTTAAAGCAAGGTTGTATACAAAACTTTTATGTAGAATGAGGTAAAAGTGTACATTTCACTAGCATAATCATCTTCCATCAGTGATGTCAATTAGTTATTGATCCCATATGCTCTCATACCTTATATTTTGATGGGTACTACTATCACCATGTTCATATATTTCGAATGATGACTTGGGAAGTAAGCATTGAGTCTCTTCTAGAGTTTTGTCTACATTGGTCCAATGATGCTTATGCATTAGCCTTATTCCTTCTAATTCCATTGCCACTTCCTTCATGCTTGGTCTTTCCTCCCCTTTAAGTCTTAAGCACTTTGCTGCAAGAATAGCAACCTGCTTGATCTCCTGCTTATTTTCTTCATTCAAAATGCCAACTTGAAGAATGTCGAACAAGTGACCCTCTTTCAAGCAAGATATAAAGTAAATAGCAAGACTTCTTTTCTCTTCTAACCTATCAAAAGAAAGAGGTTTCTCACCTGTTAGAAGCTCTATAAGGACTACCCCAAAGCTATATACATCACTTTTCTCAGTTAGTTGGCTTGTTTGCATGTACTCCGGGTCCAAGTATCCAATAGTTCCTTGTACAATTGTGGCTAATGCAGTTTGATCTAGTGGAACCAATCTTGAAGCCCCAAAATCGGACACTTTTGCTGTGTATGAGTCATCTAAGAGAATGTTGGCACTCTTGACATCCCTGTGGATGATAGGTATGGAAGTAGCTGAGTGCAGATATGATAGAGCTCCTGCTGCCTCTGCTGCTATCCTTAGGCAAGTATTCCAAGTTAAATCTTTTGCCTTATATTCATTGTGTATAAAATCAAAAAGGGTACCATTGTTAATGAATTCATACACTAGTAAGGGAACTTGTCTCTAAACAGCAACCCAAAAGTTTCACCACATTTCTATGATTGATTTGGGATAGAACAACTACCTCATTAATGAATTGTTCTATTTGGCTCTGATCAACTATTTTGGACTTCTTGATAGCAACAGTTCTATTATCTGCTAGAAACCCTTTGAAAACTATACCAAAACCTCCTCTGCCAATGATTAAGCTCTCATCATAGTTGTTGGTAGCCTTCTTTAATTCCTCTGCTGTGAAAATCTGAGCAATTTGGGAGGACTCCTCTCTTGCAGAAAGTTGTTGTAGCAAAATAATGCCGCCATTTTGCTTAAAAAATTTCTCTTTTAGTTTCATTATTATCCTTTTCTGGAATATCAAGTATAGCGAGGAAGTCCCCACAAATAAAGCGATAAATCCTGCACTTGCACCTACATTCAAAATATGTCGGGCACAATTGTTGAAATCTTCTTGAAATTAGGTCTAAATTTATATCCTTAGCATATGCTAAATTAAAATATACATGCATTCTTAAGAGAAAAAAAAATTAAGACGAAAATAAGGAAAAATAAAAATGTAAATGTTCTAAGTTGCTTACTAATGACAAACTTGCTAACTACATTTTGTTGGTGGCACCCATCTTCCTTTGTTCCTTTTCCGGATTGTCCCTTAGGACAAAAACAGTCATAGGACCCAATTGTATTGCGACAATTATGCTCATTTATGCATGAATGGTTTCCTGTCTTACATTCGTCAATGTCTGCTAAACCATAACAAAAATAACATATTGTCAAACAAGCAATGCCATTTTGCACAAGTTCAAAATAAACAAAGAGTTGTAACATGCACCATTGATGTATGTAAATGAAGAACTTTCCTTTTTTTTTTTTCCCATGATATTTCCACTTTATTACCGCTTACTAATAAGATGTAAATAAGAAAATATTGGATAAAATAAGAAGCACAACTAATTACGTAAACATCAAAATCGAAACAGTAGTATATGATGACTCGATTTTATAAGCAACGAATAAGAAATTTTTTTATGCTCATCAGGTAAGATTTTTTTTTTTTTCTCTAAACGATTCGCTAACTGTCATCTCAACAAACCATTAAAAAAAAAAAAAAGAGTAGCGGGAATGAATGGTTAAGATACAAGAATGCCCCACAAGATTGATGTGATTAAAAAAAAAATATTATTTGTACTCATTTTAGGACTCATTGTAGATATACAACATGAGGGAAAGACATAAGATAATGGATATTGAAAAAATAAAATATGATGAACCTATTATTTTGTATTTTTTTTCTCTCATTTTGTCCATATAATGAGTCTCAATATTTTTCTCTCTCATTTTGTGCTTATAATGAGTCTCAAAAAATGAGTATAAATAATATTACTTAATAGAAAATAGTCTATAGCAAGAAATATTTATTTTTCTAGGAGCAAATATAAGTTTTTCACAAAAAAAAAAAAATTAAGTTTCTCAATAAAGATTATGAAGGATGAGAGATGGATTAAAGTTTAATAGAATGGATTAGAGAAATATTATTTGTACACTCTATTTTCTTGGAGACTATGTTAACACCACCCATCTACCACTGGATGGGTGTGAAATCCAATTTAAGTGAGCTTCACACTTCATCCAATAGTCAATGGGTGGATGTTGTCACAGTATCCAAGAAATAGGGTGTACACGTAACATAACTCAATAGATTACCTATGCAACCATCCGGATGGTAGGGGTTTCCTTGGTAACCATTGTTACATCTGCATTGATAACCGTATCCAGTGCCTGAGTTCACACAAGTGCTATTTCCCTTGCAAGCATAGTTGCCTCTATTCCGAGAAGCTTCACATGTCCCACTTCCAACAGTCCAATCAAGGACCACAGGAACCTGATCGTAAGGAAGGTTTTCTAAGTGACCCTTAGAAAATGTATAGTCGCCATTTTTGGCAGCAAAGGAATAGCTGCATTTGTTGAAGCTCAAAGATCCATTAAAATTCTCAAAGCTAAATGACTGTATGGAGATGTTCCTCATTCCAGGAGGAATATCCACCTGGCAACACCCAATTCCAGAACAACTTCCATCAACAATCTTCATACTATTGCCATAACACCTTGTTAGGCACCCTGTTGAATATGCTGTACCATTGTAAAAACTTGTAAGATAACCATAAGTGTCGCAACCAACACTTATGAACTTGTTATCCTTGCTAGAAATGGAAAAAGAAGGATCACTTGTAAGGGTGGATATATCACCGCCTGTTCGTTGGGCACCAATTGTACTATTATAACAAACTCGGGAGACAAAAACCATCATGTCTATTTGACCTTGGGATATGTTTATGCCTAAGACTGGGATATTACCCGAGTATAAAGTGGTGTTACGACAACTAACTTCAAATAATTCATTCAAGAAACAGTTCTCACTGGTTGTAGATGAATTTCCTATGCCAAATGGATACAGAATTTGAACACCTCCACATGCTTTTTGACAGCCATCAAGTTGATCACCTGCAGCTGCTCCTACGATTACTAATGTAACCATTAACACCAGAGCCTTCACTTCCATTGCCCCACAATAATATTATCTCACAACTAAGAAGATGGCTTTGAGCTGACTCTTTTATAGCCTCGGAAGGGATGATCAAGTTAACAAGTTGCTGGAAGAATATGCTGTATAAATACTTTTTCTAGTTTTCTTTGCTGAGAAGAAGGTTTGGTTAATTCGTAAACTTATAAAAGTTTTATTTGTCTGTGTCTCATTTGTCGACAAGTACATAAGAGTTAAGACTGACCAAGAGTGCACACAACTAGTGTTGAGAAAAACTTCGTAACCTTCGAAAAAATAAAATAAAAAAAAGAGAAAAGAAAGGTCAAATAACTAAACGATAGATATATATCGATAGTTTCATTCCTTTCTGTTTGGCCATTATATAATTATAGTTTTGAAGATCAAAACTTTTGGGATCCTCATGACAGCGAGGCAACGTTGATTCAGTCGGTGTTCTGACGTTATATTCATAGTTAGTATCGTCTTGCTATCCTGCATCTTATAAAGTTTTATAAGGTGCTTGATGCACTATAGACAACTACACACTAAACGGTCTATGACCAGTAATTAGAGCTGAGTACCTTTTAGAGCTGGTTAATACATATCTTAATTTTCTTTTTTTTTACAAGGGGTGGAAAAGTCTGACACGAATTTGGTCTGGATTATCTGCTGCACAGGTAGTTTCTGTCTAGCAAACTCTTGCTGCCCCCCTCCACACCTTTCCTCCTTCTCGACCTCCACCATCACCGCCACCCAAAAGACAAAAATTGATGCTAGAGGGTTTAGGGTTAAAGATCAAGAGTAACTCAAGTCTTTCCAATCCAGAAATCATATGCAACCACATTTGTACTTGTCTTAATATGAACTCTTTTTCTTTTTCTTTTTTCCTTGTATCTTGTACAACAATTATAATTCATCAAAAGCTACAACCTTCTCCAAACCATAGAAACAAAAAAGTAAAACTCAGCATGAGAAGAAAGGGAAGGAGTTATGCTTTTTATAAAATTGAAGATGAGAAAAGGAAATATTGGAAAGCATAAGCGAATTGCTATATAGACTATGAAAACAAAGGCATATCATATGTTCATAATGGGTGATGTCATTCGCACTGCCATGCAAACTTCAGCAAGTATATTATAATGGGGTTTTAGGTAAAGCAAAAATTTCTAAGCCGCTGGTAGATTCTTTTAAAATGCTGATAATTTTATATCAAAATACTAGTAAATATATGCAATACACTTGTAAATATCTCTATTTGAATTCTTATTTTTACTATTTTGCTTTTTTATTTTTTTTAACAATTATTGATTAAGGGCACATTAATGAACCAATTTAACATAACACGAATCTTATTCTCCAAATAATCAAATTTTAAAGAGTTCCTAAGATGCAGATAAATTCTTTCAAAACGTTGGTAATTTTGCATTAAAATGCTGGTAAATGTCTTTATTTAGATACTTGTTTTTATTCTTTTGTTTTTTCAATTTTTTTAAATAATTGTTGACTAAGAGCACATTAATGAACCAATTTAACATGACATTCAATCTTATTCTTCAAATAATCAAATTTGAAAGAGTTCCTATGATATTGGTAAATTCTTTAAAAACATTGATAATTTTGCATCAAACGCTGGTAAATATCTCTATTTGGATGCTTGTTTTTATTCTTTTGGTTTTTCAATTTTCTTTTAACAATTATTGACTACAGGTACATTAATGAACTAATTTAATATGACACTAAATTTCAGTGTTCAAATAATCATATTTTCAAGAGTTCCTAAGATACTGTAAATTCTTTAAAAATTCTGGTAAATTTGCACAAAACGCTGTTAAATATATGCAATACGCTGGTAAATGTCTCTATTTGGATACTTGTTTTTATTCTTTTGCTTTTTCAATTTTTTTTAACAATTATTGTCTAAGGGCATATTAATGAGCTAATTTAACATGATACTGAATCTTATTCTCTAAATAATTAGATTTTAAAGAATTCCTAAGACGCCGGTAAATTATTTAAAAACATTGACAAATTTGCATTAAAACGCTAGTAAATATATACAATATGTTGGAAAATGTCTCCATTTGGATAGTTTTTCTTTCAAGTTTTTAACAATTATTGACTAAGGGCACATTAATGTATTAATTTAACATGACATTGAATCTCATTCTCCAAATAATCAAATTTTAAAGAGTTCCCAAGATACTTATAAATTTTTAAAAAATGCTGGAAAATTTGCATGAAAACATTAGTAAATATGTACAATATGCTGGTAAATTTGTCCTTTTCTTGAATAATGAATAATATATAAAGTTTAATATAAATTCAATATTTTTAAAGGATGTAATTACGAACGCAATTAACTCATGTAACAATTTTTATATCCTTTATAAAATTTGAAATATAATTAAAAACACATATAATATGACTATGTTCTTTTAATAAAGTCACAATTTTTTTATTTTTATACTTAATTATATTTCAAATTTTTTAACATGGTAGCTATGATCTAATGTATAAATTGTGTTGTTCTATTATGCACATTTTCCACATGAATCCTTAACTTTCGAATTAAGTTTTTATAGAGATAAGGGCATCCTACAAACTTTTTAACATAAACTAGTGTAAAATGGTTCATGTCTAGGGAAACTAGTTTGTATAAAATGTGTATTTCACACAATTTTCAAGTTATTTAACTTGTTATTTGAATGGTTTTTTATGTCATACTTTAGCTCTTTATGCTGCTACCTTTTTCTCTAAATTTTTAAAAGGAAGTAAGAAGCTTGTAAATACTTGAAAAACACCAGTAAATTTTGGCAAAACGCTGATAAATTTTAGCAATATGCTGGTAAATTATTTTAGCTTGCTTTTTTTGTGTCTCTTTATTTTCTTTTCAAATTTGGTATCAAATATTAATTAAGGGGGCACGAAAAACAATTAAATCAAATACATCGCTAATTATTATTCTTCATAAAATCATATTTTTAGGAGTATATAAGGCGCTGGTAAATAATTGGAAAATGTTGGTAAATTTTAGCAATATGCTAGTAAATTATTTTAGCTTGCTATTTTGTGTCTTTTTTTTTCTTTTCAAATTTTATATCAAATATTGATCAAGGGGGCACCAAAATGATTAAATCTAACACGTCACTAATTATTAGTCTTCATAAAATTAGATTTTTAGGAGTATGTAAGATGCTGGTAAATACTTGGGAAACGTTAATAAATTTTGGCAAAACATTGGTAAATTTTAGAAATATGCTGGTAAATTATTTTAGCTTGCTCTTTTTGTGTCTTTTTATTTTCTTTTGAAATTTTGTATCAAATATTGATCAAAAGGTTACCAAAACAATTAAATCTAACACATCACTAATTATTATTAAGAGTATGTAAGATGCCGGTAAATATTTGGAAAACACTAGTAAATTCTAGCAAAATGCACGTAAGTTTTAGCAATATGTTGGTAAATTATTTTAGCTTGCTATTTTTGTGTCTTTTTTTTTTCTTTTCAAAATTTGTGTCAAATATTGATCAAGGGGGCGCTAAAACAATTAAATCTAACACATTAGTAATTATTATTCTTCATAAAGTAGGAGTATGTAAGATGATAGTAAATACTCGGAAAATGCTAGTAAATTATAGCAAAACATTGGTAAATTTTAGCAATACGTTGGTAAATTATTTTAGCTTGCTCTTTTTATGTCTTTTTTTTTTCTTTTCAAATTTTGTATCAAATATTGATCAAGGGGGCACCAAAACAATTAATCTAGCACATCAGTAATTATTATTCTTCATCAATTCAGATTTTTAGGAGTATGTAAGAAGTTGCTAAATACTTGGAAAATGTAATGCTCGAAAAATTCTATCGTTTTAATCGATTTGTTCGATTTTAATGAATAAGTGAGATCAAATAGAAATCGATTAAATATTTAATTAGAGGTCAATTAAAGGCTAATTAGAAATTAATTAGACATTAATTAGAGAGGTTTAACTTGGGAAAATTAGAATAGACATATAGGGATCTCAACAAAATTGCTAGAAAAAAATTGCCAGTCCAAAGGAAATCGAAAAAATTTTAGTATTTCAAATTGCTAGAACCAAATTAATAGAACTATATCAACATAATTCTAATTAGAGAAGCCACAACTTCAACCCACAAACTCCCTAAAGTGGTGTCCTAAGGGCCACATAAAAGAGGAAGACTTGGCTAAATTTTCAACCAAGGGAATTGGAACCAATGAGGGTTAAGTTTCCCAACTACCCCTTGATTTTTCATGTTATTTTCCTTTCTAACACACCCAATTTCGAGCTCCCTCTTCCAGTAGCCTTCCTCTCCTCTTTTCTTCATCCTCTTCATCTCCTTCTTCCACTTTCAGCCCCCCTCAAGCTTCTTGCATCCATATCCTTCACTAGAACTAAAGACTAGCTAGTTGTTACATCAAAATAAAGGTAGAGATTCACCTTGTTCTTGTTCTTTGGCTATGGATGACTCATTTGGGGCTTTATCTCCTCACTTCTTGATGTGATGATTGAATGAATATGATGATCTTTGGTTGGTTTGTTGGCTGTTTTTGATGATAAAATCGATTTAGAAGTAGAAAGGAGTGAGAGTAGGATGCAGGGAGAGGCTGAAAGGTTAAAATCCCTCGGCAGTCCATACAGCAGAGTATGTGGCTCCACTTATCATCGTTTAAATTCGATGAAACCATTTTTCATATGAAACTAGATATCTAAGCTTTCCATACATATATCATATAAGGCCATTGGATTAGTATTGAGAGATATGAATTTTTGAATTTCGACCTAGGTTTTTGAGTTTGAATCTAGACAGATTAGATTGTTCAGGAAAAACTCACCCTATACTACTTGGAGTTGAATGAAACTAACTTTATTATAAATTTTACACATAGCAGAATATCCGATAAAAATTTAATAGTTAGATAAGGTCCCATTTATTTCCAGTGATTGAAAAAAGTTGCCCTATGGCCAAAGCGGGCCAAAACAGGGCAATTTAGGAAGGTCAAATTTCGGGGCTCATAACTTGAGCTTTACTAAGGCAAATGGAATGGAACTTTTTGAAAATGAAAGATTGTCCTGTTAACTTTAAGATGAGACCAATTTCATATGATTTGAACTAGTTTTCGATTTTTAGTGGATTTTTACTTCTAAGTGTGTAATTCTGGATAGTTACAGGGTAGGCCGGGATAAAACCTAAATAACTTGAGCTATATTTGTCAAAATTAGATGGGACCAAAGAGGTTAGAAAATAGACACATAACACTTCAACATACCCAAAATTCAGATCTAAATGTCTCAAAATGAATTTAAGGCTTAATTTCTAAAAATGGGCAAAGTTGAAGAATATGAGCAGGATTTCCAAAATTAAAGGACTTGGCACCTTAATGCATATATGAGTTCAATTAAAGTCTAAGTGTTGTAATTCCATGTTGGTGCTTGAAGATTAATACATTATATTTGATCTCTTAATGTGACTAACTATCTGTTGAGACTGGCACTATTTATGGGGAAATGGATCTAATCCGTTATACTGCCGAATTTTTGGTAGAATTGTAAGGAAGTTATGAGCCTTTATATGTTATGAATATGTATGTGGAAATCATGTATGCAAGGATATATGAAAGTAAGCGATGAAGCATATGTATGAATGCATTAAGCATGTCTATGCATGACTATGTATGAGTTTAAAAGGATATGAATATATTAAATGTGGATCCCTTCACCTGGAGGCAGTTGCACTTTGAATCCCTCCCCGTGAAGGCAGTTAAAGAATATAATGAAGGCCCCATATTCCTAAGGAACGTGATATGACGATCACGTTTTGATGGGGTATGACATGGCGATCATACTCTGGAATGTGATATGGCGATCACATTCCAATGGAGTATGACATGGCGATTATACTCTGGGACATGGTAGGATGAATATATTCCTAAGGAGTGTGACATGGTGATCATACCCCAATGGAGTATGACATGGCGATCGTACTCTGGAATATATGTGACAAGTACAGAAAGTAAACTAGAGGCGTAATGCTTCAAAAGGGAAGGTGATCCAAAGTATGCTCCCCTCATCCACATGAGGCATGGCATGACCCAGCTAGTGTGAGTATAGGGGATAGGGCTTATATGAGGCATGGCATGACCCAGCTAGTGTAAGTACCGAGAAATTATGGTGGCGACAAGTTAAAAAAAGCTTATAGCGCAACCATACATGTTTTATATAATTGTAATTGTACCTATGCTCATTATAATATAAATGATCAGAGGATATGTGAATTTTGAATCCGCATCGGATAATCATCTTTTCGAAAACCTAAGAAACTGAATCTTATGAATGCTCACCATTATTATATACCATGTTTTATTGATGCTAAACATTTTCTATCTATTTATGCAGTGATGTTTATTCTAGATATGAGATATTGTCAATGTGACCCAAATGTGTGAATAAAATGAACTCTGCTTCGGACAATATGTTTTCAAACCATAAAATAAAACAGTTTGTATAACATGTTCATCTTTTTCATAATAAGTCGAAGCAGCTGGAGATAATAACGACGACACAGCATATGGTAGTTAAATGAATCCCACTGAGAATTTAAAAATTCTCACTCTTTTTTTGTTATATCTCCAAATAGTTTAGAAGTTTCTAAAGAAGGCCCTCTGAGGCGAAGGTGGCCAAAAGTTGCTGCCAAACAAGGTCTGATTGAGTGATAGTAACTATTCCTAGGTGAGGTATTATGACTTAAGCATAGTACTATACTTGGGAGGATATTATAGAAAACACTAATAATTCTAGCAAAACGTTGGTAAGTTTTAGTAATATGCTAGTAAATTATTTTATCTTGCTCTTTTGTGTTTTTTTTTTTATTTTCAAATTTCGTATCAAATATTGACCAAGGAGACATCAAAACGAATAAATCTAACACATCACTAATTAATATTCTTTATAAAATCATATTTTTAAGAGTGTGCAAAACACTAGTAAATACTTGGAAAATGCAGGTAAATTCTAGTAAAATGCTAGTAAGTTTTAGCAATATGCTTGTAAATTATTCTAGCTTTCTATTTTTGTATCTTTTTTTCTTTTCAAATTTTGTATCAAATATTGACCAAAGGGGTACCAAAACAAATAAATCTAACAAATCACTAACTATTATTCTTCATAAAATCAGATTTTTAAGAGTATGTAAGACGCTGGTAAATACTTGTAAAACGCTAGTAAATTCTAGCAAAACGCTAGTAAGTTTTAACAATATGCTGATTGTAACATCTCCATTTTTATTTAAGCTAATTAGCTCAGTGTCTCTGGCTAATTAGAGGGGTTAGCGATTAATTGAAAACTAATCGACTAATCTCGAGAGCAAAGGCTTAGTAAATTAGAGGTAAGTCAACAAGATAATTGAAAGGTAATAATTAACAAGAAAATTCGACAATTAAAGCATAATGCATTAAAGGTTATAATTAAAAGCCTAATTGCCCAATTCTTGTTAATTTGTGATTTAGAACATATAATCAAGGAGATCTAACCTTATTAATTGAGTGCATGACAAGCATTATATCTTAATCACACATGACAAATTAACCCTCACACCCTATATACATAATTAATGAGGAAAATTCTTTTCAATGAAAATGTGTTAAAGTGCAATTAAACCAATTGAATTAATTAGCATTTAGATAATTTTAACAATTGTGAAAATTTAGAAATTTCCCTTTAATTATTGTTTGAGAGTTTGGCCAAGGCAAGATCCATATCTAACCATCCATTTGCCTTCTCATCATGCACCCTTAGATCAAGAATCTATGTTAGTACTATTCCTTGAGTCAAGATAAGAGATGTACTTCCCTCCATCAAAATTGTGCCACTTGGAATGATCATATTAACCCAAGCCAATCCCAAGAGTGGTCATGCCTTTAACCACTTGAAAAACACTAAATGGTCTTTACCTAAGTGTCAAGACTCAAAGGAAACACAATTTTCTCTTTTACCCCAAGGTTTCCCCCCCACTCTCTTGCTTGTTGGAAGAAACAAAATCACATTAGTCCCCCCCTCAATTTTGCGCCATTAGGCCCCCCTCTCTCCCCCGTCATTTCATTTTTCATTTCCTTTCTCAAGACACAAAGCTCTCTCCTCTCTCCAAGTCTCATCCCCACTCTCTTGTTCTTCCAACTCTCTTTGTTTGTCTTCCAATCTCCTTACTACCTTCTACCTCATTTCCACCACCACCCTCATAACCCCTTCAAGGACCACCATTTTTGGTCTTTGGAGAAATAAGACAACCCATACAAAAGCTCTATTTCCAAGCTTTCAAGGAGGAAGGCTCTCTCCAACTTCTCCACACTCTAAATTCTTCAAGAAGCTCTCTTTGGTAGTGACTCTAACCTTCTTTTTCATGTATTTTTCAAGCACTAGAACTCCTAAGCTCCTTATAGCTAGGTGGTTTTAGGACATGCTTTAAGGTCTCATAGCCATATCTTGTTCTATGAGCTTTTCTTGCCTTGTTGAAAATGTTTTCTTAAAATGAGATTATGTGATATGATGGTTTTTATGTATCTTACTTTGTTTTTGCTCTAAAATACTGATTTTGTGATTAAAACCTTGAATATGATGTTGAGATAAAACATAAAAGTGGTGGTTCGAAGTGGGATAGCAACATCTTCACAAGTTAGAAATAGAAAATACAAAAACTAGTTAAGCTGGAATTCTGGCAGTTTATAATGCGTACTGGATAACTTGCTCTACAAAACTCAAAATGTAATGAAACTAATTTTCTGTGCATATAAAATACGTGTAAATTGGATTTAAAATGAGGGAAATATGATTTTTCAAAGTAGGCTGTTTCCGGATGGATTTCTGTTTGGGCAGTCTGCACTAAAAACCTTATAACTCGAGCTACAAAAATTATTTTTGAGTGGGACAAGTTTGGCAGAAAGCTAAGACAAAAAATATTAACCCCATAAAACAGTTTTGTTAGATTCCTCCTGAGCAGTTCCTAATGGAGGTGACAAGTCACTATCTTGGGAAAAAGCTGGAAAATTGGACAGTCAGAATAAAATGTGTATATCTCAAGCTCCAGGAGGTATTTTTAGGTAGGACTTATTTTGTTTAAAACTAGACTCAGAAAAGCTTAATCGTACAAAAATTCAAGTCAAAATAGTAAAATATGAATTTATGGTGAATTTTTAAAGTTACTACCCCACCATAAAAAGTAAGTTTGGTTAAGTGAAATTTTAATAAGGGTAGAAAACAAACTTGTGAACAAAAAAACCTCTAATTTAAAGATAATGAAACTTCATAATTCAAATTAAGAACTTGAAAGAGGAGAATTAGATGAAGCTTTCCATATAAATAATGAAAGAATCGAATAGTACGAAATCCAATTAAAAGCTTGCACTAAATTTATTAAGCTAAGCTCATAAAACTTTGCTTGTGAATATACCTATGTTTATGTGTAAGCATGATGCTATTATGATATAATAATGATGATGAGTATGTTATGGTTGAATGTGATGCTTACGATGTTCATTGATACATGATAGTGACTGTAACTGGCATATCTATTGGCAAAACTTTGGGAAGCTTTGGTTTAGCCGTTATGCTACCGAAATTCTGCAAAAATTCTGAACTTAGAATAATTTTGCATCATAAGTCTTAATATGAGAAGAAATTGAATTAAGGGTGTGATCTTTCAGAAAGGAAGGTGACCCGTAATAAGAAGCTCCCCTCACTCACATGAGGCATGGCATAGACCTAACTAGCGTGAGTATTGGGGATAGGGCTTACATGAGATATGGCATGACCCAGCTAGTGTAAGTACCAAAAATTTATGGTGGCGATGGTCACGGTATGAGCTTATTACCACTTATGTTTAGTGGGTGAAAAGAAAAAGACTTAAGATAAAGTCAAGTTAATAAAAGAAAAGGGGCTTCGGTCCAAACCCTTGAAGAGAAGAAGTTGAGAAAAGCATATGGCACAGCCACGCATGTTTTATGTAATTATACTTATTCCCATGTATGTTATCATATAAATGATTAAAGGGTATCTTAAAATTGAATCCGCTTCGGATATTTATGTTTTCAAAAGCCTAAGAACTGAACCTTATGAATGCTCACTATGTTTATTACTAAAATTGAAGTGGTTGAGACGATGACGATGACACTTTAGTGTCGAGTTTGAGTCCTACTGAGAAATCCCATTTCTCACTTTAATTATTTTTCGCATCATCACCAGATTCCGATGGCACATCCAATGGAGTGGAGCCTAGAGCCACCGCACTATGAGTGGACGTACGATGGGGGATGCTAGGCAAAGCTATTTGGGGACTTATAGCTATTGTCGCTCTATACCTTTATATATTCCTTTTTGGTGACAAACTATGTCATTTTAAGTTTGTATTTATTATCTAATATTTGGGTCATGGCAAGACCATGAGCCTCTTCGATGTAATGTTTATATATATGTACGTATATATATATATTATGAACTCATATGGATGTAATGATTAGCTATGTGATGCAATGTATTTGTGAATTACTATTCATCTGCCATTCTCATGTTTTATGATATAGTGTTATGATTTGTACACAACACACTCGCTTGGTATCTATATTCTTGCTCAAGGCTTTACTTTCTAAAACATTGCACAGCGACGATGCATTTCAAAAAAAAAAAAAAAAAGAATTACCATATTTTTCGCGTAACTTAATTTATAAATGAAGTTTAGTTTTCCACGAGCATAAGTAACAACTAATAAAACGCCGTAATACGACTTAAGCATAGTATAGGTTTATTAGGGTGTTACACTAGTAACTTTTTAGACAAAAAAAAAATGACAAAAGAAACAATAACATATGGGACCAGTCATCTGAGCATTTTTGTCGTTTTCCTCACTTTTTCTGTATAGTCACATACAAAAAACTTGATTTATGTATATTTTATTTTAGAAATTCAGACTTCTGAAAACCTAGTTCTTAGGTGGCCGGTAACAAATCTCCACCGTCCATTAGCATTTTATTTGAAAAAACGCCTCGATCTAACTTAAGGTGTAGGCACATTACCGGTGCATGACAAACTACAATGCATTTTAGATATAGCCTCATTTAACACCTTGATGAGGCAAGTGAAGTCGCTATGCATTTCATTAGAATTTTTTTTAATAAAAACTGATTTTCTTTTAAACTAAAAAAAATCACTTTTGATAAAAGTTACTCATTTTAACTTCTACTCAAAAGTTAAAAAGTATATTTTTATCTTTTGAGAAGAAGTTAAGATAACTAGCTTTTAAGAAAAGTAATTTATTTTCAGTTAAAAAATCAATTTGTTTATCAAAAATAAAAAGCTGAAACAAACTCTTGTATTAATTCTATGTTAGTTTTGAGTGTTGTATTGATAAGTGGCTAAACTCTTGTACACTATGATGAAGATATAGCCTAATTATTGAGATAAGGGACTTTGTGGGGCTTTATAAGGGCAATCATAGATTGTTCATGACTCTTGCCTTGGGATTCAAGTTCGTACATTGTTGTGTTTGAAGGTTTTAAAGTGAATTAATACACGAGAGGAATTTGGTGTTAACTAAGATAGAATTCCTCCCATAAGTTGAATAGACAGATTTAGTTAGATTTTAGAAAGTCAACACTTATCATGGTCAAGGTGAATTTAGATCGCCAGAGCTTTTGTATACTGATTTTCACAATCTTTAATTGCATCCCATTTATTACTTTATTTTGCCATAAATTTCTCCTTGTAACTCTATTACATTTTGTTAGTCTAAATAACTGCTAAATGTTGAAACAAACAATTTCAAGAATGGGGTCTGTTGAATTGTAGTGAAGATCGACCAGGTATGGTTGAATAAAGAATAAAATTATTTGAACATAAAAGGTTAACATAAGAGCAGGCATTAATAGAGAGAAAGTTATAAAGTACCTTATCATAGATGGAGTCAAAATTTTATGTTTCTTTATCAATATCCACTCTTATATCTATTTTTTATATCCAAATAACATAATTCTATGTTATGTTTTGAGGTATTAATCGTTCATAAGAATAATTGTAACAATGTCTTGTGAGTTTTATTTATATGTATTGACAGTGTAAAATTTTTACACTATCATCTAATTATACATTACTATATAAGTAAATATGTTTGATTTTCATATCCACTACTCCAATAGTCATGTAAATGGAAGAGTTTGATTGGATGACAGTGTAAAAAATTTTACATTATCAATATATACAAATTAAATCCATGTCTTTATGATTAATATTTTTCCTAAAACTATTTCATGAATATTTGTATAGACTCAATCAATCATGCTGGTAACGGGCCAGAAACGGATGTAGCTATGAACGAAAGGAAATTACCACTTGAGTTGCTTATATTTCACACAAATAAAAATTGCTGTAACACCCTAGTAAATCCATTTTACGCTTAGGTCGTATTACAGCGTTTTATTAGTTGTTACTTATGCTCATGGAAAACTAAACTTCACTTGAAATTAAATTATGCGGAAAATACAATAAATTTTTTTTTTTTTTGAAATATCTCATCGCTTTTGGAAAGTAAAGCCTTGCGCGAGAAGATAGCGGTAAACAAGCGTATCGCAGAGATTTCGGTATAAATTGAAGGAACAAGGGATAAATTATAATACCATGCATTCAAATTACAACAACAACCATATAATTATAATTAATCTCATAATATCCAACAAATACATAAAAAGGAACTCATGGTCATGCCATGGCCCCAAAACATCAAAGGTACATAAGTCTGACAAGGTTTATTACAAAACGAAATACAGAGGATAAGGAACACAAATCAAAATAGGCCCATGTGGACGTCTGCTGGCTTCTCTGCCCTTTCCGCGCCTTTGATTGAGTGGGCTCAAGTCCTCGAATGCCTAGTCCCCCTCGCTCCTCGGCCTCGGGGAACGAAAGGAGTACGGATAATACGAGGGCGCCGGCTGCTCATGTCAACGCGACGAATGCAATGGCCAGGGTTGTAGCTGGCCACAGAAGAATGGGCCTCGAAAGGATCCTCCTCAAATGCGTCGGGGTGATACACGGGGAGCGGTGGCAAAGCTGTTGCGGCCCTAGGGGTGGCCGTCGAACTCACCTCGATCACAGGGACCTCCGGCGGTGGCACGGGCTCGACTACAGGTAGACCCGGAGACATTGGCTCCATCTCAATCTCGGGCAAGGGCTCAGGTGGGAAATCCCAAGGACCTAGCGGCTGTCCAAGGTGCGCCGATGATACGTCTACAGGGGTAGGCGGGATCTCTGGCTCCTCTCCTTCAAAAATTCGACCCAAATAAAAGTGTGTACAAACTATTGTGGTGGTCGTAGCCACAATAGCATAAGTATCTGCATCGTATGCCCACTCATGATGGGGAGGCTCCATGCTCCACTCCACGGGTTGTGCCATGAGTACCTGGTCACGAGACAGAAAAACAACTAGGGTGAGAAATAAGATTTCTCAGTAGGACTCGACTCTGACACCTAAGTGTCATTATCATCGTCCTAACCACTTTGGTTTTATAAATGAAAACTGTGAGCATTCAATAGGTTCGATTATTTGATTTTCGAAAACATTACTGCCCGAAGTGGATTCAATTTTTAGTACTTATTCTCGTTGTAGTAACAACATCGTGGCATACATAAAAGCTTATATGACTATTCATAACATACATAAACATATTGAGAGTTACACTCTTTACTTGGGTTGGACCGAAGTCCCTTTCTTTTCTTAACTTGACTTATCTTAAGTCCTTTCTTTCCACCCACTAAACATAAGTGGTAATGAGCTCATACCGTGGCCGTCGCCACCATAAAATTTCGGTACTTACACTAGTTGGGTCATGCCATGCCTCATGTAAGCCCTATCCCCTATACTCACACTAGCTGGGTCATGCCATGCCTCATATAAGTCGTGGGTGAGGGGAACTTAAATTAGGTCACCTTCCCTTTTGAAGGATCACACACTTTATTGAATCTTTTCTTATTAAACTTATGATGCAAAATATTTCTATGTCCACAATTTTTACAAAATTTCGGCAGCATAACAGCTAGACCGAAGCTTCCCAAAATTTTGCCAAACAGAATACCAATATCACAGCATCATATCATATCATCATTATCATATCATCATCATCACATCATCATCATAACATCATGCTTGCAACATAAACGCAGACATATTCTCAAGCAAAGTTTTATGAGTTTAACTTAGTAAATTTGGTGCAAGTTTTTAATTGAGGTTACCTCTTGTGTGTTCTCTTTGATTAGTTGTAGGGCCAATTTTACCTAATGTACTTTTTGATACTTTTTAAGTTGAGTTATGAAGGTTTTCTAATACTTAATATAAGGGTATTAATGTCTTAAAGCTTATTCTTCATTAACCTTTAACTTTTACCCTAACCAGTTTTACTTTTACGGTGGGGCAGTAAATTCAAAAATTCACCATAATTTCATATTTTACTCTTTTGTTTCGAATTTTGGTATGATTACACTTCTCTGAGTCTATTTTTAAACAAAAGAAACCCCACTCAAAAATTCATTTTGTAGTTTGAGTTATGCATATTTTATTCTAACTATTCAGACTTGAAAGTTCATCTCGGGTCAGTGACTTTTAAACATTACTGTGAGCTCCTCACAAGGAATCTGACAAAAATGTTATGGGGATGTTCCTATATGTCTTAGCTTTCTAACAAAATTGGTCCCACTGAAAAATGTTATGTATAGCTTGAGTTATGCACGTTTTATTACCTACTGCCCGGACAGAAAACCATCCAGGAACAGCAGACTTTAAAAATTCATATCTCTCTCATCTTAAGGCCAAATCTCGCATATTTTATATGTATGAAAATCTCTTTGAGTCTACTTTCACAGAAAATTAGTTTCATTGCATTTTGAGTTTTGAGGAGTGACTTATACCGCAATATTTACAGACTGGCAGAATTCCAGATTAACCCGTTTTTAAGTTTTACTTAACAAGCTTGTGAAAATGTTGTTATACCACTTCAAATCACCATTTTTATGTTTTAACTCATCACCATATCCAAAGTTTCAGTTACCAAATCAGTATTTTACCACAAAATAGTGCAAGATACATAAAACCAATATGCCATATAATCTCATTTCAAAACAACACTTTCACAAGATAAGAAAACCCATAGGGAAAAATATGGTCATGAGACCTTGGAGCAAGCTTTAAAACCACCTAACTATGATGAGATTAGGGACTCTAAAACTTGAAAAAAGTACATGGAGAAGAAGGATAGAGTCACTACCAAAGGAGTTTCTCTTGGAAGCTTGGAAGATGAAGTGGTTGGAGATGGCCTCCTTCCTCTTGAGCTAGCAAATGGGGCTAAATGAGTGTTTGTTTTGCTCTACCAAGGACCAAAGAATGTGATCCTTGATAAGTTAGTGAGGGTGGTGATAGAAGATGAGGGTGATGGTGGTGGAAAAGTGATGACTTAGAGTAGGAGAAACAAGAAGAACAAGAAAGAGAGTAGGAAGAATAAGGAAAGGTTTAGAGAGAGGTGAGAGCTTTTGTGTGAGTGTCTTTGTGAGAGGAGTGAAAAAATGAAATGAGGAGAGAGGAGGGGCAGATGGGTGGCGCAAATGAGGGAGGAAAGGTGATGTGATTTTTGCTTCTTACACAAGCTAGGGAGTGGTAAAAACCATAGGGCAAAAGGGAGTGTTATGTTTCCTTTGAGTCTTGGTACTTGGGTAAAAGGTTTTGTAGTGTTTTTGTCAAATGGTTAAAAGCATGAGCTATCTTAGGATTGGCATTGGATGATTGTGATCACTCCAAGTGTCACAATCTTGATGAAGGAGAGTACAACTCTTGTCATGACTTAAGGGATCTACTAACATGGACTCTTGATCTAGTGGTGTATGATGAGAAGGCAATTGAATGGTTAGATGTGGCTCTTGCTTTGACCAAACTTTCAAACAATAATTAAAGGGAAGTTTCTACATCTTTATAATTGTTACAATTATCTAAATGTTAATTAATTCAATTATTTCAATTATGCCATTAATACATTTTTATCGAAAAGGATTTTTCCTCCTTAATTATGTAAAGAAGATGTGAGGGTTAATATGATTAGGATGTGACACTTATATGCTCTTAGTTAATTAGGTTTGATCACCTTGATTTTATGTTCTAAGTCATGAATTAATAAGGATTGGGCAATTAGGCTTTTAATTGTAACTTTTAATGCATTATGCTTCAATTGTTGACTTGCCTTTAATTTACTAAGCCCTTGCTCTCGAGATTAGCCGATTAGTTCTCAATTAATCGCTAATCCCTCTAATTAGCCAGGAATACCGAGCTAATTAACTTAGGTAAAAATGAGGATGTTACAGAAGTCAATTAGTCGATGCATAGCATCACCAACCCTCCATCTCTCCATTAACTATCAACCATAATTATTTAATATTATCCACCAAAGGAGACAAATAACTGAATGAGAAATAATTCTTATGCTACTTGAAATAGTAGATATTCATAGACACCTCTTATTTTTAGAGTTGAAAGAGTTGCAAAATTGTGATGTTTATAGGTGTATCTAAAATTACATGTACAAATAACATAACTCTAAATGAGTGGAATGATGCTTGTACCATTTCTTTCTTTTTTTTTTTAATTTCCTATAAGTATCCTTCTATCGAAGATAATTCTACTCGAGCATTTGAGATCCCATAGGTAGTATAGCTCTCCCATCACTTATTACTCCATACCCAAGACTCAAATTCAAGATCACTTGTTAAGGAGAAGAAGTATCTACTGTAACATCCCCACTTTCATAAATGAATGTAAGGGAAACTTTGAATTATTTCCCTTAGGCAATGTGAAAATTTCTCAGGTAGCGTTATGCTATAATGATCTTCACACTCAGAATTATATGGTAGTATGACATTGCCGTTGCAAATATGGCACTGCCATAGGTTAAAAATTAGGAAATGAAAAAAGTGCCCCAGTAAACTTTTGTTAATTGCAATCTTACCCAAAAGTTTTAGAAATTGTACTTTAACCCCAAGTGGATATTTCCACAATAACCCTAGAACTTTTCATAAAATGACCTTTATGTCCCCATATTGGTAGAATTAGCAGAATGGGGTTTTAAACGAAGCAAAATCACGCGGTGAAACCGTAAAAGTTTAAATCTCTACCGATTGGGCCATGGAGGTAGTCTAGTGTAAAATGACGTTGGGTGCCCCTGGACTTGCTCAAAATTACGGATATGCCATTAGCCACGGAAAATAGAAAATAGAAAACCTCCAAATTTGCAAGAATGATTATTTCATGTTAACAAGCAATTTATTCCATCTTATTGACTAAGCAGGGTTAATTAGAAGTTAATTAGATGTTAATTAGAAGGATTAGGCTTAGGAACAATTAGAATAGAGATATAGAAATTTTCTCAGAGTCATTTAGTAAAGTTTTGCCGATTTGAAGAAAATTGGCGAAGATTTGGTATTTTAAACTGCCAGAACCAAACCAGTAGAATTTTCTATTGGAAACCCTCATTTAAGTGGTTGAAATTCAACCACCCTTACCACATATGAGTGGCACCAAGTGTTGTTCAAAATAGTGGAGAAACTTGGCCGCACCTCCACCGAATTTTTATCATTTTTTGCCTAGTTGTTCGATTTTCATTGAATAATTGGGATTAGTTAGGATTCGATTAAGCATTCACTTAAAGCCAATTAAATGTGATTTATAAGGATTAGACTTGATGGAATTAGATTAGATCCATAGGAAACCTCACAGAATTTTTCTAAAGATCGGTTTGCCGATTTAAGAGAAATCGGTAAGCTTTCGTTATTTTAAACTGTCGAAACTAGATTAATAGAACTTATTGGATGAGAACCCTAGGATGGATGGCCAAGATTCAGCCAACACACCCTACAAGTGGCGCCACAATCAGCCTTCAAGAAGGCAGCCAAATCAAATTGGAGAAGGAAAACACATCCACCAATCACATGTAATCTTGCTCCAAAAGTTTCCAATTATTTCCTTCCAACTCCCTTGATTATTTTTGGATTTCATAACCTGCTGAATCCTCATTATTTCTCTTCGATCTCAACTCATCTTCACTCCTTCTCCATCCACTCCTCAAGCTTCATCAAGATTCCTTCAATCCAAGGCATCCATATAGCACAACAACACCTAGAAAAGGTAAGAATCCTACTTCTCTTCTTATTTTCCTTGGTTAGGAGTTATGTGTGGGTTTTGTATACCGTGATACACTAATGTTAGGTGAAATGATGATGATTTTATGGTTGATTTTGCATGTATGTCATGATTAGAATTTGGAATTTGTATGAAAGGACTTGGAGAGAAGAGAAAACTCAAGAAGCTCTTAAGATTCTTCCTCAGCAGTCCGTATGGCGGAGTGTACGGCTCTGGCTACAGTTGTGTAAACTCCATGAATCTATTTTTATATGAAGCTAGACATTCAGGGCTTTCCATACATATATAATATAAGGCCATTGGATCAGTATAGAGGTAGATATGAATTTTTGAAATTTGACCTAGAAATCAAGACCTTCATCCGGGCCGTTGAGTTGGGAAGGGTGTAACTCACCCTATACAACTCCAAATTGAGTGAAACCAACTTTGTTAGAAAGCTTACACATAGGGGAACATCCCCTAAAATTTTTGAGTTAGATCCATTGTTGATTATTCCCAGCACATCAATGAAGTTGACGTAAGTTTAACCTAGGCTGGAACAAGGTTGTTCAAGAAGGTCAAGTTTCTGGGCTTATATCTCGAGTTATATTCATTCAAATGATATGAAACTTATTTTATTAGAAAGCTTGTTCTGTTAGCTTTACATGGGTATAAATTTTGCATAATTTCACCTAGATTTCTATTTTTAGTGAATTTTCCCTTATAAGAGTGCAATTCTAGCTAGAAGTAGGACAACTCTGGGATAAGACACAAACAACTTGAGTCAATGTCGGAAGTCGGGAATTAATAAACAAAGAGCTAGCTTGGTGCACTAAAAAATTGATCTCTAAACTTAGTAAATAAGAGACTAGGTCGGGGATCTTTGACGTTGAATTCGGGACTTAGTAAAATAGAAAGTTAGGTCAGGAATATTTAAGGTTGAACTCGGAAAATTATACTTAAGGCTGAACTCAGGAGAGTGTACTTAAGGTTGACCTGGGAAAATGTACTTAAGGCTGAACTCGGGAAAGTGTACTTAAGATTGAACTTGGGAGAGTGTACTTAAGGTTGAACTCGGGAGATTGTACTCAAGGTTGCACTAGGAACTTAGTGAATAGGATATTACAAGCGAATATAGTCAATATTGGAAACTTAGAATTTAGGAAACACTCATAAAGTTCTGGAAAAGAGCAATTTTGTGTTTAGGTCGGAGGTCGGGACCATAGACACACAAAACCCTTATACACGAATTCTGAAACTCAACCCAGAATCAATCTCGGAGACCGAACATAACCCCGGAAGTCGAAATCATATAATCTAGGAGATCAAATGTAACCCCGGAAGTTAGGAATTATATAATCTCGGAGATAGAACATAACCCAGGAAGTCGGAAATTATATAAACATGGAACTCGGAATTCATTTAACCTTGGAAGCCGAACTCGGGAACCTTAATAGAAATTAAAAGCCTTGCAAGATAGATTGATGCTTAAGATTCTAAATCTTGCACTTATTGATATTGTTATATTCTTGGTATGAATATGCTTTGAATGTATTTACATTTACATGTCATGTTCATGTACGTCATGCATGCAAGTATAATTAGAATATGATATGAGAAGTAAAGTATGAGACATATCCATGAATGCTCAATGCATCCGCATGCATGATAAGATATGGAAAGGAAAAGATAATAAGAACTTGCAAGAAAGACGTACCAAGCTACCACGTGAGGTATGGCATAGACCCAGCTAGCGTGCGCCAAAGTGGTACTGTCTAAGACTTGGGCCAGCCCTTGACCAGATTTAAGGGGAATATACTGGTGCGAGGGTTGGGAAAAGTAAACCTGTCACTCATGTATAGGTACGAGCTTGGACTTGAAAAGCAGGCTATTACCCAGGGGTGAGAGAGGCCATTCACCTCCAGGGGACCAAGTACAAAGAAGAGCAAGATCAAGTTGCAAGTTAAAGAAAGAGATGAATTAAGCCAAGTGCACTTGCATACAATCAAGTACAAACATCTATATGTGCATTTCTAATTATCTCTTTATGTCATGATGTCATTATGATTCTTACTAAAGCATATTACACTATTCGTACTTCTATGTCTGTCATATGATATGCCTAGTGGTGGTTAAAATGTAACCCGCTTCGAGAAAGATATTTTCAACTTAAAATTGAACCACTGCTTGCGTATATGTGCTCACATTTTCATAAGAAACCGAGGCGGTTGGAATGTTTATGATGGCATCGTATGAGTAATAGTTCGAGTTTGCCTACTGAGAACCTTAGGTTCTCACTGTCTGCTTGTATGTTTTTCTTTTCCGTAAACATTCCAGCACCTAAGTTGGAAATCGAGTGCGAGGTAGAGTACTGGGACATTTTCTAAGCAAGGTTCGGGTGCAAACTAGACCAAGAGACTATTGAAGCTAGCTAGCGATCATGTCGAAGCAAGTTCTGTGTATTATGTTAGTCACAGTTTCTTTTAAATTGTAATTATTTTATCCTCTATGTATCAGATACATCGAAGTTTATGAACTATTAGCTATTAATAAAGTGTGCAGTTAAAGAGCCATATATTATATTTTCCATATTTTAAAGCTTTCTTACCACAGTGACACCCCTTTAATATAACGCCATGACTCGAGCATGGCTTATATAATAATGGGTGTTACATCTAGCTTGCCAACTGTAACATCCCTAAATAACGTAATAGGAAATAATAAAAATAAACTTTTATTATTCACAATCTTACCCCTGAACTTTTTAGAAAATAACCTTTAGGTCTTTATATATTATTTATAGCCTTGTCCTTGAACATTTTAAAAAATGACACTTAGGTCCCTAGATCAACAGAATTAGCAGAATAAGGTTTTAAACGAAGCAGAATCGCGTAGCAAAAACGTAGAAACCTAAACCTCGGCCGATTGAGCCACGGAGGTATCCATATGTGAAATGACATGGGATGCCCCTAGACTTACCCATAATTATGAAAATACCATTAGCCATAAACAACAAAAACCAAAAAGGCCTTCAACTTGCAAAATGTTTAATTTATACTGTTAATCGATTTATTTGATTTAATTGAATCTTTAAGCTTGATTAGAAATTAATTAAGGGTTGATCAAGAGTTAATTAGATGTTAGATTGGAGATAATTAGAATAAAAACATATAAACTTCACAAATTTCTTCACATCCACCATTTTTCGCCTAATTATTCGGTTTTATCGAATAATTGAGAATAATTAAAATTCGATCAAATAATTATTTAGAATCAATTGATTAGCAATCACTTGAATTTAGATATGAGAGAATTAAGTTAGGAGCATAGGAGATTTCATAAAATTTTATTGAAAATCGATTTACCGATTTAAAGGAAATCGGTAAAATTACAGTATTTTAAACTGTCAGAACCGAACCAATAGGATTTTATGCTCTAAACCCTGCATCAAGTGGCTGAAAACTCAGCCACTTAACCCACCAAAGTGGCGCAAGACAGCCACAAAAGGGAGGGAAGCATGGCTGAATATGAGCCATACAAACTCCAACAAATCAAATTACAAGATTTCAACCACCAACACTTTCATAATATATTTCTCTCTTCCTTCAGCAGAATTTTCGAGCTCCCTCTTCCAGCAGCCTTCCTCTCCTCTTTTCTTCATCTTCTTCATCTCCTTCTTCCACTTTCAGCCTCCCTCAAGCTTCTTGCATCCCTAGAACTCAAGATTAGCTAGTTGTTGCTTCAAAATAAAGGTAGGATTCCAATTCTGTCTTGATTTTCTGATTATGGGTAGCCGTTGGTGACTCTATTTACTCAATTCTTGATAAGATAATTGAATGATTATGATGTTATTTGGCTGGTTTGTTGGCTCTTGTTGGTGTTAAATTCGTTGAGGAGGTAAGCAAACAGTGAAAGGATGAAGATGTGAGAAGCTGAAAACCTAGAATCCCTCGGCAGTCTGTACGGCGGAGTGTACGGCTTTGCCTACAGCCGATTAAATTTGATGAGACCATTTTTATATGAAACTAGACATCTAGGGATTTCCATAAATATATCATATAAGGCTTTTAGATTAGTATTGAGAGAGATATGAATTTTTGAATTTCAATCTAGATTTTTCACTCTGATTCTGGGCAGACTGGGTTTTTCAAGGTAGAACTCGCCCTATACTACTTGAAAATGAGTGAAAATAACTTTTTTAGAAATCTTACACACAGAATAATTTCCCATAAAAATTTCAGAATTAGATAAGGTCCCGTTTGCTCCCAGTGATCCAAGAAAGTTGCCCTATGTCCAAACTGGGCTAGAACAGGGTAGTTTAGCAAAGTCAGAATTCGGGGCTTATAAATCGATCCATACTTAGTCAAATGGAGTGGAACTTTTTGGTAGATGAAACTTTACCCTGTTAGCTTTAATATGAGTCCAATTTCGTGTAATTTGAGTCATTTTTCGATTTATAGTGGATTTTTACTTTTAGGTGTCTAATTCTGGCTAGCCACTGGGCAGGCCGGGATAAAACCTAAATTTCTTAAGCTATAGATATCAAAATTAGATGGGACCAAAGAGGTTAGAAAATAGACACATAACACTTTAACATGCCCAAAATTGGGGTCCAAATGAGTTAAATAGCAATTATGGCTTGAATTATAAAAATCAGGTTAGTTAACTATGTTGAGGCAGAAACTTTGCCTTAATGAGATTACTGTTATTATGAATTCCATATTGAAATATGTATGCAATGTTGTGACCTTTGTGATAAATTGATGTTCTGGTATACTGGCACTACTCATGGGGAAGCGGACATGTTCCATTATGCTGCCGAATTTTCGGCAGAATTATATGAAGTTATAGTAGCTTGTGTTATGAAATTTTAAGTTATGAATATGGAATTTTATATGCAAGGATATATGAAAGTAAATGGCGAAGTATATGTATGAATGCATTCAGCATGCCTATGTATGATTATGTATGAGAATGAAAGCATATGAACATATTGAATGTGAATCCCTTCACCTGGAGGCAATTGCACTTTGAATCCCTCCCCGTGAAGGCAGTTAAAAGATATAATGAAGATCCCATATTCCTAAGGAACATGACATGGCGATCACGCTCTGCGGAGCATGACATGGCGATCATACTCTGGAATATAGCATGATGATCCCACACCCTAAGGAATGTGACATGGCGATCACATTCCTATGGAGTATGACATAGTGATCAGACTCTGGGACGTGGCAGGACGAATATAGTCCTAAGGAACGTGACATGGCGATCACGCTCTGATGGGGCATGACATGGCGATCGTACTCTGGAATATATGCTCCCCTTATGCACATGAGGCATGGCGTGACCCAGCTAGTGTGAGTATGGGGGATAAGGCTTACATAAGGCATGGCATGACCCAGCTAATATAAGCAATAAAAATGTATGGTGGCAACATCCATGACATTAACTCATTACATAGCAAAGAAAGCTAAAGAAAGGCATCAGGATATTCACATGAATTCAAAGATGAGAATTTGTATAATGACATCCCATGTTTAATTGATGCTGAAGCTGTACTATTTATTTATGCTGTGATTATTTTCTAAATATAAAATATTGCCAATGTGAACTCAAGCGCGTGAATAAAATGAACTCTGCTTCGGATAATACATTTTCAAACTATAAAACTGAAAAGTCTATTAACATGTTCTTCATAATAAACCGAAGCACCTGGAGATAATAACGATGACACAGTGTGAAATTTATTAATGAATCCTGCTAAGAATTTTTATAATTCTCACTCCTATGTTCATTTCCGTGTTATCTCTAGATAGTTTGAAAGATTTCGAAGACGGCTGAAATTGCTGTGAAATAAGGTCCGCTCAGGTAACAGTAACAACTCTTGAGTGTGGTACTATGACTTAAGCATAGTACTGTACTTGGGAGGGTGTTACACCAACTGACCATATGTTAGTTATACCATTTTTAATTTTAACTAAGGTTGATGTTATTCAGGACAAGAAATACATGTTTTTTTTTCTTTAACCAGTGGTCTTAGGTTTGAGCCTTAGATATGGAGTAACTAGTATTTAGGGAACTATACCTTTTATAAAATGTCAAATGCTTGAATATGATTGTCTCAGGTGAAAGAACACAAATGAAAAAAAAACCAAGAACCACACTTCTTTATACCTTGTTGACGTTAGCATTAGAAATCTAGTTATACTTTTAACTTTTTATTTTTTTTTGCATTGAGATTTTTTGAATTTTTTTACAAGTCCGCTTTCGCATTGAAACAGTTATAGACTAAACAAAATAATAATAATAATAATAATAATAATAATAATAATAATAATATAATAGAAATCCAATTGGAGCTTAATATATGTAAGGGGGCGTTTGTTTAATTGTTTCAAGATTTGAAATTACGTTATTAGGATTCATATCTCTCACAATGCTATATTTAGGTATGTTATTTTTTGTATTTTATAAAATTTGTTTGTTCAGTATTAAAAATTCTCGAGAATATTTGTTGAGATTTTCGATAATAAATTAAAAAATTGTTTGGTTTATAATACATATTCCTATAAATATTTATAGTAATTCTCAAAATACCCTAACATAATTAATTATAGTATTTATTATTATTAATTGAGAAAAAATTTAGTATTTTTGTTCAATAATTTTCATTCCTATATTATAAAAAGCTACTAAAATATGGGAATGTAATTTTTTTGGGAATGATTAGTGTCCAGGAATATTTTTTAAAAACTTGAAATAAACATGGGAATATATCATTCACAAGTGATCATTCCTAAAAATAATTTCACATATCTTAAAACAAATGCCCCATAAAGAATTATTTAGTAGAAATCTGAATAATAAAAAAAAGTAATTTTATAATTCTTGATTAAGAAAGACAATGAATTGAATTTTTAACAACTTAAAAGAATGAAGATCATATGAATCCAAACTCCTCTGGCTTTGATTAGAAAATGTATCCTTCTAAAGTAGATCAATTTTAACTCGTATACGTAGAATATTGCATGGCAATAAGTATACAATTACTAAGTGTACATTTTTAGACAAATCAAATTACTAAATATGAATAAATATGCTGCATGCCCATGTAACTTGATCCATCTTTTCACTTTCTTTCTTACTTTGCATATGCTTTTAATCTTTATTGCCCTCGGGTAGCTTGATTAGGGAGTAAGCTCGACCCGTGACCTACAAGGGGACTCACATGCCTCTAAATTGGAGGGACTCGGCTAGCCAACTGCCTCCAAGGTAAAGGGACCAACATCTTATCTGTTTAATTAGCTCCATAGGGAGGGACACAATAACTGCCTCCAAGTAAAGGGACCTTATCTTATTTTCAAATACTATCTGAATTCACATTCACTTGTACATATCATATGCTCATATATGCATGTGTAAATCATATATCTACGAAGAATCAGGCTTGAGGAACTTAAAATCATGGTACATAATTCACACATTTTTGTCGAAAATTCGACAACATAACAACTGAAACATGGGACTTCCCGATATACAAGTAGTACATTTGTAGCTAGCCAGCGCAATCATTAGAGTCATCTGTTGGAAGAGATGACACGAGAAGGGGGGTTGAATTATGTCTTAACTAAAATTTTTGAACCTGAAAATTTTTAAAAATAACTTTATCAAGTCCAAGACTTGGAATGCATAAGCAATGAAGTTAGAAATAATAGGAATATATTTTATACAAGAATAATTTTGAATGACTTAAAGGCAGCACATATTTGAGGATTGAATTAAAATAGCAAGTACAATGAAAGAGATATAATAATCACATAGCAAGGTTTATCTTGGTTCAACCAAACAAATGCTTACGTCCAGTCTCCAACTCTTCGTTGAGATTTTTATACCATGCATGTTCTTTTTCTAAGCCTATCTAAGTTTTTACAGTTGAGTAGTCTTTCTCTAGCCTCTCCAAGCTTTACAACCAAGTAGTATTTATCCTAGCCTTTCCATGCTCACTTTGACCATTATCAGGTCTGGTTAGAAGAGATTGATAAAGAGGTTTGTGTTTACACTCACACTAAAAGCTCTATACAGAGTATTGATCAAATACGTATAGTGTGTGTGACTTCTCTAAATTCTCAATATGAGAATATTATCTAACACAAATCAGTAGAGAAGATTTTACAAATAGAAGTTACAATGAGTAACTTTTTGATGATTCAAAAGGTTGAGAAGGTTGATGAAGAAGATCTTTTAAGCTCAGAAAAATATTCAACCAATCTAACCATATCTTCTTCATTTTTCAGCATTATATAAACTTCAAGATATGACTGTTGAAGTTTGCATATCTTTAGCGTTGAGCCTCTTTGATCGACTGGTTTGTGATTGAAAAGATAGAAATGCAGTTTTTTCTTCAACAAGTAGACTTGGTACAAAAGAGGAAAAAATCGCCGTTGAAGTATTCACCCACTTTTCAGACTTGTCAACGCTTCTTTTGTATTTTGTCAAATCATATTTGACTTTTTGTATTTATCAATGAAGCATGTAGAAGAAGCTTTGAAGGTGAGTTACTTCACGAGAAGCATGTTTTTTATGATTACCCTTCTGGATGAAGTTATCCTTCTGAACAAATAGATATCCTTCTCGTAACACATTTTCCTTTCTGATACTATAATCTCATCCTGCTGAATTTTCTATCTGTTTCTTACCTGAGAAATCATATAGACCACAAAGCATTTGATCCAATATAAGTATATTCAAGAGAAGTACTATGGATTAAGACATTTTGTTTGGTTCAAAAGTTGTTTATGTACGAGATGAAAGATTTTTCTCACGAAAGAAAATGATTCAATAAAACAAATCATTCACAAACAAAAGTTTTAACTTAAAGCTTGATTTGGTATTCATCAAATCGATGAAGCTTGAAACGTTTTAAGATAGTTTCAGAAGAGCATTGCAGCTTACTATCTCCCCATTTTTTGATGATGGCAAATCAATATTTAACAAAAGCTTTTGTTGACAAATTCGTTCAGAAGAATATGATTTGTTGTATGAATTTAAATTACTTTCTAAGCAGATGGGAAATAGACATGACATTCAGAAACTTAAGAAATTTTAAACAAAAATTGCATAGAATTATAAAGACCAATAAAGCCACAATTTTTGCTATAAAAATCTCTTCAAAAGATGTGAATAAAGAGTATCAGAGCTAGGATAGAGAAATATAAGTTCAAGCTTTAGAGAAGGGATTGTTTAAGTATCAGAGTTAAGAATTCTTAAACAGTCATGCATACAATTTTAAATAAACAGAGCATATTTCATAATCTATCAAAGAGAAATAATAATTAACAAACTATGTAACTCAAGAAATTAAACAAGATTATCAGCACAAAATCATCATTGACTATTAAGAGTAAATGATAACTATGATGTCAAAGTAATGACATATTGATAGAGAATGGATCATAGCATACTTTATATTAGAGCATTAATGTGATATAGTAGCATAGCAGATAATGATATTATCAAGTATGAATTGTTAAGGATAAAAACTTGAAAATATAAACATAGCAAAAATATGTTCCTAAAAAAAAAGATGAAATACTAATGTAAGTGTTATGTAGCAATCGTAAAAACAAAAAACATTAACATCAGTAGTAACTCCTAAACAGAATATAAGCTTTGATCCTAACTCATAAATAGAAAATAAACTTTGATCCTAACTCCCCCTAAGAAGGTACTCCCCCTTAACATAAGTTTTTCTTTAATCTAACTTTGATCCTAACTCCCCCTAAGAAGGTATTTCCCCTTAGCATAAGTTTTTCTTCAATCTTCTCCCTCTTTGACATCATAAAAAATGAAGATGTGGGATCATAGAAGAGCCATCATTGATTGCCCTTTCTTTTCTGAAGAGCCTTCAGAATTTGCAACATGAGCTATTCCATCTTGCCCATCCTTCTCTCCAGATTTCTTTGATTGGCTAGGATATTGACATGATTTTCTTGAATCAATTCGATTTGAGTTTGAATAAGATTAGGAACATCCTCTGCTATGGATAGGGCCCTAGAAAGTTTTTGACTAGAAGGGTGGCTTTAACTAATTGATGGGTTAGCAGGTAAGCCTTAGCTAGGAAGAGCTAGTTTTGGATTAGTTGTTGAAGTTAGAAGACAAGCAGTCTCAGATATAGTCTCTGTAGAATCAAATTCTAATACTAGTGTAACTGTTCTTTCCAGCTTTAATCTTTCTGGTAAAGGCTCTCTTTCTAGCTATTGGTTTACTTCCAAAGAAAGGAACATTTAGCACCTCTATCAGAAGCACCAATTCCTGCAAATTCATTTTTTTGCTTTTGTAGCCATGCTTCTTCTCTAAATCTATGCTCAGCAGCTTCTTTAATTACTCTTCTAAAAAATGAGGCAGTTAAGTCTCTAGTGGATATTTTAGAGACCTTGTCCAACTTCTTTTTCCCTTTTTCTCCTGTAATCAAGGTCCTCCTTATCACCGGCGGCTTCTGCTTCAGTATGTTCTGTATGATGATCTCAAAGGGAGGATTCACTGATTATAATACCTCTTTCTCGAAGTCTTGAGATTCTTGTTGCAGGCCAGAAGGGAGCAATATCTACGGAGTCTGCAACAATGGTAGATGTTTCATCATCAACTTTAGAGGAGGTGGTTTTTCTTTTCTTGCCAATTTTTCTTTTAGGAATGGGAGAGATACTTTTCTTTGATATTTTCTTCTGCTTCTTCTTATCAGAAGGCTTGGATCCTTTCTTCTTCTTTTTAGTCTTCTTTTTAGAATCTTTTGGCTTCAGCCCCAGATTTATGAAAGTGCCGACTGTAGCTATGGGTTTACTATCATCTGACCTATGTCCCTCATTGGAAGCTGAGCTCGTTCAAAGATTCTTGTAAGAAGCATGCCACAAGGAAGAGTAAAATGTCTTCTTCTTTCAAGATGAACAAAAGAAAGAATGAAGTTTAGGATTAACCTTACAAGGTTGATCCCTCTTTTTGTCAAAAGGCAAAATAGGACCATTTGGTCTACATTGGTTATAACTTCTATGTCATCACCTCTAACATGGGTAAGAAGATAAGAGTTCCGAATATCTCTTATATGCATACTCCTTTGACTAATAAGGACATGAGCAATACCTTCTTCAGAAACTTCCAATTCTTCCTACCATTATTCACCTAGTTTGCATAGAATGCCTTCATTTTGCAAGTTAGTGATTTGAATAATATCAGAAGGCAGCACTTGAATCTCGAAGTTTCCAATAATGCTTCTTAATGATGTGTTGTCTTCATCAGTGGGAACTAATGTACTGTAGAATGCTGGCGCCAATCTTATGTAGGTATCTTATGAAATTCCCAGAAACTCATTCCATCCTTGAAATTCAAAAATCTCAACTATCTCAGGAAAAGAAGAGAAACTTTCTCAATGGAAGCTTCTTCCTCTAGCTATTGGTCTAATGAAAAGTTTCTGTGGAAGTTGACTTGCATGCTTTCATCTTCAAAAATGTAAGGAACACTTGAGTTGCATTTTAATGACATATTGAAATTGTAGATGTAGAGGTTTGAGAAATATAAAGTGTAGTGTGGGGTTTGAGATGAAGTGAAGAACAAGATATAGTGAGAGTTTGAAGTTCTTTAGAATAAAGATGAACGATTTTAGAGTAAAAGACGACTAGGTACAGGAGGATTAATGATTGTAACTCGAGGTTAAATGATGTAAATGGTTGAGGATAAGGTAAATGAAAGGTCATGAGGTAAAAACGATTACACTAAAAAGTAAGAGAGGCTTTTGGTTTTCCTGCTCTGTTCGATCGTGAGAATGTGGCAGAGTGGGAGGTTACCATTTTGGAACACGTTTGAAGGTCGTTACAACTTTTGCATGGCTTTGTTTTGATCTAAGATACAATCTATCCTTCTAGTTAAATGCGCCATTTTGAACTCATAAGTCTCATCCATTTTATGAACCAAACATTTTGATTACTTCTTTTTGAACCAATTCTGATCCCATCTTCGTCAACTAAAACAGCACACCCTTTATTTTCAATCAAGTCATCACTATATACTGAACTATCTTTCTGAACTAGTTTTCAGTTCTTCTTGATATGATCTTTCTGAAGTACACTTGCCTGTTCTTTCTGAACAACCTTTGATATATATCCATGAGAATCTTTCTCTAGAAAGGAATTCCAATAAGGAACAGCAATCTCAGCTTTAAAGCTTAGCTTATAAGTGAAAGTTCCAATGCAATATAAATGCTTGTTTAGAAGCTAGTCATGTTTAGAAGGTATGATATTCAGCTAAGGATTTTGTAAAGATGTTAGCAATCTGACCTTTTATATTAATGAACCTTAGCTCAATATCTCCTTTCTAAACATGATCTCTTATAAAATGATGTTTGATATCTATATGCTTAGATCTAGAATGTTATATAGGATTTTTAGTGAGATTGATTGCACTAGTGTTATCACATAAGATAGGGATTTTGGTATATCTCAGATTAAAATCTTCTAGTTGATGTTTAATCCATAGAATCTGAGTACTATAGTTTGCTGTAGATACATATTCAACTTTAGTAGTTGAAAGAGCTATCATGTTCTGCTTCTTGCTTGACCATGTTATTAGTGATTTTCCAAGAAAACAACAGCAGCCACTTGTGCTTTTCCTTTCAACTCTGTCTCCTGCAAAATCATCATCATAGTAACCTATAATATCATAAGCAGTACCTTTCTTGTACCAAAGACCAAGATTAGTAGTAACTGCTAAATATCTCAAAATTATTTTAACAATATTTAAGAGTGAATGTTTAGGATTGGATTAGTTGTAAGATAGAGTAGAGAGCCAATCATATCTCTATAAAGTTTCTCAGAAATTTTCTCACCCTCTTTATCAGCTTCTAGAGCTTGAAAAGGATGCATGGGAGTACTGATCCTCTTGGCTTTGTCTATATTAAATCTTTTGAGTAGATCCTTAGCATATTTCTCTTGATGAATAAGGATTCCATTGTTCTGTTGCTTAATCTGTAGCCCTAGAAAGAATTCCAGTTCACCACTATGCTCATCTCAAATTTTCCCTGCATAAGCTAAGAGAAATTCTTGCACAAATTCTGATTAATTGCACCAAATAAGATATCATCAACATAAATTTGATCAATTAAAAGATCATTTGTCTTGTGTAGTGTAAATAAGGGAGTATCAACCTTTCCTCTTTCAAAGCCATTTTTGAGAAGAAAAAAGCTAAGTCTTTTATACCAAGCTCTAGGTGCTTGTTTTAATCCATATAAAGCTTTTGACAGTTTAAAAACATGATGAGGAAGGTTTTTATTTTCAAAACTAGGAGATTGTTTAACATAAACTTCCTTAGATATGAAACCGTTTAAGAAAGCAGATTTTACATCCATTTGAAATAAAACAAAGCCTTTATAAGTAGCATAAGTAAGTAGCATTTTGATAGCTTCCAGTCTAGCTATAGGAGCAAATGTCTCATCATAATCAATGCCTTCTTGCTGGTTATATCCTTGAGCCACTAGTCTTACTTTGTTTTTTATTACTTTCCCACGCTTATCAAGTTTGTTTCTGAGCACCCATTTTGTCCCAATGACAGATTGTTCTTTTGGTAATGGGACTAGAGTCCAGGCTTTACTCCTTTCAAATTGATTTAGTTCCTCTTTCATTGCTTCGACCTAGCTTTGATCTTGTAAAGCTTCATCTACACTTTCTGGTTGAATTTCAGAAATCAAAACAAGGTTAGATTTGGTTTTGAGTGAAGATTTGGCTCTAATCCCTTGAGAAGGTTCACCAATAATTTGATTCTGAGAGACAACTCTCAAGTCTCTTATGCCAATATATCTTCTCTTGATGGACGTACTTTCTGGATCTTCAAAGATGTCATCAAAAACATGCTGATGTGTAGGCAAATCAGAATCATCATCATTATCATTTCTTATGGCAATCTGAAGGTTCTGTTGATGCTTCGCATTGTCATTTAAGGACATATTCTCCATTTCTTCTTCTAGATTTGCAACCTTCTGATTGATGTCATTCTTTCTTTCCATGAAGCTTATGTGTATGGTTTCTTCCATAGTCTGAGTCTTCTTGTTATATACCCTGTAAGCTTTTGACATATATGAGTATCCTAGAAAGACTCCAGGATCAGACTTAGGATCAAACTTTGAAAGCTTATCCTTTATGTTAAGTATAAAGCATTCGGATCCAAATACATGAAAATATGAGATGTTGGGTTTTCTACCTTTCCACAATTCATGGGGGATTTTCTTGAGTATTGGCCTTAAGAAAATATAGTTTTGAATGTAGCAGGTAGTATTTACTGCTTCTACCCAAAATTCTTTTGATAAACCACTTTCAAAAAGCATAGTTCTGGCCATTTCTTGCAATGATCTATTCTTCCTTTCCATTACCCTATTTTGTTGAGGAGTTCTAGGAGAAGAGAGGTTATGCAAAATGCCATTTTCATTATAGAAAATTTCAAAAGAGTAATTTTCAAATTCTCCACTCTGATATGATCTAATGGAAGTAATGCAAAATCCTTTTTCATTTTGAATTCTTTTTGAAAAAGTTTTAAAGGCTTCACAAGCTTCGTTTTTATGGATCAGAAATATAACCCATGTGAATCTTGAAAAATCATTTACAATGACTAGACCATATTTCTTACCACCTAAACTTGCAGTTCTATTTGGTCCAAATAGATCAAGATGTAAAAGCTCAAGTGGTCTGGTAATTGAAACTACATTTTTACTATGAAAAGAACTCTTGGTTTGTTCACCTCTAAGGTAGAACTCACAAGATGAGTAATTTTCAAAACTAATTTTAGGTTAACCTTTGAGTAATTCTTTCTGAGAAATCTTAGAGATTAGTTTCATATTAGCATGACTAAGTTTCTTGTGCCATAACCACTTTTCATCTACGAAGGATGCTAAGCATTTTATATTTTGATCTAGAAGGTCATCTAGATAGAATACATATGTATTATCATGCCTTCTGGCAATAAGAATGATTTTATCAGAAGTAGAATCTTTAATAATGCATTGAGAAGGTTCAAACACAACTCTGTAGCCTTGGTCACAGAATTGACTAATGCTCAGAAGGTTGTAAGTTAGTCCTTCTACTAACATAACATCATTTATTAAGTCAGAATCATTCTTACCAACATTACCTATACCAACGATTCTAGACTTGATTCCATCAACAAATTTCATAACTCCACCATCCTTGGGTTTAAGGTTTCTGAACTAGGATTCATTTCTAGTCCTTTGTCTGGAACATCCGCTATCCAGACACCACTTTTTTCCTTTAGATATTGTGATTTAAGACACAACTGCACTAGAAACCATTTTCAATTTAGGTACCCAAATCTTCTTGGGTCTTTTTGTGTTAATTGAAATTTTGGGCTTTTTCACTTTCTGTTTAGCTTTTCTTATGGAAAAGCATCTTTTAGAAGAGTGTCCCCTATTGAAACAGTAAATATTTGCAAGAATTTTATGCTGAGAATCTTTAGATGATTCCTCATTTATTTCTTCCACATATCCTAGCCAACTTTTGTCCAAATTTGGCTTTTGGTCTCCAAGTGTGAGATCAAGATTTTTTAAGCCATTAACCATTTTCAGATACATCAAAGGAAGTATTCTGAGTACCTTCAGAAACCTCTATTTTTAAGGCATTAACATCCTTCTGGAGGATGTCATTTTCTTTTAAAAGCTCAAAATTTTGTTTTCCTAGCTTCTCATTCTCAATCTTGAGTTTTTCAAAAAATCTAAGGATAGTTTCTGAAAATTTTTCTTTAAAGAAGCATAATGGGAAGCAAATAATTGAGAAGCATCCAAGTGATCATCATAAGCTTTTTGAAGATTTTTAGAAGTAAGTTCAAGTTCTAAATCAGATACCTCAGTTTCTTCTTATGAAACAATATAAGCCATAAAAGCAGAATTTTGCTACAATCTCTTATTCACATTATGATTCATCATTCTGTTGTTCTTTATCCAGATCTTCCCATATTGCAATCATAGCCTTCTTTTTTGTACTCTTCTTTCTTGAGGCTTTCTTTAGTCTAGGACATTTAGATCTGACATGTCTGGGCTCCTTACACTCAAAGCAAATGATCTCATCTTGCTTGGCCTTGCCTTTCTTGTCTTTCTTAGGAACAAAACTCTTTTTCTTTCTCTTTATCCATGCCTTTGCCTTCCTTACTAAATGTGCAATCTCATCATCATCATCAAAGGAGTCTTCTTCATCTCCTTCAGACTCTTCTTAGGCTTTCATGGCCTTGGAAGATTGAGTCCTTTTCCGAGTGGACTTCAAAGCAATAGACTTCCCTTTTCTGGTAGTCTCATTAAAGGCTTCGTTAAGTTCAATCTCATGGGTCGTCAACGACCCATTGAGAGCATCTAAGCTAAGCATATTCAAATCTCTAGTTTCTTGAATGGCAGTTACTTTTGGATGCCAAGCCTTCGAGAGACTTCTCAGAATCTTACCATTTCTGCATTAGTGTACTTTTTTCCTAAGGCCTTCAACTGATTTATGATATGCATAAATCTAGTTGTCATTTCATCAATATTTTCATGCTCTAGCATTTTAAACATATCATATTGATGAACTAGCATGCTGATATTAGTTTCCTTGACTTGATCATTTCCTTTATAAAGCATTTGGAGCCTGCCCCAGATTTCCTTTGCTAAATCACAAGATATGATTTTGTCATATTCACTTTTTCTCAAGACACACATGAGGTGATACTTTGCCTTGGCATTCATTTGAACTTTGGACTTATGCTTATCAATCTATTCATTCCTTGGAATGGTTTTGATTACTACAGTTGGAGGTTGCTCTGGATCAGCAACTACTTGCTGCACTAGTTGTTCAACTGTGGGTATATAATCACCATTTTCTATTATTTCCCACATATCCAGGCTTGTGGCTCGATGAAGAATCTCATTCTGTCTTTCCAGTCAGGATAGTCTTCACTATTAAAGTATGGAGAATGATTGAGAGAGTGACCCTTTATAATATGATTTATCTGCTATGTCATTTGTCAGATCTTTATCCTTTGCAATTGTTAAGAAGCTCAACCCAAGAGTTAGGATCTGATGCTAATTATTGGAAAAGATGACATGAAAAGGGGAGTTGAATCGTGGTTTAACTAAAATTTTTGAACCTGAAAACTTTTCAAAACAACTTTCTCAAGTCCAAGACTTGGAATACAAAAGCAATGCGGTTAGAAATAATATGTATATATTTTACATAAGAATATTTTTGAATGATTTAAAGGCGGCATAAATTTGAGGATTGAATTAAAACAGCAAGTAAAGTGAAAGAGATAGAATAATCACACAGCAAGGTTTATCCTAGTTCGGCCAAACAAACAAATACATTCAGTCCCCAACTCTTCATTGAGATTTTTATACCATAAGTGTTCTTTTTCCAAACCTCTCCAAGCTTTTACAGCTGAGTAGTCTTTCTCTAGCCTCTCCAAGCTCACTTTGACGACTATTAGGTCTAGTTATAAGAGATTGATCAAGAGGTTTGTATTTACACTCACACTAAAAGCTGTTTATAGAGTATTAATCAAATACGTATAGTATGTGTGACTTCTCTGTATTCTCAATATGAGAATATTATCTAATAAAAATTAGTAGAGAAGATTTTACAAACAGAAGTTGTAACATCCCCCATTTTCTTAAGTGGAGTATAATAAAAGTTTTGAATTATTTCTCTTAGGCAGTGTAGGAATTTCTTAGGCAGTGGTATGCCCTGAAAATCCTCACACTCAGACATATAGGGTAGTATAACACTGCCGTTAAAAATATGGCACTGCCATATGCTAAAAATTAGAAAATGGCAAAACTGTCCCTGTCAACTTTTGTTAACTGCAATCTTGCCCAAAAGTTTTAGAAATTGTACTTTAACCCCAAGTGGATATTTCCACAATAACCCTAGAACTTTTCATAAAATGATATTTATGTCCCTACATTCGTAGAATTAGCAGAATGGGGTTTTAAATGAAGCAGAATCACGTGGTGAAATCATAAAAGTTTAAATCTCTACCGATTGGGCCATGGAGGCAGTCTGGTGTGAAATGATGTGAGGTGCCACTAGACTTGCTCAAAATTACGGATATACCATTAGCCACGGAAAATAGAAAATAGAAAAGCTCTAAATTTGCAAGAACGATTATTTCACGTTAACAAGCAATTTATTCGATCTTATTGACTAAGTAGGGTTAATTAGAAGTTAATTAGATGTTAAGTAGAGGGATTAGGCTTAGGAACAATTAGAATAGAAATATAGAAATTCTCTCAAAGTCATTTAGTAAAGTTTTGCCGATTTGAAGAAAATCAGTGAAGATTCGGTATTTTAAACTGTCAGGACTAAACTAGTAGAATTTTCTATTGGAAATCCTCATTTAAGTGGCTGAAATTCAGCCATCCCTACCACATATGAGTGGCGCCAAGTATTGCTCAAGATAGTGGAGAAACTTGGCCTCACCTCCACCGGATTTTTATTGTTATTAGCCTAATTATTCGATTTTCATCGAATAATTGAGATTAATTAGAATTCGATTAAGCATTCACTAAAAGCCAATTAAATATGATCTAGAAAGATTAAACTTGATGGAATTAGATTAGAACCATAGGAAACCTCATAGGACTTTTCTAAAATCGTTTTATCGATTTGAAGGAAATCGGTAGAATTTCGGTATTTTAAACTGTTGGAAACGGACCAATAGAAATTATACTATGAGAGTCCTACGATGGAGGGCCAAGATTTAGCCAAAACATCCCTACAAGTGGTGCCTCAATCAGCCACAAAAGAGGAAAGCCAAGCCAAGTTTGAATGAGGATTGAAGTCCACCAATCAAAAGCCAACTTCCTTCATAAGTTTTCATTTTTTTCTTCCTTCTTCCTTTATATTTTCGGCCTCCCCATAAAAGGTGCAGACCAGCCCTCATTTTCTCACTTTGCTTCATCTTCTTCCACTTCTTCTCATCCCCAAGCTCAAGCCTTAACTATCAACTTCACTGCAAGATCAAGTTCCATCAAGATTTCACACCACCAAGGTAGGAATCTCAACTTTCTCCTTCTTTTCTTTGAATTGGGGCTGCCTAGGGTCCCTTGTTTATTTATAATTCTGATGCTATCTTGAGTGATGATGATGAATTAAGGTTGGTTTAAGGTGTATATGTGAGTTTGAATTGAAGATTGGATGGATTGATTTAAAGAAAACATGAATTCAAGAAGCTGTTAGGGTTTTTCCCTCGACAGACCGTACAATGGAGTGTACGGCTCTACCTAAGCCATTTAAATTTGATGAATCCATTTTTAGATGAAACTAGACATTCAGGGCTTTCCATACGTATAAAATATAAGGAAATTGGATTAGTACAAGATTAGTTATGAATTTTTGAAATTTGACCTAGAAATCTAGATTCTCATCTAGATAGTATGAGTTGGGAAGGGTGTAACTCACCCTACACAACTCTAAATTGAGTGAACCCAATGTTGTTTGAAAGCTAACATATGAGAGAACATCCCATAAAAATTTTAACTTCAGATTCATTGCCAATTATTCCTAGTACATCAATGAGTTCACCCTAAGCTCAAACTGAGCTGGAACAGGGTAGTCTAGTAGGGTCAAGTTACAGGGCTCATATCTCAAAATATACACATGAAAATGAATGCAACTTATTTCATATGAAAGCGTGTCCTTTTAACTTTAATATGATACTAATTTTGTATGAATCGGACTGGTTTTCAATTTTTAGTGAATTTTTACTTTTAAGTGTGCAATTTTAGCCAGCTACAGGGCAGGCCGAGATAAAACTTAAATAACTTGAGTTATACAAATCAAAATGAGATGGGACCAAAAAGGTTGGAAACTAGACACATAGAGCTATGAATATCCAAAATTCTGGTCTAAATGAGTTGAATAGGAGTAAGGGTGGACTTTACAAAATTCAGATAGAAGAGGGTAGAGTGAGCAGAAAACTCTGTTGATATTTCCATTGATTTTGACATACCATATGATCAAGAAAGTTGCTGTAACTTGCTGTTTTACATTGAATTGCATACTTAATTGATTGTATTGGTAGCCTAGCACTATTCACAAGGAAGCAGACTCGATCTGTTATGCTGCCGAATTTTTGGCAGAAATTTATGAGAACTTATGCTATGGGTGATTATGCCTTGAATATATTTATATTTATATGTCATGTTCATGTACGTCATGCATGCAAGCATAATTAGAACATGATATGAGAAGTAAGGTAAGAGACATATCCATGAATGCTCAAAGCATCCGCATGCATGATAAGAGATGGAAAGAAAAGGATAATAAGAACTTGCAAGAGGGACGTATCAAGCTACCACGTGAGGCATGGCATAGACCCAGCTAGTGTGGGCCAGAGCGGTACTGTCTAAGACTTGGGCCAGCCCTCAATCATATTTAAGGGGAATAGATCGGTGTGATGGTTAGGGAAAGTAAACCCATCGCTCATGTATAGGTACGAGCTCGGACCTGAAAAGCAAGCTATTACCCAGGGGTGAGAGAGGCCATTCACCTTCGGGGGACCAAGTATAGAAAAGAGCAAGATCAAGTTGCAAGTTAAAGAAAGATACGAATTAAGTCAAGTGCACTTGTATACAGACAAGTACAAGCATCTTTATGTGCATCTTCAATTCTCCCATTAAGCCATAATGTTATTAAGATTCTTGTTGAAGCATATTGCACTAGTCGTATTTCTATGTTTGTCATATAACATAGCAAGTGGTTGCTAAAACATAACCCACTTCTAGAAAGATGTTTTTCACTTAAAATTGAACCATTGTGTGTATATATATGCTCATATTTTCATAATAAACCGAAGCGGCTGGAATGTTTATGATGGCACTGTATGAGAATAGTTCTCGTTTACTTACTAAGAACTTTAGGTTCTCATTACCTGCTTGTATGTTTTTCTTTTCTGTAAACATTCCAGCACTTAAGTTCGAAATCAAGTACGAGATAGAGTATTGGGACATTTTCTGAGCAAGACTCGGGTGCAAACCAGACCAAGTGACTATTGGAGCTAGCTAGCCACTAGTTGAAAACAAGTTCTGTGTATTATGTTAGTCATAGTTTCTTTTAAAATTGTAATTATTTTATCCTCTATGTATCAAAAACGACAAAGTTTATGAACTATTAGTTAGTAATAAAGTGTGCAGTTAAAGGGTCATATATAATATTTTCCATGTTTTAAAGCTTTCTTACCACAGTGACACCCCTTTAATATAACTTCATGAATCGAGTATGGCTTGTATAATAAAAGGTGTTACAGAAGTTACAATGAGTAATTTTCTAATGATTCAGAAGGTTGAGAAGGTTGATGAAGAAGATCTCTTAAGCTCAGAAAAATATTCAGTTAATCTAACCATTTCTTCTTTGTTTTCTAGCTCTATATAAAGATATGACTGTTGAAGTTTGCAGATCTTGAGCCTTGAGCCTCTTTGATCCACTAGTCTATGATTGGAAAGAAAGAAATGTAGTTTTCTTCTACAATAATTAGACTTGACATAAAAAAGGAAAAAATAGCTATTGAAGTGTTCACCTACATTTTAGACTTGTCAGCGTTCTTTTGCATCTTGTCAAATAATATTTGACATTTTGAATTTATCAATGAAGCATTTAGAAAATACTTTGAAGGTGAGGTACTTCATGAGAAGCATGCTTTTAACGATTACCCTTCTGGATGAAGTCATCTTTTTGAATGAATAGATATCCTTTTCATAACACATTTTCCTTTCTAATGCTATAATTGCATCCTTCTAAGAGAGAAAACAAGTAGAAGAAGTATTTATTTAAAATTATGTATAAAATGATTCAAAAGGTCCATCTAAATTCGACCTTCCCCTATTTATACTAACAAATTAGCTCACTAATCACTAATTACATTAATCCTCTCTCCTTGAGCTACATTTGGGCACCTCATTTGGATAAATTGGAATTTTGAAGGGAAAGTTATGCCTAAAACATTCAATTCAGTTCCTTGGACCCATCAGCGGAATTCAACCATGTTTTTGGTGTAACACGCTCCCGAGTACGGTATTATGCTTAAGTCATAATACCTCACCTAGGAGTTATTATTGTCACTTAATCAGACCTTGTCTGGTAGCAAATTTCAGCCGTCTTCGAAATCTTTCGATCTATTTGGAGACAACACGGAAATGAACATGGGAGTGAGAATTATTAAAATTCTCAGTAGGATTCATTAATAAATTTCACACTGTGTCATCGTTATTATCTCCAGCTGCTTCGGTTTATTATGAAAAAAAATGAACATGTTAATAGACTTTTCAGTTTTATAGTTTGAAAATGTATTATCCGAAGCAGAGTTCATTTTATTCATGCGCTTGAGTTCACATTGGCAATATTTCATATTTAGAAAATAATCACAGCATAAATAAATAGTACAGCTTCAGCATCAATTAACATGAGATGCCATTATGCAAATTCTCATCTTTGAATTCATGTAAATATCCTGATGCCTTTCTTTAACTTTCTTTGCTCTGTAATGAGTTAATGTGATGGATGTTGCCACCATACATTTTCATTGCTTACACTAGCTGGGTCATGCCATGCCTCATGTAAGCCTTATCCCCCATATTCACACTAGCTGGGTTACGCCATGCCTCATGTGGGTGAGGGGAGCACATATTCCAGGGTATGATCGCCATGTCATACCCCATCAGAGCGTGATCGCCATGTCATGTTCCGTAGGAATATATTCGTCCTGCCACGTCCCAGAGTTTAATCGCCATGTCATACTCCATCGGAATGTGATCGCCATGTCACATTCCTTAGGATGTGGGATCATCATGCCATAATCCAGAGTATGATCGCCATGTCATGTTCCATCAGAGCGTAATCGCCATGTCACGTCCCTTAGGAATATGGGATCTTCATTATATCTTTTAACTGCCTTCACGAGGAGGGATTCATAGTACAACTGCCTCCAGGTGAAAGGACCCACATTCAATATATTCATATGCTTTCATTCTCATACATAATCATACATAGGCATGCTGAATCCATTCATACATATGTTTCGCCATTTACTTTCATATATCCTTGCATATAAAATTCCATATTCATAACTTAAAATTTCATAACACAAGCTATTATAACTTCATATAATTTTGCCGAAAATTCGGCAGCATAATGGAACGTGTCCGCTTCCCCATGAATAGTGCTAGCCAACCAGTACATCAATTTATCACAAAGAACACAACATCACATTTATATTCTAACATTAAACTTATATCAACATCAAATTCATTAAGGCAGAATTCCTGCCTCAGCATATTCAACCAACCCGATTTTTATAATTCAAATCATAATTTCTATTTAACTCATTTGGACCTCAAATTTGAGTATGTTAAAGTGTTATGTGTCTATTTTCTAACCCTTTTGGTTCCATCTAATTTTGATATCTACAACTCAAGATATCTAGATTTTATCTCGGCCTGCCTATTGGCTAGCCAGAATCAGGCAACTAAAAGTAAAAATCCACTAAAAATTAGAAACTAACTAAAATTACACGAAATTGGACTCATATTAAATCTAACAGGTTAAAGTTTCATTTACAAAAAGTTCCATTCATTTGGCTTAGTAGGTCTCGAGTTACAAGCCCCGAATTCTGACTTTAGTAACCTGCCCTGTTCTGGCCTGGTTTGGACATAGGGCAACTTTCCTGGATCACTGGGGGTAACTGGGATCTTATCTAATTCTGAAATTTTTATGGGACATTTTTCTATGTGTAAGCTTTCTAACAAAGTTAGTTTCACTCATTTTAAAGTAGTATAGGTCGAGTTCTACCCTAAACAACCTAATCTGCCCAGAGCCAGAGTCAAAACCCTAGGTCAAAATTCAAAAATTCATAAAACTCTCAATTCTAATCCAAAAGCTTATATGATATATCTATGGAAAGCCCTAGATGTCTAGTTTCATATAAAAATGGTTTCATCCAATTTTATCAGCTTTAGGCGGAGCCGTACACCCTGCCATATGGACTGCCGAGGGGTTTTGGTTCTCCAGCCCCTCAGCTCTTCTTATTTCTATTCTTTCTTGCTTCAAATTCGATTTTAACCAAACCAATAGCCCAAAACCAATCACATATCATCATAATCATCCATTTAACACATCAAGAATCATGAAAATAATCCAAGCTCAGCCAGCCAATACCACAAATTTGATGCAATTATTAAACTCCTACCTTTGTTCCAAGTGATTGTGCTAGATTTTTGAAGCTTGGATGAACAAGGCATGAATTGGCTTGATGTTGGCTAGAGTTTTTGGTGTGTGAAGAAGAGAGAAAGAGAGCTGAATGAGAGGAGAGAAAAGTGGCATTGGATGTGGTCTGAATGGAGTCAAAAGGAGCTGAAAAATCTGATCATGTTTGAGTGGTTGTGGTTGGCTTACTTTGGCTTGTGATTGGTTGGCTTTCCATGGCTGAAAATCAGCCAGCCCTCTTGCCTTTGTGTGGCCTAAGTGGTGCCACTTTTGGTGCTAAGTGGCTGAGTTATCAGCCACTCAAGGTAGGGTAAAGGATTGGAATTCTATTGGTTCGGTTCCGGCAGTTTAAAATACCGTAATTTTACCGATTTCCTTTAAATCGGTAAATCAGTTTTGAAGAATTGTGTGAGGTTTGTATGAGTTTCTATCTTAGCTCTAACTTCTCTAATTTAACCTCTAATCAACTTCTAGTTAACCTCTAATTAACTTTTTAATTAACTCTACAAACCCAATAAAATTGAGTAAATCGATTAATAGTGTACGTTAAATGTTTTGCAAAATTTTAGGGACTTCTGTTTCTGTTTTTCAAAGCTAATGGCATTTTCGTAATTATGGGTAAGTTTAGGGGCATCCCATGTCATTTCACATATGGATACCTCCGTGGCTTAATCAGTTGAGGTTTAGGTTTCTACCTTTCCGCAACGTGATCCCGCTTCATTTAAAACCTTATTCTACTAATCTTATTAATATGGGGACCTAAATGTCATTTTTTTAAAAGGTTTAGGGACAAGGTGGTGAATAACAAAAGTTTGTTGTCATTATTTCCTATTACGTTATATAGGGATGTTGCATACTAACCCCCTTAAAAAGAATTTTGTCCTCAAAATTCGATTATAAAACTAACTAACTATAATTATAACAGTTTAAATAAAGTTCATACATAAACACACAATAGATGTAAAACCACTCAGCATAATAGGGTCAACTAAAACTAAATTAACCAATTCTTTATTCTAATTTATTCCTAATTCTCGCTCTGGCTCCCTTGGGGTGTAGTCCCCTCCGCGTTTATAGTGAAAACCCTTCCCGAACATTGCGGTTTAGGAGTCGGTGGTAGGTTCTCGGGGCATTCTCTGATCATATGTCCTGGCTTGCCACATCGGAAACACACATACTGTTTAACCAGGTAGGGCTTATTTCCATGATTTTTCCCACACTTCGGGCATCGTTGCTTAACCATCGATTCCTGTAGCTGCTTGCCCTCATACATGCTAAGGTGAAATTGCTTCTTTGGTGATGAGACATCTTCAAGTTCTTGGTTTTCAGGTGTCGGCCATTTTCTATAAGTATCAGACTGGGCAATCTCTAGCTTATTATTATAATCTTTTACAAGTCTGCACTTGTTTACCAAAGTAGAAAAATCCCTAATCTCCATAGGGCCTATTGCTGCGAGGATGTCTTCCCTCAATCTGGCTTCGAATTCGACACACTTCCACGCTTCATCGGGATTCCGTTGATAGATTGTGGAAAATTTGCATAACTCCTCGAACTTAGCAATGTACTCCGACCTGCTATTGCTTCCCTGGCTGAGTTGCATAAATTCCAACTCCTTGGCATTCCGAACTGATGGAGGGAAGTATTTTTGGTAAAAAGCGTCCTTAAACACGAGCCAAGTGATCTCCGTCTGGGACTCTTCCAATAGCTGTTTCACACCATTCCACTAGAACTCTGCGTCTACTTCGAGCATATAAGTGGCGAAAGCCACCTTTTGGTGGTCAGTGCAGTCGAGAACAGAAAAGACCTTCTCGATTGTCTTAATCCACTCGTTAGCCTTATCAGGATGAAAACCTCCTCTAAAACTAGGCGGGTTCGCCTTTCGAAATTCTGTGAACTTGAGGTATTCCAGGTCCAGGCCTGAGTTATTTGGGTTCCCACCGTGACCTGCTCCAGGTTGTCTTCCCAACTAATCCATCATTTGGTGTGCTGCAGCAGCTTGTTCTCGCATGGCATATGCCATCTCTCATAGAGTGTCCATGAAGTTAGCAGGGTCTTCTGAAGCGGGTGCAGTTTGTGGCCTACCACGCCCCCTGAAAGCCATTAGTTCCTAGTCACACACAACAAAAGATTGAGTTGATCAGGCTCAATAATAAGTTAAGTGTGACAGCAAATAACAACAATCACAATTAGGCGGTCATGCATATCTAATTCCCTATATCTTATCTGAGCAGATAAGATTTATCGCATGACATTTTCTAAGGATTCCAGAGTGCACTGGAAGCATAGTCAGTTCAGCCCTCAGGTCCGGTTAGGACTGATCTGCTTTGATACCATTAATGTAACACCCTCTCGAGTCCAGTATTATGCTTAAGTCATAATACCTCACCTAGAAGTTGTTACTATCACTTAATCGGACCTTGTCTGGCAGCAAATTTCAGCCATTTTCGAAATCTTTCGAGCTATCTGGAGATAACACGGAAATGAACATAGGAGTGAGAATTATAAAAATTCTCAGTAGGATTCATTAATAAATTTCACACTGTGTCATTGTTATTATCTCCAGGTGCTTCGGTTTATTATGAAAAAGATGAGATGTTAATAGACTTTTCAGTTTTATAGTTTGAAAATGTATTATCCGAAGCAGAGTTCATTTTATTCACGCGCTTGAGTTCACATTGGCAATATTTCATATTTAGAAAATAATCACAGCATAAATTAACAGTGTAGCTTCAGCATCAATTAAACATGGGAGGTCATTATGCAAATTCTCATCTTTGAATTCATGTAAATATCCTAATGCCTTTCTTTAACTTTCTTTGCTCTGTAATGAGTTAATGTGATGGATGTTGCCACCATACATTTTCATTGCTTACACTAGCTGGGTCATGCCAAGCCTCATGTAAGCCTTATCCCCCGTACTCACACTAGCTGGGTCATGTCATGCCTCATGTGGGTGAGGGGAGCACATATTCTAGGGTACGATCGCCATGTCATACCCCATCAGAGCGTGATCGCCATGTCACGTTCCTTAGGAATATATTCATCCTGCCACGTCCCAGAGTCTGATCGCCATGTCATACTCCATCGGAATGTGATCGCCATGTCACATTCCTTAGGGTGTAGGATCATCATGCCATAATCCAGAGTATGATCGCCATGTCATGCTCCATCAGAGCGTAATCGCCGTGTCACGTTCCTTAAGAATATGGGATCTTCATTATATCTTTTAACTACCTTCACGGGGAGGGATTCATAGTGCAACTGCCTCCAAGTGAAGGGATTCACATCTTTATCTTATTTAACTGCCTTCACAAGGAGGGACCTCATAACTGCCTCCAGGTGAAGGGACCCACATTCAATATATTCATATGCTTTCATTCTCATACATAATCATACATAGGTATGCTGAATGCATTCATACATATGTTTCGCCATTTACTTTCATATATCCTTGCATATAAAATTCCATATTCATAACTGAAAATTTCATAACACAAGCTATTATAACTTCATATAATTCTGCCGAAAATTCGGCAGCATGATGGTATGTGTCCGCTTCCCCATGAATAGTGCTAGCCAACCAGTACATCAATTTATCACAAAGAACACAACATCACATTTATATTCCAACATTAAACTCATATCAATATCAAATTCATTAAGGTAGAATTCCTGCCTCAGCATATTCAACCAACCCGATTTTTATAATTCAAGCTATAATTTCTATTTAACTCATTTGGACCTCAAATTTGAATATGTTAAATTTTTATGTGTCTATTTTCTAACCATTTTGGTCCCATCTAATTTTGATATCTACAACTCAAGATATCTAGATTTTATCTTGGCCTGCCTATTGGCTAGCCAGAATCAGGCAACTAAAAGTAAAAATCCACTAAAAATCAGAAACTAACTCAAATTATACGAAATTAGACTCATATTAAAGCTAACAGGTTAAAGTTTCATTTAAAAAAAGTTCCATTCATTTGGCTTAGTAGGGCTCGAGTTACAAGCCCCAAATTCTGACCTTCCTAACCTGCCCTGTTCTGGCCCGGTTTGGACATAGGGCAACTTTCCTGGATCACTGGGAGCAACTGGGACCTTATCTAATGTTGAAATTTTTATGGGACATTTTTCTATGTGTAAGATTTCTAATAAAGTTAGTTTCACTCATTTTAAAGTAGTATAGGTCAAGTTCTAACCTAAACAACCTAATCTGCCCAGAGCCAGAGTCAAAACCCTAGGTCAAAATTGAAAAATTCATAACTCTCTCAATTCTAATCCAAAATCCTTAGATGATATATCTATGGAAAGCCCTAGATGTCTAGTTGCATATAAAAATGGTTTAATCCAATTTTATTGGCTGTAGGTGGAGCCGTATACCCCGCCGTACACCCTGCCGAGGGGTTTTAGTTCTCCAACCCCTCAGCTCTTCTTATTTCTATTCTTTCTTGCTTCAAATTCGATTTTAACCAAACCAACAGCCCAAAACCAATCACATATCATCATAATCATCCATTTAACACATCAAGAATCATGAAAATAATCCAAGCTCAGCCAGCCAATACCACAGATTTGATGCAATTATTAAACTCCTACCTTTGTTCCAAGTGATTGTGCTGGATTTTTGAAGCTTGGATGAACAAGGCTTGAATTGGCTTGATGTTGGCTAGAGTTTTTGGTGTGTGAAGAAGAGAGAAAGAGAGCTGAATGAGAGGAGAGAAAAGTGGCGTTGGATGTGGTCTGAATGGGAGTCAAAAGGAGCTGAAAAATCTGATCATGTTTGAGTGGTTGTGGTTGGCTTACTTTGGCTTGTGATTGGTTGGCTTTCCATGGCTGAAAATCAGCCAGCCCTCTTGCCTTTGTGTGGCCTAAGTGGCGCCACTTTTGGTGCTAAGTGGTTGAGTTATCAGCCACTCAAGGTAAGGTAAAGGATTGGAATTCTATTGGTTCGGTTCCGGCAGTTTAAAATACCGTAATTTTACCGATTTCCTTTAAATCGGTAAATCGGCTTTGAAGAATTGTGTGAGGTTTGTATGAGTTTCTATCTTAGCTCTAACTTCTCTAATTTAACCTCTAATCAACTTCTAGTTAACCTCTAATTAACTTTTTAATTAACTCTACAAACCCAATAAAATCGAACAAATCGATTAATAGTGTACGCTAAATGTTTTGCAAAATTTTAGGGACTTCTGTTTCTGTTTTTCAAAGCTAATGGCATTTTTGTAATTATGGATAAGTTTAGGGGCATCCCATGTCATTTCACATATGGATACCTCCGTGGCTCGATCAGTTGAGGTTTAGGTTTCTACCTTTCCGCTACGTGATCCCGCTTCATTTAAAACCTTATTCTACTAATCTTATTAATATGGGGACCTAAATGTCATTTTTTTAAAAAAGTTTAGGGGCAAGGTGGTGAATAACAAAAGTTTATTGTCATTATTTCCTATTACGTTATATGGGGATGTTACATTTGGCCCAGAAAACCCCTCTGTTTGGATAAGTGCTCTGAAGCTGAATTGAAGCCCTGGATGTTAGCTTTCAAATGGCACTGGAAAAGTCTCAATTAGGCTCCTATGTGCTAAGATATGGCATATACAATACACTCTGCTCAAGAAGTACGACTGCATCCCTTGACTTCACTTCCAAGTCCAATTCTAATTGCATGGCTTAAGAATCAGTCCTAACCTCTTCATGAAAGTTGTAGGCCCAGTTCTCAACTTTCCTACAAATCAAGAATCATAATCTAATGAGGTTTAGAACTCAAGTTATTGTCCAAATACCAAAGCAATGTCAAAATGAGCACAATGCTGGAAAAATTAAATCAAGGCCTAACCAAAACCCAAACTACAAAAATGATCCAAATCAATTCAATTAATTACAAAAGAGGGTGAATGCACTAAACATGATGGATATATATATATATATATATATATATATATATATATATATATATATATATATATATATATATATATTCTAGAGCAATAGTGTATATAATCAATACTATTAAATAATTAATTATTTAGATACATTATAGATGTACAAGGATATAATAAGGTAATGTTAACTATAGGGTGATGTGATTATAAATTTTCTTTGTAATAAAATAAATAATATTTTAGTCGACTAGAGAAAGTTAGCACTTTTAGACATGAACATATGAGCTTGCATGATGAGTATAATTCCATATTACTTGGACCAGCTCCAAAATTAATTATGGGGAACAAGTCGGCATGAGAGTTAGAGAAAGTAAATCTGACAATTACATATAGAAATGAGCTCAGTCCTAAAAAATAAACTACTACCCAGGAGTTAGAAATGGCCAAATACTCCCAGGAAACCAAGCATGGATACTATAATACAAGTTAAAGAAAGAGAAGAAAGCTAAGTGCATTTGCATCAGTAATTAATTGCATCTGCATATGAATAGGTTCCACTTCTTTGTTGGCCATTATTACTATTATGAAACTATTCTTTTGCTTATCAAGTGTATGAATAAAAGGAACTTGCTCCAGGTAAAGATTTTCAATAACTTAATAATTGGAATCTATATGCTGTTATTTATATTGCCTATGCTTTTTAAAACAAATCGGGGTAGCTGAAAAATGATAATGATGTCAGTATAGGTGGTAGTCTAGGAAACCTTACTACGAATTTCAAATTCTCATACCTATTGTATTTATCCGTTTCATTCTCAAACGACAAGAAAGCTGATGATAGTGTTTTTTGTTAAGATTCATGAATGGTAGTGGTACTATGACCCAGCTTTAGACTCCTATATTTGATGATTAGTTCATGTTTCTACTTGTATATATTCTTCCAGCATTCATTTATAGTTTTGATCTTGAGCTCGTTCTTTGATCCTGGGGCACCTTTTGATAGGATCCCCTTGTACATGGCACATCCAGCAGCTGCACCACCTATGCCTTCACTCCTAGTGGCCATGGAGTTTGATCCTTTAGAAGCGAGCTTTCCATCTTCCTCAGCTCCTATTTTTCAGGGTAGTAGGCATCCACCAGGTGGTCTTAGAGCGTTAAGCATCATGGCAAACGACTTTCAAACCCCTGAGTTGGATTAGAGGGGTATGTGGGACTTTTAGGAGACTGTTTAGATGTTGTAGGGTTTATTTGGTGTTCCTTGCATAGGATGGCCTTCTTTTGGGACTTTGTCTTTTGGGCCATGGGTATAGATATGGGTTCCTTTTTGCTTTCTTGCATTTTCAGTAGGTGTCCTTGTGTAGACCATTTTGTGTTCTTAGTACTAGATGTGGGTTAAGTGCAGGGTTCACATCGGCTACATTGAAAAACTTGTACTTAAAAATATAGGAGATGTGTAATTAAAGAACTGAATGTTATGTATATTATGATCTATAGTTATCTACAGTACATGTATGACTTCTTACTTAGCGTTTTGTTTACATTTTACTCTTTCCATATATGAGTTTAATTATGTAATATGCCTCGAAAATTTTTATTATGCGTACATTTTTATTTTACCACACATGAATGAGGCTTGAAATGAAGTGAACCTAAATTAAGAAACTAGGAACTCCACATGTAGTAGCTCTTAACCATACTATTATGACTTAAGCATAGTATTGTAGTTAGTAAGGTGTTACATTTTTGGTAGCAGAGCAATTCATCCTAGCAGAGGCTTGAGGATTGGACTAACTGTACTCATGCATACTCTGGATCTCTTAGTTATTATCATGCATTAAATCTTATCTTCTTAGATAAGACGTAGGTATATGTGTGCATGATTGCCCGGTTAGGTGAGCTGTTGGTTACTAACACACTAAGCTTAGTATTGAGCATGATTACTCAATAACTTTTGTTTTGTGTTATTAGAAACTGATGGCTTTTAGTAGGCATGGTAGGCCACGAGCAGCATATGCCTTTGAAGATCCCACTGCGTTATGGGCACTCTACGAGAAATGGCTTGTGCTATGAGAGAACAAGCTACGGTGGCATATTAGATGATTGAGCAAATGGGAAGGCAACTTAAAGAAGGCCATAAAGGCAATCCCAATGAAGCAAAAGTTGACTTGGAGTATTTAAAATTTACATAATTCAGGAAAGCAAACCTACTTAGTTTCCGTGGAGCTTTTAACCCAAATAAGGTTGAAGAATGGATAAAAGCAAAGGAAAAGATCTTTTCGGTGTTGGCATGTACTGAGTACCAAAAAGTGGCATTTTCTACATATATGTTGGAGGTGGGCATGAAATTTCAGTGACTAGAGCAAGGAAGTTGCTTAAAGATTCCCAAACTGACATTACCTAGGAAGTGTTTAAGGGGACATTTTATCGGAAGTACTTCCCTGCTTCTATTAGAAATGTTGAAGAGTTGGAGTTTATGTAACTTCAGCAGGGACATAGAAGCGTGTCAGAGTATATTGCCAAATTTGAAGAACCCTGCAAGTTCTCCACTATTTACCAGGGATTCCAGACGAGCTCTGGAAATGCATTAAGTCCAAAGGCGGTTTAAGAGGGATATCTTGACTGTAGTAGGGCCCATGGAAATTAGAGATTTTGCCACACTCGTGAACACATGCCAACTTATGGAAGAGCGTAATATGAAGTTAGTAGCTGCCAAGTCAGTTTGAGGTGATTTTAAGAAGGGACTGGCACCCTAAGGCCCGCAGTTCAAACCAGCTTATCAACCGAAGAGAAGCTCCAATCAACAGGCAATAAGGAGAAGCAGCTCCAAAAACTCTTTATGAGGCAAGCATGTTCACAATGTGAGAAAAACCATGGTGATCGACCGTGTCTGGCATGTTAGGATGCGTGTTTCAGCTGCGACAAGCTGAGGCACAAGCTTTATGAGTGCCCAACTTGGAATTAATGACTGATCAATTGGATTTTTATATACTTATTTTCCCTCATTTCTAGCTCATTAATTCTCTTTTGTGCCTAATTGTTTTGAATTAGACCATTTTGTATTGTTTGGATTTTGTTTGGGTTTGAGTTAAATTTTCCAGCATTAGGAAAATTCTGACACTGTTTTGGTTTTTGGGTTATATCTTGAGTTATAGAGCTCATTTTATTGTGATTGATGATTTGTAGGAAAGTTTTGAGATAGGCCTACAAGTTATATGAAGAGATCAAAGGCTAATTCTGGTGTTAAGGAGCTGAAATTGGGCCTAGAAGTGACGTGAAGCGGTGCAGTTGTGGATTCTAAGGAGGGTGTGGTATTTGGACCATATTGTAACACCCTAATAAATCCATATTACGCTTAAGTCGTATTACGGCGATTTATTAGTTGTTACTTATGCTCGTGGAACACTAAACTTTACTTGAAATTAAATTACGCGGAAAATACAGTAAATTTTTTTTTTGAAATATGTCGTTGCGTTGGAAAAGCAAAGCCTTGCGCGAGAAGATACCAATAAACGAGCGTATCGCAGAGATTTCGATATAAATGGAAGGAACATGAGATAAATCACAAAGTCATACATTCAAATTATAACATCAACTACATAATATACTTAATCTCACAATATCCAACAAATACATATAAAGGCAACTCATGGACATGCCATGGCCCTCAATATTAAAGGTACACAAGTCTGATGAGATACAATACTAAATGAAATACAAGAGTTAGGGAGCACAAATCAAAATAAGCCCTCGTAGACATATGCTGTCTTCTCTTCCCCTTCCATGCCCTTGCATCGAACTCAGGTCCTCGAATGTCGAGTCCTCCATGCTGCTCGGCCTCGGGGAACGCGCGGAGTGCGAATGATGCGGGGGTGCCTGCTGATCACCTCTATACGACGGACGCGACAGCCGGGAACATAGCTGCCCACCGAGGAACGTGCCTCGGAGGGATCCTCCTCAGACGCGGCAGGTCGATACTCGGGGAGTGGCGGCGAAGCTGCTACGGCCCTAGGGGTGGCCGTCGAACTCACCTCGACCACGGGAACCTCTGGCGGCGGCATAGGCTCGGCTACGGGTAGACCGGGAGACATAGGCTCCATCTCGATCTCGGGCAATGGCTCGGGCGGAAAATCCCAAGGACCCAATGGCTGTCCCAGGCGTGACGAAGATACGTCCATAGGGGCTGACGGAATCTCTGGCTCCTCTTGTTCAAAAACTCGACCCGGATAGAAGTAGGTGCGAACTACCGTGGTGGTCGTGGCCACGATAGCGTGGGCGTCCTCATCATAAGCCCACTCATGGTGGGGAGGCTCCATGCTCCACGTCACGTGAGGCTCCATGAGTATCTGGTGACGAGACGGAAAAACAACTAGGATGAGAAATAAGATTTCTCAGTAGGACTCGACCCTGACACACCGGTGTCATCGTCATCGTCCCAGCCACTTCGGTTTTTAAACGAAAACTATGGGCATACGATAGGTTCAATTATTTGAATTTCGAAAACGTTACTATCCGAAGTGGATCCCATTTTTAGTACTTATCCTCGTTGTATTAACAACATCATGGCATACATGAAAGCTCATACGACTAGTCATGACACACATAAACAGATTGAGAGTTATGTTCTTTACTTGGGTTGGACCGAAGTCCCTTTCTTTCCTTAACTTGACTTATCTTAAGTCCTTTCTTTCCACCCACTAAACATAAGTGGTAATGAGCTCATACCGTGGCCGTTGCCACCATAGAATCTCGGTACTTACACTAGCTGGGTCATGCCATGCCTCATGTAAGCCCTATCCCCTATACTCACACTAGCTGGGTCATGCCATGCCTCATGTGAGTCGTGGGTGAGGGGAAACTTAAATTAGGTCACCTTCCCTTTTGAAGGATCATACTTTATCCAATCTTTCCTTATTAAACTTATGATGCAAAATATTTCTAAGTCCATAATTTCTACAAAATTTCTAAGAAAGATAACGGCTAGACCGCATGCTTCCCAAAATTTTGCCAGACAAGATACCAAGTATCACAAAGATCATATCATATCATCATATCATATCATCATCATCATATCATCACATCATATCATCATATCATGGCATCATAATCACAGCATCATCACATCATGCTTGCAACCTAAACATAGGCATATTCTCAAGCAAAGTCTTATGAGCTTAGCTTAGTAAATTAGATGCAAGCTTTTACATTGGCTTTCATTTTATTGATTCCTCCTTCTCAATTATTCTACTTGACTTATATGATTCTCATATTTTAATTTGGAAGATTTATAGCTTAGGTATTGCATCATAGTTTGATTAGAATCTTATGAACTTAATCGAGTACATTAACTACATTTACATTCGTTTTTTCGTTTTATTTGCTTCTTTTGTTAAGGATTAGGCAAGCTTGGTATTTTATTCCATCTAGTCTTCATTAAGTAAATTATGAAGTTTCATTACTTTAGGCTAAGCCTTTTTACCTTTTTAAGTCATTTATGCATAGTCTTACTTAAGGTTAAGTTTTGACAGTTTTACTTTTACCCTAGGCAGTAAGTTTAAAAATTCACCATAAATTGGTATTTGATCATTTTAATACGAAATTTTATATACTTTTAGGGTTCTGAGTCTAGCTTTTAACAAAAGAAGTCCCACTCAAAAATTCATTTTCTAACTCCAGTTATGCATATTTTATTCTGACTTGTTCAGTTCCAAGTTCACTCCCGGTACAGTGGATTGTCACTTCTCATTATAATTGCTCAGAAGGAATCTGAGAAAACTGTTTTAGGGGTTTGTTCCTCTCTGTCTTAGCTTTCATTAAAATTTGGTCTCACTCAAAAATCATTTTTGTAGCTCGAGTTATACACATTTTAGTGTAGACTGCCCAGACAGAAAACCATCCGAGAACAGTCCACTTTGAAAAATCATATCTCGCTCATTTTAACTTCGAATCTTATATATTTTATATGTATGGAAAGCTGTCTGAGTCTATTTTCATATAAAATTGGTTCCACTAATTTCTGAGTTTTCTGGAAAAAGTTATACCATTCGGTTTACAGACTGTCAGAAAATCCAGATTTCACATTTTGATATTTCTCATGTTTTCTCCAAAACACTCAACCTCACTTTCAAGAAACCATTCTCAAGTGGTAAAACACTCATATGCCATGAAAGATCAGTGAAAAACTAACATGTTGGAGTTCAAAAATATTGAGTTCAGCCATGCATCACACCAAACCGAAAAACATGTTTCAACAAACCACCATACTAGCAACAACATCTCATTTTATGACAAGAATGGCTATGATGCCCATAATCAATCTTTAAAACCACCTAGCTATGGAGAGCATAGGAGTTCTAAAGCTTGAAAAACAAGAGAGAAAAAGGGTTTAGAGTCACTACCAAGAAGCTTTCTTTGAAGGAACTTGGGATGGAAAAAGAGATGATGGTGGTGGTGGTGCTCCTCCTCTTGGATCTTGGAAGAGGCTTGATATGTGAGTGTCTTTGATTCTCCAAGAGCAAGAAATGGTGGCTCTTGAAGAGTTTGTGAGTGGGGTGAGGAGAGGAAAGGATGAGAAAAGTGGGAGGATTCTAGAGAGAAGTTGGAGAGTTTAGAGAGAAGGAGGAGAATTTGAAATTGAAGAGAGAGAAGAGAGCTTTGTGTGTGTGTTTGGGAGAGGAGTGAAAGAATGAAATGAGGAGAGAGATATGGCTGATGGGTGGCGCAAAAGAGGGAGGGAAAGGTGATGGGACTTTGCTTCTTACAACAAGCAAGAGAGTGGAAAAACCTTGGGGTAAAAGGGTGAGTTGTTTTTCCTTGAGTCTTGGAGGCATTCTAATGTCCATTTTATGCTTTTCTCTAGGGGTTAAAGGAGTACCCTCTTAGGATTTGGTTGCTTGTCTAAGACTCATCCAAGTGTCAAGATCTAATGGTGGATGACAAGGATCCTAGTCTTGGCTTTTGATCTAATGGTGTAGGATTAAAGAGTTTGAATGAAGGGTGAGATGTTGCTTCTCCTTGGTATGTCTTTCTAGGGCATGTGCATGGAAGAACTTTTATCTCTAAATGTTATTAGAATTATTTAAATGTAACTTAACTTAATTGGCTTAATTACCCATGAGTTAACTCTTGTCAATTACACTTTTTATGATGTCTTGCATTGCGGTTAAGCATGTGCTTAATTTGGGGTTTAATTTTTCAAGAGTTGTCTTACTTTTGTTTTGGCACATTCGAGTAATTAAGGATTAGACGATTAAGGTTTTATTAAAACGCTTAGGACATTATGATTAAATTGTTGGCTAGACTTAATTTACTAAGCTCTTGCTCTCGGGATTAATCGATTAGTTCTCAATTAATCGCTAATCCCTCTAATTAGCCGGGGACACCGAGCTAATTAGCTTAGGTAGAAATGGGGATGTTACACATATCTTGGTCCATTATAGCCCAATTGAGCCCATTCCAGTGGCATTTTGAAGCCGACATCCAAAGATTAAAGTGATCTTTAGACCACAAATCCAAACTGATGTGTTTTCATTGCCAAAAACCCAGACAAACGTTATTGATTAGATTAGAGAACTTACTTCCATGTTTTTAGCATAACTTTCTTTATACAATTCAGAATTTAGCAAATAAGGTGTCCAGATTCAAAGAAGAGAGAGAGAGGATTAATGTGGTAATCACAATTTAATATTTTTGGGTAGTTATGATTCTGAATTGGTCAGTTTTGGAAAAGAGGCTAGAACTTGTAACTCATGGGACAGATTTTGGAATAGACAATTTTCAGTTTTGACTTCTTCTTCTTCTTCCTCTCTCCTCTCATGTCGCCCCCACCTTGCAATTCGTTTTCCTCCATTCATGGAGGAGTAAGCTTCTATCTAATCCAAGAATTCAAGGAGCATCATCACTCAGGAGGATTGGCTAACAAGAGTTCAACTATTCCATTTGGTTTCTTCTATCCTTTCTCTCATCTTAATTCGGTTTTGGAATTGAAGGTTTTCATTCTAAAATTCTGATTAAGAGTTCAATTGTCTCGTACCAATTTGTAATTATTTGATTCAATTGTTGAAAGAAGAAGAATTAGAATTAGAATTTAGGTCTGAGTTCTAAGGTTAATGCATTGGTGATTAAAACTAATACAACTCAACTAGGTTTTAGAGATTTCTGAACATTGGTTGATTATGTGTTAGTGGAATGCATGAAGGTTTTTGTGTGAATGCTAATTTGGATTGAGGTTTCATTCAATTTTATGATTAATCATTAAGTTGAATTGTTGATATATGTCTAGAATTCCATGATTGAGTGAAAATTGTTGCCTTTTGATTCTTGGATTGGATGTTCCAAATTCTGTTCATTTCTTTTCTATTCATTTTGGTATTTTAAATTCCTAAACCCCCCAATTTCCTGATCATATAACATTATTATCACTAGGAAATAACCTGGGTTGCACCCCTTGCTACAAATTTAGTGTAATTCAGTTTTTATTGTAATTTGACTGAGCTCGGCGCTTGAGTCAATGACTTGCCCCCAAGCTACGATGCAAAGGAATGGTTTTCACCCTGAACACGAAGGAAGTTGCCAAATCTAAAGATCGAATCCCAGGTAAGTGTAAAATGAATGGCAAAACTCTAACTGTGTTGTATGATTTTGGCGCCACCTATTCTTTTATCTGTTGTGATTGTGTGACTAAATTGCAATTACTAGTATTTCAATTACTTTATGATTTGTTACTTTCTATCCTTACTGATAAGCTAGTTGGGACTAGTCAAATTTGTACGAAACTTCTTTTCGAGATTGATGGTAGGACCTTTATGGCTGATTTAATTTGTCTTCCATTATGTGGTCTTGATATAATTTTGGGCATGGACTAACTGTTAGCCAACCATGTCATGTTAAATTAATTTGATAAAACCATTGTGTTTTTTCCCCTTATTCTCTGAATCTGTGTTCCCCATAAGTCTGTACCTAAACCTATTAGTCATAAACTATTGTGGAACTGAAAGTTAACAATACATTGAGTATAAGCAAAAGTTGAGTGTAATGCCAATGGTCAAAGAGTACCTGAATGTGTTTCCAAAGGACATCCCAGAATTTCCCCCAAAAAAGGAAATTGGGTTTTTTTATCGATTTGGTCCCGTTCCTGGGACCAATATCCATAGCTCCTTATAAGATGTCACCTTTAGAGTTAATTGAACTTAAGGAGTGAATTGAAGAACTCCTGGAGAAGCAGTTAATTAGACTAAGTGTTTTGCCATAGGAAGCTCCTGTTCTTTGAGTAAAGAAAAAGGACGGAGGCATAAGGTTGTGTGTTGATTATCGGCAGTTAAATAAAGTAACAATCAAGAACAAATATCCTTTACCTAGGACAGATAACCTCATAGATCAACTACAAGGGGTGATGATGTTCTTCGAGATTGACCCACAATGTAACACCCTAATAATCCCATACTACGCTTAAGTCGTATTATGTTCGATTTTAAGTTTACTTATGCATGCAGAAAACTTAAACTTAATGAATTAGATTAGTTTAATTGCTTTTTAAATAATTTTGGTCAAATACACTTCTAAGACTTTTCCCTTAAAAGGAATAATTCTTACTAATATGTACTTAGCGTATAAGGATTAATTTTCCAAATTTGATTAAAGTATGACATTTGTCAAGTGCTTAATTAATAAGATTAGATCACCTTAATTATGTTCTTAGTCATGAATCAACTGTTGGTTACAGTAGCATGAGAAAGGGAGTTGAATCGTGCTTTGGAGGAAATTTAAAACTAGAAAACTTATATAAAAAAACTTTATCAAGTCTATGACTTGGAATGTTCAAGTGAGTTAAAAATAAGGTTGTTTTACTTTGAGAAAGTTTATTTTTGCAATAAAATATTTAGTACACTAATTTGATTAAATGGTGAGTAAATCAATAAAAAGTAGAAGGGATAGAAAGATCACATAGCAAGTTTTTTATACTAGTTCGGCCAACCAATTGCCTACGTCCAATCCCCAACACTTTTGTTGAGATTTTTATAAAACAAGTGTTATTTGTCCAAGCCTTTCTAAGCTTGACAACGAGCAATATTTACTAAACCTCTCCAAGCTAAAACGAGTAGTATTTGATTCTAGCCTCTCCAAGCTGACTATAACCTCTAGCGGGTCAGGTTACAAAGTTTAGTATCTTGAGTTTGTGTTTGAACACTCGCACTAAATCTCTTTAACAGAGTATAATCAATGAACTATAGCATGTGTGACTTCTTTAGATCCTCAATGAGAGAATGTTGTCTATTTCAAATCAGTAAAGAAGATTTTTTGAATAGAAGTTACAATATGTAACTTTCTGATAATTCAGAGAGTTGAGAAGGATGAAAGCAGAAGGCTTTAAATGGTTAAAAAAATTCAACGATTATCTAACCAATTCTTCTTTGATTTCCAGCTTTATATAAACTTCATAATATATCCATTGAGGCTTGTAGATCTTGAGCCTTGTACATCTTTGATCCACTAGTTTGAGATTGGACAGAGAATAAGTTTCTTTCTTTTCTCAGTCTTTGAAAATATCATAGAAGTGGAAAAGTAGTCATTTGATGGTTTACCCACTTTTCGGATTTGTCAGTACTTCTTTTGGATTAGGTTACATCAAGTTTGACTTTTGGAATCTGATCCTTGAATCATGTTGAAGACACTTTAAAGGCGAGACACTTCATGAGAAGCATCTTTCTGATGGTCATTCTTTTGGATAGAGTCTTCTGGATATGTTATCTTTTTGAATGGTTGTGCACCTTTCTGAGGATTATCTTCCTTTTAATGATGCAAATCCATCTTTCTAAACTTTCTGATGTGTTTCTTAAGCAAGAGATCACAAGTTCCACGAAGTATTTATTTCAAGCAATGTATATTTAAGAGGAATATGAAGGAACAAAATGCTTTGCATTTGTTAAAAGTTCGTTTTCAATTGGAAAGGAAATGATCTTGCTAACAAAAGAGTATTTACAAGATTATCATTGATAACATAAGATTTTTCTTAAATCTTGATTTGTTACTCATAAAAACCTTAAAGCTTGATATGGTTTAAACCATGAGATGGTTTTTGAAAGGCATTGAAGCTTACATTAGCAAGATTAGGATGATTAAGCCATAATTAAATTGTTTAGTGTGTCATTATTCAATTGTTGACTTTCTTGTTGGTCATTGACTTTTAATTGACTTGTTGACTTCTCCCTAATTACTAAGCTTTTGCTCTTAAGATTAGTTGAGTAATCCTTGGCTAATCACTAATCTTTCTAATCATTTAATAACACTACTCTAATTAGTGTAGGTAAAATTAGGGATATTATAATTAGGGTATCATCATATTTTGGTCCAAAATGAAGATATTCCCAAGACAACTTTCTGGGCTTGCTTTGGGCACTATGAGTACACTATGATGTCATTTGGGCTGACAAATGCTCCAGTAGTATTCATGGATTATATGAAATGAATTTTCTGACCTTACCTCGACAAATTTGTTGTTGTTTTCATAGATGATATACTCATTTATTCGAGGACAGATTAAGAACATGCTGAACACTTGAGGCTGGTACTGCAAATTTTAAGAGAGCAGAAACTCTATGTCAAGTTGTCCAAGTATGAATTTTGGATGAAGGAAGTGAAGTTTCTAGGGCACGTAGTGTCTTAGGGAGGGATTTCTGTTGATCCTAGCAAAGTTGAGGCAGTAGTAGGTTGGGAATGGGCAACTACAGTTATTGAAGTCAGGAGTTTCTTAGGTATGGTCAGAAGTTATAAACGGTTTATCAAGGGTTTTTCTCAGATAGCTTTACCTTTGAGTAAGTTAACTAGAAAGAATGCCTCATTTGAATGGACACTAGAAAATGATAGGAGTTTCTAAGAATTGAAAGAGAAACTAACCATGGCACTAGTGTTGACATTGTTAGATCCTCATAGGCCATTTGAAGTCTATTGTGATGCTTCGAGGAAGGGATTAGGATGCATACTAATGCAAAATCGAAATGTGGTTGCATATGCCTCTAGGCAGTTGAAACCTCGCGAGATGAATTACCAAGTCATGACCCAGAATTGGCGGTAGTGGTATTCACCTTAAAGCTTTGGAGACACCACCTTTATGGGGTTAGGTTTGAATCGTTTTCTAATCATAAGAGTTTCAAATACCTCTTTGACTAGAAAGAATTGAATATGAGATAGAGGAGGTGGATGGAATTCCTTAGGACTATGAGTTTGAGTTAAATTACTATCCAGGTAATGCCAATGTCGTGTCTGACGCCCTAAGTAGGGAATCTCTGAGTATATCATGGATGATGATTAACGAGATATAGCTCGTGGAAAGCTTTTGGAATCTCAATCCAGGGATTTTTGTGACCCCTCGAAGTATTTAGTTGAGCCAAATTAAGGTTAGAAGCGAATTCGAGGGGCAAATCATGCAAGCTCAATAGAATGACTCAAAGTTCCAAAAGAAAATAGCTTTGGTACAATCAGGGAGGTTGAAGGAATTTACTCAAGATAAGAAAGGGTTATGGAAACTAGTAGAGAATATGTGCACCTACGGGAGACAAACTCAGAGGCAAAATTTTGGAGGAAGTTCACAATAATAATTTCACAGTGCACCATAGAATAAGCAAGATGTATCAAGAACTTAAGAGAATGTTTTGGTAGCTAAGGATGAAGTCAGATATAGCAGAGTTTGTACACAAATGTTCAGTCTATTAGAAAGTGAAGATATAGCACCAGAAGCTGTTAGTGTAACATCCTCAATTTTGTGTCATGTTAAATTACCTTAGTAACCCTGAGTAATTAGGTACATAATGAGAAATTATGAGATTATGACTTAATTAAGGGGTTAACGAAGAGTTTATGAGTTAACTCGAATGAGATAAGTCAAGAGAATGCTTAATCGAGATTAGATAATCTCTAATTAAGCAAGTCAGACCCTTGACAACCTAATTAAGCACTAGTCGCCCTTAATTAGCTTAATCGAGTTTAATTAAGGTTAATTAAACTTAATCGCAAGATTAATTTTTGTTAGTCATGTTCTTGTGTATTAATCATTAATCCTTGCTTAATCACCTTAATTAAGTTGTATTAGCACTTAATCACATGATTAAATTCAAATTTAGTCAACTAGACAATAAAGTAAAGAGTGATATCATAAAAGCATAAAGCATGAGACAAGAGTGCTTTATGTAAGAGTTTGACCATATTTTGTTACCCCATCATCCAATTTGTCTCCCTAAATCTTAATTAACACAAAATGAAGCAAAAATATCTCCTCCAACCCTACTAAAAGTTACGGCCACAACAACAAAATATGTACACATTCACTTTATTTTTAACTTCTCATTCCCTCTCTAAAGTTCTCAAACTCTCCAACCTCTCTCTACATTTTCTCTTCTTCTTCTTCATCTTCTTCATCATTCTCCACCTCCATAACCAAACCTTCCTCACTAAGCCCTTCAAAGATCACATCTTTTGGTCTTTGGAGACAATATCTAAACACTACAAGACTCATTTTCAAGAGAACTCAAGAGTTCTCTCCTTGCTCATTCAAAACCGCCACCATCATCAACCAAGGAGGAGTCTTCTTCATCTTCTTCTCCTTTCTCAAAGACGCCATTTTCCAAGCTTAGGTAGTGATCTTCATCTTTTTGTTTTGTTTACTCAAGAAAGCTTGAAGCTTGGTTCTCTTCATGACCAAGATCTTTGAGTGAAAACTTGAGAAAATCTTTCATGTTCTTCATGAGCAAAAGTTTCTATTTTTCGTTAAATATGTTCTTGATGTTCTTCAAGTGCTCTTAAGTTTCTACTTTTAGAAAAATATGTTCATCTTAAGTTTCTACTTTTAGAAAAATATGTTCTTGATGTTCTTCAAGTGTTCTTAAGTTTCTACTCTTGGAAAGTATGTTCTTATTGTTGAGTGTTCTTGATGGTATCTTATTTGAAGTTCTTCCTTTTCTTATGATGAGTTGATGATTTTTTTCATGATTTGGTAAGACTATAAACATTCTAAAAGCCTTATGTAACATCCACTACAAGTTCCGATTTCGTCTTCAAGTTTCCATGATTTCCGAATTCCGACCTCATAATTGATGCTCGAGATTAACTCAATGGGCACGAGGTCCGACCTCCGAGTTTATACCTCCGAATTGAATGCAACGAGTTTCGACCTAGTGATCTCAACAAAAGTGAACAGGAGTTCCGACTTCCCAGTTCTTAAGTGAATATTTTGATTTCCAATTTCAAACTTCCGATCTCCAAGATTAATTATTAGATCAAGTTTCGGAATTATATGTATGAGGTTTTATGGCCTAGTTCTCGACTTCCGAGATTCGGGTATAAGATGATTTGTTTGTTGTGTGACTTCTGACCTCCGACCTTATGTCTCAAATAAATTGTAACTCCCGACTTCCGACTTAACCTTCAAGGTCCAAACAAAATGGATGTGACCCCTGATATTCGACTTTATCTTTCAACAAAAATGGACACGATTTCTGATTTCAAGCAGAATGGAAGTGAGTTCTACTTTTAGGCGATGTGGAGAATGATTTAGCCACAAAAGAGGGAGACATGGCTGAACTTTGTCCACAAGGAATTTAGCCAGTCAATATTCTCAATCCCAACTACCATTTCACTGTTTAAATCAGATTTTTCTCTTCTCCTTGCTGACTTACGCCTCATTCTCCTTTCATTTCAGCCTTCTTATTCTCTCCTTCTCTCAACACTAATCTCCATCAAACCTTCAAGTTTCACAAGGTTCCAACAACCCAAACTCAAATTCAGCAAGCCACACCTAAAGGAAGTAGGATTCAATCTCTAATCTTAATTTCTCCAAAACTGAGGATGCATGAAAGATTACTCTTCTATATATATTTGATGATATATTGGATGTATATGATGGATTATGGTTAGATTAATATGAAATCTTGAGTTGGAATTAAGTTTAGAAGAAGAAAACTAGAAGAAGTGAGGAATTGGGATGTTGTCTGAGTAAAAAGCCTCACGATAGTCCGTATGGCGGAGTGTACGGTTCTGCCTACAGCCATTGCAACTATTTTTAGATGAAAGTAGACATTCAGGGCTTTCCATAATATATTATGTAAGGTGATTGGATTAGTATTGAGAGAGATATGAATTTTGGAAGTTTAACCTAGATTCTAGAGGTTGATATTGGGTAGACTAGATTGTTTAGGGCATAACTTGCTCTATACAATTCCAAATTGAGTGAGACTAATTTTTTTAGAAAGCTTACATATAGGAGAACATTCTATAAAAGTTTTCAAGTTAGAGTTGGTTCTGTTTGATCTCAGTATTTCGAAGAACTTACTCTACGTCCAAACCGAGCCAAAATAGGACAGTTTAGGAAGGTTGAATTTAGAGGCTTATAACTTGAGCTTTACTAAAGCAATTGAAATGGAACTTCTTGCAAATGAAAGGTTATCCTGTTAGCTATAATATGAGACCAATTTTGTATGATTTAGACTAGTTTCCGATTTATAGTGGATTTTTACTTTTAAGTGTGTAATTCTGGCTAGCTACAGGGTAGTCTGAGGTAAAACTTAGATAACTTGAGTTATACAAATCAAAATGAGATGGGACCAAAAAGGTTGGAAGCTAGACACATAGAGCTATGATATATCCAAAATTGGGGACTAGAGGAGTTAAATAGAAATTATGGCCTAATTTACAAATCTGGGCTGAGTGAAAGTGCTAAGACAGCAACTACGCTTTAAATGCAACTAATGTTCCTATGAGATTGATGATGAATTGTGGTGCTTTAAATGCACTAATGTTCCTGTGAAATTGATGTTGAAATGTGAGTGAAGTATTGTGAATTTTCTGTAAAATGGATTGTTTGAATACTGGTACTATTCATGGGGAAGCGGACACGTTCCGTTATGCTGCCGAATTTTCAGTAGAAGTGTAAAGAGGGTTTATGTGTTAAGAATATGTATGTAGCACTCATGTATGTAAGGTTAAATGAAAACATGTAAATATATTGAACGTGGATCCCTTCACCTGGAGGTAGTTAATAGGTCTCTCCTTGTGAAGGCAGTTAAATAAGATAAAGATGTGAATTCCTTCACCTGGAGGCAGTTGCACTTCGAATCCCTCCCCATGAAAGCAGTTAAAAGATATAATGAAGATCCCATATTCCTACGGAACGTGACATGGCGATCATGCTTTGATGGTGTATGACATGGCATTCATACTCTGGAATATAGCATGTAAAGATTCTATGATGAAAGATATGATGATGAACAAACATTCCTAAGGAACGTGACATGGCGATCATACTCTGCAATGTGGCATGATGATCCCACATGTCACAACGTGCTCGGAGGGCACCGCGACGAGAGGCAACAAAAATATTGAAAAAAATAATAAATTTCAATGAAGTCGCCACCAATTTTTATTTATGAAAAAAATCGGAAAAACTTTTAGTTTTGCAAAACTGGTCTTTTAAAGAGATTGAATTCGGGAATCCAATTATGCATAGAAAAGGGTGGAAACTTAATCCCACTACACCTCTAATATATCCATTTTACAATGGTTACTTTAGAGCTTATCATGCAAATTAATAACTTTAATAATATTGATTCTTTCCCCTTAAGAACATAATAATTATTTACAAATAAAATAAAGTAAGATTGGTACCACAACTATTTACAAAAAAGAAGACAAAATAAAATTAATATGATAATTATTTATAAAAAGAAAGAAAAGCAAAATTGATATAATAATTATTTACAAATAAAATAAAATAAAGTTAGATTAGTGCAACAATTATTTACAAAAAAAATAAAATTAATATGATAATCATTTATAAAAGGAAAGAAAAACAAACTTGATATAATAATTATTTACAAATAAAATAAAATAAAGTTAGATTAGTACAACAATTATTTACAAAAGAAAAGAAAAACAAAATTAATTTGATATTTATTTATAAAAAGAAAGAAAAGCAAAATTGATATGATAATTATCCCCCAAAAAGAGCAAGATTAATATACAATTATTTACAAGAGAAAAGGAAAGTAAAATTAATATTATGATTATTTACAAAAAATAGAAATTCGTATAACAATTATTTACAAACGAAAAAAGGAAGTGAAATTAATGTTACAATTATTTAAGGAATTAAAATTGAACCAAATTTATGAAAATTTAATTTTTGATTTGACAGAGATTGTTTGTTCCTACGTATCCTCTGGTGCAATGAGGAATTCAAAATCACGTAGTTCTTGTAGAAAATAATTGTGGATTGGATTGATTTTATTAAGATTTTATTTGAAAAAAAAAGGGAAAGAAAACAAATCCACTCTTGCACAGAGTTTAGGATAGCGTGAGCTATACAATAAACCCTTGCAATTCTCACAACTCTTGAGAATGATCAAATCATACATCAATGTTAGAGAATGTTGCATGAATTTTAAAAAAACTTAAAAATTTGTTTCTATTATTTGAGTTAAAAAAAAAAAAAAGAGGAAAGAAAATTATCTTGTGTATATTTACAAAAAAAAATAATAATAATAACAAAAAAGTAACGCCCAAAAACAAGATTAAAAATTAAAAATTAAAAATAAAATAAAAAAACCAACGTTTTTAAAAAAGGAACGACAAACACAAAAAGATAAAAATAAAAAATAAAAAAATAAAATAAAATAAAAGAGAGAGAGACACACGCGTGCTCCAAAATCATATCATGCACCATAGTCCACCCCATGGACAAAGGCAACTTGCAGAGACCAGGTGGCCGTTCCGCAAAAAAGAAAAAGAAATAGATGGTGGCAGCTTGTTTTTTTTTTTTTTTTTCACTTTGACGTCAGTTTATACGTCGATGTTGATGTGGCTATGGAGGTTTGGTGATGGGGGTGTGTTTGCAGCCGGTCGTGAGTATGGATCAAGGATGATAAGACTGTGCGGTGGTGAATGAAAGTATGTTGTTGTATTGAGTGAAAATCAAACCAATGCACAGTGAAGTGTTGAATTAAGAGTAGCAGGCAGACGGGTAACAAGATGAGGTAATGTGTATGTGTGTAACCGGAAGAAAAAAGATGAAGAGTTAAACGAGACATACCAGTAAATACACTATGCGTGGATCAAGTGTCACCCCTTAGCAATAATTCTCGCGAATTCTCACCATTACTCTCTGCTTCTCCTGTGACTTTTATGCCTCTCCAAAAGATTCCCCCCAAAAAAAAAACCAGCCCCCTACCTCTCAATATTTGATCTATTTATAAGTGTTGAAGGGATCAAATGATATTAATTTGATTGATTCTATTTGGAATTTTGCCTTAATGGTAATTGGCGGATTTGATATGATTTGGATACAAATGCCAAAATTAAGAGATTTGACCAAATTTATTCTCATTTATTCTGATTTGATTTTTTTTCTTTTTTCTTTTCTTTTTTTTGGGTCAAAACATTATAATTGGGCTATTCTCTTATTCCAAAAAGCAAATGGGCCAATTTTTTCTTTCTTCCTTCATTCTGTCTTTCTTTTTTTTTCTCTTTTTCTTTCTTTTTTTTTTTTTGGTATGCCTCGGACAAAATATGATGTTCACAGTTGCCCCTCTTTACTTGTTTCTTACTAGAAAATATAAAACTGTAGGTTTTAATATTTCCGTAGTAGAGAACTAGTAAAGATATGACCATATATTTTTGTCCGAGCAAGAAAGATGGTGGGGGGCAAATGCTTGTGAAAATGAAATGCAACCATGCAAATGCGATGCAACTTTGCAAAATGAAATGCAGTCTTGCATAATTTGAAATTGAAATTGAATTTGAAGCTATAGTTATGAAAAATTGAAATTGAGAATACAGCTTTACAAAATAGATTTGAAATTGAATCATAGATTTTGAAGTTGAATTGAACTTGAAGATGTAGATATGAAAAATTGAAATTGAGAATGCAGTTTTGAAGAATTGAAATAGATTTAAAATTGAATTTGAAGATGTAGCTTTGCAGAATTGAAATAGATTTGGAAAATGCAACTTGCAGAATTGAAATTGATGATGCAGATTTGAAAGATTGAAAATGCAACTTTCCAAAATTGAAATAGATTTGAAATTGAATCTGAAAATGCAACTTTGAAAAATTGAAATTGAAAATGCACCTTTGCAGAATTGAAATAGATTTGAAATTGAAATTAAAAAATACAACTTGCAGATTGAAATTGAAAATGCAACTTTGGAGAATTGAAATAGATTTGGAAATGCAGTTTTGCAGAATTAAAATTGATTTGAAATTGAAATTAAAAATGCAACTTTGAAAAATTGAAATTGAAAATGCCGCTTTGTAAAATTGAAATAGATTTTAAATTGAATTTGATGATACAGATTTGAAAGATTGAAAATGTAGCTTTACAAAATTGAAATAGATTTGAAATTGAATTTGATGATGCAGCTGTGAAAAGTTGAAATTTGAAAATGCAATTGTGCAGAATTGAAATGCCTTGTCATAATTTGCTGGAAAGTAAAACAATGGTGATAATTGCTGAAAAGAAAAATGATGGTGATAATTGCAGAAGAGTAAAGTGATGATGCTAATTGCAGAAGAGCAGATGATTTATGATATGGGATATTAACAAAAGGAGATGATTTGTGATGACTTGAAAATGAATGATCTATGATACGCGATATTTACAGAAGAGGAAATAACTTGTAATGTCTTATTGAAAATGAATGCTCTATGACATGCTATATTTACAGAAAAGAAAATGATTTGTGCTGTGAAAATTGCCTAAGGATGATGATGTGACGATGATATGAGGAATGATGTCATGATTTTCATAATGTATAAAAAAATTAAATGATCAATGATGATGAGAAGATTATATTAAGAAAATTGCCCCAGTTTATGAAATGATATGAAAAATGAATGATATGGTGATGATAATATGAAGAATGAGTTAGTGTTAGCGATATATGCATTGCAAAAGATCAATGATGAGAAAGTGAAAAAAAATTGCCCCAGTTTACAATTTCTAAACATTGTACTTTTGGGAAAATCCTTGTTAAATTCAAGTAAGATGTTCTATTTGAAGAGTCATTGCATTTAACAACTCCTGTGAACTATTTGTCTCATGCTCCTTTCTCTAACTCCATTTTGACTTCTGATGTGTCGTCTTGCATGCTGAATAGCCTTTCTTGTGAATTGCTTTCTTCTTGAATTTCTGCCTTAACCTTCACTTTCAATTGATTCTTTATTTTGGTATGCTTTGGATCTTTATTCTTTTTTGATTTTGCTCTAATTTTTGCCTATACTGCCATTGTTGATTTTTGATCTAGCGAGCCTCTTTTTTTTTCACTCTAATTTTGCCTAGACCGCCATTTCTGGTTTTCAATCTAGCAGACATTTTCTTTTAATATCTTTTTTCTTCTTTTATGCTCTAATTTTTGCCTAGCCCGCCCTTTTGGGTTTTCGATCTAGCGAGCTCTATTTTTTCGCTTTAACTTTTGCTTAGATTGCCCTTTCAGGTTTTCAATCTAGCGAGCTCTTTTTTTTTTTTTTTTTACCATTGCAATGTGAATTCTAAATCGAGTGTTCTGATTATGCATGATTAAAAGAAAACATATGAACCAACCAAAATGCACCCTTTGATGATGAAAATGAGAAAGAGAGAGAGTAGAGAATGAAAATAAGAGGGAAAGTAAAGAACAAGATAGATTTATTAAGCTCAAAATTGGAAATGTTTACAAGATATGGACAAGTATGGAGAGATAGATGGAGTATAGTGAGCTTGAAAGGACTTGCAATGTAGATTTCTCATGGTTGATCCATTTCATTAATTCTTTAGTTACTTAGACCAGAACTCATGATCAAAACTAAAATCCCTTGCTATGCGACAAACAAATTTGCCCTTAACGGTTGACTCCTCACGATTAAATTGCCTCAGTTAAGTATTCTTTTGATACTTCTTATTCACGTACTTTTTTATTTGGCTTCTCAAGTGATACACCTTTGCCTAGGTCGCTCTAGTAGCACACGTTCTTCTTCTTCTTCTTCTTTCTGGGCTCTAATTTTTGCCTAGACCATTTTTGCATTTTTGATCTAGCGAGCCTTTTTATTTATTTATTTTTTTGGGCTCTAACTTTTGCCTAGATCAACCTTTAAAGTTTTGTGATCTAGTGAGCCTTTTCCTTTTTTTTTTCTTCTTTTTTTTTTTGTGTGGAGACACTTGCACTTGACTAGCTTGTGAAGTTCTTGATGCCCTCTTGTCTCAGTTGTCTTCTTGAGTTATGAAGTCATCTAGCTAAACTATTTGAGCTAGAATGCTCTTCCTATCGTCTTTGGTACATTTACCCATGGTAGCTCAACATTTCTCCTTAATCAGATTCAACTCTTTGGGAGTTCTCGCCTTTATACAACAGACATAAAATTGCCCCAGTTGATAATTAAATTGGATGAGTGGGGCAACATTTCGCTCTCTAGTTACAACTACCTTGCCATTTGCCACTAAGTTCAATATCTTAACAAATTGTTTGCATAGCTAAGGACCTTTATTATGTTCATGATAGTTCATGTCCACTATAATAGAAGAATTAATTGATGGATTTTTCACGATTATCTGCATGGAACAGAGATTCTGAAAGGAAGAGATGACCTTGTAAAGGGTGCAAAAGAAAGAGAGAGTGTATGGACAAGACATGAAAGATAATGTGTTGATTTGAAAGAAGAAACCATGCATAATCATTTCATTAATCCAATGGATCTCAAATACAAAATAAAGACAATAAAAGTCTATTATTCAATATTCAAGATACATCAAGTCAGATCAAGATTCACATCACTAATTGTCTAATGACTTTTCATTGCAATAAACATGTCTCTTCATATCTTCCAAAGCTTTGATGGACTCATCAAGGTCAAGAGTTGCAGCTTCTGCCAAGGCTAGGAACAACTTCCAAATATGTAGGATCTCCTCTTCAGTGATTCCTTGGGTCATATCCCCTTCTTCTAACTGTCTTTCTTCTGCCTTATCTCTTTTTTCCTTTTTCTCTTTTTTTTTCTCTTTTTTTGTTCCGCCCCTGACTCTTAAACAGGGCTACTTGGATTGAACAAAGTTTTCCTTGAGTGAGCGATGTTTAGAGACAAAATGGTGCATTATATTTTCAAAGTTATTTTTCATTGAAAAAATGCATATTAAAAATGAGAGAAGGTGTATGATGTGCATAAGTAATATGGAAGAGATAAAGGAAAAAATGCAGGTTAGATGAATTCTTTCTAAATGCTTATTGATGTTTGCTATTAAGTACGAGAAAGATGAGGAAAAATGTGCATGCTATGAATGTTTAAGGTTAAAAGGAAAATGGATTTTTTTTTTTTTTGCTTTTTTAATGCATGTTATGAATGTTTGTGGGCATAAGAAAAATGCATGTTATATGGACTTTTTTTTTTTCAATGCATGTCATGAAAGAAAGATGCATGTTGTGAATGATTTTTTTTTGTTTTTGAGGCTTTGCATGTCATGAATATATGGAAGAGAAAGAAAGAAAAAATGCAAGTTTGAAGAGTTTTTTTTTTTTATTTATGCATGCTATAAATTTATGGAAAGGATAGAAAGAAAAAGGAAATATGCAATATTATGAATGAGATTTTTTTTTTTTTTTACTTTTCTATGCATGTGGTGAATGTATGGAAGGGAAGAAAGGAAAAATGCAAGTTTGAAGAGTTTTTTTTTTCTTTTTAAAATTTGTGCATGCTATGAATTTATGGAAATGATAAAAAGAAAAAGGAAATATGCAATGTTATAAATGAGATTTTTTTTTTCTTTTGCTTTTCTATGCATGTCATGATTATATGAAAGTGATAGAAAAAAGAAAGAATGAAAAATGCAAGTTCAATGATTTTTTTTTTTTTTTTTTGCTTATGTATGTATGCTATGTTGCAATCTAATGAATGCATGGAAAGGGCAAATGAAAAATGCATGTTCAATTAGTTTTTTTGTTTCTTTTTTTTTTTTTTTGGCTTTTTCTTATTTATGGATGTCATGAATGTATGGAAGAGGAAGAAAGGAAAAATGCAAGTTTGACGATTTTTTTTTTAAATTTATGCATGCTATGAATTTATGGAAAGGATGCAAGGAAAAAGGAAATATACAATGTTATGAATGAGATTTTTATTTTTTTTTGCTTTTCTATACATGTGTTGAATGTATGGAAGGGAAGAAAGGAAAAATACAAGTTTAAAGATTTTTTTTTTTATTTGTGTATGCTATGAATTTATGATAGAAAGAAAAAGGAAATATGCAATGTTATGAATGAGATATTTTTTTTTTTTACTTTTTTACGCATATGATAAATGTATAGAAGGAATAGAAAAGAGAAAGAATGAAAAATGCGAGTTCAATGATTTTTTTTTTCCTTATGTATGTATGCCATGTTGCACGATTTAGATTATGATGAGAAAAATATGCTCCTTTGTGTCCTAAAAAGGTGGGACCTAGCAGTTAGGTATTTCTAAGATTAAGAACCTAATTTGGATAGCCGCTAAACTCAATCTATTAGTGCATAGTTCTTAGGATAGATCTAGACACCTTAAAAGTCAAGGTCCCCAGATTGCCTCTATCCATAGGATAAAGATCCGGACTTATGAGCAAAGCCATAGGGACATAGAAGTCACAATATGGTAACTCACAATCCCAATAACAATCTGAGCAGAGAGTTAACGACTGTTAGGGAAGCATAAGCCTCACAATAACCTCGTCAAAACTCCTTCTAGCCCTACATGTAACATCCTCTATCATATAAGCCATGCTCGAGTCATGGAGTTACATGAAAAGGTTGTCACGATGCTATGTAAACTTCAAAGTATGAAAAATACAATACATGGCCCTTTTTCTGCTCCCTTCATTTCTGACTAATAGTCTTTGATACATGGATAATGAAATAATTACACCTTAAAAGAAATTGTGATTGAGATATCTAGCTTCAATAGTCTTTTAATTTGGCTAGCGCTCAACTCTTGCTCAATAAGCGGCCTTGTACTCCGCCTCGTGCTTGACTTCCACTTGGGTACTGGAATGTTTACGGAGAAGAAAAGCATACAAACAGACAGTGAGAACCTAGGGTTCTCAGTAGGTGAATTTAAACAAATCTTATAATGTCATCATAAACATTTCAGCCGCCTCGGTTTATTATGAAAATATGAGATATATATAAACAAATGGTGGTTCAATTTTAAGTTGAAAATATCTTTCTCGAAGCGGGTTATATTTTAACCATCACTTACCATATCACGTTACAGACATAGAAATATGAACAATATGATATGCTTCAACCAGAATCATAATAATAATAGTATAACTTAATGAGACAACTGTGCTTATAGATGCTTATGCTTGACTGTATGCAAGTGCATTTGACTTAACTCATATCTTTCTTTAACTTGCAACTTGATCTTACTTTTCTGTACTTGGTCCCCCGGAGGTAAATGGCCTTTCTTACCCCTGGGCAATAGCCTGCTTTTCAGGTCCGAGCTCGTACCTATACATGAGTGACGGGTTTACTTTCCCCGACCCTCACACCGGTCTATTCCCACTAATCTGGTCGAGGGCTGGCCCAAGTCTTAGACAGTACCGCTCTGGCCCACGTTAGCTGGGTCTATGCCATGCCTGGCGTGGTAGCTTAGTACGTCCCTCTTGAAAGTTCTTATCTCTTTTCCATATCTTATCATGCGTACAGACGCTTTGTGCATACATGAATATGCCTCATATCTTATTTTTCATGTCATATTCTAATTATGCTTGCATGCATGGCATACATGAACATAACATGTGAATGTAATATGTTCAAAGTCTAATCTTTCATAGCATAAGCTCTCATAACTCATATCATGCCTAAAATTCATCCTTAATAACTCGTACCATATTCAAGCTCATCCTTACATGTAAACATTCCTAGTTTCATAGACTTCTACCGTAAATCTGGCAGCATAACGGATCAGCTCTGTCTCCCCATGAATAGTGCCAGTTCTCACAGACAATTCAATCATAGCAATACAATCAATCTAACATGTATATATCAGTGTAAAACTGGCAATCCTCAGCCTAAACCTTTTATGTCCACTAACTCTTGTGAAACTATCACTTTGGCCATTCTGCCCATTCTATTCGGTTCTGCCCGAATCCTGTATACTCCACCGTTATCTCTATTCAACTCGTTTAGATCTGAAATTCGGATATATTATAGCTCTATATGTCTACTTTCTAACCTCTTTGGTCCTATATCATTTTGGTTTATATAACTCAAGATATTCGACTTTTACCTCAGCCTGTTCAGTCACTAGCCCGAATTACACTCCTGGGAATATAAATTCACTAAAAATCGAAACTAAGCTCAAATCTTACGAAATTGGTCTCATATCAAAGCTAACAGCACGACCTTTCATTTGCCACAAGTTTCACTCCATTTGCTTAAGTACACCTCGAGTTATAAGTCCTGAAAGTCGACCTTCCTGAACTACTCTATTTTGGCCTGGTTTGGACATAGGACAACTTCCTCGAATCACTGGGAACAATTTGGTACATAAAAAACTCGGAATTTCATACTGGGATGCTCCCCTATGTGTAAGCTCTCTAACAAAATTGGTTTAACTCGATTTGGAGTTGTATAGAGTGAGTTATACTCTCCTCATGTCACCCTGCCCGGATGAAGATCCTGAACCCTAGGTCAAACTTCAAAAATTCGTATCTCCCTCAATACTAATCCAGTAACCTTATATGATATATCTATGGAAAGCCCTGAATGTCTACTTTCATCTAAACATGGTTTTATCAGATCTGACCGATTGTAGGTGGCGCCGTACGCTCCGTCGTACGAACTGCCGTGGAATCTCCACCGAGACAGCATCTTAATTCCTCTCTCCTTCAAATTTTCTCCTTCTAACCATGATTTCAACTCACAATTTCTTATTAATCCTACCATCATCCATCATAATACATTCAATATTTGATCGAATACAAGGAGAAGGATACAATTTCATGTAATCATAGTGCAAGTAATTCAAGAACGAAAATAGAATCCTACCTCTTTAGAGTATGATTTGAGCTAAGTACTGAAATTTGGAGTGTTAGAGCCTTGCTTAGCTTGAAGGAGTAATGGAGTTGATTGAGAGAAGGGAAGAAGGAGGCTGGAGCAAGGGGGAGAGGGAGACGTAAATCAGCTGGGAATGAAGGGAGAAGCCTGACTTAAATAGATGGGGGTAGTTGGAATTGTGGGTGTTGATTGGTTGAAGTTTTGTGATTGAAGTTCGGCCATGTCGCCTGTTTTTGTGGTTGTGTTACTCTTCACGTCGTTCCAAAAGTGCAGTTCACTTCCATCCTATCTGAAATCGGAACTCGTCCACTTGTTTGTGACTTGAGGAAATCTTGTTTATGTTGAGACTTGGAATCAAGGTCGGAGCTCGGAAGAAATGCAGCTGACAATCAACTGATCTCGGAACTCCTAGTTCAAAGTCGGGACTCCTTGTAATAAGCTCAGATGTCGGAACTCGGGTGATTCGAATCACATTTCCAAACCCAAGTACTTAAACTCGGAAGTCGGGATTTATATATAGCGTGGTTGGTGACATCGGAAGCCGGGTATATTTTCCTTGAGACATGAAGTCGGATCTCATGGAATTATGTTCATGTGTTCGGACTTGAAGGCCAAGTCGGAAGTCGGGAAATGACGAAATTATGATAGTTTAAATCGGAGGTCGGAAATTATACCCAATATACTTTAACTCGAAGTCGGATATTGGAACTCGGAAGACACTCCATTGAACTCGAAACTAGAATATGAAGTCGGAAATCAGGAATAATCAAAATTGAAGATTAAATCGGAAATCAGGAAGGACTTGAAGTCAAGGCTAACTCGTAACTCGGAACTTGTCCCATTTCATGTGAAATTCGTGGATGAAGTCGGAAATCATGAAAACTATCAAACTCGGAACTCGGAACTTGTGGTGGAGGTAAAATGGAATAATTTAGCACAAGGAAAATTGGGATGTTACAATTCTACCCACCTTAAAAGAATTTTGTCCTCAAAATTTTAGGATTAAGAAGGGTCAAGGAGAACCCCTTTTACTCATAGGGATACTCCTCCCCTCGAATTTGCATCTGGTCTTGAGATTGCTTGCCAGTAGCTATGAGGTATTGTCTTAGTACGAACAAAGGATCCATAAGGGTTATGTTGGTGCCCAAACTCGCCTTATTTCTACGACGCTTTAAATTATGGTTCAGCTTATTGAAGACTCTTACTCATCTCCCTTGCTCTATACTCTGCTACTCCTACTTTGTGGTAGCTGCTATATCTTCTGCCACTTGTACACGAGGCCTCAGCTATTCAACTCATGAAGATGTGCGATTGCCAGAGTTAGCAGTTATCGTAGTAATTGTCTGAGTCCAGGAGGTCTGTATATCTTTTCCCAAGATTCTTATTCACTTAGCTACCCTAAATTCAATAACAAATTCACCCCCAATGTGGTTCTCTAGAAACATGGGCTTAGGTCTTTCCTCAATATTTTAACTAGGAGCCTTGTCTTACAACTCCTTCTTCTTGGTGAAATTTGTTTAGTGCCTGATGCTTGTAGGAGGATTTTAGGTTGCTTCCACTGTACGGATTGAGTTCTAAGACTCATGACTTTTTCTATTAGTCTGATATCCTCCTTGATTCCTAGTTATTGAGATATAGGCAATTTAATGTGAAAACCAAGATTAAAAGTCAGATCCTTTTTATCGAAGCTGTAGAGTTCCCTTATCATATTGTCTTACAACATGCCCTTCGAATATCCATGCAGAGAGTTATCATAGATCATATGGGTGCCAAAATATACTTTGCTTTGCTGACGTTCTGATTCATCGTCAAGTCCATCGAGTAAATTCCTTACCTTCCTTGTCATGTGTCTGACCACTTGTGTACTATGTTTTCCAGTAAACTCTCTAATACTTGTGCCTTGGGTCCTAAATACCAACTAAAAAGTTCTGTCATTACGAAAACTATTAGCTACAGCAGCAATCGGTGTCAATAAATAGTAATCATAGTGGCTTCGCCGAAGTTTTTCGGGAAATTGCTCAAGCCATGTCCAAACTCTTGCCTACCTACTTTTCTTTAATCAGTGACAAATCCCCCTTCCGTTAGGTGCAAAGCTAGAGCTTCCTTCTAAACTATAACTATAGCCCTTACTTCGAAATCTCTCCTTCTCCTGCAAACTTTATTCCCTTTTTTCATTATTTGCTAATTGGGCCCCGGCCCATCCTTGTTGAATTTCTCAATGAATATTGCGATACTTGTCTCCTCAAAATATGATTAACTTCACGTAATGAAAGGATTGTGGGACAGTTGAAGTCCCTGCCACTCTCCTACTTTATTCGATTGGTTAGCATGGAGATTTCTTAACTATTGTGTTGATGTCCACCTCCCACTTTTATGGGCATCAATGTTATCAATCTTCGTGGGGGTTTTACCCTAACTACTAAGCTTTCTGGCTATTCTTCATAACTTCTTGCCCCTAAGATGTAATCCATTTGTTGGGAGAGATGGAAACGATGGTCTTGCTATCTTGTTGAAGTTCCAATGTGAAGACTTCCCATATGGTCACCCATCTCCATATTACTTTTGTCCGAGCACGCTTAACTACGGAATTCTAATGGAACCTGGTGCGTTAGTGATGATCGCATTTAATCCGGCCCAAGAGATGAAGACTTTTCTAACTGCCTCTAGTTCTGATATCAAAACCTTGCCCTTCATGGGGTACGTTTCCAAGTCCTTTTTGATATTGTATTGGTGCATCACCCAGTCTTGCTTAGGGTGCATTAGGTTCGTTGCACTTATGACCGATGCCAAGGCAACCCTGCTTAGTATTTCACACACAATCTTATTTGCACCATGACCTCGTACTAGGTAGCTTTTCTTTCCTCAATATGTCATATAAAATTAAAACTTTCTTTTCTTCTATTTCCTCCCTATAGTATCCATTGTCCCTACCTAAGTTTATCTTCATCTTAATCCATTAGGACCTCCCACTTTAATACTATCTCAGGATAGCGAAATTAGCTGTACACTTTAAGCCTCTGTCATTTCTGCTAGAATCTGAATACACTCCTTGTCGAGTTTATTCCACCCATAGCATATATAATGGTATCTAAAGGCAATCCTTAGACTTTACTTTTCTTTTCTGAATAGCCTCATTCCTCTACTAATAACATGTTGGAGATAATCCTATCATCCAGTTCCTCTGGTGGCTGTGGTTGATAAAATTTGAACATGACTAAGTTTTCTAACGTTTTCTTTATTCCCGGAAAGGTAGGAACGCTAAGTCCTTATGCCACCTTTAGTCTGAAAGTGTTCCTACTTCATATTAGTAGGAGATATACTGCCTCGTCCCCTTGTTACACTTATAACCTCATCGGCCTTCCTTACCGTGCATAACAGTATCCCCCATCTTGATTCAATGTACAGTTGGAGGGGCCTCTTTACAGTTTGCTCAACTATTTCCCTTTCAAGGCCAAGATTCCACTCAGTAATCTTCCAAATTTACCGTCGCTACAAGGCTAGTTCCTATACCCCCGAGGAAAACCACTTCAGCTTCTGGACGGGAATTTAAAAAGTTCCCTATGTACCTAGCCGCAGCTTCTGCCCTCAGCTTCTTTCACTGATCCTCTGCTTCACTCACCTACTCTACAAATTTCTTTAATGAAGGATCAGGTCTCTATTTTGTGGTGTTACCACAATCCGAAAACAAAAACCATTGGATGAATTTGTTGGCAAGATACCTTCAGGGTAATCCCATCTATGAAGAAAATAAGGGCACTGTCCATGCCACATATAATAAGCTTATCAGTGGGTAATCACCTTACTCCCATTGAGTATTTGAGCTACAAAACTAGATAGAAGAATCTCCTAAATTCAAATTAAAGAAGACGGTCTGGATCAGGTAATCGTAATAGAGCTTGAAACGAGCCCCATCAGGGTGAAAAAAATTCTTAACCCAACTTGCCTCCAATTGAGATTATGCCCTTGATAATGGGAAATCTTCGACTACTTAGCAACATCTTACAAACAACCTTTTTCGATATAATTAGGTTCACCATGTAAATATCAAATCGCCTAACACAATTTCTCTGATTGAAATCCCCAATCCTCTGCACTACTCAACTTACTCAATTGTCTATCCCTTTATGTCATCATTACCTCCTAGGAGTCTCATCCTTAATAATTACGTATAGAAGGTCTCTAATAAGCCGGCTGGGTGTTTCAGGCTTCTGTTTACACAAAACTTTATATTGAGGTGATCAGGCTCAATATTCAGTCAAGTGCAAACAGGTAGTCCTCGACACTCACAACAAGGCTACCATGCATAATATTTCTATGTCCTCTTCACATGAGGACCTAACGCATGGTTTATCTAGATTCTCAGAGTATGCATCAGAAGCATAATCAGTCCATCCAACGGGCCTATACAGGACGAATTGCTCTGATACCAAAATGTAACATCCTTTATCATATAAGCCATGCTCGAGTCATGGAGTTACATGAAAAGGTTGTCACGATGCTATGTAAACTTCAAAGTATGAAAAATACAATACATGGCCCTTTTCTGCTCCCTTCATTTCTGACTAATAGTCTTTGATACATGGATAATGAAATAATTACACCTTAAAAGAAATTGTGATTGAGATATCTAGCTTCGATAGTCTTTTAATTTGGCTAGCGCTCAACTCTTGCTCAATAAGCGGCCTTGTACTTTGCCTCGTGCTTGACTTCCACTTGGGTACTGGAATGTTTACGGAGAAGAAAAGCATACAAACAGACAGTGAGAACCTAGGGTTCTCAGTAGGTGAATTTAAACAAATCTTATAATGTCATCATAAACATTCCAGCCGCCTCGGTTTATTATGAAAATATGAGATATATATAAACAAATGGTGGTTCAATTTTAAGTTAAAAATATCTTTCTCGAAGCGGGTTATATTTTAACCATCACTTACCATATCACGTTACAGACATAGAAATATGAACAGTATGATATGCTTCAACCAGAATCATAATAATAATAGTATAACTTAACGAGACAACTGTGCTTATAGATGCTTATGCTTGACTGTATGCAAGTGCATTTGACTTAACTCATATCTTTCTTTAACTTGCAACTTGATCTTACTTTTCTATGCTTGGTCCCCCAGAGGTAAATGGCCTTTCTTACCCCTGGGCAATAGCCTGCTTTTCAGGTCCGAGCTCGTACCTATACATGAGTGACGGGTTTACTTTCCCCGACCCTCACACCGGTCTATTCCCACTAATCTGGTCGAGAGCTAGCCCAAGTCTTAGACAGTACCGCTCTGGCCCACGTTAGCTGGGTCTATGCCATGCCTGGCGTGGTAGCGTAGTACGTCCCTCTTGAAAGTTCTTATCATCTTTCCTTTTCATATCTTATCATGCGTACAGACGCTTTGTGCATACATGAATATGCCTCATATCTTATTTTTCATGTCATATTCTAATTATGCTTGCATGCATGGCATACATGAACATAACATGTGAATGTAATATGTTCAAAGTCTAATCTCTCATAGTATAAGCTCTCATAACTCATATCAAGCCTAAAATTCATCCTTAATAACTCGTATCATATTCAAGCTCATCCTTACATGTAAACATTCCTAGTTTCATAGACTTCTACCGTAAATCTGGCAGCATAACGGATCAGTTCTGTGTCCCCATGAATAGTGCCAGTTCTCATAGACAATTCAATCATAGCAATACAATCAATCTAACATGTATATATCAGTGTAAAACTGGCAATCCTCAGCCCAAACCTTTTATGCCCACTAACTCTTGTGAAACTATCACTTTGGCCATTCTGCCCATTCTATTCGGTTCTGCCAGAATCCTGTATACTCCACCGTTATCTCTATTCAACTCATTTAGATCTGAAATTTGGATATATCATAGCTCTATATGTCTACTTTCTAACCTCTTTGGTCCTATATCATTTTGGTTTATATAACTCAAGATATTCGACTTTTACCTCAGCCTGTTCAGTCACTAGCCCGAATTACACTCTTGGGAATATAAATTCACTAAAAATTGAAACTAAGCTCAAATCTTACGAAATTGGTCTCATATCAAAGCTAACAGGACAACCTTTCATTTGCCACAAGTTTCACTCCATTTGCTTAAATACACCTCGAGTTATAAGTCCTGAAAGTCGACCTTCCTGAACTACTCTATTTTGGCCTGGTTTGGACATAGGACAACTTCCTCGAATCACTGGGAACAATTTGGTCCATAACAAACTCAGAATTTCATACTGGGATGCTCCCCTATGTGTAAGCTCTCTAACAAAATTGGTTTTACTCGATTTGGAGTTGTATAGAGTGAGTTATTCTCTCCTCATGTTACCCTACCTGGATGAAGATCCTGAACCCTAGGTCAAACTTCAAAAATTCATATCTCCCTCAATACTAATCCAGTAACCTTATATGATATATCTATGGAAAGCCCTGAATGTCTACTTTCATCTAAAAATAATTTTATCAGATTTGACCGATTGTAGGCGGCGCCGTACACTCCGTCGTGCGAACTGCCGTGGAATCTCCACCAAGACAGCATCCTAATTCCTCTCTCCTTCAAATTTTCTCCTTCTAACCATGATTTCAACTCACAATTTCTTATTAATCCTATCATCATCCATCATAATACATTCAATATTTGATCGAATACAAGAAGAAGGATACAATTTCATGTAATCATAGTGCAAGTAATTCAAGAATGGAAATAGAATCCTACCTCTTTGGAGTATGATTTGAGCTAAGTACTGAAATTTGGAGTGTTAGAGCCTTGCTTAGCTTGAAGGAGTAATGGAGTTGATTGAGAGAAGGGAAGAAGGAGGCTGGAGCAAGGGGGAGAGGGAGACGTAAATCAGCTGGGAATAAAGGGAGAAGTCTGACTTAAATAGATGGGCGTAGTTGGAATTGTGGGTGTTGATTGGTTGAAGTTTTGTGATTAAAGTTCGGCCATGTCGCCTGTTTTTGTGGCTGTGTTGCTCTTCACGTCGTTCCAAAAGTGCAGTTAGCTTCCATCCTGTCTGAAATCGGAACTCGTCCACTTGTTTGTGACTTGAGGAAATCTTGTTTATGTTGAGACTTGGAATCAAGGCCGGAGCTCGAAAGAAATGCAGCTGACAATCAACTGATCTCGGAACTCCTAGTTCAAAGTCGGGACCCCTTGTAATAAGCTCAGATGTCGGAACTCGGGTGATTCGAATCGCATTTCCAAACCCAAGTACTTAAACTCGGAAGTCGGGACTTATATACAGCGTGGTTGGTGACATCGGAAGCCGGGTATATTTTCCTTGAGACATGAAGTCGGATCTCATGGAATTACGTTCATGTGTTCGGACTTGAAGGCCAAGTCGGAAGTCGGGAAATGACGAAATTATGATAGTTTAAATCGGAGGTCGGAAATTATACCTAATATACTTTAACTCGAAGTCGGATATTGGAACTCGGAAGACACTCCATTGAACTTGAAACTAGAATATGAAGTCGGAAATCAGGAATAATCAAAATTGAAGATTAAATCGGAAATCGGGAAGTACTTGAAGTCAGACTAACTCGTAACTCGGAACTTGTCCCATTTCATGTGAAATTCGTGGATGAAGTCGGAAATCATGAAAACTATCGATCTCGGAACTCAGAACTTGTGGTGGAGGTAAAATGGAATAATTTAGCACAAGGAAAATTGGGATGTTACACTACAGCTTTCCCAGGCTCGGGTATAGAGCCCAAATGGTGTGTGAAAAAAGTGACGGTGAAGTGTGTGCAAGGAGCAGAGAGACCTAAGCCCTAAAACTACACAATAAAGCCCAAACAATATATACAAAAAATTGACTATTCTAAAGTTTGAGATATATACAACATATAGAAAAGACAAAAATAAATCTATTACCCTAAAGTTTGAGTGACAAATAATTACAAATAAAATAAATACTTACAAATAAAAATTATGCACAAAAAATAATTATTTACAATCCAAAAAATTGAAAAGAAACAAGAAGGGGAAAAATAAATATTATTTTAGTGATATAATTTGCATAATTTATTCCAATGGGCTTGACTCTCTAACCATCCCTAGTGGAGTCGCCAAACTGTCACAACGTGCTCGGAGGGCACCGCGACGAGAGGCAACAAAAATATTGAAAAAAATAATAAATTTCAATGGAGTTGCCACCAATTTTTATTTATGGAAAAAAATCGGAAAAACCTTTAGTTTTGCAAAACTGGCCTTTTAAAGAGATTGAATTCGGGAATCCAATTATGCACAAAAAAGGGTGGAAACTTAATCCCACTACACCCCTAATATATCCATTTTACAACGGTTACCTTAGAGCTTATCATGCAAATTAATAACTTTAATAATATTGATTCTTTCCCCTTAAGAACATAATAATTATTTACAAATAAAATAAAGTAAGATTGATACCACAACTATTTACAAAAAAGAAGACAAAATAAAATTAATATGATAATTATTTATAAAAAGAAAGAAAAGCAAAATTGATATAATAATTATTTACAAATAAAATAAAATAAAGTTAGATTAGTGCAACAATTATTTATAAAAAAAAAAATAAAATTAATATGATAATCATTTATAAAAGGAAAGAAAAGCAAACTTGATATAATAATTATTTACAAATAAAATAAAATAAAGTTAGATTAGTACAACAATTATTTACAAAAGAAAAGAAAAACAAAATTAATTTGATATTTATTTATAAAAAGAAAGAAAAGCAAAATTGATATGATAATTATTCCCCAAAAAGAGCAACATTAATATACAATTATTTACAAGAGAAAAGGAAAGTAAAATTAATATTATGATTATTTACAAAAAATAGAAATTCGTATAACAATTATTTACAAACGAAAAAAGGAAGTGAAATTAATGTTACAATTATTTAAGGAATTAAAATTGAACCAAATTTATGAAAATTTAATTTTTGATTTGATAGAGATTGTCTGTTCCTACGTATCCTCTGGTGCAATGAGGAATTCAAAATCACGTAGTTCTTGTAGAAAATAAGTGTGGATTGGATTGATTTTATTAAGATTTTATTTGAAAAAAAAAAAAAAGGAAAGAAAACAAATCCACTCTTGCACAGAGTTTAGGATAGCGTGAGCTATACAATAAACTCTTACAATTTTCACAACCCTTGAGAATGATCAAATCATACATCAATGTTAGAGAATGTTGCATGAATTTTAAAAAAACTTAAAAATTTGTTTCTATTATTTGAGTTTAAAAAAAAAAAAAGAGGAAAGAAAATTATCTTGTGTATATTTACAAAAAAAAAAAAATAATAATAACAAAAAAGTAACGCCCAAAAACAAGATTAAAAATTAAAAATTAAAAATAAAATAAAAAAACCAACGTTTTTAAAAAAGGAACGACAAACACAAAAAGATAAAAATAAAAAATAAAAAAATAAAATAAAATAAAAGAGAGAGAGACACACGCGTGCTCCAAAATCATATCATGCACCATAGTCCACCCCATGGACAAAGGCAACTTGCAGAGACCAGGTGGCCGTTCCGCGAAAAAGAAAAAGAAATAGATGGTGGCAGCTTGTTTTTTTTTTTCACTTTGACGTCAGTTTATACGTCGATGTTGATGTGGCTATGGAGGCTTGGTGATGGGGGTGTGTTTGCAGCCGGTTGTGAGTATGGATCAAGGACGATAAGACCGTGCGGTGGTGAATGAAAGTATGTTGTTGTATTGAGTGAAAATCAAACCAATGCACAGTGAAGTGTTGAATTAAGAGTAGCAGGCAGACGGCTAACAAGACGAGGTAATGTGTATGTGTGTAACCGAAAGAAAAAAGATGAAGAGTTAAACGAGACATACCAGTAAATACACTATGAGTGGATCAAGTGTCACCCCTTAGCAATAATTCTCGCGAATTCTCACCATTACTCTCTGCTTCTTCTGTGACTTTTATGCCTCTCCAAAAGATTCCCCCCAAAAAAAAACCAGCCCCCTACCTCTCAATATTTGATCTATTTATAAGTGTTGAAGGGATCAAATGATATTAATCTGATTGATTCTATTTGGAATTTTGCCTTAATGGTAATTGGCGGATTTGATATGATTTGGATACAAATGCCAAAATTAAGAGATTTGACCAAATTTATTCTCATTTATTCTGATTTGATTTTTTTTTCTTTTTTCTTTTCTTTTTTTTGGGTCAAAACATTATAATTGGGCTATTCTCTTATTCCAAAAAGCAAATGGGCCAATTTTTTCTTTCTTCCTTCATTCTGTCTTTCTTTTTTTTTTCTCTTTTTCTTTCTTTTTTTTTTGGTATGCCTCGGACAAAATATGGTGTTCACACCACACCCTAAGGAATATGACATGGCGATCACATTCCGATGGAGTATGACATGGCGATCATACTCTGGGATGTGGCAGGATGAATATATTCCTATGGAACGTGATATGGCGATCACGCTCTAATGGGGTATGACATGGCAATCGTACTCTGGAATGTATACTCCCCTTACCCACATGAGGCATGGCATGACCCAGCTAGTGTGAGTATAGGGGATAGGGCTTACATGAGGCATGGCATGACCTAGCTAGTGTAAGCAGATGCAAGCACCCTAGGTACAGCAATACGTAACGCCTAGGCGTACCAAGTAAAGAAAGATGAGCAACGCTGCATTTGAGGGTGGCGATACATAACGCTCAAGTATAAGCAGATGCAGACACCCTAGGGACGGCGATATGTAATGCTAGGTGTGTCAAATGAAGAAAGTAAAGATAAATATTAAAAGAAATAAAGAGAGAAAGAACCCAAGTTAAGCTCCCCTCACCCACGACTCGCATGAGGCATGGCATGACCCAACTAGTGTGAGTATAGGGGATTGGGCTTACATGAGGCATGGCATGACCCAGCTAGTGTAAGTACCAAAAATTTATATTTAGTGGGTAAAAAGAAAAAGATGTAAGATAAAGTTAAATTATGGAAAGAAAAGGGACTTCGGTCCAAACCCTTGGACGGAAGTAGTTAAGAGAAGCTTATAGTATAGCCAAGCATGTATTGTGTAATTATACTTGTGCCCATGTATGTTACAATATAAATAATCAGAGAATATGTTAAAATTGAATCTGCTTTGGACATTCATGTTTTCGAAAACCTAAGAATTGAACTTTATGAATGCTCACATTTTTCACAATAAACCGAAGCAGTTGAAGATAACAACGATGACACAGTATATGGTAAATAAATGAATCCTACTGAAGAGTTTTTAAAATTCTCACTCCTATTTCCGTGTTGTCTCTAGATAGTTTCGAAGTTTCGAAGAAGGCACTTTGAGGTAAAGGCGGCCAAAGGTTGTTGCCAGACAAAGTTCAAGTAAATGACAGTAACAACTCCTAGGTGGGGTATTATGACTTAAGCATAGTACCGTACTTGGGAGGATGTTACACCTTAAACTTTAAAAAGTTTCCTTCTTGACACACAAAAAGCGGCACAAGTTTTAGTGCCATCATAAAGTCTTCTTTTGGTTTTGTTTTGAAGACAAGATTACATGTAAAAGTCTAAGCTTTTTGGCATAATAAGCTTTTCGGAGTTAGAAAATGATAACTTGTCACTTTATGTCTTAGAAATCAAACCTTAAAGAAAAGACCTTTCACAAAGTTTCAAACTTTAATCAAGAATGAGACCTTTAAGTCATAAAGTGTTGTTTTATAACATTTCATTCATAAAGTTTAGATCTTGAACCAAAATAATGCTAAAAGGTGTTAGCTTTTATAAAGATTAAGACTTTTTAACCTTAAAGTTAATGTTTCATATCACTATTTGATAAAGTAGGAACCTTTTTAATGTAGAGACAACTTTAAATCATAAAGTTGAGACCTTGATGGTCTTAGAATAATTAACTGAGTCAACTTTCATAATAAACAAGACTTTTTAGTTAAAAAGCTAGTAACTTTTATCATTATTTCATAAAGATCTAATCTTTAAGATAAAAGCTTGAAGCTTTGTAACTTGTTTGAGTTAAAAATCACCCTTGGTGTTTAGTGAACATGGTGTTGTTGGGTTTATGATGTGGTTATGCATTGTCATAACCCAAGGATTAGAGGGATCTCGAACACCCTGGGAACAGAAGTATGATTAGGGCCTCTGAGCATACCATGAACCTAGGAATCACTAAGTGCACTATCTCAAGGAAAGGAAACAATCGTTTAACTTAATTAATTTGAACAAGTGTTCCATAAGACATGAACTCAAGTAAAGAATAATTTCATATGAGAGCTAAGTAACTAAAAGACCACATACACATATCTTAACTATGTGATTCTCTCGCTGGTAACCATGAGAAATCATATGATGATTCATAATATTCTTCACAAAGAACAACACAACTATAAACCTCCTTTAGGATATGAATGTGTGATGCCATGCGGCATGATGAATGATGAGTTTGATTGAGCTTTGTCTCATGAATGAATGATGAGTATGATGATATGATATAGATATGATGAACTGTTGGTTGAAAGTTGATGATTGGCATTTTGGGGAAGCTCCGGTTTAGTTGTTATGCTGCCGGATTCCCATCAAAATTATGAACTTAGTCATATCATTGCATGTGTCTAGTCAAAGAAGAACTATACATATAAAGTATAATAATAAGAAATGAAAGAATGGGACATGACCCCTCAATCACTTCCGGGAAGTGAGAGATGGCGATCCACAAGGAACCTCTCCGAAGGAGGCAAGGGTGACATGGAGGATCCTCCAACTTAGAGTAACCAATATCGGCTTAGTCTGATTTGGTTAGTACTGCGTGACGACGGTCACGGAATGAGCTCATGTCCAAAAGCAGTCTATTTCAAAGGAAAAGTAAAAGAATGTTAAGCATATGCTAAAAACGAAAGTCAAAGTAGGACCATGGTCAAGTTGATGAGTTGCATAGCCATGCATGTTATTATATTCCTTATGTGCATTATGAATGTATATTATGTATATTAGCACGTATGTCTATGTATGACACTATGGATATGATGATAAAGTTAAAAGTAACCTGCTTCGGGAATTATGTTTTCTAAAACTATTAAAATTGAACCGATACCTGTCCACTGTTTTTATAATTAAACCCGAAGTGGCTAGGATGATATGATGACACTGTGTTTGTCTAGTCGTGATCCTACTGATAAATTTAGTATTTATCATTCGTACATTTTCTGTGTCGTCTTCAAACGATGTCGACGTCGGGCACGGTGGTGATCTACATTGAGTTTCCGGTATGGCGTTGGCACTTTGACCTGGTGCTGAACGCCTTTGTGCTATCGGCGAGCGCAGTGATGAGGGTCTACATCTTCCATGACCACCAGCTTCAGACTCCCGTGATGAGCCCATTTTTTCGACCGCATCAGCCATTTGGCGAGATTACTATGGATGACATCCGCCCCTACTTTCAGCTACCGAGATACCTCACCGATGATGATGAGACTGACTTGGATACCCATTTGACTCCGACTGTTTCACTAGATTCCGATCCCTCGGAGTTGTCTTATCCGAGCTACCATGTGGAGACCGATCGATCTGAGCCCTTCTATCCAACTCATTTTGGGGGATCTCACCGTTCGGGTTCGTCGCAGCCTTCGGTGATTCGTTTACCTTCTGATTCTTCTACTTCATCTGCTCGCCCAGCTTCACCCCCGGTTCACGGGCATGGGTTCATTCGTACCCGCGTTGTGCCCCATAGGTGAGGAGGTGCTTGAGGAGGGGGACGTGGTGGTGCTTCTCCCAGTGGATATGGGAATGGTTTCCTCCCGCCAAATGCTTGATGTGACGACTGCATACGAAGTTGAGCACGAGGATAGCCCCTTTTGGTTGTAGTTATAGGGTTATCATTCTATTTTATGGCATGCTTGGGTAGTAGGATTTCTGATGTATTTCCTTTTATTATGTATTTGGTAGGTTTCTTGTGTAGGGCCGACAGTAGATATCGAAACCATTATTACCTTATGTATGACGCTGGTATGACTATTATCATATTATTATGGATGGCCGTGGAATGAATGTTATCTTTATCCAAGATTGTGGTTATACTTATTGCTTCTAACTATGTTGAATGTGATGTATGATTGAGATAGCGATGTTTGTTTTACACGTTCACGATGCGCTCATGGCTATTGATTTCAAAAACGGTTTACTCGTCTTGTTCAAAAAAAAAAAAATTACCCCTATTTTCAATAAAAAAGTAATTTCTAAAAGGTAATATTAGTTCCGCGAGCAAAAGTAACAACTAGTAATTCCACAATATGACTTAAGCATAGAACGAAACTATTAGGATGTTACAATTAGGAGCATTGCAACCCTTAGAGATTTTTGAGTGAATGTAGGAGAGTATTTCAATCGACTTATTTCTAATTTTTGGTGTCAAGTAACTTAGAAATAAGTGCTTGCAACTAGTGAAGATGGCCTGGGGAAAGGAAAGAGTAGAAGATTATACTTGGAAACTAGAGTTGGACATGCAGAAGGACTATCTAGAATTATTCTCAGGTAAAAAATTTTGTGGACAAAATTCTTTTTAAAGTGGATAGTAATGTAATGTCCTGAGTAACAGTGTGTTAATCAACACTATTAAATAATTAATTATTTAGATACATTATAAATATGCTAGGAGATAATAAGGTAATGTTTACCATAGGGTAATGTAGTTATAAATTTTCTCTATAATAAAATAATAATATTTTACACAACTAGAGAAAGTTTTCTGGTAGCGATTTATTGTAACACTAGAAACTGACTTGATAGGAATCCATAATATAAGAGAACCTCAATATCCTATTTAAAATCTTGGAGTGTGTGGCTAGGAATTAGCCACACTAGTCATCCTTGAGAAAAAAGGATGACCACTCAAATGAACTTAAGGAAATTTAATTTTCTTTTCAAATTCAACTCTTATAAAAAAAAATAAAAAATTTGAGAAGATGTGCTAAAACAAGAACTCGTCACTTTTTTTCTCCCCCTTTTGCATTTTGACCACCACCCCTACCTCCCTACTGCTATTTTTCATGATCAATCCACTAAAGTTCCTGTATCTTGCTTATTTTCACTTAAATTTTCCAACCCTTTTACTTATTCACAGCCAATTAACTCTTACGTAAGCCAAAGACTCCCTCCTTTGGGCCTTATAATTTGGTCAAAGAAAAGCAAGGAGAAGTTTGGTGATCATCTTGGGATTTTGGAGAAGTTGAAAGCACTAAAGGATCAAACTAAAAGTGTTTCAAAGCTTTGGAATTAAGGCAAGTTCCTAGAAGTGTTATTGCTTTATAACTCTTGAGAATTAGGGTTTTCCTTATCCATGTTGTTTTATTTATTCTGATATTGTTATGATGGAAATAGAACTTATTCTAGTGATTTAAAGGTCGTGAAACTTGATTGGTGTTGAGAGATAAGCTAGAGAACCACAATAATCCCAAAATGGAAAATCTGTTATAAAGGGTTATGTGAATAGTGACTAATACGTGGGGCATATCTTCTTAGCTCCAATGCCCTTTAGAAACCATTCTATGGTTGTGAACCAAAATGAACTTTAAGGTTTTCATAAATACCAAATCAGAGTTTAAGCCAATATTCTTGTACATGAATGATTTGTTTGTTGAAATGTTTTCTTTCATGATAAAAGATTTTAATCGTGTGAATTAACTGCTTGAGAAACGACAAAGCTTTGTTTTCCATCGTTACTTAATTTGAATATAGTTGATATGGAATGTATGCTTTGTGTACTTCTTAAGCTAAGAGACAAGTTTAGACAGATGAAGCTATAGCATCAAAAGGAAAAATGTGCCTCGAGAACAATCATTGTTTATTTAGCAAAATGACTCTGTCCATAAGAGAGATCTCCAGAAACATACTTCTCACGAAGTGTTATATCTTCAAAGTTTCCTTTGCATGCGTCATAGACATATTCAAAATAGTAAAAAAAAAAGGTGATTTGACAAGATGTAGAAGAGGCGTTGACAAGTCTGAGTAGTTAGTAAACCAACAAACGACTACTTTTCCACTTCTGTGTAAGCTTTGAAGAATGGGAAAAAAGAAGGTTGTTTCTTCTCTATCCAATCATAGACTAGCAGACCAAGAGAATCACAAGGATCAAGGCCTACAAGCTTCAACAGTCATATTTCAAAGTCTAGATAAGGTTGGAGTTGAAGAAAGCATAGTTAGACAGATTGAATACCTTTTATGTAAAAATAGCTTCCTTCTTTTATACTTCTCAATGTTTGTAACACTAGAAAGTTACTCATCGTAACTTTACCACGAAAGAAAATCTTCTCTTCTATTTTATAATAAATAATATTCTCTTTTTAGGAATTTAGAGAAGTCACACACATAGAGCTTCATTGTTCAATCTCTATCAAGAGACTTAGTGTGAGTATTCAAATAAACATATTATTTATACAAATTGTATGTAGACCCAGTAGTGGTCAATGTGAGCTTGGAAATGCTAAGAAAACACTACTCAATAGAAAAGCTTGGAGAGGCTTGAGAAAAGACTACTTGCTTGTAAGCAGCTTAGACTAAGAATACTCACGGCTTATAAAATCTCAACAAAGTGTTGGGGACTAGAAGTAGGCAAGTGGTTGGCCAAACCAATATAAAAGTTTTTGGTGTAATTCTTTCATCTTTTATCTTGCCATTTGAGTTTATTACATAAGTTCTTTTCTTCGTATACTTAATCTGAAAAAGATTTATAACTATTAACATAGAACAAAAGTGTTTATAAACCAATCAAATCACTTCCGCAATCCAAGTCTTAGACTTGAGATATTTGTTTTTATCAAAGTTTTTCAGATATAATTGTTCATTGAAAGTACTATTTAACCCCTCTTCTCGTGCTATCTCATCTAACATATCTCAAGCTAGGAAACTCTAAATAAAGACGGACCAATTTTAAATGAAGATATGGGAGAATATACCCTCAAAATTTGAGATTCATTGGGCTTAGGATGAACTCGTTATGATTTTTAGAAGTAGGCTGCTGGTTAACCCTTCCATCCTGACCAATGCATGATGTAATAGGCATAACTTGCATTATACAACTTCCATTTGAGTGCAACCACCTCTGTTAGGAAGCTAAAACATATGAAACATGCCAATAAAATTTCAAATTTAGATTCTCAATATATTGTTCCCAGTAAATCCCTGAAGTTGCTCTATGCTCTATTTGGGTTGAAATAAGATAGGCCTAGTGTGGAACTTATAACTTAAGCTCTACTTACTCAAATTGAGTTGAACTTGTTGGCTTTGAAAGAGGGTTTATATAAGTATATCTTGGTAGAATTTTACGGTAAAATAATATAATATGGATTTTTAATGATTTTCTAATTTCAAGGATACTAGTCTATCCTGAAAATAGGGTAGCATTAAGAAAAACCTTAATAACATAAATTATATACATCAAAATTGAGTGCAACCATAGAAGTTCAAAACTAGACTAACAGAGCAACATTCTAATAAATTTGAGATTAAAATGAAGTAAAATAAAATTTTGGTGCAAATTGTAAATTCTAGGCAAACTTTAAGGTAAATGAATCAAGTGGCTTGGGGGTCCCAAGACCATGTAGGGACTAAATAGAGTGAGTGGCTATGCAAATTACATACAAGAATGACATCATGTTGATGTATTATTTATAATGATGATTATGTTTGAACCCCTATTGGTTTAAGTTAAGATCATTATTTCTTTGACTAGCTAGTTGCTAATTCTCTTGCCTATTTTGGAAGTCTTCAAATTACAGTTGTCATGCTGCCGAATTGTTGGCATAAATATGTTGAGGTTAAGTTATATAGCATAATCATAAGCACATTAGGCACTTTTACACATGTACATATGAGCTTACGTGATGAATATATTCCATATTACTTGGGCCAGCCTAGGAATAAATTAAGAGGAATAAGGCGATGTGAGAGTCAAAGAAAGTAAATCTAGCAATTACGTATAGGAACGAACTTGATGATGAAAAGTAGACTATTACCCTAGAGTTAGAAATGGCCAAATACTCCCAGGGGACCAAATATGGATACTATGACATAAGTTAAAAGAAAGACAAGAAAGCCAAGTGCATTTGCATCAGCAAGTAATTGCATCTACATATGCATAGGTTCCATTTCTTTGTTTGCTATTATTACTATTATGAAACTATTCTTTTTCTTATCAAGTGTATGAATAAAAGGAACATGCTTCAAGTAAAGGTTTCAAGAACTTAGTAACTGGAATATATATGTTGTTATTTATATTGCCGATGCTTTTTAAAATAAACCGAGGCAGTTGAAAATGATAACAATATCAGTATAGACGATAGTCTAGGAAACCCTACTAAGAATTTCAAATTCTCATACCTATTGTATGTATCTATTTCATTCTCAGGCGACAGAAATGGCAACAATAGTGTTTTTCATCGAGATTCTTGAATGGTAGTAGCATAATGACTTGACCTTAGACTCCCTGTATTTGATGGCTAGTTCACATTTCCACTTGCATATATTCTTCTAGCATTCATTTATAGTTTAGTTCTTGAGCCTATTCTTTGATCTCGAGGCACCTTTCAATAGCATCCCCTTGTACATGGTACACCCGGTAACTGCACCACCTTCGCCTTCACCCCTAGTGGCCTAGACTCTAATCCTTAGGAAGTGAGCCCCTTATCTTCCTTAACTCCTACTTCTGGGGGTAGTGGGCATTCATCAGGCGATCTCGGAATTCAGGCATTGTGGCAAATGATTTTCTCACCCCCGAGTTAAATTAGAAGGGTATACGGGACTTTTGGGAGACTGTTTAGATGTTGTAGGGTTTATTTGGTGTTCCTTGTATGGGGTGAGCCTCTTTTGGGACTTTGTCTTTCGGACCACAGGTATAGATATGACTTCCTTTCTACTCTGTTGTATTTTCAGTAGGTGTCCTTGCTTGGACCTTTTTGTGTTCTGAGTACTTGATGTGGGTTTGGTGGAGGTTTCACATGAGTCCATTGAGAAACTTATACTTTAAAATACAATAGAGGTGTAATTAATAAATTGAATGTTATGTACATTATTGTCTATAGTTATCTCTAGTACATGTATGAATTTATGATATTTGTGATATTTGATGTTATGGAATTTGTATATTGTCATTAACTATGATGTTGACAATCATATCTGTTGGATTCATGACACATTTGCATGCTTAGAAAAAGTTAAGTATATATTTATTATGCATTAACTTAATCAAGAATAATGGATATGATCCTTCCACAAGGAAAGGTGATACCCTTTCCCTTTTTCTTGTAAGGGAACCCCAAGGTGGCAACGGCCACAATATTAGCTCATTACCATTCTATGAGGCACAAGGCCTACGAGAATGGACCAAAGTAATAAGACTCTGACGAAGTTGAGTGAGAATAATAAGAGGCACAAAGTCTAAGATCCAATAAAGTTGCATTAAGTATTTGCATATTCTCTCATTTTGGCCTTGTTCTTATTTATGCATTATTATTGCCTTATCATTTTATATCTTAGAATATAGTAAGAGTTATGTTTAAAATGAACCAACTTCAGCTAATCGCATTCTTCGAACTTAATAAAATGGACTATCGTACGTTCACTTTTTTATAACAAATCCAAAGTGGTTAGGACGATCACAAAGACATGATGGTTATCACGCTAGAATCCTATTGAGAAATTTCGGTTTCTCACCTCTACTTTCCGTGTTGTCTCTAGACAAGAATGGCATCCCCATTGGAGCACTTTGTGATGCCAGCAACAGTTAGGTGGGATTACGATGGGGTGCATGACGCTGTAGTGGTTGTGACTACCTCTACGACATATACGTTGCTACATGTAGGTCGTATCAACAATTTAGCTGAAGTACCTCCTGTTCCTACATTAGCGGATCTCCCAGAGTTTCTACAGCCTCCCTTTGCCTAACCAGAACATGAGTTTATCCCGAAACCTGAGTCCTTACTAGATTACATCCCCTTGCCAAACTACGAACTATGTCCCCGGACATTCCACCCCTGAAGCCCATAGTTCTTGAGATGCCAGTACTAGTTATAGAGATCAATTTGAAGACTCTCATATTCTAGCAGCAGAGTGCCGCTAGGCATCAAGCTCATCTAAGTTAGACCCTTCAGAGGAAACATCTATGGTAGCTAGCTGAGTTTATAGACACAATCATGTACGTGCACGCAGTTTTGGCGAATGTTGGATTCACACTCTAATCATTCCTTGAGGACGTGGTTATAAGGGGCGCGAATACTATACTCCCATCCTGCAAAGCTTAGTTGTTTAACTTGGTTTTTCAATAAATGCAGGGATTATGCATGGATAGTTCTGCCAGTTTTGAGTGTAATTTATTTCCGATTTTGATTTTGAGATGGAGTTTGTTATCGAATGATTGACATTATGTTCTTTTTATTTAATATTAATTACTTATTATAATATGTCTTATTATTATTATCCACATTCATTGTTGCTACACAACTACCAACGCTTCTCTTATGCAACATTAACTACGCATTCACTATTCCACAATTAAAGCTCATGTTTTCAAAGGTATTTTCAAAAAAAAAAAAATTACCTATTATTTTCCAATAAAGTAATTTCAAAGAAAAAGGTTAAATTTTTCAAAAAGTTAAAAGGTAACAACTAATAGAATCCAAATGTGACTTAAGCATAAGTTGGAACTACTAGGGTGTTACATTTTGGTATCAGCGCAATTCATCCTAGTAGAGCCTAAAGATGGGACCGACTATGCTTCTAAGCATAATTCCATGTTTGATAGTTATGTCATACCATAAAACTTATCTGTATGATACGGTATCGGAATAGAAATGCATGACCGTTTAGTGGTGTATGTAGTTCGTTGCTGCCACACTTAGCATTATATTGAGCCTGATCAACTCAATGGTTATTATTTGGGGTGTAAGAACCAAATGGTAGGCCATAGAGGAACTAGGACAAAAGCTGCAGCAAACAAGGATGTGATGGGGTTCATTGTAGCTATGGCAAGAGCAGCCAGGAAGCAAGCTGCTGCCACCATTCTTATGGAAAATGAGAATGGTAACGAAAATGGCAATGGGTACGGATATGAGTAGAGTGGTTTATGGAGTTCCACAAGACGAACCTACCTAGCTTCTAAGGCACCTATGACTTAGATGCTGCCGACGAGTGGATCAAGGAGATGGAGAAGATATTCTCTATTCTCACCTGCATAGAGCAACAAACAGTTTCCTTCTTACATTGATGCTAAAAGTGGATGCAAAGTTTTGTTGGAATAGCACCAGGAATTTGCTGGAGAATGATAGGGCACCTATCAATTGCGAAGTTTTCAAGACAACTTTTTATGAGAAGTACTTTCCTACTTCCTTTAGAAACTCCAAGGAATTGGAATTCATGCAGCTGAGGCAAGCAGGGAAAAGTATTGCTAAGTACACAAGAAAGTTCAGGGAGCTATGCAAGTTCTCCACAATTTACTAGAGGAATCCAATGAGCAATAGAAATGCATAAAGTATGAATGTGGGTTGAGGGCAAAGATTTTGGCATTTGTGGCTCTGTTGGAGATTAGAAACTATGTAGCTCTGGTTAACAAGTGCCGCATAGCGGAGGATTGCACCAAGAAATTAGCATAAGAGAGGTCCAAAGCATACAAGAGAAAGTAGGCATTGCAAGTGGAGTAACCCCAGTAGCCATTACAGAAGAACCCTTCAATGGTAGAGGTTCCAAAGGGAGCTAGCCGTAGAAGTTTACTGCAAATCCCCAACAATCCACAACCAATCCTCCAAAGTCCATAGAGGGTCAAGTCTACACCAAGTGTGGAAAGCTCCATAAAGGAATTTGCTTAGCAAGACAAAACATATGATTCTAGTGTGACAAGCCCAAACATTTTGCGAAGGACTACCCTGCTACCTCTTAGCCCCGTGCCTCTAAGCCACGACACCAAGGATGGGTCTTTGCAAATCGAAGGTATATGCGAAGTATAGGGTACAATTTTAACTGTTTTATATGACTTTGGCGCCACACATTCTTTTATTTCATATGACTATGTTCATAAATTAGGATTACCTATTTCTAACTTACCACATGACTTAGAGGTATCTACACCCACTGAAAAATAGGTAAGGACTAGCCAAGCTTGTTTACAATGTCATTTTCAAATTGTTTATATAAATAATATGATAGATTTAATATGTCTTCCTTATCTAGCCCAGATATCTTCCTAGGTATGAATTGGCTTTTGACTAATCTTATTGTGTTAGGTTTTTCCAATAAAAATACCATGTTCCCACCTTTGTCTTCTGAAGTCGTGAAACTTGTGAACCTGTATCTGTGTTCCCTAGAGTCGGAAAGTGGTAGGAACGAAGACCATGGATACATTTTGCTAATGGGAAGCGAGGCAGACCTAGAGCAAGCTCTAAGCAAGATCCCAGTTGTACAAGAGTACCCCAAAATTTTTCTCAGAGACATACCTGAATTCCCTTCGGAAAAGGAAGTTGAATTCTCTATAGATTTGGTTCCGGGAACGAGAACTATATCTATACTACTAACTGAATGTCCCTGTTGAAGCTAGTTGAGCTGAAGAAGCAATTGAAGGAATTGTTGGAGAAGAAGTTCGTGCGACTTAACATATCGTCATGAGGAGCCTTGGTAATTTTTGTAAAGAAAAAGGATGGGTGTATACGACTGTGCGTTGATTACCATCAATTGAACAAAGTAACTATTAAAAATAAGTATCCTCTTACAAGGATAAATGACTTGATAGACCAACTGTGAGATGCAGTTGTGTTCTCTAAAATTGACCGTAGATCCGGATATCATCATATTACGATTTGAAGAGAAGATATACCCAAGACAGCATTCAGGACTAGGTATGGGCATTACAAGTTTACGGTTATGTCTTTTGGTTTGACTAATGCCCCAGCTGTACTTATAGATTACAAGAATAGGATCTTTAGACCCTTTTTGGACAAGTTTGTGGTAGTATCTAGTGATGATAACCTAATTTATTCGAGATCATAGAGGAACATGAAGAACATCTATGATTAATACTGGAGGTGCTTAGGGATATGGTGTCCGGAGGAGGAATTGCTGTAGACCTATGCAAGATTGAAGTGGTGATGAGTTAGGAAAGGCCTACAACTATAATGGAGATAAGAAGCTTTTTAGGACTAGTAGGGTATTATAGGAGATTTATTAAAGGGTTCTCTCAATTGGCCTTACCCCTAACCAAGTTGATTAGAAAAAATGCCCTTTTTGTTTGGAAACCCGAGTGTGAAAAGAGCTTCTTAGATTTGAAACATAAGCTAACCTCAACCCCAATATTGATTTTGCCCAATCCCAAATGGAGCATTTGAGGTTTACTATGATGTCTTAGGAAGAGGTTTAGGATGTGTTTTGTTGCAAAATCAGAATGTAGTAGCTTACACCTCTAGGCAATTGAAGAACCACGAGGTAAACTACCCCACCCATGATCTTCAATTGGCTGATATAGTGTTTACATTGAAGGTATAGAGACACTACTTGTATGACATGCAGTTTGAGGTATTTTTGGACCATAAGAGCTTGAGCTATTTGTTCGACCAAAAAGAGCTGAACATGAGGCAGAGAAAGTAGATGGAATTATTAAAGGATTATGATTTTGGTTTGCACTACCACCATGGAAGGCCAACGTGGTAGGCAATGCTTTAAGTCAGAAATCCCTGCATGCATCATAGATCAGTTGGTAGAAAGCTTCAAGGATCTAAATTTAGGTTTTACCTTTACCCCAAACAGCATAAGATTGAATCATCCGGTAGTGACAAATGATTTTAAGAGATAGATTGACTTAGCTCAAAGTATGGAACCAAAGTTTCTAGAAACCATTTGTAACATCCACGACTTCCGACTTCCGAGCTCATAGTATTCCCAACCTCCAAATTCCTCTTCAAGGCTGGACAGACAAGGATTTTCGATTTCCGAGTTTGTCTTATAGTTCAGCTTCCGGTCTCAATATTAGCTTCGACTTCCGACTTCGTTCCAAGGCTTACAAGGGATTTCTTCCGATTTCCGACCTCATGCATGCAGCTTACGGTCTCTGATTTAATGCATGAAGCTTACGATTTTCGACCTTGTAAGCGTGTATAAATTTTGACCTCGTTAGTATGAATTCCGATTTCCGATTTCGTGAGCTGAAATGAAGTGACTGATGCTTCCAACTTACGAGTTCGTCTTCGACTTCAGCACAATTTACAACCTCCGACATTAGCGATCAAAGAGCAAATTGTTCGATTTCCGGCTTCGTCTCTAAGGCTCAAATGAACTGGCTATATTCCGAATTCTGACATTATGATTCACAAATGTGCGAGATCCGATCTTGAGTCCAATATTAGTAGCTCTCATTTCTATATCTTTTCGAGTTCTGGGATAGAAATTTTATAATTCCCGAGTTCTGACCTTAAGTGCTTGGCTTCACACCAGGCTTTGCTTTCAAGTTTCAACTAGACTGGATGTTTTCTGAGTTCAGACTTCATATACAGGAGGTTCACGAGTTCCGACTTTATAGAGCCTACGAGTTCCGATTTCGTTTCCAGAATATGCTAGAAACTACTCCCACTTTAGGCGACGTGGAGAGTGATTCTACCACACAAAGAGGGCAACGTGGAGAGCAAGGTTGGCTGAAACTTGGCCTTATGTTTAGAGGCCAATCACAACCTTCCAAGTTAACTTCTACTCATGCCTATATAACACACCCTCCTCCTTTGATTCAGACCATTATTCACGTTGCTTTCCTCTTCTCCTTCAGCTCTCTTCCTCTCTTGCTCACACACCCAAAAACTCAAGATAAGTTCCAGCCTTGTTCATCCAAACTCCAAGAATTCAGCACAAAACACTTAAATCAAAGGTAGGGGTTCTGAATTCTTGCATCAAATCCCTGCACTTGGCTGACTGGGCTGATTTATTTTCACCTTATTTGATGTGCGGATTAAATCATTATGCTTGGATTAATAGAAGAATTTGAGTTAGAAGTAGAATTAAAAGAAGAAAACTAAGAGAAGTAAATGAATAAGGGTGCTGTCTTGGTGGAGAGTCCACGGTAGTCCGTATGGCGGAGCATACGGCGCCGCCTACAATCGGTCAAATCTGATGAAACTATTTTTAGATGAAACTAGACATCTAGGGCTTTCCATAGACATATCATATAAGGATTTTGGATCATAATTGAGGGAGATATGAATTTTTGAATTTCAACCTAGGGTTTTGATTCTGACTCTGGGCAGATTCGGTTATTTAGGGTAGAACTCGACCTATACTACATGAAAATGAGTGAAACTAACTTTGTTAGAAAGCTTACATATAGGAGAATATCTCATATAAATTTCAGAATTTAATAAGGTCCCAATTGCTCCCAGTTCTCCACGCAATTCGCCCTATGTCCACACCGGGCTAGAACAGGGCAGTGTAGGAAGGTCCGAATTCGGGGCTTGTAACTCGAGCCCTGCTAAGCCAAATCGAGTGGGACTTTTTCTAAACGAAACTTTGTTCTGTTAGCTTTAACATGAGACCAATTTCGTATGATTTGAGTGAGTTTTCGATTTTTAGTGAATTTTTACTTTTAGTTGCCTACTTCTGGCTAGCCAATGGGCAGGCCGAGATAAAATTTAGATATCTTGAGTTATAGATACCGAAATTAGATGGGACCAAAGAGGTTAGACAATAGACACATTACACTGTAACATACTTAAATTTGAGGTCCAAATGAGTTAAAATGAAATTGTAGCATGAATTACAAAAAACCGGGTTGGTTGAATAAGCTGAGGCAGGATTTCAGTCTTAATGAAATTGATATGGATTTGAGTTCTATGTTGAAATATAAATGTGAATTTGTGTTTCTTGTGATACATTGATGTATTGATTGGCTGGCACTATTCATGGGGAAGCGGACACGTTCCGTTATGCTGCTGAAATTTCGGTAGAACCCATGTACAAGTTATGAATTACATGTGAATGCATATATAGTCTTAAGAAAGCCATGAAAGTTATGAAAAGAATTATGTTATTATGCAAGTTCCATACTACTTGGGCCAGCCCCGGATAAGAAGTTAATGGGAATAGATCGGTGGGAAGGTCGGGGAAAGTAAACCCGGCATTTCTGTATAGGAACGAGCTCGATCCTGATAAGCAGACTATTACCCAGGAGTCTAAAATGGCCAAGAACTCCCAGGGGACCAAGAGAGATGGAAAATGATAGAAAGTAATGAAAAAGTTTATGAAGGAAAGTTCAAGAACGAGTCTACATGATTACATGAATGCATGAATATATGAAATAGTTACATCAAGATGTTTACAATTGTACGTTATAATTGCTCACTGCTATGCATTTATTTATTTCGATTACCATTCTATGTATCCGTATTAGTACTCTATTTTGCTTCTTATGCCAAGTAAAGTAAAACTGAACTTTGTCTCGGACTAGATATTTTCTTAAACTCATGAAAGTGGACTTTTCAGTTTGAGCACACATGTTTATAATTAAATAAAACCCGAGGCAACTGAGAATGTATGTGATGTCAGTTTCAGTATAACCGAACCCTACTGAGAGTTTTCTTGAAATTCTCACCCCGTTTTGTGTCTCCCGCATCATTCTCAGACACTAGCGATGGACTCCACAGCCACCCTTTTTATTGATATTCCTGCATTACAGTTCCACCATGACCTGGAGTTGGACTCTTTGTACATAGCCGGTTCGTGCAACTTTCGTCTGTACCTCTTCAGCGATAGGAACTTTGATGTTCCTTTACACCATCCCCTCTTCGACCCTGCTACCCCTTATATTGCCATCCCTCTACATATGGCGCACCCCCATCCTGCACCTCCCGCACTCAAAGACTGCGACCGCCTGAGTCACCACCGCAGGCAGCCCCTGACATCCCGCTGAGTTCCGAGAGTGACCCCTCCGAGGCCGCTGGCTCGTCACCCTCTTCCTCCTCGGGACCCAGCGCAGACTATACACTGGCTGAGCCTGGCATGGCTAACAGCTACCTGACCGAGTAGCTTAGCGGCAGGAGATGTTGTACAGCATGACCCTCTTTTGGACAGCCTGTAGCTTTGGGTCATGGGTTTGACTATAGGGTTAGCAGTAGGTTACGAAATGTCCTTTGAGGACCATAGGGTATTTTGGCAGATGAGGGTATTATGATCTTTCTGATACACTAGCCCCGTATGTGTTCTACTTTAGAACTTTGTACATAAACTGAGATAGTGGCTTCTGATATATATATATATGTTTACACGTATGCAGTAACATTATTGTACCATACTTATCTTGATGATATTTTATTCGGTTCGTTTCGTTTTTAATATAACAGTACGCCGTTTCGTCAATAGAGACGATTTAAAGAGAAATTAAAAACAAGAAAGGTAAATAAAGTATCAACACGGTAACACGACCTGACTAGTTTCATGCTATGACTTAAGCATAACATAAAATTAGTAGGGTGTTACACCATTTCCCTTGTCGAGGAAGGAAAGTTAAAAGAGTTTGTCAAGTGGTTAGATAGATTATAGAAATACCAGGGTAGAGTTTGTGTGCCGACAAGCGACAATCTTTGGAAGAAAATTTTGGAAAAGCGAATAGAAGCAACTTTACCACCCACTGGGGTGTATCAAAGATGTATTAGGACTTGAAAAGAATGTTCTGCTAGCTCGGTATGAAGAAGAACATCGCATAAAAGATGTGTCAAAAGGTTAAGATCGAGCATCAAAAGTCTTCAGGCATGTTGCAACCCTTGGAGATTCCCAAGTGAAAATAGGAAGGTATCTTGATGGATTTCATGACTGGACTACCAAGGACTCTAGTAGAATATGACCCCATATCAGTAATCATGGATTGATTAACAAAATCTGCCTATTAGAACAGACTATCCCCTAGAGAAGTTAGCTCAATTATACATCCAAGAAATAGTAAGGTTGCACAGAGTACCTTCTACCATAATGTCGAATAGGGATTTAAGATTTACATCTAGGTTTTAGGGAACTTTACAAAAGTTATTTGGGATGAAGCTCTGTTTAAGTACAGCCTATCACCCCCGGACGGATAGACATATAAAAATGACCATTCATACCCTGAAAGACATGTTACGAGCCTGTGTTTTGGATAAGCCAGGCAGTTAGGTAAGGTATCTACCCCTAATAGAGTTCATGTACAAAAATAATTACCATGCTAGCATTGAGATGGTGCCTTATGAAGCCCATTATGGCCGAAACTGTCAATCCCTTTTATGCTAGTATGAATCAATTGAACAAAACCTATTAGGGCTTGATTTAGTAAGATAGACAATGGAGGACATGAAGAGGATAAGGGGACTGATTCTCACAACTCAAAGTAGGCAGAAAAGTTATGTTGATCAACAAAGGAAGCCTCTTGAATTTTAGGAAAGAGATCATGTATTTCTAAAATCCACTCCTACCACTGGTATAGGTGGAGCAATGAAAGTCAGGAAGTTCAATCATAGGTACCTTGGTCATTTTTCGAATAGGGACGTCAACCTATCAAATAGACTTACCTCCAAATCTGTCAAACCTTCACAATGTCTTCCATGTATCATAACTCAAAAGATCAATTTGACCCGGTCACCTATTGGACCTAGAAAATACATAGTTGAGACAAGACCTAATCTTCAATCTTCCGATTGTAAAGATCATGAACAAAAGCACCATGCAACTTAGGATTAAATCCGTGCCTTTGGAGAAAGTGGCATGGGATAGCGAGAAATCGGAGGAATTCACGTAAGGACTAGAAGAAGATATAAGGAAAGACTATCCAAAATTATTTAGAGGTAACAAATTTTGAGGGCAAAATTTTTTATTAGGAGGAGAATGTAATATCCCTAATTTCTCTAAGCTAGTTATCTCATCATTAAAGAGTAATTAGAGTAATTAGTAAATTCATCAAAGATCAATTCACTAATTAAATTAGCAAAAGCTTAGTGATTAGGAAAAGTCAACAGAATTGTCAACATAATTAACGTGAGGCAAAAAGGAAATTTTATGTAATTATACTCAAAGTCACCCAATCCCTATAGTTGTAAAACTAGAACTCGTAACTAACTCTCGATGAAGTTGGAACTCGGAACTCGTCCCAACTAAAACAATTGAAAATCTGTTAAGATTTAAAGGCTTAAATTTAGGAGCAAACTTGAACTCGAAACCCGAACCCAGTGAAACAAAAGTTTAAAATGACTAGTTTGAGATTTAAAGGCTTAAATCTCGGAATAAATGTGAACCCAGAACCCACCCCCTAGCAGAACAGAAATTTAAAGTGACCAATGTAAGTGGAAGCTAGCATGCCTTAAATCTAGGAACTAACTCATCTATAAATACACAACCTCCCTCTCTCCATTCACTTTCCATTCTCTTACTTTCACTTTCAAACACTCGAAGATGCACAAAACCCTTCCTTTCTTTTTGTTGCCTATGACCTCATTAGTGGCTCCAAGAAGAACCCTTCAACATTTTAATCTCAAGTTTCTAGCTTCCAGTCTCTAGTTTTTAGTCTCTTGTCCCAATTTCCAGTTTTCAATCTCAAGATCTAGTTTCCAATTTTTAACAGCCTTCAAGCATCAAGGTTCTTTATTAGATCATCTTCTCTAAGATAGGAATTCTAATCCTTTCTTGGTTGATCTTGTGTGTTCATGCCTTTAGAAAACCTTTAATCAGTTCATACACTTTCTCTTGATGTTCTTAGATAATTGATCAGATCAAACCTTTCTTGTGATATTCCTAAAAGATTTAATTAGTAAAAGCTTCTAAGAACATAAACATACCACCAAGTAGTAAGGAAGAACACTTCTAACTCATAAGACTGATATTAAGGAATTACTTAGGGTTTAACCTCTTAAAATCGAAAGAAAACACAACCTAGAAACCTAGTTAATGTCAAAACTTAGAACCTAGTAAATAGAGAACTAGATCAGGTATAGTTAACATCAAAACTTGGAACCTAGTGGCTAGAGACCTAGATCGGGTATAGTTAACTTCGGAACTTGAAACCTAGTGAACAGAAAACTAGATCATTTATAGTTAACATCAGAACTCGGAACCTAGCAAACAAAGAATTAGATTGAGTACAGTTAATATCGAAACTCGGAATCTAGTGGATAGAAAACTAGATCAGGTATAGTTAACATCGAAACTTGGAACCTAGCAAACTGAGACCTAGATCAAGTTTAGTTAACGTCGGAACATGACACTTAGCGAATAGTAAATCAGATCAGGTAGACTTAATGTCAGAGCTTGTAACCCTACGAACAATAAAATAAATAGGTAAGGATAAGGTTGGAACTCAAAACTTAGCACATAAGACACTTTAAAGTCGAGGATAAGAATGTAAAACCTAGAACACTTTAACCCAGAAGTTAGGGACCTTGAACATAAACTTGAAAGTAGGTATCAGAACATAAAACCTTAGACCCTAATCTCGAAAGTCGTAAGCTAGGATGCTTTAAAACTCTTATACACACAAATACCATAACTCAGTACTATAACCTCGGAACTCGGTCCCGAATCAATCTCAGTGATCTATTATAAACTTAACCCTGAAAATCGAGAACCAGAACCTAAACCTTATATATTGAACCCTGGAAGTTGGGGAACTAGAACTCATATAATCTCAGAGAGCTCAATTTTAATTCAATCTCAAAACTCGAGCTTGAGCTTAAACTCGAGAAGACCAAAGAAAATGTTAAAAGCTTGTAAGACAAATTAAGACACAAGATTTTAGACTTGTACCTAACTACCTAAGCTTTGTTAATAAGACTTTGATGTGTGATTAGTTACAACTAATTACCCATGCATAAATGAAATTATGAAATGCTTATGCTATTGAACATGTGTGACCCTTAGGCTACATGCCAATTGAATTTATGATGTCGAATATTATGGAATTTGTATATTGTCATGAGCTATGATGTTAACAATCATATCTATCGGATTCACAACACATTTGCTTGCAAAGAGAAAGTTAAGTATATTTGTATTATGCATTAACTTAATCAAGAATAAAAGAACCGAGAGTATGATCCTTCCACAAGGGAGGTGAGCCCCAAAGACCAGATAATGGATATGATCCTTCTATAAGGGAAGGTGATACCTTTTTCTTGCTCCCTCGTAAGGGAACTCTAAGGTGGTGATGGCCATGGTATGAGTTCATTACCATTCTAAGAGCCATAAGGCCTGCGAGGGTGGACTAGAGTAATAAGACTTTAACAAAGTTGAGTGAGAATATTAAGTGGCACAAGGCCTAAGATCCAAAAAGTTGCATCATGCATTTGAATATTCTCTTATTTTAGCCTTGTTATTATTGCCTTATCATTTTATACCCTAGAATATAGTAAGAGTTATGTTTAAAATGAACCCATTTTAGCTAATCACGTTGTTTGAACTTAATTAGATGGACTATTGTATGCACACCTTTTAATAATAAACCTGAAGTGGTTAGGATGATAACGAAGACATGATGGTTGCTACATTAGAATCCTTTTGAGAAATTTCGATTTTCCCACCCGTTCTTTCTGTGTCATCTCTAGACAAGAATGGCATCCTTGTTGGAGCAATTTGTGATGCCATCGATAGTTAAGTGGTATTACGACGAGGTGTATGACGCCATAGTGGTCGCGACCACCACTATGACATATACGTTGCTACACATAGGTCGTATCAACAATTTAGTTGAAGTACCTCCTATTCCTGCATCTGTGGACCTCCGACAGTTTCTACGGCTTTTCTCTGCCCAATTGGAACACGAGTTTATCAAGGAACCCGAGCCCTTACTAGATTACATCCCTCTACTGATGTTACAACTCATGTCTCTGGACTTTCCAACCCCGGAGCCCATAGTTCTCAAGATGTTGATTTCAGTTATAGAGATCAGTTCAACGGACTCTCATACTCTAGCAGCAGAACCTTGCCAAGCATTAAGCTTATCTGAGTTAGACCCTTCCAAGGAAACGCCTGTGGTAGCTAGCCAAGTCTATCGATGTAGTCCTATATGTGCATACAGTTCTGGCCCACATTAGATTTGCACTCTAATCATTCCTCGATGATATGGTCATAAAAGGCATGGATACTAAACTTTTATCATGCAAAGTTTAGTTGTTTACCTTGGTTTTTCAGTAGATGTAGGGGATTATGAATAGATCCTTCTGCCAGTTTTGGGTGTAATTTATTTCCAATTCTGATGTTGAGATGTTGAGATTATTATCTGATGATTGATGTTATGCTCTTTTATTTAATATTAATTACTCATTACAATATGTCTTATTATTATTATTCGCACTCATCATTGCCATGCAACTACCAACACTTCTCGTATGTAACATTCACTATGCATTCACTATTCCGTGATTAAGTCTTATGTTTTCAAAGGTATTTTCAAAAACAAAAATTTACCTATTATTTTCCAATAAAGTAATTTCAAAGAAAAAAGTAACAACTAATAGAATCCAAATGCAACTTAAGCGTAAATTAGAACTACTAAGGTGTTACACTCCCAGCCAAAGTCTCTTCTAGGCCAGTATAGAGATCAGTTGCAAGTTCTGAGGCTAGGTTGCAACATGTCCAGCTTGTTCCACAAAAGGCACAACTACCCTTCTTATCTCATCTAAAAAAGAGGGTTTGCCTCCTCTATTACCACAAAATACTATTCTACCTCTTGAGAAAATGGAGAGCTTCTTGGTTCTGATGCTCCAACTCTAGTGGCTAGGTTTCTGTATCTCTAGAGCCATGCCTCCTCACTCAACTTATTCTCTTTTGCCTCTTTTCTATTCCTTTGGGAACCTCTTTCTATGAAGTTTCTTCTTAAGATGTAGGTTCTTTTCTCACAATCCCTCTTAGAGTAAGTCATATAACTCAAGAAAAGGGAAAGGCAGCAATAGTTGCAACAATGTCCACCAAGTTGGTAGGTTTTGTACTAATTGCAGAGATCTCATCTCTGCCCTTAAGAAGGAAAAGGTCTCCTCAGAAAGTCGCATTATTCTCCTGTTTCTAGTCCTTTTTTCTTCAAGATTTAGTGAGAGGCTTTTTGCTCTTCTTTTCTTCTTTTTCTTGCCTTCTTCCAAAGGCTTGGATTTTCCCTTCTTAGTGCTTGGCACTTTAACAATAGTAGCAAAATCTCTCTTCTTCTTATCCTTCTTCTCTTTTTACTTATCTTGCCCTTGTGGTTTAAACCTTAATGTAAAGAAGGTTTTCATGGTGGTGGTGGGTCTCTTGTTATCAACTCTATGCCTATCCAAAGGCAATTGAACCCTAGATGAACGCCTAGTAAGAAACATGCCATAGGGTAGAGTGGCATATCTTCTCTTCTCAGCGTTAACAGCAACAAGAATAAAATCCAAAATCAACCTTACTAAGTTAATCCTTCTTCTCGACATGAAGCAAAACATGGCCATCTAGATTACCTCAGTCATGACATATGTGTTACCACTCCTAGGTAACACAATGTGTTGCACCACAGAGTAGACAGTCCTAACAAGAGCTAATAAATGAGAAGTTTGAGTATCTCTTACATTCATACTTCTTTTCCCTATGAGGATATCTACAACTTCTTCCTTTGTGGCACCAAGTTCTTCCCACCATCTTTGTCCACCACAATACAAGATATCATTGTTGGCTGTGTTGGTTATTTGGGCAATGTCTAAAGGTAGGACCTGTAACTTAAAGCTTCCAACATTGCTTTGGAGTGAGGTGTTGTCTTTATCAAAAGGTACAAAGGTACTGTAAACATAAGAATCAACCTAATGTAGATGTTCTTTGAAATTTCGAGAAAGTCATTCCACCCTTGGAATTCAAAAATATCAAAGACTTCAGGTAGAGTAGTGAAGTTCTCCAAGTAGAAGCTCCTTCCCTTGGTAGTGGACCTCCGAAAGAAGTTATCTTGAAAGTTGGCTTGCATCTCTTCATCTTCAAAAATGTAGCGGATGCTCTAGTAACCCTAGTCAGCCATTTTAGAGATTACAAGTGTTGAAGTTTGAAAGAAGAAGGAAATGTGCTTAGGTAGATGGTCAAGGTAAAGGTAGAAAGGTGAAAGCTTGAAACTTAAAGGAAGATGAATAGTAATGAACAGTAAAGGGTTTCAATCCCTTGAGAAAGAAGAGGTTTACAAAGTGAGGAATTTTGGTATACCTCATATTGAAATCTTCCTATCAATGCTTAATCTAAATAATTTGATCATATCAATTTGCTGTAAATATGTATTCAGCTTCAATGGTTAAAAGAGCAATTATGTTCTACTTCTTGCTCTGCTCGACCATATTATCAAGGATTTTCCACAAAAGCAATAGCAGCAACTTGTGTAACATTCAAAAAATTTTAACATTATTAAATCGATTTGTTCGATTTTATCACATAATAGAGATCAATTAGAAATCCATTAAGCATTTATTTATTTGGTATTAATTAGAGAGATTAGAATTAGAAATAATTACAATATAAACATAGAAAACCTCACAAAATTCTTTAAGATCATTTGGCCCATTTGAAGGAAATCAGTAGAGATTTGGTATTTTAAACTATTGGAACCAAATCAATAGGTTTACACATCAAAAACCCTAAGACTTGTGGCTAAAAACTCAGCCACATTCTCCCCACTTTGGCACCACCAATCAGCCATAAAGGAGAAGGAATATTGGAAGAATGATAGCTACCCAAGTCAAGAGCCAATAGGATTCAAGAATCCTAACTAACCCATTATTAGCTCCAAAAATTTCCTTCCTTATCCCTTCATTTTTGTGCTTCCCCTTCAGCTATATCGTCTCCACCATTTCTTCCTTTGTTTCACTTTATTTCACCTCATCTTCAAGTTTCCATCACTCTCCCAGCAAGAGGAGCTCAAAACTAGTTAGTCTTGCATCAAAAATTGAAGGTAAGTTTTAATAATCCTCATAGTTCTCTTGTGTGTGGCTAATGAGGGTTAGGATTTCCACCCTTTTTTAGATGATATATCACATATATAAGATGATTCATGACTGGTTTGGCATGAAACTCTTGGGTTTTGATAGAAACTTGCATGAAAATTGATAAAGGAGAATAACCAAAATAGGATGAGTTGGGAAACCCTGAGGCAGTTCGTACGACAGAGTGTACGGCTCTGCATACAGCAGTTTAAATTCAATGAAACTATTTTTATGTGAAACTAGACATCTAGGGCTTTCCAACATATAAAGTATAAGGCCATTGGATTAGTATTGAGTGAGATATGAATTTTTTAATTTAACCCTAGAATTCTATCCCTGATTCCGAGCATATTGGAATATGAGGAAATAACTCACCCTCCACAGCTTTAAATTGAGTGCAACTAATTTTATTAGAAAGATAAGACATAGAGAAAGGTTCCATTAAAATATCAAAGTCAAATTCTATCCCAATTTCTCCCAATAATTCAATGAATTCATCCTAAGTCCAATTCAAGCTAGAATAGGGCAGTCTAGAAAGGTCAATTTCTAGGGCTTATAACTCAAACTTTGATTTTGCAAATGAGATGAAACTTTTTGAAAATAAAAATTTGTTCTGTTATCTTTAAATTGATATAAGTTTTGTATGATTTCATCTAGGTTCCTATTTTTAGAGAATTTTTACTTTTAAGTATGTAATTCGGACTAGTTGCAGGGCAGTCCGAGGTAAATTTCAAATAACTTAAGCTACAGGGATCAAGATGAGATGGGACTAAAAAGATTGGAAACTAGACAAATAGACTCTAAATATCCAAAATTAGGTCCAAATAAATTAAATGGAAATTTTGGTTGAATTCACAAAATCAGGCAGAATTGAGTGTAGGTAGCAGGAAAACTGATTCATAAGGAAATGTTATAAAGTTGATTAAGTGTTAGAGTCTTGATGCTCTATATTGGTTTTGTTGCTTGATTTCTCCTTTTGGTAGTCTAATACTATTCATGGAGAAGCGGACTCGATCCGTTATACTGCTGAATTTTTGGCAGAATTACAAGGATGTTATGAGCATTTGTATGTTATGAGTATGTATATGGAAATCATGTATGCAAGGATATATGAAAGTAAGCGATAAAGCATATGCATGAGTGCATTCAGCATGTCTATGTATGATTATGTATGAAAATGAAAGGATATGAACATATTAAATGTGGATCCTTTCACCTAGAGGCAGTTGTGAGATCCGTTCTTGTGAAAGCAGTTAAATATGATAAGATTAGATCCCTTCACTTGGAAGCAATTATTTGGATCCCTCTCTGTGAAGGCAGTATAAAACTATGAAATCCCTTTACCTTGGAGGCATGTGGTCAGATGAGAAAATGGAGGCACATGACTAAATGAGATCCCTCCAAGTCTAGAGGCACGTGGGTTCCCTTGCGAATCAGTTTTGTGTGGCAACAGCCACAGGTGAGCTCACTCCTAGATCAGACTACCCAAGGACAGTAAAGATTAAAGAAAGCTAAAGAAGGTAACGAAAGCCAAAAGAAAGATAAGTAAGGAAAGCACTTGAGGACAGTGATACATAACACTCAAGTGCAGATCCATGAAAGCACCCTAGGGATGGCGATATGCAATGCCTAGGTGTGCCAAGAAAAGAAAGCAAAGAAAGTTAAAGAAAAACATAAGTGCATTTGCATAATTCAAGTATAAGTATTTGCATAATTATATCCTGTGTTTTATTGATGCTGAGGATGTTCTATCTACTTATGCTGTGATTATTATTCTAAATATGAAATATTGCCAATGTGACTCAAGTGCGTAACTAAAATGAACTCTGCTTCAAATAATGTGTTTTCGAACCATAAAATTGAACAATTTATCCAGCATGATCATTTTTTCATAACAAACCGAAGTAGTTGGAGACAATAATGATGATACAGTATGTGATAGTTTAAGAATTCTATTGAGAATTTAAAATTCTCACTCCTACTTTCGTGTTATCTCCAGATAGTTCAAGAAGTTTTGAAGACGGCTAAAGTTGCTATCTGAGAAGGTCCATTTAGGTAATAGTAACAACTTCTGAGAGTAGTACTATGACTCAAGTATAGTATTGTACTAGGGAAGACGTTACATAATGGTATTAGAGCAGTTCGGTCCTAACCGGACCTGAGGACTAAACTGACTATGCTTCTAGTGCACTCTAGAATTCTTAGTTATTGTCATGTGATGAATCTTGTCTATTTAGATAGAATATAGGAATAGATATTGATGACCGCCCAACTGTGATTGTTATTAGTTGCTTTCACACTTAGATTATTATTGAGCCTGATCATCTCAATGTTTTGTTGTATGTGATTAGGAACTAATAGCTTTCAGGGGGCGTGGTAGGCCACGAACTATACCAACTTCAAAAGACCCTACTAATTTCATGGATACAATGCAAGAAATGGCCTATGCAATGTGGGAACAAGCTGCTGCAACACAACAGATGATGGACCACTTAAAAAGGCGACCTGAGGCTGGTCATGAAGGAAATCCGAATGGCCCAGGACTAAACCTAGAGTATCTCAAATTCACTGAATTTAGAAAGGCGAGTCCACCTAGTTTTAGAGGAGCTTTTGACCCTGACAGGGCTGACGAGTAGGTTAAGGCAATGGAGAAGGTTTTCTCCATCTTGGACTTACAGATCACCAGAAAGTAGCCTTTACCACTTATATGATCGAAGTAGATGCAGAATTTCGGTGGAATGGTGTAAAGTGACCATTAGAGGAGGCCCAGGCAGAGATCACCTGGGATGTGTTTAAAAACACATTTTACCAGAAGTACTTTCCTCCATCGGTCCGAAATGCTAAGGAGCTGGAGTTCATGCAACTTTGTCAAGGAAACAGTCGTGTATCAGAGTATATTGCCAACTTTGAAGAGTTGTGCAAATTTTCTACAATTTATCAACAGAACCCGGATGAGGCATGGAAGCATTTCAAATTTGAAGGCAGGCTGAGAGAAGATATCCGCGCAGCTGTAGGACCAATGGAAATTAAGGACTTTGCCACCTTAGTAAACAAATGCCGACTCATAGAGGAATACAACAAAAAGCTTGCCAATACTAAGTCAGATACTATAAAGAAGAAGATGGCGCCTGAAAGCCAAGATTTTCAACAAATCCTGCCACTGAAGAAGTTATGTCAATTCAATAAACATAGAGGTAAACAGCCACACGGGCCAATCATAAGGCAAAATTGCTCAAAATGCGGAAAGAACCACGAGGGAAGACCTTGTTTGGCCAAATAGAATGTATGTTTTAAGAGTGGGAAGCCAGGACATTTGGTCAGAGACTGCCCGCATAAGTATCAACCACCTACCACTAAGCTGCAACATCTGGAAAGGGTCTTCACCTTGAATGTTGAAGAGACTACTTCCCCAAAGGAGTTGAAGCAAAATTAGGGATAACCCAAGATAAGGACTCACTTTTTGCCAACTATGTTATGCTAAATTATATAGCTAGATTTATTATAGTTTCTTCGACTTTGCTTATCAAATTTTTGTGTGCTTATATGCGAACTCTTTTATCAAACTCTTACGATAATACATAGTTAGTTTTGTGACTAAATTTTGGAGACAAAATTTTTTTAAGGAGGGCAATAACGTAACATTCAAAAAGTTTTAACATTATTAAATCAATTTATTCGATTTTATCACAAAATAAGGATTAATTAGAAATTGATTAAGCATTTATTTAGAGCCAATTAGGTATTAATTAGAAAGATTAGAATTAGAAATAATTAGAATAGAAACATAGAAAACCTCACAAAATTCTTTAAGATCATTTGGCCAATTTGAAGGAAATAAGTAGAAATTCGGTATTTTAAACTGTCAGAATCGAATCAATAGGATTACACATCAAAAACCCTAAGACTTGTGGCTAAAAACTCAACACACTCTCCCCACTTTGGCACCACCAGTCAGCCATAAAGGAGAAGGAATGTTGGAAGAATGATAGCCACCCAAGTAAATAGCTAATAGGATTCAAGAATCCAGACTAACTTGTTATTAACTTCAAAATTTTCCTTACTTATCCCTTCATTTTTATGCTGCCCCTTTAGCTGCATCTTCTCCACCATTTCTTCCTTCATTTCACTTTATTTCACCTCATCTTCAAGCTTCCATCACTTCCCCATCAAGAGGAGCTCAAAACTAGTTAGTCTTATATCAAAAATTGAAGATAGGGTTCAATAATCCTCATAGTCCTCTTGTGTGTGGCTGATAAGGGTTGGGATTTCCACCCATTGTTAGATGATATATGATTCATGACTAGTTTGGCATGAAACTCTTGGGTTTTGATTGAAACTTGCACAAAAATCCATGAAGGAGAATAATCAGAATAGGATAAGCTGGTAAACGCTACGGTAGTCCGTATGGTGGAGCATACAATTCCACCTGTAGCTCTTTAAATTCAATGAAACTATTTTTATATGAAATTGGATATCTAGGGATTTCTAACCATAAAAAATATAAGGTCATTGGATTAGTACTAAGTGAGATATGAATTTTTTAATTTAACCCTAGAATTCTGTCCCTGATTCTGAGTAGACAAGAATTTGAGGGACGTAACTCAACCTCCACACTTTCAACTCGAGTGCAACCAATTTTATTGGAAAGATAAGACATAGAAAAGGTTCCACTAAAATTTCATAGTCAAATTCTATCTCAATTGCTCCCAGCAATTCAATGAAGTCGCCCTAAGTCCAATCTGGACTAGAATAGGGCAGTCCAAAAAGGTCAACTTCCAGAGCTTATAACTCAAGCTTTGATTGTTCAAATGAGATGAAACTTTCTAAAAATAGTTATCTTTAAACTAATATATGTTTCGTTTGATTTCACCTAGTTTCATATTTTTAGAGAAATTTTACTTTTAAGTATGTAATTCTGGCTAGTTGTAGGGCAGTCCGAGGTAACTTTCAAATAACTTAACCTACAAGGATCAAAATGAGATGGGATTAAAACGGTTTGAAACTAGACAAATAGGACTCTAACATATCCAAAAATTAGATCCAAATAAATTAAATGGAAATTTTGGTTGAATATACAAAATCAGATAGAATTGAGTGTAGATAGCAGGAAAATCGATTCATATGGAAATGTTATCACGCTGATTAAGTGTTAGAGGCTTGATGCTCAGTATTGGTTTTGTTGCTTGATTTACCTTTTTGGCAGTCTGACATTATTCATAGAGAAGTGGACTCGATCTGTTTTACTGCTGAATTTTCGGTAGAATTGTAAGGATGTTATGAGCATTTATATGTTATGAGTATGTATGTGGAAATCATGTATGAAAGGATATATGAAGGTAAGCGATGAAGCAGATGCATGAATGCATTCAGCATATCTATGCATGATTATGTATGAAAATGAAAGGATATGAACATATTAAATATGGATCCCTTCACCTAGAGGCAATTATGAGATCCCTTCTTGTGAAGGTAATTAAATAAGATAAGATTAGATCCCTTCACTTGGAGGCAGTTATTTAGATCCCTCCCTGTGAAAGCAGTATAAAACTATAAAATTCCTCTATCTTGGAGGCATGTGGTCAGATGAGATCCCTCTATTTTGGAGGCATGTGGGTCCCCTTGCAAATCAGTTTGTGTGGTGACAATTATGAATGAGCTCACTCCTAGATTGGACTATCCAAGGGCAGTAAAGATTAAAAAGTGCTAAAGAAGGTAACGAAAGCCAAAAGAAAGACAAGTAAAGAAAGCACTTGAGGACGGTGATATGTAATGCCTAAGTGTGCCAAGAAAAGAAAGCAAAGAAAGTTAAAGAAAAACGCAAGTGCATTTGCATGAATTGAAGTATGAGTATTTGCACAATTATATCCCATGTTTTATTAATGCTGAGAATGCTCTATCTACCTGTGCTATGATTATTATTCCACATATGAAATATTGCCAATGTGACACAAATGTGTAAATAAAATGAACTCTGCTTCGAATAATGTGTTTTCAAACCGTAAAACTGAACAATTTATCTGGCATGATCATTGTTTCATAACAAGTCGAAGTAGCTGGAGATAATAGCGATGATATGGTATATGATAGTTTAAGAATCCTACTAAGAATTTAAAATTCTTACTTCTACTTTCGTGTTATCTGTAGATAGCTTGAGAAGTTTCAAAGACGACTAAAGTTGTTATCAGAGAAGATCCATTTAGGTAATAGTAACAACTTCTGAGTGTGGTGTTATGACTTAAGTATAGTACTATACTAGGGAGGACGTTACATAATGGTATCAGAGCAGTTCGATCCTAACTGGACCTGAGGACTGAACTGTCTTTGCTTCTAGTGCACTTAATTCTTAGTTATTGTCATGTGATGAATCTTATCTATTCAGATAGGATATAGGAATAGATATGCATGGCCACCCAATTGTGATTGTTATTAGTCGCTGTCACACTTAAATTATCATTGAGCCTGATCAATTCAATGTTTTGTTATGTGCAATTAGGAACTAATGGCTTCTAAGGGGTGTGGTAGGCCACGAACTGTACCCATTTCAGAAGACCCTACTAATTTCATGGACACAATGCGAGAAATGGCCTATGAAATGTGGGAACAAGCTATTGCAGCACAACAAATGATAGACCACTTGAGGAGGCAACTTGAGGCTGGTCATGAAGGAAATTCGAATGGCCCAAGACTGGACCTAGAGTATCTCAAATTCGTTGAATTCAGAAAGGCAAATCCACCTAGTTTTAGAGGAGCTTTTGGCCCTGACAAGGCTGATGAGTGGGTTATGGCAATGGAGAAGGTTTTCTCCGTCTTGGACTTACGAATCACCAGAAAGTAGCCTTTGCCACTTATATCCTCGAAGCAAATGCATTATTTTGGTGGAATGGTGTAAAGTGACTATTGGAGGAGGCCCAGGTGGAGATCACCTGGGATATGTTTAAAGACGTATTTTACCAGAAGTACTTTCCTCCATCGGTCTGAAATGCTAAGGAGCTGAATTTCATGCAACTCTATCAAGGAAGCAGCTGTGTATCGGAGTATATTGCCAAATTTGAAGAGTTGTGCAAATTTTCTACAATTTATCAATGGAACCCGGATGAAGCATGGAAGTGTTTCAAATTCAAAGGTAGGCTGAGAGAAGATATCCTCGTAGCGGTAGGACCAATGGAAATTAGGGACTTTGCCACCTTTGTAAACAAATGCCGACTCATAGAGGAATACAACAAGAAGCTCGCCGATGCCAAGTCAAATACTACTAAGAAGAGGATGGCGCCTGAAAGCCAAGAATTTCAACACACCCCGCCACTGAAGAAGCTATCTCAATTCAATGGACATGGGGGTAAACAGTCACATGGGCCAATCATAAGGCAAGACTACTCAAAATACGGAAAGGACAATGGGGGAAGACCTTGTTTGGCTAGACATAATGTACGTTTCAGGTGTGGGAAGTCAGGACATTTGGTCAATGACTGCCGACATAAGTATCAACTGCCTACCACAAAGCCACAACATCCAAGAAAGGTCTTCACCTTGAATGTTGAAGAGACTACTTCCCCGAAGGATTTCAAGCAAAATGAGGGATAGCCCAGGACAAGGACTCACTTTTTGCTAACTATATTATGTTGAATTATATAAGTAGGTTTATTGTATTTTCTTCGACTATGCTTATCAAATTTCTGTGTCCTTATATGCGAACTCTTTTATTAAACTCTTACGATAATAAATAGTTAGTTTTGGGACTAAATTTTGGGGACTAAATTTTTTTAAGGAGGGTAATAATGTAACATCCGAAAAATTTTAACATTATTAAATCGATTTATTTGGTTTTATCGCATAATAGGGATTAATTAGAAATCGATTAAACATTTATTTAGAGCCAATTAGGTATTAATTAGAGAGATTAGAATTAGAAATAATTTGAATAGAAACATAGAAAACCTCACAAAATTCTTTAAGATCATTTGGTCGATTTGAAGGAAATCGGTAGAGATTTGGTATTTTAAACTATTATAACAGAATCAATAGGATTACATATCAAAAACCCTAAGCCTTGTGACTAAAATCTCAACCACACTCTCCCCACTTTGGCACCTCCAATCAACCATAAAGGAGAAGGAATGTTGGAAGAATGATATCTACCCAAGTCAAGAGCCAATAGGATTCAAGAATCCTTACTAACTCATTATTATCCCCAAAATTTTCCTTCCTTATCCTTTCATTTTCGTGCTGCCCCTTCAGCTGGATCCTCTCCACCATTTCTTCCTTTATTTCACTTTATGTCACCTCTTCTTCAAGCTTCCATCACTTCCCAATGAAGAGGAGCTCAAAACTAGTTAATCATGCATAAAAAAATTGAAGGTAGGGTTAAACAATCCTCATAATTCTCTTGTGTGTGGCTGATGAGAGTTAGGATTTCCGCCCTTTGTTAGATGGTATATCACATATATAAGATGATTCATGATTGGTTTGGCTTGAAGCTCTTGGGTTTTGGTTGAAACTTGCATGAAAATCCATGAAGGAGAACAACCAGAATAGGATAAACTGGGAAACCCTATGGTAGTCCATATGACAGAGTATACGGATCAACATATAGCCGTTTAAATTCAATGAAAATATTTTTATGTGAAAATAGACATCTAGGATTTTCCAACCATATAAAGTATAAGGCCATTGGGTTATTATTGAGTGAGATATGAATTTTCTAATTTAACCTAGAATTTTGTCCCTGATTCCGAGCAGACTAGAATTCGAGGGACATAACTCATCCTCCACACCTTCAAATTGAGTGCAACTAATTTTATTGGACAGATAAGACATAAACAAAGATTTCATTAAAATTTCAGAGTCAAATTCTATCCCAATTGCTCCCAATAATTCAATGAAGTCACCCTAAGTCTAATCTGGGCTAGAATAAGGTAGTCCAGAAAGGTCAACTTCTATAGCTTATAAATCAAGCTCTGATTGTGCAAATGAGATCAAAACTTTCTAAAAATAAAAATTTTATCTTTAAATTGATATAAGTTTTGTATGATTTCACCCAGGTTCCTATTTTTAATGAATTTTTACTTTTAAGTGTGTAATTCTAGCTAGTTGTAGGGCAGTCCAAGGTAAATTTCAAACTACTTAAGCTACAGGTATCAAAATGAGATGGGACTAAAAGGGTTTGGAATCTTGACCATATCCAAAAATTAGGTCCAAATAAATTGAATGGAAATTTTGGTTGAATTTACAAAATCAGATAGAATTGAGTGTAGATAGCAAGAAAACTGATTCATATGGACATGTTATAAAGTTGATAAGTATTAGAGGCTTGATGCTCTATATTGGGTTTGTTGCTTGATTTATCTTTTTGGTAGTCTGGCACTATTCATGGGGAAGAGGACTCGATCCGTTATGCTGCTGAATTTTCAGCAGAACTGTAAGGATGTTATGAGCATTTATATGTTATGAATATGTATGTGGAAATCATGTGTGCAAGGAAATATGAAAGTAAGCGATGAAGCATATGCATGAGTGCATTCAGCATGTCTATGCATGATTATGTTTGAGAACGAAAGGATATGAACATATTAAATGCGGATCCCTTCACCTAGAGGCAGTTATGAGATCCCTTCTTATAAAGGCAGTTAAATAAGATAAGATTGGATCCCTTCACTTAGGGGTAGTTATTTAGGTACCTCCCTATGAAGGCAGTATAAAACTATGAAATCCCTCTACCTTGGAGGCACGTGGTCAAATGAGATCCCTCCATTTTGGAGGCATGTGGCTAGATGAGATCCCTCCAAGTCCAGAGGCACGTGGGTTTCCTTGTGGATTAGTTTTGTGTGGCGACAGCCACGGGTGAGCTTACTCCTGGATCAGACTACCCAAGGGTAGTAAAGATTAAAGAAAGCTAGAGAAGGTAACGAAAGCCAAAAGAAAGATAAGTAAAGAAAGCACTTCAGGACAATGATACATAACGCTCAAGTGCAGATCCATGGAGGCACCTTAAGGTTGGCGATATGTAACACCTAGGTGTGCCAAGAAAAGAAGGCAAAGAAATTTAAAGAAAAGCACAAGTGTATTTGCATGAATTCAAGCATGAGTATTTGTATAATTATATCCCATGTTTTATTGATCCATTTACTTATGTTGTAATTATTATTCTAAATATGAAACATTGCCAATGTGACTCAAGTACGTGAATAAAATGAACTCTGTTTCAGATAATGTGTTTTCAACCTATAAAATTGAACAATTTATCTGGCATGATCATTTTTTCATAACAAGCCGAAGTAGTGGAGATAATAACGATGATATGGTATGTGATAGTTTAAGAATCCTACTGAGAATTTAAAATTCTCACTCCTACTTTCGTGTTATCTCCAGATAGCTTGAGAAGTTTCGAAGACAGCTGAAGTTGCTATCAGAGAAGGTCTGTTTAGGTAACAGTAACAACTTCTGAGTGTGATACAATGACTTAAGCATAATACTATACTAGGGAGGACATTACAACTTGTGCTTTTTATTTCAACTCTGTCTCCAAAAAAATCAGCATCACAATATCCTATAATATCACAAAAAATACCTTTCTCGTACCAAAGACCAAGATTAGTAGTACCTACTAAGTATCTTAGAATTCTCTTAATAGCATTTAAGTGTGATTGCCATGGATTAGATTGAAAACTAGCACAAATACCCACAGTTAATTGCATGTTAGGTCTACTAGCTATAAGATAAAGTACTGTGCCAATCATATCTCGATAAAGTTTGTCAAAAACTTTATCTCCATCTTCATCAGCTGCCAAAACTTGAGGAAGAATGCATGGGGGTGCTAATGCCCTTAGCTTGGTCCATGTCAAATCTTTTGAGTAGATCTATGGCATATTTTTCTTGATGAATAAGGATTCTATCTTTCTGTTGCTTTATTTGTAAACTCAGAAAGTATTTGAGCTCTCCTATCATGCTCATCTCAAATTCTCCCTACATAAGCTCAAAGAAACTCTTGCATAGATTTTGATTAGTAGCACCAAATATGATATCATCTGCATAAATCTGAACAACAAGAAAATCATTTTTCTCATGCATAATAAACAAAGTTGTATCAACTTTTCCTCTTTTAAAACCATTTTTAAGTAGAAAAGAGCTAAATCTTTCATACCAAGCTCTTGGAGCTTGTTTTAGACCATATAAAGCTTTTGACAAGTTAAAAACATGATATGGAGAAGTTTTATTTTCAAATCTAGGAGGTTGTTTAACATACACTTCTTCAAAAATAAAGTCATTTAAAAAAGCAGATTTAGCATGCATCTGGTAAAGAGCAAAAACTTTGTATGTTGCAAAAGCAAGCAACAATCTGGTGGCTTCTAATCTTACAGCAGAAGCAAAAGTCTCATCATAGTCGATACCTTGTTGCCAATTATATCCTAGTGCAACCAACCTTGCCTTATTTCTGACCACTTTTCCACTTTCATCTAGCTTGTTTCTGAACACCCATCTTGTGCCAATGATAGAATGTCCTTTAGGCAATGGAACCAAAGCCCAAACTTTGCTCTTTTCAAATTGATTTAGCTCTTCTTACGTGGCTTCTACCCAGCTTTGATCTTGAAGTGTTTCATCAATATATTCAGGTTGTATTTCTAAGATCAAAGCCGTGTAAGATTCTGTTCAAAAAGAAGATTTGGTTCTGATTCTGGAGATAGTTCACCAATGATTTGATTTTGAGATATATCTCTCAACTTTCTTGTACCAATGTCTTTTCTCTTGATAGGGGACTCTTCTGAATCTTCTGGATTATCATCAGAAACATGCTAAGGGTGAGAAGGCTTAGAAATGATAGTCATATCATCATTATTTCCTCTTGTGGCTATCTAAAGGGATTGTTGATTCTAAAGATCATTATTTAGAGACAAATTCTCTATATCCTCTTCTAAGTCACAAACATTCTAATCTATATCATTCTTCATCTCTTTGAAAGATATGTGTATGGTCTCCTCTACAATCTAAGTCTTCTTGTTGCATACACTATAAGATTTAGACATAGAAGAGTATCCTAGGAACACATCAAGATCAAACTTAGGATGAAACTTTGACAGGCTGTCCTTAGTGTTAAATAAATAATATTCCAATCCAAATATATGGAAATAAGAAATGTTAAGTTTCCTTCCTTTCCAAAATTTATTGGGCACCTTCTTGATTATTGGCCTTAAGAAAACATGACTTTGAATGTAGCATGTAGTGTTAACTGCTTCTGCCTAAAATCTTTTTGAACACCCACTTTTTAAAAGCATGGTTTTGGCCATTTCTTGTAAAGATATGTTCTTTCTTTCAACAACCCCATTTTGTTGAGGAGTTTTAGGAAAAAAGAAATTATGAGGAATGGCATTTTCATTGCAAAAATTTTCAAGAACATGATTTTCAAATTCACTACCATGATCTGATCTAATGGATAAAATACAAAAACTTTTTTCATTTTGAACTCTTTTTTAAAACACTTTGAAGGCCTCACAAGCTTCGTCCATATGGATTAGGAATATAACCCATGTGAATCTTGAAAAGTCATCAACTATGACCAAACCATACTTCTTACTACCTAGACTAGCAATTCTAATTGGTCCAAAAAGATGTAAAAGCTCAAGTGGTCTAATAGTTAACAATACATTCTTACTATGGAAAGAACTCTAAGTCTGTTTATGCCTTTAGCAGAACTCACAAGTTGAGTCATTGCCAAAACTAATCTTGGGTAAACCTTTAACAAGCTCTTTTTGAAAAATCTCAGCGATTAATGTCATATGAGCATGACCAAGTTTCTTATGCCACATCCACTACATACATCCACAATGGATGCTAAGCATTTTACATTTTGATCTAAAAGGTCATCTAGATATAATACATAAGTATTATCACGCCTTTTAGCAGTAAGAATGATCTTATTTGATGTGGAGTCTTTTATAATGCAATAAGAAGGTTCAAATACAACTCTGTAGCCTTGGTCACAAAACTAACTAATGCTTAAAAGGTTGTGAGTTAATCCTTCTATTAACATAATATCAGTAATCAAGTCAGAGTTGTTCTTATCAACATTACCTATACCAATGATCTTTGACTTGATACCATCAATAAACTTCAAAACTCCTCCATCTTTAAGTCTGAAGTTTCTGAACCAAGACCTATTCCCAATCAAATGTCTGGAACAACTATTGTCCAAATACCACTTCATCCCCTTCTGATGATGTGATTTAAGATACACCTACATCAGAAGCAACATTCACTTTAGGTACCCACCTCTTTTTGGTTTCTTTTGGGTTAGTAGCCTTTTTAGGTTTTTTCACCTTCTATCTCTTTGCTTTTTTTTCTTGAAAAGCAATTTTCAGAAGAGTGTCCCTTCTTAAAATATTAAATACAAGTAGGAACTTTGCTTTGAGAATTTTTGGATAAGTTTTCATCTTCTTTCTTCTCATACCCAAGTCTCATCTTATCAAGTTACTACCAAGCATCAAATCCAGATTCTTGGAGCCATTTACCATATTCTTAATATCAAATTTGAGAAGCTTAACTATTTTTGAAGTTCAAAAACATTAGAAGATGTGTTCTGAGTAGATTTAGAAACTTCAGTTTTTAAAGCATTTACATCCTTTTAGAAAAGGGTGTTTTCTTTCAAAAGTTCATCTTTATCGTGCCTTAACTTCTCATTCTCAGTCTTAAGGTTTTCAAAATGCAAGGATAGTTTTTGAAAACATTTCTTCAAAGAAGCATAATGAGAAAAAGAGTGTTTGAGAATCATCCAAAAGCTCATCATAAGCTTTTTGAAGATCATCATAATAGAGTTCAGGCATAGAATCTATTACGTTAGTATCTTCGTCAGAGATATATCTGCCATGAAGTAGAAATTTGTAACTATTTCCACTTCTTTTTGAGATTCTACACCCTCTTGTCCCTCATCCAAATCTTTCCATGTTGACATCATGGCCTTTTTCTTAGGTCCTTTTCTTGGAACTCTTCTTCAACTTTGGACATTCTGATCTCAAGTGTCAGGCTCCTTGCATTCAAAGTAGATGATTTTTCTCTACTTGGCCTTTTCCTTTTTGTCCTTTTTGGGCACAAATCCTTTCTTTTTCTTCCTTCTGATCCAGGCCTTAGAAATCCTTTCAACTAGATGAGCAATCTCATCTTTCTCATCATCCAAAGGTTCTTCTTTTTCTTTATCTGATTCTTTTGAATCCTTCATAGCCTTAGAAGAACTAGATCTTCTATGAATGGATTTTAAGGCAATAGACTTGCCTCTTCTGTTTGTTTCCCCAAAAACTTCGTTCAGCTCAATCTCATGAGTTTTTAAAGACCTAATGAGAGCATCAAGACTGAGCACATTCAAGTCCTTGGCTTCTTGAATGACTATCACTTTAGGGCGCCAAGCTTTAGATAGACTTCTCAGGATTTTCCTCACTATTTTAGCATTGGTGTATCTTTTGCCCAATGCTTTCAACTGATTTATGATGTGCATAATGGTTATTTCATCAATGTTTTCATGGTCTAACATTTTAAACATCTCATATTGATATACCAACATGATGATCTTTGTTTCTTTTACTCATTGAATCTGTTCATGGAGAGTTTGGAGTCTATCCCAAATCCCTTTCATTAAGTCACATGAGATGATCTTATTTTACTTAAAGCACAAGTGAGAATATTTGGCATTTGCATTCATCTGCACCTTGGCTTAGTGCTAGTCAGTCCAAAGATTTCTAGGAATCACTCTAACCACAACTGGTAAGGACTAATTTGGATTGGCAACCACATGAGGCATAAGTTGCTCAATGGTTGGAACATAATCTCCATTTTCAATAATCTCCCATATGTCTATACTAGTAAACTCAATGAAGAATCTCATTCTATCTTTCTAATAGGGTTAATCTTCTATATTGAAGTATGGAAGATGGTTGATGAAGTGTCCTTCAACAATGTGATTAATCTATTGTGCCATTTCTTAAGGTCTTTACCCTCTGTGATCGATAGGAAGCTTAATCCCAGAGGTCGAGTTCTGATGCCAATTGAAGGTGGAAGTAGAATGAAAAGGGGGGGTTAAATCATACTTCATAAAAATTTTTCGTTCCTGAAACTTTAAACAAACTTACTCAAGTCTCTGAACTTGGAATATAGAAACGTTTTGAATTGAAAACAAAAGTTATTGTAATCATAATAACTTTGTTAGGCAGTGAATAAAATAACTGCACAAAACATCAAAACTATAAAGTGTAATAAGGATAGAAGATCACACAAAAGAATTTTTTATACTAGTTCAGCCAAACCACTTGCCTATGTCCAATCCCTAACAAATTAGTTGATATTTTATGAACTTGAGTATTCTTTTGTTCAAGCTTCTCTAAGCTTACAACCGTGTAGTTTCTACAAAGCCTCTTCAAGCTAAAAAATTGAGTAGTATTGACCTAGCCTCTCCAAGCTATAACAAATGAGTAGGATTTTATCCTAGCCTCTCAAAGCTTACAATGACCATTGCTGGGTCAAGTTACAATGATAAGTTTGAAAGATTTGTGTTTGAACAATACTCATACTAAATCACTCAAAGTTATATGAAACCATTAAGTTTAGTGTGTAATGACTTCATAATAATCTCACTAAGAGGGTTTTGGCTATTACAAAGCGAATGAGAAGATTTTCTTCATAAAACTTTCTGGATGATCAGAAGGTTGAGAAAGATGAAAGCATAATAATATTCAAATACACAGAGTTCCAACTACTTTTCCATCATCTTCAAGGCTTATATAGACTTCAAAATCTAGCCGTTGAGACTTAAGAACTTGAGCCCAAAGCTTTTCAATCCACTGGTCTAAGACTGGAGAGAGAAGTAGGTTGTTTTCTTACATAACAAGCAAGTACATCACTAAAGAAGAAAATTAGCTATTTGGGTCCATCGGCTTTTCAGAGTTATCTACGCTTCTTTTGGATCTTGTCATGTGAAGTTTGACCTTTAGGTATAACACCCTAATAGTTCCATTCTATGCTTAAGTCATATTGTGGAATTACTAGTTGTTACTTTTGCTCGTGGAACAAACATTACCTTTTTGAAATTACTTTACCTGAAAATGGGGGTTAATTTTTTTTTATCAATAATCAAATAAACTGTTTGAAAATGAGCGCATCGTGAACGTGTAATACAAATGTCACTATCTTATACATACATCGCATTTAACATAAGTAGAAGCAATAAGAATAACCACAATCTTAGAAAAAGATAACATTTATTCCACGGCTATTCATAATAACATAATAATAGTCATACTAGAGTCATACATAAGATAATAATGGGTTCGATATCTACTGTCGGCCCTACACAAGAAACCTATCAAATACATGATAAAAGGAAATATCTCAGAAAACCCTACTAGCCCAGCATGCCATACAACAGAATAATAACCCTATAACTACAACCAAAAGGGGCTATCCTCGTGCCTAGCTCCGCATGCAATCATCACATCACGCATCAGACGGGAGGAAACTGTTCCCATATCCATCGGGAGAAACACCACCACATCCTCCTCCTTGAGCATGCCTTCGTCCATGGGGCACAGCACGGGTACGATTGAACCCACATCCGCAAACCGAGAGTAAAGCTAGGCCAGCAGATGAAGCAGAAGAATCGGAAGATAGACGAATCACTAAAGGTTACGACGAACCCGAGCGGTGAGATCCCCCAAAATGAGTTAGATAGAAGGGCTCAAAGGGTCAGTCTCCACATGGTAGCTCGGATAAGATAGCTCCAAGGGATCAAAATCCAATGAAATAGTCGGAGTCAAATGGGTATCCAAGTCAATCTCATCATTATCAGTGGGGTATCTCGATGGCTAAAAGTAAGGGCGGATGTCATCCATAATAACCTTGCCAAATGGCTGATAAGGTCGAAAAAATGGGCTCATCACGAGAGTCTGAAACTGGCGATCATGGAAGATGTAGACCCTCATTGCTGCGTTTGCAGACAGCACGGAGGTGTTCAGCATTGGGTCAAAGCGCCAATGCTACACCAGGAGCTCAACGTGGATCACCACCATGCCCGACGTCAACATCCTCTGAAGATGACACAGAAACATAGGAGTGAGAAATACTAGATTTTTTAGTAGGATCGCAACTAGACAAACATTGTGTCATCGTCATCGTCCCAGCCACTTCAGGTATAATTATAAAAATAGTGAACAAATATAAGTTCAATTTTAATGGTTTGGAAAACTTAAACCCCAAGGTGGGTTGCTTTTAAACATAACATTATAACTACATCATTATAACTAACATACCTACTGAAACATAGAATAAACATTCATAATGCAAATGGACAACATAAATACATGCAAAGACATGCATCATCATAAACTTAACTATGGTTATACTTTGTCTTTACTTTCGTTTTTGGCACGTGCTTAACATTCTTTACTTTCCTTTGAAATAGACTGCTTTTGGACATGAGCTCATTCCGTGACCATTATCATGCAGTACTAAGCCGATATTGGTTAACCCTCAATTGGAGGGTCCTGCATGTCACCCTTGCCTCCCTCATAGAGGTTCCTTGTGGATCACTGTCTTTCACTTCCCAGAAGTGATCGAGGGGTCATACTCATGGTTTCTTTTCTTATCATTATACTTTACATGCATAGTACTTCTTTGACTAGACGCAATGATATGACTAAGTCCATAATTTTGATGGAAATCCGACAGCATAACGGCTAGACTAGAGCTTCTCCCAAAATGCCAATCATAAGCTTTCAACAAACATTTTATCATAACACAATAATCAATCAATCATGAGACAAAGCTCAATCAAACTCATCATTCATCTTGCCAAATGGCATCATACATTCATACCCTAAAAGGGGGTTTATAGTTGTATTATTCTTTGTGAAGAATACTATGAATCATCATATGATTTCTCGTGGTTGCCTATGAGAGAATCACATAGTTAATATATGTGTATGTGATTTTTTAGTTACTTAGCTCTCATATGAAATTATTCTTTACTTTAGTTTATGTCTTATGGAACACTTATTCAAATTAATTAAGTTAAATGATTGTTTCCTTTCCTTGAGATAGTGTCCTTAGTGATTCCTAGGTTTATGGTATGCTCAGAGGCCCTAATCATACTTCTGTTCCCAAGGAGTTCGAGATCCCTCTAATCTTTAGGTCATGACAATGCATAATGACATCATGAACCCAACAACACCATATTCACTAATCACCAAGGGTGATTTTTAACTTAACCAAGTGACAAAGTTTCAAACTTTTATCACTAACACAACAAGGTCTTACCTTAAGTATCATAAAAGTTATCATTCTTTATAAAGTAGTCATAAAGTTTTATTCTTTATGAAAGTAAGTGCCTTAAAAATTAAGCTCTTATCTTAAAGATTAGATCTTTATGTAATAATGATACAAGTTATTAGCTTTTTAACTAAAAAGTCCTATTTTTTATGAAAGTTGACTCCTTTAATTATTCTAAGACCATCAAGATCTCAACTTTATGCCTTAAAGTTGTCTCTACATTAAAAAGGTTCCTACTTTATCAACTAGTGATATAAGACATTAGCTTTAAAGTTATAAAGTCTTGATCTTTATAAAAGTTAACACCTTTAAATATTGTTCTGATTCAAGATCTAAACTTATGTACTTATGTTACAAAACAACACTTTTATGACTTAAAGGTTTCATTCGTGACTAAAGTTTGAAACTTTATGAAAGATCTTGTCTTCAAAACAAAACAAAATAAGACTTTATGAAAGCTTAAAAGTTGCGCCACTTTTAAGGAATCAAGAAGCAAACTTTTCAAAGTTTTAAGCTTTCATGATGTTCATAAACTTATCAAATCATGAAAAGCATGTAAAGATAAAAACTTTTCTAATGATAAACTCATCATAAGAAAAAGAACAACTTTAAGCAAGATGCCACCAAGAACATCAAGAGCATTCAAGAATAAAAACATGAACATATTTTTTCAAAAGTAGAAACATCAAGAATACTTGAAGAACAACAAGAACATATTTTTGCCAAAAATGGAAACTTTTGCTTAAGAAGAGCATGAATGATCTTCTCAAGTTTTCACTTAAAGATCTTGGTCATGAAAAGAATCAAGCTTCAAGCTTGCTTGAGTAAACAAAATAAAAAGATGAAGATCACTACCTTTCTTAGAAATGGTGCAAAAACTAGAGAAGAAGAAGAAGATGATGGTGGTTCCTTTCCTTGAAGGTGGTGGTAGTTTGGCTTGGTGGAAGGAGAAGCTCTTGAGATCTTGTGAAAATAGAGGTTGAAGTGTTTAGTCTTGTCTCCAAAGACCCAAAGATGAGGTCTTTGAAGGGCTAAGTGAGTGGTTTTGGTGGTGGTAGTGAAGAAAGGAAGAAGAAGAAGATGAAGAGAGAATTTTAGAGAGAAGTTGAGGAGTAGGAATCTTAGAGAGAGAATAGAAGTTGAAAAATGAAAATTGTGTGTGTGTGTGTATGTGTGTTGTGCGTGGCCGTAAGTTGTATGGAGAAATAGAGGAAGATATTTTCTTAATTTTGTGTTAACTGAGGTTTAGGGGGACAAAATGGATGATGAGGGAGCAAAGCATATACTAACTCTTACATAAAGCACTCTTGTCTCATGCTTTATGCTTTTATGACATCATTTTTTACTTTATTGTCTAGTTGACTAAATTTGAATTTAATCATGTGATTAAGTGCTCATACAACTTAATTAAGATGATTAAGCAAGGATTAGTGATTAACACACAAGAACATGATTAATAAAAATTAATATTGCGATTAAGCTTAATTAACCTCAATTAAACTCAATTAAGCTAATTAAGAGTGATTAGTGCTTAATTAAGCTATAAAGGCTTTGACTTGCTTAATTAGAGATTATTTAATCTTAATTAAGTGTTCTCTTGACTTTTCTCAACCGAGTTAACTCATAAGCTCTTCGTTAACCCCTTAATTAAGTCTTAATTTCATAATTTCTCATTAAGTGCCTAATTACTCAAGGTTACTGAGGTAATTTAATACGACAAGAAATTGAGGATGTTACACTGGGAATGATCCATGAATCATGCAAAGCAAACTTTGAAAGTGAGGCACTTCATGAAGATCATCTTTCTGAATATCACCCTTCTAATCAAAGTCTTCTGGAAAAAATCATCCTTATGATGTGCTTAGGATCCTTCTAATAGCTTGGTATCCTTTTGATGGTATAAATACATCCTTCTAATGCTTTCAATATGCTTTTTTGCGAGAGAGAATTTTATAATCATAGAATCCTTTTCAGAAAAGGTTCTTTCCTTGGGATATATATATATGTATATATGAGATATATAAGAACTTTTAAAGAAATTGTTTAATGAAGAAAATTCATATTTTATACTTATTTAGCCAAACCACTAGCCTATGTCTGGTCCCCAACAAACTGGTTGAGATTTATAGCCACAAGTAGTCTTTAGTACAAGCTTATCCAAGCTTACAACCAAGTAGTCTTTCCTAGCCTCTACAAGCTAATCAAATAGAGTAGTATTTTATCCTAGCCTCTTCAAGCTAATAATGACCACTAATAAGTCAAGTTACAAAGATTGATTTGAAGGTTAGTGTTTGAACAACACTCACACTAAATCACTCAAGGTGTATGAACCTATTAAGTTCAGTGTGGAATGATCTCATTAGGAGTATATTGGCTATTACAAAGTAAATGAGAAGATTTTCTTCACGAAAAGTTACAACAAGTAACTTTCTAGATGTCTAGAAGGTTGAGAGAGATGAAAGCTTGATAGGATATTCGAATGCATAGAGTTCTAACTACTTCTTCATCATCTTCAAAGTTTATATAGACTTCAAAATCTAGCCGTTGAGACTTCAGAACTTGAGTCAAGAGCCTTTTGATCCACTAGTCTAAGATTGGAGAAAGAAATAAGCTGCTTTCTTTCCCAACAAGTAAGTCCATCACCAAAGAAGAAAACTAGTCGTTTGGGTCCACTAGCTTTTTAGAGTTGTTAGCACTTCTTTTGGATCTTATCTTATCAAGTTTGACCTTTAGAAATGATCCATGAATCCTACAAAGTAAGCTTTGAAAGTGAGGTACTTCATGAAGATCATCTTTATAAAAATAACCCTTCTAGTCAAAGCCTTTTGGATAGATCATCCTTGTGATGTACTCATGAACCTTCTAATGGCTTGATATTCTTCTGATGACATAGATACATCCTTTTGATGCTTTTGATATGCCTTTTTTATAAGAGAATTTCTTAGAATCATAGACTTGCTTGTGAAAAAGTTCTTTCCTTAGGATCATATATACGACATATATAAGAACTTTTTAGTGAATTTATTTAATGAAGGAAAATCATATGATTCAATTCTTATCATCGTGCATATATTGTGATCTAGTGCAAATGAGAACAAACACTTAAACAAACCATTAGTCCACACAAAAGATTTTATTAAGAATTGATTTATTATCCATCAAAACTCTTAGCTCGATATAACTTAAACCACTTAGTGGCTTGTGAAAGGTATTGGAGCTTCATCTTCTTCCTTCCAAGAACACTTGGATTCCTTGCTAAGAACTTAGATGTTAGGTGCTTCCTTCCACTTTCTCTAAAATTAGGATTCCTCTTGAGTATGATAGTATGTATGTGTATGTAAGTGTATAAAGCCCCTTCTTAGCCTCTAATCTCCTTTATTTAAATCAGAGATTAGGGTTAAGAGAATGTTCTCTTTATATTCTGATGTTGGGTGCAGTCTAGGGTGAGTACAATGGGTCCAATTAACTTTTGGTTGTATCCCAATTAGGTTAGAAAAGCCCAATTCACATTCTGGTACTGACTCAAATCTAGACCGTCACTTTTCAAGTATTGTAGTGATCTCTATGATCAGAATTAGCCCCTGTAGAAGATTAAGTTAGCTTTTAAACACCATAAGAATCGTGTCAATCGGACTTCTGTAGCTCGAGATATTGGTGAAATACTAAGCAAAGGTCAGGCTAAATAGCATCTAGATAGATTTGCTCTTTAAACTTGCAATAGATTTTTCTTCTAGAATTCTTTCTGAATCGTAATTAGTTATCAACAATAAAGTTGGAGATCTTCTTCTTATCTTTTTAGATCATCCAAACTTATCCAAATCCGATTCATGTAGAAGATATACAAATTTTCATCATAAGCACTTTCTCAGAATCTTCTGGATTTGGTCCCAAGATAATCCAATTAATGCTACAAATTCCTTTCCTTGCAAGCTAAGCTAAAATCAGCCATAAAATCCATCAAATAACCAAATATTCACCAAATAAACATTCATTCTCAATATTTATAAGAAATCAAATTATTACATAATTCTACTTAAAAATTCAATAAATCTATACAAAATCAGCTCAAATATATTCAAATCTTAACAATAATTATGTGTACTTTTACACTCATTAAAGCCCTAAACCAATTTGCATTAATTCCATGAAAATTAAAGAGTTTGAAATTCAAAACATGGGCTTTAAAGATGCAATTATGGTCAAGAAAATCTAACAATATATAGTATGATCTCATGCAATTCTAGTGTCGAAAATTTTCCTTTAATGATATCTATTAAAAAAGCTCAAAGCAATTTGTTTCAATTCAAACTACATCAATAAATTCAAAATAAATTATATGTTTCAAAATTGTAACTTTGATCACGAAATTCTCACACCATACAACAAAATAGAATATGATTCAAGTCTCATTTAATTCAAATAATTATGCTCTATAGAGGGCCTTGAAATCAAGATATTTCAAACAAATGAAGATATTTCAAGAATCCAACTAATTATTATTTTTTGTGTGAATAAATAATAATCCCAAGATCTAAATCCTAATAAGCAATTATTAATTTATTAGGTCTTGAAATCATATATGGAGACTTTGATGTCACGTGCAAGAAATTTAGGATTTAATATGTGATTTTACAATACCAAAAGTAAATTAAAGGCGATAAATTGCTTACCCATTTGGCAATGATTGGTTGAAGGATCTTCCCCGAGACTACATCTTACACTCCATGCTCCAAATCAAGATTGTGACTTTCAATGGGTAGAACACTACATTATGAAGTAAAGGAAAGACCTAGCCATGAATATCTAGTTGCCAACCCTAGTGAACTCTCCCATCACAAGCCACTAAGGTTCCTGACCTAGATTAAGCCACCTAACATATAAGCCTAATAAGGTGTAATAAGCTTGAAGAAATTAAGTAGATCACCCTAGCCTACCCTAATTCCTAAATGGATTGTCCATAGTCCCATTTCTATAAAACTCAAAACATCAATTAGTGGTTGTCTATAATGAAAAATTTCTTACATTAACCAAGTAAATTCATGTTTTGCTTATTTGAGTATTAAAAACTATATTAAGTACTTACTTATTTTATCATTTAAAATGAAGGTATAATGTGTAATATAACTTTGGCGGACATAGATGCATCTTTTCTATGGTCTATGAGTTATCTCTTGTTTATTTTGTCTTTTTTATTGTTGAATGAAAATAGCATATTGTTGGTATTAGCTGTTAGCTTCAATGCCTCTCAAAAGCTATTCCGAGGCTATGAACCAAATTATTTTTTTAAGGTTTTGATGAATATCAAATTAGAATACAAGCAAATCTTTTTGACTATGAAAAGGCTAATTCGAATAACAAATTCTTCTGTGAAAATGAATTTCAACAAATAGCATAAGCACTCAAAAAGCCTTCAAAGCATCATTATCCATAGCTTTATACTATAATATGCTTTATGCTTTCTGTTTCTTGAGCTATTTTGTTTAGAAAGAAAAAAGAAGAATTTCATCAGAAGGTTGAAGCCACACTTCAGAAAGGAAAGACGAGCCTAGAAAGCAAAATTCTGCCAATCTAGAAAGATGACTCTGTCCAGAGGGATGACCCTATCCAAAAGGGAGCGCACCAGAAACATACTTCTCATGTGTGTTATACCTTCAAAGCTTCCTCAGCACGATTCATAGAAAAATTCAAAAAGTTAAAAGGGTGATTTGACAAGACGTAGAAGGAGTGTTGACAAGTCTGTATAATTGGTATATCAACAAACGGCTACTTTTCTATCTCTACACAAGCTTCGAAGAATGAGAAAAAAGAAAAACTATTGCTTCTCTGTCCAATCCTAGACTAGCAGTCCAAAAAGAACTTCAAAAGTCAAGAACTGCAAACTTCAACAGATATATTTCAATGTCCATAAAAGGCTGGATATCAAAGAAAGAATGGTTATAACAACTGAATATCTTCTTCGCTTGTAGAGCTTCATTGTCAACTTTATCAACCTTCTGAACCTCCAGAAAGTTACTCATTGTAACTTTTGTTAAATAGAAAAATCTTCTCTTCTGCTTTGTATTTGATAAGATTCTCTCTTTGAGAATTTAGAGATGCCACACATATTGAGAAAATACTGTTGATCCTTTGTAAAGAGAGTTAGTGTAAGCGTTCACAAATTGTCTTCAAAGCTCAAAACTTGTACACAGACCCAGTAGTGGTCAGATAGAGCTTGAAGAAGCTAAGAAAAAGAATACTCGAGTTAAAGCTTGGAGAGACTTGAGAAAAGACTACTCTGTTGTAAGAAGCTTGGAGAAGGTTAAACAAAGAATACTCAAGTTTTTATAAAATCTCAACAAAGAGTTGGGGACTGGAAGTAGGTAAGTCGTTGGCCGAACCGATATAAAAATTTCTTGTGTGTTTCTTCCACAGCTCCTTAGCTTTTTAGCTTGATCACATAAGTTATACTATCTTCATTTTTAACTTCAATTTGTTCATCATCTTAAATAATTTAAGCATATAAGGATTTATTAACTAACATAAAGCTTCCGTAGTCCAAGTCGAGGACTTAAGATGGATTTTTACTTTCAGCTTTTTAGGGTACTCTTAAGTTTGAAACAACACGATTCAACCCCCTTATCATGTTATCTCTTCTAACAATTGGCATCAAAGCCTAACTCTAGGGTTAAGCTTCCTAACGGTTGCAGAGGTTAAAGATCCTGTCAAGTGGTACAGCAAATTCATCACATCGCAGAGGCCACACCAAATATTGTCCTCCTTATTTCAGTGGTGAAGTACTAGAAGGATAGAACGAGACTCTTCATTGACTCTACGAGTCTGATATATGGGAAATAATAGAGAATAGTGACTATGTACCCACTGTGGAACAACTAGCACCATAAGTAGTAGCTGATCCAGAACATCCTCCACCAGTTGTAGTCAGAATCATTCCTAGAAATGAATGGACTGATCAATACAAAATAAAAATTCAAATGAATGCCAAGGCAAAATACTTGCTCATGTGTGCCTTGAACAAAAGCGAATATGACAAAATTATATCCTGTGATTCTGGCAAAGAAATCCGGGATAGACCTCAAGTGCTTCATGAAGGAACATATCAAGTTAAAGAAATGAAAATCAGCATGCTAGTTCATAAATATGAAATGTTCAATATGCTAGAGCATGAGAATATTGATGAAATGACTTCCAGATTTATGCATATCATAAATTAGCTGAAAGCTTTGGGTAAAAGGTACTCAAATACAGATATGGTAAGAAAGATCCTAAGGAGTCTTTCAAAGGCCTGGGTTCCCAAAGTTACTACCATCCAAGAAGCTAAAGATCTAAACATACTTAGCTTGGATGCCCTTATTAGGTCCTTAAAGACTCATGAGATTAAACTGAAGGAAATTTCTAAGAAATCTATCAAGAAGGAAAAATCAATTGCCCTTAAAACCACTGAGAAGAGATTCAGCTCCTCCAAAGCCATGAAGGTCTCAAAAGAATTGGATGAAAAAGAAGAAAATTCCTCTAATCCTGATTCTGATGATGAAAATGATGAAATAGCTCACCTGGCGAGAAGAATCTCAAAAGCATGACTTAAAAGGAAAAAAAAAAAAAAGAATTTTACTCCAAAAAGGGACAAGAAAAGCAAAGTCAAAGTAGATGAAATAATATGCTGATTGCAAGGAACTAGGACACATCAAATCAGAATGTCCCAGACTGAAGAAAGCTGGAAAAAAAATGACTCTAAAGAAAAAGGCTATGATAGCCACATGGGAAGATTTAGATGGAAAGCAAGAAAATGATGAATCTCAAAAGGAAGAAGAGATTGTTGCGAACCTATATTTCATGGCTGTAGATGAAGAAACTGAGGTACATGAATCTGAACCTAAACTTACTTATGAAAACCTTCAAAAGGTATATGATGAACTTTTCGATGATTCCAAGTCTCTTGCTTCTCATTATGCATATTTGAGAAAAGATTTTCGAAAACTGATTCTAGAGTTTGAAAACCTCAAGACTGAGAATAAGAAGGTTGGGCATAAAGAGAACAAAGTGAAAAATGAAAATATTGCTCTTCAGAAGGAAGTAGTAGCCCTAAAAGGCAAAGTTTCTGAAACTCAAGCTAGGACATCTTTTGATGTTTCTGAGCTTCAAAAATTAGTCAAACTTCTCAAATCTAATCTTGAGAAAATGGTTAATAGCTTCAAAAATCTGGAATTGATGCTTAGTAGTCAGAAACCTTACCTTGATAAAATTGGTTTAGGCTATGAGAAGAAAGATGATGAAAAATCTTCTAAAGATCTTTCATGTTTGACTCCCACTTAGATCTACTGTTTTAAAAAGGGTCACACATCTATAAGATGCTTCTCCAGAAGGAAGGCAAAATGACAGATAGTGAAAATGCCAAGAAACTTGCTTAACCCAAAAGGAACCAAGAAGATATGGATACCTAAAGTCAAAACTGCTTCTAATGTAGGTATGCCTTAAATCAATTCAGCAAAAGGAAAAGAAATGGTATCTGGACAGTGGATGCTCCAGACACATGACCGGAAATAAATCCTGGTTCAGAAACCTCAGACCCAAGGATGGTGGAATAGTCAAATTTGCCAACAGAATCAAATCTAAAGTTGTTGTTACAAGTAATGTTGGTAAGAACAATTCCAACTTGATAAATGATGTTATGTTAGTAGAGGGATTAACTCACAATCTCTTGAGCATTGATCAATTTTGTGACCAAGGCTACAAAGTTGTGTTTGAATCCTCGCATTGTATTATTAAGGATTCAACAAATGACAAGGTTATTCTTACTGCTAAGAGGCATAACAATAAGTATGTGCTGTATCTAGATGACCTCCTAGATCAGAATATAAAATGCTTGGCTTCCTTTTTGGATGAAAAGTGGCTGTGACACAAAAAGTTTGGTCATGCTAATATGAAATTGACCTCTAAGATCTCTCAAAGAGAACTAGTCATAGGTTTGCTAGAAATTGATTTTGAAAATGATTCCTCGTGTGAATTCTGTCTCAAAGGCAAATAAACCAAAAGTTCTTTCCATGGCAAAAATGTAATTTCAACTACTAGACCACTTGAGCTTTTACATCTTGATCTCTTTGGACTAACTAGAACTGCCATCTAGGTGGCAAGAGATATGGCTTAGTCATTGTGGATGACTTTTCAAGATTTACGTAGGTTATGTTCTTGATCCATAAGGATGATGCTTTTGAGATCTTCAAATCCTTTTCACAAATAATTCAAAATGACAAAGTTATATCACTTCCATCAAATCAGATCATGATGGAGAATTTGAAAATCATGTTTTAAAAAATTTTTATAATGAAAATGGCTTTTCTCATAATTTCTCATATCCTGGAACTCCTCAACAAAATGGGGTAGTAAAAAGGAAGAATAGATCTCTGCAGGAAATGGCCATAATTATGCTTCTTGAAAGCAACTTATCAAAAGGTTTTTGGATAGAAGCAGTTAACACTGCCTACTATATTCAAAATCTATTTTCTTAAGGCCAATTCTCAATTAAACTGCCTATGAATTATGGAAAGGAAGAAAACCTAACATTTCCTACTTTCATATTTTTGGATCCAAATATTTTATACAAATACCAAGGACAAGCAGTCAATTTTTTATCCTAAATTTGATACTAGAATTTTTCTAGGATATTCTTTTGTTTCAAAAGCTTATACAATGTTCAACAAAAGGTCTCAATCTGTGGAAAAAACTATCCACATAAGCTTCATAGAAAAGAAAAATGATCTAAATCAGAAGTTTGCTAATCTGGAAGTGGAAATGGAAAATATGTCATTAAATGAAAACTCCCATGCTCAATAGAACTTTTAGATGACCACTAAAGATGATGATGAAAATGTTCCTGAAGTTCTCTCTTATCAACATGTTTTTGATGATGCTTCTGAAGAACCAGAAGGTACTCTTTTGAGGAGAAGATACACAGGTGTAAAAGACTTGAGAGCTATCTCTCAAAACTAGATTATTGGTGAATCTTCTCATGAAATTAGAATGAGATCCTCACTTAGAAATGATTCTAATCTTGCTCTTATCTCTGAGATTCAACCAGAAAATATTGAAGAAGTGTTAATGGATCAATACTGGATTGAAGCCATGAAAGAGGAGCTATCTTAGTTTCAGAAGAAAAAAGTCTGGACCCTAGTCCCACTGCCTAATGTAACATCCTCCCAAGTATGGTACTATGCTTAAGTCATAATACCTCACCTAAGAGTTGTTACTGTCACTTAATCGGACCTTGTCTGGCAGCAACCTTCGGCCACTTTCAATATTACTAGTCAACTTCGCCTTAGAGGGCCTTCTTTGAAACTTCTGAACTATTTGGTGATAACACGGAAATAAATATAGAAGTGAGAATTATAAATTCTCAGTAGGATTCATTAAACTACCATATGCTGTGTCATCGTTATTATCTCCAGCTACTTTGGTTTATTATAAAAAGGTGAACATGTTAATAGACTTTTCAGTTTTATAGTTCGAAAACATATTATCCGAAGCAGAGTTCACTTTAGTCGCCCACGTGATAAACAGAGATGAATTTTCAAACAATTAACTTATCAACATGAAGAACAAGTAATCATAATGTAACGATTCATAATAAGATACAGCACAATTGAGTAACATGTAGAGATGGCTGTAGATAACTTCTTGATGTGAGCCCTATCATCTACTTTTAGTTTTCTTTACTTTCTTTTTTTTGGCACACCTAGGTATTACATATCACCGTCCCTAGGGTGTGAGCTTAGACATGCCTCTAATTAGAGTGATCTCATTTTGACCATGTGCCTCTAATTCGGAGGGATCTCATCTAGCCACGTGCCTCCAAGTAGAGGGATCTTATTGTCATGTCACATGCCAGAGTATGATCGCCATGTCATACTCCATCGGAGTGTGATTGCCATGTCACATTTCTTAGGATGAGCTTCTCATGCTATATTCTAGAGTATGATCACCATGTCATACCCTATCAGGATGTGATCGCCATGTCACACTCCTTAGGAATATGGGACCTTCATCATATCTTTTAACTGCCTTCACAGGGAGGGACCCAAATAACTGCCTCTGAGTGAAGGGATTCATTTTCACATATTTAGATATATCTTCCTTTGCGCGCAAAGATGCCGTTTTTCATAAAAGGAATCATGATCATATCATCATGCAATATTTATATGCATTATAGTGCATTTATTTTTGAACACTCTTGCATTTAGAATTTCATATTCATAACTTAAATCTTCATAATATAAGCTATCATAACTTTATATGCTTTTGCCGAAAATTTGGGAGTATGACAGATCAAGTCCGCTTCCCTATGGATAGTGCTAGCCAGCTAGATATTCATTCATTCAGAAAAATCAATGCAAGGTATAGATGCTCCACTAATCAAATAAAGTTTCATAACCTTGATTTTGAATTAGTTTTCTGCCACTTCCTTTTGATTCTACCCAATTTTTGTAACTTAGGCCATAAATTCATTTTAACTCATTTACACCTAGATTTTGAATATATTGAAGTGTTCTATGTCTATTTTCTAACCTCTTTAGTCCCATCTAATTTTGATAAATGTAGCTCAAGTTATTTAAGTTCTATCTCGGCTGCCCTGTAGCTGGCTAGAATTACATACTCAAAAGTAAAAATTCACTAAAAATTGAAAACTAGTTTAAATAACACAAAATTTCTATCATATTAGAGTTAATAGGACAAGATTTCATTTATAATAAGTCCCATTTCATTTTCCTAAGTAAAGCTTGAGTTATACATTCTAAAATTTGACCCCTCTAGACTGCCCTATTTTAACCTAGTTTAGACTTAGGGCAACGTCATTAAACTACTGGGAGCAACTGGGATCGAATCTAACTCTAAAATTTTTATGGGATTTTTATCTATGTCTTAGCTTTCTAATGAAATTGGTTTCACTCAATTTGAAGGAGTATAGGGCAAGTTATGCCCCTCGAATTCCAATTTGCTTAGAATCAGGGTTAGAATTCTAGGGTAAATTTCAAAAATTCGTATCTCACTCAATACTAATTCAATGGACTTATAATTTATATGGTTGGAAAGCTCTAGGAGTCTAATTTCATATAAAAATAGGTTCATCAAATTTAAACAGCTGTAGGCAGATTCGTACACTCTGTTGTACAGACCGCCGTAGGTTTCCTTAATCTAATCCCTTCTATTTGCTTGTCATCGCTAGATAATCATCTAAAATTCAATTCAAACACAACAATCCAGCCATAAAACTTCATATAGGCTCATAATAACATTAAATACATGCCTCTAAATGAGTTCACAGCAACTCCAATTCACAAGAAAATTCAAAGAAAAGGTTGAATCCTACCTCAAATTAATGTAAAGACTGGCTAGATTTGAGTTTTGAGTGCAAGGGGTTGATGGAGGTTGAAGATGGAAAAAGAAGATGGAATGGATGAAGAAATGAAGGGGAAACCTTTGCTAAATGGGAAGTATCAAATTACTATGGGAGAGAAGGTGAGTTAGGTTAGTTTTGAATTTAAAGAGTGAAAGTGACATAAATGGTGGTAGGTGGAACTTGTGATGTTTGAGTCATGGTGTGGTTAGTGGCTTGGGTGGTGGCGACTTGGCCATTCCTCCCCTATCTAGTGGTCAAAATGGCGCCATCCTAAGGGGGTAAAGTAGTTGAGTTCTTAACCGTTGGATCTAGGGTTTGGAGTATTGAATTTGGTTAGTTCAGTTCTGACAATTTGAAAAATCGAATCTTTGTCGATTTCCTCCAAGTTGGCAAAACATTACAAATAGTTTTGTAAGATGTCTACATGTCTATTTTAATTTTTCTTAAGCTAATCTCTCTAAGTAATATCTAATTAACTCTTGATTAACCTTTAATTAATTTCTAATTAATCTTAAGGATTCAATAAAATCGAATAAATCGACTAACGACGTAAATTAAACGTTTTCAAAATTTAGAACCTCTCTATTTTCTATTTTCCATAGCTAATGGCATTTTCATAATTTTAAACAAGTCTGGGGCATCCCATATCATTTCACATGTGGACACCTCCATCGCTCGATTGGCCAAGAATTAGGTTTCTATATTTCCGCTATGTGGTTTTGCTTCATTTAAAACCTTGTTCTGCTAATTCAATTGATATAGGGACTAAATATCATTTTTAAAAAAGTTCAGGGGCAAGATTATGAATAACAAAAGTTCTTCCAAGGACATTTTTATCATTTCCTATTACGTTACATAGGGATGTTACACCTGAAGGACAATCTACCATTGGGACTAAATAGGTATTTAGAAACAAGCCTGATGAGGATGGAAAAGTTGTCAAAAACAAAGCAAAATTAGTGGCTCAAGGTTTCAGTAAGAAGGCATAGATTATGATGAGACTTTTGCTCCTGTAGTAAGATTGGAAGCCATCAAAATGTTATGCAACTTACAAAGGTTTTAAGTTATTTCAAATGGATGTGAAATCCGCTTTCTTCAACAGTTTCATATCTGAGGAGGTCTATGTTAATTAACCTCTTGGTTTTGAAAATAAAAACCTTCCTCAACATGTGTTTAAACTTTCAAAAGCTTTATATGGGTTAAAATAAGCTCCTAGAGCTTGGTATGATAGATTCAGCTCTTTTCTAATCAAAAATGATTTTATAGGAGGAAAAGTTGACACTAATTTGCTCATTCATCATGATTAAAAAAGATTTTTAGATTGTTCAAATTTATGTTGATGATATTATTTTTGAAGCAACTAATCAAAGTTTGTGCATGAATTTTTCTTATCTTATGCAAGGAGAATTTGAAATGAGCATGATGGAAGAACTAAAATTCTTCCTTGGACTACAAATCAAACAAGAGAAAGATGATATCTTGATTCATCAAGAAAAGTATGCTAAGGATTTGTTCAAAAAGTTTGATATGGACAAGGCTAAGAGCATTAGTACTCCTATGCATCCTTCTCAAATTTTAGAAGCTGATGAAGATAGTGAGAAAGTTTCTGAAACTCTCGATAGTGTTATGATTAGATCACTATTATATCTAACTGCTAGTAGACTTGACTTGCAATTAAGTGCTGCAATCTGTGCTCGATTTCAATCTAATCCAAAACATTCACACTTGAATGCTATTAAAAGAATTTTGAGATATTTAGTTGGTACTACTATCTCGGTCTGTAGTATGAGAAAGGTACTTCTTGTGATATTATAGGTTACTGTGATGCTAATTTTACTGGAGACAGAGTTGAATGAAAAAGCACTGGTGATTGCTATTGCTTTCTTGGAAAATCATTGATAACATAGTCAAGCAAGAAGCAAAACACTATTGCTCTTTCAACTACAGAAGATGAATATGTATCTGCTGTAAATTGCAGTAACTAGATTCTGTGGATCAAGCAACAAGTAGAGGATTTGAACTTGAGGTATAGCAAAATTTCTATCCTTTGTGACAATACAAGTGCTATAAATCTCACCAAGAATCCCATTCAGCATTCTAGATCTAAGCACATTGACATAAAGCATCATTTCATAAGAGATCATGTTCAGAAATGAGATATTGAGCTAAAGTTTATTCATACTGAAAGAAAAGTTGCTAACATTTTTACGAAACCCTTAGCAAAAGATCAGTTCTCCAGAATAAGGAACTTTCTGAATATGATCAAGTTTTGATCATTTACATGCATTACATCTGAATACTCTCTCTCTTGAGCTAAAGTAAAAGTTGAGATTGCCACATCTTAATGGGGTTTGCTTCCTGGAAAATTATTCTTCTTCATCAAAATTGCTTCAGAAAGGTCATATCAAGAGAAACCTAAAAAGTTTGTTTAGAATATATTCTCTCACGACTCAAAAAGATTGATTCAAAAAAAGGTGAAGATGAAAATGAGGAGAAAAATAGCTTCAAAATGTTGGATTAATTTTCTCATGGCTCTGACTACTCATTCCTCCAGAAAGATGGTTATAGACTCTAAGAAGTGTGGTTTTTGGATAAAAGAAACGATTTTGTTACGTGCGTCGCTTGGATAATCATCCACTATCCCATGATGACCATTATTTAACTAAGTAGGAAATTCCAAAAGACATGCCTACTCTGAAAACGACAGCATTTTACTCAAAAACTGCTCACATACTTTAACCATTGGTTTCCCTCATTAACCATTACCCATCATATCAACCTTTCATCTCACAATTCTCAGAAAAAAACCTTTCAGTATTCTTCATCCTCTCCACTTCAAAACATTCAAACCCTCATTACATTTTCAATACACCTAACCCAAACACACTCTGTCCTTCACCTCCAATTGCCTATCTCATCTGTTTATCATGACTAAGAAAGGAGACTACAATGTTCTTTACATGTTTGATGACGATGAAATGCAGACTAGATTTCATAGGTAGTTCTTTATATGGCTTATCGCTTTTGGAAGAAGTTTTGAGTTGGAGAACTTCTCAACCTTTCCCCAGATTGCAGAAGTGTTCGATTTCCAAGGATGGAACAATTTCTTGAATATTTTTGAAGATTCTACACTAGAGTTGTTGCCACTTTCTACAGCACCCTCATGCCTGTTGATGAAGACAACACTTCTTTGAGGAGCATCATAGGGAGCTTTAAGATCTAAGTACTTCCCTCTGATCTTACTCATATCACCAATACTCCAAATGAAGGGGTTATATACACAGGTGGTTCAAGATGGTGGGACTAGCTTGAAGCCATAGAGGAAGATGTCTCTAAAGTCCTTACTAGAAGAAGAGACATGCAAGTAAGAAATATTCGCACTTCCTCTCTTATCTTGAATGTTAGAGCAATTTACTCTGTTGTCCAACACACAGTGCTTCCAAGGATGGGAAACACTGATATCATGACTGAGGTAGACCAAATGGTCATGTTTTACATCATGACTAGAAGAACGATTAATCTGGTTTGGTTAATCTTGGACTACAGGCTCTCTGCTGCGGATGATGCTAAAAGGAGTCATGCAGCTTTGTCCTATGGCATGCTCCTAACCCGTGTCTTCCAAAGAGCCCAACTTCTTGTTGAAGGACATAGAAGGATGAGAAATGCCTTGCCACCACCATGAAAACCTTCTCTGCTATGGGTCTAAAATCCCAAGGTCTTGAGTAGTTAGAAAAGAAAGAGAAGAAAGAGGAAAAGAAGAAGAAGAATGAGGAAGAAGGAGAAAAAAAAAAAGGAGAAGGAGATGAAAAGAAAATTAACCACCTTCAGAAGGATGTTTCTAAACCTTTTGAAGAAAAAAGATCCAAGAAAAGGCATGAGGGAGATTTCTCACCTATTTCTAAGGAGAAGAGAGTCGATAAGAGGAGATTGATGAAACTTGCTGAAGAATCCTCCTCCTCCTCTTGTGCAAGAGATAATACCTCAGCCATTATTGTGTAGTCTGTGAACATTGTTACACCAACAAAACCTGCAACAAGATCCTCCAGAGAAAGAGTAAAAGGAATTGTAATCAGGGAACAACCTCCTCGTGAACAACCAAAGCAACCTAAAACTGAAGCTTCAGATAAAGATGAGGACACTAAAACCAGAAGGAAAGGGAATAAGCTCGTGAAAAAAGTCCCTGCACAACCCTCTGATGAAACTCCTCCTACTACTACAAGAAGAGCTTTACAAGGAGTAGCTCAAAACAAGCTGAGAATAGAAGCATGGCTACAAAGGCAAAAAGATAAAGCTTCTGAAGTTGTGGCTCAGTCAGAAGAACAAGGAGCTCATCAACCGCTTTGGAAGTGGAACAAGACTTCATTATCATTGAAGAATTCAATCCACTTTCCAAAATGAGGATAGTGATCCTACCTTTTGAGGAACCATCAAGAAACCAGCACAGCCTTCTCTACCAAAGAAGTCTGCTCCAAAAAGATCAGAACATAACAAAAATCTTGTTCTAGTAGCAGAACCAAAAACTAAAGCAGTTGTTGTTGAATCTCTGCTTATTCCTTTGAGCACTCCAATGCCTCATCCAGCCACTACCTTTGAACCTCAAGAAGCTCCTGCCACTCCTGTCATAGCTTAGACCTTGCTGTTGTTCACCTCCACACCTAGATTTCACAAAACAACTTCTCCTGTTGTATCTGAGCCCCAACACTACACAACAAATCACTATCAGCACACTGAAAAGTTCCCTTCTAAAGAACCTTCATCTGTTGAAGTGTTTCCAAATGCTGCTAACATTCAAATGGATCTACTCCTTGTGAACACCATATTTTGTCCGAGACAAAAAAAAAATAATAAAAAAATAAAATAAAATAAAATAAAAATAAAAAATAAAATAAAGAGAAAGGAAAAAGGAAAGAAAGCTGGCCCATTTACCTTTTGGAATAAGAAAATAGCCCAATTATGAAATGTTTTAACAAAAAAAAACAAAAAAAAAACAAAAAATAATAATAAAATAATAATAATTAAAAAAAAATCAAAAATCAAATCAGAATAAATAAAGTTAAATTTGGGTGAATCTCTTAATTTTGGCATTTGTATCCAAATCAGATCAAATCGCCAATCATCATTAAGGCCGAATTTTCAATTAGGATCAGTCAAATTTAATGGCAATTGATGCCTCCAACACTTATAAATAGATCCAATGTTGAGAGGTAAAAGGGGCTCTTTTTTTTTTTTTGGAGGAAACGGCCGTAGAACTCAGGAGGAAGATTGTGAAGTCCATTTTGAATTTGATATTTCTCATCCATTGAAGTATTTGTGGTAAATCTCTTTCTCATTTTGCATAAACTAGTTTCATTCCTTTCAATAGAGCACATTGTCACCCTAATATTTTCATTCAATACAAGCACACACGGACACTGTCATTTACCCTTTTGCATCCGTTACCATAGCATCATCATACACTTTCTTTGTCATTTTGCATCACTTTCCTTTGCTCTTTCAACCCTACAAACGACCCAAAAAAAAATAAAAAAAAAAAAAAACAGAGCCATTCCACACCCACAGTCTTCGTCAAACAACCATCGCGGCCTCTGCCTCAACCAACCTAAGCCGTTCACCCCTTTAGCCTCCATCCACCGCAGCCAACACTGTCCGCAATCCACCGTCACCATCGCAGCAAGTCGAGCCCCACGCCGCAGCCACTGCCGTCCGCAACTAGTGTCGTTGTCGAGCCCATCGTCGCCGTCGCAGCAGGTGGACCCCTTCGTGAGGCACCCTCACACTGCCATAGCCACCGTCGAGCTCACCACCACCGTTGCAGAGGTGAGTCCCTCGCAAGACGTCACTGCGACCATAGGGACGCCAGCACCTTCGCCTGGCTCCGCCGCTGATGCCGCTGTAGTTGAGGATAGCGCCGTCCCTGCTCCAGCTTCCCTTTTCCTTTTCCTTTCCCTTTCCCTTTCTCTTTCCCTTTCCCTTTCCCGTTTTCTCCCCCCGTCTCCTCTTTCCTTTTTTGATTCAACTGTTTTCCTTTTATTTCCCTTCTTTCTTTTATTTTTCTTTTTTTGTGTTTTAACATCATTTTTTTTCGGGCAAATGGCCCATCAATGTTTGCAATTGGGGCGTGGGTTGGGCTTCTCTTTTTTTTTTTTTCTTCTCTTGTAATTGTAAGTATATGAACCAAAAAAAAAAAAGAATCTTCAAACAAATTAAAAAGAAAAAAAATATTTTCAATTTTCGAATTCACGCAACCATATCCAACATTGATGTATGGCTTACCCATCCTCAAGGGTTGCAAAAATGGTTAAGGGTTTATTGTATGACGCATGTTGTCCTAAACCCTGTGCAAATGTGAATTTAGTTTTTTCTTTCTTTCTTCTTTTTTTTTAAAAAAAAACTATTTTTACAAATAAAATTTATCCAACTCACAATTATTTTCTACAAGAACTACGTGATTTTGAATTCCTCATTGCACCAGAGGATGCGTAGGAGCAGATAATCTCTGTCAAATCAAAAATTAAATTTTCTTAAATTTGATTCGATTTTAATTCCTTAAATAATTATAACATTAATTTCACTTCCTTTTCTGTTTGTAAATAATTGTTATATCATTTTTTATTCCTTTTGTAAATAATCATAATATTAATTTCACTTTCATTTCTGTATGTAAATAATTGTTACAATAATTTCTATTTCTTTTGTAAATAATCATAACATTAATTTTACTTTCTTTTTCTTTTGCAAATAATTATTATATTAATTTCTGTTTCTCTTGTAAATAATTGTATATTAATCTTACTTTTTTGGGAAAATTATTATATCAATTTTGCTTTTCTTTCCTTTTATAAATGATTATCATATTAATTTTATTTTTCTTTTCTTTTGCAAATAATTGTTGTACTAATCTAACTTTATTTTATTTGTAAATAATTATTATATCAATTTTGCTTTTCTTTCCTTTTATAAATAATTATCATATTGATTTTATTTTTTCTTCTTTTTTTGTAAATAATTGTGGTACTAATCTTGCTTTATTTTATTTGTAAATAATTATTATGTTCTTAAGGGGAAAAATCAATATTATTAAAGTTATTAATTTGCATGATAAGCTCTAGGGTAACCGTTGCAAAACGGATGTATTAGGGGTGCAGTGGGATTAAGTTTCTACCCTTCCCTATGCATAATTGGACTCCCGAATTCAATCTCTTTAAAAGACCAGCTTTGTAAAACTAAAAGGTTTTTTCGATTTTTTCCATAAATGAAAATTGGTGCGCGACTCCATTGAATATTATTTTCAATATTTTATATTGCCTCTCGTCGCGGCGCCCCCGCAGGCACGTTGTGACAGTTTGGCGACTCCACTGGGGACAGTTAGAGAGTCAAGCCCATTAGAGTAAATTATGCAAATTATATAACTAAAATACTATTTATTTTTCCCCTTTTTTGTTGCTTTTCATTTTTTTTTCTTTGTTGTAAATAATTATTTTTGTACACAATTTTTATTTGTATATGTTTATTTTATTTGTAATTATTTCTCACTTAGACCTTTGGATAATAGATTTATTTTTGTCTTTTCTATATTTTGTATATATCTCAAACCTTAGGGTAGTTGATATACTGTGTATATGTGTGTTCTTGGTCTTTTGCAGGTTTTATGCTTAGTTTTAGGGTTAAAAGGTTTGTATGCTCCCCTCACACACCTCACTATCACTTACCTCACACACTAATTGGGCTCTATACCCTAGCCTTGGAAATCCATAGGAGTAGAAGGGATTTTGACGAGGTTATTGTGAAGCTCACGCTTCCCTGACAGTCGTTGATTTTCCCGCTCAGATTTGCTACCGGAATTGTGAGCCTGCGCATTGTGACTCTTATGTCCCTGCGGCCGTGCTTACAAAACTGGGTCCTTATTTTTTAATAAGGGCAATCTGCGAACCATGACTTATAGGGGTCTAGATCTGTCCAAAAAATCGTGCACAATAGAAGCAATTAGTGGACTACCCAATTAGGGTTCGAGCCTCATAAGTACCCAACCATTAGGTCTCACCCTATTAGGACAAAAGGGAGCATACTTTTTTCCTTTTCTCTTAAATCACATCATTTAGCATTTAATCATCTGCATTGTGCATATTTTACATCATCGTACATTTTCTTAACAGGGCATCATCATTTTCTTGCTATTTGTATATAATCATCATTCATACCATCCAATATCTCATCATAATACATCATATATCTAGCATTACATCAAATATATTTACATTTTTTCTTCTTTCTTCTCTCCTATGACATTTTACTCAAATTCACAAAAGGAGATAGCGGTGACACCATATTTGATAGCAAATGATGGAAGAAGTACGACACGCTAGCAATATCGCCGATGGGAAGAAGAAATTCAGTGTAGCCATAAATGTTAGCTCATTGGAAAATCTAAGACAGTTGAGTCAGTCCCTCCCTCTTGAAGAAAAGAAAGCTTTTACTAAGAAATATGGGGCTATCTTGGATTTGCTTTTCATTCCAGTCGAGACCTCTGCTCTCAATGTCTTGGCTCAATATTGGAGCTCGGCCTTGAGATGTTTCGAGTTGCCCAATATTGATATTGCACCCACCATTGAGGAGTATGCATGTATGCTGAAGTTACCAATGAGAAAAGACTCCGCAGTGTACCTACGCATAGAGGAACATTTCTCTGAGATGAAAGTGATCGAGCAATATGGGGAGCTATTAGGGGTACCTATGACTCGAATTAGACTGACAGGGCATACAGACTCTCCGGGGCTAACCAAAGCATTTGTGGAAGCACATTTGAGAGAGTTGGGACATTTACAAGAATGGAGGGTCTTCGCGAGGGTGTTAGCATCTATGGATTGGTGATATTTCCGTCTGCACCTGACATGGTGGATCAAGCTGCCATGGATGTTTTCTTTGCTGTGGAAAGGAAAGAGAGGAACCCAGTACCTGCCGTGTTGGCTGAGACATTCCTGACCTTGGATTTCTGCCAACAAAAGTCAAAGGGGAAGCTTCGATGCTGCGTACACCTGTTATATGTATGGGTTATCACACACATGTATGCTGGCAATCATCTCAAGAGTACATCAGATCCGTTGGGAAGCTTCCACCGAATTCCAACAAAGTCAAGAGATGAAAATGAATGGAGGGTTGAGTTTGACAATGTTGACACAAAGGCATTCAAATGGGTGTGCCCATGGTATGGACGTGAACGAGGAGATATCATCTACAGCTGCGGAAAATTTCCTAATGTACCCCTCATGGGTCCAAGAGGGTGTGTAGCTTACACCCCAGTAATAGTACTCAAGCAGCTTTGCTGGACGCGAAGGAAGCCACAAGAAGAACGATTGGGTGGATTATGCTTCTGGTATAAAGATGGAGAACACACTCAGCTTTTATCAAGAGATATTAAGAAAGCATGGGCAGATATCCGAATGGCAGGAAGAGCAGAATTAGGAAAACCACTTGTGATCGACACAGAGTACGTTGCATGGAGAAAAGCAAGAAGGGTGCCCAGGTGTCCCTAAGAAAGTCACGAAAGAAGAACAATTCTTGCCCAACATCTGCGATGGCCAGAGCAGTTGGAGGTTTTGCAAGCTCAAATTCAACTTTTAGAGCAGCAAAAGCAAGCTGCACAATTAGAGGCCATTATTGCCCGAAGCCAGTATGAGAAGAAAGCAAAATTGGTTGAACATCTGAAAGACGAACTGGCTGATGCCCCTATAAAAGTTCCTGCAGCACTCACAAGAAAGATTCAAAGCCTTGAAGGTAACTTACGAGTCCTTACAAGAGAAACGGATGAATTAACTGAGGAAATTAAGCGGCAAGAAATAGTCAACGAGGAGCTAGCAATGGAAGTCAAGTGGCAGAGACAAGCAAGAGAAGAGCTGATAATTGAAGTGCATAAACAGAAGCAAGAGAAAAGCAAGTTAGAGCACAAACTGGAAGAATTAACCACGCTTTTGGCACAAACGAAAAGTGACCGTGATCGTGGATGGGCTTCGTCCATGCAATACCAAGACACACTCATCCAAACAGCAAGTATCGGAAAATTTTGGAAGGCCTAAGCATTAGAATGGGAAGCACAACATAAAGATTTGAAAGAAAGACATGCAAGAATGGTTGAGGAGCTAAATCGCCACATCTCGAACTTCATTTACTACTTCGAAAAAGCGGAAGAAGAAATTTGGGCGAATCCCATGCTCCACCTTCCTCGCGGAATAAAAGATTTCATGAAGATGAGTAAGGGTCTTGTAAGGGGGTTTAAGAGAAAGAGAACCAATCTTTTGATGTAATTGATGCTTTTAGACTTTGCAAATTTATGATGTATTTGCACTTTCAAGTGAATTTTTATCCTCTATACGAAACCCTCTCTTCTTAATTCATCATTATTACTCGTACTCGCCTTATAGGACTTTCCTTTCCTTCTGTGCAAAGTAAAAAGCAAAGGATTTCAAGAAGGGTTAAGATTTTGATATTGCTAGAGTGTTGTTAATAAAGTATATTGTGGAAAGAAATCTGCCCTACACTTTTTATCCGCCAGGGACTCTATCTAATAGATCATGGTCCATCGTCATTGCTATCAAATATGGGTGATACATTCCTTCCCCACCAAAAAAAAAAAAAATCTTTTTTTGTCTTACTTCTTGTTGATATGATAAGCAGGAATTTTCAAACATTGCTCCTCCAAAGAAAACTTCATCTAAACCTAGTAACTCATACGAGTTGCGATCCAAAGCCCCTCTAGAAGGCATGGCGAATGAAAGGAATTTGAGCCAAGAGATTGATGACTTGAAGACCATGATGCTTGAACAAGGGGAGGAGTTCAGAAAGATTCTCGAGGTCATAATCAAAACTAAAGGAACTAGTGAAAACAATGATCCTCATGATCAACCGGGGTATGAATCAGGGAATGACAACAACCTTGAAGTGGAGAAAGAGGTGGAATGATTGAAACTAAAGGAAGAATTAGAGAAGGAGATGCAAGCACAATTCCGGATGCTCCGAGGGCCTAACCCATACGGCTCTATGAGCATTAATGATCTCTGTTTAGCACCAAGCGTCACTACCCCCAAAGACTTCAAAATGCCTGAGTTCATTAAGTTCGATGGCAGCACAAATCCTATGATGCACCTGAGAATGTACTGCACCAAGATGGGGATGTGGTCTAAAGATGAGAATTTCATGATTAGTTTTTTCCCTGAAAGTTTGGATGGGGTCGCGTGGGAGTGGTACATGCAGTTAGATCATAATCAAATCAGGTGTTGGGAAGATCTTGCCACAGCCTTCACCAATCAATATAAGTTTAATATGAATACTGCACCGACCAGAGACCAGCTAAAAAATTTGAGGAAGAAAGAGAAGGAGCCATTCAAAGAATACGCCCAAAGGTGGAGAGCAATAGCAGCCCGGGTTATTCCCGCTATGTCAGAGCAGGAAATGTGCTCTTATTTTATCCGCACTTTGGAAGGACCATTCTTCAAGAATATGTTGGGCACTCATGTCAGAGAATTCATTGACTTAGTGGAAATTGGAGAAAGGATTGAGGCAAACATCCAAGAAGGCAAGGTGGAGCCAACGACGGGTGAAATAAATGAATCTCAATTTAAGAAGGGACAGCCACAAAAGAAAAAGGAAAACACTGTCAACACCATACAATCACAATCACCCCAACCCTACCAAGCCTCTTTTCAGCAGACTCACATACTTTCCATATCCTTCACCCTATCTACCTACCATGCCTTACCCTCCTCAGCCGTACCAAGTCAATAATGTTTCATACCCCCGACCTTATACACCATCCATACCTACACTTCACCAAATAGCTAACCCTCCCCTAACCCCATCACAAATGCCGCCTAGAGTCAGTAACACCTCTAATCCATCAACCAAAGACCGTCCCTTTCCCAACTTTCACATGAGTAATTCTGAGTTGTTTAAGCGTTTGTGTGGTCAGAATTTGCTAACCCCACGCCTTGGGAAGACTTTCACGGCACCTTATCCTCGTTGGTATGATGCAAATCTTTTGTGTGAGTACCACTCCAACACTCCCGGGCATTCAATTGAGAATTGTTATGGCTTTAAACATGCTGTATGGCGCCTGATTGATACCAAGGCCATTCAATTGGAAGAAACGGAAAGGCCCAATGTGAGAAACAATCCATTTCCAAATCATGATGGAAGACAGGTAAATGTTATTTGTTGTGATAGCCACATGGGAGGAGAATTTGAGGACATCAAACTCCCAATGAAGTGCATCTTGGAAGGGTTAAAATCGGCAGGATATGAGATGATTCTTTGAAAGAAAAGAAGGAAAAAGGATTCTGAAAGGAGATGAGGAAGGATTACTCTGCAAATGCCTCGGGGTTGAGAAGAAACATCATATTGAAGACTATCCCGAACTCAAATGCTTTGTTAAAAGAATGATCAAATTGGGTGTGTTTGCGGTACCCAAGATCGTTAAGGAGCAGAGTATCAACACAATTCACCCAACACCTCCCGTCTTTAAGATCTCTCCTCGAAGGCCGGCGCTCATTTTCAAGGTACCTAAGCCGTTCCCATACCAAAGTGATCATGCGGTCCCATGGAGATATGAGACAATAGTGGAACCAAATATTGGAGCAAGTCATAGCCCTGCAAAGATCGAGGCAACAATTCCTGCTCAAGAGTCACGACCTATTTTCCAAGTGTCAAGGCAAGCCCATCACACCGATCCAGCTCTCCTTGAGAGGCATGGAGCTGTTGCGAAAGACGACACTGGAACAGGCCTCGACCTTAAAGTGACCGAATCAGTAACAAATATTGTAGGAATAGGAGGGGTAACCCGAAGTGGCAGGTGTTATACTCCCGAGAAGCTCCAAAGGGTGCCTGGAACAATAAAATCATCTGAAGACCACAAGGAAAAAAGCCAAGAGGATGAAGGAGAAGAGTTCTTGAAGATCATGAAGCAGAGTGAGTATGATGTGGTGGAACAGTTAAAGAAGACGCCTGCAAAAATCTCTTTGTTCTCGCTAATTATGAGTTCTGAAGCTCATCGTGATGCTCTTAAGAGAGTGTTGGATCAGTCTTATGTAAACAAAGATATAACTCCTGAAAAGGTCAAGGGAATTGTAGGTGCAATCAAAGCCAGGAACTCGATAACTTTTACGGAGAACGAGATAAGCCCGAACACTGCATCGGGTCGCCCAAAGGCTCTACACATCACTCTGAAGTGCCAAGGCTATGTCATCGCGAAGGTGCTGATAGATGGGGGGTCGGCTTTTAACGTGCTTCCTTATTCCACCTTACAACAATTGCCTATTGATCAGGCTACAATAGAGCCAAGTGGCATAATTGTAAAAGCGTTCGATGGCACCCAGAGGGAAATCATGGGAAATATTAATCTGCAGCTGGAGATAGGACCGACCACCTTCATGACAGAGTTCCAAGTACTAGACATTGAGCCAGGATACACTATGTTATTAGGAAGGCCATGGATTCATGAAGCTGGGGCCGTTCCATCTACCCTACATCAAAGGGTGAAATTTGTATCCGAAGAGAAACTAATCACTATCAAAGGGGAGGAGGAGTTATTGATGTCTAAAACAGTCACAGTCCCTTACATTGAGTGTGCCGAAGGCTCCTTTGAAGTATCTTTTCAAAACCTAGATATAGCAGAGCCAAAGGAACAGACGAGTAGTGAGAATCAAGTCGTTGCTCAAATGATGCTCAAAAGTGGATTTCAACAAGGAAAAGGATTGGGAAGTCAACTACAGGGGATCAAATGCCCAATTGTGTTGCCTGATAACCCAGGAAAACTTGGCCTGGGATACAAAGTAGGGGAATAAGAGTAGTCGCCCTGGTTCGATGCAAAGAAGATTCCACACATCAAGAAAACGTTCCCTAAGGCTGCAGAAGTTATGGCGCTAGAACCGGGTGAAACAGTCAATACCCGGAGAAATGTCAGGGAGGCTCTATTGCTTATCCACCCAAGCTATGAGGTAGAAGAATTGAACAACTGGGAATCCGAACCTTTAAATGATTATTTGTATTTTGAGTAATGGATGCTTTTATCTCTTTATTTTGTATTTCAAATTTTATCAAATAATGTAATAATTATGCATGGTTTTCCCATCTTTTGTCTCCTCTTCCTCTCTTTTCTTTTCAAGATGCACTCTTGCAAATTTATTCACTCCTAGTCTCATCTCAATTCCAGGGATTCTTCCTTTTCGGGATCTCCTTCCCGTGTGGATGATTGTGATAAACTATTAATTGATTCTTGTGTTACAACGGACTTGAATGAGAAGGAATAAGATGAAGATCCTAACCTGTGCCAACAATTTGCCAAAATGATGGATTCATTAGGAAAAGGGATAGATCCACATGATGAAGTGGTCGAAATAATAAACCTAGGAACTAACGAGGAAAAGAAAGAACTAAAAATAGTTGATAACCCAGAAAGAGAAGAGATGATGATTATTTGTTCAAAGAATACATGGACGTATTTGCTTGGTCGTATAAAGATATGCCTGGCTTGGACCCAAACATAGTGGCCCACAAAATCCCATTACTTGAAGGGATGGAACCTAAGCAACAAAGACTGCGAAGGATGAGCCCTGAAATGTCACTTAAGATCAAAGATGAAGTTACAAAGCAACTTGATGCTGGCTTCTTAGAGGTACCACTTTATCCAAAGTGGATAGCAAATATAGTACCTGTGCCCAAAAAAGATGGAAAGGATAGAATGTGCGTGGATTATCGAGACCTTAACAAAGCTAGCCCAAAAGACAACTTCCCGCTGCCTCACATAGACGTTCTGGTTGATAATACTGCCAAAAGTCACCGATTCTCCTTTATGGACGGATATTCTGGCTATAATCAGATCCTCATGGCAGATGAAGATAAAGAGAAAACATCTTTCATCACTCAATGGGGAGTGTTTTGCTATAGAGTGATGCCTTTTGGATTGAAGAACGCTGGAGCCACCTATCAGCGAGCAATGGTTACGCTATTCCATGACATGATCCACAAAGAACTAGAGGTCTATGTTGACGACATAGTAGCCAAGTCACAAGAGGGAGAGAGTCATGTTGCCGTGCTTAGAAAATTATTCGAAAGGTTGAGAATTTACAAGCTGAGATTAAACCCGGCAAAATGCACTTTTGGGGCATCCTCAGGCAAGTTATTCGGATTCATTGTTAGTAAGAAGGGCATCGAAGTGGACCCTGATAAAGTCAAAGCTGTCCAAGACATGCCAATACCCAAGACGGAAAAGGAAGTTCGCGGTTTTTTGGGACGGTTGAACTACATAGCAAGGTTCATCTCTAACTTGACCCATACATGTGAACCAATCTTCAAGCTGCTGAGGAAAGATAGCCCTGGCAAGTGGGATGATAGATGTCAAGAAGCCTTTGACAAAATCAAGAAATGCCTGATAAATCCTCCCCTTTTAGTCCCACCAACATTAGGGCGACCACTCATCCTGTACCTCACAGTGTTGCATGGATCCATGGGTACTGTGTTAGGTCAACATGAGGAGACTGGTCGGAAAGAGCAAGCAATTTACTATTTGAGCAAGAAATTCAACGATTGTGAATCTCGATATATGGCTATTGAGAAGACTTGCTGTGCCCTCGTGTGGACCGCAAGAAGATTGCGACAATACATGTTGTACTATACAACTTGGCTAATATCTCGAGTAGATCCCTTAAAATATATCTTTGAAAGTCCACATATTTCCATGAGAATGTCTAAATGGCAAGTGGCTCTGGCAGAATTTGACATTAAGTATGTGACTAAAAATCAGTAAAAGGGGGTGTCATAGCTGATCACCTAGCTGAGAATCCACTCGAAGAATATCAGTCAATGAAAGTTGAATTTCCTGATGAAGATATCTTGGCAGTCGTGGAGGATGAGAGCGAAAATGATGAAGAGGAAGGCTTGATGTGGAAGATGTACTTCGATGGTGCAGTTAACGTCCATGGGAACGGGGTTGGAGCGATCTTGGTGTCGCCTAGTGGCAAACAATTCCCAATTGCTGTTAAATTGGCATTTGACTGCACTAACAACATGGCCGAATATGAAGCCTGTATAACCGGCCTAAAAGCGGCAATATCTCTTAGTGTGAGATACCTAGATGTCTATGGTGATTCGGCGCTCATCATTTATCAAGTTAATGGGGATTGGCAAGTCAAGGAACACAGACTGATGTCGTATTATGAACATGTGATTAGTCTAGCAAAAGGAATTTGAAGAAATCACCTTCAACTATTTGACACGTGACAAAAATCACTTTGCTGATGCACTCGCCACTTTGGCTGTCATGACCAAACTCGATTTGGAGGTGGAGGTCCGGCCTTTACAGGTCGTTGTTAGAAGAGAACCAGCATGTTGCTTAAACATCGAAGAAGAGCCCGATGGTCGACCATGGTTCCGTGACATCAAACAATTCATTAAGGCAAAGGAGTACCCAACTGGGGCAAATGAGAATGATAGAAGAACGCTCCGCCGCCTAGCAATGTCATTCTTCCTCACTGGTGATGTACTATACAAAAGGAACTATGATGGGGTCTTGCTAAGGTGCATTGATGCCACAGAAGCTCGCACTGTCATATCCGAGGTCCATGAGGGTATTTGTAGGACCCATGCTAATGGGCACACACTATCCTGACAGATCTTAAGGCACGGGTATTATTGGCTCACAATGGAAAAAGATTGTGTTGAATTCGTCAAAAGATGCCACAAATGCCAAATCTATGCTGATCGCATTAATTCTCCTCCAGCCCTATTACACAACCTTACGTCACCGTGGGCGTTTGCAGTGTGGGGCATCGACGTCATTGGCCCAATTAACCCTAAGGCCTCCAATAGACATCGATTCATCTTAGTGGCTATTGATTACTTCACTAAATGGGTAGAAGCTGCCTCATATGCTAGTGTTACACAAAAGGTGGTAGTGAAGTTCCTGAAAAATAACATCATTTGTAGGTATGGATTAGCCGAGAGGATCATTACAGATAATGCCTCCAATTTCAATAATGTAGAAGTGCGAAGACTGTGCGAGCAATTCAAGATCAAGCACCACAATTCGGCTCCTTATCGGCCAAAGATGAATGGAGCAGTGGAAGCAGCAAACAAAAATATCAAGAAGATCCTAGGGAAAATGGTGGTCACGTATAAAGATTAGAGTGACATGTTACCTTATGCATTACATGCATATCGCACTTCGGTAAGATTCTCGACTGGGGCAACTCCATACTCTTTAGTGTATGGAATGGAAGCAGTAATGCCAATAGAGGTAGAGATCCCATCCTTAAGGGTCTTGATGGAAGCTGAAATGGAAGAAAACGAGTGGATCAAAGCGAGATACGAGCAATTGAATATGATTGATGAAAAATGATTGGATGCAATCTGTCATGGACAGTTGTACCAAAAGAGGATGGCTAGGGCATTCAATAAGAACGTTCGTCCACGAACATTTCAACCTGGTGATCTTGTGTTAAAAAGGATATTGCCAAATCAGGAAGATAGTAAAGGCAAATGGTCACCTGCATATGAAGGCCCATACATTGTTAAAGACGCATTCTCTGGGGGAGCATTGATCTTGACTGACATGGAAGGCCAAGTGCTTCCCAAGCCAATCAACTCAGACACTGTGAAGATATATTTCGCATAAAGAAAGCTCGCTAGATTGAAAACCCGAAAGGGCAGTCTAGGCAAAAATTAGAGCACAAAAAAAAAAAAAGGGAGGCTCGCTAGATTAAAAACCCGAAAGGGTGATCTAAGCAAAAGTTAGGGCAACAAAATATCTGCTAGGTTGAAAACCCGAAAGGGCGACCTAAGCAATAAAGATATCAGCTCAAAATCCGAGCAAAGGGTGAGAAGCCAGAGATGACATTAAGCTAGGGCAATTTAACTGATGGAAGATAGGAGAAAGAATCAGTGAATTGAGGCAAACATTAGCACATGTCAAAGGATTACGTTCTTGGCCTGAAAATGCAAGTCCGGTGTAACCAAAGAATCAGTGAAATGGGTTAATCATATGAAATCTGCATTGCAATCCTCCTAATCTTTTGGGTATCTCATTTGTTTCTTCATGACTATTTGTGGTTTTTAATGCTTTCTAAATACAATAAATTTGTCTTATTCTACCGTCTTTTTGTCACTCATTTTTCTCTTTTCTCTTTCCATATTCTTTATCCCCATCATCAAAGAGTGCATTCTGTTCTTCCTGTTCTCCTCTAAACCATGCATAATTAGAACATTATATTTGAAATACAATGAAAGAGATATCTGTAGACAGAGCTCAGATGCTACAAGACCATTCAATATCGGATTCAAAAGCAGTAACGCAATGAGGAAGGCTTTAAAAAAAAAAAAAAGGAGGGGGGGAGAGAGAATAGAAAAGAAGAAGAAGAAGAAGAGAAACCAAGAAAGAAAGAAAGAAAGAAGGGAAGGGTTTGCTAGATCGAAAACCAAAAGTGGCTGTTTGAGCAAAAATTAATGCGAAGGTTAGAGATTTTGAAACGAAGATCAAGAGAGGGGGACGAAGCCAAATCATACAGAAAGCTTCAAAGAAAAAGCTCATGTGGTGGATTCATGAAACTAGAGGGCTTATTATGGATTAGATGCAGAATTCCCCAGAAGAGCAATGTTTGGAAATAACAAATTGGGGCAAATTTTTAGTGTACAAATTTTCAATTTAGTTTCAATTCCAATTTTTAATTTTCCAAAGCTGCATCTTCAAATTCAATTTCAAATATATTTCAATTCTGTAAAGTTGCATTCTCAATCTTAATTTCTCATACCTGCATCTTCAAATTCAATTCAATTTCAAAACTATTTCAATTCTGCCTGCATCTTCAAAATCCAATTTCAAATTTATTTCAATTTTGCAAAACTGCATCTTCAATTTCAAATTCGCTTGCATTTTCAAATCCAATTTCAAATCTATTTCAATTCTGTCTACAATTTCAAATCTATTTCAATTTTGCTTGCATCTTCAAGTTCAATTTCAAATTATGCAAGGTTGCATTTCATTTTGCAAGACTGCATTTCATTCACATGGTTGCATTTCATTTTCATCTGCAAAGCTGCATTTCATTCACATGGTCACAAAGCTGCATTGCATTTGCATGGTTGCATTTCATTTTCACAAGCATATGCTCTCATCATGTTCCTTGCTCGGACAAAATACATGTTCATGTCTTTACTAGTTCTTTACTACAGAAATATTAAAACCTACGGTTTTATATTTTCTAGTAAAAAACAAGTAAAGAGGGACAACTGTGAGCACCATATTTTGTCCGAGACAAAAAAAAAAATAATAAAAAAATAAAATAAAATAAAATAAATAAAAAATAAAAAAATAAAGAGATAGGAAAAAGGAAAGAAAGCTGACCCATTTACCTTTTGGAATAAGAAAATAGCCCAATTATGAAATGTTTTAACAAAAAAAAACAAAAATAATAATAATAATAAAATAATAATAATTAAAAAAAATCAAAAATCAAATCAGAATAAATAAAGTTAAATTTGGGCGAATCTCTTAATTTTGGCATTTGTATCCAAATCAGATCAAATCGCCAATCATCATTAAGGCCGAATTTTCAATTAGGATCAATCAAATTTAATGGCAATTGATACCTCCAACACTTATAAATAGATCCAATGTTGAGAGATAAAAGGGGCTCTTTTTTTTTTTTTTTTTGGAGGAAACGACCGTAGAACTCAGGAGGAAGATTGTGAAGTCCATTTTGAATTTGATATTTCTCATCCATTGAAGTATTTGTGGTAAATCTCTTTCTCATTTTGCATAAACTAGTTTCATTCCTTTCAATAGAGCACATTGTCACCCTAATATTTTCATTCAATACAAACACACACGGACACTGTCATTTACCCTTTTGCATCCGTTACCATAGCATCGTCATACACTTTCTTTGTCATTTTGCATCACTTTCCTTTGCTCTTTCAACCCCACAAATGACCCAAAAAAAAAAAATAAAAAAAAAACAGAGCCATTCCACACCCACAGTCTTCGTCAAACAACCATCGCGGCCTCTGCCTCAACCAACCTAAGCCGTTCACCCCTTTAGCCTCCATCCACCGCAGCCAACACCGTCCGCAATCCACCGTCACCGTCGCAGCAAGTGGAGCCCCACACCGCAGCCACCGCCGTCCGCAACTAGCGTCGTCGTCGAGCCCATCGTCGCCGTCGCAGCAGGTGGACCCCTTCGCGAGGCACCCTCACGCTGCCATAGCCACCGTCGAGCTCACCACCACCGTTGCAGAGGTGAGTCCCTCGCAAGACGCCACCGCGACCACAGGGACGCTAGCACCTTCGCCTGGCTCCGCCGCTGATGCCGCTGTAGTTGAGGACAGCGCCGTCCCTGCTCCTGCTTCCCTTTTCCTTTTCCTTTCCCTTTCCCTTTCTCTTTCCCTTTCCCTTTCCCGTTTTCTCCCCCCGTCTCCTCTTTCCTTTTTTGATTCAACTGTTTTCCTTTTATTTCCCTTCTTTCTTTTATTTTTCTTTTTTTTTGTGTTTTAACATCATTTTTTTTCGGGCAAATGGCCCATCAATGTTTGCAATTGGGGCGTGGGTTGGGCTTCTCTTTTTTTTTTTTTTCTTCTCTTGTAATTGTAAGTATATGAACCAAAAAAAAAAAAGAATCTTCAAGCAAATTAAAAAGAAAAAAATATTTTCAATTTTCGAATTCACGCAACCATATCCAACATTGATGTATGGTTTACCCATCCTCAAGGGTTGCGAAAATGGTTAAGGGTTTATTGTATGACGTATGTTGTCCTAAACCCTGTGCAAATGTGAATTTAGTTTTTTTTTTTCTTTCTTCTTTTTTAAAAAAAAAAATATTTTTACAAATAAAATTTATCCAACTCACAATTATTTTCTACAGGAACTACGTGATTTTGAATTCCTCATTGCACCAGAGGATGCGTAGGAGCAGATAATCTCTGTCAAATCAAAAATTAAATTTTCTTAAATTTGATTCGATTTTAATTCCTTAAATAATTATAACATTAATTTCACTTCCTTTTCTGTTTGTAAATAATTGTCATATCATTTTTTGTTCCTTTTGTAAATAATCATAATATTAATTTCACTTTCATTTCTGTATGTAAATAATTGTTACAATAATTTCTATTTCTTTTGTAAATAATCATAACATTAATTTTACTTTCTTTTTCTTTTGCAAATAATTATTATATTAATTTCTGTTTCTCTTGTAAATAATTGTATATTAATCTTACTTTTTTGGGAAAATTATTATATCAATTTTGCTTTTCTTTCCTTTTATAAATGATTATCATATTAATTTTATTTTTCTTTTCTTTTGCAAATAATTGTTGTACTAATCTAACTTTATTTTATTTGTAAATAATTATTATATCAATTTTGCTTTTCTTTCCTTTTATAAATAATTATCATATTGATTTTATTTTTTCTTCTTTTTTTGTAAATAATTGTGGTACTAATCTTGCTTTATTTTATTTGTAAATAATTATTATGTTCTTAAGGGGAAAAATCAATATTATTAAAGTTATTAATTTGCATGATAAGCTCTAGGGTAACCGTTGCAAAACGGATGTATTAGGGGTGCAGTGGGATTAAGTTTCCACCCTTCCCTATGCATAATTGGACTCCCGAATTCAATCTCTTTAAAAGACCAGTTTTGCAAAACTAAAAGGTTTTTTCGATTTTTTCCATAAATGAAAATTGGTGGCGACTCCATTGAATATTATTTTCAATATTTTATGTTGCCTCTCGTCGCGGCGCCCCCGCGGGCATGTTGTGACAGTTTGGCGACTCCACTGGGGACAGTTAGAGAGTCAAGCCCATTAGAGTAAATTATGCAAATTATATAACTAAAATACTATTTATTTTTCCCCTTTTTTGTTGCTTTTCATTTTTTTTTCTTTGTTGTAAATAATTATTTTTGTACACAATTTTTATTTGTATATGTTTATTTTATTTGTAATTATTTCTCACTTAGACCTTAGGATAATAGATTTATTTTTGTCTTTTCTATATTTTGTATATATCTCAAACCTTAGGGTAGTTGATATACTGTGTATATGTGTGTTCTTGGTCTTTTGCAGGTTTTATGCTTAGTTTTAGGGTTAAAAGGTTTGTATGCTCCCCTCACACACCTCACTATCACTTACCTCACACACTAATTGGGCTCTATACCCTAGCCTTGGAAATCCATAGGAGTAGAAGGGATTTTGACGAGGTTATTGTGAAGCTCACGCTTCCCTGACAGTCGTTGATTTTCCCGCTCAGATTTGCTACCGGAATTGTGAGCCTGCGCATTGTGACTCTTATGTCCCTGCAGCCGTGCTTACAAAACTGGGTCCTTAGTTTTTAATAAGGGCAATCTGCGAACCATGACTTATAGGGGTCTAGATCTGTCCAAAAAATCGTGCACAATAGAAGCAATTAGTGGACTACCCAATTAGGGTTCGAGCCTCATAAGTACCCAACCATTAGGTCTCACCCTATTAGGACAAAAGGGAGCATACTTCTTTCCTTTTCTCTTAAATCACATCATTTAGCATTTAATCATCTGCATTGTGCATATTTTACGTCATCGTACATTTTCTTAACAGGGCATCATCATTTTCTTGCTATTTGTATATAATCATCATTCATACCATCCAATATCTCATCATAATACATCATATATCTAGCATTACATCAAATATATTTACATTTTTTCTTCTTTCTTCTCTCCTATGATATTTTACTCAAATTCACAAAAGGAGATAGCGGTGACACCATATTTGATAGCAAATGATGGAAGAAGTACGACACGCTAGCAATATCGCCGATGGGAAGAAGAAATTCAGTGTAGCCATAAATGTTAGCTCATTGGAAAATCTAAGACAGTTGAGTCAGTCCCTCCCTCTTGAAGAAAAGAAAGCTTTTACTAAGAAATATGGGGCTATCTTGGATTTTCTTTTCATTCCAGTCGAGACCTCTGCTCTCAATGTCTTGGCTCAATATTGGAGCCCGGCCTTGAGATGTTTCGAGTTGCCCAATATTGATATTGCACCCACCATTGAGGAGTATGCATGTATGCTGAAGTTACCAATGAGAAAAGACTCCGCAGTGTACCTATGCATAGAGGAACATTTCTCTGAGATGAAAGTGATCGAGCAATATGGGGAGCTATTAGGGGTACCTATGACTCGAATTAGACTGACAGGGCATACAGACTCTCGGGGGCTAACCAAAGCATTTGTGGAAGCACATTTGAGAGAGTTGGGACATTTACAAGAATGGAGGGTCTTCGCGAGGGTGTTAGCACTTATGGATTGGTGATATTTCCGTCTGCACCTGACATGGTGAATCAAGCTGCCATGGATGTTTTCTTTGCTGTGGAAAGGAAAGAGAGGAACCCAGTACCTGCCGTGTTGGCTGAGACATTCCTGACCTTGGATTTCTGCCAACGAAAGTCAAAGGGGAAGCTTCGATGCTGCGTACACATGTTATATGTATGGGTTATCGCACACATGTATGCTGGCAATCATCTCAAGAGTACATCAGATCCGTTGGGAAGCTTCCACCGAATTCCAACAAAGTCAAGAGATGAAAATGAATAGAGGGTTGAGTTTGACAATGTTGACACAAAGGCATTCAAATGGGTGTGCCCATGGTATGGACGTGAACGAGGAGATATCATCTACAGCTGCGGAAAATTTCCTAATGTACCCCTCATGGGTCCAAGAGGGTGTGTAGCTTACACCCCAATAATAGTACTCAAGCAGCTTTGCTGGATGCAAAGGAAGCCACAAGAAGAACGATTGGGTGGATTATGCTTCTGGTATAAAGATGGAGAACACACTCAGCTTTTATCAAGAGATATTAAGAAAGCATGGGCAGATATCCGAATGGCAGGAAGAGCAGAATTAGGAAAACCACTTGTGATCGACACCGCAGAGTACGTTGCATGGAGAAAAGCAAGAAGGGTGCCCCAGACTGTCCCTAAGAAAGTCACAGAAAAGAAGAACAATTCTTGCCCAACATCTGCAGTAGCCGAACAGTTGGAGGTTTTGCAAGCTCAAATTCAACTTTTAGAGCAGCAAAAGCAAGCTGCATAGTTAGAGGCCGTTATTGCCCGAAGCCAGTATGAGAAGAAAGCAAAATTGGTTGAACATCTGAAAGACGAACTGGCTGATGCCCCTGTAAAAGTTCCTGCAGCACTCACAAGAAAGATTCAATGCCTTGAAGGTAACTTACGAGTCCTTACAAGAGAAAGGGATGAATTAACTGAGGAAATTAAACGGCAAGAAATAGTCAACGAAGAGTTAGCAATGGAAGTCAAGTGGCAAAGACAAGCAAGAGAAGAGCTGATAATTGAAGTGCATAAACAGAAGCAAGAGAAAAGCAAGTTAGAGCACAAACTGAAAGAATTAACCACGCTTTTGGCACAAACGAAAAGTGACCGTGATCGTGGATGGTCTTCGTCCATGCAATACCAAGACACACTCATCCAAACAGCAAGTATCGAAAAATTTTGGAAGGCCCAAGCATTAGAATGGGAAGCACAACATAAAGATTTGAAAGAAAGACATGCAAGAATGGTTGAGGAGCTAAATCGCCACATCTCGAACTTCATTTACTACTTCGAAAAAGCAGAAGAAGAAATTTGGGCGAATCCCATGCTCCACCTTCCTTGCGGAATAAAAGATTTCATGAAGATGAGTAAGGGTCTTATAAGGGGGTTTAAGAGAAAGAGAACCAATCTTTTGATGTAATTGATGCTTTTAGACTTTGCAAATTTATGATGTATTTGCACTTTCAAGTGAATTTTTGGAATGAAATTATGACTCAACTTGCTTCTTTATCCTCTACACGAAACCCTCTCTTCTTAATTCATCATTATTACTCGTACTCGCCTTATAGGACTTTCCTTTCCTTCTGTGCGAAGTAAAAAGCAAAGGATTTCAAGAAGGGTTAAGATTTTGATATTGCTAGAGTGTTGTTAATAAAGTATATTGTGGAAAGAAATCTCCCCTATACTTTTTATCCTTGAGACTCTATCTAATAGAGCATGGTCCATCGTCATTGCTATCAAATATGGGTGATACATTCCTTCCCCACCAAAAAAAAAAAAAATCTTTTTTTGTCTTACTTCTTGTTGTTATGATAAGCAGGAATTTTCAAACATTGCTCCTCCAAAGAAAACTTCATCTAAACCTAGTAACTCATACGAGTTGCGATCCAAAGCCCCTCTAGAAGGCATGGCGAATGAAAGGAATTTGAGCCAAGAGATTGATGACTTGAAGACCATGATGCTTGAACAAGGGGAGGAGTTCAGAAAGATTCTCGAGGTCATAATCAAAACTAAAGGAACTAGTGAAAACAATGATCCTCATGATCAACCGGGGTATGAATCAGGGAATGACAACAACCTTGAAGTGGAGAAAGAAGTGGAACGATTGAAACTAAAGGGAGAATTAGAGAAGGAGATGCAAGCACAATTCCGGATGCTCTGAGGGCCTAACCCATACGGCTCTATGAGCATTAATGATCTCTGTTTAGCACCAAGCGTCACTACCCCCAAAGACTTCAAAATGCCTGAGTTCATTAAGTTCGATGGCAACACAAATCCTATGATGCACCTGAGAATGTACTGCACCAAGATGGGGATGTGATCTAAAGATGAGAATTTCATGATTAGTTTTTTCCCTGAAAGTTTGGATGGGGTCGCGTGGGAGTGGTACATGCAGTTAAATCAGAATCAAATCAGGTGTTGGGAAGATCTTGCCACAGCCTTCACCAATCAATATAAGTTTAATATGAATACTGCACCTGCCAGAGACCAGCTAAAAAATTTGAGGCAGAAAGAGAAGGAGCCATTCAAAGAATACGCCCAAAGGTGGAGAGCAATAGCAGCCCGGGTTATTCCCGCTATGTCAGAGCAGGAAATGTGCTCTTATTTTATCCGCACTTTGGAAGGACCATTCTTCAAGAATATGTTGGGCACTCATGTCAGAGAATTCATTCACTTAGTGGAAATTAGAGAAAGGATTGAGGCAAACATCCAAGAAGGCAAGGTGGAGCCAATGACGGGTGAAATAAATGAATCTCAATTTAAGAAGGGACAGCCACAAAAGAAAAAGGAAAACACTGTCAACACCATACAATCACAATCACCCCAACCCTACCAAGCCTCTTTTCAGCAGACTCACATACTTTCCATATCCTTCACCCTATCTACCTACCATGCCTTACCCTCCTCAGCCGTACCAAGTCAATAATGTTTCATACCCTCGACCTTATACACCATCCATACCTACACTTCACCAAATAGCTAACCCTCCCCTAACCCCATCACAAATGCCGCCTAGAGTCAGTAACACCTCTAATCCATCAACCAAAGACCGTCCCTTTCCCAACTTTCACATGAGTAATTCTGAGTTGTTTAAGCGTTTGTGTGGTCAGAATTTGCTAACCCCACGCCTTGGGAAGACTTTCACGGCACCTTATCCTCGTTGGTATAATGCAAATCTTTCGTGTGAGTACCACTCCAACACTCCCGGGCATTCAATTGAGAATTGTTATGGCTTTAAACATGCTGTATGGCGCCTGATTGATGCCAAGGCCATTCAATTGGAAGAAACAGAAAGGCCCAATGTGAGAAACAATCCATTTCCAAATCATGATGGAAGACAGGTAAATGTTATTTGTTGTGATAGCCACATGGGAGGAGAATTTGAGGACATCAAACTCCCAATGAAGTGCATCTTGGAAGGGTTAAAATCGGCAGGATATGAGATGATTGCTGAAAGAAAAGAAGGAAAAAGGATTCTGAAAGGAGATGAGGAAGGATTACTCTGCAAATGCCTCGGGGTTGAGAAGAAACATCATATTGAAGACTATCCCGAACTCAAATGCTTTGTTAAAAGAATGATCAAATTGGGTGTGCTTGCAGTACCCAAGATCGTTAAGGAGCAGAGTGTCAACACAATTCACCCAACACCTCCCGTCTTTAAGATCTCTCCTCAAAGGCCGGCGCTCATTTTCAAGGTACCTAAGCCGTTCCCTTACCAATGTGATCATGCGGTCCCATGGAGATATGAGACAATAGTGGAACCAAATATTAGAGCAAGTCATAGCCCTGCAAAGATCAAGGCAACAATTCCTGCTCAAGAGTCACGACCTATTTTCCAAGTGTCAAGGTAAGCCCATCACACCGATCCAGCTCTCCCTGAGAGGCATGGAGCTGTTGTGAAAGACGACACTGGAACAGGCCTCGACCTTAAAGTGACCGAATCAGTAACAAATATTGTAGGAATAGGAGGGGTAACCCGAAGTGGCAGGTGTTATACTCCCGAGAAGCTCCAAAGGGTGCCTGGAACAATAAAATCATCTGAAGACCACAAGGAAAAAAGCCAAGAGGATGAAGGAGAAGAGTTCTTGAAGATCATGAAGCAGAGTGAGTATGATGTGGTGGAACAGTTAAAGAAGACGCCTGCAAAAATCTCTTTGTTCTCGCTAATTATGAGTTCTGAAGCTCATCGTGATGCTCTTAAGAGAGTGTTGGATCAGTCTTATGTAAACAAAGATATAACTCTTGAAAAGGTCGAGGGAATTGTAGGTGCAATCAAAGCCAGGAACTCGATAACTTTTACGAAGAACGAGATAAGCCCGAACACTGCATCGGGTCGCCCAAAGGCTCTACACATCACTCTGAAGTGCCAAGGCTATGTCATCGCGAAGGTGCTAATAGATGGAGGGTCGGCTTTTAACGTGCTTCCTTATTCCACTTTACAACAATTGCCTGTTGATCCGGCTACAATAGAGCCAAGTGGCATAATTGTAAAAGCGTTCGATGGCACCCAGAGGGAAATCATGGGAAATATTAATCTGCAGCTGGAGATAAGATCGACCACCTTCGTGACAGAGTTCCAAGTACTAGACATTGAGCCGGGATACACTATGTTATTAGGATGGCCATGGATTCATGATGCTGGGGCCGTTCCATCTACCCTACATCAAAGGGTGAAATTTGTATCCGAAGGGAAACTAATCACTATCAAAGGGGAGGAGGAGTTATTGATGTCTAAAACAGTCACAGTCCCTTACATTGAGTGTGCCGAAGGCTCCTTTGAAGTATCTTTTCAAAACCTAGATATAGTAGAGCCAAAGGAACAGACGAGTAGTGAGAATCAAGTCGTTGCTCAAATGATGCTCAAAAGTGGATTTCAACAAGGAAAAGGATTGGGAAGTCAACTACAGGGGATCAAACGCCCAATTGTGTTGCCTGATAACCCAGGAAAACTTGGCCTGGGATACAAAGTAGGGGAAGAAGAGCAGTCGCCCTGGTTTGATGCAAAGAAGATTCCACACATCAAGAAAACATTCCCTAAGGCTGCAGAAGTTATGGCGCTAGAACCGGGTGAAACAGTCAATACCCGGAGAAATGTCAGGGAGGCTCCATTGCTTATCCACCCAAGCTATGAGGTAGAAGAATTGAACAACTGGGAATCCGAACCTTTAAATGATTATTTGTATTTTGAGTAATGGATGCTTTTATCTCTTTATTTTGTATTTCAAATTTTATCAAATAATGTAATAATTATGCATGGTTTTCCCATCTTTTGTCTCCTCTTCCTCTCTTTTCTTTTCAAGATGCACTCTTGCAAATTTATTCACTCCCAGTCTCATCTCAATTCCAGGGATTCTTCCTTTTCGGGATCTCCTTCCCATGTGGATGATTGTGATAAACTATTAATTGATTCTTGTGTTACAACGGAATTGAATGAGAAGGAATAAGATGAAGATCCTAACCTGTGCCAACAATTTGCCAAAATGATGGATTCATTAGGAAAAGGGATAGATCCACATGATGAAGTGGTCGAAATAATAAACCTAGGAGCTGACGAGGAAAAGAAAGAACTAAAAATAGTTGATAACCCAGAAAGAGAAGAGATGATTGCGCTGTTCAAAGAATACATGGACGTTTTTGCTTGGTTGTATAAAGATATGCCTGGCTTGGACCCAAACATAGTGGCCCACAAAATCCCATTACTTGAAGGGATGGAACCTAAGCAACAAAGACTGCGAAGGATGAGCCCTGAAATGTCACTTAAGATCAAAGACGAAGTTACAAAGCAACTTGATCTTTGGCTTCTTAGAGGTACCACTTTATCCAAAGTGGATAGCAAATATAGTACTGTCTTAGAAAAAAGATGGAAAGGTTAGAATGTGCGTGGATTATCGAGACCTTAACAAAGCTAGCCCAAAAGACAACTTCCCGCTGCCTCACATAGACGTTCTGGTTGATAATACTGCCAAAAGTCACCGATTCTCCTTTATGGATGGATATTCTGGCTATAATCAGATCCTCATGGCAGATGAAGATAAGGAAAAAACATCTTTCATCACTCAATGGGGAGTGTTTTGCTATAGAGTGATGCCTTTTGGATTGAAGAACGCTGGAGCCACCTATCAGCGAGCAATGGTTACGCTATTCCATGACATGATCCACAAAGAACTAGAGGTCTATGTTGACGACATAGTAGCCAAGTCACAAGAGGGAGAGAGTCATGTTGCCGTGCTTAGAAAATTATTCGAAAGGTTGAGAATTTACAAGCTGAGATTAAACCCGGCAAAATGCACTTTTGGGGCATCCTCAGGCAAGTTATTGGGATTCATTGTTAGTAAGAAGGGCATCGAAGTGGACCCTGATAAAGTCAAAGCTGTCCAAGACATGCCAATACCCAAGACGGAAAAGGAAGTTCGCGGTTTTTTGGGACGGTTGAACTACATAGCAAGGTTCATCTCTAACTTGACCCATACATGTGAACCAATCTTCAAGCTGCTGAGGAAAGATAGCCCTGGCAAGTGGGATGATAGATGTCAAGAAGCCTTTGACAAAATCAAGAAATACCTGATAAATCCTCCCCTTTTAGTCCCACCAACATTAGGGCGACCACTCATCCTGTACCTCACAGTGTTGCATGGATCCATGGGTACTGTGTTAGGTCAACATGATGAGACTGGTCGGAAAGAGCAAGCAATTTACTATTTGAGCAAGAAATTCAACGATTGTGAATCTCGATATATGGCTATTGAGAAGACTTGCTGTGCCCTCGTGTGGACCGCAAGAAGATTGCGACAATACATGTTGTACTATACAACTTGGCTAATATCTCGAGTAGATCCCTTAAAATATATCTTTGAAAGTCCACATATTTCCATGAGAATGTCTAAATGGCAAGTGGCTCTGGCAGAATTTGACATTAAGTATGTGACTAGAAAATCAGTAAAAGGGGGTGTCATAGCTGATCACCTAGCTGAGAATCCACTCGAAGAATATCAGTCAATGAAAGTTGAATTTCCTGATGAAGATATCTTGGCAGTCGTGGAGGATGAGAGCGAAAACGATGAAGAGGAAGGCTTGATGTGGAAGATGTACTTCGATGGTGCAGTTAACGTCCATGGGAATGGGGTTGGAGCAGTACTGGTGTCGCCTAGTGGCAAACAATTCCCAATTGCTGTTAAATTGGCATTTGACTGCACTAACAACATGGCCGAATATGAAGCCTGTATAACCGGCCTAAAAGCGGCAATATCTCTTAGTGTGAGATACCTAGATGTCTATGGTGATTCGGCGCTCATCATTTATCAAGTTAATGGGGATTGGCGAGTCAAGGAACACAGACTGATGTCGTATTATGAACATGTGATTAGTCTAGCAAAGGAATTTGAAGAAATCACCTTCAACTATTTGACACGTGACAAAAATCACTTTGCTGATGCACTCGCCACTTTGGCTGTCATGACCAAACTCGATTTGGAGGTGGAGGTCCGGCCTTTACAGGTCGTTGTTAGAAGAGAACCAGCATACTGCTTAAACATCGAAGAAGAGCCCGATGGTCGACCATGGTTCCATGACATCAAACAATTCATTAAGGCAAAGGAGTACCCAACTGGGGCAAATGAGAATGATAGAAGAACGCTCCGCCGCCTAGCAATGTCATTCTTCCTCACTGGTGATGTACTATACAAAAGGAACTATGATGGGGTCTTGCTAAGGTGCATTGATGCCACAAAAGCTCGCACTGTCATATCCGAGGTCCATGAGGGTATTTGTGGGACCCATGCTAATGGGCACACACTATCCTGACGGATCTTAAGGCACGGGTATTATTGGCTCACAATGGAAAAAGATTGTGTTGAATTCGTCAAAAGATGCCACAAATGCCAAATCTATGCTGATCGCATTAATTCTCCTCCGGCCCTATTACACAACCTTACGTCACCGTGGCCGTATGCAGTGTGGGGCATCGATGTCATTGGCCCAATTAACCCTAAGGCCTCCAATAAACATCGATTCATCTTAGTGGCTATTGATTACTTCACTAAATGGGTAGAAGCTGCCTCATATGCTAGTGTTACACAAAAGGTGGTAGTGAAGTTCCTGAAAAATAACATCATTTGTAGGTATGGATTAGCCGAGAGGATCATTACAGATAATGCCTCCAATTTCAATAATGTAGAAGTGCGAAGACTGTGCGAGCAATTCAAGATCAAGCACCACAATTCGGCTCCTTATCGGCCAAAGATGAATGGAGCAGTGGAAGCAGCAAACAAAAATATCAAGAAGATCCTAGGGAAAATGGTGGTCACGTATAAAGATTGAAGTGACATGTTACCTTATGCATTACATGCATATCGCACTTCGGTAAGATTCTCGACTGGGGCAACTCCATACTCTTTAGTGTATGGAATGGAAGCAGTAATGCCAATAGAGGTAGAGATCCCGTCCTTAAGGGTCTTGATGGAAGCTGAAATGGAAGAAAACGAGTGGATCAAAGCGAGATACGAGCAATTGAATATGATTGATGAAAAACGATTGGATGCAATCTGTCATGGACAGTTGTACCAAAAGAGGATGGCTAGGGCATTCGATAAGAACGTTCGTCCACGAACATTTCAACCTGGTGATCTTGTGTTAAAATGGATATTGCCAAATCAAGAAGATAGTAGAGGCAAATGGTCACCTGCATATGAAGGCCCATACATTGTTAAAGACGCATTCTCTGGGGGAGCATTGATCTTGACTGACATGGAAGGCCAAGTGCTTCCCAAGCCAATCAACTCAGACACTGTGAAGAAATATTTTGCATAAAGAAAGCTCGCTAGATTGAAAACCCGAAAGGGCAGTCTAGGCAAAAATTAGAGCACAAAAAAAAAAAAAAGAAGGGAGGCTCGCTAGATTAAAAACCCGAAAGGGTGATCTAGGCAAAAGTTAGGGCAACAAAATATCTGCTAGGTTGAAAACCCGAAAGGGCAACCTAAGCAATAAAGATATCAGCTCAAAATCCAAGCAAAGGGTGAGAAGCCAGAGATGATATTAAGTTGGGGCAATTTAACTGATGGAAGATAGGAGAAAGAATCAGTGAATTGAGGCAAACATTGGCACATGTCAAAGGATTACGTTCTTGGCCTGAAAATGCAAGTCCGGTGTAACCAAAGAATCAGTGAAATGGGTTAATCATATGAAATCTGCATTGCAATCCTCCTAATCTTTTGGGTATCTCATTTGTTTCTTCATGACTATTTGTGGTTTTTAATGCTTTCTAAATACAATAAATTTGTCTTATTCTACCGTCTTTTTGTCACTCATTTTTCTCTTTTCTCTTTCCATATTCTTTATCCCCATCATCAAAGAGTGCATTCGGTTCTTCCTGTTCTCCTCTAAACCATGCATAATTAGAACATTATATTTGAAATACAATGAAAGAGATATCTGTAGACAGGGCTCAGATGCTACAAGACCATTCAATATCGGATTCAAAAGCAGTAACGCAATGAGGAAGGTTTAACCAAAAAAAAAAGGAGGGGGGGAGAAAGAATAGAAAAGAAGAAGAAGAAGAAGAGAAAGCAAGAAAGAAAGAAAGAAAGAAGGGAAGGGTTTGCTAGATCGAAAACCCAAAGTGGCTGTTTGAGCAAAAATTAATGCGAAGGTTAGAGATTTTGAAACGAAGATCAAGAGAGGGGGACGAAGCCAAATCATACAGAAAGCTTCAAAGAAAAAGCTCATGTGGTGGATTCATGAAACTAGAGGGCTTATTATGGATTAGATGCAGAATTCCCCAGAAGAGCAATGTTTGGAAACAACAAACTGGGGCAAATTTTTAGTGTACAAATTTTCAATTTAGTTTCAATTCCAATTTTTAATTTTCCAAAGCTGCATCTTCAAATTCAATTTCAAATATATTTCAATTCTGTAAAGTTGCATTCTCAATCTTAATTTCTCATACCTGCATCTTCAAATTCAATTCAATTTCAAAACTATTTCAATTCTGCCTGCATCTTCAAAATCCAATTTCAAATTTATTTCAATTTTGCAAAACTGCATCTTCAATTTCAAATTCGCTTGCATTTTCAAATCTAATTTCAAATCTATTTCAATTCCGTCTGCAATTTCAAATCTATTTCAATTTTGCTTGCATCTTCAAGTTCAATTTCAAATTATGCAAGGTTGCATTTCATTTTGCAAGACTGCATTTCATTCACGTAGTTGCATTTCATTTTCATCTGCAAAGCTGCATTTCATTCACATGGTCACAAAGCTGTATTGCATTTGCATGGTTGTATTTCATTTTCACAAGCATATGCTCTCATCATGTTCCTTGCTCGGACAAAATACATGTTCATGTCTTTACTAGTTCTTTACTATAGAAATATTAAAACCTACGGTTTTATATTTTCTAGTAAAAAACAAGTAAAGAGGGGCAACTGTGAACACCATATTTTGTCTGAGACAAAAAAAATAATAAAAAAATAAAATAAAATAAAATAAATAAAAAATAAAAAAAAATAAAGAGAAAGGAAAAAGGAAAGAAAGCTGATCCATTTACCTTTTGGAATAAGAAAATAGCCCAATTATGAAATGTTTTAACCAAAAAAAAAACAAAAAAATAATAATAATAAAATAATAATAATTAAAAAAAAATCAAAAATCAAATCAGAATAAATAAAGTTAAATTTGGGCGAATCTCTTAATTTAGGCATTTGTATCCAAATCAGATCAAATCGCCAATCATCATTAAGGCCGAATTTTCAATTAGGATCAATCAAATTTAATGGCAATTGATGCCTCCAAAACTTATAAATAGATCCAATCTTGAGAGATAAAAAGGGCTCTTTTTTTTTTTTTGGGAGGAAACGGCCATAGAACTCAGGAGGAAGATTGTGAAGTCCATTTTGAATTTGATATTTCTCATCCATTGAAGTATTTGTGGTAAATCACTTTCTCATTTTGCATAAACTAGTTTCATTCCTTTCAATAGAGCACATTGTCACCCTAATATTTTCATTCAATACAAACACACACGGACACTGTCATTTACCCTTTTGCATCCGTTACCATAGCATCGTCATACACTTTCTTTGTCATTTTGCACCACTTTCCTTTGCCCTTTCAACCCCACAAATGACCCAAAAAAAAATACTAAAAAAAAATAGAGTCATCACAGCCAAAAAAAAATTAAAAAAAAAAAAAACAGAGCCATTCCACACCCACAGTCTTCGTCGAACAACCATCGCGGCCTCTGCCTCAACCAACCTAAGCCGTTCACCCCTTTAGCCTCCATCCACCGTAGCCTACACCGTCCACAATCCACCGTCACCGTCGCAGCAAGTGGAGCCCCACACCGCAGCCACCGCCGTCCGCAACTAGCGTCGTTGTCGAGCCCATCGTCGCCATCGCAGCAGGTGGACCCCTTCGCGAGGCACCCTCACGCTGCCATAGCCACCGTCGAGCTCACCACCACCGTTGCAGAGGTGAGTCCCTCGCAAGACGTCACCGCGACCACAGGGACGCCAGCACCTTCGCCTGGCTCCGCCGCTGATGCCGCTGTAGTTGAGGACAACACCGTCCCTGCTCCTGCTTCCTTTTTCCTTTCCCTTTCCCTTTCTCTTTCCCTTTCCCTTTCCCGTTTTCTCCCCCCGTCTCCTCTTTCCTTTTTTGATTCAACTGTTTTCCTTTTATTTCCCTTCTTTCTTTTATTTTTCTTTTTTTGTGTTTTAACATCATTTTTTTTCGAGCAAATGGCCCATCAATGTTTGCAATTGGGGCGTGGGTTGGGCTTCTCTTTTTTTTTTTTTCTTCTCTTGTAATTGTAAGTATATGAACCAAAAAAAAAAAGAATCTTCAAACAAATTAAAAAGAAAAAAATATTTTCAATTTTCGAATTCACGCAACCATATCCAACATTGATGTATGGTTTACCCATCCTCAAGGGTTGCGAAAATGGTTAAGAGTTTATTGTATGACGTATGTTGTCCTAAACCCTGTGCAAATGTGAATTTAGTTTTTTTTTTTCTTTCTTCTTTTTAAAAAAAAAACTATTTTTACAAATAAAATTTATCCAACTCACAATTATTTTTTACAAGAACTACGTGATTTTGAATTTCTCATTGTACCAGAGGATACGTAAGAGCAGATAATCTCTGTCAAATCAAAAATTAAATTTTCTTAAATTTGATTCGATTTTAATTCCTTAAATAATTATAACATTAATTTCACTTCCTTTTCTGTTTGTAAATAATTGTTATATCATTTTTTGTACCTTTTGTAAATAATCATAATATTAATTTCACTTTCATTTCTATATGTAAATAATTGTTACAATAATTTCTATTTCTTTTGTAAATAATCATAACATTAATTTTACTTTCTTTTTCTTTTGCAAATAATTATTATATTAATTTCTGTTTCTCTTGTAAATAATTGTATATTAATCTTACTTTTTTGGGAAAATTATTATATCAATTTTGCTTTTCTTTCCTTTTATAAATGATTATCATATTAATTTTATTTTTCTTTTCTTTTGCAAATAATTGTTGTACTAATCTAACTTTATTTTATTTGTAAATAATTATTATATCAATTTTGCTTTTCTTTCCTTTTATAAATAATTATCATATTGATTTTATTTTTTCTTCTTTTTTTGTAAATAATTGTGGTACTAATCATGCTTTATTTTATTTGTAAATAATTATTATGTTCTTAAGGGGAAAAATCAATATTATTAAAGTTATTAATTTGCATGATAAGCTCTAGGGTAACCGTTGCAAAACGGATGTATTAGGGGTGTAGTGGGATTAAGTTTCCACCCTTCCCTATGCATAATTGAACTCCCGAATTCAATCTCTTTAAAAGACCAGTTTTGCAAAACTAAAAGGTTTTTCCGATTTTTTCCATAAATGAAAATTGGTGGCGACTCCATTGAATATTATTTTCAATATTTTATGTTGCCTCTCGTCGCGGCGCCCCCGCGGGCACGTTGTGACACTCCTTCCAATCAACACACCATCTTGGCAAATCAAGCTGAACTTCAAGCCTATCAGTAGAGAATGGATCACCGAATGGACAAAATGGAAAACCTTCTCGTGCAAATTCTGAAGACCATTCAGAAAGCAAAAGCCAATTAGTAATGGTCCTTCCATGATCCCACATCATTCTTTTTGATGATGTTAAAGGGGGAAAAAAAGAAAATATTTAAGAAAGCTCAAGCTGAGGGGGAGCATAGCATAAGGGCATACACTTAGGAAGAGCATGCATGCATACACACACATTTTTTCTATATCTATGTTTTACGGCTCTGTTTATATCAATTAGAACATTGTCTGAAAAAAATTTGCTGCTAATGCATTCTAGATTCAATATTTCTCTATCATATTTTAATTGCTCTGATTGAATATTCTGTTGCCTATAAAACATTCCAATACCTTGAATTATTGAATGAGCTCTAATATTTTGAATTATTGAATACTCTGAACCCTATTTAAACAATCTTTAACTGACTTGATATTTGGTGATCTGATATCTATTCAAATGAAATGCTCTGATACTCATTAAATATTTATTTGATGTTTTGAGATAATAATTGGCTAATTATTCTTTGACCATATGCATCCTAGTTAAATTATCTTAACTTTTGCTCTGATACATCTAGATGATGTACTGAGATAAAACCTTGAATTCACATGCCTTCACTTGATGATATTTAAAACTCTCTTATTTTGAAATTGCTCTCATACATCTTAATGATGTATAATGATAAAATGATGATCTTTGAATTCATCACTCTTTTCAGAGAGAAGTTTCTTTTCAAACAACAAATCATGTTCTTTCAAGAGGTGTTTTCTTAAAACAAAAAGTATTTCTTAAATACTAATTTGCTATCATCAAAAAAGGGGAGATTGTTAGCTCCAATGCCTCCTAAAAGCTGTCCAAGGCTATGAAACAAATTCTTTTTTTAAGGTTTTGATGAATACCAAATCCGAATACAAGCAAATCTGTTTTACCATGAAAAGGCTAATTCGAATAACAAATTCTTCTGTGAAAATGAATTTAAACAAATAGCTTAAGCACTCAAAAAGCCTTCAAAGCATTGTTATCCATAGCTTTATACTATAATAAGCTTTATATGGAATATATGCTTTCTATTTCTCGAGCTATTTTGTTTAGAACAGAAAAGAAGAATTTCATAAGGTTGAAGCTATACTTCAAAAAGGAAAGACGAGCCTAGAAAGTAAAATTCTTCCAATCTAGAAAGATGACTCTATCCAGAGAGATGACCCTATCTAGAAGCGATATCACCAGAAACATACTTCTCATGTGTGTCATACCTTCAAACCTTCCTCAGCATGATTCATAGACAAATTCAAAAAGTCAACAGGGTGATTTGACAAGACATAGAAGAAGTGCTAACAAGTCTGCATAGTTGGTATATCAACAAACGACTACTTTTCTCTCTCTGCGTAAGCTTCGAAGAATGACAAAAAGGAAGATTGTTGCTTCTCTGTCGAGTGCTAGACTAGTAGTCCAAAGAGAACTTCAAAAGTCAAGAAATGAAAGCTTCAATGGATATATTTCAATGTCTATAAAAGACTGGATATCGAAGAAAGAATGGTTAAAACAATTGAATATCTTCTTTGCTTATAGAGCTTCATTGTCAACTTTCTCAACCTTCTGAACCTCCAAAAGTTTATTCAATGTAACTTTTGTTAAATAGAAAATCTTCTCTTCTGCTTTGTATTTGATAAGATTCTCTCTTTGAGAATTTAGAGAAGTCACGCACACTGAGAAAATATTGTTGATCATGTGTAAAGAGAGTTAGTGTGAGTGTTCACAAATTATTTTCAAAACTCAAAACTTGTACATAGACCCAGTGGTGGTCAGGTAGAGCTTGGAGAAGCTAGGACAAAGAATACTCAAGTTAAAGCTTGGAGAGGCTTGAGAAAAGACTACTCTGTTGTAAGAAGCTTAGAGAAGCTTGAACAAAGAATACTAATATTTTTTATAAAATCTCAACTGAGTTTGAACTACATGCAAGTAAGTGGTTGACCGAACCAGTATAAAAATTTCTTGTGTGTTTCTTCCATAGCTCCTTAGCTTTTTATCTTGATTACATAACTTATACTATCTGCATTTTTAACTTTAATCTGTTCATCATCTTAAATAATTTAAACATATAAGGTTTTATTAGCTAACACAAAACTTCTGCAATTCAAGTCGAGGACTTGAGATAGATTTTTAGTTTCAGCTTTTTAGGGTACTCTTAAGTTTGAAACAACACAATTCAACGCCTCCTTCTTATGTTATCTCTTCCAACATTAGCTTGTTAAGTTTACTTAAAACTGTTGATGATAGTTGGTAAGTAAGCTTGTTATTGCTTAGATTTGTGATATTTGGATACACTTTAATTTTATTTCTTGAGTTGTCTTCTGTTTGTTTTGTTATTTTGACTGTTTGATTGAAATAATTATGTGATTACTATAAATACATTGAGATCATAAGTATCTGTTGATTATAGTTAGTAGGTATTAGGATTATCTTAGCTTTGTCTTGTGGTTTTTTTGAAAACATGCTCTTGGTGGGATGCTTTGTTCGTAGGGCATATAAAAGCATAGAATTATCATCAATTAATCTATATTATAAAAGAAGTTTTACTATGCAGACATTTTTTTTTCTCCATCACAATATAGTATATATACTTAACTTGCTTTTGTGTGTGTGGCTATGAAATACATGAAGTTAATAGAAGTTATTGGATCGTTCATAAAGATTACAAGATGATTGTCTAAGTGGAAATGTATGTTTCCTACCATAATCATCGTCCATCAGCAAAGGCAATTAGTACTTGATCCATGATGCTATCATACCTAGTATTTTGATGTGTACTACTATCACCATATTCATTTATTTTGGATGATGGCTTAGGAAGCAAGTATTGAGTCTCTTCTAGATTTTTGTTTGCATTGATCCAACAATGCCTATGCATTAGCCTTATTCCTTCCAATTCCATTGCCACTTCCTTCATGCTTGGTCTCTCTTCCCCTTTAAGTCTCAAGCACTTTGCTGCAAGAATAGCAACCCCCTCGATCTCTTGCTTATTTTCTTCATTCAAAATGCCAACTTGAAGAATGTCAAATAAACGATTCTCTTTCAAGCAAGATAGAAAGTAGATAGCAAGACTTCTATTCTCTTCGGACCTATCAAAAGAAAGAGGTTTCCCACTTGTTAGAAGCTCTACAAGCACTACCCCAAAGCTGTATACATCACTTTTCTCAGTTAGCTGACTTGTTTGCATATACTCTGGGTCCAAGTATCCAAAAGTTCCTTGTACCATTGTGGCTAATGCATTTTGATCTAGGGGAACCAATCTTGAAGCCCCAAAATCAGAAACTTTGGCAATGTATGAGTCATCTAAGAGAATGTTGGTACTCTTAACATCCCTATGGATGATGGGTGTGGAGGCAGCTGAGTGCAAATATGATAAAGCTCCAGCTACCTCGGTTGCAATCCTTAGACGAGTTTTCCAAGTTAAATCATTTGCCATACGTTCCTTGTGTATAAAATCAAAAAGGGTACCATTGTTAATAAATTCATAAACTAGTGAAGGAACTTCTGTCTCTAAACAACAACCTAAAAGTCTCACCACATTCCTATGATTGATTTGGGATAGAACAACCACCTCATTAATGAATTGTTCTATTTGGCTTTGATCAACTATTTTGGACTTCTTGACAGCAACAATTCTATTATCTTGTAAAAATCCTTTGAAAACTGTACCAAAACCTCCTCTACCAATGATTAAGTTCTCATCATAGTTGTTGGTGGCCTTCTTCAGTTCATCTGCTGTGAAAATCTGAATAGTTTGGGAGGATTCCTCTCTTGCAGAGAGTTGTTGTAGCAAAATAAAGCCGCCATTTTGCTTAAAGAAATTCTCTTTTAGTTTGGTGAGTTTTCTTTTATGGTATATCAAGCATAGCAAGGAAGTCCCCACAAAAAATGCAACAAATCCTGCACTTGCACCTACATTCAAAATATGTTGTACACAAAATTCTTGAATTTTTCTTTGAAATAAAGTCTAAACTAATATCATTAGCTTACATACTAAATGAAAATATACATGCATGCTTAAGAAAAAATTAAAGATGAAAACTTAATAAAAATAATAAAATGAAAACGCAAATGTGCTTAAGTTGCTTACTAATGACAAACTTGGTAACTACATTTTGTTGGTGGCACCCTTCTTCCTTTGTTCCATTTCCAGATTGCCCCTTAGGACAAAAACATTCGTAGGACCCAACTGTATTGAGACAATTATACTCACTTATGCATGTATGGTTTCCTATCTTACATTCGTCAATATCTGCTAAACCATAACAAAAATAAAATATTGTCAAACAAGCAATGCCATTTTCACAAGTTCAAAATAAAACATGGACTTCACAAATTGACTTCTTTAACAATTTTTTATCTGTTCTTCATTTTTCACTCTTTCATAATTGAATCAACAAATAGTTGAAGTATGTAAAGTTTTGTAATTGTAATTTTTTTTCTTTTCAAATATAAAACTAGCTAAATAAATATTCGTTTAGATTATTTTTTTTTTTGGAGACAAACGGTTAATTTGGTTTGGAGGTGAAAATTTTATGGACCAATTATTTATATAATTTTATTCATGAAATTTTGACTACTACTTTTACTCCCAAACAAACTCACCCAAAGTATATATTGTATATATTCATGTAAAACATTACTAAATTGGGAATATCAAAGTAAGTAATACGGTTAAACGCCCAAAGAAAAAGGTAACATATACTTTTTAAATTTTTATTTTCAACTCAAATCAATAAAGAAATAGACAGGAGAGATGACACGCAAGTAATCCAACTATCCTTTGTATTATCACTATCGACTTGAAAGAAAAAATGGAAAAGATAAAATTGGTATAAGAAAAAAAAATTGAAAAGAGAAAAAACAAAAACATTTACCATTGATTTATGTAAATGAAGAGCCTTTTATGATATTTCCTCTTTATTTATCCCTTTCTTATCATAAAATGCAAAGAAAGAAATTATATGGATAAAAGAATAAGCAAAATTATTTAATTAAACATCAAAATCGAAAACAGTGGTATATGATGGGTCCAGTTCATTAGCAAAGAAAGAGGAAAAATTCTTATATGCCATTGAAGTAAGGGATTTTTTTTTGCTCTAAATCATTTGTTAATTACCACTCAACTAACCGTTAAAAAGAAAAAAAGAAAAAGATTAGTAGAAGTGGGCAGTTAAGATACAAGAATGACCCACAAAATTGGCATGGTAAATACTAAATAATTCAAAGGAAGAGAAATTTCTTTTTCTAACAGCATAGATATAAAAAAAATTTTCAATAAAGATATAGAGAGGATGAGAGATAAATTAACGATGTATTTAACATGTGAGTCAAAAATGGTGAAATTTTTATGAATTAGATCTATAAATTATTTCACTAATAGATTCAATCCATAAAAATTTCACTCCCATTTTTTCACTCTCGTACCAAACACCCTAAATAGAATCAATTACCTATGCAACCATCCGGATGGTATGGGTTTCCTTCGTAACCTTTGTTACATTCGCATCGATAACCGTATCCAGTGCCTGAGTTCACACAAGTGCTATTTCCCTTGCAAGCATAGGTGCCTCTTTTCTGAGATGCTTCACACGTCTCATTTCCAACCGTCCAATCAAAGACCACAGGGACTCGCTTGTAAGGTAGATTTTCTAAGTGACTCTTAGAGAATGTATAATTGCCATTTTTGGCAACAAAGGAATAGCCGCAGTTGTTGAAGCTCGAAGATTTATTAAAATTCTCAAAGCTAGATGCTTGTATGGAGATGTTCCTCATTCCAGGAGGAATATCCACCTGGCAACACCCAATGCCAGAACAATTTCCATCAACAATCTTCATAGTATTGCCATAACATCTTGTTAAGCACCCTGTTGAGTAACTTGTATCGTTGTAAAAGCTATTAAGATAGCCAAAAGTGTCGCAGCCAACACTTATGAACTTGTTATCCTTGCTAGAAATGGAAAAAGAAGGAACACTTTTTAGGGTGGATAGACTACCGTGTGTTAGTTGGGCACCATATCTACCATCATAACAAACTCGGGAGATGAAAACCATCACTTCTACTTGACCTTGGGGGATGTTTATGCCTACGACTGGGATTGTACCCGAGTATAAAGTGGCGTTAGTGCAAGTAACTTCAAATGATTCTTCCAGGAAACAGTTCTTACCGGTTGTAGGTGAATTTCCGATGCCAAATGGATACAAAATTTGATCACCTCCACATGCGGTTTGACAGCCATCAAGGGTTTGATCATCTGCAGCCGCTCCTACGATGACTAATGTAAACATTAACACCAGAGCCTTCAGTTCCATTGCACCGCGTTAATTTATCTCACGAGTCACAGCTAAGAAGATGAGTTAACTTGTTGCTGGGAGAATATCATGTATAAATATTATTCCCAGTTTCTTTGCTCCACTTATGACAAGAAGGTTTGATTAATTTATAGACTTTTAAAACTTTTATTTGCCTTTGTCATTTGTCGACTTGTAAAGAAGACTGACCAAGCAAGAGTGGACAGAAATAGTGATGAGAATTAACGCTTGGTAATATATATATATATATATATATATATATATATATATATATATATATATATATATATATATATATATATTCTTGACAGCGAGATGAGGTTGACTCGGCCGGCATTCTAACGCTATTAGTAATCATCATAGTTAATTAAGATCATTTTAATATCATGATGGAGGAAGGTGAAGTTGCTACCTCATGAATATATCTGCGCTTCAAAAGCAGTGTGGTATATGCAAGTCGTGTCAATAACTCTCCCCGTTGTAAATGCTATTGAGATAGCCATAACTGTCACAGACAACAGTTATGAACTTCTTTGATTGCTTGAGATGGATAAATAAGCAATTTCGTGGGAGGGTTATGTTGAATTGCAGCGAAGACGGACAAGGTATGGTTCGATTAAGAATTAAAAGTAGATATAAGACTGAACGCTAATATGAAAGAGTCAAATGAGCTCAGAGTTTTATATTTATGTATGAATGTCCACTCTTTTATTATCTACTTTTTACATCTATATAACATAATTCTGCGCTATGTTTTGATGTATTATTAATTATTCATATATAAAAACAATTATAACAACATCTTTATGATTAATATTTTTTCCTAAAACTATTTCAAGAATATTTGTATTGACTCAATCAATCAGGCTGATAACGGAACAGAAAGGGATGTAGCTGTGAACTTGAAAGGAAATTGCCTTTTGAGTTGCTTATACTCCACACAAACAACTTGCAAAGGCAGTCAGTCAATGGGTAGCATCACCACCCCCTAATCTATCCATTTTTTTTATATATTTTTTTTTTCTCACTGTCAACCATTATAATTTAATGAATTAATTTAATATTAATGGATTGACAATATAAAAAAACTTGATATAGATATTTAATCATATATTATCATATCAGAAAAAGTATTTGACTTAATTATTTATTTTTAAAAATGTTATAAATAGAAATATTGATTAAATGATAGTACAAAACATTTTTATGTTAACAGTATATTAAAATTAATCTCTTATTTAATATTGGGCGTCAAAAGTGAGACAACTAATTGAGTGGAATATACTTGTACTATTCCTATTTTTGTTGTTAAGGTATTATCATTATAGCTAAGGTTGTTGTTAGTCGGCACAAGAAATACACTTCTTTATATCCATTGACATTAGCGTTGTCGACGCCTATTCGTTTACTCTTTTTTTTTTTTTTTAACGTTAAGATTTTATTTTGATTTTTTCCACAAATCCGCTTCCATTGAAACAGTCATACACTAAACAAAAAAATAATAATTACACTATCATGGTTCCCAGTCCAATTGAAGCTTAATATCTGTGAAGCTTTTTTTTGTTTTTTGGTAGAAATGTAAATAAAAAATTGTAATTTTATAATTTGATAATTTTTAATTTACAAAAACAACGAATTGAGCTTTTAACAGCTTGAAGGAATTAAGATCCAGCCACTTAGCATGAGGAAAGTTTTTAATTTAGTAATATCCCCAGCATTAATGGTTACGTCCTCACAACGGGAGCCTAGGAAAGAAGAGATAATACTGGATTGATTGTTTAACTTAATGATTTAATTTTTGCACCAGATCATGAAATTAAATATGAATATGTTTGAACCGTGATTTTACTTCAGGTGCTGATTAGCAAAAAGAATAAAGCTAGGCTATCGGGTTTCCTATTTATTTATTCACACGAACTTTTAATCGTTTAAAAATTTAATCCGTTATTATAAAAGACAAAAATTAGTGCATTAAAATGGTTTTCACTAGTTAAATAATTCAAACTTTATATTATTTATACTTAAATATTCTTTTTGATAAATACTTATACGTAAATATCACTAAACGTTAAAATTTATATTGTTTAGGTAATTTATTAATTTAAATAACAAAATAGGAATCAAGGTTCGAGTGAATAAATAAATAGGAATCTTGATAGCCGAACTTTATTTATTTTTATCAGCACCAAGATTTCTGGATAAGGTAATTATTTGAAAAAATCTCTTAGTCATGACTGAGGAATTAATCTTACTATAATAGCTGTATAAATATTCTAAATACCAAAAAGATGAAAATATAAAAGAAAATCTTATATCGAAATGGTATCATCTTAAGCTATGATCTTACACTATATTCACTTTCTTTATAATTATTAATTTAATTGTTTTATTTACACTACAAAAGTTGAACTTCATGGAAAATTATTTTTAATAGAAAAAGCATTAATGCAATTTTGATGACAAAATTAATAGTAAACTTCCATAGCCCGAGCCACTATAGGAATATATTCCTTTGCCAGAGTTACAGCCTATATCTCCTGATCTACTACTCCTGGAACCCATTGTTCCGAAGGTACAAATATCGATCATAGAGATAAGTCCGTCGAATTCTCCTATTCTAGCAGCAGAGCCTCATCTGGCGTCAACCTCATCTAAGTCAGACTCAATGAAAGCAACATCTATAGCTGCCAGTCAAGTTTCTCGACATAGTCTAGGATGTGCACATGGCTTTGATCCATGTTAGATTCATACCCCAATTATTCCTCGAGGGCATGGTCGTATAGGGGGCGTGCACATTGAGTTTCTTGCCATCGAGTCCAATGGGAGGATTTGTTCCTTTAGATGTTTAGTAGTTGCAATGATTATTTGGGGATGCCTATGACAATTAAAAGTAGATTTCCTTATTTTGTTTCTTGTGAATATTCACGATGTTAGTGGGTTGATTGGATTGTTGTTATTAATGTAGATCGCTTATATTGTTATGAAATGTCTTATTGTTATTTTCGTTTATCACCTCTATGTTATTACCGACGCCTCTTTTACATTAACACATCATATCCGTTTATTGATCCTCGGTCAAGGCTTGCATTTTAAAAATGTATTTCAAAAAAAAAAAAAAGTTGACAGCTATTTTCAACATAAAATAATTTTAAAGAAACAGGTTAAGTATTCCGCAAAGCTAAAAGGTAACAACTAATAGAATCCAAATATGACTTAAGTATAAGTTAGAACTATTAGGGTGTTATATTTTAGTATCAGAACAATTCATCCTAATAGAGCCTAAGGATGGGACTCACTATGCTTCTAAGCATAATTCCATATTTGATAGTTATATATGTCATGAAACTTATCTGTATAATAGGATATAGGAATTAGAAATATATGACCGTTAAGTGGTGTACGCAATTGGTTGCTGCCACACTTAACATTATGTTGAGCCTAATCAACTCAATTATTAGAGTTCAGTGTATAGGAACCAAATGGCAAGCCACAGATATGCTAGGAATGAAGCTACAACTATAACATTCCCAATTTTGCTTAAGCTAATTAGCTCAGTGTCACTGACTAATTGAAAGATTAGTGATTAATTTAGGATTAATCGGCTAATCTTAAGAGTAAGAGCTTAGTAAATTAGAGACAAGTCAACAAGTCAACTAAAAGTCAATGATAAATAAGAAAAAGTCAACAATTGAATAATAACTCACTAAATATTTCAATTAAAGCCTAATAATCCAAATCTTGCTAATTCATAATTAAAAAAATAATTAAGGTAATCTAATCTTGTTAATTAAGACATGACAAATTTCTACCATAATCAAATATGATAAATAAGCCCTTACACACTAAAAATATAATTAGTGAGAATCATTCTTTTAGAAAAACAAAAGTCTTAAAAATGTAATTAACTAAAATTGTTTAATGAGCAATTAAACTAATACAATTAATTAACACTTAAATAATTTTAATAACAATGAAAATTCAAACTTATCCCCTTAATCATGCTTAAAAAAATTCAGCCAAGACAAGTTCATCATCCACCATCCATTTGCCTCTTAATCTTTCACCATTAGATCAAAGCTTAATGTAGTTAATTAACTGAAGATTGATTAAACAAAAGTGGGATAATCCTACACATGGATCACACTTGATTTGGTATTAACCATCAAAGTGGATCAACCCACTAATAGCAAGAAGATAGCCATTAATCACTTGAGAAAATAGAAAAAGGGGTTTAAGCTTTGCATCAAGACTCAAGAGTAAAACAACCACTCTTTCGCCCCTTGGTTACTAAGCTATTCCCTAAATGAAAGAACCAACAAAGTGAGCAGCCTATGGCTTGAACCATATGCCCAAAATAGCCCCCCATTCTCATTATTCAACTTTCATTCTCTCATTACAAGCCTAAAGCTCTAACCTCTCTCTAAATCTCTCTTTGTTCTTCCTACTCTTTCTCTTGTTCTTCTTGCTTTCCTACTCCAATCAACCTTACTTCACACCACCATCTTCACAAGCCCTTCAAGGACCACCTTCTTTGGTCTTTGAAGAAACAAAACAAACACACAACCAGCCCCATTTCCAAGCTCCAAAGGAGGGAGGCCATCTCCAACCTTTCTACTCTCCAACACTTCAAAAAGCTTCTTATGGTAGTGACTCTAACCCTTCTTTTCTATGTGTTTTCAAATACTAAAACTCCTAAGTTCTTTGTAGCTAGGTGGTTTTAGGGCTTGTTCTAATATCTCATGACCACACTTTGTGTCCATGAAGTTTTTCTTTGTGTTAAATGTTCTCCAAAAATGTGACCATATTGTATGAGCACTTTTATCATTCACTCTTTATTCACACCTTAAATATTAATTTGTTACTGAAATATCAAAGCAAAATAGTAAAATAAAAGATAAAAATGGTCATTTGAAGAGAAACTTCAATATTTGTACAAACTAGTCAAGAAGAAGAATTCTAGTTATGTCGGCAAATCTGGCAGTCTAGATTTTGAAAATGATAATTCATTATATATAACTTGAAATGTAACAAAACTAATTTTGTATAAAAATAGACTCATAGATCTTTCTATAGATATAAAATATGTGAGCTTTGGATTTAAAATGAGCAAGATATGAATTTTTAAAATAGGCTGTATCCAGTGGTGTTTCTGTCTAGATAGCCTACACTAAAATGTGTATAACTCAAGCTATACAAAACATTTACGAATAAGACCAAATTTGTTAGAAATTTGAAACATAGTATAATAACCCTAAAAAATGGTTCGACCTGATTCAGTTTGTGGAATTACCAGTGGCCTCGAGAATTTACTATTACTCGGGTAAACTATAAAAACTGGGCAGTGATGTTGTTTAATGCATAACCCAGGCCACACTTGAAATTTTTGAATAGGACTTATTTTGTTTAAAAGATGGTTCAGAGAAGCATAACCCTACAAAAGTTCAAGCCAAAAAAAGATAGAATTTTGGTGAATCTATTAAGTTACTGCCTTATAGTAAAATATGAATTTTGTTTAAGGCTAATTTTAAGGGATAATGAAAAATAAGCTTAAAGACCCTAAAACCATCAACTTAAGACATTGAAACTTCATGTTTCAACTTAAAAGATTTAAAAAGAATAATAAAGAAACTTGTCTCTATGAATATTAAAAGAATCGTGTAAAAATAAAAATTTAATTAAAATCTTGCACCTAATTTACTAAGCTAAATTCATAAAACTTTGCTTGTGATATATCTATGTCTATGTGCAAGTATGATAATATGATGATGATGAAGATGATGGTTATGATGAATATGTTAATGATGAGTATGATGCATATGCTATTGAGTAATGTATGATGATGTCTTGTGACTAGATTTCTCTATCTGGCAAAATTTTGGGGAAGTTCCGGTCTAAGCATTATACTACCGGATTTCCATAAAATTTATGGACTTAGCCTAATTTTATGCATTATGAGTACTAATTAAAAAAGACAGCATTAAGGGCATGATCTTTCAAAAGGAAATGTGACTCACACGAAGATCCCTCTTTCCCTAAAGGCTTACATGAGGCATGGCAAAGGACTCAGTTAGTGTAAGTATCAGGAATTCAATGTGGTGATGGCCATGGTATGAGCTCATTACCACTCAAAGCTTAGAGGGTAGTACTAAAAGACTTAAGATAAAGTCAAGTTTAAGGAAAGAAGGGGCTTCGGTCCAAACCCTTGAAAGGAATAGATTAAAAAAAGCTTATAAAATATCCATGCATGTTATATTTAATTATACTTATTCCCATGTATGTTATGATGTAATTCCCATGATCAGAGTGTATGTTAAAAGTGAATCCCCTTTGAATAATAATGTTTTCGAAAACTTGATAAATGAACCATATGCATGCTCACTGAGTTTCTTAACAAAATCCGAAGTGGCTGAGACGATAATGACGACACCCTCATGTGGAGTTGGAGTTCTACTGAGAAATATCATTTCTCAATTTGGTTCGTCTTTCCGCGTCGTCACTAGATTTTGATGGCGCACCCCGTGGAGTCGATCATTGATCCACCTGAATACACATGGGAGCATGATGAGAACACCAACACAATCATGGCCACGAGCACCACGGTCGTGCGGACATACATCCACTGGGGTCGTATACATGAAGAAGCAGAGCCTGTTGTTTTGCCTATCGTACCGCTTCCCTGATGATTTTCCTAGAGCACTATGTGGGCAACCACTGGGCTCATGGGACTTTCGGCAGGAACCATTGCCAAACTCTGAGATGGAGCCCATGTCCCCAGGGCTACCCTCGATCGAACCCCATCCAGTCAATCCAATTATAGAGCTGCGCTCCACAACAACTTTTAGGGCCACAGCTGCCTCATCACCATATCCGGAGCATCATCCGGATGTTGCCCCGTTATCCAAGGAGGATCCGTCCGAGGAGCAGTCTTTGGCAGCCAGCTGCACCCCGCATGAGGCCGAGCTCAGCCGCCGCATTCACCTTATCGAGGTGATCAGTAGGCATCCCCTCAGGATCCATATGCCTCACATTCCCCGAGGGCGAGGAGCTAGGATTTGGTTTGGTATTAAGGCGTGTAGATTGTTGTAACTCTGTATCATCATGTATTTTATTTTGCTTTGAACCTTACTAAGCTAGCTTGTATTTGGCATTTAGTGATGGCCTAGTCATGAGTATATTTTATGTAATGCTTGACATCAAGAATTTTATTTAGACAAAACTCCCCAAACTCGTCCCTCTTAAATTTCATGTCGGACAAATTGGTCCCTCTAGAACGAAAAAGCTTCCTGTGGTCTCTGACAATTAAAAATGTTGGACAAGTTAGTCCATCCGTCAAATCTCTCCGTTACAAATGCTGATGTGGCCGTTAAAATGCTGACTTGGTCTGTTAGAGTGCCGACGTGATCCATTTTATGCCACGTCAGCAAAAAAAGGACAAATTAGTCCCTTCAGCATTTTGAAGAGTTCAATTTGGTCCCTATCATCATCTTCTTCCTTCTCAAACCTGTCAACAAATAACAGGACAACTTAGTCCTTTGAGAATTATGAAGAGTTCAAATTGATCCCTATTATCGTTTTCCTAAATAATAATAATTGATTCGTCTGGATTTCCTATCTGGCTGGTTCAAGCCCATTCACCATTAGTAGTGAGTACTACCTTCATCCCCTATAAATGCCATAGTAGGGGGAGGGGTAAGGCAACTTCATCTCAACTCATATACGAACCCCTCTCTCTCTTTCTATCCCTAGTCAAGATAGCAACATTTTAGTGCCATATGTAGGGATCAGGTAAAACTGCTACCATTCAGTGCGATAGTGGGCAATAGAATTTGTAATTGGCATTCAGTTCATAGTAATTAGAATTTATTACATTATTATTGTTTAAATGTATTATTTCCATTGTTATTAGAATTTTTTGCACTTAAATTTCATTTACGTTGATATACTTCACAATTGGTTGGCTATAATTATTAGAAACGGCCAGGATTATTGTCCTCAATCGATTATAATGGTCATATTGTTCAAATTGATTCAATTTTAATTAAACTTATTAATTATCATGTATCATAACTGATATGGTTTATTTTAATATAATCATGAAAGCGGATGGGAAAAATATGTTTGAGCAAATGGGGTGAAGAGCAGAAGCAATGTAAATGTAAAAGGGAGAAGAATATGAGATAAGGAGTGAATTACCAGAGTAAATGATGAAGTGAAGCATAGAAAGCAAGGCGAACCAAAAAGAGAAAGAGGAGGATGAAATTTGGGTTTTAGGTTTTGAGAAGGAGGAAAATGATAATAGGGATCAATTTGAACTCTTCATAATTCTTAAGGGACTACCTTGTCCTATTATTTATTGACAGGTTTAAGAAGGAAGAAGATGATGATAGGGACCAAATTGCACTTTCAAAATTCTCGAAGGACTAATCTGTCCTTTTTTTTTGTTGATGTGGCATAAAATAGACCATGTCAGCAGTCTAATGGACCAAGTCAGCGTTTTAACGGCCACGTCAGCGTTTGTAACGAAGAGATTTGACGGAGGGACTAATTCATCCAACGTTTTTAATTGTCAGGGACCATAGGAAGCTTTTTCGTTTTAGAGGGAACAATTTGTCTAACGCAAAATTTAAGAAGGACGAATTTGGGGGTCTTGTCTTTTATTTATGTGGAATGGAAGTGAGACTTATCATGTATTAATGTATTTTACATTGCCTTTATGCCTTATCAATCTTGATGCTATGGATCTTTGTGCACCACGCCCACTTAACTCCTCTATTCACGCTTGAGGCTCACATTTTTTTTTCAAAGTAACGAGTATTTCAAAAAAAAAAATTTACCCTATTTTTCGTGTAATATGTAACACTCTCCCGAGTACGGTATTATGTTTAAGTCGTAATACCTCACCTAGGAGTTGTTACTGTCACTTAATCGGACCTTGTCTAACAGCAATCTTCGCCCACCGTCGATCTTATTAGTCAACTCTGTATTGGAGGACCTTCTTCAGGACTTTTGAACTATCTGGAGATGACACGGAAATAAACATAGGGGTGAGAATTATAAATTCTCAGTAGGATTCATTAAACTAACGTATCCTATATCATCGTTGTCATCTCCAGTTTGCTTCGATTTATTATGAAAAAGGTGAATATGCTATACAAATTGTTTAATTTTATAGTTCAAAAATATACTTTTCGAAGCAAAGTTCATTTTACTCATACACTTGGCAATTTGGGAGAGCCCATACGAAACCAATTTCATGAATTATATTAGGAATAGTAACTGAAACATAATAAAATTCAATAGCATCAATATACTGGGGACATAACATCTGCACATAACTTTACTTGTACTTAAATTCATGCATATACATAAAGTTTACTTTTCTTTCTTTTGCTTCCTTTTCATCATAAAATCTTTACAAGCCATATCCCAGAGTATGATTGCCATGTCATACCCCATCAGAGCGTGATCGCCATGTCATGTTCCTTAGGAATATGGGACCTTCATTCGGTACTTACACTAGCTGGGTCATGCCATGCCTCATGTAAGTCCTAGCCCCTATACTCACACTAGTTGGGTCAATGTCATGCCTCATGTGAGCGGGGTGCTTTCATATGCTTTAATCTTTAGTCTTGAGTCTTTAGTCTTTAGCTTTTACTGCCCTTGGGTAGCCTGGCCTTGGAGTGAGCTCGTCAGCTTGTCTCGTGACCGTCGTCACACCGACTCACCCACAAGGGGACCCACGTGTCTCTAGGTCGGAGGGACTCAGTTGGCTATCTGCCTCCAACATAGAGGGACCCAAAAGTTTTAGCTGCCTTCACATGGAGGGATTCAAAGTGCAACTGCCTCCAAGTGAAGGGACCCACATCTTATCTTATTTAACTGCCTTCACAAGGAGGGATCTCGTAACTGTCTCCAGATGAAGGGACCCACATTCAATATATTCATATCATACTTAAATCATCCTTGTATATATGAATCTTATGAGCATAACACATAAATGTTTATCACATTCATCAAATTCACATATTTCTGCCGGAATTTCGGCAGCATAACGGATCAAGTTCGCTTCCCCATGAATAGTGCCAGTATACCAGAACATCAATTTATCACAAAGGTCACAACATTGCATACATATTTCAACATGGAATTCATAATAACAATAATCTCATTAAGGCAAAGTTTCTGCTTCAGCATAGTTAACTAACCCGGTTTTTATAATTCAAGCCATAATTGCCATTTAACTCATTTGGACCTCAATTTTGGGTATGTTAAAGTGCTATGTGTCTATTTTCTAACCTCTTTCATCCCATCTAATTTTGATGTCTATATCTTAAGATATTTAGGTTTTATCCCGACCTGCCCAGTGGCTGGCCAGAATCAAACACCGAAAAGTAAAAATCTACTATAAATCGAAAACTGACTCAAATTACACGAAATTGGACTCATATTAAAGCTAACAGGGTAAAGTCATCTACAAGAAGTTTCATTCCATTTGACTAAGTAGGGCGCAAGTTATAAGCCCCGAATTCTGACCTTTCTAAACTGCCCTGTTCTGGCCCGGTTTGGACATAGGGCAACTTCCGTAGATCATTGGGAGCAACTGGGACCTTATCTAATTCTGAAATTTTTATGGGACATTCTTCTATGTGTAAGCTTTCTAACAAAGTTGTTCCACTCATTTTCAAGTATTATAGGGCAAGTTCTACCCTGAACAACCCAGTCTGCCCAGAACCAGAGTCAAAACCCTAGGTCGAAATTCAAAAATTTATAACTCCTTCAATACTAATCCAAAAGCCTTATATGATATATGTATGGAAAGCCCTAGATGTCTAGTTTCATATAAAAATAGTTTCATCGGATTTAAATAGTGGTAGGCAGAGCCGTACACTCCACCGTATGGACCGCCGTAGATTTCTTCAACTTAACAGATTCTGTTTTTGTGCCTCTTGGTGTTTTCTCATTCAAATCTCAATCAACCCAAATAAAAACATGATAAGTCAGCCATAAAACATCACACCACCACCATATATCATCAGTTGCATAAGAGAAGAAATCAATCCTAACAGTTATTAGTTCAATAAAATCATGCAAAGAAGTTGAATCCTACCTCCAATTGATGTAGAAACTAGCTAGAATTGAGCTCTTGGTGGAGGAAATGGATGAGGCTTGGAGTTTTGAGGAAGATGAAGTGAAAATGGGAGAAGGAAAGGTGAGGAATGCTCAGCTGAAAAGGGAGCATGAAAATAAGAGAGTTAGAGGGAATAAATAAGGTTGTGTAAAGCATTGGTAGTTGGAAGGCTTGGTTCTCATTGGTTGGAAGTGAGTGGTGATGAATTGAGCAAGTCTCTCCTCTCTCTTTGTGGTTGACATGGCGCCATTTTGAGGGATTAAGTGGCTGAGTTCTCAGCCATTTAAAGTAGGGTCAATGAGTTGAAATTCTATTGGTTCGGTTCCGACAGTTTAAAATACTATAATCTTACCGATTTCCTTTAAATCGGTAAAACAGTTTTGAAGAAATTTGTGAAGTTTTATATGTTTCTATTCTAATTATCTTTAGTCTAACATCTAATTAACTCTTGATCAAGCCTTAATTAATTTCTAATCAAGCTTAAAGATTCAATAAAATCAAATAAATTGATTAAGAGTGTAAATTAAATGTTTTGCAAGTTGAAGGCCTTTCTGGTTTTTGTTGTTAATGGCTAATGGCATTTTCGTAATTATGGATAAATCTAGGGGCATCCCATGTCATTTCACATATGGATACCTCCGTGGCTCAATCAGCTGAGATTTAGGTTTCTACGTTTTCGCTACGTGATTCTGCTTCGTTTAAAACCTTATTTTACTAATCCTGTTGATATAGGGACCTAAATGTCATTTTATAAAATGTTCTGGGGCAAGGCTGTAAATAATATATAAGGATCTAAAGGTCATTTTTTAAAAAGTTTAGGGGTAAGATTGTGAATAATAAAAGTTTATTTTTATTATTTCCTATTACGTTATATGGGGATGTTACATAATATATTCTCCAAAAGAGTTTAAGTTTCCGCAAGCAAAAGTAATAACTAATAATCGGATATAATATGACTTAAATGTAGTATAAGATTATTAGGGTGTTACAATAGCGAACAAGGATGGAATGGAGTCCTTCAAAGCTATGGTGAGGGCAGTCAGGAAGCCAGCTACTACCGCCATTCTCATGGCCCAGTAGATGGCAAATGGAAATGGCAACGAACATGGCAACGGGCATGTACAAAGATGAGTACATGAGGCTTGAGGAGTTCTGCAAAGTAAACCCGCCTAATTTTCAAGGCACGTATGACCTAGATGCTGCTAATCAGTGGATCAAGAAGATAAAGAAGATATTCTCTATCCTCACTTACACCGAAGAGCAGAAGGTCTCATTTTCTACATTCATGCTAAAAGTTGATGTAGAGTTTTAATGGAATGCCACCAAGAATTTGATGGAGAATGATGGTACACCCATCAACTAGGAAACTTTCAAGATGGCTTTCCATGAGAAGCACTTTCTTGTTTCCATTATAAACGCCAAGGACTTGGAGTTCACACAGCTGAGGCAAGGAGGGAAGAGAAGTGCTTAGTACACGGCCAAGTTCGAGGAGCAGTGTAAGTTCTCCACCATATACCAAGGGAATCCCAACGAATGCTAGAAGTGTATGAAGTATGAAGGTGGCCTGAGAGTAGAGATTTTAGCATCTATGGCTCCACTGGAAATTAGAAACTATGCAGCTCTAGTAAACAAGTGTTGTGTAGTGGAGGACTGCACCAATAGATTAGTGTAGGAGAGGGCCAAAGCCTACAAAACGAAACAGGCATTGCAAAGGATGTAACCCTAGCAACTGCCATAGAAGAAGCCTCCAAGGTAGAAGTTCCAAGGGAAAGTAGCCCCAAAAGTCTACTACAAACTCCCCAACAAACTACCACCAACACTCCGAAGTTCACAGAGGGCAAAGCCTGCACCAAGTGTGGAAAGCGCTACAAGGTAACCTATTTAGTGGGACAAAAAGTCTACTTCCAGTGTGGTAAGCCAGGACATTTTGCGAAGGACTACATTACTTCCAAGCCATGACACCAAGGATGGGTCTTTGCCCTTAGTAGCAAAGTAGCCAATGAGTTTGGAGATCTAATCGAAGGTAAGTGCAAAGTAAACAGTACAATCTTAACTGTTTTATATGATTTTGGTGCCACACATTCATTTATTTCATATGATTGTGTTCATAAAGTAGGATTGCTTGTTTCTGAATTACCCTATGACTTAGAAGTATCTACACCCACCACAAAATAGGTTAGGACTAGCCAAGCCTATTTGCAGTGCCGACTTAAAATTGTTGATAGATATATTATGGTAGATTTTATATGTCTTTCCCTATCTGGCCTAGATATTATCCTAGGTATGAATTGGCTTTCACCTAATTGTATCATGTTAGACTATTCCAACAAAACTGCCATATTTCCCTCTTTATCTACTGAAGTCGTGAAACCTATAAATATGTACCTGTGTTCCCTAGAGTCAAAAAGTGGTAGGAGTGGGAATCAGAAATACATTCTTCTGATGGCAAGTGAGGTGAATGTAGAGCAAGCTTTGAGCAAGATCCCAGTGGTACAAGAGTGTCCCGACATTTTTCCTGGAAATATACCCAAATTCCCTCTAGAAAGGGAAGTTGAGTTTTCTATAAATTTGGTTCTAGGAATGGGACCTATATTTATAGCTCCTTACCGAATGTCCCCATAGGAGCTGGCTAAGTTAAAGAAGCAGTTGGAGGAATTGCTAGAGAAGAAGTTTGTGCAACCCAGCGTGTCACGATGGGGAGCCCTTGTAAAGAAGAAGGACGGGAGTATGTGACTATATGTGGACTATTATCAGCTAAATAAGGAAACCATTTAGAATAAGTACCTCCTTTTGAGGATAGATGACCTGATGGACCAACTATGAGGTCTAGTTGTATTATCTAAGATTGATTTTAGATTCAGATAGTATCATATTAGGGTTAAAGGGGAAGATATACCCAAGATGGCATTTAGGACTAGATATAGGCATTATGAGTTTACTATTATGTCTTTTGGTTTGACTAATGCCCTAACCATATTTATGGACTGCATGAATAGGATCTTTAGACCCTTTTTGGAAAAGTTGTGCTAGTATTCATCAATGATATCCTGATTTATTCGAAGATGGAGGAGGAATATGAAGTTGTATGCCAAATTGTCGAAGTGTGAATTTTGGATGAAGGAGGTGAAATTCATAGGACATGGTGTCTGGTGGGGGAATCGCTGTAGACCCAAGCAAGGTTGAGGCGGTAATGAGTTGGAAAAAGCCCACAACTGTAACAGAGATAAGAAACTTTTTGGGTCTAACCGGTTATTATAGGAGATTTATCAAAGGATTTTCCTACTTAGCCTTCCCCTAACCAAATTAATAAGGAAAAAAAACCCCTTTCGTGGACATCCAAGTTTGAGAAGAGCTTCCTAGATTTGAAACAGAAGCTGACCTTAACCCCAGTATTAGTATTGCTTGATCTTAAAGGAACTTTTGAGGTTTATTATAATGCCCTCGGGAGAGGCTTAGGATGTGTTTTGATGCAAAACCAAGATGTAGTAGCCTACACCTCTAAACAATTGAAGACCCACGAGGTAAACTACCCCACCCATGATCTTGAGTTAGCCGTCGAAGTGTTTGCATTGAAGGTAAGGAGACACTACTTGTATAGCATGCAGTTTAAGGTATTTTCTGACCATAAAAGCTTAAGGTATCTTTTCGACTAAACCGAGAGGAACATGAGGCAGAGAAGGTGGATTGAGTTCTTAAAGGAGTATGATTTTGGTTTAAACTTCCACCTTGAAAAGGCCAATATGGTAGCTAATGCTTTGAGTCGAAAATTCCTGCATGCATCATGAATGATGGTGAAGGAAACAGAGTTAGTTGAGAGCTTCATGGATCTAAACTTAGGTTTCACCCTTACCCCAATTACTATAAGACTGAATCACATGGTGATGACAAGTAACTTTAAAGGACAGATTGCCCTAGCTCAAGGGATAGAACCAGAATTTCTATAGACCATCACCTTAATCGAAGAGGGAAAGTTGAAAGATTTTACCAAAGGATTGGATAGATTATGGAGATACCAAGGTAGAGTCTACGTGCCAACAAACAACAATCTTCGAATAAGAATCATGGAAGAAGCACATAAAAGCAACTTTACCATTCACTTGGGTATCACAAAGATGTATCAAGACCTGAAGAAGATGTTTTGGTGGCTTGGAATGAAGAAAGACATCGCAGAGGTGGTGAGTAGGTGCTTGGTGTGCCAAAAGGTTAAGATCGAGCACCAAAATCCTTCAAGCATATTGCAACCCTTGGAGATTCCCAAATGGAAATGGAAGGTATTTCGATGGACTTTGTGATTGGACTACCGAAGACTTAGGCTGGATATGATGCTATATGGGTAATTGGGGATAGATTGACGAAATCTACTCATTCTTGCCTGTTAAAGCAAATTATCCCCTAGAGAAGTTAGCTCAACTATATATCCAAGAAATAGTAAAGTTGCATAGAGTACCCTCAACCATTGTGTTAGACAGTGATCCAAGGTTTATGTCTAGGTTTTAGGGAGCCTTACATAAGGCATTTGGGACAAAACTTTGTTTAAGTACAACCTATCATCCCTAAACCGATGGACAATTAGAAGGACCATTCAAACATTGGAAGATATGTTAAAGGCCTATGTTTTGGACAAGTGAAGCAATTGGAATAGATATTACACTTGATAGAGTTTGCATTCAACAATAGTCATCATGCTACCATTAGGATGGGACCTTATGAAGCCCTTTATGGCCGAAAGTGTCAATCCCTCTTATGGTAGTATGAGTCGACGAAACTAAACCTACTAGGGCCTGATCTAGTAAGGCAGACAACGGAGGACGTAAAGAGGATAAGGGAACAGATTCTCACAGCTTAGAGCAAGTAGAAAGTTACATCGATCAACGAAAGGAAGCTTCTCAAATTTTAGGAAGGAGATCATGTATTTCTAAAAATCACTCCCACCACTGGTATAGGTAGAGCGATGAGAGTCAAAAAGTTGTATCTTGTGTACCTTGGTCCTTTTCAAATTCTCAAACAAATAGAGATGTTAGCCCACCAAATAGCCTTATCTCCAAACCTATCAAACCTTCACAATGTCTTTGTGTCATAACTCAAAATACCAATTTAATCCAAGTCATATGTTGGAACCAAAAAATATATAGTTAAGAGAAGACTCGATCTTCAATCTTCCGATTGTGAAGATTGTGGACAAAGGTACTAAGCAACTTAGGAATAAGTCTGCACCTTTGGTGAAAATGGCATGGTGTAGTAGGAAATCAGAGGAGTTGACTTGGGAACTTGAAGAGGATATGAGGAAAGACTACCTAAAATTGTTTAGAGGTAACAAATTTTAAGGGCAAAATTTTTTGTTGGGAGGGGAGAAATGTAACATCCCCAATTTCTCTAAGCTAATTATCTTATTTTTAATGAGTGATAAGAGTAATTAGTAAATTAATCGAGGATTACTTCACTAATTAAATGAGCAAAAGCTTGGTAACTAGGAAAAGTCAACTAAAATATCAACATAGTTCCGAGAGGGGGGGAGGTGATTTCACTTACTAAACAAACTTACTAAAGTTAAATGTTAAAAATTAAAAATGTGATGGTGGGACCCTAGGATCCAAACTGGAAAATCAAACCCCTCACAAACATTCGATAAAATTGAAAAGTCAAACCCTTCTCAGACATCCAATAAAGTCGGAACTCATAACCTACCATCTGCTGAAATAGAAATTTGAAATAACCAGTTTGAGATTTAAACATGGTGGCTTAAATCTCGAAACGAACTCGTAACTTGCCCCCAACTAAAACAGAAATTTAAAAATAACCTATTTGAGTTTGAGATATAATGGCTTAAATCTAGGAATTAACTCGGTAACCACCTCTAAGCTTGCAACTATAAATACATGGCCCTCTCTCTCTATTCACTTTTCTATTCTCTCACTTTCACTCAACTCTTAAACACTCTGAAAATGCATGATCTCTCTTTTTTCTTATTTGCATTCAACCCACAGCCTTAAGTGGTGTGGGAAAAGGACCTCGCATACACTAGCTCTCTTTTCCCCTCTTCCTGTCGTGACCTCAAGTGTGACATGGAGAAGAATTCTTCAAGCTTCATGTTCCGATTTTAGGCAGATTAGTCTAAGGTATGATTCTTATACTTTCTTTATCTTTCTTGTGTGTTCATGACTCATGAATAAAGACTCTAGTATTTCCACGGCTAAGAGCACCTACTCTTGTCAAAAAAGCTTATTTGTAGTTTGAAAAGCTTATGATCATGCCTTTAGATGTATTGTAATCAGTAAAAACTATTACCTTGCATTGTTAAAAGATTTAATTGATTCAAAACTCTCCCTTGATGCTTTTAAAAGATTTAAATGGATCAAAACTCTCCCTTTATATTTCTAAAAGATTTAACTAGATCAAAACTCTCCCTTTATATTTCTAAAAGATTTAACTAGATCAAAACTCTCCCTTGACGCTTCTAAAAGATTTAATGGTTTAAAACTCCCCTTTGATGGTTCTAAAAGATTTAATCAATTTAAGAGCTCCCCCTTGATGTTCTTTAAAAGATTTAATTAGCTAAAAGCTTTTAAAACCATGAACTTATAGCCTTTAAGTGATAAGAAGCACCTTTGATTCGAAAAACAAATCATGAACTTGGAAACTGAAAACAATTCATGAACATGCAGTCCATCACTATCAATTTGTGAGGTTAGATAACAATATTAGGTATGCCTTAATCTCGGAAACTAGAAGACTTGATAACTTGCAAACCAACACTTAAGGTTAGATGATAATATTTGGGTATGACTCGATCTCAAAAACTGTAAGACTTATAAACTTGCAACCCAGTACCTTTAAGTCGTAATGTTAAATAAAGTTCATGTATGACTTAACCTTAGAAACCTTAGCCTTGGAGATTGGTCTAAGTTAACCTCGGATACCAGTCAAAAATTAACCTCGTAGATCAATAACGGGTTAATCTCAGAAATCGATTAAACATTAATCTTGGACATTATTCACGACCTAGTCTAGGAAGATTAGTCACAATTTCTTCCCAGAAGTTGGAGCCTAGCAAACATAAAACCTTATGTAATCCCAAAAGTAAGAACCTAGGTAACATAAAACCTTCATGTGTAACACCCTACCAATTTAATATTATGCTTAAGTCATAGCATGAAATTGAGTAGATTGTGTTACCGTGTTAGTATTCCGTCCATACCTGTATTCATTATATTATATCCTCTTTTTCTTTGATATATATGTATTGGATAAAATATACCTAAGAAACGGCGCACTGCATATAATAGACGTGATACGTATTATAGAACGTAAGAAAATTTAAAAAAAGCACAACAGAAAAGATAAAGAGGGGTAATATATCGTTAGTTGTATATGTACATATATATGCTGGAAGCCAACACTTTAGTTTATATACAGGTTCCAAAGAGGATACATAAGGGGGGCCGATGTACCAAAAAGACATAAGGCCCGTGTTAGTCAAAAATGGTCCTATAGGGTCCTCAGAAGACATTTCAACTAGCTGATATACATATAACTAAGTCTATGACCTAATGCTGTACACTGCCAAAAGAGGGTCATGCTATTCAATATCACCTATGGTTGGGACCTACTCGATTAGGTTGCCGTTGGCCATACCAGGCCCAGCTAGGGAGTAGTCTACATTAGGTCCCGAGAAGGATGATGAGCTAGTAGCCTCAGAAGGATTGCTTTCACAACTGAGTGGAATGTCTAGAACCACCTGCGAACATGACTCTGGTGGAGGGCTAGCAGAAGCTACAGGTGCTGCGGGTACTGGAGGTGGGTGTGCTACATGCAACAGAACCGCAAAATACGGAGCAGTAGGGTCAAAAGCAGGGTGAAATAAAGGAACAACAAAATTCCTATTACTGAAAAGGTAGAGGCAAAAATGGCAGGAGCCGGCCATGTACAGTGAGTCCAACTCGGGGTCATAGTGGAGCTGCAGGTCAGGGATCTCAATAAACAGGGTGGCCGTCGAGTCCATCACCAGGGTCTAAGAATGATGTGGAAATACAAAGCGAGATAAGAATTTAAAGAAATTCTCAGTAGGATTCGACTATGGTATTCAACCGACGTCACATTCATTCTCAGTTGTCTTGGTTTTTATTTAATTATAAAAACATGGGATCAAATTGAACTATCCATATTTAATAAGTTTAAGAAAACATATGGTCCGAGGCAAGGTTCAATTTTACTTAAGACAGCATAAGAAACAGAATAATTACTAAATAGTGATACACTGAATAATGAGCATAATAAACAAACATACAGCAGTAAGTAAACATAACAGTCAAACTGTAAATAACTTATAATGACTATTCAATGTGATCATGCAAAACTCATTCTTGAACTTATCTTCATAAAATTTTCCAGTACTTGGTCCCTTGGGAGTTCTTGGCCATTTAGACTCCTACATTTGATAAAAACCAAATGACTAGACGAAAAATGATAAAAATTCCGGTGGATGTTACATTACCATCCTCCTAAAAAAAATTTTATCCTCAAAATTTAGTACCTGAGAATAGTTCAGGATACTCTTGCCTCATGTCTGATTCTAATTCCCAAGTGTAGTCTTCAGCATCTTCTTTTCCCCATGCTACCTTTACTAACTGCACGATTTTGTTTTGAAGTTGCTTGCTGCTTCTATCTACGATCCGTGCCAGCATTACGTGGAAAGTTAGGTCCTCTTTCAACTGTATTGACTCGGGTTCTAGGAAATGTGTAGGCTCAAGTTGATATCTTCTGAGTTGAGAAACATGGAAAACATTGTGAAGGTTTGACAAATGTGGAGGTAAGGTGATTCGGTATGCAACTGATCCGATTCGCTTCAAGATTTGGAAGGGACCGATAAAGCGAGGACTTAGCTTCTTAATCTTAATGGCTCTACCTATCCCTGTTATAGGTGTAACCTTTAGAAATATGTGGTCTCCTTCTTAAAATTCCAGAGGTTTTCTCTTGGTATCCGCGTAACTTTTCTGATGGCTTTGAGCAGCAAGCATTTTACTTTGAACTTTCTTGATCTGCTCAGTGGTCTGTTCAAATAAATCTGGCCCCAATAGAGTTGATTCTCCTATTTCATACCAACACAGTGGAGATTGGCACTTTCGTCTGTACAACGCTTCATAAGGAGCCATGCCGATGCTAGCGTGATAGCTATTGTTGTACGCAAATTCGGTTAGCGGTAAGTATCGATCCCAATTCCCACGTTGCTCCATTATATAGGCTCGTAGCATATCTTCTAAGGTTTGAATTGTTCTTTCTATTTAACCATCAGTTTGTAGGTGATATGCAATGCTTAGGCACAACTTAGTACCAAATGCTTTTTGTAAGGCTCCCCAGAACCGTGAAGTTAATCTTGGATCTCGATCAGAGATAATGGTTGAAGGGGTCCCATGTAGCCTGATAATTTCTTGGATATACAATTGCACTAATTTTTCCAATGAATAATTTGCTCGAATGGGTAGAAAGTGAGCAGATTTGGTTAACCTATCCACGATAACTCATATGGCATCATATCGTATTGGCATTCTTGGTAATCCTATTACAAAATCCATGGAGATATTCTCCTATTTCCACTTAGGGATTTCCAAGGGTTGTAACATCCTGGAGGGTTTCTGATTTTCCGCTTTCACCTTCTGACAGACCAAGCACTTGCTTACAAAGCTTGCTATGTCTGACTTCATGCCTGGCCACCAAAACATTTTCTTGAGATCTTGATACATTTTAGTAATGCCGGGATGTACGATGAATTCACCCTTATGTGCTTCTTCCAAGATTCTTTTTCGGAGATCATTCCTCTTGGGCACACACACCCTGTCATGACACTGCTATATGCCCTCTCTATCTTGAGCAAAACCCGTTAATTTTCCTAATTGCACGAGATTGATTGTACCTTGAAAATTGGTATCTTGCTGTTGTGCCTACCGAATCTGTTCCGTAAAGCTACTGGCTATCTTAATTTGGTGTAACTGAATGGTCTTGGGAGTTATAAGGATCCCCAAATTAAGATCTCAGAAACTCTCGATAAGCTCTATCTCTTTAATCTTCATCCATGCTATAGTCAGAGATTTTCTACTCAAAGCATCTGCCACAATATTTGCTTTGCCTGGGTGGTATTTCAAATTTACAGTCCTTAAGAAGTTCCATCCACCTCCACTGCCTCATATTTAATTCCTTCTGATCAAAAAGGTACTTCAAACTCTTATAATCAGAAAAGATCTCGAACCTCACTCCATACAAGTGATGTCTCCATATCTTCAAAGCAAATACTACTGCTGCTAATTTGAGATTGTGCGTAGGATAATTCCTTTCATGTGGCTTTAATTGTCGAGAGGCATAAGCAACGACGTTTCCAGTTTGCATCAACACGCATCCTAATCCTTGTTTGGCAGCATTACAATAAACCTCAAATGGTCCATGAGGGTCTGGCAAGGCTAACACTAGTGTCGTGGTTAACCTTTGTTTCAAGTTTTGAAAACTCTGCTCGCACTTCGGTGTCCATTCAAATGGAACATTCTTCCTAGTTAGCTTGGTCAAGGGCAAGCCTATTCGAGAAAAATCCTTAACGAATCATCTGTAATATCCAACTAAGCCCAAAAATCTCCTGACTTCAGTGACTGTGGTCGGCCTCTCCCAATTTAGTACTGCTTCTACTTTACTGGGGTCTATAGAGATCCCCCCATGAGATACCGCATGGCCGAGAAATTCCTTCATCCAAAATTCACATTTGGATAACTTAGCATAGAGTTTCTTCTCTCTTAAATTTGCAGAATCAACCGCAAGTGTTCCGCATGCTCTCGCTCCGTCTTCGAATAAACAAGTATATCGTCGATGAAAACCACTACAAACTTGTCCAAGTATGGGCAAAATATTCAATTCATATAATCCATGAATACTGCTGGTCCATTTTTCAGTCTAAACGACATCACAATATACTCATAGTGCTTGTAACGAGTTCGAAAGGCTGTCTTAGGGATATCTTGTTCCCGAACTCGAACTTGATGATATTCGGAATGCAAATCGATCTTGGAAAATACCGTTGCACCTTGTAGTTAGTCTGTAAGGTCATCGATCCTTGGTAGTAGATATTTATTCTTAATCGCCACTTTATTCAGTTGTCGATAATCCATGCTTAAGTGCATGCTCCCATCTTTCTTTTTGACCAACAAGACTAGAGCTCCCCATGGCGATGCACTTGGCTGTATGAATCCTTTTTCTAAAAGTTCTTAAATCTATTTCTTTAGTTCTGTTAACTCCAGAGGTGACATTTGATATGGAGCTATAAATATTGGTACCGCACCTAGAACCAACTCGATGGTGAACTCAATTTCTCCCTCAGGGGGGAATTTAGGAATATCTTATAGAAAAACATCAAGATATTCCTTAACAACTGGGATCTCCTCTAGTTTCTGCTCAACTTCCATCATATTAGCTGACAGGAGGATGTATCCTTGACTCATCGACCCACTATAGTTTACTAATAAAGAGTTCATATAAAAGGGTGTTAAGACTTGGGTTTTAGAAGACGAGATAAAAGTGAATACCATTGCCTTATCGGAGCAATTGAGCATGACTCGATTGGCAGAAAGCCCATCCATGCCCAAAATTATGTCAAGTCTAGATAGAGGGAGACAATCAAATTGGCTGCAAAGGTCCTACCCCCAATTCGAAGAGGAACATTGATGCAAATTTGACTAGTTTATACAGGTTCATTGGTAGGAGTAGAAACCAGTAGATCATAAGGCAATTCAAAAATTGGTAATTTCAAAACTGCCACACAATTATGAGAAATAAATGAATATGAGGCACCTGAATCATAGAGTACAGCTAGAGTCTTACCGTCCACTTCACAAGTATCTTGAATTAGTCCTTCGGACTTGTCAGCTTCTTCTGCATTCATTGTAAAGACCCATCCTTGATGTTGAGGTCTAGACGGTTGTGGTGGATTCCTGGTTAGACACTCATAAATTTTGTGGCCTAGCTTGCTACACCTATAGCAGACATTTTGGCTTGCCAAACACGACTGATCACGATGATTCTTACCACATTTCATTCAAGTCGGATTCGAGAAAGACTTCTAGGGCTGCTTGCCTTTATTGCCCATTGGTTGAAATCTTCTTTACTGTTGAAAGTTAAGGTTGAATCTTGGGCCTTGTGATGCCAGCCCCTTCTTGAAACTACCGCTAGATGCCTTGGCTGCAGCAAGTTTCAAGTTGTAATCTTCCACAAGTCGGCATTCATTTACCAATGTAGGGAAATCTCTAATCTTCATTGGCTCTATTGCGGTAAGAATATCTTCTCGTAACCCTCCTTCGAATTTGACGCACTTCCAAACTTCATCCGGGTTCCTCTGTTAAATTGTAGAAAATTTACACAGCTCTTCAAACCTGGTAGTATATTCGGATATCGTCTGGTTTCCTTGATGAAGTTGCATAAACTCTAGTTCCTTGGCATTTCGAATGGAGGCAGGAAAGTACTTTTGGTAGAAAACATCTATAAACACCATCCAGGTGACTGCTGTCTGAGATTCTTTGAATAGTCTTCGTACACCGTTCCACCAAAACTCTGCGTTTGCTTCAAGCATATAGGTGGCAAAAGTCACCTTCTGATGATCTGAACAATCCAGGACAGAGAAAATCTTCTCCATAGCCTTGATCCATTCATCAGCTTTATCTGGGTCGTACGCTCCTCGAAAGCTAGGCGGGTTTGCCTTCCTGAACTCAGCAAATTTAAGGTAGTCAAAGTCAACTCTTGGGCCATGTCGATTTTCCTCCACAGCTTGCCTCAGGTCGCCTACCTAATTGATCCATCATCTGGTGAGCTGTCGCGGCCTGTTCCCGCATCGCATGAGCCATCTCTCGTATCGTATCCATAAAATCAGTTAGGTCCTCTTGAGCAGGTTCTGTGCGTGGTCTACCTCGTATTTCAGAAGCTATTAAGTTATGAGCACACAAAACAAAAGTTATTAAGTTGATCAAGCTCAATACTAAGTCTAATGTGCTAGTAAATAACAGCTCACATGATCAGGCACTTTATACATATGCACACCTGTATCTCAACTTCTAGATAAGATTTAGTGCATGCCATCATTTAAAAATATGGAATATGCGCAAAGCATAGTCAATCCAATCCTTAGGCCTTAGTTAGGACGAACTTCTCTGATACCAAAAATGTAACACCCTACCAATTAAATATTATGCTTAAGTCATAGCATGAAATTGAGTAGATTATGTTACCGTGTTAGTATTTCGTCTATAGCTGTATTCATTATATTATATCCTCTTTTTCTTTGATATTTATGTATTTGATAAAATATCCCTAAGAAACAGCGCACTGCATATAATAAATATGATACGTATGGTAGAACATAACAAAATTTAATAAAAGCAAAACAGAAAAGATAAAGACAGGTAATATAACATCAGTTATATATGTACATATATATGTTGGAAGCCAACACTTCAGTTTATATACAAGTTCCAAACAAGTTCCAAAAAGGATACATAAGTGGGGCCGGTGTACCGAAAAGACATAAGGCCTGTGTCAGTCAATAACGGTTCTACGGGGTCCTCAGAGGACATTTCAACTAGATGATATACATATGGCTAAGTCTATAACCTAATACTGCACACTACCAAGAGAGGGCCATGCTATTCAATATCACCTGCGGCTGAGACCTACTCAGTCAGGTAGCTGTTGGCCATACCAAGCCCAGCTGGGGAGTAGTCTACATTAGGTCCCGAGGAGGATGATGAGCCGGTAGCCTCAAAAGAATCGCTCTCGGAATTGAGTGGAATGTCTAGAACCACCTGTGGAGGGGACTTTGCTGGAGGGCTAGCAGAAGCTATGGTGCTGTGGGTGCTGGAGGTGGGTGTGCTACATGCAACAGAACCGTAAAATACGGAGCGGCAGGGTCAAAAGCAGGGTGAAATAAAGGAATAGTAAAATTCCTATTACTAAATAGGTAGAGGCGAAAATGGCAGGAGCCGGCTATGTACAGTGAGTCTAACTCGGGGTCATGGTGAAGCTGTAGGTTAGGGATCTCAGTAAACAAGGTGGCTGTCGAGTTCATCACCAGAGTTTGAGAATGATGTGGAAATACAAAGCAAGATGAGAATTTAAAGAAATTCTCAGTAGGATTTGAGCATGGTATTCAACTGACGTCACATTCATTCCCAATTGCCTCGGTTTTTATTTAATTATAAAAATATGGGATCAAATTGAACTATCCATATTTAATAAGTTTAAGAAAATGTGTGGTTCAAGGCAAGGTTCAATTTTACTTAAGACAACATAAGAAACAAAATAACTACTAAATAGTGATACACAGAATAATGAGCAGAATAAACAAACATACAGCAGTAAGTAAACATAACAGTCAAACTATAAACAACTTATAATGGCTATTCAATGTGATCATGCAAAACTCATTCTTGAACTTATCTTTATGAACTTTTCCATTACTTGGTCCCCTGGGAGTTCTTGGCCATTTAGACTCTTGGGTAATAGTCTACTCTTCAGGATCGGGCTCGTTCCTATATAGGAATGTTGGGTTTACTTTCCCCGACCTCCCCACCGATCTATTCCCCTTAACTTTAATTCGAGGCTGGCCCAAGTATTAAGGAACTTTTATCATAACATAACCTTTGTGAATTTCTTGAAAAATGCTCATGTATGTGTATGCATCTCATAACTCATGCATAGGCTTCACCGAAATTTCGGCAACATAATGGAATATGTCTGCTTCCCAATGAATAGTTCCAGTGCTCAAAACACCAATTTTTTAGAGAAATCATAACACTTTATTCATATTTCAAACATCAAATTCATGGCATAATTACTGCAATTAAAACATGGTTACTGTCTCAATACTTGCATTCAACTTGGTTTTTGTAAATTAGGCCACAATTTCTATTTAAAACATGGTTGCTGTCTCAATACTTGCATTCAACTTGGTTTTTGTAAATTAGGCCACAATTTCTATTTAACTCATCTGCACCTCAATTTTGGATATGTTAGAATGTTATGTGTCTTTTTTCTAACTTCTTTGGTCCTATCTAATTTTGATAAATATAGCTCAAGTTACTTAAGTTTTATCTTGGCCTGCCCTGTAGTTGGCTAGAATTGCACACTTAAAAGTAAAAATCCACTAAAAATCAAAAACCAGTTCAAATCATAGGAAATTGGTATCATATTAAAGCTAACAGGACAAGCTTTCATTTGCAACAAGTTCCATTTCATTTGCTTTAGTAAAGCTCGAGTTATAAGACCTGAAATTTGACCTTTCTGAACTGGCCTATTGTGGTCCAATTTGGACATAGGGCAACTTCTTCGAACCACTGGGAGCAAACAGGACCATATTTAAGTTTGAAATTTTTATGGGATGTTCTCTTATGTGTAAGCTTTCTAACAAAGTTAGTTTTATTCAATTCCAATGGCCTTATATTAATATGTATGGAAAGCCTTGAATGTCTAGTTTCATATAAAAATAGTTTCATCGAATTTAAACTGCTATAGGCAGAGCCGTACACTCCGCCGTATAGACTGCCGAAGGGTTTTAATCTCCCAGCCCCTTACTTCTTCCTACTTTCACCCTTTCTTACTTCTTAATCGATTTTAACCTCAAAAACATCCAACAAACCAGACAAAGATCATCATATTCATTCAATCATCATATCAAGAAGTGAGAAAATAAAGCCATAATCAGCCTCCCATAACCAAAATAACAAGAACAAAATTGAACCTCTACTTCCTTTAAGTGTGATTTTGCTAAGTTTGAGCTCAAGTTGATGGAACCTTATCAAAGCTTGAGGGTTTGATGGAGTTGGTTGGGAGAAGAAGAGAAGAAGAAGGCTGAAACAAGGAGAGAAGGTGGCGCAAATTTTGCTGAAGGGAAAAGGAAGGAATATGTTATTAAAGCATTGAGGAAGTAGTTGGAAACTTGCAATTTGATTGATTAAAGACTTAAGGCTGAAATTTGGTTAAGAACTTAAGGCTGAATTTCAGCGAACTCCCTTCATCTTGTGGCCTTGGTGGCGCCATCCATAGGTGCTTAAATGGCTGAGTATTCAGCCTTGAGTCATAGAGTTTTCAGTATACAATCCCATTGATTCGGTTTCGACAGTTTAAAATACCGAAATCTTACCGATTTCCTTTAAATCGGTAAATTAGTTTAAGAAAGTTTCTATGAAATCTTCTATACTTCTAACCGAATTCCCTCGTATATAAACTCAATTAATTGCTAATTAATTGATCCTAAATAAATATTTAGTCGAATTTTAATTAACCTCAATTATTTGATAAAAATCAAATAACTAGGCGAAAAATGATAAAAATTCCGGTGGATGTTACATCATGCACATGATCTGGAAGATTGATTCTGATGTAATCTCGTAAATTGGTCACAAGTTTAACCCAGAAGTCGGTAGGCTAAATAAAAAGGAAGTTAAAAGCTTACAAGATAAACTCATATTAAAGATAAGACTTAAATTAAAAACTTGCATCTAATTACCTAAGTTTTGTTCATAAGACTTTGTTGCATTTACAACTAATTACCCTTGCATGAATGAAACTGTGAAGTGATAATGTTGAGTTTACATGTGACCTTTGGGTTACATGCTAACTTGATTTATAGTTGTCTCATGCTATACATGAATGTTTATGAAGTTCGTCTATGTAAAGTAAACCATGACGTTGATGATTATATGTGTTAGATAGATGTGCTTTTATCTATCATATTATATTTCCATGTTACATAAGAATGAATATTTAAGCTGCATGTTAGGCATTAACTAAGACACAAAAGAACTAAGGGCATGATCCTTCCACAAGGGAAAGTGACCCCCAAAGACCAAATAATGGAGATGATCCTTCCATAAGAGAAGGTGATCCTCGAAGATCCTTCTACAAGGGAAGGTGATACCCTTTCCCCCTCTCTTATATAGGAATCTTACGATGGCGACGACCACAATATGAGCTCATTACCATTCTAAAAGACACAAGGCCTACAAGGGTGCACTAAGTGATAAGACATTAAAGAAGTTAAGGAAGTCAAGAGGCACAATGCCTAAGATAAAGTTGCATTAAGCATATGTAAACATTCTTACTTTAGCATTGTTACTTATTATGCCCTATCATGCTTTATCATTTTATGCTTCAGACCTATGTGAAGAGATATGTTAAAATGAATCTACTTCAGCTAATAATATTTTAAAACTGAAATAAATGAACTGATTGTATGCACACTATTTCATAATAAACTCGAAGTAGCTGGGATAATAACGATGACATGTTAGATACCATGTTAGAATCCTACTGAGAAATTTCGATTTCTCATCCCTACTTTCTGTGTCACCTCCAAGCAAGAATGGAATCACCGATAGAGCAGTACATGATGTCATTGAAGGTTGATTGGTACGATGACGAAGCACGTGATGCCGTAGTGGTTGCGACCACTACTACGACTTATACACTATTATACGTAGGTAGTATCAATAGCATAGTTGAGTTTCCTTCTATTCCAGCACCTGTGGACCTTTCAGAGTTCCTACAGCCTCTCGCAGCCTTGCCAGAGCATGAATTCATGCCAAGAGTAGAATAGATTTCAGAGCTCAAGCCACTATCAGAGTACATTCCTTTGTCGGAGTTATAGCTTATGTCTCCTGATCTACTGCTCTTGCAGCCCATTGTTTTCAACGATACCAGCATTGATCATAGTAAGTTCATCAAATTCACCTATTCTAGCATTGGAGCCTTGTCAGGCGTCGACCTTATCTAAGTCAAACCTGTTGGAGGCAATGTCTACAATAGCCAACTGAGTTTCCCAACGTAGTCCTAGACGTGCACATAGTTTTGGTTCATGTTGGATTCATACCCCGATTATTCCTTGAGGGTGTGGTCGTAGAGGGCATGGACATTGAGTTTCTTGCCATCGAATGCTAATGGGAGGATTTGTTTGTTTGAATGTTTAGTAGTTGAAGTGATTGTTTAGGGATGCCTATGATAGTTAAAAGTAGATTTCCTTATTTTGTTTGTTGTGAACATTCATGATGTTATTAGGTTGATTGGATTATTATTATATGTTAGATTACTTATATTATTACAAAATGTCTTATTGCCATTTATGTTTATCACCTCTACGTTATTATCAACGCCTCTTTTACATTAACGCATCATATCCATTTATTAATCCTCAGTCAAGGCTCATGTTTTAAAAATGTATTTTCAAAAAAAAAAAAAATTAATCACTATTTTCAATATAACGTAATTTTAAAGAAAAGGTTACGTATTCCACAAAGCTAAAAGGTAACAATTAATATTATCCAAATGTGACTTAAGTGTAAGTTGCAACTGCTAGGATACTACAACTTGTCCACTCCATGGTAAAGCCAATACATTACCATAACCACTGCTAGATGGTCAACATATTGCAACATCCCCAACTCTGAAGGTGGACAAGTATAGAAGGAAGCTGAGCCCAAGACAAGGGCAAAATCATAAGTAGGTAAAACGTAGTAAAAGAAGGAGCGAAATTGTAATTGTTAGATCACAATGGCAAAACTATAAATAATGAATTTTAGTTGTCAAGAAGGGCATTAGAAGAAAAATCCCAATCTAGGAATATGTAGGCCCCACAATATTAGTAGATAACTAAAATATATATTATAATCTTATAACTAATATTTTCTACACTTGGTTTTTAATAAAAGTATGTGATTATTCACACAATATCTAATAACTCAAATAACACAGAATACCCGAATTGATAGCCGGATACCTTGAATTAATCCTCAGGGGTCCCATATTATCTTTAGGCATGACAAATCCAGGAAAATAATCCTACAAGGATTTCATATACCTATTAGAAGAGTAGCCAAAGTGTAACATCCTCAATTTCATGTCCACTAAATTACCTCAGTAACCCCGAGTAATTAGATACTTAATGAGAAATTATGAGATTAAAGCTTACTTAAGGGATTAACGAAGATTTTATGAGTCAACTTGGATGAGAAAAGTCAAGAGAATGCTTAATCGAGATTAGAAAATCTCTAATTAAGCAAGTAAGAGCCTTAATAGCTTAATCAAGCACTGATCGCCTTCAATTAGCTTAATCGAGTTTTATTAAGGATAATTAAGCTTAATTGTAAGATTAATTTTTGTTAATCATGCTCTTGTGTATTAATCACTAATCCTTGCTTAATCATGTTAAGTAAGTTGCAAGAGCACTTAATCACATGATTAAATTCAAATTTAGTTAACTAGACAATAAAGTAAAGAGTGATGTCATTAAAGCATAAAGTATTAGACAAGGGTGCTTTATGTAAGAATTGACTTTGTCTTTGTCCCCACATCATTCACTTTGTCCTTTTAATCACTGGATAACACAAAATTAAGCAAAATATCTCGCTCTCCTCCCTTACTAGTTTACCCTCTCTCTCTCCCACACTCATCCATTTTCATTTTCACTCTTGTCATTCTCTCTCTTGAAACCAAATCCTCCCTCTTCTCTTTAAACACTTCTTCTTCTTTTTCTTCCTTTCTTCACCACCACCACCACCAAAACCTCTCACTTAGTCTTTCAAAGACCTCATATTTGGGTCTTTGAAAACAAGATCTAAACATTACGAACATCATTTTTAAGAGATCTCAAGAGTTTTCTCACCTTCCAAGATCAAATCGCCACCATCTTCAAGGAAGGAACCACCACCATCTTCTTCTTCTTCTCTTGTTGTAGTGCCATTTTTAAGTAGAGGTAGTGATCCTCACTTTTCTCTTTTATTTACTCAAGAAAGCTTGATGCTTGAAGCTTGGTTCTTTCATGGCCAAGATCTTCAAGTGAAAACTTGAGAAAAACTCTCATGTTCTCCATGGACAAAAGTTTCTACTTTTGGTAAAGTATGTTCATGTTCTTCTTCAAGTATTCTTGATGTTTCCATTCTTGGTAAAATATGTTCATGCTCTTCTTCACAAGTGTCCTTGACCCTTTGAAAGTTTCTCACTCTAAATGCTTTAAAGTTCCTATTTTCAATTCTTGATGCATGAGATCTTGATGTTCTTGGTGGTGTTGAGTTGAAAGTTGTCTTCTTTATCATTTTTTCTATTGAGTTTATAGGACTAAAAACATTCTTGATGCTTAAAGCTTAAAAAAGTTTGCTTCTTGATGCTTTAAAGGTGGCGCAACCTTTATGTTTCCATAAAGTTTCATTTTGTTTTGTTTTGAAGACAAGACTATATGTAAAAATTTAAGCTTTTTGAAACATGAAGCCTTTCTAAGTTATAAAAATGATTTCTTGTCACTTTATATCTTAGAAATCAAACCTTAAAGACAAGATGTAACAACTTATCAGACAAAGCACTATGCTTAAGTCATAATAAATTATTTGATAAGTGATTATGTGTAGGGCTGATTTAATTCTATTTTTCGTATCATTATTAGTTAATCACATAAAGATGATTATTCATGTAACAAAATTTTCTGCTTGACGGCGGAATAAATACAAGTTGATTAGTATACGGTAAATAACGTAACATAAATTAAAAAAAATGCAATAAAGATAGAACTGCTGCAAAATGCATCATAAATATATGCATAGACATCTGTTTTCAAAGTTTGTCAAAACGATACAGGGTAACAAAATGAGGCTGCTAACACAAAACAAAATGGCCAGTTTCTATGAATAATACCCCAGATGGTCCCCATGGGACATTTCATGTACACTTCCTAACATCTACCCATCTGTCCATGACCCAGACAACCAAAAGAGGGTTATTCTGTACATCTACTACTGCTGCAACATGCACACTATCTAAACGGAATCCGAAGAAAGGAACCCATTCGCCATGGAGGTGTCTGCGGGAGCGTGGCCCACACTAGGAGCAGAGGATGGGGAAGAAGAACTCGCCACCTCGGATGGATCCTCCTCTAACATTGAGGCTGATAACATCTTGTGCGGTGGTGAAGCAGGAGGGCCCATAGGAACGGGAGCTGCTACTGCTGCTGGTGTTGCTGCTGGTAGGGTGGAAATGGATGGGCCATGTGAAGAGGAATGGCAATATAGGGGACAGGGGGGTCAAAAAGTGGGTGTGTAAGTGGAACGGCAAAATCTATCTAGAAAAAGAAATAGAGACAGAACTGACACCGGCCGGATATATATATACAAAGTCCAGGAATGGGTCAAGGTGTATATGGAGCTCGGGGAACTCAATAAACAGCACTCTGGGTGCTGCGTTCTCCATGGTCTGAGAATGACGCGGAAACATACAGTAGGGTGAGAAATAAATATTTCTCTGTAGGAATTCCTAGTTTCTACACATCTATCATCACTGTCATTCCCAGTTGTTTCAGTCTTGCAATAGTTTTCAAATAATACGACACAATGATAATATTTAACTTAAATACTTATTTGTAAAACATACACTGAAACAAACTCAATTTTAGTTAACAGATATAATAATGCAATCAACAGTAATTATAGTGGAGCAATAGTATATTAAGAATAATAAATAGTTATCTAGAACAATCAATTAAGAAGCATTACACTGTACATATAAATGTGCAATTAGAAAATGTATCTTATCCTTGAGGGCTTTCGCCTATTAGAACTTATTTCCATCCTTGGTGCCCTGGGAGTCATTGGCCATATACTCCTGGGTAGTAGTCCGCCTTTCAGGACCGAGCTCATTCCTATACAGGATTACTGGGTTTACTTTCCCCGACCTTCCCACTAATCTATTCCCCTTAATTTATTCCAGGGTTGGCCCAAGTGATATGGAATCCTTTATGATATCATGAAATAAATGCACATCTAACTTGATTCTTCAAATATCATGTATTCATGCTATGGTAAATTACACAATATATGGATTTCTTACCAAAATTTCGGCAGCATAACGGATCGAGTCCACTCATGAATAGTGCTAGACAACCGGTACAATTGTACAAACTTGCAAATTCAATATGGACCACCAAATATATATATATACATTCATAGTATCATTCAACAATTTCAAATCAAACATCAATAGGGTTTCAGTCTCTCCTCCCCTGTTCTGCCTGAGTTTGGTATGCCCCACTTTTCATTCAATTCAACTTATTTAAATCTAATTTTTGGATATGTCATAGCCTCATGTGTTTGGTTTCTAACCCTTTTCATCCCACCTCATTTTGATTTGTATAACTCAAGATATAAATAATTTTCCTCAGACTGCCCTGTTCTTAGCCAGAATTGGGTTCTTAAAAGTAAAAATTCACTAAAAATAGAAAACTAGGTGAATTCATACAAAATTTATATCAAATTAAAGATAACAGAGCAAGCTTTCAAATGAATTAAGTTTCATATCATTTACATAATTATATTCTGAGTTATGAGTCCTGAAACTTGACCCTACTAGACTACCCTGATTCAGCCCGGTTTAGACTTAAGTCAAGTTCCTTGGTTCACTGGGAGCAAATGGCAATGAATCTGGTTCTGAAATTTTTATGGGATATTCCTTTACATGTTAGCTTTCAAACAACCATGGTTCACTCAATTTGGAGTTGTATAGGATGAGTTATACCCTTCTCAACTCATACTACCCGGATAAGGATCCAGATTTCTAGGTTAAACTTCAAAAATTCATAACTAATTCTATACTAATCCAATGGCCTTATATGATATATGTATGGAAAGTCCTAGATGTCTAGTTTCATATAAAAATAGTTTCATTAAACTTAAATGGCGGTAGGCAGAGCCATACACTCCGCCGTACGGACCGCCGAGGAAAACCCTAACAGCTTCTAGGTTTGTCTCCCTCCTTTAAGCTATTTGCTCTCAATTCCAATTTTAATCACAACATACATGCAAAATTAGTCATAAACCATCATCATCACTCTACATAACATCAATATCTCAGGTTATACATAATCACCATGCAGCCCCAAATCAGAGAAAATAAGAAGAGAAGTAGGATTTCCTACCTTGTCTAGTTGAATTTTGTGTTGATTTTGTGCTTTTGATGGAAACAACTTGTGATGAGACTTGAAGAAGAGATGGAAATGGAGTGGAGATGAGAGTAAGGAGAAGAGAAATGAAGAAAGCTTTAGCAAAGGACGTGGCCGAAATTCACAAAAGGAGAAGGAAAGAAAAGGTAGAGATATTTGGAGACACTTTGCTTTGATTGGTGGATTCAACCTTGTCTTCAATTTTGGTTTAGCTTCCCTCCCTCAATAGCTGATCAAGGTGCCACATGAGGGGGTGGTTTGGCTAAATACTAGCCATTGATCCTAGGGCACTCATAGAAAAATTTCTATTGGTCTGGTTCCGACAGATTGAAATACCAAAATCTTACCGATTTCCCTTAAATCGGTAAATTGGCTTGAAAATTTTCTGTGGGGTTTTCTATGCTCCTAATCTAATTCCATCAAGCCTAATCCTTTTAAATCACACTTAATTGGATTTAAGTAAATGTTTAATCAAATTCTGATTAAACTCACTTATTCAATAAAACCGAACAACTCAGTTGTTAACGATAAAATTTTTCGGACGGTACATTTCGACCCTCCTAAAAAAAAAAAAATTTTGTCCTCAAAATTTAGTACTTGAGAATAATTTGGGATGTTCCCTCTTCATATCAGATTCTAACTCCCACGTTTAATCCGCTGAGTCTTCATGTCCCCATGCTACTTTCACCAACTGTATGGCTCTGTTCCGAAGGTGTTTGATGCTCCTATCCACTATCCGTGCTGGGGGTACATGAAAAGTTAAGTTATCCCTTAACTGGATTGATTCCGGTTCCAAAAAGTGGGTAGGATCAGGCTAGTATTTTCTGAGTTGAGAAATGTGGAAAACATCATGAAGGTTTGATTGATGTGGAGGTAAGGCAACTCGATATACAACTGGCCCAATTCGCTTTAAAATTTGAAAGGGACCTATAAAGCGAAGGCTTAGCTTTTTAACTTTAATGGCTTTACCTACCCCAGTTGTGGGTGTGATTTTTAGAAACACGTGGTCTCCTTCTTAAAACTCTAAGGTTTTCCTCCTGACATCCATGTAGCTCTTTTGACGGCTCTAAGTTGCAAGTATTTTGCTACGGATTCTTTTGATTTGCTCTGTAGTTTGTTTGACTAGTTCCAGACCCAATAGACTCTGTTCTCCTGGTTCATACCAACATAGGGGAGATTGACACTTTTGTTCATATAATGCCTCATATGGAGCCATGCCGATCCTAGCATGGTAACTGTTGTTGTATGCAAATTCGGCTAATGGTAAGTATCGATCCTAATTCCCCCGTTGTTCCAGAATGTACGCTCGCAACATATCTTCCAAAGTCTGAATTGTTCGTTCTGTTTGACCATCCGATTGTGGATGATATGTAGTACTTAGACATAGCCTAGTACTGAATGCCTTCTGGAGCGCTCCCCAAAATCATGAGGTGAACCTTGGATCTCGATCTGAAATGATTGTTGAAGGAATACCATGTAACTATACCACTTCTTGAATATACAGTTGAGCCAACTTCTCTAGAGGAGAATTTGCTCGAATGGGTAAGAAGTGAGCAGACTTGGTTTGTCTATCCACTATGACCTATATAGCTTCATATCCTGAGGGGGTTCTTGGTAAGCCCATCACGAAATCCATAGAAATGCTCTCCTATTTCCATTCCGGAATCTCCAAGGGTTGTAATGTCCCTGCCAGCTTCTGATGCTCTATTTTCACCTTCTGGCAAGTTAGACATTAATTCACAAAATTGGCCACATCTATTTTAAGGCCTGGCCACCAAAACATCTTATTAAGATCTTGATACATTTTGTTAATGCCAAGATGTATAGTAAACTCACTCTTAGAGGCTTCCTCCAAGACCTTCTTCCTGAGGTTGTCCTCCATAGGTACACATATCCTCCCATGATATCGCCATATTCCTCCTGCATCCTGAGAAAATCCTGTTAACTTGCCAGATTGTACCAGTCGCACTATATGCTGGAAGTCATCATTTCCTTGTTGTGCTTGCTAGATTTGGTCTTTAAAAGCACTAGTTATCTTAAGTTGGTGTAATTGAATGGCACTGAGGGTTACAGAGATTCCCAAGTTGAGGGTTTGGAAGCTTTCTATAAGTTCTGCTTCTTTGATCATCATCCATGCCACTGTCAAGGATTTTTTACTTAGGGTGTCTGCTACCACGTTTGCCTTGCCTGGGTGATACTTCATGTCGAACTCGTAATCTCTAAGAAACTCCATCCACCTTCATTGCCTCATGTTCAATTCTTTCTGATCAAAAAGGTATTTCAAACTTTTGTGATCAGAAAATACTTCAAACTTCACTCCATAGAGATAGTGTCTCCACATCTTCAACGCAAACACTATCGCTGCTAGCTCGAGGTCATGTGTTGGATAGTTTCTTTCATGAGTTTTCAATTGCCTGGAAGCATACGCTACGACGTTTCTGTTCTACATTAACATGCACCCCAATCCTTTCTTAGAAGCATCACAGTATATTTCGAATAGTCCATGAGGATCCGGTAAAATAAGTATTGGGGCTATTGTTAACTTTTCCTTTAATCCTTGGAAACTCTGTTCGCACTCGGTTGTCCATTTGAATGGGGCGTTCTTCCTGGTTAACTTTGTTAATGGTAGGGCTATTTGAGAAAAGTTCTTAACAAATCTCCTGTAGTATCCTACTAACCCTAAGAAGCTCCTAACTTCCGTAACTGTTGTTGGTCGTTCCCAGTTTAATACTGCTTCTACCTTACTAGGATCCACTGAAATTCCCCCATGGGATACCACATGGCCAAGAAATTTTACTTCTTTCATCTGAAATTCGCATTTGGATAGCTTAGCATAAAGTTTCTTCTCTCTTAGAATCTGCAGGACTACTCTCATATGATCCGCGTGCTCCTGTTCCGTCTTCAAGTAGACAAGTATGTCGTCAATGAACACCACCACAAATTTATCAAGATATGGCCTGAATATTCAGTTCATGTAATCCATGAATATTGCCTGTGCATTCGTCAATCTGAAGGATATCACAGTATATTCATAATGTCCATAACGAGTCTGAAACGCCGTCTTCGGAATATCTTCTTTTCGAACCCGAATCTGGTGATATCCAGACCATAGATCAATCTTGGAAAATACAGTAGCCCCTTGTAGTTGATCCATAAGATCATCAATCCTTGCCAACGGATACTTGTTTTTGATCGTCACCTTATTCAATTGCCTATAATCTATACATAGTCGCATGCCCCCATCTTTCTTCTTAACTAACAAGACTGGGGCTCCCCATGGTGATGCACTTGGCCTAATGAATTTCTTTTCCAGGAGTTCTTCAATCTGCCCTTTAAGTTCGGCCAGTTCCAAGGGTGACATGCGGTATGGTGCTAAAGATATTGGTCCAACTCCTGGCACTAATTCAATAGTAAACTCAATCTCTCTCTCGAGAGGGAACTCAGGGATATCTTCGGGGAACACATCAGGATATTCCCTAACAACTGGAACATTGTTTAACTCCTTATCAACCTTTGCTATACTGGTTGATAAGAAAATATACCCTTGACTTCCATTCCCACAACGGTGAACTGCTAAGGAATTTAAATAAAGACTTACAGGAATTACTGATTCAGAAGATGAAATAGGGGGGAGTATAATGGATTTATCAGAGCAATTTAACAGGGCTTGGTTGGCAGAGAGCCAGTTCATACCCAAAATAATGTCAAGTCCAGACAAGGGAAGACAAATTAAATTAGCCGAAAAGGTTCGACCTTCTATTTGATAGGGGACATTCATACAAATATGGTTGGTCCTAACGGGCTTATTTGTAGGAGTAGAAACTAGCAAATCATAGGGTAATTTAGAAATAGGTAGCTGCAGGGTTGTCATGCAATCATGAGAGATGAAAGAGAGAGATGCACCTGAATCGTATAAAGCAGTTAAGGTCTTACCATTCACTTCACACGTATCTTGGATCAAGTCTTCCAACTTGTTGACCTTCTGTGCATCCATAGTGAAAACTCTCCCTTGGCATTGTGGCTTAGGAGTCGGTTGAGGGTTTCTGGCAGGGCATTCATAGAGTCTGTGGCCTAGTCTACCACATCCAAAGCAAACATTTTGAACTGCCAAGCAGGGGCGGTTGCCATGATTCCTGCCGCATTGGTTGCAAGTCTGGTTCCCAAAAGGCCTTTGAGGTTGCTTGCCTTTGTTGCTCATCTACTGAAACTTTCTTTGCTGCTGTAAGTTAGGCTTAAACTTCGAGCCTCATGGAGCTAACCCCTTCTTAAAGTTATTGCCGATGGACTAGCAACAACTAACTTCTTATTACAGTCCTCCACTAAGTGGCACTTATTCACCAAGGTAGGGAAGTCTCTGATCTTCATTGGTCCTATGGTGGCAAGGATGTCCTTTCTTAGTCCACCTTCAAATTTCATACATTTCCATGCTTCATCGGGGTTCCGTTGATAAATGGTGGAAAATTTGCACAACTCCTCAAATTTAGCAATGTACTCCGACACGCTACTATTTCCTTGACAGAGGTGCATGAACTCCAACTCCTTGGCATTGCGAACAGACGCAGGGAAATATTTATGGTAGAATGCATCTTTGAATATGTCCCAAGTAATATCTATCTGGGATCTGTCTAATAATCGTTGTATACCATTCCACTAAAATTCTGCATTGACTTCTAACATGTAGGTGGCAAAAGTCACCTTCTGATGGTCTATGCAATCTAACATAGAGAAAATATTTTCCATAGCTTTAACCCATTCATCTGCCTTATCTGGGTTAAAAGCTCCCCTGAAGCTAGGTGGGTTAGCCTTCCGGAATTCGGCAAATTTGAGGTATTCTAGATCCATTCCAGGGCCATTATGATTGCCTCCACGATCCACCTCTAATTGCCTTCCTAGTTGGCCCATCATTTGAGTTGCCGCAGCTGCCTGTTCGCACATAGCATGCGCCATCTCTCGTATTGCGTCTAGGAACACCGTGGATTCCTCCTGGGCTGGGGAAGTTCGTAGTCTATCTTGCCTTCGAGAAGCCATTAAGTTTTGAACACACAAAACAAGAGTAATTGGGTTGATCAGGCTCAATACTAAGTTCGGTGTGCTAGTAAATAATAGCATACAGTTAGGCAAACTCCCTCATGGACATCCTATCCATACGGACAAGACTCAGAGCATAATAATATCTAAGGAATATAAAGCATATTCAAAGCATAGTCAGTCCAATCCTCAGGCCTATATTAGGATAAACTGCTTTGATACCAAAAATATAACACCTTATCAGACAAAGCACTATGCTTAAGTGATAATAAATTATCTGATAAGTGATTACATGTGGGGCTGATTTAATTCTATTTTTCGTATCATTATTAGTTACCCACATAAAGATGATTATTTGCGTAACAAAATTTTCTGCTTGACGGCGGAATAAATACAAGTTGATTAGTATATGGCAAATAACGTAACATAAATTAAAAAAAAAAGGCAATAAAGATAGAACTGCTGCAAAATGCATCATAAATATATACATAGACATCTGTTTTCAAAGTTTGTCAAAACAATACATGGTAACAAAATGAGGCCGCTAACACAAAACAAAATGGCCAGTCTCTACGAATAGTACCCCAGATGGTCCCCATGGGACATTTCATGTACACCTCCTAACATCTACCCATCTGTCCATGACCCAGACTACCAAAAAAGGGTCATTCTATACATCTACTACTGCTGCAGCGTGCACGCTATCTAAATGGAATCCGAAGAAAGGAACCCGTTCGCCATGGAGGCGTCTGCGGGAGGGTGGCCCACACTAGGAGCAAAGGACGAGGAAGAAGAACTCACCACCTCGGATGGATCCTCCTTTGACATCGAGGCTGATAGCATCTACTGCGATGGTGAAGCAGGAGGGGCCATAGGAACTGGAGCTGCTACCGTTGCTGGTGCTACTGCTGGTGGTGGTGGAAATAGATGGGCCATGTGAAGAGGAATGGCAATATAGGGGACAGCAGGGTCAAAAAGTGGGTGCATAAGTGGAACGGCAAAATCTCTCTGGAAAAATAAATAGAGACGGAACTGATACCGGCCGGATATATATATATAGAGTCCAAGAACGAGTCAAGGTGTATATGGAGCTCAGGGAACTTAATAAATAGCACTCCGGTTGCTGCGTTCTCCATGGTCTGAGAATGACGCGGAAACATACAGTAGGGTGAGAAATAAATATTTCTCTGTAGGAATTCCTAGTTTCTACACATCTGTCATTGCTGTCATTCCCAATTGTTTCAGTCTTGCAATAGTTTTCAAATAATATGACACAATGATAATATTTAACTTAAATACTTATTTGTAAAACATATACTGAAACAAACTCAATTTTAGTTAACAGATATACTAATGCAATCAACAGTAATTATAGTGGAGCAATAGCATATTAAGAATAATAAACAGGTATCTAGAACAATCAATTAAGAAGCATTACACTGTACATATGAATGTGCAATTAGAAAATGCATCTTATCCCTGAGGGCTTTCACCTATTAGAACTTATTTCTATCCTTGGTCCCCTGGGAGTCATTGGCTATATACTCCTGGGTAATAGTCCGCATTTTAGGACTGAGCTCGTTTCTATACAAGATTGCCGGGTTTACTTTCCCCGACCTTCCTACTGATCTATTCCCCTTAATTTATTCTGGGGCTAGCCTAAGTGATATGGAATCCTTTATGATATCATGAAATGAATGCACATCTAACTTGATTCTTCAAATATCATGTATTCATGCTATGGTAAATTACACAACATATGGATTTCTTACCGAAATTTCGGCAGCATAACGGATCGAGTTCGCTCATGAATAGTGCCAGACAACCAGTACAATTGTACAAACTTGCAAATTCAATATGGACCAGCAAATATATATATATATATATATATATATATATATATATATATACACACACACATTCATAGTATCATTCAACAATTTTAAATCAAGCATCAATAGGGTTTTAGTCTATCCTTCCCTGTTCTGCCCGAGTTTGGTATGTCCCACTTTTCATTCAATTCAACTCATTTAAATCTAATTTTTGGATATGTCATAGCCTCATGTGTCTAGTTTCTAACCCTTTTTGTCCCACCTCATTTTGATTTGTATAACTCAAGATATAAATAATTTACCTTAGACTGCCCTGCTCTTTAATAGTAAAAATTCACTAAAAATAGAAACTAGGTGAATTCATACGAAATTTATATCAAATTAAAGATAACAAAGCAAGCTTTCAAATGAATTAAGTTTCATGTCATTTACATAAGTATATTATGAGTTATGAGTCTCAAAACTTGACCCTACTAGACTACCCTGATTCAACCCGGTTTAGACTTAAGTCAACTTCCTTGGGGCACTGGGAGCAAATGGCTATGAATCTGGTTCTGAAATCTTTATGGGATATTCCTTTACATGTAGCTTTCAAATAATCTTGGGTTCACTCAATTTGGAGTTGTATAGGGTGAGTTATACCCTTCTCAACTCATACTGCCCGGATAAGGATCCAGATTTCTAGATTAAATTTCAAAAATTCATAACTAATTCTATACTAATCCAATGGCCTTATATGATATATGTATGGAAAGCTCTAGATGTATAGTTTCATATAAAATTGGTTCCATCAAACTTAAATGGCAGTAGGTAGAGCCGTACACTCTGCCGTACGGACCACCGAGGAAAACCCTAATAGCTTCTAGGTTTGTCTCCCTCCTTTAAGCTATTTGCTCTCAATTCCAATTTTAATCACAACATACATGCAAAATTAGTCATAAACCATCATCATCATTCTACATAACATCAATATCTTAGGTTATACATAATCACCATGCAGCCCTAAATCAGAGAAAATAAGAAGAGAAGTAGGATTTCCTATCTTGTCTAGTTGAATTTTGTGTTGATTTTGTGCTTTTGATGGAAGCAACTTGTGATGAGACTTGAAGAAGAGATGGAAATAGAGTGGAGATGAGAGTGAGGAGAAGAGAAATAAAGAGAGCTTCAGCAAAGGAAGTGGCCGAAATTCACAAAAGGTGAAGGAAAGAAAAGGTAGAGATATTTGGAGACACTTTGCTTTGATTGGTGGATTCAACCTTGTCTTCAATTTTGGTTTAGCTTCCATCCCTCAATGGCTGATCAAGGCACCACATGAGGGGGTGGCTTGGCTAAATCGTAGCCATTGATCCTAGGGCACTCATAGAAAAATTTCTATTGGTCCGGTTCCGACAGTTTGAAATACCGAAATCTTACCAATTTCCCTTAAATCGGTAAACTGGCTTGAAAATTTTCTGTGGGGTTTTCTATGCTCCTAATCTAATTCCATCAAGCCTAATCCTTTTAAATCACACTTAATTGGCTTTTAAGTAAATGTTTAAGCAAATTCTGATTAAATTCACTTATTCGATAAAACCAAACAACTCAGTTGTTAACGATAAAATTTTTCGAACATTATACAAGACCTTTCATAAAGTTTCAAACTTTAGTCAAAATGAAATATTTAAGTCACAAAAGTGTTGACTTGTAACCTTTAAATCATAAAGTTTGGATCTTGAGTCAAAACCATGCATAAAAGTGTCAACTTTTATAAAGATCAAGACTTTATAACCTTAAAGTTAATGTCTTATGTTCCTAGTTCATAAAGTGGGAATCTTTTAGACTTTAAGGTAACTTTAAATCATAAAGTTGAGACCTTGATGGTCTTGAATTAAATAAAAATGTCAACTTTCATTAGGAACAAGACTTTTTAGTTCAAAAGCTAGTATCTTATATCATTATTTCATAGAGATTTAATCTTTAAGTCAAGAGTATAATTTTAGAGGCACTTACTTTCATAAAGAATCAAACTTTATGACTACTTTATAAAGAATGATAACTTTTATAATATTTAAGGAAAGATCTTGTCGTGATAATAATAAAAGCTTGAAACTTTGCAACTTGGATAAGTTAAAAATCACCCTTGGTGATTAGCGAACATGGTGTTATTGGGTTCATGAATGTGGTTATGGATTGTCATGACCTAAGGATTAGAGGGATCTCAAACTCCTTGGGAACAGAAGTATGATTAGGGCCTCTGAGCATACCACGAACTTAGGAATCACTAAGTGCACTATCTCAAGGAAAGGAAATAATCATCTAACTTAATTAATTTGAACAAGTGTTCCACAAGACATGAACTCAAGTAAAAGGTAATTTCACATGAGAACTAAGTAACTAATAGACCATATACATATATTTAAACTATGTGATTCTCTCATGGGTGACCATGGGAAATCACATGATGACTCATAAGATTCTTCACGAAGAATAACACAACTATGAAACCCTTTAGGTATGAATGTATGATGTCATTCAACATGATGAATGACAAGTTTTGATTGAGTTTTGTCTCATGATTGAATGATTAGTGTGATAATATGATATAGATATAATGGATTATTGGTTGAAAGTTGTGATTGGCATTTTGGAGAAGCTCCAATCTAGCCGTTATGCTGCTAGATTTTTGCCAAAATTATGGACTTAGTCATATCATTGCATGTGTCTAGTCAAAGAAGTATTATGCATATAAAGTATAATGTTAAGAAAAGAAATAATGGGATATGACCCCTCGATCACTTCAGGGAAGTGAGAGACGGCGATCCACAAAGACTCAAGGAACCTCTATAAGGGACGCAAAGGTGACATGAAGGACCCTCCAACTTAGAGGTAACCAATATCGGTTTAGTATGATTTGGTTAGTACTGCATGGCGACGGTCACGAAAATAGCTCATGTCCAAAAATAGTCTATTTCAAAGGAAAGTAAAGAAAGTTAAGCATGTGCTAAAAATGAAAGTAAAGTCAAGTATAGCCATGGTTAAGTCTATGAGGTTGTATATCTTTGCATGTATTTATATTGTCCATTTGCATGCCTTCGCATGTTTGTTTAGTTATGATGATATAGTTATGCTGTTAAATTTAAAAGCAACTTACTTCGGGGTTTAAGTTTTCAAAATCATTAAAATTGAATCTATACGTGCCCATTGTTTTTATAATTAAACTCGAAATGGATGGGACGATGACGATGACACAGTGTTTGTCTAGTCGTAATCCTACTGAGAGGTTTAGTATTTCTCACTCCTACATTTCTGTGTTGTCTTCAGAGGATGCCGGCATCAGGCATGGTGGTGATTTTCGTTGAGTTCCCGAAAATGCATTGGCACTTTGACCCGGTGCTAAATGCATCTGTGCTAACTGCTCAAGCAGCGATACGGGTCTATATGTTCCATAGCCACCAGTTCCGAGCACCTGTGACGAGTCCATTTTTCCACCCTCACAAGCCATTCGAGTTTACCATGGATGATGTATGTTCGCCTTTTTATCCTCTGAGGTACTCGATGGATGAGGATTTCGACTTTGACACTCAGTTAAAGCTAACTGCTTCGATAGAGACGAATCCTTCTAAGTCATCACACCCGACTTATTCCATGGGATCCTACCATTCGGAGCTGTCTCAGCCTTCGGTGATTCGCCTATAGTCCAATTCTTCTATTTCATCTGCTGGCCCAGCTCCACCCTTGGTGCGTGGTTGCGGGTTCATTTGTACCCGTGTCATGCCTCATGGGCGTGGGTGTGCTCGAGGAGAGGATGTGGTGATGTTGCTCCTGGTGGATTCAGTAATGGTTTCCTCCCGCCAGATGAGTGATGTGGTGTTTGCATCTGAAGCTGAGCACGAGAATAGCCCCTTTTGGTTGTAGCTAGGGTTATCATTTTCTTTTGGCATGTATGGATGGATGGGATTTCCTATGTATTTCCTTTGCAGATGTATTTGTTAGGTTTCTTTGTAAGGCCAACAATAGGTATCGGATCCATTATATCACTATGTATGACTCTTGGTATTATTACATTAACTATGAATGGCTATGGAATGAATGTTATGTTTATCTAAAGTTGTTGTTATTCGTGTTGCTTCTAATTATTTTGTTTGCACCGCATGTATGAGATAGCGATATTTATATTATGCGTTCACGATGCGCTTATAGCTCTTGGTTTTCAAAGCAGTTTATTCGTTATTGTTCAAAAAAAAAATTACCCCTTATTTTCATTACAAAGTCTTTTAAAATGATAATGTTAGTTTCGTGAGCAAAAATAACAACTAGTAATTCCATAATATGATTTAATTATAGCATAGGACAATTAGGGTGTTACACAAAGTTTGTAGCCAAAAATAAGCCACACCGGCCCCAATTGGTGAATTTATCACTACCACATCTTCTACAAATATCTCGACAATTTCATCCTCTCCTTCTAATTTACACTACCTCCATTCACACCTACCCCACCATCTCCTTCTTCACCTTCCTTCTAACCACCACCATAGCCATGAGCTTCAAGCTCATGGTTGATGGCCTTCTTGGCCTCAAACACACTGCTTCTTTTATGAAAATCAATCCTTACCTTCTCTTCTACAAAACCCCTCAAAGAGTTGAAGGGTTCGAGTTACTTATGGAGTCTTTTCAACCCTTGAATGCTGCTACCATGAGAGGAGAGAAAGGATAGGAGTTGTTCTTGGCATCCCTACTTCCATAGTTCCAAGAACTTTAAGGTAGGTAGCTCAAATCATAGGCTTATTTCCTCTAATTTCTTATGCATATATTCTATGCAAACCCCAGGCCTTTCACTTAAATTTGACATTGGTTGGTTGGATTGTAGTGTTGATGATGAGATTATGTGATGTTTGGGTTGAGAAATAAGCTAGAGAATCAAAATAACTCTAAAACAGAAAAATTGATGCTGAGAGTAACATGAATAGTGCTTAATCCATGGATAATATCTCAAGCTATAAAATTCTAATTAAAGTGAAACTAATTTTAAATGAAAATGCACACATAGGATAGTATATGTAATAAATTTGAGGTCAATTCGCTTTAAGATGAATAAGCTATGAATTTTTGAAGTAGGCCTTACGTAGAGTAACACTGACGGGAGTAGCATGTGTTCTAATGGGCATAACTCGCCTTGTAGACCCTCAAATTGGGTGAAACTAATTTTGTTAGAAAGTTAACACATAGAAGAATAAATAAATTTTTTGATCTAAAAGACCAGTGAGTTGCTACCAATAAATCCATGAAGTTGCCTTATGCACTATTTGGGTTATCACAAGGTAGTGGTGATGTTTAGCAAAACTGCACTTACTGGGTGATCTTATGGGGCTAAAACTATTTTTTTATGTGATTTTAAAATGAGTATAGTATTTATACCGAAAATCTTGGCCATCCAAGCTCAAATGAATTAGATATGAATTTTAGAACAAAATAGGATAGAAATAAAGTCAACTCATGAACACTATTTTGGGACTTTAATATCTTGGTCTCTAGAGCTTGAAATTCAGTGAGACCAAGTTCATTTGAAAATTCAATTTAAATAGAACCAAACTGGAAAGTTTTTGAATTTAATGATCAAATATGGAATTATAGTGAATTTTCCAATTCTACTTCCTAGATTTGAAGGCAAAATAGGATAGCTCTGATTAAATAGGCATAACTTGAATTATTCTTAAGTAAATCACATGGGACCAAAATAGTTAAGTAAAGGATACGATAAGGAATATCTCTATGAAATATAAGATTCAGATAATCAGAAATGGATTTATGATGAATTTCTAAATTAAGGGCAGATTTCTAGTGGCTTAACCTAAGCATTAAGCAAGACATAGAATTGAGTTAGGCTATGACAACCTATATGATTAATGTACCATTAATGGCATGTTCAAGATAATGTTATATACTCTTGAGTATATTATACTATGAGTCTTTAATCTCTGATGACATCATGCATGCAGGAGTGTTTTGAAAGTAAGATATGAAGCATGTGCATAAGCATATATAGCATATTCATGCATGACTATGTTCAAAAATGTAAAAGATAACAAGAACTTGCAAATAGACTTATCAAGCCTCCACCTCATAGTAGGTTAGGGCGATATTGTCGAACCTTGGGCCAGCCCCTGAACAAATTTAAGGGGAATAAGTTGGTGTGAGAGTCGGGAAAAGTAAACCCAGCAATCATGTATAGGAATGAGCTTGGCCCTGAAAAATAGGCTATTACCCAAAAGTGGGAGAGGCCATCCACTTCCAAGGAACCAAGTACAGATGTTCAAGTTGCAAGTTAAAGAAAGGGATAACAAAGTCAAGTGCATTTGCATAATTCAAGTATGTGCATTAGCATATGCATTATTAATGGTCTTATTATATTGTACAGTTCTATTATTATGGGTAGAATTCATACCCTTATTGCTATTATACCTACCTTGAAATATGCCAAGTGATTGTTAAAAGTAACCTGCTTCGAGAAGATACATTTTCAACTTTAAAATTGAACCTATGCTTATGTGTATTTGTTCATGCTTTCATAATAAATCAAAGCGGCTAGAATCTTTATGATGACACTATATGTGCTTAGTAGATTAAGTATACCTACTAAGAATCTAAGAATCATAGATTCTCACTACCTATTTATATGTTACCATAAACATTCCAGTATATATAGACTAGACTTCAAGTCTACGGCAAGTTGGGACTACTATGGACCAAGAACGTGGACTTGAGCACAATACTTGGATTCCAACTTGAGCATCAAGGCGGGAAGCTAAAGTGAAGAATGCATTTTGATTGGTAAGTACATCCAGAAAAACTTTTGAATCATGAGCACTGTCTTTCCACCCTAAATACACATATTTGAATAGCATATTGAAGTCATATATGCACATAACATTTTGTGTGATGGTTGTTTTTCTACTTCTACGTGATGCCTACTTATCAGCTGGAACCCACGCACTTATATGTGTTCCATCAAATTGCTCCTATACAATTCTGATACAAACATATGATAGAAATATCAATTTGACAAAAGAAAATAACACAATATACCATATAACACAAAACAGGTGACAAAAAAGGACTACCCTTGAACCATGGGTAATGTTTTGGATTATTTTTTATATGATCAGGTAGTTCTGTGGAATCCTGTTTTATGATTCATTTACCTAAGTGACAAATTGCTCTTAAAACATTCTTAAAGTAGTGAGAAACAGTTTGAGTAGAATGTTGAAATCGATCTGCTGCTACGGGATGATGCACATTATGCCCTATGATGAATAAAAACATCGCCATTTGCTCTTCTAAAAACACTTCTCTCGAATCTTCTAGATAATTCTTGCTTCTGAGTTCATTGCACAAATTAATATAACATGCCTTTTCTATACATAATAATTCATAGCAAGCTGTTCTAGATTCCTTCAAAAGCTCATGAACAAATTCTTGACCACTTAGTGCAGATATTCTAACAGGAACTTTGTTATAAAATTTATACTCATAATCACCAAATAGGTTAAGTATCAATAATTCAACAAATTCATAATCATCATCATTAGAGTCAAATGAAGATAAAGACTTTTCAAAAGTATCTGTTGAGATACTATCACCGGCTAAAGGGATAATTATTTATTTCCATCACAATAAAACCTGCCATCAAACATAATATGCATTTAAATAAATAGTCTTAGCTATTACATCTTGCCCTAGATAATAAAGCAAGCAAAAGTACAAACCAATGACAAAAGTCACACAAATAAATAGTCTTAGCTATTACATCTTGTCCTAAATAACAAAGTAAGCCAAATTACAAACCAATAACACAAGTCATACATAACAACTAGTCTAAACAGAATGGCATAACTTGATTCATTTAATCCAAGAGCACCATACAATACAAAATAGTCATACAAGTCTATCAATCTATGCCTTTTTCCTATTCGTGGTCATGTTTAAAAATGCCTCTCTATAATCAGGATCTTTAAATTTGTCCACTACCTTTGTGTAAAACTCATCTGAGATATTTTCCATCTCATTAAGTTTAGCTACACATTTAGCTATAGTGTATTCCGATGATGTAATAGCAGAACTAGTGGCTTCCACACTCTTAACCCTATATCTTTCAACTTTAGCCAATGAAGCTTCAGCCTTCAATTTAGATGCCTCAACAAAAGCGTTTGCTTTCAATTTAGATGACTCAATCCATGCTTGAAGTGCATCTCCCACTTGAAGGTTCCTATACTCTTTCCTTACCTTGCGATCCCGAACTTTAATTGTCCTTTTACCAATGCGGATGACTCTCTATATCATTGGGCTATCATCTTCCTCCTCCTCATTATCATCATCTAAATTTACATGAATCCTACCATAAAAGTATTCATTGTCAAGCCTATTTTTATTATCTATGTTAGGTGGATCTTGAGTGGATGAATGATGAAGCACCTAAGTTGCACTACTTTTGTTAAAAATCACTCCTAATAATTTGTAATGTTCCAAACTTTTCTTTTTAAATGGTGTAGCATCACGGTGTGCCTATAAGAAAAATAAATAAATAATATATCCTAAATCTAAGAAATATATAAATATATATAATAAAAAAATGTCAAGTTCTATTTATTGTGTACTTAAGGTAGGTTGACCAAACTTCTTCCGTAGTAGTAACAATATTAGTTTCTGCATCTCATCCAAATCCAGTTTGTTGTAGCAAGTGAGAAAAAGTACCATGTTGTTGCCTTAACCTATTAAACTTTTGCTTAATTTGTTTCATGTCAAATGCACGTCCAGTTCTTGTATTTAGTGTTTGCAATATAGCTTGCCATACTTTAGGTGAACATACATTGTTTCTCATATTCCTTTTATTAACCTCATCAACCATAATGTCTATATAAGTTTTGACCACCAATGGGGACCAAAGTGAAGTCTCTTTCTTGTCATATTCCATCTACAATGATAATGATATATCCAGCAACTTTAGTAATAAATGTATAAGAAAACCACAAGTTTTAATTAACATATTACTAACATTAGTACTATTAAACTTAAATGAACCTGAGGCATCAACTGTTTAATATGCTAATTATAAGATAAGTGAAAGTATGCTAATTATAACATAAGTTTAAATCCCAAAAAGTAAAACACCACGCTAATCATAAGCAATAAACAAGAAATAGCCTAAAACAGTTCAAACCAAATTACCAAATTAGCTAAACTAAATTACCAAATAAGCTAATAACAGTCCAAACCCAATTATCGATCCAAACCAAAACCAATCCAAAGCAAATTGCTAATCAGCTAATATTAGTCCAGCACAGTACAAACCAAATCACCAATGCAAACCAAATTACAAAATTAGCTAGTATCAGTCCACCACAGTCCAAACCAATCCAAAATAAATTACCAAATCAGCTAATGTCAACCATAAACACAAAAATAGTCAAATTTTAGCATCACTAACTAAAACCAACCACAAACCAAATCATAAAAATAAACTAGGGATGACTAAGAAAGAAGGAAAGGAAGAAATGGTGGCTAGCGATGGCAGATACCAAATGGAAAAAAGAAAGGGAGGCTGGTGCCGGCGGTGGAGAAAGAAGGGAAGAAAAGAATGGTGGCTATCGTGGCAGATCTGAAACAGAAAAAGGAAAGGGTGGTTGGGTCGACAGCAGAGAAGGAAGGAAAAAAAGGAATGGTGGCTGTCGCGGCCAATTCGAGATAGAAAAAGGAAAGGGTGCTTTGGCTGGCGTCAGATAAGGAAGGGAAGAAATGAATGGTGGCTTAGACGGCAGATCTTGAGTGGAAAAAGAAAACGATAGCTCGGGCCAGGGTCGACGGCAGAGTGGATGAATTTGGAAGGGGCGACCGACGGTAAGGGGGAAAACGGAAAAAGGAAAGGGAAAAGAGAGAATAGGACAGGGGAAAAGGGAAAGTGAAAGGGAGAGATCGGTACCCTTTTTTTTCTCAAATGCAGAACGAGAAGCTCAAGATGAACGGGTTGACACGAGCTTTTTTCCACGATAAGTTTCTATTTTTGCTGATATGAGATCTATTTCAAAAAAAATAAAACAACATAGCTACAAAATTGCCACCGCCTATTTTGCTGTTTCTCAGAACAATAATGTAGAAAACATGTCAAAGATGTTTTCAGTTTTTTGGTTTTTAAAAACCAAATTATGTTTTTTATTTTTTAAAACAATTAAAAAAATTTCCTTTTCAAATAAGTTTTTTTGTTTTTTTATTTTTAAAAATCAAAAACTATTTTGCAAAACAGTTATCAAACAAGCCCGATATTTTGGGCATTAATTTTATTGTTATTAGAATTTAGTTAGGATTAGTTATGATCAAATCTTTTCAGATAAGATTAAATCTTTTTTTTTTTAGTTAGGATCAAATCTTTTAGATTTTAAGTTTTACATTATCTTTTCCCTTTTTAAGTTTAAATAGGCAATTGGCCTATGGACCATTGTCTGCTAGCGGCCCAAGGTGTCATTTATTCGATTACTTTCACGTAGCAGCCATTTCACATAGTGCAGACAAATGGTCTCATTCTTATCATATCATGCACACAAATGTCATATGTAACAACCTAATAAATCCATATTACGCTTAAGTCATATTACAGCATTTTATTAGTTGTTACTTCTGCTCGTGGAAAACTAAACTTCACTTGAAATTAAGTTACGCGAAAAATATGGTAAGTTTTTTTTTTTTTTGAAATACGTCGCCATTTTGTAGCATTTTGGAAAGTGAAGCCTTGACCGAGAAGACAGATAGAGAAAGAGCGTGTCGCATAAAATACATACCCCCAATGTCATAAAATAGGAGAAAAGTAAATAAATAGTAATTCACAAATACATTGCATTACATAACTAATCATTACATTCATATGGGTTCACAATATATATATATATATATACATACATATATATCAGCATCAGATCAAAGGAGGCTCATGGTCATGCCATGATCCAAATACTAGATACTAAATACAAACTTAAATAACAAAGCTCATCTCAAAAAGGAATATGCGAAGGTGCAGAGCGACGGTCGCTATAAGTCCCAAAATAGCTTCGTCTGGCATCCCCCATCATACGTCCACTCATAGTGCGGTGGCTCCAGGCTCCATTCTATTGGATGTGCCATCGAAATCTGGTGATGATGTGGAAAATAACTAGAGTGTGAAATGGAATTTCTCAGTAGGACTCGAACTCGACACGGAACTGTCATCGTCATCATCCCAGCCACTTCGATTTTATTAATGAAAACAGTGAGCATTCATAAGGTTCAGTTCTTAGGTTTTCGAAAACATGAATATCCAAAGCGGATTCAATTTTACCATACCCTCTAATCATTTATATCACAACATACATGGGCACAAGTATAATTACATAAAACATGCATGGATGTGCTATAAGCTTCTCTTAACTTTTTCCCTTCAAGGATTTGGACTGAAGTCCCTTTTCTTTTCTTAACTTAACTTTATCTTAAGTCCTTTTCTTTTCACCCACTAAATATAAGTGGTAATGAGCTCATACCATGGCCTTCACCACCATAAATTTTCAGTACTTAGAGTAGGTGGGTCATGCAATGTCTCATATAAGCCCCACCCCCTATACTCACACTAGCTGGGTCGATATCATGCCTCATGTGAGTCGTGGGTGAGGGGAGCTTACTTTGGGTCACCTTCCCTTTTGAAGGATCACACCCTTAGTTCATTTTCTTCTTATTAAGGCTTATGATGCAAAATTATTCTAATTCTTTTCCACATTTAGGCGTTACATATTGCCATCCCCAAATGTGATTCCTTTGTCCCATATCATTAAGCATCATATCATCAATATATCATATTCATATCATCACCATTCATTATCATATTGTCATCATATCATTATCATCCTTATCATCATCATATCATTATCATAATCATCATCATCATTATCATATCATCATCATCATGATCATCATCATATCATTGTCATCATATTGACACATAGAGGCATACATATCACACAAAGTCTTATGAGCTTAACTTAGTAAATTTGGTGTAAATTTTTAATTGAGATTACCTCTTGTGTAAATTCTTTTATTAGGCATAGGGTCAATTTCATCTATTATCCTTTTTGAAGCTTTTTAAGTTGAATTATTAAGGTTTTCGAATATCTTAATTTGAGGATCATAATGTCTTTAAACTTATTGCTCATTAATCTTTAAACTTAACCATAACCAGTTTTACTTTTACAGTGGGGTAGTAATTTCAAAAATTCGCCATAATTTCACCTTTTACTCTTTTTCTTTTAATTTTGGTATGATTATACTTCTCTGAGTCTATTTTTAAACAAAATAAACTGCAGTTAAAAATTCATTTTGTAACTTGAGATATGCACATTTTATTCTGATTGCTCAGCTTTTAAGTTTATTTTCGGTATAGTGAGTTTTAAACATTACTACGAGCTCTTCACAAAGAATATGCCAAAACTATTTTATGGGAATGTTCCTCTATGTCTTATATTTCTAACAAACTTGGTCGCACTAAAAAATGTTCTGTATATCTTCAGTTATTAAGATTTTATTATATACTACCCAAACAGAAACACATTTGGGGATAGCACACTTTGAAAATTCATATCTCTCTCATTTTAAGGCCAAATTTCACTTATTTTGTATGTATAAAAATCTCTATGAGTCTATTTTCATTTAAAATTAGTTTTGTTCCATTTGGAGTTATATTTAAAGAGTTATTAGTTGTGCTATACAGACTGCCAGAATTTTCCAGCTTCAACAGTTTTGGTTTCAATGAGTTTTCTTGTAAAAACATTAAGTCTTTTCTTCAAGTGACCACTTTTCTCTTCCAAACCACTTTTATACTTTGAGATCTTGATGAAAAATCAATATTTTGAGTTTTAAAAAGTTTGGTTCAAAATAAGAATAAATGCACAACAAGTCATTTTCCAAGAAAAGAGCAAAAATCACAAACAACTTCTTATAATGAAAGCATGGCCATGAGGCCTTTAGAGCAAGCCCTAAAACTACCTCGCTATGGAGAGTTTAGAAGTTCTAGAGCTTGAAAAATATAGAGGAAAGAGAGGTTAGAGGCACTACCAAATGGGTTTCTTGAAAGCTTGAAGAGTGAAAATGGTTGGAGATGGCCTCCTCCTTCTTGAGCCTGATAATGGGGCTAAGTGAGTGTTTGTTTTGCTTCCTCAAGAACCAAAGAGGGTGGTCCTTGAAGGGCTTGTGAGAATGGTGGTGGAAGGAAAGAGAGTTGGATAAGGTGAGAAAGAGAGAAGAAGAACAAGAAAGGTTGGAAGAACAAAAGAGCTAGGATGAAGTTTAGAGAGAGGTGGGGGAATGGGTTGATGTGTTTTGCTTGTCCAACAAGCAAGAAGAAGTAGGTGAGTTTATCTTCTTTTTCAAGCAATAAAGCTAGGAACCTTGGGGTAAGAAGGTGGGTTGTGTTTCCTTTGAGTCTTGGCACTTGGATAAAGACCATTTAGTATTTTTTTCAAGTGGTTAAAGGCATGACCACTCTTGGGATTGGCTTGATTGAATAAGATCACTCCAAGTGGCATAATCCTAAGGGAGGAAGGTACTTCTCTTGTTTTGACTAAAGAGATACTACTAACATAGACTCTTGATCTAAGAGTGCATGATGAGAAGGCAAATAGATGGTTGGATTTTGCTCTTGTCCTTGGCCGAAATTTGGTGCATAAATTAGGAGAAATTTTTAAATCTTCAAAGCTATTAGAATTACCTAAGTTGTTAATCAATTTGATTAGTTAAATTGCTCTTTAACTGATTTTGGTTAATTACACTTTTAAGACGTTTTTCTCTAAAAGAATTGCTCTTATGAATTATGTAATTAGGGTGTAAGAATTAATCTATCTCAATCGGTTAAGGTAGAACAATCTTGTACTTAATTAATAAGATTGGATTAGCTTAATTATATTTCTAAGTTACGAAATAATGGGGTTCGAATAATTAGGTTTTAATTAAAACACTTAGTGCATTATGATTCAATTATTGACTTGACTCAATTTACTAAGCTCTTGCTTATTGAGATTAGCTTATTAGCCCTCAATTAATCGTTAACCTCTCTAATTAGCCAGGATCACTGAGCTAATTAGCTTAGACAAAATTGGGGATGTTACATCATACACAATTCATAATGCCATCAATCAAGAAATTCTAAGCCCATCAAAAAGCAAATGCTATTAAGAATCATAATCATATTCATATGCTTATTCTAATAATTCCATATCATAATCAATACAAATCGAATATCATCATCCTTTGTGCTAGTATCAATTCTAGGGCTTTGACCATAAATCATTCTTCACATAACACATTTGCACATGTAATAGCACATAATCAAAGCCAATTCTTATGCTTATATTCGAACATGCTCAATGCCATACTAGACATTTTCTCATGCAATTTTAGAGATGCAAACACAAATCAAACAAAACCCTTAAAGCAACTTTCAAATTACAATTCATGAAAACCTTTTAGTCATAAACTAAAGCTTTTAAGAAAACCACTTCTTCATAAACCAAAGCCTTAAGAAAACCACTTCAAGCAAGGAACTAGCTAGCTTACATGAAATTTTCTAATGGAACCTTAGCTTAAATCTTTATGATTAAAGTTATTGATGTGATTAGATGTGTATTTAAGTCCATGGTCCAAAGTCCAAAGTCCATAGTCCATAGTCCATTGCATAGGTACTCCAAAGCATAGGTATGACCATAAAGGGTCTCAATTAGGTCCAAGTGAGTCTCAAAGATTTATACCAGTCCTAGTCCATACAAGGTCCAATTGCATAGGTACAAGTCCATAAACTCATAAACTCCATAGCATAGGTCATGGTTCATTTTAACAAGTTTTAAGTGTCTTTTAGAAACTTAATAAGTCTTAATGGTCCCAAAAGAAACTATCACATAAACCAAGCTAATTCAAATATGCTCAAAGGTTTGAAAACCTTTCATCATAGCAAAATAATTAAAACAACTTTCATATTACAAGGAAGCATTTGGCCAAACTGATACTTATGACCAAAAACAAGGTATTTTGCTTCAAAACTTCTCAATTCTATGCACAAAGCTTTATCAAGTGAAAATACATGATATGACATCAAACCGAGTTTATAAAACATTAAGATGAGTGAAAACAAAATCATTTGCTTGTTGTCCAAAACAGTGTAAGCTCCAATAGCCTTTAGAAACCATTGTATGGTGTAAACCATTTTGAGCTTTAAGGTTTTGATATGCACCAAAATCAAGCTTTAAGTAAAACCTTTGTCAGTTAACAATTTGCTGCTATAATATGTACTCTTTTGTGACCAAGATCATTCATCTCAAACTTAAATAGTTTTTGATTTGGACAAAGCATTTTATTCCATAGTCATTCTCCTGAACATGCTTTCCTTCAAAAGAATACTTTTGGAACATATGATCTTTCTCTTAAGATATAGCTTAGAAAATTCAGAAGGATGAAGTTATTTCAACAAAAGGGAAAACAAGCTTCAGAAAGATACTCAGACTATTTAGAAGAATGCATCATCTAGAAGACTACATCCGAAAAGATGAACATCAAAAAGTTGCTTCTCATAAAGTCCCTCACCCTCAAAGCTTCCTCTGCATGATTGAAGATTAAATTCAAAAAGTCAAATATGAGTTGATAAGATCCAAAAGAAGTGCTAACAAGTCTAAAAAGTTGGTGAACACTTCAACGGCTATTTTCCCTCCTCTATGTCATTTCTATGTGTTGAAGAAAAAAGCTGCAGTTTCCCTTTCTAACCTTAGACCAGTGGATCAAAGAGGTACAAGCCTCAAGATCTGCAAGCTTCAACAGTCATATTTTGAAGTCTATATAAAACTGGAAGCCAAAGAAGAATGGGTTAGACTGATTGAATATTCTTTGAGTGTTAAAAGCTTTCATCAACCTTCTGAACTATCATATAGTTACATATTGTAACTTCAGTTTAAAAAATCTTCTCGACTGAACTGTATTAGCTAAACTTCTCGTATTGAGAATTTAGAGAAGTCACACACACTTTGTACTTATTTGATCATACTTGCTTTTAAAGCCTCAATGTGAGTGTTGCAAACACAAACCTTAGACTTTCTTAAATTGTAACCAGGCTCGTTAGTGGTCACTGTAAGCTTGGAGAGGCTAAGATAAAAACTACTTATGTTTAGCTTAGAAAGGCTTGGTAAAAACTACTTGGTTGTAAAAGCTTGGAGAGGCTTGAGAAAGACTACTTTGTTGGGAAAGCTTGGAGAAGCTTGGAAAAAGAATATTCACAATATAAAACTCTCAACAAAGTGTTGGGGACTGGAAGTAGGCAAGTGGTTGGCCAAACCGGTATAAAATCCTATTGTGTGAACTTTCTATCCTTTTTCTTCTTTATTGCCTTACTTCGTTTAGATTAAATTTGTGTGTAAAATATCATTCTGCTTGACCATACCTTCTAATATTAAAAACAACTTTTATTACCAACTCTACTACTTTTGCATTCTAAGTCTTAGACTTGAGAAAGTTGTTTTATAAAAGTTTCATGTTTTAAATTTTATTTGAAGCACGATTCAACCCCCTTTCTCATGCTACTTTTACCTACAAATAGGACATATTTGGAACTTAACTTTTAATTCATGAAATCAATTTAAAAATTCAAGAAACTTGGCAAATAAACACATACCATAATAATAGAGACTCTTAAGCATTAAATCACCAATTTAAGAACACTAAAACACATCAAATTCATGACACAAGGTCACAGTTCAAAGGGGGCAGATTTGAGAATCAATCTTGTTCATATGTTTTAAGTGCACAGATTAAAGAAAACAAGCATGTAACTTGCACATATTAGTTCAAAAGCTTAATCAAATGAAAGTTCATCATCTAAGACTCACAATCAACATTTTAGATGCTCAAATATGTGAAAGAAGATGTGTTTAGGAGCTGCCCAAAATAGGACAGTTCTCAAAAAATAAGTGAATCTCATGTTTAATGTATCTAGCTCAAGTAAAATCAACACATAAGCACATAGTGTCAACATTCATGTTTCATGAGTTCAAAATAACATTTTTACACACATAAACATGTAAGAAAACATGATGAAATGTGTGCTATAGAATAGGGCAGAGTACAAGTACTGAAGGGAAATCACAAGTTCCATGATGTAAATTGCAACTACCAAAAAATCAAGCTTCCACGGCACAATAACATGTCAAGACTCTTATTCATCAACAAACCTTTAAACATGTGAAAGCATCAAGAATACTCACTGCCCTTGACCATGGTCATGAGGTTCAAGAAGAATAAACAAGGATTTATCAAGTTCAAATCATGCAAAACTCTTGGTTACTTATTCTTACAAATAAACTATCATCAAGAGGACATAGAACCAACATGAATATCAATGAAGCCAACCCCTCACCCTCTACCCATGCCATGGCCATGAGCCATATAGCCACAAACATGAAGATTTAATTCATGAAAAAGCAAGGAAACATGTTCTTCTGCATCAAAACTCATGAATACAAAATTAAAACCTCAAGTCTTTAAGAGAAAGCATTAATAACCAAACAAATCACAAACTTTCAGAACTAAAAAAATATGAACTCATATTTTGAAATTTAAGTCTAAAGCTTCATATAATTCAAAGATTCACAAAGAACACATGCATAAAACCTAAGAAGTGAAAAGAAAAGCCTTACATGTTACCAAAGCTTGAAACGCAATTTGCACCAATTTGTGGTAGCAACTTGGCTCAAGTTTTTCCCTTTTTAGAGGCTTGAACTCTAGCTTAAAGGGTGGGGGTTGATGGAGCTTGAGAGTTGCGAAGATAGGTGAGAGTTTGGTGGTGTTTCAATGAAGATTTCTTGAAATTTTTGAGAGAAAATAAAGTTAGATGACGGAGCAAGGGGCTACAGCCAAAGGGCAGAGTTGGGGCTGAAGGTGAATGTCTCTAAAGTATCAAAATGTGTGGGGGTGAGGTCTTATTTATGGATAAAGACTAGGATTAAGAGTTAGTTAATTAGGTGGCTAACTTGTCTTAATTAAGTAGTCTAGTTAGTTAACTATATCACCATTAGTTTATTAAATTAACAACCAATTAAAATTGATTTAAAAACACCACAATACTCATGTTATGTGTTGAATAAAGATAAAGAAAAGATTAGGGTGGTTTGGTGCATAATTAATCCATAATTAGCAATTTTACTCAAAACTAGATTAGGCAATTCATCTTTAATTAACAAAATAATTAGCAAACAATTTAATTTCTTTAATCTATCATCTAAAAAATGTTTATATATCTATAATATAATATCTCAAAATTTATAGAATTTTTTCTACTATTGTATTTTGAGTTATTTAATATATTTAATTATCTAAAATAAAAATGAATAAAATCTGAAGGAGCCTGTGTGCATGCTGCATTGCCTCCAGCTAGTTAAGGGGAGAAAAATCTCTTAGTCATAGATTATGGTCAAAATGGCTTGATTTGGTAAAAGATACTTAATGTGAAAGTAGCTTACTCTTTGGTTAGAATTCAACCATGTTCCATTCCCATTTAATTAGAACGGCACCAAGGGGTTAGAGGGCTGTCTTAGGTATCCAAGGGCTAAGGGTTAGGATTTAGAAAAATTTTATTTGATTTATATATATATTTTATTTTGTATTTTTGACCTTTTTTGAGTAATTTGACCAAGGAAATGTTTCCAAAAAGGCTACTATAGTTCTAGTAGTTGTTAAGGCCCATTTAGAGGCCCAATCATGCGGTCCATCAAGCCTAGGCCTGGAACTCCACTTATTCTTTGCCATACTACAAGTTAGAGTGGTCTTATAGGATTTTTGAGACCTATTTTGCAACCTAGTGAGGTTATCTTTGTGTAATTATGCAAATATTGTTAAATTTGCTAAAAATTTATATTTATCTTCAAAAATATATCAAAAATGTATTTATAATTTTTCTGGAATTTTTTGGGGTCTTTCGAGTAGTTTTTGGCCTTCTGTAAGCCCTACAGTGTTTTATGTTCGTATTTTATCAGAGTTTCTACTGCATTTTCTATTTTTTGTAACTAATGGCATTTTTGTAATTTTGAGCAAGTCCAAAGGCATCTCATGTCATTTTACACTTGAATACCTTCGTGGCTCAATTAGCTGAGATTTAGATTTCTGTGACCAACGTGCAAGTGAAAGTAAATATATCAATTGTTAAATATTAAAATAATGATATATTGTCCTTTAAAGGATAAAGGAAAGCATGAAGGAGTGTTTTCCAAGTTCTATATGTGTTTGATTCCAACATTGTGGCTGTTAATCCACGAACACAGAACTTGGGAAAAACAAGGAAGAAGCAAACTCCCTAATAAATTTGGAACTCGAAACTCGGAATCTAGTGAAAATACTCTAATTAACTCAGAACTTGGTGTTATTGGAACAAGTAAGTAATGAACAGAAAGCTACAGTGCACCTAAATTAGAACTCAAAAACTTGGTACCTTATATTTTTCTAGAACTCAGAACTAGTAAACTTGGGGAAATACTGGACGAGACATCAGAACTCATAAACATAATACCAACTATTATGCTCAAAACTCAGAACACTTCAAATTTTGAAGAAAATTATGGTATGAATCATTGTTAAGGTCGAAGATTTTCCGATTCACATGAGCCCAGAAGTCGACTAGCCTAGAGCTGCTCTACCGTGAGGTCGGGTCTTGGAAATCGGAACTTCCAAAAAAAATGCAAACTCACTTGAAGCTGCATCTTGGTCCAGTTAGGAGAAATCTAAGTTGATGCAGTATAAATATTTTGAAGGACATGAATTTGGAAACCAGTTACTGAAAGTCGAACTCCAGTGTCGTTATAACCATAGCTGCAGTTTCCAGCTTTCGAGTTAGAGTAATAGTCTATAATCATTAAACTCGAGTTTTTCCTAATTTTTACTATGCGGCAGTGCTGCAAATCTAACAACAGTGTCATACTGCCTATAATTCTAAGTGTGAGGATCATCATGACATAGTACTACCTGAGAAATTCTCACACTACCTATGTGGAATAATTTAAAGTTTCTATTACATTATATTAAGAAAAATGGTAATGTTACATATTGAATCCAAATAGGGGGCTTTTTTATTTACATTTACGTTTTAAATTTAAAGAAATGTAAATAATGGTGTTATCATACAACTATTCTTTATAAAAATAAAGACACCCCCATGCATCCATAACCCCCATTCCTTTTTCTTCCACGTTCTTCTTAGACACTCTTCCCTTATCTTTGGCCTCCACCTTCTTCTACCCTCACTTCTTCTCACCATCGCTCCACTATCACTGACATTACCACTCGTAAACCACCACACTGGAGGCATTTTTCTTACCAAGGGAAAGTATTTTTGTTGCCTTGAAGTTTGTGGTTGTGATTTTGGTAGAGAAACTAGTCAGCCACTCTTCTATTTCTCTTGTATTGGCTTCCAAAGGTAATCCTTAAATTTTCCTTAACTTTTCCAAGAATCCTTCATCAATGGTTGTGAATGATTGATTTTTCTCAATCTTTATGACTTGCTCTTATGGAACCAAGGTCGAACAGATTGAGATATAAAACCATCTAATTTGATTTATTCTCAATAACCAAGAGATGATCATCTTATGGTGATCCTTTTGTAGTCAGATGCTTCTGTTATACTCACAATCTCTAAAGGATGAGAACCAACTATATAGCTTCTACGTTGAGAATTCAAGTATTGTATATGTCATTGGTCTGATCCTTTGTAGGGACTACCTGTAATAATGAACTTGCAAATTGAATATGTTTATCATAAAAAGATTTATTGTACTTGACTCTGCTTCACCTTATCTATTATTTGATCAAGTAAAGTAACGTCTTGGTTTGTAACACCCTAATAGTTCCCATGCTATGCTTAAGTTATATTATAGAATTATTAGTTGTTACTTTTGTTCACGAAACTAGCATTACCATTTCAAATTATTTTATACTAAAAATAGAGATTATTTTTTTTTCTTTTGAACAATAAGAACATAAGTAAATCATTTTGAAAACCAAGAGCCATGCACGCATCACAAATGTATAATATCGAACGTCGCTATCTCATACAAGAGTTGCAAATAAAATAAATAAAAGCGACAGAATTAACAATCATCTTGAATAAACATAATATTATTCCATAGCCATCATAATTAATGTAACATCCACCGGAATTTTTATCGTTTTCCGCCTAATTGTTCAGGTTTTTATCAAATAATTGAAGTTAATTAAAATTCGACTAAATATTTATTTAGGATCAATTAATTAGCAATTAATTGAGTTTAGATATGAGAGAATTAGGTTAGAAGTATAGAAGATTTCATAGAAATTTTCTTAAACCAATTTACCGATTTAAAGGAAATCGGTAAGATTCTGGTATTTTAAACTGTCGAAACCGAACCAATAGAATTATATGCCCAAAACCCTATGACTCAAAGGCTGACTACTCAGCCATTTAAGCTTCTAAGGGTGGCGCCACAAAGGCGACAAAAATGAAGAGAGTTGGCTGAAATTTGGCCTTAAGTTCTCAACCAATCAAATTGCAAGTTTCCAACTACCCTCTTTATGTTTAAATCAGGTTTTCTCTCTTCCTTCTCATGCTGATTGTGCCTCCTCCTCTCCTTCCTTCAGCCTTCTTCTTCTCTTCTCCTCTCAATCAACTCCATCAAACCTTCAAGTTTTGATAAGGTTTCATCAACTTGAGCTCAAACTTAGCAAAATCACACTTAAAGGAGGCAGAGGTTCAACTTTATTCTTGTCTTTTTAGGTATGGGTGACTAATTTGGGGCTTTTGTTTCTTAGTTCTTGATCTGATGATTGAATGAATATGATGATCTTTGCCTGGTTGCTTGGCTGTTTTTGTGGTCAAATTTGGTTAAGGAATAGAAAGGGGTGAGAATAGAATGATGTGAGAGGCTGGAAGACCAAAATCCCTCAGTAGTCCTTACAACAGAGTTGACAACTCTGCCTACAGTTGTTCAAAATTGATGGAACTATTTTTATATGAAAGTAGACATTCAGACCTTTTCATACATATATCATATAAGGTTATTGGATTAGTATTGAGAGAGATATGAATTTTGGAAATTTGACCTAGGTTTTTGAGTTTGATTCTAAGCAAACCAGGTTTTTCAAGGCAAAACTTGACCTATACGACTTGGAATTGAAATAAAACCAACTTTGTTAGAAATATTACACATACGAGAACATCCCATAAAAAAATCAGAGTTAGATACAGTCTTGTTTGCTCCCAGTGGTTTGAAGAAGTTGCCCTATGTCCAAATCGGTCCAAAATAAGGCAATTCAGGAAGGTCAAATTTCGGGGCTTATAACTCGAGCTCAACAAAAACAAATGGAATGGAACTTGTTGCAAATGAAAGCTGTCCTATTAGCTTTAATATGGTACCAATTTCCTATGATTTGAACAGGTTTTTGATTTTTAGTGGATATTTACTTTTAAGTGTGTAATTCTAGCCAGCTTTAGGGCAGGCCGAGATAAAACTTAAATAACTTGAGCTATATTTATCAAAATTAGATGGACCGAAAGAGGTTAGAAAATAAACACATAACACTCTAACATACCCAAAACTGAGGTCCAAATGAGTTAAATAGAAATTTTAGCTTGATTTACAAAACCAGGTTGAATAAATGTGTTGGGATAGCAACTATGTGTTAAATGCAAAAATTATTCTTATGAGATTGATGATTGAAATTGTGGATGAAATGTTATGATTTCTCTGAAAAATTGGTGTTCTGAGTACTGGCACTATTTATGGGAAAGTAGACACATTCTGTTACACTACCAAAATTTCGGTAAATCCTACGTATGAGTTATAATCTATATTTAGATCCATGTGCATTTGCAAGAAATTCATAAAGATTATGTTATGATGAAAGTTCCATAATACTTGGGCCAGCCTCAGATTAAAGTTAAGGGGAATAGATCGGTGGGGAGGCCGGGGAAAGTAAACCCAATATTCCTGTATAGGAACGAGTTTAATCCTGAAAAGCATACTATTACCCAGGAGTCTAAATGGCCAAAAATTCCCAAGGGACCAAGTAATGGAAAAGTTTATGAAGGTAAGTTCAAAAATGAGTTTTGCATGATTACATTGAATAGTCATTTTAAGTAGATTATAGGTTGATTGTTATGTTTACTTACTGTTGTATGTTCATTTATTCTGCTCATTATTCTATATATCACTATTTAGTAGTTATTCTATTTCTTATACTATCCTAAGTAAAATTGAACCTTGCCTCGGACCAGACATTTTCTCAAACTTATTAAATGTGGATAGTTCAATTTGATCCCATGTTTTTATAATTAAATAAAAATCGAAGCAATTGAGAATGAATGTGACATCAGTTTAGTACCGTACACGAATCCTACTGAGAATTTCTTTAAATTCTCATCTCACTTTGTATTTCCGCATCATTCTTAGACCCTGACAATGGACTCGACAGCCACCTTATTTATTGAGATTCCTGACCTGCAGCTCCACCATGACCCTGAGTTGGATTCACTATACATAGCCGGCTCCTGCGGTTTTCACCTCTACCTTTTTAGCAATAGGAATTTTACTGTTCCTTTATTTCACTCTGCTTTTGACCCTGCTACTCCATACTTTGTGGTCCCGTTACATGTAGCACACCGCACCTCCAGCACGCGCAACACTTGCAGCTCCTGCTAGCCCTCCACCAAAGTCACCTCCGCAGGTGGTTCCAGACATTCCGCTCAGTTCCGAGAATGATCGTTCTGAGGCTACTAGCTCATCATCCTCCTCCTCGGGACCTAGTGTTGACTACTCCCCAGCCGGGCCTGGTATAGCCAACGGCTTCCTTATCGAGTAAGTCCCAGCTGCAAATGATATTGTACAGCATAGCCCTCTTTTGGCAATGTGCAACATTGGGTCATAGACTTAGCCGCATGTATATCAATTAGTTTGAAATGTCCTCTGAGGACCCCATAGGATCGTTTTTGACTGACATGGGCCTTATATCTTTTTGAAATACCAACCTCACTTATGTATCCTATTTTGAATCTGTATATAAATTGAAGCGTTGGCTCCAGACCTATATATGTATGCATACAATTGATGATATATTACTTATTCTTATCTTTTCTGTTGTGTTTTATTAAACTTTGTTACATTTTGTGACGTTGAGCACATTCATTATATACAACACACTGTTTAACCTATTTACAAAAAAAAAAAAAAAAAGAGAGAGAGAAATATGATATGATAACTAAATAGTAAGTAGAGTATCAATACAGTAACACAATCTACTTAATTTCATGCTATGACCTAACCATAACATTAAATTGGTAGGGTGTTACATTTTTGGTATCAGAGCAGTTTGTCCTAGCTAAGGCCTGAGGATTGGACTGACTATGCTTTGCGCATATTCTGTATTTTTAAATGATAGCATGCACTAAATCTTATCTAGAAGCTGAGATATAGATGTACATGTGTATGAGGTACCTGACCGTGTGAGCTGTTATTTGCTAGCACATTAGACTTAGTATTGAGCCTGATCAACTTAATAACTTTTGTTTTGTGTGCTTAGAACTTAATGGCTTTTGGAAAAGCAAGGTAGGCCACGCACAGAACCTACTCAAGAGGACCTGGCTGACTTTATGGACACGATATGAGAGATGGCTCATGCGATGCGGGAACAGGTCACGGCAGCCCACCAAATGATTGATCAATTAGGTAGGCGACCTGAGGCAAGCTATGGAGGAAATCCACATGGCCCAAGAGCTAACCTGGACTATCTTAAATTTGCTGAGTTCAGGAAGGCAAACCCGCCCAGCTTTGGAGGAGCTTATGACCCAGATAAGGCTGATGAATGGATCAAGGCTATGGAGAAGATTTTCACCATCCTGGATTGTTCGGATAATCAGAAGGTGACTTTGGCCACCTATATACTCGAAGCAAATGCAGAGTTTTGGTGGAATGACGTATGAAGACTATTTGAAGAATCTCAGACAGCAGTCACCTGGATGGTGTTTAGAGATATTTTCTACCAAAAGCACTTCCCTGCCTCGGTTCAAAATGCCAAGGAACTAGAATTTGTGCAGCTCTATCAAGGAAACCGGACGGTATCTGAATATATTGCCAGGTTTGAAGAATTGTGTAAGTTTTCTGCAATTTACTAGAGGAACCTGAATGAGGCTTGGAAGTGCATCAAATTCGAGGGAGGATTACGAGAAGATATTCTTACAGCAATACAGCCAATGGAGATTAGAGATTTCCCCATGTTGGTAAATAAATGCCGACTTGTGGAAGATTGTAACTTGAAACTAGTTGTAGCCAAGGCATCTAGTGGTAGTTTTAAGAAGGGGTTAGCACCGCAAGGCCCAAGATTCAAGCCCAACTTTCAATAGTAGAGAAGATTTCAACTGGTGGGCAATAAAGGCAAGCAGCCCCAAAAGCCTTTTTCGAATCTGAATTGCAAGAAATGCGTTAAGAATCATGGTGATCAGCCGTGTTTGGCAGGCTAGAATGTCTGCTATGGGTGTGGCAAGCCAGGCCACAAAATTTATGAGTGTCCAACCAAGAATCCACCACAATCGTCTAGACCTCAACTTTAAGGACGGGTCTTTACAATGAATGTAGAAAAAGCTTACAAGTCCGAAGGACTACTCCAAGGTACCTGTGAAGTGGACGGTGAGATTCTAACTGTATTCTATGATTCGGGTGCCTCCCACTCATTTATTTCTCATGACTGTGGCTGTTTTGCAATTACCAATTTCTAAATTGCTTTATGATCTCTACTCCTACCAATGGACCTGTTAAAACTAGTCAAATTTGCATCAATGTTCCTCTTTGAATTGAGGGTCGGACCTTTGCAGCTGATTTGATTTGTCTCCCTCTATCTGGACTTGATATAATTTTGGCATGGATTGGCTTTCCGCTAATCGAGTCATGCTCAATTGTTCCGATAAGACGGTGGTATTCTCCTCTATCTCGTCTTCTGAACCCCAAGTCTCAACACACTTTTATTTGAATTCTTTATTAGTACACTATAGTGGGTCGAAAAGTCAAGGATACATCCTCCTGTCAACTAATATGACGGAAGTTGAACAAAAACTAGAAGAGATCTCAGTTGTTAAGGAATATCCTGATGTTTTTCTAGAAGATATTCCTGAATTCCCTTCTAAAAGGGAAATTGAGTTCGCCATTGAGCTGGTTCCAGGTGCGGGGCCAATATCTATAGCTCTATATCGAATGTCACCTCTGGAGCTGACAGAAATGAAGAAACAGATTGAAGAACTTTTGGAACAAGGATTCATACAGCCAAGTGCATCGCCATGGGGAGCTCTAGTCATGTTGGTCAAAAAGAAAGATAGGAGCATGTGCTTATGCGTAGACTATAGACAGCTGAATAAAGTGACGATTAAGAATAAATATCTACTGCTAAGGATCGATGACCTCATGGACCAACTACAAGGTGCAACGATATTTTCCAAGATCGATTTGCGTTCCGAATATCATCAAATTCGAGTTCGGGAACAAGATATCCCCAAGACAGCATTTTGAACTCGTTACGGACACTACGAGTATACCATGATGTCGTTTGGACTGACAAATGCACCAGCAGTATTCATGGATTATATGAATCGAATATTCCACCTATATCTGGACAAGTTTATAGTGGTTTTCATCAACGACATACTTGTCTATTCGAAGATGGAGCGAAAGCATGCGGAACACTTAAGGTTGATTCTGCAAATTCTAAGAGAGAAGAAACTCTATGCTAAGTTATCCAAATGTGAATTTTGGATAAAGGAGGTAAAATTTCTCGGCCATATAGTATCCTATGGAGGGATTTCCATAGACCCCAACAAAGTAGAAGCAGTACTAAATTAGGAGAGGCCGACCACAGTCATTGAAGTCAGGAGTTTTCTTGGCTTAGCTGGATATTACAGGCGATTTGTTAAGGCTTTTTCTCAAATAGCCTTGCCTTTGACCAAGTTAACCAGGAAAAATGTTCCATTTGAATGGATACCGGAGTGTGAGCAGAGTTTTCAAGACTTGAAAAGAAGGTTAACCATGATACCAGTGTTAGCCTTGCCAGACCCTTGTGGACCATTCGAGGTCTATTTTGATGCTTCCAAACAAGGATTATGATGTGTGTTGATGCAAACCGGAAATGTAGTCGCTTATGCCTCCAGATAATTAAAGCCATATGAAAGGAATTGTCCTACACACAATCTCGAATTAGCCGCAATATTATTTGCCTTGAATATATGGAGACATCACCTTTATGGAGTGAGGTTGAGGTCTTTTCTGATCATAAGAGTTTGAAGTACCCCTTTGATCAGAAGGAATTAAATATGAGGCAGCGAAGGTGGATGGAACTCGTTAAGGACTACGAATTTGAATTGAAGTACCACCCAGATAAGGCAAATGTTATGGCAGATGCTTTGTGCAGGAAATATTTGACTGTAGCCTGGATGATGGTTAAAGAGATAAAACTTATTGAGAGCTTTCGAGATCTTAATTTGGGAATCCTTATGACACCCAAGACCCTTCAGTTACATCAAATTAAGGTAGCCAATGGCTTTAAGGAGTAGATTCGGTAGGCACAATAGCAGGATACTAGTTTTCAGCATATGATTAATCTCGTGCAATCAGGGAAATTAATGGGTTTTGCTCAAGATAAAGAGGGCATATGGCGGCATCATGATAGGGTGTGTGTACCTGAGGGAAATGGTCCCCGAAGGAGAATCTTAGAGGAAGCATATAAAGGTGAATTTATTGTACATCCTGGCATTACTAAAATGTATCAAGACCTCAAGAAAATGTTTCGGTGGCCAGGCATGAAGTCAGACGTGGCAAGATTCATGAGAAAGTGCTTGGTCTGTTAAAAGGTGAAAGCAGAACATCAGAAACCCTTCAGGATGCTACAACCCTTGGAAATCCCTGAGTGGAAGTGGGAGAGTATCTCCATGGATTTTGTGATGGGATTACCAAGAACGCCAATAGGATATGATGCCATATGGGTCATTGTGGATAGATTAACCAAATCTGCTCACTTTCTACCCATTCAAGCAAATTATCAGATGGAAAAATTGGCGCAGTTGTACATTCAAGAGATTACAAGGTTGCATGGGACCCCTTCAATCATTATCTCTAATCGAGATCCAAGGTTCACCTCACGGTTTTGGGGAGCCTTACAAAAAGCGTTCGGTACTAAGTTGTGCCTAAGCACGGCATATCACCCACAAACAGATGGCCAAATAGAAAGGACCATTCAAACCTTAGAAGATATGCTACGAGCCTATATAATGGAGCAATGTGGGAATTGGGATCGATACTTACCGCTAGCCAAATTTGCATACAACAATAGCTATCACGCTAGCATTGACATGGCTCCTTATGAAGCATTATATGGACGGAAGTGCCAATCTCCACTGTGTTGGTATGAAATAGGAGAATCAACTCTATTGGTGCTTGATTTAGTTGAACAGACCACTAAGCAGATCAAGAAAATTCGAAGTAAGATGCTTGCCGCTCAAAGCCGTCAGAAGAGTTACACGAATATTAGGAGAAAACCTCTAGAATTTCATGAAGGAGACCATGTATTTTTTAAGGTCACATCTACAATAGGGATAGGTAAAGCCATCAAGGTCAAGAAGCTAAGTCCCCACTTTATTGGTCCCTTCCAAATCTTGAAGCGAATCAAATCAGTTGCTATCAAATTGCCTTACCTCCACATTTGTCAAATCTTCACGATGTTTTCCAAGTTTCTTAACTCAGAAGGTATCAACCTAACCCTACACACTTCCTAGAACCTGAGTCAATATAGTTAAAAGAGAACCTAAATTTCCACATATCAGCAGCACGGATTGTAGACAGAAGCAGCAGGCAACTTCAAAACAAAATCGTATAGTTAGTAAAGGTAGCATGAGGAAAAGAAGATGCTGAAGACAACACTTGGGAATTAGAATCAGACATGAAGAACAAATATCCTGAACTATTCTCAAGTACTAAATTTTAATGTAACATCCACCGGAATTTTTATTGTTTTTCGCCTAATTGTTCGGGTTTATCAAATAATTGAAGTTAATTAAAATTCGACTAAATATTTATTTAGGATCAATTAATTAGCAATTAATTGAGTTTAGATAAAGAGGGAATTAGGTTAGAAGTATAGAAGATTTCATAGAAATTTTCTTAAACCAATTTACCGATTTAAAGGAAATCGGTAAGATTACGATATTTTAAACTGTCGGAATCGAACCAATAGAATTATATGCCCAAAACCCTATGACTCAAGGACTGAATACTTAGCCATTTAAGCCTCTAAGGGTGGCACCACAAAGGCCACAAAAATGAAGAGCGTTGGCTGAAATTTGTCCTTAAGTTCTCAATCAATCAAATTGTAAGTTTCCAACTACCCTCTTTATGTTTAAATTAGATTTTCTCTCTTCCTTCTCATGCTGATTGCGCCTCCTCCTCTCCTTGCTTCAACCTTCTTCTTCTCTTCTCCTCTCACCCAACTCTATCAAACCTTCAAGCTTTGATAAGGTTTCATCAACTTGAGCTCAAACTTAGCAAAATCACACTTAAAGGAGGTAGAAGTTCAACTTTATTCTTCTTTTCTTGGGTATAGATGACTGATTTGGGGCTTTTGTTTCTTACTTCTTGATATGATGATTAAATGAATATGATGATCTTTGGTTGGTTTCTTGGCTGTTTCTGTGGTTAAATTCGGTTAAGGAATAGAAAGGGGTGAGAATAGAAAGATGTGAGAGGCTGGAAGACCAAAATCCCTCAATAGTCCATACGGCAAAGTGTACGGCTTCGCCTACAGTCATTTAAAATCAATGAAACTATTTTTATATCAAAGTAGACATTCAGGGCTTTTCATACATATATCATATAAGGCTATTGGATTAGAATTGAGAGAGATATGAATTTTGGATATTTGACCTAGGTTTTTTAGTTTGATTCTAGGCAGACCAGGTTATTTAGGGCAAAACTTGTCCTATACGACTTGGAATTGAAATGAAACTAAACTTTGTTAGAAAGCTTATACATAGGAAAACATCCCATAAAAATTTCAAAGTTAGATACAGTCCTATTTGCTCTCAGTGGATTGAAGAAATTGCCCTATGTCCAAACTGGGCCAAAATAGGGCAATTCAGGAAGGTTAAATTTTGGGGCTTATAACTCGAGCTCAACCAAAGCAAATGAAATGGAACTTATTGAAAATGAAAGCTTGTCTTGTTAGCTTTAATATGGTACCAAGATTTGAACTGGTTTTCGATTTTTAGTGGATATTTACTTTTAAGTGTGTAATTCTAGCCAGCTTCAGGGCAGTTGAGATAAAACTTAAATAACTTGAGTTATATTTGTCAAAATTAGATGGAACTAAAGAGGTTAGAAAATAGACACATAACACTCTAACATATTCAAAATTGAGGTCCAAATGAGTTAAATAGAAATTTTGGCTTGATTTACAAAAATCGGGTTGAATGAATGTGCTGGGACAGCAACTATGTGTTAAATGCAAAAATTGTTCTTATGAGATTGATGATTGAAATTATGGATGAAATGTTATGATTTCTTTGAAAAATTGATATTTTGAGTATTGGCACTATTCATGAGGAAGCAGAGACATTCCATTATGCTGCCAAAATTTCGGTAAATCCTACGTATGAGTTATAATCTATATTTAGATCCATGTGCATTTGCAAGAAATTCATGAAAGTTATGTTATGATGAAAGTTCCATAATACTTAGGCCAGCCTCGGATTAAAGTTAAGGGGAATAGATCGGTGGGGAGGTCGAGGAAAGTAAACCCGATATTCCTGTATAGGAAGAACTCGATTCTGAAAAGCAGACTATTACCCAGGAGTCTAAATGACCAAGAACTCCCAGGGGATCAAGTAATGGAAAAGTTTATGAGGATAAGTTCAAGAATGAGTTTTGCATGATCACATTGAATAGTCATTATAAGTTGATTACAATTTGACTGTTATGTTGACTTACTGCTGTATGTTCATTTATTCTGCTTATTATTTTGTTTATCACTATTTAGTAGTTATTCGGTTTCTTATACTATCCTAAGTAAAATTGAACCTTGCCTCGGACCAGACGTTTTCTCAAACATATTAAATATGGATAGTTCAATTTGATCCCATGTTTTTATAATTAAATAAAAATCGAGGCAACTAAGAATAAATGTGATGTTAGTTTAGTACTGTACGTGAATCCCACTGAGAATTTCTTTAAATTCTCACCTCGCTTTGCATTTCTACATCATTCTCAGACCCTGGCAATGGACTCGATAGCCACCCTATTTATTGAGATTCCTGACCTGCAGCTCCACCATGACACGGGCCTTATGTCTTTTTGATACTCCGGCCCCACTTATGTATCTTGTTTTGAATCTGCACATAAACTGAAGCGTTGGCTTCCAACCTATATATGTACATATATAGTTGATGATATATTACTTATTCTTATCTTTTCTGTTGTGTTTTATTAAACTTTGTTACATTCTACGAGGTTGAGCACGTTCATTATATACAGCGCGCCGTTTTGCCCGTTTACAAAGAAAAAAAAAAGAAAGAGATGTGATATAATAAATAAATAGTAAGCAGAGTATCAACACAATAATACAATCTACTTAATTTCATACTATGACTTAAGCATAACATTAAATTGGTAGGGTGTTACAGTTAATATAGTTAATAGCAATGCAAAGAGTCATACATAAATGGTCATGGTTCCAATATCTACTATCGGCCCTACAAAATAAAACCTAACTTAATACAGGGAAAGGAAAATACATCTGAAATCTTGTCCACCCATACATGCTAAAGAAAATGATAACCCTATAACCACCAACCAAGAAGGGGTTATCCTCGTGATCGGCTTCGCATGCGTTACCTAGGTCAACAATCGAACAGAAGGTAATCGTTCCGAATCCACCAGGTGCATCACCTCCACGTCCTCCTCGTCATGCATGCCCATGCCCACGAGGTACAGCGGGGTGCGGATGAACCCACGACCGCGAACCGAGGGCCGAGCTAGGCCAGCAAACAAAGTAGAAGACTCGAAAGACAGGAGAATCACTAAAGGCTAAGACAATTTTGAGCCGTAGGATCCCACAAAATAAGTCGGGTTTGTGACTCTGAGGGATCCATCTCTTTAAAATTGTCGGCGTTAACCGAGTGTTAGAGTCAGAATCCCCATCTATCGAGTACCTCAGAGGATGAAAAGGTGGATGGACGTCATCCATGATAATGTCTTTGAACAACTCATGAGGGCCAAAAAATGGACTCATCACGGGGGCAAGGAACTGGCAACTATGGAACATGTAGACCTGCATCGCTGCCTAAGCAGTCAGCATATATGCATTTAGCACCAGGTCAAAGTGCTAATGCATCAATGGAACCACTGTGCCCGACACTAGCATCCTCTGAAGACGACACAGAAACGTAGGAGTGAGAAATGCAAGATTTCTCAATAGGATCGCGACTAGACAAACATTGTATCATCGTCATCATCCCAGCCACTTCGGGTTTTAATTATAAAAATAATGGACATACATAGGTTCAGTTTTCATAATCTTGAAAACATCAATTCCCGAAACGGGTTGCTTTTAAGTTTAATATCATAATCATAACATTATACATAAACATACGAACAAAAGCATGGAATAAACATTCATGATGCATATGGATAATATAGATGCATGAATTTCTATGCAAACTCATTAACTTGACCATGGTTTCACTTTGACTTTACTTTCATTCTTAGCATCTGCTTAACATTCTTTACTTTTCCTTTGAAATAGACTGCTTTTGGACACGAGTTCATTTCCTGACTATCGTCACGCAATACTACACCAAATTAGACTAAGCTGATAATGGCTACCTCTAATTTGGAGGGTCAGTCCTCCATGTCACCCTTGCCTCCCCCATAGAGGTTTCTTGAGTCTTTGTGGATTACCATCTCTCACTTCCCTTATCAAAGTGATTAAAGGGTCATATTCCATTCTTTCTTTTCCTTTGTTATGACCATATCTTACATGTATTGCAATCATTGACAAGACACATGTGGGTATGTAATAATATGGCTAAGTCCATATTATGGTGGAAATCCGGCAGCATAACGCTAGACTGGAGCTTCCCCAAAATGCCAAACATGGAAATTTCAACTAACAACCAATTATATCCATCTCACATCATCATACCAATCATCCACAATCATTCCATCATGTGTTTATGCTCAATCAAACAAATCATACATCATGCTCAAAGGCATCATACCTTCATCCTCTAAAGGGAGTTCATAATTGTGTTATTCTTTGTGGAAAGTCTTATGAGCCATAATATGATTCTTCATGTCTACTCATGAGAGAATCACATAGTTAAAATAAATGTGTGTAATCTTTTAGTTACTTCATCCTTATGTAAAATTATTTTTTTTTACTTATGTACATGTCTTATGGAACACTTTGTTCAAGTTAACTAAGTTAGGTAATTATTTCCTTTCCTTTCCTTAAGATAGTACACTTAGTGATTCCTAGATTTATGGTATGCTCAGAGGCCCTAACCATACTTCTGTTCCCAAAGGATTTCGAGGTCCCTCTAGTCCCTTGGGTCATGACAACGCATAACCATTCTCATGAACCCAACAACACCATGTTCACCAATGATCAAAGGATAGTTTTTATTTTCACAAGTTATAAGATTCAAACTTTAGTAATTAGAATAGCAAGATTTCACCTTTATGATTATAAAGTTTTATCCTTTATGAAAGTATGAGTCTCTAAAATTATATTCTTGTCTTAAAGATTCAACCTGTAAAAGAAAATCATACAAGATGCTACCTTTATTACTTAAAGTCTTATTCTTTAAGAAAGTTGACACCTTTAATCATTATAAGACCATCAAGGTTCCAACTTTATGATTTAAAGTTGCCTTAAAATTTAAAATGATTCTTTCTTAAAGAAAGATTTGAACTTTACTCAACATTTCCATCTCAAGAGTTAACCTTTACAAGATCAAAGTCCACATCTACATCTTTATGACTTAAAAGTTATATTTTTTTATTAAAGATTGAAACTTTTTGAAAGGTCATGTCTTCAAAGTTCAATCTTTAAGACATAAAGTGACAAGTTCTCATTTTTATGACTTATAAAGCTTCATGTTCTAAAAGGTTTGGACCTTTATACATATCCTTGTCTTTAAAAAGAACAAAATGAAACTTTAAGGAAGCATGAAAGTAGCGCCACTTTTATATATCAAGAAGCAAAATTTTTAAAGTTTTATGCTTTTAGGAATGTTCATAGTCTTATCAAGTCATGAAAAACATGTAAAGATGAGATCTTTTCCAATCACAAGCTCATTATAAGAGAAGAAACAAACTTTTAACCAAATACCACCAAGAATATCATTTTTTTTCAACAACCCACAAGAAAACATCAAGAAACTCATGCATCAAGAAAGAAAAATGGAAACTTTAAAGCATTCAAAGAGAGAACCTTTCAATAAACAAGAGCAACTCATGAACAAGATCAAAAACATATTTTGCTAAAAACAAAAACTTTTAGGGCATTCATGAAGAAAACTTAAGACATCCACATGAACGCTCATGAACAAGGTTCAAGAAGCAAACTTTTTTCCAAAAAAGGAAACTTTATCAAGTTCTCACTTGAAGATCTTGGCCATGGTGAAAGCCAAGCTTCGAGCTTCTTGAGTAACAAAAAAAAAAAAGAGTAAAGATCACTACCTAGGGTCAAAAAGTGGTGCCTTTTGCAAGAGAAGAAGAAGAAGATGAAGGCTCCTCCTTGATGATGATGGTGGTGGTTTGCAAAGAGAAAAAGAAAGCTCTTGAGTTCTTGATGAAAATGAATTTTGTAATGTTTGAATCTTTTCTTCAAAAATCAAAAGATGTGGTCTTTGAAGGGCTTAAGGAAGAAAGTTTAGTTATGGAGGTGGAGAATGGCGAAGAAGATGAAGGAGAAGAAGAAAGAAGGTAGAGAGAATATAGAGGATTTGTGTTTAAGAGAGAGAATAAGATGACACAAAATAAAAATGAGTGTATGTGTATGTATGTGTGTGTGTGTGTGTGTGTGTGTGTGTGTGTGTGTGTTGTGGCCATAGCACATATAGGCAAGGGAAGATATTTTGGCTTCACTTTGTGTTATCTTGTGTTAATTAAGGATTAAGGGGACAAAGTGGATGATGGGGAGACACATAATGTACTAACTTTTACAAAAAAGCACTCTTGTCTTATGCTTTTTGCTTTTATGATATCACCAAGTGCTTTATTGTCTAGTTGACTCAATTTGAATTTTAATGATATAATTAAGTGTTCTTCCAACTTAATTAACTTGATTAAACAAGAATTAATGATTAACACACAAGAACATGATTAAGAAAATTAAACTTATAATTAAACTCAATTAATTATCCTTAATTAAACTCAATTAAGTTAATTATGGGTGATTAGTGCTTAATTAAGCTATTAGGGGTTTGTCTTACTTAATTAAAGATTCTCTAATATTAATTAAGCATTTTCTTAACTTTCTCTTCCGAATTGCCACATAAATTCTTTAATTAAGCCTTTGTCTTTTAATTTCTCATTAAGTGCCTAATTACTCAAGGTTATTGAGGTAATTTAGCACGAAGAAAAATTGAGGATGTTACATGGTTCAAGTGGGAATAGCATTTCTTTTCTGCATGTCCATGGAATTTTGAAAATTCCAAATATCTCAGAAATAGATAGAAAAGTAGGAAATTATCGAACAAACCACACTCCTTCGTATACATCAAAACTCCATTAATGAGAAGGGGCTGGGAAAAGCTTGAATCTAATTCCTACAATGATGAATATAAGTGCAGTTGAAATTCCTAGGAAGTTATACATTTGTGTATTAATAAGACCATTTACTTTTTCTTAAAACTCGATCTCTCCCCTAGATAAACCACATAACCAAGAGATACCATGAACCAAAATAGAAGAGATTGGCCTAGCCATGAGTAAATATTTCATAATAGCGTCATTAGACTATACATTCTCTTGGTATGTGTAGAAAGTATATAGGAGCATAAATTAAAACATTTTGGAGCTACAAAGATAGTTGCTACATAAAAATATTCCTCCTAGAGTAGCTATTAATATGAATAATAGAAACTCTATTATAGCCATTTCTATATATTCAATGTACACTATGGATAGAGGAATACATAGAGTTGAACATAGCAAAATAAGAAATTGAAAAATTTTCTAAAATTGTTTGTCTGGAAATTTTCGGAAAAGCTAATCATAGGTTCTTCTCTCCATCAAAATAACAAGGTCATTATGCTCAGTACTAACTTGTTGAAAAGATCAAATAGAACCAAGATATATCTTTTTTATCAGAGGTTGAATCAATCATCAGAAGAAGAATTAAGCCAAAAATTAGGATACATTCTTTCAAAATAAGACTTCCATTGAAAATAAGCAAACAAATGGCTTTCATAAAAATTCTTGTAGAATCGAGAACGAAGTTTTCATTCTACACATGTCAGATCTTGAATTAGTACCTACATCCAATCTCCAAAAAATTTCAATTGTTTCGAATTTTCTCTTCTTGGAAAAGAATATGTACCGAATCCCCAACAAGACCAAACCTTATCCATGGTATTTGTATAAGATTCCTCTTTCTTATTCTTAAGCAAGTCCTAGAAAAAGAGCTTAATTGATCCATGATTTATGTTTCGTCATTCATTTCCTTTTTCCATAGAGATATATATTTTAGAGCCTCTCCCATATTTTATAGACTCGAATGCTCACACCTCTTCTTACAACACCCGACTAGCTAACTATTACCTTTATTATTTATTTTACTTTGATAATAATTAACCAGCAAAATATTATCAACTTCCTACCTTAATTTTTTTTGGGGTAAATTTTTTTCACCAATCATGGTTACTAATTTTTAATTTCATAAAATGAAATTAGCATAGCAGAATTAATTCTACAACACACTAGTCGGTTCAACCATAGCTAAGGCAACTATCACATACTGAAATATGCATCATAGCTACTAGAGTGTCATCACGGTGACATAAGTACCAATACACAATACATAACCTGAACATAAAAAAGGGAGACTCTATATTACTAATCATCCCCACCTAACCTATGTACAGTCCTCAAAACTTAATAACAAACTATGTCAGGTGAAGATGACAAAAAGGGAAGCAAAAAGAGGCATCCTAACTATAGCTGTATCAAAGCATACTAGAGTCTAATCTATAAACGATACAACCAGGAAACAATGATATCCACAGTTTGCCTTATATGTCAGTCTATCATGCATTCCAACTCTTTTTTTTTTTTTTTTTTTGCTTCTTTGTTTGCAAACCTAGTCAAGCTGTGGGTGCAAAATAGCTAGAAGTTAGTTTGCATGGATCAGTGCTCCATAGGCAGATGTTTGTAGATCAGCCATGTTAGAATGTTAATAATCATGATAATCGTTATAAATCATTGTTAATATGCAAAAATATCATATATGCGTAACTATATTTATAAAGTCACAAAATTATTTATATTCACAAGCAATAGGGGAAATGACAGGAAAAAAAAACACAAGGGAAAGAAAGTGGTTAGCTATAATTAGTGTAATTATGAAGCAAGAATGATAAAGCACTAATATACAAAGCAATGATGTTAATATTATTTAGAAGTACACATAAATAATCAGTGATAATATTAATATCTGTTGTAATTAAAAAATTATGAAAGTGTTTTAGTTGAAATTAAGAAAATTATGGAAATGTTTCATTGGTAATGACATTTGTGATAGGAGTAGTAAAGGACTAAAGTTAAGGAAGTGTGTAACGTCCAAAAATTTTTAAAACGTTTAATTTTTACCGTTAGTTTATCTATTCGATTTTATTAAATATGTAAGGATAATTAGAAATTAACTAAAAGCCAATTAGAAACTAATTGGATGTTATTTAGAAAAATTAGACTTGAGAGAATTAGAATAGACACGTAGAAACTTTCACAAAAATTTTCCAAACTATTTTGCCAATTTAAAGAAAACCGGTAGAGATTCGATATTTTTAACTGCTAAAACCAAATCAGTAGAATTATATACCTAAAACCCTATGTTTAGTGGCTGAAAACTCAACCACTTAGCCCCTTAGAGGTGGCACAACATAGCCACATAAAGGGGGGAGACTTGGCTGAATTTCAGCCAAGTGATGGTGGCCAATGAGAATTGAGTTTCTCAACTACCACCTTTACACAAATGGCCATAATTCCTTTCCAATTCCTACATGAATTTCGGCCTCCTCTCTTTCTCTTTCAGACTTCTTTCTTCTTCCTCTCATCATCTTCTTCCACTTTCAACATCTATCCAGCTTCTTGCACCCAAATCTTTCACTAAAACTCAAGAGTAGCTAGTGGTGACACCAAAACAAGGGTAGGATTCAGCTTCTTTAACCAACTTTTTGTGAAGTAATGGCTATTGAAATCCCATCTATATTCATGTGATTGATGTCATATTGAGTTTATGTGGGTGTTTATGGCTGGATTATGGAGTGTATATTGTGTTTTGTTGGTTAATTAGTGAAAGAATCAAAAATGAAAGCAACTAGAATGGGTTTCACTTAAAAAACCCATGGCATCCATACTTACAGAGTGTATGGATCCAACTATAGCCATTAAAACTCAATAAAACTATTTTCAAATGAAACTAGACATTTAAAGCTTTCCAACCATATAAATTATAAGACAATTGGATTATTATTGATGGAGATATGAATTTTGGAATTTTGCCCTAAGTTTCTGACTTTGATTCTAGGCAGGGAAGGATTTTCAGGGCATAACTCGCCCTATATAACTTGGATTTGGGTCCAATAAAATTCTTTATAAATCTAAGACATAGAGAAACATGCCATAAAAATTTTAGTGTTAGATATGGTCCCAATTGCTCCCAATAACTTAATGAAATCACCCTAAGTCCAACTCAAGCTAGAATAGGGTAGCCCAGAAGGGTCAATTTATGAAGATTATAACTAAAGCTCTACTTATGAAAATGAGATTAAACTTCTCCCAAATAAAAGCTTGTTCTATTAGCTTTAATATGAAATAAGTTTTGTATGATTTTAACTAGTTTTCAATTTTTAGTGAATTTATACTTTTAGGTGTATAATTCTGCCTAGTTACAGGAAAAGTTGAGCTAAACTTTCAATAACTTGAGTTATAGGTATCAAAACGACATGGGACCAAAGAGGTTAGAAAATAGACACATGACATTCCAACATATGCAAAATTAAAGTTCAACGTAGTTTACTAGGATTTATGGCAGATTTTACAAAACTAAGCAGAATCAAAGAACATAAGCAGCATTTCCAAATTGAAGAACTAGGCACCCTAATATATATATATGAGTTCAATTGAAGTCTAAGGGTTGTAATTCCATGTTGATGTTTGAAAGATTAATGTATTATAAACTTGATGCTCCATGTTGGTTTGAGTTTTTGATTGATCTTTCTGGTAGCCTGGCACTATTCATGGGGAAGCGAATTTTTGGTATAAATTAGTGATAGTTCTAAATGTTGGTGTGTTAATATTGTTATACGACGTGTATGAATACTATGCAAGTATTATTATTTGAAAATAAGGTATGAAGCCTGTATATTTATGATTCAATGATGAAAGATATGATGATGAGTCCATATTTCGAAGGAACGTGATATGGCGATCACACTCTAATGGGGTATGACATGACGATCATACTCTGGAATGTGGCATAATGATCCCACGCCCTAAGGAATATGACATGGTAATCACTCCTCGATAGAGTATGACATGATAATCATACTCTGAGACGTGGCAAGATGAATATATCTCTAAGGAGTGTGACATGGTGATCACACCCAATGGAGTATAACATGACGATCGTACTTTGGAATATACATGACAAATAAAGGAAGACAAAGAAAGAAAAGAAAATTATGCATATCTGCATAAATTCAAGTACAAGTAAAAGTATGTGCAGATTTTATGTTTCCAGTATATTAGTGTTATTATATTTTAATATGTTGCAGTTATTATTTATAGTATGATTCATGACTTTATTTTTTATTGGCTCTCCCAAATGATAAGTGTATGAATAAAATGGACTTTGCTTTGGACAATATGTTTTCGAACTATAAAATTAAACAGTTTATATAACATGACCACCATTTTCATAATAAATCGAAGCAGCTGGAGATAATAACGGTGACACGATATGAAATTTCTTAGTGCATCCTACTGAGAATTTAAAATTCTCACTTTTGTTTCCGTGTTATCTCCAGATAGCTCAAGAAGTTTCGAAGACGGCTGAAGTTGCTGTCAAATAAGGTCTGCTCAAGTAACAGTAACAACTCCCGAATATGGTACTATGACTTAAGCATAGTACTATACAAGGGAGGACATTAAAAAGTGTATTAAAAATATTGTGCATATATGTTGAGGAATGAAGTTAACGTTAATTAATGCAATCATAGGGGATGAAAAAATCTTTTCCAAATATTATTTGTTTCTTGAAATCATCAATGTAAAAGTGTGGAGGAGAAGCGATTGACGGAATTGGTTTACATTTGGTTTTTTTCATTTGTTGAATCAACAAGTTGGTGCGTCTATGTAACATCCATCGTTTTTCGCCTAATTATTCAGTTTTACCAAATAATTGAGAATAATCAAAATTCGGTTGAATAATTATTTAGACTCAATTGATTAGCAATTACTTGAGTTTAGATATGAGAGAATTAAGTTAGAAGTATAGGAGTTTTCATAAAATTTTATTGAAAATCGATTTACCGATTTAAAGGAAATCGGTAAAATTACGGTATTTTAAACTGTCAGAACCGAACCAATAGGATTCCAATCCCTTACCCTACCTTGAGTGGCTGATAACTCAGCCACTTAGCACCAAAAGTGGCGCCACTTTGGCCACACAAAGGCAAGAAGGGCTGGCTGATTTTCAGCCATGGAAAATCAACCAATCAAAAGCCAAAGTAAATCAACATAAACCACTCAAAGTAATCAGAATTTTTTGCCCTTTTCTTCACCTATTCTAACCCATTCTTGCGCCACTTTCTCTCCTCTTATTCAGCTCTCTTTCTCTCTTCTTCACACCCAAAACTGTAGCCAACATCAAGCCAATTCAAGCTTTGCTCATCCAAGCCTTCAAAATCTAGCAAAATCACTTGGGACAAAGGTAGGAGTTTAATATTTGCCTAAAATCTGTGGACTTGGCTGGCTGGGCTTGGATTATTTTCATCTTCTTTGATGTGTTAAATGAATTTTTATGATGATATGTGATTGGTTTTGGGCTGTTTGTTTGATTAAAACTGAAGTAGAAGCAAGAAAGAATGAAAATAGGAAGAGCTGACAGGTTAGAGAACCAAAAACCCTCGGCAGTCCGTACGGTGGAGTGTACGGCTCTGCCTACAGCTGATTAAATTGGGTGGAACCATTTTAATATGAAACTAGACATCTAGATCTTTCCATAGATATATCATATAAGGCTTTTGGATTAGAATTGAGAGAGATATGAATTTTTGAATTTCGACCTAGGGTTTTGACTGCAGTTAAGGCAGACTGGGTTGTTCAAGGTAGAACTCGCCCTATACTACTTGAAAATGAGTGGAACTAACTTTTTTAGAAAGCTTACACATATAAGAATGTCCCATAAAAATTTCAGAATTAGATAAGGTCCCAGTTGCTCCCAGTGATCCAAGAAAGTTTCCCTATGTCCAAACCGGGCCAGAACAGGGCAGTTTAGGAAGATTAGAATTCGGGGCTTGTAACTCGAGACCTACTAAGTCAAATGGAATAGAACTTTTTGCAAATGAAACTTTACCCTGTTAGCTTTAATATGAGTCCAATTTCGTGTCATTTGAGTTAGTTATTTTTAGTGGATTTTTACTTTTAGTTGCCTGATTCTGGCTAGCCATTGGGCAGGCCGAGATAAAATCTAGATATCTTGAGTTGTAGATATCAAAATTAGATGGGACCAAAGAGGTTAGAAACTAGACACATAAGGCTACAACATATCCAAAAATTAGGTTTAAATGAGTTAAATTGAAATAAATGTGGGATATACCATAACCGGGCAGAATAAGGCAGAATGAGCTAAAAGCCCTATTGATGCTTTGTTGAAGCTAATGAATGAATCTATGAATGTATATGCATAACTGTTGCTTTATACTGAAATTGCAAATTGCATAAATGTACTGGTTGGCTGGCACTATTCATGGGAAAGCGGACATGTTCCGTTATGCTGCCGAAATTTCGGTAGAACCCATGCACAAGTTATGAATAACATGTCAATGCATGTGCATTTTTAAGAAAGTTATGAAAGTTATGAAAAGGATTATGTCACTATGGAAGTTCCATGCTACTTGGGCCAGCCCCGGATAAGAAGTTAAAGGGAATAGATCGGTGGGAAGGTCGGGGAAAGTAAACCCGACATTCCTGTATAGGAACGAGCTCGATCCTGAAAAGCAGACTATTACCCAGGAGTCTAAATGGCCAAGAACTCCCAGGGGACCAAGAGATGGAAAAATGATAGAAAGTTTATGAAGGAAAGTTCAAGAATGAGTTTGCATGGCTATATGAATGCATAAATACATAGAATGGTTATATTAAGATGTTTACAGTTGTCTGTTATGTTTATTTACTGCTGTTTATTTATTTATTCTGCTTATTATTCTATGTATCAATATTAGTAATTCTATTCTGTTTCTTGTGCCGTCTAAAGTAAAACTGAACTTTGCCTCGGACCAGACATTTTCTCGAACTCATTTAAATGGACATTTCAGTTTAAACACACGTTTTTATATTTAAATAAAATCCGAGGCAACTAAGAATGTTTGTGACATCAGTTAACCAGTATACCCGAACCCTACTGAGAATTTCTTGAAATTCTCACTCCATTTTGTACCTTCCACATCATTCTCAGACGTTGGCGATGGACTTCACGGCTACCCTCTTCATTGAGATCCCTGCTCTACAGCTTCACCACGATCCAGAGTTGGACTCCTTGTATATAGCTGGCTCGTGTAACTTCCGTCTCTACCTCTTCAGCAACAGGAACTTTGATGTCCCTCTACACCACCCTATTTTCGACCCTGCCACTCCTTATATCGCTGTCCCGCTGCACATGGTGCACCCACCTCCAGCCCCTCCTGCACCCGCAGCACAGGCAGCACCTGCTGACCCTGTGCCTGAGTCTCCACCGCAGGCAGTCCCAGATATCCCACTAAGTTCAGAGAGTGACCCCTCTGAGGCCACCGGCTCGCCACCCTTTTCCTCCTCGGGGCCCAGCGTAGACTACTCACCGGCCGAGCCTGGCATGGCAAACAGCTATCTGACAAAGTAGCTTAACAGCAAGAGATGTTGTACAGTATGACCCCCTTTTGGACAGCGCGTAGCTCTGGGTCATAGACTTGATAGTAGGACTAGCAATAGGTTATGCAATGTCCTCTGAGGACCATAGGGTGTTTTAACTGATACGGGCATTATTGTCTTTTTGATATACCAACCCACTTATGTATTCTACTTGAAACTTTGTACATAAACTGAAGCAGTGGCTTCTGATATATATACATGTATTTGTACGTATAAAGTAACGCTATTGTACTATTCTTATCTGCAGTAATATCTTGTTAAATTTGTTTCGCTTTTAGTATAACAGCGCGCCGTTCCATCTGTAAAAAAAATGGAATATATATATATATATATATGATGATGACAATTTAAAGAAGGACGAATCAAGAAAGGTAAAAAGAGTGTTAACACGGTAACACAATCTACCTAATTTCATGCTATGACTTAAGCATAACATTAAATTAGTAGGATGTTATAGTCTACGTGAACTTTGCACAATTGTCAACAACTTAGCTGTGAAAGATATAGGTTATAGGTTATAAGTGTGACGCATCTGAGCTCAATTGCAGCAACCTAAAAATATTTTAATAAAATTACTCCAATGACTTTCTTATGGTATAAATAGTCAAAATCTACATGATTTATTATTCAATAAATCATAATCAAAAAATCAAAACAATTGTAAATATTAATGTTGAATAGCATTGAAATGAATAAACGAGTAGATGCAGGAAATCTTTTGTGCATTGCAAAGAATTTGTAATTTTTTAAAAATTAATTAAGTTATGAAGATTTCATTGTAGAGAATGTGGATGAATAGATTCTATTTCTTGACTAAAATTGCAAGTTAAAAAAAATTTAATTCGTATCGGAAAAGCTACTAAAATTGATCAATAATTTTTTTTGCTTTTGTTATGGTCAAAAAACCAAATCGTATGCAATGCACACTACACGAGATTGTGTCTGAGAAAAATGTCGCATTCAGCTAGGAGCTCTTTTATCTCAATTGCAAAATATATTTTGAAAAGAAAAAAGAAAATAATTTCTTTTTATGAGCAACTAAACAAAACCCATTCGATGCTTCTCATCTTTCAGTGGGTCTTGGTCAACCAATTGTATCTAACCTGTCACGACCCAATCCCAAGCCACAACCGGCGCTTAGAGAACGAGTTCCCTAGCAAGCCTTTCACAAGAATATTTCACGGAAATCGGACAGAGTTTCCTCTGTTTTTAAGATAATTCCTAAATAAGAGTACTCCTCCTGCACAATCAGCAAACACATTCTTCCATTGGGGATCCAAACATCCAAGCATTCATCCCCTTTCAAGCTTCAAACTCTTCAATGGAGTTTGTAGAGGGAGAAAGAGACAGATTTGATGATAGTTGGAGTTGATTTTTGTGTTTAATGGATGTTTATAAGTGGTTTTAGTGAAATAAGTTGATGGGGAAGGATTGGGATGAAGTTCGGGTGAGTTTTGGAGGAGAGAGAGACGAGTTCAAGGGAGAGGAGAGAGAAAATGTCAAGAAAGAGAAAGAGAGAATGTCGCAGGTGGTTATTGTAACACCCTATTAATTTAATGTTATGCTTAAGTCATAGCATGAAATTAAGTAGGTTGTGTTATAGTATTAATACTCTGCTTACCTTTCGTGATTAGAATCACAAAACAGATGAAACGGCACGCTGTTATATAATAAATGTGAATAGCAGTGTAATACGTAATAAAGTTTAATATAACATAACAAAAAAGATACGAATAGGTGATATATTATCAACTGTACATGTACATATGTGGGTCGGAAGCTAACACTTCAGTCTATATATATATATATATATATCTATATTAACAACAGATGAAATAAAGGATCAGCAAAATTCCTATTGCCAAAAAGCAGAGGCAAGATAGCAGGAGCAGGCTGTGTTCAACGAGTCCAACTGGGAGTTGGGGTGAAGCTGTAAGGCTGGGATCTCAATGAAAAGAGTGGTCGTTGAGTCCTTCACCAGCGTCTGAGAATGATGTGGAAATACAACACGGGATGAGAATTTAAAGAAATTCTCAGTAGAGTTCGTGTATGGCGTTCATCTAACATCACATTCATTCTCAATTGCCTCGGTTTTTATTTAATTATAAAAGCATGTGTGTGAACTAGGCTATCCGTTTTAATGAGTTTAAGGAAAAATCTGGTCCGAGGCAAGGTTCAGTTTTACTTTAGTTGGCATAAGAAACAGAACAAATTATTAATAATGATTCACAAGATAATAAACAGTATAAATGAACAAATGGCAGTAAATAAACATGATAAATAACTATAAACATCTTAACATAACTATTCCATGTAATCATGCATGCTCAGAACCAGAGTCAAAACCCTAGGTCGAAATTCAAAAATTCATATCTCTCTCAATACTAACCCAAAAGCCTTATATGATATATGTATGGAAAGCCCTAGATGTCTAGTTTCATATAAAAATGGTTCCATCCAATTTAATCGGCTGTAGGCAGAGCTGTACGCTCTGCTGTACACTCTGCCGTACGGACTGCCGAGGGTTTTTGGTTCTCTAACCCATCAGCTCTTCCTATTTCCATTCTTTCTTGCTTCCAATTTGGTTTTAATCAAACAAACAGCCCAAAACCAATCACATATCATCATAATCATTCATTTAACACATCAAAGATTGTGAAAATAATCCAAGCTCAGCCAGTCAAGACCACAGAATTGATGCAAGTATTAAACCTCTACCTTTGTTATATGTGATTTTTGCTTGATTTTTGGGGCTTGGATGAGCAAGACTTGATTAAGCTTGATGGTTGGCTGGAGTTATGTGAGTGAAGAAGAGAAGAAAAGGGCTGAAAGGAGAGGAGAAGAGGTGCAGTCTGATGGGTGAAAAAAAGGGCAGAAAAATCTTATTGAAAAAGTATATATAGGTGGATTCTTGGCTTGTGATTGGTTGAATTTGCAAGGCTGAAATTCAGCCAAGCCTCCCCATGAGTTGTGGCCAAAGTGGTGCCACATTTGGGAGTTAAGTGGCTGAGTTATCAGCCACTCAAGGTAGGGTAAAAGAATTGGAATCCTATTGGTTTGGTTCCGACAGTTTAAAATACCGTAATTTTACCGATTTCCTTTAAATCGGTAAATCAGTTTTCAATAAAATTTTATGAAATCTCCTATACTTCTAACTTAATTCTCTCATATCTAACTCAAGTAATTGCTAATCAATTGATTCTAAATAATTATTTAACCGAATTTTGATTATTCTTAATTATTCGATAAAACCGAATAATTAGGTAAAAAACGGTGGATGTTACATTACCACCCTCCTTAAAAAAAATTTTGTCCTCAAAATTTAGTACCTGAGAATAGTTCAAGATACTCTTTTCTCATATCTGATTCTAGCTCCTAAGTGTAGTCCTCCTCATCTTCTTTTCCCCATGCTACTTTTACTAGCTGCACGGTCTTGTTCCAAAGTTGTCTGCTACTTCTGTCTACAATCCGTGCTGGTTGTACGCAAAAGGTCAAGTCCTCTTTTAACTGTATTGATTCAGGTTCTAGGGAGTGGGTAGGGTCAGGTTGATACTTTCTGAGTTGGGAGACATGAAAAACATCATGGAGGTTTGATAGATGTGGAGGCAAAGCGACTCGGTATGGAACTGATCTGATTCGCTTCAAGATTTGAAAAGGACCGATAAAGTGAGGATTTAGCTTCTTGACTTTAACTGCTCTACCTATCCTTGTTGTAGGAGTAACCTTCAGAAATACGTGGTCTCCTTCCTGAAATTCCAAAGGTTTCGTCCTGGTATCCGCGTAACTCTTCTGGCGGCTCTGAGCGGCGAGCATCTTGCTCCGTATTTTCTTGATCTGCTCGGTGGTCTGCTCGACTAAATCGGGCCCCAATAGAGTTGATTCTCCTGTCTCATACCAGCACAGGGGAGATTGGCACTTTCGTCCATACAATGCTTCGTAAGGAGCCATGCCGAGGCTAGCGTGATAGCTATTGTTGTATGCGAACTTGGCCAACGGTAAGTATCGATCCCAATTTCCACGTTGCTCCAGTATATAAGCTCGTAGCATATCTTCCAAGGTTTGAATCGTCCTTTCAGTTTGGCCATCTGTTTGCGGGTGATATGCAGTGCTTAAACACAACTTCGCACCGAATGCCTTCTGTAAAGCTACCCAAAACCGTGAGGTAAACCTTGGGTCTCGATCAGAGATAATAGTTGAAGGAGTCCCATGCAACCTTATAATCTCTTGAATGTACAGTTGAGCTAGTTTTTCCAGCGGATAATTTGCTCGAACGGGCAGGAAATAAGCAGATTTTGTTAATCTATCCACAAGGACCCATATAGCATCATATCCCACTGATGTCCTTGGTAACCCCATGATAAAATCCATGGAGATACTCTCCCACTTCCACTCAGGGATTTCCAAGGGTTGTAACATCCCAGAAGGCTTCTGATGTTCCACTTTTACCTTCTGACAAACCAAACACTTACCCACGAAGCTTGCTACATCTGACTTCATGCCCGGCCACCAGAACATTTTCTTGAGGTCTTGATACATTTTAGTAATGCCGGGATGTATGGCGAATTCGCCCCTATGTGCTTCTTCTAAGATTCTTCTTTGAAGATCGTTCCTTTCGGGAACACACACTCTGTCGTGGCACCTCCAGATGCCCTCTTCATCTTGGGCAAAACCCGTTAATCTCCCTGATTGTACGAGATTAATCGTATGTTGAAAGTTAGCATCCTGTTGCTGTGCTTGCCGAATCTGGTCCTTAAAGCTACTGGTTATCTTAATTTGGTGCAACCGAAGGGTCTTGGGAGTTGTAAGGTGTAACACCTTACCAGACAAAGTATTATGCTTAAGTCATAATAAAATTATCCGATAAGTGATTACGTGTGCTACTGGTTTAATTCTACTTTCTGTATTAGTACTAATTACTCACCTGAGAATACTTAATCGCATAATAAAAATTCCTGCATGACGACGGAATAAATTCTGCTTACTTGGTATACTGTAAGTAACATAACATAAATAAGAGTGCGATAAGGACGGAATTTCTGCAACATATATATATATACATAAACATCTGCTTTATCTATTTGACATAACAATACAGGATAAAAAAAAAATGAGGCCGCTAGCACAAAATAAAACGGCCGGTCCCTAAGAACTCTACCCTGAGTGGTCCCCATGGGACATTTCATATACTACCCCTAATCCATATTCATCTACTCATGACCCAGATTATCAAAAGAGGGTCATTCTATACATCTACTATCACTACAGTACACCTACTAGCTAAGCAGAATCTGAAGAGAGAAACCCATTCGCCATGGGTGCATCTGCGGGAGGGTGGTCCGTACTGGGAGCAGAGGAAGAGGAAGAACTCGCTGCCTCCGATGGGTCCTCCTCTGACATCGAGGCGGAGAGCATCGGCTGTGGTGGTGAAGCAGGAGGGGCCATAGGAGGAGGGGCTTTCTTTGGCAGTGCGGCTGGTCTTCTTCTTTGGAGGAGGTAGGAATGGCTGGGCCACATGAAGTGGAATGGCGATGTATGGGACAGCGGGATCAAACAGGGGATGCATCAGGGGTACAGCAAAATCTCTCTGGAAGAAGAAATATAAACGAAGCGCACCGCGGATATATATACAGAGTCGAGAAATGGATCGATGTGTATGTGAAGCTCGGGGAACTCAATGAAGAGGACTCCTGTCGCGGCGTGCTCCATAGTCTGAGAATGACGTGGTAATATACAGTAGGGTGAGAAATAGAAATTTCTCAGTAGGAATTCCTAGCTCTAAACATGTGTCATCGCTGTCATTCCCAGTTATTTCGGTCGTGCAATAATTTTCAAATAATATGGTAAAATAATAAAAATTTAACTTAAATACTCATTTGTAAAGCATACACCGAAACAAATTCAATTTTAATTAACTAATATACTAAGGTACTCAAATAGTAATCACAATGAACAATAGTGTGTTACGAATAATAAACAGAGATCTAGATCAATCAATAGAAAAGTGTTACACTGTACATATGCATGTGCAATGAGAAGATGCATCTTATTCTTGGAGGCTTTCGCCCATTAAAACTCATTTCCACCCTTGGTCCCCTGGGAGTCATTGGCCATATACTCCTGGGTAATAGTCCGCTTTTCAGGACCGAGCTCGTTCCTATACAGGATGGCCGGGTGTACTTTCCCCGACCTTCCCACTGATCTATTCCCCTTAACTTATTCCGGGGCTGGCCCAAGTGATATGGAATTCTTTATCATATCATGAAATGAATGCACATTCATACAACTTGTAAATTTCGTACAGTACATCATATTCGTATCAAGAATATAACAACATTGATAATTATGAGACTCAAAGTCTCAAGCATCAATCTAACTTGTAGGCTTGTTAATTTTTGTTAAGGTTTCCGAGCTCGACACCAATACTCAACGTGATCCGAGTTCCGATTTTATCTTTATTCCGAGTTCCCTACACTACGTTCGGTCTCCCGAGGTTACGTCTCTTTTCCGATTTCCGAGTTGCTTGACTTCCGACCTTAATCCACCATTAGTCGTTTGGGACTCTGATAGGTATATTTCGTAATTCTCGAGCTTCCTAACTACTAAATCCTGGGTTCGACATCAATATACCCGATAGGGACTTCTATTTACTACATCCGAGTTCAATCACTTAAGTAAATCCCTCCAAGTCTAACCTTAAGCATGCATTTCCGGGTTCGTCCTTACACGCTACCGACCTAGCTTTCTGTTTTACCGAGTTTAGAATTCAATTCCAAGATTTCCGACCTAGCTTCTCATCCACTATCTCCTGACTTCCGACATTAACTCAGATTCTTTTGAGGCTTATTCTGCTTCGAATCAGAAATGCACTATTGAAGGGAAAAATTCACTAAAAATATAAATATGGGTGAAATCATGTGAAATTTATATCCATGTAAAGTTAACAGAACATGCTTTCGAATGAATTAAGTTTCATGTCATTAGGATGAGTTTAATTGTAGATATAGGCTTTAGAACTTGACCTTACTGGTTTATCCTGCTCTAACTCGGATTGGACATAGATTAACTTTCTCAACTCGCTAGGGAACGAATGGGACCTTATCAAAATCGCAAGTTTTTATGGGACATTCTCCTATGTGTTAGCTTTCAAACACTGTTGGTTGCACTTAATTTGGAGTTGTATGGGTGAGTTACACCCTTCTCAACCCATGCTGCCCGGGTAAGAACACAAGTTTCTAGATCCAACTTCAAAAATTCATAACTAATTCTATACTAATCCAATGGCCTTATATTTTATATGTATGGAAAGCCCTAGATGTCTAGTTTCGTATAAAAATGGTTTCATCAAATTTAAATGGCGGTAGGCAAAACCGTAAACTCCGCCGTACGGACCACCGAGGGAAATCCTATCCTGCTTCTAGGTTTGTCTCCTCCCTTCAAGCTATTTGCCCCCCAAATCCAATTTTAATCACAACACTTATGCAAAATCAATCATAAAACATCATCATCACTCTATAAAATATCAAAATCTCAAATTGGACAAACCCCACATGCAGCCCCAAATCAAAGAAACAAGATAAGGAGTAGGATGTCCTACCTTGTCTTGAGTAGTTTGGCTGATTTTGTGTTCTTGGATGGTGGTGGCTTGGGATGAAGCTTGAAGATGGATGAGAATAAAGTAGAAAATGAGAGCAGGGAGAAGAGAAAGAAGGGAGTTTCAGCTGATGGAGGGGTCGAAATTTTGCTGATGGAGAAAGAGAAAAGGAAGTGAGATATTTGGAAGTTGGCTTGATTTTCATTGGTGGACCTAAAATGGTCATAAAATCTGATTCAATCCTCCTCATCTAATGGCTATCTAGGCGCCACTTGGGGGAGCATTTGGCTGAATCTTAGCCATTGATTCTAGGGCTCTCATGGTTTAATTTCTACTGGTCCGGTTCCGACAGTTGGAAATACCGAAATCCTACCAATTTCCTTTAAATCGGTTAATCGGTTTGAAATTGTTCTATGAAGTTTTCTATGCTCCTAACCTAATTCTATCTAGCCTAACCCTTTTAAGTTACACTTGATTGGCCTTAAGTGAATGTTTAATCAAGTTCTGATTAAACTCACTTATTTAATTAAAAATCGAATAATTCAGTTGTTAACGGTAAATTTTTCGGTCGTTACATAAGGATTCCCAAATTAAGATTTCGGAAGCTTTCAATAAGTTCCATCTCTTTAATCATCATCCAGGCGACAATCAATGATTTCCTGCTCAACGCATCTGCCACGATGTTTGCCTTACCTGGGTGGTATTTCAATTCAAATTCGCAGTCTTTAAGGAGTTCCATCCATCTTCGCTGCCTCATATTTAATTCCTTCTGATCAAAGAAGTACTTCAAACTCTTATGATCGGAAAAGACCTCAAACTTCACTCCATACAGGTGATGTCTCCATATCTTCAAAGCAAATACTACTGCTGCTAATTCGAGGTCGTGAGTCGGGTAGTTCCTTTCGTGTGGCTTCAATTGCCTGGAGGCATACGCGACCACCTTTCCGGTTTGCATCAGCACGCACCCTAACCCTTGTTGGGAAGCATCACAATAGACCTCAAATGGTCCATGAGGGTCTGGTAAAGCTAACACCGGTGTCCTCAAATGGTCAATCTCCGCTTTAAATCCTGAAAACTTTGTTCGTGCTCCGGTGTCCACTCAAATGGGACATTCTTTCTGGTTAGCTTGGTCAAGGGCAAGGCTATTCGAGAAAAATCCTTAACGAATCGCCTGTAATATCCAGCTAAGCCCAGAAAACTCCTGACTTCAAAGACTGTGGTCGGTCTTTCCCAGTTTAGATCTGCCTCCACTTTGCTGGGGTCTACAGAGATTCCTCCAGAGGACACTATGTGACCGAGAAATTTTACCTCCTTCATCCAAAATTCACACTTGGATAATTTAGCATAGAGTTTCTTTTCTCTTAAAATTTGCAGTACTATCCGCAAGTGTTCCGCATGCTCTTGCTCCATCTTCGAGTAGACAAGTATATCATCAATGAACACCACTACAAATTTGTCCAGATATGGGCGAAATATTCGATTCACGTAACCCATGAATACTGCTGGTGCGTTCGTCAGCCCAAATGACATCACGGTATAATCATAGTGCCCGTAACGAGTTCGAAAAGCTGTCTTAGGGGTATCTTGTTCTCGAACTCGAATTTGGTGATATCCAGAACGCAAGTCGATCTTGGAGAATACTATTGCACCCTGTAGTTGGTCCATGAGATCATCAATCCTTGGTAGTGGATATTTATTCTTAATTGTCACTTTGTTCAGCTGCCTATAATCCACGCATAAGCGCATGCTTCCATCTTTCTTTTTGACCAACAAGACCGGAGCTCCCCATGACGACGCGCTTGGCCGTATGAATCCTTTTTCTAAATGCTCTTCGATCTGTCTTTTTAGTTCTGTCAGCTCCATAGGTGACATTCAATACGGAGCTATAGATATTGGTCCCGCACTTGGAACCAACTCGATGGTAAACTCAATCTCTCTCTCTGGAGGGAATTTAGGAATATCCTCTGGAAAAACATCCGGATATTCCCTACCAACCGGAATCTCCTCTAGTTCCTGCTCAGCTTCTGTCACATTAGCTGACAAGAGAATATACCCTTGATTCTTTGATCCAAAAGAGTTCAAATAGAAGAGCGTTGTGGTTTGGGACTCAGAAAGTGAAACAGAGGGGAGTACCACCGTCTTATCAGAGCAATTGAGTACGACTCAATTGTCAGAAAGCCAATCCATGCCCAGAATTACGTCAAGACCAGATAGAGGGAGACAAATCAAATTGGCGATAAAGGTCCTACCCTCAATTCGAAGAGGAACATTGATGCATATTTGACTAGTTCTAACAGGTCCATTGGTAGGAGTAGAAACTAATAGATCATAAGGTAATTGAGAAATTGGCAATTGCAAAGCAGCTACACAGTTATGATAAATAAACGAATGTGAGGCACCCGAATCATAGACTACAGTTAGAGTCTCACCGTCCATGTCACAGGTGCCTTGGGTTAGTCCTTCAAACTTATCAGCTTCTTCTGCGCTCATTGTAAAGACCCGTCCTTATAGTTGGGGTCGAGGAGGCTGTGGTGAGTTCCTGGTTGGACACTCATAAATTTTATGGCCTGGCTTGTCACATCCATAGCAGACATTCTGGCCTGCCAAACACGGCCGATCGCCATGATTCTTACTGCATTTTGTGCAAGTTGGATTTGGAAGAGGCCTTTGGGGATGCTTGCCTTTGTTGCCTGCCGGTGGAAATCTCCACTGTTGTTGTATGTTGGGCTTGAATCTTGGGCCTTGTGGGCCAACCGCTCTCTTGAAATTCCCACCAAATGCCCTGGCTGCAGCTAATTTCAAATTGCAATCCTCCACAAGTCGGCATTTGTTCACCAACGTAGGGAAATCCCTAATCTCCATTGGCCCTATCGAAGTAAGAATGTCTTCCCGTAATCCTCCTTCAAACTTAACGCACTTCCAAGCTTCATCCGAGTTCCTCTGGTAAATCGTGGAAAATTTACATAGCTTTTCAAACTTAGCAATGTATTCAGATATCGTCCGATTCCCTTGACAAAGCTGCATAAACTCAAGTTCCTTGGCATTTCGTTAGAAGCCGAAAAGTACTTCTGGTAAAATACATCCCTAAACATCATCCAGGTGACTACCGTCTGAGATTCTTCGAACAATCTTCGTACGCCGTTCCACCAAAACTCGGCGTCTGCTTTGAGCATGTAAGTGGCGAAGGTCACCTTTTGGCGATCCGAGCAATCCAGGACAAAGAAAATCTTCTCCATGGCTTTGATCCATTCATCAGCTTTATTTGGATCATACGCCCCTCGGAAACTTGGCAGATTTACCTTTCTGAACTCAGCAAACTTGAGATAGTCCAGGTCAACTCCTGGGCCATGAGGGTTTCCTCCATAGCTTGCCTCAGGTCGTCTGCCTAGTTAATCCATCATCTGGTGAGCCACCACAGCTTGCTCCCGCATTGCCTGGGCCATTTCTCGCATTGTGGCCATAAAATCAGTCGAGTCCTCTGGAGTAGGTTCTGCACATGGTCTGCCTCACCTTGCGGAAGCCATTAAGTTCTGAGCACACAAAACAAAAATTATTGAGTTGATCAGGCTCAATACTAAGTCTAATGTGCTAGTAAATAACAGCTCACACAGTCAGCCACTTCATATACATGCACAACTATATCTCAACCATACAGGCAAGATCTGATGCACATTATCAACTAAAAGTACAGAATATGCGCGAAGCATAGTCAGTCCAATCCTCAAGCCTTAGCTAAGACGAACTGCTCTGATACCAAAAATGCAACACCCTACTAATTTAATATTATGCTTAAGTCATAGCATGAAATTAAGTAGGTTGTGTTACGCTATTAATACTCTGCTTACCTTTTGTGATTAGAATCACAAAACAGATGAAACGGTGCGCTGTTATATAATAAACGTGAATAGCAGTGTAATACATAATAAAGTTTAATATAACACAACAGAAAAGATACGAATAGGTGATATATTATCAACTGTACATGTATTTATGTGGGTTGGAAGCTAACGCTTCAGTCTATACATATATATATATCCATATTAACAGCAGATGGAACAAAGGATCAGCAAAATTCCTATTGCCAAAAAGCAGAGGCAGAATAGCAGGAGCAGGCTGTGATCAACGAGTCCAACTTGGAGTCAGGGTGAAGCTGTAGGGCTGGGATCTCAATGAAAAGAGTGGCCGTTGAGTCCTTCGCCAGCGTTTAAGAATAATGCGGAAATACAACACGGGGTGAGAATTTAAAGAAATTCTCAGTAGAGTTCGTGTATGGCGTTCATCTGACGTCACATTCATTCTCAGTTGCCTCGGTTTTTATTTAATTATAAAAGCATGTGTGTGAACTAGGCTATCCGTTTTAATGAGTTTAAGGAAAAGTCTATCCGAGACAAGGTTCAGTTTTACTTTAGTTGGCATAAGAAAAAGAATAGATTATTAACAATGATTCACAGGATAATAAACAGTATAAATGAACAAATGGCAGTAAATAAACATGATAAATAACTGTAAACATCTTAACATAACCATTCCATGTAATCATGCATGCTCATTCTTGATTCTTCCTTCATAAGCTTTTCCTTTACTTTTCATCATTTTCCATCTCTTGGCCTCCTAGGAGTTCTTGGCCATTTAGACTCTTGGGTAATAGTCTGCTTTTCAGGATCGAGCTTGTTCCTATATAGGAATGCCGAGTTTACTTTTCCCGACCTTCCCACCGATCTATTCCCCTTAACTGCTTATCCGGGGCTGGCCCAAGTAGCATGGAACTTTCATAGTAACATAATTCTTATCATAACTTTCATAGCTTTCTTGAAAATGCACATGCATTAACATGTAATTCATAACTTATGCATGGATTCTACCGAAATTTCGGCAGCATAACGGAATATGTCCACTTCCCCATGAATAGTGCCAGCACACCAGAACATCAATTTGTCACAAAGGTCACAATATTGCATACATATTCTAACATGAAATTCATAATAACACTAATCTCATTAAGACAAAGTTTCTGCCTCAGCATAGTCAACTAATCTAGTTCTTTTAAATCAAGCCATAATTTTTATTTAACTCATTTAGACCTCAATTTTGGATATGTTAAAGTGTTATGTGTCTATTTTCTAACCTCTTTAGTCCCATCTAATTTTGATATCTATAGCTCAAGATATTTAGGTTTTATTCCTACGCTCATGGCTAGCCAGAATCAGACACCTAAAAGTAAAAATCCACTAAAAATCGAAAACTGATTCAAATTACACGAAATTGGACTCATATTAAAGCTAATAGGTAAAGTTTCATTTACAAAAAGCTCCATTCCATTTGAATTAGTAAGGCTCGAGTTATAAGCCCCGAATTCAGACCTTCCTAGACTGCCCTGTTCTGGCCTGCTTTCGACATAGGGCAACTTTCTTGGATCACTGGGAGTAAGTGGGACCTTATCTAACTCTGAAATATTTATGGGACATTCTCCTATCTGTAATATTTCTAACAAAGTTAGTTTCACTCATTTTCAAGTAGTATAGGGCGAGTTCTACCCTGAAAAACCTAGTCTGCCCAGAACCAGAGTCAAAACCCTAGGTCGAAATTCAAAAATTCATATCTCTCTCAATACTAACCCAAAAACCTTATATGATATATGTATGGAAAGCCCTAGATGTCTAGTTTCATATAAAAATGGTTCCATCCAATTTAATCGGCTGTAGGCAGAGCCGTACACTCTGCCGTACGGACTGCCGAGGGTTTTTGGTTCTCTAACCCATCAGCTCTTCCTATTTCCATTCTTTCTTGCTTCCAATTCGGTTTTAATCAAACAAACAGCCCAAAACCAATCACATATCATCATAATCATTCATTTAACACATCAAAGATTGTGAAAATAATCCAAGCTCAGCCAGTCAAGACCATAGAATTGATGCAAGTATTAAACCTCTACCTTTGTTATATGTGATTTTTGCTTGATTTTTGGGGCTTGGATGAGCAAGACTTGATTAGGCTTGATGGTTGGCTGGAGTTATGTGAGTGAAGAAGAGAAGAAGAGGGCTGAAAGGAGAGGAGAAGAGGCACAGTCTGATGGGTGAAGAAAAGGGCAGAAAAATCTGATTAAAGGAGTATATATAAGTGGCTTCTTGGCTTGTGATTGGTTGAATTTGCAAAGCTGAAATTTAGCCAAGCCTCCCCATGAGTTGTGGCCAAAGTGGTGCCACATTTGGGGGTTAAGTGGCTAAGTTATCAACCACTCAAGATCGGGTAAAAGAATTGGAATCCTATTGGTTCGGTTCCAACAGTTTAAACTACCGTAATTTTACCGATTTCCTTTAAATCGGTAAATTGGTTTTCAATAAAATTTTATGAAATCTCCTATACTTCTAACTTAATTCTCTCATATCTAACTCAAGTAATTGCTAATCAATTGATTCTAAATAATTATTTAACCTAATTTTGATTATTCTCAATTATTCGATAAAACCGAATAATTAGGCAAAAAATGATGGATGTTACAGTTATACAAATGCTTGGTAATCAATTACAATCATTTGTACTCGATTACCCAGAATTGGTAATCAATTACATGCCTATGCAATCGATTACCAGAGAGCGTGCAGAACCTTGGAAACCCATTCAGCCTTATGTAATCAATTATGTAATCGATTACTTGAAGAAGAACTTGATTTCGCATAGCATGGTCCTCGGTAATTGATTACAAGACCTTGTAATCGATTACAACAGGGAAAAATACAGCAATCAGAACATAATGAAAGAAAAGAGCTTAAAATTAGATTATAGACATTACATAACCTATGGATGTAGAGTTGTAGTGACAACACACTCCTACCCCACTCCTTCAGTCCTTCTCTTGCTTTTTTCCATTTGTTTAAAAATGGTGAAGTTTTATGTTTCTTTGAAGTAAGAGAAGATTGAAGTAACAGAAGAGGAAAGATAAGGAGAGTGGGTATTAGAAGCATCTGCATCCATTGCTAAAGAGCTCTGCTCTTTATCTTCTGTTACATTAACCAACACACTCCTTATAATTGTTGTGCTATAAACTTCAGAGATCATCACAGTCCTCAACCCACTCATCTATCTCATTCCTTTCCCACGTATTTGCTGTTTAGAGGATGAAAGTGATTTTGTTGATTTTCTGATAATCTTTATACACTGGAAATAGGAGTTAACTTTGGCGCTATAGGATCCAACTCTTTCATGAGATACTAGCTAAATGCGGTAACAAACTATGCCGTGGATTCCGCCCTTGGGTTGTTGCCATCCATTTTTTCAGGTAACATATACATTCGGTTGTTGCTATCTAGTTGGATTCGAAAGTATTAGTCATTCTATATCTCTGATGGGAGGTGCTTTTGCTTACACAAGAGTAATCTTTTTTTCCAATTTTATTTCATCTTGACAGTGTAAGTTGGTTTTTTTCCCTTTTTTATGTTTAACACTTGTGTAGTTTTTTTTTTTTTTCAGATAAAGGTGCATTAAATGCTGGGCAGAGCCACGATGGTGTTTTCCATTTCTTCCCTAGACCGTCTCTGATTAGTATTGTTGTTTTAAGGTAATAGGGTGACATGTTTTATTCAAGTCCATGGTCAAACTATTCATTTTATTGCAATTCTTGATTCTATATTCCTGACAACAACTTGATTTCCTTTATGGAATAATTTTCCAACTGATCCTCCTCACACTATGAATTTGGTTTTTGTATTGCGTTCCTTTTCGTCAATTTTTAAAATTTGAAATGTTCACTCCACCTCTATAAATAGGGTGAGACTTGTTGCTCAATGCACACCATATCTCACATTTTCTCCTTCATAAACTCTTCTTCGTGCTTTCTTTACCAAGGCATTAAGCACTAATTTCTTCTCTCTGATTTTCTTAACTTCATAATGGCACCGATGGTTGATTGCATTTCCAAAATTGTTTTTGGTCGTGAGGCATGGAGGCTGAAGGTTCGTGTTATTCGCATATGGACTATCCCCATGTATAATAATGCTTTAGTCGCAAGTTCTATGGAGATGGTTCTGATGGATAAAGCTGTAAGATTTGTTATATTTGTTGAATAAATGTCGCATTTAAATTGTTTTTAGAGTTTCTTATATCTTCACTGTTTTTATGCATTTTTTTGTTCATCTTAGGGGGACAAAATTCATGCAACTATCAGAAAACCATTGCTGAACAAATACAAAGATCAATTGATTAAGGGAGGATGCTACAAGATTTGCTATTTGACTGTGGTTCCCAATCTGGGTTCTTACCGTAGAACCAAGCATGATTCTAAATTGGTTTTCCAATTTAGAACCACTATTCAATCATGTTAAATGCCTGCAATTCCTTTATACCAAGCATGATTCTAAATTGGTTTTCCAATTTAGAACCACTATTCAATCATGTTAAATGCCTGCAATTCCTTTATATGGTGTAACTCGCACATCATTCCATGACATACTAGATAATGCAGAAGATTGTGACTATTTGATTGGTACGTGATATGTTCAATTGTTAATTGTAATTTTTTGATTAGATAATAGCTATTCCTTGCACATTAATTTTACTTTATTTTTACTTTATTTGTTTTTCTTGCACGTTTTTTGGTTTCAACATGTTGTCGGGCTGCTAACTCTAGGATGACCCAACAGAAGGAGTATGAACGCGAGGGTCAACCTTCAAAGATGGTTACATTTGAACTAACATCTGAAAGGTGATTAAATTTTATTTGGTTTTTTCTTTTCATTTAGCAAGTTATTTTAAAAATTAAATAGTTTTTTATTACTATTTTCTATGTTTGGAACAAACTGGAGTGTGCATTGTTTGGAGAATATGTGGACCAGCTTCAATCATTTTTTGGTAATGGAGATTTGAATCTCCTTGTGGTTGTTGTGCAATTTGCCAAAGTGAAATGCTTTAGAGGTAATTTATTTCATGAACTTAACTTTCATATCTAGCTGAATTTAATGTGCTTTTTATCTGATTTTCATAGTATTAAATGTACTTGCAGGGAAGATTGGCATTCAGAATGTGATGTTTGCATCGAGGACTTTGTTCAATCCTGAAATTGATGAAGTTATATAGTTCAAAAATAGGTTTACTACTAAAGCACTCATTTTTCTCCCATATTAATTTAAACTTGCGTTTTATTCCTTTTTTTATTTTACTGTTATGGTTTTTTGTTTTTAAAATACAGCATATATATTGATGGCTGTGCTATTAGTCAAAGTTTGGTCATAACAAATGATTCATCCCGTTTATCTGCTGAAGATGATTTTATGAAGGTTATACCTAAAGTTGCTATTGAATCCCTCACTAAAAACAAAGAGGTTGACTCAATCATTGTTGTATTGTAAACTATAATATGTTAACTTATGTGTACCTTTTTTTAAAGAAAGTTTGTTTTGCTATAGGATGGTTGCTTTATTGTAATGAGAACCATTAAGAGTATTATTGCTGGTGGTGCTTGGTGGTATACTTCCTGCCGTTGTGGGAAGGTAGTTGCTCTAGATAATGGCTTATATTTTTTTGACTTTTGCTTAACCCGTGTTTTTAGTGTGACTCCTAGGTGTGTTATTCCAAAAAACTTATAATGTTTGTTAACTGTTTAATATGGAAGTTTAATATCTTCTTAGTTTTGTTTAATAAAAAATTATACTCTGTTTTGCTGTTTATTTGTAGGTTTAAGTTGAAGGTGGAAGTTGAGGATTCAACTGGAGTTGGTGTATTTGTGATCTTTGAGTGTGAATGCTCTTACCTATTTCGCAAAACATGTGCTAAGGTATTTGCAAAGTTTATGGAGGTTCCTGAGGTAATATATGTTGGATTGTCTTTTCATTTATTGAATAAGTGATAGTGTTTTGTATATTGTGTTCTTAACTTATCAAACATGTGTTAATATTAACCATCACTTTAATTTTAGAATATCCGCAACAATTATTACCTAGTGATGTTTAATGGTTTAGTTAAAAAGAAACTATTGTTCAAAGTTGAGACAAGGAGTGTACCTGATGTAAAATATTATGGCACTTTCCGCATGAAGAGGATATGTGATGATGCCACCATTTTGAGCATGCTCAATTTAGTTGGTGCTGATCTGACACCTACAAAGGTAGAGGATAAAAGATTTGCTCCTTATTTATTATTTTGGATTGTTTTATGTTAATGAGTAATGATTGTAACATATCTATATAGGGTATTCTTATTCCTGCTTTTCACTCTTGTTGTGGATTTATTCTCCAATTTTGATGCTATTGACTGTGAAGAACTGGAAGTTGAGGCATGTGTAAATTATAGAAGGCATTTCCCATTTTGTTGATGTATTTATCTTGCTTTTGGTTGATGCTTATTTTTTTTCTTTCATTTTATTCTTTGCAGAAATTTGTTTCCCAAGTTGTTAACAGTACCATTTCTGATGATTGTGAGATTGTTGGTCAATCTCATCAGTTAGGTTATACCCCTATTAAGAAGAACGTAGTGGAAGACTTTGATGAAGTAGTTGTTATATATATATATATATATATATATATATATATATATATATATATATATATATATATGTACATATATATATATATGTACATATTGTAATAACCAAGTATAGGAATACATAAATCGTGATGCACTACCTTGTCGGACCCTGCAAAGTTCCAAGTCTGGACCCTAGGCCTCCTTAGAGGGCTATATCATTAGGACATTTTCATGGGATCAAAAGTCTCGATAATTGTTCCTTAGATATCAAATAATTGAAGAGCGATTTTTAACGAATTTTCGGAAGTTATTAACTCTTTCATTTTCAAGCTTGAAGTTTAAGAAAATACAAGTTTTCGGAAGTTTGTACTAAAATCCAAAAGTTGGATTTTAATTCTTGACGAGTTTGATTTTTCCAATATTTTTATTGGATTCAAATGGGGGATATTCTCTTATTTACAAAATAAATGAGGACATTAACTTAAAATAAGAAATATAAGAAATGTAAATAAGTGTATGATGATAGTTGAGAAGTGTAGATGGAAAAAAAAAAGGGGACTGGGCGCCTAGGTGCCCAAGGCCAGCGCCTGTGCTATAGAAGTGATGCAGCTTCACATGGGCGGGCGCCCAGGCGGCCAGGTTGCGGCGCCCAGGCACCTGCTAGACGTAATTAAAAGAAGAAGCTCAAAGCTTCTCTCTCATTCTTCACCAATCTCTTTCTCTCTCTTCCTTCCTCTCTTATCCTTTTTCTTCCCTCATGGATTCCGTCAATCCTTCACCCATTTTTTTTACTCAAAATCTATCATCTATATCCAAGCTTTGAGGGTTGAATTCTCTTTGAAGCTCTCTCTCTCATCTTTTAGAGAGAGAAAACGAATGTGGAAGGAGACCCACTATTCTTCCTCACACTCCACCACCTTCCTCCACTCTTTAATGTAATTTTTGAGCTTAATCCTTGTTGTTATACATTGGATTAGTAAATTTTCTTGTGGGTTCAAAGTTTAAGCATGTGAGGAAGATGTTAGGTTTAAGAATTGGGGGTTTTTATGCTTTGTAAATATTTCAAGTTAATCTTTGGTTCAATAGGCTAATTAGTGTTTGAATAATGATATTTTGATGCTAGATAACTTATGTGGTGACCGTAGCTCCGTGGTTCAATATGCTAAGGTTGTTCCTTCCCTTGGATTAGCACAGTGAGTGATAGTATATCTATAGCTTATTTTTTATCTTTAATTTCCTAAGTACATGCCTAAAATGTATTTTAGTGAAGTTTTATGAAATAGTTGATTCAATGTGTTTTACTGTATATTTATAGAACTCTTGAAGTAATGATGCTAGTTATGTGCATATGTATGTATATATATATTTATATATATATATATATATATATTTATATATATATATATATATATAAGTGGGACAAGCTCTTATAGAAATTGATTTCTAACATTGAGTAATTTGATAGAAAAAGACAAAGTTTCATGTGTATAGAAATTGCAATGTTTTAAAGTTAATGCGTTGAATGATTCAATGGAAAGAGATAATTTAGATCCAATGTTTTGAGAAAGAACTTTAGATACTTTAAGCTTGAAAGATTTGAAGGTATTATGCCTTGAACCTATGGTTAATAGCATAGTTAAATTACACATAAATTGATATAAAGAAGAATTTTAATCACAAGAACTTAGAAAAGATGAAGTTTCATATTTTTAGAAATTGTGATGTTTTAAAACTACTTTAAAGCTAGAAATGTTTGAAAGAAAGAAAATGTGTTTCAAAGGAGTTTTAACCAAGGGCTCACATGAGGCATGGCGAAGACTCAGCAAGTGTAAGTGCCTTTTTGAGGGGAGGAAACTGTAACAAAACTGTTTGCTAATGGCAGCAGCATTAGCCTTGGTGCACCTCGAATAACCCAACTAGCAGGGTGATTGCTAGCCCGGCATGTCGGCCAACATGTCCGAAATATATAGACACGCACAGGCGTGAAATTATCTTTTACTGCTGGAGCTAGGCCATAGGACCACCCAGTCAAGCAGCTATTTCTGAAATAAGATCCTCCCTTAAGCTTTATGATGATTTTGAAACAAGTATTTACTTTTCATGTTATGAGAAAGTATTTTTATCTTTAAGCCCAGTTCTTATATCCTTATTATGTATATGATTTATTACATCTAGTTGTAAAAGCATTATGTGTGACATCTGCCATGAGTTCCAACATCCGATCTTATTTCCAAGGTTCAAGTGAAATGAATAAGGTTTCCAATCTCCGACCTGACCTCCAATTCAAATGAAATGTTCATGATTCCTACTTTCGACTTTAAGTTTCGAATGAAAGGTGAAGTTGACACGATTTCCGACCTCCGGGTTGATCTCAAATAGAATGGACACGAGTTCAGATCTCTGAGTTGATCTCCAAGTTTGACCAGAATTTACATGAGTTTCGATCTCATCTTCAAGTTTCAAATACAATGGACATTATTTCCAACTTCATCTTCGATTTCAAATAAAATGGATAATTTTCGATTTCTGACTTAGCCTTTAAAGTCCAAACAAAATGGACATGATTACCGATATTCGAGTTTATTTAAGTTCTGACTTCACGCAGAATGGCGATGAGTTCCAAGTTCAAACAGAGTGCCAACGAGTTCTCATTTTGCATAGAGAATAATTAAGGCATATTGAGCCACAAAAAGAAGGAAGCATGGTTGGAAATCAGCCACAAGAAATTCAACCAATCAACACTCACAATTCCAACTACCCTCTTTATGTTTAAATCAGATTTTTCTTTCTTTATTCAGCTGACTTACATGCCTCTTTCTCTCTTTGTTTAAGTCTCCTTTTCTCTTCTCATTTTCCTCTCCTCTTTTATTCTCAACCAATCTCCAACACTTAGCAAAATAATACACAAAGAGGTAGAGGTTTAATTTTGTTCTTGTTATTCTGATTGTGGGTGACTGATTTTTTTGGCTTTATTTTCTCACTTCTTAATGTGATTAGTGAATGAATATGATGATTTTTGGACTGGTTGTTGGCTGCTTTGTGTTTAAATTTGATTGATTAAGGAGTGGGAAAAGGTGAGAATAAGAAGATGTGAGGGGCTGAAAAACCAAAATCCCTCGGCAGTCCGTACGGTAAAGTGTACGGCTTCGCCCACAGCCGATTAAATCTGATGAGACTATTTTTATATGAAACTAGACATTCAGGGCTTTCCATACACATATGATATAAGGCCATTGGGTTAGTATTAAGAGAGATATGAATTTTGGAAGTTTGACCTAGATTATAGTGGTTGATATTGAGTAGACTGGGTTGTTCAGGGCATAACTTACTCTATACAACTTAGAATTAGATAAAAACTAACTTTTTTAGAAATCTTACACATAGGAGAATATCCCACAATGAAATTCTGAGTTTGTTACGGTCCCGTTTGCTCCCAGTGGTTTAAAGAAATTGCCCTATGTCCAAACTGGGTTAAAACAAGGTAGTTCAGGAAGGTTAAAGAAATTGAAGCTAACAGGACAAGCTTTCATTTGCCACAAGTTTCATTCCATTTGCGTAAGTATACCTCGAGTTATAAGTCCTGAAAGTCGACCTTCCTGAACTACTCTGTTTTGGCCTGGTTTGGACATAGGGTAACTTCCTCGAATCACTGGGGACAATTGGGACCATAGCAAACTCGGAATTTCATATTGAGATGTTCCCCTATGTGTAAGCTTTCTAACAAAATTGGTTTCACTCAATTTGGAGTTGTATAGGGTGAGTTATACCCTCCTCAAGTCACCCTGCCCGGATGAAAGTCCTGAACCCTAGGTCAAACTTCAAAAATTCGTATCTCTCTCAATACTAATCCAATAACCTTATATGACATATCTATGGAAAGCCCTGGATGTCTACTTTCATCTAAAAATGGTTTCATCAGATTTAACCAGTTGTAGGCAGAGCCGTACTCTCCGCCATACGGACTTCTGTGGAATCTCCACCAAGACAGCACCCTCATCCATCAATTTCTCTTAGTTTTCTTCTTCTAATTCTAATTTCCACTCAAGATTTCATATTAATCCAATCATACACATCCAATATATCATCAAATAATCATAAAAAGTAATCTTTCATGCATCCTTAGTTTAGAGAAATTAAGATTAGAGATTGAATCCTGCCTCTTTGGAGTGTGATCTTGAGTTAAGTGTTGAAACTTGAATTGTTAGGACCTGGCTAAGCTTGAAGGAGTGATGGGGTTGGGTGAGTGGAGAAGGGGAAAGAGAGCTGAAGTGAGGGAGAAGAGAGGGCGCAGAAAAATGGGTCTGAATGAGCGGAGAAGAAGGCGTTATATAGGCATGAGTAGTAGTTAACTTGGAGGGTTCTGATTGGCAGAATTTCTTGTGGACAAAGTTTAGCTGTGTCTCCCTTTTAGTGGAACTTACCGCCATACTATTTGAAATCGGAATTCGCCTCTATTCTGCTTGGAGGGTTCTGATTGGCAGAATTTCTTGTGGACAAAGTTTAGCTACGTCTCCCTTTTAGTGGAACTTACCGCCATACTATTTGAAATCGGAATTCGCCTCTATTCTGCTTGAAGTCGAAACTCATGCCATATTTAATTGAGTTCGTAGCTGAAGCCGGATATCGAAACTCGTCCCTTCTACATTGCTTGAAGTTGAAGCCGGATGTCGGAACTCGTATCATGTTGTTTGTGACTTGGGGAAATCTTGTCTGGTTCATTCGAAACTTAGAAGCAAGGTCGGATGCCGGAAGTCGAAAGCTCACAATCACATAATCTCGGAACTCCCAATTCAAACTCGAAGACACCATCCGAAGTGGGTCTTCTGGGAATAATCTCAAATATCGGAAATCGTGCGTGTCTTGGAAATCAACTCAAGGATTCGAACTCGTGTCCATTCCAATTGAGTTTAGCTCTAAGGCCGGAACTCGTTACATTAAACTCGGAGTTCGTAACTTGTAACCATTGTGTTAAACTATAACTTCTGAGGTCGGAAACCACGCACACTATTTTGAACCTTGTTGTTTTAGGTCGGAACTTGGGTACCTCAACTGAAACTCAAGACTATATTGTGAGACCGGAAATCGGTACATGAAGTCGGACATTCTGTAAGACGATCTCGGAACTCGGAAGTAATTCCTTCTATCTGAGTTTCAAAGATGAAGTCAGAAATCGGGGTTGATCAATCCTGAGGGTGAAGTCGAAACTCGGAAATCGGGATGTTACACGGAGCAAACAGTTTGTAGAAAATATTCAGCTATATAATAGCATGTTTGCTTTTACATCCCTTAGTGGGAAAGTTGAGAGTGATGGTGCTAGTCCCCAACAGTTTATTTTAAGTGGCCAAAATTTTCATCGTCTAGGAGCACTGCTTCCTATATTTGGTGAAAAGCCTAAATTTGCCCAACTTTATATATTTGACGCAAGGAAAGAATTAGTAATAATATGAGCTATTTTAGGTATGAGCAATATAATTAGACTTTATTTTGGAATTTTTTTCTCCTTGATATTGTTATGCATTTGTTCATCGCAATTAATTGTTAATATTTTACTGTTGCAGTACATATGATCCATCGAAAGAAATTGATCCATCATTGGTCAATGATTTAAAGCAAATTGTTGATGATCATAATGTTTTGCCTAAAACATTTCGAAGAGTTCGCAATCATCTTAAAAGTCATCCTTCTGATCAATTTGCATTGTGATTATTTAAAAATCATTCTGTTGATGCACAAACGTATAACACACCAACTATTGATGAAGTTGCCACCTTAATTATTGGTGATTTTGATAGTTCTGAGCATGGATGTGATATTATTGTTTGTTGTTGACTTGGTGAGTATCAAAGATTACATGAGACGCACATGGCTTATATTCCTCTACAATATCCCCTAGTTTTCCCATATGGAGAGGATGCTACCAAGAGGACATTCCATTTAGAGTTATAAATAGAAGTAGTCTGAAGAGAGTTCATGCATCCATGCATGAATTTATTGCATATAGGATCCAAGAGCATGTGAATGAAGAAGGGTTAATTTTATTAGGTCGAAGGTTATTCCAACAATTAGTTGTCGATTGTTATTCACTGGTTGAATCGCAATGGTTCTCTTATATTAGAAACAACCAAAATAAAAAATAAGAAGGGAGTTTTTACGAGTTTTGGAAGAAACTGTTGATTGTGGTGACATTGATGGTAAAAGTGTTGGCACCCATGTTGTTTTGCTGTCATCGTTTACTAGTGGTCGAAGATACATGTTCAATAATTGCCAAGATGCTATAGCCATATGCAAGTATCCTGACCTATTTTTGACTGTGACATGCAATCCAAATTGGCCAAAAATTAGGCGATTCCTTAGTCCTAAAGGACTTGCCATATATGATAAGCCCAATATTGCTTGCCGAGTATTCCAGATGAAGTTAGATGAATTGATGAATGACTTCAAGAAAGGAAAGTTTTATTGCAGGTAATATTTAAATTACTACTGCATTACAAATTTCTTAATGTTAATTATTTAAAGTTTAACAGGGTTTTTTGGAATTTTGTTTATTATGGGCTTGTTTCCATCATTTCCAGGGATGTACACTGTTGAGTTCTGGAAATGCGGCCTCCCACATGCACATATATTACTTTGGTTAGAATAAAGTGTCAGGACGCAATCTGCTCAATTGATTGATGATTTAATATGTGCTGAGTTGCCAGATCCTACAAAGTGTCCATTATTATATGAGATTGTAACCAAGTTCATGATACATGGTCCATGTGGAATAGATACATTAAGATCTCCTAGCATGCAAAATGGTATATGCTCAAAATTTTATCCAAAAAAATTTGTGGACAAAACTTATTTTGATGAAGATGGGTTCCCAATATATACGAGGCATGACACTAGTATCACTATTTTAGTTAACGATATTGAGGTTGACAACAAGTATGTTGTGCCATATAACCCTAAGTTGTTGATGAAATATCATGCTCACATGAACTTGGGATTTTGCAATAAGTCCAATTCAATCAAATATCTCTTTAAGTATGTGAATAAAGGTTCGAACCGTGTCACTATAGTTGTGACTTAAACAACTGGTAGAGTTGAATCCAACGAAGAAGTTGATGAAATTAAACAATATTATGATTGTAGATATTTATGTCCATACAAATCTATTTGGTGAATATTTGCTTTTGACATCCATCATCGATGGCCTCCTATGCAGCGTTTAATTTTTCGCTTACCTTGTGAACAAAGTGTTTTGTTCCAAGATGAAGATAATATAGACCAAGTTGTTCAAGATAATACAGACAAAAACACAATGTTCACATCATGGATGGAAGCAAATAAAAGATATGCTGATGGTAGAAATCTAACTTATGGTGAGTTCCCCACGCATTTTGTCTATCATGTTGATAAAAGGGAATGAAATCCTAGAAAAAAAGGTATATCAATTGGGAGATTGAATTTTATCTCGCCTGGGACAGGAGAACTTTTCTACATGAGATTGCTTTTGAACATACAAAAATGTTGCACTAATTATGATGATATTAGAATAGTTGATGGTGTTACTTACCAATCATTTAGGGAAGCTTGCTATGCAATGGGTTTTTTAACTGATGATTGGGAATTTGTAGATGCAATAAAAGGGGCAGCTGAACTATCATCTGGTCTCTCTCTCCGTCGATTATTTGTAGCGCTGTTAATGTCATACTACATGAGTCGACCTTTTTTCGTTTGGCAACAAACTAGGCATTTATTAATAAATAGAATTCTTTATGAAAAGTAGATAGCTTTGTATGCACCAGGTATGATAAAACTTTTTATATTTCCTTTGCAATATAATATATAAATAATTAAAATGAAATATGTATTGATTAGTTGCATTCTATTTTTTCCATTATATAGATTTGAGAATTTTAGATGAAGATCTTGAAAATCCCTATCTCCTTGAAATAGAAAAGAATTTGTGTCAGAATGTAAAGTCTTTGAAAGATTTTCCTGGGATGCCAGTTGCAGCAGCTGATGGGTTATGTCATTTGAATGAAGTTTTGCTTCTAAATGTGCTTCTAAATGAACTTAGTTATCCTAAAGAAGATATGCTCATCGAACATGACAAATATTTTCCATTATTAACAAAAGAACAACTTAAAGTCTATGATAGTGTTGTTAATACTGTCAACTATGGAGAAGGAGGATTTTATTTTGTTCATGGATGTGGAGGAACTAGCAAGACTTTTGTTTAGAAAGTACTATCTGCAAGATTGCGTTTTGAAGGCAAGGTTGTTAATGTTGCTTTTAGCGATATTGCATCATTTTTGTTGCCTAGTGGTAAAATTGCACATTCAACTTTTGCAATCCTGCTACAATTAAATGAGGATTCTATTTGTAACATTAGGCCAAATACTCCCAAAGCTTAGTTACTTAAGCATTGTAGTCTTATCATTTAGGATGAAGCTCTAATGATAAATAAATAGGCATTCGAAGCTGTGGATAGGACATTGGGTGACCTAATGAGATGCACATATGATGATCAAGTTAAAAAATCATTTGGTAGCAAAGTAGTTGTTCTCGGTGGTGATTTTAGACAAATTTTACCTATTATCCCAAAAGTGAGCCGTGCAGAAATTGTCATGGCAAGTGTTAACTCATCTATCTTATGGAAACATTGTGTGGTTATTAAATTGACCCAAAATATTCAATTACAATCAGGCTCAAGCTCTACGAAGGTAGATGCAATGAAGTTGTTTGCTAAATGGATTCTAGGTATTGGTAAAGGAAAAGTTTGACGTGAGATTGATGAACAGTTTGAAGTTGAAATACTGAATGATTTGTTATTGCCCGAATTCAATGATCCTATTGCAGGTATTGTTGCGTACACTTATCCTGATTTAGTTCAAAACGTAGGCAACTACCATTTTTTTGAAGATCAGGCTATTTTGGCACCAACCATTAAAGCAGTTGAGAGCATAAATAAGCATGCAATTTAATGTGTTCCGGGTGAAGAAAAATAATATTTAAGCTCGGACTAAATTTGCAAGTTAGATGATGATGTTGGTGTTGACCATCAATGGATTACAGTTGAGTTTCCTAATGAAATTAAATGCTAAGGTATACCAAATCATAACCTAAGACTGAAGAAAGGTGTTCTTGTGATGTTATTAAGAAATATTGATTAGGCCGTTGGATTGTGTCATGGCACTCGACTCATAGTTCTTGAATTAGGAATCAATGTCATTAGTTGCCAAGTTGCTACAGGGAGCAATATTGCTGAGAAAGTATATATTCTTAGAATGAATTTGATACCATCAAATCCGGCTATTCCCTTGAAATTTCAACATAGACAATTTCCATTGTCACTTTGCTTTGCTATGACGATCAACAAGAGTCAGGGTCAAATTTTGTCCCACATTGGATTATATCTGCCTAAACCTGTCTTCTCGCATGGACAACTTTATGTTGCTTTATCTATAGTAAAATATAGACATGGTTTGAAGATTTTGATTTCCAATTATCAAGGTTACGCAGTTGGGTCTGTTAGGAATGTTGTCTACCTAGAGGTTTTGGGAAGATTTGAACAAGTATGAAATTTATAAATTCCCATTATGTAGACTATGATAACTTTTAGGAAAATTTATTTATAACTAAATATGTTTATTTGTTGCTCAATTATTTATTTTAGACATTTTTTGTGCAAATATTTCAAAAGTGCGGTGGTTTGTTTTTAAATTTTCCATTTCAACTAATGCTACACTTTGTACATTAGTTCAGTTGCATTTTTTCCTTTCAAGATTATCTACATTCCATATTAATATTTTTACATATTCTATGGTAGATATACTAGTTAATTTTTTTTCTTCAAATCCTTTTTTAGTTATGTTCCTTATCTTGCTAAAAGTGTGTTTGGTGGTAATCTTAAAGTGTGCTTGGCTCATGAGACTATTTAATTAGGTAGGGGTAATATATTTTTTTATTATTCTGAAGAAATATTCAAAAAATTTAAATTTCATAATAGATATTTTAAAACAAATTCCTTTCCATCAAACCTAACATAAGCTGTCATTTATATGCAATTCTATTAGTTACCAGTATGAAATTATTTGTCATAATAAAGCCAAATGATTATGGGTGCATTTGTTTCAGCTTTTGAAAAAAATGATTTTGAAGCTTAAATTTTATATACAGTTAAAAAAGCTAAAAATAGATTTTTTTTTTTTTAGAATCTAATTATTTTTAAAAAATTATCAAAACATACGAAAACTGAAATTTTTTTAATGGAAAAAGTGAATTTTTATCAAAAAAATCTCAAACAAACACACTCTATATACTATTCATTTTCAATGAATAAGGTAATGAAATATCATATACTAGCTATTTCTTTTCCTGCGTTTAATGAACTGCTGAGAACTCTTTGTATCTGAACTAGAACCAACATTTGGTTACTTAAGGTTGTCATTCAAACTTAAATGAGTAACCTGAAAGGTCACTTCGCTTCAAAAGATCCCTCGAATATTAAAATGGTTACTGATCTCAATTTGTCCAGGGTCTAGAACATTCTTCCTTTTGCAGTGGTTACTACGGAGAGTCCTTTGTCACCTCCATTCAATTTCTTTTCATCCGCAACAAATTTCGAAGGTGAGTTCTACTTCGGTGAGTTATCCATCCATTTATATTACTATCTTATTTGCAATCTCACAGGTTTTAGTTTTCTTTTGTCTAGGGTTTAATAAAAAATGGTTGATGTTGCGAGAAGGGTGAGCGAGATCAACGCTGAGAAAGATATGTCATTCACTATTCCAAGCAAGTCTAATGGGGTACAACGCTTAATCTTCACTTTAGACTTCCCGATAGGTTGTATACCATTTGACATGGTTCACTGAATAATTTTTTGGTTTCCTTATAAATTTCCATTTATTTCTTCTATTTCAAATAGAGATTGACAAAATGTTGCCAAACACAATTCATTAATTTCATTTCCCATTTGATCCATTAATTTTTTGGTGCAAATTTCCCTACTGTCACCGCTGAGTATCCATAAAGATTTTCCTCTTTATTTCCTACCATTGTATTGTCTGCAACTATTTCCTTTTTTCCCTTGCTTTATCAGTGGAATGATTGCTTTTTTCAATCTATTCATTCTTTGCTATTTAGTGTTTAATTTCCTCATGCAAATTTTGGTAAAATATGTTGCTCAAATTTTTTGTGCAAATTTTTTTAAACTGGATTCTATTAAGTACCAATTGCTTAATATGGTTAGAGAGTTTGGTCAACTTTATTTATGCTGTTTTCCATTTGGTCACCCAAATTTTACAACAAAATTTTGCTGCACTAGGTTACTTCAATTTCATCATTGTTTTCCTTTTCATGTTTCTTCCAAGTGGATGACTGATATATTTAGTTTTCTCATAGGTCAGGATTTGCATATTATCTTCTGCTTGCTAAATTAAATGATTTATTTTTTGTTTTTAGGTTGACTTTGTCATGATTTCTGTTTTTCATGTTCTTTATGGTGTAAGATCATTGCCTATGTTTTTCATAATTGTAATGTTTAGGTTTGTTCTTATCATGCCTTAGGATTTTGTATGATCTTTCATATTAGTATTTTTGAGTATTTAGAAGTTATTAAATTAGAAATATGCTTAGAAATGTGTGTGAAACCTTAAATATTAAAAAAACATTCAGGATGTCAGCGCCTAAGCGCCAGGTTTGGGCACCTAAGCACCAGCAGTGTTGACAGCAATTGGGTTTCAGGGGTTTGGGGGCCCAAGTGCCTACTACGGGTTCAGAATTGAGTGTTTCAAGCTGTTGGGCACCCAAGCACCAAGAAATGGCCGCCCAAGCACCCACTATTTGATTATATGAGATGAAATTCAATAGTCCACCCTCATTTTGGTCCAAAGCTCTCTCTCTCTCTTTGATATCCTCTAGGGTTCTTTAACTCTTATGATTTCCCTTATCCTATCACCTTTTCCCTCTAATTTTACTCAAAAAAATCCATCCTTTTACTTCCTCTTCATCATCCCCACCATCATCTTCTTCCTTAAGCTTCTCTCTCTCCCCTCTAATAATGAGAGAAAGTGAAGAATGGAGGAGACCAACCACTCACCCTTACTCTAATCTTCCTTCTAAAGCTTTGAGGTAAAGGTTAGACCTTTTTTTTTGCTCCATTTAGCTATAGATTGATTGTCTATTCCATAAGGTGGAGTTTGGGTTCTTATGGTGTGGGTGTAGGGTTCATAGATTAAGGATTTTAGAGTTTGGGTATTGATTAGAGTTAGGTTTGGTTCTTAGAAGTTTGTTTATGTTAGTTTGATATATTTTGTAGCTTTGAACTATTCCAGAGAGTTTCCAGTTGGATCGGGGCACCGCACACTTGAGCTCTTGCCTTGGGGTCTTGGTGGTGAGTGGATAATACATTTATAGATGGATATGTAAATAAAATTATATGTATAGATGTAATTATAGTGTTGATTACCTTGAAAGAATATAAATCAATTTATTTCCAAGATTTAGAGAAAAATTTCATATATATTCATGTTTGGAAATCCTATTTTCTAGTTATTAAGTTATGTTATAACTGATATTAGGCATGTTGGGCATGAGACAAGATACAATGAATATACTGTTGTACTTATGGTATTTATATGAAATTTTCATTAAGACTTAAGCATATTCATAAAGTTATAAGCAAGAAGCATTTGAATAAGTTAAGAGTAGTTATGTAGACAAGTTATTTAGAAAGAAGTAAAGTTTTCCTTAAAGGAGAAAACTGTAACAAAAATCTGCTTGCTAATGGCAGCAGCATTAGTCTTGGTACATCTCGAATAACCTAGCTAGTGAGGTGATCACTAGCCCGGCGTGTTTGCCCGACACATTTGAAAGTTATAGCCACACTGGGCAAAGCCTAGATGTGAGATAGATTAGTTACTGATAGGGTCAGGTCGTGAGGGCCACCCAAATCAAGGAATTATTTATGGAGTAGAATCCTCCCTAGAGTTTCATTTGAATATGATAATAATTATTTATCTTTTCTGTTATGAGAAGTATTTCATCATTATACCTAATTTAAAGTATGGCTTTGGAACTTTTAAGCTTGCCTCATGTGATCTATAAATATATTGTTCCTCACTGAGTATTATAACTCACCCCATGGTTTCCTTATCTACTTCAGATCCAGCTGTTGAGGTAGGTTCTACCCCTCCTGTGCAATAGGATTTCTGCTTATATTCCATTTTGATGAGCCCACTTGAAAGGCCTTGGCATTCCTTTTGGATTATCTTTTGCATAGTCAAGTATGGCTTATGATTGTATATGGCTCCATGAACTACAGGCAGGGTCCGAGGTTAGGTTATTAATTGTATTGTATCAATCTAGTTCGTTCATTTTGGCTTTCAGAAGCAAATGTGTATAATTTTGTTGGACATACTTTAGCTACACAACTCTTTTGGTAGCCTAGTGTATGCAAAGGTTTCTAAACTTTATATGTACACATATGTACTTATATTTGATCTGTGTTGGGTTGTTTGGATAATCTTTGCAGGTTTTAAATAATTGGAAATGTCCAAATTTTAGGGGAAACTCTGTCAATTTTTACAAAAAAAAAAATATTTGTTGGGGTTTTAGGCTTGCTAGGGAATGAGTACGCCCTATGCGCCGATCACGGCTTAAGGAAGGTCGTGATAGTTCTGTTTTTAATAAGGCACTACTCACATTAATCTGATCCTCACTTTTTGTGCAAAATTTTTTAAACTGGGTTATGTTAAGTACCAATTGCTTAATATGGTCACAGAGTTTGGTATACTTTATTTATGCTGTTTTCCATTTGGTCATCCAAATTTTACAGTGAAATTTTGCTACACCGGCTTACTTCAGTTTCATCATTGTTTCCATTTTCATGTTTCTTCCAAGTGAATGATTAATATATTTAGTTTCCTCATAAGTAAAGTGTAACATCCCCATATAACGTAATAAGAAATGATGAAAATGTCTTTGGGCAAACTTTTATTATTTATAATCTTGCCCCTGAACTTTTTAAAAAATGATCTTTAGGTCCTTATATCAATTGGATTAGCAGAATAAGGATTTAAATGAAGCAGAATCGCGTAGCGAAACGTAGAAACCTAAACCTCAACTGATTGAGCCACGGAGGTGTCCACACGTGAAATGACGTAGGATGCCACTAGACTTGCCCATAATTACGAAGATGCCATTAGCTATAAAAAACAGAAAACAGAAAGGCCATCAACTTGCAAAACGATTAATTTACACTTTTAATTGATTAATTTGATTTTAGCGGATAAGTAAAGCTAATTAGAAATTAATTAGAGATTAATTAGGGGCTAATTAAGTGTTAATTAGAGATATTAGGATTAGAAATAATTAGAATAGAAACATATAAAACTTTACAAATTTCTTCCAAACCATTTTACCGATTTGAAGGAAATCGGTAAGATTACGGTATTTTAAACTGTCGGAACCGAACCAATAGAATTTCAACTCATTAACCCTACTTTAAGTGGCTGAGAACTCAGCCACTTAACCCCTAAAAGTGGCCCAAACAAGGCCACAAGAAAGGAGGAAAGTTGGCTGATTTTCAGCCTTTGATTTCCAACCAATCAAAGCCACCCATTCCAACTACCTCCATGTCTTTATATACACAATTCCTCTCCTTCCTTCATCCATTTCTGCGCCCCCTCTCCTCTGCTCTAGCTCTCTCCTTCTCTTCTTCAATCACCCAACTCCATCAAACTATCAAGTTCAACCAAGTTTTGTTCATCCAAGTTCCAAAATCAAGTCAAATCACAACATAATAAGAGGTAGGGGTTTAATTATTGTCTTGATTCTCTGAACTTAGGTGGCTGGCTAGTGGTTTGTTCTCTCAGTTTTTGATGTATTGATTAAGTGATTATGATGATATATGGCTGGTTATTGGCTGTTTGTTTGGTTAAAACCGAATTGGAAGCAAGAAAGAATGAAAATACGAAGAGCTGAAGGGCTGAAGAACCAAAAACCATCGGCAGTCTGTACGGTGGAGTGTACGGCTCCGCCTACCACCGATTAAATTCAATGAAACTATTTTTATATGAAACTAGACATCTAAGGCTTTCCATACATATATATATATATATATATATATATATATATATATATATATATATATATATATATATATATATATAAGGCTTTCGAATTAGTATTGAGAGAGTTATGAATTTTTGAATTTCGACCTAGGTTTTTGACTTTGATTCTGGGCAGACTGGGTTGTTTAGGGTAGAACTCGCCCTGTACTACTTGAAAATGAATGAAACTAACTTTGTTAGAAAGCTTACACATAGAAGAATTTTCCATAAAAATTTCAGAATTAGATAAGGTCCCATTTGCTCCCATTGATCCAAGAAAATTGCCCTATGTCCAAACCAGGCCAAAACAGAGCAGTTCATAAAGGTCAAATTTCGGGGCTTATAACTCGAGCCATACTAAGGTAAATTGAATGGAACTTTTTGAAAATGAAACTTTGTCCTATTAGCTTTAATATGAGACCAATTTTGTATGATTTGAGTCAGTTTTCGATTTTTAGTGGATTTTTACGTTTAGGTGTCTGCTTCTGGCTAGCCATTGGGCAGGCCGGGATAAAACCTAAATAAGTTGAGCTATGCTTATCAAAATTAAATGGGACCAAAGAGGTTAGAAAATAGACACATAACACTTCAACATATTCAAAATTCAAGTCTAAATAAGCTAAAACGAATTTAGGGCTTCATTTCTAAAAATCGGGCAGAATTGATATAATGAGCAGAATTGAATATAAGGGTCTAATCCCTACACGATTGATATTAATATGATATATAAGAGTTCAATCCCTACATGATTGACATTATTATGATATGTTTGCTGCTCTATGTTGAACTTTTGCCTGATTGGTTTTACTAGTAGCCTGGCACTATTCATGGAGAAGCGGATCTGATCCGTTATGCTGCCGAATTTTCGGCAGAATTATAAGAAGGTTATAAGCATTTATATGTTATGAATATGTATGTGGAAATCAAGTATGCAAGAATATGTGAAAGTAAATGATGAACCATATGTATGAATGCACTCAGCATGACTATGCATGATTGTGTATGAGAATGAAAGCATATGAATATATTGAATATCTCTTCACCTGGAGGCAGTTATGAGATCCCTCCTTGTGAAAGCAGCTAAATGAGATAAGATTGGGTCCCTTCACTTGGAGGCAGTTACACTTGAATCCCTCCCTGTGAAGGCAGCTAAAACTATGAGATTCCTCTACCTTGGACGCACGTGGTTAGCTGAGATCCCTCTACATTGAAGACACGTGGTCAGCTGAGATCCCTCTATTGACCAGAAGAGATCCCTTCAATTTAGAGGCATGTGACCAAAATGAGATGCCTCCAAGACTAGAGGCACGTGGGTCCCCTTGTGGGTTAGTTTGTATGACAACGGTCACGAGTTGAGCTGATGAGCTTACTCCTAGATCAGACTACCCAAGGGCAGTAAAGACTAAAGACTAAAGATTAAAGCATATGTAAGCATCTCACTCACATGAGGTATGGCATCGACCCAACTAGTATGAGTATAGGGGGAAAGGGCTTACATGAGGCATGGCATGACCCAGCTAGTGTAAGTACCAGAAATTCATGATAAAGGATATGATGAAGGTCTCATATTCCTAAGGATTGTGACATGGCGATCACGCACTGATGGGGTATGAAATGGCGATCGTACTTTGGAATGTGGCATGATGACTCCACACCCTAAGGAATGTGACATGGCGATCACATCCCAATGGAGTATGACATGGCGATCATACTCTGGAATGTGGCAAGATGGACCTATCCCTAAGGAGTGTGATATGGCGATCACACCCCGATGGAGTATGACATGGCGATCGTACTCCGGGATATGTGTAACAAGTAAAGAAAGATAAAGGAAAGATATGTGTATTCTGCATAAAATACAAATACAAGTAAAGGTGTGTATAGATTTTATGTTTTCAATATATTGGTGCTATTATAAGTTAACATGTTTCAGTTATTATTCATAGTATAATTCATGAATTGATTTTGTACTGGCTTGCCCAAATTATAAGTGTATGAATAAAATGAACTTTGCTTTGGAAAGTATGTTTTCGAACTGTAAAATTAAACAGCTTGTATAACATGTTCACCTTTTTCATAATAAACCAAAGCAACTGGAGATAACAACGATGACATTATATATGACAGTGACTAAAGCCTACTGAGAATTTATAATTCTCACTCCTACGTTTATTGTCCGTGTTATCTCCAGATAGTTCAGAAGTTCCGAAGAAGGCCCTTCGAGGCAGAGTCGACTAGTAAGATTGAAGGTGGCCAAAGGTTGCTGCCAGACAAGGTCCGATTAAGTGACAGTAACAACTCTTAGATGAGGTATTATGACTTAAGCATAGTACCATACTTGAGAGGATGTTACATAAAGATTTGCATATTATCTTCTGCTTGCTACATTGAATGATTTATTTTTTGTTTTCGTATTGACTTTGTCATTATTCCTATTTTCCATGTTCTTTATGGTGTAAGATTATTGCCTATGCTTTTCATAATTGTAATGTTTAGGTCTGTTCTATTTTCAATAAGGCACTACTCACATTAATTCAAACTTCATGAGGAGGTTCAAAAATGAACTGTCTCATTTTTTAACTGTGACTGATCCAGTAAGGAACAATTTCACACTTACATATAAGTACATTACTCATTATTCTTTCATACATGAGGGAATAACTGAGTTAAGGACATTCCATAACTTGTGCGGTGATGCTTGGATTCTTTTCAACTATTTTGGACAATCCAAGTTCAAGATTAAGATTGAAGATGCAAATAGGAGAGAGATTGTGTATCCCATTAGGAAAAATTATAGGAACCCACAACAAGCTTTCTTTGAACCAAGCTGCTTAAAATCCCCTATTCCTACTGAAAGTTTAGTTTCAAGTTTTCCTTCCTTCTCTGTTGTATTGACTAGACCACAGAGTAATGGCAGCCAATTGGTACGAATACTTTGTCATTAACTGATAATTTGCATTGATGGGTTTTAGAATATAAGAATTTTTGTAATCCTGTTGTTGTATTTTGTTGAGTATTTGCAGCGTATTGGGTATAATGTTGCAAGTTATACCCGAAACATGGCACTTTCTACATGGATATTACATGGTCCAAGTGGTGTTCAGGTGAAGTTGAAAATTCTAACTAAAAACAGACCCATCAACCAGACCAAATTTGGTAGCGATTGGAAAGAGTTTTGCAAAATTCACAAGTTGAAGGAAGGTCATCGGTGTGTTTTTTCCGTAGTCACAAGAGATGCTAGGATTATAGATGTTTTGATCCACCCTTCATGAGAAACTGTTCATTTCTATGTTGCAAGGGCATGGAATACTTTTTGCTATTTACTTTCGAGTTCAGACATATTATGTTATGGTTTAGTAACTTTTTTTTTCTTTGGCCCGAAAATGCGTATAGTTCAGACGATATAGCTGATGCTATATATTTTTTGGGTTGTATTAGCTATGTCATATATGAATTGTAGCCCAAAAAAAAAGACCAAGTTATGTTATGGATAATATAAAATTGCATGATATACTCTTCTTCCTTTTTTTTGTTCGTTATTAGTTGTTTTATTAATAGGTATCTAGGTTGTGACCCAAAAAAAAAATTGCATGTACTTTAACAAAATTTTGCAAGATTAACAACATGTTGAAGCAATATTTTGGCTGGATTTATATGAACCGTGCATAGCATGGGTTCCCGACTAGTTATTAATTGCAATGATAGTAAGAACACAATCCATAATATGCAATATAATCTTATTATTGATGACATCGGGCTCGAAAGCCACTTCCATGTCAATGTTGAGGATAATCTGCACCATCTGGAAACACAAAAAAAAAAAAAATGAAAGAAAGAAAGAAAATAGGAGAGAAAAAAATCTCCTAATAAGGTAGTTTTCCCAAAGGAGTCTCACTTCATCCGAAAAGTCTTACAAACAAGGCGGGAGTACAGCAATATGTAAACTAACATAATAAGTCAGACGTAACACTATTAGAACATTTAGCAGCAAAGTGAAATATAGATAAGTCATAAGCAGTAAATAAGATAAATTAATATTCCCAACTATCTATTAGTGTCAAGCAAGATAAAAGTGCATAATAATAAATATAAGCAATAGAGCAGCAACATAAGCATAGCAATTATAATAGATAATAATAATTATAATAGATAATAGCAAGTATACTGCCAAATCCCTTTTTACTGCTTCCTAATTCCCTTCTGATTGCTGAAGTCTATAGGGTCTGCATCAAATATTTGGATCTGCGAAAGCTCTCATTGCTAAGGCGTTCCGTAGTCAGATCAGTTATTGCTAAGTCCTTATTTGCTATAAGGCAAGGCTCAAGGTGTTGTTTAATTCCTTCTACAAGACTTTGGTGACCACCAAGTCCTAATTTGCTACTAGGTGGGATCCAAGGTGTCACTTAGTAAAATACACGACTTGTCCACTACATGGTAGGGCCCACACACTCCTTTATTCATTTATTTCTTATAACAACCATATAATTCACACATAGTGCATAATTGAGCAATCCACATGCATTACAAGAACACATAGTACATAATGTGCCAAAAGATCTCATGTTCTTGCATAAAGGTGCACATAGTTCATATACCTTCACATCATGCTCAACATAAGATAATATCATGAGATTCCACAATTTCTTTATGAAAATACTAATCATATAGTTACAAACATTCATAAGTTCTTAAAACATGGATATTTACTAAGGCAACATAACATAATCCTTTTAAAATAGACATTCTCACATAACATAGTCAAGTCAAATGAATAATCCCTTTACTTATCCACATCCACATTTACTAAGTAAATCGGACATACATCCATGCCATGAAGAACACTTGCCTTAATTAAGAATACTAACACAAATCAAACAAAGGATAAAAATGAGTAAAAGTAATAATTTAAGTGAAAAACCCGTTAATAACACTTTAGGCAAGTAGTACAACCTTTTGAAAACCATTTCAAGTAAGGAAATAGCTAGTTTATATGAAATTTTTAATGGGATCTTAACCTTAATCTTCATGTTTAGAGTTTACTAGTGTGATTTTAAGTGTATAAAATCCAAAAATCCATAGTCCAAGATCTATAGTCAATGTCCATAGCAAAGGTAAGACCTTATTTGGTCTCAAATAGGTCCAAGTGAGTCTCAAAGACTCATTATGGTCCAAATATATAGTCCATATAAAGTCCATAAGCATAGAAATAGGTCCAATGGTCATACACTCCATAAGCAAAGGTTATGGTTCATTTTATTAAGTTTTTAAGTGTCTTTTAAAGTATTATTAAATCTTATCGGTCCCAAAAGGGACTATCATGCAAACAAAGCTAATTTAATCATGCTCAAAGATTTGAAAACACATAACCATGACAAATCAAATAAAATAAAAGAAGCACAAGGTTGAGAACCATACAAAGCCATTACTTGGCCATTTTGTTTCAAAACTTCTTAAACTTGAACACAAGACTCATCAAGTACAAATATATTAATTGAGGCATCAAACAAAGGTTATTAATCATTTAAATGAGTGAGATAAAAATGATTAAGCTGCTGCCCAAAACAAAGCAGCACCTAAAACATCCTTTAAAATGGAAAGTTTGGTTCCATAAACTTGTAAAATTCGCAAAAAGGCACATATCATAAAATTATGGTCATTAAGGCTACAAAATATCATATAATCACTCTTTATAACACAACATAACATGTTGGAAATAAGTTTGCAAAACATGGCAGAATTAGGAATATACTCATATCATATATTCTATGTACGTAAATTAAGGAAAATTAAAGAAACAAGCATGTATCTTTAGAATGTGAGTCCTAAAGCTTCACGAAGTGGAACTTCACCATTCAAAACACTAATCAACACTTTAAATACTTTAAACAAGAGAAATAAAATTATAGGAGTTGCTGTCCAAAGCAGGGCAGCCCATAAATTTAACTTTAAACACATGATTACTGCACCAAAAGCAAGTAAAACTATCATACAAACACATAGTATCAAGATATAGGTTTTATAACTTCAAAATAGCATTTTTACACACCTTAATCATATGAAAAACATGCTGGAAAGATGAATCCAAAACAGGACAGCATAAGAGTTTCAAATATTACAAGTTTCATGCATGATGACTCGAGCATTCCAAACTTTATTTCTTGTTGTACATAATTCTTGGATTTTGATAATTATGAACTAATGATTGGGTGAGTATCTTACTCCGATGTTTTGGAGAAGTAACATGTGTTATGTTGAAAAGATCATGTTTATGCATCTATTATAATTTTCATTTCTCTTATCGAGTTGTGTAACTCATTCCGCGCATTCTCCATGTTTTTTAGATTTTAGTATTAAGAAGGGTTCGGGTCCTTCTGCATGACAAAAGCTCTTGTATTCTGGTGAGTCCAACACATATCTATGTGGCCATTCTTGATAGTACACATATGCTGTGATACATTTGATATTTTGATATGTATAAACTTATCCTTCATTAGCTACAGGCGAAACTTTGCTCCCTAAACGCCGCTTTGATGTTATGATGCTAATGTATTTTTTTCTAATGGTGCATCTTGAGAATGCCCCTTTGAATATTGTGGTTGGATTATGTATGTTACATGAACGGTTGAACATGGGATTTTGTATATTCCAAGATGTCCTATTTTCAAGGAAAACTTTGTCAAGTTTTCTTTAAGGATCTCAGTTAGGCCTGATAAGTGGCTAGTCTATCTTATGTGTTGATGACTCAAAGCTGGGCCACGACAATGTGGAATATTCTTTTACCAATACTTAATTAATGCTTTCTGATTTGTTAATAAAAAGGAAAATTTAGAGTTTAATTGGTTTTAGAAAACTTTTTTCTTGTATTTTCTATTTTTGGTATTAATTATAAAACTGTCATCTTATTTTTATTGTGTTTCCTATTTTTAGAATTTTATAAAAAATATAAAAATAACAATTTATTATTTTCAATGTTTTCTTCATAAAATTCTAAAAGCAAGAAAATAAATGAAACCAAAAATAAGATTTTATAATCAATATTAAAAATAAGAAATAAAACCAAGAAACGTATTTTTGTTTAAAGTGATAGATTTGTTTTTTTATGTATAAAATTGTGAGAGATATTGCTCTCATAATTTTGAGAAATGAAGCATATGAGGTTGCTCTCCCTCCTAACAAATGCGCGTCTTGAAAGTAGAAATGTTCAAATTCAATCCAATCTAACCAAAACTATTAAAACAATTTATAATAAATCGAAAATTGATTAAAATAGTAAAAGTTTATATTGGATTGATTTTTGTTTTTAAAGATCATTTGGATTGAATCAGATTTTAGATTTGATTTTTAAAATTGATCATATTCAATCCACATTGATCAATATTATATAATATAATTTTTTATTATTAAATTATACTTTTACTTAAAATAATTTTAACTTATCATATAATTTTTTATATTTATGTGTCATTCATATTTAAATATTATTTTATATATATTTTATGAGGCATTTTTATTTTTTAATTTTATTTATTTATCTTATTAATTCAAATTACTTTTTATTTAGAGCACATCTATATAGTACGAACTGATTACATACAAATTTTAACAAGTGCAATGTCGCATTCAATAATTGCATTTCAATTAAATAAAATATATTTAATAATAAAAAAGAGCTCTTTATCAAAAAAAAAGCACGGAGGGGTTGGTGTACGAATTTGTATTCGGACTCGGGATCATTTCTCTTTTGTTTATAATATTCTAAACATAAATTTTTTGTTTTTTAGATATATTGTGGGGCTAGATGTCCAAGAAGATTGCAACTTTACAAGTCTAGGAACACCAGTTGAATATGCGATGAAAGCTAGAGAAATGCAGGCAGTAATATTATAATTTTTCATATTTTGAATATAAAAAATCTCTATCTTAATACTTTTAATTTGATTTTTTCTATTTTTGTCTTTTTTTAAGATTTGCATTAAATACCTACAATATCAAATTTAGGTTTCTGCATCCGTTTATTGACAATCTTTTTTATTTTTCTAAAATTCAAAATTTTTAATTTTCTCTTAATTTATGTCTTTTCAAAATATGTTTTTCAGTATAAAATCAAATATATTTTCAATCAATTAATTTCTATATGTTTGCAAAGATTTCTTATATGATATCATTAGTGTATTGATTAAAAAACAAAGAATAGGTTGTTTTTAAAAAAAAATTAATATATGCACAGCTGAAAAAAAAATTTATGAATTCATATTTTAATTATTTGTTGAATTTGTAGGGAAAAGAAAAAAAGAGGAGGAGCGTACATGAAACAATTATGTGCAAAAAAAAATATTTTAGTTCAATATGTGCTTCGTTTAGATACCCATCAATATTATATATATAGTAAATAGGAAATAAATACAACTTTTTAAAAAAAAAAATAAGCATAGTGCATAGTGCATAGTGCATAGGAAATAAAAAGTTCATGTTTTATAATAATTTTTTTAAAAAAATGAAACAAATACACTTTTAGTCATATGCATTAATTCTAACCATATTTATATGTATATTTAATAAAATTATCAAATATTTTTACTTTTAGTAACGTATAAATACATTTAATAAATGTAATTTTGCTATATTATTCATGCAATATTTTTTTATTTTTAAATATTTTATATCTTTATTTTGTAGGTATAACTTTAAAATTTTAACTTAATCTGATTTAATCATATCACAAGATATGCATATATTTTCTTTAAAATATTCATATAACTTATTACTTATTTTATAAAAGTGAGAATATCTAAATTTGTCCCAATGAAGGAAATTTCTAAATTTTAATTTAATTAATTCAAAGCTTTATATCTTTGTATATTATATCATTTCAACTAATTTATTATTTTATTGGGTATTCAAAATATTTATTGTTTTTAAAAAAAGATTATGTGGTTAATCAAATTATCAAATAAATTACCTTCATTGTTTTAACTTAATCTCATTAACAAAATTAATTTTATAACCATATTCGGGAGTGTCTTGTTCAATAAAATCAATGTCTTGATATTATTTAATTTAATTTATTAAAAAAATGTAGCTATATGTATTAATTTAAACTTGACAAAATCAAAATCTTGAGGACAATTAAAGTGATTTCAACTATTGTTTTAGATATATACTATATAACATTTTGTAATACTTTAATATAGTTATATTATATATTGGTTCAATATATGTTAAATTAAACTTAATAAACAAAATATCAATAATTTGTCTTGATCAATTTCAAAATTCTTAGGGCAAATAATTGTGCATAACTGTTGGATAATCATAATATATATAAATATTATTGTTACAATTTAAAATAGTTGTGGTAATTATCATCCAAATTATGACTAATGTATTTATGTTAAATTTGACCTAATAAAGGTAATATCAAAATTTTATTTTAATTAATTTCAAAATCTTTATATCTTTATATGTCACATTATTTCAACTAATTCATTGTTTTATTGGTATTCAATTGTTTTTGAAAAATTATATAGTTATTCAAATTGTCAAATAGATTACCTATAATTTTAAAAAAAAATATTAAACTCATTAACAAAATTCATCTTATTGCCATATGGTGTATGTTTCGAGAAAAAGGGAAGAGTTATGTAACAAAAATCTCTCTTAAGGGAGGAGTGTCTAATTTATTTATTTTTTTTATTTTGCAATAACTAATAACAAATATGTATAAAGATAAATATGTTCAAAAATTAAATTATAAAAAATAATTTAACATCTTATAAAATAAAATATTAAACAAATTTAAATAATTGTAAATCAAATAATAATTTTAAAAATTGTTTTCCTGTACAGCACATGGATACCATCTAGTTCTATCAAAAAATGTAATCCCTAATAGGAGCTTGTGCCCATACTTTGCTAACCCATATTAGCTTCTCGAAAAACATGGTGTAGCTCCACATTCCGATTCTCTTCCAGCTATAACATCCTGATTTAACTATGACTGTAAATAATACTATTAAAGATTATTAGTGATAAGAAAAGAGAAGAAGAAAAATATATATCTGAGAGAGGAGGTGAAAATTTGAAGAGTCGTGTGGGTAGTATGTTAATTATGTAAGTTTTATATCATGTCATGTGTATATAAGTTCTATATCATGTCACTACCATACATGTTAAATAAATATTTATATTCTATGACATAATATATTATATATTATATTTTATGGTTAGAAATTTGGCCACCTAGTTAGTTGGTGAGTTGAGTGGTTTTAGAATCCAACCACATAGTTAGAAATTAAGGAGAAACATAAGCCACATAAACTACCTAACCACTTTACATCAACTAATCATAAAATTTCACTAAAAATAACACAAAACTCTTATTTTTCCCTTATCAATTGCAACCCTTCCTTCTTCTTCCTCCTTCCATTTTCTTCCTCACTCATCCATTCTTGTATCCTTATACACCTTTCAAAGACCTATACCTATCCTAATCACTATTACTCTCATAAAACACAAGATTCAATCCAAAATCAACCAACTACAATTTCGGCCAAGGCAAGATATAACACTCTCCCGAGTACGGTATTATGCTTAAGTTATAATACCTCACCTAGGAGTTGTTACTGTCACTTAATCGGACCTTGTCTAGCAGTAACCTTCGGCCACCGTCGATCTTATTAGTCAACTCCGCCTTGGAGGACCTTCTTCGGGACTTCTGAACTATTTAGAGATAACACGGAAATAAATATGGGGGTGAGAATTATAAATTCTCAGTAGGATTCATTAAACTAACATATGCTATGTCATCGTGGTCATCTTCAGTTTGCTTCGGTTTATTATGAAAAGGTGAACATGCTATACAAACTGTTTAATTTTATAGTTCAAAAATATACTATCCGAAGTAAAGTTCATTTTACTCATACACTTGGCAATTTGGGAGAGCCCATACGAAACAAATTTCATGAATTATATTAGGAATAGTAACTGAAATATAATAAAATATAATAGCATCAATATATTGGGGACATAACATCTGCACATAACTTTACTCGTACTTAAATTCATGCATATACATAAAGTTTACTTTTCTTTCTTTTGCTTCCTTTTCATCATAAAATCTTTACATGCCATATCCCAGAGTATGACCGCCGTGTCATACCCCATCAGAGCGTGATCGCCATGTCACTTTCCTTAGGAATATGGGAACTTCATTCGGTACTTACACTAGCTGGATCATGCCACGCCTCATGTAAGTCCTAGCCCTTATACTCACACTAGCTGGGTCGATGTCATGCCTCATGTGAGCGGGGTGCTTGCATATGCTTTAATCTTTAGTCTTGAGTCTTTAGTCTTTAGCCTTTATTGCCCTTGGGTAACCTGGCCTTGGAGTGAGCTCGTCAGCTCGACTCGTGACCATCGTAACACCGACTCACCCGCAAGGGGACCCACGTGCCTCTACGTCGGAGGGACTCAGTTAACTATTTGCCTCCAACATAGAGGGACCCAAAAGTTTTAGCTGCCTTCACATAGAGGGATTCAAAGTGCAACTGCCTCCAAGTGAAGGGACCCACATCTTTTCTTATTTAACTACCTTCACATGGAGGGATCTCATAACTGCCTCCAGATGAAGGGACCCACATTCAATATATTCATATCATACTTAAATCATCCTTGCATATATGAATCTTATGAGCATAACACATAAATGTTTATCACATTTATATAATTCACATATTTCTGCTGGAATTTCGGCAGCATAACGGATCAAGTCCGCTTCCCTGTGAATAGTGCCAATATACCAGAACATCAATTTATCACAAAGGTCACAACATTACATACATATTTCAACATGGAATTCATAATAACAATAATCTCATTAAGGCAAGATTTCTACCTCAGCATAGTTAACCAACCCGATTTTTATAATTCAAGCTATAATTGCTATTTAACTCATTTGGATCTCAATTTTGGATATGTTGTAGTCTTATGTGTCTAGTTTCTAACCCTTTTAGTCCCATCTCATTTTGATATCTATAGCTTGAGATATTTATGTTTTATCCTGGCCTGCCCAGTGGCTGGTAAGAATCAGACACCTAAAAGTAAAAATCCACTATAAATTGAAAACTGTTTCAAATCATACAAAATTGGTCTCATATTAAAGCTAAAAGAACAAAGTTTCATATACAAAAAGTTTCATTACATTTGACTTAGTAGGACTCGATTTATAAGCCCCAAAAACTGACCTTCCTGAACTACCCTGTTCTGGCCTGGTTTGGACATGGGGCAAATTTCTTGGATCACTGGGAGCAAACGGGACCTTGTTTAATTCTGAAATTTTTATGAGACATTCTCCTATGTGTAAGCTTTCTAACAAAGTTAGCTTGTTCATTTTCAAGCAGTATAGGGTGAGTTCTACCCTGAACAACCCAGTCTGCCCAGAGTCAGAGCCAAAAACCTAGGTCGAAATTCAAAAACTCATATCTCTCTCAATACTAATCCAAAAGCCTTATATGATATATGTATGGAAAGCTCTAGATGTCTAGTTTCATATAAAAATAGTTCCATCAAATTTAATCGGCTATAGGCGGAGCCGTACACTCCGCCGTACGGACTGTCGAGGGTTTCTAGGTTTCCAGCTTCTCATCTCTTCATCCTTTCACCTTTTCTTACCTCCTAAACGAATTTAACACCAACAACAGCCAATAAACCAGCCAAATAACATCATAATCATTCAATTGTCTCATCAAGAATTGAGTAAATGGAGTCACCAACAACCACCCATAATCAGAATAACAAGACAATAATTGGAATCCTACCCTTATTTTGAAGCAACAACCAGCAAATCTTGAGTTCTAGGGATGCAAGAAGCTTGAGGGAGGCTGAAAGTGGAAGAAGGAGATGAAGAAGATGAAGAAAAGAGGAGGGGAAGGCTGCTGGAAGAGGGAGCTCGAAAATTGGGTGGAGAAAAAAGGAGAAAAATCTGATTTAATGATAAGATGGTTAGCTTCTTGCAAGGTGATTGGTGGGAGCACAAAAGGCTGAAATTCAGCCAAGCCTCCTCCCTTCTTGTGGCCTTATTTGCGCCACTTTTAGGGGTTAAGTGGCTGAGAACACTTAAAGTAGGGTTAATGAGTTGAAATTCTATTGGTTCGGTTCCGACAGTTTAAAATACCGAAATTCTACCGATTTCCCTTAAATCGATAAAATGGTTTTGAGGTTTACTATGTTTCTATTGTAATTGTTTCCAATTCAAATCTCTCTAATTAACATCTCATTAACTCCTAATTAACCTTTAATTAATTTCTAATTAATCGTAAAGATTCAATAAAATCGAATAAATCGATTAACAGTGTAAATTAAAAGTTTCACAAATTTTAGGGCCTTTTTGTTTTCTGTTTTTCATGGCTAATGGCGTTTTTGTAATTATAGATAAGTCTAGGGGCATCCCATATCATTTCACATATGGATACCCCTATGGCTCAATCAGCTGAGGTTTAGGTTTCTACATTTTCGCTACGCGATTCTGCTTCGTTTAAAAGCTTATTTTACTAATCCTATTAATATAGGGACCTAAATGTCATTTTCTAAAATGTTCAGGGGCAAGGCTGTAAATAAAATATAAGGACCTAAAGGTCATTTTCTAAAAAGTTCAGGGGTAAGATTGTGAATAATAAAAGTTTATTTTTATTATTTCCTATTACGTTATATAGGGATGTTACACAAGAACTAGAAGGAGTGACCATATTTTGGGTAGATTGAAGGTGAGTAGAGGTTCAAGGAACCAAGCTATGAAATTACAAATATTGGAAGTAAGGTAGGAAATCCTATGACTTACATTACCCTTATATGTGTGTTTATGTTCACTCATGGCAAAGGTCCATTAGTCTTCTTGATATTAATATCTAAGTTAGAAATTGATGATATTTATCCTTGTGTTTTCATGTTCTAAAGTTTTGAGATTTAGTTATTGGTAAGTTGTTATTGTAATAGCCAAAGGAAGACTAGGGGCAGAATTGCTCCAGGGTGTAAATCTAGGCAATCTATAGCTTGACTCCCATAACTGAAGTTAGGAAACTCAAAATGAATTGAAACTAATTTTATTGGAAAGTTAAAACATAGGAGAATAACCCTAGAAAATTCTGTGATCAGATTTCCTTTGTAAAGGTCCTAGTAATTATGTAAAGTGATTGTTACCTTATTAATAACCAAAATAGGACAAGTGTTCCAAGTTCCAAGTAAAGTGACTATTGCCCTATTAGTAACCAAACAAGACCAGTGTTCCAAGTCCGAGTTCAACGATAATTCATACCATAATTTCAAAGAAATTTACTTCAAAATTTGAGGTGTTCCAGGTTCCATTCACTTGTTTCAAGTTTTTAAGTTCCAAGTTCCAAGTTTGAACCTAAATTGACCTAAAATTGGATTTTGGTGAATTTTCTAAAGTTGGAACAAATTCTAGGTTTTATGTGATTTATGTTTCCAATTGAGTTATCTTTGAAACAATTTATATTCCCTCAATTCCTACTTGAAACTTGAAGGATGAGATTCCAATGTACATGATGATATGGCTATGTTCTCTCAATAAAGAAAGGCAAATGAGCATATGAATTAAGAAAGTATGTAAACAGATAAAATGAGATCTTTTTAATTGGAGCCAGTTATAAGATCCTTTCACTCGAAGGTAGTTATAATAAAACTATGAGATCCTTCTACATCGGAGACATGCAGCCAAAATGAGATCCCTCCAATTTAGAGGTACATAAATCCCTTTGTCAATTAGTACTATGTAACGACGATCACAAAATCAGCTCATTTCCCGTATCAGTCTATCCAAGGGTAGTAAAAGTTAAAGGCATATACTAAGTAAGAAAGTAAATGAAAAAGTGCATTAAGTCATGCATTCATGAGTATATAGCTTATTGCTTGTATTTAATAGTATAAGCTATCAAGACAAAGTAGCACTATCAGTTGTATGATTATTGCCATGCTTGAACTGAGTGTATTAGTTAAAATTAACCTGTTTCAGAAGAATATGTTTTCTAGAACTTAATAAATAAACATTTATCCTTCTGTATGAAATCACACTTTTCTTAACAAACTGAAGCAATTGAGACGATGATAATGAAATTGATTGTCTGATAGTCTAGGACGCCTATTGAGAATGTAAAATTCTCACTTCTATGTGTGTTCCCATGTCATCTCCAAATAGCTTGGGAGATTCTCGTATGACCATCCTGGAAGCATTTGACTGAGACTGGATTGGTTGTCAAAGGTTGCTGTCAAATACTTACATAGCTAAACAACTATTTCGCTAGTTAAAGCTCTTAGTAGAGCTACTTATATAATTTGAAGGATTACTGTTGTGATGTAAATATTAGTGTGTATATAAGGGTATTTATATTTTCCCTATATCAAGCAAGGTTCACTAATTTACTAGTAATAACTCCTAAGTGTGATACTATGACTTACGCATGGTGTTGTACTTAAGAGGGTGTTACATCTACAGTCTCCTAATGGCCATAATTAATGAATAGCTACTAAGAGGTACAGGAAGACCATAGGTTACAAACTGGATAACATGATCAAAATTAGATTGTAAGACTACATTTCTATAGCCCAAATTATGACTAATGAGCAAAACCAAGAAAGCACCCCATAGTTCTGCCATGGTAATAGAGTAGCTCTCCAAATTTATGCTCCAGGCAGCCTTATAGATTCCTTCATGGTCGCGCATAATGCCCCCGCACGCAACAGTTCTAATCTCTTCCAGTAATGATCTATCTATGTTCACCTTTACCCAATGCCGAGGGGAAGGATTCCAAGCAATATGTTTGATTAATATTGAAAGGTTAGCATCCTTGGCTTTTCTTATGAGATTCAAGTTCTTATCATGGTCCTTAGCTAGCACCATAACCCTGCAAGCTAGAAAGGAGTAGGCATTAGTTTGATTTTCAAATACAAAAAGGTTCCTACAATACCGTAAAAGATTACAGGCAATAGTAAAATTTAAGGGCCAATCCATCCCATGAAGAGTTTGAGTTTCATCCAAAAGATTCTCTTCCAACCAATTCTTTATTTGCTGCTAGAAGAAAGAATTCTTGATGAAGCTATGCCCAATACTTAACCACATCTCTTTGGCTTTGAAATTGTCCCTAGCTAAGAGTGTGAAGTATTGTTTTAGGATAAATACCACAAATAGGACTAAGATGGTTTGCAGCCAATCTTCTTCTAAACCAAGCATTATTAGTTAAGAAGGCTTAGTTCATAACTAACCACATAAAACCTTTTAATCTTTGTAGAGTTCTAATTCTCCACATATTTTAAAAAGATGAGCACTGGGTAAAACCTCCATTTCAATAATGCTTCTATTTGCTGACTTAAGTGAGAAATCACCATTGGTTTCAAGAACCCAAGCAAGCTTATCATCTCTTGCACCTGGAGAGGGAGCCTTAATAGGAAACACGATTTCTAAGCAATTCAAGGCAACACACTGCCCAATTTATCCCAGTCCCCTACCCCACCTTCCTTCATATAATCAACCACCTTATGGTTAAGCGTCTCTCCTTCAAGATCCATGGTCAGATCCCTAAGTTTGTTTGCTCCCGGGATCCAATGGTTAGTCTAGATATTAACCATTTGACCGTTTCCCAATCTCTAGATAAGATTTAACTTAGTCCACACATTAACCTTATGCCAAACATTTGATGTTCTAGCCTTCCTGGTAACCATTGGCAAAATAGCATTAGTACAACCATATTTACTTCTAAAACCTTTACCCTAAGAGAATCAGGTTTATTAATTAAGCCCTATACCAACTTCATCATGCATGCTGGGTTCACATTTTTTTATTTTTGAAAACTGAGCCCCCCTTTCTTTCTTGAGTCTACAAATTTTATTCCAATTAATAAGATGAATTTTCCTTCTAGATTCAAACAAACCCCAAATGAAATGCCTACAAATCCTATCTATCTTAGCACAAGTACTATTAGGAAGTCTCATGGTTTTCATAACGTAACTAGGCAAAGTGGCAAAAGTAGATTTAGCAAGAGTTGCTCTACCTGCTAAGGAAAAAAATGGCTTTTCCAGTAGTTCATTCCTTGGGACATTCTATCAATGAATGATATACTAACAATTAGAAAATTTGCATCTATCATGCAAAAGAGGGATCCCAAGTACCTCCCTAAATTACTTGTTCGATGAAAACCCAGCTAGTTACTAAGTTCCAATTGACATTTATAAGAGATATTATTAGAGAAGAAAATACTCTGTTGACTAATTTTTTTAGTTTTAACTACTCAAAATAGCTCTAAAAACCCCAAAGTAACCTTAACTTACTCTTTAAGATATTTTTTTAACCTAATTAAACCGATCCCACGCTAAAAATTGGATAAAATAGAATTGAATTTAAAATTTAATCTAAACTAATCAAATCCAAATTACTACAAATTATATTGTTTAAATCAATTGAATATTTTTCTTGAAACATATCCAAACGCCCCGCATTCTGGGAGTTTGACTTATGTTATTCTCCTTGTTGGAGAGAGCAGCCTGCCAGTCCTCCAACGGCTTGATGGTAATGTTTGAAAGTAATAGATTTCGGAATAAATTTTAAGGATATCTAAAGGAAGATATTAATACCGAATTCACGTAACATTGCCGGCATGCAGGAGTTTCATTCCATGCAAATTTATTGCTAGAAAGATTCTGATTTTCTTTTAACTAACAAAAAGATTCCGAAATTTCTCCTAACTAAACACGTTTCCGTTACACTCGAGACACTACTCTCTTCCTCACCTACCCGAAAATGCGAGAACCCTAAATTCACCAATCTCCCAAAATTCAACCCAATTACCACGAGCAATTCTCCTCCGATGAACGACGCCGTATCGGAGCCCAGTCCCTCCGATCTCGGCACGCCGAAGCGCCGAGAAGGAGGGCAAGAAGAGCAAGGTCACAGTGCGGGCGAGAACGCCAAGAAGAAGATGAAGTCCAGTGGAACAGTTACTCCCCGAAAAAAAGGTTCCAAGGTAATTATAATTGTTGCTTATTATCTTTAATTCTGTTAGTGAATTATGCCTGCATTGCGTTGAATTAGAGTAATTTAGTGCTCAGTGCAATATTTGCCATTGACCTGGTGCCGAAATTTGAGTATTTGTTACTGCATTGAATTTGAGACCCGAAAGAGAATGCGAAAATTGAGGGTTTTGAATTTCCTTATGTATGTTGTTTACTTAAGCAGAGTAGCACGCCGAAGAAGAATGTGTTGGCCACTGGGCTTAAGGGGACAGCCTCCCCAGATTCAGCTCGGAAGATTGATTTGCGGTTGGAGGCGAAATTGTCAGCGGAGGTAAGTGTGCTGCCTGGTTATCTCTTGGGCGGATTGCTGTATTGGAGTTTTGTTTCATACATATCTCTTTTATGACTCTATGACTTTTGATGGAATTTGATTTTGTTCTGAGCTGTGTGGAATAGCAATGTGGTCTTGCTATGAATGTGGTCGTTACGTGTGTGCATGTGTGTGTGTGTGTGTGTGTGTGTGTGTGTGTTAAGACATCCTATACCAAACTTTTATTGTGACGATGATTCTGGGACTTTGGTTTCTTTGCTGCCCAAATGTGATTGGACGTGACATACTTTGATGCACTTTATATCCCTTTTTGAATCAGGAGAATTCAAGGATGTTTGCAGGGCGGCAAATACATCCATTTTTTTCTTCATGGAAAGTGGGGAAGAAATCTCAGGAGCCAGTTAATACAGAGCCTAGTTTATGCACAGCTAAGACAGAGGATGGAAGAATTACGTACGGTCCTATTCATGTTTTTGAAAATTGTCAGGTATGGTAGTGGTAGTTGTGTTGGTGATTTGATATTGGTCAAGTATGGTCAAAGTTAGGTTAGTACTTACTCTCTTGGCTTTAAATTCTGCAATTTCTTCTAATTTGAGTTAGGCATAAAATTTGTCAATGCAGGATGATACCTCAAACCTTGACTGGAATAACTGGACATTTTTGGGGAAGACTGCCATTGCGAATTGCAGTTCAGAAAGTTTGAAATCATCTGTTTTGGAGGGTTCTGTTGAACCCTTAAATTTTGATAGCCTTCTTAGTGCTATAGATCTGTCCTGTGCGTTAATTTCTCAGAATGCTATGTCTTGTTCAGATCGTCAGCTTTCTGTTCTGCCAGACAATCTGCAAGAAATATTGCTAGCAAACTCAGCCGTTTTAGCTAATGAGCAAACAATATGCGCTCCAAAGGCAGATGATGCCAAAGTGGTATATAATTTATTCTATAATCTAATTAACGCCTCCTGTCCCTAGTAACCTGCCCCCTTTACATGGCTGTAAGTAATCAGTGGAAGCTAGTTTAGAGGGGGAAATATAATCTTGCCTTCATTTCAATCACTTGTAACTATTGCCAAAAATTATTGTCAGGACTTGGAGGTTGATGAAGTCAGTACTTTTTCTGGGCAACTAGGCTGTTTCAGAGAGTCAGACACTGAGCCCCTGAATAGATTTCTCCAAGGAAGGTTAACATGCGCGTGACCCTCACTTTCCCTTTGTATTGTAGATGCTGCTCGCTACCTTGTGCACCTTGTGCTGAATATGTTGCTATTGTTCCCTTCTGTTCATTTTTCTTTCCACGAACGCAATAGACACCAATCTGTTGTTTGAAGCTCAATTATGAGACCCTCACGTCTAGGAAAGATATATGTCCTAACTGATTGGTTTATATGTGATTTTTTTTTTTTTTTTGGCTGAAAGCAAGGTCAGCATGGGATCATTTTGTAGTTTCTTCATCTTGGTAGACATGGTTTAGTAATTTTAGCAATTTATTTTTGCTGCCTTTTGTCCACTTTCTCTCTCTTTATCTACTTTAGCATCGTCTGGTGTACTATGTTTACCTGAGTAGTTTAGCAGTGGAAGTTTTGATCATTTGTAAGAAAATGACTGTATTTCCGTTACTTCTGATCCTAATGAGATTCACAGTATCTAGGACATTGTGACTTCTTTTTTTCTGTACCATATGCTTTTGCCTTGGCTAGCTAATTTATTTGCTGATATTGAGTTAAAACCCTTTTATCCCACATTGCAGTATGAGGTCTTACTACCATAGTTGTGAAGGTAAGGCTGAGGGAAACTTATGGACTCACAAGTACAAGCCAACAAAGGCCATTCAGGTCAGAGATTTCTGGTTCATACCCTTTTTTCCTTAAAAAAAAATTAATTCAACTTTCATGTTTTAACTCTCAATGTTCTTAAATCATGCTTTTCTTGTTCCATCTCTTGTTTAGGTGTGCGGTAATGATGAATCTGTAAATTTCTTGCGTGAATGGTTACATCTTTGGCATGAAAGACGTTATCAAAGCAGAAAGGATTCCTCTAATAGGGATCAAAGTGACATGCAAGACTATGGTGATGATTATAATGGCTCTGATAGTGACTATGATTTGGAAGATATTAAGGAGGACAAATCCCTGCAGAACGTTCTTTTAATTACAGGACCAGTTGGGGTGCGTGGAAATATAGTTTAATGGGTGAAAATCTAGTGGATGGAGAATGAAAATGAATTTGATTCTTAACAAATTAGAGTCTAGCTAACATAGCATTCTTGGTTCCAACAAGTGTGTGGGTTTTAATGACCCAATTGTAAATCATGCCACACATGAATTCTATTATTTTCATAGTGCTTATGCTCATGCACATTAATTTCTTTTTGGCATATTGAATGCTAGATAACAAAGTTATATTTAGTCTTGTACTATTTCTCTTACTACTGGTGTGTAGGTTATTAATGATCACGATTCTTTTCCCCTCTAAGGATCATTTGATTATTGCCTCAGTTTCTATTTTCTGTTTTTGCCTCTATAGAACTTCTGTTTCTATTGTACTTGCAAATAATTCGCTATTGGCTACCTCTGTCTGTGTAACTACGTATGATAATAAAATATTCTAAAAAATTCTGCATTTTAATCGGGTTTCTACTGATAATAGTAAGGAATAATTGTCTTTCTTTTTATTTTGACTTTGATTAAAGGAATGTGTACTAAACTTTCCCACATGTGGCTTCCATAACTTATAACACAGTTGCAACTCTATTCCCGTTATTGATTTTGAGACCTCTATAGATGTCTAGTCCTGCAAACTTCATACACTATATGTCTAGTCCTGGGTATAAGAAGGGCATGTTAGGTCCCACATTACTTAAGGGTATAGCCAAAATAATCTTTATAAATGCTTAAGCATCCCTTTCCCCTTGACCTAACTTTTGGGTAAAGTTAGGCCCGCAATCTTAAGACATATAATCAAGAAAAAATCGTTAAGTCTTTAGGTTTATAATGACAGTAGTAGGGAATGATTGCCATTGTTTTTCTTGGACTTCTGATTAAAGGTATGTCTATAGAATCTAAAATGTCCCATTTGTGCCTTCTAAAAGTTTCTTGGCATAGATTAATCTAGCATAGTTGCAGAGAATTATCATTATTTATGTGTTGCCAGATTCAATATTTTCGATAAACACTTCTTGTTGATATTGGTGTCTAAAGTATCAGTCTGTCATATTGCAGAGCGGCAAGTCTGCAGCTGTCTATGCTTGTGCCCAAGAGCAAGGGTTTGAAGTTTTAGAGGTATACTATTCACTATAAATATATTTGGCCCTGTATGATTTTCAACTGGTTTACTTTTGTAATGATGATATTCATTGATTTCATGCATCCTGCAAATGTCCACCTTTGATTTTTGAACAGCATTGCTGAAGATCAAGCATAGAAACCAATTAACCAGATTGGGATGTATTCTAATGTTTTGTTAAGCTTTCCTTCTTTACTGAAGTTTAGTTATGCATGCTATTTCATACCCAATATGAAGAATGATAGTCTAAAGGCTGTTGCATTATGTTACAGTAAAAATCATTTTTTCTTTTCATAGAAAAAGAAATATTATTAGATAGGAAGGGGAGAGACTGCGAGAGAGTACAAAAGAGGATAAGGTATCTAGCAAAAGAAATCACAAAGCTGAATGAAAACAAAGAATAAAAACCTCCATTGGAAACCCATAAACAAAAACAACCACAATCCAGAATAAAACAGAAAATGAAGCCTCCACAATTGCACAATTGCCACAAAAATCTCCTAGGAAACTCCCTTCACAAAATCTCCTGCAGCAAAAGCGAAAAAATCCTACTAAAATGAACAGCAAAACAACAGATCATTTGCCTTCAACAAAGAAGAGTAGAAGTCAACTACAGAGCTTCCAAACACCTTTCTGATTTCTTTAAGCCCTCCATAAATTACTATTGTTGGTGATCTTTGAAGTTCCTTTTCAACCTTCTTCTTTTATAGGTGTTAGATGCCTCTGACTTTGATAGAAAGAGAAAGAAAGTGTGTGAAAGTGAGAGAAAAACGAGAATCTGAAACTGTAATGTACACTCTATTATTGAAATGAAGCTCTGTTACAAGCTAAATCCATGAGCTGTTAACCACAGCTGTGTAACTATAGCAGACCCTAACACACAACTTCAGAATACAGCTAACTCTGTAGCCGAACTGCCATGTAGACTGAGAGTCTGTTAATTAGCTCTCTATCATGCCCCCCTAATTCAGAGGGGGACGGGTGACTTCCGGTGATTGTTGATTGAATTCTCTACTTGAGTTCCCTTACATGCCGCCCCTCCCTGGGGGCCACGTGGTGGGTGCCAAAAACAATGTAGAATGGGTTGTTGCTGGGATTGTGGCTGCTGTGACAGTAGGTGATTAAGATCCTTGACTTGGAGCTTTTCTTATTTCTGAGCATAATGAACCGAGAGCCTAACAAGGCCACAGTGAGTACATCTGCAAGCTGGTCTACCATGGAAATGTGAGTGACCTAAAGTCTGTTTTGGTGAACTCATTCTTTGACAAAGAAAAGATTGAACTTCATATGCTTTGTGCTTAAAATGTCATTGTACACCATTGATATGGTAGAAGGCTGTTAGGAATCCACACATTATTAGTACATGGAAGAAAGGGTGAATGAGAAAATAGACTTAGAGAGAATTAGAGAGTAGTGGGGGATGCACATTTGTGACCAACTCTGTTGAGTTGGCATGGGGAGTGAGGTGAGAGGCTATATGTATGAAAAAAGGGAGTGTGAAGAGGTTTTAGCCAAGAATTGGACTAGGCATTTGGGAGAGGCTAAGCTATTATAGTACTCAAGAACTTCCTTTTCAATTTCATGCTGACCTTGTATTTTCTTCTTCTTCCTCAAATGAGCCACATTGGTTCATCTTGAGGGTGTTAATAATACATTCAGTTTCTTCTATTTTCTGCTTCCTATTTGTGGTGTCTATCAATTGGCATCAAAGCCTCATTCTTAGGGGCTGTGGGGGCCTATTGCTGAAGCTGCCATGAAGGCTAGGATAGAGAATCTAGAGAGGAAGATGGCTGAGGTTGAGCGGCTTTTGAAGGGAAAGAACCGGACTCAAGCTCAACAAAGATCTCCTCTGCGGCGAGAGTACTGGAGGGTGGAGGACTGCTAGCGATGGAAGGAGTGCTGGTCACGAGTTTCGCTAGTGCAACCTTCCTAGCATCACGACTCCGTTTCTCGTCACAGGGAGTGTCGCAACCCCTATTCTCACCATAGGGAGGAGTGATATTCACCACCTTACGCGAGGAGGGAAAGGAGTGGAGCACTCTCAGGTGGTGGTCAACCATTGCAGAAGCCACTGGACTCGAGACGCTGCGAAGGTCGTGCCGGAGCTGTGGGCGAAGATGGAGGCGGTCAAAGGTCGCCCCAACTACTTCATGGAAGCATCTTGAAGACCACCGCCGAAACCACCAAACTTAGACCCCTGGTTGGTGGCCGACAAACCACCTTTGGTGGAGAACGATGTTGAAACGTAGAAGGAGTTACATGGCGCTGTTTGAAGATGGTCGCCAAAACCACCTGACCCGGACTCGTGCTGCGGCCGGCAAGCCACTTCTGGCGGCGAACGAAGCTGTGGCATAGAGGAAGAGGGAGGCAGACATACTTGCAACGGCATGAAAGTGCAGAAGAAGAAAGGAGGGGCAAAATGGGAATTAGCATTGGGGAGTCCAATTTCCAACCTAATGGGCCAGCCCCAAAATGATGAATACTTAAGGGTGTTAATAAGCAAGGCAGAAGAAGAAACATAGCTGAGTTTCTTTTTGCAGCTAATGGGCCATACCCACTCCAACCAGGTACAGATAAAAGTTATATTCAAAGAATTCATGGGTAAAGTTTGTGATGCAACGGATAAAAGCAATTGCCGTTGAGCCCAATAATAGATTCGACCGACAGTGCAATGAAATTGTGCAAATTAGATACTGTTGAACTGGTGGGATCTTCCAGACATGATGCTGCAGGGGTATGATCAATAGCTTTTCATCTTTGTGGACAAACCTTATTTGCAGGACTTGTGGATAGGTTGAAGGTGTATTCATGGGAACTTGTAATATGTCTTGATACTGTTGACATAGGATGGACAATATTCGGTAACCTATGCATTCATGATGAGAAACTTAGGGGCTGCTCATCTCACCAACATTCTGTTGGAATCAGGTAAGCAAATATATTGCTAACCAAGGAGGATGAGGTACTCGGATCCAGAAACCAGGGTTTGATTATACTCCTATGATTCTAATTATTGCCAAGACAATACGTGATGCAAAGGGGACAACAAGTAACCAGCGGCTGGGAAGAGTCAATAATGCTGAATACCTTCATATGAGGCCATATCTTGAGACTTATGCAGATGAGGTTGCCAGGGAAATTGCTGTTAAGTTACAGGGTTCTTGGATTTGATCATTGGAAACTACTGCAATGGGAATCTTGTTGCATCTTTATTGGCATATAAAATGGGACATACACAGTGCACAATCATGTATGCACCGAAGATGACAAAATATTCAGGTTCAGAGATACATTGGAAGAAATTTGATGCTAAATATCATTTCTCAAGTCAGTGCACTGTTGGCCTAATAGCTATGAATAATGCTGATTTCATCATCACTGTCATGATGTTTGGAGGTCAATATGTTATTATGTTGATGGCTGTCTTCTCAATATATATTGGTCTGGTCTATAATGAGTTCTTTTCTGTTCCATTCGAGCCCTTTGGCCCTTTAGCATATGCATGTTGTGATCTTTCTTGCTGGGATGCTACTACAGTGCTTGGCCTTATAAAGATGATATTTGTCAACAGACTATTTGGCTACCTATCTGTTCTCATTATTGTGAAGTGGCACACTAGTTATCAAGCTGAGGCTGGACTAACAGCAACCATTAGTTGTCCACATAAGCAAAGGATGCCTGACCAAGCATTTGGTGATATTCAAGAGCAATTTCCTACATTACAACTTGAGGACAAGGTGGAAGTTGAAGGGAGGAGTATTTCTGAGCCATTTGCCTCAAATTTGAAGGTTTGGGTGCTGGAATTCATTGAAACAAGGAAAGATGTTTGGCATGCATAGGCAAGTGAAGTCATCACCTTACTCAAATGCATTCCTAAACCTGTTTCTCCTGCCACATTTAACCAACAACAGCCAGATGGTATAGTAGATGCATGGGAGTTAAAAGTTGAGCTTGTTGAAGTCTTAGTTTCTAGCCAAGACTAGGAAGGGAAGCAGGAAGTCCACGTTAGATGGGAGATCCTCGCAGCTTTTGACGACTCGTGGGCAGTTTGTGTTAGCTCATCTCTAACAAGGCTGAATGATGTTGTTGGAGCAAAATTTATGAAGAAGTCTCTAAAAGAAGCTGTGGCTAAGACAGTTATTCAATGTATAGGTTGCACTAATGGTGATAAAAAATTTTCGACATTTTGCAAGTGTTATGTAGGGGTGGCTCCTTTACATGTTCCTTGGAGCAATCTTACAATTGTGGCTTCGGTAATAGCTGTGAATCAAAAATTTAATGTCTCTTTGGTTGTTATCTTGGCTGAATCTAGTGGTAGAAGTTGGAACAAATCTATGGGACCATGGGGGACATTACTACATTGCAAGCATTTTCCTACCTTTTCAAGATTTGGGACCCAGGGTATCTTCAGCAATATTGTATTGATTTTTCAAATCACCTTGAGGACAAGGTGATTCTTTAGGGGGGAGTATTGTTAGGAAGCCTCACATTATTGGAGTGCACATTATTAGAGTACATGGAAGAAAGGGCAAATGAGGAAATAGACTTAGAGAGAATTAGAGAGTAGTGGGGGTGCACATTTGTAACCAACTCTATTGAGTTGGCATAGGGAGTGAGGTGGAGGCTATATGTATGAAAAAGGGGAGTGTGAAGACGTTTTAGCCAAGAATTGGACTAGACATTTGGGAAAGGCTAAGCTGCTATAGTGCTCAGGAACTTCCTTTTCAGTTTCATGCTGATCTTGTATTTTCTTCTTCTTCCTCAAATGAGCCACACTAGTTCATCTTGAGAGTGTTAATAATACATTTAATTTGTTTTATATTTTGGTTGCTATTTGTGGTCTTTATCAAGAGGATGTTTGGTAAATAGAATGAATTTTCATACCTAGGAATTATTTCTGTGAATAACTTTCTCAGGCATGATGTTTTAGGCGTGTTTGGTGTGCAAATTGAATTTCCGGGAATATTTGATAAATTTCCAAAAGTACCTTTGATGGAGGTGGTGGTGAGTGGTCGGCCGGTGGCAGTGGATGGCAGCAGAAGGCGGTGGACAGTGGCCGGTGGCAGTGGACGGTGGCAAGCGGCAGCGGACAGTGATCGATGGTGGACAGTGGCCAGCGGCAGCGGACAGTGATCGATGGTGGACAGTGGCCAGCGGCAGCGAACATTGATCAGCAGTGGGTGGCTTTGAGTGGTGATAGGGGTATTTTGATTTTTTTATTATGACAAACATTCACTTCCCATGGAAATGTTGGATTCCCATGGGGCGTGGGAATGTTTTGGGGGTGATTTTCCTTTTCGGGAATGCAATATTTCCAGGAATGTTGAAATCCCCTACCAAATATGGGAATGTTTCATATTCCCGGAAATGTGAAAACATTCCCTTATACCAAATGCCCCCCAAAGGTAAATGGAGTTGTTGGCCTAAAATCTTCAATAGGAAGTATTTAATATACAAATGTGGAGTGTATCCCTACAGTCCTATGAGTGGTTTTTTTTTTTTAAAATATCTTGTCAAAACTATTTTTTTTTCTTTTTTATGTTTGTATATCTGTATCTGTATTCTTAGTTTTGAATTTGGCCAAAAATATTGAAGTTTATGACTTGTGTTGTCTCTCAACAGCTCAATGCATCAGACTGGCGAAATGGGACTGCTGTCAAGCAGTATTTTGGAGATGCTCTTGGATCACATGGTTTCAAAAGGTTTATTAACTGATTCTTGCTAATAACTATTGTGACTGAAATAATCTGTAGCTGAGTCATTTTATTACTTTGCCTTATACATGGGCTTTGACTTTCCTGCAATATTTTGTTGGCTTATTTGAGTATTCCTTTTGTCTAAAGAGGTGTGTTTCGTCCTTCACTGGAAATAAATACTTCATTTAACATGGGAATACAGATGCCATTGTAGAAATTCTATAGGTAAACAATATTGTATGCTGGATAGCAACAAGCATTGTTTTAGTAGTTGTTGCCAAATCAATTAGGTATTTCTATATGTTGTCTTTACGTCAGTAGTAGGATATTTTCAAGCTCTAGTAGGGTCATTATCCTACTGAAGATAGAAAAACAAAGTTTAAACGTTCAGGATGGTAAAAGTAGCAATTATCCAAGCAAGCATGAGCTAAGCATTAAAAAGTGTTGGGAGTCCCTCGATGTCTTTGATAAGCTTCGAATGTGGGACTGGACTGGTCTTGATTTCATTCTTCACTGAGAAATAGAAAAGCAAATGAAAATAATGGATATGGAACTTATCACTAAATTTTAGTGCCAAAGGGGGTTGGCTCACCTAGTTGGCCTACTGCTCACGTACTATCATGACTTGGGTTCAATTCCTAGGTTCCCCTGTTGATAGGTAATTTGTAAGTACCTCTGTAAATACTCAACGAGCTTAAACGTATCCCCTGATCCTGTATTGGGGTGAGCCTTCCCCTCAAAGTAAACTTTACTTATCAAAAAAAAAAAAATTAAACTTGATTGTTACATGGTGTGCCTTGATTCAGTCTTATTTACATAGAATGAAATGCTCATTTTAGGAAGTCTTTCTATCAGGCTGTTTTGTGATAAATGTCTTATATGATGTATCTCTTTCAGGTCATTGGAACACACTGTGAGTTCACAGAAGAAAACTGTGAAATTGCCTCCAGCTCCAGTTTTGCCTAATGATAAAGCAGATGAGGAGATGGATGGAGTAATTGAACTGATAACCATATCTGATGATGGATCTCATAGTCCCGATGGGACATCTCGGAGCTTACATGGCAAAAATAGTGTGTTTGCATGTGATAATGCACAAACTTTAATTCTAGTTGAGGATGTGGACATCCTTTTTCCTGAAGATCGTGGATGTATTGCTGCCATACAACACCTTGCTGAAACAGCAAAAGGGCCAATTATATTGACCAGCAATAGTGAGATGACTTATGACAATTATGCTTTCTTGGATAATATATAGCTTTTATCAATATGAACATGTTTATAACAATATTACTGTTGTATATTTCAGGTAATAAGGCGGGCCTTCCAGATAATTTTGATAGGCTAGATATTTCTTTCTCATTGCCATTACCAGATGAGTTGCTTTGCCATTTGTACATGGTATGTGCTTCAGGATCTTTAAACCCCAATATGAAGGAAAAAGAAAAAGATTGAAAACAAAATTTATACATTATTCTGCGAATGATCTGCAGGTTTGTATCACAGAAGAGGTCAACATCAATCCTCTTTTACTGGAGAGATTTATACAGTCTTGCAGTGGAGATATTCGTAAAATCATTATGCAACTTCAGTTCTGGTTGCAGAGTAAAAAGGATAGAAAAGGTGTATCACACGGCATATGTTTATTGCACACGTGAATGTTGTATTGGCTATTTTTATTATAAGAAAACCACTGTTGTTCAGATTTTGGTTGTTCTCATATAATTAACAAGTGCTTTTATTTGTTCATCTTAGCAATAGCTTGTAGCATGTACACAGCAAAGAAAACATTTGCAATCTACATTTCTTGATTACATGGAATGATTTAACAAGTTAGGGAAGCTCAAATTGAGGTGAAATGAGCTGTTTTGTGTGCGCGCGCACACAAAGGGGTGGGAGAGAGAGAGGACATTAGGATTTGGTCAACATAAAAAATTTCTTCTTTCATCCAATATGAGAGAGAGAGAGAGAGAGAGAGATGAGCTATTTTGCAATCATGTTATTGTGAGCATTGGGACATGGGGAAAACAAATATTAGTTGAACTGTTATTCATTTATTCATTCTTTTAAAATAAACTCCTTCTGTTTCTATATATGATTATTGTTTTTTGCATGACCATCAATATGTACCCTCCTTTTTACTATTCTTTTCCCCTTTTTTTGCCCCCTATCTTATCTTTTGGGGCGTGTTTAGTATGGGGGTAAAAGAGAACATGAAGTTAATCCATGAAATTTTTCACCCTTCTTTTACCCCCATACAAACACACCATTGCTGTTAATTGGGAAAGTGTATGCTTGGTTTCCAAATAGTTTTGATGGGTATAAAACGTTTAGGAAAGTTTTAATTAATTAAGGGTAATAGGGTACTGTTTTCTTCTACTGCATAATATATTATTATTTACCAGTATTTTGTACACCATTCATAAGTCTTCCGGTGAATATATTTGTTTCCTTTTTATCTCCTCTCTTTCATTTTCACCACCTTTGTTCCTAACACAGTTATTACTCCATTTTGGTGGAAAGATTTTTTTTTTTTTTTTAAAAAAAAAAAGATACTTTCAAAAACTAAGACTAAATATTTTCTTTATGTTGGTATACATGCTTAGGTAATTGATATTGGAATCTAATTTATAATTCCCATTTATCTTATTACCATTGGAATGGCTTGCTGAAACTTATGATCTCCTTCTTTACTGTCTAGATCAGAAAGTGCAGACAGTGTATGGCTCACTTCCATTTGATCTTGAGGCTGGTCATCAGATACTACCAAAGATAATACCATGGAGTTTTCCCTCGGAGTTATCTGAATTAATTGAGAAGGAAGTTGCCAAGTCAGTAACCATAATGGAAGAAAACTCATGCTTGCAAGGTTTAGTTAAGAAAGAGCTTCATGCAAATGAAAGTAAAATTGATTTAGATCTGCAGTCTACGGGGACTGATCATGTAGAGGCCAAGAAGACAGGGATGATTAAGAGCAATATATCTGTGTCAGACTTCAGTGAGTCTGAAAGTCAATATACTGCTATTTCTGAGCTTTCTAGTTGTTCTGTACTCCCAGGAGCATCCTCTTGGCAAAACGGCCAAAGGAAGCTTGTGATTATATCTGATTCTGAGGATAAGGATCCAAATAATGGACATTGCCTAAATGCACATGTTGAAGCTTACAAGGGACAATCCCTTGAAGTCAACAGTGAATCTTCCTGTATGTTTCAACTTAATCAAAGCTACACCAGCTTGTCATTTCGCAAGCTAGTTTGTTCTGGTTTGGATGATTCAGAGGAGCAACAGTGTAAATATTTAGAAACAGCTGATGATGCATGCTTAAATGAAACTTGTAATTCATTTGATATATCCTGTGCGCCAGAGTTAATATTTGTTCCTGAGACTGCAATTGAAAATGGCATCAGGACCATGTTTGGCGCAGTGTCTTCTGGCCATCTTCCTGGTCCAGTTGAATTTTCTCTGAATAATGTGTTGACTCCACTCACTTTCGATAATTATCAGTGCTTATCCAAATTGCCGCAAAATTCAGAACCATTGAATACTAAAATTCAAGAATCTTATCCAAAAGCGGCTGTGCAAGATTTTCGAGATGAGAACAAGGAAAATACAACTGTATATAATGTGAGAGGTGGGTGCAGTCATGATGGTTTTAAACTGAAGTCAGAGTTTGTTGACTCCAATTTGACTACGGAGACAGATATGATTCAAAATTTGTGGAGGAAACTTCGTGATTGTCGAACGGATTTAAGACAGCGTGCCACCTCAGAACAGCTAGGTGCTATTCAAGTTGTTAAACTTGCAAGTGGGCTGAGTAATCTATTTTCAGAAGCTGACTTCTTGTTTCATAATCACCAACAAAAGCAATGTGTAAGTGCCTTTTAATGCGTGTATTAAAATTTTGAAGTCTTTCTTAGTTTGTAATTGTATCAGCACCTCCCTTATTACAATAATGAATGTGCAGGGTATTATGGAACATCCATTGTTCCTTTCTGATGAAGCCGCATTTAGTTGGTATGATGAGCAAATGATGATGTCTACAGTTGCTGTACATGGGTTCTGTTTTTACGCTAAATGTATATCAGACGTGGGATCAAAGTTGGGTTGTGAGACTAAGAACAGTATAGATTTAACTTCGGAGATGTTGGCTTCCACTACTAATGTTATGGCACTGGGGAAGTTATCTAGACAGGACCACAGAAAAAGTATGGGTATCTATACTGAAAAGCAATTAGAGGTGAACAAACCAAGAAATGATACGAAGAGGTATTTACCCCTGGCTTTCATGTTAATAGCTAGTAGTATTACACACAATTCAGCACCTGTCCAGCACACTTTTTTACCTTTTCTTTTTAAAGAAAAAATTGTTATCTCTTACTGTCAACCTTACCTTGCAACCCTGCAATACAGTGGAAGCAAAACATCTCTGTTCAACGTGATCCAGTCCATTGTTCCTGCAAGATTATCGCTGGCATTGAAAGGTACTGCATTCAATGAGTATCTATCTTCACTGCGCCAAATTTCAATTTCAGAAGGTTTCCGCATTTCACAAGGTGTTGAGAAGAAGAGAGGACGAAGGTATACTTGAACAGTATCTTAGCCGTTTTGATTGATTAAAAAAGTTCAGCAGGTATACTTGAATAGTTTCTCAATCGCATAACATTTTAATGCAGGGTTCGGAGTTCTCAACATTATTTGAGCAGAGGTGGAATGATGTTGTCTCCTGAAGATATCTCATTGGTGTGTGAGGGTGATTTGTACAGAAAGATTTCTTCACAATACACAGCTAACGTGGAAAGCAACTGTAAATGATTACATTTATTGCGTAGATTTAACAATAATAATGTCATTCATTCTGAGATGTATTATTGGTTAGGTACAGGCAGCTAGAAGATGCGTTGAGGATTAGTACGGGACAAGGTCCATATGATTTATTTTCGCCTGCGATTGATCATGGTCATGGGCTGAAATTGTAAATTAAACGAGACCTGCCGATAGGATTCGGAATTGTAAAAATGATTCATTGTATGCGTGATGTTATTGTTAAAATAATCTTGTTTTTAACTTCTGTAGTGGCTGCCATAATGCCTCAAAATTGCGATCTTAAGGCATGCTGCTTTGTTCCTAGAATGTCTTCTGTGCAAATGCTTGCTTGACATACCAAGTCTGTGTTACTGATGGGTTCTTCATGTTGAAACGTTGAAATGTCTCAAGTAACAAGTAGGGTTATTCATGGTTTAGATTAGTTCGATTTTAGTAAAAGAAGCTATTCAAATTGATCAAATTTTTATGTTGACAAGTGATCAGATTGGCTTTAATTAGAGAATTGATGGAGATATATGGGAAGAACCAAGGAGATTTACGTGTAGTTTTCAATGATTTGGAAAAAGCATATAAGAGGATGGCAAGGGAGATTTTATGGAAAGTCATGGGGAAGAAAAGAGTCCAGATTGCTTATCTTTAAACAATTAAAGATATCTATCATGGGGTAACAACTAGTGTAAGAACAAAATGTGGGGTAATAGAAATTTTTTCTATGACAGTGAAGTTTTAAGGGTCAATTTTGAGTCTTTATTTTTTTACCTTGGTCTTGAAGGTCCTAATAGAACATATTCAAGATTCATTGTCACAATGCATTTTCTTTTAGTTCTGACAAGAATTGACAAAGGAAATAAATGGGAAGGTAGAGCTATGAAGACAAATTTTGAAAGTACGTGGTTTTTTTTAAGTAAAAATAAGATGGAGTATATATTATTCAAGAGATGCACAAATCCAATCTTAGGTGGAAATTGAGAGTGATACCATACCACAAGCTACATGGTTTAAATATCTTGGATTTATCATCCAAAATGATGGGAAAAAGGAGGGAAATATAAATCATAGTATTCATGCTTTGTGGATGAAATGGAGGAGTGTTTCAAGTGTTATATGCATAGTTATAACATTAGAAATGCTGTATGAGACTACATATTATGCGGTAAAAAGTTAACAAGAAAATAAGTTTAATGCTGCAGAGAATCCTGCTGTGTTGAATGAGTGGATATACTAGACAATAGGATTATGAATGAATCCGTTAAAGAAAAAGTTAGGATAACACCTATTGTGGAAAAAATGGTAACATCTTGCCTTACGCAATTTGGGCACATGTGCAGAAGGCATGTAGAAGAATAAGGAGTAGATCAAATGGCGAATAATCTAATCGCTAGATGTAGAGGAAGATCTAAAGAAATTATATGTGAAAGTGTTAAAAAAGATTTAGATTTTAATAGGTTGAATTTAAATATGATTTACAACAAAATGCTATATATTGTCTAAACTATGTAACCAACTCTACTTAGTGTGATAAGACTTAGTTATTGTTGGAGTTATTGTATTGGCTGTAACTAGAGAAATGAACTAAATCAAACGTATCACTGTTGGATTAGTCAAACGAATTAAACTCATGTACTGATATTATTCTGTCTTGTTTCCTCATCAATGAATTGACGAAGAGGAGTAAAGCATTCAAAGTTACGTCATATTCAAAGTTATGACATATCTAATCTTGTCAAAAGATTCTTTATTTGCACACATTCAAAACGGAATGTTTAGTCTTTTCTCAAGCATTTCTATCCTTACCTTTCATTCCCCGGAGAAGCCTATAACGCCTATTACTTTGTAAGTTGTATGGTACATTGCCTCATCTAGTGGTGTTGATGCGATAAACTATCTATGTACTCATACTCTGATAGTGCACTTCAACAAAATCTCTCTCTCTCCCCCCTCCACGCCTCTACCATTTCTGACCCTCCTTCAACCTCTGTCGTTCAGCTTGGCCACCACTGACCACCATTGCTCAGTCCAACTCCACACCGCCGGTGCCGCCTCCAAGCACTGTCGTCTTCTCGATTAGGCCTACCGTAACAGTATTTTCTCTCAATATGGTGGCATCCTCCATGTCGAGCATGCCCTCTTCGACGCCAATGTGTGGACAGTTTTCTCCCCGAGATCGAGAGCGATGACATCATCAACGCCTTCAAGGCAGCAAGTCGTTGTTCATCATCGTCTGGAGAGTTTCTCTGTTTGGTTCCTTTTTCTTCCTCTACGGTTTTATTGTTGTTGTTCTTCTCTCATCTACGGACTTCAACTTCTTGGAGTGCTTCTTCTACTTCTCCAAGGGAGAGTGGAGATGGGCTGCCAGAGGGGAGGAAGACATGGAGGGCTGGGTGGTTGTCGGGATAGGCAGTGGGGGTGGCGCAGTGAAGCCATGAGGCAGGAAGGTAGTTGTAGAGAGGGAAGAGAAAGGGCAAATATAGTGTATTGCATTATTGGTTCTATATATACACCATATAATCTCAACCATAGATTTTTAAATATGAGATAAAATGTACTATACAATATACAAACTAGCAGGAACCACAGCCTTCTCCTTCATCCCCCCCTTCTTCTTCTCTTCCTTTGAAAGAAATCTTTCATGTTTACTGTGCTTGAAATTTTAACCCAATCATTACTATAAGTGAGAAATCAATTTGGACTTCCTACTTATGTTATTTTTAATGGTTGTAAAATAAAGATAAACAAGTGAGAAGTCGATTTGAGCCAAACTAACCTCTTTTTTTTTATTTCAAATAATGTTATTTGTACGTTGTCAATTGACATACTCAACCAATATCCTTATTATTTTTTACCCATGTTGATTTGAGCTAAATGGATATTATGACTTCCCATTTATGTTCCACCCCCTAGAATAAAAAACCACACACACAAAAAAACAAAAAAAAAAAAAGTACATGCAAAATTTGTCCATGCAGTCCATTTGGAAATCATTCAGCTTAGGTGCCAAAGTAGTATAGTGTATTTGATAGAACTGATTGCTATATATTAAATCCTATAGCTCATGTATTACTCCACATACAAAACACTACACTTGTACAAATAATTCTTTATTCTTCATGTACAGCCTGCATTACTTGTGAAATATCTGTGTCTTCGTACACAACCTCCAGCCTGCATTACTTGTGAATTCCTATTGCTTAAAGAAGAGCTAAATCAAATATCACTTTGGTATTTACCTGAACTCCCACTATTTTGCTTCAATGTTGTCATGTATGTATATCTACGTGTTTTGTTTCTTTCATTGACTGCTCATTGCTCATTGTATTCTTTCCTTTCTCTTCAATTCTTTGAAATAATTACGTTATGGTTATATTAAAGGATTATATATCTAAATAAGATCCCAAATTAAGTATCACTTTGTAATGTTATCAGTTTTTGCTTGCTTGTTTATGTCGAATCTATAAGAGTAAATGCGATAATGGGATCATTCTTGGTAGATAAGAATGACGAATGAATACAACTTCGGCTTGACAAAATTATAATTCAATCCGTTCAGGTCTACTATAATCTTCATGAACAGAATCAAGAAATCAGAAATTGACTATACAAATTTTCTAAGAAAATGTGGGCTCTGACTTTCAACAAAAGATATTTTTATAGACACATGACAACCAACCTAGCTAAATATATTGGTTTAGTATTAAGGGGAATACGCGATCTGCTTAATACTACATTTGTTTAATCAAAAATATTATAGATTGGCAGAAGAACGGGGATAAAAGAAAACAACAACGACAACAACAACAAAAGGAAAGGGTCATTCTCCCATACTTCAGGGAGGAAGAATTTTCTTCCTCCATTAGCTGTCTAAAGCATAAGATCTCTTAATTTTGTACCTGCAAATGGGTCCTATGTAAGCATCCAAAGATGAAAATTCATTGTGGAGGAAGAAAAGCTCTTCCTCCTATAGTATGTCAGAATTTTTCCAGAAGGAAATGACAAGAGTTGTGCACATATATATTTAAAAATGCTCATGAGGCCACGTACGAAAATGGAAAAAAAAAAAAAAAAGTTCCCACATTATTTGCGATTCTACGCAAGAAAAGATTACAGTTTTTTGGTGGAATTAGTTGCTCGTTAGGATGACAATTAGTAAAGTTTAAATGACTCTTGACGAGTAGTAGTTTGATTGTGATAAATTTCAAGCACAAAAGTTCTATTGTTCACATATTATTTCCCTAGTTGATTACTTCATGTACATGTACATTCAATGCAATTGGACTAGGGTTTGTCTTTCGTACTCAATTGAGTTTGGAGTACTTTATCATTATAACAGATGTAAAAGATATTTTATTGGGGATCCATGTAGAAAACTAAGGAGAATTTAATTCAATAGTGGGGAGTAATTCTTTTTTTTCTTTGTTCCACATATTGGTTCTGCCTCTAGAATTTGCCTAGACTCAAAATTTTAGGAAAGAGAAAATCTTTTAAGGCCATACTTGTCTAAGTAAAAAGGGAAATCGGTTAGCCTCAAGCAACTATACCGGAAAAAGCCTATCCCTGAAAATCTTTGTATGAGCTTTGGTACAAATCGAAGATTTTTTTTCTTCAAATAACCGTTCAAAGAGACCCACCAACCCTTCCATACTCCCATCGAATGAATAAAATATAAAGAAAATATTTATAGAGGGCTCTATGCCCAAAAACTCTATTAAAACTCCAAACAAATATCCAACTGCTCAGTTGAAGTGGCATAACAACAACATTCACTTGGATTAATACCCCACACTCAAAATTTGTAAAACGGAAGTCTAAGTCCTAGAGTATCAAAAAATGTTCCATACATAAAAATGTAATGAAGGTTATTTTAAATACTCATTTACTAGATGGGGTGACGGCGGGTATCACTATTCCCATATCAATGGGTACTCAATATATAAAATATCTAAAATATCCCTACCTATATATATTAATTTTTATAAAGAGTAAGTTCCATCATGAAGATGTTGTTGGATTGTGCATTTGTACTTTAATTTGCTTAATGTTTTTATTTAGATTGGATTTACTAAAGATTGTTGCTATTTAGATTTTTTTCTTCTTTTTTATTTTAAGTGTTTTAAGTTGTTGTATTTATAATCTATTTGGTGGACAATTTCAATTGTATTGGACAATTTATTAGAACTTATGATATTAGCGTTTGCTTCCATTTTCCATTTTGTTTATATTTTTTAATTTTTAATAATGTATTAGATACCCATGGATATTTACAAGTTCCCATTTGTCCATGGGCGAAATTAAATACGAGTACCAGTGCAAGTATAGGGCAGGGATAGGGTCTGATTTCTCGCCCCACTCGATTGCTGATGTCATCCAACAATGAAGGAAACCTTTTTCACATCATTGTGTACCTAGTAAAAGATGTCCTTAGCCTTCTTTCTGGATCCCTACGCCTATTTCATTTTTTGTTAGTAGTGGTCTTACCTACTTTTCCCATAACACTGAAATGAAGAAACCAGCTACAGCGAAGGACCTAGTAAGTGCATTGAATTACTACTAAAATATCTTCATACACCATAGGCAGAATCTCCTATCCTAGGGGTTTTACAAGAAATGAAATATAAAATGGCAAAAGAGGAGGAATCAATGAACTAACCAAAGTAACAAGTTTGAACACAAAAATGTGAGGAGAAACTCCAAAGGAATTGATGAGGACCCGCAAGAAGGCTTGAAGCAGTGAAGAAAGAAGAACAGGTGAAAGCTTCGAATCTAAGAATGTGCTCTGAAATTCGCAAAGTGAGAAGAGATAGCAAAGAAGAAAACATCTAAGACATTAAGCGATCTCATTTCCCTTATTGGCTAAGATTCATTCCATTTACTATGTGTGAATTCTGATCAAATACATCATCAATGGTGGGGGCTTGATCTTAAACAATCAACAATTCAGATTCAACCTATTAACCTCAATCATTTAACATTTAGTAAGTTAATTGCAAGTACCCAACTGACATGTGACATGGTGCTTCCCTACATAATCGCCACTTAGCAAACAAAAGGTTGCATCCATTAACCACCATAAGCTCATAATAACAAGAGCTCGATTCATAAACCTCAAATTATGACTAAGTTTGGGGACAATGGATTGATAGGTTCTAAAGGCCTTATAATTCAACCTAATGACAACAACTCGACTCATTTGCCTCTTACACGTGCCCTTCTAGATGAACTTGAACCAAGCTTGTTTGAGTTGTTTGGACAAGTCTTAGAATCTGGAATTACCTCGTGAATAAAGGGAATTTGAATCTCCCCAATCCTAGAAGTTTTGAGAATCTCAGAATTGCATTCAAAGACCCTTCATAGCAAGAATTGCTCCATTTTTGCTTTTGAATAGGCTTGATCTCTAAGTCTAAGATAAGCTACATTATTGATATAAACTACACACCATTTTTTAGTCTTACTTAAGCATCAGAGTATTTTTGTAGGTCTCCACTAGAGCTATGTCAAGATGAGAGCTTATAAGAGTTGTATCGACTTTACTTCACAAGTAAGAACATTCATAAATTCAAATATAATATATTATTTATATAATTTAAAGAATTAAAGCCTTAAATTGCTAGCTTATTTAAAAGACCTAAGTTTTAGTAGCGTATTTAATAGAAGGCCTAATAAACTATTTAAAAGTCTTATTGCCAAATAGGTTTTAGTTCGAGATGAAGGTAGGCCAACTCATTAAGCTTTGCATCAAATAGGTTTTGCCTATTTCTCAAACAAATGATTTAAATCTAATCCGTTTACTTGATATAAAGGTTTTTCAAGGCTTGATAAGTCGAGTCAAACTTTTCAAAGGGTTATATCAAGCCTTGAAAAACCTTTATATCAAGTAAACGGATTAGATTTAAATCATTTGTTTGAGAAATAGGCAAAACCTATTTGATGCAAAGCTTAATGAGTTGGCCTACCTTCATCTCGAACTAAAACCTTCATTAGTTGAATCAAGTTAATTTTTAAAATTAACTTATAAGACTAATTTTAACATACTATTAATGTAAACTATTTACATGGACAATTAATCATACAGAGCAAGATCTTTTTTTTCTTACTTTAGGAATATTTAAAAATTTATGTCTTATTTTTAACCAATGAGGTAGTTATTATAAGAATCATATGATATTAATAATATAATTGTACACGACTAAATGATTATTACAAAAAATTATACCAACAACTCCAAATTAAATAATTTTTTTGGTGCAAATATGGGGCAAAGGCTCAAAAGAAAGAAAATTACACAGCCAAAGTTGCTCGGGGCATAGCCACCCCAATCTCACCATCCCTCAGAATATGAGACAAACCCTGAGGAGGACTACTCCACATGTGTCTTCCAAGTTGAAGGTTGAAGCTTGCATTGCCAACTAGTCAGCGCACCTATTTCCTTCCCTCAAAGTATGAGAGAAATGAACCATCCAGTCTCTATAAAGTCATTCCTGAATACGTCTGAACAAACGGTACTTTTTTGTTTACTTATAATCGTCTTTTTAGTAAAAAAAATTTTATCCACAATTATTTGTTATTTGCGAATTTTAAGGTAATATTAATTACTTTTTTTTAACTTTACCCTTACTTTTATTTTCTCACTTACTTATAATAATTATTTTATAATTTTCTAAAAAAAGAGTAATTTTGTTAAAAGTAAATTAATTTTTTTTATATTTATGTAATTTTAATAATTTCTTAATTTATATATTAAAATCTTAAAAAATAATTGTAAGTGGACGGAGGAAGTAAATATATATTCTATTTAAAAAGACTGAGAATATATCGGCAAATACCCACCGCCCTCGAAGATTATGATGGTGTGTCTTTTATCACATACGGTAGTGGCATTGGTCTATGGTGAATGCTACGGTACCATAGCAAAAGTGTGTATTTTGTGCATTTTTGTGATGAACGATGAGGATCGTGTCATAGATTGTGAGGTGCATCAATACACCAATCACCTATGATGCACTATAATAATATCTAATTTTAAGAAAATTTAAAAATATAATTAAATATATTTTAAAAATTAATTATCATACACTGATAGTATAAAATTATATTGACAGTATAAAATAATTTTACACTGTCAGTATAATAAAAAAATTTTATCTTTGTAATTTTAATTATCATATATTGACAGTATAAAATTATATTGGCAGTATAAAATAATTTTATACTGTCAGTATAATCAAAAAATTTTATCAGTATATAATAAAAAATTTTTATCAGTATAATTTTAATTATCATACATTGACAATGTAAAATTATACTGGCAGTATAAAATAATTTTATACTGTCAGTGTAATCAAAAAATTTTATAAGTGTAATTTTAATTATCATACACTGACAGTGTAAAAAAATTTTATTAGTGTAATTTTATAGTACTGCCAGTATAATTTTATATTATCGATGTATGATAATTAAAATTATACTGATAAAATTTTTTTATTACACTGACAGTATAAAATTATTTTATACTGCCAGTATAATTTTACACTGTCAATATATGATAATTAAAATTACACTGATAAAATTTTTTAATTATACTAACAGTGTAAAATTATTTTATACTGTCAGTATATAATAATTAAATTTTAAAATATATTTAATTATATTTTTAAATTTTCTTAAAATTAGATATTATTATAGTGCATCATAGGTGATTGGTGCATTGATGCACCTCACAATCTATGGCACGATCCTCCCCGTTTATCACAAAAAATGCACAAAATGCACACTTTTATTAGGGTACCATAGAATTCACCTTCGTCTATTGGACTATTGGCGTATGATGATTGCATTTAACCACTTCACGAGTTGCCAAGTTCCTCGCCGCTGAACGCGAATTCGTCTGTACTCTCTTTTTGTTTTGGATCATTCCCTCATCCCTCAACTCAGCAGGAAGAGTGAAGAGTCCACGACACAAGAGATACCTTAGCTTGGTCCTGTTCTATTAGCTTACCTGCCATTTCACGTTTCAAGTTTTAACCTTTTTCTAGTCTTACGATCGAGGTTTACTTAAATTATTTGGATAGAAGAATATAATTCTCATTTGTGATGTCAAATTCTTTAATTTCTGCGAAAATCCGTGTGTCACGTGAATCACTATTATAAATAATTCGAGAACTTATATGATGTAGATGGCTAGAGTAACCATATAATGAGATTCTTGCCTCGTCATTATTTGAAGCAAGAGTTACCCCAAAAATTCCAAGAATTCAGGAATCTTTCTAACCCTGCGCCTCTGATGTGTTTGTTCAAGCCAGGCTGAGCTGTAGTCTTTTTATGGGTTTGCTGAGTTAGCTTGGTAAGATTCAATTTTATCGTGTTACTTTTTATGTGCCGGTTTGAAGAGATTAAATTATTTTTTTTTGGTTTAAAGAGACAATCCTATTCAGTATTTGATATTCTATAAGAGGTATGGCTCTCTCAATACCTATTACTTCATAATTAGAGCTCGAACTTAATATCACTGATTAAAGAAAAGGAATTATATATCACTCTAACTGATTATGTGTTAATGAAAAGAGACTAAATTATGGTCTCTTAAGATATTATATCAAATTTTAGTTATAAAAAAATATATTTAAAACTATTTTCATATGAATTTATCATAATTTGAATAAAATTAATCTCATATTTAAAGAGTGATAACTGACAGAATTATTAACATTTAATAAATTATTGTTAATAGTAGTTGTAACATTAAATTTAAAAATAAATTATTAGAAACGTATCTTTATAATACTTATTTTTTGTACGTTTAGTCACCTCTTATATATAAACATTTTATATATATATATATATATAGATATATATATATAAAAATATATATATATATATATATATAGCCACCTATATTTCTAATGTGACTGACAATTCATAGTTTTTATTTTTGATATTAGCATCATTGTCCTTCTCAATTGCATTTAGTCCGAGAGTATTATTTATTTTTCTGTTTTTCTATGTTACAGCTAAGGCTTTTTCTTTTTTTTTTGTTGGCAGGGGAGATGAAGAAATTTAAAAAACTAAAAAAAGCAAAAACAGACTAAAGAACGAGTTCTAACTATTTCTAAGCTGCTATCCTCCAGAAGGAGGAGGCTAAGGCATTTCAATGACAAGAATGACTTTCATTTTTTTAAAAAAATTCTCATATTATTTCATCATCTAATAGATGAGAGATTAATCTCTTAAAATATGGTTAGGCACTTAAATGAGAACCCTCCTAACAGTTTTTTTTCCCATACATATAAATCCCATAATCAATCTTAAAATCTCGTACTTAAGAGACTTGATTCTCTTCTACTTGAGCCAACACCTTATTGATAACAAGAATAATTTATTATGAATACTTAAATTAAAAAAGTTATATAACTTTATGTATTAATATTAATTATTGATATATAAATTAAGAATAAAAATTGATCCTTCTCACACTCAACTGTAAATTTCCTATTCACTTGAAATGCTCCCCACAATTATATACACAAAGAAGTTAATACAATTTACTCCATCCTCTATTTTTAGATGTCTATTTTAAAAAATATATTTTGTCTCAAATTATTGGTCATCTAAAAGTTCTTAAAAGTTTTTTGTTTTTGAAGTTTACCCTTACACTCTTTAATATAGTGAGAAAAAAAATATTTTAAGATTCGAGAGAGGAAAAAAAATAAATAAATAAAAAGAGAGAAAAGATAATATATATATATATATATATATATATATATATATATATATATTACATTTATGTTAATTTAACGATATCTTAATTCTTATGCAAAATCTTTAAATGATAATTAATAATGAATGGAAGGAGTATTTATCACCAGCCAGTCATAGTACAACTGCTAGTTAGAAATTAAAAAAAAAGCAAGTAATATAAGGGTGGCATACTTTTTTCCCTTAAGAATTGCACACATAATGGAATAGTAGTTAGGTAAAATTTTCCACAAAATGACAAAATTAAAATTTAAACTCTTGACATTTCAAGTAAAATTTATTTAGAATAGCTATCTACTTTCGCTGCAATCAATCACTTTTAAGCAGAATGAGTGGTTATTTTAAACAAATTGCGATGACAAAATAGAAAAAAAAAAACCAGGGAAAAAATATACATAATCAAATAGGGGGAATCGAGTATAATATATTCATTCCACTAGTATTATTTATATATGAAAAGTGGACATAATGTTATCAAGTGGTCTCAAAAACTTAAGAGACAGATGAATTAAGTTCTAAACTTTTTCTAAATCTTTTCACAAAATTCCTTTTTGTTAAATCTTTTTCAAAATAAATGATTGAATGACTACTTGAATATGTGTAAATATTAAGAAATTAGTGCAAGTTCTAAAGCACTTCAATAATGAATAGAATGAATTTAACTTGCAACAATGTAAAAAGATAAGGGTAGAAAAAGTGCAAACACTAATTTATCCTGGTGTCACCTTTTGTGGTCTGCATCCAATCCCCGAGCAATTAACTCAGGATTTTCCACTATCTCTAATTCTTCAAGTGTTTGAAAACCTTTACAACACTTGAGCGCTCACACTTTTAGGATCTCTTACCCTAATGTTTGAGTGACTCAACACAAATGGAATACCTTACTCTTTTTTCATTTGAAAGATGCCTCATCCTCTTACAATTTGAAGAAGTAAAGATAGAAATTGATCACTCTATCAAAGAAAAAATATTACAAGTTCAAGCACTGTGAAGCTTTTCTGATAATAACTCTCTTTGGCCGCAAAAACTAGTAAGAAATCAAAGTGTGATAATAATGATTAAGAGTGTTTAATCCTTGAGTATTATGTTGCAAAAATATGTTATGAATGGATATTTATAGGCCTCAAATTCATACTAGCCATTTGGAAAAATTACCCAACGAACGTGACTTTTAGGAATTAGTCGTTCATACAGTTAGGGCTTGTAGTAATCGATTACAAAATATGGTAATCAATTACCATGAACAAAAAGCAAGTTTCTAGGCAAGTATTTGAATTTGGTGATCGATTACACACTTTAAAAACGCGGTTGTAATGACTTTTTGAAAACTTTAATGAACTTAATCGATTGAAGATATTGTATAATCGATTATAACTTTCTAAAACATGTATTCTCTCACTTTAAAACTATGTTTTCCATAGGCTAAATTTAAGACACATTATTTATGAACTCAATATATTTTCAAAATCAATATCAAAATTAATAGCATATTCAAATCATTTTTCAAAAACAATCGTAAAGTTTCAAAAAAAACTTGGTCATGAGAATTATTAAAAGAAAAACTTTTAACAACAAGACCCTAAGTCTTAGAAATCTATACCATTTAGTCTTGGACTTGGTCTCCTTCAAGAAATCTCATGTTCTTTGATTGTATCCTTTTGGTATCATCAAAATCTACAATAAAAATATTCACACATAAATGTACACCATGAGCAAAACATAAAATTTTGTCTCTATCCATTACTATCAAATATTTTGTTTCTCTCTCTTGATGGTATTCACCCTTAAAGTCCATTTTTTATATACAAATAACAACACCAACTTAATTAGGTGCTCTTCAGTAGCCAATATGCATAGTATACCTCGCAATCTAACAAGGAAGATTATAAGGTATATCGATCCATTAATCACATGTGATGTGCTATATTAATTTCCTAATTTTAGCTAGATTTTTAAAATGTGATTAGATGTATTTTAAAACTGAACAAAATTTATCTACATGATCTTGGAATTATGAAGAATATTCCAAACAAATTTTGCTTAACTTCAAGATAATTATATTCAATTTTAGGATCATATAAATAAATTAGAAAATAATTTATGATACTTTGGAGTTGTTGAGAATATTCTCAAAAGATTTTGTTTAATTTGAAATCATATAAATAAATTTTAGTTACTTTTAAAAAATTATTTATACACATATTTTAATTCTAGCTAATTAGGATTTCAGTATGCTATATCATAAATAATTGATGCATCGATATATTTCATAATCTTCAATTGTAGGGTACACTATTTGTATTGACTAACAAAGTGCACCATGGCACTTGCCACAAATAACGCTATTGTTTTCTTTAATATATCCTTACCTATGTTGCCCAAATACTTCAAAATGGTCATCATATTCGTATCCGATATTATGTCGGATATTTTACAGATATTTTTAGATACTTCTAATTATATTTTAAAAGTTTTTGCTTTATTTTTTGACATTTTTACACTTATATAAATGAAAATTATAAAGCAATCAATAAAATAAATATATTTTAGTATATTTAAAAAAATTTATACTAATATTTAAATCATCATTCTTCTATTTTAATTTAAAATTTATGTTTTTATGTTATTTTTTTATATATATTTATATTATGGCCGTGTTATATCTTATAATTTTTAAACATTATTATATCTTCATATCGGTACTGTATCGCATCCGTATCGTTATCATGTTAATTGTTAAAAACAGAGAGAGTACTAATACTCTAAAATCTTTAGTGTGTCATGTATGATGGGGCAAATGCCTCCAAATTTCATACTCTTTCCCAGCGTACCACCAAAGAAAAAGGTTGCATTTAGAATCAGCTCTAGAGAGCCTGTGTTAATAATTAGATTGTCCACAAGGACAGAACCATTGAAATGAAACAAGTTAAACTACTGCAGATCCAAATACGTGTAAATGCTTACAGCACACACCCAAGTCATATTGATGCAACACTTGTTTACTGCACACTTAAATACGAGCAGAAGCTAGTGAGTGATAAATTTGGTAAATAATTGATGGCCCTATCGGTTCTGATGCTATTAATATGATCTACCAGTTCAGGAAAATCATGTAAATGTGACCTGACAACCAATTTACAGCATGACCCATCGAACCTTCTTCGTCAATTTAGTTTCAGGACCACCTTCAGTTCACTGTTCACTACACCACAAGTTGAAAGCAAAAGTAAAAATATCTCATATTTATATATGACATGACCCACAAGTTTCAATCTCAATAGACTCTGCGGAAAAGGGGTGAAAAGGAAAACTGAGAAAGGGTTGAGATTGAATGGTAGTTTTCTCTTGTGAGTGTGTGTGCATAATAGTCGAGTTGGTTGGTTCAGCGAGCTACTCGGGTGCAATTATTTGTTAGTACCACCCTCTGAATTCCTGAGTCGGGTTTGAGCATAGCAGCAATCAAAACAAAACAAGAACCCATTCACGAGGGGTCCCAAATCTGATTTCTGACACCTTCCCCATGATCTTACATACGTATACTGTTGCTTTCATTATTATCTTTATATTATACGCTGTCTGGTCAGGATTTTTTGACTGTTTGCCTGACCACTGATGACGATGGAATGAGACTTAAGAAGTAAAGAAATCAAATACTTTTCCTTTTGGTTTAATTAAAAACACTTGCTAGTAATTGTTTTTAAAGCACTTACTAACCCCCCCCCCCTTTCTCTCTCTCTAAAAAAAACATTTACTAAGAATTAAAAATATACAAAAAAATGTTTTTTCAATTTTTAATATATTAAGTATTTGATAAAATTAATCTATAATTGCGATATCTTTTAAAAATCTTTTTACAAATATAAGGCACTTGATTTTCTTTTTGTCTAAATTATCAATATTTAAAATTTATCGAATTTTAACTAATCTAGTTTGAATTAAGTCAATTTATTATAGGGACAAAGTTTTCATAATACTAATTTTTATCATTCACAAAATTTAAACTCAAAACCTTATTTAAGAAAAATAAATATCAAATTATTTGAACCTATTAAGCATGAGTAATTATAAATCACTTAAGAGCAATACTAAAAAATTTGGTACAACATGCTGACGCTACTCAAAAGTAGTTAATTGCCTTGAAAGAGGATTACAACTCTAAACAAATTTTACCTATAACATCATGAGTTTAAATATTAGATTTTTATTTTAATACGTTGGGGTCCCTATAATTTTACTTAATTTTTGATTAAGTATTTATAGTTTAAAAATTTATAATTAGATTCCTATATTTTATAAAACTTTATAATCTAGGCCTTGTTGTTAACTTCCGTTACAAAATGTCAAATTAAACAAAATATTCCTTTGTCTTCTCCATCTCCCTCCCCCCTAACCAGAAATCTCACCCACAACCCACCTCTCCTCCTTCACCAAAAGCACCAAACCCAATAGACTCATTTTACAATTCCAAACTATTCATTACCACCACCATTATTCATCATCCATTATCATCGTCATCTTCTTCAACAAAAAGCTACAACTGCTCCAAACAAACGTAAAAGAGCCTCCCAACCCACCTTTCCTCTTTCATTTCCCCTGCCCAAACTTCCATTCACCCATTTCCCTTTATTCTGCTACCTGATTATTCCCCAATTTGGACTTTTGCAGTTTAGGAGAGAATCCATTCGAATGTGAGGCTTTAACAAGTGTTGATAGTGGTAGTGGTAGCAGTGGTTGCATGCAGTGGGAGGATGTTTACAATTACAAAGAGGAAAAAGATGAGGAGGGTGAGAGTACATTTGGAATAAACTATACTAAGTGGGTCTATTTGTAATCCATAATATTTTTAGTCATAAATTTTTATTTTTTATTTATTAAATAGTTTAGATCAATAAAATATATAGTACATCTGATATTATTAGATGCATCATAATATTGCAAGAAATATTTTTGCAACAGATATTAACAACATAGACTTAATTACAAAGTATTATAAAATATAGGAATTTAATTATAAATTTTTAAATTATAAAAATCTAATTAAAAATTGAACAAAACTATAAGAATCTCCAAATATATTAAACCTAGATTTTTTAAATAGAATTTTACCTTATCATCAAGTCGCAATTGTCACCCAAAATTCGGTGATCACTTCCTAGGAAATATGTGCCACTTAAATATATTTTCACCCGCCAAAATTCCCCTGTATCAGCTCCATGGAGAAGGATGATAACTGATAGTGATGGTACTTATTTATTGGGTTTGGCTCTTGGAGAATCTATAGTTTCTGAAATTCTTTATTAGTATATTAGATGTTGGAAATTATATATATCTACTGTAATTTCTACATGCTAAACTTCAATTATGTTTCATTAATGGCCTCATATGCCTGTTAGCTCGGATCTCTAAGTCAGTCAATGATTTTATTAGGAAGGTGAGGATGTCTAACTGAAGCTTCCTGCCGAGAAAAATAACATTCATCTTCACACAAAATCTGGAACGATAAGAATTACTCTCTCCAGATCTGGTTGGAGTGACCTGTCTCAATATGCACCCGAGTAATAATGTAAGCGGTGGTAGAATTGAAGTACAACCAATAAATACTAATGCATCACAATTCATCATATTGATGTGACAATGCAAGAGCACCATGTATAGGCAAACATTGATCATTTTAGATCCATTCTTCTGCCCTTGAAGGCTTGCAACCATATTCTCTGGGAATCTATCAATATGCAGATCTAATAGCATTGAGGGCTGTGGATAGGTTCATTAAAGATGGGCCACTTTACATCATGTGCATCATGTGCCATGTGGCATGAGGTAACCCATCATATGTTAGTGGGTAATTTGTTTTATATTATTATGTAGACAATACTTATGGGCCAGTTAATCATGACAAAAGATGTTAAACTATTGTTTTACTAATGTACAAAAGAATCTGAAACAGAATAGACTAGGAAAGATCGTACAGGGATCCTTTTGTTTCATCATCGAAACAGATCACTGCCATTAATGTTTACTACACATCAAGGGTTAGAGTAAAGCCATAAGTAGCCAGTGATTCCCGTGACACTTCAATCTGCACAAAAGTTAAACCCCCGTTAAAATCACTACCTCTACTTCATCTCTTTTCTCTCTCTCCTCTCTGTGTGGCAAGTCTATTTTCTCTGCTATAATAACCTGCCAAACAAAACCTGTGTTGCATTCTAGCACTCTAGCCTCCCTCTCTCTTGTTCCATCACTTAAACAAGTCGTAGTGTGCACTTTCTATTTGGATTTATTAGCTAAAAGGGGGGTGTCAAAGAGAGAATGCAAAGTTCAGGGTCACTGTTGAAGCAGTTGAGTGTGAAGGAGGCTTGGAAATCAACATCAAATAGGTGGAATGGGAAGGACAAGTGTGAGGCAAGTCTGAATCAAATGGAAGGGTTAAGCATGTGCGGGAATGAGGACAATGGTGGGGTGATGGTGAAGAAGAGAGTGATGGTTGTTGTCGATCACACATCACATTCCAAGCACGCAATGATGTGGGCACTCACCCATGTTGTAAATAAGGGTGATTTGCTCACTCTCCTTCATGTTGTCACTCCACATAAGGGTCCTGAAACTTCTTGCTCTACTTATCTTGTTAATAATCTTGGTTCCCTTTGCAAAGATCTCAAGCCAGAGGTGAGTTAATGAATTGGGGTAAGATTAATATGTTACTCTCTACTCTCATTTCTGGAGGTCAAAGAGAGACAACATAGTCTGTGTTCTTTCTTTATTTTACATTCCGTGCATTCAGAAATGTAAGAAATGGTCATTGTGGTAGGTAGATCTTGATTCAGGTTGATCTGTGAGTCTTCAATGCTGTTGAAAAAGAGAGAAGTAGGAAGCTCCTTTTCTTTTTGTTTTTTGTCCTTTTTTATGATATTTCTTTAGCCCATAATCTTTGTTTCACTTTTTCTCTACTTTAGAGGGAAGAGGGTCTGAGTTTCCTGCACTATACCCTTCTTTTATTTTCACTTTTACAGATAGAAATAATGGGAATTGCTCAGCTTCTTCAGCTTTTTACACATTTCTTCCCCCATAGGGTGTGTTTCTGAGTTAAAATTTTAGAGAAGAAGGGAGGAAATCTTCAAACTCTTCTCTTCTCTCCTTTCACTTTCAAAATCTCAAGTGTAACATGACTTACCCCAACCAAAGAAAGTGAAAAAAAAAAAGAAAAAAAAAAAAAAGAAATTGCTGATACTGGCTTGTTTTGACAAAGGTGGAAGTGGAAGCACTTGTAATCCAAGGACCAAAACTGGCCACAGTGATGAGCCAAGTGAAGAAGCTGGAGGTTTCTGTCTTGGTCTTGGGCCAAAAGAAGCCTTCTCCTCTATTCAGCTGGTGAGATTCTAATCATCCATCCTCTAATGCATTTTCCAACCTTCATATAATTTCTCATACTTTTGAAAATTATTTTTATTACTCGACATTTGCTTGAAAACGATTCATCTGTATTTGAAATTTAACTAATCAATTTTAACTGATGTTTCTTTCTTTTTTAAAAAAATAAAAAATTATTTTGCAGCCTGTGTGGAAGTAGCAGTAGCAGCACAGAGGAATTTGCTGAACATTGCATCAATAAGGCAGAGTGCTTGACAATAGGAGTGAGGAAGAGAAGCCAAGGCACCAATGGCTACCTCATCAGCACAAGGTGGCAGAAAAACTTCTGGCTACTGGCTTAGATCTTGGCTTAATTTAGCTGCTACTTAGGATCTCACAAAAAGGATAAATTGGGAAAATGAAGCCAATAATATGTATTGTCGGTTCATCACCATAGCTAGTTCTAACTACATCGTACCTTGTACTAATGAAATGACTCGGTCGCATCAATTTAGGTCCATAGTATCTGATTATATGATAAGACATGGTTGTGACCAAGATTCTTTTTCTTATCTTTTTTTTTTCTTTTTTTCCCTTTAGTAGATGATTCTTCACCGTTACAACTTTAAACGAACATCACCGAGAATAGTACAGAACTAAAAATTTTCGGTGAAATCATATCACGGACCACCACCCAAAGATGAAGGACCACCGACGCAGGAGCTAGAAGTATTCTTTTACAGTAGGCATTAAATTCTGGCACTTTATTTCTTTCTTTGGTAACTTTATTACAGAAATATATAATTACACAAGTAACCCAGTAACAATTATAGGCCAATTTTCTTATGTAGAACCAAAAAAAAAAAAAAATTTGCCAATTTACCTCTTTCTTCAGTATTGTGTGCATCACATGATAATAGCCTACTGTTATCTACACGATCGGACTGTTCCACACACAATTCCGTATTGAAACTAAACTGCAAACAGGCAACTTTGGCGTTTTAGTTAGTTATCACTTGTGGTTAGCTTTGTCCTTTCAATTCGATTGCACTTAAAATGTATCGATTAGCTATCATCGCATGTCAGCTGCAATCCACATCATTAAACAAAAATAGAAAAATGGAGGCATAAAGCCACGAGTTCCATTATTTGATTTAAATACCTAAACGTGTAGTAATCATAATTTAAGTGTAATATATATATATATATATATATATATGTAGTTTAAATTTATTTAGTTAATATTATATTTAATATTTACATAACTAAAATTTATACTTATTGAAACTTGTGATTATTATATGTCAATTTAAGTAGCTATATATTATTAAAAAAAATTCTAAAACCACCGCACTACAACTGAATCCCCCCCCCCCCTTTTTTCCTTTTTCTTAAAAAAAAAAAAATCAGAGTAGCAACATAGATTGAAGGCTTAAAAAAAGAACCATATATTAAAAACTGTGGGCAATCTAACGGAATAAATCATCCAAGTCACATTTTATAGTATTGTACCTTTTGCTATTACGCTTTTCTAAAGGGCAGAAACCTCATACGTAGCTAAATCAATTAGACCTTATCATCTAATTTATCATTTACAAGAGGAAGCAACTCCATCTTAGTCCTAGGCGTCCTGGGTGTCCTTGGAGTTCCTGGAACTTGCGGCTGTTGGGAGATCATATGCCTCACATAACCATAGAATGTACATCCAACAAGAGTCACGGCACATCCAACAGCATTTACATATGAAATGGGGTTCCTAAATATCAGCCAAGAAACAAGGACAGCAACTGCAACCTGCAACAAAAGTATGATTATGGTTAATTGAAAAATTACACAATAACTATGATTTTAAGACATCACGGTTTTGGTTTCGCCATCATCACAGCCCATCACACTACCTTAGCATCACCAATTCCGTCATGCACTTGGTGATTTACATGCAATGCTGAAGAGTAAAATTCAATGAAACTATGTATTAAGGGATTAATATGGCATAATGAAACAGAAAAAGTGCATATTACAGGAATAATGACAATGTGGCTGCAGTTTCTCCAGGAATTAAATAGGAAAAGGAAAATATGAAAAGTTTCTGAAATAATATATGAATTGATCTGATTGACAATGAATATCATGAATTTGAATGTTAAGACCAACAGTATAGTAGGTTGAAGCACTTGAATCGGCATGACAGATCTCACCTTAAGGTTTCCAGCAACATTAAATGTTACAGCAGTAGTGGAGTGAATCACATAAAAAATGGAGAAGTTAAGGCAGAACGCCAAAACCCCAGAGCTGAAAATAATGATCAGGGCTGACCAAGGGTATGGATGAGTACTTAGCCACTCAAGAACTCCATTGCCTTCGAGCAGCATAGCAGGTATCGCCAAGATCATGGTTGCAAAAGGTGCCATGTAATAAACAGTGTTTATGCTGAAAATACAAAACAAGAACAATCAGACTATGTACTGCAGAAAACTCATGCCAAAGCAACTCAGCAAAACCTATAAAAGCAAACAATAGAACAAAGTATATAAGACAAATGCACGTAATAAAAGGCATGATCAACATTTTAACCAGAAGCAACAATTTCCTTTTTTTCTTTTAAAACTAATGCATGAAATGAAAAACAAGAACTAATGTTGAAATTTGAGGGCATGTAAGTTGATGTTGTTGAAAAAATGCTACAATAGATGCTATATTGCTATGACACAGACAGCTCAACAAAAAAGTAAAGATTTTATTCTCCTAAATTCCAGATATTGACTGGAACTTTTGGAAGTAAATTGACACAAAAAGCACAAAAGCAAGGCCAACGTCTTGCATAAATCATTTTTTAATCAAGTGGGAAAAAAGGGAATATCCCAGATATCAGTCCATATAGGATACACTGAGTTTGGAGAAAAGACAAGGACTGAAGCATCCAAAAGCATAACATCTTGGTGCAATTTCACCACAAGTGCTTACATGCTATCATGGTATACTCGTGGCAATGCATAAATCCAGAATCATAATATCAAATGCCAATATAAAAATCACAAAAGAAAACATCGTTTTGCAGAAGGTTTACCTTATCATAAAATGGCTGGGAATGTTCATGAAAAAGAGAATGAAAAATATATAAGTTGCTCACTTGAAAATTTAATTAATTTGGCATCCAAACACCAAGATAGAGACAAATTTTTCGTACCAACCATGCTATGTTTAAACCTTCATGGATTTTGTATGAAACATCTGCTCATTCTATAGGTGTTTATGGCTCCAATCAAGATGCATATGCAATTATGTCATATCTAGACTACAAAACCTTTACTTTAATCTTACCATATAACAGAAACATTAATCTTTTAAATAAAACAAGCACTAGACTAGGCAGTTATAACTAAGTGAAATCTTTAATTTCAATATATACATATATCACCTACTAAGGACTTCATACAACAACACTAACCAAGCCTTATCCCACTAGGTGGGGTCAACTACATACCTACTAGATAAAAACTTATTCTTTTATGACCACTGATATAATACTGTGACCACCTTTCTCTTATCTCAAGTCTCCTACAGCTGACTGATAGGAACCTAGAATCTAAGCACAAGAATAAAAGGAAACCGCTGTATATTATTAATATGAGACTGAATTCCAGTGAGGAACTCAGCTCAGAAGCATGTATATAAGAAGAAAATAAAAAGAAAATGTCCTGGGCAATTTGAGGAGCCCTTCATCCCTCCCAAGTCCTCTCTAAATTTCTCCCTAACTCTCACACTGCCCTTGCCAGTATATAGCAGTATTCCCTCCAAAATCCCACAAAATCCTCAGCACATTCTCTCTCCTATGCCAACTCAGCATAGTTGGTTACACAAGAGTAACCCTTCATCCTCTCTCAACTCTCATCTCAGCAATTACAGCAAGGCCCAATTTACTGTTTGCCCAGTTCCTAACACTGACCAACAGTTTCCATGGCTGATCAATGCAACATCTGTTTATCCCCTAGTCTTCCAAACCTTTAATTCAATGTTACTTAATTATTTCTTGAAACTAATCTTCTCAGAGAACTGAAACTCTTATACCACATCCTCTGGAAGGGCTCTAATACCAGTATGGATTGGGAGTCCACCCTCATTGAACTTGGGGACCACCACCTGACCAACAGACTCATTAGGGAACTCAAGACTTACTGCCAAGAGACCACAGGCTGACCAGCCAAGCCAACTGACCACCCACATGTACCTACCAAAGTCTTTCTACATGCAAGGGCGGAGAGCCTCACCTCGGTCTATCAAGAGTGAAAGTTCCCAAGGATACCATCTACAACAATGTCTAGGTTAATAGCTCAATGCTGCTTATCATGCTCTAATACCAAAGAGGCAGAGTGCATAGCAAAGTACAACATAAAATAAGCATAGCTTTAGGACACTATTGACTGGGACTTTTTCGTGAGACTGAGGGCCTTCCACATTATAGGCCCATGAAACAAAATCAGCCACACCCTTGTCTTATGGTGTAAAATCCAGAAAAATCTGGTTGATATGCATGAGGTTGTTATGCCTGATGGATGCTGGTAGCAGGTGCTGTGATCAAACTTAGCAGCACCCCAAACAAGTTGTCAACTCTGATATAGAAAACTTCATTGCTCTATTTCTTTACAGAGGAAAAATATTGGACTAATAAAGTCTACATATAGGTTAAAAAAAAGGTTTTTGTTAACATGTGCCGTAAGCCCCTAGGGGCACATGCTAAGGAATAAAAGGTAGAAACTAGTAAATGAAAACTAAAAGTCCAAAATGTATTTAATATTTTATATTTTATATATTTTATGTTTTAAGTACCTAATGGTAGTAATAAACGCTATTTTCTTTCCTTAACATATGCCCTAAGTTGGGAGTCTTGGGACAACGATAAGGTTATTGTCTTTTGACCTGGAAGTCACGGGTTCAAATCCTAAAAGTAGTCTCTCTGATTGCGGTGGTAAGATTGCATGCATTTACTTTTCCCAAAATCTACCAAGTGGAAGTCTCATGTACCAGGCTGACCTTTTTGAACACATGCCCTAAGGGCACATGTTAACAAAACCCAAAAAGTAAAAAACACATTGTGCACCTAAAAGGTATCATGGACCCATAACTAACATATAAGGAAACCCAAAAAGAGAAAAAAGCGAGAAAGGAGAGACAGAACAACAACTACAAAAGAATAGGGAAAAGCATAGCCAAAAACAAAAGGAAAAGCATAAATTCTGCACCTGTCAAATTTGTATCCATGCAACAGAGACTCTGCAAGAATAGTCTTTGTAGATGTAGCCAAACAGCCAAATAAGGCAGCACAAAATCCAAACATATTAAAACTAAGCTCTGTAACAGATGTGAGAAGAATCCCTCCAACAATGGGTATAAGTGAAGCCCAAATACGCCAGTCAAAATATTTCCTCCAGACTAGCCATTGCAAAACAACTGTGCAAGTTCACCAAGATCAGATGAAAATGTCCTTGAAATTTGAATACAAAGCAGGTGACGGAAATGTTATCAATTATTGAATCTTACCTGTTGTTGCAGGTGTGAATGACTTTATTGTCTGCATAAAAGAAACTGGAATGTATCGTAGGCTCACATTCCCCAGCACTATGTTAATACAGAATACAAATGACATTGGAAAGATTCTTCTCCAGCGATCTCCAGGATCAACAGTTATCAGTGGTTTAAGCTTCAGCACCTTAATTACCACATATCCTCCAATGGCCGAGCAGATAAAGTGGATACATGACACAGAAAGGGGAAACTTGAAATCCAATTTCTGCAAAAAGGAGAAATATTTCAATTTAAACTTTTAAGAATTTGTTATAATCCTTACAAGTTTTTATTTTTTAATATGATGATTGAGGGTCCAAGATATGCAAGAAGGAAACCTAAATACACAAATGTGGAAGGAGTGATTAAGATTGATAATCTTTTTTCCTTACAGATGGAAAAAGAACATAGAAGTTCTAAATAATTTGGTGATCAGAATCATTTAAGTCCCAATAAAACGCTTCATTCCACACATCAATATTAATATGGAACAATTTTTCTAAGAATAACCCTCTTTCAAATGTATTTTTGAGAACCTGGAATACAACTTAAGAATACTGGTGGACCTTTCCCGACAGCTAAAAGTGGAATCCAGTTTTGTATGATTATATACCTAGAGAAGGCTCAAACTCCAGCAGAGGAGAAATAGATTAATGCCACAATTTAATTTGTCGCAAATTGATTACACATACTGATGGCCGTGATAACTTTAATTCATCTTAAACTCATCCAAATTATGTTCTGTTCTAGGACAAGTACATTTCGTGATTTTGCATACTCTGATTAACTGTTTTAATTATTATTGCAAAATCGAAGAACAGAAAAAGGATTTTGCAATGATTACCAAGCAATGCATGTAGCTCAAATGCAATCATTAAGAAAAAAAAAAAAAAAAAGAGAGAGAACAACAGAGTCTCTAAATTAAATTTAAGACACATCCATAGAACAAATCAAATTCAAGAAATCCACACTCAGTTCAGCATGTATAATGTACTGCCCTGCTAAATAATCTAAGCATTAAACGGGAAAGCTAACATTGTGCATATTAATGTAGCACAAGGTCAAGGACTCGTAGAACATTAAAGCAAAAAATTTGGAACATGTGTAGCTCAATGAACAGACCAAAGATTTTGTGCAGAAACCAGAACCCTATGAATCAAACCGAAAACTAACAATAAAGTCTAAAAGTACAAAATAATTTATTTTTTTTTTTTTGGCAGTTAAGTTCCCTGATTCTGGGACTTTAATATACGAATATCAAGATTCAGGCTTCAGCATACTAACGAATGGATCTTATAAAAACTCCACAGATCATAAAGTTACTCAGGAATCACCACCCCAAAAAAATACAGAAAGAAAATTCTGCTAAACATTAAGTCTCCAACAACAACAACAACAACAACAACAACAATAACAATACTAATATCACTCCTCATTGTTTTGAAATCAAATTACATGAACAAGATATGATTTACAACTAATGTTAAAAGGGAAAGGGAAAAACAGAATTCTAACAGATTACAAACACAGGGGGAACAAAAGAAGCAAATGAAGCATGAATTTACAAAATTGGATATAGAAATGAAATGGTAAGATAATTAACCACGAAAAAAAAGGGCTGAAGAATGAGAAGGAAGAGAAGGGAACCTGGAAGATCCACTTGTTCATGATAATGACAGTGACATTGAAGGCCCACCATTGAAGGATTGCCAGAAGAGATCTGAACACGCTCCACTGGCAAACAATGCTCTCTTCCATCAATCACCCTTCTCAGGTAACAGACACAATGAAGAAGAAAGAAAAAAGAAAACAGATCCAACAACCCGACCCGAATATATTCGGAGCCCCGAAAATGAAGATAGTGCTGGGAATTGGAAGAGGGGTGAATGAGGATGAGGAGGGGGAGGGGGAGGAGTTAGCCCTTCCACTCTCAACGTGATTTGTGTCACTATTTGGGTTTTTAATGTTGTAGTTATATGATTAACGATAATAATTCTAAACGTTTCTCTGTCTCTTTTATGTTTTGTGTTTCATTTTCTTTCTCACTCTCCCCTTTTCTGTGTGGCACTCCATGGAAATTACGTTTGTGTTTGTGGGACAACGCTGTGATGAACCGAGCTGAGCTTGTTCCTTGAACCACCAAGTGAAATGAATAGCGGGATGGAGGTGGTGTATTCATAGACCAAACTGCATATGTTGCACTGCAGTATTTTTTTTTGTTTTTTAGTTTAGCCAAATTTTAAAAATTGTGGTTATATATATTTTTAGAAATGGCTAGATTTTTTTATTGTGATCTTAAAATTAATTGAAATTTTTTTGAATATCACATAGATAAAATCTTGTTACTTTTAAAATATACGAGATATCATATAGATAAAATTCAACCAATTTAGAAGTCATCGTATTTTATTAATGTGATCCCGTAAATAAATAGAATTTTTTGCAGTATTATATAGGAAAAATTTAATCACTTCTAAAATATATTTAACCATATTTTTTAAATTTAGTTAAATTAAAAAAATATTATAATATATTATATATGATTGGGTGTATAAATACACCTCATTATCACATCTTTAGCTCACTTTTAGTGCATTATGCACCAAGTTCAAGTCGGTTCATCGTAAACATTGCCTGTGTTTGCGATGTTTGACTTTTATAGGTGAATAGGAGAGTGCTGCTTAGAAAAGCCTTGGAGGAATTGAGCTCACCCAAGGCACCTACCACATCTAATAACTCCCTAATTCTCCCTCCATTGAAAGTCCATCCTAGTTGCAAGTGTCATTAATGATTAGGGCTATGATGAAATACAAAGCAACAATCTAGATTAACTTTGACACCTCTTCATTACAAAATAAATGTTTAGTGGGATGGAGGTGACACGTGTTTGAGTATGTTCTCCCATAATCGTCAATTGAGATATGAAGGACAACATCCTTCTAGTTAGTTATTAATTTATCTTTCCTTTTGAATTTCTTTATTAATACTGAACCTGTTAAGTGTTACTTACATACTCTCAATTGCCTAAGCCATAATTTTTTTTTGTTTGATTCCATCTTATTCTTTTTACTAGCTTGTAGTTTCCTTTAAAGGTTGGATTAGCAAAGGCTAATGTCACCTTTCCATTAATTAAATTCATTTAAGTAACTCTGGTTAGCATGCATGAAAATAAAATATCCAACTACAACAAACACACATAGTTATCCATGTATATTAATAACATCCAGCATTCGTGAAACAATTATCCAACCATAGATCAAAGCACATTTAGGGTCATCACACTAGGCCCCACTTAATTGATATACAAACCCAAAAAGATGGACTACTGAAGCCTATCCATTTCTCAAGCGGGTCCAATAATTTCTAAGTCTTACATATATATGTAAGCCTTCTAGAGTCCTTCATCAATCTACAATAAAGAATATGTGGGTGCACTAGCCTTACGTCATGAGCTAGAACCGGTTCTCCACTCTAGCCATATGTCTCCTCTGAAAATACCAGGAAAATAGGCATAAGAGAAACACTTTCAGTAGGGGCGATGTTTCCAAGAGCATATTGTAACTGCTCAAAATTCTCCAAGGTAAATGGAAATAACAAATATATATAAATAGTATGCCTACCCACTAACCAAGACATTTAGCAAGAAAATGCATGTAGATAAATGTACTTTCTCTTTTCTGCTAAAAATAAGTGTAGGATAATAATATTTTAGCTATTGTGAGAAATAAAATAGAACAACAAAAATAATAACAGTAGTAACAAAGGTGAAAAATTGGAACAAAGTTACCATAAATCGTGCAAGGCATTGTCCTTAAGAGTTTATTTTCTACCCTACCCGAAGCTATGCTCAGTGGAATGGCGTTGATGGTTAACCCTCTAGGATTAGACGTGGGTCTCCATAGGAACTCATCCACACGATGCTCCCGGTACGTTGATCAGCAAGTATCTCATTGCAGAAGGTAGAAGATGCAATAGAAGCAGTGGGGCAACTTCTATGCATAAGAGGAAGGAGGAAGAGAATGGATTTTTCTGTGTCCCATTTGAGCTACACAAAGTGTTTTATATAGAGTCAAGAAAAGAGCCATTGGAGCTTTCTAAAATGGTCAGAAAAAGAGCTATTGGAACCATTACAGAACAGCAACAGTGAAAAAAATTTGGCTAAAAAATGAAATAAAATTAACACTGGTAGGAAAAACTTAGTAGGCCCCTATGCATGCGGACGAGATAAGATGGGGTGGGACGCATGTGTATGTATTTAATTGAGGCCCAAGTCCATAATGCTACCTCAATACCATAAAGTATTTACTCATTAAGTGCCTTCATATATAAATACTTGTTAGAAACTCTTTATAAGCAATGTGGGACTTCTTCTTTTATTAAAATACATATAGGCAAACTAAGTTTGAAATACACTAAGACTCATATATATACAACAATCCCCCACATGCTTCAAACTTGGAGGAATAAACAAAAATGTTGTGCATCAGTGTAATATCCAAAAGATTTGAAATTCACCTTAGGTACAAGTGGGTGACAACCATATAGAAGTTTGGTAGAGGAACCTCTTTGAACCCAACTTCCAAGATAATGGTTAGAGCACCTCCACCGACCATACAACATTCCCATAAGATATGCTACATTTAGCAGTTTTGCACTTTAAGGCCATGCGCTATCCTGGAAGCATGAGAGCTCTAGAGTTTTATGCCCAAACTCATAGGAGACGGCCCCATCTCCATCTCACTTAGGTGGCATCCATCAAGAGTATGCTGTAGCAGGTACTCCATCCCCACATTGAGAGCTATGGATCCATTAAGGGCATTGCTTATCCTTAAATGCCATTGTAGCGGTACTGCCATACATCATAAGCGGGGACTCTTCACCAAGTATCTCGTATAACTGGCAGAAAACAATAAGTGACATTACCCTTTGTGAAACTCATATGACTTCGTTTATTACATTGAATCACTTTTATGGGATCTCCAATCACAGTAGTTAGGTTTCCGTCATACCGCCTCAAGTAATGGATATTAGTCCCATCCCCCTCAATGTTTCACATACTAGTATCCTAGCAAGTGGCTTTGTCAATGGATCGGCCAAGTTCTTTTCTAACCTCACAAAATCTGTGAATATTACATTATTCTCAATCAGCTACCTCATAATATTATGTCTTAATCTGATATGCTAACTTTACCCATCATATATATTGTTCTTTGCTCGAGCAATGGTAGCTTGACAGTTACAATGAATAGACACAAATGTTTGTGTTTTGTCCCACAATGGTATGTCTACCAATAGGTTTCTCAGCCATTCAGTTTCTATTCCTGCCTTTTCTAAGTCTATAAATTCTAACTCTATGGTGGAACTAGCAATACAAGTTTGTTTTGTGGACTTTCCAAAGATAGTCCCACCTGCTAGCATAAATACATAACCACTTGTAGACTTTAATTCATCAGAGTCAGAAATCCAATTTACATCACTATATCCGACCAATGTCGAGGAATAACCAGAATATATCAAACCATGGTATAGTACCTTTTAAATATCCCAAAATTCTAATTAAGGCAATCCAATGCATGTCACTAGGATTATGAGTATATCTACTTAGCCTATTCATAGCATATGCAATGTCAAGTCTAGTGCATATATCAAACTACCAATTATGCGTGCATATTCAATTTGTGATACATTATCACCTTTATTTTTAACTAGATGCAAACTAGGATCATAAGGAGTAGATACAGCAGTCAAAATATCCAAGTCTCTTAAGCATGCTTTCAGCATAAGGAGATTGAGATAAAATAAAACTATCATTCTCCTTAATCAATTTTACTTCGAGTATGATATTAGCAACACCCATATCTTTCATATCAAATAGAGAGGACACAAATATCTTAGTTTTAGTTACAATATCCAAACATATACCAAAAATCAGTAAATCATTAATGTACAAGCATATGATAACACCAACACCTTCATTAAACTTGCTATATATGCACTTATCAAATTCATTTGTCAAATAACCATTAGAAATCATAACATGATCAATTTTTTCATGCCATTGTTTTGGGGCTTGCTTTAAACCATAAAAAGATTTAACAAGTTTGCAAACCTTGTTCTCCTTGCCCTTAACCACACATCCCTCAGGTTGTTCCATGTAGATCTCTTCTTCAAGATCATCATTGAGAAAAGTGATTTTCACATCCATTTGATGCACAACAAGCTAATAGATAGATGCAATGGACTAACACCAGACAATGTTTAATGGCGGGTATAAAGAGTACTTTGGACAATAGAAGAGTTTACCCGGATGTCATCTCTAATGACACTTTCTCTTTACCTAAGACCAAGATTTAGCTTGAATCTCCTAGATAAACATAATCCTTCCCATCTTCTATAAGAGAGAACTCGGAGAACATCTCCTTCTTAGCACAAATGCGCTTTGTGGCACCATAGACCACAATCCAACCCTTGGCTTCCATCACTAAAGCATTTGGACACCACAGCCATTAAAACATCATCTTGGTGTTCCATCACATTTGGACTTGCCTTTGATGATGATCTTCCTTCTTTATTTCCGTCTCCTTAGTTGCTCCTTCTCAATCTATAAGTAGATGCAAAATGACCTATTTTGTCACAAATAAAACAAGCACCCTTCTTTTTTTTGTTGTTGGTTAATATCATGTTTAAAATGAGGTTTATGAACTCCAATGCTATGATCTTTTGAACCATGAATGAATATTTAGAGTGCATATAGCATTTTGTTCACTATCCATTGACCTATTTTTCTCCTCAATTTTAATATGCACAATGGTTTCTTGCAATATCATAGCTTTTCTCTTTTGCATGAAATTCATTTTATAATCTTTCCAAGATTCAGGCAATTTATCAACAAGAGTGTGAGAGACAAACCTTTTGGGTAGGATATCTCCTTGCTTAGCCGATTCATCTACAAGCTTGGTACATTCATTAATTTGAGAAGCAACAGATTTATTTTCATCCATTTGAAATTCTTGAAGCATCAGGAATGACCTTAGCAGCAACTAAAATACTAGCATCCATCTAAACCCTTAAGAAAAATAAGCATAGGATAGGTAATATTTTAGCTACTATGAGAAATAAAATAAAACAACACAAATAATAACAGTAGTAACGGAGGAGAAAAATTGGAACAAGGTTACCATGAATTGTGCAAGGCATTGTCTTTCAAGGTTTATTTTCACCCTACCAGGAGCTATGCTCAATGGAATGGCATTGATGGGTAACCCTCCAATATTAGATGTGGGTCTTCACAGAAACTCATCCACACGATGCTCTCGGTATGTTGAGCAGCAAGTATCTCGTTGTAGAAGGTAGAAGATGCAATAGAAGCAGTGGGGCGACTTCTATGCGTAAGAGGAAGGAGGAAGAGAATGGATTTTTCTGTGTCCTGTTTGGGCTATCCAAAGGGCTTTATATAGAGTCAGGAAAAGAGCCGTTGGAACTTTCTAAAATAGTTAGAAAAAGAGCTATTGGAGCCATTAAAAAACTGCAATAGTGAAAAATAATTTGGCTCAAAACTAAAATAAAATTGACATGGGTAGTAAAAACTTGGCAGACTCATACGCATGCGGACGAGACGAGATGGGGTGGGGCACGTGTGTGTATATTTAACTAAGACCCAAATCCACAATGATATCTCAATATTATAAGGTATTTACTTATTAAGTGCTTTCATATACAAATGCTTGTTAGAAAACTCTTTATAAGCAATGTGGGATTTCTTCCTTAGCTAAAATAGACATGGATAAACTAAGTTTGAAACACACTAAGACTTATATATATACAACATTTTCAAGGCCTTATCATCACAGTCAACACCTCATGCCCATCTGATACTTGTAAGGTGTGTTTGGATTAAAAAAAATTGGAAATGATTTGATTTGAATGGAAATGAATTGAATTAATTTATGCATCAAATAACATTTTTGAAATGAATTATAAAAAATAAGATTTGAATTGATTTAGAAATCAATTACTGTGTTTAGAACTCATTAAAATTAAAATTGATTTGATTTGGTTTCTTTATTTTATATATTTTCCCTTATTATATTGTCTCTCTTCTTCTTCTTCTTCTTCTTCTTCCCTATCTCATCTAAAACCTTATTTCCCCTGCATCGTCAACATTGAATCGATATCCTGAACATTGAAACAATATCTTGAACCCAAAAAGAGGCTATGGTATAAACATTGAAACAAGATCTCAAAAAACACGTGGCCCAAAACGAGATTTGCCACTTTATATAAAATTTACAAAGCTAACTAAAAAAATTGAAATCGAATTATCTCAAAAACATTATACATTAGAACAAGCACACAGGTAAAACATAAGATACTGGTAGCTGCATCACGGTGTCATCATCATGGTAGGTCGCAGGTTCCTATTGCTGCAGTGTTGGGAATTAGGTGGCAAAATTGTCTTTTGAAATATTTAAAATTGAAATCAATTCAAATCTCATCAAATCCTAACAAAAATTATAGGATTTTAAAATTAAAAGAATGGAATTCCATTAGATTTGGGAAATCAATTCCTTTCTTATTTTTTTCAATTTCAAACACATGATTTGATTTGTAAATCAAATCATTTCCATTTTTTTCTCATTCCAAACACACTAGTAGGGTCATGATCATCACATACAGATCTATGAGAGTTCTTATCTCGAAGGCATTTCTTAATCAAATAGTGATCATGCCACTGGTGCTAGGGATAGCAATTGGTATATATGGGGGCAAGGACATGACACCCCAACCCTTATCCCCATTTAGAAATTTGGCCCCCTTCCCTACCCCATTTTCTGTCACAGGTCCCCATTCCCCATTCCCTAAGTGGATTCAAATCCTCACGAATATTCATGGGTTTAGGCAAAAAATTCAAAAAAGAGTAAAATTCCGAAAAAAAAAACTCTATTAAACCTATATAAAGCATAAGTAAAAATCCATAATCCATAACATTACTAACACAAAACAATCTAAATTAAAAATGGAAATGCATGATGCAAATCCAATTAAAGACAATTAGAGATATCATGAAAATACATGATGCAAATCCCTTGTTGTAAATTATAAAACTTATATATTTATTATTTGCTTTAGAGACTTCATATAAACGAGGACTTAGCAGGTCTCCATGGGATAGGAATCTCATCCCCTGCCTCGCTCTATTTAATATATGGTTACTTCACCCCCATCCTCATGGGAACTAAATCTATCCTTATACCCATCCCTGTCATGGGTAATGTGTGCGGGTATCCACTTAAGCAGGTTCTTTTGTCATCCCTAATTGGTGCACTATGAGGTAAGAATGATATATTGCCTTGTGCATGTGCCATTGATCTACTGCAAGGTGGGGCCAATACATCACCCTAAACCGCTGCAAGGCTTCATTGATTGTACCACTAATCCACTGCAAGATAGGGTCAATATGTCGCTGAGTTAATGTACTATCGATTCACTCTAAGATGAGGCGAATACATGCACTTGATTGCTCATAATTCCATCATTATCATCTTTCTTTTGGCCATAATATTCCTCGTGCATACTAAGATCATAAAAATCATCAATTCTCATAGCCATCATAAATCTCTTACGTATTTGAAACATATTACTGGCAAAAATTAGATAACTCATTATTTCTTGGGGCCATAATAATTTCTCATAACACCTTTGGCCACAAAACTCGTGCATATAAAATCATAAAGATCAATTTCATATTATTTATATTTGAAACACTAACTTATAGTCTCTACCTATTCTAGTACTTCAAATTCTTAATACCCAAACACCTAGATTTTGGTCTTCATGCTTTATTATATACACATATTAACCCTCTAGGCATTAATTTGATTAAATCCAACCCTTAGTCAAATTCCCTATTATTATTATTATTATTATTATTATTATAATAAGAATCTAGTGTACTTACTAGTTAATTTTCTTAGACTTGAATTATTACCTTGGCAAGCTCATCATGCCTCTTAATTCCACGTCCTAGTAATCTGATTATTTTATCTTTCCTTAGTATTATTTTAAACTTCTTTATTTAATTTCAACCATTCTAACTTTAGCAATGTCTCATTGCTTACTACTTCATCAATTCCTAATGATATTAATTTCTATACGTTCCTAATATACCTTAATTTGCTACCAGCAACTTAACCCCTCTTTGTTATGATTCTTCCTCTTGATTAATCTTTTATTCTTTAACATATAGATTCCGAAAGATGACACTCCCAAGGCTGTCCTATGAAGGCCGAAACACCATGAACCGAAGCTTACTAGTTTTTATGTTATTCTAGACAATGATATCTTACCTATTTTAAGCCCCATGATACTTAATTCATTCCTTATGCTTTTTCCTAGTTCTGAGACCATCTTGGCAATATATTGACATCATTTAAGTAAATTAAAAAGGTGCGGCCCCACACATATATAGTTTTGGCATCATTCTCACAAAACCAAAAAATTGAGAATTCTTGCCCAAATTGATCTATTCTTCATAAGTCAAGTAAACCCTTAACAAACCATGAACCAAACCATAGTCCAACAGCATGGGAATCCTAGAGACCACACATAACCTTCGTAAATATCTAGAAAATTCAGTTTGCCTACTGCTCATTTAATTTTAAACGGAATTTTACATAAACCATAGAATAGGGATTTTCCATGCCAATTAGCCTAGTCTTCTTAGTTCAAGCAAATCTTTTAGTAACTCATATCTTTTAGTAACTCATGCATCAAACCTCAAACTAACATCATAAGCATTCTAAAAACATCTCATAACCACTAAAATATCCCAAAATTCAGTTCAGCCATGAATTTTAAACAGATTTCATATAAGCTTAAAAATGATGACTTTCATGCCTAGTTCATATTAGGCAATTCCATATCAAGCCATGAACCAAATGTCAAATCAAATTCAAATACACTCTAGATGTAACATCCACCGTTTTTCGCCCAATTATTCGGTTTTATCGAATAATTGAGAATAATTAAAATTCGATTAAACAATTATTTAGACTCAATTGATTAGCAATTACTTGAGTCTAAATAAGAGAGAATTAAGTTAGAGTATAGGAGATTTCATAAAAATTTTATTGAAAATCGATTTACCGATTTAAAGGAAATCGGTAACATTACGGTATTTTAAACTGTCGGAACCGGACCAATAGAATTACAAGCCTCAAACCCTATTTTTAGTGGCTGATAACTCAGCCACTTACCACCCAAAAGTGGCGCCACTTAGCCCACACAAAGGCAAGAGGGCTGGCTGATTTTCAGCCATGGAAAGCCAATCAATCAAATTGCAAGAAGAAAGACACCTAAGCCCCACCATGTGATCAGATTTTCAGCTCCTTTTGACTCCCATTCAGACCACTTCTACGCCACTTTTCTCTCCTCCCATTCAGCTCTCTTTCTCTCATCTTCACACACCAAAAATTCAAGCTAATTTCAGCCTTATTCATCCAAGCTTCAAGAATCCAGCACAAACACTTGAATCAAAGGTAGGAGTTTAATAATTGCATCAAATTTATGCTATTGGTTGGCTGAGCTTGGATTATTTTTATGATTCTTAATGTGTTAAATGGAGGATTATGATGATATGTGATTGACTTTGGACTGTTCGTTTGGTTAAAATCGAATTTGAAGTAAGAAAGAATAGAAAAGAGAAGAGCTGAGGGGCTGGAGAACCAAAACCCCTCGGCCGTCCGTACGGCGGAGTGTACGGCTCCTCCTATAGCTGATTAAATTGGCTGGAACCATTTTTATGAGAAACTATACATCTAGGGCTTTCCATAGACATATCATATAAGGCTTTTGGATTAGAATTGAGGGAGATATGAATTTTTGAATTTCGACCTAGGGTTTTGACTCTGGCTCTGGGCAGATTAGGTTGTTTAGGGTAGAACTCGACCTATACTACTTGAAAATGAATGGAACTAACTTTTTTAGAAAGCTTACACATAGGAGAATGTCCCATAAAAATTTCAGAATTTGATAAGGTCCCAGTTGCTCCCAGTGCTCCACGAAATTCGCCCTATGTCCACACCGGGCTAGAACAGGGCAGTGTAGGAAGGTCCGAATTCGAGGCTTGTAACTCGAGCCCTACTAAGTCAAATTGGATGGAACTTTTTCTAAATGAAACTTTGTTCTGTTAGCTTTAATAAGAGACCAATTTTGTATGATTTGAGTCAGTTTTCGATTTTTAGTGGATTTTTACTTTTAGTTGCCTGATTCTAGCTAGCCAATGGGCAGGCCGAGATAAAATCTAGATATCTTGAGTTGTAGAAATCAAAATTAGATAAAACCAAAGAGGTTAGAAAATAGACACCTAACACTTTAACATACTCAAATTTGAGGTCCAAAGGAGTTAAATAGAAATTATGGCTTGAATTATAAAAATTGGGTTGGTTGAATATGCTGAGGCAGGAATTCTGCCTTAATGAATTTGATGTTGATATGAGTTTAATGTTGGAATATAAATGTGATGTTATGTTCTTTGTGATAAATTGATGTACTGGTTGGCTGGCACTATTCATGGGGAAGCGGATACGTTCCGTTATGCTACCAAAATTTCGGTAGAACCCATGTACAAGCTATGAATTACATGTTAATGCATATGCATTCTTATGAAAGCCATAAAAGTTATGAAAAGAATTATATTACTATAAAAGTTCCATGCTACTTGGGCCAGCCTCGGATAAGAAGTTAAGGGAAATAGATCGGTGGGAAGGTCAGGGAAAGTAAACCCAGCATTCCTGTATAGGAACGAGCTCGATCCTAAAAAGCAGACTATTACCCAGGAGTCTAAATGGCCAAGAACTCCCAAGGGACCAAGAGATGGAAAGAATAATGATGAAAATAAATGGAAAGACTTATGAGAAAAGGTTCATGATTTAGTTTGCATGATTACATGAATGCATGAATATATGGCATAGTTATGTCAAGATGTTTACTGTTGCCTCTTATATGTATTTACTGCTACTCGTTTATTATCCTGTTTATTACTATACGAATCATTATTAGTAGTCTGTTTATCTTTTTGAACCTTCTAAAGTAAAACTGAACCTTGCCTCGGACCAGACATTTTTCTTAAACTCATTAAAATGGACTTATCAGTTTGAATGCATATTTTTATAATTAAATAAAACCCGAGGCAACTAAGAATGCATGTGATGTCAGTACCAGTATACCCGAACCCTACTGAGAATTTTCTTGAAATTCTCACCCCGTTTTGTATCTTCCGCATCATTCTCAGACATTAGCGATGGACTCCATAGCTACCCTCTTCATTGAGATTCTAGCGTTACAACTCCACCATGATCCCGAGCTAGATTCCCTGTACATAGCTGGTTCGTGTAACTTCCGTTTATATCTCTTCAGCAACAGGAACTTTGATGTTCCTTTACACCATCCCATTTTCGACCCTGCTACTCCTTATATTGCCGTTCCGCTACACATGGCGCACCCACCTCCTGCACCCGCAGCACAGGCAGCGCCTGCTGACCCTGCCCCTAAGTCACCACCACAGGCAGTCCCTGATATCCCGTTGAGTTCAGAGAGTGACCCCTCCGAGGCCACCGGCTCGTCGCCCTCTTTCTCCTTAGGACCCAGCGCAGACTATTCACCGGCCGAGCCTGGCATGACTAACGGCTATCTGACGGAGTAGCTTAACGGCAGAAGATGTTGTACAGTATGACCCTTTTTTGGATAGCATGTAACTTTGGGTCATAGACTTGACTGTAGGGTTAGCAATAGGTTATGAAATGTCCTTTGGGGACCATAGGGTATTTTGATTGATATGGGCATTATGGTCTTTTTGATATACTAGCCCACTTATGTATTCTACTTTAAAACTTTGTATGTAAACTGTAGCAATGGCTTCTGATATATACATATGTTTACACGTATACAGTAACGCTATTGTACTATTCTTATCTTTGGTGATATTTTGTTCAATTCGTTCCGCTTTAGTATAACAGTGCGCTGTTTCGTTTAAAAAGAAAAAAAGATTTATATGATGATGACGATTTAAAAAAGAATAAGTCAGGAAAGATAGACAAAATATTAATACGGTGACACAATCTACCTAATTTCATGTTATGACTTAAGCATAACATCAAATTAGTAAGGTGTTACACTAGAGCCATCACATAATCTTCTAATATATTCAAAATACTTAGTTTCCGCCCCTATACTTCTAATTCAAACGGAATTTGTGCAAATCATTACATAAGGTTTCATGCTACTTTCTCTATTTTTCCCAATTCAAGCCAACCTCACCCCAAGTCGTGAACCAAGCCACAATCCACATTCAAAAGAGAAATACTTGCATGGTCTGGGAGTACTATATAGCTGTACTCGCGAACCAATCATATAAATATATTTTATATGAGACACATCACTAACAGATAATCTTATGTAAAATGTACTTATATGATCAGCCAAAAAAACAGCCATAAGGTACTTGCAGACCATGCAAATGTTTTAACATTCAAAGAGCATACTAAAAAAGCTGAGCTGCAAGTCAAGCGGTAGTGGCGATAAATGATGTAACTTACATTTGCGCCCTCAAGCTTAAAGGCGTCCATTTTATTCCCTTAAATTTACAAATAAAATGTTAAAACACCTTGTATCTAAACACTATTAAATAGCCTTACTTTGCCTTCCTACACGTATATTCCTACTTCTCAATTATATAGGCCAACATCACGATCACCAACTTTAGATAGATTCTCATCATATAGCCCATTTTTTTTGTAATGAATATAATAATAACATGTATTTGTTATTTCAATAATATCTTAACAGGCCGCATTTTTTTTTTATTTTTGTGTATTAATATAACTAAATATGGTTGTACATCTATATTATTATTATTTCTTGCTCCTTATTGAGTCAAGTTCCTTTTCTTTTTTTTTTTTCTGTTTATTTCATTTATATACTCTACACACTCTTAAATTAATTCATAAGAATTAATAATTAGATGCCTATTTGTTTTAACTTGTCTTAGTGCTGAAAATACTTTTAGTGGAAGAAAAAATAACTTTTTTACATTATCGATCATGTTTGGGTGTTTACGTTTCTCTTACTAAACTTGCTTGTGGAGCTCTAGAATTACTCGCAAAAGACTACAGTTGCTTCTCATTTTCAGTTAATCAAACTTACATTGCATTTTATCATATTATCCATGTATTAGCTTCGCTTAACTCTCTTTAACCTTTATTCACCAACTTCCACATCCACTTTTTTTGGGTAATTCTCTCTCTATAAGTGATTTTACTTTATCAAAATTAAACAAAAACAATTCTTTTAAAATTACTTTTGAAATATCATTTTGAAAGATAAAGCAATTCTCTCAACTTCAATTCCTCTAAAAATAATTCTTTCAACTTTAATTCTTTCAAAAATAATTTCACTAATAGTTAAAACCAAATGGGCTCAACCTAATTAAACTTTTATGTCCGTTAGTACTATAGTTTGCATTTCACCCTTACCTCGTCAAATATCAAACTACAATAAAGAATTTGTTGCTTACAAATTTCACTTTAGAAAAAGTTCATATTTTTATGGCATAATAACTACAACTTTATTAGAATATGCAGTCAAAAAAACATACAAATTGATTCTCCACTTTCTTTATGTATGCTCCTTTATTTTCCCTGGAATTCCTTTGAAATAAAAAATTGCTTACTTCTAAAATAAATAAATAATTTAATTTTAATATATTATCAATATAAATTTTTTTTATAAAGATCTAATCATATATTGCTATATCAATAAGTGTTTGACTTAATTCATTATCTTAAAAATCTTATAAATAAATTAAAATCATGTATTTAGATGATAATATAAATCTCTTTTACATATAAAAATTAATCTCTAAAATATAAAATTTGAAAGATATAGATTGACATCTGTAAATGTGCCAAGACTGAAAGTTTTTATTATAACACCTGCCATTGTTATGTTGGAAAAAATAAAAAGAAGGTAGTATATGTAAATCATTAACTATCCATAGTTATCAAGGTATAAAATATAAATATACTATAACACCGTCACTATTTATATACGGCTTTTCTTTCCTTTTATTTTTTTTAAGCAAATTATGGTGTAAATACATTTTGTTATAACTTAACAGTATATATATATATATATAGACACACATATAAGGCTTAGGGTTCAGGGTGTTATATATAGTTTAGAGTTCAGGGTTTAGCGTATAAATATATTTTATTATAACTTAGCTTTATATCCTAAATCCTAAACCCTTATATAATTAAATTTTCTTACATTAATAGTGTAAAATAATTTTATACTATCAACCAATAGAGATATAAAAAAGTGCCAAATTATGATAATTCTCTCATCATAGTGCATAGAAAATATATAACAACATCTAATATATATACATATAGGGAGCATACCACATGAGAGGAGTAGTTTATCATGAGAGTGAGAGGAACAAATCTAGACCGTATAACCATATATAGATGGTCAAGATTTAAAATTATTTAAAGGTCACATGATCACTTAAAAAAGTCATACGATTTTATGTTTTGACCATTCTCGTAAGATCCAATAGTCAAGATTTGCTTCTCTCACTCTCATAATAAATCACTCTTCTCATGTGATATATATATATATATATATATGACCATACCCATGGATTTCAAGTTCCTAATCTGCCACCTCATTAAGGAGTAAAAATATAGGTTCATATAAATTGCAATGAAATGACCTTCTCTAGTCACAACCCTACTTACGCCTTAAGGTCCTCCACAGACAAAGGAGGAGAGTAGGAAAGCCTTAAGTGTCTTCTTGAATGTCTGCAATCCAAGTGAATATTTATTGCATAACAAAAAGACCCAGACCTTCAGTGAAATCACTGCACACTTATATCCACTCTGTTGCAAACCCAAAATTCCTTACCTTTTGGTTGGTCTTTCTTTCTTTCACCGGCATCAACTTGCGAATCTCTCCCTCTCTTCATGCGTTAGAAAAAGAGTGAAATTGTCAATGCTCCGTTGACTAAAATGAAAATGGATAAATACCTTCAAATTTAATACACAAAACAACTTCACCCTGTTAAGCCAAGAAGACATAAAATGACTTGTTTCACTCTTGTCTTTTGGAGTATTCAACATATCGATAAGCTAAAAAAAAGGCAATGAAGTTGTCAAACACCTCTTAGCCGAAAATTGGAAATGTTTTCCCGTCGCCCTTGCCAAAACTGCAAAAGCAAAGACAACACAATCAAGTTAATAACCCACAAAATCACATAGATAATGTTAAACATCGTGGAGAAAGTGAAAAAACAAAGAGGCATATGCTCAAAGAAAGAATAATGAATGGAATTAAGAAAGTGCAACGGGTGGGTGTGGGATTAAGGTGTTAGTGGATATGGCGGTTGCTTCATGTAACATCCCCATATAACGTAATAGAAAATAATAAAAATAAACATTTATTATTCACAACCTTGCCCCTAAACTTTTTAAAAAATGACACTTAGATCCTTAGATCAATAGAATTAGCAGAATAAGGTTTTAAACGAAGCAGAATCGCGTAGTGAAGACATAGAAATCTAAACCTCGGCCGATTGAGCCACAGAGGCATCCATATGTGAAATGACATGGGATGCCCCTAGACTTACCCATAATTACAAAAATACCATTAGCCATAAACAACAAAAACCAGAAAGGGCCCTCAACTTGCAAAACGTTTAATTTACGCTGTTAATTGATTTATTCGATTTTATTGAATCTTTAAGTTTGATTAGAAATTAATTAAGGGTTGATCAAGAGTTAATTAGATGTTAGATTAGAGATAATTAGAATAAAAACATATAAAACTTCACAAATTTCTTCAAAACTGTTTTACCAATTTAAAGGAAATTGGTAAGATTACGATATTTTAAACTATCGGAACCGAACCAATAGAATTTCAACTCATTAACCCTACTTTAAGTGGCTGAGAACTCAGCCACTTAACCCCTAAAAGTGGCGCAAATAAGGCCACAAGAAGGGAGGAGGCTTGGCTGAATTTCAGCCTCTTGTGCTCCCACCAATCACATTGCAAGAAGCCAACTACTCTCATCATTAAATCAGATTTTTCTCCTTCTTTCTCCACCCAATTTTTGTGCTCCCTTCTCCAGCTGCCTTCCTCTCCTCTTTTCTTCATCCTCTTCACCTCCTTCTTTCACTTTCAGCCTCCCTCAAGCTTTTTGCATCCATAACCCTTCACTAGAACTCAAGACTAGCTAGTTGTTACATCAAAATAAAGGTAGGATTCCAATTCTTGTCTTGATTTTCTGATTTGGGGTGACTGGTGGTGGTTTATTTTCTCAATTTTTGATATATTGATTGAATGATTATGATGATATATGGCTGGTTTATTGGCTGTTTGTGGGGTTAAATTTGAATTGGAAGCAAGAAAGGATGAAAATAGGAAGAGCTGAAGGGCTGGAGAACCAAAAACCCTTGGCAGTCCGTACGGCGGAGTATATGGCTCTGCCTACCGCCAATTAAATTCAATGATACTATTTTTATATGAAACTAGACATCTAGAGCTTTCCATACATATATCATATAAGACTTTTGGATTAGTATTGAGAGAGTTATGAATTTTTGAATTTCGATCTAGGTTTTTGACATTGATTCTAGGCAGACTGGGTTGTTCAGGGTAGAACTCACCCTATACTACTTGAAAATGAATGAAACCAACTTTGTTAGAAATCTTACGTATAGGAGAATGTCCCATAAAAATTTTAGAATTAAATAAGGTCCTCTTTGCTGCCAGTGATCCAAGAAAGTTGCCCTATGTCCAAACCGGGCCAGAATAGGACAGCTCAGGAAGGTCAGTTTTCGGGGCTTATAACTCGAGCCCTACTAAGTTAAATGGAATGAAACTTCTTGTAAATGAAAGATTATTCTGTTATAATTCGAGTCAGTTTTCAATTTTTAGTAGATTTTTACTTTTAGGTGTCTGATTCTGGCCAGCCACTGGACAGGACGAGATAAAACCTAAATAACTTGAGCTATGCTTATCAAAATTAGATGGGGCCAAAGAGGTTAGAAAATAGACACATAGCACTTCAACATATCCAAAATTCAGGTCTAAATAAGCTAAAATGAATTTAAGGCTTCATTTCTAAAAACAGGGCAAAATTGATATAATGAGCAAAATTGAATATAAGGGTCTAATCCCTATATGATTGATATTAATATGATATATAAGGGTTCAATCCCTACATGATTGACACTATTGTGATATGTGTGCTGCTCTATGTTGAACTTTTGCCTAATTGGTTTTACTGGTGGCCTAGCACTATTCATGGGGAAGCGGATCTGATCCGTTATGCTGCCGAATTCTCGGCAAAATTGTAAGAAAGTTATAAGTATTTATATGTTATGAATATGTATGTGGAAATCATGTATGCAAGAATATGTGAAAGTAAATGATGAACCATATGTATGAATGCACTCAGCACGATTATGCGTGATTATGTATAAGAATGCAATGATATGAATATAATAAATGTGAGTCCTTTCACCTGGAGGCAGTTGCACTTTGAATCCTTCCATGTGAAGGCAGCTAAAACTTTTGGGTCCCTCTATATTGGAGGCAGATGGCCAATTGAGTTCCTCCGACCTAGAGGCATGTGGGTCCCCTTATGGGTGAGTCGGTGTGACGACGGTCACGAGTCGAGCTGACGAGCTCACTCCAAGGCTAGGCTGCCCAAGAACAGTAAAGACTAAAGATTAAAAGATATGCAAGTACCCCACTCACGTAAGGTATGACATCGACCCAGCTAGTGTGAGTGTAGGGGGACAGGACTTACACGAGGCATGGCATGACCCAGCTAGTGTAAGTAATGAAAATGTATGATGGCAATATCCATGACATTAACTCAGTACAGAACAAAGAAAGTTAAAGAAAGGCATCAGGATATTTGCATGAATTCAAAGATGAGAATTTGCGTAATGACGTCCCATGTTTAATTGATGCTAAAGCTGTACTGTCTATTTATGCTGTGATTATTTTCTAATATGAGATATTATCAATGTGACGCAAGTGCATGAATAAAATGAACTCTGCTTTGGACAATATATTTTCAACTATAAAACTGAAAGTCTATTTAACGTGCTCACATTTTTCAAAATAAACCGAAGCAATTGGAGATAATAACGATGACACTACGTGTGATAGTTTAGAGAATCCTACTGAGAATCATTAATTCTCACTCCTATTTTCCGTGTTATCTCAAGATAGCTCGAAAGATTTCGAAGACTACCGACGTTCTTTGTCGGATAAGATCCGCTCAGTGCAATGAATAACTCCAGGGTGTGGTACTATGACTTAAGCATAGTACTGTACTTGAGAGGGTGTTACATTAATAGTATCAGAGCTTGGTTTGATCCTCCCCGGACTTGAGGATTTGGACTAACTACGTTTCCAGTGCACTCTGCAATCCTTAGAAAATGTCATGCGACAAATCTTATCTGTTCAGATAAGATATAGGGAATTAAATATGCATGACAGCCTAACTATGATTGTTATTAGTTGCTATCACACTTAACTTATTGTTGAGCCTGATCAACTCAATGCTTTGTTGTGTGTGATTAGGAACTAATGGCTTCCAGAGGGCGTGGTAGGCCACGAGCTATACCCACTCCAAAAGATCCCGCTAATTTTATGGACACGACACGGGAGATGGCTCAAGCAATGCGGGAACAGGCTGCTGCAACACATCAAATGATGAACCAATTAGGTAAGCAGCCTGAGGTCGGCCATGGAGGAAATCCACATGGCCCAGGAGCAGACCTAGATTATCTTAAATTTGCTGAATTTAGAAAAGCGAATCCGCCCAGTTTCCGAGGAGCTTTCGACCTAGATAAAGCTGAGGAGTGGATCAGGGCAATGGAGAAGGTCTTTTTTGTCTTGGCTTGCACTGATCAACAGAAAGTAGCCTTTGCCACTTATATGTTGGAAGCAGATGCCGAGTTTTAGTGGAGCAGCGCGAAGAGGCTGTTGGAAGAACCCTCAGTCGATATCACTTGGAATATATTTCAGGAAGCGTTTTGTCAGAAGTATTTTCCCGCATCTATGCAAAATGCTAAAGAATTGGAATTCATGAAGCTTCAACAGGGAGACATGAGTGTTTCGGAGTATATTGCTAAGTTCGAAGAACTCCACAAATTTTCCACCATCTATCAACGCAACCCCGACGAAAATTGGAAATGCATCAAATTTGAGGGAGGACTAAAAGCGGACATTTTTGCATCAATGGGGCCAATGGAGATAAGAGATTTTGCTGCATTAGCCAACAAAAGTCGATTAGTTGAAGAATATAACAAGAAGCTCGCTGATACTAGAATGGATGTTTGTGGAAAGAGACTAATACTGGAAGACCAGAAGTTTAAGCACACTCCGCCGTTAAAGAAGCCGTTTCGACCTAATGGAGATAAGGATAAGCAGCAGCAAAGGCCCACCATGAAGCAAGAATATTCAAAATGTGGAAAGTATCATGGAGGAAGGCCTTGCTTGGTTGGGCAGAAGGTATGCTTTAAGTGTGGAAAGCCAGGACACATGGTTAGAGAATATCCCGGCCATTAGCTACATATTCCTAAGCTGTAACACTCAAGGTTGAATATTGAAAAGACTACTTCCCTAGAGGAGCTGAAACAAAATTAGGGATAGCCCAGGACAAGGATTCACTTTTTGCCAATTGTGTTATGTTAAATTATATAACAGGGGTGTTATTATATTATGCTTATCAAATGTGCTTATATATCAACTCTTTCATTAAACTCTTATGGCAATAAATAGTTAGTTTTGTGACTCAATTTTGGGGACAAAATTTTTTTTTAGGAGGGTAGTAATGTAACATCCCCATATAACATAATAGGAAATAATAAAAATAAACTTTTATTATTCACAACCTTGCCCCTAAATTTTTTAGAAAATGACACTTAAGTCCCTAGATAAATAAAATTAGCAGAATAAGGTTTTAAACGAAGCAGAATCGCGTAGTGAAAATGTAGAAATCTAAACCTCGGCTGATTGAGCCACGGAGGTATCCATATGTGAAATGACATGGGATGCCCCTAGACTTATCCATAATTACGAAAATGCCATTAGCCATAAACAACAAAGACCAGAAAGGGTCCTCAACTTGCAAAACGTTTAATTTACACTGCTAATCGATTTATTCGATTTTATTGAATTTTTAAGCTTGATTAGAAATTAATTAAGGGTTGATCAAGAGTTAATTAGATGTTAGATTAGAGATAATTAGAATAGAAACATATAAAACTTCACAAATTTCTTCAAAATCGTTTTACCGATTTGAAGGAAATCGGTAAGATTACGATATTTTAAACTGTCGGAACCGAACCAATAGAATTTCAACTCATTAACCCTACTTTAAGTGGCTGAGAACTCAGCCACTTAACCCCTAAAAGTGGCGCAAATAAGGCCACAAGAAGGGAGGAGACTTGGCTAAATTTTAGCCTCTTGTACTCCCACCAATCACATTACAAGAAGCCAACTACTCTCAATATTAAATCAGATTTTCCCCTTCTTTCTCCACCCAATTTTCGAGCTCCCTCTTCCAACTGCCTTCCTCTCCTCTTTACTTCATCCTCTTCACCTCCTTCTTCCACTTTCAGCCTCCCTCAAGCTTCTTGCATCCATAACCCTTCACTAGAACTCAAGACTAGCTAGTTGTTACATCAAAATAAAGGTAGGATTCCAATTCTTGTCTTGATTTTCTGATTTGGGGTGGCTAGTGGTGGTTTATTTTCTCAATTTTTGATGTATTGATTGAATGATTATGATGATATATGGCTGATTTATTGACTGTTTGTGAGGTTAAATTCGAATTGGAAGCAAGAAGGGATGAAAATAGGAAGAGCTGAAGGGCTGGAGAACCAAAAACCCTTGGCAGTCCGTACAACGGAGTGTACGTCTCTGCCTACTGCCTATTAAATTCAATGATTATTTTTATATGAAACTAGAAATCTAGAGCTTTCCATACATATATCATATAAGGCTTTTGGATTAGTATTGAGAGAGTTATGAATTTTTGAATTTTGACCTAGGTTTTTGACTTTGATTCTGGGTAGACTGGGTTGTTCAGGGTAGAACTCGCCCTATACTACATGAAAATGAATGAAACCAACTTTGTTAGAAATCTTACACATAGGAGAATGTTCCATAAAAATTTTAGAATTAAATAAGGTCCGATTTGCTACCAGTGATCCAAGAAAGTTGCCCTATGTCCAAACCAGGCCAGAGCAAGGTAGTTCAGGAAGGTCAATTTTCGGGGCTTATAACTCGAGCCCTACTAAGTCAAATGGAATGAAACTTCTTGTAAATAAAAGATTATTCTATTAGATTTAATATGAGACCAATTTCGTATAATTTGAGTCAGTTTTCAATTTTTAGTGGATTTTTACTTTTAGGTGTCTGATTCTGGCCAGCCACTAGGCAGGCTGGGATAAAACCTAAATAACTTGAGCTATGCTTATCAAAATTAGATGGGGCCAAAGAGGTTAGAAAATAGACACATAGCATTTCAACATATCCAAAATTCAGGTCTAAATAAGCTAAAATGGATTTAAGACTTCATTTCTAAAAATTGGGCAAAATTAATATAAAGAGCAAAATTGAATATAAGGGTCTAATCCCTACATGATTGATATTAATATGATATATAAGGGTCTAATCCCTACATGATTGATATTAATATGATATATAAGGGTTCAATCCCTACATGATTGACACTATTGTGATATGTGTGCTGCTCTATGTTAAACTTTTGCCTGATTGGTTTTACTGGTGGCCTGGCACTATTCATAGGGAAGTGGATCTGATCCATTATGCTGCCGAATTCTCGGCAAAATTGTAAGAAGGTTATAAGCATTTATATGTTATGAATATGTATGTGGAAATCATGTATGCAAGAATATGTGAAAGTAAATGATGAACTATATGTATGAATGCACTTAGCATGATTATGCGTGATTATATATGAGAATGCAATGATATGAATATAATGAATGTGGGTCCCTTCACCTGGAGGCAGTTGCACTTTGAATCCCTCCATGTGAAGGCGGCTAAAACTTTTGGGTCCCTCTATGTTGGAGGCAAATGGCCAACTAAGTTCCTCCGACCTAGAGGCATGTGGGTCCCCTTGTGGGTGATCGGTGTGACGACGGTCACGAGTCGAGTTGACGAGCTCACTCCAAGGCCAGGCTACCCAAGGACAGTAAAGACTAAAGATTAAAAGATATGCAAGCACCCCACTCACATGAGGCATGGCATCAACCTAGCTAGTGTGAGTATAGGGGGACTGGACTTACACGAGGCATGGCATGACCCAGCTAGTGTAAGCAATGGAAATGTATGGTGGCAACATCCATGACATTAACTCAGTACAGAACAAAGAAAGTTAAAGAAAGGTATCAGGATATTTGCATGAATTCAAAGATGAAAATTTGCGTAATGACGTCCCATGTTTAATTGATGCTAAAGCTGTACTGTCTATTTATGCTATGATTATTTTCTAATATGAGATATTATCAATGTGACTCAAGTGCATGAATAAAATGAACTCTGCTTCAGATAATATATTTTCAATTATAAAACTGAATAGTCTATTTAACGTGCTCGCATTTTTCATAATAAACCGAAGCAGCTGGAGATAATAACGATGACACTACGTGTGATAGTTTAGAAAATCCTACTGAGAATCATTAATTCTCACTCCTATTTTCCGTATTATCTCAAGATAGCTCGAAAGATTTCGAAGACGGCTGAAGTTACTGTTAGATAAGGTCCGTTCAGGTAACAATAACAACCCAGGGTGTGGTACTATGACTTAAGCATAGTATTGTACTTGGGAGGGTGTTACACCTCACACGCTATTGCATGGATAATCCTATTAGTCACTGCATGTAAATATAGGCATAAATATAAGCACAACTTTGCCCTTGGATTTCAAGTTCCTAATCTGCCACTTCGCAAAGGAGTCAAAACATAGGTTCACAATAGTTTTAATGAATGACCTTCTCTTTCAAGTGAATGAATTAACTTCTCTAGTCTTAAGCCAACCCAAAAAACCTTAAAAAGAGTAGGAAACTTAAGATAATGTTTGGTTTATTACCTATTAAGATTGCCAATAATATAGATTATCACTTAAAAAAGATTGCCTCGTTTTAAATTGTTGGTAATGTTAAATATGGTGTTTAGTATATATAGATAATCTAAGTAGTAATTCACATTATCCTATTTGGTATATAAAAATGATTACTAGGTAATATATATAATAAACCAATGTAATAATAATAATAAAAAATAAAAATACTTAATAATAATAATTAATTAATAAAAATGATAAAATTTAATGATTAATTATGATTATAATAGTTAATTTTATTAACAATTAATATTAAAAATAATTAATATTATTTTTAATAATAATTACAATAATTAATAGGATTTTTAATAATAACAATAACAATAACAACAATAATAATAATTAATATTGTTTTTAATAATAACAGCAACAACAACAACAGTAACAACAACAACAATAATAATAATAATAATAGAAGGATTAACAAATTGGTGGCAATCCATATTATTACTTTTCAATGGGGCAATCCACATTATCACATTGATGGTAATCCATCTTATTTTGGAAATCTGGATTGTCAGTAATATTGCCCATCCAAACAAGGTAATGTTGCGGGTTCAGGTAATTTAATCAAATATTACCAGTAATCTAGATGGATTACCCTATATCAAACGCTATCTAAGTGCATTCTTCAACCACCTAAAATAAATTATTCATAAATCATAGTCTCTGCAATCCAAGTGAGTATTCTTCAAATACATAGCAATATCCCCACTTTATTGCAAACCCACCAACCAAAAAAAATTATTCATAATAATGTCTGCAATCCAAACGAGTATTTCATATACATAGCAAAATCCCCACCTTATTGTAGACCCAAAATTCCATATCTTTCGCTTAGTCTCTCTTTCTTCATTTCACCAAAATCAACATGCGTATCTTTTCCTCTCTTCACGCAAATGAACGCCTCAAAGTCTATATGCTTAAAATGTTGCTGGAGTTTTAAGTGAATAAAACAAAAAATGAGGACTATCATTACAACACCACCTGCGTCCCTTGCAAAATCCCTGCCTGAGCATGAATAATTTTGCTGCGAGGACAACATGTGCACGAAACTGCAAAAATGAAGAGAGTAGAATCAAATAATTAAATAACCCGCATAATCGTATAGATAAATGTAAAACATCAAGAAGAAAGAACGAGAAAAAAAAAAAAAAAACAAAGAGGCGCTAGTGAAAGAAAGACATAAGGAATGGAAGGGTCAATAGCAAACACTACTAGAAATTTCATTAAAAATCGATCGATTTTACGCACGACTATAATTCGTCAAAAATACCGATGGATTATTTGTTGGTAAAATTAAATAAATCACTTATATGCAATTTTATTGATGGTTTAATAACCTGTCGATAAATAATTGCGCCTAATGGTGCCAAATCATTATTAATGGAAAAACTGTTTGTAAATAATTGTTTTTTAATTTAATTTAAAAACTTAATATATTATCGACAGATTAATAAATATTAATTAATTTTTATTTTTTTATTTTATTACCTATGAATTTTTCATTGGTATTTGAAATTTAGAATTATCGCTAGAGGCTATTCAGTTTCCATATTATTAACAGATTTTCCATCGGTAATGTATGATTAATAAAATGAATCGACACATTATCATTTTGCCGATGGGAAATCAATTAGTAATAAGTGATTAATGAAACAAATCGTTTCATTAAATTGTTACCAATAGAAAATCCAGCGATAATAATGAAACAGAACATTAAAATGTGAATATCCCCTTCTTCTTCCTCATTTGCGTTGAACGTCTCTCTCTCCCTCTCTCTCTTCTTGCATTACGGCCCCAGCCTATTTTATTGCTGCTAGAGCTTCTATTTCGCTGCCGGAGACCACCATTGTGTTCGTAGCATGTTAATAAGTATTTTAATCGGTTTAATTTTTTTTATTTAGCCCCTTTTTGTTATTTCATTTCTTTACTTAAAGTTTTTAGTTTCTAAGCTAATTAACTAACTTAATTTGTTGTGTTGATTTTTAAAGATCTCATTTGGAGCACTTGGTGATTGGTGCATTGATTGACTAAAGTGAGTTAGGAAGCTTTAGGTATGTACATTATACCTATTTTTAAACTTTATGTTTTTTGAAATATTAGAGACATAAAATTTCTAGGATAAAGTTGTAGAATGGAAAAAGGAAGATGGGATTGCATGATTGGGGAAAAGTTTGGAGTTCCGTCATTTGAATTGTGTATTGTAGTGTTGTATGCTTATATGATGTGAAGTAAAGGGATGCACACTAGAATAACTTTTAAGATTAACTGATTAATTTATATGACTGTATGTGTTTGTTATTTGTGTTTGACTAATAAAATAATTTCTGTAGAGGCTCTTAAAATAAGAGGAGACTTTGCCCAAATTTTGTTAATTACTTAGAATATTGTTTGAATTAAATAATTAAAGCAATGAAATGAGTAATTATCAGGTGTGTTTAAGGGATGAATTAATTTTTGTAAAGAATCTGAATTTAAGGGGAGACTTTGCCTAAATCTTTTTAGAGATTACTTAAAAATAGTGGTTAAATTAAAAAAATATTAGAAGTTTGAATTAAAATATTGTTGCGGATTAAAAAATATATTGTAATAACAATTAGTGGGACTTCTAATTTACAGGGAGACTTTACCCAAATATTTTAATTGATGTGTAATTGTATTGCTCTATAGATGTATAATATTGTTGAGATACAAAATATTTCCTGCAAATCGAGCATGAATGCATAATAGATTGCATCCAAGTCGAGAAGGGATTAAACTAAAATTTTATAAGGGAGTTGAGAAATTCATAATGGCCTGTGATCGAACAGAGCAATTTACATGTGAAGGGACAGTTAGGTGTCCTTATCATAAATGTAAATGTAAGAGATTTTTAGACATAGAGTCCATTAGATATCAGTTATCCAAGGATGTGTTTAAGCTTGATTACTAGGTTTGGACTGAACATGGGGAAACCCTACCACCGGAGAATAAATTTGGTGTTAGTTATGTTAGAAGTAGTTTGACTGGGGTCCATGTAGGTAATGATGAGGGTGGTAATGTCAGATGGGAAGATAACATTAGTCATTATTCAGGAATGATTTTTGATGCTGCTGGCTATGAGTTTAGAATGTATTTCAAACCTTTGGAAGAAGTTCCTAATTTGGATGATGAGAGATTTTCTAGTTTGTTAGGGTAGTGAATAGGCCTTTATAAGAAGGGTACGTGCATTCACAATTGTCTCTGGCAGTAAAAATGTTGAGTAATACGTTAAAGGCAAACCAAAGGCAAAGTTCCTTTGATTAGTGGATTTCATTGATGATTGAGATTAGTCGACACCTAAAAACTATCCCAGAGGACTCTTACTAAGCCAAAATGTTACTTTCTAAGTTTGGGTTAAATGAAGTGAAGATTGATTGTTTTTTGATTGGATGTACGCTCTATTACAAAGATGATGCTACCTCAACTCATTGCAAATTCTGTGAAGAGCCTAGGTCTAAGTGGAACAAAGGCAGAAATGTGATGTATAAGGATATTCTACATAAAAGATTGCACTATCTACCCTTAATCTCTAGACTTAAAAGATTGTATGCATCAATGAATTCAATACCTTACATGAGGTGGCACTTTACCAAGTGTGTTGTGTCATTCTTTAGTTAATATATGTCTTACATTTTCAATTTTTTGCATATATATTTTGATATTATAGTTTAATTCTTTGCATTTATAGTTATATGCATGTTATCTATGTTGTATACATTTAATTGATTTATACACATATTATACAGATCACTTATGGCATGACAAGGATTTGGGCCACAATCTATAAAAATGGGCGCGCTTCCATTTGCACAGTTGTGATCCTACCAAAGGACACTTGTTCCATTAACCACAGGGAAACCCAAAGCTCTGATACCACTTTTGTCATGACCCAACTAGGGTCGTGACTGGTGCTTAGGGAATGCCATTCCCCAACAAGCCTCCGAAAAATTTTTCCTAAGAAACGGACAGAATTTCTCCTAAAAATTGGACATTTCCCAAAATACAAAAAGCTCCAGATACAAACCAAGAATGTACAAACCAGCCACAAATCCAAAGTATCAACAATATTTAAAATACAGACTCAGGACAACAAGCATCCTCCTAATGCCATCAAAATTCAAAACATGCGAGACATACATAAGGATAGATATTCTTTTAAAAACAAAACCTATTACCATTATATATAGATATATTACAACGGAAGCTAGACCCTGCCTGTGGATTATGGAGCATAACTAGAAATATTTACATATGATTACTCAACTATACATGGATCAAAATATATAGATAACCTGAAGGCCCACACTGATTGCGTCAAGTTCACGGAACTTCTATACCTTTAGTTTACTGAGACAAGTCACTTGCAACTCGTACCTAACTCTAAAATAGAGGGAAAGTAAGGAGTGAGTCCAACAGACTCAGTAAGAGATAATATACTTATAACAGGGAGTGGGACAAGTGTAAGCACGAGTTTTTATTAAAATAAATATAATTAATTAACGATACTCTCATAAAAGATTTATATATAGATATACATATACAAATACAAAAGATATTCTAGATCAAACATATTGCAAGAAACCCAAAACATGGTAAAGCAGAAAATAAAATAAAATTCTTAATAAAAAATCATCATTAACAACTTAGTACTTCCAACTATTGATAAATTGAGTACGCTTGAATATGGAGTTAAAATTAGTTTTTAAAAATAAAACAAAACCAATTCTAAAGTTTAGAAGGGGAGGTCTCAATTACAGAGTCAGAACAGAACGGAATAGACACGTCTCACCAACAAGCGTCCCCGAAGGATCAACAAGAACAGATATCTCACCAACGGTCCTATGCCGAAGGATCGACAAATAGATCCGGACGTGTGGCCGTCACGCCGGGCTAGCAACACCCCTGCTAGCTGGGTTGGCCAAACCAAGGTGCACCCAGGGCTAACGTATACTGCCGTTAGCGTACAGTTCTGTTAAAGGTTCCTCCCAAGAAAAAAAAGAACTATTTGTCCAAAACTCAAAGAAAGCTCATAATTAACTTTATTTCAAAAATTAAATTCATCAAAGTCTCATAGTCCTATAATAATAAAATCCAATATAATTCCAAGTATATCAAATTTTAAAATCTAATATGCTAATTCCAAACCTTTTCAGTCATGTCAACAATATTAAGTTTAGAATTAGTTTAAGGAAATCAATTTCAAAACTTACTATATCAAAATCTACAATTCCTATTGTCCGAGTTCATAACATTAACTCGAAGCATCACATCAATTTCAAAACATTTAGATAATTAGATCTCAAACATCAATTGTTAACAATATATGAAATAATTAAACTAAGTAGGAACATCTGAGAGCAAATCTTTTCAAAATACATGTCCCACCTACAAAAGTTCATAATTATAACATAATAATATTATAGGCAGCTTTAAAGACTCGATTAGAAGACAAGTAGCTATTAAGACATATATTTAGGAAAATAAGAAAATAGAAAACAAGTATAAATATACTATCACTCACAGACTAAACCAAGAAGAAGCAGCTGGAGGTTATAGCATCTCGGAATCTCGGTCGCTATCCTACGGGAATCCGGCATCAAAATGTCACCATTCACATGCAATTAGCCTGTGCCAAGAACTAACCCAAGATACCTCAGAACATAAAACCCCCAAATTCCTTATCCTGGGGTTTTACCAACTTATCCAAAAATCAAAATTTATAGAGAACAATTAACTAAGACATATGGTGCTAACAAGTAGTATTGAATTAATTAAGTAAGATTATTTCACTTGCCAGTGCCCATGATACTTAAAGATTAATCATCAATTAAGAGTTACCAACATTCACCAAAATAAACAATATAAAGTATCCAATTATAATTCTTCAAGCTTAAAAGTTCTAAATCTTAAAACATAAAGCTATTACAAAACTCATGAGCACACCCATAAAACCATCAACTCAACATAGGAACTAATCATTATCAAAAGTAAAGGAAACTAATACTTGGGAATCATAAGAAGAAAAACTATTGGTTGAGGACATTTTTATTTCAACAACCACAAGATAAACTCACCAAAGAAGCAGTGAGTTAACTTGGAAGAAGCAAGCCACCTCCCTTCCATCTAGAGCACGGCAATCAGAGAAGAAGAGCGTGGTGGAGAAGGACAAGCAGAACCACAACAAAGAAAGAAGCAGAACAGCGACAGAGGAGTAGAACTGCGGCAGAGAAAGAAGCTGAACCGAGAGAAAGGATGCGGCGGCGGTGTGCAGCAAAGGGAAAGTTGATAGCGGTGGTGAGTGAGAGAGAAGAAGAGAGAGACTGCAAGTGAGAGAGGGAGTAAGAGTGAAAGAGAGTAATAGAGAAAGAAAACGAAAAATGAAGGAAAAGAGCATCCGGAAGAACATTCTAGGCGTAAAAGTGGAGGGAGAGAGGTCTATGGTGCACCATGTCACTTATGGTGCACCATGGTCTCTATTTCTTATTTCTCTTCTTTCTCTTTTTTTTTTTTTGGTTACAGATTACTTTCATCTAATTTAGTTGAAAACTTCTACCGTTTTATAATTTAAAGCGGATAGAGAAATACCCAAAGACATAAACTGTAAAAAAAATTTTAAAATTTTCTATTACTCATGTTTTATTGTTAACTAGTGTTTTATTTTAAATCAGGATATCACAGTTGCCCTGTTTTAGGACAGACTTGCACACCTAGAATTAGAAAATTATTAAAAATCCATCTTATATTATTTTTTCTAAAATTTTACTAGAATATACCTACACAAACCACTTTTCAAACAAATGAAATCCCACTCAATTTCATTAAGTAAAGCCTAAGTTATAAACGCTAAATTGAGACTACCTTATTTTTGCACTCAAAGAACTCGGGGAAATTTTGTGAAATTATTGGGAGCAAACCACTAAGGATCAAAATTTGATATTTTATAAGCATGATCCCCTATGTGTTAGCTTTCTCACACGGCCAGTTTCACTCCAATTGAAGTTATATAGGGCAAGATATGCCTTCTATACCCTATGTTAGTTGAAATTGGGGTTGTAAACCAACAACTCCCTTTGAAAAATCATAACTCTTTCATCTTACGTCCAATGAACATCATATTTTGAGGGTCGACTCCTCTATGACAGTATTTTTATCCAAAATTAGTCTCATGTCAGCTAAGGTTTCCTAGGCTGAGATATGGTCTATGTATTGAGTACTATTCATGAAACCCTCAACACTAGATTTTTTGTTTTGGGGTGATTAGGATTCTTTGATGTGTTTCTCCACTCTAATCAAGTTTCATCAATCTTAAATCAGTAGAAAAAATTAAATTTACATCATATCATCCCCATAAATAATATATAAAAATAAACCCTAATTATCAAAGAATCAGAAAACCATAATAAGTCTAGGAGTCTACCTCAAATCCAAAGCTTGCAACTTTTAGCTTTGATTTTTTGGTGCTCTTGATTCTCCAAAAATCCCAAGAAAATCACCAAATCTCTTTCTTGCTCCTCTCTTGACCAATTTTATATGGCTCAAAGGAAGGAGTTTTTGACTTGTATGAGAACTTGTTGATGGTAAATAAGTGAAAGCATTAGAAGTTTGAGCAAGAACAAGCAAGACACAATAATTTGAGTGAGTTTGAGTAGGTTAAAGATGAAAATGGAGTAGAGAGGGAGATGGAGTGGTTACTGAAATAAAGATGGAAAGAAGTGAAAGATGAGTCTTCTTCTAGTTGAGTCAACTTGTTTGTGGTTACTTCTTATTAGAGTGGACATGAAGAGAAACTTAAATCTTCTTAAGTTCTAATGAGTGGTCATCTTTGGTCCACCAAGATGATCAGTGTAGCTAATTCCTAGCCACACGTTCTAGGATTTTTGGTAGGATATTTATGTTTTTTTTATATTATAGATCTCTACTAGATTAGTTTCTTGTGTTACAAGGAATTGCTAGTATTAGAATTTCTTTGCTAGTGAAAATATTACTACTTTACTATAGAGAAAATTTATATTCGTATCATTCTATGATTAACATTTTTCCTATCACCTTATTATATATCTATAATATATATGAAAATTGATAATTTAATAGTATTGAGCAAGCGTACTGTTACTTTGGATGTTACACTCATAGGGTCATAAATCAGTGCGTGAAGCTTAAATATGATGGTAAATCCTAATAAGTAATTTCAAATTTAAATTTATTATGCATTTTTAATTATGATAGAAAATTTAACTAACAGATATTGACTTAATCTATTATTTATGACTCAATTGGATTCCACCACGGCCAAACCTATGCACGATTACCGAGGTATACGAGGAGAACTTTCATGGCCCGTATACCAATTTTGTGCAAGCCCTTGAGGCTACACAATAGTTGTGGTGGGGGGAGTAGAAGGTAAAATGTCTATTACTTTTTTTACTTTTTTATTATTAGTTTTGATTTTTATTTTTATGCATGATTATTTATTACAATTAAGCTAACTATTGTATTACTTGTATGCAGCATTTGTTCACTATTGATTCACATGAGGAGGCTTTGATTATAAGGCATAGAGAATTAGGGTTAGGAAGTGGCTTTACGATATGTTTCACGACATTCACAAGAACGATGCTAACACATCGATGAGATCCTCCAAGTATTGAGGGCCCACAAGAATTCACCTGGGTTCAAGGCGAAGCAAGTGAAATCCTAAACGAGTAGAGGATTAGCCCAAGGTGGCTCGCTGCACACTAGAGGCTCCACTACCATTGAGGGCACGAGGCTGAAGATGGTAAATATCGTCTTGTACTCATTTAGTTATTCAATTCATGTATTAAATATTATATGATCACATGAAAATTGTTTAAGATAGAAGAGAAGACAATGAGCAAGCTGCCAACTCAAGGGGAGCTATTACATGATGCCTACCCCCGAAAGAAGGATAAGTCCTAATGGGTTAATACTTGGTCGAAGACTACATGCATTAGTACTTATAATTTTAGTTTTCAATACTTTTAATTTATTATATTTGTTATTCTTTAAATCTAATTTATTTTGTTTCTTGTAATTATAGCATGAGTTTACTTAGTAGCTGACTAAGGCCCAATCGTAGCAGTAATAGCAACGGGATGGGAGCACTCCTGCCGGCTCACCTGTTAACGACGACAAGATATGGATCTAGATCGTTGCCGGTTGCCACAATGGGCGAATTTATAGTAGGGGGACCTCTTATAGCAGGTCATATTCTCCAGACTCTGTGTTTGGAGCTAGACCTACTGGGATCGATGCTGACGACATCTGTGCTCGGGTCCATGCATTGAATGAATCGGTGCAGAGGCAATTCAAGGAGGCTGGTAAGAGATACATGGAACTATATATGCGGCACAAGAAGGATAAGGAGCAATGGGCACAACAAATGCAGTCCGTGGAGCAAAAGATGGCAACCATGTATAACTACTTCGAGCATATGCAGAATGGCGGTTTATAATCTAGTGCACAGCCTCTATTGCCTCTACCCCCACCTCCATATTCTCCACATCACCATACATTCGAAGACGACAACAACATTTCAGATACTAACAATGATCTATATTGGTAGTTTTTAGAATTTTTTCTATTTCTAAAATTATATTGTGACAGTTTTATTTTATTTATTCTACTATTGATAGTTTTATTTTAATTAATAGTGCATATTTTTATATTTTATTATATTTTTATTTATATAGATTTGTGAATAATTAAAACAGTAATTTGAAACATTTAAATACTAATTTAAAAATTTAACAATATAATAGAGAAAAAATCTTTACGTATTGATGGAATTTTCGTTGGAGATAATCAGTAGGAAAATTATTATTTAACTAATTACCGATAGATTTTCTATCAGTAATAATATACATTAAAATATTGTTTGTATATTACTAACCGATAATACGTCGATAGTATTTTTAAATTATAAAAAAATGTGAATTTACCGATGGATAAACCATGGGTAATTATAAATAATTCATCGGTTTAATTTCGTTAGTGATGATTTTTTATGCTATTGTTATTGACGCTATTTTTATTATACCAACGGATAAGTTTTTCCATGGGTAATATTCATTTATTTTCCACCAATGTTGATCTAATTCCTTGAGTCAACTAATACAAAATTTTAATCAGAAAATTATTCTTCTCATTAAATGAAAGTATAATTGAGAATAATCTATCAAAATCAGATCAACATCACAATTCTAAAATCACCCAATTAAAATCTTGATCAAACAACTTCAAAATTTATGAAGAGAAGAAACTAAATCATATATTCAATAAGAACTAGGACCTCAAGATATTAACCCAGGGAGATCTTCAAGGCATAGATTGGTTCAAGAGTTTACACTAATATTACAGAAAAATAAAGAAGGAGATGAAGAATAATGAAAAACAAAAGAGAGAAAATGAAAAAGAGAGTTTGATCCTAAAAACTACTAATTGAAAACTATTTTTGTGTTCTTATTTTTGACCCCCTAAAATTGATCCTAGACTTCTCATTTTTGCTCCTTTTTGGCCCAATTTAGTAGTGGTAGCTATTAGCTTCCAAAAGGCTTTGGTTTTATGCAATTTGGATCTAAATTAAGTGACTTATAGGTCAAAAATTGCCCAAAGGTCAACAACATGCTTATTCTGACTTCAAAGCCCAAATGACCCTCAAAATGGTGAAATTGGCTCTAAGTGTTTCATAACATTTGTAGCCTATTGAGTTAGTTTTCTACAAAACAAGTTTCAAATTAATTAGACACCTAGTACTAAAGATATGATCAATGTACTAAAACAGTTTTAAGAACCAAAAAAAAACTCAAGAAAAGCAATAAAAGTCAATTAGAAGCCCAATTAATTATTTGGCCCAAAATCACTCAATTAAACAATTTTGAGGCCCAAAACGTTAAGTGTAAAGGCTAATTAATATATAAAAAATTGCTAATTATCAAAATTTCACTAGATGATATAGATAAGTTCATAAGTGTTGAAATTCCAAATCGATGAGTCCAGCCAAATCTATTTGCAACAGTTGAAAAGTAGAAGGTTCATGGTCCATTTGGCCCATGTAATACAAATTTTCCATCTATAAAATATAGACAATGCATCAAGCATTATCCAAAACAATTATGCTCAAGGAAAATCATTGATGATGCTGGCTTTCCCAAATATGGAAGAAGAAATGATGGGTGAACAATTAAAAAGAAGAATTGTGCTATAGACAATTCCTTCATTGTTCTTAACAATGCAAAGCTACTTTCGAAATATAGATGCCATATAAATGTAGAGTATACCTATTAGACCACCTTTATCAAATATTTGTCCAATTATGTTCATAAAGGGAATGATAGAGTGACTGTTGCCTCCACACAAATAATAGATGGAATAAAAAACTATTATGATTGTAGGTACAATTTTACAGCCATATTTTCAATAAATTAATATTTAATTTATTATTTAGAGTGTCATTTAATTGCGATATTTGATTGTTCTTAAATTTAAATACTATTCTATACTCTTTCGTACATTATTATGTCTTTGGTATCAAAAATTTCTTTTGCTTTTAAGTTTCCTTTTTAAAAAATATTTATAGTTATTTTATTAGCTAGATTATCATTTAATTCTTATATTTTAATGTTGTACCTTTATTATTATTCAGATACTAATTCTTATCTTTAGATTGTTCTTCAAATTATAAATTCATATAAAATATCTCATAGTTAAGCAACTGTTATGAGTTTTGCTTATTTAATTTTTATTTGATGTGTCTTTAATTTTTTCCCCCATTGATAATGTTTTAGTTGTTTCAATTCAAAATTAATGTGAATGCAAGTACGATAGTGAAGGTCGCACTTTACCCAAAGTACAATAACCACTTGCACTAAACTTTGTAGCAAAGTGATACAACTCGGGTCATCTTTTGTGGATGTTAATGTTATTTGATTAGCAAGGAGGGGGTTTTGTGTTCCATGCAATAGTTAAAACATAAAATAAGAAACTATATATGATTCAGGCACTAGCTCAAGAAGTTCCTAGAGCATAAGATTGATCAATCATCAACACACAAATAATTAAACACATGATGTATGGCTAATTGAGTTATTAGAGAAACCTCTACTAATAACTCCATAATTCTACCTGGAAACCTCTAGGTGTTCAACCAACATAAAATCAATTAGAAAATTGAAACCTCAACTCTAATTAATCTATATTGATTTTTTAGTTCCAATTGCATTAGCTTAGGTGTGAACCCAAACCCAACTCCGAATTCCTTAGTTACTTGAGTTTTTACTAATTAACCAATTAACATAAACTCAATTAATGATTCCATTCAAAACTAACATGTCAATACCATTCAATGTAAGCAATGGATGAAAGAAGGCAAGGAATTTAAGAAAACATATCACATATCATATATATAGCATAGGATTTCAAGATACAACCTACAAGCCCTTTGGAAACCCCTTGAGCAAGCTTGAGTCTACACCTCCATGGTAATGGCAATTACAACTAGTAAATTACAAATTGGTTCTTACAATCCTTGATGAAAAGAGAAGAAAAATTTAGAAGAAGAAGAAAAACTAGAGAGAAAGGAAACTTAAGAACTAGAGAAAAAGAGTTCTCCTCTTAAAATGAGCTTGTTGTTGAATTTGGTAAAATCCTAGATATTGGTACATGAATTCCCATGCATTATCTTTCTAAAAGTGGGCCCAAGTAGTCCAAAACCCGAGATTGCAACATTTTTGCTGTTCTGCAGTTTTCTAGTTGCGACATAACACAACATTCAACAAATCAATAGGTATTTTAGCTCCAATTTGCGCTATTCTTGACAGCAATTATGCAGAATTAGACGTTCTGGTCACTTCCAAGCTTATTTGAGCCCCAAAACGTCCTAACTAGCTCTCGGTGTCTTCATAAAAGTTGTAGATCTTTTTCTTGGATTCAAAATGGACACCTCATTTGCTTCATTTGGATTTCGGATAAGAAAGTTATGGCTTGATCTTTGCATCATACTCCTGACATCAATTATGTAGAATTACATGTTCTAGTCACTTTCATGCTTAATTTCAGTCCCAAAACCTCCGAATTAGCTCTCAATGTCTCCATGAAAATTAAAGATCTTTCACTTCGCTTCAAAATCGATACCTCATTTGCTTTATTTGAATTTGATATAAGGGAGTTATGGCTCGATCTTTGCATTATGTTCAAGCTAAAATTTCAAGAACATTGAAATTTAGCTTCCAATCACTTGTAAGCCTCAAATCCCTCCAAGTTAGGTTTCTACAAGCCAAAAACAACATATATAAGGATCCAAAACTCTTGGAATGCATGAAAACACAAAATCAAGGAAAAAAAACATGTTTATGCAAGAATTGGCAAAAGAGGCAAATTAGCATCGAACTATGAAATTCTTATAATTGGAAAGCAAACATGCAACAAAGAGGACTAAAACACTAAATATGAGGAATAAAGTTAGTATCTAAATTCAACTCATCAAATTCCTCCACACTTAACTTTTTGCATGTTCTTATGCAAAATCCTAAGAAACTTCACCAACAAGCTTAAGCTAAGACCACTTCTCATGACAACTATCCCTAAAGTTGACACATACCTAAAACGAAAAAAAAAAAACACAATTTCCAAAGGATTTGCAAAAGATACAAGCCAAAAGATAAAAAGTCCACAAAAGCACCAAAATTCCAACAAGCAAGACACAAATGCACAAAAAGGGCAAGTATGTTAGAATTCACTTCAAAGAGCATGGACTAAGCATGGAAGACCTCACAACGTAAGTACTTAACACTCAAGTCTCTCAAAGTGTTTAAGCTTAGGATTTGACACTCAAATCACCTCAAATGGAAATGCACTACCATAGGCTTGCTAGTCATCTAGTTATCTACTAGTCAAACACATGCACACACAAATCAAGAGAGCTTATTCGAGATTGTAGTGGGGCATAGGTAAGGGGTAGGGATTCATAAGGATATGCAAAGTTGAAAACCTAAGGCCTAAGAGAGCATAGGTGTAACATCCCGATTTCCGAGTTTCGGCTTCGCCCTCAGGATTGACCAATTCCAATTTCTGACTTCATCTTTGGATTTCAATAGGATGACTATTTCCGAGTTCCGAGTTAGTCTTGACTTCATGTCCTTCCCGATTTCCGATTTCATCTTCAATTTTGATTATTCCGGATTTCCGACTTCATATTCTAATTTCGAGGGACTCCGAGTTCCAATCTCCGAATTCGAGTTCAAGTATATTGGGTATAATTTTCGACCTCCGATTTAAACTATCATATTTTCGTCATTTCTTGACTTCCGACTTGGCCCTCTCATCCGAACACATGAACTATTTCCACGAGATCCGACTTCATGTCTCAAGGAAAATATACCCGGCTTCCGATGTCACCAACCACACCGTATATAAGTCACGACTTCCGAGTTTAAGTATTTGGGTTTGGAAATGTGACTCGAATTCCAGAGTTCCGACCTTAATGTTGAACTCAATTGGGGTGGATACGAGTTCGGACCCTTGAGCCAATTTCCAGTCACAAGAGTTCCTATATCCGATTTTACATTTCCGAGTTCAAATAGGGAGTTCCGAGATTATAGGATTGCCAGCTGCATGACTTCCGACCTCCGACCTTGATACAAGATTTCCTCAAGTCTCAACTGGTATAACACGAGTTCCGACTTAAGGTGTAAGAAAGACGAGCTCCGATTTCAGATAGAGCAGAAACGTACCCCAATTTTTGGAACGACGTGGAGAGCAACACAGCCACAAAAACAGGCGACATGGCCGAAATTCAATCACAAAACTTCAACCAATCAACGCCCACAATTCCAACTACCCCCATCTATTTAAGTCAGACTTCCCTCTTCATTCCCAGCTGATTTATGTCTCCCTCTCCTCCTTGCTGCAGCCTTCGTTTTCCTTTCCTCTCCCAAATCCAACTCCATCAAATCTTCAGGCTTTGGCAAGTTCCATCAATCCAAACTCCAATTCAGCAAGATCACACTCCGGAAAGGTAGGATTCTACTTCTACTCTTAAATTCCTTGCTCTATGATTGCATGAGATTGAATTCTTCTTTGCGTATGTGATGAATTATTGGATGTATTATGATGGATTGTGATTAAATTCATAGAGGATTTTGAGTTAGAATTAGAATTAGAAGAAGAAAACAAAGAGAAATGGATGGATGAGGGTGCTGTCTTGGTGGAGATTCCACGGCAGTCCGTATGGCGGAGCGGACGGCGCCGCCTACAATCGGTCAAATCCAATGAAACCATTTTTAGATGAAAGTAGACATTCAGGGCTTTCCATAGCTATATCATATAAGGTTATTGGATTAGTATTGAGGAAGATACGAATTTTTGAAGTTTGACCTAGGGTTTAGAATGTTCATCCGGGCAGGGTGACATGAGGAGGGTATAACTCACCCTATACAACTCCAAATTGAGTGAAACCAATTTTGTTAGAAAGCTTACACACAGGCGAACACCCCAATATAAGATTCCGAGTTTGTTATGGTCCCAATGGTTCCCAGTGATTCGAGGAAGTTGTCCTATGTCCAATCTAGGCCAAAACGGAGTAGTTCAGGAAGGTAGACTTTCAGGACCTATAACTCGAGGTATACTTAAGCAAATGGAGTGAAACTGGTGGCAAATGAAAGGTTATCCTGATAGATTTGATATGAGACCAATTTCGTAAGATTTGAGCTTAGTTTCGATTTTTAGTGAATTTATATTCCCAGGAGTGTAATTCGGACTAGCGACTGAACAGGCTGAAGTAAAAGTTGAATATCTTGATTTATATAAATCAGAATGACATGGGACCAAAGAGGTTAGAAAGTAGACATATAGAGCTATGACATATCCAAATTTCAGATTTAAATGAATTGAATAGAGATAAAGGTGGATTATACAAGATTCGGGCAGAACCGAATAGGATTGGCAGGATGGCCAAAATGATAACTTCACAAGAGTCAGTGGACATACAAAGTTTGAGTTGAGGATGACCAGTTTAATACTGATATATATATGTGTTAAATTGATTTATGTTACTATGGTTGAACTGCCCGTGAGAGCTGGCACTATTCATGGGGAAAGCAGATACGATCCGTTATCTTTGCCGCCAAATTTACGGCAGAAATCTATGAATGTTATGCTCATAAGGTTTAGATATGCAAGTATGAATTTAAGTATTATATGAGTTATGAGAGATTATACTTTGAATATATTACATTCACATGTTATGTTCATGTATGTCATGCATGCGAGCATAATTAGAATATGATATGCAAAATAAGATATGAGGCATATTCATATATGCACAAAGCATTTGCACGCATGACAAGATATGGAAAGGAAAGATGACGAGAACTTTCAAGAAGGCCGTACTAGCTACCACGTGAGGCATGGCATAGACCGAGCTAGCCTGGTGTAGAGCAAGATCTTGTCTAAGACTTGGGCCAGCCTCGACCAGATTTAAGGGGAATAGACCGTGTGAGGGTCGGGAAAGTAAACCCGTCACTCATGTATAGGTACGAGCTCGAACCTGAAAAGCGTGCTATTACCCAGGGTGAGAAAGGCCATTCACCTCAGGGACCAAGCACGCAGAAGTAAGACCAAGTACAGGAAAAAGAAAGATACAGATTGAGTCAAGTGCACTTGCATACGAGATAAGCACAAGCATTTCCATGTGCATCCTCAGTTATCCCATTAAATGATAAGATCATTAATATTCTTGTTGAAGCATATTGCACTACTGGTATTTCTATGTTTGTCATATATAATACGGCAAGCGATTGTTAAAACATAACCCGCTTGAGAAAGATGCTTTCCATTTAAAATTGAACCACTTTGTTTATGTATCTGTGCTGACATTTTCATAATAAACCTAAGCGGCTGGAATGTTTATGACGACATTATGAGATTTGTTTAAATTTACCTACTGAGAACCTTAGGTTCTCACTGCCTGCTTGTATGCTTTTCTTTCCGTAAACATTCCAGTACCCAAGTGGAGGTCAAACTCGAGGCCGAGTACAAGGTCACTCATTGAGCAAGAATTGGGCACTAGCCAAATCAAAAGACTGTCGAAGCGAGTTATCTTAATCACAACTTCTTTTAGAGGGTAATTATTTTATTATCCATGTATCATAGATTATTAGTCAGAAATGAAGGAAGCAGTACAAGGGCCATGTATTCTATTTTTCACATTTTAAAGTTTACTTAGCATCGTGACGACCTTTTCATATAACTCCATGACTCGAGCATGGCTTATATGATAGAGGTGTTACATTAATGGTATCGAGCGATTAGTCCTATATGGGCCCGTGGATGGACTGATTATGCTTCTAATGCATACTCTGAGAATCCAGATAAACCATGCGTTAGGCCCTCAAGTAAAGAGGACATAGAAATATTATGCATGGTAGCCTTGTTGTGAGTGTTGAGGACTACTTGTTGCACTTGACTGAATGTTGAGCCTGATCACCTCAATATAAGGTTTTGTGTAGCGAAGCCTCACAAAGACTCCAACAGGCTTATTAGGCACCTTCTATATATATAATTATTAGGAACAAGTCTCCCAGAAAGTAATGACGGTATAAAGAGTTTGACAATGGAGCAAGTTGAAGAGTACAGAGAATTGGAGAGGAAATCAAAGGAGTTATATCGAATGATTTACTATGAACATAGTAAACCTAGTTAAATCCAGTGGAGGTTGTTTGCAAAGTGTTGCTAGGTGGTTGAAGACTTCTTATTGTCAAGGGCAGAAGTGTTAATCGAAAACAATTGTGATAAGGCTTGACTCAAGCTTTCTTGCAATTATCTACTCTGACCATCTTTTCTAAGATTGAATCTAGGGGATTCTTCTGCCTAGCTTTGTATCTTTAGTACTTGACAAAAGCAAGATTATTAAGCACTGATGAGGTCATTTTATGCGACCAGGAAGGTATCCTTATTAATAGGACTACCCTAAAGATGCCTTGTCAGTAAATTCAGTCCATGGTTTTTACTTTGGATTGTGGTATTGCCACATTATAAAGACCTAATCCTCCATTAAGAAAATTGTAGAGCGAACGGATGAAGTAGAGCACCAGTAAAAGCAGCTAAGGGCAGAAGTTTCGATTAAGTATATGGAAGCCTTTTGTAAGTCCACATCTAGAGGATGTGGTAGGCTTTTCTTCAAGAATAATTAAAACCCACTCCTTAGTGATCACAATCATTTAGACCTCAACATTTAGGACGAGTCTTTATAATGAATATATAAGAAGCTGACAAGTCTTATGGATTGTACCTTTGAAGTGGACGGTATGAATTGGCTTTCCGCTAATCGAGTCATGCTTGACTATTCGGATATGACGATGGTATTTTCCTCTGTCTCAACTTCTGAATTATCTGAACTCTTTTAGGTCGAAGATTCAAGGATACATCGTCTTGTCAGCTAATATGACAGAAGTTGAGTAGAAACTAGATAAGATTCCGGTTGTTAGGGATATCCTGATGTTTTTTTTTTTTAAAAAAAAAAAAAAAAGATATTCCTGAATGCCCTCCTAAGAGAAAGATTAAGTTCACCATTGAGTTGGTTCCAGGTGTGGGAATCGATATCGATAACTCTGTATCGAATGTCACCGTCAGAGCTGACAGAACTAAAGAGATGGATTGAGGAGCTTTTGGAAAAAGATTCATACGGACAAGTGCGTCACCATGGGGAGCTCCAGTCTTATTGGTCAAAAAGAAAGATGGAAGTGGTTGGGCAAATTGTAAAGGGACCCATCCAACTGTACATTGAATTAAGATAGAGATACTACAGTACGGTAAGGAAGGCCGATGAAGTTATAAGTGTAACAAGGAGATGAGGCAGTATATCTCCTACTAATATAAAGTAGGAACACCTTCATACAAAAGGAGGCATAAGGACCTAGTGTTTCTATCTTTCAGGGAACAAAAGAAAACGCTAGGAAACCTAGTCATGTTCAAATTTTATCAACCTCAGCCACCATAGGAATTGGATGATAGGATTATCTCCAACATGTTATTAGCAGAGGAATGAGGCTATTTTGAGAAGAAAAGTAAGGACTACTAATTGCCTTTAGGTATCATTATATATGCTATGGGTGGAGTAACTTGACAAGGAGTGTATTCAGATTCTAGCAGAAGTGACAAGGGTTTAAAGTGTGCAGCTAATGCCGTTATCCTGAGATAGTATTAAAGTGGGAGGTCCTAATGGACAAAAATGAAGATAAAGTTAGATAGGGACGATGGATACTATAGGGTAGAAATAGAAGAAAGGAAAGTTTTAATTTCATATAGCCTATTGAAGAAAGAAAAGTTACCTAGTACGAGATCATGGTGCAAATAAGATTGTGTATGAAATACTAAGCAGGGCTACCTTGACATCGGTCATGAGCGCAACAAACCCAATGCGCCCTAGGCAAAACTAGGTGATGCACCAATATAAGACCAAAACGGACTTAGAAATGTGCCCCATGAGGGGCAAGGTTTCGACATCAGAACTAGAGGCAGTCGGAAAAGTCTTCATCCATTGGGCCGGATTAAATGTAATCATCACTAACGCACTAGGTTCCATTAGAACTCGGTAGTTAAACGTGCTCGGACAGAAGTAAAGGGGAGATGGGTGACCATATGGGAAACCATCGTATTGAAACTTCGACAGGATAGCGAGACCATTGTTTCCATTTCTCACAACAAATGGATTATATCCTAGGGGTAAGAAGTTATGAAAAGTAGGCAAGGAGCTTAGCAGTTAGGGTAATATAAAATCTAGCCATTACAAAATGCATCTGCATACATGGTATTAGGACAAACCCCCAACGAGTGTTACCAGTGTCCATAAAAGTGGGAGGCAACCATCAACACAATAGTTGAGAAATCTCCATGCTAACCAATTGAAGAAAGTAGAAGAATGGCAGGGACTTTGGCTATCCCAATAATCATTGAGAAATTCAACAAGGATGACACGAGGTCTAATGAGCAAATAATGAAAAATAGAATAAAGTCCGCAAGAGAAGGAAGGATTTCGAAGCAAGGACCATAGTTATAGTTTAGAAGGGAACTCTAGCCTTGCACCTAAAACCTAACGGAAGGGGGATTCATCACTGATCAAAGAGAATCAGGTAGGCAAGAGTTTGGTTATGGCTTGATCAATTTCCCGAAAAACTTCGGCGAAGCCACTATGATCACTATTTATTGACATTGATTGCTGCGATAGCCAATGATTTTCGTAATGACAGAACTTTTTCAGTTGGTATTTAGGACCCAAGACACAAGTATTAAACAGTTTACTAGAAAACATAGTGTGCAAGTGGTCAGACATATGATAAGGAAAGGAACTTACTCGATGAACTTGTTGATGAATTAGAATGTCAGGAAAGCAAAGTATATTTTGGCATCCATATGATCTACGACAACTCTCTGCATGGATATTCGAAAGGCCTTTTTGTAAGGCAAGTATGGTAAGGGAACTCTCGACTTCAATAAGAAGGATCGACTTTTGATCTTGCTTTTCTTTTTACATCAAATTGCCTATATCTCAATAACTAGGAATCAAGGAGGATATCAGACTAATAGAAAGAACTCAATCCATATAGTAGAAGCAACCTAAAATGCTCCTACGAATACTAGACACTATATATATATTTACCAAAAAGAAGGAGTTTTAAGATAAGGCTCCTAGTTATAATGAATGAGGAGAGGCCTAAGACCATGTTTCTCAAGAACCATATTGGAGGCAAATTTGTTATCAAATTAGAGGTAGCGGAGCAAGTAAGAATCTTGGGAAAGAAAGTACGGACCTCCTGGACTCGGACAATTGCTATGATAACTACCAATCTTTGCAATTTCAAATCTTCGTGAGTTGAATGTTCAAGGTCTCATGTACAAGTGGCAGAAGACCTAGCAACTACCACGAAGTAGGAGTACCAAAGTATAGAGCAAGGGAGATGAGTAAGAGTCTCCAATAAGTTAAACCGTAATTTAAAGCGTCGTAGAAATAAGATAAGCTTGGACGCCAACATAACCCTTATGGATCCTTTGTCCGTACTAAGACAATACCTCATAGTTACTGGCAAGCAATCTCATGACCAAATGCAAATTCGAGAGGAGGAGTATCCCTATAAGTTAAAGGGGTTTTCCTTGACCTTTCTTAATCCTAGAATTTTGAGGACAAAATTCTTTTAAGGAGGGTAGTAATGTAACATCCCGATTTCCGAGTTTCGGCTTCGCCCTCAGGATTGACCAATTCCAATTTCCGACTTCATCTTTGGATTTCAATAGGATGACTATTTCCGAGTTCCAAGTTAGTCTTGACTTCATGTCCTTCCCGATTTCCGATTTCATCTTCAATTTTGATTATTCCGGATTTCCGACTTCATATTCTAATTTCGAGGGACTCCGAGTTCCAATCTCCGAATTCGAGTTCAAGTATATTGGGTATAATTTTCGACCTCCGATTTAAACTATCATATTTTCGTCATTTCTTGACTTCCGACTTGGCCCTCTCATCCGAACACATGAACTATTTCCACGAGATCCGACTTCATGTCTCAAGGAAAATATACCCGGCTTCCGATGTCACCAACCACACCGTATATAAGTCACGACTTAGAGTTTAAGTATTTGGGTTTGGAAATGTGACTCGAATTCCCGAGTTCCGACCTTAATGTTGAACTCAATTGGGGTGGATACGAGTTCGGACCCTTGAGCCAATTTCCAGTCACAAGAGTTCCTATATCCGATTTTACATTTCCGAGTTCAAATAGGGAGTTCCGAGATTATAGGATTGCCAGCTGCATGACTTCCGACCTCCGACCTTGATACAAGATTTCCTCAAGTCTCAACTGGTATAACACGAGTTCCGACTTAAGGTGTAAGAAAGACGAGCTCCGATTTCAGATAGAGCAGAAACGTACCCCAATTTTTGGAACGACGTGGAGAGCAACACGACCACAAAAACCAGGCGACATGGCCGAAATTCAATCACAAAACTTCAACCAATCAACGCCCACAATTCCAACTACCCCCATCTATTTAAGTCAGACTTCCCTCTTCATTCCCAGCTGATTTATGTCTCCCTCTCCTCCTTGCTGCAGCCTTCGTTTTCCTTTCCTCTCCCAAATCCAACTCCAACAAATCTCGAGACTTAGGCAAGTTCCATCAATCCAAACTCCAACTCAGCAAGACCACACTCGGGATAGGTAGGATTCTACTTCTACTCTTAAATTCCTTGCTCCATGATTGCATGAGATTGAATTCTTCTTTGTGTATGTGATGAATTATTGGATGTATTATGATGGATTGTGATTAAATTCATAGAGGATTTTGAGTTAGAATTAGAATTAGAAGAAGAAAACAAAGAGAAATGGATGGATGAGGGTGCTGTCTTGGTGGAGATTCCACGGCAGTCCGTATGGCGGAGCGTACGGCGCCGCCTACAATCGGTCAAATCCAATGAAACCATTTTTAGATGAAAGTAGACATTCAGGGCTTTCCATAGCTATATCATATAAGGTTATTGGATTAGTATTGAGGAAGATACGAATTTTTGAAGTTTGACCTAGGGTTTAGAATGTTCATCCGGGCAGGGTGACATGAGGAGGGTATAACTCACCCTATACAACTCCAAATTGAGTGAAACCAATTTTGTTAGAAAGCTTACACACAGGGAACACCCCAATATAAGATTCCGAGTTTGTTATGGTCCCAATGGTTCCCAGTGATTCGAGGAAGTTGTCCTATGTCCAATCTAGGCCAAAACGGAGTAGTTCAGGAAGGTAGACTTTCAGGACCTATAACTCGAGGTATACTTAAGCAAATGGAGTGAAACTGGTGGCAAATGAAAGGTTATCCTGATAGATTTGATATGAGACCAATTTCGTAAGATTTGAGCTTAGTTTCGATTTTTAGTGAATTTATATTCCCAGGAGTGTAATTCGGACTAGCGACTGAACAGGCTGAAGTAAAAGTTGAATATCTTGATTTATATAAATCAGAATGACATGGGACCAAAGAGGTTAGAAAGTAGACATATAGAGCTATGACATATCCAAATTTCAGATTTAAATGAATTGAATAGAGATAAAGGTGGATTATACAAGATTCGGGCAGAACCGAATAGGATTGGCAGGATGGCCAAAATGATAACTTCACAAGAGTCGGTGGACATACAAAGTTTGAGTTGAGGATGACCAGTTTAATACTGATATATATATGTGTTAAATTGATTTATGTTACTATGGTTGAACTGCCCGTGAGAGCTGGCACTATTCATGGGGAAACAGATCACGATCCGTTATCCGCCAAATTTACTGCAGAAATCTATGAATGTTATGCTCATAAGGTTTAGATATGCAAGTATGAATTTAAGTATTATATGAGTTATGAGAGATTATACTTTGAATATATTACATTCACATGTTATGTTCATGTATGTCATGCATGCGAGCATAATTAGAATATGATATGCAAAATAAGATATGAGGCATATTCATATATGCACAAAGCATTTGCACGCATGACAAGATATGGAAAGGAAAGATGACGAGAACTTTCAAGAAGGGCGTACTAGCTACCACGTGAGGCATGGCATAGACCCAGCTAGCGTGGTGTAGAGCAAGATCTTGTCTAAGACTTGGGCCACCCTCGACCAGATTTAAGGGGAATAGACCGGTGTGAGGTCGGGAAAGTAAACCGTCACTCATGTATAGGTACGAGCTCGAACACAAAAGCGTGCTATTACCCAGGGGTGAAAGGCCATTCACCTCAGGGACCAAGCACGTAGAAGTAAGACCAAGTACAGGAAAAAGAAAGATACAGATTGAGTCAAGTGCACTTGCATACGAGATAAGCACAAGCATTTCCATGTGCATCCTCGCTTATCCCATTAAATGATAAGATCATTAATATTCTTGTTGAAGCATATTGCACTACTTGGTATTTCTATGTTTGTCATATATAATATGGCAAGCGATTGTTAAAACATAACCCGCCGAGAAAGATGCTTTCCATTTAAAATTGAACCACTTGTTTATGTATCTGTGCTCACATTTTCATAATAAACCAAAGCTTGGAATGTTTATGACGACATTATGAGATTTGTTTAAATTTACCTACTGAGAACCTTAGGTTCTCACTGCCTGCTTGTATGCTTTTCTTTCCGTAAACATTCCAGTACCCAAGTGGAGGTCAAACTCGAGGCCGAGTACAAGGTCACTCATTGAGCAAGAATTGGGCACTAGCCAAATCAAAAGACTGTCGAAGCGAGTTATCTTAATCACAACTTCTTTTAGAGGGTAATTATTTTATTATCCATGTATCATAGATTATTAGTCAGAAATGAAGGAAGCAGTACAAGGGCCATGTATTCTATTTTTCACATTTTAAAGTTTACTTAGCATCGTGACGACCTTTTCATATAACTCCATGACTCGAGCATGGCTTATATGATAGAGGTGTTACAATAGGCATATGCACAAGACCATAAATGCAAGAAATGCATTCTACTACAAAACCCCAAAACTTCTTTATTTATGAACAATTTTTTTTTATGCGTAGATTTTTTTCTTTCTTTTTTTTTCTCTTTCCTTTTTTTTATTTGCAATTTTTTTTTTCAAACCGCTTCCCCCTTTCTTTTTTTTTCTTTTTTTTTTTTGGTTTTTCTCCAGCTTTGCTATCCCTCCACACTTAAATCATTGCATGGCCTCATGCAACACCCCCACACTTATGCCCAAGCACATATTAACACAAATCAATGCTCTCATAAGCCATTAAGGTTGGAAAAATTATTATTTTCCACTTAGGCTTGAAATGTGCTAAAACAAGAAGGGGTCATATAGGCTCAAAGTGGCTCATCAAAGGGTAAAATGCAAGTTTGGCCATTTAGTCAAGGAGCTTAAAACAAGGAAAATGCCTTTATTATGCTCATGCACGCATTATGATGACAAAGCTTCAAACAAGAATTAAGCAAGTTCTAGAGCACATAACCAAAGAGGGAAAGCACATAAGAAGGACAAGAATAGCATGCAATGTATTCAATAGCAAGGCCCAGAAGCTCACAAGGGAAATTACCCACACACTTAATCCAAGCAAAATGAAAGTGAAGCCACTAGGCATTTGTAACATCCCCATTTTACCTAAGTTAATTAGCTCGGTGTTCCCGGCTAATTAGAGAGATTAGCGATTAATTGAGAACTAATCGGCTAATCTCAAGAGCAAGAGCAAGAGCTTAGTAAATTAAGTCTAGCCAACAATTTAATCATAATATCCTAAGCATTTTAATAAAACCTTAATCGTCTAATCCTTAATTACTCAAAGGTGCCAAAACAAAAGTAAGACAACCTAACCTTACTAATTAAGTTTATAATGATTAAGACACTTAAGACAACTCTTGAAAAATTAAACCCCAAATTAAGCATATGCTTAACCGTAATGCAAGGTATCATAAAAAGTGTAATTGACAAGAGTTAACTCATGGGTAATTAAGCAAATTAAGTTAAATTATATTTAAATAATTCTAATAACATTTAGAGATAAAAGTTCTTCCATGCATATGCCCTAAAAAGACATACCAAGGAGGAGCAACATCTCACCCTTCATTCAATCTCTTTAATCTTACACCATTAGATCAAAAGCCAAGACTAGGATCCTTGTCATCCACCATTAGATCTTGACACTTGGATGAGTCTTAGACAAGCAACCAAATCCTAAGAGGGGTACTCCCCTTTAACCCCTAGAGAAAAACATAAATTGGATATTAGAATGCCTCCAAGACTCAAGGAAAATACAACCCTCTCTTTTACCCCAAAGTTCTTAGCCTTCAACCTAGCTAAACTCACCCACTCCCTTTGCTTGTTAGAGAAGCAAGGGCAATCAGCCCCCTCCCCCCCTTGTACGCCTCCCTCCCTCTCTCTTTCTCTCTTCATTTTCATTTCACTCATCCTCTTCTCTCTCCTCAATTTCAAAATTCTCCTCCTTCTCTCTAAACTCTCCAACTTCTCTCTAGAATCCTTCCACTTCTCTCATCCTTTCCTCTCCTCATCCCACTCACAAGCTCTTCAAGAGCCACCATTTTTGTTCTTGGAGAATCAAAGACAATCACATACCAAGCCTCTTTCAAGATCCAAGAGGAGGAATACCACCACCATCACCTTCTTCCATCACAAATTCCTTCAAAGAAAGCTTCTTGGTAGTGGCTCTAAACTCTTTTTCTCTCTTGTTTTTCAAGCTTTAGAACTCCTATTCTCTCCATAGCTAGGTGATTTTAAAGATTGATTATGGGCATCATAGCCATTCTTGTCATAAAATGAGATGTTGTTGCTTGTATGGTTGTTTGTTGAAAACATGTTTTCGGTTTGGTGTGATGCATGGTTGAACTCAATATTTTTGAACTCCAACATGTTAGTTTTTCACTAATCTTTCATGGTATATGAGTGTTTTATAACTTGAGAATGTTTTCTTGAAAGTGAGGTTGAGTGTTTTGGAGAAAACATGAGAAAAATCAAAACATAAAATCTGGATTTTCTAGCAGTCTGTAAACCGAACGGTATAACTTTTTCCAGAAAACTCAGAAATTAGTGGAACCAATTTTATATGAAAATAGACTCAGAGAGCTTTCCATACATATAAAATACATAAGATTCGGAGTTAAAATGAGAGAGATATGATTTTTCAAAGTGGACTGTTCTTGGATTGGTTTCTGTCTGGCCAGTCTACACTAAAATGTGTATAACTCGAGCTACAAAAACGATTTTTGAGTGAGACCAAGTTTAAATGAAAGCTAAGACATAAAGGAACAAACCCATAAAACAGTTTTCTCAGATTCCTTCTGAGCAATTATAATGAGAGGTAACAATCCACTGTACCGGGAGTGAACTTAGAAACTGAACAGTCAGAATGAAATATGCATAACTGGAGTTAGACAATGAATTTTTGAGTGGGACTTATTTTGTTAAAAAGTAGACTCAGAACCCTATAAGCAAATAAAATTTCGCATTAAAATGATAAAATACCAAATTATGGTGAATTTTTAAAGTTACTATCTAGGGTAAAAGTAAAACTGTCAAAACTTAACCTTAAATAAGACTATGCATAAATGACTTAAAAAGGTAAAAGGCCTTAGCCTAAAGTAATGAAACTTTATAATTTACTTAATGAAGACTAGATAGAATAAAATACTAAGCTCACCTAATCCTTAACAAAAGAAGCGAATAAAACGAAAAACAGAATGTAAAAGTAGTTAATGTACTAGATTAAGTTCATAAGATTCTAATCAAACTATAATGCAAAACCTAAACTATAAATCTTCCAAATTAAAATATGAAAATTATATAAGTCAAGTTAGAATAATTGAGGAGAAGGAATCAATAAAACAAAAGTCAATGTAAAAGCTTGCACCAAATTTACTAAGCTAAGCTCATAAGACTTTGCTTGAGAATATGCCTCTGTTTATGTTGCAAGCATGATGTTATGATGATGATGTGATTATGATGCCATGATAATGATGATATGATGATGATGATATGATATGATGCTATGATACTGGTATTCTGTTTGGTAAAATTTTGGGAAACTTCGGTCTAGCCGTTATGCTGCCGAAATTTTGTAGAAATTGTGGACTTAGAAATATTTTGCATCATAAGCTTTAATAAGAAGAGAAGGTAAACTAAGGGTGTGATCCTTCAAAAGGGAAGGTGACCCAAAGTAAGTTCCCCTCACCCACGACTCACATGAGGCATGGCATGACCCAGCTAGTGTAAGTACCGAAATTTTATGGTGGCGACGGCCACGGTATGAGCTCATTACCACTTATGTTTAGTGGGTGAAAAGAGAAGGACTCAAGATGAGTCAAGTTAAGAAAAGAAAAGGACTTAAGATAAAACAAGTTAAGAAAAGAAAAGAAAAGGGACTTCGGTCCAAACCTTTAAAGAGAAAAAGTTAAGAGAAGCTTATGGTACAGTCATGCATGCTTTATGTGCTTATACTTCTGCCCATGTATGTTATGATATAAATGATTAGAGAGTATGTTAAAATTGAATCCACTTCGGATGCTCACATTTTCGAAAACCTAAGAACTGAACCTTATGCATGCCCACTGTTTTCATTATAAAACCGAAGTGGCTGGGACGATGACGATGACACCTCTGTGTTGGGTTTGAGTCCTACTGAGAAATCTTATTTCTCACTCTAGTTACTTTTCCGCATCGTCACCAGATTTTTGTTGGCACATCCAATGGAGTGGAGCCTGGAGCCATTGCACTACGAGTGGACGTACGACGTGGGATGCCAGACGAAGCTATTTTGGGGACTCATAGCGACCGTCACTCTACATATTTGCAGATTTCTTTTGAGAGGAGCTTTGTCATTGAAGTCGGTAGTTAGTACCTAGTACTTGGGTCATGGCACGACCATGAGCTTCCTTCGATGTTATGTTGTTACATATATGTATATATATAAATATTATGGATGTAATGATTAGTTAATTAATGCAATGTATTTGTGAATTTCTATTTATTTACCTTTCTCTTGTCTTATGATATTTGGGTATTTATTTTATGCGACACGCTCTTTCTCTATCTACCTTCTCGCCCAAGGCTTTACTTTCCAAAGCGATGACGTATTTCACAAAAAGAAAAATCTTACCGTATTTTCCGCGTAATTTAATTTCAAGTGAAGTTTAATTTTCCACGAGCATAAGTAACAACTAATAAAACGCCGTAATACGACTTAAGCGTAGTATAGGTTTATTAGGGTGTTACACTAGGCATGGAAACATATGAAATATGGTGCACGGTCAAGCATGTTGGAAACATATAAAAAGAGCTCAATGCCAAAGTAAACACCTTCAAGATGCACCAATGGAAATAGATACATAAGATACATAAGACAAACACCAAATAATAACTGATAACCTAGATATAACTAGCATATAGAAACTAAGCTAAGACATTTTTTTATTGAAAGATATAAAATTGCAAAGACAAAAACTAAAAAGAAAAGGGTGGAGAGAACTCCCTCAAGGTGGATAGATGGTCTCGACCAACAAAGTCTCACTCTCAGAGTCATGCTCTCTTGGCCCTACATGATATGGTTTCAGGCGATGTCCATTGGCCTTAAAGGTTACTTTGGTCTTCACATCTTCAATGTCCACCGCCCCACAGGGGTATACATGAGTGACTACATATGGGCCTTCCCATCGAGACTTCAACTTTCTTGATATCAGTTTAAGCCAGGACTTGTACAATAGGACTTGCTGACCAACTACAAAGGTTTCTTAGAAATGTTTCGGTCATGGAAGGCCTTTGTCTTTTCCTTGTATATCCAGGAGCTCTCATAGGCCTCTAATTGCGAGTCCTCTAACTCTTGCAATTGCAACTTCCTTTCAGCCCCAACTTTCATGAGATCCAAGTTACATTACTTAATATCCCAGTATGCTTTATGCTCTAACTCTATAGGGAGATGACATGCCTTTTCAAAGACTATCCTAAAGGGACTCATTTCAATAGGTGTCTTGTAGGCAGTCCTATAAGCCCACAGAGCATCATCTAGTTGGGCACTCCAATATTTCCTGCTAGGCTTGACCATCTTTTCCAAGATTTGCTTAATTTCTCGATTTGATACTTTAGCCTGCCCATTATTTTGGGGTGGTAGGAAGTGGATACCCTATGAGCAACCCCATATTTCTTGAGCAAGACTTCCATGCTCCGCTGCAAAAATGAGTTCCCTGGTCGCTAATGATGGCTTTAGGAGTTCCAAACCTGTAGAAAATATGTGATCTAACAAAATCCACAGCAACCTTGGAATCATTAGCTCGAGTGGCAATGGCCTCTACCCACTTAGAAACATAATCAACAACAAGTAAAATATAAATAAAACCAGAAGAAGGGAGAAAAGGGCCCGTGAAATCTATACCTCATACATCAAAAATATCTTAAAAAAGAATAGGTTGCTGGGGCATCTCATTTCTCCAGGAAATACATCCTACTCTTTAACATTGCTCACATGACCTGCAAAACTCATAAGCATCTCGAAAGAGGGTAGGCCAATAAAATCCACAATCCAATACCTTCCTAGTTGTACGTTGGGGACCAAAATGTCCACCACATGCATAACTATAACAAAAGCTGAGTATGGACTCAAACTCAGAATCAAGTACACAACGCTGAATCACTTGGTCACTACGAAATTTCCACAAATAAGGGTCATCTCACACATAATATTTAGAATCATTCTTTAGTTTGTCTATCTATGCTCTAGTGAAATGTGCAGGTGTGACTCCAGCAACCAGATAACTAGCTATCTCAACAAACCAAGGTATAATAGTATGCACATGCAACAAATGATCATCGGGAAAATCATCTTTAATAGGAAGGGGTTCGGGGGTAGGATGCTCAATTCTACTTAAATGATCAGCAACTAAATTATGTACTCCACTCCTATCCTTAATCTTAATATCAAACTCTTGGAGCAAGAGTATCCATCTAATTAGTCGAGGCTTGGCCTCAAGCTTTTTTAGGAGGTACTTTAAAGCTACATGGTTAGAAAACACTATTACTTTAGAGCCCAACAAGTTGAAACGAAATTTATCTAAAGCAAACACAGTGGCTAAAAGCTCTTTTTCAGTAGTGGTGTAATTTGACTGGGCTGCATCTAAAGTCCTAGAAGCATAATAAATAACATGAGGGACCTTACCAACCTGTTATGCAAGGAAAGCTCCTTATGCATGGTTAGAAGCATCGCACATTAGCTTGAAGCGGAGTGTCTAGTTTGGTGGTTGGATAATAGGGGTGATGGTTAAAGATCTCTTCAAATGATCAAATGCCACCTGACATCTCTCATCAAACATAAAATCCTCATCCTTTTGCAGCAGGGTGGATAAGGGGAGGGCAGTCTTGGTAAAATCCTCAATGAACCTCTGATAGAAACCTGCATGGCTAAGAAAAGACCGAAGCTCCCGCACACACGTGGGGTAAGGCAAAGAGGTAATAACATATTTTTTAGCAGGATCTATAGCAATGCCCTTACTAGAGACTACATGGCCTAAGACTATACCTTGTTCCACCATAAAATGACATTTTTCAAAATTAAGAACAAGGTTAATCTCAGTGCATCTATGTACTAGCAAGACTATCTAAATAGGAATCAAAAGAAGAGCCATAAACAGTAAAATTATCCATAAATACCTCCATGTACTCCTCCAACAAGTCTGCAAAGATACTCATCATGTAACATTGGAATGTCTGGTGCATTGCAAAGGCCAAATGGCATTCACCTATATGCATAAGGGCCGAAGTGACATGTGAATGTGGTCTTCTCCTGATCTTCCAGGGCAATATGAATATGAAAATACCCCGTATAACCATATAAGAAGCAAAAATGAGACCTCCCTGCTAGCCTCTCTAACATCTGATCAATGAAAGGCAAAAGGTAATTGTCCTTTCGAGTTGCCTAATTAAGTTGCCTATAGTCAATGTAAACACGCCAACTGTTTTGAACTTGTGTTTTTCTCATTGGCTACAACTGTAATTCCTGATTTCTTTGGGACTGCTTGAACTGGACTTACCCACTCAGTGCCTAAAATAGGATAGATGATACGAGCTTGTAGTAATTTGGTCACTTCCTGAACTCATGTTCTTCTCATTGGCTACAACTGTAATTCCTGATTTCTTTGGGACTGCTTGAACTGGACTTACCCACTCAGTGCCTGAAATAGGATAGATGATATGAGCTTGTAGTAATTTGGTCACTTCCTTCTTCACTATATCAATAATTAGTGGGTTGAGTCTTCTCTAGGGTTGCCTTATTGGTTTAACACCCTCCTCTAACAAGATCCTATGCATATATGTGGAGAGGCTAATACCAGTAATATCTGCCAGTATTTAACCTATAGCCCACTTGTGCTTTTTTAGCACCTAAAGTAACCTCTGCTCCTAATCATCTGAAAGGCCACTAGCTACTATAACAAGTAGTTGTTCACCATCTCCCAAATATGCATACTTCAAGTGGTCAGGTAGTAGTTTTAACTCTAATTATGGTGGTTGGACTATGAAAGGTTGTGGTTGAGCATAAGATGCAATTTTTACAGGTAACGTCTGAACTATATAAGCCTCATCTTAGTGTCAATAGTCTCAAAAGCATCATTCATCAAAAACTCTGCCAACTCAGTAAACTGCTTGCTAAAATCATCATGAAAATACCCATAATTGATGGGACTGTCAACTACATCATGTAAGCTAGATGTCTCAAAACTCTTCCCATATGGCTCACAAGAAATATCTATAGCCAGATCATCAATGACATCACATGGAAGACAAAGTGCTCTTCTACATGATGCTTCATGGCATCCAGAATGCTAAATTGTACAATATTTTCTCCAAATTCCATGGAGAGTGTCCCAGCATATACATCAATCTTTGTCCTTGCTGTCTTAAGGAATGGTCTCCTTAAGATAATAGGAGCGAAGCTACCTAGTGTCTCTACTTCCATCTCCAAGATGTAGAAATCGGCAAGGAAGATCAATTCTTACACTCGCACTAAGACATCCTCTATCACCCCTGCTGGGTAAGCATTGCTTCTATTAACTAACTGAATCACAGTCCCTGTAGACCTCAAGGGACCAAGCCCAAGGGAGCTGAAGATAGACATAGGCATGACATTGATCGAAGCTCCCAAGTCAAGCATGGCATTCTCGAATCTACTCTGGCGAACAACACATGGAATAGTGAAAGTGCCAGGATCCCGTCACTTCTTGGGCATTGGCTAAATCATGGTTGACACATTCCTCCCCATACTAATTCTCTTATCACCTTTTAATCATCTCTTGTGCGTACTCAATTCCTCAAAAACTTGGCATACTTGGTGATTTGCTTTATGGCATCTAAGAGGGGAATGTTCACCTCCACCTTCCGGAAGGTGTCTAGCAACTCTTTGTTAACCTCTTTTGATTTCTTGCTTAGAAGTGCTCTATGTGGGAATGGAAGAGGCGCAGATCGTTGCTCAATATTAGACTATCTCCTATTCGGCACCACAAGTCTTTGTTGTGAGGAAGTTGCCTCAAAACTCTGTGCTAGCCCTTCAGTACCCTTCTCTGACACTTGTACTGGATCTGCTAATTTTGTCTCAGATCTCAATGTGATGGCACTGACATTCCCCTTACAATTATGAACAGGTTAAGAGGGAATCTGGCTGGGACCTTGAGACTGGCTAGGTGAAGATGTAATCCGTCCTAACTGGGTGCGAATATCTTGAATAGCAGTATCAGTCCTCTGCTCGTCCCTAACAACAGTCTCATGATATCTTGTAGAGACGGCTTAAAGGATGAAGGTGGAGCTAGGGGTAATGGCTGCTGAAAGGTAGGTGGTCTAGGCTATTGGGAGGCTTAGTGAAAGGGAGGCATACTCTGTTGTCTCTGGTAGGGTGGATGATATTTCTATTGAAACTGTTGCTGTGGAAATGATTGTTGAGATGAATTGCCCCATCTCATGTTTGGATGATCCCTCCAACCAAGATTATAAGCGTTACTGAAGGGGTCATATCTATGCCAGAGAGCCTGGTAGTGGGGTTTCTTAGGAAACACATTAGCAGTTGCAATAGAAGGATCCTCCTGAAGTTATGGACAAGTATCAGTGGTGTGGGTGTGGCAAGAGCAGATACCACAGACTCTTGCTGGCTCCGGTGGATGGGAGGAAGTAGATTGTTGCCCCAAAGCAAGCTGTTTCATTAGGAATGCCATCTCATCAGCTTCTGCTCTAACCAGTGTAAGTCAGTCTGAGATACTTCTCCAACCCTTCTAGTTCCTACGATCACTCTAGACCCAAACTATTGAGAATTTTTTGCCATAATCGCAATTAGATCTCTAGCAACTACAGGAGTCTTATCCATTAGAGCATTACCACTAGCAGCATCTATCATGTTTCGATCCACAGGCATCAGCCCCTCATAAAAGTATTGAATAAGGAGTTGTTCTAGAATTTGGTGGTGTGGGCAACTAGCACTTCTTAAATCGCTCCCAATACTCATAGAGCGTCTCCCCTTGCAACTGCCGAGTACCACAAATATCCTTTCTGATGGCTGCAATTCTGGATGCAGGAAAGAATTTTTCTAAGAATAGTCGCTTCATATCCAACTATTCAGTCACAGCTCCATGAGGCAAATAGAACAACCAATCTTTTGCGACACCCTCAAGGGAGAAAGGAAATGTGCACAACTTGATCTGATCTTCATCCACTCCTTGCGGTTTCATGGTGGAGCAAACAATATAAAACTCCTTCAAATGCTTATGTAGGTCTTTTCCCGCAAGGCCATGGAACTTAGGCAAGAGGTGAATCAACCCAGACTTCAATTTAAAGTCAGCGTCTAACTCTGGATAATGAACACCCAATGGTTGATAGGCCATATTAGGAGCAGTAAGCTCCTTAAGAGTCCTGTCTTGTGCAGCCATGGTATCTGAAACACTAGCAAAGATATCAGAATGCTCAGATACAAAATTAAAATTATAAACAATATTTTGGTCAAAAGTAAAACCAAGAGGAAACAAAGAGTCCTTTGATCGTCCACTTGGATCAAATAACCTTATCCTAGTTTGCCTTAGTTATCTTAAAGTCCTTTCTATCTCAGGGTCCAAAGGAACTAAGTTTGGGTCAGGCAGAGATCGAGTCATGCACAAAAAGAGGCATACAAGAACACTATTTCTAACACAAGAAACAAATAAAACCTACTCCAAAATGACTTATAATATTTGAAAACTTGCAATTGATAGTTTGGGTTTGAAAAAGATAAAACAAAAGGAATCACACAAAAATAAAATTGAAAAATGCAAGAAAAAAATCAAAATAAATTGAAAAAGTGGTCAAAATAGGAGAATTTGGGCAAAATAGGGTAGGGTTCATTACAGTGAGTCTTGCTCAAAATGCCAAAAAACCTTAAATTGGAAGGTTTCAAGTCAATCAGAGATGGTCCAAAACAAGGCAACACCTAATTATGCACCAAAAACGCTGAAAACGACAAAAAAAAAGTGAAAAATAAAGTAAGCGTAGGTATGTGCAGGTATTTACAAGTCAAATAGCACTAACATCCCCAGCAGCGGCGCTAAAATTTGGTAGTGAAGGTCGCACTTCACTCAAATTACAATAACCAGTTGCAATAAATTTGTAGCAAAGTGGTACAACTTGGGTCATCTCACATGGATGTTAGTGCTATTTGATTAGTAAGGAAGGGGTTTTGTGTTTCATGCAATGGTTAAAAGGTAAAATAAGAAACTATATATGATTTAGGCACTATCTCAAGAAGTTCCTAGAGCATAAGATTGATCAATCATCAACACACAAGTAATTAAACACATGATATATGGCTAATTAAGCTATTAGAGAGACCTATACCAATAACTCTACAATTCTACCTGGAGACCTCTAGGTGTTCAACCAACATAAAATCAATTAGGAAATTGAAACCTCAACTCTAATTAATCTATATTGATTTTTTATTTCTAATTGCATTAGCCTAAGTTTGAACCCAAACCCAACTCCAAATTCCTTAGTTAATTGAGTATTTACTAATTAACTAATTAACACAAACTCAACTAATGACTACATTCAAAACTAACATGTCAATATCATTCAATGTAAGCAATGGATGAAAGAAAAAGGCAAGAAATTTAAGAAAACATATCACATATCATAAATGTAGCATAGGGTTTCAAGATACCACCTATGAGCCCTTTGGAAGCCCCTTGAGCTAGCTTGAGTCTACTCCTTCATAGTAATGGAAGTTACAAACATCAACTACAAATTGGTTCTTATAATCCTTGATGAAAAAACAAGAAAAATTTAGAAGAAGAAGAAAAACTATGGAGAAAGGAAACCTAAGAACTAGAGAAAGAGAGTTCTCCCCTTAAAGTGATCTTGTTGCTTAATTTGGTAAAATCCTAGGTATTGGTACATGAATTCTTGTGCATTATCTTTCCAAAAGTGGGCCCAAGTGGCCCAAAACCCGAGATTACAACATTTCTACTGTTCTGCACTTTTTTGGTTGCGCTATAGCGCAACATGCTGTGCTATAGCACAACAATCAACAAATTAAGAGGTGTTTCAGCTTCAATTTGTGCCGAGCAATAATTATGCAGAATTAGATGTTTTGGTCACTTCCAAACCCTATTTGAGCCCCCCAAACGTCCAAACTAGCTCTTGGTGTCTTTATGAAAATTGTAGATCTTTTTCTTGGATTCAAAATGAACACCTCATTTGCTTCATTTGGATTTTGGATGAGAGTGTTATGGCTTGATCATTGCATCATGCTTCTGACAACAATTATGCAAAATTACATGTTCGAGTCACTTTCATGCTTAATTTCAATCCCAAAACCTCCGAATTAGCTCTCAGTGTCTTCATGAAAGTTGTAGATCTTTCTCTTGCTTTAAAATGGAGAACTAATTTGCTTCATTTGGATTTGAGATAAGCGAGTTATGGCTCAATCTTTGCATCATGTTTAAGCTGAAATTTCAGCAACATTGAAATTGAGCTTCTAATCACTTCCAAGTTAGGTTCCTACAAGTAAAAAACAACATATATAAGGATCCAAAACTCTTGGAATGCATGAAAACACAAAATCAAGGAAAAAAGGCATGTTTATGCAAGAATTGGCAAAAGAGGCAAATTAGTATCGAACTATGAAATTTTTATAATTGGAAAGCAAACATGCAACAAAGAGGAATAAGACACTAAATATGAGGAATAAAGTTAGTATCTAAATTCAACTCATCAAGGTACATTTCTACATGTGAAGCTTCACGGAGATTATTTGGTTTGAAGAATTACCAGTAATTAGACTATCATTCCATTTAGAACATAAAAAGCCTATAATTTATAAAAATGATGAATGTGTTCATATTATTACTAAAAAGGTTAACACATAGAATCATGTTCACAACTTGGATGGAAGTAAACATAAGATTTTTGAAGGAAGGAATTAAGGGTGCATTTGTTTCAGATTTTGAAAAAAGTGACTTTGAAACTTAAATTTTATATATAATAGAAAAGTTAAAAATTGATTTTTTTTCAATGAAAAAAGTGATTTTTTGCTGAAAAAAGCACAAACAAACACACCCTTAACATATACTGAATATACTGCAAGGTTTGTATCCTAATTGCAATGGAGAAGACTATTATCTAAGGCTTTTACTAAAATATTAAGAAAGGGTACATGAATTTTAAGAACATTAAGATAGTAAATGACATCACATATGATTCATTCAAATATGCATGTTTTGCACTTGGGTTGTTGAAAGATGATAGAGAGTCCATCGATGTAATCAAAGAAGCAAGTACGTGGGCTTCAACATCTTATGTTAGAAGACTTTTTATGATCCTACTTATTTCTAATAATATGTCTAGGCCTGAATTTATCTAGGAAAGAATCTGTGAAGATCTTTCAAATGATATTCTTTATAGGCAATGACACATGGTAAAGTGGTTATATTGAGAGGTGATTTTAACAAATTTTACCCTATAATTCCATGGGGTTCTAGACAAAATATCATTCATGCATCCATTAATTCATCATATCCTTGGCAATTTTGCCAATTGTTGATACTATCAAAAATATGCAACTATCTATAGGTTCCATTGAATCAAGTAACAATATAAAGAATTTAGTGACTAGATGTTAAAGATTGGAGATGGTCTTGCATGTGATTCAATGTTTTGCAGGTGATTCAATAGATGAAGAGTGTGAAATTGTTATGTCTCAGGATATAGTAATTGATGATTTGGATACTACACTCAATGAGTTAATTAACTTTGCATATCCCAACATTTTGTAAAACATGACATTCGTGGATTACTTTAAGGACATAACTATACTAGCTCCAACTTTGGATGTTGTTGATGATATTAATAATCATTTCATGTCTATTATTCCTAGGGATGAAAAGATCTATTTAAACTCTAATTCAATTTGTGTGGAGGAACGAAATATGAAAAGTTAGCTAGATGCACTTCACATAGAAATGATCAATGGTTTGAATTGTTCAGAACTTCTACCACATAGATTACTGCTCAAAGTTAGAGTGCTAGTTATGCTTATGAGGATTATTGACTAGTCTAATGGGCTTTATATAGGTACAAGGTTGTAACTAAGAAGGCTTGGAAATCATGTTATTGAGTTTACTATACTCACTAGAAACAAAATTGGGGAAGTTGTCTTGATTCCAAGGATAATAATGATATCAAATAATGAAGTTGTACTGTTTAAATTTCAAAGAAGACAATTCCCTTTAATAGTATTAGTTGTTTTGACAATCAAGAAGTCCTAAGGTTAGACACTTTCTTATGTAGGTTATACCTACCTAGGCTAATCTTTACACATGGCCAACTCTACTTAGCACTTTTAAGGATAAAGTCAAAGAAGATTCTAGAATTCTATTGCAAAATCATGAAACTATGTCAGAAAATTGCACAATCAACATAGTATATAGAGAAGTATTTGACAAGCTAGAATAAGGTCAGTTATTCATGTCATGCATTTAGGTTTCGAAACTATTATTCTTAACCATTAATTGTCACTAATTTTTTGCTTTATCTCAAGACAATAACTTGCATCACTTACTAATGGAATTGTTTATTAGTAGTGTTTTCAATAGTTACTCAAGACTTTGTACTTTTAAATGGCAAACACGTAATTATTTATGTTTCTAATCATTTTATAATATTGTATATGAATGCACAGTAGAGGATTGGTTTTGATACCATAAGATTGATCATCTTTTGCAGTTTCATTACAAACTATATTGTCAAACATATGAAATCTACATAAGTTCCATTTAACTTTTTCAATGGACTATTCAACTTTTGTTGGACTTGTTTAGACTTTTGTTCAAGGTCCTTCTCTTATTTAATATGATGTTATGAGTTAGATGATGGCTATTTTTTGTTCAAAATATATCCTCCCACTAAAGCAATCTTGCTTGAGTTGGGTAGGACTACTTTGGTAGCAAAACTCTCCCTTTCGAGTTTTAATATAGTTGCATTCCTGGAACTTGAATTTGAGACCTCTAGTTAAGCTAAAATACTCCCTCACCAGCTGATCTACAACTTGTTGGTGTTAAATGATGGCTATGAATGCTTTAACAATTGCTAAAATGAAACAATGACAATGAATATTATTAGTAATTTATGTTTGGTCTACAATAACTTATGTGTTGTTTCTGTAGGAAAGATTTAGATTATACATTCCGACTTCTATATTTTTATCAAAATCAAGATATTGTAGTTGGCTTCTTCTATTAATATAATTAGCAATTATTGTTGTTGCCTTGAACATGCATAATTTTCATAGTGTTTGATCTTTAGATATTTCTTTTCCTAAATTATGTGTATAATTAAATTAGACAAAATTAATATATTCTAAAGATTTAATAATCATGCATTAACAGTGAAAAATAATTTTATACTAACATTCAATAGAAATCAAAAGACTTGCAAATATGATTCATGTTTATGTAACTACCCATAACGGCATGACACTTCCCACAATTTCTATTGGATAACAATGTAAACTTATGTTACACTGTAATGTATAAAAATTAGTCTCTATATTTCAATTCAATTTAATTTAAGTTATATATTCACTTTATTAGTTTCTTAGTTTTTTTTCTAAATGCATAATCCCCATTCAATGCACTAGATTCAGGGCGCATTCTCAAATGGTCGTTCCATTCTTAAGGAGTTACAAGATCTTTAATCTACACCATCCAAAATTTAATTTGTGTAACTAATGAAGTTTTCAAATGTTGCGTTTAATTTCAAATATTGCCCTTATTGGATTTGTAGTTAGTTTTATAATAAATGATGATGCAAACTATGTATTGAAGGTTTTCGGCACTTGATCTTGTAGAGGTCCTGTCTCATGTGTGCAAGATCTAGATATTCTAGCGGCAGAAATTGAAAATCCGAAAACATATTTGCTGCAGCAATAGCAGAATAAGCTACTACTAAGTTCGAAGCTTCAAGGCAAAATGTCCAAAGTGTTGACTTAAGGATGCAGTGTTTACAACGGCTATATCAGCAAAAGTTGCTGATATGAAAAAGCTTCTTTTGTATTCTCTTAGGTTTCATTGCACTAAAATGGAAATACAAAAGGTAAAAGCAAAAAGATGACATACCAAATGGAGAAAAGGAGAAATTGACTCATATCATGAAAGAGAAAAAGTCATGGCACATGAATCAACATACGGCAGCATGAAAAGACAACTCCATGGACTCTTGTGAGGACTGGACGTAGACTCCAAGTTATGGAGATTGAGCCAGTATAAATCCTTGGTGCAAGCTCTTCTATCCTTTATTTTTTACGTTCATGTTTTTAAGTTATATCTCTCGAATCTGATCTTTGTTTGCTGTTTTAGTTTGAGATATTTATTCTGCTTTTATTTCGAGTTATTTGATAATAAAATCTGATTGGCACTTACCAAATTTCTACTAACTATCAACTAGAAAATCTAATTATGTAAACTTTCTGAATTATGTGTTTAGTGTTTAGAAAAAAGTTTTAGTTTATCGAGGACTTGATTCAACCCCCCTTCTCAAGTCCTCTGGTAACATCAACCCTGTATTTTTCGAAATTAAAATATTGCAATTACAGTTTCACCCAATAGGATAGAGCTTCCATTCTCTCACTTGACACTTAGAGGTGGCCAAAACCAAGTACTAATTTCATGCTTGAGTGAATTTCTTCCTAATGCCATTCCTGTCTTTTGCTGCAGCAACCATCCTACCTCTGTTGACATCGAAGATTTTTCCAGTGGGTCTCTCTGGCAACCACCTTATGAAGTCGGCGCTACACACCCATATCTCCTTTGAGCCCTCCATTGACAACTTTAGCTCGCACATCATTAGAAGCAAGCATTCCGGCAATGTTTCTTCCTTTTTTTGACAATTTAATTGAGCATTGAAGACCCTTTCCAAAAAAAATTTAGCTTCAATACACAATGCAAACTAAACAATGGACATGTGTGGTAAAAGGACCAAAAGAAAGGAAAACCGATCATATTGAAGGAACAATTACACGCTTGATCCTATATTGCAACTCTTCAAATGCACATGTGGATAGTCCCTGAGCATTAATAATCTCTTATCATAATCTATTCCCAGTTTGAGTTTGAACTTTTGAGGTCTGATGACCAATGGGGTGTTGCAAGCAATTCCGGCAACATTTCCTTTTCTCTCTCCTTAGCGTTTGAATTGTTTTCTTGCTCTTTTGACCTGGGTCCATTGTTTGGTTTGGGTCCTTCGTGGGTGGAAGTGTTTTTGCTAATGGTAAGTGGTGTGTCTATGGTCACAAAATTGTTTCATTCAAAAGTCTTCCTTTGGTTCAAGCTTTGACCACCATGATTTGCCTTTTTTTCCCCCAAACAACATTAATAAAAAAACAATGTTTACCTAATTTGATTAATAAACAAAACTAATAAATTAATTAGCAGATGCCATAAAACTATTAAACCATTTTTAATTTTTTGCAACCTAGTCCTCATTTGTCTTTGGCTTAGATGGCCCTAGGAGCATGAAACTCAAACACAACACAGATCATTATAGAACTCGCCCTAGTATCAATATATAGTCGATTAGAGTGGTAAATACTCTTTTCCCTTAACCAGTAGTCTCGGGTTTGGGTTTTGAGTGTAGAGTAATCAGTGCTAAGAGAGCCATACTCCCGATGGAATTTCAAATATTCGAACAATATTATTTTCGATAGGAGGATACCAATGATTTCGATTATAAAAAATGAAGAACTTGCCCATATTTCGGCACTAATGCTTCATTTGGATGTGAAAAAAATGGGCAGAAAGAAAATAAAGAGAAAAGAAAATAAAGAAAAAAGTATATTTTTTTCTCTATGTATTTGGATCAAGAGAAAATGGAAAGAAAGAAAATATAAGTTGTATTAAAATAATAGTAAAATAAAGTATAATAAGATAAAATGACATATATATCTTTATTACCATAAAGTGTAAATATGTTATTTTTATTTGATTTTTAAATACTTTTTAAAGATTATATAAATAAATAATTATATAATAAATATTAATTACAAAATTTAATTTATTAATATTTAAATTACAAATTTATTATAAAATTTGTTTTCATATCAACCTTTTCTTGCATGTTTCTTTATCTATTGGCAAGACTTCCTTACTTTTATATAGGAGAGAATGGTAATTTTAATAGTTTTCTTTGCTGTTGTCCACTTTTCTGCACAAAATCGAGAAGAAAATTGGTAGCATGAGTCCCACGCCTATTTTCTATCTTGGCTCACTATTCATCAACAACCAAATGAAGAGAAAACTTGATAATTATTTTAAGTTCTCTCCACCCATTTTCTATCATCGCTAATACCCTTAAACCAAACAGACGCTAACACTGTGTTTGGTTCGGGCAAGTAGGAAGGAAGGAAAGGGTAAGGAAGGAAATGGGGAGGAAATGGTCGCATTTACTTTATTTAGATGGAGAGAAAAATTAGAAATGAGAGTTGAAATAATGGCAAACCAAAGGTGGGACCCACATGAATAGTGGAAATTTTTTCCGCCCGACCTTGGGCGAAAAATCATGGAGGGAGGGCTGCTTTTTAACATTTCCCAAATTGCCGTTTGACTTGAAAAAGAGAGGTGGCAGTTGTGAAGGTGATAAGGAGAAGATCTAGGGTGTGCAACACCACTGATGGTGTTGCTTGGACCTTCTCTTTCTCCTCTTTTTTCTTTTTTTTTCAAATTAATATTTCTAAAAATTTCATCTAAATAATTTTAATTTCTCTATTATTATATTGTTAAAAATAAATGTAGAAAAATACTCAAAATATAAGTTATATAAAATTTTAAAATTTCTTGGTTACTAGTATTTTATTTTAAGTAGGGTATTAAATAATAACTAAATAATATCTTTGATATTGTTTAATTGTTAAAAAATATATTTTAAATAATATTTTTGAAATATTAGATTACAATATTAGTTTTATTTTAAATAATTTTGAGTAATTTATTTTTATTAATATTATTCTGATTTAATAGGTTGATATTATTTTAAATTATTAAATTAAAAATAGTGAAATTTTTTATTTGATATTAATTAATATAGTTGAAATACCTTTTATGATAATATAAGGATAAAATTATTATTTGACAGTATTATCTCTTTCCTTTTTTTCACTTTTTAACACATATAAATAAGGGAAAATCATTTTCTTTCCTTCTCATTTTCATTTCATCCAAACATATCGATGGAAAATATAAATTCACTTTATTTCTTTCTACTCAATTTCTTTCCTTTTGATTTCTTTCGTTCTTCCAAACACATCCTAAATGGGGATTTACTTGTAAGGGGCTTTTAGTACGTAGGAATCTTTTTATTTTCCTGAAAATGTTAAAATATTCTTATGTTTGGTAGGAAGCTTGAAGTAATATTTTTGGGAATATTATATTTCTGGAAAAGAATTTCACCCCAAATATTACCACCTCCCCCTATGGGAACCCAACATTTCCATGGGAAGGGAATATTTATCATTATAAAAGGACCAAAATACCCCTATCACTACTTAAAGCCACCCCCACTGATCATCGTCTGTCGCCACCGGTCACAGCCACCTCCACCGGTCACTGCCTCCAGCCACCCTCTGCTGCAGTCGGCCACCCTTCACTGCTGCCACCATCATTGCCACTGATCGCCATCATTGCTTGCCACCTTTTGTCACTGTCGGACACTTGCCACCATTTCCATCAAGGATATTTTTTAAAATTTGTCAAGTATTCCCGGAAATTTAACTTATATATCAAACACTCTTAAAATATTATACTAGAAAAACTTATTCTTAAAAATCCTATTCCTAAAAATAAAAATTCATTCTATCTCCATCAAAAATATTTTTAAAAATTTATCAAATATTTCCAAAAATTCAATTTATATATCAAATACTTTTAAAATATCATAACCGAAAAAGTAATTTCTAAACTAGAAATAAAAATTCATTCCACCTCTCGATCGCCCTAAAATCGTCTTTTGCCCTATTTTTGCACCCTGTGTCCTCACCTTGTTCCCCTTGAATTCGTTTTCGTTTTTTGAATGAGAAATGTTATTTTGCCATCCCTTTTACCGACATATACGGTGTCAACCGTATCCAAGCCCAAACACAAACAGGAGAAGCAAACCTCTATACGGTCAGCAGTCTCGTACAAGGAGGAAAGTGAAAAATTCAAAAACAAAATCCCCCCCCCCACACCCCACACCCGCGAGAGCCTGGCGAGACCTTTCTTCCTCCCCTACCTCACCTTTCATCCTCCCCCCTCACCTGCGAGACATCCGTCCCCATTGCTGAGTTACTCAAACCTTGAACCGCTGTCCCACTTCCCCCACCGCCCCACACCGACACCCGCAAGAACCTGACCTTTCATCGTCCTCCCTCACCCTGAGAACATCCGTTGTCATTGTTCACTTACTGGAGCTTTGAACCTCTGTCCCACTCCCCCCCACCAGCGGATGGACTGTCTGAAAGCTTCCCTCCTCCCCTACCAACTTATCCCCTAATCTGACCACCACATCTGACGACGACATCTAACCACCACTGGGAATCCAGCTTCCACCGCAATCGAAAGTGACAGCGAGCAAGCCCGTGCCCTAGCCTCGCTGCAGTACCATTATACTAGCCGGCAAGCGTTGCCGGAACCCGGCCCCATCACCGCAAGAGAGTGAACTCGTGGTTTTGGATTTTAGGTAAACTCATGGTTTTTCCTCTGCTTTTTATTATTTTCTTAAATTTCAATATTCCATTTTGAAGTTCTGCAAGAGAGTGAAAACGGTGAGATTTTTTTTTATTTGGTTTTTGTCCATGTTAATATATATGTGAAGTATGTGAATTATGTTTGCATTTGTTGCCACATTTGTATCTGATGACGATGACTTTGACTTTGCTGAAATAAATCTTTCATTTTATAATCTTGGTAGTATGGTAGCCTCTGGTAGAAGAATTGCAAAGGACATGCAGCCCAATATAACAGCCAGTGATTTCTGAAGCTACTTCCTTAATATACATGGCCATAGAAATTCTGTGATAAATCAACATTTCTGCAGATATCATTGTTCTATTTAGTACCTAATAAGAAAAGATTTGAAAAAGCTAATCTCTATTAATTTTGTAAAAGAAAAGTAACACATAAATGTCTCAGCAAAACAGGAGCACAAATTTAATAAGAGGCTAGTACCAGCTGTATCCAAAAGAGCACCTGCTCTGCCTGTGCGTTCAGGCCTCAAGCATGAAATATATTTCCTGCAAGAATGGAATCAAGTATCTTTGAATAATAAAACTATAGAGGTATTTATTGCATATTACTTCATAAATGTAACACCTGCACACTGGAAAGTAAAAGGTAAACTCTAATCAGTATGTCAAGCCAATAATATCTCCAAAAATAACCAGCACAAATTTTCTCTCCCTATATCACTTTCTTGTTTATTGGTTAGTAGCACCTACAACAAAATGATTTTAAAAGAAGATACTTCATTCATGATAACAGAAATGAGACACCCCCCTGTCGGATATTGGACTGTCTTTGATTTAAATCAAAGAACAACTACTGAATTCATATAAGTCAGAAAATTTGCTTTAGTATTAATATCATTTTAGATGTGTTTAACTTTGTACATAAACCAAGGTATCTTTATCTAGATTGTAGAAGATTATAAAATGAAAGATATATTTGAGCATTTCCTCCTATGTGGCATCTGCATAGTCCAATGCAACTTGCAAAGCAGTTTGTGATGCACTTGGGCTTGCAATGCACCAGCTTGCACCTGAAGACACTGGGGAATTGACTGTGGTTGGAGTTGTAACTGGGAGTGTGGAGGCTAGAGATACTGTGTCAGGATTGGCATTAGGATTCAGGAAGGGAGATGTTGAAAATGTGGGAGTGGTGGGAACCAAGTTTGGAATTGTGGCAATGGGAGTGGTAATATCCTTTTGTGTGGTAGAAATTTGGGCAATGAATTCTACTTGTTTTTCTTCATGTAGTAGTACATTGACATGTTCAGTTGGTTCCTTCATTGTTGTACCTGAATATGTGGTTGAAAAGACAATTGAAGTAAGATTTGGTTTGTTTTGTTCTCTGCCTAAACCTTGTGAAGAAAAAAACAACCAAATATTTTGATTTGAAATCAAATTTAAGCTTGTTCTTTTTGAGGGGGTGAAAATGTATAGCTGGATTGAAGTTGTGCGTATTCTTTAGAATGCACATCAACATACACATGCTTAATATTGTTGAGGATTATGACTTCTGTGTTCTTGTTTATGTTCATGATGGTTACTTAGTTATTCTGTTTGACAAAATGACTGAAAAAGAGAAGGAAAAAAAATTGATTGTAATCGCTTTATTGTTGTTACTTTGTCACAGGTAATGATGATAAGGGGCAAAGATAAGAGTGAGGCTGAGGAATAGGATCTCAGGTGCTCCTTTGTTTAGTCATCTTATTGATAAGCAGGAAATTTTATCGAAGTGAAAAACAAGATTTTTAGTTTATGTTAGTTATTAGTAAGGCACTGGGAAATGCTATTTGGTTTTTGGCATTTTGCTGAGCTTCTTTATGGTTTATTATGTACTTACATAGTTAGCAGGAAACTTTTTCACTGGTCTACTGCCCAATTGGAAGCAGTGCAGTAATAAACAATAGTTTGTTCTGTTTCAAACATTACTTATATGCATACTTAAATAGTTGAATTATTCTGTGGTGACTACTAGATTGTTAACTATTTTATATGGGTGTTGATCCTGATAAAGAACATATATCAAAAGTTGATAGAAAGGTTATGGAAAGAGAGGTTGAATGTAAACATGCAAGAGTACCGCATAGAGGCATTGATGGTGTAGAATCAGAAAGAATGAGAGATAGCATTGCTAGGCAAATGTGGACCAAGTATATGTCTAAAAATTAGTTTTGTTTTTATCCAATCAATGTACTTATAAGAGTAATTGCTTGAAAAAAAAAAATGAAAAGCATGTTAGCCTTGGTTACTTTTTTATTTGTGTATCAAGTTACTGTAAGTGTTGTGTTAATTTTCATTGCACATTGTAGTAATGGTTGTGTTTTAAAAAATTGGTTTACTTCATGGGTTTGAAGTTGTGAGTCTGATACAAGAAAGTCTATTGCTTTTGTGTAGGCTACCGGAAAAGCAATAATGAGGTGGATTGATAGCGAAACTTACTGTTTGTATCTCTTATCTTGAAGTGACTACTTGGCAGCCTCTTTACATTTGATTAGTCCTACTATGTCACTTGTTTTAAGTTCTCTTTGCTGCATTTGTGAAAGAATTGCCATAGTGTCGGTCTTCATTGCATATGTTATTTGTGTATCATAAATCAAGAAATTCAGCATCTTGTTATTTCATTCTGGGTTCGTTTTACAAGTGTGCCAAATTGATAATCGAATGATCCAATTGTTTTTTTTTTTCATGCAAAAAATGACACAAAGTTCTCTTAATATGTGTTCTGAGTAGTGACTTCTTCAGTTTTTGTTGCCGCAGTAGCTTGCAAAAGGAGAAACATAATCTTAGTCTTATGTTTATAATTTTTCTTAATCTCAGTGACTATTGTAGTCCCAGTCTGCTTTTTCCCTGTTACTTTTCTTAAATCTTATTACACCACTGTCAGCTTATCTGATATGTTACTTTTGTCAATTATACAGGGGTGCCACTGAACTATAACATTCTGATATCTGATATGGTCATTTATTTTTCTTAGATTTCTTATCCTTAAGATAATATATATGACACTTTGGTATATTCTGATTTGCCTTTTTGAATTTCTTTAATATTGTTGTTGTATTTACTTTATACTGTGGCTGCTTTTACTTTATGTTAATTTTTTGTTTCAATTCCAATGTGTTGAAACAGGTTTTAAATGGCATGGTTTAGTTTCAGTTTTGGCTTCATTGTACTTTTGATATGTTTTCACATGGTTGAGTGAGTAACTTTTAAAATTCTACTATCATCCAAACGTTTGTCACTTATTTGTCACTTTGTCAATTGAATGATTGTTATGTTTAGTTTTTGAATTGTTCCATTGAAGCTATTGTTTGAATTTTTCTGCATTGGGTTTTTTAAATTCTCATCCATTGAAATGGTCAAATGTATTATTTTAGCCCTGCCAAGCTTTTAATCTGAGTTAGTCTAATCCATGCTCTTAATCATCAATTTCTTTATTTAATGTCACTAAGGCATAGATATATATATATATTAATGTTTGTACTGTTAACTTTTTGTACTAATTATTTGGTGTTCATTTAGTATGGCCTTATCTTGCTGTTGATTGTGCTTGTTTTGATTGTATGTTTCTCTCAAGTGTTGTTCAAGCTTTCTTTTATGCAATGCACGACACTGTGATGTTTTTGGCTGATTATGTCTCTTAAATGTGTTGTATGTATCTTTATAAGGTGCATGCCATTGTAAATGTGCTAATGCAATATTCACCACTTCTGCATTGTATTTGACTACAACACAATAGCTGGACGCATTAGGGAGTTGGCATTCGTCAACCCAAAGGTGAAGTCGTTGATTTAATAATTTCTATTTGTGATGTCTCATTTAACATCCACTTTTCTCAACTGAAATGGTCTTCAGTGTGGATAGTTCATCATGACATTTTATTGATAACTTTTCATTACTGCATGAGTGCTTTGATCAGTGACAAAATTCCTCTCATGAGTAGAAGAACAAAAACTTCTTCCTTGGTGTCAACACAAATCATTAACCATTCATATGCTTTTATAGATGGCATTTTAGGCTTGGTTATGCTTTGAATCTGCAAGTAATACTGCTGATTGTTGTAATGGTTTAAAGGGAAAAATAAATTGCATTTATATTAAAGATAAACTATATGGAATTGCTAACAATTTAAGCTGTGCCTATAGTACTTGTACAGGTATAGTTTCATATTCACCTTACTCAAATCAAGAAACACCATCTGTTGCTTATTGGAGAATATACCCATGTTATACTCCCTTTCTTGTTAATATCATTGCTGATTGTTTTGTGTGCTTGGAATTTTGTTGAGTCTCTCTATTAGTTGAATATTAGCTTGAATTTGTCTTTCTGCTCATGTAATAAGTGAGACTAAGTGGCTCGAAACATTATGTCCTGCATTTAGCCACATATACGAGACTTCATTACAAGCATTTGGAACCTCTACTTTGCATGTTAACATCTTTCTTGACCTTTTTAGCTTACTATTACACTTTAGAAAGAAGATGATCATCCACAAAAGATTCAATATAATGAATATTTTTATGCTAACGGGTAGTCGAATATGTGAAATGGGTTAACACTAATTTTTGGTAATGCGTGGTTATTATCGTTTTGAAATTTGTCTATTTTCCATTTCAACTTATACGCAGACTGAAATGGGGCGAGGGAAAGCAAACACTAGAAGTCCTACTCCAGGTGTGGCCGAACGGCTAAAGAAGCACGGTATGAAGAACGAAGCAAATGTAAGTGTTAAGTGATACAATTGTTTGAAATGTAATAAATACATTTATTATGACGGCCTATGTGAGTATTTTGGCTTGTTTTGGTTAGGATAAGAAGGGGAGCTTGCATAAGAATGGCAGGTCACTTGGTCAGAAAGGTTTCGGGCAGTCTAGTCATGGAGTGGTAAATCACGCCCTGCTTTCCAGAATTGCTTTGTGATACAGTTATTTAGATATACCTTGTCTTGGGGCATCCATAGTGATTTTGTAAATGTAGATGTACTAATTGCAGTGCGTGTGAATTTTAGGCTGCTTTTGCTACGCGGTGTTCGCCTCTTCGATTGCAGAAGCTGTGCCAAATTCTGACGGCACAACAAGCCAACCTTGTGAAGGAGATGGGATTTGGCACAGTGTTCGATGTCAAGTGCCGGGTCGAGCGGGTCTTATGCTTGGAGCTTCTGAATGCACTGGATATACCCAAGATGTGCATTTTCGTGAAGGGTGAGCCGATCCCACTTACATACCATGACATAGGCATGGTTTTTGGCTTGCCGACTTCAGGTATTACAACCTACCTATTTGTCATTGCTATTAATTTTTTTTTTCGCACATAATGACTAAGCATGCTAACCATGCAATTTTAGGGTTGGAGATTCCTACATCCGTGACCGACGAGCAGAAGCTTTTATTGAAGGATTTTGAGGGGGTGACCGATGGTCAGTTAGAGCAGATGATCCGGCAGGGCAAAGTTGATGACAACTTCAGAAGAGCCTTCATTTTGTATGTCATGTCCGGGTTCTTTTGCCCAACATCAAAGATGGCACCTAGTCCAAAGTTATTTGGTGCCATTGTTGATGTTGAAAATGTGAAAAAGTATAATTGGAGCCGGTTCATTTTCGACTGGCTTGTAGTTCAGATCACAAGCTACAAGTCAGGTCACCGCAAGACGGGGAGCATCGGTGGCTGCCTTTTCTTCTTGATGGTATGTAATGCATAATTATTTTGATGTTGCAGTTAAGCTTCTTTTGTAGGCTTTCTTTTGATAGTTGATCATGCTTGTCTATACTTGTCTATTGCCCATATTTGTCGTACATGTCGTACATGTCGGTTACCTAATTTCATCAGTTGACTTGGCATTTCACAGATTATATACCTTCATCGTCGACCGCTTGGTGCTGGGGATCGGACATCCACTGGTCCGCTACTCGCATATTGGGATGAAGAAATGGTGCGGAGTCGGATTCGCAATGAGAGAAACTTAAAACAGGTAACTCGTGTAAATACAATTATAATATGTTAAAAATAGTTTTGTGATTCTTGTTTATTTCATGATATTAAGGTGACAACTTAATTTCAAAGCTGTTGGTATTGTGTGTTTTCCACCGCTTATCTTCATGTCATCTGTTGAATTACTTTGATAGGGTATATTGTATCGCACTCGGCGCCGAGGTGAGCTATATGATGAAGTGTGGTTAAAGAAGACTTACAAGACAGAGGTAATGGAGATTATCTAATGCTGAATAATTGAAAAGGTTTATGATTTAAGCATATTTTCCTTATGTTATCCAAAAAAAATTGATTAGCTTTTTTATAGGTCCATGGTTTATTTAAAATTATGGTTTTATTTGTTGTTTTAATTTTATTTGTGAATTTAGTTATTGATTTTTCTTGCACAACTAGGAAGTCCAAAACTGGTATAAATGTAGACCTTGATTCTTAATATATGCATTTCTATGAGTATATCCACTTTATAGGCGGTGAATTCAGTGAGAGTGATTAAAGATTCAGCATTGGCATCGCAAATGATTTGGATGCTAGTATCTATTATGTGCTATGTGCATAATTGGATGGATATTGAGCCAAAGCTTATTCTTACTTCGTAAAAATTGATGACTTTTTTTCGAAGCAGTTATTTGTATCGATGTTCTATTATACTTGTGCCCACTTGCAAATTTTTTATTATCATTGACATAATCATGTACATATAGATTGTGCAAGACTGGGTTGTGGCGCATTTGCAGATGCTGAAGGACATGGATGATGCCATTCTAGCCGGCAAGTACGATGCGCACTGTTTTGTCCCTAACTTGCCAAGCTTCAAAGAGGCCGAATCTGCTACTAACGAGAAGAAGAAAGAGGAAGGGTTTCATTCAGATATTCGGGATGACCCTTCTCACTCGATTAGGAAAGGTCAAGAGACAATGCTACTTGATCTTTATACATACTGCACCCAGCCTGGGGTTGCAAGCGAGTATGGAAATTTACTTGACCTCTTTTTGCCCCAATCTATATACTTGCAATGAACAAACTTACTTCACATGATATTTCTCTAATTACTTTCTGACTCAGGAATTTGGTTAGCATGTTCGGTCAGTATCTGGATCGGCACGATGCTCGAACACTGGGCCCCGGGGGGTGGATTAGTAATTATGTATTGATAAGTCTTAATATCAGTGCTTTAGTCTTAATTACATGCTTGCCTCAAAGTGAACTAGTTGGTAACTAATATCAATTATTATGTCAGGTTGTTACTTTTGCAGCAGCTATTTTTAACGAGTCTGAGCAGGGACGAAAGGCGAGGGGCCGTTATTGTTTGCCTTCGTATTTCATGGTGATGTCATCTAACTTTGATATGTTTGATATTCATATTTTAATTCATAATTCATTCGGTGTACTTATGTTTGTTTCTCTGAATGTAGGAGAAGGTTGCACATGGTTTGGAAGCCTTCAGGAGACGTCGCCATCAACCATGGGACACTCTACCGACTGGTTTTGGGGACCTTCAATCTGTCATTGCCTCTAGCAATTTGGTATTCAATTTTATCCTTTCTGTCAGTCCATTTTATAAGTTATGGTTATAGGCTAATGATATTTTCTACGTTGTTGGTAAAAGTGTTTGCGCCTATTGTGTTTGATCATCACTGGTGGTGTTATGCTTTCAACCGAGAAAAAAAGAGGTTATATGTGTTGGACTCTTTGGAGGGGAGGCATAAGGGTGACAAGGCTCATCTTGACAAATTGGCGGTATGTTGCTACAAATAAGTTGATTACTTTATTTTATATGTATCCTCAGTATTTGGCTGTTAAAAAGTCCATTGATTCTATTCTTTTTTCTGAACCTGTAGGCCACTCGTTTCAAGGAGATGTTGGCATTAGCAGTACCGACATTGAATCCTAATAAAGTGGAATTGAGAGTTGATAGTGTTTTTCTGCCAAAACAAAAGAATAGGTCAGTTGTAGTGGGTCTTGTTTATAAAATTTAATCTTGTGTGTTCATCAATTGGATCTATCATGATAGTGTAACTTGTTATTTGGGGTTTTGACCTTGTATGGTTCTTGTGAAGTGATGATTGTGGTTTGTACACCATCAAGTACATGGAGATGTGGGATGGTGTCACAACATATGAGGGAGGCAGCACCATGCCTGATTGGACTGAGGTGAGCTTTCTATTATTTAGTCCGTATATTGGAACTATATACGGTTTACTTTCGCATTATCTAAAATTACAGGTTTGGTTGCCACAGGATGAGTCTGAAAGGTTGCGGCGTGAGTTGCTAACCAGTTGGGTATTAGATAAGAGAAATGTGTGCAGAGCAAAAGTTGCACATGATGCAGGAGTTGATGCGCTGTTATCAATGGCATCCCCATTTGCTGCCCGTACCCCATCAGGTGTAGATGTCTCTTCTTGCCACATGGAAACTCCAATACAGGCCTCTCCTAGCATTGCCAATCGAGATGTACAGGTGTATGAAGATAATGCCAAAGGTTGGTGCATAGATTGATGGACATGAAGTAGTTATATGCATAGACAAGATTTAGTAACTGAGCATATAGTTAGTATGTCAATTTGATTTTTAAATATTTCCTGTGTATGTTAAAAGGTGTTGATGGTGAAGATGCTAGGACAATTAAAATCCAGGAGAAGCCGAAATCAACCGTTGCAACGAGGGTCAAGACTTACGGAAGAAAGCGAAAGCCTGCACTTACAATGAGAACCTCGTACACACCGATGCGTCGTTTGAGGCCAAGAAAGTAATAGTGGCATAGGGTTCTGTTTTAGTCCTTTTGAGTGATCAGGCTGGCCTATCCTTTGTCCGGACTGTCTTAGGGGAACAATTTTATATATAATTGGTAAGGAATACAATGATATGTTTCCAATGGTCTGCTCCAAAAGTCCACATCTTTGTTTATGCAGACCAAATTTATAATTCGTATAGAATTGGTTTTGAAAATAAAAGAGGAAACTTGATAAAATCATTTGAACATGGTGTTGTGGTTCCTCTAAAAGGACAGAGTCGGAGTTTTGCTTCTCTGATGCATGGTACAGATATTCAGTGCAGTGCGATATTTTGTGAGAATATGTATGTATGTGTAGAACAAGTAGTTATGTAGTGATTTTTTTAAAGGTTTATGGTTTTATGTGCTCAGCTCTCTTAAATGTTCACATGCAGCAAGTATTTGATGCTACAAAATGATATCCCTGTTACGTGAATGCGGTTGCTAACATGGAGATTTGAAGAAAAGGTGTTGACTTGGACAGATGCATCCATGCGCATAACCTGTGTAAGAAAAGACTCAAGTCTCTTCAAAAGGAAGCTTATAGACTGGCTGGGATTACAGTGTTCATTAAATATGCCAGAAGTGTTGACGAAGGTGGTGTACAAACACTTTCAGCTGAAAATACCCTATGGACAAAAATGAGAGGAGAAAATGAACATGAGACCTAGTAAGTAGAAACACAGGAGGTTCTTAACCTGTTCAGCATCTCACCTGGTGATTGATTGAGAGTCCACATTTTGCTGCTGTGTCATACTTGGGTAGCTTTCCCCTGTCAACTTGTATCTTTTTTATTGACCTTTTGTGGAGTTAGAACATAGGTAATATGTATTTATTCCAGCATCCATAAGTAGAAATATAGAGGGCTGGAAATATTATTTGATTTAAGATGTTTCTGCATTGCTTGAGCAAAATTAATATGTGTAACTTGTGTTGACACACTTTGTAACAATTTAGCTACGATTGTGATTTATAAAAATTTTCTTCGGTCATTTGAATTTGTGAAATTAAATAACGTGACTCATTTAATTTCCAGAATGTTATCGTTTGTTATGAGTGGATACTTTTGATTCCAAATTTCCTAATTCTTTCATCTGTAACAAGTAGTTATGGTCAACTCTTGACCCAAAACCCCAGTGAAAAAAATTCTCTTCTAATTATTTCTCTAAAACTAACTGTGATCCACGAGCTCAATTACTTCTTTTAAAAATAATTGCTGCAGAAGTTTATGACTTATGAGTCCAACTGGTAATGAAGGATCAATTGGATACGAATCTTCCAGTAATGGTCTACATAGACTAAGTGATAATGAATGGAGTTTAGATATTCATATAAGTGATGAGGCACATCATCAACCGTAAATTTTTTCTCATAAAGTTTTCCTAATTTCAATACCTTTCAACCAATAAACATGGCTTATGCCAATGCCTAAGAAACTGAACATGGTCGGTAACTACACTCAAATAGCTGGTAACTTTAGTTCAAAAAGTTAGTAACTTCTTTTAAAAGCTGGTAACTTATCAGTTATATTGAGTTGTCATTCCTATTGGCCTTATAGAAAGCATTGGTGCATCCAATCAACTTATGACCGCACCCCTCCATGCTAGGTTGGTGAGGGACCATCATTCCCACCTCGGAAGTGTCTTGAAATGCCTAGTAACGAAACTGAACATGGTTGGTAACTGCATCCAAAAAGCTGGTAACTTTAGTTTAAAAAGCTAGTAACTTTCTTGAAAAGCTGGTAACTTCTCAGGTTCCTGATTTTTAGTTCTATCTCGCTTGGGGAAAGGATGGGTGCATCCAAACAAGTTATGACTCCACACCTTCATGGTGTTGTTGGTCAGGGGAGCTTTATTCCCGCTTGGGGAGTGTCTTGAAATGCCTAATTACGAAACTGAACATGGTTGGTAACTGCATCCAAAAAGCTGGTAACTTTAGTTTAAAAAGATAGTAACTTTCTTAAAAAGCTGGTAACTTCTCAGGTTCCTGATTTTTAGTTCTATCTCCCTTGGGGAAAGGATGGGTACATCTAAACAAGTTATGACTGCACACCTTTATGCTAGGTTGGTCAGGGGAGCTTCATTCCCGATTCAGGAGTACCTTCAAATACCTGATTACGAAACTGAACATGGTTAGTAACTACACCCAAAAAGTTAGTAGCTTCACTTCCAGAAGCTAGTAACTTCTTTTAGAAGCTGATAACACTATCAGTTACTTTCAGTTTTCTAATATTTGGCCTTGTAGAATGCATTGGTGCATCCAAACAACTTATGACCACCCCCTTTCATTGCTAGGTTGGTTGACGAGACCATCATTCCCACTTACGAAGTGTTGTGAAATGCCGAATTACGAAATTGAACATGGTTGGTATCTGCACCGAAAAAGCTGGTAACTTTAGTTCAAAAAAAGGTAATAACTTTTAATAAAAGCTGGTAACTTATCAATTACTTTGAGTTTCTTTCTATTGGGCTTGCAGAATGCATTGGTGCATTCAAACAAGTTAAAACCACATATCTTCATGCTACAAACCTTTTGAAAGTGAATAAATTCTTAAGAAAATGTATATCACAAATGATATCTCTCAACCTATTGTTACATAAATTTACTCAAGAAGCTATAACCTCCACAAATTTATATAACCTCAACACTTAAGTACACTTTAATTCAAACCCACTACAAGATACCAATCAAATCTTCATAATCCAAATCATACTTTGTTATACAATATTTGTAACACCCTACTAATTTTATGTTATGCTTAAGTCATAGCATGAAACTAGTCGGGTTGTGTTACCGTGTTGATACTTTACTTACCTTTCTTGTCTTTAAGTTCTCCTTAACTCGTCTCTATTGACGAGACGGCGTGCTGTTATATTACAAATAAAATAAACGAAATATCCACAAAATGAACCGAATAGACTATCATCAAATAAGTATGGTACAATAAAGTCACTGCATGCGTGTAAACATATGTATATATATATATCAGAAGACGCTGTTTTAGTTTATGTACAAAGGTTCAAAGTAAAACACATACATGGGCTAGTGTATCAAAAGACCATATCGCCTCATCTATCGCCTACCCTATGGTCCTCATAGGACATTTCATAATCTCTTGCTAATTCTACAGTCAAACCCATGACCCAAAGCTACATCTTTGTCCAAAAGAGGGTCATCTTGCACAACATCCCTCGCCGCTAAACTACTCAGTCAGGTAGCCGTTAGCCATGCCAGGCTCGGCGGAGTATAGTCCGCTAGGTCAGAGGAGGAAGAGGCGACAGGCCTGTGGCCTCGGAGGGTCACTCGAACTCGAGGGACGTCGGGGTCGCTGTGGTGGTGACTCGGGAGCAGGTCGGCGGTGTGCTGCGTGCAGGAGGAGCAGGATCTTGGTGCGCCATATGTAGAGGGATGGCAATATAAGGGGTAGCGAGGTCGAATAGGGGATGGTGCAAAGGAACATCAAAGTTCTGCCGCTAAATAAGTACAAACGAAAGTTACACGAACCGGCTATGTAGAGAGTCCAACTCCAGGTCATGGTGGAACGAAGTGCGGGGATCTCAATAAAAAGGGTGGCTGTGGAGTCCATCGCTGAATCTGAGAATGATGCGGAATACACAAGATGGGGTGAGAATTTCAGAAAATTCTCGGTAGGGTTCGATTACACTGACCGACATCACATACATTCTCGATTACCTCGGGTTTTACTTAATTATTAAAATACGTGTTCAAACTAAAGTCCATTTTCATGAGTTTAAAAACATGTGCAGTCCGAGGTAAGGTTCAATTTTACTTTAATTGGCATAAGAAACGAAATAAGTACTAATACTAGTGCACGAAGGATAAATGGAATAAATCAATGAATAGCGATAGCGGTTGTAATGCAGACAATTGTAAACATCCCGATGCAACTATTCCATGGATTTATGCATTCATGTAATCATGTAAACTCATTCTTGAACTTTCTTTCATAAACTCTTTCATTACTTTCTATCATTTTTCCATCTCTCTTGGTCCCCTGGAAGTTCTTGGCCATTTTAGACTCCTGGGTAATAGTCGCATTATCAGGATCAAGCTCGTTCCTATCTGTAAATGCCGGGTTTACTTTCCCGACCTTTCCCCCGCTCTATTCCCATTTACTTTCTATCCGGGCTGGCCCAAGTAGTATGGAACTTGCATAATGACATGCTTCTTTTCACGACTTTCATGACTTTCTTAAGAATGTATATACATTCATATGAAATTCATAACTTGTTCATGGGTTCTACCGAAACTTCGGCAGCATAACGGAACGTGTCCGCTTCCCCATGAATAGTGCCAGCCAATCAATACATCAATATATCACAAGAAGCACAAATTCACATGTATACTCCAACATGAAACTCCAATTCATATCAAATTCATTAAGACAGAAATTGCCTCGGCATATACAACCAACCCGGTTCTTGTAATTCATGCCACAATTTCATTTTAGCTCATTTGGACCTCAAATTTGAGTATGTTACAGGGTTGTGTGTCTATTTTCTAACCTCTTTGGTCCCATCTAATTTCGGTATCTATAACTCAAGATATCTAAACTTTATCTCGGCCTGCCCATTAGCTGGCCAGAATCAGGCAACAAAAAGTAGAAATTTACCAAAAATCGAAAACTCACTCAAATCAGACGAAATTGGTCTCGTATTAAAGCTAACAGGACAAACTTTCATATACAAAAAGTCCCATTTCATTTGCCTTAGTAGGGCTCGAGTTACAAGCCCGCAAACTTAGCCTTCCTGAACTGTCCTGTGTTGGCCTGGTTTGGACATAGGGTAACTTCTTCAAATCACTGGGAATAACTGAGTGGATAACAAACTCGGGATTTCTCTGGATATTGTTCTCCTATGTGTAAGCTTTCCAACAAAGTTGGTTTCACTCAGTTTCATGTAGTATAGGTCGAGTTCTACCCTAAATAACCCAATCTGCCCAGAGCCAGAGTTAAAACCCTAGGTCGAGATTCGAAATTCATATCTTCCTCAATTCTGATCCAAAACCCTTATATGATATGTCTATGGAAAGCCCTAGATGTCTAGTTTCATTTGAAAATAGGTTCATCGAATTTGACCGATCGTAGGCGGCGCCGTACGCTCCGCCATATGGTCTGCCGTGGACTCTCCACCAAGACAGCACCTCCAGCCATTTAATCCCCTTAGTTTTCTTCTTCTAATTCTACTTCTAACTCAAAATCTTCTATTAATCCAAGCATAATTATTCAATTCACACATCAATTAAGGTGAAACTAATTCAGTCCAGCCAGCCAAGTGCATGGATTTGATGCAAGAAATTTAAAACCCCTACCTTTGATTTAAGTGTTTTGGTCTTGAGCTCTTGAAATTTGGATAAACAAGGTTTGGAACTTTGCTTAAGTCTTGGATGTGTGAGCAAGAGAAAAGAGAGCTGATGGAGAAGAGGAAAAGCAACGTGAATAATGGTCTGATTCAAAGGAGGATAGTGTGTTATATAGGCATGAGTGGGAGTTAACTTGGAAGATTGTGATTGGTTGCGCTCTTTGTGTGGTAGAATCACTCTCCACGTCGCTCAAGTGGTAGGAGTTTCTAGCATATTCGAAACAAAATCTAACTCGTACTCTACATAAAGTCGTACCTCGTGAACTTCCTGTATATGAAGTCGAACTCGAAAACATCCAGTCTAATCGAAACGTAAAAGTTGAGCCTGGTGAGAAGCCATGCACTTAAGGTCGGAGCTCGTAAATCATGAACTTTCTATCCGGAACTTCGAAAAGATATAGAAGTGAGAGCTTCTAATATTGAACTCAAGATCGGATCTCGTACCCGTTGTGAATCATAATGTCGAATTCGAATACTTTCAGTTCATCGAGCCTTAGAGACGAAGTCGAAATCGAACATTTTACTCTTTGATCGATAAGATCGGAAGTCGTAAGAATCTTTGAAGTCGACAACGAACTCGTAAGTTGGAAGCATCAGTCACTCTCATTTCATCTCGCGAAATTGGAAGTCGGAATTCATACCGAGAAGGTCAAAATTTATCCACGCTTACAAGGTCGGAAATCGTCAGCTCCATCCATTAAATCGGAGAGCGTAAGCTGCATGCCTTAGGTCGGAAATCGGAAGAAGTCCCTTGCAAGCCTTGAAACGAAGTCGGAAGTCGAAGCTAGTGTTGAGGTCGGAGGCCAAGTGTAAGGAAACTCGGAAATCGGAAATGTCATCAATAATGGGGATCGGAAGTCGGAATTCGCGGATGTTACAATATTCATTTTTATTAGAGCCAATTAAAATTGCAAATAGTATATTTGAAGGCACATGAATATTATGCAACATCCACCATAAAACTTTCATACACCACATAACTATACTACGAAGAACTGATAATTGTAAATAACTCAAGTGCCATCAAATAAACTGTCTACTCTATTACACTTTTCAGACTCCAAATACAAAAAATTAAAACAAAAAAAATCAAAATCTTATAGCATTGATCTGTGCCCTCCCAAATACTGTCCAATATGCTCCAGATATTGGGTGATTTCCTATTTGGCTACTTCCCTTGTCTTGTTATGCAGCACATCCATAGTATCTGCAACAAAAAAGATGTACTTCATGACTGTAAGTGTCCTTCGCAAAAAAAATGGCTATGTAAAATGTACACCTGTAATCCTGGTCCTGCACATAAAAAATTAAAACATAAGGAATAAACGAGAAAATTTTTTGTTATTTTAACTATAACAAATGCACTACTAATAATCCACTTACCTATACAAAAAGGAAGACATCATTCTCCATTTACATTAGCTAGTATATCTGTATTGCTTACATATAGCAAATATTGTCAGTCAAAAAGTCAAAATCCTTAACATAATATTACAATGATTCCGCAATATTTTCAGAACCGTCCTTAGCATATGTGGGACTGGGGAGGTGTTCCTGCGGATCAATATAAGACGATAGTATAAGTAAAATAATCCCAAATTAAACGCAAAAATACCCAACTTGTTTACATGCCTGCATAGATAGTCCAATATCGGCAGTAAAGCCTCGTGCAATGACACAAATCCACCTTGTTGAACAATTGATAGTTCTGAAACCAAACAAGTTTCTTCATAATTGGGAACTGCATCAGCTTCATTGACAGGAATACCCCTGCTCTGGCTCTAAGCAATATTAGACAAGTAACAATTAGTGGTCACTTCATGTCACACTCGTGGTAGTTGAATCATTGTTAATTGTCCATCCCTATGAATCTATCCCTATGAATCTGGCTCGCAAAATCAACATTCTCACTAAGTGCATGTAAGAATAAAATAATAGATACCATAAGTCCATAAATATATCGCAACAATCATTACACAATATGGACCATTTTTTCCATATTCAAATAATACATGCACAACATCCTACAAAAGAAAGTATTTCCCGAATTTAAACATCATCTCGTCAATACAATTTATCTCACAATTCACATCAAATACCACCAACAAAGTGGAAAAAAAAAATTAATTTGCATATGCAGATTAAGACCAAACCGAAGTTACAGATTTAATGTTAAATCCATGCACACACACAACATGAAATTTTCATCAGTCACATTCATTGTAGGTCCAACCTCCACCGAGGACTGTATGGAGAAGTTGCTTCCATGTTGCTGGATGACAACTCCATCAATGGAGTCCTACAGGTTGTAATCGAAATCAAACATTAAGATTTATTTCCATTGATACCATTTGAGTAAACACAAACAATAATAGATGATATAATAAACTAACCTTCATAACTAACTTGGCACCATTCATGCTTTGCTTTCTATATTTATGCACAACCTTCTCGCCATGAGAGATTTTTCTCTTTGAGGGTGGTCGACCTTTACGTGCTACACGGGAAGGGCTACGAATTTGAATCGTCTGATCTGTACACCCCTCACCCATGGTGGCCTCTGAGCAAGTGTCCTTACAAGTTGCATTCATTTCCTTTTGAGAAGAAGTCATTCCATGCATATTACCAAGGACTTTATCCAGTGCACTATGGAGGAGATTGCTTGCATCGTTAGATTCTGCAGCTACTTCTGCCACATTATAGAAATGCTTGCACAACTTATCAAATCTCTCTGACCTTGGTTTTAACTCAGTCACATCATAACTGCTTCTAATGTATGAATGTCTCCATTTGATTTTCTTGCTCCATCTTACCAAAATATACTTCGAAGCCACATGCTTTACTCTTTCAAGAGCAAGCACAGAAAGTGAGTGCCTACACATAATGCCCCTAAATTCAAACAACAAGCACTGGCAGCTGACATCATGATTTTCACGATTAAATTTAACTTCATACAAAACCTCCTTCACATGGCTACCAACCAAAAGCTCCTCAAACACATTGTAAGTGGCAATAATCCCCTCCACACATTTGATGGATGTGCCACAATTCATTTTCCCTCTGAATTCTGCTTGAACTTCATTAAACTTTGCATGTGTATTCCGCTTGAAATTGTTTTTCAATGAGAGAGTTTGACCCACAGGGAATTGTAGTATTCATGGACCGAAAATCTGCTTCAAACTCCCTTTTCGCCTCGCTCCTAAGAGCATTGTCATACTGCTTCACAAATTGTTGCAGGCTTGTTTTAGAGTTGACATATCCGTCAAAGAAAGCATGTATGCTCTCACTACGTTGGGTGGTGGACAACCCTGCCCAAAAGTACTTCCTCAACAAGACTGGAACCCACCTATGTCGCTCATTGAACAATCCACTCAGCCATTCATTTTGTTCAAGTTGAAATTCTTTCACAAACAAACACCATTTCTCATTAAATTCTTCCTCCGTGAGAGTGTCATAAATGGCTTCCTTCATTGCATATTTCATTCCCTTATATGCTGCATATCCTTTGAGTTTATCAGGGATCTTTCTCATTATGTGCCACAAGCACCACCTATGACGCGTTTTGGGCAAAGCTATCCCAATTGCTTTCTGCATAGCCTTACATTGGTCAATTACTAGACCTCCAGGATGCTTCCCACCCATGCATCTAATCCAGCACTCAAAAAGCCAAACAAATGATTCCGTATCTTCACCTGAAAGCAAACCACACCCAAACAAGATCGATTGGCCATGGTGGTTTACACCCACAAATGCCGCAAATGGCATCTCATACTTATTTGTCAAATACGTTGTGTCAAAACTCACAACATCTCCGAATGCTTCATATGCAGCTCTACTCCTAACATCTGCCCAAAATATATTTCTCACACGAAATTGATCATCAAAATCAATGTCATACCAAAAATTACAATTCAGCTCCTTCATCCTATCAAAGTAATTTACCAAAGCTTTAGCATCTCCTTCCTTCCCAATCGCACGTCTTTCCTTATTAATGTAGTTCCTCACATCTTGTTCAACAAACGGAAGATTCTCGTACCCTCCTACATCTTGTACAAGAGCTTGGAATGTCTTGCTGATCCTCACTCCTGCCTCATCATTTAGCTCGATAGTTCTCTTCACATGCATCGATATTCTTATTTGCCTTATACATTCTTGATTTCGTAGGCTAATATCATGACTATGGTCAAGAATAAGCGACTTTATACACCATAAACCATCGATGCCTTGCTTGCGGTAATCTTTGCACGACATTTTGCAACTTGTGTAGGTAGTGTCTTCAATGTTCTTGGAATTTTTGACACCCGGCTTCCCTCTCGTGTGCAAGCAAGCATCAGATAATTTAACTCTCCATCATCTCCTTTTTTCGAATTTCGTATTTTCCATCCAAAGCCCATCACATTTGCATACTTTTGGTAAAATGCTTTTATTTCTTCAGTCGAATGAAATATCATCCCAACACTTGGCTCAACTATTTTACTATTGCCCTTAAAGGTATCAACTTCCGGTATGGATCCAACAACCTGGTTCGCATCACCACCACTTGTATCTTCCATGAAGTTTTGCTGCATGTGATGGACCAACCTACACAAAATAGGAAAAGAAAATTAACTGGGCTCTGCTACAATATGAAAGAGTACCCTCCTTTGCATTATGTGTTCTTTCATTTTTATTGAATAATTCATCCAAAAATAAAATAGTCATTATCGTAATTCATTACAACTTCATAATTGTCTGATAACTTACTGATAGTATAACACAACTTATTCTTTGGGATAGCTATCACTATCTACATAAGTGGTATTAGCACAAAGCAAATAATTTAATTGAAAAAACATGTTTATCATTATCAACAAAGCATAAATGACGGATTTTATGTAGCAGCTAAAGAAAGAGAGCCTTCAAACATTCAATTATTTCTTTAGCATTAGCAACACTCCTAAAAACTCCTAAAAACATGCTGCATTGGAAGTAGACAGTATCAAAGTACATACCAACATAAATTACATGAATTTGGCATTTTCCATCAAAGTCACAAAGTATATTTAAGCTAGATTGGTGAGCTTTTGCTTCATCTCCACATGAGGAGCGACTTGATATGCCTAAGTAAGAACCTGCACTTGGTTGGTAACTACACATAAAAAGCTAGTAACTTTAGTTTAATAAGCTAGTAACTTTTTTAAAAAGCTGGTAACTTTTCAGGAACTAAGTTTTGGTTCTATTTCCCTTGGGAAATAGATGGGTGTATCCAAACAACTTAAAATCACATTCCTTCATGCTAGGTTAGTCAGGGGAGCTTCATTCCCACATGGGGAGCGACTTGATATGCCTAAGTAAGAAACTGCACTTGGTTGGTAACTATACATAAAAAGCTAGTAACTTTAGTTTAATAAGCTAGTAACTTTAGTTTAATAAGCTAGTAACCTTTTTACAAAGCTGGTAACTTTTCAGAAATTAAGTTTTGGTTCTATTTCCCTTGGGGAATGGATGGGTGTATCCAAACAACTTAAAACCACACTCCTTCATGCTAGGTTAGTCAGGGGAGCTTCATTCCAACATGGAGAGTCACTTGATATGCTTATGTAAGAACCTGTACTTGGTTGGTAACTACACATACAAAGCTAGTAACTTTAGTTTAATAAGCTAGTAACTTTTTTAAAAAGCTAGTAACTTTTCAGTAACTAAGTTTTGGTTCTATTTCCCTTGGGAAATGGATGGGTGTATCCAAACAACTTAAAACCACACTCCTTCATGCTAGGTTAGTCAGGGGAGCTTCATTCCAACATGGAGAGTCACTTGATATGCTTATGTAAGAACCTGCACTTGGTTGGTAACTACACATAAAAAGCTAGTAACTTTTCAGTAACTAAGTTTTGGTTCTATTTCCCTTGGGGAATAGATGGGTGTATCCAAACAACTTAAAACCACACTCCTTCATGCTAGGTTAGTCAGGGGAGCTTCATTCCAACATGGAGAGTCACTTGATATGCTTATGTAAGAACCTGCACTTGGTTGGTAACTACACATACAAAGCTAGTAACTTTAGTTTAATAAGCTAGTAACTTTTTTAAAAAGCTAGTAACTTTTCAGTAACTAAGTTTTGATTCTATTTCCCTTGGGGAATAGATGGGTGTATCCAAACAACTTAAAACCACACTCCTTCATGCTAGGTTAGTCAGGGGAGCTTCATTCCAACATGGAGAGTCACTTGATATGCTTATGTACGAACCTGCACTTGGTTGGTAATTACACCTAAAAAGCTAGCTAGTAACTTTAGTTTCATAAGCTAGTAACTTTTTTAAAAAGCTGATAACTTTTCAGTAACTAAGTTTTAGTTCTATTTCCCTTGGGGAATGGATGACTGTATCGAAATAAGTTAAAACCACACCCCTTCATCTTAGGTTGGTGAGCGGAGCTTCATTCCCATGTGGGAGTGATTTGATATGTCTAAGTAAGAATCTGCACTTGGTTGGTAACTATACCTAAAACGCTAGTAACTTTAGTTCAATAAATTAGTAACTTTTTAAAAAAGCTGGTAACTTTTCAGGTACTGAGTTTTGGTTCTACTCGTAATTTGCATTTTCCACCAAAATCACAAAGTACATATAAGCTACATTACATGTTTTCAGTTATTCATACTTTGATCTCTTTAGATACATTCACAAGAAGCTTACCAAGATAAAAAAGTTCAAAATTATTGCCTCCACTACATGCTATATGTCTCCTTTTCATACAGGGAGTGAATCTCTTATAATAGAGTAAAACAACTATGGTCTTCTATGTTTATAACAAGATGTTCAGTTTATGAATAAATGTGCAGATTACTTACTTTGCCTAAAGCATGACAAATGTTCACTAAACAATCTTTGCTAACATTTCTACAGATTATAGAAAAGCATGCTAAGTGACAACCAAATTTTACCCTCAATGACAATCATTATGTTACTCTGACTTATTGTTGGGAAGAAATATAACTATCACTTTGAAAGACCCTAATTATGAGGACTCTTTTTGACAATCATAACAAGAAGGACATTATGCAACTGCAACATATAGTGAACCTTAACCAACTCAAAGTGAAAAAGTAGAGTTTTCATTACTGCTGTACTAAACAAAGCAGAGCAACTAAAGATTAATCCATTTACGGGAAGTCATTTTGACAAACTCCTCCACTGATGACTGCTCATTTTCAAACTACCAATGATTAAGCAAGTTCTCATATTTTGCATAATTCCCAAAAGAAAACACATACATCAAATAGAAGTAAAATCATCAACGCAAATGGGTTTACTAAACAGATACAGTTTTCAATTCAGCCATAAATGGGTTTTCAACAATAATCATATATGAAAGTTACTAGCTTGTTTGGATGCACAGTCTTCAGCAGCAAAGAAAATTTATAAGCCAAAGAGAAGAAGAAACAGTAGCACACGCTTACCAGAGGCAAGAGGGCGTCAGCGTGGAATCGGAACTGCACACTCAAGCAAAGTGTTTGACCTTTAGAGTCTTCAGAGTGAGAGAACGAGCTTCAGAGTGAGAGAAGAAGCCAGACGCATTTTGCTTCCCTTGATTCTGCTACCTTCTGCCACCTTCGCGTTTTGCTCCCTTTGATTCTGCTACCTTCGCGTTTTGCTCCCTTTCATTCTGCTACCTTCAGAGGGACCTTCAGAGGGAGTGACAGACAAAGCTACAGAGTGAGAGAAGAAGCCAGACGCATTTTGCTTCCCTTGATTCTGCTACCTTCTGCCACCTTCGCGTTTTGCTCCCTTTGATTCTGCTACCTTCGCGTTTTGCTCCCTTTCATTCTGCTACCTTCAGAGGGACCTTCAGACGGAGTGACAGACAAAGCTACAGAGTGAGAGAAGAAGCCAGACGCGTTTTGCTTCCTTTGATTCTGCTACCTTCAGAGGGAGTGAGAGAGGGCGTCAGAGTTTTTCACTGTTTCTTCTATTTTTCCCGCTCTACTCCACTTGCTCTACTACTCCACTTGCTCTACTCCACTTTTGTCGTTTTCTTTATTTTCATACAGTGTCAACCGTATGTGTTGCCCAAATCGTGGGCAGAATAACGCATCTCTTTTTGAATTTGGCGTTGCTTTTGCGCGATTGGTCCTCACGCGCGTGCAAGAGCGGGATCCTCCGCGCTCAAAAGCAAGCGAAACGAACCCTTCCACTCTCCAACCACTTCTTCACACTCTCAAAAAACCCAACAATGCCTCTCTCGTGAACTTGCACACACTGCGCAACACAATCTCATTCCCCAAAATTCTCTCTGTGACTGCTTCTTCGCTCGCTCGCTCCCTCACTCCATGGACGAGTCCTCTCTGCAACTCGTCTCCGAACTCGGTACTCAACTCGCCCGCCGAACTCGTCCCAACAAGGACTTCATCGTCAAATCGCTGCGAGTAAGCATCATTTTCCTTCCCTCATTCTCTTCTCAAAGCATATTGTGGCCAACGCGTCCTTCCGTTGTGTTCTTTTATTGAATCTTGCGCTTCTGATTTTCTTTGTTTATTCGGAAATGGAAATCGGTGCTAGTGCTACCAATCGTTTGGAAACCGGTACGGTGCGTTTGGCACTCGTTTTTGTTTGTGATTTTTCATCTTTTGCTTCCGAATTCCGTGTGTGTTGAACTAGATTATGTTCCAATTGGTAATAGATTTCGGAATTACTATTGGAATGTTGGAACTCTATCTATGGGGTGAGCAACCTAGCACGCTCTTCGTTTGAATTTTCGGTCTCAAGTGTTACAACACGTGGTTAATGATGGTTAATTGGTGATTAGTTAGATAATAATTAACTATTTACTTCTGTTTGAGATATAAGTTGCTTTCAGGCTCCATTGAAATCACTGTTCGCCTTTTTTTCCCCCGGGTTCAATTAATTTCAGTTTATCTTCTTTTACCCTGTTTTATAACACAAGTTGTTGCTAGGTATTAATCTAAGCTGCTGGTATGCTACATGAGGAATTATTATTATTTTTTGTTGTTGTTTTATGCTGTTGTGCAGCAAGCTGCAAATGCATTGTCTCAGTTAGAGCAGTCTCCTCAGCCGCGAACTGCCAAAGAAGTACAAGCTGCTAAGAAACGACAAGCTGCTTTGAAGCCCCTGGCTGATGCTTTGTGTCGGGGTCTGCTTCAACATGCTGATAAGGATGTTAGGTTTCTGGTTGCTATTTGTGTCACTGAACTTTTTAGAGTCAAGGCACCTGAACCACCTTTTGAAGACAAGTATTTAAGGGTACCCATTAGGCATAAAATAATTGAAATATGTGCTGCATCAATCTCTTTTTTTGGCTGTTATATTTGTAAGCACTTAGGTGCTTGAATTGTACTGTCTCTCTCTTTTATGCTGATAGCAGATGTATTTGTTATTTGATTGCAGGATGTATTTAAACTTATCATTAGTTTGTTTGCGGATCTTGCTGATACTGCAAGCCCATACTTTTCAAAAAGGGTTAAAGTATTGGACACTGTGGCTCAATTAAGGTGTTGTGTGATAATGCTGGAGATTGACTGCATAGACCTGGTTCTCAAGATGTTCAATATCTTTTTCTCTGTTGTGAGGTCGATATCTACCTTCTCTTTCTCCCTCTTCCTTGTGCTTAGCTGTTTTACTGGATTTCTTTGCTTGCTATTTAATTTTGGAGTAAGCCTCTTAGCTTTTTAGATCAATGCCTTGCACTAACAGTGTCCTAGTTGTGAGACAAAATTATTAGCTTTTATCCACTCACTCTTAACAATATCATAAAATGATGGAATGCAGCAGTTGGTGGGAGTTTGTACTTTGTAGTTCCTGACCTTAGCTTTTATCTCCTGTGCAGCATCCATTCCTTTGTAACTGCAGAAAATTTCAGTTCGTTTATGATTGTTAATCATAATGGAAGGGTTAATGACACTTAATCTACTTCATCCCTTTTTGCAGCGATGATCACCATGATAGTTTGATTTATTCTATGTCTTCTATAATGCTAAACATATTGAATGAGAGTGAGGAGGCTTCTCAGCAACTTTTGGAAGTGATTTTGCAAAATCTCATAAAGGGAAAAAAAGTAAGAGATTTTATGTCCTCCATGCTTAGTTAATATATACTTTTTCTAATATTCTTTTTGCTGAGAATATCTTGGTGCTTAAAGATAAAATATTTGGAGTGTTATTCATTATTTATATATATCCTTTTTTGTTCGCATGAATGTGGTTATTATTAAAATTATACAGTTTTCAATTTTTTTTCTGTTCACTTTGCTTGGAATATGTTATTCATTCTAACTTCAAGGTACGTAAAAAGCACTATACGATAGAATACTTTTGCCCTTTCATTGATTTGCCATAAGTGTCTTCTCAATTCATGGTTCCAACGGCTAAATTTCTGAATAGTCTTTGCTGCACTTAGCCATGTTTTGGCTACTTCTTGATCTTTGATGACACTAAAGGCAGTCTAGTGCATGAGGCTTCCATATGGTGGGGTTTGGGGAGGGTCAACGTACAATACCTTACCCTCTCAAGTGGAGAGGCTATTACTAGGATTTGAGTCCATGACCTCTAGGTCACAAGACAGGAACCTTATTATTGTTTCAAGACTCACCCATGATCTTTGATGATGCTATATCTTTAAAATATAATATTGAAAAACGAATCTATGTTTTAAATCATTATTCTTTAGGCTTGCTAAAAGGTTTGTTTGGTTTGAAGGAAAATGTAGGAAAGTGTGAGAAGTTGAGAGAAAAAGTGGGTGGCTGTGGCATTTTCCTTTAGAGCCTTAATCTTTATGGCATTAGGTAATCCAGATTAATATGGTTTGGACAAGAATAGTGGGATTTTAATAGCCCAAGCTTCCCATTCTAGCCCTTGGAAATTTATACCCCACAGTTATACTACCTTTCGGTCTTTGCTTTCTTTGAAGGCAAGTAATGGTTCCCATTTTAACTTTTGGGAGGACCATTAGGTAGGAGATTCCTCTTTTCTGCTAGCCTTTCTTTATCTTTTTCGCCTACCTGCTTTACAAAACTCCCCTATGCAGAACTTTTACTGCATACAAGACTCCACTTATGTCATCTAAATTAGTTGTTCTTTTGGGTCTCCTTGATTTTTGTTTATTTGTCTTCTAGTCCAAATAAAAGATTTTGGTCTCTTGATCCAATCAGGTTGTACTTGCAAGTCTTACGTTTGGTTGCTAAGTCATTCCTTGAATACAACCTTTTTCCACCTTGATAGACCTATTTGTAATTCCAAAGCTCCCTATAAGATTAAATCCTTTATTTGGACAGCTATGCTTAACAGAATTAATACCAATGAGATGTTGCAGGTGTGAAGGACACATAGGGAATTTCCCTTGATGTGTGCGTTATGTGGTGTGAATTTAGAATCAGTTCCACATCCGTTTTTGCATTGTTATGTGGTTGACTTTTGACGGAATACTTTGTTTGGTATCTTTGGTGGGTATTGGTTGTGTCCTACAACCTTAGATCAATTGTTATAAACAAGTTATGCTGGTTTTGGGAAAAGAAAGGAAGCCAAATATTTGTGGGAGTGTATATATATATATATATATATTCTATTGTTTGGTATATTTGGTTGGAGCATAATTCTCACATCTTCTTGATAGATTTTCAGACAAGCAAGTTTTGTGGGACAAGATTAGGTGTTTGGCCTCTATTTGGTATAAAGTATTGATATGAGTTTTGGAAGAACCACATCACAAAAGCTAGCTATTGTGATAGAAGAGCCCAAAGCCTTATAAACCGCCCATTGGAATCCCATACTTCCGATGTGGGACTCAAGTCCCATACCTTGCAATTGGGTCCTAACATCCCACCACGCTCTGTAGCCCTAACACCCACGCGTGTTAGCTGTGCACTAGCCCCTTTGACTAGTCCTGGGCGAACACTGCGATGCTAGTGTCACCACCCACGCTGCTTGATTGCAGTTGAGAGACATGGTGGAAGGCTCTGATACCAATTGATAAGAACCTTGGGAGAACCACATCACAAAAGCTAGCTATTGTGATGGGAGAGTCCAAAGTCTTATAAACCCCCCATCGAAAACCCATACTTCCGATGTGGGACTCAAGTCCCATACCTTGTAATTGGGTCCTAACAGTACATAATTTTTTTAGAGGAATTTCCCTTAGATATATTGAAAGACTGGAAAGCTTTACTTCATCGATAGCTTTTTCTTGTTTGTTCTTGTTCTTGTAAAGATGATCTCTTGTCCTCTTATCTTTTTTATATATTTCCTATCTTCAGCTTAATAAAATTCTTCTTTGTTCAAAAAAAAGTGAGAGAGAGAGAGAGAGAGAAAACTGTGAGAGAATTTCTCTGAAACTGATTTTGAATTTTATTAATGAATCAAAATTATTTTTCATATACATTATGCAACTATTTGTAGAACTTTACAATGATCCTCTATAATTGATTCTAGGATACAACATACTCTAGTATCTATGCTGCCTGGGATACTGCCTAATATAGTGTCTATGCTGTAGCTACAGCTGTCATTAGCTGTTGACAGTTGTACTAGCCCACTGACAACTAACTGCTACTAGCAGCAACACTATTACATAGTTGAACATAGCCTCGTTCAAATATTAACAGCTGCTGACGTGACATTATTTGTTTGAAGTAGCTTCTATTGAGGCTTCAGTAGCATGCTTTAATTTGGGCAAAAATATAAGCAGTAGCAGTATACTTGAAGCTTCAGTTGCTTGCTTCAGTAGAGCCGAGTATAGGTACACATTATAATCTGACATCAGTATACTATACCCTGATATCAGTATACTCTAATACTTGGCTTGTAATCTTGGACAAAGTAAGTTCATTATTATGAGGTGTAGTAGTTATTGATCAATTTGATGTTCATCTTAATTTCTGGGAACGCAATTGCTCTTAATTATGGAGTAGTAGTAATGCGTAGATGTTGTGGGTTTTTGTTTTAGCCATCCAAAAAACACATTTCTCCGTTAAATTAAATGAAACACAGCTCATTTCATAATCTCACTTAGCTGTTTCTGATTGAACAACAGGATGCAACTTCTGCTGCTTATCAACTTGCTGCATTGGTCATCAAAAGTTGTGCCCAAGAGGATGAGCTGAACCCCCTAGTTTGTAGGTTTTTAATATCTTGTATACATGACAGAGATGCTGTGGGGGGTGAGGTTAAAGAATTTTACCATGAAATCATATTTAAAGTTTTCCAATGTGCACCTCAGATGCTACTTGGTGTCATCCCAAGCTTAATTGAAGAATTATTGGTATATCCACTTCATTCATTTTTGACACTTCTTTTTGTTTTCTTCATATGAATTGACGTTCTTACCCATTTTTTCAAAAAAATATTCTTCAACCCTCTTCATAGGCTGATCAGGTTGATGTTCGGATAAAAGCTGTTAATTTGGTAGGCAAGCTTTTTGCTCTTCCTGAGCAGCATGTTGCACAGAAGTATCACGATCTTTTTGTGGAGTTCCTGAAAAGATTTTCTGATAAATCTGTGGATGTAAGAATTAGTGCTCTACAATGTGCAAAAGCTTTCTATGTTGCAAATCCATATGGGAGAGAATCACATGAAATTATCAGTAAGCTGCTCAACAGATATTCTTGTCATTGTTTATTTTTTTATTGATATTATGCAGTTTGGTTCCATGTACATTACTCAAATGCCCTCTCAATTTCATCCAATTAACTCATGATAACCTTTCAACCAAGCAGCTGCTGTTGAAGATCGATTACTTGACTTTGATGACCGAGTGAGAATGCAGGCAGTTCTTGTTGCCTGTGATATTTCCAGGTCAAACCTGAAACTTGTTCCATCCAAACTAATATCTCAAGCCACTGAAAGACTTCGGGATAAAAAGGCATGTGCTATTTAATCTTTTTTCTTTCTGAAGGACAAAATATAGAATTCCTTACTGTTAAAAATACTTTTCCAGATATCTGTTAGAAAGAGGGCCTTGCAGAAATTGATTGAAGTATATCAAGATTACTGCAAGAAATGTTGTGAAGGCAGCATGATAATTAGTGATCACTTTGAAGAGATTCCATGTAAAATAATGATGCTTTGCTATGATAAAGATTGTAAGGAGTTCAGGTGAGCTTATGCACTCTAGATTGCTAGTTGAATCAAAATTAGAGTTAGCTTGCCTAATATAAATGTATTTCACATAATTTCAGGTCACAGAACATGGAATTGGTTCTTGCTAGTGATTTATTTCCACAGCTCCTTTCTGTAGAGGAAAGGACAAAGCACTGGATGCACATGTTTTCTCTTTTCAGTTCTCTTCATGAAAAGGCTCTGAACAGTATTTTGACTCAAAAGAGAAGGTACAAATACCGACATGCTATAGTGAACAGGATGAAAGTGGAGTGTTGTTTACAAGTTGTTCCTGTTTTCAGGTTACAAAATGAAATGGAAAACTATTTGGCTATGAGGAAGAAATTGAAGGTACAAATACATTTACAATGATTGAGAGCTTTAACTCATGAATGAGGGGTGCACCTTTAACTTTTTATTTTGAGAGGGGTGGGTTTAGAAATAGGTGTGGAATGTTCTAATAAGTTGTTAAAATATTGGTGGTGGAAAGTGGTATAAAGGACACAATGAAAGCAAACTAATATGTAATGATTCTGGAGTAGATGCTTGCTACTTGTGATTGCAGAGTGACAGTTTTGGGTGTGGAAAGTAAGGAGCTTTCAATACAAACGTATTTAATTAGGATAATTATGGAGTTTGACTTTATATTTGATTACATGGAGCAAGAATGAATGCTCCCTGGCCAAGAGGGGAGACATGAGTTTCTTGATTGTAAGTTTTCGGCCTGTGTGCTATGCACATGCTTAAGATTGAATTTCAATGATTACAGTTTGCTGTTCTTATGGTGCCAAAATTCTTCCTCCACTGAATTTTAAATTAAAAAAACTTTACTGTAAGAAAAGATTTTCTCACTTGAACAACAACCTATGCATTGATGTGACATTTATGTGGCCTCCAATTAATGAAGCCCTATTGCATTTTAAACTTCAATAATCTTAACATATTGTATATTTGGAATTTTGGGTAATCTGATTAGCTGGAAATGACGTTTTATTGAAGGAGAAAAATTATGGGTGTCTATTTTGGTGCTTTTCCAAATTTCTCCATGAAGGTAGTACAATAATAAAGCTAAAGACTATTATTGAATTATTAGAGGGTGTTTATTTATTTATTTATTTTTGTACTTATTTTCAGTTGATATGTTTTCATTTTGTTGTCTATTTTCAAAATTTTGTGAAAGAAATGGTGAAATGTTGTTTTGCTCAGGATGCATGCAGTTTGTATATTTTGTTGTATGTTTTCCCTTTGCTGGGTGTAGTTTTCTTAATTGAATTCACATTTATGAAAAACTAGGGAGAAACAAGAAGGGCTTTTTTATTTCTACATGGTTTTTAATCCACTAGTATTTTAATATTTTCAAAATGATAATTAATATTTAATACTTTAGAGAACCTAGTTGGCATCAGAAGGCTGTGGGCGGCTTTTATGCTCTCTGACCAAGATTGATATTTTGGGAATAATGTATCTCTATAATATATTTTCAGGCAGTTGGTTCTGAGGAAGCACAAAAGAAGATTGAAAATATTTTTACAAAAATGGCTGCATCCTTCCCAGATTGTCACAAAGCTAAAGAGGGCCTTCACAATTTAAACCTAATTAAAGATAATAATGTGTTTAAATCAATTGAACAATTGTTGGAGGAACAAACTTTCACAATTGGACAAGCCATCCAGGTATGCTTTCTAGTTTATCCAATTACATTGCTTGTTTGACATTATTTGTGTGTAGAATGTTCTATATCAGCTATTTGTCTGAGTGTTATTTGAATCTATATGTGCATGGTAACTAGAGTGGGGGGAGCTAGTCTCTGTTGTTATTTAAACTTGAGAAGCTGTTGCTTATTGTGCCAATAGTATATAAAAGCTCCTTAAGTTCCTTGAGAATGAGACGCTGGATGGAGAAATTTGAATTCTATAAACCAACCGATCCTCTTTCTGTCTTGCATGTATATATATTCTCATATGTCAGTTATGAGATGGATGATAAAAGAGGAGTCTATATAGTGTTAGTGCTCAGTTTACAGTAGTATCTCATAAAGGTCCAGAAGTATGACTTGACTTTGTCTCTTTATGAGTGTGTGTGTGTGTGTGTGTGTGTCTAGGGTAGTGCTAATGCTGCATTCTCTGCTTGATTAGTCACAATCTATAAACTTCTTCCATCATTATTGTGTTGATTGGAAGCAAAAGTACAAAACTGGGGTTCTGCCTCATATTTAATATTTTCAAATGGTTCCTGTAGTAGCTTTCTTTTTTGTCTTTTATAGTTTTATGGCATGACTTTTACGGTGATGATTTGGCAATATAGATTTTAAGATTGATCTTATTGATTATTTTCAGGTCTGTTTTGGATGATTGTGATATGTGATTGTGGTTACAAGTTGAGTGGCATGTGCAATAGATATTAGATTTTTATCTCACTCTATGGCGAGGATATTTCATCACTTTTTCATGTGTCAATTTTTTTAAGCTTTGTGATAAATCTTGTGCCATGCCACCCCCCATTATTTTTCATAATTATGGTTCCCTAAGTTGGCTATTAATTCTTTGTTTAATCATTAATTTTTTTCATTTTATCTCTGCCTTGTTTTGTTTCTTTCACAGGATGAACTGCTGGTAATGATTGGAGACAGCAATCCATATTATGAGTTTCTACATTCACTTTTCTCCAAATGTTCAAACAACATTTTCAGCTCAGAGCACATCCTGTGTATCTTTGATTATCTTTCCAATAACAAAGCTGGAAACAAGCACTTAGAGGATTCTTCTGTGAATCTTCTTCTGGTAACCAAAGTTGCTGCTTAGTGGATCTTCATGTACTTTCTTTTTTTTTTTTTGGGGGGGGGGGGGGGTTGTTGAATACAATCATTTGACCTTGTTGCATTGCATGAAAATGAAATCAGGCACTAGAATATACAAAGTACATGTTCAATGACAATTTTTATACATTTGAATTGGGAACAATTATTATGATAAGAGTGTGACAGTGGTTAGTGAAACATTGCAATAAAGGTAGCTAACCTAAAGCTGATGGCATTATCTGTTCATGCTATTTTCCTGTTATTGTATATTGTATATATCCTGCTTCAAAATATTTTGCATGAGGTTCATGATGTTGTTGTATTTGCAGTTTAGTCATAATTTTATGAGCGAAAGGGCTATGGAAATGCAAGATAGTTTAGACCCTTGACTGATGACATATAGTCATATTTTCAGCAGTAAAGTGAAACGAAAGATGTCATTTTGGTCTAGTAGTGAAGGAGTGGATATCAATGCATGAAACATATAGCTTAACTGCCTTATATTCTGAGGGTAATTAACCTTAAGTACTTCGGGCTGAAACGCCTTATTTGTTATGTTTTTGCCTTGAGTTGTTAAAATGCTTTTTGTTAGCTGGTTATTTTAATGATGTATATGAGAAAGATTTTTAAAGTGACTGTAATCACTTTTCAATGGGAGGAATATCTTTTGGTTTGAACTAGAGTCTATGTAAACTTTGGTAATGCAAAAGCAAATTATACTGTCAATTAGTCTCAAAGAATTGTTTCGTTCTAAAAAGTTAAGCTAGATGAAGGAGGGCAAAGAATGGTTGTGATATGTCCAAGCACTTGTCACATGAAGATCTTCAATCTTGAATAACTGCAGAGCATACAAGGTAAGCCAATGAGCTGCAACTCAAGTGGCACCTCGTCTAGTCATTGTGACAAGGGGATTGTTGGCGTTTGATCAGGGATTCGATTCCCATTTGGCTATCCCTTCCCTAGTTCCGCTAGTTGCTCCTTTAGGAGCTCCCTCGAACCCCCCCCCCCCCAACCAACAAAAAAAAAAAAAGGAAAACGAAAGCATACAAGGTAAATCCCTCACTGCCATATGCTGAAAGTTAATTTATCACATGAATGGAAGAAAGGGTGGCTAAGAAGCGCTGGTATGTGCTTTCTATGTCCATATTTGTATTGGACTCGTGCAGGATATTGATGTGCTTATTGTACACCTACCCTCTTGTCGCCCACTGCCTTTGGGAATTTCTCTTGGCTGTAACATTTTTGGCAGTGTTGGAGAGGGTTGAAACTTTAAGCAGGTTAATAGGTTTTGGACCTCTTGAAATGTTTCAAACATGCTTCAAAACTTTTTGAAATGTGAAAAAGATGTGTTAAAAGTTTAAGAAACTTTCTTGAAATGCGCTAAAAGTAAACTCAACAAGATGCACAAAACATATAAATGGGGCCTCAAAACATGTCAAATGATTGGATTTTTTATTTGTTTAATAATGAATTTATATGCACACACAAATTATTGTTTTTAACATTTTATATTAGGATGTAATGATATTGTTTGATCCATGTAACCGACTCCACCTAGTGAGAAAAAAGCACTGTCTCTGTTGTTTTTATGTTTTATATATATATATATATATATATATATATATATATATATATATATATAGGCAGATTTTATTTTATTTTATTTTGGATTATGTTCATGTTTTACATTTAAACTTATCTGTGTATCATGGGTGGAGGTTGAGGATCAAACTAGTGAAAATGTCGTCAATAGGGTTGGTTTACCTTATCGAAGAATTACGTCAGCATTACAGCTCAAATGTCTTAGTCTTCATGTTAAAGTAATTAGTGCAAAATCTGGAGAGGATTTTGAATAAGAATGATTTGATAGCTACTGAAATTTTTAGGTTATTTTGCTATAGTGGCCAAATTGAATAAAGTCTCTCTTCTTCTAGTAATCTGGTAATAGTCTCTTAATTGGATTCTTCTTGGCAAGTTTTTGACATTTTTCTTGAACCAGGCTATTGTCAGAATTTTCCCCTCAATGCTGAAAGGCTTAGAAAAGCAGTTCCAAATTTTGCTGGAACAGAAAAGACCTGTTAATGACAAGATGATTGAGGTCATAGCAAGGGCAGGCTCTCATGTTTCTTTCAATATCAGGTAGCTTCCGTTTTTTGTTTGTGTTTTGTGTGTCAAATTGTTGAAACCATGCTTTAATACAACTAAACGTTCAGAAAGTCTGCTGTAAGGAAAATTACCATTTTGTCATTACTGTTTCAAAGAATAATTTTATAGCATTTATTCGTGTATTTGTTTTGATTTAAGAGGATTTTGTTAAAGAAACTAGTTTTTTAGTTTCTTGGCAGTTTACTCAATTATGTTTTTTAAAAAGGATGGCTGGTTTCCTGGATTTCTCATGTAATTTGTGGGATCTTGTTTTAGGATTCCTATTAGATATTTGATAGTGTAGGATAGTCCTTAGAATAGTGGATTACACTCCACTATTAGTTAGTTAGGTAGATAGGCGCTGGCTTCTAGTGCCAGCTAGATGTAACTGTCTGTAACAAACTCTCCTCTCCTCCCTCACTATATAAACACTGATGTACCTAGCAATCATTCATAATGAAACTATTCAAATTCTATTCAGTTTCTAATTCTCTTTCTCTCTCTCTCTCTCTCTCTCTCTCACATTTCCTCTTCTCTCAAACTCTATTATGGTATCCGTAGCCTAAACAAAGCTTGCAGCTATGGATCCTTCAGAATCCACTCTTATTGGTGCAACAACTGGTGCAACCACCGTTCCGATCCAAAATTCTTCTCCCTCAGCCACACAAAATTCACCAATTCCTTCAAATCCTCTTCCATCACCACATCACATTACATTTTCTCATCCTCTCACTATCAAACTTGATGACAAGAATTTCCTCCTATGGTGGCGTCAAGTAATTGCCACCATTAAAGGCCATGACCTTCTCCACTACGTTGATCGTGCGGCCAAAGTTCCGCCACGATATGCTTCTTCTAATGATGCTCTCTAAGATCGAGTTTCTAAGGAGTTCAGGCTATGGGACTAGCAGGACTAGCTTCTTCTCTTGTGGCTTATGGCCTCTATGAGTGAATCCATTCTCACGCAAGTTGTGGAGTGTGATTTCACATGGCAGGTTTGGGAAAAACTCCAGATCTACTTTGCCTCCCATACTCGTGCTCGAGAGCGACAGCTGGCCCGAACTCCGCAATTCCACCAAAGGATCCACTCCAGTTTCTGAATATTTGTTGCGGATCAAGGCTCTTGTCAACGCTCTAGTCTCCATTGGTTGTTCAGTTTCAAATTCCAAATGCATTGCGGTAATCCTTGGTGGCTTATCTACTGAGTATGATGCCTTTGTAACCTCAGTGAATACACGTATAGATCCGTACTCTGTCGCTGAGATTGAAGCACTACTTCTTGCGCATGAGTCGCGCATTGAACAAGCTCAGCAGAAATTAACTTCGCCGGCATTTCAGGCTCATGTAGCCAATCGAGATCAGAATCCTGTTTCTGCTAATCAATCCGGCTTCGTCGCACCACACTCCTTTGCTGGTTTTTGCGGCGGCCGTGGCCGCGGTCGCCATGGTGGGCGATCCGGTGGTCGTGGTGGCCGAGGCCGAGGCCACTCTTCGGGACGCAAGTCTTTTCAGTGTCAACTGTATCACAAGCCAGGCCATACTAGCTTCAACTATTGGCACAGGTTTGACCAAAACTTTCAGCCCTCACCACCTCCTCCTCCATCGTTTGCTCATCTTACTACATATTATCCATCATTCATACCTCAATCACCTTCAACTTATCCACCCCCTTCACCCTATCCATCTCCTCATCCTCATGCTCTTGCAAGGGTTCCAAGTTCCTCATCCTCAATTTATAGTCACTCTGCCTCCATAGCTACACCTGAATCAGTGGCTAATGCGGCGTGGTATACAGACTCAGGAGCTTCAAGTCATGTGACTCTTGAGTTCCAGAATTTAATGCACTCTTCTCCCTACCAAGGAGCTGACCAGCTCCACATAGGTAATGGACAAGGACTTAAAATTTCTCATGTAGGCAGGTTTAATATTATTCTTCCAAACAGTTCCTCTATGACTCCTAAACTTTGTGATCTACTTTATGTTCCATCAATTACCAAAAATCTTGTTAGTGTTAGTAAATTAGCTAGAGACAACAATGTCTATTTTGAATTTCATCCCTTTCACTGTTTTGTTAAATCACAGGGCACTAATGAAGTGCTGTTGCACGGTGTTTTTGGCAAGGATGGCCTGCATTGGTTTCATTCCTTCAACCTTCAACACCTAGCATCCTCACCAACTGTTGGTACAGCAAGCTTTCACCCTGACTAGATGTTTCCTAATACTTGTACTCCTAGTGTACAATTTTCTATCAATAATGCTAATGCTTCTTATAATATAAATAATGTACACTTTGTCTTTAACCATTGGCTTAATATGTTAGGTCATGCCTCTAAAAATGTTATTTCTCATATTCTGCACCACTATAACATTCCATTTTCTAATAAAAATGTGATTGATGTTTGTAAGGCTTGCTGCTTGGGAAAGGCACACCACCTCCCAACTTCTCTTTCCTCTTCATCTTATACTTTTCCTCTTGAACTAATTTTCACTGACCTGTGGGGGCCTGCCCCCATCACATCCTCACAAGGCTACAAATACTATATTGCCTTTGTTGATGCATTTTCTTGATACACTTGGTTTATTTTTCAAAAACAAAGTCCGAAGCATTTCAAGCATTTCTACAATTTAAGGCCTCTATTGAGTTGCAATTGGGTTATAATATCAAATCAGCTCAATCTGACCGGGGGGGAGGGGGGGTGAATTTTGTGTCTTCACTAAATATTTTCAAACTCATGGCATCACATATCGCCTCATTTGTCCACACGCACACACCACCAAAATGGAACTGTTGAATGCAAACACGGACACCTCACTGAAGTTGGGCTCACTCTGTTAGCCCAAGCTTCCATGCCACTTAGGTTTTGGGATGATGCTGTGGCCACTGCCACTCACATCATCAACCGAATTCCCCCCTGATCTCTTCTTTCTACCTCTCCATTTGAGGTCTTATTTCGCAAACAACCTGACTACACAGCCTTCAAAGTCTTTGGCTGTGCTTGCTATCCCTTTATACGCTCATATAACAAACACAAGTTTCAATTTCACTCCTCAGAGTGCACCTTTTTGGGCTACAACCCTCACCACAAAGGTTACAGGTGCTTGGACCCTAGTGGCTGTGTCTATATTTCCAAGGATGTTGTTTTCCATGAAACAAGGTTTCCCTTTCAGGAGCACCACCCACCTTCAGCACCTCCCTCTATCCCTAACATGTCTTACTTTCTCACTATTTTAAAGAATCTAGCTGCATTTTCCACTCACTCACCACCTCTATCACCACATCCTTTTCCTCTTTCCCCAATTTCTGCACCCTCTCCAAATTCCATTCCTCCTGGTTCTCCTCTGTTAGCCTCATCCCTTTCTAACCAACTAGGTCATCCCTCTCCACAAAATCCCACTCCCTCATCACTGTCACTGTCTCCTTCTACCACCTCTACTTCACACAGTTTATATCATCCCTCCCTAGATTCCTCACCCATATCCATCCCATCCACTCCCACTCCTCACCCTATGCTCACTCGCTCTAAAGCTCACTCACTTGCTCTCCAAGCTCTTCTCACCTACCTTGAATCGGCCACGGTTCTGAAGCATTTGCCTCACAGTGGCTTGAGGCAATGACCGAAGAGTTTCATGCTCTCCAGAAGAATGGCACTTGGTCTTGAGTCCGACTTCCCCTGGGTAGGCACGCTATCGGCTGTAAGTGGGTGTTTCGAATTAATCAAAATCTTGATGGTTCGGTCCATAAATACAAGGCCAGGTTGGTGGCAAAAGGATTTCATCAAAGGGTGGGTTTTGACTGCTCAGAGACTTCTTCCCCTATGGTCAAACCTTCGACTATCAGAGTTATTCTCACACTAGCACTATCTCAACAGTGGGTTATTCGACAACTGGATGTTAATAATGCCTTTCTCAATGGCATTCTCCATGAAGAAGTTTACATGACACAGGCTGAAGGGTTCTCTACTGACTCTGAGCTAGTGTGCAAACTGCACAAGGCATTGTATGGTTTAAAACAGGCACCAAGAGCCTGGTTTGAAAGGTTGGCAGCATCTTTGCTGAAGTTTGGCTTCACAAGCAGCAGATGCAATCTGTCTCTCTTTGTTCATACCCACGGGTCCAGTGCTACCTATGTTCTAATCTATGTCGATGATATCATTGTCACTGGAGCTTCTTCTGCTACTTTCATTCAAGACCTCATCCGAAAACTTAACTCTGAATTTGCCTTGAAAGACATTGGATCACTTCACTATTTTTTGGGACTAGAAGTACATCACCTATCGGATGGGTCACTACTACTTTCATAGCAGAAGTACATCAAAGACCTCTTGATCTGCAGCAAGATGGACAAAGCCAAACCCATCTCTACACCTATGGTTTTTGGGCTTAAACTATCTAAGCATGGTAGTGATAGGTTCTCTGATCCTTCCCTTTATCGTTCTGTGGTTGGAGCTCTTCAATATGCAACGGTAACAAGACCTGAAATTTCTTATTGTGTAAATAAAGCCTGTCAATTCATGTTAGAGCCCCTTGACAGTCATTGGATGGTAGTAAAATGCATTCTTCGATATCTAGGGGGCACTCTCTCCCATGGTTTGCATCTGCAAAGGTCCTTTCAACATCCCTTGGGCCTCAGAGGGTTTTGTGATGCTGATTGGGCCTCTGATGATGATGACAGAAGGTCCACCTCAGGCGCTTGTGTTTTCTTGGGTCCAAATCTAGTCTTTTGGTGGTCCAAGAAACAGCCCCTGCTTGCTTGATCCAGCATTGAGGCTGAATACAGAAGTTTGGCCGACATAACAGCTAAGATAATGTGGCTTCAATCCCTCCTTGAAGAACTTAAAGTTCCATCACCAAGGCCTGTTGTATACTATGACAACTTGAGCACAGTCATGCTGTCTCACAATCTGGTTCTGCACTCGCGAACGAAGCACATGGAATTGAGTCTAGAAAAGGTCATGCAAGGGAAACTTCTAATCGCTCACATCCCTTCATCTGATCAACCAGCTGACTTGTTAACTAAGGCTATCTCCAAAGCGAAGTTCTCAATTCCCAGAGACAAAGTCAAAGTGAAGGATCTTCAGCAGATCTCCAAGGGAAAACCCCTGCTGGAATTGTGGGGGCATGATAGTGTAGGATAGTCCTTAGAATAGTGGATTACACTCCATTGTCAGTTAGTTAGGTAGTTAGGCGCTGGCTTCTAGTGCCAGCTGGATGTAACTGTCTGTAACAAACTCTCCTCTCCTCCCTCGCTATATAAACACTGATGTACCTAGCAATCATTCATAATGAAACTATTTAGATTCTATTCAGTTTCTAATTTTCTCTCTCTCTCATTTCCTCTTCTCTCAAACTCTATTAATGTTTATTTGTAGATACATAACAGTTCATGATAGTAGCTTGTTGATTTTTGAAAACAGGTTGTTGTGCCCTCATTTTCATGGTAATACTGATTTTGAGGGTTACTCTTGATGAAAGATGGATAAATGATCTAAGGAATTTACTTTTACCGTTAAGATATTGAATTTATTGGATTAAGTTGAGTTTCTACTTCTCAGTGGAAAATTTCATCTTTGAATTAACCATTTTGATTATAAGTAAACTAATATTTGGTTATAACTAAACTAATTTTTGGTTGCCATTCTAATTTTGTCTGTCTGTTTTCACATTGCAGTGATATTTATCCATTTCTTGAGAGAATGTGCTTGGATGGAACTCGCACACAGGCCAAATTTGCAGTCTCTGCAATTGCTGCCATAAGTTCTGAGCAGTCAGTTTTCTTAAATTTATATGAGGTACTCTTATAATGTAGGGGTGCTACTTTCCAGCAATATGATTGTAATTTTAACAACATTATGTTCCATGCTTAGCTAAGAATTATTTCTTTCTTGTGTTGCATGCGTATCAACAAATAAAGCCAAATTTGTTTTGAAGAAAAACCTTCGGGCTCAAATTGTTTTCTAATTTGTTCTAAAAATCGTCAAATTACAAAACCAAGTTTCATAATGGAATTAAAATTAATGAAGTGCCAAGTAAGAAACAATTTCCTGTGTCAGGATACAGTCTTTTAGATGATCCTATTGACTAAGAAAGTCTTCTAGGAAGCTAGGCTCTGATTTTGTTTTAGATTTTAAACAAATTATTTCACTTGTTGCCTGATGAGACTTAGATAGTCAATTGGTGTTTTGTTAGAGTACTGTGAACAGGGTCTACGAGATTGGGATTTGGAATTTGGTGGTGTTAGGACATTCACAATTAGGGTTCTAATGGGATGCATGGTTACTTCTTTCTGCTGTGGAAATCCAACGTGGGCACTTGATAGCATTCTTGGATTGCATTCTTGGAAATCCAATGTGGGCACTTGATAGCTTTTTTAAAAGAATTGGGATTGTCAGATAAGGTAACCAGAGGCTCCACGTCTTAGAGAAATAGATGCATCCATTTATTGGCTTTCCTGAAAACGATCACTTTACTTATCAGACCAGTGGACTTTGGGGCCAGGATTTTTCAGAACATTAATTTGGTTCTCCAATGATTAGTACATAAATTTTGTTATCAAATGATAATTTTTTGACATGATTATAGTTCAAAATTTGTTGTTTACCGCAACAAAATTGATCCCATTTGGTGACAAAAAATTATCATTTGAGGACTGATGTCAATGATCTCTATGGAACCAAGTTGATGCTCTGAACATCTTCCGAGGACCAAATTGGTGGTTAACTCCTAAGCAAAAAAATACTGGAATACATCTATGACTAAAGTAATACAACTAGACCAATATCCAAATTCAAATTAAACCAAACTAGTAAGATCTGTGGATCTTAACCTGCTGCTTGTATATTCCATTGTTGTCAAATGCGGATAGCGCCGCGTTGCAGCCGGCCCCAAAAACGCTATAATGCAATCATCATCAATCCAATATATAAACACCAAGTCCTAAGGGCAGTAAAACAAAAAAAGTAGCACCCTCAAGTAGCATGAAGGCGGCAAAATATAGAAGACAACATCAAATCCTAATTAAACCTAAGTTTCTACTCTCTAAAACTAACAAAACAGGGAGTTGATGATGTTGCCATTGCTAAAACAGAGAGAAAAAAAAAAAGAAAAGAAAACAGAAGGCATGAAACAGTGAATGGAAGGGAAAAGAACAAAGGTAGAAGAAGATAGAAGAGGAGAAGAAGGAAACAAGATAGAGCAAAGGGGAGGAAGGATCAACCGCTGCTGGAGGTTAGAGGATGGTCGGAGAGTGAGAGGGGTCAAGGGAGAGAGAAGAGAAAAGGGGGGGAAAGTGAACCCTAACTTCACGATCTGATGGAAGAAGAGAAGGGAAAGGTCGAAATGACCTTCCAACCCCCTTAGACTGCCCAGAGCAGTAAAAAACTAGGGGTATTATTGGCTTTTGGTTTGTTGAAAGCAATAGCGGTTGCAATGCGGTGGCGATGGTCACGATGACAAAACTCGACGCTACTGCAACCACCCACTGCTCCGCGCCTCTCTGCCGCTATAGCGCTGCTATTGCGTGCTATTGACAACTATGGTATATTCATACCATTTTTGCTGATTGAGTTTAAGCCTATTGATTGCTATTGTTATTCTTTCTTTGATCTTTTGCAACGGCATGGCAACTGTTAGTAATCTAAGCTTAATAACTAGAACTTTATTTCCTTGATCTGATGATGAGTAAAAATGTAAATGATTTTAAAATATACAAAGAGATAACAAATATCACAAGAAAAGCATATTCTTTTCCATATTTTTTTTTATTTATATAAGTGTATATATCATAAACCCTCTTCAAAGATGGCCGCATAATTATTCTGTTTGCTTCCAAATGGCTAACAAAGCTGGACAAGTTATCTTATGCACATATTTGCCTGGTCATTGATTTATGAAAGATCAAATGACTCTTCGTATCATTTTGTGATCCCAGAGCAAAGATTGCGAAAGTTGGAATGCCTAGATACTGACTATTGCCATTTATAGCTGATTTGTGGCATTCTGTTAATTGTAGGTTATTTGATTCTTTTTAATGACTTTTGACCTGATCTCTTCTTCTTTTTTTTTTTTTTTTGGTTGGGTGCCCAGGCACTGATTGATTCTTTGTATAGCCAGTGGAATGTTGCAACAATTTTGCAGTCACTGGGATGTATTGCACAATATTCTGTTTCAACTTTTGAAACTAGAGGTGAAGAGATCACATCATATATAAGCCAGAAGATTATTCAAGTACTTGAATTTAACCATAAATAATCTTGTTTCTTAATTTATTTTTCCAGAACAAGGTTGATATTCTGTAAAGTATTTCACCTTTTTGGATTTTTTATTAGATGGAGCACTTGGGTGATGGTCATATTGTGACATCCTTAGATGATACCACTCAATGTTGCGAATCTTGCCAATTAAAGGTTAGTATGACGTATCTGATGGTCCATTTGAATTCAGTAGTTCTTATCTCGATGTAAATACAGACTTCAAAAGAGGAAAAATGGAGATGAAGTTCAGATCCCTGAATTAATATTTGGTCTCTTTGTTTAACTAGATAGAGGAGAGGGGGTTTCAACAGTTGTGATATTTATAGTTTGCAATCTCCTTTTGTAGCATGAACACTATTGAGGAGTTGAGTATGAATACAACAACTAACTCTTGTCTTACTAGGTGGGGTCGACTACATGGATGCAATGGTGCAATAGTGCTTCATCATAAACCATATCTATATTTAAACCATTAAAATTTATCTCTTTTAATAGTTTCATCTATGATTTTTCTAGGTCTTCCTTTATCTCTAGCCACTGGACTACCTTTTTATCTGATCTACTCTCTTTATTAGGGCTTCTACAGGGTGTCTCCACATATGCCCAAACCACTTAAGATGAAATTCTATCATTTTTGTCACAATAGATGCTACCCCAACTTTCTCATTAATGCATTTGTTTCTAATCCTATCTTGTCTAATATATCTACTTAACCAACACAATATCCTCATCTTTGCAATGTTAAGTATGTATGCAAAACATATTAAATTCTTGAGCTTATTTCAGCTCTCTGGCACCTCAATGATGTACTTTTATGAACTAGAGGTATTGACCTTTGAGATTTGAGAGTTTAGACACTTTTTTAAGCAGTTTATTTTGGTACTACTTTTTCAATGTTTTAATTGTAAGTAGTATAGAGACACACAAACAAATGTGATTTGTTAAGTCTCACATTGCTTGAGGATATGGCTAAGATAACCTTTATAAATATTTGGGCTTCCCTCCACCCTTTAGCTAGTTTTTGGGTGGAGTTGGGCCACAATTTTAAGATGGTATGTATCGGTGCCTATTTTGTGATTGATATTGGGTCACGTGTAGATGTCTAGCCATGCAAACTTCACGCTTTTAATGTCTAGTCTTGGGCATGAGGGGTGTCTGTAAAGTTTCACATTGCTTAAAGATATGACTAAAATAACCTTTGTAAACACTTAGGTATCCCTCTCCCTTTGAGCTAACTTTTGGAATGAAATTAGGTCTGCAATCTTAAGATAATATATATATATATATATATATATATATATATATATATATATATATATATATTTTAATTTTTTTCTAGGTTTCAAATTCCATTTAATTGTTCCCATAGATAATACCTTCTAGATCGTTCAATATTAAAATACTTGCATCTTAAATATTGCAACCTATGTTATACTTTGGTGCTTTTGGTTGGGGGGAAGCTCTTGTATTTTGTGAGGAGTTTTCTTTGGCACAACACTTGATTTCAAATAAGATTAGGGGTTTGGGGCTTCTATTTGGGTAAATTTCATGGCCTTTTGGATGGAGTTTAGCAGATATGTTGATGGATCAGGCAGCTTTGCTCCATTGATATTCTTTGTTTTCTGGGTTGTTTTCTGTTTTGTTCTTTTGGTTTTTTTATCGTCATTTCTATCTGATATTTATGTCTTAAGGCATATCTAGTGCGAGGAGTAGTTTATCATGAGAGGTGAGAGGAGCATATTTTGACTGTTAATTTAAGCTATACATTGATAGTCAAGATTAAAAGTTGCCTAAAAGTCACATAATCACATAAAAAAAGTCACATGACATTGTTCTAATTCATATGAGATTGCAATTTGCTCCTCACTCACAATAATCCATTCTTCTCTATTGATATTATATATAACATAATGGGGAGGTAGAGGATATTTGAAGTTGTGTACATTGTATTTCTTCCAATATGGCTTTGTAATTTCCATAGCTTTTTTATTATTTATTTATTATTATTTTTTGTTTGCAGATTTATGGGCTTAAAACACTGGTAAAGAGTTATATGCCTTATCAAGGGAGCCATGTAGAACGGAATATTAAGGTTTTGTTCGACATTTTATCAAAAATGCTACACAACAGCGATAATTTTGTTACTACAGATACAGGCTCATGGTATGGGTTCTAAAGTAATTTCCTTTATGTTTTATTCAAATTTTGTATGCAGTAAATCTTGGTAAAATGTTGCTACTTTCCATGAGTGCATAATCTATTTGAATCTTAGCTGCTTCTAGAATGAGAGTTGCAGACTAAAGATTTTGTAATTAGTAAACTTCTAAATTATCTGTTGAACACAATTTGTAGTTAATTATTGTTTTGTCAAAGACCTTATAACTGATGGAATACTTCCCGATAGTGATATTACTTACTGAACCTATAATATATCCATTAAACAATTTCTGGTTGATTATCTTTTTCTGTGTGTATTGCATTGAATTATTAAAATTCGTGTTTTAAACTTACTTTGTAAATGCTGTTTTGTGTTATGTGCAGTGAAAATGACAAGGCTTATATCAGATTAGCTGCAGCAAAGGCAGTTCTTCGGCTTTCTAGGAAGTGGGATTTGCATATTACTCCTGAGATTTTCCGCAACATTATTTTGATTGCAAAGGTTTGTTATTTGGAATCTCTGCATTTAAATAATTCTTCAATCTGCAGTTAAGGATTGACTCACCACTTTATAGTAGTTCCCAATTAAAATACAAGTAGAGCTGTACAATATTGGTGAAGTCAAATAACAATGAATAATTGAGTGGCTGTAATATTTTTGGATAATATGTGTATAATAATGAAATTTTTTATTTTGTTAAAAGAAGAGTTTTGTTAAGATGAAGAGAGGAAGAATATAAAGAGGTAGGATAAATATAAAGAGGCAGGAGAACAAGAGATCCTCTTTACAAAAACTGGAACAAACAAAAGAAAAAGCAATCAATAAAGCAAACTTTTCCAATCTCTCAACATATTTGAGGGAGAAAACCCTATAAAAAGATCATGAACTTTATGCCGAATAGAGGCTAAATGTCTAATGTTACCCTACAAAACTTATTTGTCCAAAAATTTCTCATCACAAGTATGAGAATTACGCACCAACCAAATATACTAAATAGTGGCATAGATTGTGCATTGCCACAAAGATTTGGCTTCCTTCCTTTCCCAAATCCGGCAAAACTAGTAATCCAAGGTTCTAAGGCACACCCAGAATTTATCAAAGATACCAAACAAAGTATTCCATAAAAAGTCAGCCACAAGACAATGCAAAAACAGATGTGGAATTGATTCAGAACTCGCAACACACACATCAAGAGAAATAGCGTTGTGGGAGCTTTGGACTTTCAAATAGTTTATCAAGGTGGAAAGATGTTCTAATCAAGGAATGAGTTAGGAATTGAGAGTAAGATGCACAAGAAAACTACCAACAGGAATCAACATACCAAGACCTTTTATCTGAGCTAGAAGACAAATAGATGGACATTGGAATCAAGGAGACCTGAATAGATCACTAATTCTAAGGACTCCTTGTCATTCACATTTCGAAAACAGTGGAATTCCAAAGAATAAGTGGAAATGGAAAATTGTAAAAATTCAGAATAGGAAAATTGTATAAAGAGAATAAACAATTAAGATGCAGAAAAGTTATATTAAAAGAGGAGGCTTCAACCCAAGGGTTTTCTCAAATGTGGACATGAGAGCCATTACCTACCTTTAGGGAGAGCAATGTTGTAAAGGTAGTGTAACCTTCAAAGATGAATTTCCGAGGGCTTGAATCACGGTAGTCAATAGCGGGAAATAGCGCTGCGATAGTGGCAGTCTGGTGCAGAGCGGATGGAACACCATTGTATTGGAAGGGTGAAAACTCAAAAATGCCCCTCTCATTCAATTGTTGATTATTCAAGGGCTTTCTTTGGGGATTTCATGTATGAGGTAGGTATTTCTCCTTTTTGCCCCTCTTTTTTGCCCTGTTTCTCCCCTTTTCCTCTTAACTGCAAAATCTCTTCTCTGGACTCTTTGTGCCTTTCTTTGGTGACCAGTGACTTGCCCACATCAATTAGCTCCTTCCTCTGGTGACCATTGTTGCTGCCTTTGAAGATCACAGCTCCTCCCATGAGCCACTATAGCTGTTCTCTTGCTCAACCTCCTCTGTTTTCTCTTTTGCCGTCCCACTCTTGCCACCCATTTCATTGAAGGTGTCACTCACTGCATCTTCCACCTCTCTCTATTCTTTGGCCCTCTCTTATATGTCCCTTCCATGTTTATTCTTATGCTTTGTTCTCTCTCTCTCTCTCTCTATTCCTCTGTGTGTATATTTTTTTTCCCTTCAATATCTTTTCATGAAGCACAGACACGGACACTTGACATGACACGGAGATACACCAAGTTTATAAAATTACAGGACACGGACACACACACACACACACACACACACATATATGTGTTAAACTATCAATTTTTATTAGTTTCTAAACACTTCCTAAAAAAATGGAGCATTCTTAATATATATCATGTGTACTTTCTATACCCCTTCTAAAAAATATAGGGTATTATTTCTATTGACATTTCAAAAAAAAAAAAAAGTCCTAAATGAACTTAGGTTTTTGGACTTTTGAATTCTTTTTAAGTCCATCAAATAATTAGAAAAAAAAAAAAACTAGGTGTATTTTGGTCGTGTTTGAGCCGTGTCTAATGTGTGTCCGTGCTATATTCAGGTGTGTCCGACGCGTGTTGAGCCAAAAATTAATATTTTTTAAATGGGACACGTGTCGTACTGGTGTCCAATGTGCATCGGTGTCTCTCACTTGTGTTAGACACACAGACACACCATCAAATTGGTGTGTCCGTGCTTTCTTTGCTGCTTCTCATTTCCATTACTCTGGCACTTTCTCTTTTCTTGGCTGTTAAATTTTCAATTTTGATTTCAACCTTTAGTTCAATTTTGGCAACATCATCATATCATTCTCAAACTCAAGCACAAAATAACTCTGCACAAATTTTTTTTTTTTTTTTCATCTTTGAACATTTATATGTATTTTGTATAAATTGCATAAATATTTATCTATATTTTTCAAAATAGAAGCCATCCTAGAATCCCCAAAAGACCCCTTCTATAATTAGCAATGGTTGAATGGGAGCCTCAATTCTTATGACATTGGGTTATCTCACTATAGCATTTTTGGAGCCGGCTACTCCATGCTATTATTTGGGATTTTCTACTATGGCGAAGATGAGAAGCTTAGCTAGCTATGTTAGCTTTCCACCCGTTTCTTTCCAAGTCATGCAGATACTTACTCTGAATAACCGAATGCTATAGGAAGTGGGGCTCCAAAGCAAATCACCATGGCCATTTAGTTGCTAATGCATTATCTTTTGACACCAAATTATCTAGACCCAAACTCCTTTCTTTGGATGACAATACACCTCCCAACTCATTAGTGATCATAACTTGTATTCTACGCACCTAATTGAAGAAAATCTCTCATAATCTTTTCAATAGTACTAGGTATATCGATCAACGATAAGTAGAGTGGGATATTAAGGGTGTGTTTGTGAGTTGAGATTTTGGAAGGGATGGGAAAGAAGAGAAGGGTTTGAAGAGTAACTATTAGTCTATTATACTCTTTAAACCCTTCCTTTCCCTCCCTTGCCTTCTAAAACCTCAACTCACAAACACACTTTGGAGGAAAGGTTGGTGCCTTTTCTATATCTATACTTAAAATGTCCTCTTTATTTCCTCTTCTTCGAAAGGTCTCAGAAATGAAGCCATTTCGTGGGGATACTGCACCAATCAAAGTCTAAAGGAAAGGTTCTCCTTGGAATGCAAGTTCTTAATAGAACCTTTTGATCTCTTCAACAATATCACCACTTTCTTTAACATGTTGACCATCTTCAATTTCCTGCTCCTTAATCAAAACTTTTCCTCTCTATCCCTGTTGCCACTATAATGAAATTTTAAAATGATTTGAGTTTTAATGACTAAAAAAAAAATTCAGAATGGATTAACTAAATCTCTTAAAATATTAATTTGTAGAATAGATAAAAATGAGGTGAACATTTTTCTTGTTAAAAAAATAAAAAGAGAAAGAACGTGGCCAGGAAAAAAAATTGTGTAGAGCTTAAGAAAGAAAATAAAGGCTTGTTTGTTTAAGCTTCTTTTCTTTTCTTTTTTTTTTTTTGGGTTTTGTTTTTTTTTTGGGGGGGGAGGGAGGGCTTTTTAATTAAAAGGTTCATCTGAAAAAATTTAAGGTAGATAAGTTTTTTATAAAAAAATTTAAAAACAAAAAATAAGTCTTTTAGTGTTATTTTCATTAGCTTGAAAGAGTATTTTTTAACAGAAAGCTCTAAAAAATGTTAAAAGCACCCTTTTAAGCTTAAAAAAGTGTGCCTTAATGCATGACCTTCACTTTCATGATTGTTCTGCTTCATTGCTGAGTGATAGTGTAGGATTGTCCTTAGAATAGTAGATTCCACTCCACTGTCAGTTAGTTAGGTTGTTAGGCACTGGCTTCTAGTGCCAGCTGGTTGTAACCATCTATAAAAAACTCTCCTCTCCTCCCTCACTATATAAACACTGATGTACCTAGCAATTATTCATAATGAAACAATTCAAATTCTATTCAGCTTCTAATTCTCTCTCTCTCTCATTTCCTATTCTCTCAAACTCTATTATGGTATCCAGAGCCTAAACAAAGATTGTAGCTATGGATCCTCCAGAATCCACTTTGATCGGTGCAACAACCGGTGCAACCACTGTTCCGATCCAAAATTCTTCTCCCTCGGCCACACAAAATTCACCAATTCCTTCAAATCTTCTTCCATCACCACATTGTGTTACGTTTTCTCATCCTCTCACTATCAAACTCGATGACAAGAACTTCCTCCTATGGCGGCATCGAGTAATTGCCACCATTAAAGGCCATAACCTTCTCCACTACATTGATCGTGCGGCTAAAGTTCCGCCACGATATGCTTCTTCTGATGATGCTCTCCAAGATCGAGTTTCTAAGGAGTTCAGGCTATGGGAGCAGCAGGACCAGCTTCTCCTCTCGTGGCTTATGGCCTCTATGAGTGAATCCATTCTCACACAAGTTGTGGAGTGCGATTTCACACGGCAAGTTTGGGAAAAACTCCAGATCTACTTTGCCTCCCATACTCGTGCCAGAGAACAGCAACTGAAAAATGAACTCCGCAATTCCACCAAAGGATCCACTCCAATTTCTGAATATTTGTTGCGGATCAAGGCTCTTGTCAATGCTCTAGTCTCCATTGGTTGTATAGTTTCAGACTCCAAACACATTGCGGTAATCCTTGGTGTCTTATCTACTGAGTATGATGCCTTTGTAATGTCAGTAAATACACGTATAGATCCGTATTCTATTGCTGAGATTGAAGCACTACTTCTTGCGCATGAATCGTGCATTGAACAAGCTCAACATAAATTAACTTCGTCGGCATTTCAGGCTCGTGTAGCCAATCGAGATCAGAATTCTGTTTCCACTGATCAATCCGGCACCATCGCACCACAATCCTTTCCTGGTTTTTGCGGCGGCCGTGGTGGGCGATCTGGTGGTCGTGGTGGCCGAGGCCGGGGCCGCTCTTCAGGACGCAACTCTCTTCAGTGTCAACTCTGTCACAAGCCAGGCCATACTAGCTTCAACTGTTGGCACAGGTTTGACCAAAACTTTCAGCCCTCACCACCTCCTCCTCCATTGCTTGCTCATCTCACTACATATACCTCAATCACCTACACTTTACACACCTAATTCATCTTATCCAACTCCTCATCCTCCTACTCCTGTAAGGGTTCTGAGTTCCTCATCCCCAGTCTATAGTCATTTTGCCTCTATGGCTACACCTGAATCAGTGGCTGATATGGCGTGGTATCCGGACTCAGGGGCTTCAAGTCATGTGACTCCTGAGTTCCAAAACCTGATGCACTCTTCCCCTTACCAAGGAGCTGACCAGCTCCACATAGGTAATGGTCAAGGACTTAAAATTTCTCATGTAGGTAGTTCTAATATTATGCTTCCTAACTCTTCTCATATGGCTCTTAAACTTCATAATCTGCTTTATGTTCCATCAATTACCAAAAATCTTGTTAGTGTTAATAAATTAGCTAGAGACAATAATGTCTACTTTGAATTTCATCCCTTTCACTGTTTTGTTAAATCACAGGGCACTAGTGAAGTGTTGCTGCATGGTGTTTTGGGCAAGGATGGCCTGTATCGGTTTCATTCCTTCAACCTTCAACACCTTGCACCCTCACCAGCTGGTGGTATGGCAAGCTCTCACCCCAAACAGATGTTCTCTAATACCTGTACTCAAATGTTTTCTAATACTTGTACTCCTAGTGTAAAATTTTCTGTTAATAATGCCAATCACTTTGTAATATAAATAATGTACAGTCTGTCTTTGATCTTTGGCATAATAGGTTAGGTCATGCGTCTAAAAATGTAATCTCTCACATTCTACACCACTGTAATATCTCATTTTCTAATAAAAATGTGATTGATGTCTGTAAGGCTTGCTGCTTGGGAAAGGCACATCACCTTCCATCTTCCCTTTCTTCTTCATCCTATAATCACCCTCTTGAACTTGTTTTCACTGACTTATGGGGGCCTGCTCCCATCACGTCTTCACATGGTTATAAATACTATGTTGCCTTTGTTTATGCATTCTCTAGATACACCTAGGTTTATTTTCTAAAAACAAAATCTGAAGCATTTCAAGCATTTCTACAATTTAAGGCCTCTGTTGAGTTATGATTGGGCCATAGCATCAAATCAATTCAATCTGATTGGGTGGGTGAATTTTGTGCCTTTACAAAATATTTCCAAACTCATGGCATCACACATCGTCTCATTTGTCCACACACACACACACCACCAAAATGGTACTATTGAACGCAAACGCAGATACCTCACTGAAGTTGGGCTCACTCTTTTAGCCCAAGCTTCAATGCCACTTCGGTTTTGGGATGATGCAGTAGCCACTGCCACTCGCATCATCAATCGCATTCCTCCCTCTTCTCTTCTTTCCAACTCTCCCTTTGAGGTCTTATTTCACAAACAACCTAACTACACAACCTTCAAAGTCTTTGGCTGTGCTTGTTATCCCTTCATATGCCCATATAACAAACACAAGTTCCAGTTTCACTCCTCTAAGTGCACTTTTTTGGGCTACAGCCCTCACCACAAAGGTTACCGGAGCTTGGACCCTAGTGACTGTGTCCATATTTCTAAGGATGTTGTCTTTCATGAAACAAGGTTTCCCTTTTAGGAGCTTCACCCACCTTCCCCACTGTCCTCTATCTCTAACATATCTTACCCTATCCCTATACTACAACGTCCTACAACCTTTCCCCCTCACTCTCCAACCCCATCACCACACCCCTTTCCCCATTCTCCTATTTCTGCACCATCTCCACCTTCCATTTTGCCTAGTTCCTCTTACCATTCTCCTCCTTTTACCACATCCCATTCTGACCAACCAACTCATACCACCCCTTCCAAACCCCCCCCTCCCTCATCTTTGTCATCATCTCCCTCTACCACATATACTTTGCCCAGTTTATATCATCCCTCACCAAATTCCTCACCTATTTCCCTCCCATCCACTCCCACCCCTCACCCTATGCTCACTCGCTCCAAAGTTCAATCCCCTGCTCTCCAAGTTCTTCTCACCCACTTTGAGCTGACCACAGTTTCTGAAGCCTTGGCCTCACCTCAGTGGCTTAAGGCAATGACCGAAGAGTTTAATGCTCTCCAAAAGAATGGCACTTGGTCTCTAGTCCCACTCACCCCGGATAGGCACGCTATCAGCTGTAAGTGGGTGTTTCGGATCAAACAAAATTTTGATGGTTCAGTCCATAAATACAAGGCCCGGTTGGTGGCCAAAGGATTTCATCAAAGGGTGGGTTTTGACTACTCAGAAACCTTTTCCCCTGTGGTTAAACCGTCTACTATCAGGGTTATACTCACTCTAGCGCTATCTCAACAATGGGTAATTCGCCAATTGGATGTCAACACTGCCTTTCTAAATGGCATTCTCCATGAAGAGGTTTACATGACACAACTTGAAGGGTTCTCCAATGATTCTAATCTAGTGTGCAAACTGCACAAGGCCTTGTACGGGTTAAAATAGGCTCCAAGAGCCTGGTTTGAAAGGTTGGCAGTAGCTTTAGTTGAGTTTGGATTCACAAGCAGCAAGTGTGATCCATCTCTCTTTTTGTTCATGTCCACGGGTCCAGAGCCACCTATGTTCTAATCTATGTGGATGATATCATCGTCATTGGTGCTTCTGCTACTTTCATTCAAGACCTCATCCGCAAACTCAACTCTGAATTCGCCTTGAAAGACCTTGGATCTATTCACTATTTTTTGGGACTAGAAGTTCATCACCTTTCTGATGGGACCCTATTGCTTTCATGCAGAAATACATCAAAGAGCTATTGATCTGCAGCAAAATGGACAAAGCCAAACCAATCTCTACACCTATGATTTCTGGGCTTAAACTATCTAGACATGTAGTGACAAATTCTCTAATCCTTCACTCTATCGCTTTGTGGTTGGAGCTCTTCAATATGCAACTGTGACAAGACCCGAAATTTCGTATTGTGTAAATAAAGCCTGTCAATTTATGACAGAGCCCCTTTACAGTCATTGGAAAGTTGTAAAACACATTCTTCGGTATCTAGCTGGGACTTTCCACCTTGGTTTGCATCTGCAAAGGTCCTTTCAATAACCCTTGGGCCTTAGAGGTTTCTGTGATGCTGATTGGGCCTCTGATGTTGATAACAGAAGGTCCACCTCAGGTGCTTGTGTTTTCTTGGGCCCAAAATCTAGTCTCTTGGTGGTCTAAGAAACAACCGCTAGTTGCTCGGTCTAGCACTAAGGCTGAATACCGAAGTTTGGCAGATATCACAGCTGAGATCATGTGGCTTCAATCCCTCCTTGAAGAACTTAAAGTTTCCTCACCGAGGCCTGTTGTATACTGTGACAACTTGAGCACAGTAATGCTCTCTCGTAATCCGGTTCTTCACTCGCGAACAAAGCACATGGAATTGAGTCTATTCTTTGTGAGAGAAAAGGTTATGCAAGGGAAACTACTAATTGCTCACATCCCTTCACATGATCAACCAGCTGACTTGTTAACTAAGGCTGTCTCCAAAGCTAAGTTCTCAGTTCTTAGAGACAAAGTCAAAGTGAAGGATCTTCAGCAGATCTCCAATGGAAAACCCCCTGCTGGAATTGCGGGGGCATGATAGTGTAAGATAGTCCTTAGAATAGTAGATTCCACTCCACTGTTAGTTAGTTAGGTTGTTAGGCACTGGCTTCTAGTGCCAGATGGTTGTAATCGTCTATAACAAACTCTCCTCTCCTCCCTCACTATATAAACACTGATGTACCTAGCAATTATTCATAATGAAACAATTCAGATTCTATTCAGCTTCTAATTCTATCTCTCTCTCTATCATTTCCTATTCTCTCAAACTCTATTACTGTGGGAAAAAGACTTCTGTATAGCTATATACAAAAAGTAACATAGTACTTATTTAACTAACAATAGATATTTACTTATCTAGCACTCTCCCCTAAGCTGGAGTGTATCTATCTCTTTCCTTTAAGAGATTTTATCTGTATGTTTTCCTGGTTCTTTGAGTTAATACAACTAGTGACTGACGATGTTGCCTCTCATTATTTATCTCTTATATGATTGTAGTCAATGTCACTATATTATTGATAACAATGATATACTAGTATCTGTTAGAAATGAAGCATGTGATTAACATGTGTGGGATTGGAATTTGTAGCTATCATGTGTGTGGCATGGGATTGTGGGACTGCCATGTGATCAATATGGCATTGGAAACATAGAGGAAATAGCTAGCATTATTTATCTGTCTTTGAAACTATGCATGTATTTACTCCCTAATGGCTATATATAGTGTTGGGTATCTATATTCAAGTAAGCATGGAGCCTAAGACCTAAAACTATTCAGCCACATTGTTGTTACTCTTCTCCTTTCATGTTATTTTCCTACAAAATTAACATGGTATTAGAGCGGTACCATCCTTCATGACCTGTCCCATCCCTTTTTGCTGCTGAGTTCCTAAATAAAATATTGTTACCCCATTGTTGACTATGATTTGAGTACTTTAGGCCATCAAAATTGTGGACCTTCTTCTGCCTACTTCACTTTCTTCTCTCCATTTTTCTCTTGGTAGTGATTCACTCCAACCACTGCCTTGTCATTTTTTGGGTAGCTTTTTCTATCGCCGCTTCTACTGCCGCCGATGAGATTTTCAATGACCGTTAATTTTTTGTCAAATTTTCCAGCCATTTTTCAAATTTTCGAGTGACTGCTCACTTTTCGGTGACTTTTCCAGCAGCATTTCTGGTTATGCCTTCTCTATCCTGCCATATCCTGTGCCTCTCGACACTGCCTACACTGTTCAGCTTCCTTTTTTTTTTTTTTTTTTGTTGGCTTCTTGTTTGCCCCATGGCACCAAGTGATGAATATTAGGCTGTGTTTCCTACCAACCTTTCAATTTCAAAGGATCATTTTGGATCTCTTTAACATTTTTCAGTTTTGTTCAAGGCTTCTGTATGTTGTTCTTGCTGTCTGTTATTGCATTTTTAGGAAATTTCTGCTGATGATCATTCCAGCGAAGTCTCTTCTTCCTAATCGTGCTATTTTCCAGCAAGTTATTCAAGCTGATGGTCATTCCAGCTATTTGGTTGTGTTCTTAACAGACATATCTAACATCCCTGACTTGTTTTGTCAGTGTTCCATGGAGTTCATTTTATATTTTTCTAGTTTTTTGAGGGGTTCTTTTGTAACAAGCTTAAAGCTTAGTAAGCTTTAGCTTAGGGGAAGTGTTAGAAATGACGCATGTGATTAATATGTGTGGCATTGGAATGTGTAGCTATCATGTGTGCGGCATGGGAATGTGTAGCTGCCATGTGGTTAATATGGCATTGGAAACACAATCTTAGGAAATAGCTGGCATTAATTATCTATCTTTGAAACTATGCATGTATATCTATAGTCAAGTACTTAAGCAGGGAACCTAACACCTAAACTATTTGGCCACACATTGCTGTTACTCTTCTTCTCCTCTTTTATTTTCGTACAAATTCAACAGTATCGATTGATCCACTCTCCTTTAGGTTTTAGATAATATAGCATTTAGTATTCAATCTGCTGATTGTTTAAGAATTAGGCTCACTGCCAAAGCACAAAGGAAATTAAGAATATTTACTATCTGGAATAAATTAAAAAAAAAGAAAAAGAAAAGACAAAGAAGGAATAAAGCATCTTTAGTCCTGTATTCTGTCAGAATCATTCTTACTTATGGCTCTTTCTTAAATTATAAATTTTTCAGATTCTCAATTGGTTCATTAGTCATTACTATATTATTTATTTCAGGCGTTTTTTGTGTCTACTTCATATTCCAGGACTCCTCGTCTTTTGTTAGGAGCACATTTCTTGACAAAACACACAAGTTGTTGAAGGAGCGTAAACTACCAATCAGATTTGCATGTGCTTTTGCATTGGAAGTGACAGATGGCATTGGGGATATCCAGTATCATGTATGTTTATGTCTTTATTCATGTGCTTATTACTTTTATATGACTTTTGATTCATGGTTTATTGCAATTTATTTGCTCCATATTTGGGCTATAAATAAATTACGGTAGTAGCTTAACCGGCTCCTCTTACAAGTTACACCCATATTTCCAAGGTTCTGTCAGGTGTGCAATTGAGATATCATAATCGATGTTCACAAATCAACTATTGGGATGACCCATTGGGAATATTAAGGGAACTCCAGCATCTCCTAAGCTTTCCACAACCCACATCATGGGCACCCTTATTTCCATAATTTTGTTGCTAATCATTGCCCTATATACTCACCAATCACCGTATGTCTTCTGTATGCTCTCTCCACCAGAATGTACCCTTCCATATACCTAAGTGTGGTTTATGTAATTTTTCTTCCTATTCTTGCTAATCTATTCTGTGTATCTGGATAAGGAGTTCTGTTCGAAAGAGTCTTTTACTTGGTGCAAAGCCTTTCTTAGTCAGGAGTATAATCAGTCAATTTTACATCTTTATCCCCAGCTTTGGTCCTAACACTTGCTTTAGTTGCTGTTTGTGGTGACATAAATCCCTCCCTACAAATCCTAAATTTTCCTAACAACTAAGATCCTTGATATCCTCCTACAACAGACTCTTAAAATGTGGTTGCATTAAAGCAGAAACCTATGGGAAGGTTGCAATACCTGTTGGTAATAGAAAATGATGCTGTTGGACACTCAGCACCTTGGCCAGTCCAACTTGCCGACCGCCTTAAGAAATTGTTGCATTGTTATTTTTACATAAACTGGTTCCATGGCCAAGGCTTCTTCAGAGACACTGGAGAGCATTTCTGCTATTTCTTTTGAGTACTTAATTTCAAAAGAGAAAAAGATTTACAAAGATAGAGGATGAAGAATCCTGCTAAAGAAGAAAAGGAAAGATGAAAGTAAAATAGAAAATTGACAGAAAGGGAGACCGATTCAACTGCAATTGCGTAATTGACAAAGGAACTAGCTTAAGAAACACTTGAACTGAAACCCACAGAGACTAAGAGAACAAGTCTGTGCCACAGCCCAGAAAAGAGATGAAAAAAATGCTTAGTAAAAATTCTACTGTTCCGCCCCATTAAATGCAGCAAAAACCATCTTAAAGAGTCTTTTAAGATAGTCAGATACTGCAGAGTTTCATATCCTCATTATAACACCAGAAGAAAGCTATCATTTTTTCTAGTTGTTACTTTTGTTCATGATGTTATTTATTAATGCCAGTTCAATTATTGGTTGTATGTTTCTGCTAAATGATGGTTACTGATACTACTCATTGTAGAACTATAAATATATGGCAGAATTTATTAAGGACTACAGTCTTGTCGCTCGTAAACAACAAACTTCTGCTGTGCAAGGAGCGATTATTGATTATCCTGCATACATTGTGGTCTTCTTGATTCATCTCCTTGCTCAGAATAGTGACTTTCCACTTGAAGGTTGTCAGGATGAAAAATTGTATGCTGATCTTTGTAGGTAATGTGTTGCTATTATCCAATATCATATTTTAGTTTTACAGTTTATGGGACATGAATCAGTTCTGAAACTTGCAATGCATGTGGATTGCTTCTATGTAGTCCACTCTTCTTTGTCCTGCAGGCATTAGTCGATGTCAGTATTGTTGATGGTGACCTGGACCTTGCTACTGATGCTGTCTTGCATCTATTTAGTATTTTTCGAGCAGTCAGAAAAGCTGAAGATGCCGTTGATCCACTGGCCACTACTGTAAAATATTTTCAGCATGTCCCTTATTAGCCACTTGCTTTTTGTTGTATATAAGTTTTATTTTAGTTTCATGAAATGCAGAAGCTGCATATACTGGCTGAATTTGGGATGTTTGCTTTAAATGCATTAAAGCATGGTGCGATATCTGTGTTGCAAACTCCTGGGCAGATTTTGCTGCCTTCCTCATTATATAGAGTGAGTTTTGCTAAGAATGATGTAAGTTTTCTGGATGGTGGTCTTTGCTTCACACAGAAGTTTTAATCAGATTGTATTTTACTTTTTGTTTATGCAGTCTAGTTCATATGTCTTATTTATGCAATTTTGTTTTTGATGAATCTGTCAACTGCAGGCTAATTCAAAATGTTTGAAGTCCTTTTGTGATGAAGGTTTTCTAAGTAGAGTCTTTAACCTACTTAAATCTAATGTCACTCAGGCATGTGCTCAGAAGGTATATTTGGTCCTTGCTCAATAGGCCACAAATGTTTCGTATTTCTTTTTGTTGAGGCCATTCATTTTTCTTTTTACTTGTTTCTATCTGCTACCAGCCTGCAAAAATGCTTGCTAAGCATGGTCGCAAGGGTCAAGAGGATGTCCAGAAGTCCAATATTAATATTTACAGTGTACTGGACTTGGCATCTAGCAAACCGGACAATGTGTCAAGGAAAGCAATAACAAATGCTAAATCTATGAGGCAAGATATTCCTTCAGAGAAAAGGAGAAAACACATGGCTCCGTCTGATTATGGATCAACTGGTTTGCATGAATGCTCTGCAATGGAGAAGCAAAAAAAAATTGCATCTAAACATTGTGGAAAGACTTCAGACACAAACGTGCTCTCATCTTGTGATTCTGTGAGCGGTAAGGGTACTCTGGCAGAATCAAATTTGCTAACCCGTAGATCTAAAAGAGCTGCTGCTTGTTCGTTGGAAAATGCCCTGACAAGCATCAAACATACTGTTCAACATTTCAAATGCCCTAGAACCAACCTCAAAGATTCTTGTGGCTCAAAGGTTGGTGGGAAATTCATTCAAATATTATAAGTTGTTAATATTTGGCATAATTGTATGTTCATGTAAGTATTTATTAGAGTATGTCAACAAGTCAGCTCAAGGAACGCTGCAGCAGAAGAACCACAGCTGAAGCTGCCTAGAGTCTAGTCACAGAACTCATGTGGCAACTTTACTGTGCAGCTTCAACATAGGATCAGAACCTAATCTAACAGTTAGGTTCTGTTATGGTCAGTTAGGTCTGAACTGTCAACATCATATAACAGTTGTACCTATGACCTAGGTATTGCTGCTAGTTTGGGGTGGAAGTAGGTTAGGTTAGGCTAGGCTTTAGTTTTAATGGGTCTGGCCTTCATTTCAAATATGCGGGGGCCTTATTATGTGACATAGGCTCTTTTTTTTTTTAAGATCTAGCCTGCCTTTTTTAAAGGCCTGGCTTGGCTTAAAAGCCTGTTTAGAGGTTTACTTGATAACTTTTAAATAGACCAAAAATCCTTCTCTTAAATAGGTCAAAAACATGTTCCTAAATAGACCAACAAGTTTCCTAAATATGGCAGAAAGGTGTATATCTAAATAGACTAAGGCTTCTATTATTATATAATTTAATTTACATGATTTATATAACAATAATAATAATAATAATATGGTATAAATAGGTCATCCAGTTAGGCCCAATAGGCTTTTTGCATAGCCTATAATATAGCCTTTTTGGTTAAGAAGGTCCGGTTGAAATATGAGAAACTGAATATTATTATCTAATAATTTAATGTACAAATGATTTATAATATATATAGACATTTGATAATTATTACCTAATACTAATCAGTCTAAATTAAGGTCAATCAAATCTGTCCTAATAAATGGAAATGCAAAAATACATCTATACACAATAATATGCATAAATAAAAGATATCTCAACACTCCCCTTCAAGCTGGTGAATGGATATCTATCATTCCCAGCTTGCAAGTAAGTTCCTGAAACTGTTCTTTCGGAACCTCTTTAGTCAACATGTCTGCTAGTTGGAGCCCTGAAGGAACATGTGCTGTGGGTATTAATCCGCTATCCAACTTTTCCTTGATGAAGTGTCGGTCAATCTTAATCATAGTAGTCAATCGCCCGCGATAGCGGCGCGATCGTGGTGGAGCAGAGCGGAGCAAAGGTCGGACGCGACTAAGCAGCTGGTGTGTTGCGTTTTCTTATTGCAGAAAATCGCGGCCACTATTGCAGTCGAGGTCCAAAAATCGGCCGTTCAGGGTAATTGAGGTCCTGTTTTCTTTGATCTAAACGTGGGGTTAGGGCTTCTTTTCTTTGTTCTCTTCCTCCCCATCAATCGGTCTCTCTCTCCCCTCACCCCTCTTACTCCGGCCATCCTCCAACCTCCGGCTGCGTAGTGAGATTAGCAGCGGCAGTCTGAGTTTTCGATGGCAGCACCTTGCTCTTGCTCTCTATTTTTCTTTTCTTCCTCCCATCTCTTTTTGTTCTCTGTTTCTTCCATCTTCTATCCCTATTTTATTTGCTGTTTTTGCTCTTCTATTTAATTTTTTTTTCCCTTCTATTTTCTGTTTTCCCTTAGGACTTAATATTTATGCATTTGATTGATTGTGATTTTATATATATTTATGATTTTTCATTATTGATGATGTTTGAGTTTAATTGTGGCTGATTTTTTATTTCTAAACATATATATATATATATAGCGGCCATCCCGCTATAACGTTTTGGGGGTTGGTTGCTTTGCGTTGCTATCCGTAATTGACTACTATGATCTCAATATGCTTAGTTCTGTCATGTTGGACGGGATTATGAGCAATGTTGATTGTTGATTTGTTGTCACAAAATATCTTTATAGGAGCTTCACACTTTACTCTGAAGCCATCTAGTATGATTTTCATCCATGATAGCTCACACACTCCTTGTGCCAGAGCCCAAAACTCTGCCTCAACACTTGATCTAGCAACCATGTTTTGTTTCTTACTTCTCCAAGTCACCAAGTTTCCTCCCATGGACATGCAATAACCTGATGTTGATTTTCTATCAACCATCAAACCGGCATAGTCAGCATCAGTGTATATTTCCATAAGTAGATTTTCACCCTTTTTAAATAACAATCCCCTTCCAGGTGTGGCCTTAAGGTACTGTAAGATCCTATTGACTGCCTGCATATGCATATGTCTCACCCTCGGGTCATGCATGAATTGACTGACAATGCTAGCAGGATATGCCAAATTTGGTCTAGTATGTGCTAGGTATGTCAATCTTTCTACCAACCTCTAATATAGTCCTTTATCAACTTTAGGACTCTCCTCATCACTTCCTATTCGATGATTTTGCTCAATGGGAACACCTGTAGCCTTGCAACAAAGTTTCCCAGTTTCTTTGAGAAGATCTAGGATATATTTCCTTTGTGAAATGAAGATACCTTGTTTGGAGTAGGCAGCCTCAATTCCAAGGAAGTACTTTAGTTTCCCAAGATCTTTCATCTCAAATTCACCTACTAGTTTTTCTCGTAGAAACTGCTTCTAAATCAAATCATCACCGATATGATAATATCATCAACATACACAAGTATAATAGTAAGTTTTCCACCTAGTGTATGTTTAAAGAAGAGGGTGTGATCTCCTTGACTCTGTTTGTAGCCCAATGACATTGTCCTTGTGAACTTTCCAAACTAGGCACGAGGGGACTGTTTCAATCCATACAATGCCTTTTTCAACCTGCAAACTTCGTTCTTTTCACCAATGACCCTATAACTAGGTGGAATTTCCATGTAAATCTCTTCTTCTAGAGCTCCATGTAAGAAAGTATTCTTCACATCAAATTGATGCAACTCCCATCCAAAATGATCAGCAAGGGAGAGCAAGATTTTGACTATGTTATTTTCGCTACTGGGGCAAATGTCCCCTTGCAATCAATCCCATATGTTTGTGTGTACCCTGTTGCAACTAATCTTGCTTTATATCAATCTAATGTACCCTCAGACCGATATTTCACTATGTATATCCACTTGTATCCCATTGGTCTTTTATCTCCCAATCTGCCAACAATCTCTCATGTTCCATTCTTTTCTAATGCAACCATTTCCTGATTATGGTTTGAACCCAGTTCTCATCTTTTAATGCTTCTTGTACTGAGATTGGGATTTGTATGGAGTCATGTTGCAAGGAAACTTTGGTGCTGCAAGGAAAGGTGTTTAGAAGAGACAATTGAGAAATAGGATACTTGGTGCAAGTCCTTTTTTCCTTTCTCAATGCAATAGGCAAATCATCTGGGTTAGGCTCACAAATATTCAAATGATCATTATCAAGAACAGGGCCTTCAGTACTTCCCATAGGCTTAGATTTTTGGAGTTGCTATTGGACCACTTTAGGTTTCTTTCTCCTCTGATACACCGGAAGTGGTACTATAGTGTTTTCTTTAGCTGGTTCAAGTGGTGCAGGAGAAGATGTTGACTCTAGGATAGAGTTTGATGGTGAACTAGAGGGAGGTGATAGCTTGTGGGTAAAGTTAGATGGGGAACCAGAGGTAGGTGACAACTCGTGTGGGTAGAAGACGAAGGAAAGACTTAGGGATAAACGACTCAACTTCCGGAAGGGACTCCCTCTGAAGCTGAGGACAACCAAAGAACGACTCAGTTTCATGAAATGGGACATCCATGGAAACAAAAAACCAATGACTTGACGGGTGAAAACATTTGAACCCTTTTTTGTTAGGAGCATAGCCTAAGAAAACACAATTGGTAGCTCTAGGATCAAGTTTGGTATGATGTTGACGATGCACATGGACAAAGGCCACGCAACCAAAGACTCGAGGCATTAAACTTTGCATAGCATGGGCAAAAGGAAAGTGAGACATCATAAGCTGCACAGCACTTACATTATCAAGAATTCTGGAAGGTATCCTATTAATCAAATATGTAGCAGTTAAAACAACTTCACCCCAGTATGAGCTATGGATAGACATTTGAGAAAGTAAAGCCTTAGTGACTTCAAGTAAATGATAATTTTTCCTTTCTGCAACACCATTTTGTTGTGGAGTATCAACACATGTAAGTTCATGAATAATGCCATGTTCTTTAACAAATTTAAAAAAATGATGATTCACATATTCCTTACCATTATTTGAATGCAGCCGCTTAATAGATTTTTCAAATTGTGTTTGAATCATATGATAAAACTAAACAAACAATTGAAAAACCTTTGATTTATCTTTTATTAAGAAAAGCTAAGTCACTCTGGTGAAATCATCAATGAATGAAGTGATGTTAGGAATAGAGGCAGGGCCCCAGACATTTGAATGAATAAGTGCAAAAGGTTCTTGACTTCTATCAGAGTTAAAGGGAAAAGTCACACAATGATGTGTTGCAAATTAACAAATATCATAATGAAAAGACTCAACTCACTCATTTAAAAATAAAGATGGAAACATAGACTTAAGTAATGAGAAAGGTGGATGACCAAGATGCTTGTGGTATAATCAAATTTGAGAAGAGGCAGACTCTAAACTTGACTGGTGAGATGAAGAAAGCAACTTTTGACTAAAACCACCTGCAACTTGCATATTGAGGAGATAGTACAACGCTCCATGTTCTTTTGCAACTCCAATCTTCTTCCTTATAGCAAGGTCCTGAACGACATAATGAGATTGGAAAAAGGTTATTGCACAATTTGTATCTTTGGTAAGTTTATGAATGGAAATAAGGTTATGGGAAAGTTGGGGAACATGAAGCACATTTTTTAAGTGGAGGGAAGGATGGAGGGCAATTGTACCAGAACTTGTAATTGTGATACGAGAGCCATCAGCTACAGTGATATGGTGTTTACCCAATGAAGGATGGTAAGATAAAAAATGTGGAGAACCAAAGGTCATATGATCAATCGCATCAGAGTCCATTATCCATACATCCTTAGGAATAATACTAGATGCATTAAAAGAGTCAGAAAATAAATTCTTACCAAATAAGGGTAGAGAGCAAGAGTTAGAAGGCTCACTGAGAGAGCTAATGAGAATCTTGGCTTCCAAGAGTTGTGTTGCTGAAATTGCTACCATGGCTAGAGAGAGTGGGAAGTTTTCGAGTTCTATCATGGATGAAGGGTGGTTGGAGGTAGGTCGAAATGAGTTGGCGGTGGTCGGAGGTGAAAGAGCGGCCGGAGAAGAAGCTACATGTGCCGTCACATGCGGTGAGTGTGCCAGCATGTAGAGCTACTCGCAGGAGAAGGTGGCAACACGTGGAGGCATGTCCAGCGATGGTTGGGGCTGAGCTTTGGTGGGCAGCCCGCCTGGGGCTGCAAATCTGGTGGTGGTGGTGGGTGGTCGGAAAAGTAGTCGAAAAGTTGGCCGGCAGTGGTAATAGTGGTGGACAGCAAAAACCGAGAAAAATACTAGGGGGAAAATGGGAAAAAGAGGAGGGATGACTAATATAGCAATGAAGGCTGGAGGCAGCGGAATGTAGTCAGGCTCCCAGATCGGAAGCTCTGATACCAACTTGAAATATGAGAAACTGAATATTATTATCTAATAATTTGATGTACAAGTGATTTATGATATATATATATATATATATATATATATATATATATATATGTAGACATTTGATAATTATTACCTAGTACTAATCAGCCTAAATTAAGGTCAATCAAATTTGTCCTAATAAATGGAAATGCAAAAATACATCTATATACAATAATATACATAAATGCAAGATATCTCAATAGGTCCTTTGAAAAACCTTGGCCTAACTTGTTTACTAAATAAGCTAGGATAGGGTAGGTTTACTATAGGCTAGGTCTAGAGCCCTTGACAAGCCGTTTGGCCTATTTCCACCTTTATGGCTAGTAATATAGAACCTGTTCTAGAGAATCAGATACTGCTATAAATATAGCCTGTGTAATAACTCATTATTATTAGTCAAGTTTTTGAAGTGTTAGCAACTTTAATTTCTCAAACCACACTCTCTCTCTCTCTCTCTCTCTCTCTCTCTCTCTCTCTCTCTCTCTCTCTCTCTCTCTCTCGTGACATTGCGCCCTCTCTCTCCTTTTTTTCTTGTTGATTTTCTCTTAGTTTCTTATAAACTAAAAACTTATATTATTTTTTGTGAATGATATGGAAGAATAATATTTAAAGTGGCAAAAAAAAAAAAAAAAAAGCTTCCTCATTGTCTCTGCTTACTCAAGCTTAGAAGGGTATTTATTGCTAAGGACATGAGTCATTCTTAGATCTTAGTCTATTTATAGCTTAGGTGTTTGGGGGCTGGGGCAAGATTTGGTTGGGTGGGAGAATCGAAAACAAATGATCTGGTGAGTTGGGATGTTTGTTGTAGAGTTAAGAACGAGGGGTTTGTGTCTTGGTGATTTGGTCTTTGTGTTTGTTGTAGAGCTAAAATGGCTTTGGTTCCTTATGGTATGAGCTATTCAATGCAACTATGGTTTGCATGATAATGGATGAGTTACTAGTGAGAAGAGCTACTCATTCTAGTCCTTGGAAGTTTATCACTCAAGGTTTTTCCTCTTTTACATCGCTTCTCAACTTGACCATAGCTGACGGATGTTGGATCAAATTCTAGGAGGATACTTGGGTCGAAAATGTTCCTCTTTCTAACACTCACGCTTTTTCAGCTCTCTTATCTTCAGAATGCACCTGTTTGACAATTTTACTCTTCCTCTTCATGTAACTTCTCTTGGAATTTCACTTATACAAGAACTTTCATGGTAGGGATGTTATTGAATTGGAGTCTCTTTTGCTTCTACCTGAACCTCTTCATCTTTCATCTGATAATGATAAAATATGTTGGTCTCTTGAAATGTCAGGGGTGTTCTCTGGTAAATCGTATATTCATTTCTTGTCTAAGTCCCCTAGTTGAGAAAATTTTCCCCTAGACAAATCCACGTGAAAGCTTGAAAAAGAAGGGTTTTGCCAATAATTAGCATGCTCATATTTAAATACATCTAGAGTACATCCATCATTTACAACAAAACTGCATATTTGCTAGGTGTAGTTGTTCTCTATGTAGATGAACCTACATGATTAATGTCTAATGTTATTTCCAACACTCCCTTTCATGTTGGAGCAAATATATCATATGCATCCAACTTGTTACGTATATATGAAACCCTTGGATCTCGAAGATATTTAGCGAAGATATCCGTGAGTTGTTCTTTGGAGTTCACAAAGGAGGTAACAATGTCTCTAGAGATAATCTTTTCACGAATGAAATGACAATTAACCTCTATATGTTTGATCCTCTCATGAAAGATTGGATTAAAAGCAATACGCAATGCTGCTTGGTTGTCACAAATGAGTTTGATAGAGCTGATCTTAAAAACTTTAATTCATTAAGTAGATGTTTCAACTAAACAAGTTCACGTGTAATAAGAGTCGTTGCTTGATATTCTGCTTCAACACTTGATCTTGCAACCACATTCTGCTTTTCACTTTTCCATGAGACTATATTACCACCATTGAGAGCCCAATGCCTAGAAGTTGATTTCCTATCAGTAGGACATCCGAACGAATCTGCATCTATATAAGCAACAATTTCTGAGTGACCTCTGTTGTCATCGATCAGCCCTTTTCCATGAGAACCTTTGATATACCTCAAGATTTGATCATTGTATCGCAATGACAGTCACAAGGAGAATTAAGAAACTAACCTACAACATTAACAACAAAAGATATATCTGGTTTTGTCACAGTGAAATAATTCAGCTTTCCCACTAATCACCAATATCCGATGGGATCTGAATAAGGCTCCCTTTGATTTGGTAGAAGTTTAACATTTGGATCCATAGGTGTATCAATTGGCTTAAAATCTAACTTCCAAGTTTCTTCCAAAATGTCAAGAGCATATTTCCTTTGAGAAATTGCAATACCGATTCTTGATTGAACTACTTCAATCCCTAGAAAAAATTGTAGTTAGCCTAAATCCTTAGTATTAAGTGTTGGAACAGGCGCTGCTTTAGGCCCTTAATACTCTTATGATCATATCCTGTAGTGACAATATCTTCCATATTAGATGATGAATGCTTATAAAACATACAGCGATCTACTTCACTTTTAACCATACCAAATTCCTCTTTGACTTTGCTAAATCTGTCAAACCATGCACGGGGAATTGTTTAAGGCTATATAGGGACTTGTGCAGTTTGCAAACTAAGCCAGACTCCCCCTGAGGAGCAAACCCGAGGTGGTTGCTCTATGTAAATCTCCTTTGCTAAGCCACCTTGGAGAAATGCATCTTTAATGTCTAGGTTCATGCTAGCCATGGCTAAGAAGAGGCAAAATAGTGCCATTTTAACCAAGGTTCTAAAAATTAGACTGGATATTGGACTGGACAAGACACTAGTTCACTAGTTCAACCCATTTAACTAGATCTAATAAAAAATGTATAAATTTTTATTTTAATATAAAAACTATATTATTACAACAACCAAAAAAAAGAAAAAATAAATAAAAACCTTGCCCAACTAACCCGGTACCACTCAAGCTTATGAAAAAATTTTGCCGCAAAACTAGAAGATTTGCAATATTATGTGCGGTTGAATGTTTTGCTACAAAAAGCCAACAACAGGTTAAGTTCAATGTTGTAGAGATAAAAATATTGTAATGGATGAATGGGCACATAGATGGGACAAAATTAGGAATGAATGCATTGCAGAGAAAGTAAGGGTAACACCTATTGTGGAAAAGATGATATATTCCTGCCTTTGGCAGTTTAATCATGAATGAGAAGGTCAGTAGAAACTCTAGTAAGAAGAGTGGATCAAAGGGTGGGCCAATAGGTAGGGATAGAGGAAGATAATTAACAGAGTTTAAGGAAGAAGAGAAAATAGAGAGAGATTGTGATAGAATCTGAAATGATTTTCATTATGAGTGAGTGTACATCAAGGCTTTATATAGTGTGAGGGAGAGTGAGAGTTAGTTACATTCTGTTAGAGACAGCTGGCACCAACTATCACTAACTGACAGTGGAGACTAATCCACTGCTCTAAGGACTATGCTATGTTATCCTACTCTATCATGCCCCCTCAATTCCAGCTGGGGCTGACCCTTGGAGACCTATTGCAGATCCTTGATTTTAACTTTATCTCTTAGAGATGAGAACTTGGACTTGGATACTACCTTGGTTAGTAAATCGGTAGGCTGGTTAGATGATGGAACATAAGCAGTTAGAAGCTTTCCTTGCATAACCTTTTCTCGAACACAGAATGGACTTAACTCCATTTGCTTAGTCCTAGAGTGTAGAATTGGGTTGTGTGACAACATTACTGTGCTTAAGTTGTCATAGTAGGTGATAAGCCATGGTGAGGGAACCCTCAAGGAGGGACTAGAGCCACATTATGTCTACTGTAATATTTGCTAGGCTTTTGTATTTTGCCTCAGTGTTGGACTTGCCACTAGAGGCTTCTTCTTAGACCACCAAGAAACCAGATTCGGGCCTAGGAAGACACAAGCACCAAAGGTTGATCTTCTGTTAGATGCCCAATCAGCATCACAAAAGCCCCAAAGTCCTAGAGGCTGGATAGGTATGAGCAGGTGCAAGCCATGATGAAGGGTGCCTCCCAGATACCTGAGGATACGCTTAACTGCCTTCCAATGGCTTTCCATAGGTTCGACCATGAATTGGTAAGCCTTATTCACACAGTAGGAAGTTCTGGTCTTGTTACTGTGGCATACTGCAGGGCACCAACCACAGATTTGTAGAGTGAGGGGTTGTCAAAGTTGTCACTCCCATGCCTAGAGAGTTTAAGTCCTAAAACCATAGGTGTGGAAATGGCTTTGGCTTTGTCGATTTTGTTTCTGACCACTAGATCTCTACTATACTTATGCTGAGAAAGTAACAAGGAACCATTTGAGAGATGATGTACCTCAAAGCCTAAGTAGTGAAGTGGCCTGAGGTCCTTGAGAGCAAATTCTGAGTGAAACTTGGTGATGAGTTCTTGAGTGAAACCAGTAGAGGCACCTGTGATGATAATATCATCCACATACACTAGAACATAGATAGAGCTGGTTCCATGTGTATGAATGAAGAGAGAAGGGTCACACTTACGCCTAGTGAACCCAAGCTTAACTAGTGCAGCAGTAAGTCTTTCAAACGAGGCCCTAGATGTTTGTTTCAAACCATACAATGCCTTCTGTAGTTTGCACACCAGATTGGACCTCGGAGAGAAACCTTTAGGTTGGGTCATATACACTTCTTCATTAAGGACGCCATTGAGGAAGGCATTGTTGACATCTCGTTGGTGAATAACCCAATCTTGAGACAAAGCCAAAGTGAGAATGACTCGAATAGTTGCTAGCTTGACCACAGGGGAGAACATTTCTGAATAATCAAAACCAACCAGCTGATGAAACCCTTTGACCACTAATTGGGCCTTGTATTTATGCACCGAGTCATCGAGATTTTGTTTCACGCTAAAGGCCCACTTGTAGCCTATGGGATGCCTACCCGAAGGGAGTGGGACCAGAGGCCATGTACTGTTCCTTTTGAGCGCATTAAATTCTTCTATCATGGCCTCAAGGCACTAAGGTGAGGCCAGAGCTTCAAATACTATTGTTGGTTCAGAATGGGTGAGTAAAGCTTGAGGGGAGGGAATGGGGTTGAGGGAGGATACTTTGGACTGAGTGAGCATGGGATGAGGAGCAGGGTTGGAGGGTTAAGATATAGGGGAAGGATTGGGTAAGGGAGTATAAGGACTAGGTGAGGAATAGGGAGAGGAGGAGGAAAAGGAGGGTGTAAGGGAGGGAGTGGGAGTTCGAGTTGAGGGAAAAGGAGATGGAGAAGTGAGAGACTTGGGTGAAGGAATGGGGTTGTTGGGCAATGGAGGGCCACGAGGGTTGGGCGCAGAGGAGAAGGAGGGGAATGGGAAGGGGTTAGCAGGCTGAGAGGGGAAAGGAGAGGTGGGGTAGGGAAAAGTGGGGTGTTGTGTTAGGATTGTGAGTGGAGAAGTAGTAGGAATTGGAATATCTGTTGGTTTCAATTTGGAATGCTCCTGAAAGGGGAGCCTTGTCTCATGAAAAATGGCATCCTTGGAAATATAGTCTCTGCCATTAGAGTCCAAACATCTATAACCCTTGTGGTGAGGGCTGTAACCTAGGAAAATGCAGTTTGAGGAGTATACTAAAATTTGTGGTTATTATAAGGATGAAGAAAAGGGTAACAAGCACAACCGAAAACCTTAAAAGCTAAGTAGTTAGGCTTCTTGTGAAACAAACACTCAAAGGGAGAGGTGGAGTGAAGGGATGAGGGTGGTATCCGATTGATGATGTGAGTGGCAGTGGCCACTGCATCATCCTAGAATTTGGGTTGCATAGGAGCCTAGGCTAGAAATGTTAGCCCAACCTCATTGTGATATCCATGTTTTCGTTCTATGTTATTGTTTGGATGAAGTGTGTGAGGGCAAATAATGCGCTGTGCAATGCCATTACCTTGGAAAAATTTGTGAAAGCGCAAAATTCACCCCCTTAATCTGATTGCATGGATTTAATTTGATGTCCCAGTTGTAATTCAACCGATGCTTTGAATTGAAGAAATACTTGAAAAGCCTCAGATTTGTTTTTAAGAAAATATACACAAGTAAATCAAGAAAAGGCACAACAAAGGCAATATAATATCTATAACCTTGAGATGATACTACTAGGGAAGGACCCCATAAATTAGTTCAAGTGGAAAAGCATAGGTAGTAGATGAGGAATGTGAGGGAAGGCGATGAGCCTTGCCTAAGCAACATGCTTTGCAAACATCAACAAGTGTTTTTTTAGAGAATGGAATTTTACAATGGTGCAAGATGTGAGAAACAACATGTGGCAGTGTAGCGGTGGCAGAGGGGTTTGAGAATTTGGTGGCGTAGGTGTGGTGGAGGGTGAGTGGTGTTGCATAGGAGTGGTGGTTGCACTGATTGGAGTAGTTGCAAGAGGATCCTTAGCTACGAGCTCTTTAGGCTCTGATACCATAACAGAGTTTATGGAAGAAGAGAAAATCGAGAGAGAGATTGTGATAGAATCTGAAATCATTTTCATCATGAGTGAAAGAGTGTACATCAAGGCTTTATATAGTGTGAAGGAGAGTGATAGTTACATTCTGTTAGGGGCAGCTGGCACCAACTGTTAGTGCCTAACTGTCACTAACTGACAGTGGAGACTAATCCACTGCTCTAAGGACTATGCTATGTTTTCCTACTCTATCAATAATGAAACTGTAGATGAAACAATTAAAAGTACTTAAATTTTAATGGCTTGTCTATAGACATGGTTTACGATAGGATGCATTGGCATTATTTAATCTATATAGCCGACCCCATCCGGCAGAAAAGGCTTAGTTGTTGTTTTGTTCTTGTTAGGATACCTTTTTATAAATAAAAATAGCTTAAGAATTTGGGATGTTTAGGTTCCTTGCCATGTTGTAAAAGTCTCATTGACCAAGTGGTCAAGAGTTTGATCCCTATCACCTCATCTCTCTAATTAAATTATATTTTCTAGCACAAGTTTTTAACAGGCTTGTGCTTTGTCCAAGCTTTTAAGTCCAAATGGCTCTTGCAAATGAGGTCATGTTCCAAATATAAACCATATGTGAGCCTACTACTAATAGTCTAAAATTTTGGGATCACTTGTTCCTTCAGTTATTACTGAACTAACTAATAATTGGGATATCATATATTGTGTTACGTTTATTTTGTGGGATTTTTGTCATCAAGAGCCTTGGTTCTCAAAGTTTGTACCGAGTACAGTTTCTTGTTAATGATTGATGTTAGATCCTTATGGCCAATCCTCAAAATTCTTTTCCTTTTAGAAGACGGGATTGCTGTATCCACTGTTTTGAGATTCACTTTGACTTCTTTCATTATTTACCCTTTTAGTATTATGTTGCTCAAGCATGTTACTTGTGGAAACAATTCTTCTAAATGTCATTTGACTTTTTGGTGTAGAAGCAAGATATACTGGCAGATGTTTCGAATAAAAAAAATTTCTCCCACCGGTGAGTTTTTGTTGATAATTTATCACTTTCTAATCCTTTCCCTTTTTTTTAAAGTGCTTGAATTCAAATTTCATTAGATAGTGCCCAAAAAAGATCATAACTAATGTACCCTACTCGTACTTTTTTAACTGGGTCATATTTATATTATTGTTCAAATAACGAAAGTTAAAAAAAAAAAAAAAAAAAAAGACAGAAAAAAGAAATGAGTCCTGCAATGGCTGGCACTGCATATGTCTTCTTTGTTTTCTTTTCTTTCTTTCCTTTTTTTTCCCCATTAGATGAAATAAAATTCTTAAAATAATTAACCTCTGCTTACTCCTCCAAAACTCTTGCATAAGTCTTTTGTTCTTTCTTCTTTTTAGGTGTACCATGAGTGATAAATTGAATAGTGTTTCATGTTCTTACCTTATTCTTCCAGAGTGAGGGTTCCTTTGTTTAACTATTGTACTGGTGAATTGACCATGATTTTTAACCGGAAAAGCAATTAAGTAGTCAAAAGCAGAAAGTGGTGCAAAGGCCTGAAAGCTATTGGTTTTCAGAGCAATGGCCTGGTTTTACAAGTTTACCATCATGTAACTTCCATCATACTTTGAAGAATATGTCCTGCCATAAAATTATCTAAGCTTTCTGTACAAAATGAATGATTGAAGTTGCACTTCTGTTTAGTCAAAGCATTGCTATTATGATTATAGCATTGTGATTAGTTATTTAAAAAAAATTTATTCATTAGCAATGGTTGATATTTGCTTTCACTTGATGAGTTTTATCCTTTTTATGCCTCTCTAAACAAAATGTAGCATGTTTGCTTTTTTCTCAAAAGTAAATTTGTATAAACATTACTTACCCTACTGTCTTCCATGACTTTGTTTTCTGCTAATTGCTTATATACATTTGAACTCTCTCTCTGTCGAAGAGAGTTGGTTATCTATGATTGTGTCCATTTTTCTTTTGGTAGTGCTGAGATTTTTACAACTGTGTTTATTTGTTGTTTGGAATTCCCCTATACTTATCACTAGATTCATAATTTCAGAGTCATCATCATTGCCATGTAGATTTTTGGGTATGAGTGAATGAGTGGATTTTATTGCATACTGTTGAAAGTTGAAACCACTCTGATTTCTCTTGTTTTTATGTTTCTGCTTTTTGTCTTTTTTCCCCCATTGAAGTGCAGCTACTGAATAACATCATATAGTATCTGACGTTGCCATTATTTGCTCTTTCATGCCAATAATAGTTTCTGATGCCACTTTTGCCTTTTAATAGCCTTGAGGCTTGAACTGCCTATAAGTTCAACATTTTCAACAGGGACCCCTTCCATTTGTGCTTGACTTATGTTTAGCATGTCATTTTTTTCCTCATAAGACCACCTTTTGCATGTTGCAGTGATCCTGGGGAATGTTCTTCTCTCAGTAGTATAAAGAAAACTGCTGCTACAACAGGAGGCCTACCAGCCAAAGAGGGAACATTGCTGAATCAAGAAAATGGTGAGTAGTGCAGAAACCAGCAAGTGGAACTTGTGGCTGATATTTATTTCTGTACCTTCAATTTTATTAAATGGGTAATTAATGTCTATTTGATTTGGTATACAATATTATGTTGTAGTGTAGGAGGTGGAAGTAGGTGTTTAATTTACTGTTTTCTTGGTGGTGGATAGTTTTGTTTGCCAGAATTGTTCCATCTGCTTCCAGTTATTTGTCTGGTGACCTCTAATTGTCAGGAAGCATTTTAAAATCCTTACCAGGCGTTGGGTGGGTTATTTGCTAGAAAACATGGACATGCCAACTTAGTTGCTTATCTGTGTGTCTGACACATTTGGATACTGACACTCAAGGACACCCATACGACATGCATGAACGCACATTCATATTTGTCTGATTAAAAAGTTTTTTCACCTTGGATGCATATCAAACATGGCTAAACATAATGTGGAGAGGGTTTGGAAATGTCAATAGAATTAGAAATGATACCTCATAATTTTTTGGAACGAACTTAATAATAGCAAGTATGGGCACATATGATATATCAAGAATTTTCCATGTTTCTTGGGAGGAGCTAAGAAAGTAGTGAGTATTGATAGTTCAACATCTATGAATATTTGACGATATTATAAATCTTGAACTTATAGTGTTTGTGTTTTGAAATTTTAAAGATTTGGTGTGTGTGTTGTGTTCAGAGTTCAGAGTCTGTGTCAGTGTTAGTGCCTTTGCTTCATAGATTATCAGTTGGACCGAAGAATGGTTCTTGGTTTTAGACTGCTTAGAATGGTGAAGAGCAGTGACTGAAACATAAGATGAATGGAAATATCCAGATTTGGGTTTTGAAAACCACCTGGTCTTGTATGAAGGCATATCAAGGCAATTGATTTGGTTGTTTCAACATTTGGCTAGAACTCAGTAAGTTATGTTGAAATAATGGGAGTTTGTTGCAATGTTATTTATTATCACACTCTTTTAAGATATATCAACGCATAATTGGATGATTATTGTAGATTAAAGTTAAACCTGTGATACGAGTCGTGATACAAATCCTAAAAACTATTTGTACTCAAGCAGTAGAATAGGCCAACTAGTGCAGCCTAATAATAACATCTTTTGATAGAAAAAGAAATTCGTTATTGACAAAGAAAAGAGTATGTAAAGGATAAGGTATCCTACCCTCACATGGAAGAAAAAGAAAACATGATAGTCCTACAAGATTAAGCCATGTCACAGTGCTTGCCAATTGCTGAATATCAACCGAAGAAACATCTCTAAGGGTGTGTTTGGTAGGGGGTAAGTTTTAATGGATTTCATTGAAAATTTACGCCCTATTTTTACCCTCCTACCAAACACACCCTAAAAAGGATTATTTGCATAACACCACATAGAAGCTAAGAAAGTAACCCATTCCAAATGTTGTCTAAAGTTGAAGTCCCCTTGGCATTCCTTTCCAGCCAAAGACAGTGCAAAATGGCTTTCTTGTCATAATCCCATCTACCCTGAATGCTGAAGCTTATTAAGCTGTGAACCTGGATAAACACATGTAAAGAAAATTTACCCAAACATTATTATGCGGGCCCCATAGACATAGTTGGCAAGACAACTTGACAAAATGAAGCAATCCCAAATTACATGATAGAAGTGATGTTGGATAGGCAACCTGCAAAATAATCAAGCTGCAAAGACAACTGCAATATTTAGTTTTATGCTACTTGTTGATTCATTATGGTTTGTAAGAGCTTACTTGTATTGTATGTGTACTTGTGGTTTTGTATATCCTCAAGAAATTCCTGTTGATGATGTGGCAAATCTTGGTGCTGCAAGCATGACTGGAAGTGGAAAATGCACGGAGACATCAGCATCAGAAGTTGTGAATCCAAACGCATGTGCTGTAAGTCTTGCCCTGATATATTTTGCTGACTTCTTTGGCAAAACTTGTGTCCTAATTGAAATCAACTTGCACTTATCTTCTGTACTCTTTTCCCTATCATTGCGTTATTGTTTGGCTCTTTGAAATTTGGTTGTTTATTTCCAGGCCCGTAGAACAAGACGGAGAGTATAAATATCATGCTGTGTTATGAGACAATAATTCTATATTTTTTGGGGCTAAGTTTTCCTTGTTGCAATCTTCGTCTTCCTTGACTGTGGAGCGGATTTAGTTAGCAACCTGGTAAAGTTCTGTAAATTATAGCGGCATGATAATGAAATATTGCATTCAAATACAGCAGTTTAGCTCACATATTGAGAGCTTCTTTATGGCGCAACATATATCTCCATTGTCTAATGCCAAAATTGAGGTGTTGTCATTATCTTTTACATTCTGTACTATCTTCCTAGCTAGATTTAGACCCGTCCATCTGGTACTAATATGAATATATGTTTTAATGTTAGGAAAGAGATTTAAGTAATATTAATTGGATGAATATAAAAATTATTTAGTAGATATTGCTTTAGTGATTAATAGAAATGATATTTTTGAAATTTTTTTATTAATGTTTAAAATTGATATTTAAATTTTTTGAACGAAGAATGATTTGAAATTTGAAGTTCGAGAATAAAAAGTTTTAATAATTTTGAGCAAGAAATTTAAGATATATAATTTAGTAATTTAAAATGTGTAACATAGGGAAATTTTAAAATAAAGAAAAAGAAATATAAATTAAGGTATTTTATCGTTTAATAGAATATTAAGAATTCAAATAATATGATTTAAATTAATATTAATTTTATAATTTTTAATATTATTTTTTAATATCTTGATAATTACCCACTATGATTTAGCAATTTTTTGACTTTGTATTATCTAATAGTGTAAAATTATTTATACTATTAGTGTTTAGAAATTGAACTCATATTTTTAAAGTTTATATGATATTTAAATATTAAGTTATAATTTGTTATAGGAAGACATTGCAAGAGTATGAAATATAATATTAAAAATAAATAAAGTTATAGTAATTGAAAAGGGTATGTGCCTGTTCATATATATATATATATATATATATATATATATATGTGTGTGTGTGTGTGTGTGTGTGTGTGTGTGAGAATGTGTGGATATATTGAAATGATATTTGATAGATATGTTAATGTTGGTGGCTAAATACTTCATATTACAATTAAGTGATGAATGGAAGCTAAGGAATTAATTGTATAGTTAAAAGATAGAGTATTTATCCTTTACTAAAATTAAATTTATATACAGATGGGCAATTATAATAACAGAATGAATATGTTTCTACATAAGAAATTAGGGACTTAATATTGGAATGACAACTTAAATGATCTGCTAATATAGCAACTATTTAGAACTCTTGACATATGAGCTGTTAGCACTATAACTTAGGTATTAACTTTAATATATTATAATAGATAGGGTAAATGAAGAGCTTGTGTATATACTCTGTTTCAGAATATCTGTTCAAAATTAAAAAATATACAGATTAAGGAAAAATAAAATTAATCTTGATAGTGGCATAAAATTGTATAAATGGATAAGTAGTGGTATAAAATTGTATAAATGGACAAAATTATCCCTGCTTAAAGATAATGAATTGGTCTAACACATTCTTTAACTCTGATTACGATGACAGTGGATGATAATTAAATTAATGACATAATTGGAAAAAAAAATTAATGCTATTTTAATGTTAGAAATAGACAAATATTCTGAAACGAAAAGAGTACGTTTTTACTTAGCCCTTTATGTTTATGCATCTGTTTAATGTTGGTTTAGTTATATCTTCTCTTAAGATGCAATATTCATTGTGAATTTTTTCTTTTAGGTCAATTATCAACAAATATGAGATTAATTTTTATGCATTGATAATGAAATAATTTTACGTTGTCAGTCAATAAAATTGCAAGTAACAAATCATATTGGATAATTATCATTGTGGTTAGTTATTTACTATAATTTGTCTAATTTTATTGGTTGTTTTACACTATTAGTGTATAGAATTTAATTTCTAAACATAAATAGGCATCACAATTCTATGATTTTTATATAATTTCAATCAATTTTTAACAATAATAAAATATGTCAAATCGTGTATTTTATAGAATTTTAAACCAATATTTTTTCTTTTTTCCAGTTGGGCAGAATGAACTTGTATTGAACTAACAAAACAAAACATAGTTCAGGTCCTCCAAATTACATAAACTTTCCGTTTTTCTCAATTCAGTACTACTCTTAGGTTTCGTTATTGTTTATATGTCTACCGATCTGATCTTCCGAGCTTCGTAGGTAGGCATGATGAACTAGCCGTTTGTGCATTATATCAATAAAGTTAACATTTCATTGGCTCCAATCAAACAATTTTGTCAGAGCAACTACACTTTCTAATTGTTCCACTCCTCAAATTGAATATATTCCTTGTCTACGACATAATATCTTTGTAATTAATCTCTTAGAGGACAAATGTGTGCATAGACATGAATTCTTGCGCAAGACAACAAGAGAAAAGGAGTCGGTCTCCTTTTGGTCGTGGTTCATAGGCGCAAAGGAGAAGACAAGAGAAAACATCTTCGACCAGAAAAATAAAAAAAAAAAAAAAGAAAAAAAAGAAAAGAGAAAACCTCAAAAAAAAAAAGAAAGAAAAAGAAACTTTTCTGTCATGTTGGTTCAAGGGTTAAGGGAACTTCACTCAACACATTAGATTCAACATAAAAATCTCAAATCACAAAACCCCAACTTTAATAAAGCTGGCAATTTCATAAATAAACTTTTGGGGCGTTTTATATGAGATAATACAACTAAGTTACTGGCAATTTTTAATTAAATTATCCGCACTCACCATATTCCCATATTTGGTATGGCACATTATTTGACAATATGAATTACCTAGATAATCTAGATTGTTTCTAAAGTGGTAATTCATATTATTCTTATGAGCGTAGTCAATTTAGATTATCACATATGTGGCAATCTTAATATCAACAATTTTTTTATAAGAATTTGTAAATAGATATTATGGGCATACTTCCATTTTGTTTTAAGAATTCCTTATTAGGATACTTAAAAAATGTGAAATAGATGGCAAAACAAATTATTCATTTTTGCTTTTGGTTATTGAATTTCCATTTAACTATTGCAAGAACATATATGCAATTAAATTTTAGTTTTTGTGATTAATATATATTCGCTTTAATTCGTAGGACCCTAAATAAAGGGAAGGAGTGGAAATGATTTTTTTAAAAAAGGGGAAAGAGATAGTAATTGAATGATTTTTTCTTCATTTGTGCAACCATTACTTAAGAATTGTGAAAAAAAAAACTCTTATAAAATGATTTACAACTTCAATAATGAGTTATTATATAAAATGAATTTATATATATTTTTTAAAAATAACTTATCTTTCGATAATAATTTTAGAATTGTACTTTTATTTTTATAATTGTTCCATCTGAAGTTAATTCCACTTATAAAAATATATTTTATAATATTTTACAAGGATGTATATTTTATTACGTATATTCAAAATTATTTATATTCTTACATGACATTAATATCTTTATATAAAATGTATTTAAATTAAAAAAGTGCGGGGTTAGGCTAATAAGAATCTACAATAAAAAATTCTTACCATCTCCCATTGAAGCAACACCTGAAACTCAGCAGGAGGATAGGCCTCAATTCACATATTTCACTCTAGCCATGAGAACCCTACTTGGTTAGTTAGTCAGCATAAAAATTGACTTGTCGAAGAGAGTGGATTATTCAGATCTCCCAATCCCTAGCCAACAATGAGCACATGTTGCCCACTAAAGAAGAATATCCATAATGAATATCCATACTTGCATGAACAAAATCAACTGCAAGGTTTGAGTTAGAGTCGCAAGTTAGCCTTCTAACTCCTCTCTCCTAAGCCAAGATAAGACCGCATTTAAGAGCTTCAAGTTCTGTATATAAAACCAAAAAACTCTAGAACATAGAGAAACAAATCCCCCATGTACTTGCATCATCTCTTATTACATCCGCATAACCTACTTTTGGTGGTATCCTTCCCTACCATATGCATCCAATTTGAAAAAAATTAAAAGGTGGAAACTCTCATTATAACATCCCCATTTTTCTCAATTTATCCTATCAAGAATTTTGATTTGTCTCTCATAGGCAATATGAGAATTACCTAGGCTACGATACGCCATAATAATCGTCATACTGAGAACTATGGGTGATATGATATTGCCGCTGAAAATATGGTACTGTCATATATTTTTAATGGCGAAAATGCCCTTAGTGATCTTGACTTTTGGTAATTATAGAAACACCCCAATATTTTTCGTAATTACACCTAGACCCCAAATTCTATTTACACTAAGGACTCTAAACTTTTAGACAATTATATTTATGTCCCTACACCATTTAAATTAGTGGAAAGAATATTTTAGCAAAATAGTTGTAAAAACCCAAATCTTTGCCATTTAGGTCCCAAAGGTATTTAAGTGTGAAATAATATAGGTTACCCCTAGAGTTGACAAAAATTATATAAATGCAATCAAATACAGAAAAAATAAATTAATTGTAGAATTTTTGACAGAAAACACTAAAGACTTACGGAAGACCAAAAACTATCCGTAAAACCTTGAAAATTTTAAGAAAAATTAGAAATATATTTTTAATATAATTTTGAAAACTATCCTTAAAACCTTGAAAAATGTAAGAAAAATTAGAAATATATTTTTAATATAATTTTGAAAGTAAATGACCATTTTTTAGCAATTTTAAAGAATTTTTGCATAATTATACAAAAATAACCGCTCCGAGGGTGTATAAAAGGCCTCGAAAATCTTATAAGACCACTCTAACTTTGCCGTAGGAAAATGTTTAAGTAGAGTTTTAGCACTGGGGCAAGAGGACCATGAAATTGGGCCTCAATTTGGGCTATGAATGGTGGCTAAAACTCTAATCAGCTTAATTAATTAATTTTGGGCTTAATTATGCTCAAATGACTTAATTAACTTCTTAATCACTAAGATAATCAACTAAATCTTAATTAACTTCACTAATCACTCAATAATCACCATGACATCAAGCTTAAATAAGCCACATGATGAATAGTGAATATTTTATTAACTTAAGAGTTTAATCTAATTAAGTAATATTAAGATAAGTTTAGACTAATCTTTTACCATCATAAACGAGTCAAAGACAACAAAACCCTCCTCTAAACGCTCCTAGCCGTGCAACTCATCATCTTAGAGTGGTGAATATTAATTTCAAGAAGCTTGTAAACAATAAATTAATCCATGGTTTATTATTTAATTAGTTAAGCTAGTAATTATGTAAAATGCATAACAAATGTAAGAAAAACATATAAAAGGCCAAATAACCAACCATGGCTGTGTAGCCCTCTAATTACACATATATTAACATAGTTTATGATCAATTAAGAGAATTATAACATTATGTGATTAATCAGCTCAAGCAAATATTCTTACACTTAACTAGTCAAGGTGAAAACTTCATATTTGTGCTAATTAAAGGTTAAACTCATATGGTCCTTTTATAATTCATTATTAGTCATGTAAATATATTTCTTATAAGTCTCTAATTAATTTTTGTGAAGCTTCTAAGATTAGTTAATTAAAGCGTAGATAGTTTTTAAGACAAATAACTAACTAAATGATTAACCCTAACCCTTTTGTCTATAAATAGGAGTCTCAAGATCACACCCTCACACTTTCGCTTCAGCCTAAACACCCTCCCCTTGGATGAAACCTTCCTTTCCTTTACCCACTATAATTTAGCTTCAAAAACTCCAAAAAAACGTTTAATCTTTCACCCTCTTCCATCAACCTCAAACACCATCATCCTGCACCCTTAAAGCTTGAATTCAAGCCTTCAAACAAGGATTAGAAACACTAAAGAGTTTCAAGTCCAGCCCCCCCCCCCAAAGTTTTCGAGTTCAAACATCTAAATATATAGTAGGTTTTTCTTTTTCACTAACATGATTCATTTTTGTGTGCTATGTATTTATATGTGCTCTTTGAAGCTTTTAACTTCTATTTTCAAATTTGGAACACTTCTTTAAAGGTTCTTAAATTTTCCTAAGGATTGTGAAAAGTTTGGAATTTGATGCTTCTTTCTCAGCTTTGAAAGCTTAAACTACTTGTTTTAACTTGTTAAAGCTTGGAATCTTGATTTCTTTGATATATGAGTTGGAAACTTCAATCTTCTTCTTTATGTGGTTCATAGCCTCCATAGGGGCTAAAGATGTATGGTTACTTCTTATGGGTTTTATGATTGCACTTAACATTGTCTTGGGGTATGATTCATGTTTCTTGAGTTTGTAAGCTTGGAACTCATCTTTGATGCATAAAAGCATTCAATTCTCTTCAGTTTATTTTCGGCCAAATAAGGGTTGAAACTTTAATTCTTTGTTTGAGTGGTTTCTTGGTGGTACTTGATGATTTAAACATGCTTAATCCATGTACACGAGTTTCTTTAATAATCAAGCCTAAATACATGAGGAACCACACCAAACCCCCATATGTATGGCTATGCCTGTAAAGGGTCTCGATAGTGATTTGTGTTCTTCATGAGTTAAAGGCTAGATGATGAGGTTTGATACATCAACATGTTTACTTTAGTTGTCGAAACCTTATTTCTTGAAAGGATTCACTTTTTAAAGTTTAAAACTCTATTCTCTTCAAGTTTTCAAAATCTGCCTATTTGGTGTTCATTTTTCTAGCGGGATTTTAGCATGATTAAAGGGTGCTAAAATGATGTTTCAAAGCTCTAGTAACCATATTTTCATGGTGTAAGTTTATTTGCCACTTATACTAGCTTATGGAATTAAAACTATGCTATAAAAAGATGTGTACTGGATGCCATGTTTTGGGCAGCATATGTCATTATCTCTCATCCATTTTTTGTTATTTAAGTGTTCATCTAATGTATTAGATGATGTATTTTCATGTGAGGAAGTCTTGTATGCTTGGTTTTGAGGTTTAAAAGCAAAACAACCAAGTCTAGTCCCAAAAATTCAATCGCGATCATATATGGGTAGCCCACCTAAAGTTATGTTTTTGAAAACTTTTTGTGTTAATATTTGATGAAATTTAAGAGCTTGGTCCATGTATATTAGTATTCCTTCATTTGTAATGCTTGAAAGCATGAAAATCATGCTTTTAGGGATGTTTTGTGAATGTGAAGCTTGCTACACGCGAAAACCATGGGGTTACATACCAAGTGTTTGATAAAATGTCTAAATGAACTCTAGAAAAGTTTCTACAAAAGTGATGTTTATGGTTTTGATATTTTCAAATGGATTTTGAAGGATTTACTCAAAAGCTTTATAATAAGGACTCTTTGAAGGCTTTTCTTACTAAATATTTAATGATTCTTAACATAGATTTTCAACCTTTTGTTCTTTTCTTACTAAATATTTAATGATTCTTAACATAGGTTTTCCACCTTTTGTTCATGTGTTTTCAAACCTCAAGCATGTTTGATTTAGTTTAGTTCATGTGTTCATTTCTTTTTGGACTATTAGGTCTTAATAATCTATCAAAGACTTGAAAGATTTAATGAAATGGACCAATACCTATGCTTATGGAGTTATGGACTATTAGACTTATTATCCACGCTTATGGATTCTTGATGGACTATATTTGGACTATGATGAGTCTATGTGACTTATATGGACTTATTTGAGACATTTAAGGTCTTACCCTATGCTTGAATTATCTATGCGTGGAGATATGATCATGGATTTTGGACCATCAGACTTGTTAAGACTTAACCATATTTATAATCACTAAATAAAGAGATTTAATTAAGGTCTCATTAGAAATTACATGTGACTAGTTAATTCTTTGCTTGGAGTGGTTTTCTATACTATCTTCTAAAGTCATAAAGTTATCAATTTTACTTGATTTTATATCCTTGTTCGATTTGTGTTTGCATCTTTATTCATAATATATGAAGTCAATGCTCTCATCTTGGTTTGAATATGCTAGATGCTTAAAGAGTTTGAATTATGTGCAATATGCATAATTTATATGTAAAATGTATGTTTTATTGTCTAGTAAAGTGTTTATATGCATAAAAAAGGGTTTTTGTGCCTTAGCATGAGATTATGTGAAGTATATGTGTGATACCTTATCTTATGGTTACATGAGGTTTCCACAGCTATGGTTATGATACTTGCATGAAGCGATGAATATTTGCATGTAGTGACGACTATTTGTGAAAGCTTTAGAAGAATAAACTTATTTGTGCACTATATGAGTTTATATTTTTATTTGAGGCCATAAAGAGAATAATATGCACTATGTGATGTTCAAAATGAAATATGTGTGCTATTAGCCTAGTTGGTACTTTTATAACTTGAGTAATGCTATGTACACTCCATGATAGAAATATGTGAATTTGATGTGCACTAGATATACTATGTGAAGCTTGAAGGCTTGAAATATGATATGTGCACTTATGATGTGATCATGTGAAATTTGATGACTAATGATATGAAATGTGATATATGCACTTTATGCTATGATTATGTGTATATTAATGGCTAGTAGCCAGAAATGTAATATATGCACCTTATAATGAGAATATATGAAGATATGGTGGCCTAAAACTATGTGCTTTATATGAATTTAAAGAAATTTATGATGACATAATTATGTGAAATATGCTCCATATATGTGATTAATTATTCTTTGGGTGCTATATGAGATATATGGAAAGATAAGTGAATGTATTGACCTCATCTTGGAGTGGAAAAGTAGTGCATTTACCTAGGGAAATGCATTGGCCCCACCTTGAAGTGGATAGGTGGTGCATTTACCTAATGTGACACATTGGCCCCACCTTTGAGTAGATAAGTGGTGTTCACCATTTGACAGTGGTCATAGGAGTGCATTGGCCCCATATGAAGTGGACAAGTGATGCATTTATCTTGGCGATGTCTTGGCACTACCTAGGAGTGGATAAGATAGAGTGGATTAATAGGATGATCACTGATCTGGCTAGGGGATGCCCTAGCAATGAGAACTCTCACAGATCTAAATATATATTAATGTGAGACCCTACAAACATGTTTACATTGGGGATAGTATTACGTAACGCCCAATTATGACAAAGTTTTATGATAATAACTCAACTATTAGAATGGAGTAAAAGGCCATAACTTGAGAATACAATAGTATACTTGTTTAATTAAATTATAATTATGCTATTTCTTATTATATTTATCCTATTGTTTTTAGTTTCCTAGTTTATTATTAAATTATCTATTAATAGCTTACTTGATATATCATTACCTTTATTACATCGTTGAGAATAATAATTTATCATAATTTATCTAGAGCTTTGCTATATCACATTTTTCAGCTAAATGTTTTGTGAGTTATGTATTTAAGTGCACAGTATCTTGATTGCATTCCCGTTTTCTTTATTAGGGATTTTTTACTAGCTGCGGGACTTTCTTAAAAACACTACCCTATTGGGAGACTTCTCTCACCTAATTTTTCTTGGTGTTTTTAGATAGTGTAGGTTGATGCGATTGTGAAGATGCAAGTAACTTCGAATTTGGCTGTTAGATAGAGCCACTAATATTTAGAATATAATCAGAATGCTTTGGTTTTTCTATATTTAGACCTACGTTATGTACTCACTATCATGTTTTAGTAACTATGATGATAATATATGCTTTTTATATGCTGTAGTTTTCTTATCTGTGGGTTATGTTGACTAGTATGCTATAGAAAGACTTCGACCTTGTAAAAGAAGTAAAATAAGTTAAAATAAGTAACTGCAGTAAAAAAAATTTACCCTCAAAAAATTAAGGAAGAAAAGTTAGTAATATTTTACTAATTAATTATTATTAGAGTAAAATAAATGGTAGAATAATAGTTACTTAGTAGGATGTTACACCTATCAAAGTAGCCAGCTGCACCTCGTTGGTTTGGACGCGCTTATAGAGGAAAGCTTGATATCCATTACAAAAATTCTAATCCTGTGCAACACTTCATGCAACTCCCAATCTTCACTCCCCCTTAAATGAAATTATTGAATCATAAAGAAAGTTAATGAGGTGAGAGAAATTATTGAATTTCCAAATATATATATATAATCGTAATAAATCATTATTAGGATGTTGAATAAAGGGGAGGAAAAAGAGAAATGGAATATGTAACATCCTAAATAATAGTGCGTATAATTAATACTATTGAATGATTAATTTTTAGATATATTATAGATATACAAATAGATAATAGGGAAAGCTTAATTATATAGTAATGTGAATTCAAAACTTCTTTGTAGAAAAATAGTGAAGTTTTTGCTTGTCGGAGGAAAATGTCTTATTAATGGAGCCTTGAAATACAACAACCAATTTGGTAGGAGCTTATACTATAGGATGACATAAATATCAATTAAAAACTCTATAATGTGTGGCTAAAAATTAGCCACACTAGCCCTCGTGGTGGCCAAAGGAAGGCTACACAAAGGGAAGCTCAAGCAAATTTAAATTTCCTTTGATATCCACCAATGAAAACCTTTCATGAATCATAATAACTTATGAAGGAAGAAGCCAAAAATTCCTCATTTCTCCTTCAAAAACTCGACTACCTTCTTCATTCTCTCCGTTTCTATTTTTTTCGCCAACTCACTCATACTCACGCAAACTTTTGCACCTTGCTTCTTTTTGTCCAAATCTTCACCTCTTTCCCTTGCTTATCATCAAAAAGCTCTAAAACAAGTCCAAAATCTCCTTCACTTGAGTCATATAACATCAATCAAGCAAGGAACAAGAAGGGCTTTGTGCTTATTTGAGGGCTTTAGAGGAGTAAGACACCATAAGCCTTGAATTTGAGATAGGATTCCTAAGATTTGTTGTCTTTTAGGATTTTATGGGAGTTAAAGTTTCTTGTATCATCTTTGATTTTATTCACTTAGGGTTTCTATGGTGTCAATAGGACTCTTTTCTAGTGATTTAAGATAAAGAAACTTGGTTTATATTGAAGAGTAGATTAGAAAATCAAGATAGTCACAAAACAAAAAAGCTACTGAAGTAAAACCTGAGAACCATCCATATAATGAGGGGGATACCTCAACTTGTAGAAGTCAAATTTGAATGAAACTAATTTTAGATGAAACTTGAGTTGAAGATAAATCCAACCATGTAAATTATAGGTCTATTGGACTTGAATTGAAGGAGTTATAATTTTTAGAAGTGGGCTATTAGTCAATGTCCCTAATCTTAACCAGTGTATTATGATAAGGGCATAACTTACCTCATATAACTGCAATTTGAATGAAACGAACTTTGTTAGAAAACTAACATATAGTTTAGAATCAGATTCTTAGTAGATTGCTCCTAGTAATTCCTTAAAATTGATTGACCTATGCTCTGTTCTAGTTGAAATAGGGCAGCCCAAATGAGGAGTTCATAACTCAAGCTTTACCTACCCATTTTAAGTGAAATTTATTGATTTGAAAGGAGGTACAAATAGGTGCATTCTGGTATAACTTTGGATCAAAATGAGGTAAGATAAATTTTTAGTAATTTTCTAAGTTTAAGTGTGCAAGTCTATCCTAAAATATGGCAGCCTTAAGTTAAAGCTTAATAACTTAAGTTATATACATCAAAATTTAGTGGAACTAATGAGGTTCAAAAGCAGACTAACAGAGATACATTCTAGTAATTTTGAGATTAAAATCAACTAAAATTAAATTCAGGGTAGATTTAAGGAAAAAAGACAACTAGAGAATTTCATGGCTTAGAGATTCCATAAACCATGAGGAATCAATGGGCTGAATTAATTATGCAATTACATACCTACTTGATATTGTATTAACACATTAATTGTGTTGATCATGACTGCTGTGACTGGTTGGTTGATTGATTGTACTATCTATTTGGGACCCTTCAAATTTCAGTGATCAGGCTGCTGGATTTTCAGCAGAAGTACATGACCTATATAGCATGATCATAAGTCCATTAAACATATTTATACATAAATACAAGAGCCTTAAAATGATTAAGATTTTATATTACTTGGGCCAACTGCTAAATATATTTAAAGGAAATAAGTCGGTGTGAGAGTTGGAGAAATCAAATTCGCCAGTCACATATAAGAATGAGCTTGGTCTTGAAAATCAGACTTTTATCTAGAGGTGGGAGAGGCCATCCACCCCCACAGAACCACGTATAGGGGGAAGATAAGACATGTTACACTCTATAGATGGCGATACGTAATGTCTAAGTGTGTTAAGTAAAGAAAATCGATGAGAGTCAAGAAAGCTAAGTGCATTTACATAATTTAGCATGAGCACCTGCATATGAATACTCCATTAGCTTATTATATTGTACGGTTGTTAGTATTATTAAAACTTATCTGATACTGCTCTTATATCTATTCTGGAAATCACTAAGTGATTGTTAAAAATAACCTGCTTTGGAAGAATATATTTTTTGAAACTTAATAAATAAATTTCTATCCCTATATATGAGATCACATTTTTTTAAATAAACCAAAATTGTTGAAACGACGACGATGACATAAATTGTCAAGTAATTTAGGAAGTCTACTGAGAATGAAAAATTCTCATGCTTATGTGTATTCCCATGTCATCTCGAAATAGCTTAGGAAATCTCAATCAGGATCAACCCAAAAGAATTTAACCAAAAGCTGGACTAGTTGCTGAGGGCAATTAACGGATACATCTATTTATCTTAGCATTAGATGACTATTTCACTAGCTAAAACTCCTAGTAAAATTGCTCATATATTTTGAAAAACCGAATTGTAATACAATTATTTGTAAAATGTAAGAGATATTGTATTTATTTCTCAAAAACTAAAATGAATAATACAAGGTCCATTCAATTGTTAGAACAATTTCTAAATATGATACTATGATTTAAGCAAAATATTATATTTGGAAGATTGTTACAGAATAAATAGTAAACTTTCAGTTAATTTGGTTTGAGGTAACGTTGACTCCAATATAGGAATTAAGCTTTTCTAGTATTTCTTTTTTTTTTTTAAATAAAAAAATAAATTTATATTACTTAAATCTGAAATCTTATTTAAATTAATAAATACTAAACTATTTAAACCAATAAAATGTTAAAACTATGTAATATTTTATGAGGAAATATATTTTATTATATAGTATTCAGATTTTAGTGTTTTATTATAGCTTATGTACGAGACTTAAGTATTTTACATAACGATAGAAAAGGATGAGGTTAGCCTATATATACTGAACTGGTTACAGCTAAATTCACTGTGGAGAACTGCTAGTTCTGCGAACTTTCGCGAAGTATCTCATAACTTAAGAATGAAGTGATGACAATGTTCGTCTTCTAGCTTCGTTTCACTTTCACGTCCTCATTAATTCATTCATTCATTCTTTCTTTCTCAGACATGGCTCACAGCAATCACATCACCACCGATTCCCCTCTCTCTCGTCGCATAGTTCGTTCCTTCTTGCACTTCCTCAACTCTGGTATCACTTTTTGTGCTCATATTCCTCTCTCTCACTTTTTCCTTTGCATTCCTCACTAAGCAACAATAATTCCACTTCTACAAAGCCACCGCAAAACTTAATCTTTGCCAATTTTTTATGCATTGCTAGTGATTTTATGAATTGGGTCGCTTTACATTTTCGTGATTAGTTGAATTGAAGTTGCGTATTGTCATTTAATCCATTAAGAAGTAAAAGGGTGCAGAAAATTGTTACTTGAATTCCATTTAAGTTGCCAATTTTATTGCTTTATTATTTACTTTTTATTTTTATTTTTCTTTTCAATGAATACTGAAAACCCTTAGCCCTCTAATTTGTTTCATGTGGAATAGTTGAACCGGGCCCTGGGGTTGATGCTGAAGGGATTGAGGTTGCTAGGGAGTGTTTGGCAGAGGCCTTTAAGCTAAACTCATCTCCTGCAGATGGTGATTCGAAATCTGATTCATTGATTGACATATTCAAGTCCCTTGAAGTAAACAAGCAGTGTGAAACTACTAAGCCAGACATTGGTCCTGTGGATGCTTCCAGTTCATTCTCTACCCAGAATCCAGCCCATGCTGAAAGCCATTCCGAGTCATCGAAATCTCGGGTTAATTCTCACTTTCCCTTTTCCTCTTTAATTTTATTATGGCGATTCAGTCGGGTCAACTCTAAAATTTTTTTAGTTCTTGTTGACTGTTAAACATTATTTTTTGACTGTTTCTTTGTGGGGGGCTTATGCATTGATGAATTGAGTTGTGTGTTTTTCCCTTAGTTGTTTAATTGCTTAAAAATTTGCTTTTGTCTTTCTTTATGCTCAACACTTTTCTTGAATTGTTATTATTGGATTTGGGATTGATCAGCATGTAATACATCAGAAAAATGTCTTGTCTTTTTACCATTCATTTTTTTGACAAGTAGAACTACCTCCTTAATTTTGGTATCCAACTTGGCCATATTTTGGAAATGGTTCACGTGGAAAACAATGAATTGCATTAGTATCCACTCTCAGTACAACAGTAGGACAAGAAAACTGCCAACTTGCAGCCTTTCAGTTGTCAACCGTTAGGAAAGTCTGGATGTGGAAATTAGCTTTGACTTTGTTGATGCGCTGGCTGTTCTATTAAATGGAAATTTATTAAAAACATATATAAGATACACTCACTTTTACCCGGAAAAAGGAGGCACTGAGTGTATAACCACCTTATACTGCACAACCATTCAATTATGCTGATTCTAATAATTTTCACATGATGTTTTTGTTCTATTTAATAGTATTGTGGTTTTTGTTCCTTTTACTTGCGTCGTTCCATGTCCGTATCGCCTTTCTTCTTTACATAATTGTCCTATCTACAACTTCTGTATTGTCCAACATTTAGTTTTTTTTCATAGAACTTCCACCTTTTTTTTTTTTTTTTTTTTTTTTTTTCCGTAATTCAAGTGATGGGGAATCTTCTGAATTGGAGGCCCTTTTGACCTCCTTGACTCTATTCATATGTCTTCACCTGGATAAAAGGATTTGGTCCCTTGATTCTTTCGGGGAATTTTAATGTAAATCTCTTTTTCACCCTATTACTCACTCATTCTTTGAATAGGGATACTTTGATAAACCATTCTGGAAGTTGAAGGCTTCCTAAAAGGTCAAGTCCTATATTTGGGCTGCAGCACTTAATAGAATTAATACAAATGACGTGTTCCATCTTCATAGACCGGTTTTTGATCATTAGGAAGAAGCAAAGGGTTCCTTATATGATCCTTTCTCTTCATCTCAATAAATTTATTCTTCTATCAGAATATAGTCTCATAGTTTATAACATCTATGGTCGATTTGCTGTTATTCTATTGGGTACAAAGCTCATGGCTTTATGTTTGTGATTCTCTAAATGGTACGTTGAGGGGGAAAGCTTTCATATATTGCTCTTTCTCTTTTTACATGTTCTTATATATATATATATATATATATATATATATATATATATATATATTCTTTTGTTTAGAGTGATTTCTTATCCTTCACAATTTATGGTTCTTTCTCTTCATCTTAATAAATTTCTTCTTCTATCACAATATAGTCTTGGAGTTTGCAATTATATGGTTGATTTGCTATTATTCTATTGGAGGACCAGGACAGCTGATTACTTTAACCATCTTAATGTGCTGAAGGAGTTTTTTGGGCTTTGCTCATAAAGATTTTGGAAGTCATAAACTATTGTGTTATATTGATGCTGAATGTTTCAAGATGTATCTACTTTGCTTTCATTGTTCTAGCAGCACATCACACTATAAATTGATTTTAAATTGTTTCTTATTGAAATTTGGTTTGTAGTTCTAATTCGATTTCATAACATATAATTTGATTAGGATGAAGATTGGACACAGGGCCCTCACATTTTTGGTAGGCTAATCTGTCCCCTTTATTTTATTTGAAATTTTAGTGATTATAAACTCATCCACATATAACGAGTATGTTTTACTATTTATTGGCATTTATGACATTGAGATTCCTGATTAGAGGACAATTCTTTCTGGGAAAGTTTATATTTTTTAAAATATAAATTCTTTTAGTTATTGTACCTTGTCATGCTTAAGGGTGTGGTCCCTTTGACATGCAGGTACTAGAAATAAAAGTAATTAAACAAAAGTGTGTGATTTTGCAAGACAAGTTTAATCAACTGAATCCTTCCTTCCGGTAGTGAGATTTATGGAAGACTAAATTAAAGATTTAGAGTATATTTTGAAGATAATTTCGTAATATGTTTAATTAACATAATTATGATTTATTTGATTGTTACTGGGTAAGGACTTGGACCAACCTTGCGTGGCCCATGTGCCAGGGTGAGTATTGGCTTAGTCCTTGGGAGAGAGTGATTTCAATCCTTTTTTTTAATAGAAAAGATAAAAAGACAAAAGATCCTCTTTACATGAACAAAAACAAAGAAGAGAAAAAAACTATCAATGAAGCAAAGCTTTCCAATCTCTCAATATGTCTGAAAGGAAAATTCCTCTAAGATGATCATGTGGTTTACACCAAATAGATTCTAAACAACTAGCCTTATCCTACCAAACTTGCTCGTTTGAAAATTTGTAGTTAATGGTGCAAGAATCACGCTGCAACCAAATACACCAGACAATTGGCATATATTACAAATGAATTTGTAGCCAAAAAATATTAGGATTGGACTAATTTTTTGTTTTCTTAAATTTTTTGGGTTTAGTAGTCGAGGTCCTATTTAGGTCTAGTCCAAATCGAATCTTGGATTTAGTTTACAAAATAATTGAACTTTTTGATGTATAGTTAAGGTTTTTAGTGAAGTTTCATTGACATTATGTCACATTTGACAGCAGTATCCAAAGACGAACTCTGTGGACAATTCTTTGCTGCTCTAGAGAAAAATCACTATTTTAGGACAAATCTTGATGGGAGTGATGACCTAGTGCAACTGGAGAAAGCATCTCATTTATTTGATGATGCTTTTAAGGTATGACATACTGTATTTTGAGTAAGCATATGTTGCATTTCCACTTGATGTTGAAACTTAGAACATAATTGTTCATTTGCTTCAAATATATCATTCTTCGTTGTAAATAGATGTAGGTAAATTTTTATCATTGGCCAATATACTAATAGTATACTATTGTTGATATGTTGTTATAATTATAATTGGTTTACGTCTGTCTTGATATACATGAATCATTTCCACTTTGCCAAAAGAAAAGGGCAAAACTAAATTAAAAGCCATCAATTTGAAATCAGAACCCAACATGTGCTTGACTTGTAGTTCTAATAGAGTGGTCTAAGTATCTAAGCTTAACCTTTTTTTTTTCTTGACTGATAATTTGTTACAGACCCCAAGTTTGGTAGATTTTATTCTAGGAAGAAGAATAGAGGCCATGGGCCCTTTTTAGGCCCACTAGGAGGATAAGGACAAAATTTTAGTTTGTTATGCTGTTAGGGGAGAGAGAGAGAGAGAGGATGAGGGTAGCAGTGGGTATATTGGCTGTAGGGTAGGGATATATTCTGATTTAGAGGAGAGAGGATTCATTCAGATATTTTGTGAGAGAAATTTGAGAGGCAGAAGGGCTCCTCTATGCCCAGGACTTTTACCCTATTTTCTTGTATTTCTTCTTGTTATTATTTGAATTCCATCAAGCTCTGAACCAGTTTTTCATATTGAAATCCTGGTTTTAGACGTATTCAGCATTTCTACTCTTCTTTTCTGTTTTATTTGACGCCAGTTTTAACAACTGGTATCAGAGCCTATCGATTCTAGAGGGCTCTGTGAATGGCTTCACCACGTGCTCCAATGGAGGCAAGGATGCAGGAGCTGGAGCGCGGCCTTGCTGCAATGGAAAGACGTCAAGAGGAGCAGGGAAAAGCCATGGAACTAGTAGTGCAGAGGTTGGGGCAGCTGCTCAGTGGGAGAGATGCAAGCCCAACACCAGAGGACCCGCCACAGCCAGAATAGCGCGAATACACACCAGAACTTGTTGGAACCCTACCACTGGACCAGAACCAAAACCACTCAAGGAGGAACCTGCGGCGTCAGGAACCATTAAATGACCCCTGGGGGGTTGACCGAACACCAAGGAGGCAAGAAATGGGGAGGAAAATAGAGCTTCCTTTGTTCTTCGGGGAAGATGCTTATGGGTGCTAGCAGTTGTGCAATTTTTTAGGCTCAATGTTGTAGAAGATGATGACAGAATGGAGTTGGTAATGGTGGCAGTGGAGGGAGAAGCCCTCATTTGGTATCAATGGTGGGAAGATTAGGTTCCTTTTCCCACATGCAGAGAATTTAAAGAGGACCTCATTAAGAGGTTTCAACCTGGGGTAGCTTGCAACCCCATGGGACCACTGCTGAAATTGAGGCAGACTGGTTTTATTTTGCAGTACAAGAGGGAGTTTGAGAGGGTTGCTAGTGCCAAGAAAGACCTGGAACCTGAGGTGATGATGTGTATTTTTATTAGTGGGTTGAAGGAGGAGATTCAAGCAGAGCTCCAGGTGGGTCAGTTCAAGTCTTTGTTAGCTTTGATGGACAAGGCTTTAAGTTGAATTTTGTGTAATATTATAGGAGGAGAATTATTGACTTCCAATTCCTTCATAAGTTTCTCCACCCACAATGCTTAACATATCCCATGAGCTACTGCTCTAAATTCAGCTTCTGCACCACTCCTTGCTATAACATTCTATTTTTTGCTTCTCCAATTGACCAAGTTCCCTCCAACAAGTGTACAATATCCTGATGTTGACCTTCTGTCCATCACACTTCCAGCCCAATCTGCATTAGTGTATGCTCCTACTTGTAGGTGTCCATGGGATTTATAGAGTAGTCCTCTTCTTGGAGATCCCTTCAAGTATCTTAGGATTTTGTTGATTGCTTCAATGTTTCGGGCCTGGGAAGTGCATGAATTGACTCACCATACTTACAGCAAAGGCTATGTCTGGACGGGTATGGGATAGGTAGATTAACCTTCCCACCAGTTGTTGATATCTCCCATTGTCTGCCAAGTCTTCAGGTTTGGCTGGTTGAAATTTAATGTTGGGTTCCATGGGTATTTTAGCTGCTTTGCATCCAAGTAAATCCGTTTCCTTCAATAGATAAAGAATGTATTTTCTTTGGCTCATAAAAATACCTTCCTTGGACCTAGCAAACTCAATTCTAAGGAAATATTTTAATGGATCAAGCTTCTTGATTTCGAAAGCTTTGGCAAGTTTGTCTTTCAAAATTCTGAGCTCCAAGCTATCATCATCTGTCAAGATTATGTTATCTATATACACAATTAAGATTGCAATTTTGTTTTCGGTTGAGTGTTTATAAAATAGTGTGTGATCAGATTGACTGTCTATAGCCTAATCTTTTCACAACTATACCGAAAAGCTCAAACCAAGCCCTCGGAGATTGTTTTAGCCGATATAAAGACCTCTGTAATCTACACACTTTATTTCTTCAAAGGCTTTCCTCAAATCCTGGAAGAAGACTCATAAAAATTTCCTCCTCTAGTTCTCCATTTAGAAAATATTAGATGTAAAGCATGGTTGTCAAGAGCGCGTTCTTGCACGTAGGAGCGCACGATCCTACGCTCCCGGAAGAGGTCAGCGTGCTCGAACCCCATCTTCGGCGCGGACTTGACGGAACGCGGTGGGAGCGCCGTGCAAGAGCGTAGGAGCGGTAGGATCGTGCGATCCTAACGAGCTGGGCGCTCCCATGGGTCCGAAAACTGACCCCACCCATTTTTAGAAAGAAGCCCTAAGAAAACACCTCCCCCTGCGTTCGATCTCCCTCTCTCTCTGTCTCTTTCACACTCGGACTCACTCACTCTCTCAAGCGGCGACCATTTCTGTCTCTCACTCTGTTGCCGGTCACCGACCCATTTCTGACGGAATGGAGGCCCCCCAACTCCAGAGAAGGAACGTGCGATGGACAGAAAAGGCCGAAGAAGGAGCGCGACGAAGAGAAAGTGATGGCGGAGTGAGAGAGGGCCTGCGAAGAGAGATGAGCCAGGGAGAGAGATCCATGGGATGGTGCTGGTCCGTTGGAGAGAGGGGGCCGCGAGGTAGTGGTGGTACGGCAGATGGGAAAAGCCATGACGTGGTGGTGGGCGGAGACGGAGAGAACGAGAAAGACAGAGATGAGGCAGAGAGAGATCAAGAGAGAAAAAAGGCAACGAACGTCTCACCGTGCAGAAACTTGGAGAAGAAGGGGGGCTTAGGGTGGACCACCTCACTTAAGGTGTTGGTGGTCCTCAACCCTTCTCTCTCTCCTTTTTTTCCCTTTTTTTTTTAATACATATATTTCATATTTAAAATTTTATTCCGGCTCTAAATTAATTAAATTCCTCTATTAATGTGAAGCTTAATGTAAATTATGTTTTATGTCAAATAGGATATTATATTTTCTATCATCAAGAAATTTGGTTCCTGAATTTCAAGAATAGTTAACGGCTATTTATGACAAAATGGAGGAGGTCCTATAGAAAATAATAAATATGATTATCATGGCCTTAATAATTTTTTTTAAATATCATTCTAGTTCTAGTAGTTGAGTTATTGACTTGTTTTTAATGTTTTAATTTTAAGTGATATCAAAAATTTGTGGGTTGTTGTGGCTTTTATATTTTGAATTATGAATTATGACATATAGATTTGATGTAGTTATGTGATTTTTAAATTTAAAATTGTGATTTATGACTTTATTTACTTATTTGTGTTTTATATATATATAATTTGTGGGTTGTTATGGCTTTTATATTTTGAATTATGAATTTTATATATATATATATATATATATATATATATATATATATATGTACAATATAATTGTTTATTCTGGTAGGATCTTACGATCCGTGCTACGATCCTACGTTTTACGCTCTTGTATCCCCCTTCCGTTCCTACGTAGGATCTCGCTCCTGACAACCTTGATGTAAAGGCCAATTAAAATTGACTACAAAGGATAGCAAAATTCGTATGGAATTCAACTTAGCAACCGGAGCAAATTTCTTTTGATAGTCTACCTCATAGGTTTGAGTGAATCCTTTTGCTACCAACCTAGCTTTATACCTTTCCACTGTTTTATCTGCCTTGCATTTGATAGTGAAGACCCACTTGCACCCTGCCTCCTTTTTTGTCATATGGGAGATCAACAATTTCCTAAGTCCCATTCTTCTTAAGAGCGTTAAATTCCTCTAAGACTACGATTTCCAATTTGGATCATCTAGTGCTTCCTCAATATTTCTAGGCACAACTAGATCTGTAATTTTAGAGATAAAAGCTTGATGGTTTTGGGAAAGTTTTTCATAGAACACATAGTTGGAGATGGGGTGTTTTGTGCTGGGTCTTTTTGCATTTTCTTTGTGCAAGTTCTGGTTTCTTTCCTAAGGGCTATGGGTGGATCAAAATTTGTAATAGGAGATTCAGTATTACCTTGAAGTTCTTGTACTTCATCTATTGGACTTCTTTCCAGGGAATCTAATGGGCCTTGTGCAGGGATGATAGTTTGGTTTTCACTTTGTTTTGAATGCTTTTTTCGAGTATAAACACGAAGCTTTCCTTTTGATGGCAGTATTTCTTTCCCTGTTTGGACACCATCTATGTTAGGCATTAATATTTCCTTATTAGTCTGAGTTGCAAAACTAATTGTAGGACTGTTTTTACTGATTTCATTACTATCAGAACTGATTTCAATATTCAAAATGGGAGTGGGTAAAGGTTCATTAAGCAAAATTTGATTATTCAAAAAATTGTCTTCACTTTCATTCTCCAAAGAGAATTTTTCTAAAAGAAAGGTTGATGTTTTAAAAAAGTAATATCCATGCTGACGTGTAGCTTTTTTGTTTTAGGATTAAAACATCTATACCCTCTTTGATTTGTGGCATACCCAATAAAAATGCACTTTTCAGCTCTTGGGTTAAGTTTAGACTAAGAACCAGAGGGGATATGTACAGATACAGTACAACCAAAAATTTTCAAAAGTAGATTAGAAAACAATCTACATGTTGGGAAAAATTTTTTGAAGTTGTCCAAAGGTATGTGATAATTTAGCACATGAGTGGGTATTCTGTTTATGAGGTAGGCTGCTGTTAAGACGGCATCTCCCCATAAATATTTTGGAACATTTCCTTCAAATATAATGGCACGGGCTACTTCAAGTTGAGGGGTATTTGGACATGTAGAATGATGTTGAATGCCTTTGTTTTGAAGAAATTCATTGAAAGCTTTATTAAGATATTCAGTCCCATTATCAGTTTTCAAAGCATTGATTTTTGTTTCAAATTGGGTCTCAACCATTTGTGAAAACAGTTTAAAGGTATTAAGCAGCTCAGATTTTTCATGCATAAGATAAATCCAACATAGCCTGGTGTGATCATCAATAAAAGTTACAAACTACCTTTTCCCAACTTGAGTTGTAATTGTTGAGGGACCCCACACATCATTGTGAATTAGATGAAAAAGTTTGGAAGCATAATAAGATTGTGAGGAATAAGGAGCACACTGACTTTTGTGCAAGAACACAACTTTCACATTTAAAAGAAGAACAATCAATATTTTTAAATAAATTTGGAAACAAATGCTCAAGGTATTGAAAACTTAGGTGTCCTAGTCTATTATGCCAAAGCATTATTTGGTCCCGCACAGGGGTAGAACTTATACTACTAAAATCTTGAGCTACTTTATTCTCGAATTCATCCTCAAAGTAGTAGAGTCCATCTATCATCGTAGCACTGCCAATCGTCTTCCTTGAAGTCCAATCCTAAAATACACAATGAGTGTCTAAGAACTTCACATGACAATTAGAATCTTTAAAAATTTTGCTCACAGATTGAAGGTTGCAGGAAAGTTTAGGTACATGGAGGACATTTTGTAGGTCAATGAGTTTGGATAAAGTAATCCTACTTTTTCCTGCAATTGGTGAGAAACTATCATCTGCAATTCTAATTTTTTCATTTCCAGGACACAAATAATAAGTTTTAAATAAGGAAGATAGACTAGTCGTATGGTCAGATGCACCTGAATCAATGATCCATGGTACACATATATTTGAGGTGCAATTAAGGGAACTAAAATTACTTGTTTGTGCCAACGAGCCACTAGGAGTATCAAACAATGAATTAGATTTCAGCAATCTTATGAGTTTTTCAATGTGGTCCTTGCTCAAAGAGGCCTTTTCAGCTTCATGAGCTGTGGGAGTTAGCCGAGGAGCCTTAGAATCAGATTTGTTTCCTTTTAAGTGTGCTGGTTTTCCATGAATCTTCCAACATGTTTCTCGAGTATGACGGGGCTTATTACAATGGTCACATCAAAGATTTGAAGAGTTCTTCTGGTTTGTGGAACTCCTATGGGCAGCAACTTCCACTACCAGAGCATTGGTCTCGGGAGGTGTTGTTTCTACCTTGGTTTTTCCCAATATCACATTCCTCCGTGTTTCTTCTCTCCTCACTTCAGCAAAGACCTCTCCAAGTGAGGGCAAGGTTGATCTCCCAATGACTTTTCTGCGAACCTCGTCCAATTCTTCATTGAGACCAGCAAAAAAAAGTGAAATATCCTCCCTTCCTCTGCTACTTGTTGATGGTGTTTGGTATCCTCGGTTGACTTCCATTGGTAGGTGTTGAAAAAATCAAGATCCTGCCATACCCGTTTTAGTGAGTGGAGGTGTTTGGTCACACTGTCTCCTCGTTGTCGAATCTCCCTTGCTTACAAGGTTAGTTCATAAACTTGGGACTTATTTCCCAAATCTGAGTACATTTTTGTGACATTATCCCATAGTTCTTTGGTTGTGGGATAGCACATAAAATTGCAGTTGATATTCTCTTCCATTGAGTTCACCAGCCATGTCATCACTATGGAGTTTTCAACATCCCACAGAGCATAGTGTGGGTCAGTGATAGGAGGTTAGAGTCTTTCACCAGTGAGGTATCCCAGCTTTCCCCTGCCATGGATGTACATTTGGATAGATTGAGACCACCTGAGATAATTTGCCCCATTGAGGCGAATAGTGGTGATCTGGACAGAGTGGGAGTCACCAAACAGCACCTTCTATTCAAACTTGAGAGACGTTGAAGATGTATTATGAGTACTCTCTTCATGCTACGGCTAAGTCGAGGGGTTTTCAGAGATATTGGTGGCTGAGGAACTGTCAGCCATAGCCGCAAGCAGAGGTGCACAGGCACAAGGAAAGTGCTTTGATGCCAAGTTGAATTTTGTGTAATATTATTTCTGATAATAAAATTGTACAGGATACTACTTCTTATAGAGGTATTCAGCTAACAATTTAATAAGAAGCTTGGGAGAACCACATCACAAAAGCTAGCTATTGTGATGGGAGAGCCCAAGGCCTTATAAACCTTGCAATTGGGTCCTAACATCCCATCATGCTCGCATGACCTCGGCGCTTGATCTTGTTGTTGTGACTAGCCCCTCTGACTAGTCCTGAGCGAACATTGCAGTGCCGGCGTCAATTGACTAGTCCCGCGCCGCTCGATTGCAGCTGAGAGACATGGTGGAAGGCTTTGATACCAATGTGATGTGCTTCTCCTAAGGTTCTTATCATAATCTAACTACAATTAAGAGGAATATCAGCCTAGAATCTAGAAATTAGGAAACAAATATCCGGAAATGGGAATCCTCCTAAAATAGGCTAAAATAAAAACAAAAACAACATAATTATATAATCAAACATATTTACAAAATATTTAGGGTATCAAATTGGGATTACTATCCCTTTTTGATTCCCTGACGACACTCTAGAACTAGAAGAGAGGAATGTAGCATGGAAGGAACGAGGTGTGAACAAGTTTCTGAGGGGGGGAAGCACTTCCAGGCTTAACCCAACTTCTAGGGTCCCTGGAATGCCTCGCCAAGGGGAAGGTGTAGCAGCGGCAGCTTGTGGTGAGAGAGGAGGAAGAACGGGACAGGGGAATATGGGTGGAAGGAATAGGACAGAACCAAGGAGGCTATTTTAGGAGGAGTGGCAAGAGAGACAAAGACGTGGGCTGTGTTTTAAGTGTGGAGAGCATTGGGACAGGGATCATGTTTGTCCCATGAGAAAAATGCAACTCTTTTTAGTGAAAGAAGAGGAGGAAGAGCAAGAGGGGGAAGAGGATACAGCTGTGGAGAATGTGGAAGTAAACATGGAGGAAGGGGAGGCAAGCATGAAAAATATGAAAATTTACATTAATGGTTTGGTGGGGCTTACCTCCAATAAATCTTTCAAGGTGAAAGTGGAGATCCAAGGAAGGGCTGTGGTGGTGCTAGTAGATAGTCGAGCTTCAGGAAATTTTTTGGCCACTAAAATAGCTAAAGAGTTAAAGTTGAAGGTGAAGAAAATTCCCACATTTACTATGGAGGTGGGAAATTGCCGAAGAAAAAAGGGTGAAGGAGTATGGTGTGGGGTGGAGTTAGTGGTGCAAGGAATTAGCATTAATCAGAATTTTTTTCTCATGGAAATGGGAGGGACTGAGGTGGTGTTAGGCATGGATTGGCTGTCTAGCCTTGGAAGGATTCAAGCAGATTTCAAGGAAATGGCCTTACAATGGAGAGAGGGAGGTGACATACGAGAAATAGTGGGTGATCCCTCACTATGCAAGGTGCGAGCTTCATGGAAAGGCACCTTGCAGGTGCTGAAAGAAGATGGAGAAGGGTATTTCATCACCCTGTGGCAGGAGGCACCAGTAGATAGAGATGAAGGGGAAATGCCCTGCAAGATTAAGAAGTTGATGCATGGATTTTCTGCAGTTTTTCAAGCTCTGAAAGGGTTACCTCCTAGAAGGGACTATGACCATGCCATTGTGTTGAAAGAAGGGGTTGCCATCCCCAACATTTGGCCATATAGGTATTCCTATTACCAAAAAACTGAAATAGAGGAAATAGTTAATGAGATGTTACAAGTGGGGATTATCCAACATAGTGTTAGCCCCTTTTGTAGTCCTGTTATCCTAGTTAAGAAGAAAGATGGAGGATGGAGGTTGTGTGTGGACTATAAGGCTCTAAACAAAGTCACTATTCCTGATAAATTCCCCATTCCAGTTATAGAAGAACTCCTAGATGAGCTTGGGGAAGCTAGGATTTTTACTAAGCTGGATCTTAAATCCGGGTATCATCAGATACGAATGAGAGAAGAAGATGTAGTTAAGACAGCTTTCAGGACACATGAAGGGCACTATGAGTTTTTAGTTATGCCTTTTGGCTTGACCAACTCCCCTTCCACCTTCCAAGCGTTGATGAAACGGATCCTCAAACCATTTTTGAGGAAATTTGTGCTCGTATTCTTTGATGACATCTTGATTTACAGTAAGAATATGGAGCAGCATGTAGAACACTTAAGAAGGGTGTTAGAAGTGCTCCAGCAGCACCAGCTGTATGTCAATGGCAAGAAATGCAGTTTCGGGCAGCGGGAATTGGAATATTTGGGGCACATTATATCAGGTTCTGGGGTGGCAGCAGACCCCAAGAAGGCAGAGGCAATGGTGGAATGGCTGGTACCCCAGGATCTCAAGAGTTTGAGGGGTTTCTTGGGACTCACGGGTTACTACAGGCGGTTTGTGCAAAATTATGGGAAGTAGGCTCAACCTTTGACTCAACTATAGAAGAAAGAGGGTTTCAAGTGGGGGAGTGAAGCTCAATCCACTTTTGAGAAGCTAAAAGGAGCTGTGGTCAGTTTTCCCATGTTGGCAATTCCGTGTTTTGACAAGGCTTTTATGATTGAGTCTGATGCTTCCGGAAAGGGAGTGGGGGCTGTTTTGATGTAAGAAGGGCGACCTATAGCCTACATGAGCAAGGCTTTATCCGAAAAGGCTCAGATGAAGTCAGTTTATGAGAGGGAATTAACGGCCATTGTGTTAGCAATCCAAAAATGGAGGCATTACTTATTGGGAAGACACTTTGAGGTGCACATGGGTTAAAAAAGTCTGACATTTCTGTTAGAGCAGAGGCTATTGGGAGAGGAACAGCAGAAATGGGTGTCTAAGTTGATGGGGTTTGACTTTGAAGTGAAGTACAAGCCAGGGCAGCATAATACAGCAGCAAATGCCTTATCCAGGAGGCTACATGTGACTGCTGTCTCCACTGTCCAGTTTTTTTTTGAGTGGGATGGCATTGAAGATGAGCTTTTAGCTGATGAGAAGCTTAAGAAAGTGATGCAGGAATCGTTGGTTCAGCCTGATAAACACCCCGAGTTTAAACTAAAACAAGGGAAGTTATGGTATAAAGGCAGGTTAGTGTTGTCAAAAGAATCAGCCCGGATTCCTAGGGTGTTGAAGGAGTTTCATGACTCAGTAGCTGGAGGACATTCTGGGTTTTTCAGAATCTACAAGAGGATTTCATCTATTTTTTTTTGGGGAGGAATGAAGAAAGACATCTAGAAATAAGTTCGAGAAAGTGAATTATGTCAAAGAAGCAAATATGAGACACTTTCCCCAGCTGGTTTGCTGCAACCACTTCCAATACCTACCTCAACTTGGACAGATTTGTCCATGGATTTCTTGGGGGGGCTACCATGAGTCAAGGGCTTAGACACCATCTTGGTTATAATTGATAGATTGACCAAATATGGCCCTTTCTTTGCTCTTTCTCACCCTTAGCCAAGGAAGTAGTAGAATTATTTGTAAGGGAGGTAGTTAAGTTACATGGTTTCCCACAAATCATTGTATCCGATCGGTATAAATTATTCATGAGTAATTTCTGGACTGAACTCTTTAAGGCTGCTGGCACTAAATTGAGGTACTCAACAGCTTACCACCCTTAATCGGATGGACAGTCCGAGGTGGTCAATCGCTGTTTGGGCACTTATCTCATATGCTTTGCGGGGATGAAGCCTAAGAGTTGGCCCCAGTGGCTGAGTTGGGCTGAATATTGGTACAATACCAATTACCATGAAGCCACCAAGACTACTCTATTTAAATCCCTTTACGGAAGGGATCCACGCACCCTGTTAAGGGGAGATTCAGGCCCTTCAAATTTGGAAGACATCAACCAGCTAATGCAAGATAGGGACAGAATGTTAGATGAGCGCAAGGAACATTTGGCGAAGGCTCAAAACCGAATGAAGGTGCAGGCTGATAAACATAGGAGAGAATTGGAGCTAGTGGTGGGGGAACAAGGTGCAGCCCTACAAACTGAAGTCCCTTGCTAAGAGGCAGAACCAGAAACTTAGCCCCAGGTATTATGGCCCTTACAAAGTACTAGAAAAGATGGGAGCAGCAGCATATAAGCTGAAACTACCTCAAGGAACCAATGTGCATCCAATGTTCCATGTTTCATTGCTTAAGAGACATGTAACCCCACAAGCTGTCAGTCAACCACTTCCCCTTTCAATCACTGAAGACTGGGAGCTACAGGTTCAGCCCGAGGCAATCAAGGCTATCAGGATTAATGGAGCTGGTCAAGAAGAAGTCTTGGTGAAGTGGGCTAACTTACCAGAATTTGAAAATTCTTGGGAATTGAAGAGTGACCTGCAGAAGGAGTTTCCTGACTTCCACCTTGAGGACAAGGTGGATCTTCAAGGATGGGGTATTGTTACGGACCCCAGGTTTGGTAGATTTTATTCTAGGAAGAAGAATAGAGGCCATGGGCCCTCTTTAGGCCCACTAGGAGGATAAGAACAAAATTTTATTTTGTTATGCTGAGCTGTTAGGAGAGAGAGAGAGAGAGAGAGAGAGAGAGGATGAGGGCAGCAGTGGGTATGTTGGCTGTAGGGTAGTGATATATTCCAATTTAGAGGATAGAGGATTCATTTAGATATTTTGAGAGAGAAATTTGAGAGGCAGAAGGACTCCTCTATGCCCAGGACTTCTACCTTATTTTCTTGTATTTCTTCTTGTTCTTATTTGAATTCCATCAAGCTTTGAACCAGTTTTTCACACTGAAATCCTGGTCTCAGACATATTCAGCATTTCTACTCTTCTTTTCTGTTTTATTTGATACCAGTTTTAACATAATTAGTTGTAAGGATGTTGCAAGCTGGGATTCTTTGCTCTGTTAATTCTTATGTCCTGGTAACCTAAGCAACTTGAGTGGGTAGGTTGGAACTCCAGAAAATGGCTGTAGTGTTGGTGGTTTGAAACTTTCACTGGTTTCAACTTGCGATTCTATGGATGGTGCTGTACCACTCTATGAAATAAAATGTAGCATAGAAAAGTGGTGGTGGAGCTCCACTGTCAGAGAGATGATAGAGGGTGATTATTACCACTATATAAGTTATACCAGAGAGCGTGGGATAGCGTAAATGTTCAACAACAGAAGAAACATTACTATAGTATGAAGAAATACGAAAGAGGAGGTGGATGAGATATACTCCTTAGCAAAGACGGAAAGAAATAACCCTGAAGCTTTGCTGCTGTCCGGTTTCTTTGAATATCTGTCAGGGATGCTCCCCTAAAGAGAGGGCATGCAATTGATCCTGTCCAAAGAACAGTTAGGTGATTAAAATAATAGAACTGGGAACTGATAGAATTACAGTTATAATAGTCATATTGTTCATTGACAACATTATAGTATGCTCGTGCTATGTTATTCTACTTGTCTGACCCATGAATTAGGACCTTCGATCTATGTCTTATCTGAAAAATCCAATATGGTCTTGGGTTGTAGACACATCACATAAGTTGCTTACGTACTGTTTCTAGCATAATTTTTTCATTTCATGGTTCCTTAAGGGTGTGTTCACAAGTTCTAAAGGAAAGGAAAGGAAAGGGAAGACATCAAATGGGAAGGAAGGGTAAGGGAACGAAGGGGTTTATAATTTTACCTTTTAGTAAAATAATTGAGTAAATTAATATGTTTTCTAATGATATTAATTTTAAAAAATTTTAGAAAACATTATATATTTTGTAAATTTAAAAATATTTCCTGTCTAAAAATATCTTTCCACGGGGCAAGAAATTTCGATGGAAGTTGATGAAAAATTAGGAGGGAAATATAATTTTTATGAAAAGTTGAAATAAAATTAGAGTGGATTGGTAAAATTGGTATTTTAATATTTTAATAGGGATAGAATAGTAAATTAAATTTAAATCTCTACAGAACTTCCCAATTTGTGGAATCATAAAATGAGGGTTTTGGAGGGTTTTGAGGGATTAGTTAGAACCCCCAAGTGCCTTTCCCTCCCAAAAATAAAACTCGTGAACAAGGTACAATTCTTATAAACCTTTCCCTTTGCTCTCTTTCCTTTCTAAACTAAACTCACAAACATACCCTAACCCCTTGTTTGTTTCATCATAGATAAGAAGAAAGAAATTGGGAGGAGAGAAAATGGATGGAAAAGGGAGTTTTCTCCCATTTGGAATGCATAGAAAACAGGAGAGAAAATAAAAAGTTAATGTGGGTCCCATAAAAAATCTTTTCTCGCCAGATGTGCAATGAAAATTGAAATGAGAAGCTTAATAAATCAATTTACCAACATTACCCTTTCGTCTTTTTATCACCTTGATTGAGAACCCACTAACAGTCACGTAATTTGCTCTCATGCACAAGCAAATTAGGCTTACAGCTGAATGGAGAGGGCCAAGACAAATGGGTTCTCTTTTCGTACACATAAGGCAATGGGATTGGAATGGGGTGATTATTGATGGAAATGAAATTTTTATTTTAAATTTTATAATAAAAAATTTGCAAACATTTTTTTAATTTAATTTTTATCATTAACTAAATTTTATAATTAAATATCAATGAATTATTTGTAATTAATATTTATCATTATAAAATTATTTATTTATGTAATTGATTTATAAAAGCTATTTAGAATTTAAATAAAATAACATATTTATATTTTTTTTTATAACAATAAGGATATGTATGTCATTTTACATACTTTTCATTTTCTTTCCTCTCATTTTCTTTCCTATTTTCTTTTGATCCAAACAATAGGAGAGAAAACATACCTTTCTCCTCATTATCTTTTCTCTTCATTATCTTTTTTTCCTTTTATTTTCTCTTCATATCCAAACAAACCATAAAAGTTTTTGCTTCAAGCCCCATTGCCAAAGTAGGCTTGTCGATGGAGGATCTTGCATCCATTGGCTATCTTGGGCAACATTTAAAGTATACCTCATAAACGTCTGAAATCTGGTTACCACGCCTCTTTTTTTTTTCTTTTTTTTTTTTTTTTTTAAATTTTAGCTTTTTGTCAAACAGTACTCTTTTTAGAGTATTAATAGATGAGAGAGATACCTATTACCCCTATTACCTTGTAGAGTTTTGAAACTGCTTATATTCAGCTGTATCATGATAAGTATTTTCCTGTGCTGTCTCCATCTGGTCCTTTGGTATTCTTTATTCAGTTATACAATTAGAAATTAGGATATTGCTGCTCTCAGAGTTTTACCAACATTGCTAGTTCCAATCTTGAATTCAGTACAATGATCATTGTGTGTTGGCTGCTAACCTGCCAGCATATGACTTTGCCTTTGGCTAGTCAGCTACCAGCTGGTTTATATATTACGGATGTTTTAGTCCCTTTGGCATGTATGTATATTTAATCTGTGCAGTAGGAGTGAGACGAAACTAATGAACCGTATCTCATTTCTTGTGATTACATTTCTGCATCCCGACATACATCATATAGTAATTTAGTACATTCACTGTTTCATTCAATGAGCTCTGCCTTTATCTCGTGAGACACTTAAGTCAGTTGGTATCCTAAAATAGTAGATGATATGCACCTGCTTGTTTTTACTATTACTACTGCTGCTGCTTGTTATTTTATATAATCCTTTCATTTTATCCTTTTCCTGTTTGTTTAATTGTTGTACAACAACAACTGGCAAGCCTTATCTTATTAGGGGAGGTTGATTACACGGATCAGTTGGTGCCATTGGGCTGATGGGGTCTATCGAAAACCAAAAATTTTAGTAAAACTGTGTTCAATTCTGATCAAAGAAATTCTGCTGCTATATAGGAGATGGAAAGATCTGGATGTCGGGAGTTTAATCTGAAGAATTTGGCTGAATCACTAAAATCACTAGGTATGATAAGTGACTTAGACTTTTGGAAGCTTGATCTCTCTGCACATGCTTGACATACGTTATTCTTATCCTGTTGTTGGTGAGAATTGAATTAGGCAATACGTTTTTTAATCAAACGAGAAAATATAACACACTTCTAATGTTTGTATAACAATTCTCTGCCGGAGATACTTTATATTGCACTGGGATTGGTGTGATTTAATTGATTTGAATTTGGATCTGTGCAGCTGAACTTTGCATGATGATTTAATCCTTGAAATTGTGTTTTCACTCAGGTAACAAGGCAATGCAATCCAGGCAATACCATGATGCGATTGAGTTGTATAACTGTGCGATTGCGGTACATGAAAAAAGTGCTGTTTATTACTGCAACAGGTATTCCACTTGTTTATATTGTTCCTCAAATATATTGCTAATTATATTTGGTAAATCACCGTATGTGTAGTTATGATCTGCAATGTTAACTTACCAGTCTTCTCAAAGAAATGTCTCTGCGTCTTATTTTCACTAGAGGTAATATGCTTTCATGAAATATTAGTTTAGGTAGGCTTGACATAGGTTTGAAGGTAATGTCAGAGTTCTACCTCCATTTTTCTTTTTTTGGATTTAAAGGCATTGTTTAAAGTAATGCTAGGCATTTATGGGATAGCAAATTATTTTAAAAAGTAAGCTTGCTATGTTGTTACGCCCTTGGATAATTGCTTGAAACAAGCTCTGGAATGTTATGAAGGTCTACATTTTATTGTGGACTGTAAAGAAGAACTAAGGAGACCTGCCGTAGCTTTTGTGAGAGAGATTATGTCAAGTAGTTCATCGAAACTCAAGTTCTAATAAGCCAGTTGATTTTGGCCAATGTCCTCTAGGTTCAATGTATTTATGTGTCTCTCTTGTGTGTCAATTGTTATCCTTCTTTATGTGGTTGAGATTTCAGAAAACATTTCATATTTTCAGTACAGTTGTTTGGTTCAGAATACCTTAGGCACCATTTTAACTGATGAAGCTGCATTTTGTTCGTTATTTTGATGCATATCAGGGCAGCTGCTTACACACAGATTAATAAATATACTGAAGCAATCGAAGATAGTCTTAGATCTATTGAGATTGATCCGAACTATAGCAAGGCATACAGTCGTCTGGGTTTAGCATACTATGCACAAGGAAACTACAGAGATGCTATTGATAAAGGGTTTAAAAAAGGTTGGTAAAGTACTCATCCACTTTTATTTATTCTTATAATCTGTTTTGTATTTACTGGGACTTCTCTGGTGAATATTGGCCTTTTTTGTTACCTCCTGTTACAAACCATGGTGAAATGGTTGAGATCCATCACCTCATCAATGCAACGTTGATAAAAACTCGAAGAGTTTTTCTCAAAGTTCTTAATGGATGAGCTTCATTTTGCTGTTCGGATTTCTAACATCTGCAGTCACATGTTGTAAACATAATAGTCAAATGAAATGATTTTGCTGAAATGCATCTTGTATTCATCAGAATTATTGTTAGAAAATTATTCCGTGTACGTATGTTAAACCATTATTAATTTATCATATCATGATAATTATTGATTCCAAGCTCGTTGGAATTAGGAGATGCTAAATCTAGTGAATCTACAAAGAATTCAAGTTTTTAGCCTTAACATGATGTTGTGTCTCTGCAGCCTTGCAGTTGGATCCAAATAATGAAACTGTTAAAGAAAATATACGGGTTTGTTCTGTTATTCCTTTTTCCTTTTGCTTCTCTTATTACTTCTTCTATGTTGTCATAATGCTTTTTTTAACCACAGGTGTCTGAGCAAAAATTGATAGAAGAGCAACATCATGCAGATCACAATCAGGTACTATTATTATCATCATTTCTTTTTAATAATGTTCAGTTATTTTTCATATTTTAGTCACTTGAAAGGAGGTATAGTAAAAAACTAAATATTATTCACTGATGAAACTGATGTACAATTTACAATATATTGAAATCTAATAAATATTGGCTAATAATTTCTTGCCTAAATTAGAGCAAAACTACCGGTAACAGATGTATCCTAATAAATGCCAATTAAAAAAAAAAAAAAGTCTGTAGAGAATCAATCGATTGCAATCTACAATATTCCATATGGCATCCCAACAGATTCACTACATTTAGCATCTACAATACTTTAGTCAATTGAGGGAAAGTTACCTAGTATATGAGGACTAGTACCTTCAGTACATATCATAGGTTCAGATGCCTGAGGTTGTTGTTGGGCCAGTTCTGGATTTTTTCTCCTTTGATACACCGATATTGGCGTGTTGGATTTTCCCTTAGGTGGGATACGTGAAGATGCTAATTCCTGTGTAGACTCATGTAATGGAGGACGAGGAAGCCCCAGAGTTGGTATAAGGAAAGGATTTGTTCTCATGAAAGGTGACATCCGCAGGAACAAAAGTAATGGTGAGTAAAGGGATGAAAAGCATTTGTATCCCTTCTTGTTGGTAGCATAACCCAGGAAAATAAATTTGGTGGTATGAGGATCAAGTTTGCTGCGAAGTTGATGATGAACATGAATTAAGGCCACAGAATCAGAAACTTGAGCATGAAGACTCTGGATGACAGGGACAGGAATGTAAGATTTCATAAGTTGGATAGAACTTATATTATCAAAAACCCGAGATGGTAACCAATTGATCGAATAAGCAGCAGTTAAAATGGCTTCCCCTCAGTAAAAGCAAGGAAAAAACATTTGGAAAAAGCTCTAGTGACCTCAATGATGATTTTCCTTTCCGCAACAACATATTGTTGAGTATCAGCACATATGAGTTCATGAACAATACCATGTTATTTAGTAGAGTTAGAGAAATTGTCATTGACATACTACCTACCATTATTCGTTTAATATATTTTCCAAGTTGTGTCTGCACCATATTTAGAAAAAAGAACACCGAACAAACAATTGAAACACCAATGATTTATCTTTCATTAAGAAGACCCATGTCACTTGATTACAATCATCAATAAAATAAACTAGGCATTTTGCACCAGAAATATTAGAAATGGATGCAGCTTCCCAAACTCCTGCAAAAACGAAGAAGGAAACATAAGTAAACTAATGGGAGGATGTCCAAGATGTCTGTGTTGAAGTCAAATTTGAGAAGTAAAAGACTCAGAATTGGATTGATGACAGGAAAGTAGCAACTTCTTGCTAGGCCCACATTCATCTCGCATATTAAGGAAATAGTATAACCCTTTCTGTTCCTTAGCAACTCCAATTTTCCTCCCCATGTCAAGATCCCAACCAATCTGTCCTAGTTCAAAGTAATTTGTCATTTAATGCTCAACACAATCTTTGGTATCGCATTGGATCATAGTTTTGGTATAGTTCTAATTTTTGTATTATATATATATTGAATGGTTCAGGAATATGTATCATACCATAATCCTGATTAACGGGACTTCCCTTTTTAATTCCAAAGGAATGTGTTTACTGAACAAATTGTTGGAAAGCATTTATGAATAACCGTAAACCGTAAACCCTAAACTCGTATTTACTTTCACCTGGTTATCCATTTCTTCATGCATCATGTTCAGTTCCCTTCTGTATGAATTTATTGTAGTTGCTGCTTCTCACATTAAACAGAAAAATGCAATATGAGAATGCAGTTCAGCTTATTAGATCACTTCAATGTGCTTCTTTAGCGTTTGAATTCACATTGATGATGGTATATCTCACTTGCATGTGGTTTTGCTTGATGCCAAGTTGATGGCATGTTAATTATCTCCATATTCCTGTAATTTATTTCAGTATAGCATCTTCATCTATTATAAGCATCAGTGATTTTTTTTTTTTTTTTTTTTTTTTGGGCTCCATATTTTCTGTCAATAATACTGTAGTTATAGCATTTTGATGGTAGTTTGCTCAACTTTTTATTGTTCTAAAGAATTCAAGATCATCTCGAGAATTCCCAAGCCAGTCTGCAAGAGGATCAGGAAGCCATGCAGTGCCACCTCCCTTTACCTCAATGCCATTTAACCCCAGTGATCTTGCGGGCATGTTTATGGACATGGCCGCAAATGCTACAAATGCATTTCACGAGTCGCATGCTGAGGAAGGCCCAGAAGATACCAATAACAGTGGAGCTGATGAACCTGAAATAAGAATTGGGGGCAATGTTAGTTTTAACTTTGAACAAATGCCTGAGGATCTAACAGGGGCCTTTAGATCTATGATGGAAATGTTATCTGGGAATGCACCCCATGGGCAACCACAAGATCAAACGAATGGAAGAACAGCACCAAACTAAACTATTTTAGCATTTTGAGGCTGCAAAGACACTCAAAAATTTGTACAAAAAATAATTAGATATATATTTTTTGAACACATTGCAAAATTAATTGGCAAGGTCCTCTTCGTTTTAACATTGTAGAGAGCTTTGGGGCAATACCGTTTTGCCCTTGCGGTGGCAAAACGACATTAGATGTAGCCGTGTAGCGTTTCACTCAACATATTGGTACGTTTACAGGTTAACAAATCTTGTGGATTAAAGCGTGAAATTTACTGGATGGCGTTTTTGTAAGTTTAGATCTATTAATTGCTTGCAAAATTTTGTTGTGTATGCTTTGAAGCAATTTCCTTGTTTGTCTCATTAGTCTACAAGTTGACTGCGTGGCGAGTAGTATTTGGAGAAGAACGAGCCTCTGGTTTGGGTTTATATAGTACTTACAGTTTTAGTTCCTCCCCCGGCCCCCTTTGTCCCACCACTTTGTTGAAGTTATTAGAGAAACTTGTACATGTGACGTAGTTGTGATTTTGATGTTGTAGCCGTAAGATAATATGTTTCATGTGGATTAATAAATAAATAATGAAATAAAATAAAATCTTACTTTTAATGGATGGGAAGTTATTGCTGAGTATCAGGAGGTTTAACATGTCACAAGAAAAGTATCAGAAAGTATCATATTAAGAAACGGGTCCTTTTCCTGGCAATTAAGTCTGTTCTCATATTATGAAAAAATCAATCACGCTTGGGTAAAGATTAGAAATGGATTATAATAAAAAATTAATAACTTTAAGGTGAAAAATAACTTAAAAGTAATTTTTAAAATTTTTTTATTATAAGTAGAAGTTGATTATTTTATAATCATAATTTTTGCCAAGTTAATCGTAAATATCAAGTAGTATTGATTATAGACAAATTATTTCATATATTTTTTAATAATTTATCATTCCAAATCAATTTTTTTTTATATAATATGAATAAAATGTACTACTTTAAAATTACTTATCAGTTAGTGTATTTATACATAAATTGAATTATATATAATCAATTATATAAAAAATTATTATATTTATAATTAATTATTACAATAATTTTAATCTCTCAACTTTTCTTAAGTTGCACCAAGTTTGTGGATGATTTCTACTCTTCATCCACTGCATTTACTGTCTTGATTATGGATGAAGGTGTGTTCTTCGACTTCATTTATTGCTTTATATATATATATATATATATATAGAGAGAGAGAGAGAGAGAGAGAGATATAAAATATATTTTTTAATTCCAACAATTATAAATAATTTTGATTTTAATCCCTCTATTTTTTTTTAAAAAAAATAGCTAACATCTTTTTCTACTATAGTTTTCCTTTAACCCCACTCTCTCCCCCTTCCCCTTCCTTCCTCATTTCCTTCCCCTAGCCAATCACCTTTCCCACTCCAACCCCTGCCACATTTCCCTACCCAATTCCCCCCTCTTCATAAAGAGATCACAAGCACAACACCACGACCACATCTTTTGGCTAGCCATCGTTGACAATATTGCCATCTAAGCCTTATTCCTTTAGCCATTGTTTGTCGTCCAACTAGGCCTTCAATTGCCACTATCCAATTAAAAATTGCATCACTTTTGTAAATCGTTCCTCCATTATGTGGTCTCTACTCTTTGCCGACCCTGTAACTGTCACTTAGCCACCAAGTGCCCCTTGCACAAGCTTAGCTATGAGCCATTATATTGTCACACCATGCCTCCATTGCTGCAAAATCACGAGCTCGCCATCACCTCTCCACTGCCGCGATGCTAGCTTTGTCTTTTCTATCGCCTATCATGCTTTTCCCTTTTCAGCTTGATATCCTATTCCCCTCTTGCATTGTTGTGCCCTAGGGCTGTGTCATTTTTTTTTTTTTTTGGGTTGTATGAGGCTATGCTTGGGTAATCAATGGGGGATGAAATGGAATGGCAAAGAGGAGAGTGGAGTGGGATGGAGTAAAGATGTCCCTCCATTGTTTGGAAAATATAATGGAAAGGAATGGAATCAAAAGAATTATAATATATTTTTTTTCTATCTTATCATTGTATTGCAATTTAATAATTCTGATATTAAAAAGAAGGCTATAATTATGTACTCTCCTCGGACACAAACCAATTTTCTTATGTATTCTCCCTAGACCGTCAATTATCATTCCACATCGGTGCTTTCCTTGCTCTTCTCAACAGAAGGAGAAATCTAACAGTCACATTTTGCATAACTTCCATTGTGACTGGCACTCCAAATATGATATATGTTACCACTATATATTTGCATTGCTTGGCTACAATATGCTAATGTTTCGTGTAAAAGATCAAGACATTACACATTCAGGTTAATGAACGACTTGCTAGTACTTTACTCTTCTATATGAAGCTTAAGCTATATATATATATATATAGATAAGGTACAATATTTGAGCAGCCATGATTTTCAAAATGCAGAGCAATAAACTGCATATTCGACTATGAAGTCTTCATCGGACATCTATAATAATTAAAAAAAAGGAGGACTACATAAATGTCACATATGTGACAGTAACTATTCCATACAAGCTATTGAGAATGAAGAAATATAACAAATAATCCCATGTTCTACATGTGTACGATTCCATACAAGCTAGTGAGCATCAACCCTTAAAAAAAATCAAGAAATTAAATATATTTTAATATAACAAATATTCACAATATTCTCTTAGAATTGGGAATATTGACTTTCTAAAAGTTGTAGACTCAAGAAATATAACAAACATATCAAATCAATTGACTTGACTCCAAGTTCTATGAAATGATACTATGCATATATGTAAAGGTAAAGCCTCGTTAACATCCTTCATATTTTACAGCAATTTTAACTCATTCCCAAAAGAGTTTTTTGTTATATTTATGTCTCTAACATTTTTAAAACGTCTTAATCTTACCCTTTTGGCATTCAAATTATAAATAGAAAAAATTGATATGAAGGTCAGGTTATAATATTAGTGACAATGTGTTTATTACTTATTTGAATAGGATGATATTGTTTACCATTATTTTCCCCCATATTTTTCTATAATGAAAGCTTTTCTTTTTAATTTAAATCTCTTTAATACTGAATTAATCTTTCTTCTACTAAAATTCATACCTGAAGTTTTTTCTTGAAGAATTGAAGGCAAACAATCTCTATTGGTGGTATTTGGATCAACTTTTTTTCATTTATAACAACAATCTCTATTGGTGGTGTTTGGATCAACTTTTTTTCATTTACAACTTGGATGTTATTTATTGAAAGAGCAAGATTGAAACATTTGTGAAACTTAAGAATGTAAATAGAATCCAAAAAAACAAAAAACAAAAAAACTTTAGGGATAAAATTGAAATCTTCGCTAAATATAAGGGGCATAAATGAGGCTTTATCCCTATGTGCAATGATAAGGCACATTAATAGAAGGGACGCTATAAATTTGTAGCAACAAAATGAATTATAAGAAAGATCCACATGAAATGTTCCCACTATAATTATCGAGATCCACATGAATTAGAATTCTGCTTATTACTAAGATAAGGTTAAATAAATATCGATAAACTAATGACAGTTTGCTTATAAGTAATGATAAGGCACATGTTGGGATTTAGAGAGGAGAGGAAAACAAAGCAAGCCTTAGCAAAAGACAAATAATAAGTTTGTTTGATATAAATTTGATCAAATGATGCTGATGATGAAAGAGCTTGCTGAGACAAGCAGGAGAACTGTGAAAACACTACTAGAAAATTAGTTGATTGCGACTAATTTTTAGTTCGCAAATGATTTAGTTTGTTGCATATAAGCAAGTTGCAAATGTGTTTGCAACCAATTCAGGGCAACCATGTACTATGCCTGATTTGGTCATTTGTTGAATATTTTGCGATAAAAAAATAAGTCGCAAATTTTGATATTTGCGACTGATTTTTTGATCACAAATGTAGAATTCGATATGCCTACTATCATATGTTTTTGGTCGCAAACAATAATTGGTCGCAAAATCGATCACAAAGTAAAAAAAAAAAAAAAAGAATCAGCAAAATCTTATAATATCCAAATATAATACAGCTGAATTCAACAACAATCCGGAAAACAACATCCAATAGTCCATAATGCATCTTCTTGTCTAAATAATATTCAACAAGAATAAGTTATCAAACATATACAATATAGTCAGTGTAACACCCTAATAAACCCATACTACGCTTAAGTTGTATTACGGCATTTTATTAATTGTTACTTATGCTCATGGAAAGCTAAACTTCATTTATAAATTAAGACATGCGGAATATACGGTAAATTTTTTTTTTTTTGAAATATGCCATCATTTTACAGCATTTTGGAAAGTAAAGCCTTGAGCAAGAAGATAGATAGAGGAAGAGCTTGTCGCATAAAATACATATCCCAATATCATAAAATAAGAGAAAGGTAAATAAATAGTAATTCACAAATATATTGCATTACATAGCTAATCATTACATCCATATGGGTTCATAATATATATATATACATACATATATATTAGCATTATATCCAAGAAGGCTCATGGTCGTGATATGATCCAAATACTATATACTAAATACAAACAAGCTCATCACAAAAAGGAATATACGAAGGTGCAGATCGACGGTCGTTATAAGTCCCAAAAAGCTTCATCTAGCATTCCCGATCATACGTCCACTCATAGTGCGGTGGCTCCAGGCTCCACTCCATTGGATGTGTCATCGGAATCTAGTGACGATGCAGAAAATAACTAGAGTGAGAAATGAGATTTCTTAGTAAGACTCAAACCTGACACAGAAGTGTCATCGTCATCATCTCAGTCACTTCAGTTTTATAATGAAAACAGTGAGCATGCATAAAGTCTAATTCTTAGATTTTCGAAAATATAGCTATCCGAAGCGGATTCAATTTTTAACATACTTTTTTATCATTTATATCATAACAAGCACAGGAACAAATATAATTACATAAAATATGCATGGTTATAGTATAAACTTCTCTTAACTCCTTCCTTTCAAGAGTTTAGACCAAAGTCCTTTTTCCTTTCTTAACTTGATTTATCTTAAGTCTTTTTCTTTTCATCCACTAAACATAAGTGGTAATGAGCTCATACCATGGATGTCACCACCATAAATTTTCGGTACTTACACTAACTGGGTCGACGCCATGCCTCATGTGAGTCGTGGGTGAGAGGAGCTTATTTTGGGTCACCTTCGCTTTTGAAGGATCACATCCTTAGTTCATTTTCTTCTTATTGAGGCTTATGATGCAAAATTATTCTAATTCTTTTCTATATCTGGGCGTTACGTATCATCATCCCCAAATGTGATTCCTTTATCGCATATCATTAAGCATCATATCTCAAAATATCATATTCATATCATCATCATTCATTATCATATCATCATCATATCATTATCATCCTTATCATCATCATACAATTGTCATCATATTAACATGTAGAAGCATATATATTACACAAAGTCTTATGAGCTTAGCTTAATAAATTTGGTGCAAGCTTTTAATTGAGATTGCCTTTTGCATAAATCCTTTTATTAGGCATAGGGCCAATTTCATCTATTATCCTTTTTGAAACTTTTAAGTTGAATTATGAAGTTTTCCCATATCTTAAATTGAGGGTCTTAATGTCTTTACGCTTATTTCTCATTAACATTTAAATTGAACCATAACCAGTTTTATTTTTACAATAGGGCAGTAACTTCAAAAATTCGCCATAATTTCACTATTTATTCTTTTACTTTGAATTTTGGTATGATTATATTTCTCTGAGTCTATTTTTAAACGAAACTCCACTTAAAAATTCATTTTGTAACTTGAAATATGCATATTTATTCTGACTACTTAGCTTTTAAGTTTATTTTTGATACAATAATTTTTAAACTTTACTGGGAGTTCCTCCCAAGGAATCTGACAAAACTGTTTTATGGGGATGTTCCTCTATGTCTTAGCTTTCTAACAAACTTGATCCCACTCAAAAATGTTTTGTATAACTCGAGTTATACATGTTTTAGTACCGACTACCTAGACAGAAACACATATGGAGACAGCCCACGTCAAAAATTCATATCTCCAATGTTTCAAAGCCAAAGTTCACGTATTTTATATTTATGAAAAGTTCTTTGAGTCTACTTTTACAGAAAAATTAGTTTCATTATATTTTAAGTTTTATAGAGCAAGTTATCTAGTACGCATTACAGACTGCCAAAATTCCAGCTTAACTAGTTTTTGTGTTTTCCATTTCTAACTTGTGGAGATGTTGCTATCCCACTTCAAACCACTATTTTTATGTTTTATCTCATCATCATGTTTAAGGTTTTAATCACCAAATCAGTATTTTAGAACAAAAACAAAATAAGATAAATAAAAACCATCATATCACATAATCTCAAGACAATATTTTCAACAAGGCAAGAAAAGCTCATAGAACAAGATGTGGTCATGAGACTTTGAAACAAGTCCTAAAACCACCTAGCTATGAAGAGCTTAGGGATTCTAGTGCTTGAAAAGTACATAAAAAGGAAGGGTTGGAGTCACTACTAGAGAGAACTTCTTGAAGAATTTGGAGTGTGGAGAAGGTTGGAGAGAGCCTCCCTCCTTGAAAGCTTGGAAATGGAACTTGTGTGTGGGTTGTCTTATTTCTCCAAAGACCAAAAATGGTGGTCCTCGAAGGGTTTGCGAGGGTGGTGATGGAAATAAGGTAGAAAGTAGTAAGAAAATTGGAAGAAGAACAAAAGAGATTTGGAAGAACAAGAGAGTGGAGATGAGATTTGGAGAGAGGAGAGAGCTTTGTGTCTTGAGAGAGGAAATGAAAAATGAAATGAGGGGGGAGAGAGGGGGCTGATGGCGCAAAATTGAGGGGGAAAATGATGTGATTTTGCTTCTTCCAACAAGCAAGAGAGTAGGGGGAATCCTTGGAGTAAAAGAGAAAGTTGTGTTTCCTTTGAGTCGTGGCACTTGAATAAAGACCACCCTTAATTAAATCTAATTTCAATTAAAATAACCACCTTTAATAACAACAAACTCTCTTAAACAACCAATAACATAAAAATTAATTTCAAATACCTCAGCCAATTTAGGAATACAAACATCCAAATAATATAATTTAAAGAACTAAATAAAACCAACAAACTAACAATCTAACAACAATCAAACCCCCATTATTAAAAAAAATAGATTTAAAAATTTCATAAAAAAAGAAAAGAAACAACATACTCTTATACTCAACTAACAATATAATTAAACCTAATTTCAATTAAAATAACCACCCTTAATAACAACAAACTTTCTTAAACAACCAATAACATCAAAAATTAATCTCAAATACTTCAACCAATTTAAGAATACAAGCATCCAAATAATGTAATTTAAAGAACTAAACAAAATCAACAAACTAACAATCTAACAACAACCAAACCCCATTATTAAAAAAAAAATAGATTTAAAAATTTCATAAAAAAAGAAAAGAAACAACATACTCTCATACTCAACTAACAATATAATTAAACCCAATTTCAATTATAACAACCACCCTTAACAACAATAAACTCTCTTAAACAACTAATAATATCACAAATCAATTCCAAATACGTCAACTAATTTAAGAACACAAACATAAAAAAAAAAAAACAAACAAACAAACAAAGGAAAGGAGAGAACCAAGATGGTGGAGACAATAGTGGCATTGGCAATAGCAACGATGACGACGCAGCAGCGACGGCAACTTGGAGGTAAGGGAGGGTTGGGGGTAGGGGACAAAAAGAGTTGCAGAGAAGAAAAAGAGTTACAAAATGAGTTCTAATTTGGAAAATTTTGAGTTTAAGTGTTTGAATTTGTTACTAATTTTTTTGTCACAAAATGGTTTCTATTTTACGAAATTAAGTTTAAGTATTTGAATTTACGACTGATTTTTGGTTTCAAATTTGCGACTAATTTTGCAATCGATTTTACCATAATGTATATTTGCCTTACATTTAAATATTTACAACCAATTTTATAGTAAACATAATTGCTCTACATTTAGAAATTGATCACAAAATCTTTAAATTTGCGATTGATTTCCTTAAGCATATTATTTCCTTAGTATTGCACAAATCGGTCACAAATTTGCGACCGATTTTGCGATCGATTTTCCTATTACATATAATTATTTTACATTTAATAATTGATCGCAAAATTAGTTGCAAAAACTTCAAGTTTGTGACCATATTTTTTTCAAATGCAATTTTGTTGACCTCATTAGTGACTAAAAATTGATCTCAAATTTGAAATTTATAACTGATTTTGCAGCTGAATTTTTTTAGGGCATTTTTTCGTTGCTTTAGAAACCCGGTCGCAAATCTATTTTGCAACTAATTTTTTTATTTGACCGATTGCCAATAATTACTCAAATCAGTTGCAAAATCGATCGTAAAAATATAGTTTCTAGTAGTGAAAAGGCATAAACTTGAGAGTGGGAGAAGATAAAAAGTGTGCAAAAGTGTCAGTGCAAGAGCTAAAAAATGATATGGGGTTAGGGGGATAAAATAGTAAATTTTAAAGAATTAATAATTGAAAAATTGAGGATCCACTTCATTTCCCCCAAATTGGGGGGAAGTTAATTGAGGAGAGTTAGTGGGATATTATGATAGAATTTGATCCATGCACTCTTATTCCATACTATCCAAATTTTAAAATCCAAACAATGGAATATTAACCTTTTCCACCACTTTTCACCCCATTCTATCCCTTTCCATCAATCCAAACATAGACTTAGTGCTGAAATTAATCGTGGATTAGGCTTGGGATATTTTCAATTTTTTTTTTTTTATAGTGGATAAAGTTTGGATGGCAACTCTTTTGCTACTAGGGGCAAGAAGGCAAGGGGAGAGGGAACAAGATGAGGGTGGGAGAAGGAAAAAAAATAGAGGTTTTAATTTTTTTTAAAATTTTTTAGAATAACTAAAATTAAAATGATTTATAATTATAAAAATTAAAATCGTATTGAAGCTACCACACGAGAAGGGTGATGTGGCTCTCCGTCATCCATGTTATCACTTAATGAAAGCAAACAAATAGTAGGGACTTAAACCAAGACTTTTGGAAATATTTGGATAAAAAAAATTTAAAAAACTAAAGCCAAAATTTATAGGGACTAATATCATATAAGCTGCTACATGGAAAGGATGACATAGTTTTCTATTATCCATGTTATCATTTAATAGAGGCAAATTAACAGTAGGGACTAAAACAAAAATTTTTGGAAGTATTTGGATAAAACCAAAAGAAAAAAAACGATCTTATGAACTAAAACCAAAATTTGTTAAGTTTATAAGGACCAAGAACTTGTTTAAACCTTGTGAAAATCATGAATTTCAAGGTCTTTTTTAATATTAATGGTAGTTTCTAAACTAAAAACTTTAGAGGAAAAAAAAAAACTTATACGTGGTATTAGAGTTTTGTTGTGAAATTTATGAAAATGATTATTATTTTTTTTCGATTTGTATGAATCGTAAATTATGAAATTGAAAATTTTTTAAGCATGATCCTGTATTTATTGAATTAGAGATTTTATGTAATTAAAGGTGAACTACTTTTAGAATCGTTATTGATTTGTTAAAGTGAAAGATTAAGTTGTGAACACTGTTTCACATGAAAACTTTTTGGATTTTATCATGGAGAAATGTTATTTGAACTAATATTTTCTCTACCTCCACATCCAATGGTGAATGGAAGTGAGTTGGTATGGAGGCCGAGAAAATATTAGTTCAAATAACATAACTCTTTATGATGTGTGATTAATTTATAAAAGCAATCTCTCAGAATGAGATGTGAAGCATGATTTAGGATGAAAGCAATTTCTTTTATGGCTTGTCACGCTTTTGAAATTGTCTTTGGCATAAAGTGTTAGAATTTTCTGGATTTAGGCTTTCATTAATTAGTTGGCTTTTTGGTTTTATAAAAATGGGTTGAATAGATAGCCTGATTATTCACTCGAAACCCATGTTATTATTAAATGATCCATTGTGCATTTCATATTTACCATGTGATATTAGGCTTGGGCTCAATGATGAGTATGTTGGAGGATGTATAGGCTCAAGATAACCTAAGTCTTTGATAGATGGAATTAGGATACCATATATTTATATTATCGGTAGGATCTCCATTCTAGTCTTAGCACTCTTGATGGCTATTGTTCCATTGATGTAGCCATTTGGAAAGAAAAAAGATAGAATGGGTTCTTCTATATTTGGTGTATGTATGTGCTTATATCTTCTTTTGCAATAGGATTCGTAGATGGCATTTTTCATAAATAAAAATCTGACAGGCATGCAGTATTATTAATTTACATTCCTATATTGTTGGCATTCTAAGCTCTTGGTATAGATCCGGTAAAATTTTGTGCAAAGTTTATGTGATTCTTTTTCTTCTTCTCTTGCTCTTCCTTCTTCTTTTTCTTCTTTTCTCCTTTTTTAGGTCCTTGCGATTTTAGACCATTGCAGAGAATGTCTTCATGGTGGTGGCAGGGTGTTTCTCATCCTTCCTTTGACCGTCTATAGGAAGTTGTGTTCTTGCAAAGATGTGTGTAAAGAGCATGCCATAGGGCATAGCAGCATGAATCCTTCTTAAATCATCAATGGCAGTGAGCATACAGTCCAAAATCAACCTTATCAAGTTTATCCTTCTTCTAGTCATGAGACAAAACACGACCATATGGTCCACTTCGGTCATGGCATCAGTGTTACCTATTCTAGGAAGTACCTTGTATTGAACTGTAGAATAAACGACCTTAACATTTGAGAGAAGAGAAGTAGTGCAAATATTTCTTACTTGCATGTTGCCTCTGCCAGTAAGAACTTTAGAGACTTTATCTTCTGAGACTTCAAGTTATTCCCACCATTTTGTACCTCTTGGACAAGACATCTTCATTTAGAGTGCTGGTGATATGAGCAAGATTAGAAGGAAGCACTTGGATCTAGAAGATTCCAATGATGCTCCTGACAAATGTGTTATCTTCATCAGCTAAGGCAAGAGTATTGTAGAATATAGCAACCACTCCAGTGTACACATCTTTTGAAATCCTTAGAAAATCATTCCATCCTTGGAACTCAAAAGCTTTTGTAATATGAGGAAGGGATAAGAAGTTTTCCATCTCAAAACTTCTTCCAAACACACTAGGCTTGATGAAGAATTGTCTGTGAAATCTAGTTTGCATTTCATCATCATCGGACATGTAAGGGACTCTGTAATCTCCCTTTTTTGTCATGATGATTTGAAATGGTAGAAGGTTGAAGGCAAAAGAGGGTAGGTGCATAGGCTAAGTGTATAGAGGATTGAGCGAAGGCAGGAAAGTTTGTTAACGGAGAAGATGAACAGTGAGAGGTTTTCTTCAATGACTTGGGAAGTGAAATGTTGATGTGATAGGTAAGGGTTAATGGGGGAAACTAATGGTTAAAGTATATGAATGGTTTCAAATGAAACGTTACCATTTCAAGGTAAGTGGGCCTTTTGGTTTTTCCGTTTCTTAGATCATGGCAATCATGAAAGAATGGAGGTAACCAAAATGATGCACATCACAAAATAGTTTCATTTCTCTAGAAAACAAACATTGATGAGAACCTTTTTTCATCTTTCTAGAGAGATATGACAATTTGTGCCCATGAGAAATTTTTTTTTCTTGAATACATCATTCTGAGGCTATTTTTCTCAATATCATTTTCACCCTATTCTGAAGTAATCTTTCTGAAGTATTCTGATCATTATCTGAATCCTTCTTTCTCAACCAAGTAGATAACCACTTCTGAATTAACTTTCCGAATCAGTATGAGGAAACATTCTGAGCTGGTTCTTCAATTCTTGCTTGATGTGATTTTTCTGAGCCATGCATTAACGTTGAAGAACTTTATCAAAAAAGTAGTTCTAATTTGGATGCAGCAATCTCAAAAAGTTTCTTATATGACAAAAACGATTTTCAGCTAAGGGTTTTGTGAAAATGTCAGCAATCTAACTTTCAGTATTAATAAATCTTAACTCAATGTCTCCTTTCTGAACATGATCTCTTATGAAATGATGCTTGATATCTATATGCTTAGATCTAGAATGTTGAATGAGATTCTTTGTGAGATTAATTGCACTGGTATTGTCACATAAGATAGGGATTTTGGTATAGCTTAGATTGAAATCTTTTATCTGTTGCTTAATCCACATAATCTGTGTACTGCAATTTATAGCAGATACATATTCAGCCTCTGCAGTTGAAAAAGCAACAATGTTCTGTATCTTGCTTGACCATGTTATTAGCGACTTTCCAAGAAAGCAATAGCAATCACTTGTATTTTTTCTTTCAACTCTGTCTTTAACAAAATCAGCATCACAGTAGCTTGTAATATTACAAATAGTATCTTTATCGTACCAGAGACCAAGATTAGTAGTACCAACTAAATATATCGTAATTCTCTTGACAACATTTAAGTGTGATTGTTTGGGATTGATTGAAATCTAGCACAAATTCACACACTTAATTGCAAGTTAGGTCTACTAGCAGTAAGATAGAGCAGAGATCCAATCACACCTCTGTAAAGAGTTTCAGAAACCTTTTCACCATTTTCATTAGCTTGATACGTGCTTCAGAGGACAAATTGGATATTCTAGCACAAGGGGGCAAGATGGAGATTTTAGTATGCTTGAAGGACCAATCACACGAGCAAGAGCAAAGAGGTTAAGAGAAGACTTTGGGAACTTGGCTAAAGCAATTGTGGAAGACATGTATCAAGAATGGGCCAAGAAGATGCCAACACATACTAATGGACAACCCAAGATCTTGTTATTTGTTGCGAATTGGGCTTAGAAGCTTATACTGGCCATGTTGGGCCATTATCCTATTTTGGTCTTGTTTAGTTTAGTTAGTTTAAGTATTTAGGACATCTAAACTTTTAGTTATTTTATTTAGCCCATATTTTATGTTTTATGTTTTATCCAGCCCAATTCATATTATTTAGCATCAAAACACTTCTTATTGGGCTTGGACTTAGTTTAAATGTTTAACCTAGTGTAAGAGGTTATAAATACCTCAAGGAACACATTATTTATCATTTTTTGATTAATTGAAATTCTATTTTGTTTTCTTTCAAGAAAATAGTGCTTTTGTGTGCAAGTGAGGTGAATGATTTGCTTTGCTTATGACATCAAGAAATTGACAGAATTCATCCTAAGGTAAATTCCTTGCGATATTCAATCAATTTCTATTCTATCTTTTCCCTGTTATCTACGTTTCCACGGACAGGTTTCTTGGGGGTTTAGTAGGGAGGGTTTTTATTCTACGTCTTGTTTTCTATCAAAGTGTGTGCCTGGTGTTTCTGGATCTTTATATCCACGGGGTTCTGCATCATTGGGGTTTAGTAGGAAGGGTCTTTATTCTACGTCTTGTTTTCTATCAAAGTGTGTGCCTGGGGTTTCTGGATCTTTATATCCATGGGGTTTCGTATCATTTGGTATCAGAGCAAGGTCTAGATAAATTCCTATTTATCTATCTGTCTTTTACGTTTATCTTTTGTCTTCTTTCCTTGTCCGTTTGCATTCTTGTTTTTGTGTCTATCCTTTTGTGTTGCGGTCATATCTTTGTTCTATCTTTGTGTTTCTCCTATTTTGCTTTCAATTTTTGTTGCTAGTTCAAATTTGAAAAAAAAAAAAAAGAAGTTGCAGAAAAAAAAACAAAAAAAAGCCGAAAAAAAGGGGGACGAAAAAAAAAGCTAGAAAAAAAGGGCGGACAAAAAAAAAGGAGGGGAAATTAGAAAAGATTGAAAGGATTATACTTAGATTTAGTTTTGATTCACATCAGATTGCATTATCTTTTGTTTCAAATTCAAAAAGATTAATTTAGATTCAGTTTTGATTCAAATCAGATTACATATCTTGTCTTTGCTTGGAATTTAAATTTTGATTTTTAAATCTAATTTATATCAGAGTTAGTTGATTTACACCAGATTTTGTGTTATTTTGAGTTCCTTGGAGTTTAAGTAATCCTTAGTTGTATGTCTTTTGCATTTTTTTTCCTTGCAAATTAAGTAGTCCATTTTGATTCTTCAACTTGAGTTTCTCTTGGTAGTCCTTGTCATCAAATTCCGATCATAATATTACTTGTGGATTTGCCTTGCTTGATTTCATTTAATTTCTAAAGTGCAACATTCTAAAGTGATCAAGAGTGGTAAAAGGCAAGAGTGGTGAGCACAAAAGAGGGTAAAAGCCAAGAATTGCGTGAAAACATGAGTGTACCCAATTTTGAGTGCAAACACGTGAGAGAGTGCTTGTGAGGTCCTTTTCTTTTATTAACATTTTGCAAGTTGTTCAATGGCTAACAACTCATGGAAGGAAGGAAAAGAAAATTATGAAGAGGAACCTGGTATGATACTTGACATGAAGCTCATGTACCAAGCTTTCACTAGTCAATTTCAGAAGTTGAATAGTAAACTTGATGAGATGGATGAGTGGAGAAAGGAGATGACACAAAGCATGTCCAGAGGTAGTAGGCGGGTTGATTTGAGGAATTGACGTCACCATGATTCCAGCCATGAGCTATCTGGGGAGGAGTCTGACGAAGTTGATTCAGGCAGAAATAGGAGAACTAGAAACAGAGCTTGGGATAGCAACATTAATGCTATCAAGATGCAGATACCACCATTCAAGGGTAGGAATGATGCTGAAGCTTATTTAGAGTGGGAAAAAAAGGTGGAGATGATTTTTGCTTGTCATAATTACTCTGAAGAGAAGAAGGTCAGATTGGCTGCTGTGGAATTTTCTAATTATGCTCTAATTTGGTGGGATGAGCTAGTTAAGTCCAGAAGGAGGAATGGGGAATACCCCATAGAAACTTGGGATGAGATGAAGAGGATAATGAAGAAAAGATTTGTTCCTTCCCACTACTATAGGGAAGTGTACCAAAAATTGCATAGGCTCATTCAAGGCTCCAAGTAAGTAGAAGATTATCACAAGGAGATGGAAATGCTCATGATTAAAGCCAACATTGAGGAGGACATAGAAGTAACTATGGCTCGGTTTATAGGTGGTTTAAATAAGGAGATTGCAGATGTGGTAGAATTACACCATTATGTGGAGATGGAGGATTTGGTTAGCATGGCAATGAAGGTGGAGAAACAACAAAATCAAAGAAGGGCAGCTAAGACATTTTCGAATTCCAACTTGAAGTGGGGTTCAAAATGGTCTAAGTATGAGGACATAAAGAAGAATAAGGACTCAAATCCTAAGGAGAAGGGATTGGACATAGCCAAGAAGAAAGGTACTTCTAATTCATCTTTTTCTACTACTACTTCTAGACATAGAGATGTTAAATGCTTCAAGTGCCACGGTTTGGGCCATTATGCATCTAATTGCCCAAACAAGAGAACAATGGTCATTAGGGGAGGTGAAGTTGTATCTGAATCTGATGATGATGGTAAGTTTGATGGTAGTGATGATATGCCACCATTAGAGGACTGCTCTGATAATGATCAGAATGTTGAATATGCTGTGCATGGTGAGTCTCTTGTTGCTAGACGTGCTTTGAATATGCAGGCTAAGGAGGATAGCCTAGAGCAAAGAGAGAACATTTTTCACACTAGATGTTTGGTTGGTGGAAAAGTGTGCAGTTTGATTATTGATGGTGGAAGTTGCACCAATGTTGCTAGTACCACCTTAGTGGAGAAGTTGGGATTGAAGCATGATAAGCATCCTAATCCATATAGGTTGCAATGGCTAAATAATAATAGGGAAGTGAAAGTTACTAGACAAGTTGTGGTTGCATTCTCCATTGGGAAGTATAGTGATGAAGTAGTGTATGATGTAGTACCCATGCAGGCTAGTCATTTGTTGTTGGAGAGACCATGGCAATTTGATAGGCGTGTGCTATATGATGGTTACAAGAATAGGTATTCCTTTGAGTATAATGGCCACAAGATCACTCTTGCACCATTATCGCCCAAGGAGGTGTATCTTGATCAAATGAAGCTTCAACAAACTTTTATGGGGAATTTGGGAAGTGAGGAAAAAGAAAAAGAGAGAAAAGAGGCCATGAGAGAAAAGAATAAAGAATAAGGCCTAATGGTGAGAGAAAATAAAGAAAAGAAAGAGAGAGGTGAGAAAAATGCAAAGAAAGAAAAAAGTGAAAATAAAGAGAAGAGTGAGAAAAATGAAGAGGGTGAGAGGAAATCATGTTTTTATGCAAAAGAGATAGATTTGAAAAGTGCTTTGTTAGGCAAGAGAGCTTGGATTATGATTCGGTTTAAGGAGGTTTTACTCTATGAAATTGAACTTAACCCAAATTTACCTAGTTGTTTTCTTTCTTTGTTGCAGGAGTTTGAAGATGTGTTCTCTAGTGAGGTGCCAAGTGGATTACCACCATTGAGAAGGATTGAGCACCAAATTGATTTTGTGCCTGGAGCTAGTATTCCAAATAGACCAGCCTATAGTAGTAATCTTGAGGAGACAAAGGAGTTTTAAAGGCAAGTGGATGATTTGCTGGCTAAAGGGTTTGTGAGGGAAAGCATGAGTTCATGTGCTGTTCCAATTTTGTTGGTTCCAAAGAAAGATGGCACTTGGAGGATGTGTGTGGATTGTCGTGCAGTCAACAAGATAACGGTAAAGTATCGCCATCCTATTCCTAGGTTAGATAACATGCTTGATGAGTTAAATGGTGCATGCATATTCACCAAAATTGATTTGAAAAGTGGGTATCACCAAATTAGAATGAAATCAGGGGATGAATGGAAGATTGCATTTAAAACAAAATATGGTCTTTATGAGTGGTTGGTTATACCTTTTGGGTTAACTAATGCACCTAATACTTTCATGCGTTTAATGAACAATGTTTTGAGAGAATTTTTGGGGAAATTTATGGTTGTTTATTTTGATGATATTCTAATTTATAGCCGGTGTTTGGATGATCATGTATCACATGTTAGGGTTGTTTTAGATGTGCTTAGGAAGGAAAAGTTATTTGCCAACCTTAAAAAGTGCACCTTTTGCATTGATAAAGTTGTGTTCCTTGGTTTTATTTTGAATGTCCATGGTATTGAGGTTGATGAGGAGAAGGTGAAGGCTATTCGAGAATGGCCAACGCCTAAAAGTGCTTCTGAGGTAAGGAGTTTTCATGGTTTAGCTAGATTTTATAAAAGATTTGTGAAAAACTTCTCTACTATTGCTGCTCCATTGACTGAAATTATTAAAAAGGATGTTGGGTTTAAATGGGGAAAGGAACAAGAACTTGTTTTTAATACTTTGAAAGATAAATTGTGTTCTACTCCTATTCTTACTTTGCCTAATTTTGATAAGACCTTTGAAATAGAATGTGATGCTTCTAGGATTGGTATAGGTGCTGTTTTGATGCAGGAAAAACGTCCCATTACATTCTTTAATGAGAAGCTGAATGGAGCTCAACTCAAGTACTCAACCTATGACAAGGAGCTATATGCTTTAGTTCGGGCCTTAGAGGTGTGGCAACACTACTTGCTGTCCAAAGAGTTCGTGATTCACACTGATCATGAATCTCTCAAGCACTTAAAAGGACAAGGTAAGCTAAATAAGAGGCATGCTAAATGGGTTGAGTTTATTGAGACTTTTCCATATGTGATCTCTTATAAGCAAGGGAAAGAGAATGTGGTTGCTGATGCTTTGTCTAGAAGGTATGCTTTAATCACTACACTTACCACTAAGTTGTTAGGATTTGAGCATTTGAAAGAATTGTATGCTACTGATTCTGATTTCTTTGATATTTATGCTGCATGTGAACATGGTGCATTTGACAAATTCTATAGGCATGAAGGTTTTCTGTTTCATGGTAATAGGATTTGTGTGCCTGTTTGCTCTGTTAGAGAGTTGCTTATTAGAGAATCACATAGTAGTGGTTTAATGGGTTATTTTGGTGTGCATAAGACTTTAGATGTGTTATCTGAGCATTTTTATTGGCCACACATGCGAAAAGATGTTGAAAGAATTTGTGCTAAATGTATTGCATGTAAATAGGCTAAATCTAAGTCTATGCCACATGATTTATACACACCCTTGCCTATTCCTACTCATCCGTGGGTTGATATATCTATGGATTTTGTGCTTGGATTAACTAGAACTAGGAAAGGTAGAGACAACAATTTTTTTGTAGTGGACAGATTTAGTAAAATGGCTCACTTTGTTGCATGCCATAAAACTGATGATACAATAAACATTGCTGATTTGTTTTTTTTTAGAGAATGGTGCGCTTACATGGTGTCCCTAGGACCATTGTTTCTGATCGTCATGTCAAGTTCCTGAGTCATTTTTGGAAAGTGTTGTGGGGTAAGTTAGGAACTAAGTTGTTATATTCTATTACTTGTCACACACAAACTGATGGTCAAACTGAAGTAGTGAATAGGACTTTAGGGACTTTATTGCGTTCAGTTGTTGGTAAGAATTTGAAAACTTGGGAAGATTGTTTGCCTTTCATTGAGTTTGCATATAATAGAACCATTCATTCTTCTACAGGGTTTTCTCCTTTTGAACTTGTGTATGGCTTTAATCCTTTAACTGTTTTAGACTTGATGCCTTTGCCTTTGAGTGATCTTGTTATCTTAGATGGTGATGAAAAGGCTGAGAAGGTCAAAGCAATGCACTTGAAGGTACGTGAGTTAATTGAAAAGAAAAACAAGGTGATGGCTCAAAGAGTTAACAAGGGCCACAAACAAGTTGTCTTTGAACCTGGTGATTGGGTTTGGATTCATTTAAGGAAGGAGAGGTTTCCTACTCATAGGAAATCTAAACTTGACTCAAGGGGTGATGGTCCATTTCAAGTGTTGGAGAGGATCAATGATAATGCTTACAAGATTGACCTTCCAGGTGAATATAATGTTTCAGCTACTTTTAATGTTTCTGACCTTTCTCTTTTTGATATGGATGCAGATTCGAGGACGAATCTTTTTGAGGAGGGAAGGAATGATACGTGCTCCAGAGGACAAATTGGACATTCTAGCACAAGGGGGCAAGATGGAGATTTTAGTCTGCCTGAAAGACCAATCACACGAGCAAGAGCAAAGAGGTTAAGAGAAAACTTTGAGAACTTGGTTAAAGCAATTGTGGAAGACATGTATCAAAAATGGGCCAAGAAGATGCCAACACATACTAATGGACAATCCAAGATCCTGTTATTTGCTGCGAATTGGGCTTAGAAGCTTATACTGGCCATGTTGGGCCATTATCCTATTTTGGTCTTGTTTAGTTTAGTTAGTTTAAGTATTTAGGACATCTAAACTTTTAGTTATTTTATTTAGCCCATATTTTATGTTTTATGTTTTATCCAGCCCAATTCATATTATTTAGCATCAGAACACTTCTTATTGGGCTTGGACTTAGTTTAAGTGTTTAACCTAGTGTAAGAGGTTATAAATACCTCAAGGAACACATTATTTATCATTTTTTGATTAATTGAAATTCTATTTTGTTTTCTTTCAAGAAAACAGTGCTTTTGTGTGCAAGTGAGGTAAGTGATTTGCTTTGCTTGTTGCATCAAGAAATTGAGAGAATTCATCCTAAGGTAAATTCCTTGCAATATTCAATCAATTTCTGTTCTATCTTTTCCCTGTTATCTACGTTTCCAAGGACAGGTTTCTTGGGGGTTTAGTAAGGAGGGTATTTATTCTACGTCTTGTTTTCTATCAAAGTGCGTGCCTGGGGTTTCTGGATCTTTATATCCATGGAGTTTCGCATCATTGGGGTTTAGTAGGGAGGGTCTTTATTCTACGTCTTGTTTTCTATCAAAATGTGTGCCTGGGGTTTCTGGATCTTTATATCCACGGGGTTCGACATCAATTAGCTTCTAGAACTTGAGAAGGATGCATGGGAGTATTGATGCACTTTGGCTTGTCCATATCAAACTTTCTGAGCAAATCGTTAGCAAATTTTTCTTGATGAATCAGTATTCCATCTTTCTATTGTTTGATTTGTAATCCAAGAAAGAATTTAAGTTCTCCCATCATACTCATCTCAAATTCTCCCTGCATAAGCTTGGAGAAATTTTTACACAAATTTTGATTAGTTGCTCCAAAAATAATATCATCAACATAAGTTTGAACAATCAAAAAATCATTTTTGTCATGAAGAATAAATAAAGTAGTATCAACTCTTCCTTTTTTAAAATTATTTTTAATAAAATAAAAGTTGAGTCTATCATACCAAGCTTTGGGACCTTACTTTAGACCATATAAAGCTTTAGAGAGTTTAAAAACATGGTAAGGAGGGTTATTATTTTCAAAATGAGGAGGTTGTTTATCATAAATTTCCTCAAAAATAAAGCCATTTAAAAAAGTAGATTTTACATCTATCTGAAATAGAACAAACCCTTTATAAGCAACATAGGCAAGCAGTATTCTGATAGCTTCCAGTTTAGCTATAGGAGCAAAAGTTTTATTGCCTTCTTGCTAATTGTAACTTTGTGCCACTAATCTTGTTTTATTTCTAATAACTTTTCCATTTTCGTCAAGTTTGTTTTTGAACACCTATTTCATTCCAATAGTAGATTGTCCTTTTGGTAGATGGACTAAAGTCCAAACTTTGCTCTTCTCAAATTGAGAAAATTCCTCTTTCATTGCTTCAATCTAGTTTTGATCTGTCATTGCTTCATCAATACTTTCTAGTTGAATTTCAGAGGTAAGAGTAAGATTGGATTCACTTCTAAGTGAAGATCTTGTTCTAATTCCTTAAGAAGGTTCACTAATAATTTGGTTCTGAGAGATAACTTTCAAGTGTCTTACACCAGTATATCTTCACTTTAGAGGGGTACCTTTTGATTATTTCAGAAATATCATCAAAAACATGTTGATGAGAAGGAAGTTCAGAAATATCATCATCATCATTATTAGCGGCAATCTGAAGGTTTTGCCGATTCCGAGAATTTTCATTTAATGACATATTTTCTATTTCTTCTTCCAGATCTGCAACCTTCTGAGTTAGGTCATTTTTCTTTTCCATGAAGCTTATATGGATGGTTTCTTTCATAGCTTGAGTCTTCTTGTTAAACACCCTGTACGCTTTTGAAATAGAAGAATATCCTAGGAAGATTCCAGGATCAGATTTGGGATCAAACTTTGAAAATTTGTCCTTGGTGTTAAGTATAAAATATTCAGATCCAAAAATATGAAAATAAAAAATGTTGGGTTTTCTTCCCTTCCATAATTCATATGGAGTTTTCTTGAGAACAGGCCTTAAGAAAATAGAGTTTTGAATATAGTAGGCAATGTTAACTGCTTCTGTCCAAAAGCCTTTTAATAAATCACTTTCAAGAAGCATAGTTCTGGCCATTTCTTGTAGCGATCTATTCTTCCTCTCCACTACTCCATTCTGTTAAGAAGTTCTAGGAGAAGAGATGTTATGAGAAATGCCATTTTCATTGCAAAAGTCTTCAAAAGAATGATTTTCAAATTCTCCACCATGATATGATTTAATGGAAGTAATATGAAAACCTTTTTCATTTTGAATTTTTTTTGAAAAAGTTTTGAAGGCCTCATAAGCTTCATCCTTATGAATAAAAAATATAACCTATGTAAATCTTGAAAAATTATCCACAATGACTAAACGACATTTCTTACCACCAAGACTGGTAGATCTGGTTAGTCTAAAAAGATCAAGAGATAAAAGCTCAAGTGGTCTAGTAGTTGAAACTACATTTTTACTATGGAAGGAACTTTTGGTCTATTTGCCTTTGAGATATGTAATAGCCTCTATCATATAAGTCATGCTCGAGTCATGGAGTTATATTAAAAGGTTGTTACTGTGCTAAAAAATCTTTAAAATATGGAAAATATAATACATGACCCTTTAACTATACACTTTATTACTGACTAATAATCTCTAATACATAGAAAATAAAATAATTAGACTTTAAAAGAAATTATAACTGACATAGTACACAGCGTTTACATCCGATTAGTCGTTAGCTAGCTTCAATAGTTTTTTAGTCTGGCTTACACCCGATTCTTGCTCAATGAAAGGCCTGGTACTCCACCTCGCACTTGATTTCCAACTTGGGTGCTGGAATATTTATGGAGAAGAAAAACATACAAGCAGACAGTAAGAACCTAAGGTTCTTAGTAGGTAGACTCAAATCAATCTTACAGTGTCATCATAAACATTCTAGACACTTCGGTTTATTATGAAAATATGAGCACATATAAACAAATAGTGGTTCGATTTTAAGTTGAAAACACGTTTCTCGAAACGGGGTATATTTTAACAGCCACTTGTCATTTCATATGACAGATATAGAAATATGAATAGTATAATATGCTTCAACAAGAATCATAATAGCATTATGACTTAACGAGATAATTGAAGACGCACATATAGATGCTTATACTTGACTGTATACAAGTGCACTTGACTTAATTCGTACCTTTCCTTAATTTGCCACTTAACCTTGCTCTTTTGTGCTTGGTCCCCCAGAGGTGAATGGCCTCTCTCACCGCTAGGTAATAGCTTGCTTTTCAGGTCCGAGCTTGTACCTATACGTGAGTGACGGGTTTACTTTCCCCGACCATCACACTGGTCTATTCCCATTAATTCTGGTCGAGGGCTAGGCCAAGTCTTAAACAGTACCGCTCTGGCCCACGTAGTTGAGTCTATGCCATGCCTCACATGGTAGCTTAGTACGTCCATCTTGCAAGTTCTTATTATCTTTTCTTTTCCATATCTTATCATGCATGTGGATGCTTTGTGTATTCATGGATATGCCTCACGTCTTACTTCTTATATCAAATTCTAATTATGTTTGCATGCATGACGTACATGAACATGACATGTAAATGTGAATATATTCAAAATATAATCACCCATAGTATAAGTTCTCATAACTTTATATCATACTTAAACTCATCCTTCCATATATGAACCTTATGAGCATAACATAAATATATACAACATTCATATGATTCACATATTTCTGTCGAAATTTTAGCAGCATAACGGATCAGACCTACTTCCCAATGAATAGTGCCAGCTCCTACGGACAAATCAGTCATAGCAGTATAATCAATATAATATATCTATTAATGTAAAACTTGCAACCCTCAACTCAATCCTTATATGTTTACTAATACTTGTGAAATCATCAATTTGGTCATTTCTGCCAATCCTATTCAGCTCTGTCCGAATTTTGTATGATCCACCTTTAGTCTAATACAACTCATTTAAACCTGAATTTTCCATATGTCATAGCCCTATGTGCCTAGTTTTCAACCCTTTTGGTCCCATCTCATTTTGATTTGTATAACTCAAGATATTTAAATTTTGCCTCAGCCTATTCAGTCACTAGCCAGAATTATACTCCTAAAAGTAAAAATTCACTAAAAATAGGAATCTAAATGAAACTATATGAAATCTACACCAGATTAAAGATAAGAGAATAAAATTTTATTTCCAAGAAGTTACATATCATTTGCATGCATATATCTTGAGATATAAGCCTTGTAACTTGACTCTACTGGACTACTCTATTCTATCCTGGTTTGAACTTAAGTCCACTTCATTGATGTGCCAGGAACAAATGGCAATGAATCTGCCTCTGAAATTTTTATGGGATGTTTCTTTACATGTTAACTTTCAAACAGCATTGGTTGCACTTAATTTAGAGTTGTGTAAGGTGAGTTACACCCTTCTCAACTCATACTGTCCAGATTAGAGTCCAGATCTAGGTCCAACTTCAAAAATTCATATCTCTGGCAATACTAATCCAATAACCTTATAATTTATATGTATGGAAAGCTCTGAATGTCTAGTTTCATATAAAAATAGATTCATCCACTTTCTATGGCTGTAGCTGGAGCCATACACTCCGCCGATATAGATGCTGTAAAGTTTTCTCACAAAAATAGATTCTGCTTAGCTCCCTTTTGAGTTTTTGATAAATTCTTCAGCTTAAACCAAGTTTCCTTATCTCAAATCACTAGAAGAACATCAAAGTACTATCATACAAGTATGGCATAAGAGGAACACAGTAGCTACATAGTCACATGATACATCAAACAACTAAGGTTTTGAGTTACTTACCTAAAAATCCTTGAAAACATGGATGCAAGGAAGGCAAGGGCAACATCCTATCCTTCTTCCCCTCTCATGGAAGCGCCATAAATGGTGGTGGAGGGACACCACTTGATGCTAAATCATGAAATTGTTAGAGGGGTTTTGTAGAGGAGAGAATAAGGATTAATTTTCATAAAAGGAGCAAGAGGATTTAAGGTCAAGAAGGCTTCCAATCTTGAGCTTGAAGCTCTTGATCATGGACGTAAGGAAAGAAAGGAAGGAGAAGAAGAAGAAGAAGAGGGGAGGAGGCTACTGAAGTTGGCGCAAAAGTGAGGGAAGAAAGAAAGAAAATTATCATTTATTGGTGGTGGTAGTTGGAAGCCTGACTAATGATTGGTGGTTGTATTTGTGGTGAGTGTTTGGCCACTTTCTTTCACAAAGTGGGCAGCAAAGTGGCGCCTTACATGGGGGGAGGAGTGACTAAATTTTGGCCACTCATGTTAGGGTTCTTGGTGTGTGATTCTACTAATTCGGCTCCAGCAATTTACAACACCGAATCTTTACTGATTTCCTCCAAACCGGTAAAACGTTACTTAATAATTTTGTAAGATATCTACATGTTTATTTTGATTTATCTTAAGCCTAATCTCTCTAACTAATATCTAATTAACTCTTAATTAATATTTAATTAACTCCTAATTGCCCTTACATAACTATTGAAAGCGAATAAGTGAACTAACGGCGTAAATTAGACATTTTCGTAAATTCGGAGCATTTTTGTTTTCTGTTTTCTGTAACTAATGGCATTTCCGTAATTTTGAGCAAGTCCAAGGGCACCCCGTGTCATTTCATACCTGACTACTCCTGTGGCCCAATTGGCAAAGATTTAAACTTCTACGATTTCGTCACGTGATTTTGCTAATTCTACAGATGTGGGGACATAAAAGTCATTTTATGAAAAGTTCTAGGGTTATTGTGGAAATAATTCTTTAGGTCAAAATATAATTTCTAAAAATCCTGGGCATCACTACAATTAACAAAAGTTTACAGGGGCACTTTTGTCATTTCTTAATTTTTAACATATGGCAGTGCCATATTTTCAATGGTAGTATTACATTACTCTATAATTCCAAGTGTGAGCATCGTCATGGCATAGCGCTGCTTGAGAAATTCTCACGCTGCCTAAGGGAAATAATTCAAAGTTTCCATTACGTTCTATTTACGAAAGTGGGGATGTTACAAGATAGAACTCACAAGAAGAGTCATTTTCAAAATTGATTTTAGGCAAACCTTTTACTTGCTCTTTTTGAGAAAGCTCAGAAATTAGCTTCATATGAGCATGACCAAACTTTCTATGCCATAGCCACTTTTCATCCATAAAGGAAGCTAAGCATTTTACATTTTGATCTAGAAGGTCATATAGATATAATACATAAGTATTATTATGCCTTTTAGTAGTAAGAATAATTTTATCAGTAGTGGAGTGTTTAATAATACACTATGAAGGTTCAAACACAACTTTGTATCCTTGATCACAGAATTGACTAATGCTCAGAAGGTTGTGAGTTAACCCTTCTACTAACATAACATCAGTTATTAGATTGAAATTATTCTTACCAACATTACCTATACCAATGACTTTGGATTTGATTTCGTCGGCAAATTTTACTATTTCACCATCCTTGGGTCTGAGGTTTCTGAACCAGCATTTATTTCCAATCATGTGTCTGGAGCACCCACTGTCCAGATACCACTTCTTTTCCCTTTGATGTAGTGATTTAAGACACACCTGCATCAGAAGCAATTTTAACTTTAGGTACCCATATCTTCTTAGGTCCTTTTGTATTAGTAGTGTTTTTGGGCTTTTTCACTTTTTATTATGCTTTCCTTCTAGAGAAGCATCTATCAGAAGAGTGTCCCTTTTTGAAACAGTATATACATGCATGAATTTGATTTGAGGAATCTTTGGATGATTGTTCACTATCTCCCTTATCAAAGCCTAAACCAGTTTTGTCAAGATAAGGTTTTGGGCCACAAAGCATCAAGTCCAGATTTTTGGAACCATTAACCATTTTCTCAAGACATGATTTGAAAAGTTTTACAGTTTATTGAAGCTCAAAAACATTAGAAGATGACTTTGAGCGAGTTCCAGAAATTTCGATTTTCAGGGCTATTACATCCTTTTGAAGAAGGGCATTGTTATTTTGTAATTTATCCTTTTCATGCCCAACCTTCTCTTTTTCAATCTTGAGTTTTTCAAGCTGCAAAGATAGTTTTTGAAAATCCTTTTTCAGAGTAGCATAATGAGAAGCAAGAGACTTGGAATTATCTAAGAGTTCATCATAGGCTTTTTGAAGACTTTCAAAAGTAAGTTCAGGTTCAGAATCATGTACCTCAGTTTCTTCATCTGAAACAATATCAACTATGAAGTAGAGATTTGCTATAATTTCTTCTTCACTTTGTGATTCTATTGTTCTTCGTCCAAATCCTCCCATGTAGCCATCATAGCTTTCTTTTTTGTAGTCTTTTTTCTCGAGGCTTTCTTCAGTTTGGGACATTTAGATCTGATATGTCCAGGTTCCTTGCACTCAAAGCAGGTAATCTCATCTTGCTTGACCTTGCCCTTTTTGTCTTTCTTAGTAGCAGGGTTCTTCTTCTTCCTCTTAATCCATACTTTTGAGATCTTCCTCGCTAAGTGAGCAATTTCATCACGATCATCATTATCATCTGAAGAATCCTTTTCTTCTTCTTCAGATTCTTCTAAGGCTTTCAAGACTTTAGAAGATTGAGTCCTTTTCTGAGTGGACTTCAAAGCAATAGATTTTTCTTTCTTGGCAGCCTCATCAGCGACTTTATTTAACTCAGTCTCATGATTCTTTAATGACCCAGGGAGAGCATCTAAGCTAAGCATATTCAAGTCCTTAGCTTCTTAAATGGCTGTGACTTTTGGACGCTAGGCCTTTGAAAGACTCCTTAGAATCTTTCTCACCATCTCTGCATTGGTGTACTTTTTGCCTAAGGCCTTTAACTGATTTATGATATGCATAAATCTCGTTATAATTTCATCAATAGTCTCATGCTAACATTTTGAACATTTTATATTGACGAAATAACATGTTGATCTTGGTTTTTTAGACTTTGTCCATTCCTTCATGCAGTACTTGAAGTCTATCCTAAATTTCCTTAGTTGAATCATAGGATATGATCTTATCATATTCACTTTTGCTCAAGACATATATGAGAAGGCACTTTTCCTTCGTATTCATTTGAACCTTGGTTTTGTATTGATCAGTTCATTCATTTCTAGGGATGGTTCTGACTACAACAGGTGGAGATTGCTTTAGATCAGCAACTACTTGCGGTGCTGGTTGCTCATCTATGGGTATATAATTACCATTTTCTATTATCTCCTACATATTCAGACTTGTGGACTCGACGAAGAGTCTCATTTTATCCTTCCAATATGGATAATCTTCACCATTAAAGTAAGGAGGGCGATTTATAAAGTGACCTTCTGCAATGCGATTTATCTGTTGAGCCATTTGATAGGATCTTTGACCTCTGCAATCATTAGAAAGCTTAACCTCAGGGTTAGGCTCTGATGCCAATTGTTGAATAGGATAGCATGAGAAGAGGGGTGTTATCGTGCTTTCAAGAATCTTTCTAATCTGAAAAACTTCAACAAAACAATTTATCTCAAGTTCAAGACTTAGATTGTGGAAGCGATTTGTTAGTTTATAAAACTATTTAGTTCTATGTAGAACGAAAATAAGATTTATTTTAGATAAAGTTTAAACAGAAAAGAGCTTAAGTGATAAAATTACATAAGAGATTTTTATACTGGTTCAGCCAAAACACTTGCCTACTTCCAGTCCCCAACTCTTTGTTGCGATTTTAGAAACTATGAGTATTCTTTGTCCAAGCTTCTCCAATCTTCTTACAAGCGAGTAGTCTTTTCCCAAGCCTCTCCAAGCTTTACAAATGAGTGGTGTTTTCCTAGCCTCTTCAAGCTCACACTGACCACTATTGGGTCTAGATACAATTTATATAAAATAATGTGTTTTTGTTTGAACACTCACACTAACACTCTTGACAGAGAATAAATAATAAAGCTCTATGTGTTTGACTTCTTTAAATTCTCAAAGAGATCATATTTTCTAATACAGAACATAAGAGAAGATTTTCTTTTAAACAGAAGCTACAATGAGTAACTTCCTAGTGCTACAGACAGTTGAGAAGGATGAAAGAAGGAAGTTCTTTTTACATAAGAAATATTCAAACAGTTGAACTATTATGTCTTCAATTTCCAACTTTATATAGACTTCAAGATATGACCGTTGAAGCTCGCAGGCCTTGATTCTTATGATTCTTTTGGTCTACTGATCTATGACTAGACAGAGAAAAAATAGTCTTTCTTTTTCCCATTCTTCTAAGCTTATGCAGAAGTAGAAAAGTAGTTGTTTGTTGGTTTACCAACTATTCAGACTTATTAGCGCTTCTTCTGCATCTTGTCAAATCACCTTTTTGACTATTTTGAATATGTTTATGAAGCGTGCATAGGAAGCTTTGAAGTTATAACACTTCATGAGAAGTATGGAGATATCCTTTTTGGACAGAGTCATCTTTCTGAATGAATAGTATTTGTTCTCGAGGCATGTTTTCCCTTCTAATGATGTAGCTTCATCCTCCTTTACTAGTCTTTCTGTTTCTTACATGATAGCTCAAGAAGTATACAAAGCATCTATTTCGTATCAAGTATAAAAATAAAGTAACGGTGGAAAATAAAGCTTTGTTGTTTCTCAAGCAGTTAATGCTCACAATTAAGATCTTTTGTCACAAAAGAAAATATTTCATGGAACAAATTGTTTATGGACAAGAATATTAGCTTGGATTCTGATTTGGTATTCATAAAAATCTTAAAACTCATTCTGGTTTACAACCACAGAACTGTTTCTGAAGGACATTGGAGCTAACAATTTGATCTATATAACTAACTCCAATTAGTAAGACAATATTTGATTGTTGTTAGTGAACGAAGAGTTAAAAGGAAGAGCAAAATATATTTTGATTTTTTTTTTTTAACTACCATAACTAATTTTGGTTGTGCTTTATTTGTAGCATTTTTATAAAGGTCTATATGTATCTAATAGTATCACTATTATTTTATATAAGAACATTCTACAATTTTAAAAATATTATTGCCATTTTTTTTACGGAAATCATAGTATGTTATCGAATGAAATGAAGTTATATAACCATTAGAGTTAAGAATGTTTATGCATGTTTCTTAATCTAGCCGTTAGAGCTAGTTACCTAGGACAGCTAAGTGACAGCTAAGAGTTAGTTATCATAGGACCATTAGATGAATTTAATTCCCCTGTTGCCATGTCCATGTAATGAAGCAGAAGTTCCATGTAAAATACTATGTTCTAGTTAATATGGTATCGGTTGGCGAATTCTCTCTTCCTAACAAAACCAAAAATTCCTATTCAATTTGTAGGATATGTAAGATTTAGTTTTGAACTTGTTTTGCATAATGTATTCTATGTACCTCATTTCAATGTCAATTTGTTTTCTATTAGTGCTTTTCTCAAAGAACCAAATAGATCTATCATATTTTTACCTAACAGCTTCCTTATACAGGAGACACAAATGCTGACGATGATTAGCAGGGGTGATCTCATTGAAGGCCTATATGTCTTCAAAGTGAACCAACTACCTCAACCATTATCTAATGTTGTCTCTTTGTTTTCACAAATTTCTACTCTTGTTCCTTGTAATATGGTAGGCTTCACATTTTTTTATCAAAGATTTCATGTTCTTGAGAAGGATTTGAGTATATGTACAAAGAATTTTCCATATGTCCCTCATTGTTACGTTTGTCCATTAGCAAAACAGAAGAGGTTATCTTTTCATTCAAATAATCATGTTTGTACATCTATATTTGACATCATTCATTGTGATATTTAGGGCCCTTTTCATGCACCTATGCATGTTGGATACAAATATTTCCTTAGCATAGTTGATGGTCATTCGAGATACACTTGGATATATATTTGCTCAAAACCAAATCCTAGGCTAGTTGTTAGAATAGTATATTAGCTGGGTTCAAACTCAATTTTGTGTTGTAGTAAAATGTATCAAGTTTGATAATGCTCCAGAACTGATACTAACAATTTTCTTAGCAAATAAAGACATTGAACATCAATTTTCTTGTGTGTAACAGGAAAATGTTGTAGCAGAATGAAAATTTCAACACTTACTGAATGTTGCATGGTCTTCATACATTTAATCTTGTGTTCCTATTAGTTTTTGGGGAGAATGCATAGCTAGTGCTACTTATATCATTAATAGAATCTCCTCACCTCTTTTACATTATAAAACTCCTTATTACCTTCTGTATAAAACTCAACTTGATTATGCTTTTATGAGGGTGTTTGGCAGTTTGTGTTATCCCTTAACCTTACTGACCAATAGACACAAATTCACACCTAGAGCTCACCCTTTGTGTTTTTGTTGGGTATCGTAAAGGATACATAAAGTTTACAATCTGATCACAAAAACCTTTCAAATTTCTAAAGACATTGTTTTTCAAGAGACCATATTTCCATTTAAATATGAAATAGATGATTTCCCTCAAATTAATCCTTTTCTTCACACTACCATTCTAATTGTTCTAGCATCCATTGATATATACCTGAACCCACTCAACCTCTCCAACCACCTATTGATCCACCTGTACCTTCCCCCCTCCACCTAGAAGATCTATTAGAGTTTCTAGACCTCCTGCATATCTAATTGATTTTTAATGTCATAATGCTAATGCTGCAAAATATCCTATTAGTGAACATGTTTCCTATTAGAAACTTCAACCTCACTATCATCATTTTATTTCTAATGTCAATTTTGTTTATGAACCAACATTTTTTCACAAAGTCAAATTCCCTGAATGGCAACAAGCCACGAAGGAAGAATTAGATGTATGAAAAACAATAACAATTGGTTGTAGATAAGGTAAAATATAATCCAGATGGTAGTGTTTCTAGGTACAAAGCTCACCTAGTTGCCCAAGGATTTATACAACAAGGTGGTATTGACTACTTGGAGACCTTTTTCTCCAGTAGCAAAGTTAACTATTGTTAGAGTGCTTCTATCTATTGCTGCAGTAAAAAATTGGCATTTAATGCAGTTAGATGTTAGTAATGCTTTCCTAAATGGGGGCTTATTTGAAGAAGTCTATACAATTCATCTAAAGTAAATAGTAAGGGGACACTTGCTTGCAAGCTAAATAAATCTATCTACAGCCTCAAATAAGCATCAAGGCAGTGGTTTACCAAGTTTTCCTCTACCTTACTTAACCATGGTTTTTACTCAAACAAAAAGTGATTACTCTTTGTTCATTAAAGGTTGTAGTAATTCTTTGGTAGTGCTTCTTATTTATATTGATGATCTTATATTGGTAGGATCAGATCTCACTGCTCTCAATGATGTTAAATTTGATTTTCAATCTCCTTTTAAACTTAAAGATCTTGGTTCCCTCAGGTAGTTCCTTGGACTTGAAATAGCTAAGTCCTCATCAGGTATCTTCTTATCTCAAAGAAAATATACTTTGTCTTTTCAAACCGATTTTTTGGCTCGTAAACCTGCAGGTTTCCCATGGATCTAAATCTCAAGTTCTGCCAGTCAGATGGTGATCCTCTAGAAGACATTACTCAGTATAGGAGACTCATTGGCAGGCTCTCATACCTCACATTCACAAGACCAGACATTGCATTCACTCAGCAAGCTTAGTCCGTTCATGTCCAAGCCACATATGGTGCATCTCAATATTGTCCATTACTTATTGAGATATCTCAAGACAGCCCTTAGTCAAGGATTACTCTTCTCTGCAAAGTCCACTCTCAATCTCACTGCCAATGCAGATGCGGATTTGGACATTTGCATTGACACGAGGAAATCCACATAAGGATATTGTGTCCTTCTTGGTGAAAGCTTAGTGTCATGGAAATCCAAAAAATAGCCTACAATAGCAAGATCTTTTTCAGTGGCCGAATACAGAGCTATGGCAAATGTTGCTAGTGAAGTGGATTGGCTAGTCAAGCTACTTGAAGACTTTGGAGTCGCCATTGGTTCTGTAAAGCTTCTATGTGACAACTAAGTTGCCCTTCACATAGCCTCCAATCCGACATTTCATGAACGTGTCAAGCATATAGACATAGATTGTCACTTTGTCTAGGAAAGGGTGCAGTCAGGATTGCTCAAACTAATCCATGTGAAGACACAACACCAACTTGTAGGTGTCATGACCAAACCTCTCAGTACCACCCCCTTTAATTTCATCATGTCCAAGCTAGGAATTAAAGACATTTTTGCTTCCCATCCTGAGGGGGAGTATTAGAGTTAAGAATGTTTCTTAATCCAGCCATTAGAGTTAGTTATCATAAGACCATTTTATGTGAACAATCCCATTACTGGAGCAAAAGTTCTATTTTCAATACTATGTTCTAGTTAACTCATATTCATTCTAGAGCTAATAAATATGTGACAACATTCTAACAATCAAATTGTGATAAAGTTTTTTCTTCTTTAGTAATTTTTTAAATAATTATAATAATATTAATTGCTGATTAATTGATGGATGTTGTATGCAATATTAAAGAAAACTACGTAACATTTCAGTATTAATTAAGTATTACATGTAACTTTGTAAGGCGTGAAAGTGTGAACATGCCACATCATTTCACTATTTATGTATTTTCTTTTACATGACATATCAGAATGGGCATTTCGTTGTAGTATGTTTTGTTTGGATTAAGATAAAGAAAATAGACAGTTAAAAATGTCAGAGACTTGAAAAAAAGAGAGTTTTGAGTTTCTTTTTTATTTTTATTTTTATTTTTATTTTTATTTTCTTTGCTATATTATTTCTTCGATACAAACAATGAGTTCAATTCGGATGCGACAGGAATGTTGGCGGCGTCAAAGACGTCATGTAGTGGTTGAGTCCGTCTTCCACGACAGCAGCCACGAGACTGTATGGTCCATCTTTTACTTTCGTTAGGGTGATTATCAACTCACAGGCAAGATGAACGGCAAGTGATGGCTGTCATCAATTTGTTCCCGTAGACTTGTGAAAGTGAAAAATGTTTGTTATATTTTTGTGTCTCTTATACTTCTTTATGTATCAAAATTAAAGTGTAAAAATATATTGAATATGTCGGTGAGTTTGATTGCAATGAAGTAGAACTATAAAATAATATAATTAAGTGAAACAATATGTTAGTTATATTGTTGATCGAAAGTTCGTATAGTAAATTCTATCCCAAGTCCAAACTAGCAAATGATGGTAAATTTTCCACTGCTAAAAAATTTGTCACCCGTTAATCATCACCCACCTCCTGCTTACGAATTTTTTTATTTTATTTAAAATTAATATGAAATATATAATCAATATATATTTGTTATTTATTTTTAATTAAAGAATAAATTTAAATAATAAATACCAAATTTTAAATAATTTTTTAAAGTAAATATCAAATTTTAAATAAAAGAAATATACTTTTACATGATAGTAAAAAAAGATGTAATAATTAATTTCTCTTAACATCATTGTCATATAAGTCATGTTTGTTATTTTTTTCCTTTAAAATTGGTATTTAAAACAGTTATACATTTTAAAGGTTTTATTGGTTAAAATGTTGATAATAGAAAATATTGAATGAAATAAAACATTTATGATATAAAAGTGAAAACAATTTATTTTTATTTAATATTTATTATTTTTAAAAATTTAATTTCTATATATTGATAATATAAAATAATTTTATATTATAATAAAAATTTAAATAAATATTAAATTATAATAATCAACAATCATGATTTGTCTTTGTTCTAAATTTCTATTTATTAATAATATAAAAATATTTTATACCATTTATACATAAAAATTATATTTTTAATTCGATATATGCATGTTTAAAACACTTATTTGTAAACCTTCTGCATGTTAAAACTTTTTTTAAAGAGTTGTGTTATTTGAGCAAAAAAAAAAAAATGAACGTATTTAATGTATTAGTAATTTTTTTATTCAGTTATTAATTTTTAAATTAAAATTATCAATTTATTTGATTAAATTATCAATCAATTATAGTATAATATTATAAGATATTTTATATAATTAATTGATAATTTAATTAAATAAATTGGTAATTTTAATTCAAAAAATTAATAATTATAAAAAAATTAATATTTATATATTATAATTAATTAATAATTCAATTAAAAAATTAATAATTTTAATTTAATAAATTAATAAATAACAAAATTAATAATATATTAAAAATACATCGCAAATATACGTGCAAATATCATTGTGATTTAAATGATACGTAATACACAATACAGAACTCAGACAGAGCCTTTGAGAGTATGATAGACACAATCTGCACAAAGGCAGAGGAATGACGTGTCAGTAAAATGGCATCTGTGCCTCATGCACCACATCTCAACTGTCTCCACTTTCCAGACTCCAGAAATGTATCTTTCCAGAGTCAGTTCCTGTGGCCCACAATCACCAACTGAGCTGAACCACGATTCTTCCAGTTTTACTTCTACGCCCCCCAAAAAAACCATTTTTTAAAATTAATTTTTGTTACTCAATCACTCTCTTCTTTTAATTTATCTATTAATAAATATAAATAATTTAATATATTGTTAAATTAATATATCTGATATATTTTCTCCCATACTCCGGGCAACCCAACGTTGACGACAAACATAGCGCATGCCAAGAAGTAGGGTCAAGTACCTGAAAGCCAAAAAGCCAAAAAGCCAAAGTTGGAAAACTCGTTCACGACGGAAACTCCAATGTTCGCTTCTTCCTAGAAATCGCCAGTCACCGCATGTGTCTCTTCGCTCACGATATAATTTTGGAATCTCACATAAAGCTATGCTTATTTTATTTATAAAATAATATTTTAATTTTAATTTACCATAAAATATTTTACTAATTTATATATTTATTATTTAGAGTAATATCCTAAATTAACCTTCAAAAAATTATAGGATAACAAATTAATTTTCGAAGGTGATGTGATATCAATTTAATTCTTAAAAGATTTGTAACATTAATTTAGTTTTTAAAAAATAAAAATTTATTTTAAATTACTCCAAAAAATTAAAAAAATTTTGAAGACTAAATTAATATTACATATTTTTTGAAACTAAATTGATATTTCATAATTTTTTTGGATCAATTTGAAGTTTTATTTTATTATTTATTATTTTTAAATTAAAAGCATAATATTGAAAAAGAATAAAAATTAAAATAATAATGATAATAATAAATAATACAAAAGCAGTCATATATTTCGTCACTTATTGAGATTAAAATAAGCAAAATCGACAGATTCTTATTGTTACCTAATGAGGTAAAGATGTTTTCTAAATTCATATATAGACACTATAAATTAACTTAAGTCTGAATAAATGTTATAATATATATTTATAAATAATTAAAGTAATAAGTAATCTTAATTTTATAAAAGGAGAAAATGTGAATTTAAATATGAAAAAAACAATTTTTGGGTGGAAATTGCATAATACTCGTGTTCTTACCCTTAAATAAGAATTAAAATAAACTTATTATAAAAATATTTACATATTATTAAAATAAAATGAATACATTATATTATAAATTTAGAGTTTAATTGATATGCATCAAATCATCTAATAAAAATAGAAAAACGTAAAAAATTACGGTGAATCTCTCATTATAATGAATAATTATTTCTATGAATTGATATTTTTTATTATTTTTATTATAAAATTATTTTATACTATCAATACATTTAAATTAAATTTATAAATCTATATAAAAATATCATATTAATATAGTTTAATGGCGTAACATGCAATAATTCCTCTCCGCTCTCACACATCCCCTAATAAATTCTCTCTCACCTCACAAGTCACAACAACTCACAACCCCAATCTTACGCCTCAAATTCGGTTGCGCAGCATCGGCAGCATCTACTTCACGCCGACCAACCAACGATGACTCCCTACATTGTGGGCGTCGTAGTCCCTCTGCTGGTCACCCTCATCGTCCGCAACTCCTCCCGCGGCGGCGGAAAGCGCCGCGCCGTGCCGGCAGACGTGGGTGGCGAGCGGGGGCTGGCTGTGCGGAACCAGCGGTTCGAGTCGCCGGTGGAGACGGCATGGGAGGGCGTGGCGACGCTGGCGGAGCTGTTCGAGGAGGCGTGCCGGCGGCACGGGGAGCGGCTTCTGCTGGGGACTCGGAAGCTGATATCGAAGGAGGTTGTGACCAGCGAGGACGGGAAGTCCTTCGAGAAGCTTCACTTGGGAGAATACGAGTGGCTCACCTTCGCCAAAACGTTCGAAGCCGTTTGCGGATTCGCGTCTGGCTTGGCCAGGATGGGACATGTGAGGGAGGAGCGCGTTGCAATCTTTGCTGATACCAGGGAAGAGTGGTTCATTGCTCTGCAGGTTTTTGTCTTATGCTTAATCCTTTTTTTTTTTTTTGGTCTTTTTAAAAGAATTTAATTGGTATGCACTCAAATCAATAGAAATGGGGAAGGCAAGAAATCACGATAATCCTCGTTATAATGAGTGCTTGTTTATCTAGGTTGGTACTTTCTATCATTTTTATTAGCCGACTGTCAGTGTATTTAAATTAAATTTTTTTTAAAATTCAAGTATTTGCTTAAGTAATTTTAAGCCGAGGATAATATTAACAAATTTTTAGAATCTTAATTTGCGTGAAAAATTGGCTATATATATATATGTTCCTTTTTTTTTTCTTTAAGCAGTGATCATCACATTTTAATTAAGTATGGATTTGAGTCATATAAGTGTTTGATGTGATCTTAATTAAGAAGAAAGGGACTTGATTTGAGTATTTAAATCATCAAGTTCGTTAACTGAAAATTGGCATATAATTATAGTTTGCTTCTCAGTGCGGCTAACTGTTCTGTATCCCTTCCGTTTTGCATTATGAACGGATTTGTTTGGCGCATTCGTCTTCATTTTAAAAAATTATAGTTGAAATAAAAATTATGAAAAATAATGGTATGTAATATTTAAAAATTTTAAAAAATATTTAATTTTTTTAATTAGTAAAACTATTTAATTTTTTTAATCTATAATTAAGATAATTTAATAAAAAAATAACAAATATTTCTGATTTGTGATAATGTCGTAGGATAGCAAAACTCTTATACTAAAGCACTTTTGCCTTTTTTTTTTTTTTAATAATTTTCAAATTCCGTGGGAGTGTCTTTTGGGAAGATGTTTCTTCTAAACCAGAAAATGTTACACCTTCACCTTCCTAGCATTGGTTAGTGATACGACAATTTTTGGTTAATGCGTATCAATTGTTAATTGGCTAACTTTTCTTTTTTTTAATAAAAAAACTTTTTTTTTTTTTTGGGTTTTTGAGCTGAGGTAAATTGACTGACTTGTTCAATAACTAATTGATAAGCATTATTATTTCTTTTTACTATAAGTAAAAAATAATTTAATAAAAATAATATATATTTCTGAATATATGGTCAGGTGATAGGTCAATAGCACATTTTATCCCCAAAAAAAAAGTCAATAGGAATTTTTTGTTTTTTTTCCAATTTTCAGTTTGGGTTGGAGTTTTTGAAAACCTCAAATCTTACACCCTTCTTATTGGTTGAAGTGTATCGATTTGTTAACAGATGAGATAGTCAGTTAACCAGTCAATACAGATTATTATTCAATAATGGACTCATCCTTAAGTGGTGTTGGTCAGATGAAATATTTGAATTTTTTTTTTAAAGCCATTTATTATGTCTAATTTAAGTGGGGACATAATTTATTGGTTTCTTTTAACCTTTCTTTTGCTCCTTCAGGGTTGCTTCAGGCGAAATGTGACAGTTGTGACTATTTATGCATCGTTGGGAGAGGAAGCTTTATGTCACTCATTGAATGAGGTTTTTTTCTCTAGATCTTTTTTAATTTTCGCACCTCTTTGCCTGGAATGTGTTTGTAAGTGCTATCCCTGATTATGCTCCCTTCAACATGATAATGATCTAGTTGATTGGTGGACTTGCCTTATCTTTATTAAGGGGTAGGTAGGTCTTTATCACCTTTGTATGTATAATGCATCACTTAAGGCAGAGTATTGGACATGCCATAAGGCAATCCTAACTCACAACAAATGTCTATGCATAAACTGCTGCTTAAAATTTCTGGTATTTGAAGTTTACTTAATGATTGAAACTCAACTGTGTCATGTAGTTGTTAATTTGGCCATAAGCATAGCTTGTTCAAAGTATTGTGATGTACTCTCTGGAACTTGTTTATGGTCTGAAATGGTTTAAGGTAATGTTTGTGTTTGGCATTATATAAGTTCGCATACTCTTTGTTTTGTTGTGAACTCACTTGCAAAATCTGTGCCAGACAGAGGTTACAACAGTGATATGTGGGCAAAAAGAATTGAGGACACTTGTATGTATTAGTGGGCAACTTGACACAGTGAAACGTGTGATATGCATGGATGATGATATCCCATCTGATGCCTCATCTATTGAGCATGGCTGGACCATCACTTCCTTTGCTGATGTTGAGAGACTTGGTAGAGAAAATCCTGTTGATGCTGATTTACCTCTTCCAGCGGATGTTGCAGTTATAATGTATACAAGTGGAAGTACGGGATTACCTAAGGTTGGAAGCACTTGAGATATGTAGCTCTGCCAATATCGGTTTTTAAATCACTTCACTGGATTGATAGTCCTATGTAGTATTATAGATTGGACCATAATTTGTGTACTATATTTTTCTTCCTTTTCCATTTTCATTCTCGTTTATATTGCAGTACCATTTCTTTGATTTCTTTCTTTCTTTCACACAGGGTGTGATGATGACACATGGCAATGTCTTAGCAACAGTCTCTGCTGTAATGACAATTGTTCCTGACCTTGGGAGAAATGATATATATCTAGCATACTTACCAATGGCTCATATCCTTGAATTAGCAGCTGAGGTATGGGGATATAGTTTTGTGTGCAGATTGAAATATTGAATACATGTTCCTGTCTAAGGACATTCTTTTTTTTTTCCCCTGGTTTTCCTTTATTTCATGTTTTGACAAACTCGAATACATTGTAGAATTTGATTGCAGCTGTTGGAAGTGCTATAGGATATGGATCTCCATTGACCATAACTGATACATCAAACAAGATTAAAAAAGGAACAAAGGGGGATGCTACTGTGTTGAAGCCAACTTTAATGGCGGCAGTACCAGCAATTCTTGATCGTGTGCGTGATGGAGTGTTCAAGAAGGTATTTTGATTTGTGACTCACACACCTATGCATCATGCATCAATAGTATCATGTGTGTGTTAGTGAGGTAGTTGCATTAGACCTGGCTTTTGCTTACAGTCAGTGGAGCAAGACTGAAGACTTAAGCTTGCCAATGCAGGTAAATGCAACAGGAGGATTATCAAAGAAGTTGTTTGATTTAGCCTATGCACGGAGATTGCAAGCAGTTAATGGTAGCTGGTTTGGAGCTTGGGGCTTGGAGAAGGCTCTCTGGGATTTTCTTGTGTTTAGAAAGGTCCGAGCAATTCTGGGCGGTCATATCCGTTTTATACTGTCCGGCGGTGCTCCCCTCTCTGGTGATACGCAGAGATTCATCAATATTTGTCTTGGGTTAGTCTTCTCAAGATATATACATATGTGTACTTTTCAAATAAAAGAAATATGATTAGAACAGAGGATAAGTATCCACCTAAAAGAAACCAAAAAACATTAAAAGCACAATATCCAGACTGAACAAGAAAGGCACATTAACTAAGCAAACCTCTCCAGTCTCTCTACATGTCCAACACTGCAAGCCCTATAAAATAACCATATGAGATGACCATTAATATCACATAAAAGTGGAAACATGTTGAACAACCAAGAATTATCCTTCAAATAATTCTGAGCCAAATTACAGCGTGCATATATATGTCAAAATTTAGCTTATCTTTATCTTTGAAGTGAAATTGTTGGTATTTTAAGGTAATGGCTCTTTAACAATATTTACACTTGTTTGTAGTTTCAACTATTTATTCTATGTTGCCCATTGAGCATTTGATCAATAAAACCGTTAGTACCAGCTCCAATATGAGTTAGATGTAAGAAATCTACGGTGATTGTTCTATCAATCTTTGTGAGGACTTGGGAATAATATTAGTTGTTGTTTTTGTACCCAAATTGGTAGCTTAAGTAGCAAATTTTCAGAAAATAATATCGTAAAATGAGTGATTGCAGTATTGCCAAAAGTCAAAATAGGGAAGGTTGCTACAAAAAGTTTAGATGTTAATTTCTCTTCTCTGTTATGGCTTGGGAATGATTTGCTACAATTGGGCTTGATAGTTGCTATCAACAATATCCAAACTTTTTGTGTTGGTCTGAATATTTCTTTTGGAAACTTCAACTTCTATATCTGTAATGGGTAAAATGGCCATCTAAAGGACATATTACTAGATTCACTCTTGAATGTTCTGCTAAAGTAAATATTACTAGCTTTACCCTTGTACTTCTTTTCCTTTTTGGTTTTTCCCTTTTCTTTATTAATTTTTCTGTCAAATTTATGTTGGATTGTCATTTCCAGTGCTCCAATAGGTCAAGGATATGGTCTTACAGAGACTTGTGCTGGGGGGACATTCTCTGATGTTGATGATACATCTGTTGGTCGTGTTGGACCACCTCTTCCATGCTCATTTATCAAGGTAAGAATTGATCAGATCTAGGTTACTTTATGCATTTAACTTGAATACAATGGTAGCATGGAAGTTTGAGCCAATGACCTCTAGCAAACTTAAATGCCACTTTAGTTCTTTGTTGTGAAAATTATATGGGCTTCATTTTGTACTATAATTTAATGGAATAGCATAAGCACAGTTAATCTACATTTATGATTAAGGACATTCCATTACCATTGTCCATGTTAGAATGTTATATTAACAATAGAATATAGTGCTTTGTTTACATTTCAGGCTTTTGTTGCTGATGGTAATTTATTATGGTTCCAGTGAGAGATGCTGAGTTTAGATTCCTGAATTTGTTTATTATTACTGTGATGTGTACAGACTCATAGACATATGTCCAAAATTTGTTCATATTTCTACCAGTTTGGGCATAGATACCAAAAGGGCAGTGAGCGAAGTGAGACTTACAGCATTTGATTGATTATACCAATCCTTAGGCACTAAAGAAGGGGAAAGAAGTATTTCCTGGCTAGCTAAAGGTAGGGAAAGAAAGACAAGAGATTTAGGCTAAAACGACACAGGACTCTTTTGTAATTGGATACTCTAAGTGTCAGAGAAAAGGATCAAAATTATTCCTTTCATTGTATAATTCGAGTGTTTGAGATAAAGAAAGCTTTGAAGAGAAGGGATAATAGCAAGGTAGTGGAACCTAATAATGTACCTATTAAGGTATGGAAGTGTCTAGGAGGGAAAGACATAAGTTGATCACAAAGTTGCTCAACAAGATTATAAGGTCCAAGGAAATCTCGGATGAGTGGTGGAGGTACCTTAATACCTATTTATAAAAATAAGGGACCAAAGGAATTAAAACTTATGAGCCATACCATGAAGCTATGGGGGAGTGTAATTGAGTGGAGATTGAGAGAAGACACACACATCGCAAATAATCAGTTTGGTTTTTGCACCAGGAAATGGCTTGTCTATAGACATGGTTTAGATTGGCTTGTCTGTAGTCTGTAGATATGGTTTATGATAGGACCCAATGGCCTTGTTTGATTGTCAACCTTATCTGGTGGGGAAAGGCTTTATTGTTGTTATACTCATAATTTTTTTCTTTGCATAAAAGATGATATTGTTTGTAACCAGGGTTGTCATTGTTTTTCTACTGATTTTCACCACTAATTTGGTCTTGAGCAACTTGTAAACATATATGTCATTTTTGAAAGCCTCCCTTCCATTTGGCATGTCTATATGCTGTCAAATTACAATTAAATGTTTTGAAAATTGAAATCTTTCTGTCATTATTATATCCCATCCAAAGTAATTACTTTATGTGTTAATTTCAAATTAGTAAATCTTTTCTAATCTATGTATTCATACTTTCTGACATTATGGAGACCACTACAACTCTTCTAGGATATATTGGAGGTCAACTTTATTTCCTAAATCTCATACTAAGTGATTCATACCCAGAAAATTAATAGAAATGACCATCATCTATCCTCTTCCTCATGATCCTTTAGAAACGGAGCTCAGTAAGAAATGTTATTATTGTCTTTCTGCTTGTTTGATGGTGACGTGAGGGAGAGGCTACAATATTAAGTTATTCGTTTTCCTACTACAATTATTGTCCTGTGGCAGTTTGTTTTTCTTGTGGTATCTGGGGAAAAAAAATATTTCTTATATGAACATTTGGCTTTTTTGGCTCAGCTAATCAATTGGCCTGAAGGTGGGTATTTAACTAACGACTCACCAATGCCCCGCGGTGAAATTGTAATTGGTGGTCCAAATGTGACACTTGGGTACTTCAAAAATGAAGAAAAGACAAAAGAATCATACAAGGTATAGCTTCAGTTGTCCTTTTTGCTTTTTCTTGAGGAAAGAAGCGTAAGGTGCGATAAGATATCACTTCTTGTTTTCCATTGTTGTTCTAATGTTTTGGCTTCGTGAAGTTGAAAGTTCTATTTGCTGCATTTTTTTTTTTGAATTGCATGAATTTACTTTTGTATCTTTGATGTTAAAAGGTTGATGAAAGAGGAATGAGGTGGTTCTACACTGGTGACATAGGGAGATTTCATCCAGATGGCTGCCTTGAAATCATTGATCGTAAAAAGGACATTGTCAAATTGCAGCATGGAGAATATGTCTCCCTGGGAAAGGTATGAATATCAGTTTGTGGAATGCACCATTGTCAAGAATTTTCCTTTATGACTAATTTATTAAATACAGGTTGAGGCAGCTCTTATTGTCAGCCCCTTTGTGGACAATATTATGTTGCACGCTGATCCTTTTCATAGTTACTGTGTGGCACTTGTGGTGGTTTCTCCTTCCACGTTGGAAGATTGGGCATCAAAGCAAGGGATCACTTACTCAGATCTTTCAGAACTGTGCACGAAAAAAGAAACTGTGAAGGAGGTGCATGCATCACTGGTAAAGGTATGCCTTCCTTATCAAAGTCCTCTTACAACTTGTTAATGTCTGGGAATTAAATTTCCCTTTCAAGAAGGCCCATCTAGTCAATAGTGCACAGTATAGAGTCAGTTTTTCATTTGGGTGCATGTGCAACTTAACCAAGGCAACTTTAGAGGTTAGCATCAATGCTACAACCAAAGTTGTCTTAGGCTATGCTTGTTTGAGAAGAAAAAATTTTGGAATAAAAAACATTTGAAAGCTATAAAGCATAGACAAAGACATGGACATGGCACATGGGGCACAGAAGACACAATTTTAAAAATGGTAAGACATGGACATAGCATGTATGTAATGAAAAAATTTAAGAATAATATTTGTTGCTCATAATATTATATATAAACTTTACCCTAGCCTTATTTTCATTTTTCCCTTATTAAAAATTGCTTAAAAGTTTAAAACGAATCCCAAGTGCGCAGTTTTTTCCCCTTCGAATCTTTAAATGGCCTTCATGTTGTGTTCTGTCATGTCAGAGTTGGAAAATTTAATTTTTAAATTACACATGAACAAATGCATGTTGTCAAGATGTCATATACGATCCAAAATAGATGTGTCTTACACATTGCACAAATCATCTATAGAGTATAAAATCATTCATGTGCCTCTATCTAACAGATTAAGCTTTTGGAAGAGATAGTTAATGATATGGTATTAGAGCCTCTATGATTTAGAGATCTAGACTTCAATCCTTATTTGTTTCCATTCGTCTAAAAATAAAAGTTAAATTTCAGTACAAGATAAAGTGGATTTGTGCAAAGTTCATGCTTCAAGTCCAAAGAGGCTTTTGGGTGAGGGTGTATGTTAGAATATAAAACTATTCATATGCCTCTATCTAATAACTTAAGCTCTTGGGAGAGATGTTCATGATAGCATCAAAATGGTGCGTTCTTATTTTGTAGCTCCATACTTATTTTGAAGAATTGATGCTCAAAATATGTTTAGAAAATCAAGTTGGTCTTCCAAAGATTTTCATATTACTTTGGTTCTTCGTAGTATAAAATGTCCATCAATCTAAGAGCTAAATTGATGTCTAAATGTACATTGGAGGACTAAATTGATGTTAATTTTAAATATAGAGGAACCTAATTGATGTCCAAGATCAGCTAACTTGATGTCTCATATATCTGATAATTTGGATGCTTACTCTATTTTAAACAACAAAAATGCGGAATGGTTGAAAGAGGAGTGAAACTCATTTACACACCAGCCCCCAAATTTTGACCTCTTTAAAGGGTTAAAGGGTTCTTTTACCCTCTGGAAGATTGAGTGAAAAATCCAAAACCTTTTCATTCCACTTTATTTTTCCTTCCCTCGCCATTTTCCATCTTCAACCTAAAATCTTAATTCATGGTTACAAAATTCATGTTATTGAGGGCTGGGGGACATGTGAATATAATATTTCATTTCAATGTCTTTTAAAGTTTTCATAGTCGTGCCGAAGGGAGCCACTCCAACCAGTTGTCCACCTTTGACCAGAGGGTTGAAATTTATCATGACCAGGGGATTGGTATTTATTTCGGGATGATATCCTTTATCCCTGACTAAAAATCTTACACTAATTTAGTCACATTTTCTCATATGACAACGAATTTGCTCAAATAAAGGAAAATATTTGATAAGGTCACCGAGATAATAATGCATCACTACCAAAAATTCAAAAATGGGGGACCTACATTTGGTTGTAAAGCTTAGTTGAAGTTTAGTACGGGTAACTTGGTATCTTGTGTCCTGCAATGTGCTTAATCCTGCAATGTACTTGACACTAATGATCTATACATGTTTTTTATTGTGCATATACTCTTCTACACCAATATCTCTATAGACCCCAGCGGATCACATTCTGCAGTACATTGCCTTTGTCGCTGCAAATGATGTATTACTATTCCCTTTTTATTATTATAAACAATTCGTGAAACTATCTGCAGGAAGCAAAGAAGGCTCGTTTGGAGAAATTTGAGATTCCTGCAAAAATTAAATTGCTTTCTGAACCATGGACTCCTGAGTCTGGCCTGGTCACTGCTGCTCTCAAGCTCAAGAGAGAGGCAATCAGAAAGGCTTTCCATGAAGAACTTTTGAAATTATATGCATAATAGGCTAAAGAGCAACTTAGATCTATATACCGGTCCCAGTGAAAGAAGCTACTGAACTTTTTGCACTTTTCCCCTTTAATTGCATTTTTTTCCGTCTAGTACCTGGCAGAGGTGGAGGTGAGGGGGGAGAGGTTTTGTATCTTTGTTATTTTTTTTATCTAATTATTCCTTTTCCATGCCAAGTGTCATTCATAATTCATAGTGAGGCAATCTACTAATCTACTAATAATACTAATAATTAAGACAACAAAACAAGAAAAGTTATGTTATGTATTAGCTTCTTATTAATTTTAATTCTCCACCATTTTATAAAAGTTACTATTAAAGAAAAATATTTCATTTTTTTATTTAGTAGATTTATTAGAAAATTAGATAATTTTGTAATTTAATCTACAATAAATATATTATTTTGATTTTCTTCTTTAATAAATCTTTTTAAAGATATATTATTGAAATATCTTTTTGTTCTCTTATGAGTCACATAATTTTTTTAAATTAATTTAAATAAAATTCAAATTTTATTATTTAATTTACCAATGAGTTGGTTACAAAATTTTGCCTATTCATTATTGTTTTTATCCATTATATATTGGATTCAAAAGTGATAGCTCTATAACCACCAAAACAAAAAGTGATAGCTTTATTACCTTGCATTGCAGCTGAAGTGATTTTTTTTTAAATTTTTTTGACGTGAAAAGAAATTTATCATTGATCACTGGAAAAACATCTAACAAGGCCAGGTTTAATACAGCAGATGGAGCATCTTTTTACCAAACAGACAATTCTACCTCTATTGGATGCTTTGCTAAACAGTGAGCTACCTTGTTATCCACCCTACTTACATGAGAAAACCAGCAGAAAGTAAAGAGCTCACAGAGATGTTTACAATCATCAACAACCATAGAAAAATGTGTTCTTATTGCATGAACTTTCCAGTGCCTTAACTAGGTCCAAGCAGTGTTTTTACTGCAATGAGTTGTTGAATTGCGATTTGGACTGCAACTTGCCCGAGACACATGCTTTCAAAGGGTGGAGGCTGAATCTGACTGCTGAAATGTTTTTACTGCAATGAGTTGTTGAACTCATTCCACGTGGTTGTGCTAAGTTTTAATTTGCAAACGGTTTTATTCCTGGTCTTATCCTTTTAACGTTACAGAATCTCAGCCCCGATATTTTGTATTTGAAGTGAGTAATAAATACCTTAATTTTAGCACTGCATGCTACATGTACAGTGGTTTTTTTTTTTTTTTTTTTTTTTTTAAGTGTTACTACTATGTCAACGTGGGAGTCACCTGTAACTAATATTGAGATTCACCTAGCCTTTGACTGCGCAGGTACAGCAACAATTTCGCCCACAGCCCCACTCTTTCTTATCTTTTTAAAATTGACTTCAATGTGTATATTTTAGAAAATATTTGGGGATTGCTCGGGTACGCTTTTTTATTTTTTTTTGGGTTACATATCCTCAAGCTTCAAGACAATATCTTGTGGAAGTGGTTCATTGGTTTTATTCTAAATTTAAAGTCTTATTTTTCAAATTTAAAATTTTGTTAACAAAATTATTTAATATTTTAGATCAGCCCCAATAATGGTTATTTTTCATGTTCATCTTTCTACCTTCATAGCACTTGCAAACAAACTTCTATCAAACCAGCATCAAAACATTTCAAACACAAAAAAGCATAAATACCCATATTATTTCGATCATTCCCTAAACAGAAAAACATTTCTTCTTTCTCGACAAGAATTTGTCTTCTTCAATTTCACTCACACACTACTTTGTTGTTTGCGCTTTTTCTTTTCTTTCCATTATTCACCAAAAATTTCACTCACACTCTCATAGTCACTGGAACATGTCCCCCTTACCCTACTCCTTGACCTCGTACCTTGGCTGAGGCTCCTAGCAACATCGCCGCTCTATCGCACTAGCGCCATGTCGCCACCACACCGCCCTCTCATTCTTTGCCAACCATGGCGACTCAACAATAGGAGCACTACACCACCATTGCATTGCCCACTCCAGTAGTGCCATTCTCTAGCCATTATTTACCTTCTCACAAGGTCACATGTTGCGGGTTAGGTTGGTGGAACGGCGCTATGGGTTGTTGGCACACGATGTGGGTCACTGGTGCTGTGGCTCTTGGGTGGTGGAATGAAGTTTTAGTATGGGATTTAGAGATTTAAGAGTAGAGAGAGGAGAATGAAAGGGGGACAATACAGCAATCGAATAAGGGGCTTTCAAGATCATATATTTCGAGGTTTGGTGATGGCTGTAGATTATTAGTTTGTGATTTGAGCCTAGGTCATTTTAATTTTTGTCTTGTAACTGTGTTATGTTTTATATCATATGGTTCTTGTACTCTTTGTACGCCCACTGCACCATTATGGGTTGAGACTTCAGCAAAATTTATTAGAAAAAAAAGAGAATGAAACAAAGAAAAGAAGAAGAAGGAGGAGAAGGACGTTACAGAACAAGAGAAAGGGAAGATGGGTGCATTGTTAAATTGAAGGAAAATTTAGGAAAATGTTATAATTTTAACAAATGAGTTTGTTCCGTAGGATTAGTGAGTTTCTAGTTTTTTTAAATTTCTATTAATTTTATATTATAAATTAACCAATCACTACATGGCACATATGAAGGGTACTGGTACCCATATAAAGTTGTGTGTGCCGAAGGAAGACCCTATTTTTATATAATTTGCTCTTAGAAAAAGACTGAAAACTGATCTCTTCTTTTTCTCGGCTGCTTCTTGTCTTATTCTTTGTTCTTTTTCCTTTTTCTCTCTTGGGTTAAATGCTAAAAACACCTTGCTAGTTCTTGAGGTCCTAATTTTACCAAAAGAGTTTGCTATATTCTAGGGGATATCCAGTGCATCGAAATAATCCTTAAGGGTAGTGCAAGTCGGCGGAGGATACAATGGTCCGCACAAGTTTAGACCATGTAATGGTCATTTTTTTTAAAATTATGAAGTAACCCCGTCCCATTAAAAACTATTTGCTATTTTATCCTTTCTTTAACATAAAGTGCTGAAGTTAATGGGGAAAAAGCTGCTTTCATTTCACGAACCATCAGATTCAAAAACCACCACATTTTATTTACCCTTTTATTTTAATCATGCATTTGATCCTCCCATAAATTCCTCAAAAGGTGTCCAATTTTAGAAGAACCCATAACTCCACAAGCAAAAAGCCAATGCCCATCCCTCTCCATCACGTGCCAGAGCCCCATGTCACGTGACCATAGCACGAAGGAGAGAATTATTGCTCGTTAATGTCATTGTAACTTTTCTTAGAGTTATATGTATTTTACTTTACTTAACTTAACATTTTAATCATAATTAATAAAAAATTCATTATTAATTAATGTATTATTATCCTTAGTATATATTAAAAATAAAATATGCAAATTAATAATAAATGTTATTATCAATCAAAATTAAAATATCAAATTATGAATGAAGTAATCATAATTTTATATAATATTTTAAAATATATAATAATTTTAAAAAATAATTTATATATACTATACCCTGTGTTCACATGATTACTTTTAAAATTATTTTTTATTTTAAAATATTGTTATATAAATTATTTGTTAAAATTATTATATATTTTAAAATATTATATAAAATTATGATTACTTCATTCATAATTTGATATTTTAATTTTGATTGATAATAACATTTATTATTAATTTGCATATTTTATTTTTAATATATACTAAGGATAATAATACATTAATTAATAATGAATTTTTTATTAATTATGATTAAAATGTTAAGTTAAGAACAATAAAATACATATAACTCTAAGAAAAGTTACATTGATATTAACGAGCAATAATTCTCTCCTTCGTGCTATGGTCACGTGACATGGGGCTCTGGCGCATGATGGAAAGGGATAGGCATTGGCTTTTTGCCTGTGGAGCTGTGGGTTCTTCTAAAATTGGACACCTTCTGAGGAATTTATGGGAGGATCAAATGCATGATTAAAATAAAAGGGTAAATAAAACGTGGTGGTTTTTCAATCTGATGGTTCGTGAAATGAAATCAGCTTTTTCCCCATTGACTTCAACACTTTATGTCAAAGAAAGGATAAAATAGCAAATAGTTTTTAATGGGACGGGGTTACTTCATAATTTTGAAAAAATGACCATTACATGGTCTAAACTTGTGCGGACCATTGTATCCTCCGCCGTGCAAGTCTGCACACCTCAAATTATTAGTGCTACGGTATTTCTTTCTTTGCTTTAATTGTTTTGTAGGATATTGTCTGACTACAAAACTTTAAATTAGACTTTGAAAGGGTTGTGAGATATCAATTTAGTCTTCGATAAAGTTGTTGTATTATTTGGTTCTCGAAAGAGTTGTGACATCAATTTAATTCTTGAAGGATTAAATTTATTTTAAGTTAGTGCAAAGGATTAAAAGGAGTAATTTGGATTAACTTAAAATGAATTTTAATCTTTCAAGGACCAAATTGATGTTCCACAATTTTTTTGAGAACCAAATTGATAAACGAACTAAAACTAAAAACCAATCTAAAGAAACTTAAAAATCGATCAAAATTGAAATAAATCAATTTAAATTATTTCTTATTTTATAAAAAAATATTGTTAAAACTCTTTAATAACATAGCCTACATACAACACCTATAAAAATTTTACTAAAGAGTTTTAATATTATATATATATATATTTAGAAACATTTTTCAAATGTAATTGTAATAAATGTTACTAAAGACTAAATATGTAGTAGTGTATTTAATGGTAACAAATGCCTAACCACTTGAATTAACTAAGTGTTTATTCATAATTTTTATTATATTATGATTACTATAATTAAGATGTAGTGAATATTATTATGTATTTATATAATAATAATTAATAAATATTAATAAGTATGAATCGTAAATTTTTATTTTCAAAATCAAATTCATAATATAATAATTCGTAAGGGATCAAAAGTATACTTAAAAAAATTTAAAAAATGTTACCCTACAATCCTTTCCAATGTATAGATAATTTTTAAAATGCAAGTCACATATACTTGTCACACATTGTTCTATAAGAGCATCTCCTGTAAGAGTCCCACTTTGGATTTCACTTTTGCCCCACTATTGTCACGTTAATGCCACCTAATCAGTGCATTATAAAAAAGGAAAAATAGGTTAAGATTTTTCTCTCAAATGGAAGAGACCAGCTTTGATTCTACATGATTTTCAATTTTTTTAAAAAGGAAATCAACATATTTATCAAATACTTTATTATAAATATTTTTTAATATGTAATTTTGTTTTTGGATTGGATAAAAATGTAAAAATTAAATTTTTTGAATAATTTTTATTAAAAATTAATTGTTGAAAAATTAAATTACAGATAAAAATTTAATACATTTAGTTTTTGAAATTAAAAAATTTAAACTAATTTTTTCTATAACTAAAATAAGTCTTCAAAACATTTGAAAAAAATATTACATGACCAACTTTGGGAAATTTTGATTTAGGAAGAAATTTGAAATTTGGAAATTAGGATTTGGATTTAAATTTTGAGGGTTTGAAAATTGAGAATTTTGAATATTCAAATTTTGAGGGAATTTGAAAGAATTAAGAAAAGAATTTAAATTAAATTGATTTGGACATTTTTTGTGAAAGAAGAGAGGAGTAGAATTTGTATGGAAATAATTGGAAAGTGTTGGAAGGATTAAAAAGAGTTGTGAAAAAAGAGATTAGAAGAGGTTGATATTTATATAGTAAAAATATAAATAAAATAATTATTTGAAAAATAGCCGTTGCAAAGCAACGATCAAGTGATCATTAAAAAAAAAGAAAATTGTCACATGACACTGATGTCAAGTGATTATTGGGTGACTGAAAATTGGTTTTGGTCCGTCGCTGGTGGGATGCGATCCATCTGCATGGAGCAGTTTCAGTCCCAAATATTTTGCACCAATGGTAAAGCAAATGGGATTGACAAGGGATGTGAACTGGGGCGCCAATATTGCCTCATTGGAATTGCTCTAAGGACACTCACGTCACTAAAATTTGTTTGTGATACTGTATAATGAGTATATTACAAATAGAGGAATGTTATTTGTATATAAGAATAGATATGATGTAAATATATATAGAGAGAAAAAGAAATAAAGGTGATCAATCTATCATTTTTTGCTTTTCATCACTCACCATTTTTATCTCTCTCTCTTTTTCTATATATATATATATATAGGGTTTATTTTGTGTATACAAATAACATGTTTGTTACAAATAAATAAGGATATATATCACTTAAGTTGGAAGAATAGTTAGCTGTGGGACAAGGGTTCAATACGGAGGAAGACTTGCAAAAGAAGAGGCAAGGTTGTATGAAGGAGACCGAGACCCAACTCGGGGCCAATATGAGTGTGACTTCAAGCCAACCAAATCACAAGCAGTCCCCACCTTCTCTTCCCATGTGATTTGTTTCAATTACCTTTAAACCTTCCTCGGATGTTTAATGGACACTTCTTTCTTCCATCCTACTCGTATATCTTTTCTCATCGATCAGTTGATTTTTGTGATTACTCATTTTCCCTTCCCATTTTCCCCTCAAAAAGCACTGATTCAAAGTACGTGACGCTAGAGGAATACTTGTACTGGTGATAACCTTCTATCCAATGTCCAGGACATGTTTGAAAGGAGAGAAAGATGAAATTCATACTAATTCAATAACTGATGTTTCTTATAGGACCCATTTTTGACATGCTTTGTACACGATTTTTGCCATATGCTTTGGGAAACACATATTCCCAGAAGAATGAGACTATGAGTGACGTTACTTTTGGAAAAAAAAAAAGGGGCAGTTGGCATATATGTTGTAATTAAAAATTAGTGATAACTGTTGATTCTATGTTTGAAATGTCCGAATAGTTTGGTCTAATTGTTGAAAGAGTGAAATATGAAACATAATAACTAATCCCTGTAGGATAAAGCTAGCAAGTAAAAGGTTAAATGTGAAAAAATATATTAATATATTAAGTGACTATAAAATATTTTAATCAAATGGTAAAAAGAAATCAGATATATTATTTCAAAAACTTTATAATTGTCACAACACAACTCAGCCGTAATCAGCACATAGGGAGCCCTAGCTCCCTAGCAAGTCTCAACTAAAATTTTGCTTGAAAAAAAAAAAAACGAGACTTCCCCCACATACAATTCCTGTATACAATCAGTTCACAAACATTCAAAATACTAAATAGGTACATAAATAAGTACACATGCATGTTATTGCAACCTAAACAGGACCATAACCACCACAGATCGGCACCTTGCCTCTAGTTCAATAGAGCACTAGACCACATAGCTTAATACCTTTGATGATAGGAGGAGGCCCACTAAAGTATTGGGTTCACTGGAAGGTAATTGGCAGCTATTTACTGAGTTTAAGCAACTGAACTCTAACTTATACCGATATATGAAACATGAGGAGGCAGCAGGGTGAGTTAAACAACTCAGTGAGGGATAATTTACCTACAGCTAGCAATAACTTACAATATTTTATTGGAAATTTATTGGAAATATACCCATCATATACTCGCTTGGGAACAAACTCATCGTACAAATAATTGGAAATATTCTCATTTAATAAATTACTAAAATACTCGTCTACTAGATCATTGAAAATATAGCTTTTGTATAATAGTACTTAGAGGAATAGTCCTTTTGTCTTATGAAAACAACTGCAAATATGTATTCAACATATAAATAATTCGAAATGTACTTGCCATACTAGGCATATGAAATCAGTCTTGTCATATAACATATCTAGAGTAAAACTCATCTTAAATCATATATAAATCATGTAAAACTACTAGAGGTAGATTCCTTATATAAGTACTGTAAAATAGTTGGAGGTATAGCCCTCCTATATGTTTTATGAAACAAAGTGCAAAGTCACTAGTGGGAGACCACAACTATAAATTTCCTATTTTATTTCCCTGAGCAGCATCAACGATTAGCCCTTAGGAACTAAATGGCATCAACGGCTAGTCCTCAGTGAAACAACATGTCAGTAGTGTCTGTCTAATACACTAGACTAGCAATTTCCCTGCTAGCTGGGGTTCGTATAAGATACACCAAGTCTAACACCTACTGTTGTTAGCTACGGTTCTATGAAGTGATCATCTTACAAAACTTACTTCTTTTTACTGAATATAATATTCAATTCTAGGAAAAACCCTTTTTTTACTCAGTTCTGGAAAATTAGTTTCTCAGTTTTCTTTTCTTTAGCGAACATAGCTCAAACTTCTTTTAACATAGCATAGCTAGAAAATTATGCCCTTTCCTCATGTGAACAACTAATAACCTCATAAAGTATAATACTTTCGAATCAAATTGGAAAGTATAATACAAACAACCACGTCCTATGCATTTTACATAAAATATATAGCATACAGTCATTCTTGTCCAATAGCTTTTTTGTTATAGATAAAACTAAGTTCTAAAACCTTTCTTTTACTATCCAGCTTCCTTGGTAAATTCATATAATATATAAACGATACATACATAACACATATAAATCTTATATTTATATTTATTTCAGAAATCTTCTATAGATAAACTATCTACTTATAGTATTCTAGCCAACTAGTCGCTCCAGAAACAAATTTGACACCACAACATAGGTAAAAGATAAACTCAAACTACTTTTAAACTTGAAAAATCCCAAGATTCAAGATTTTAGGGCTCTAAATCCTAGCTCAAGAGCTAATCTTTTGGAATCCAGTTATCCAAATCTCAACATAGATGGGATTTTAAGTTTAAGAATTACCTTTGAGTACTAAAGAACAGAAAGGAATATGGTGGACAGTTTTGATTTTCTCCTAAGACTTTTCAAAGCTTCCCTTACTTGCCCAAAGGAGAAAATCAATCGACAGAAGAGCTAAAGATGTAGTTGACAAGGAGTAAGTAGAGGATAAAGGTAATATAGGAAAGGAAGAAGATGATATACATACTCTAGAAGGGTAATTCTAGAGAGAGAAATGAGAAAAGAGAGAGAAAATGAGAGAAACGAGGTTGAGAGCCCTGTTTTATCTTTTGACATTGACCCAATCATGCCGGAGTGTAGCTGCCATGCTCGAGTACAACTAGGATCCAGAATCTTCCACCACTTTGAGCTAGATCGCATTGGAGTGTATGCAGTTACTCTTGAGTGCGACTCTTAGGTCCCAAAATTTTGGTTTTCTTCTCTTCATGACCTCTGATGCCACCTAGGCAATGATCTTACATACTTATTTATATTTATGAATTTTAATCTCTATTAACTTTAAAACATAAGTGTAAATAAAGGAATACCCCTTATTTGAATTCAATAAAAATATAAAAAAAATCAAAATCCTTAAGAATCAAAATCCAATTTTTGAGTTTAAGTACAAATTTATGAAAACTTGTGTTTTTATAAACTTTTGGGCTAAAAACGGAGGGGTCAATAACTTCCTAAAGTTCAATAAAAATTGCTCTTTGATTTTTTAATATCTAAGGAATAATTACTGAGACTTTTGATCTCAAGAAAATGTCTCAAACATATAGCTCTCTAAGGAGAGATAGCGTTTAGACTTAAAACTATTGCGGGGTTTGAAAGGACAAAGAACTACAATTCCCATTAGTTCTTGGTTGAGGTATTACATTTTCTCCCTTAAGAAATTTGGTCCCTAAATTTTGAAAAGGGATACTAGCTACTCTAATTTCACTAATGAATACCTAAAACATTTCTTTCTCCATTTTGTTTTTGAAACTTCTTTCTAGGACACGTCTTCATGAGATACGAATCTTATCATATACTGATCCTTCGAGGGGTCATTCGTCCTTAAGCATTTCTATTAGATAAGGATTCCTTAAAAGTAGTATCAGCCACTATTTAGTCACCTCCACCTACCTCACTTGCTATAGAATAAAGGCCACCTAATATAATTCCAATTTGACTGATCTAAATCTCAAAGGTACCATTCATAATGTGTGTACTTTCAAATATCCTCTTACAAGAGCCATATGTAAGATGATGGAAGGCTCGTGACGTTCTCATTTTCTTGTTGGATACTTCCTTAAAAGGTTAAGGTGTGGGCATACGCCTCGTATTGATTTAGGTCAAAAGTTCACTATCATAACAATCAAAGAGATATCATATGGCTTGCAAGATCCGAAGGATGTCTTCACTTTTTGTTTTCTTGATCACACAAGAATCTTTCTCTATGCCAAAACATCTACAAGTGATTACCATATTCTTTCGTCCTTTAAACTTTCTAGATATCCCTACTTCCTTCAAAGTAAACTCTGGCTAATTTAGGATCCTTCATAACCAAAATCTATAAACTAACTTTGCATGAGGTCCCATATCCTCTCAATGTGACTCCACTAGGTGTAGTCCATTACAATATATGTTTTACACTCCCTATCTAATAGATTTAGAGTTACCAGTCACCTTAATAGGATTCTTTTGCTCACTACAGCTCTTTAAGCAACATTTTTCTAGCGTCAGATCCCAAGAGCTGCTTAGCTGAGTTAATATATTTCCCCTTCTCGTTAAGGATATTTTTTTGTCACTTATAGGTTAACCCATTTTTGAATTACTTCTCTTGTTCTACTTTGTACCGCTCACTGGTTTAACTTCAAAGGAATCATTGCCAGGCCCCAAAGGACATTTTAACTTAACCATTAAACATAGCACTACTTCCTTGTTTATTGCACCCCATGAAGGCTTTGGCTTCAATTTTGGACTTAGGGTACACCTCAATCATTTGCCCTACCCTGGCCATTATTACTTTCTTTAGGAAGCACAAATTGCTTTCCCCTGGACATTCCTATAGCAATTTCATCCCTTGAAGATGGGTTAGATACATCAAGCTTATTTGCTACTTTATGGCATTTCCTTCAAAATTAAATTAAACCATATTCACAAGCTCTCTCTTGCTAGCATATTAATCTTGAATGTCATTTTTCAACTCCTTCCACTTCAATAGTAGTTGCTTTTTCAACAGATTGCCATCCATGAACATGTCCTACTAAACCGCTTCCTTGTTTATTCAATGAAGAGTTTTGAGTTTTCCTTTAGACCCAACATGGAGCATGTAACATCCCCTATTTTCCCTTGTACTAAATTTCCTAAGTGACCCTAAGTAATTAGGTACTTAAGGAAGAATTAAAGAATAAAGGCTTAATTAAGGGATAAGAAGGGTAATTAAGGAGGGAAAGATTAAGAAAGAAACTTATGAATTAAGTGAATTGAATCCCTAAGAGACTAATTAAACACTAATTATCCATAATTAGCTTAATTGAGATTAATTAAGATTATAATTTCAGTAATCATAGAAACATGAGTTAATCACTAATTCTTAATTAATTGAGTCACTTAAGTAGAAAGAACATTTAATCTCTTCATCAAATTCAAATTAGAAGTCAACTAGACAATAGTAAGTATGACATCATTAAAGTGAAAAAGTAGAAGACATAATTGCTTTTTGTAAGACAAGTAAAAGGATTTGTCCCACATGATCACCTTAACAATCCAATTTGTCCCCTTAAATACAACAAAAACAAAAATATCTCACCGTCCCCCCTTTGGAACCCCATGGCCATGAACAACATAGACACATACTCATGTTTTTATAACACACATTCCTTCCTCTTCAAGACTCATTCATAATCTCTTATCTACAAGAGAACCCAACTCTTTCTCTACTCCTTCATAGGGGTATAATGAGGTTGGTTTGGATCAGGTTTGGGGGCAAAACAAATCTAAATCGATCAATTTTTCATTGATTTGATTTGGTTTGGTTTAGATTCTTGAAAATTTTTGACCAAATCTAAACAAAACTGAATCAATCAATTCGGTTTGGGTTGGATCAAGTTATTGGATTATCCATTTTTTTATAATTTCTACCAAGAAAATACAATAAAAAATTACCATAAAATATCAAAATTATCATATAAACAAATTTTCAGGTTCTATCTAAGATCAAAGGGCTAAATCACTTTATAAGCATCTTTGTTTTACTTTTTCAAAAAAATAAAATTAAAGCTGAAATGCATCAACATTTACAACTTTTAAAAAGAAACACATTAACACAAATAAGACATTCAAGTATTCTACCTAGGCTGAAGTAGAGAAGCAGAGCTAAGGTGAAACAGAGAAGCAAATGGCAAATTTCATGCTATCATGTAGTAGTGTCCAATAGAATTGGTACCGTCGTGCCATCATGCAGAGTGCAGTGGTTGGCAAAGGGAAGGAGGTAGTTGGTGGGTGGCTGATGGCAGATAGTGGCGGCTCTAAATTTGTGGGTACATAATGGATGAGTGGTTCTTCCTCCAAAGTTCCATGAAGAAGAAGAAAAAAAATGAAAGGGGCACTTATTGACTTAGGGTTAGTCACTTAATTAGGACTTATTTAGGATAGATAACCATAGATTGGTCTTAGGTAGGCTAGTAGTAGGGGTGTGTAAAAAAAAAATAATCAGGATCTTTAGGTTGGGTCAGGCATCAGGTCCAACAGCCCTAGATCTAATAATCAAACCAAATAATGATTGGTTCTAATCAATTTGTAGCTAATTAACCCAAATAATCAAACTAAATTGAACCAATTTAATCGGTTTGGTTCTAATTAGTTGAGTGAAAGGCTCAATCTGATCTAGGTACACCCCTACTCCTTCATCTTCTTTATTCTTTCTCTTTAGGATCTCAAACCCCCATAACCACCCTCACAAGCCTTGTGAGAGCTACAACTTCTAGCTCTTGCAAACACACTCATGCACGCTCTCATCCAAGCAAAAGAAGCAACAAGTCTCACCTTCTTCTCAAGCCCAAAACTATGAGCTTCTGTTGGAGCAGGGAAAAGATTTTCACTTCAAAGCTTTAACCTCTCTTACTTCGATTCATCATCCTGTGGTCAAGAACGTCTTGCTAGATTCTTTTTCTTTTATAACAAGACATGAATGCTCAAGCTTGACCATAGCTTTGAGCTTCAAGCCTTGTCATATACTTTCTAGCCTCTTGAGTAAAATGCCAGCTTTTATGTGTAACATCCTTCCAAAATGCCGTACTATGCTTAAGTCATAGCACCACACTCAGGAGTTATTACTATTACCTGAACGGACCTTGTATGATAGCAATCTCTGGTTGTTCGCACTATTTCTTGAACTATCTGGAGATAAAACGGAAATATAGTGAAAATTATAAATTCTCAGTAGGATTCAATAATAAATTTCATACCGTGCCATCGTTACTATCTCCAGCTGCTTCAGTTTATTATGAAAAATGTGAGCATGGTAAATAGACTATTTGGTTTTATAGCTGAAAATATATTGTCCGAAGCAAAGTTTATTTTATTCACGCACTTGAGTCACATCAGCAATATTTCATATTTAGAAAATAATCACAGCATAAGTAGACAGAACAGCTTCACATTACTAAAATAAGGGATGTCATTAAGCAACTTCTCATCTTTGAATTTATGCAAATGTACTGATACTTTTCTTTAACTTTCTTTGCTCTGTAATAAGCTAATGTCATGGACGTTGCCACCATAAATTTTTGGTACTTACACTAGTTGGGTCATGCCATACCTTGTGTAAGTCCTGTCCTCTATACTCACACTAGTTGGGTTGATGCCATGCCTCATATGAGTGGAGTGCTTGCATATATATTTTAATCTTTAGTCTTTACTGCCCTTGGGTAGTCTGATTAGGAGTGAGCTCAACTCGTGATCGTCGTCACACAGTACTGACCTGCAAGAGGACCCATGTGCCTCTAGGTCGGAGGGACTCAGTTGGCCATCTGCCTCCAGCGTAGAGGGACCCAAAAGTTTTAGCTGTCTTCATAGAGAGAGACCCAATGTGCAACTGCCTCCAAGTGAAGGGACTCACATCTTATCTTATTTAACTGCCTTCACAAGGAGGGATTCAAAGTGCAACTGCCTCCAGGTGAAGGGACCCACATTCATTATATTCATATCATTGCTTTCATACATAATCATGCATAGTCATGCTGAGTGCATTCATACATATGGTTCATCATTCACTTTCATATAACCTTACATGCATGAGTACTACATACATATTCTTAACACATACATGCTCATAAATCTACCGAAAATTCGGCAGCATAACGGAACGTGTCCGCTTCCCCATGAATAGTGCCAGTTTCAATAGACAGTCAGTCATAGTAAGAGATCCATTATAATTCATTAATCTTTCAAGCACCAACATGGAATTTCAACACTTAGACTTTACTTGAACTCATGTGAATTAAGGTGCCAAATCCTTTACCTTTGAGAATCCTGCCCATATTCCTCAACTCTGCCCGTTGTTAGAAATTAAGCCTTAAATTCATTTTAACTCATTTAGATCTGAATTTTGGATAGGTTGAAGTGTCATGTGTCTACTTTCTAACCTCTTTAGTCCCATCTAATTTCGATAAGTGTAGCTCCAGTTATTCACATTTTATCCTGGCCTGCCCTGAAGCTGGCCAGAATTGCACACTTACACATAAAAATCCACTAAAAATCGAATACCAACTCAATCATATGAAATTGATGTTCCATTAAAGCTAACAGGATAACCTTTCATTTGGAATAAGTTCCATTTCATTTGCTTTAGTAGAGCTCGAGTTATAAGCCCTGAAATTCGACCTTCCTGAACTATCCCATTTTGGCTCAGCTTGGACATAGGGAAAATTCTTCAAACTACTGGATCAAATAGGACCACAAGAAACTCGAAAATTCTCATGGAATTTTCTCCTATGTGTAAGCTTCCCAGCAAAATTGGTTTCACTCAATTTAGAGTTGTATAGAGCAAGTTATGCCCTGAACAACCCAGTCTGCCCAATATCAACCTCTAAATTCTAGGTCAAATTTCCAAAATTCATATCTCTCTCAATACTAATTCAATGGCCTTATATGATATATGGATAAATGTCTAGTTTCATCCAAAAATAATTTCATCGGATTTAACTGGCGATAGGCGAAGCCGTACACCCTGCCATACAGACTGCCGTGGGTTTCTCACTCAGACAGCATCCCAAATTTCCACTTCTTCAAGATTTCTCCTTCTCACCTTAATTCCAACTCAATATTTCATGTTAATCCAATCATAATCCATCATATACATCCAATGTAACATCAAATACATGAAGAAGAGTAAAATTACATGTAGCCATAGTTCAGAGAAATCAATAAATAGAAAGTGAATCCTACCTTTTTGAGCGGGATTTTGCTAAGTCTTGGAGTTTGAATTGATAGAACCTTGCAAAGCTTCAAAGTTTGATAGAGTTGGTTGAGAAAAGAGAGAAAAGGAAACTGAAATCAGAGAAGATAATGGCGTAAGGAAGAGAGAAAAATCTGATTTAAACACTGACGTGGTAGGTGGCTTTGTGAGTATTGATTGGCTGAAATCTTGTAAGTGAAGTTTAACTATGTCTCCCTCTTTTGTGGCTAAACCATTCTCCACGTCGCCTAAAAGTGGAACTAATCTTCACTTTATCTGAAATCGGAACTCGGTCCAGTTCTCCTTGAAGCATAAAATCGGATATCAGGAATCACGTCATTTTATTGGAGGTGAAGTCGGAAGTCGATAATAATGTCCCTTTGATTTGAAACTTGAAGACGGCCTAATATCGGAAATTGAAAGTGAGTATCAGAATATGAAACCTTGTACTCGAATCCCGGAAGTCGGTAAATTAGGATGCTCAAACTCGTATCCGAAATTCCTAAACTCGGAATCTCAGTAAGCCGTAACTTCGGAACTCGGCCAAGAGCCAATCTTAGAGAACTATGATAAACATGACCACGGAAGCCAGGAGTCAAGACAGGCACAACCACGGAAGTCGGGAATCAACACATTAACCATATTTACCGGGAAGTCGGAACTTATACCCGGAACTCGAAAATATAGGAAGTCGGTCCTAACCTCAAACTTAGGAACATCCATAGAAATGAAAAAGCTCTTGGAAGTAGTTTCGGAGATCTGGACTCGTATATATCCTTATGATGTCGGAACTCATGTTCATTCTCATTGAACTTGGATGTAACTCGAAAGTTAGAACCATGTATACTCATTCCAAAGATGAAGTCGGAAGTTGTAAGTCGTGTATAGTATAATTGAAACTCGAAGTCGGAGATCGGAAATCATTTCATTTCATTTGAAGCTTGGGAATAAGGTAGGAGGTCGGGATTCGAAATTCGGGGGGAACGTTACATTATGTTTCTACTACTTTCTTTGAGTTTCTGGTGTATTCATCTTTTGAAGGAGTATGTAAAGTTTTGATCTTTACCCGCTTTTAGTCACGAACACTTAGCCCTAGCCATGGCTATGATGTGTTTGGCTCCTCTTGAAAAAGTCTAAAGTTGTCACCTTTTTGAGTGTTTGTTTGATTCCTTGGCTTATTTTTCATTTACATGATCAAATCTTTAATAAAGTTGCTTTTTTGAGTTGTTGGTTGATTGTTGGAAAAGTAACCATAAGAAAGTGGTCTTAAGACATGAACCAAGGAAAAGATTTAATTTTTATGAAGTATTTCTTAAGAGTTGAGCTTTTTAAGCTTAGATTTATGTCCATAAGCCTCAATAAGTCATAAACAAGTGAAATCATGAAGTAAAACAAAATAAAAATTGATGCTTGGCATGTGGTGCCTTTAGCCATGTTAAGGAAAAATAAAGGGGAGAAGAGTTTGAAACTTTCAAGGGTTGATCTATGATTTACATGTGATATTAACACACTTGTAACGAAGAAGGCAAAAATAGAACTTGAACCAGCCTTATTAGGTTAGGCCCTAGGAGAAAAAGATAAAGGAAATGTTGTTAACTAAGTTAAGTATAAAAGTTGATAAATCTAAATGATTAAACAAGTGTTATTCCAAGTGTTATGACTTAACCATGAATTGCCATAATCCAAAGAGAGCAAGGTCAAGTCCTTGTAGCCTCCTTGGAGAAATGATTAGGGCTATTGGTTTTGTCATAAAGTTAGGAATACATGCATGACCCTTGAATAAGAATCACAAGATAAAATTTAGCTAGAAACCCTAAGATAAGTCATGGCCTTAAAAAATTATCAAGTGGAAATATAGGATTTAAAAGAGATTATACTAAGTAAAAAAGCAAACTTTAAGGGTTAATAAGCAAAGATAAGATGTTAAAAATCCCTCTTCAAGATTAATCTAAGACTTAAAGGCAAAATGACTTAAAAGATTGCATATAATCACCCAACTATGTCCATAAGACTTTTGAGTGCATTGGTGTGCTTTATTCCCTAATCATATGGGAAATGATGAAGTTGCTTGTTGATAAGAATATTGATCTATGTATTATAATTGTACTAAGATTGAGTGTTAGGATTCTTCAGAAGAAACTCACAAGAATCATGACCTATGCATATGATGGACTGTCTGTGAATGATTTAATATGATACAAACACTATGTATGCTTGTTACGTGCAGGTTTCCAATTTTGGTGAATCTCTCGGTCTAGCCATTATGCTATCGAATTTTCATCAAAATTATGGATTTAGAAATATTTGTCACATGCATATATGTATCTCCGGTTAAGATAAGAAAGACTTAAATCCTTTAACCTAAGGCATTCATGACATAAGACTTAACATTAAGTTCCATGTTAAAGAAAGACACTTGGGTGTGATCCTTTGATAAGAGAAGGTAACCTACCAAGACATCCTTCTACTTTGGAGGCATGTGGCTATGATAGATCCCTCCAATGTAGAGGTAACTCCTTGTTTGCAGAGTCTAATTTTATATTAGTACTATATGACGATGGTCATAAAATAAGCTCATATCCTAAAACAGTCTATCCAAGGGCATATAAAGAAAGAATGTTATGCACATATTAAGTATGAAAGAAAGAAAGTAAAGTTAAAAAAGGATTTCGATGAAGTCAAAGTCAAAGTAAGCCAAAGTAAAAAAAAGTCAAAGTCAATGGAATTGCATAAACTGTTCATGCATTGATCTTTTGTATATATTCATTGCTCATAAATGTCTTATTTATACTTATGCTCACCTTATACTTCCATTGTTTATTATGATGTGCTTATAAAGAATAGATTAAAAACAAGCCACTTTGGGCAAGTATGTTTTTGAACTTATATATACTCACATTTTTATAAGAAAACCCAAAGTGGCTGGGAGAATAACGATAACACTTAACTGTCTAGTTAAAGTCCTACTGAGAAATTATATTTCTTACTCCTATGTTTTTATGTCATCTTTAGAGAAGGTTAATGGGCAGTGTGGTCATCTACATTAAGTTCCTTATCTGTCATTGGCATTTTGACCCAATGCTAAAAGCCACCATGTTGACGATGTGGCCAATGATGAGCATCTATATCTATCATGAATGTTAGTTTCATTCTTCTGTTCTGAGCCTTTTCTTTCACCGCCATGATTTGTACAATGACATCACCTTGGATATGGTGCAAGCCCCTTACCATCCTCCTATGTACCTGACGAATAAGGATATAAATTCAAACACATGCCTGACGCTAACCTACTTCATCAAGTTCGATCCCATGGAGCCCTCTTATCCCTCAGTGATATGGTTAATCTTGGATTCATCTTCTTCTTCTGCAGTAAGTTGGGTGTCTGGCTTGAGAAGTGGGCATGGTTTCATATGTACCTGATAGTGCCATAAGGACGTGGATGGTCACGAGGAGGTGGACATGGTGATGCCACTAGTGGGTTTGGGAATGGCTTCGTCCCCTTCTAACTATTGGTGGAGAGGATGTGTAGTGGCATATGTGCAACTATGGATTGCTAGTGCGGCTTTCTTTTTGTTATCTAGTTTTTAGGCTGCAAATTTATGGCATCTATGTTTTATGATTCATGGAGGCTGGTTATTTGTATTTCCTTTTTAGTATAATAGTTGAACTTTCTCAGTGACTATGTTTTATCATGTTTGACCGGATATGCATTAACAGTCTTTTTGCTACTGTAGTTATTATATACGATTATATTTATTTATTGCAATGTGAATGTCTATGTATGTCACACTTCACTTATATGACGAGGATTATACACTTCTGGCTCATGTTTTTGAAGGTTAATTTTTGTAATTGATCAAAAAAAATTTTATCCTTATTTTCCATATTAAGTATTTTAATAAATAAGTTTAAGTTTCTGTAAAATAAAAGTAACAATTAATAATTACCGTAATACAACTTAAGCATAGTATGGAGTTACCAAGGTATTACATTATAGTATTAGAGTAGGTTGTCCTTATAAAGGCTAAGGATGGTTTGACTATGCTTCTAAGCATATGCATTAAATAAGTCATGTCTTCAGTCTTGTCTGTATGATAAGGCATAAGAATTAGAAATGCTTAATCGCCAATTTGTGAATATACTTAGTTACTTGTTCACTTAGCTTGATCAAGTCAACATCTCATGTTTTGTATACTGGGAACTAATGGCATCAAGAAAGCATGGTAGGCCTTGCAACTAGCCTGAAGGTCCTAAAGAAGTTATGGGAATGTTTCAATAAATGGCTACTGCCATGAGCGAGCAAACTATTGCTGACCATCGCATGATGGATCAGATAGAGAGAAGGCCTAAAGAGAACTTGGAAGGACACAATGGTGGAGCTAAAGTAGACTTGGAATACCTCAAGTTTATGGACTTTTGGAAAGTGAATCCATCGAGTTTTAGAGGAAAATACAACCTTGATTGAGTTGGTCTGCACTGAGGAGCAAAAGGTGGCTTTTGCTACTTATATGTTAGAAGCAGATGCTGAGTTTTGGTGGACAAGTACCAAGAGGTTGCTAGAAAGTACATAGATTCACATCACGTGGGAGGTCTTCAAGCAACATTTCTATGAAAAGTACTTCCCTACCTCAGTGAAGAACTCAAAGGATCTCGAGTTTATGAAGTTGTAGTAAGGGACGATGAGCTTTGCTAAATATATGGCCAAGCTCGAGGAGTTGTGCAAGTTCTTGATGATCTATCAAACGAACCTTGATGAGAATTGGAATAGTGCCAAGTTTGAAGGAGGGCTGAGAGGAGACATTCTGGCAACGGTGGGACCTACGAAAATTCGTGACTATACGACATTGGTCAACAAGTGCTGTTTGGTGGAGGACTGTAACTAAAAGTTAGCGGTTGCAAGGTCAGAGCCATAAAAGAAGAAGCTGGAACCGCATTGGCAAAAGTTCAAGTAGCAACCCCTGAAGAAGCTGTTTTTAAAGGCAAGTAGAGAAGCTAGTTAGGAACCCACCAAGGCTTACTAAAGTTCACGCCTGCCCCAAGTGCAATGACCACCATGGAGGATGCTTTTGCTTGGTTGGGCAGAGTGCTTGTTTCTAATGTGGAAAGCCCAGACACATGGCCAAGGATTGCACCTTCAACTTACCACCCCTACCAACAAGCCTCAACATCAGGGGAAAGTCTTCACTCTCAATGCTGAGGAGGCCACTCAATCTAATGACCTAATCTTAGGTAAGCACAAAGTTAATGGTAGGACCTTAACTATTGTAACGTCTGAAAAATTTTATCATTAACAACTGAGTTGTTCGGTTTTGTCGAATAAGTGGATTTAATCAAAACTTGATTAAGCACTTACTTAAAGCCAATTAAGGGTGATTTGAGAAGATTAGGCTTGATGAAATTAAATTAGGAGCATAGAAAACCTCATAGAAAAATTTCAAGCCAATTTACCGATTTAATGGAAATCGGTAAGATTTCGATAACTCAAACTGTTGGAACCGGATCAGTAGAATTTTTCTATGAGTGCCCTAGAATCAACGGCTAGGATTAAGCCAAACACCCACCCAAGTGGTGGCTAGACAGCCATAGATGATGGGAAGAGACCAGATTTTTTGACCAATGACTCATTCAACCAATCAAATTCAAGCCACTTTAAAAATATCTCCACTTTTCTCCTTTTCTTCTCATCCATTTTCGGCCAGCCTCCTTCAGCTGCTGAAGTCCATCTTTTTCTCTCCTCTTTGCTCTCGTTTCTACTCCCTTTTCATCCATCTTCAAGTCCCATCCCAAGCCACCACCATTAAAGACACAAAATCAGCCTAAACAACTCAAGACAAGGTAGGAAATCCTACTTCTTCTCTTGTTTCTCTGATTTGGGGCTGTATGTGGGGCTTGCATAATCTGAGATGTTGGTATTTTATAGAGTGATGATGATGTTTTATGACTGGTTTTGTATGTTTGTTATGCTTAAACTTGGATTTGGGGGCGGATTGCTTGAAGGAGGAAGACAAATCTAGAAGCTGTTAGGGTTTTCCCTCGGCGGTCCGTACGGCGGAGTGTACGGCTCCGCCTACCTCCGATTAAATTGGATGAAAATATTTTTTTATGAAACTAGACATCTAGGGCTTTCCATAAATATATCATAATAAGCCATTGGATTAGTATAGAATTAGTTATGAATTTTTGAAGTTTACCCTAGAAATCTGGCTCCCTATCCGGGCAGTAGGAGTTGAGAAGAGTATAACTCACCCTATACAATTTCAAATTGAGGGAACACAGGTTTGTTTGAAAGCTAACATGTAAAGGAATATCTCATAAAAATTTCAGAACCAAACTCTTAGCCGTTTGCTCCCAGTGCACCAAGGAAGTTGGCTTAAGTCTAAACCGGATTGAACCAAAGTAGTTTAGTAAGGCCAAGTTTCAAGACTCATAAGACGAAATACACTTATGAAAATGACATAAAACTTAGTTCATTTGAAATCTTGTTCTGATAGCTTTAATTTGACATAAATTTCGTATGAATTTATTTAGTTTTCTATTTTTAGTGAATTTTTACTTAAAAGGACCCAATTCTGACTGAGAACAGGGTAGTCTGAGGTAAATTGTTTATATCTAGAGTTATACACATCAAAATGAAATGGGACCAAAAGGGTTAGAATCTAGACATATGAGGCTATGATATATACAAAAATTAGATTTAAATGAGTTGAATTGAATGAGAAATGAGGCACACCAAATTCGGGCAGAACAGAGGGGGGTTGAGCTGAAACTCTAGTGATGGTTAAATTGAAATTGTTGATTGAGATTATGAGTGTATATGTATAATTGAGATTGCTGATTGGTGTTATGAATGTACATGTATAATTGTTGCTCTATACTGAAATTGTAAGTTATATAAATGTACTGGTTGTCCGGCACTATTCACGGGGAAGCGGACTCGATCCGTTATGCTGCCAAAATTTCGGTAAGAAGTTTATATGTTATGAAAGTCTATGACAACTTGAGTGCATCATACATAAAGAAACAAGTTAAATGTGCATTCATTTCATGAGATGATAAAGAATTCCATATCACTTGGGCCAGCCCCGGAATAAATTAAGGGGAATAGATCAGTGGGAAGGTCGGGGAAAGTAAACCCGACCATCCTATATTGGAACGAGCTCGGTCCTGAAAAGCGGACTATTACCCAGGAGTATATAGCCAATGACTCCCAGGGGACCAAGGATGGAAATAAGTTCTAATAGGCGAAAGCCTCCAAGAATAAGATGCATCTTCTCATTGCACAAGCATATGTACAGTGTAAAAATTTTCTATTGATTGTTCTAGATCCTTGTTTATTATTCTTAATATGTTATTGTGCCACTGTGATTACTGTTTGAGCATATTAGTATGTCTGTTAATTAAAATTGAACTTGTTTCGGTGTATGCTTTACAAATGAGTATTTAAGTTAAATATTACCATTTTACTGTACTATTTTAAAAATATGGCATGATCGAAACAACTGGGAATGACAGCGATGACACATGTATAGAACTAGGAATTCCTACTGAGAAATTTCTATTTCTCACCCTACTGTATATTACCGCATCATTCTCAAACTATGGAGCACGCTGCGACAGGAGTCTTCTTCATTGAGTTCCCCGAGCTTCACATACACCTCGACCCATTCCTAGACTCTGTATATATATCTGGCAGGTGCCAATTTCGATTGTATTTGTTCTTTCAGAGAGACTTTGCTGTACCACTAATGCATCCACTATTTGACCCCACTGTTCCATATATTGCCATTCCACTTCATATGGCCCATCCATTCCCACCTCCTCCAGCAGCACCAGAACCAGTAGTAGCCCCCTGCTCCTATGGCTCCTCCTGCTTCACCACCGCATCCGATGCTTTCTGCCTCCACATCAGAGGAGGACCCATCAGAGGCAGCGAGTTCCTCCTCATCCTCTGCTCTCGGCACGGGCCACCCTCCTACAGATGCACCCATGGCGAATGGATTTCTTTCTTCAGATTCTGGTTAGGTAATGGGCTTACCGCAGTGATAGTAGATGTATGGAATGGCCCTCTTTTGGCAATCTGGGTCATGGATAGATGCATAGATGCTAGGAATGCACATACAATGTCCCATGGGGACCACTTAGTGTACTGTTCATATAACTGGCCGTTTCATTTTGTCTTAGCAGCCTCATTTTGTCACCTTGTACTTTTGACAAACTTTAAAAGTCATATATATATGTACATAGTTATAATGCATTTTGCAGTTGTTTTGTTCATATTGTATTTTTAATTATGTTACGTTATTTACAGTATACCGATTTATCAGTATTTATTCCGCTGTCACGCAGAAAATTTTGTTACGCGATTGAGTATTCCTATGCGAGTAATTAACACTAATACAAGAAATAGAATTTAACCAATATCATACGCAATCACTTGTCAGATAATTTATTATGACTTAAGCATAGTACTTTGTCTGGTAAGGTGTTACAATTGTAATATATGATTTTGGTGCTACGCATTCCTTTATTTCTCATGACTACATATGTAGATTGCAACTGCCCATGTCTAAATTATCTTATATGTTGATAGTTTCTAATCTTACTTAGAAACCAATTAGAACTTGTCAATGTTGTTTGGAATATCATTTCCAAATTGAGGGCAAGACTTTCATAGCTAATTTGATTCGTCTTCCTTTGTTTGGTTTGGATTTTATTCTAGGCATGGATTGGCTTTTGGCCAATCATGTTATGATAAATTATTCTGAAAAATCATCATGTTTCCTTCTATGCCTATTGAACCTATTAGATCTATCTATGTATTCTTGAATTCTGCAGAATTAGGAGTTATACGACTAAGAATCTAGGATATGCTCTCCTTCTAGCAAGTAAGTTGGAACTCGAATAAGTGTTGGATAAGATTCTCATAGTTATGGAATATCTAAATGTGTTCCCTGATGATATACTTGAGTTTTTTCCAGACAGGGAAATTGAGTTCTCTATAGATTTGGTACTAAAAATGAGATCAATATCTGTAGCACCCTATAGAATATCCCTAATGTAGTTAGCAAAGTTGAAGAGCCAATTAACAGAGTTGTTAGAGAAGAAGTTTGTGAGACCTAGTGCCTTACCTTGGGGAGCTCCTATGTTTATTGCGAAGAAGAGGATTATAGGCAGTTAAACAAAGTGACAGTTAAGAACAACTACCCCTTGCCTAGAATAAATGACCTTATGGACCAACTACGAGGAGTAATTATATTCTCAAGGATCAATATGAGATCTAGGTACCATTAAATAAGGGTGAAAGAGGAAGATATATCTAAGACAACTTTTAGGACAAGGTATGGGCATTATAAGTTCACAGTGATGTCTTTTGGAATGACGAATGCCTTTGCCATTTTCATGGATTATATGAATAGAATCTTTAGACCTTACCTAGACAAGTTTGTAGTTGTTTTCATAGATGATATCCTCATCTACTGAGAACAAAGGAGGAACACGAAGAGCATATCAAGCTTATGCTAAAGATCTTGAGAGCCAAGAAGCTTTACGCCAAGCTATTGAAATGTGAGTTCTGGATAGAAGAAGTAAAGCTCTTAGGGCATGTGGTGTCATGAGGAAGAATTGCAGTTGCTAGTAAGATTGAAGTTATGATGAATTACAAGAAACGAACCTTGGTGACAAAAACATGAAGTTTCTTATGTTTGGTAAGTTATTACCATAGGTTCATAAAAGGATTTTCCCGTATGTCCCTACCCTTAACGATGTTGATGAAGAAGAATGCCTTTTTTGTCTAGACCTCCGAGTATGAGAAAGATTTCCAAGAGTTGAAAAAGAAATTAACCTCAACTCTTGTGTTAGTGTTACCAGACCCAAGTGGACCGTTTGAAGTTTATTATGATGCCTCTATGAGAGGTTTATGTTGTGTCTTGATGCAAAATCAGAATATGGTGGTTTATACCTCTAGGCAGTTAAAGCCTCATGAAGTGAACTACCCAATCCATGGCTTAGAGTTAGCAGCTATAGTGTTTGCCTTGAAGAAATAGAGGCGTTCTCTATATAGAGTAAGGTTTGTGGTGTTCTTTGATCGTAAGAGTTTGAAGTATCTCTTTGATTAAAAGGAGTTGAATATATGGTAAAGAAGGTGGATGGAGTTTCTAAAGGATTACGAGTTTGGGTTGAACTATCAATCCTTATAAGGCTAATGTAGTGGCAAATGCTTTGAGTCAAAAGTCACTACATGCATCCTGGATGATGGTTAAGGAAGTTGCACTGGTAGAAAGTTATAGGGACCTTAACCTAGGAGTTTCCTTAACCCCCTATAATTTAAGATTGAATCGAATTGAGCTGATAAGTGGTTTCAAAGTCCAAATTGCTCGAGCCCAAAAGGAGGACTTAACCTTCTGTTAGCTCCCATTCCTCTCAGAAGCTATTCTGAGGCTATGAACCGAATTGATTTTTTAAGAGTTTTGATGAAAGTCAAATCAGAATACAAGCAAATCTTTTTGACAAGAAAAGGCTAATTTGAATAACAAATTCTTCTATAAGAATGAAATTAAATAAATAGCTTAAGCACTCAAAAAGCCTTCAAAGCATTGTTATCCATAGTTTTATACTATAATATACTTTATTCGGAATATATGCTTTGTGTCTCTCAAGCTATTTTGTTTAGAAACAGAAAAGAAGAATTTCAGAAGGTTGAAACTAAATTTCAGAAAGAAAAGACGAGCCTAGAAAGCTAAAATATGCCAAATCAGAAAGATGACTCTGTCTAGAAGGATGACCCTATCTAGAAGGGATATCACCAGAAACATACTTCTTATGTTTGTCATACCTTCAAGGCTTCCTTAGCACTCTTCATAAACAAATTCAAAAAGTCAAAAAGATGATTTGACAAAAGGCAGAAGAAGCACTAACAAGTCTATATAGTTGGTATATCAACAAACAGCTACTTTTCTATCTCTACACAAGCTTCGAAGAATGAGAAAAAGGAAGATTATTGCTTCTCTGTCCAATCTTAGACCAGCCATTCAAAGAGAACTTCAAAAGTTAAGAACTAAAAGCTTCAACGGATATATTTCAAATGTCTATAAAAGGTTGGATGTCGAAGAAAGAATGTTAGAACTACTGAATATCTTCTTCACTTGTAGAGCTTCACTGTCAACCTTCTCTACCTTCTGAACCTCCAGAAAGTTACTCATTATAATTTTTCTTAAATAAAAAATCTTCTCTTCTGCTTTGTATTTGATAAGATTCTCTCTTTGAGAATTTAGAGAAGTCACACATACTGAGAAAATATTGTTTATCCTCTGTAAAGAGAGTCAGTGTGAGTGTTCACAAACTATTTTTCAAATCTCAAAACTTATGCACAAACCCAGTAGTGGTCAGGTAGAGCTTTAAGAAGCTAGGATAAAGAATACTCGAGTTAAAACTTAAAGAGGCTTGAGAAAATACTACTCTGGTGTAAGAAGCTTGGAAAAGCTTGAACAAAGAATACTCAGGTTCATATAAAATCTCAACAAAGAGTTAGGGACTGGAGGTAGGCAAGTGGTTAGCTGAAGCAGTATACAAATTTCTTATGTGGTTCTTCCATAGCTACTTAGCTTTGTAACTTGATCATATAAGTTGTACTATCTACGTGTTAAATTTCAATTTGTTCATCATTTTAAATAATTTTAAACATATAAGCCTTCTTTAACCAACACAAAGTTTCTACAATCCAAGTCTAGGACTTGAGATAAATTTTCAATTTCAAATTTTCAGGTTACTCTTAAGTTTGAAATAACACGATTCAACCTCCCCTTTCTCATGTTATCTCTTCCAACACCTTCAACCTACCTCCATCACAAATCACGAATCGTAGGGTGAAACAGCTAAGTAGCAAGACCATGCCCTTGGCAAAGGTGGCTTGGAGGAGTGGAAACATGGAAGAGCATACATGGGAATTGAAGGCCAAGATAAGGAAAGAATATCCCAACCTAGTTATTGGTAATGAAATTTGAGGGTAAACCATGGAAAGAGGGCAAGAGAGAGGGAGAGAAAGAACTATGGTAAAAGGGAGTGCGAGAGTAAGTCCAAGAGAGAGGGACTGAAAGCGAGAGAGAGAAAGAGAGATATGGTGGCTGAGAGGAAAAAGAAAAACAATGAGAGGGAAAGAGAGCCATGGAAAGAAGAAGAAGAAAAAGGAAGGGTTTAGGGTAGATCACATCACTTAAGGTGTTGGTGGTCTAAGCATATTTTTTTTTTCTTTTTTTCCCTTTTCTCTCTACATACTCTTCTTTATTAAAATTTTTATCCCCATCTAAATTAATTCAAGTCCTCTATTATTATAAAACTTAATGGGAAATTTTAAAATTTCCAATTACTAGCATTTTATCTTAAACTAGTTAACAATGGTAGTGCTCAAGCCACTCATGAACCCATCCATTAAAGAGGTTTGAACAGAATAGTGGCTTAACTCAATGTAAGCAATAATCAATTATATTATTCAATAGAAATCAAATTTAGTTAGAGATATAGGTAACAAAGTCAACTACAACAATATTGCATGATAATTGTTGAAATGAGGAAATCAAAGATAATTGGCAACTAAATGAAGGAAAGATAAATCAAACAAAATATTTGAAATCATATTGCAGATGCCTTAGAATCATCCTCCGCGATGTGCACTATTATTCATGACTTCCTTCAAGATTGGCTTCCTTTTTATCCTCCTCGATATTACTACTACCAAAGCACAAGACTCTCCGATTTACCTTCACCAAACTTTTCAACAATAGAACCACCACCAATAGCACCTTCCAACTCGACCTTAGGACCCTCTTTTCTTCCTTATCATGTCAAATTTCTAGATTATCATCAATAACTATTAGTACAACTTGATCACTTGAAGTTAAAACATCTATTTCTAGATAACAAGCAAGATATGGAAGTGGGTTCTATTTTACAACAACAACAATATGAAAGTATGCAAATTTTTTGTCTCTAGATAGGAGTTGGAGTGCAGATAAAATGACTTGAAGGGATATGGTTATAGCAGGGGAAGGGTTGTAAAGGAGTTTTAGGGTGGGGGAGAAAGGAGAAGGAAATTTTAAGGTGTTATAAATGGATAGGGTTTAGAATTATATCATCATATTTATATCGTTAGATTACCTGGTGTATGGTACACCTTATAAGTACCAGGTACACCACATCCACTACCTTTTCGTTAAAGGAAGTACCGTTATGGTAGGTGAAGTTTCTAACAAGGCCGTAAGCGACTCGGATGGTAATAGATTGGAGAAGAATTTTTATCCCAACTTGGATACATTTTCTAGTTGTAACATCTTATTGGTTAATTATTAATTAGTTAGTTCTAATTCCTCTTAATTAACAATTAACTAGTATGTTTTACTACTTTTTCTAGTTTTTAGGTCAATAAATTTTCTTTTCTTTTCTTTTTCTCTTTTGTTCATTCTTTTCTTCCATTATTATTAAGTTGATTACCTTTTTTATTGCACAAGCGGAATTACCTTGTTAATTCTATAGTATACTAGTTAATTAAGCATTCAGAGCATATAGATAAATTCATAGATCAAAGCATACATTATCATAGCATAATAAGGCATCACATAGTTCTTAGCATCAGCATCATTAGTCTAGCAAGCATTAGTATGTCTACTAGTTATATAGTCCCAAATAAGTATTCTCTACTTGGTTTATATAAAGACTAAAAGCATAATAGTAATTTGTTTATCTACCAAATAGAGTCAAAATAAATAAGTCTCAAAAGATAAAGACAAGTCTATAAGGCTACATTATCCTTCAATCAAATAATAGAAACAATGGATATGTTGTAGAACTATCACGAACTGCTCAGACACCAGGTCAAACACCGTGGTGATCTATAATAATCCATGCGAATGATTTATTCAACAAACAAAATCTCATGTGTGCATGCTATTTTCTTTTGCATATCATTCAAAGTAAGTACATGATCATGTCATGACAACAATTCTAGATTCATTTGCTCAAACCACAAATCAAGCCATAATTCATATTGAAGCATGCTCATCACATAATTCATAATGCATTAGATAAATAGCAAATCTCCAACAATAGGCATAGTATGGCCGAATCCTTTAAAGTAAGTGAGAAGAGACATCAAAATTCCTTAAACTCATGTAATTTCTTATTTATGAGACAAGCATATTCAAGCTTTAGTTTAGGTCTTATTCGAATTTGTTAGGTCAATTTGTCACCTAGCTTTCTCTTTACCATTTCTAGAAAACTTAGAATATTATAGAACAAGCTTAGGGACTTAAATAACACTTCCTTACCCTTTTCCTCCTTATGGCTTTGATTTACTAACCCAAATAACATGAGAAGATTTTGTCGTAATGCATGCATGATCCATGACCAATCTAAAGCTTAAAGATGCATAGAATCAATTCCCTTACACTTAACATCACTAAATGTCAATATTCCTATTATTGAACTAATTGAACTCTAAAATCCAACCACATCAATACTCGAGCTTAAAAACCCCTAAATGCATTCAAAACACTAAAAGAACATAGTCATGAACTAGCCACATAACTAGAACACATGCACAAAGAATATCCGTGCTCATCACCTTCTAGTTCCTCAAATCCATCTTCATAAGATTTAATTCAAAACCAATCATCAAGCATATAAATTCAAGTAAACTAGTAGCCTCAAAACTTACAAATCATATTAAAACTAATCTCTTCCTCTCGAAACCCTTAATGGCCGAACCCTACACACACCCTAAGGGAAGGATTTTTCATAGATAACACATGCTAAACCTCAAGTATTCACATATCCAAACTCCCAAGAACTCAACTAACATTAGAACACTAACTAAAACACTTACAATATATTATTTAACCCTCATGGCTGAGCTTACTCCTTGCTTAAGGGACAAGATTCTTATGCTTAAAACACATCAATCCTTATACCCTCGAATAGTTGAAGTTCCTAAAGAGCTCAAATATCACTATATCACTAATTAAAACTCTAACTCACCCTTACTAACTCACCTTGACCAAAAACTCATCTTTTACCCCCATACACTTATTTTCTTCTTCTTTTAACTTAAACACAAGAAAATCTCCATCTCTAAGCTACTCATAACTCATATAAAACGTTGTTAATCCAAAAACACAAAATCCTCCTCCTCAACCCCTTATACTTGAGACACTTACACAAACTTACACACACATGCACCTAGTTTCTCATTTTCCCCCTCTTTAAATTTTGTTACCTCATGATCTTAACCAACACCCTCCAACGATTCCTCTACATCTAAATTAAATCAAAAAACATAAACAATTCCCTTCTATCCTCACCAAAATTGTAACCACACTAGCACAGACATACACATAATTTTTCTCCTTATTTCAACTCTAACATTCATCTAACTCAAAAATCGAAAACCAATACCACAAGACATACAAGAGTAAAAGTATGAAGTTTGTAACATCCACGACTTCCGACTTCCGAGCTCATAGTATTCCCAACCTCCATATCCATCTTCAAGGCTGGACAGACAAGGATTTACGATTTCCGAGTTTGTCTTATAATTCTGCTTCCGATCTCAATATTAGCTTCGACTTCCGACTTCGTTCCAAGGCTTACAAGGGATTTCTTCTGATTTCCGACCTTGTGCATGCAGCCAACGATGTCCGACTTAATGCATGTAGCTTACGATTTCCGATTTAAGGAGCGGAAATGAAGTGACTGATGCTTCCAACTTACGAGCTCGTCTTCGACTTCAGCACAATTTACGACCTCCGAGATTATCGATTAAAGAGCAAAATGTTCGATTTCCGACTTCGTCTCTAAGGCTCAAATGAACTGGCTATATTACGAATTCCGACATTATGATTCATAAATGTACGAGATCCGATCTCGAGTCCAATATTAGTAGCTCTCATTTCTATATCTTTCGAGTTCCGGGATAGAAATTATAATTCCCGAGTTCCGACTTTAAGTGCTTAGCTTCACACCAGGCTCTGCTTTCAAGTTTCGACTAAACTGGGTGTTTTCTGAGTTCCGACTTCATATACAGGAGGTTCACGAGTTCCGACTTTATAAAGCGTACGAGTTCCGATTTCGTTTCCAGAATATACTGGAAACTACTCCCACTTTAGGCGACGTGGAGAGTAATTCTACCACACAAAGAGGGCAACGTGGATAGCAAGGTTGGCTGAAACTTGGCCTTATGTTTAGAGGCCAATCACAACCTTCCAAGTTAACTCCCACTCATGCCTATATAACACACCCTCCTCCTTTGATTCAGACCCTCATTCACGTTGCTTTCTTCTTCTCCTTCAACTCTCTTTCTCTCTTGCTCACACACCCAAAACTTAAGCCAAGTTCCAGCCTTGTTCATCCCAAGCTCCAAGAATTCAGCACAAAACACTTAAATCAAAGGTAGGGATTCTGATTTCTTACATCAAATCCACGCACTTGGCTGACTGGGCTGAATTACTTTCACCTTATTTGATGTGTGAATTAAATGATTATACTTGGATTAATAGAGGATTTTGAGTTAGAAGTAGAATTAGAAGAAGAAAACTAAGAAAAGTAGATGGATGAGGTTGCTGTATTGGTGGAGAGCCCACGGCAGTCCGTAAGGCGGAGCGTACGGCGCCGCCTACAATCGGTCAAATCTGATGAATCTATTTTCAGATGAAACTAGACATCTAGGGCTTTCCATAGACATATCATATAACGATTTTGGATCAGAATTGAGGGAGATATGAATTTTTTAATCTCGACCTAGGGTTTTGACTCTGGCTCTGGGCAGATTAGGTTATTTAGGGTAGAACTCGACCTATACTACATGAAAATGAGTGAAACTAACTTTGTTAGAAAGCTTACACATAGGAGAATATCTCATAAAAATTTCAGAATTTAATAAGGTCCCAGTTACTCTCAGTTCTCCATGCAATTCGCCCTATGTCCACACCGGGCTAGAACCGGGCAATGTAGGAAGGTCCGAATTCGAGGCTTGTAACTCGAGCCCTACTAAGCCAAATTGAGTGGAACTTTTTCTAAATGAAACTTTGTTCTGTTAGCTTCAACATAGACCAATTTCATATGAATTGAGTCAGTTTTCGATTTTTAGTGGATTTTTACTTTTTGTTGCCTAATTCTGGCTAGCCAATGGGCAGGCCGAGATAAAGTTTAGATATCTTGAGTTATAGATACCGAAATTATATGGGACCAAAGAGGTTAGAAAATAGACACACAACACTGAAACATACTCAAATTTGAGGTCCAAATGAGTTAAAATGAAATTGTGGCATGAATTACAAAAATCGGGTTGGTTGAATATGCTGAGGCAGGATTTCTGCCTTAATGAATTTGACATGGATTTGAGTTCTATGTTGGAATATAAATGTGAATTTGTGTTCCTTGTGATATATTGATGTATTGATTGGCTAGCACTATTCATGGGGAAGCGGACACGTTCCGTTATGCTGCCGAAATTTCAGTAGAACCCATGTACAAGTTATGAATTACATGCTAATGCATATGCATTCTTAAGAAAGCCATGAAAGTATGAAAAGAATTGTGTTATTATACAAGTTCCATACTACTTGGGCCAGCCCCGGATAGAAAGTTAATGGGAATAGACCGGTGGGGAGATCGGGGAAAGTAAACCCGGCATTCCTATATAGGAACGAACTCGATCCTGATAAGCAGACTATTATCCAGGAGTCTAAAATGGCCAAGAACTCCCAGGGGACCAAGAGATGGAAAATGATAGAAAGTAATGAAAAAGTCTATGAAGGAAAGTTCAAGAACAAGTCTACATGGTTACATGAATGCATGAATACATGAAATAGTTACATCAAGATGTTTACAATTGTATGTTATAATTGCTCACTGTTATGCATTTATTTATTTCGATTACCATTCTATGTATCCGTAATAATAATCTATTTTGTTTCTCATGTCAAGTAAAGTAAAACTGAACCTTGCCTCGGACCAGACATTTTCTTAAACTCATGAAAATGGACTTTTCAACTTGAACACATATTTTATAATTAAATAAAACCTGAGGCAACTGAGAATGTATGTGACGTCAGTATCAATATAACCGAACCCTACTGAGAATTTTCTTGAAATTCTCACCCCTTTTTGTATCTCCTGCATCATTCGCAGACACAGGCGATGGACTCCACAGCCACCCTTTTTATTGAGATTCCCGCGTTACAGTTCCATCATGATCCGGAGTTGGACTCTTTGTACATAGCTGGTTCGTGCAACTTCCGTTTATACCTCTTCAGCGACAGGAACTTTGATGTTCCTTTACACCATCCCCTCTTCGACCCTGCTACCCCTTATATTGCCGTCCCTTTACACATGACGCACCCACATCCTGCACCTCCTGCACCCGCATCACCCGCTAACCTAGCCCCTGAGTCACTACTGCAGGCAGTCCCCGACATCCCGTTGAGTTCCGAGAGTGACCCCTCCGAGGCCACCGGCTCGTCGCCCTCTTCGTCCTCAGGACCCAGCGCAGACTATACACCGGCCGAGCCTGGCATGGCTAACGGCTACCTGACGGAGTAGCTCAGTGGTAGGAGATGTTGTACAGTATGACCCTCTTTTGAACAGCATGTAGCTTTGGGTCATGGACTTGACTGTAGGGTTAGCAGTAGGTTACGAAATGTCCTTTGAGGACCATAGGGTATTTTGGCAGATGAAGGTTTTATAATCTTTTTGATATACCAGCCCCCGTAGGTGTTCTACTTTAAACTTTGTACATGAACTAAAACAGTGGCTTCTGATATATATATATATATATATATATATATATATATATATATATATTTACACGTATGCAGTAACACTATTGTACTATACTTATCTTGGTGATATTTTGTTCGGTTCGTTTCGCTTTTAATATAACAGCACGCCGTTTCGTCAATAGAGACGATTTAAGGAGAAATTAAAATAGGAAAGGTAAATAGAGTATCAACACGGTAACACGACCTGACTAGTTTCATGCTATGACTTAAGCATAACATAAAATTAGTAGGGTGTTACAAAGTTTATAACATCACAACAACATCAAAATAGTTGGGGTTCTCCTCCAAAAATTCATGCAAAAAGATCAAAATAAAGAAAACTAGTTAGAAACAAGTTATATCAAGAAACCATCAAAGAAAATAGAAGCATGGCAATTTAGGGAACCAAAAAAAAAAAAAAATACCCGCTTGATGATAATAAAGAAGATAATCTTGAAAGGTACTGGGGAGGGTGGTGATGGTGGTCGCTCTGATAAGCAAAAACACAAGCTAAGATCACACCTAAGCTCACAAGGTATTTCACTCACAACTTCTTCTCCCTGATATTGGAGAAGAAGCAAAAGAACTCTCTTTTTCACCCTAAGGATTCTTGGCCAAGCATAAGAGGAAGAAAATGAATAGCCTCTCTCACCCTTTGTCTACTAGAGCAAGTTATGCCCATACTTATACTACCTAACCCACATTAATTAAAATAATATTAAATCAAAAAGTTAATCTCCAAGGTGACGTAGGGTGGTGACAAGTGGTGAGATCAATGGCCAAGATTGCTTCTTACTCTTGCAAAATTATGACAATGTTAATCTTAGCTTAGGTGAATTAATCTAGGATTAGTACAATTAAGCTAGTTTAATTAATTAGTTATCTTAAGAATTGTGCTTTGGCCCATTTACTTTCTAAAGTCTAATTGGGCTTGGCCCAATTAATTTTATGAACCTAGTTGAGTTCCTCACTGTCTCTAATTTTATAGAATTAATTTTCATGTTTTCTTACTTAAATAATTAACTCTTAATTATTTAGATGTCTAATTATTCGCTAAATCACTGAAAATAATTTTAAAAATAATCACACATTTTATTTGAGTCAAATAACTATTTATAATTTTATCATAATTTTTTCATAATTTATTTTGGCCTTTTTAGCACCATTTTTGGCTCTTTTACCCTTAATGGTCTCAAAACGTCACCCCATAAATTAATTATTATTAAATTTTATCTTTCCATATATTTCTATCATAACATTGACTCTCTATCATGCATGTCAAATGCCTATTAGTTGACCCTCTCATGGTGCTTAGAGTATATCAAGGTCGAGGGTTATAATAATAAGGGTATTTTAGTCTCTTAAGCTTCATTAATTTTTAGGCTGAGGAATTTTGAAATGTTACATTTCTCCCACCCTTAAAACATTTTGTCCTCAAAATTTAGTTAAATACCTTCTCTAAAATATCTTCAGATAGTCCCTCCAAAGATCCGCCTCTAATACTTATCAAGCAATGTTGTCTTCTTCTTATGATGTGCATTTTTTGCACAATGAGTGCCTTCTTTGAAATCAGTCTTGTCTCTCTATTGTGGGATGTTGCCACCTTCTCTTAACGAATGTTTTTTGGGTAGTGGATGGCTTCTTCTAATTCCCTTCCTCTCTTTATCATATCGTGAGTCAATTTTCTTTTTTCCTCTTTTAGACCTAGTCTTTTTGATCAAAGTTAAAGAGAACATCATTCTTTTTATTAATGTGGGATGATTTAGGGACATTAATTAATTTTTTTCATAACTTTTGCGACTCAACCCTTTAAATATTATTTATCTCAAACAATAGCCAAGATTAATGATCATCTTTAACTCAATAGAGACTACCAAAAAAAAAAAAAAATTGCCATGTCAAACCAAGTTAGCTTACATGTAACATGGGATAGTGTAATGTCACTTGTCAAGTTGCAAACTTAAACCCAAAATGAAATGTCTTTTATGAAAATGCAATCATCTTGGTTATCCTAAAATTCAGGCATATACATGGCTAGCTCATTGCCATATTTAGAACTTAGGATTGTTTGGCAACTTAAAAAATCAAGTTAATATGATATAAAATAGAATCAGTTATGTTAACTTGTATACAAATGAAGCAGTTTTTTATTAAATGGTGTTTGATTTGATAACTTGAAAATTAATTTTAACATATATGTTGTTTGATATGAAATTATTAAAAGCACAAAATCTAAGATGCGTGAATCTACAACAAAACATTCCTAACCAATCAGAACATGTTGAAATTGCATGTCCAATGAACAAGCTAGTAGAACATTTGGTCATATAAATCCTTTTCTATTATGAAATGCTCCTTGATCCTCAGTTTTAACCATCACTGAAATGTGTGTCCCATCTATTGCTCCAACAAAATCCTAATATAAATTTTCTATTATGATTAGAAAATATTTATAAAACATAAAAACTTTGAAAGAAAAAGATAGGGTAAATAACACACATACCCCCAAAGGTATACCAGTATGCACTCCATCCATTTTTTTTTTCAAAAATACACTTCACCTATTTAATCCAAATCACTAACAAAGCACCATGAGACATTAACGTATTTATTGCTCAGCCAAAGAATGCTAACTCTAGTTTACCCATACTCTCATATTTCTTAACCCACCTCACCTAACTGAGTTAAAGCTAGGCTTTTTTGTGGGAGACTCCATCTACTTCCTTCTCACTGAAGACACCATGGAAACAAAGAGAGTAAAGGAATGGTTGATGCCATTGGAGAAGCAAACTAATCATCCCTTCAAATTCATCCCCTCAAAAACACATTTGATTCAAAAAAGGAAAGGGTAAAATCATTGGCTGTGGGTGTAGGAGTAGGAGTGGAAAGAAACAAAAAGGCAAGTTTTTAATTATACCCATTGTGTTTTGTTATGGTTTTCTTCATTTTACTTTGTTCTTTTTCCTCTTAGTCCAATGTTTTAGTTGATTTTTGCTTATGATATTGAGATTTTATTTTTTGTTATTTTTTTCTGTTTGTTGTATAGCATGGGAGATAATACCCGATTCTCTGTTGTGGTTTATTGGAATGATGAATTCTTCATAATGGATGAGTCTGCTATCGATTATATTTGCTACATGGACCTAGCTAGCCAAGTGCATGTAGGGTTGAGATTGGATTGTGAGAAAAATCTGTGGGTGGAGGGACAGTTACCATGTGATCGAAGATATTAGTTGAAGATGATAATGGACTTCTAATGCAATATGAGAATAGAATGATAATTTGCACATGTTGATCTTCCTCATTGTCTTTCTTTTGGTTTCCTTTATGTTAGTGTGATTGTTGATATAGGTTGTTTCATGCATTTAGTAGGATAATTCATGTATGTTCTCCTTTTTATCAGTTACTGTCTTTCTTTTTCTGGTGCTAGGCATCTTCATCATGTGTTGTTGTTTTTTTTTTATTTTTGGTTTAGTTTTGGTGCTAATGTGTTGCTGTCCTTTTTTTTTTTCTAGTTTAATTTTGGTGCTAATGAGCTATTGTCTTTTTTTTTTTCCTAGTATAGTTTTGGTGCTAATGTGCTATTGTCTTTTTTTTTTTCCTGGTTTAGTTTTGATGTTAATGTGCTGCTGTCTTTTTTTTTTTTTTTCTAGTTTAGGTTTTGTGCTAATGTGCTATTGTCCATTTTTTTTATGGTCTAATTTTGGTGCTAATGTGCTACTGTCTTTTTTTTTTCTCCTTTTCTCCCTGCACTTTACTGGATGAAGAGATGAAGCTAATGGGGGTTAGGTGAAGATAATGGAGCTAGAAGTGGTTGGGTAGTTTTGCACCCTCTATTTTTTTTGAGCAAGAATATGAGGTACAAGGGGTGTTGGAGTTGGAGCTATTATCCTCCACCCTCCAATGAACCAATGGTCTAAGTCTAATAGTAACTTATTTGTTTTTTTTTTTTTTTCAATTTCAATGAGTGTAAACTAGAGTTAGTGTCCTTTAGGTGAGTAACTAAGACGTTAGTGTCTCATGGTTCTCCGATAGTGATTTGGGTTAAATGGGGAGGAGTGTATTTTTGAAAGAAAAATGGGGTGAAGTGTCATATTGGTATACCTCAAGAGGTGTATGTGTTATTTACCCAAAAAGATATTACATTAAAATACAGATAGAACCTTGGATTGTATAGTATTTCCTTTTAGAATAAACAAAAATTTTGGATGAGAGTGTATCAATTGCATTTAGACATTGTTAAAGTGGCAATCAATAGTTTATCCATAATGTTAAAATCTTTCTTGTATTACTCAATTACTTTCATGTCAATGGAGATAAACAATATTCATGTCAAATAGCAGTACTTCAAGTTTTAATTTTCGTGCTGACCTGAAATATGATTCATGTCTTCATTCATGTTTTTAGGTGATGGAGATATGGTGAAAGCATTAGTGGATAAGGTCAATGGAGAAAAAAAAGATTGGTGCAAAGTGAGAAAAAAAGTAATGAAAAAGAGGTAAAATAAAAGGAGGAGAATTTGATATGAGTTAAAACCAATTTAAAATAGACTTTTTAAAAAATTAATTTTAGGTTAAAATTGGTTTAAATAAAAACCAGCTTTAAAATGTTTATGTGGTTACCGAACAACGTTTATTAAAAACTAAACTCTATTGTATTTAGATATCTGATTTTTGGTGTTTGACAAACACCCCTTTAGTTTTTCACATTAGAATTTCCATTAGTTAAAATAAATTGAACTCAGCTCAGGAATTAACTTGCTTAATAAATTAATAATTTTAGAAGTTAGACACTAAAATGAAAAAAAGTAAAATTTTTTATGAACCAAAATTAATATTTTACGGATTTAATATTAAGTTTCAAGAATTCAAAAATGAATGTGAAATAAATAAATTTTGTTAGAGACCAAATAGTGTTTTACTCGACTTTTAACCTCAAAAGCTGATGGAGTAAAGCGGGGAAGTTTTATTGCATCCATCTCATATAGAAATCTTATTCTGCTGATCCCATAATCCAATACATTATGTTACTGTCTTACTGATTACCAACAGGCCAACAGAACACTATTGCATTGTTCAGAGTCACACATCTGGTGGGGCCCCGTTCATGATTTTTATTTCGTTTCCCACAATCTATATACCCCCATATTTATAGATATACATCTTCTTAAGAATACCTTACATATTTATTTATTAATTAGTACACCACATTGGATTTTCACTTTCCTTGCATTCCTCATCAGTAGCCCCCCTCCCCCCTCCCCCCTTGTCACTGCCAAGCAAAACATGAAGGAAAATGGACACAGTGAGGAAAACTCAAGCTGCTACTTCCACCCAGAACAAGTTGTTGTTGGGGTGTGCCCCTTGTGCTTGAATGAGAGGCTCCTCATTTTGGCTGCAAAACAAGGCCACTCTGCCTCCAAATCTTCACACAGGCTTCAAGGTTCCAAACAGAGGAAGCCATCAGCTTCTATTCACAAGATCTTCGCTTTGGGTTCCCTTTTCAGTCGCCCAGAATCCCAGCAACTGAAATCTGAGAACTATGACCTCGATGCCTCTCCTAGTCCAGAAGGTAATACCTTATTTCACACATTGCTTGATAATGTAAAATTTTACTCTTGTTTTAATTGTTATTCTTCCTCTGTGCTTACTAATAAAAAAAAAATAATGGAAAAAGGAAAGTTTTATCTTGGATGTGGTTAAAAGTGTTAGCATTCCTGGGTTTGTTTTTCCTTTTTTTTATTACCTTTTTTCAAATTTTCTCCTTTTTTAATGTGGAGGTGGGTGAAAGGATTGGTAATCATGAATAATTTGCCTTCATTATTGGAGAAGATTCAGCTGTGCATCTGTGCGTGTCGTCATATATATGCAAGGTTAGATTTTGTTGATGACGAAATTAAGGTGAAGGTTGTCAAGCCTTTCATTCTTTTCTTCTTGTTGGCGTGGCGTATGGGAGTCAAATGCAAACGACAAGAGCATTAAGAGAGTGATAATATATGTTGCAAGATTATGGATTTGATTGGTGGGGAATTAGGTTGCAAAACAAATTGGGCAAAATGTCATTCATGTTTCAGACGTATATGATGCAATTATTGTTCAAGATAATATATGAGGCAGTTATTGTCAGTGTCCAATCCAGTTTGAAGAAAATTGGTGCCAACTAAAATTGATGTCGAACCTTCTTCTAACTTCAATAAAATCTGTCAGATACACACAGAACAGAAGAAGCATGTGTGTATTACATTAATTTCGTGCAAATCTATTACATTGGTCTGGTTTTATTTCTTAGCAAAATTATTTTTACATTCATATTGGACTTATTTTAAAGGCACTATGTGTGAGTGACAGGTGGGAAATAGTTATTTTATTTTATTTTATTTTATATATGATGTCCAAATTTTTTGTCTATAGATCCAACGTACAGTTTTGGTATAAGTGCAATAATACTGTAATAATTTAAAGTTTAAACCAAAAGTAGACATAGCTTAGCCTCCTCTATTAACTTCTTTTATTCTTTTCAATAACTTGTCAAGAATTGCATGTTCTTTTGTGTGTATGTTTGTGTCTTGGTACCTGCACATTACAATGACACTCAAGATCAATTGGCTTCAATTTTTTCAGACTCATTCATCTCAATCAAGTTTGAAGAAAACGGGATGGCCTCGTGGGAAAAGAACACAGCCTCTAATAAGGTCACTACAGAGAACAGCAGCAACATATCCTGGAACCATAACAGCCAGATCCCAAACAAGGACATGAAGAAGACCAAGAGCGTGATAGAGCATGGGAAATCAAATAACGCGTTTAGGTGGCGAAAGCGTATAGGGCACCTGTTCCATCTCATACAATGGAAGAGGTCCAACAAAGGTGGAGTGTGCCATGCTGGGAGCAAGGTGGAAAGAGTGAAGGTGAGAAGGGGTTGGATGAGAACACTGAGAAAGAGGAGGACCATGGAATGAAGGAGTCCTAAAGAAAGTGATAACAATAAGGCTATAGTGTTTTTCGCCTCCAACCATCACACCCAACTTTTTTGGGGTAGGGGTTGCTACTTGGTGTGAACGTAAAGTTACATAATATAATACTATTCAGAAGCTAGAGTCAAGAATAACTTTGTTAATATCCAAAAATGTGCTTTAGATTACAAAAAAGAGAAAGAGAAAAAGGGTGCGTTTGCATGCTCTGAGTACTTGGGAATTGGGGTTCTTGTAATTCTTTTGCTCTTTTTTCTAATTTTCTCATTGCTATAGACAGTACAGGCTTTAAATATGATAAACATTTGAGTATTTCTTTCCATGCTGGATCATTTGTTGGTCGTTTTGTTTTGGTATTCATGGACGTGTTGTCAAAATTATAAATTACAAGCTGTTTTTTTTATCAATAATCATCTCCAATTACGTTCCTCCCATCGATGATGCCCTTGTAATTTGCTTAATGGTATCATAGCTACACACAAGGGCATTTTGGTAGCCAATTGATGGCATGATGTGCAGGACCATCAATTAGGCACATTAGGACCACAGCGGAAGGAGCTGATGGAGAAAAACTTTAATCGAAGCAGACGAGAATGACGAGACATAATCCAGTCTTCACCCAACCGAGTCAAGTGCATCACCATCGGAAGAGATCATTGAAAAACATATGATTGGCATATTCTGTTCAAGGCAGCGCCTAAGCATATACTACTTTATCGATAAATTTTTAGGTGTTTCTATTGATCTAAATGTCTTATGTTTTGTCTTATTGAATATCACAACATGTGAATTATTAATATGTCCACATTTTCAATATTACAATTGTGATGGTACGTATACTTAGAGCAACGCTTGGAGCTTATAAAATATTTTCAGAATTTTTAACAAAAATGATGGTAATTATCAATGAAAATGAAGTAATGTGTCACACTACATTATTTTAACAGCTAAATTTTGACAAAATTTTTAACTCTTTGGCATTTTTCATATGTTAATGCTAAAAGAAAAAAAAAAAAAAAGGAGTGTTCTTTCTGCATCTCTCCACCATAGCTGTATATTGTGAGTATGGCTTAGATATTTTAATTAAATAACTAATGCATTACCTTTCAAAGAAAGAAATATAGATTTATTTGTATTAATGATCAAGCACGAAAGACAAGCTTAGAAGAAGATAGCGAAGCAACTTGCAACAAATGTACTACGCACATTTATCAATATGTCTCAGCCAAAGTCGTTACGCGTTTACATCCAATCAATACTAATGTAACTTCACATTTAATGCTGATCCTTTGATTCTTTGCTTCTCCTTCTTGTTGATACTGTATGCGCAAGTGCTCCTTTGGTGTATTACTGTGTAACGGACTGCAGTTACACGAACGTCATACAGCTTCATGTGATTGGAACAACAAAGTGGCAAGTGAGGACCCCTCGTTGTTCTATACCCTCTCATCCGCTATTGATAAAGCGAACTCGTCCATGATAGATGGCATCGTAGATCGGAACTGTTCCCCTGATTGTACTGCTACAGTTGCTTTGCTTACACGTTAAAAGGTCCCTCATTGATCCTAAGTCAAAATAGGCTTTAAAAGTCACTTTATCTTGTCCGTCAAATATCATTAAAGGGGAAGTTGCTATATCTCTTTTTATAATCTAACAGAAATCAATAATGGAATTTTAGACTGTAGACACCATACTAGGTCGGTTTCTGTTCGATCACAACCTTCCCCGTTCCAATGGGTTATTTTAATGGCCACTTATTCCCCATATTGCTTTAATTTCTTCTCTTCACTTTCTTTTCATTTCATTTCAAACTTTTTAGAACAGCCCACATGGTATGATTCATCTCCTTTCTTTGCCATCTCTTTGAAGCTTATCCTTTTAATTAGCTGCCTCGAAAACCGATTTTAACACTAAGGATATATTTGCTACACGGGCAAAAAAGTGGGAGAAAATTTTATAGATGAATCAATAAAATTTTATTATATATAAAATTTATCTATAAATTTTTTTTTATCTCATACTAAACATGCCCTAAATTTGATATTTATAAAGAGGCAAAACACACGTGGGATTTTGGCAAAAATCTTGGGTTGTTCATGGAGAACAATAATTTGGTGATAGAGGTGTTGGCACAAGGTTTAGAAGTCGAGAAATGATGATATGAACTAGAGCTTTCCAATAGTAGAAGAGGCAAAAGAAAACGGAACAAGAAAGAATCCAATTAGTTTATCACGCTTCCTTTGGTAGCCATGCTTTGTGTTGGTCTTGAGGTTCTCTTGTCATTGTGTTAGAGGGGTGGGTGGCATGTCCTTTTTGATTGTTTTTGTGCTACTGTTTAGAGATGGTAATATGGGTTAGATTCGTTGAATTGACTTGCTCAACCCACAATTTTTGGCGGGGTGTGTTGATATTGTCAACTAACAAAATTTTTTCAACCCACATGATGCATCCCACTTGACCCGTAGGTTGAAACATGGAGGAGCAAGTCTAATCCATGGGTTGGCATTTTTTTTATCATTGTTTTTTTAATTGATATTTTACATAACATTTAGGCCAAGAGGCCCATACACATTACAAGACACTCATTTTACTTACACTACAAGACACTTCCAGATAACGACAAAAAAAAAGAAGACATTTCTAGATAATGATCCCAAAAAAAAAAAAAGATACTTCCAGATAAATAATTATTAGTATAATATCAAAGCATGTATCATATGCAAAATATGTGCTCAAAACCTCATTGTGGATAGTGGGTTTCTTAATAATCCATTATGGATTTATGGTTAATTTGTAGAGTGAGGATTTGTAACATTTGTTAATGCTTCATTACTTTGAGATTGATTTATATTATTAGCATATTATGTTTGGCTTTGAATGTAAATTAGGTAATTTAAGAACTTTTTGTAAGTTTGTATAAATGTTATTTTACTGTATTTTGGTAAAAATTCCTTTAATTATTTTTAAAAAAATTAAATGAATTAATTCACTTAAAAACAAGGTTTTTGATTTTTGATTTTTGATTTTTGATTTTTTTGGTGGGACTCACTAACTTGCACAAAAATTGAGGTTAGTTGACATATTCAACCTATATTATTAATATATGTTGACTCGCCTCACCTTGCTAAAGGTTTGACTAGCGGCAAGATAGGTTGGCCCGTTTGCCAATGCTATTATTGTTGGGTGATCATTCTCTTATGATTTTGTGGTTGTGTGCATGGTTGGATGTGTCTTGCATGTGCTTTCTGAGAGTTTTGAGCCCCTTTTTTCTTTTTTCCAAATTATCAAGAAAAAGTGTTGTTATTCAATATACATAAGTTTGATGTACAAAAAATTGACAAATCACACAGCAATAATAAAAGTGGATGATATTAATTTCAATTTTAGACAAAAATAGAGCTTTTGCAAGTGTCATATAGCATACATGAGAGATAAAAATGGATATATCAAAGCTAAGTCCGCAATTTTTGTTGTTAAAATTGATAGCAACGGTGAAAAAAAAACATTAAAACTTTATCGAAATGTTAGGTACAAAATTGAAATAAAAAAACTTTTAGAGCAAAATCAAAATATCGCTAAAAAATCATGGATGAAAATAGAGCCTTCGTACCATTAAACTTTTCCATTTTTCAAAACACATCACGCATCTAATTAAGCTTGCATTTATTTATGCTTTTTTGTTCTTGACAAAAAGCAATTTTTCAACTAGTTAATAAAATAACTTTTCATAAAATCTACTTATTTCATCTTTTATTTGAAAGCTAGAAACAAATTATTTTTAGTTTATGAGCAAAAGCTAGACGAATAGCTTTTATAAGAAGTAACATATTTAGTCAAAAAAATCATTTTTTTTTCAAAAGAAAACTAAAACAAATGGACTCTAATGACCTGGAATTATTTTGCCTATTTTCTTTTTAATTAAAAAATAATATCAATATGTTCTTTTTAATTAGAAAACGAAAATGAATATGTTCTTTAAAACGTATATTCCTTTTTTCATGCACCCTTTAGTCAAGAACAAGAAAACCAAATTGCAATAAAAGAATAGTTTAATTTATATTTTTTTTTTTCACATTTATCCAATCATCTATATAGATACATTCTTTGAAGCGTTTAACTTTTACCATAGTTATTTTAAAAATTATATAAAAAATAAAATATGATTAATTGATGATATAATACACTTTATATTAAGAGGATATTATAATTAACCTCTACAAAAATTCGATGCCCTGTTTAAATTAATGCTGCACTTATAGAGGCTAAATCTATAATGGCATGTAGTTTTTCCGTTTACGCTTATATTTTACGATGTACGCTTGTATTAACAGAAAGATAATTATTATCTATGTTCATCTTCTTTCCGCAACAAGATTATGTCTTTCTCAACCAAATTTAGACTCAGAAATCTTTCATAACAAAATAAATTAAACTAGAACAGATCCACATAAAAAAAAAAAAAAACTCTTAGAAGCCTATTTCGTATTATGACCGAATAAGATTTGATAATATAATAGTGTCTAATAAAATTTTAATATTATATATTATTTGATATGAAATTATATTAAAAACTATATTATATAATATGTATTATTCTCTTGCTATCCTAAATAATTCTAATTTACTTAAACATATAATAAAAAATGAAATTATAACAAAATAAATTTTCACTAATTTTTATTCTAATTTTTATTTAAAATATATATTTTTAGTTAAATTTTTATTATTTTTAATTATAATTTTTTTAATGAAAATTTATTATTTTATTGCGGAAATCTTTTTTGTGCTCCAACATTTGCCATAGCCTCTCAAGTAAAATAATGAGGCATAGATTTGTGGGAAAAGTAATGGAAATAATATATATATATATATATATATATATATATATATATATATATATATATATATATATATATATAGACTCGACCTTCTATTCATCCGATCAAACCTTTTTTTTTTTCGGTGGCTTGGATCAAACTTTAAAACAAAAGATGTGTGAATTTTACATTAAATTTTATTTTAAGGAAAAAAAAAAAAAACAAATCTAATGCTGGAGGATAATGCACTTGCACTTTAGATGTTGCCGCAAATTCCGTAAAAAACCTAATAAGAAGATTGTAATTTACTTAGGGTAACCGGCTAACTACATTCACTTTTCTTGTGGATTATAAGAATTTTATATTTTGCTCTTTTAGTTTTTATCCTATACGTTGACCTCTTTCAAATTGACTTTATTAGAATCTATTAATAATTTCTTTTTTAATTATGTAATTACTCTTGACATTTAGGGCGCTGGGTTTCTATGTCTCACTGACGGACGTGCGGTGTTGGGTTTTCAAGATACATTATTTAGGTTTGAAGGTGAGCTATATTGTGTTGGGTCACTTGTTGTTAGTGAAGATAATGGTTGTTTTTGTAGCTTGCGCTGGATCTAAGGTGGCCAAGCGGGGTTTGCACGGGCTTTGTCGCCGCCGACCAAGACCCAGCAACACCTCCATGTTCTGTTACTAGAATGTTGCTGTTGATCTTCCTTTTTCTTTTTTTTTTTTTTTTTCGGTCAACATATGCACCCAAGGCGAAGGGGGAGGGTGGTCGCACCAATCTCTCACTGCTGTTGATCTTTCCTCAACTTTGTTTACAGCCCCAACTAGTATTTATCCTCATAATCTTATGAGTCCATTTTGTCCTCCTTATTTTTTTTTTATCTGATATTTTTCATCTTTTTTGTTTGTTTTTTTAAATAAAGCATACATTATTTTGTTTATTACAAAATCAAAATAACTTTCTCGTATTTAAATGTATTACGACCTCTTGATAACACTATCTATTCTCCTGATGATATCGATAACCCAAAGAAAGGAAAAATTTGCAAAATTTTTTTTTAATTCTCAGTATTAATGTTGCTTCTTTTTATCATTTTATTATTATTATTTTTTATTATAATTATATAAGAAAACTTTAAAACAAACTGTTGCCTAATAAAATCCTAAATTGCTCTGTAATTTAATTTATTTGGGCCTTAACCAACTTAAACTAAAAGCTTTTACTCTCAAAATATTAAAAAAAAAGGTCTGCCCAGCACTAAAAAAAATCAACAACCACATAAGCCCACAGCAAAGTCCCACCAATCTAATATCACTAAATAAATAAAAAAAAATCTGTAATGCAGAACAAATGGGAATTGGGGGTTAGTTATGGTCAGGGTGTTTGGTACACTGAATCATTTTACATTTTTGGGAATGTGATCATGGGAATGTAAGATTTTTATATGTGGTATATGGTTTAAAAATATTCCCAAGTAAATCATATTTTTGGGAATGAAAAATACCCTATTTTTATTTCCATCCTGACATGAGAATGTTGGATTCCTATGAGAAGGGAATATTGGATACAAGGACATTGAAATAGAGAGATAGATAGATAGGATCTTTTGGAGAGAATAAATTTTCTTTAATTGTAATTAAGAGTTACCAGATGGTAGGAAATTCATTTATAGATAATAGTTAATAGATAGTTATAATATTTTAACAGGAATAACTTTTTTTATTGTGATTAGGAATTGATATATGATACTTAGAAGTAATCTATTTAATTATAAATAATAGATAATAGATAAGTATGATTCAAAATTTAAAATTAATAAAAATAATAATAAATTACAATTTTGTATTATAGTAACTTTTATTATAACTTTTTATAAAAACTTTTTATATATAAATAGTAAGTTATAATTTAGTAAATTTTTTACTTTAAAATTTTTATATAAAAATATTTTATTATATACACTTTCATGAAGAGAGAGACATTCAAAAAATGTTTTATATTAGTTATTTTTCAGCTCTATAGAATTGGTATGTAGAATTATAATTTCAATTTTATATGTTATTTTAAATATAAAAATTGGAATTAAGGGATTGAAAAAAAAGAAAACTTAAGATATGCAATAGCAGCAAAACAAATTAAATTTAGATGTTACATGTCTTAAGTTTATGACTCATTTATTTTGCTATTTCATTTGTTTCAGCGGTGCCTCACAGTTTTCCTTTTTTATTTTGTTTACCTTAGTTGTTTAATTAATGTTTGATGTGTTTGGAGATTGAGAGAGAAGTTTAACGGGGCATCGGAGCTAGATAAAAGAAGATCACTACGAGAAAAACTAGAATTAGTGGCCGATTTGTGGCGGAAATTGGCTGCAAAGTCACTGAAAAATTAAAAAAAGAGAAAAAAAATTTTGTGGTGGATTTTTATTTTTGATTTAAAATATTTTTTCAAAATAGTTTGCGGTGGCTCAGCCGCTGCTAAGTATAATAGAAATTTTTTTTAAAAAAAAATTGATAGTAAACTTAGTAGTAGATACTCCGCCGTAAATTTTATATATCTATATATATATATATATTTATATATATATATTTTTTTTTTTTTAAAGTTAGCGGGAGATTTTTTTAGGAAAATGTATTGCACAAATTAGAGGAGGAAAATTCATTGTAACTCATTAGTAGCCCATATTTTAACGGCGACCTGATTTTTGCCGCAAACAGCCAATTAGCATCTGATTTAACTAAATTTGTGGCTGATTTATCCGCTTTAAACAACCAATTTTCTTGTAGTGGGTTTTATTGAAAGGTGAATGCTATGGTACCATAGCAAAAGTGTGCATTTTGTACATTTTTGTGATAAACGGTGAGGATCGTGTCATAGATTGTAAGGTGTATCAATGCACCAATCACCTATGATGCACTATAATAATATCTAATTTTAAGAAAATTTAAAAATATAATTAAATATATTTTAAAAATTAATTATCTGACAATATAAAATTATATTGATAGTATAAAATAATTTTACACTGTCAGTATAATAAAAATTTTTTATCAGTGTAATTTTAATTATCATATATTGATAGTATAAAATTATACTGGCAGTATAAAATAATTTTATACTGTCAGTATAATCAAAAAATTTTATCAGTATATAATAAAAATTTTTTATCAGTGTAATTTTAATTATCATATATTGACAGTGTAAAATTATACTAGCAGTATAAAATAATTTTATACTGTCAATGTAATCAAAAAATTTTATCAGTGTAATTTTAATTATCATACATTGACAGTGTAAAAAAATTTTATCAGTGTAATTTTACAGTACTGCCAGTATAATTTTACACTGTCAGTGTATGATAATTAAAAATTATACTGATAAAATTTTTTGATTACACTGACAGTATAAAATTATTTTATACTGCCAGTATAATTTTACACTATTAATGTATGATAATTAAAATTACATTGATAAAATTTTTTAATTATATTAATAGTATAAAATTATTTTATACTATTAATATATAATAATTAATTTTTAAAATATATTTAATTATATTTTTAAATTTTCTTAAAATTAGATATTATTATAATACATCATAGATAATTGGTATATTGATGCACCTCACAATCTATGACATGATCCTCACCATTTATCACAAAAAATACACAAAATACACATTTTTATTAGGGTACCATAAAATTCACCTTATTGAAATGAGTTAACATAAGGAAAGGGAAAAGGAGAGAGTGGGTTTGATGTGATGAGCCAGACAAGGATACAGAGGATGGGATGTGCGAAGTAAAGGCACGGGTGCAGGGCACTACAGAGGCTCCCACATTGAAGGGGGCCTTGCCTTGAATTACAAGAACAAGCGGAATTGGCCACACACAACAACAGCATGGATGTGACAGTTATCATTTAATAGCTGAACCACTTATTTTTAGGGGGAAAATTGCTGTTTAATTGCAATTAGGAGATGCCATATGTCATTAGAGATAGTCCGTTTAGTTATTGATAATAAATTTGGTGCATAGGTCATAGTTTTTCTAAGCCGTCAAACACCTATATCACCTTTAAAAAAAAAAAAAACCTTGTTAGGATGTGATAAGTTTTAGAGAAAATGTTTTTTATATTAATTTTTGTACGCTATAGCATTACAATAAAATATCAAATTATGTTAGATAATTATTTATATAATATTATCTATTATAATTTAATTTTTTTTTATAATTCTATTAGTTGATACTTAGTCGATAGAAATTAAACTTAATCTTTAAAATCATATTAAATAAATATCACATAGATGTACACTAATATAAATGTGGGTTTGTCTCTGACCCTTCTAAAATATTTGGAGGTTTCAATACTCACAAAACCCCCTTTTTTTTTTGGGTCAACGTTGATAATGAACAGTAATGTTGGGGAATAAAATACTTTTTAGGGACTTTTAGTTATATAATGGGAGTAAAAAACATTCTTTCTCCAACTTTTAATTATTCTCTCTCTAATTTTTTTATGATATCGGTTTAGAGGGGATTCATATATAAAACTTGGAAAATTTTTAATTGAAAAATGAGGATTTTCAGCTTAAAAAGCACTATGTACTCAAATAAGTATTTGAGTACGAACTAGTTTACAAAATTTCTATTGCATAACTATAAATTCTAAAAAATTTGAATATTGATCCTTATTCCATCTCTTCAAAATTTTCTTTTTCTTTATGCTTGAGAGATATAAAAAGCGAAAAAAAGGAAATTTTTAATCCTTATTATATAATTAAAAATCCCCTCAAAAATTGTTCATTAGTCTCTATGTTATTGTTCATTGTCAACACTCACAAAAAAAACTTTTATGAGTATCTAGTTCTCCAAACTTTTTGGAAGGACCATAGACAAATCCTATAAATATAGGCAAGTATTGAAATACACATATATTAAAGTGAGTTAAGTATTATTATTATATATTTATGGGATAAAAAAAAATTGGATTTGATTTTAAATTTTGACCTTCAAATAACATAATTCTACGTTTTAGTTATTTCAAGTAATAATAAAACCATTAAAAAGTCACGAAACATGTACGCAAGATTTTCAAAATCGCTCTAAGCATTTAATTTGCTTGTTGTTTTCAATATTTTATTAATATTTGTAGCCTATAAAAGGCACTGCTTGTCAATTGCCATGAGACAATCAAGCGAACGAAGTGTGTTTCCAAATTCATATTTATTTGTGCTGCGCCTCGTGTGAGTGTGAGATAGAAATAGTCGGTGAAGATATCATTAGTTTCTAATAGAATATTGGTTATAAAGCTAGTCAAATTTAGAGCCAATTTTTAGAAAATTTGCAAGGTATAAAAGTGTTATCATTGGTTTTAGCCAACTACCTCCAAGTTAGAGGGATCTCGTAGCTTTAACTGCTTTCATAAAGAGGTACTAAATGTGCAACTGCCTCCAAGTGAAGGGACTCACATATTATCCATTTAATTGCTTACACGGGGAGGGATCTCATAACTGCCTCCAAGTGAAGGGATCTGATCTCATCTTGTCCATTCATATTCTTTCATTGTTCATGTGCTCATATATTTATGTATGAATATGCTTGAGAAACTTATGATCATGCTACATAATTCATATATATCTGTCAAAATTCGGCAGCATAATGACTAAACTATGAGACTTCCCAATATATAGATAGTACATTCACAGCCAGCCAGTCATAGTAATAAGGATCATCATCATATCAATATATCAAACTCATATTATCATGATAAGAAATTGCACAATTCATTCGGCCATTAACTCTTTATAGTTTAGGAGATTCCTAAATCTTAAAGTTTCCAAGTTATCTTAATTTCATCAAATCTGCCCTAAATTTCTAAATTCCACTAAAATTCCATTTTAACTCATTTTGATCTAAAAATTTAATTTATTATAACCTTATTAGTCTTCTTTTGAACCTTTTTAATCCCACCTCAATTTGAGGTGTATAACTTGAGTTATTTAAGTTTTACTCAAAGTTGCCTTGTTTCTAAACAGACCTAGGAACCTAAATTTAGAAAATCACCAAAAATCCAATTCACATCATTTTTATCCAAAATTTGTACCTAAATAAATCTCTTTGAACCATACTTCATTTCCCACAAGTTTCACTCTGATTGGATAAGTAGAGCTTAAGTTATGAGCTTCTCAAATGGGCTACTCTGTTTCATCCCAAATAGAGTATGGGTCAATTTTATGGAATTACTGGGAGCAATATACTTATGATATAAGTATGATCTATGTATTAACTTCCTATCAAAATTAGTTTCAATCCATTTAAAGTTATATAGGGCAAATTATGCCCTTCATATCATGCTCTAGTCAGGATAGAGAGTGGAACTCAACAGTCAATTTCCAAAGATTATAACTAATTCATTTTAAGTTTAATGGACCCATAATTTATATGTTTAGAAAGCTTTGGAAGTTGAGTTTCATCTAAAAATGTTTCATTAAATTTTGAGTTCATTAGGTCAAGAAATGCTATTCATTGTACGAACGACCATTAGGGTTTCCCTATTAGCTTGTTCTATTTTGGACTTTTCTTGGTCTTTTGATCTATTCCTCACCCCAAATCATGTTTCAGTCACTAGAAATGGCTCATATGAACATCACATAAGATCAATTAAAGGATGATATGAAGAAACCTAATCAGCCTTATAAACCCTATGGAACAATCAAGTAAAAGAAATTCTATCTCAAATTCAAGATGTGGAGCTTTTCTACTTCAATGTTTTGGTATCTTTTCTCCTCTAAAGCCTCAAGATTGTTGTAAATCACTTCTATTTCCTTGCTTGGCTGAGGTTATGTGACTCAAAGGAAGGACCTAGCTTTATGGCTTATATTAGAGCCTTTTGATAATAAACAAGTAAAAGGGTTGGAAATTTGAGCAAGGCAAGCAAGAAACAAGAGTTTTTGGGTGATTTTGGATAGTATGAGAATGAAAATGGAAGTAGAAAGAGAAGGGAGGGGACTGAATGAAATTGTGAGGAAAAAAAAGAGAAAATGTGTGTCTTCCTTCTTAAGTCAGTGCATCTTCTTAAGTTGATGGCTTAAATCCTATTGGTGATTTGAGATAAAATTTAAATTCCTCTAAGCTAAAATTTGAGTGGCTCATCTCTAGCCATCAAGAGGGTTTGTGTGGCTAGTTTCTAGTCACATATTCTAGGATTTTTAACTAGTACTTATACTCACAGTTAATATAGGACCCTTGAGGAGTAGTTTAAGTTGTTCGACTACCAATTCGAGTATTCTATGTTACCCGAGATACTATAACATTATGTGAGTTGTAACATCCCCATATAACATTATAGGAAATAATGAAAATATCATTGGGCAAACTTTTATTATTTACAGCCTTGCCCTTGAATATTTTTAAAAATGACATTTAGGTCCTTATATCAATTGAATTAGCAGAATAAGGTGTTAAACGAAGTAGAACCATGTAGCGGAAACATAGAAACCCAATTCTTGGCCAATTGGGCCACGGGGGTGTCCACATGTGAAATGACGTGGGATGCCCCAGACTTGTTTAAAATTACAAAAATACCATTAGCCATAGAAAACAGAAAACAGAAGGCCCTAAATTTGCAAAACATTTAAGTTACACCGTTAATCAATTTATTTGATTTTATTGAGTTTGTAAAGTTAATTAAAGCTAACTAGGAGTTGATTACAAGTTAATTGGAGAGATTAGGATTAAGAAGAATTAAAATAGACATATAGAAACTCTTACAAAACTATTTAGTAATGTTTTGCCGGTTTGAAGGAAATCGGTAGAGATTCGGTATTTTAAACTACTAGAACCGAATTAACGAAATTTATTACAGCAAAACCCTAAGTTTAGTGGTTAAAAATTTAGCCACTTCATCCCCTAAGGTTGGCACCATGTCAACCATAAAGGGAGAGGAAAGATTTGTTCAACTCATTACCATTCACTTCCAACCAATGAGAACCAAGCCTTCCAACTACCCACATCATAACAACTTCATTTTTTTCTTTTCTACTTCAAACCCAATTCTGCTCTCTCTCCTTTGCAGACTCCACCCCCATCATTTCTTCTCATCTTCCCTCTTCCTCACTTCACCTCTTTTCCATTTCCAAGCTCCAAGCAAACCCAACATTGAACCTCTCCATCTAGTCAAGCTATCCTTCAATCTAGAAGTAGGATTCACTCCCTTTATTTGGTTTCTTGTTAATTGGTGGTTGTTGGAGGCCTATTCATATTCATGTATTTGATGTCATATTAAGCCTATGTATATGTTAATGGTTGGATTATTGGATGTTTAGCGGGTTTTGGCGGATTGATTGATTAAAGAATCAAAGAGGGAGGCAACCAGAGTGAGTTAGCCAAGAGAAATCCTATGGCAGTTCGTACGGCGGAGTGTATGGCTCCAATTACAGCCATTTAAATTTAATGAAACTATTTTTTTGTGAAACTAGACACCATATAAATTATAAGGCCATTGGATTAGTACTGAGGGAGATATGAATTTTGCAAATTTGACCTAGGTTTTTGAGTTTAATTCTGGGTAGACAAGGTTGTTTAGGGCAAAACTTGCCCTATACAACTTGGATTGAATGAAACCAATATTGTTAGAAAGCTTACACATAGAAGAACATCTCATAAAAATTTCAAAGTTAGATTCGGTCTTAATTGCTCCCAATGATTCAAGGAAATCGCCTTGAGTCCAAACCAGGCTAGAACAGGGTAGCCTAGAAGAGTCAAATAGCGGAGTTTATAACTCAAGCTCTACTCAAGAAAATGAAATGGGACTTTTGAAAATGAAAGCTTGTCTTGTTAGATTTACTATGATACAAATTTCGTATGATTTGAACTAGTTTTTGATTTTTTGTGAATTTTTACTTTTAGGTATATAATCTTGGCTAGCTACAGGGCAGGCCAAGGTAGAACCCTAATAACTTGAGCTACATTTATCAAAATTAGATGGGACCAAAGAGGTTAGAAAATAGACACCTAACACTTCAACATATCCAAAATTCAGGTCTAAATGAGTTAAAATAAATTTATGGCCTAAGTTACAAAAATTGGGTAGAATCAAAAGGAAGTGGCAGAAAACTAATTCAAGATCAAGGTTATGAAACTTTATTTGATTATTGGAGCATCTATACCTTATATTGGTTTTTCTATATGAATGACTATCTGGTTGACTGATACTATTTACGGGGAAGCGGACTCGATCTGTTATGTTGCCAAATTTTCGGTAGAATTTTATGAAATTATGATAGTTTCTGTTATGAATATTTATGATATAAACATGAAATTCTATATGCAAGGATATATGAAAGTAAATGATGAAGCATATGTATTAGTGTATTTAGCATGTCCATGCATGATTATGTATGAGAATGAAAGGATATAAACATATTAAATGTGAATCCCTTCACCTGGAGGTAGTTATGAGATTTCTCCTTGTAAAGGCAGTTAAATAAGATAAGATTGGGTCCCTTCACTTGGAGGCAGTTAATTGGGTCCCTCCCTATGAAGGCAGTATAAAACTATGAGATCCCTCTACCTTAGAGGCACGTGGTCAGATGAGATCCCTTTACATTGAAGGCAAGTGGTCAGATGAGATCCCTCTATGCTTGAGGCACGTGACCAGGAGAGATCCGTTCAAGTTAGAGGCACATGGCCAAAATGAGATCCCTTCAAAACTAGAGGTACGTGGGTCCCTTTGCAAGTCAGTATTATATGATGATGGTTACGGGTGAGCTCACTCTTAGATCAGACTACCTAAGGGCAGTAAAGACTAAAGATTAAAATATATGCAAGCACTCGAGAGACGACGATACGTAACGCTTAGGTGTGCTAAGGAAAGGAAGTCAAAGAAAGTTAAAGAAATACAAGTACATTTTGCATGAACTCAAGTAAACGTATTTGCATATGTATGATCTGTTCTATTTCTTCATTATATTGGAATTATTATATTTGAATATATTGCAACTATTAATTAAGTTATAAATTGTAAATTTATTTTATAATAACTCTTATATCTTAAGTGTATGAATAAAATTGCTTCGGACAATATATTTTCAAACAATAAAACTGAACAATTTATTTGGCATGATCACCTTCTTCATAATAAACCGAAGCAGTTGGAGATAATAATGATGACACTATGTGTGATAGTTTAGAGAATCCTACTAAGAATTTAAAATTCTCACTCTTATTTCCGTGTTATCTCCAGATAGCTCAAGAAGTTTCGAAGATGGCTGAAGTTGCTGTCAGAAAAGGTCCGCTCAGGTAACAGTAAAAACTCCTGAGTATGGTACTATGACTTAAGCATAGTATTGTATTTCGGGAGGATGTTACATGAGTCGTCTCACACTTTTATTCAAGATAGTGGGTAAAGAATCTTAATTTGAGGTTCTTACAGATATTTTAGTTATCTATCGGTGTCTCGAGGCCCCAAAAAAAACCTTGAACATCGAATTTTCTCTATGGATACCTTTCTCGACAACCATAAAGCCTTAATTACAATTTTGCCCTTACTTTTACTACGGTTTACCTATTTATAATTTTGCCTTTACTTCGAGCCCGAGCTTCTTTCGATTCTAGTTTACCCTTAGAGTTTGGGATGTTACATGAAGAGCTACTACTAGATGCCATTATGGTGCTTGTAGCTTTTTCTGAATGGGTTTTCTTGCCAGTTTTCTCTCACTCATAGGCCCTTAAGATCAATGAAGCTCTAGATACCATGTACAAGTTCAGAACAGAAAAAATAGAGAAGGTTTTTTGGAGAGAACATAGTTAGTATGGTGGTTGGAATGATGGCTTTCTGATATTCATTCATCTAGTATATTTGGGCATAGTAAAATACATTCTTACAAGCAAAAGAATATGGCTAGTACCACCTAAGTACAACCACTACTTTAAAACATGGGTCATCACCCATTACCACATACTACACACCAACTTTTTTGGTTTAATGCAGAAAATATATACTTTTCTGGTTTAAACTAAAAAATACATGCTTAGTCATAATTCACTAATCTAGTTAGTAAATATCAAGAAAAGTCTCAATTTCTAATAGTTATTAGATACAATTTTTTTATGTTTTGGTATTAGTTGAGTTTAAGTGCATTCTGCTTGTCTCTTCTCTTCTTTGAGTTTCTCTGTAATCAGTTGAATTCTAAGACTTTGAGATCAATTCAAAGACTTTGAATGAATATGTGGTTTAATTTTGAGACCTTGGGCTTTGTTGATTTGAATTTCTACTAATGTTTCTCTTCTTCTCTTTTTCTCAGTCTTGAACTGCATGAATGAAGATTTTTATTTGCGTGTGGATCAATTGATTCTCTATTCTAGATTTCAACAGAGCATGGAATTTTGATTAATTGATTTGAGTTTTATTGCATGAGATTGAGAGATTGACTTGCAAATCTATAATTCTGGTTAATTCCATTCTTGCTCTTAAAACTAGCACAATTGTAATTAGGTTTTGAAATTGCAGATGTAATAGATTGTTTGTTAGTTGAATTATAAGAGATTTCTTAATTAGTTGTTAATGAAAAATTAGATGAAGAGATTTTGGTCTAATTCATGGTAACCACATATTATGAGATTTTATGTTATTGTTGTCATCTATGATAGACCAATTCATGTTTCTAATGGATGCTTTGATTGATTGGTCTTGATTATTGTTGTCACTAATTTCAACTGTTTGGTTGTGCTCTCTCTTTTCATAAATCTCTCTCTATTTAGACTTAAATATCACATTTAGATGGCATATAGAGTTCCCCACTATGAAACTTGTAACCTCCTTACGTCGTCTCCAATAGCAGAGAGATTATTGCTCGAACAAATTTTACTAAGCTGTTGTTTTTTTGGCTATGCGTAATAATAATATTGTCTTGGATTTGGTAATTGCGGAGCTCTAACTCCAAATAAATGTTATTTTTTTCCCCTCCTAGATTTTAAGATGTTATAACAATTTTTTAAAATTTCTTAACCGATTTCCTTGGGCATTTTAATATATTCATTTTGTTAAATATTGTTCAAGGAGTAATGAATAGAAGTGCTTATATACGTCAATCTTGGTCGTGGAGGCAATGGAGATTTAATTGAAGATGTCAAGTGATGATGATACCTTTGTCATAGAAAAATATGAAATAAAGTGATCAGATATATCCGAGAGAAAGAAACACAGAAAGAATAAAGGGGAACGCCAGATCATAAAGCTTTGACTTTTTTCATATAATTAACATTCTATTCTTAAACCAGGCAAATACAAATCGAAGGTGCATTACGGGGGAAAAAAAAAGGACGGACTCTGTATTTATCTTATTCATCTATGTATGTGTAGCAGAAGCTACAAGGGTCCTGAATTAATGTAATTCAAGCCTTGGGAGGAATAGTATAACCTAAAAGCGCCACGTGATAATATTAGTTATACCAGTATAAAAGTGAAAAAAGAAATAAAAAGAAATTATATAAAGAAACTGCCGCATAAAGCAAATAAAAATAAGCCAAAGATAATTGTATGATTGTATCCTGTGATCTGATCTATATATACCATCCATTAATTGTATTACGCCCTCCGTACCATTCTTTTCCAACAAATATATGTATCATATGAGCTATTCACGAAATATTAAAACATGCAGATTTATAAGAGGGGGAATATTATTATATGCATGGCATGCATCAAGCAAGATGTGCAGAAGGAAATCACGTTAAATATATATCATATTCATATATTAAAAGCTTACTTCCACACTTGGTTCCCGGCGCAGGAACTGAGCATCCACAAGTCCTGGCTACATAGATCGCTTTATCCATGCCGATGATAGCCTCGACCGCTGGGGTAACTTATTTGCAGAGTCAGGGAATATCGGCATCTTTCAAGACCGCACGGCAATCATCCGATGGTGGAATCTTTGGCCCTTCCTTTTTCACGAAGTGGTTACAATGGCTTATAATGTCCGGAATTTTATCTTGGGACGCTTGGCATGTTCCCTAACACTACAATGCTAGCGATCACTAACACTGCAAAGGCTAAGCACCTTGTTGCCATGGTGATATGAATATAATAATTCTCAACTTTCTCTAATCCCAGATAATGTTTCGTTAGGAGTAGGATGAAGGGTATATGCAAAACCTGCGGAAGGTGGCGATTACATATATATATAGAGGATGGTCGGAAAATAGGTGTATATTTTTGGGTAAAAGAATTTATTGTATTAGTCAAGTTGACGTGTGCGTGTAATTAATGGAATGAGATTGATTTAAACGTCATTTCATGAAAAATGGTGGGATTGAGTAAATGTTATTAAATAGTATATGCAAATTCATATTAAACAACAACAAAACTATTGAATGCTAAATTGACTTTGTGGCAAGATGTAACTGCTTATATACTTTGGAGGTGGTTATTCGCAAAGTTGGAATGCACTGCCCATGCCGCAATGTATAAATCCTTGGTTGACATTTGAGGGTCGAGACATTAAATAAAGAATTTAATTTTAATATATTGATAATATAAAATATTTATATTATTATTTAATAATTTTTTTAATTATATGATCATTTAAATAATAAATATAAAAATTAACCATTCTTACTAATATAAAAATATATGATTGGATATTTATATAAAAATTTTTTATATTAATACTGTGTGAAAATTAAATTCTTAAATAAAATTATGAGAAGTTACTCAAGACTACAATGGTTAGGTGAGTTGATTCTCATTAAAGGTATTATACATTAGAAAAATTATTTCAAGACGCATTTTAAGAGTATTAAAAGTTTTTGTTTAAAATAACTCAAGTTTTTTTACCCGCTGGATATGCAGAGCGGTGACTTATGTTAGAAATTACTAATCCCTTCAAATGAGGTGGTATCGGTAATTTCATATTTCATAGAATAGGATTTCTTTCTTTTTGGTTTTTTCGTTTTTCAGTTGTTTTTAGTTTCTCAAAGTATATCTCCTAACTTGACAGGCGAGAGATTAATCTCTCGTGATATGGTCAGGGATCTAAGGAGAAACCCCTTCCAATAGTATTTTTTTCTCATACACCTAAATCTCCTGATTAAACCCAAAATCACATGCTTAACGAGCCCAAACCTCTTCTACTCAGACCAACATTTTGGTAGTTAGAATAGGATTTAATTTCTTAAAAATAATCTTATTTATTTTATTGAAATATCCATTATTAATTTTGTCATCTCCAAATTCTAGAGTTTAGTTTTTAATTTATGATTTATGCCTTATGATTGTTTTCAAGTTGCTCTATTAAGTTTTAAATAAAAGTAATAATTATATAAATATATGAAGAATTATAAAATAATAATACGGTTATGCACAATCTAAAATATATAAAAAAGAATTATACAATTGTATGAAGTATTTAATCCAAAACATTGTATGAATTTTCTATTTTAATTATAAATAAAATGCTAGCTACTCTTTCTTAAAGGCATTTATCTTTGCAACACAAGTAAGGCTTGGCACATGTGGTTAATCTATAGCCTTACAAGAACTGTACTCGAGTCAAGGGAGCCATGTTTGAGCTTTAGAGGGGTCTTGTAACACCCTCTCTTGCATGGTATCATGCTTAAGTCATAGCACCATACACGGGAGTTGTTACTATTACCTGAACGAACCTTGTCTGACAACAACCTCTGGCCATCTTCAATATTTCTTAAACTATCTGGAGATAATATAGAAATAAATATAGGAGTGAGAATTTAAAATTCTCAGTAGAATTCTCTAAATTATCACATATAGTGTCATTGTAATAATCTCTAACTGCTTCGATTTATTAGGAAAAAAGTAAGCATATTATATAAACTGTTCAATTTTATAGTTTGGAAATGTATTGTCCAAAGTAGAGTTCATTTTATTTAAACATTTGTTAAATAGAGAGAGAATTTGAACCTCAACATAGTAACATAAAGGATAATTGAATAAGGTGCATAGATTCATAATAAAATAAAGAATGATTGAATAACATGCATGACTGAATGTCATAATTTCTACTTAATGTATTAAATTGAATTTGTATATGTTGAAGTGTTATTTGTCTAGTTTTTCATCTTTTTGGTCCCATTCAATTTTGATAAGTATAACTCAAGTTATTAAGGTTTAACCTAGGTTTGTTCTATTGCTAGGCAGATTTAGCCACTAAAAATAAAAATTTATTAAAAATAGAAAACTAGTTGAAACTATATGAAAGCCATATCGTTTTAAAGTCACTGAACAAATGTTCGTTTCCTTCATCCTTTTTGAATAAGTAGAACTCAAGTTATGAGTTCTTGAAATTAGCTAATTTGAACTGCCTTGTTCTAGCCCAGTTAGGACTTAGGCCAATTTTCATAATTTATTGGGAATAACAGGGGTTGAATTTGGTTCTAAAATTTTTATGGCATGTTACTCTATATCTTAAATTTCTAACAAAATTGATTGCACTTAATTTGAAGGAGTATAGGGCGAGTTATGCCTACTCAATCTACTTTGGTCAAATCCAAAGATAGGAACCTAAGGCAGACTTCAAAAAATCATATCTCCCTCAATACTAATCCAATGGTCTTATAATTTATATGGTTGGAAAGCCGTAGATGTCTAGTTTCAATAAAAATAGGCCCATCAAGTTTCAGTGGTTGCAGGCAAAGCCGTACACTCCGAACGTACAGACATTGTAGGATCTTCTAGGTTTTCATATTCTATTTGGCTATCTTTCTTGTTTTTCATGCAAGATTCAATTCCAATCCAACCAAATACCTGCTAAACCAGCCATAAGTTATCAAAATCACATAATGTATCTTCAATTAGATGAGCAGAGCAAGCTTTCTCATCAACCACAAATTCACAAAAATCAAACAATAACTTGAATCCTACCTTCAATCTTTGATGCCAAATTAGCTAGATTTGAGTCTCTTGTAGAGGGGAAGTGATTGGAACTTGAAGATGAAGTGAAATAGGGTGAAATGGAGGAGGAAATGGTGGAGTAGATGTAGCTGAAGGGGGTGTCTAATTAAGGTGGCTGGGGAGGAATTTTCTTGAATGTTAAAAGTGGTGGTAGTTGGCTTCTTGAATTATGATTGGATGATAGCTTGCATGGTCCAAAATTTAGCCACTTCTCCCCATTCTTTGTGGTTGTTTGGGCATCCAAATGGGTGAGGTGGTGGCTAAGTTTTTGGCCACCTAATCTAGGGCTTCTAGTGTAGAATTATATAGATTCAGTTTTGTCGGTTTAAAATATCTAATCTCCGCTGAGTTCCTTCAAACTGGCTAAGTATTACTAGAATTTTCTACATGCTCAATTTGGTTTCTCCTAATCTTAATCTTTTTAATTAACCTCTAATTATTTTCTAATTAACATTACATATCCTATAAAATCGACTAAGTCGATTAACAGTATAAATTAAATGTATTGTGTTACAAAAATTGTTACTATTCCTTTTAAATTTTCAAAATTTGCCAAAGGTCTCTTTTAAATTTCCTATATAATAAACTCAACTTTTTCTAATCCTAATGTTTACACTTCAATTCTAATTGCTCTTATTTTCTCTAATACAACAGAATAAATTAATTAAAAGTGCTAATAAGACGCATTATTCTTCGGAATGTTACAGGTTTGAGACCCAAAGGACCTTCGCCCTCCCCCCTCCCAACTGACTAAAAAAATTTTATATTTGCAATAAAAGAAAATTGAATTCAAACAAATATGTACCTGAGAAAAATTAACCTTTTCAATTTTATCATGAAGGTATCCATGTCATTTACATTAAATTCGATTCAATCAAGTAAACAATAATTGGATGACTTGTGCTTTCCGAAAGTAACTAGATTGGGGGATTGTTATTCCTATTTCATCATTTTAATTTTTTTTTTTTTTATGATTAGACAGTGTTCGAACTCTCAAAAGAAAGTAGCAAATAAAGGATACAGCCAGCTTTCAAAATAGAAACGCACAAGACACTGCAAGACTCCACTCACAACACTTGTCAATTAGCCAATAAAATTAACAAGAAACATCGCAAAACACTCCACCAGAAACACTGACAAATCAAACACTTGAATGCGGGAAGAACACAAAACAACCAATCATCACAATTGACCCATTAATCACAATAAATATGAATGAACACGATAAACATGATAATGCGGTCAACTCGAATAACACGTTTTTCATTTAGAGTGCGAATTCATGTTGGAGAACCTCTAACAGCAAATCTCAACAGATAGTAGGGCTGTCAAAATAGGGCAACTTGATGCCAATACAAGTCAAAAATTGAGCAAAAACAAACCTCGACCTGACTCAACCCACCTGAATTTTTGGGTTAAACAGGTTGGCTTACTAAAATTTTTTAAAAAATAAATCATTAAAAAATAAGAATCCAAAAAAAAAGAAAATATATCAATGAAAAATAAAAAAAGTCAGACATTAAACATTGTATTTGGAGTTGTTTCTAAAGCACCAAAAGAAAAAAAAAATCGTATCTAGAACAACAAGGGAAGCGAGCTATGGTGTGGATCGCTTGCATAGTCTAGATCTAGAACAAAGGGAGTTGAGGTAGCGTTTATGGCTATGGAGGATGATGGGCAGTGCCACGGTTAAGAAAGCATTTATAACAACCTCTATCATATGAGCCATGCTCAAGTCATAGAGTTATATAAAAATGTTGTCACTGTGCCAAAAAAATCCTTAAAATGGGGGAAAATATAATATATGGCTCTTTAACTGCACACTTTATTACTGACTAATAGTTTATAAACTTCGTCATTTCTGATACATAGAGGATAAAATAATTACAACCTAAAAGAAATTGGGACTAATATAATACACAGAACTTGCTTTCAACATGGTCGCTAGCTAGCTTCAACAGTATCTTGTATTTCTGGTCGCGATCCTATTGAGAAATCTTGTATTTCTCACTCCTATGTTTCCGTGTCGTCTTTAGATAGAGTTGATGGCATCTATGGTAGCACTTCTGACGGTACTTGACTGGATAAGACGAGGGGCTACCATGTTTCTTCACCTAGCTAAGGAGGATCGAGATAGTAGCATAGTATTTTCATTTTTTTTTAGAGCCCTAGTTGGGCAGTCTATGTGTAATTGAGAGCATGTGGGAAGTCATGCTACTTAATTTGACCAATTATATATGTGATAATTATTAAGTGTAATGATGACTCTTGATTACCTATGATTACATTATTGGCTTAAGGTATTGTGTTATACTGTTCCCATTTTGCCTTACATCTTATTAGTAACTCAGCAATATGAAGAACAACATTCATATGTATACGAGTAAGTAAGCGCTTAAAGGCTCAGTTTTCAAGCGTAAAGGTTTTATAAAAAAAAAAATTATATGCTATTTTCGTATATTATGCTAATTTCAAAGATAAGAACTTCCGCTAGTTAAGAGTAACAACTAGTGATGCCATAAAATGACTTAAGCATAATATGGTATTATTAGGGTGTTACAATTTGGACCATTTTGTGTTAATTGGATTTTAGTTGGGTTTGATTTAATTTTTCCAGTATTAGGCTAGTTCTAATACTATTTTGACTTTTGGGCCATATCTTGAGTTATGGAGCTCATTTGATCATCATTTTTAGTTTGTAGGAAAGCTAAGAGATAGGCCTACAATTCTTATGGAGATATCAGAGACAAGTTCTGATGTTAGGTAGCTGGAATTGGGACTAGAAACAGAGTGAAAGGTGGCAGCAAGGTTTCTGAATAAGGTGAACTCTTGAGGCCATATCTTGGTCTACAGAAGCCTAATTGAGCCCATTCTAGTGGTGTTTTGAAGCTAGCATGCAGGGCTTCAATTCACTTTCAGAGTGAAAATCCAAATGGATGTGTCTTCATAGCAAAAAATGTAGCAAAACATTACTGATTATTCATGGAACTTGATTACATGTTTTTAGTACAACTTCCTTTCTATAATTCTGAATTAAACAAATTAGGTGTCTAGATTCATCTGAGAAATAGGGGATTAATGTAATAAACTGTTACAAATTTAATTTAGATGTTTGATTCTAAAATGGCCGAAGTTAGACAGAGGCTAGAGCGATTATAACTAGTTAGAGACAGATTTTGGAAACAAGTTTTGGTTTTCTCTCCTCTTTCTCTTTTCTCATGCCTCCCACCTTTGCAATTCCGTTTTCCTCTATTCATGGAAGCGTAAGCTCTATCTAATCCAAGAATTCAAGGAGCATTATCACATGTGAGGATTGGCTAATTCGGAATCAACACTTCATTCAGTTTCATCTATCCTTTCTCCTTCTTGATTTCTATTTTGAAACTGAAGGTTTTCATTTTCGAATTTTAATCAAGGATTCAATTTTTGTCATACATATTGGTTAATTGTTTGATTCAATTGATTGAAGGACAATGAATGGAATTTAGGTCTGAGTTCTAAGGTTAATGCATTGGTGACTAAAATTAACATAATCCAATTAGATTTTAGAGGTTTCTGAGCACTGATTGAAAATATGTTAATCAATTGCATGAAGATATTCGTGTGAGAATGCTGAATTTAGATTGAGGCTTCATTCAAATTTATGATTAAACACTAGATTAAAATGTGGATATATGTCTAGAATCTGATGATTGAGTGATAATTGTTCTTCTTGGTTCTTGGATTGGAGTTCTAATTTCTGTCCACTTTCATTTTAAATAGTTGCATTTTTATTTGATAAACAACCCCCCCCAAACTTCTGATCATAGTCATCATTAGGAAACGACTTGGGTTGCACCCTTTACCGTAAACTTGTGTAATTTGATTTTTAACAATTTGACTAAGCTCGACACTCGAGTCAGCAGGGGTGGAAGCAAATGAACATTTAAACCTGCATCTTCCTCTTTACTTTCTAATTCAAGAATCATCACCCTCTGAGGTGGAGATTAGTCCTTGCCTTTTTCATTTTGGTTGGCTGAGAAGGAGAAATAATGGCTCTTATACTGCATTTTTCTTGCAAGAAAACGTAATAAGAGGTTAGAAGAGATACAAAGACAGAGTTTTTAAAAATATATAGTCCATCAAACTTACTGTGCTAGACTCGGGTGCCGAAAGAGTCCTGGATGGAAGGATTATCGCTTTCGGAGAAGCTATTCTAATTGGCTAAGGATAAATAGGCTACTGAGGGCATTTTCTCAATTTATGGGCATTGCTTTCTTGGACTGTAGACCTGCTAGGCTTTGCACCTTCGAATTTTTTGGAGATTTCTACAAGAAAGAAAGGAGAGATGGTTTGTCATATCCAATATTGAGAGGTGTCAGAGGATAAAAGTGGTGTGAATACTTACTTTTGGCAGCCAATACCTTTTTAGCAGTAGTTGCCTTAGCAAGGGCAGAAAGACCCATTGTTGCCTTGCTGGTTAGTGGTGGTGAATATAGAGCTAGAGCAAAAACCCCTAATTGTTTGAGTTTAAGCAAACGATCATTTGGGGGATGCCCTAATAGCCTCCTGAACATTACCTCCCACAATAAGACAAACTCTAGAATAGTTGAGGGAGCAATTTTGAAATTTTCAAAGTAGAAGGTATTGATTCTCTTGTTGCTACTCAACTCCCAATCTGCTAGCTCATTGGCATACCACTTGGCTTTCTTGTCAAATTTGGAGAAAGACTCATACGGGAGAGGGATACCTTATACAAAGCCAAATTGCCGAGCTAAGCATTGAGGATTGTAAGGCTTGGCAGAGGTGTGATTGTATCTAGACCTTGGCCTTACTTCATTGAGCAGATCGCGCGCTGTGAGTACATTACTCCATTAGAGGATGACCTTGGAGAGTTTTGAGTTGATGGCTGATAGGAGTCATTGTTGAAGCCAAGTTGGGCCATATTCTTGATCTTGATATGGGTAGAACTGATAGAATGTCCTAACCCTCATTTTCATGAAGAGATTGGCCACCTCATAGGTCGAGAGGGATAGGAATAGGAACCATGTGTAGAAGTCTCCATACACGGCCAGTGGTGCGAGTGAGAGCAGCCCCCTCAAACAACTCTAGAAAGTACCACTGAATCCAAAGTTGTAAAAACCAAAAAGGGCTAAAGACTATTTTCATCGATTCTCCTTTCTTATTTGGTGCAGCAGAGTGAATATGCTCTTATAGAGCAAAGGCAAGAAGAGCGTGTTGAGATTGAGATAGCTTTGGTTGAGGATGGCTGAGACATATGGGGCTAACTCTCCTACCATGGCCACCGAACTGGTGCAATAGCAAATCTAGAGAAGAAAAAATGCCCGATGCTCTATGTCTCCTACGGGGCCGCTACCCATGTTGAAGGTATTAATGTTGATGGAGCAAGCATTATTCTTCTTGTTAGCTTGGAAACCCAAGTCTATGCTGAGAATATCATGGAGGTATAGTACCTTGTCTCCATTTTCTGGCAAGCTAGTGATTGCTGCCACATCGTATAAGGTTGGGCCTGTCATCCTAAAGGGTAGGCAAAAGGCATTTGTCGACATGCTCCAGGATGCGAGGAAGCCATACAACAAATCGACATTGGGGGGAACTCCTTCTTGGAATCATGCTATAAATCCCACGTTTCTTCCATTCTTCCCTTTTCTCAGTGGCTACCCTATCAAACCATTGAATCTAAAGGGTTGGGCCAAATGGTGAGCTCAGAAAGATAGTTACGGATATGATACCAAGAAGCGGCTAAGGGTAATTCATACTCAAACAAAGAAATGAAGTTGTCAGCCTTGGCTGTACCTTGGTCCAATGAACGTAAAGTGGGGTCAAGGATGATTCTCCTATTTTCTTTGCCAAAAACCCTAAGAGTAGAGGGGTTGGAAATTTTAGAATAAGAAGCCATGGGCTTCTCTAGCAAGTGCTCTATAGATGAAGAGGAGGAAGAAAAGGGAGAAAAAGATTCATGTACTGACAGTTCTCGATCTCTAGAAATGTTTGGGTTTGCAAAATTTGAAGAAACCAAAGGTATGATGAATATTAAAGGCTGATGTAAGTAAAAGAATGTATGCTAGAGAGGCAAGGAAAGCAAAAGTGGAATACTGGATGTACATTGGCCAATTTTATACTCTCCTTATGAACTTCTAACTAGTTGTTACTATAGCAGAAAAATAGCTAACAATTATTTGGATAAGTGGGAAGTAAAAAGCTAGCTGTTGCATTAAACTAGCCTCAGCAATAGGATCAGATAACCCAATGCAAGCGGGTAATATGTTGGCACCAAAGTGCCCTTGGCTAGAGATAAAGCTTAGCCAAGTAAGGTTTTGACACAGTTTCCAACATTAGCCGAGTCATGAGTTAGAATGGCCAAAAGGACAATGGCCGAGGGCAAGGCCAAAGCACTAATTGGCCAAGGGCAAGGCCAAAGCACCAATTGGCCGAATATAAAGCTAAAAGCTTGATATGCTCTGATAGGAAACTTATCTGGAAGACAAGATGGTGGATCTGAAAGAGCCAAGGCATGGGCAAAAGCTTCTAAATCAAGGGTTTGGAGTGCAACTATTCAGTAGGCTGACACATGGCAGCTTTTCTAGACTTTCGCTAGGAAAACCAAGCTAACCCAGGAGCACATAGCTAGAACGGTTACTCAAGAACAGTTATGAAAGAGGCCTTGCCTATAAATGGAGCAAGACTCAGCCATTTCAGGGGACCCCGGAATCAATAACACAAATTTACCTTTGCTTATTTATTCACTTTATATTTTCATGTCAATTTAGTTTCAGCCTTTACGGCCTTCCACTTGTACCCATTTTTTTCACTAAGCTTTCCACACAGATTGACCATGGGACCTTAAGGAAGATAATTCTTCCAGTTGTGCTCACTGCTTTTTCTTAACTATCCACACGGATTAGCCATGGATGCTTAAGGAGGGTACCTATTGTAATCGGTTTGAGATTTAATTAAAAATCTTGTTGATTACCTTATGTTTATCTCTACTTGTGTTTTCGATTACATTTCACACTTGATCTTAGCTAAATGCTTTCTTTGAATAACTTGGGAACCTATATTCAAGGAGCAGATTTCCCTCCTTAGAACAATCATTTGACACTTGCAATCAAAAGAGCTTTGGGTAGTCGATTTCAAGGTATGGTACACCTAGCACACCCACTAGCCAAAAAATAGCCCGAACAATATGGCTACTCTTCCTCTTCAACGATGATTCTGACCCTTCCATGACAGCTGTTTACACCATCAAGACTAATCCTTTGAAGCCAGTCTTCCTCATGTGATCCGCGTGGATTCCTAAGCATCATCTTCTTTGGGGAGTCATGTGTTCAGATGTGGATGTGGATGTGGTCATGGTGGCTGGGGAAAGAACTATGTTTCCTCTTAGATTAAGGAGTAGTTTAGTTTATGTATCTAGATTGGGTGTACCTTGTATGCATGCATGAGTGTTATTGTTTTATTTGTGGCTCTCCTTTGGTATTATATGTTTGAAGCCACATCTTATGGCCTGTGTTGTTGTTGTTCATATAAGGATCCTTTAATAGTGTCAGTTGTGGAAGCTTCCTATTTGGTTGTGGATGCTTCCTATTTCTTACTAGCATGGGCGGAGGCCTTGTTACATACTTCAGTTACTTATGGTACTTATGTTATAGCCGGATATTTTGTGGGTCGACATTGTTATATATATGTATATGATGTTGATGTATGGGTGGTGTGTGTTTATATTCACGTTATCATTTTATTTTTTTATACAAACCATTTACGCGTGATGATCCGCTTGCATATATAATTACCTGTGCACGTATGGCTTGCAATTTTCAAAAATGTATTTATTAAGCAAATAAAAAAAAAGTACCACTATTTTCTCCTACCTTAGTTTATAAAAGCTTTATGTTTCTGTAAAGCGAAATGTAACAACTAATAAGATACCATAATATGACTTAAAGTATACTATGAGATTATTAGGATATTACAGTATGTGTCGTTAGACTTTTTTATGAATGAAATTTTCTTTCTCGTTAAAAGAAAAAAAGAAATTAGAAATGGAAGTTAGAATACAATTATCATTTGACCATATGATTAAAGGTGCATTCTCCAAGTATGATGGCAATTTTTGAAAATTTGATGGAAAGCAAGAAATAAAAGATAGTAAATATAAATTAAAGGTGTAATTTTATAAAAAGAATTTTGACAATTTTGAATATTTATTATCTATAACTAATAGCAATAGTGATTAGTTAAGCATATTAGTCATGGCATTAACCAAGAAAGATAATAAAACATTTTGAATCATTACAATAAAAATTAATGGTAAATCAAATGAGAAATAATCGAATAGACATTATGAGTAGTAAATATTAATAATTGAAATGATTATTGAAGCAATAAATATTAATAGTTTTGGCCTAAATTATTGATTAATTTAAAACTTGAATTCAAATCAATGAATGGAAACAAAAATAAAAGGGCGATAATGGGTTAGGTTCACAGGTGATTAGCATATGATGATATCTATACTAACTGGGGATAATGAAAGAACGAGGTGAGTTTTTCTCAATGATGCTTTAAGTGACCAATTCAATGTGAGGATAGGTTAGAAAATTTGAAAGCATATAAATATGAAATTATAATGTATAAACATAAAATCTTTAGCAATAATTTTTCACATTATTATTTGTATTATAACACCGTCATAATTTTAATATTAATTTTTATATAAATTTTAATATTAATTTTTATTAAAATATATAACAAGACCAGGAGACGCTAGGAAACTCGATTGGAGACACTAACCGGCAAACCAAGGGGAGATCAGATCAAAACTTGGTCATTGTCTGCCATATATGGCACCGCCATACTTGAACCGTAGACTTTTCCAATGTATTATCTCGAAAATCGTCTAAAGCGGATAGAAGCATATATTTTATGAGAGATTTTAATGAATCATGTGAGTCTTTTATACTATTTCAGAATATTAATATTAAATTAGATTAAAATTATTATACTATAAATATAAATTATTATTATTTCATTAAATTTAAATGACCATAAAATTACTCAACAAAATTGTGCTGGGAGTACTTCAATAAATAATTGTGTGCTAGAAACAGCTAGGTATAACTACACGCATTCCCACCGCAACAACTAGATATAACCATTATTACATCTTTTACTTTCTAGTCAACCTTTTTGGTTTAGATCCTAACTCTAATTCATTTCCCACGATATTTGTCTTGCACGTAACACAAAATTAAATGAAAGGGATCTTACCTGAAAATAAATAAATAAAGAAGGACGACGGCTTTACAGGTGTTCATGTCAAAGATTGTTAAATTATTTTTGGGAATAATTACTTGCATAAATGATATATTTTCATATTTATTATAAGTTTTAAAAAAATATTATTGGGTATTACTAAAAGTTCTCAGTAAAATAATATTTTCATAACATAGGAATGAAATTTATTGTGTAAAAATGCTAAAATATTCTCATTTAAGATAATAATGGTAATAATAATAATATGTTAGGGATATTTTGAAAATTATTGCATATATTTTTAGGAATATATATATATATATATATATATATATATATATATATATATATATATATATATATATATATATTATAAACCAAACAAGTTTTTAACTTATCTCCGGGAATCTCAAGAAAGATTTCCAGAATTTTTTTAATACTAAACAAACAAATTTTTTAGAATACCTAAAAATAACATTTTTAAAATTAACATTTCTGAAAATATAATTTGTGCGAATGTAATTTCAAACCTCAAAATAAATACCTCAAGTTTCAATTTGGTTCAATTTCCCCTTAAGCCCCTTAACGACAGCGATATGGATGATGGTTGGAAATGGAGAAAACACTTTATTTTGGGAGGATCTATGGGTGGAAAATTAGTGCTTGAGCCAAATGTTCTCAAGATTGTATGAAATATCCACTTTGAAGAATCACAAGAATGCAAACTATGATTTTTGGGATGGTCTAGTGTGGGCTTGGAATTTCCAATGACGAGAGACTTCTTTAAGTGGGAGAGAGTAATTGTTAATGATTTACAAGTTTTGCTTTCGCAGGTGACTCTTAATGTAGATGCACGACACCAAATCACATGGAAATATAAGAACTCTGGAGTTTTTTCTATGAGATCCTTTATAAAGTCTGCTCCAAGCAAGCATCAGATTTGTACAAATTCTCAACACATCTTCGACAACATTTGGAGTGGTTTGACACCTCCTAGAATAGAACTTTTGGTATGGTTTCTAAATCCTTGGTAAGCTTAATACCAAAGCTTGACTCTTATAGCTCAATATATTGCAAGATGATAATACTAGCTGTATTTTCTACTATGAAGCATGGGTACCTCATTTTGACAAAAGTACCTATACTGGATATGGATATGTTTGGGCACGTCTGGATACGTACCCATTAATTTTTTTTTTTGGAAAAAAAAATATTGGGTACGACAGGATATGGCTGGATATGGCTTAGGTACGTGGTTTAAATAAAACTATGTCATTTTGGTCCCCCTTTTCCCCCAATATCATAACAACCCTAACTCACCTCTTTTCATTTCACAATCCCTTTGCCCCCCTTCCAATTCCAAGTTCTCACCCACTAGCCACCACCACTCATCTCCCTTAACTGCTCCACTACCGATGACAACACAACAACAGTGGCAAGGAGTAAGCAACACAATAACAGCACATTGGGCACGACACAAAGCAGTGACGGTAGCAATTCTAGGCGAGGTGACAATCAACAATGACACTAGCTTCTCTCTCCAATCTCCGGCGACCCAATGCGGCGACTTATCTCTCATGACTATGAAGGATCTATATTTTTATTCAGTTTCTTGAGTTTTGCTTTCTTCTATGTTGATAATTTTTTTTTTGATGCAATTATTTCTAGAAATAGCTTGACATATGAAATTTGTTGAGTATTTGAGTATTTGTTTATGTTGTTCCTGCCATTTTTTCATGTTTGCTCATGTTGAATGTTCTGGAAAATGATAGGAATGGCATTGGTATTCTACATATTATAGTTTTTTATTTTTGATATGCAGTATTTTTTATGTTGAAGTTGATCTATTTTCTTATTTATCATGTGAAATTTTAGTTTTTATTATATGATATTTGTGAAATATTTATATTTTTAAATATATATATCGATGTATCCGTATCCTAGTTTTTACAAAATTTTCGTGCTCCATACCAGTATTCGTAACCCCGATATGAGTACCGTATCCATATCCATATAACATATTTCTTTTGTCATGATGGTTGTGAAGCAATTCAACATTTATTCATGCATTGTAAATTTTCTTGGACATGTGAAGTGGGCTGTTCCAGAAGACCTTAAACTGTTCTTGGAGTCATGGCTGAGTCTCTAAGTGAGGGGATCAAAGAGAAAGGAGCGGTGCATCCTGTTTTTTTGCTGTAGTAGGGTCTATGTGGAGTTATAGAAATAGAGTCATTTTGGAGAATTTGGCAATCAATGGTCAAACACTGATAGAGCAGATTAGACATTGCTGGAAGGAGTGGTCAGATGCTATGAGTTGTAAAGAGGTACATCGGTCGAGGTATGGACAGCAATGCAAGGAGTCTCAGAATGGAAATAATTGCAGAGAAAATAGCAAAAGGCTTATTCAAGGGGAGAGTTGTGGGGTAGGACAAAAACAGAAATGGTGGTTATGTTTGCAGTTTGATACTTCAAAGAATAAATATGTTGTAGGCGGTTATCTTTCAACTGATTGCTGCAGACCAAAGTGTTTCTTTTATAAGTTTCGCCAAGCCTATTCATTTTGTGAAGCTAAAATTTACGCACTTGAGAAGTCCTTAAATTTTGTGCTTGAAGACATTGGTGTGGCTGAACATGAACTTGAATTTATGACTCTTTCTCAACAGCTGAAGTCATGCACATCAGGGGAAATGCAAGTCAAATTGAGAGTTGCGTTTTGCTAAGAACATATTCCTCAACAAGAGAGATTGGCTGAAAAATGTGAAGGATTCCCACAAGAGCAAAAAGCGTGATAAAACAATGCTGGACTGGAGTAAATTGATCCCAGATGAAGAAGAAAGAACGATAATATGGCAGGATAAAGGTGAGCTCAACATATGGTGTTATGCAACCTCCTATAAGAGTAAGCATCGGAGAGAAATATATTCAATCTGGAGTAATACAATTCGAAGCTAAAGGAGAGCAAATGGTGATAGTATCTCTTTAGTTTTGTCTCAGTTTGATTTATTTTGTTTATGACGCAGCTCCTATCTTTGTGTTCTGTTGTCCTCCTCACTGTGTGAGTCCAGCTATGATTAAAACTTATCTTAAGAAGAAGTCCAACTCTAATTTGTTTTCCACGATATTTGTCCTGTAGATGTAACACAAAACTGAATAAAGGAGGACTTACCTAAAAATAAATAAATTAAAAAGGACCACGACTTTAGGGTTCAATTTTTAAGGCTTGGCGATGACGAATGCTTAGGGGGGCCTTGATTAAAATATTGCAGTGTCACTAGTTTGAAGCAAACTCGTTGATTTAGACTGTAGACTCTTTGAAGTTCCAAGCTAATATTTCTATTCTAACCATTTTAAATTGTGTACGGAAGAAGTGCGGTCAATGATAATCAATGGCCTAAACCCAGTGTTTTCCTTTCTTGGTGGTAAATAATTTATTTATAATATGCACATGCTGAAATTCACGCTGTAAAATTGACATCTCTCACGCATATTATTTAAGGTGTCACTTTCAAATGTAGCTCTTTATTTTCTATGTAACTACGTACTCATCTAAGTGATTTTATATATTCTACTATTATTTCAATTAACTTCAATCAACAATTATGACTATACAACTAAATGGACTCTAACAATTGCTTTTTTTGAATGCTATTGGGCAATATTCTAATCGATATATTTGTATTGTATTCTATAATGCTAGAAGAAATAACGGTTGCTTGCTTTTCTCTGACTCTTATGCTGGTAGAGACATTAAACAAACAGAAACAAGCAACTTGAACAACGGAAAAAGAGAAATAAGTGCAAAAAATGAAGACATGTGCAAAAAAAAAAAAAAAAAAATCTAAACATAGATGATTAAAGGAATGAAAAGAGATAAAGTTCGGTTAAATATCATAAGTCTATGTGGCTTTAGTACATTTCAAATGATCATTAAGAGATATCTTCGTGTCATTTATATTATCATGCTATCAATTTATTAGGAATAAATAATATTTTTTCTATTGCATAGTGATTTCATTTCAAATTACTCTAATATCATTTGTTAAGTCATTTTTATATTAAAATAGATTATATCACATATATATTTCTGTTCTTCATAACAAAAAATATATTTATTTTAGCCACTTTAATTTATTAGCCCTCGCAATGCACGGTTTCAAGTCCAGTTAACATTAAATCAATAGCTGAAATGTAATTTATAACATTTAGACTTTTCATGGAATAATAGACTTTTATTATTGATAACAGAAATAGCTAAGTGGTAGACAACTAAAGCTCTTCAGTTTTTAGTAGCATTTCTGCGACATGCCATATTTAAGGGAACGGGTGGATCTGAGAAAGCCCCGGTAGAGATTAGATCAAAGACGACCTTGTTAGCTGCCTCAGTGAAATGTGTCCCATCCCAAATCACTCTGACTGATGGTCTTCCACATGAACCTACAAAAATCTTATTGCCATTGACGTTAATGGTTCCTCCACAACTAACACTATTGCTGAAGTTGTACTTCCCTCCATGGCCACAGCAAGTAACAAGTGGAATCTCAAATCCTGCACGTTAATGAAGCTCTCAGCTAGTGGCATACATTGTGGGTAAGTTTGAGTACAGGAAAGTGAGAATATGATCATTTTGATTTGGCTCACCGTATTTCCTTGGTCTTCTGAAAAGAGAATACTTAGCAGAGTAGATATCTACATATGTGATTGCAGCCAGAGGAAGGTCCTTGCGAAGTTGAGCTAAGGATTTCTTCAAGTTCTGGTTGAAATGCTGTGCTACTTCATTATATGCCTTTGCACAACCATAGGCATCCCTTTCGGCAGATGGAAAAGTGGTCAAAACTACAGGGAGGCAGCCAAGTGGTCCTGTGCTGTGTATCCAAAAGAATCTAGCCCCCAACTTGTATAGGTTCTTGATTACCAAGATTAATTCATCAATTTAGTACAAGATATTAAGCAATCAACCTAACAGAATATTATCTAAGAAGGGCATTGATCTACCTTGACAGTTGCTGAGAAGCTGTTGACTATATCAGGTACAGAAGCGTTGACTTGCCGTAAAGTCATGTTACTAAAAAAGCCAGCAGTAAGATCATTTTGACCAATATCAAATGTGTATAATGCTGCAGCAAAATACTTTTCTTTGGGCATCAACGTTGCAAATACGCCTCCTATAGAGAAAAATTAGAACAAAATGAAGTAAAATCATGTTCTTGATTAGAGGTCAAATTCACCTAAAGATGTCAAATAAGTATAAATTCCTTACTTACCTTGATGTCTAATGAATTGTGTCTTGGGTTTGAATTCTGTGAATTGAGTGTACTGAACTCCAAGGTAGAAAGGACTGACTCTACCCCCAGGAAATACATTAGGTGGGGGTCTGATTGTTGATCCCGCTGTTGCAAAGTTTGCACCATGTGTGAAATTGGTCCCCAGGGAATCCAGATATGCACTGAGATAGGGAAGTCCAAAGCTCTGTGCTGAAATTTAAATACCCATCAAAATTAGAATAAAATTCTTCACTCGGTAGTAAAATGATTTGATCATGTGTCATCTTTCATCATTAAGAAAATGGGTCTCAAACATGATAATCGATGTAAGAAAATTAAGAAAAGTGGGACCTAGTTATGCATTGAAGATCACACATGACCAAAATATGTGAAAACTTCACATGACAGAATCTATTTCATAATTAAATTGCTCCAGTAGAAAACGGTTCAGGCTTAGACTTAAATCGGTACCTCCCATAAAGGATGGTACCAGGTATATTAATTAGCTGGAAATCATTAAAAGCTTTATGGTAGAAACTTATGTTATTCCACCTAACCCTTTGTATTACTACAGATTGTTTAATATAAGGTGGTCCCTTTCGTAAAATCGTTTACTAAAAGAAGAAAGAGTGCAATGCTTGTTCAATGATCAAATTACTAGGCTGCCACTACAATGCAAGCGTTGACCTGTCCATTATCATCGTCAGAGAAGAAAGATTGCTGCAAAGAAGGTAGTTTCACTGTCACATAACCCTCAGAATCAAAGTGGGCAATTAATGGTGAAGATTTAAGAGAAAGAGAAAGAAAAAGGAAGATGAATGTATATCATAGCAGTTGCTAGATCCGCTGAAGTAAAACAAAAGAAGCCCCATCTAAGACATTTGACATGTAAACTTGAATTGAAATACATTACCTATGAAATCAAGGATGATACGGCCATCAGAGAACCTTCCAGCTGGTCTGTGAAAATAGGTCTCTCCATATGGCGCCTGTGGTGCAAAAAAGGAGGCAGCCAAGCCACCAGTATCCGAGTTTGATGCACCAAAGTTAAAGATAGCGGGGAAATGACAATCTCTTCCGGCCAATACAGGGTTCACTATTGAAACAACAATAGATATAAGCACAAAAAAGGACAAAATGGGTTTGTGAGACTTGGTAGTGCTAAGAAGCTCCATTGGAGACATTATCACGGCCAAGAACAAAATGGAACCTTGGCTCTTTATACTATGCCTGTTGGTATTATGAAAGGAGTAAGGATAAAATTGGAATTTGGGAAGATTAATTGGTTGGATGAAAATAGTGATGTCGTGCGGTCGAACAATTGAAAAGACGTGAAACGAAAATTTCTTTTATATGGAAAAGGGGAGTACAATAATTTAGTCGTTGTTGAGAAGGAAGGCTTGCATCTTTTGCTTATGATCATGGTGAGACGTTGAAACATTGGCCCGGACAGAAAGCTTTAATACTTTTTAAACATTTTAGAAACATTCCCGCATTTTTCTTATATTATCTAGACTTTTCTTATGCATAACATTGCAGCCAGATGAACATAAAAATACTGAATAACCTTCAGCATTTACTGAATAAATTGGTATTCAAGTGGGGAATATCAGCTTCAGAACAGTACATGGTGAAATAACAAATGTAAATGGTAGAAAACTGAGGAAGAAAATAACAGAGAACCAAACCTGGGAATATAGAACCCCTTCACCTTAGTGGCGGATCTTGAAGAAAATTTTTAGGGGGGTCAAATAATTTGCAACATAAATTAGATGATGATAATCAAATTAAAACTAACAATACATAACATATATAAACTTTAAATTAAATAAATAATATGATAAAATAATTTTATAGAGAAAAACTAAAAAATTAATATTTTATAGTATCAGGTATATTAATTTAAAAGTAATTTTAAAGTAGTGTGCTTTACTTTTGTATAAAAATAATTATTTTGTATAATAAATTACCAAAAAAAGGTATCAAATGAGTTGTTTATATCTTATAATATTTGATATTAGAGTTATTTTGGTAAGAATATTATATCTAAAAAATAATTAGCTTTTACGTATAATTAAAAGCTTCAAAAATATGGTTTTACTTATAAGTGAATTTTGCACTTAAAATTAGAATTTTTACTTATCATCTATTGAACTTTTTATCCAAACATGTGAAATTATTTCAAAATAACTTTTATTAAAAAAATATTATTTCCTTGCATTCCCAAACACTTATACACTAACATACACACACACACACACGCGCGCGCAAACACTTACACACTCCTAACAATGTCAAAAGTTTTGTAAGCATTCTTAAAAATCAAAGTAGAGCTTAGAGTTAAGAAATCCATTACTTGAACATTTAACTTGCTATTCAACTTTTATAATTACTTATTTATTGTAACAAAAAATATTTCCATTCTATAATGATATTCAATTGTTATATGATTTTTTAGTTTTTAGTTATTTTTAATTAAAAATGGGCTGATATGCTTTTAAGTTGAAGCAACCTATTTATGGAGAGTAATATCATTTATGTAGAATAGTATATTTAAACTTAGCCTATTTATCAGACAACTTTTCCATATATTTTTCTCTCCCTTGTTTTATATATATATATATATATATATATATATATATATATATATATATATATATATATATATATATATATATATATATATATATATATATATATATGTTAATTTTAAAAAATTTTGGGGGGCCATGGCCCCATTGCCCCAAAGAAGCTCCGCCACTACTTCACCTCCCAGTCTAATTCAACTTTTGCCTGCCTACACCCTTCCCTCTTATCGTATATAACAATCCCAATATGAGGGAATCAATTTATTCTCTTAATTATTCTAACCAATTTACTCCTACCTCATATCCATTTATCCTCTCTCCCTCCCCCCTCCCCCCAAAAACACACACTAAGCAATCTAATCAATTCACTCCTAATAATCCTCTCTCATATCAGTTTACTCTTCCCTTAATCACTCTAACACATTTTACTAATAGTAATCCTCACTCATATCATGTTTCCCTCCTTATTACAGTTGGATTCGGTTCTGTTGTAGTTGTTTCTTGACTAAGGCCTAGTTTGGTAGTACTTTTCTAAAGGGGTGCTCTAACTTATGAAAAGTATAAGCTAATTTTTTTTTTATTTGGTAAACCAAAAAGCTGAGGTGCTTTTGTTCTAAGTTTTTAAAAGCCAAAGGTGGCTCTCCGGAGCTCTCATAGGGTGCTTTTCAGAGTTAGTTTATGCTCTTTAAAATTTAAAAGATTAATATAATCTTACTTTATTTAATGCTATTAAAAATAGAAATTATTTTCTTTAGTATTTATGTCTATTATAGTTATTTTAGATTTTAAGAGCAACTTTACCAAAAATCACTTTTGTGACTTCTATTTATTGAGAGCAACTTTTATATTATTTTACCAAATAATATTATTACAACTTTTTGAGAGCAGCTTTTACAGAGACCAAAAAGTTCAGCAGCTCTCAGAAAGCTAAAGCAATACCAAACCAAGCCTAATTATCTTTCTTCTTTAATTATATACTATGTATTTGGGCTTATTGGGCTTACTTTTAGGGCAAGGGTGTAACATCCTACTAGCTATTATCTTGCCATTTATCTTATTCTAATAATAATTAATTAGTAGAATATTACTAACTTTTTTCCCTTAATTTTCTAAGGGTGATTCTTTTTTTCAACCAATTGTGGTTACTTATTTTAACTTTAATTTTACTACTTTTATATGGTGGGAGTAAATCTATAGCATACTAGTAGGCATAACCCATAATTAAGACAACTACAGCATATAGAAAACATGCATTATCATCATAGCTACTAAAACATGATAGAGAGTACATAACATGGGTTCAAATACAAAGACATCATAATATCTGATTATACTCTAAGTAATACTAACTCTATCGAATACATCTCAATCTAGCAATTATAGCTGAATCCAAACTATTTTCATCTCCACAATTGCATCGCCCTGCGCTATCTAGAAACACTAAGAAAAATAGGGTAAGATAAGTCTCCTAGTAGGGTAAGGATCTGAGGGAAGTCCTGCAACTGCCCAAAAACTCCTAAAGCACATAGCGGGAATATAATGCAAAACACTAACAAACTCAACTCTTAGAACATTTATCCGGATAATGTGAGATAGCAAAGCTTTAAACAATAATAAAAAGTTATATAATGATCAATAATCATTCCTAGCTATGTAATAAAGGCAACGATATATTAAGCAAGCTATTTGTTTAAGGCAAATAAAAGCAAAACTATAAATATCATAAGAAATAGTGTAATTATAATTTAATTAAGCAAGTATATTGTCATATTCTTAGGTTGTGGCCTTCTCTTCTATTCTGATGGCTGAACAACTCTAGGATCATTGTAACATTCTCAATTTTATGTCATACTAAATCACCTCAGTAACCCCGAGTAATTAGGCATTTATGAGAAATTATGGAATTAAGGCTTAATTAAGGGGTTAACTCAGATGAGAAAAATCAAAAGAATGCTTAATCAAGATCAGATAATCTCTAATGGAGCAAGTTCGAGCCTTTATAGCTTAATTAAGCACTAATCATCTTTAATTAGCTTAGTCGAGTGTAATTAAGGTTAATTAAGCTTAATTGCAAGATTAATTTTTGTTAATCATGTTCTTGTGTATTAATCACTAATCCTTGCTTAATCATCTTGATTAAGTTGTATGAGTACTTAATCACATGATTAAATTCAAATTTAGTCAACTAGACAATAAAGTAAAAAGTGATGTCATTAAAGCATAAAATATTAGACAAAAGTGCTTTATGTAAGAGTTAGTACATGCTTTGTTCCCCGATCATCCATTTTGTCCCCTTAAACCTTAATTAATACAAAATAACACAAAAATATCTCTCCCCATGCCATTACAAGTTTTGGCCACTTCATGCACACACACACACACATTCACTTCATTTTCAACTTCTCATTCTTTCTTTAAAGTTCTTAAACTCTCCAACCTCTCTCTATATTTCCTCTTCTTCTTCTTCATCTTCTTCATCATTCTCCATCTCCATAACCAAACCTTACTCACTAAGCCCTTCAAAGATCACATCTTTTGGTCTTTGGAGACAAGATCTAAACACTACAACCTCCATTTGCACAAGATCTCAAGAGTTTCTCCTTCCTCCAAGCCACAATCGCCACCATCATCACAAGAGGAGCCATCATCTTCTTCTTCTCCATCCTTATTGTCGTGCCATTTTTTATAAGGAGGTAGTGATCTTCGTCTTTTATTTTGTTTACTCAAGAAAGCTTGAAACTTGGTTCTCTTCATGACCATGATCTTTAAGTGAGAACTTGAGGAAATCTTTTATGCTCTTCATGAGCAAAAGTTTCTACTTTTAGAAAAATATGTTCTTAATATTCTTCACGTGTTCTTAAGTTTTTACTTTTAGAAAAATATATTCTTGAATGTTCTTGACAATATCTTGCTTAAAGTTGTTCCTTTTCTTATGATGAGTTGATGATTAGAAAAGCTTCATCTTTTATATTTTCTGATTTGATAAGACTATGAACATCCTAAAAACTTTAACCTTTAAAAAGTTTGCTTCTTGACACACAAAAAGTGGCGCAAGTTTTAGTGCCATCATGAAGTCTTCTTGTGTTTTACTTTAAAGATAAGAATACATAAAAGTCTAAGCTTTTTGGCATAGTAAGCCTTTTTGAGCTAGAAAAATGATATCTTGTCACTAATGTCTTAGAAATCAAATTTCAAAGAAAAGATCTTTCATAAAGTTTCAAATTTTAATCAAGGATGAGACTTTAAGTCATAAAAGTGTTGTTTTGTAACATTTAATTCATAAAGCTTAGATCTTGAACCAAAACAATGCTAAAAGGTGTTAACTTTTGTGAAGATCAAGACTTTTTAACCTTGAAGTTAATGTTTCATATCACTAGTTGACAAAGTAGGAACCTTTTTAATGTAGAGACAACTTTAAGTCATAAAGTTGAGACCTTGATGGTCTTAGAATAATTAAAAGAGTCAACTTTCATAAAGAATAAGACTTTTTATTTAAAAAGCTACTAACTTGTATCATTATTTCATAAAGATCTAATCTTTAAGATAAGAGCTTAATGTTAAAGGCACTTACTTTCATAAAGAATAAAACGTTATGAATACTTTATAAAGAATGATAACTTTAATAATGCTTAAGGTAAAACCTTGGTATGTTATTAGTTAAAGCTTAAAACTTTATGACTTGAATAAGTTAAAAATCACCCTTGATGATTAGTGAACATGGTGTTGTTGGATTCATGAGTATGGTTATGCATTGTCATGACCCAAGGATTAGAGGGATCTCAAACTCCTTGGGAACAGAAGTATGATTAGGGCCTCTGAGCGTACCATGAACCTAAGAATCACTAAGTGCACTATCTCAAGGAAATGAAACAATCACTTAACTTAATTAATTTAAACAAGTATTCCATAAGATATGTACTTAAATAAAGAATAATTTCACATAAGAACTTAGTAACTAAAAGACCCGCACATATATCTTAACCATGTGATTCTCTCATGGGTAACCATACGAAATTATATGATGATTCATAAGATTCTTCACAAAGATTAACACAACTATAAACCCTTTTAGGGTATGAATGTGTGATGCCATGCAGCATGATGAATGATAAGTTTGATTGAGCTTTGTCTCATGACTGAATGATGATATGATATAGATATGATGAACTGTTGGTTGAAAGTTGATGATTGGTATTTTGGGGAAGCTTCGGTCTAGCCATTATGCTGCCGGATTTCCGTCAAAATTATGGACTTAGTCATATCATTGCATGTGTCTAGTCAAAGAAGTATTATGCATGCAAAGTACAATGATAAGAAAAGAATTTATGAGACATGACCTTTCAATCACTTCGATAAGGGAAGCGAGAGACGGCAATCCACAAAGACTCAAGGAATCTCTATGAGGGAGGTAAAGGTGACATGGAGGACCCTCCAACTTAGAGGTAACCAATATCAGCTTAGTCTGATTTGGTTAGTATTGCGTGATGATGGTTGCGGAATGAGCTCATGTCCAAAAGCAGTCTATTTCAAAGGAAAGTAAAAGAATGTTAAGCACGTGCTAAAAATGAAAGTCAAAGTAGGACCATGGTGAAGTTGATGAGTTGCATAATTATGCATGTTATTACATTGCTTATGTGCATTATGAATGTTTATTATGTCCATTAGCATGTATGCCTATATATGACACTATGGATATGATGATAAAGTTAAGAGTAACCCGCTTCAGGATTTACATTTTCTGAAACTATAAAAATTGAATCGATATCTGTCCACTATTTTTATATTAAACATGAGGTGGCTGGGATGATGACGATGACACTGTGTTTTGTCTAGTCGCGATCCTACTGAGAAATTTAGTATTTCTCACTCCTATATTTTTCGTGTCATCTTTAGAGGATGTCGACGTCGGGCACGATAGTGATCTACGTTGAGTTCCCGGTGTGGCGTTGGTGCTTTGACCCGATGCTGAACTCCTCTGTGGTGTCAATGAGCGCAGAAATGAGGGTCTATATCTTCCATGACTGCCAATTTCAGACTCCCGTGATGAGCCCATTTTTCTGACCGCATCAGCCATCGGTGAGGTTACTATAGACGACATTCGCCCCTACTTTCAGCCGCCAAGATACCTCACCGATGATGACGAGACTGACTTAGATACCTATTTGACTCCGACTACTTCACTGGATTTCGATCACTCAGAGCCATCTTATTCAAGCTACCATGTGGAGACCGACCCCTCTGAGCCTCTCCATCCGACTTGTTTTGCGGGATCTTACTGTTCGAGTTCATCGTAGCCTTCGATGATTCATCTATCTTCTAATTCTTCTGCTTCATCTGCTAGCCCAGCTTCAACCCCGGTTCGCGGGCGTGGGTTCATTCGTACCCACGTTGTGCCCCGTGGACAAGGATGTGCTCGAGGAGGAGGACGTGGTGGTGTTTCTCCCGGTTATATAGGAACGGTTTCCTCTCGCCTAACGCCTGATGTGACGATTGCATACGGAACTGAGCACGAGGATAGTCCCTTTTGGTCATAATTATAGGGTTATCATTTTGTTGTATGGCATGCTTAGGTAATAGGATTTTCTTATGTATTTCCTTTTATCATGTATTTGGTAGGTTTCTTGTGTAGGGCCGACGAAAGATATCGGACCCATTATTATCTTATGCATGACTTTGGTATGACTATTATCATCATATTATGGATGGCCATGGAATGAATATTATCTTTATCTAAGATTGTGGCTATTCTTATTGCTTCTGTTTATGTTAAATGTGATGTATGAATGAGATAGCAACGTTTGTATTATACGTTCACAATGCACTCATGGCTCTCGATTGCAAAAACAATTTACTTGTTTTGTTCAAAAAAATTTACCCCTATTTTCGTTAAAAAGTAATCTTTAGAAGGTAATGTTAGTTCCGCAAGCAAAAGTAACAACTAGTAATTCCACAATATGACTTAAGCATAGAATGGAACTATTGAGGTGTTGTATTTTGATATCAGAGCAGTTCATCCTTGAAGAGCTTGGGGATGGACTGACTATGCTTCTAAGTATACGCGTTAGTTAAGTCATGCTTTGAATCTCATCTATATGATGAAAACGTAGGATTCAGATGTGCATGATCGTTTGTTCTAAATGTGGTTAGTTACTGGTTCACTCAACATAAATGTTGAGCCTGATTAACTCAATGTCTTCTATTTTGTGTACCAAGAACTAATAGCTTCAGGAAGACGTGGTAGGCCCTGTAACAAGCCGGAAGGTCCCGAGGAAGTCATGGGGACGCTTCGTGAAATGGCTGCTGCCATGAGGGCTACTGCTGGCCATCGCATGATGGAGCGAATGGAGCAAATGGAGTAAAAGGATGAAGAGAATCCCAAAGGGCACAATAGAAGAGCTGAGGTAGATCTTGAGTACCTCAAATTTACTGAGTTCAGGAAGGCAAATCCCCCGAGCTTTAGAGGAACGTATAACCCCGATCCAGCTGATGAGTAGATCAAGGCCATTGAGAAAATTTTCATGGTGTTGGCCTGCACCAAGGAGCAGAAGATAGCCTTTGCTACCTATATGTTGGAAGCTGATGCTAAGTTCTGGTGGGTAGGTGCAAAGAGGCTATTGAAAAGAGCCCAAACCCACATCACCTAGGAGATTTTCAAGACGCACTTTTATGAGAAGTATTTTCCCGCATCAATGCCAAGGAACTAGAATTCATGAGTTTACGACAAGGGACCATGAATATTGTTGAGTATACTGCTAAGCTCGAGGAGTTATGCAAGTTCTCGACGATTTATCAAGGGAACCCACATGAGCGTTGGAAATGTGTGAAGTTTGAAGGGGGTTTGCATGAGGAGATATTGGCATTTGTAGGACCAATAGAGATCAGTGACTATGCTACACTTGTCAACAAGTGCCGTTTGGTGGAGGATTGCAACCGCAAGCTGTCGGTGGCAAGGTCCGAAGCCTACAAGAAGAAGTTGGCACTGCAAGGGCAGAAGTTCAAGCCCTAACCCCCGAGGAAACTGTTTCAAGGTGGAGGTTTCAAAGGAAAGCAACCCCAGAAGCCTACTGGGAACCTGGCCAAGCCGACAAATGGTCAAGCTTGCCTTAAGTGTGGCAAACATCATGTAGGATATCCTTGTTTAATTGGCTAGAGCACATGTTTCTGATGCGGAAAGCCTGGGCATATGGCAAGAAATTACACTATCAAGCTGTTGTCCCCTACCAACAAGCCCCAACATCAAGGAAAGGTCTTTGCCCTTAATGTTGTGGAGGCCACTCAGTCCGACGATCTAATCCAAGGTAAATGCGAGGTCAACGGTAGGACCTTAACTGTGCTGTATGATTCTGGAGCTACACACTTCTTTATTTCTCATGATTGGGTAGATAGATTAGGATTGTCTATGTCTAAATTGCCTTATATGTTAATCATTTCTACTCTTGCTGGGAAATCGGTTAAGACTTGTCATTGTTGCTTAAGTTATCAATTCCAAATTGATGGTAGGTCTTTCGTAGCGAATTTGATTTGCTTGCCTTTGTCTGGTTTGGATTTGATTTTAGGCATGGATTGGCTTTCGGCTAACCATGCAATGATAAATTACTCTGAAAAGTCTATTGTTCCCCCCTATACCTGTTAAGCCTGTGGAGCCTGTTAGTTTGTTTTTAAACTTTGTTAAGGTAGGAAGTAGTGAGTTGGGATGATTAGGGATATGTTCTCCTTAGGGCAAGTGAAATGGAACTCAAGCAGGTATTGGATGAGATCCCCGTAGCTAGGGAATACCCTGATGTGTTTCCTGATGACATACCTGAGTTTTCCCTGGAAAGGGAAATCAAGTTTTCTATAGAATTAGTGCAGGGTACTGGGCCAATCTTGATAGCACCCTATAGGATGTCTCCAATGGAGCTGTCATAATTGAAAGGACAATTGGAAGAGTTTTTGGAGAAGAAGTTCGTAAGACCTAGCACCTTACCTTGGGGAGCCCCGGTTTTATTTGTGAAAAAGAAGGATGGTAGTATGAGGTTGTGTGTAGATTATAGGCAATTAAACAAAGTGGCTGTTAAGAACAAGTACCCCTTGTCTAAGATAGATGATCTTATGGACCAACTGTGAGGTGCAGCTGTATTCTCTAAGATTGATCTGAGATCTGGATATCATCAAATAAGGGTAAAGGAGGAGGATATACCCAAGACTGCTTTTAGGACAAGGTATGGGCATTATGAGTTAACGGTGATGTCGTTTGGATTGACTAATGCCTCTACTATTTTCATGGATTATATGACCAGGATCTTTAGACCCTATTTGGACAAGTTTGTAGTTGTTTTCATAGATGATATTCTTATCTATTCGAGAACAAAGAAGAAACATGAAGAACATTTGAGGGTTGTGTTAAGGATCTTGAAGGAAAAGAAGCTATATGCCAAGTTATCTAAGTGTGAATTCTGGATCGAGGAAGTAAAGTTCTTAGGGCATGTGGTGTTACAAGGGGGTATTGCTATGGATTCAAGTAAGATTGAGGCTGTGATGAATTAGGAGAGACCAATCTCAGTGACTGAGACAAGGAGTTTCTTGGGTTTAGCCGGTTACTACCGTAGGTTTATAAAAGGATTTTCCTATATATCTTTTCCATTAACCAAGTTGACGAGGAAGGATGCCCTGTTTGTGTGGATGATGGACTGTGAGAAGAGTTTTCAAGAGCTAAAAGGTAAGTTAACCTCAACCCCAGTATTAGTTTTACCGGATCCTAGTGAACCATTTGAGGTTTACTGTGATGCCTTTGGGAGAGGTTTAGGTTGTGTCTTGATGCAGAATAGGAACATGGTAGCTTATGTCTCTAGACAGTTGAAGCCTCATGAAGTGAACTACCCAATCCATGACTTGGAATTAGTGGCTGTAGTGTTTGCCATGAAGATTTGGAGGCATTATTTATATGGTGTGAGGTTCGAGGTGTTCTTTGATCATAAGAGCTTGAAGTATCTCTTTGATCAAAAGGAGTTGAATATGAGGCAAAGGAGATGGATGGAGTTTCTGAAGGATTATAATTTTGGGTTGAACTATCATCCTGGGAAAGCAAACGTGGTGGCCGATGCATTAAGTCAGAAATCCTTGCATGCGTCATGGATGATGGTCAAGGAGGATGAGCTAGTAAGGAGCTTTAGAGACCTTAACCTTGGAGTTATGTTGACCCCCCATAGTTTAAGATTGAATCAGCTAAGGGTGACGAGCGATTTCAAGAGTCGAATTGCTCAAGCCCAAGGCGAGGAAGAGGAGTTCTTGAAAACCTTAGCATTGGTGACAAAAGGAAAATTAAAGGGTTTTGCGCAAGGTACAAATGGACTATGGAAATTTGAAGGAAGAGTCTGTGTACCCGCAAGTAGTGACCTCCGAAGAAGGATTTTGGAGTAGGCTCATAAGAGCCATTTCACCATACACCCCGGTGTGATAAAGATGTATCAAGACGTTAAGAAAATATTTTGGTGGCCAGGATTGAAGAGGAATGTTGTAGAGTTAGTAGGCAAGTGTTTAGTCTACCAACAAGTGAAGATTAAACACCAAAAGCCCTCTTGTATATTGCAACCATTGGAGATCCCAAAATGGAAATGGAAAACTATCTCTATGGACTTCGTGATAGGTTTACCTAAAACATAAGTTGGTTTCGATGCGATATGGGTAATTGTTGACAGATTAACCAAGTATGCTCACTTTTTGCCCATTCGAGCTACTTATCCTTTGGAAAAGTTAGCCTAGCTATATGTTCAAGAAATAGTAAGACTGCATGGCATACCTTCAACCATAATCTCAGATAGGGATTCGAGGTTTACCTCTAGATTCTGGGGAGCCTTACGAAAGGCATTTGGGACGAAGCTTTGCCTAAGTACAGCTTATCATCCCCAGACGGATGGATAGTCGAAGAGGACTATACAAACTTTCAAGATATGTTGAGAGCCTGTGTGCTGGACAATCGAGGAAGTTGGGATAGATACTTACCTTTGATTGAGTTTGCCTATAACAATAGCCGTCATGCAAGTATTGGTATGGCACCCCTATGAAGCTTTGTATGGAAGGTAGTGCCAATCTCTCCTATGTTGGTTGGAACCGGGTAAGCAAAGCCTATTAGGACTTGATCTTGTGAGGCAAACCACAGAGTAAGTCAGAAGGATTAAGGACAGAATCCTTATAGCCCAGAGCCATCAAAAGAGTTATGCGGATAAGAGGAGAAATCCTCTAGAGTTCTAAGAAGGAGAACATGTGTTCCTAAAAATCACTCATACGACCGGCATAGGTAGAGCCATGAAAGTCAACAAGTTAAGCCCCCATTTCCTTGGCTCTTTTCAAATTTTAAAATGTGTCGAGTCAGTTGCTTGCTAAATGGCCTTATCTCCAAATTTGTCAAACCTTCATGATGTTTTCCATGTGTCTCAATTAAGAAAATACCATTCCGATCCTAGTCATCTACTTGAGCCTGAAAGTGTACAGTTAAGGGAAGACCTAACTTTCAATCAACCGCCATCTCAGATCGTGGATTGTGGGGCAAAACAGCTGAGGAGTAAGACGGTACCCTTGGTTAAGGTGGCTTAGGGTAGAGGAAACATGGAAGAGTATACGTAGGAGCTGGAGGCCGAAATGAAAAACGAATATCCAGAATTGTTTATAGGTAACAAATTTTGTGGGCATTCTTTTTAAAGGTGAAGAGAAATGTAACATCCTCAATTTCATGTCGTGCTAAATTACCTCAGTAATCCCGAGTAATTAGGCACTTAATGAGAAATTATGGAATTAAGGTTTAATCAAAGGGTTAACTCGGATGAGAAAAATCAAAAGAATGCTTAATCGAGATCAGATAATCTCTAATGGAGCAAGTCCGAGCCTTTATAGCTTAATTATGCACTAATCGCCCTTAATTAGCTTAGTCGAGTGTAATTAAGGTTAATTAAGCTTAATCACAAGATTAATTTTTGTTAATTGTGTCCTCGTGTGTTAATCACTAATCATTGCTTAATCATCTTAATTAAGTTGTATGAGCACTTAATCACATGATTAAATTTAAATTTAGTCAACTATATAATAAAGTAAAAAGTGATGTCATTAAAACATAAAGTATTAGACAAGACTGCTTTATGTAAGAGTTAATACATGCTTTGTTCCCCCATCATCCATTTTGTCCCCCTAAACCTTAATTAACACAAAAATATCTCTCCCCATAACATTACAAGTTTCGGCCACTTCATGCACACATACACACATTCACTTCATTTTCAACTTCTCATTCTCTCTCTAAAGTTTTCAAACTCTCTAATCTCTCTCTACATTTCCTCTTTTTCTTCTTCATCTTCTTCATCATTCTCCATCTCCATAACCAAACCTTCCTCACTAAACCCCTCAAAGATCACATCTTTTGGTCTTTGGAGATAAGATCTAAACACTACAACCTCCATTTGCGCAAGATCTCAAGAGTTTCTCCTTCTTCCAAGCCAAAACTGCCACCATCATCACAAGAGGAGCCATCATCTTCTTCTTCTCCTTCCTTGTTGTAGCACCATTTTTGATGAAGAGGTAGTGATCTTCATCTTTTATTTTGTTTACTCAAGAAATCTTGAAACTTGGTTCTCTCCATGACCAAGATCTTTGAGTGAGAATTGAGGAAATCTTTCATGCTCTTCATGAGCAAAAGTTTCTACTTTTAGAAAAATATATTCTTGATATTCTTCAAGTGTTCCTAAGTTTCTACTTTTCTTGATGTTCTTCAAGTGTTCTTAAGTTTCTACTTTTAGAAAAATATGTTCTTGAATGTTCTTGATGGTATCTTGCTTAAAGTTGTTCCTTTTCTTATGATGAGTTGATGATTAGAAAAGCTTCATCTTTTATGTTTTCATGATTTGATAAGAATGTGAACATCCTAAAAGCTTTAACCTTTAAAAAGTTTGCTTCTTGATACACAAAGAGTGGCGCAAGTTTTAGTGCCATCATAAAGTCTTCTTTTGTTTTGGTTTAAAGACAAGAATACATGTAAAAGTCTTAGCTTTTTGGTATCATAAGCCTTTTTGAGTTAGAAAAATGATATCTTGTGACTAATGTCTTAGAAATCAAACCTTAAAGAAAAGACCTTTTATAAAGTTTCAAACTTTAATCAGGAATGAGAACTTTAAGTCATAAAAGTGTTGTTTTGTAACATTTAATTCATAAAATTTAGATTTTGAACCAAAACAATGCTAAAAGATGTTAACTTTTATGAAGATCAAGACTTTTTATCCTTGAAGTCAATGTTTTATATCACTAGTTGATAAAGTAGGAACCTTTTTAATGCAGAGACAACTTTAAGTCATAAAGTTGAGATCTTGATGGTCTTAGAATAATTAAAAAAGTCAACTTTAATAAAGAATAAGACTTTTTATTTAAAAAGCTACTAAGTTTTATCATTATTTCATAAAGATTTAATCTTTAAGATAATAGCTTAATGTTAAAGGCACTTACTTTCATCAAGAATAAAACGTTATGACTAGTTTATAAAGAATGATAACTTTAATAATGGTTAAAGTAAAACCTTGGTATATTATTAGTGAAAGCTTAAAACTTTGTGACTTGAATAAGTTAAAAATCATCCTTGGTGATTAGTGAAAATGGTGTTGTCGGATTCATGAGTATAGTTATGCGTTGTCATAACCCAAGGATTAGAGGGATCTCGAACTCCTTGGGAATAGAAGTATGATTAGGGCCTCTGAGCATATCATGAACCTAGGAATCACTAAGTGCACTATCTTAAGTAAATGAAACAATTACTTAATTAAACAAGTATTCCATAAGACATGTACTTAAGTAAAGAATAATTTCACATGAGAACTAAGTAACTGAAAGACCCCACACATATATTTTAACCATGTGATTCTCTCATGGGTAACCATGAAAAATTATATGATGATTCATAAGATTCTTCACAAAAATTAACACAACTATAAACCCCTTTAGGGTATGAATGTGTGTTGCCATGCTGCATGATGAATGATGAGTTTGATTGAGCTTTGTCTCATGATTGAATGATGATATGATATAGTTATGATGAATTGTTGGTTGAAAGTTGATGATTGGCATTTTGGGGAAGTTCCGGTCCAGCCATTATATTGTCGGATTTCCATCAAAATTATGGACTTAGTCATATCATTGCATGTGTCTACTCAAAGAAGCATTATGCATGTAAAGTACAATGATAAGAAAAAAATTTATGGGACATGACCCTTCAATCACTTTTAAGGGAAGTAAGAGACGACGATCTACAAAGATTCAAGGAACCTCTGTGAGGGAGGCAAGGGTGACATGGAGGACCCTCCAACTTAGAGGTAACCAATATTGGCTTAGTCTGATTTGGTTAGTACTGCGTGACGTCAGTCACAGAATGAGCTCATCTCCAGAAGCAGTCTATTTCAAAGGAAAGTAAAAGAATGTTAAGCATGTGTTAAAAACGAAAGTCAAAGTAGTACCATGGTGAAGTTGATGAGTTGCATAGTCATGAATGTTATTACATTCCTTATGTGCATTATGAATGTTTATTATGTCCATTAGCATGTATGCCTATGTATGACACTATGGTTATGATGATAAAGTTAGAAGTAACCCGCTTCGAGATTTACATTTTTTAAAACTATAAAAATTGAACTGATATTTGTCGACTGTTTTATATTAAACCTGAGGTTGTTGGGATGATGACGATGACACTGTGTTTGTCTAGTCGCGATCCTACTGAGAAATTTAGTATTTCTCACTCCTACATTTTTCGTGTCATCTTTAGAGGATGTCGATGTCGGGCACTGTGGTGATCTACGTTGAGTTTCCGGTGTGGCATTGGCACTTTGACCAAGTGCTAAACGTCTCCGTGCTGTCAGTGAGCACAACAATGAGGGTCTACATTTTCCAGATCACCAATTTCAGACTCCTGTGATCAGCCCATTTTTCTGACTGCATCAGCCATTCGGCGAGGTTACTATGGATGATATCCCCCCTACTTTCAGCAGCTGAGATACCCCACCGACGATGACAAAACTGACTTGGATACCTGTTTGACTCCGACTGCTTTACTGGATTCCAATCCCTCGAAGCCGTCTTATCCGAGCTACCTTGTGGAGACCGACCCCTCTGAGCCCTTCCATCCGACTTGATCTTGGGGATCTCACTGTTTGGGTTCATCGCAGCCTTCGATGATTCGTCTATTTTCTGATTCTTCTGCTTCATCTGCTAGCCCAGCTTCACCCCCAGTTCGTGGGCACAGGTTCATTCGTACCCGCGCTGTGCCCCGTGGATGAGGACGTGCTCAAGGAGGAGGACATGGTGGTGTTTCTCCCGGTGGATATGGGAACGATTTCCTCTCGCCTGATGCCTGATGTGACGATTGCATGTGGAATTGAGCACGAGGATAGCCCTTTTTGGTCATAGTTATAGGGTTATCATTTTGTTGTATGGCAAGCTTGGGTAGTAGGATTTTCTGATGTATTTCCTTTTCTCATGTATTTGGTAAGTTTCTTGTGTAGAGCCAACAATAGATATCGGACCCATTATTATCTTATGCATGACTTTGGTATGACTATTATCATATGATTATGGATAGCCGTGGAATGAATGTTATGTTTATCTAAGATTATGGTTATTCTTATTGCTTCTGTTTATGTTAAATGCGATGTATAAATGAGATAGCGACGTTTGTATTATACGTTCACGATACGCTCATGGCTCTCAATTTCAAAAACGGTTTAATTGTTTTATTCAAAAAAATTTACCCCTATTTTCATTAAAAAGTAATTTCTAAAAGGTAATGTTAGTTCCGCGAGCAAAAGTAACAACTAATAATTCCACAATATGACTTAAACATAGAATGGAACTATTAGGGTGTTACAATCATTATCGTAAAATTCTATCATATTTGGGAATTACATATGGTAGTCCCTAGTGTGAATATGTCTATAGGGCCTCTATTAATAATCCAGATCTCCAAAAGCTCTCATTTCTAGGGCGTTCTCTAGTCAAATCAGTGATTGCTGAGTCCTAATCTACTATAAGGCAGGGCCTAAGGTGTAACTCTATGACCACTTAGCCCTGATTAGTGATTGTCACCTCCATGCTTTTCTTTCATTTAACATGTCGTATACGCTTACTATTCCGAATCAAGTCTCATGTTTTTTATAGAGTTTTCAAGGAAAAAAAAATTCTCACTATTTTTAAATAAAGTAATTTCGAAGAAGTTATGTTTTCTACAAAGCTAAAAGACAACAACTAATAGAATCCAAAGGCAACTTAAGTGTATGTTGGAACTACTAGGTTGTTACATTTGGCATCAGAGTAGTTCATCCTGATAGAGCTTGAGGATAGGACTAACTATGCTTCTAAGCATAACTCCATGTTTGATAGTTATGTCATGCCACACAACTTATCTGCATGATATGATATAAGAATAAGAAATGCATGACTGTTTAGTGGTGTATATAGTTAGTTGCTGCCGCACTCAATAGTATGTTGAGCCTAATCAACTTAATGATTATTGTTCGATACGCAACTACCAAATGGCAAGCCACAAACACACTAAGAGCGAAGCTGCAGCAAACGGGGACATGATATAATATTTCAAAGCTATAGCAAGAGCAGTCATGGAACAAGCTGCTACCACTACTCTCATGGCCCATTAGACAGCAAATGGAAATGGTAACAGGAATGGCAATAGGTATGGCAATGGGCACGAAGATGAGTACCTAAAGTTTGCGAAGTTTCGTAAGGCAAACCCACTTAGTTTACAACGTGCTTGTGACTCGGATGCCGCTAACGAGTGGATCAAGGAAATGGTAAAAATATTCTCTATTCTCATGTGCATAGATGAATAGAAAATTTTGTTTCCTACTTTCATGCTAAAGGTAGACATAGAGTTTTGGTGGAACGACACCAAGAATCTGATGTTATGCATATCAACTGGGAAGATATCAAGACGACTTTCTACAAAAAGTACTTACTTGCTTCTGTTAGAAATGTCAAGAAACTAGATTTTATTCAGTTAAGGCGAGGAGGGAAAAGCATTGTAGAATACACAGCCAAGTTCAAGAAGTTGTGTAAATTCTCCACACTATAAACCAACGGAATTCTAATGAATGCTGAGAGTGCATGAAGTACAAAGGTGGTCTGAAGGCAAAGAATTTGGCATCTATGGCTCCGTTGGAGAGCAGGAACTATCCAGCTCTAGTGAGCAAGAGTCACATAGCAGAGGACTATACCAAAAGACTAGCATTAGAGAGGTTTGAGGCATACAAAAGAAAATAGGCATCACAAGGAATGCAACCCCAATAGTGGCCACAGACGAAACCCTTCCATGGTGGAGGTTCTAAGGAGGAGCAGCCCCAGGAATTTGCTACAAACCCCTAACGGCCTACCACTCAAAATCCACAGAAGTCCAAGCCTGCACCAAGTATGGAAAGCTCCATAGAGGAATCGGCTAGTGAGATAGGACATCTGTTATGAGTGTAGAAAGCTCAAACACTTGGTGAAGAGTTATACTGAAGAGAGATTTTCTGAAGCTATTTAGAGATAACAAATTTTGAAGGCAAAATTTTTGTTAGAAGGGGAGAATTGTAACATACCAATTTTCTCTAAACCAATTATCTCATTATTAATGAGTGATTAGAGTATTTAGTAAATTAATCAAGGATTAATTTACAAACTAAATGAGTAAAGGGTTGGTAAACATAGGAAGAATCAACTAAAAGTCATCAACATAGTTAAGTAAGGGGCAAAAAGGTAATTTTAATTATTAAACAAGCTTGCTAAAATTAAATGTTAAAAATTAAAAATATGATGGTGGAACCATATGATACTCATGGCTAAGCCTTGGAGAATAACGTGCAAAAATTTAATTGATCAACATTCTAATTATAACACCCTAAAATATCATATTATGCTTAAGTCATTTTATAGCATTACTAGTTGTTACTCTTAACTAATGGAAGTTCTTATAGTTGAAATTAGCGTAATATACAAAAATAGCTTGTAAATTTTTTTTTGTAAAACCTCTATATTTGAAAACTAAGCCTTTGAGTGCTTACTTACTTGCATACATGTGGATCTTATTCCTCATATCGTGGAGTTACTAGAAGGATGTATGACAAAATTGAAATAACATAACACAATATCTTAAGCCAATAATGTAATCATAGATAATCAAGAGTTAGCATTACATTTAATAATTATCACATATGTAATAGATTAAATTAAGTAGTATGACTTTCCACATGCTCTTAATTACACATAAACTTCCCAACTAGGGCTCTTAAGAAAGTGAAAATACTATGCTACTATCTCGATCCTCCTTAGCTGGGTGAAGTAACATGACAGCTCATCGTCTTATCCAGTTAGGTACCACCAGAAGTACTGCCATAGATGCCATCAACTCCATTTCAAAATGACACAGAAATGTAGGAGTAAAAAATATAACATTTTTCAGTAGGATCCTGACTAGACAATTAATGTGTCAATGTCATCGTTCCAGCCACTTTGGGCTTAATTATGAAAACAGTAAGCATGCATAGATTCCATTTTTAAAGAGTTTGAAAACATAGGTTTCCAAAGTGGGTTTCTTTTAATCTTCCTCATATAAACATAATATAAAGAAACTCAAAGCTACAATATAAGAGCATATACATATGAGAGCATAGTCCAAACATTCATGACCATACAAATAAGAGAAAAGAAGAGGCATGCACATTCATGTAACTTCTTAAACTAGATTAGAGTCTTTCTTTAACTTTACTTTCATATTTAGCATGTGATTAACATTCTTTACTTTTCCTTTGAAATAAACTGCTTTTGGACATGAGCTTATTCTGTGACCGTCGTCATGCAGTACTAAACCAAATTAGACTAAGCTGATAATGGTTACCTTTAAGTTGGAGGGTTCTCTATGTCACCCTTGTCTCCTCCATAAAGTTTCCGTAAGTCTTTGTGGATCACCGTCTCTCACTTCCCTTACTGAAGTGATCAAAGGGTTATATCCAATTCTTTCTTTTCTTTTGTTATGACCACACCTTACATGCATTACAATCATTGACAAAACACACGTTAACATGCAATGGTATGTGTCCAAAATTTTGACAGAAATCCGATAGCATGACGGCTAAATTGGAGCTTCCCCAAAATGCCAAACATGAACTTTCAACCAATAACCGATTATATCCATCTTATATCATCATATCAATCATTCAATCATGAGAAAATGCTCAATCAAACTTGTCACACATCTTGCCTAATGGCATCATACATTCATACCCTAAAAGGTGTTCATAGTTTTGTTATTTTTCGTGAAAACACTTATGAGCCATCATATGATTTCCCATGTTTACTCATGAGAGAATCACATAGTTAAAACGAATATGTGTGTAGTTGTTTAGTTACTCAATGCTTGAGTGAAGTTACTCTTTACTTAGGTACATATCTTATGGAATACTTTGTTCAATCTAACTAAGTTAGGTAATTATTTTCTTTTCTTTTCTTTCCTTGAGATAGTGTACTCAGTGATTCCTAGGTTTATGGTATGCTCAAAGGCCCTAATCATACTTCTGTTTCCCAAGAATTTTGAGATCCCTCTAGTCCCTTCAGTCATGACAACGCATAACCACATTCATGAACCCAACAATACCATGTTCACTAATCATCAAGAGATAGTTTTTATTTTCAACAAGTTACAAGATTCAAACTTTAGTAAGTGGAATAGCAAGATTTCACCTTTATGATTATAAAGTTGCATACTTTATGAGAACTGTAACATTCTCAATTTTGTGCTATGCTAAATTACCTCAGTAACCCTGGGTAATTAGGCACTTAACGAGAAATTATGAGATTATGGCTTAATTAAGGGGTTAACGAAGGGTTTATGAGCTAACTCGAATGAGAAAAGTCAAGAGAATGCTTAATCAAGATTAGATAATCTCTAATTAAGCAAGTCAAACCCTTGATTGCTTAATTAAGCACTAGTCATCCTTAATTAGCTTAATCGAGTTTAATTAAGGATAATTAAGCTTAATCGCAAGATTTATTTTTGTTAATCATGTTCTTGTGTGTTAATCACTAATCCTTGCTTAATCATCTTAATTAAGTTTTATGAGCACCTAATCATATGATTAAATTTAAATTTAGTCAACTAGACAATAAAGTAAAAAGTGATGTCATTAAAGCATAAAGCATTAGAGAAGAATGCTTTATGTAAGACTTAGTACATGCTTTGTTCCCTCATCATCCAATTTGTCCCCCTACACCTTAATTAACATAAAATAACACAAAAATATCTCTCTCCCTCCCTTTAATGTGGCACGCCACTTTCTTTCTCTCGCTCCCTCATCCATTTTCATTTTCACTCATCCCCTTCTCTCTCTTAAAATCAAATCTTCCAACTTCTCTCTAAACACTTCTTCATCTTCTTTATCTTCTTCTTCTTCCTTTCTCCACCACCACCACCAAAACCACTCACTTAGCCCTTCAAAGACCTCATCTTTGGGTCTTAGGAGACAAGATCAAAACACTACAACCTCCATTTCCATAAGATCTTAAGAGCTTCTCCTTCCTCGAAGCCAAAACCGCCATCATCATCACCAAGAAGAGCCATCACCTTCTTTTTCTCCTTCCTTGTTGTAGTGCCATTTTGATAAGGAGGTAGTGATCTTCATCTTTTTCATTTTGTTTTCTCAAGAAAGCTTGGAGCTTGGTTCTTTCATGACCAAGATCTCGAAGTGAAAACTTGAGAAAATCCTTCATGCTCTTCAAGAGCAAAAGTTTCCTTTTTTGGCAAAATATGTTCTTGATGTTCTTCAAGTGTTCTTAAGTTTCTACTTTTAGAAAAATATGTTCTTGATGTTCTTCAAGTATTCTTAAGTTTCTACTTTTGGAAAGTATGTTCTTATTATTGAGTGTTCTTGATGGTATCTTATTTGAAGTTCTTCCTTTTCTTATGATGAGTTGATGATTGGAAAGGCCTTATCTTTTTATGTTTTTCATAATTTGATAAGACTATGAACATCCTAAAAGTTTTAACCTTTAAAAAGTTTGCTTCTTAACGCACAAAAAGTGGTGCAAGTTTTAGTGCCATCATAAAGTCTTCTTTTCTTTTGCTTTAAAGACAAGAATACATGTAAAAGTCTAAGCTTTTTGGCCTAATAAGCCTTTTTGAGTTAGAAAAATAATATTCTACCACTTTATGTCTTAGAAATCAACTTTAAAGAAAAGATCTTTCATAAAGTTTCAAATTTTAATCAAGAATGAAACCTTTAAGTCATAAAAGTGTTTTTTTGTAACTTTTAATTCATAAAGTTTAAATCTTGAACCAAAACAATGGCAAAAGGTGTTAACTTGTATGAAGAACAAGACTTTTTAGTTAAAAAGCTGGTAACTTGTATCATTATTACGTAAAGATCTAATTTTTAAGACAAGAGCTTAATTTTAGAGGCATTTACTTTCATAAAGAATAAAACTTTATGACTACTTTATAAGAATGATAACTTTTATAATACTTAAGGTAAGATCTTGTTATATTAGTGATAAAAGCTTGAAACTTTGTAACTTGGTTAAGTCAAAAATCACCCTTGGTGATTAGTGCACATGGTGTTGTTAGGTTCATGATGTGGTTATATGTTGTCATCACCCAAGGATTAGAGGGATCTCGAACTCCTTGGGAACAGAAGTATGATTAAGGCCTCTGAGCATACCATGAACCTAGAAATCACTAAGTGCACCGTCTCAAGGAAAGGAAACAATCACTTAATTTAATTACTTTGAACAAGTGTTCCATAAGACATGAACTCAAGTAAAGAATAATTTTATATGAGAGCTAAATAACCAAAAGACCACATACACATATCTTAACTATGTGATTCTCTCATGGGTAACCATGAGAAATCATATGATGATTCATAATATTCTTCACGAAGAATAACACAATTATAAACCCCTTTAGGGTATGAATGTGTGATGCCATGTAGCATGATAAATGACAAGTTTGATTGAGCTCTATTTCATGATTGAATGATGAGTATGATGGTATGATATAGGTACGATGAACTGTTGGTTGAAAGTTTCTAATTGACATTTTGGGGAAGCTACGGTTTAGCCGTTATGCTGCCGAATTTCCGTCAAAATTATGGACTTAGTCATATCATTGCATGTGTCTAGTCAAAGAAGTATTATGCATGTAAAGTACAATGATAAGAAAAGAATGTATGGGACATGACCTTTCAATCACTTCGGTAAGGGAAGTGAGAGACGGCAATCCACAAAGACTCAAGGAACCTCTATGAGGGAGGCAAGGTTGATATGGAGGACCCTTCAACTTAGAGGTAACCAATATCAGCTTAGTCTAATTTGGTTAATACTGCGTGACGACGGTCACAAAATGAGCTCCTGTCCAAAAGCAGTCTATTTCAAAGGAAAGTAAAAGAATGTTAAGCACATGCTAAAAACGAAGTCAAAGTAGGACCATGGTCAAGTTGATGAGTTGCATAGTCATGCATGTTATAATATTCCTTATGTGCACTATGAATGTTTATTATGTCCATTAGCATGTATGCCTATGTATGACACTATAGATATGATGATAAAGTTAAAAGTAACCCGCTTTGGGATTTACATTTTCTGAAACTATAAAAATTGAACCGATATCTATCCACTATTTTTATATTAAACCCGAGGTGGCTGTGATAATGATGATGACATTGTGTTTGTCTAGTTGCGATCCTACTGAGAAATTTAGTATTTCTCACTCCTACGTTTTCCGTGTCATCTTTAGAGGATGTCGACGTCGGGCACGGTGGTGATCTACATTGAGTTCCCGGTGTGGCGTTGGCCCTTTGACCCGTTGCTGAATGCCTCCGTGCTATCGGCGAGTGCAGCAATGAGGGTCTACATCTTCCATGACTGCTAGTTTTAGACTCCCATGATGAGCCTATTTTTCTGACCCCATCAGCCATTCGGCAAGGTTACTGTGGATGACATCCGCCCCTACTTTCAGCCGCTAAGATACCCCACCGACGATGACAAGACTGACTCGGATACCCATTTGACTTCGACTGCTTCACTAGATTTCGATCCCTCGGAGCCATCTTATCCGAGCTACCATGTGGAGACCAACCCCTCTGAGCCCCTCCATCCGACTCGTTCTTGGGGATCTCATCGTTCGGTTTTGTCGTAGCCTTCGGTGATTCGTTTATCTTCTGATTCTTCTGCTTCATCTGCTGGCCCAGCTTCACCCCCGGTTCACGGGCATGGGTTCATTCGTGCCCGCACTGTGCCCCGTGGACGAGGATGGGCTCGAGGAGAAGGACGTGGTAGTGTTTCTCTCAATGGATATAGGAACGATTTCCTTTGTAGCCCCTTTTGGTCATAGTTATAGGGTTATCATTTTGTTATATTGCATGCTTGGGTAGTAGGATTTTATAATGTATTTCCTTTTATCATGTATTTGGTAGGTTTCTTGTGGAGGGCCGATGATAGATATCGGACCCATTATTATCTTATGCATGGCTTTGGTATGACTATTATCATATTATTATCGATGGCCGTGGAATGAATGTTATCTTTATCTAAGATTATGGTTATTCTTATTACTTCTGTTTATGTTAAATGTGATGTATGAATGAGATAGGGACATTTGTATTATACGTTCACGATGTGCTCATGACTCTTGATTTCAAAAACAATTTATTGTTTTGTTCAAAAAAAAATTTTACCCCTATTTTCGTTAAAAAGTAATTTCTAAAAAGTAATGTTAGTTCCGCAAGCAAAAGTAACAACTAGTAATTTCACAATATGACTTAAGCATAGAATGGAACCGTTAGGGTGTTACAACTTCAGATTTAATTATGAAAATAGTGACCATGCATAGACTCCATTTTTAAAGGGTTTGAAATCATAGGCTCTCGAAGTGGGTTTCTTTTAATCTTTCTCATATAAACATAATATAAAGAAAGTCAAAGCTACAATATAAGAGCATATACATGTGAGAACATAGTATAAACATTCATGACCATACAAATGAGAGAATGAAGATGAATGCACATTCATGTAACTTCTTATACTAGACTAGAGTCTTTCTTTAACTTTACTTTCATATTTAGAACATGCTTAACATTCTTTACTTTTCCTTTGAAATAGATTACTTTTGGACATGAGCTCATTTCGTGACCGTCATCATACAGTACTAAACCAAATCAGACTAAGCTGATATTGGTTACCTCTAAGTTGGAAGGTCCTCCATATCACCCTTACTTCCCCCATAAAGGTTCCTTAAGTCTTTGTGGATCACCGTCTCTCAGTTCCCTATTGAAGAGTCATATCTCATTCTTTCTTTTATTTTGTTATGACCACATCTTATATGCTTTGCAATCATTGACAAAATACATGTGGATATGCAATGATATGACTAAGTCCAAAATTTTGACAGAAATTCGGCAACATGACAGCTAGACCGGAGCTTCCCCAAAATGCCAAACATGATCTTTCAATGAACAACCCATTATATCCATCTCATATCATCATATCAATCATTCAATCATGAGACAATGCTCAATCAAGCTTGTCATATCATGCCTAATGGCATCATATATTCATACCCTAAAGGGTGTTTATAGTTGTGTTATTCTTTGTGAAAAGTCTTGTGAGCCATCATATGATTTTCCATGTTTACTCATAAGAGAATCCCATGGTTAAAATGAATATGTGTATAAGCTTTTAGTTACTCAATGCTTAAGTGAAGCTACTCTTTACTTAGGTACATATCTTATGGCATACTTTGTTCAAGTTGACTAAGTTAAGTAATTATTTCCTTTTCTTATCTTGAGACAGTGCACATAGTGATTTCTAGGTTCATAGTATGCTCAAAGTCCCTAATCATACTTCTGTTCCCAAGGGATTTCGAGATCCTTCTAGTCCCTTGGATCATGATAATGCATAACCACACTCATGAACCCAACAACACCATGTTTACCAATCATCAAGAGAAAGTTTTTATTTTCAACAAGTTACAAGATTCAAACTTTAGTGAGTGCAACAGCAAGATTTCATCTTTAAGATTATAAAGTTGCATATTTTATGAAAATGATTATAAAGTTTGTTCCTTTATGAAAGTATGAATCGCTAAAATTATATCCTTGTCTAAAAGATTCAACTTTTATAAGAAAATGATACAAGATGCTAGCTTTATGGCTAAAAAGTATTATTCTTTAAGAAAGTTGACACTTTTAATCATTATAAGACCATTAAGGTTCCAATTTTATGATTTAAAGTTGTCTTAAAGTCTAAAAGATTCTTCCTTTATGAAATAATGATACAACACATTAGCTTTAGAATTAGAAAGTCTTATTCTTTATAAAAGTTAACACTTTCTGCATTATTTTAACTCAAGATACAAACTTTATAAATTAAAAGTTGCAAGTCAACACTTTTATGACTAACAAGTGACATTCCTGAAGAAAGCTTAGAACTTTACTCAACATTTTCATCTCAAGGTTCAACCTTTACAAGATTTAAGTGCAAATCTACAACTTTATGATCTAAGGTTACTTTCTTGATTAAAGTTGAGACTTTATAAAAGATCTTGTACTCAAGATTCTAAGTTTAAGACATGAAGTGACAAGTTCTCATTTTTATGACTTAGAAAGCTTCATGTTCTAAAAGGTTTAGACTTTTACGCATTTTCTTGTCTTCAAGAAGAACAAAATGAAACCTTGTGACACCCATAAAAATAGCGCCACTTTTTATGCATCAAGAAGCAAACTTTTAAAGCTTTATACTTTTAGAATGTTTATAGTCTTATCAAAATCATAAAAAAGATGTAAAGATGAGAACTTTTCCAATCTTAAGCTTAAAAAGGAAAGAAATCAACTTTAAACCAAAATCACCAAGAATCATCATGAACTCATGCATCAAGAAAGAAAAATGAAAACTTTAAAGCATTCAAGGGGAGAAACGTTCGATAAACAAGAACAACTCATAAACAAGATCAAGACTATATTTTGCTAAAAATGGAAACTTTTAGGGCCCTCATGACGAAAACTCAAGACATCCACATGAACACTCATGAAGAAGGTTAAACAAGCAAACTTTTTTCCAAAAAGAAACTTTCTCAAGTTCTTACTTGAAGATCTTGGCCATGGTGAGAACCAAGCTTCAAGCTTTCTTGAGTAAACAAAAGATATGATGAAAGATCAAAACCTAGGTGAAAAATGGCATGTTCTTGAAGGTGGAAAAATGAAGAAGATGGTGGCTCCTCAAGTAGTGGTGGTGGCAATTTTGAGAGATGAAGATGGAAGCTCTTGAGTTCTTGTGAAAATAAGTCTTGTAGTGCTTGAATATTTTCTTCAAAGACCAAAAGATATGGTCTTTGAAAGGCTTAGTGAAGAAGGTTTGGTTGTAAAGGCGGAGAATGATGAAGAAGATGAAGAAGAAAGAAAATATAAAGAGAAGTTGGAGGATTTGAGAGGTTTAGAGAGAGAGTAGAAGTTTGAAAATGAAGTGAATGTATGTGTGTGTTATTGTTGTGGCCATAGGCATCATGGGGGATTTGGGGAAGATATTTTCTTAATTTTGTGTTAATTCAGATTTACGAGGACAAATTGGATAATTAAGGAGACAAAGCATAGTCAACTCTTACAAAAAGCAACTTATTCATGCTTTATGCTTTAATGACATCACTTTTGCTTTATTGTCTAGTTGACTAAATTTGAATTTTAATGATGTGATTAAGTGTTCTTGCAACTTAATTAACATGATTAAGCAAGGATCAGTGATTAACTCATGTGATCATGATTAACAAAAATTAATCTTGCAATTAAGCTTAATTTTTCTTAATTAAACTTGATTAAGCTAGTTATGTGTGATTAATGCTTAATTAAGCTATTAAGAGTTTGACTTACTTAATTAAAGATTCTCTAATCGTAATTAAGTATATTAACTTTTCTCCTCGTAGTTAACTTATAAACACTTCTTTAATCCCTTAATTAAGCCTTAATCTCATAATTTCTCATTAAGTGCCTAATTACTTAGGGTTACTGAGATAATTTAGCACGACAGAAAATTGAGGATGTTACAACCAGCAAAGCAGTGCAATTCATAGAGGAGCTACAGCAGGAGCTGATGCCGTTCACGGAGGAGCTGCGACAAGATCTGATGCTGTTTTTGCAAATGAGCTGCAACATATTGAAGAGGTGCTGAGCTTTGGTTGTGCTGTAGTCTTGCCAATGGCGCTAAGCTATCCTGGTCCCTTTGGATGTGTCGCTATTCGCTGCAGTCTGTACTCTGTAGAGAATAGAACAAGAAGCACAATTGTGAACGTAAATGACAGCCAGGGTTTGTGGGTGTTGTGTTGGGGACTTGGGTTAAGTGTTCTTTTGGATTTGGGCTATTGGGTTTAGGCCACTGGTGGGTAGTGTAAGTTTAAGAATTTTTTTTTTAAAAAAAAGGAAAATTAATAGTTGTAAAATGTCATAAAAGTATAACATATTTATATATTAGTGTATTTAATTGAAGGATACTTTAGTACATTCATATATATGGGGTCCCCACAGGGTGGGGAGGGTGATTCTCGCCTCTGTCCCTAAACATGCCTTAGGGGGACTTTTATCCCCATACCCATCCCCGCAAGGGAAAAATCCCTAAACTCGAGGCCTTCAATGGGGCAGTTCTCGTAGGGATCCCCACCTGATGAGGAATTTTGACATCCATATTTATGGCTTAAGTAATTTATGTGCACTCCATGATGGAAATATGTGAATTGTGATCATGTACACTGTGGTAAATATGCACAGTTTAATGGCTAATGACAAGGAAATGTGATTTGTGCACCTTATGATGTAATAATGTATGATTTGATAGCTAATAGCTAGAATTGTGATATGTGAAATTGTAATGAGCTAAAGCTATAGGTGCACTACATGATTTGAAAGGAAACTTATGATGACATGATCATGAGAATTATGCTCCATTTATATGATTAATTATTTTGTGACTACAATATGAGATTTTTGTGAAAAGACATGTGAATGTGTTGATCCCATCTCAAAATGGACTAGTAGTACATTCACAGGGTAATGCATTGGCTTAACCATGTAGTGGATAAGTAATGCATTTACCCAAGGTGACACATTGGCTCCACCTTTGAGTGGATAGGTGGTGTGTTCACCGTCTGGTAGTGGTCATAGTAATGTATTGGCTCCATTATGGAGTGGACAAGGGATGCATTTACCATGGCAATGTCTTGACCCTAGCTACCTAGGAGTGGATAAGTAGGACATCTGTCTGGTAATCTCTTGGACCCACCTAAGAGTTGATAAGTGAGACATTTGCCTAGTGACATCTTGTCCCTACCTTAGAGTAGATTAGTAAGATGATCATTGATTTGGCTAGAAGATGCCTTGGAAATGAGAGCTCTCGCAAGTCTAGATATACTGATAGAGACACTGCAGACATAATCAAACTGGGGACAGCAATACGTAATGTGCAGTTGTGACAGAGCTTTATAATAATGATCCAACAATCAGAATGGAGCAAAACGCCTTAACATGAGAGTATAATAAGATACTTGTTTAATTAAATTATAGACAAAATACCCATTTTGGTCCTTGACAAAAAATTTTGGGCATAGATTGGTCCCTTAAGATTTGGAAATCCACTTGTAGTCCTTCACCATTTAAAAAGGCGGGTATATTAGTCCCTCCATACGATTTGTACAACAAAAAAATTCTTAAAATTTCTACATAGAGAGACTAATATGTCTCTTTTTTGACTGATAAGAGGCTACTCGTGAATTTCTAAATCTTGAGGAATTAATTTGTCCCCAGAAATTTTCATAAGGGACTAAAATTGGTATTTTGTCTAAATTATAATTATGCTATTTCTTATGATATTTATGCTCCTATTTTATTTGTCTGGTTGATTATTAAATTTTTTGCTAATAGCTTACTTGATATATTCTTACATCTGTTATATAGTTGAGAATGATAATTTATTGTAAGATGAGTCTCTGTTACTATTTGGAGCTCTGTTATCTCACATTTTTCTGCTAAATGTTTTATGAGTTAAGTGTTTAAGTGTGTAGCATCTTGCTTGCATTTCCATTTTCTTCATTGAGGATTTTTCGGTAGCCATGGGACTCTCCTACAAATACCTTCCTACTAGGCTCTCACCTTATTTTCTTAATGTTTCCAAATAGTGCAAGTTGACATGATTGTGGAGATGAAAATAACTTTGGATTTGGCTTGTAGATTGAGATGTATTACACATAGTCACTAATATTTAGGATATAACCAGAATGCTATGATGTTCTTGTATTTGGACCTACATTATGTACTCACTCATGTTTTAGTGACTATGATGATGATATATGTTTTTCATATGATGTAGTTGTTTTATTTGTGGGTTATGCCAACTAGTATGTGGTAGAAAGACTTTCGCCACGTAAAAGAAGTAAATTAAGTTAAAATAGTTAACTACAATAGGCAAAAAAATTTAACCTCAAAAAGAAGAAAGAAAAGTTAGTAATATTCTCCTGATTAATTATCATCAAAGTAAAATAAATGGTAAGATAATAGTTGGTTAATAGGATGTTACATCACTGCCAACCACCAAGTTCAAAATGGGGGATGTTTTTTTTTTTTTAAATCTGTTTGTGATACCATTAGTAATCCATTAGTTTTTGGTAGTGGAAAAGTATATGTTAAAAATATTAAAATATTTCTAGCATATTTAATAGTAGTTATTATATTAGAGGTGATACACCGAATAAATAAATCTGAGTAGAACATTCCTTAATCTTGAATAAATTAAGTGCCGCTTCCTTTTAAAATATTCTCGAAAACCAGAGGACTTAGGAATTTGCATGGAAAATTTTGCAATTTATTACAAATTAAGTTTATGTTCAAAAAATTCAACTTGTGCATTGAACTAATAAAGCCTCCTATTTATGCTTCAATTAATTTGATAAGATAAATTTGTAATTAAATTATGTTTAAATTGTAATCTAATTGAAAGTTATTTAAATTAGAAACATAAATATTATGTAATTCATTCCGTACGGTTCATCTACTTTTTAAAACAAACTTACAACTTGCATGATTCACAACAAGTAAGATTTAACTCTTTTGTTAAGTTATCAAATATTTGTAAATGCTCAATCAATTTAAATGCGTATATGGAATAAGAGTTAACATTGACAATTCAATGGATACGACAATCCATATTTCTTCATGATTCAAAACAACATATTCTAAGTAGTGGATAGTAGCACCCGCCCATAATAAATATGTTCGTTCTATAAGAAAAACGTAGTAACGCACAACGAACAAGATACGCTCAATAGTGAAGTGAGCCTAAGAATTGAAGCAATAGTAAAGCTATTAAGAATACTACCAACAAGGGTGTTGGAATAGTGATAAAGACATATTATGGCCTTATTTTTGGAGAGAGCACCAGTTGAGATAGCAAGCTTAATAAAGAAATTAGTGTCCTTCCTTGGTAATAAAGAAAGGGGATACCCTTGCAAAACAAAAAAACAAAAAAACTATTCACAATGGTGGTGCTAGCTGCTTGAAGTCAAACTTGGAATGCTCCCAATAAAAAGCATGCCACAAAAGTCCTTGCACCCATTGTTTCATCAACTCATTATCAAACTTACAAAGTAATGCTGTAATAAAAAACATTCTATGAAGGTCTTTGCACCCATAGCACACTTTATGTGAATTTCATGCTGACATAGTGAATTTTACGTGATTTTTCTATATTAGGTCACGACAGAGTTGCAATAAACATGCAAAGACAACTATATGGTCAGACAACTAACGTAGCAACATGGCCTCTAGATGAAGAAAGGGCAATGAAAACTATTGCAGGTCTTCTTGGAGAGCTGTTTGTCTTCTCATTATTAGTCTACAATTGTATATGATGTGATTAAGTTCACGTTGTTGTGTATAGCCATATAATTTATAGTGATATGCTCATGAGTTACTCCAAGTTCAAGAAGGGATGTCAAAATATTCCTGTATATAAAACATGAAATGCACCAAGTACATTAGTCTCTTTATTGCCAACTACAAATGGCCAACGTGGTGAAATAAATTTTGATCTTCAAGTTTGGTATATATTGTGTATATTCCTCTTACTAAAGTTGCAGGGTGTAGAGAAGCACCAAAATATATGTGAATGGCTGTTAGAGTGGGACTGAAGTATAGGAAGAGGCACACAACTTACTTACTACATAAACTTCAAAGTGCATAGGTTACTTATATGAAAATTATGAGAGCTAACACATTTTATAACACTCACAATTAGCAAGAACAATTCATTCTTAATTCATACTAACTATATATAACTCCGACATTATTTTTCCTAGTGACAAAAAACTTTTATTGACTCTCAGTACATTTAATCTCCTCCCCCATGCTTTAATCTAATTTTTGCCTTCGAAAGTTTCGTTAGTCTAATGGTTTACTGGTAACAAAAAGGCAAAACAAATTAAAACGTTAGTTACACCATATAGTTTTTCAAATACTTCTCATTTTTCTAAGTCTTTCACTATGACCTTTTTTAGAAGATGATGATCTTTATGTATAGAAGATGGTGCTGGATCAGCTTCTTCATAGACCTCTTAATCTTCCTTACCAAAGTATGGAAAGAAATGATAAGTGGTTTGTTCAATTGTTTCCTATCCCCAAGTGCATTATTCATCGAACTTCACTTCACAGCTCACAATAACTTGTTCATTTCTTGGGTTGCACAACTTGTAGTCTTTGAAATTTGCATCATAGCAAATGAAAATATGTTTTACACTTTGATCACCTAGGTATGATCTTCATTTTAGTACATGAACATAACCAATACTTCCAAAAATCCGTAAATGATTGACACTTGGTTTAATTCCACCTCATGCCTCTTACAGTGTTTGATCCTTCATGTTCATTGCTAAAGTACAGTTAAGCAAATAAACAACACAATAAACATCTTAGCCCAAAATTCTTTTGGTATATTTTTCACCATCGACATATATCTTCATGTTCTCTTGAAACGCTTCAAATTAATATTGACTGCTCATATGATGTTGAAGTGCCCTTTATTTCTATAGATGTCTTCCTCCTTTTGATCTCTTGATCCAATGATGTTTTATGTATTTATTTGTGCTTGTTTTTGGTTTAGTTTTGTATATAGATATGTGCTCTTCTTCGTATGATATGCTATTAGTATGTATGGCTATTCCTAAATTATGTTAGGGATAAATGTTAATGTTTAAATTTCTTTTACTTCATGTGAAGGCAATTATGTTTACCATGTGTTATTATTTGATTTTACAATTTTGGAACAACTACGTGCAAAAAGAGAAATGAAGACATGTTAAAAAATATATGTATTCAATTTTGGAACTCCTTGGAATTTTGTAATCTTGGAACAACAGAGTACATAAATTTGACGTTACTAGATTGTGCATAACGAAAGAATAACAGAGAGCATGAGTGTTTATTGTTGGAAGGGGTTATATGAAGGGAGAAGGGGGAACGGAGAAGGGAATGTGGGGTGTTGGAAACAAACAAAGGATTACATGAGAAGATGCTCACACTCCTAACAATAAGTTGACATATCAATATTATAGAGTATCTAAATGCCATTCTCTTAGTGTCCCATAACCTAAGTCTCAGAATCAATATAAATAGATACAGCCACCTTCATGGCTTGCACCCACACTAGAGGATGACACATGATGGTATAGATTCTGATAATTCAAATATTTTCGTTGAACTTTATATATTAAGAAATTGGATTTTGATTACTGTAAGTTTGTGCAAATTTCTTTTAATTAAATATATTCTTTGGTATTAAATTTGTATATTATAATTTGTGATACTAAATGATTTTCTACAGATCAAAATTAATATAAGGCTAGATACAAAATTTTTTAAAAAAAGTTAATAAAATATATTTTGAGATTAGAGACAAAATTTATCCATCTCTAAATTTAGAGAGAATATGTCTCAAATTTAGATAAGGAAATTTTTTCCTCCAACTTAGGGAAAATTTTGTCTCTAAATTGGAGATGGATTATTCTACTGTCGAGACCGAACTAGCCAAAGACAGAATGTATGTGTCTATTTTAGAGGCTGAATGTTTGAGTTCGAGATGAAATTTATTCCGACTCTAATGACTTAATTATTTAAAAAAAGTGGCCAAGTTTTGGTCCCATACTGTGATCGAAAGTTTTGACTTAGTGACAGATAAAAAAAATTTATCTATGACTATTTAGTGACCTAATTTCAAGAGACTGATCTTTATTCGTCTCAATTTCCCTATGCAATTCTGTAACAAACAAAATTTTCGTATTTTAGAGGTGGATTTTTTTTGTCTCTAAATCTCTATTATTATTTAGTATATGATAATAAAATATTGCTCTAAAACAAAAAACATAAAAATACACTTGTGAAAGTAGCATTGAAACTCGTCTCTTATCTTCTTCTATAATTGGTAAGACAATCATATGTAACATTTTGTAAAAAGCATTTGATACTAAATAGCATTACCAACAGTAATATTACGGTTTATTTTAATGTCATCTATCAATAATCTTCGTCCTTCTTACTATCTTAGGATTTGAAATATACTTTACTTCTGAGTTACTAAGATTTGCTTTGTCTTTAATTAAGCATTCAACATTAAGATATTACAGACAGTGAAAATTTATGGTCATGCATCTAATGTTGCTATACTCTGGAGGAGAAGGTTATCTAATTATGCTAATGCAAATCTAGTCACACGGTGCTCTTTATATCTTGATAAATAGTCTATATTTTAAATAAAATGAACTACATATATCTATACGTATAGGGAAGGGATAGACTTACTCTAGGTGTAGGTATTAGCATACTTAGTTAATGACATTTTATAAATAGCGAGTTTTAACAATCTAACTGTTGAGTCATGTTATGTTATCTTGATAATCAATTGTACTAATCGAAAGCCCAATTAAGACATGGATTTTATGCATTAAAAATTATCTTGCCGTCACCCAAGCTATAATATCCAATTTCGAATAAAATGCCTGTTAAAAATAAAATGTTAGTAATAAGAAATTTTAAAATTTCATGTTAAGTGTTACAATAATAGAGAAGTTTAATTAAATTAGAGGGGATAAAATTTTAAAAAAGAAGTGTAGAGAAAAAAGAAGAAAAAAATTGATTAAGACCACCCAACGCCCACATGAGAGTGGAGCACCTCACTCCACTCCCTCTTCAATTTCCCAAACTGTTGGACTCCCTTTCCCTTTTATCGTTAACTCTCATCTCTCTTTCAATCTCATCTCACTTTTTGTCCATCTTTTTTTCTCCCGATCTCATTCCCCACTCTCTCTTACTCTCTTACCCTCAACCTCATCCCTCTCACCATCGTGCACTCTCCTTCGCCCAGCCCTCTCTCTCTTAATCACATCTGTCTTTGTTGGTTTCTCTCACTTCTGTGGTGTTCTAGCTCCTTCACCACCCCTATTATTGAGTTGCTCTTTCCGTCCATCTTCGTTTGGTTTCTTGCTTTAGTGGCTAGGCAGGTTCTACTTTGCTCCTTCCAAGCTGCTCCTCAGCCCTTGCATAAGCTTCGAGATGGGTTGGCATATTTTCCTTGCCTTATTATGTCATGAAGTAGCAACAAAGCTTGTATGTATGATGCTTATTTCAACAAGGTTGTTAGTTGCTATGACGACCAAACCTAGCAAGTCTATCATATAGCATTTGTAGAAAATTAGACAAAATATCCTTTGTATGCGGGTCAATTCCCATGAATCCTCTCCTTGCACAAATAACATACATACTCAAGTCATTGAGGATCCAGGTATTATCAGAATGCTCCCCATAGCACACAATATAAGAATTAAGAGCATACTAATATGTATATCCATCCAAAGATACATAACACTTGTTCCTTCAGAGAACCACACCACATCATTTAGTCAACTTAAGAGACAATGAGGCAAGTAACAAGTTCCCATATTCAATTACACATAATATCATATTTTTAATACAAACATAAGCTAAGCAAGGCCCAAACCCTGCCCGTGGCACTATAGAGCTACAAAACAAATCTAAGAGTACATATAAGAGTTCTAAATTCAAGTGTGCCCTTGAACAAGAAAAGCTCACCCAAAATGCAAAGATCTCACTACTAAGAGCAGGAGGATTGAATCCTAGGTCAGTGTCTGTATTGGAAAAAGAGAATAAGGCAATAAGGTGAGCTTAAGAAGGCAACATGGTGAGAGATAAAAATCTTTGATTACACATGTAGATTAGAAAACTTCGATATCCTCAAAATAGTTACTTTAAAATAAACATGTGAATAACAAAAATTTAGTATAAAAGTAGGTGGGAAGTCATTTAATCAAGGATAAACATTTAGGAATCACACATAAGCAACCTTTCTTTCATGTGACCCTAAAAACGGGGCAGGAACCACCTTGTTGAGTAGCCCTAAAAACAGGTAGAAACCACCCCATGAGTGGTCACGAAATCAACCTATAGTCAAGGTGGACCCAGGTTAACACCTACTGCTCTTAGCGTATAAATCCTATCATAGACTTTCCTAAGAAAACCTTTCAAACCCATTTGTAAATATGTACACATAACCAATTTTAGAGAGCAATAATGACTGAGTCAAAATCCTAGAATCCAAACAACTATCAAGATTTCATGGAAAACCATTCAATTGTCCCATGGGTCAATTTTAATAAAACATACAATCAAGATCTAATTCATAATTCTATTGTATATCAAATGAAGAGTATATATATAAAATAAATATATTAGGAAACAAATTAGTGATACACTATTTACTCATAGACTTAGCCCAAAAGCCAAAAATCCAATTCTATAAAGCTTTAGAGCAAAGAAATTGGACCTTGAAATAATCTAGTATCACAGAAATGACAACAATAGTATTTATAAGCTACTAATATCTAGAATTAACACAATCTAAACTAAACATCCCCAAAACCCACAAATTCCTAATCCTAGGGTTCCTAAGTTTCTTTAACAACCCATAAGAAATTAGAATCACATTAGGAGCTTGATCAAAAAAGGAAATCAAGTTTAGATGTTACCTATGGGCCCAAGATAAGGAAGAGGAAGATGGTTCTTTATAGCTCACCACCACTAAGGTTCATGCTCCTCAAATGGAGCCCTTAGAGAGAGAGAGAGAAAAGAGAGAGAGAGAGAAGAGAATGAGGGATTATGAGGAAGGATGGTGGAAGTTCCTTTCTTTTTCTTTTGAAGGTGAAAAATGAAGAAGATGAAGATTGGGAAGTGTGGGGAAGGTGAAAGGCTGAATGTAGAGGAGAGGAAAGGAGAGGGTTTGGGTTAGGAAAAATAAGGTTCAAACCCTATCAGATCGATCTCAATGCATTTTGACACGATTAGGACGTGGGGCTAGTGCTATAGAGCTACCTAGGGTGCTATAGTGCCCACATTTATATGTTGCAACACATTTTTCACATTGCAGCACCCCAATATAGTTGGAATTAGCTCTCAAAGATAGAAATAGTAATTGTAGAGCTTCGAGTTAGCTTTCCAATACAGTAAAAATTGTCTCAATCAGACATCTGTAGCTTAAGATATAAGCAAAGTAGTCAGAAAAGGTCAGGATAGACAACATCAAGGCAAATTTGCATTCCAACCTAGCAATCAAGTTTTCAGCCCAAACCTTTGAGAACTAAAATTTGTGTATAAAGGAAGGTTTAAAGATCTTCTCTTGGACTTTCTGGAATATCTTAAATTGGGGTATTACAGTTGTTGAGAGGTCCTTGATCCAACGATAAGTTTAAGATCTTAAATAGTTTTGTTTCTATTCTTGTTATGAAAAGCTCTAATTATTTGGATTATTAGTATAGATAATATGATTTTGGTAGATTTTGATTAAATTTGATTCTTGAGGGCAAGGGTTGATTTTAGAGTCAAGCCCAATCAGTGACGATTAAGTTAAACTTGGTTAATAGTTTTAATTTTTGGGTCATGTGTATGAAGTTGTTAAATGCTTTTACATACTAAAGGGATTAACATATAAATTATGGACCTTTATGTGATATAGTTTGATATCTTATAATGTTTACTAAGACACGTTTGTTGGTAGCTTTTGATTAAATTTTAAATCTTGAGCACCATGGGTACCTACAAGTGAATTAATTTCACTAAACTAAATTAGCACCATATGTTTTATGTTAGCACAATCTAGTCAAGGGAAGCAATATTATAGAATGAATGATTAATTGGTTCACTAAATTACAATATAAGGAGCTTATATTGTATTTTATCACTGCTTATGAACATGGATATATGTAATTGCCTTCAAACTATTCTTTTAAGTATTCCTTATTTATGATATTTTCTCTAGCCAATTGGACATTAATTTCTAGCAATGATCAATCTTTAATGTTAGTTAATCAAAGTGTTAAAAATTATCTGCTATTTAGAGAGATGTTATGGTTTATATCCATATATTATAAAGATTAATTAGTTGTAACACCAAAAGCAACTAACTAATATTTTACTTGATTTTGAAGTAAATTAAAAGCAACTTTTAGTAAATGTTAAGGAATTTAAATTTTATTTTGTGAGGTTGAATAAAGAGGAATGACATGAGATCCTAAACCATAATTTGTGTTTAAGTGAGAAATGATCGCTTATATGTAATTTCAGATTCTTCAAGAGATCAACCTACAAGTTCAGCTGCTCTCAAGACATAGACTGGACATTTCTTGACATTCTATGAGTAGATGATGCTATTATGGCATATGCGCTCTAAATCAACGACTTTATTCTTGAGTTTGAAATAATTTGAGAACTTATTACTATATAATTAGTCAATTGTGAATAGTTGTTTAGTGTCATTTGAATTTTCTATCTACATTTTGGTATGCCCAATTAGTTGTGTATAGTGGTTTTAATTTTGATGAAAATCAAATCATATGATTTCACTGAAGGTTGGAAGGATTTTGAAAATGGATTATGGATTTTCTTAAAAATGAAAGAGCAAGCTCTTGAACAATTGTTTTGTTTTTAAAATTGAACTATTGAGAAAATTATGTTTTGGATCATGGAATCTTGTTTTGATATTTTTCACCTTTGAAAACTTTGCTTAATATTTATGTTTTTGAAATTTTATTAATATTTTGTAGGAGGAATCTCAGAGAATTTGTAGCTAGAGGTCACTAATACTAGCCTCAATGCACCATGATTCAAATCCAACTAGCAGAGATATTGCTAGCTCGGTATGTGTGTGAGGCCAACAATATGACTAATTTAGTCGAATTGGATGGGCGAGTCCCTATTTGAAAGCTTTTTTGAATTGGGAGTCTCCCTATTGGGTACATGGTTGTTTGACAAATATGTTTTCAAGTTTATGAAATAATCTCAATTCTCTATTTATGTATAATTCATGATGTTAATTCTTTATTCGTGCATAATTTATAATGTTAATTTCTTATATATGCACAGTTGCTTTAATCCTAGAATTTGTCCTCATATATTATGATTTTATTGCTCCTAACTAAGTACGATGGACTCACCCACTTTGCTTTCCTATTTCAGACTTTAGTGTGGCACCCGATTCCATTGCACTAGCTCCTTAGTGTGCAGATTATTTTGGACACATCTTTTCCATGTGAAGGTCTCTCAACACTATCTTTTTTTACATTTCAGATGTATATTCTCTATAAAGTTGCTCCAGGATCCACAAGCAAGATCTAATTGTGATCTAGTTATTCTTTTTGGGAAAGCCTCTGTACATGGATCTCTTTTATAACTTCGAGGCTGTGATCTCCTATGTGTATATGATGTTTATAAGAACAAATCGATATGGGTATGCACACATATGTGTATATGTGTTTTCATTATGCGAATGAATGCTCAATATATGACCTACATGAGAGTTGTAACACCCTCCTCAGTACAGTACTATGCTTAAGTCATAGTACCATACCCTAGAATTGTTACTGTTACCTGAACGAACCTTGTCTGACAGCAACTTTAGCCGTCTTCGAAAACTTTTGAAACCATCTGGAAACAACACGGAAATAGGAATGAGAATCGTAAATTCTCAGTAGGATTCTCTAAGTATCATAAGTAATGTCATCGTTGTTATCTCCAGTTTGCTTCGGTTTATTAAGAAAAAGGTGAACATATGTTGTTTAATTTTATAGTTTGAAGATATGTTATCCGAAGCAAAGTTTATTTTAATCATACACTTGGCATCTGAGAGAACCCATAAAAATCAAGTCATGAATTATATTAGGACTAATAACCGAAATACAATAAAGTACGATAGCATCAATGTACTAGAGGCATAACTTCTACATATACTTTACTGGAACTACAGCATATTAAGACACTCACATAACATCAATATGCTGAGAACATAACATCTGCACATAACTTTACTTGTATTTAAATTTTATACATAGACATAAAGCTTACTTTTCGTTCTTCATTTTTCTTTTCGTCATAAAATCTTTACGTGCCATATCCCAGAGTATGATCGCCATGTCATACCCCATCAGAGTGTGATCGCCATGTCACGTTCCTTAGGAATATATACATTCATTCGGTACTTACACTAGCTGGGTCATGCCATGCCTCATGTAAGTTCTGTCCCCTATACTCATACTAGCTGGGTCGATGCCATGCCTCATGTGACTGGGGTGCTTGCATATACTTTAATCTTTAGTCTTTAGTCTTTTACTTGGCACACCTAGGCGTTACGTATCGCTGTCCCTAGGGTGCTTTTACTGCCCTTGGGTAGCCTGGCCTTGGAGTGAGCTTGTCAGCTCGACTCGTGACCGTCGTCACACCGACTCACCCACAAGGGGATTCACGTGCCTCTAGTCTTGGAGGGATCTCATTATGGCCACGTGCCTCTAATTGAAGGGATCTCATCTGACCACGTGCCTTCAATATAGAGGGATCTCATTTGACCACGTGCCTCCAAGGTAGAGGGTAGCTGCCTTCACAGGGAGGGATTCAATGTGTAACTGCCTCCAGGTGAAGGGATTCACATTTAATATACTCATGGCTTTTCATTCTCATATAAGGTCATGCATAGTCATATTAACGGTACCTATACTTCATTCATTTTCATATGTCATTGCACACATGATCTTTACGTACATATTCGTAACGTATAAAGGCCCGTAGCCTCTTTACCATTCTACCGACACTCATACATATGCTTTGTCCTTTACTTTCATATATCTCATCTCATACTTATGTCATTTTTGAATATAGGGTTTCTATATTCCCATTCATACTTTAATTCATCCTTGATAACTCATATCATTTTAAAATTCATCCTTACATCTAGACATCCTTAGCTTCTTAGACTTCTGCCGTAAATCTGGCAGCATAACGGATCAGGTCCGTTTCCCCATGAATAGTGCCAGCTCTCACGGACAAATCAGTCATAGCAACAAAATCAATTTAACACATATATATATATATATATATATCAATGTCAAACTGATAATCCTCAACTCCAACTTTATATGTTTCCCTAATACTTGTGAAATCTTCAATTTGGGTCACTTTGTGAAACTATCACTTTGGCCATTCTGCCACATTCTATTTGGTTCTGCCCGAATTTCATATGGCCCACCTTTATTTCTATTCAACTCATTTAAACCTGAATTTTTTGGATATATCATAGATCTATATGTCTACTTTCTAACCTCTTTGGTCCCATGTCTTTTTGATCTATATAACTCAAGATATTCAACTTTTGCCTAACATGTTCAGTCACTAGCCCGAATTACCCTCCTGGAAGTATAAATTCAGCAAAAATCGAAACTAAGCTCAATTCATGCGAAATTGGTCTCATATTGAAGCTAACAGGACGACCTTTCATTTACCACAAATTTCATTCCATTTGCTTAAGTATACTTCGAGTTATAAGTCCTGAAAGTCGACCTTCCTGAACTACCTTACTTTGACCTGGATTGGACATAGAGCAAATTCCTCGAACCACTGGGAACAACTGGGGACATAACAAACTCGGAATTTCATACTGGGATGTTCCTCTATGTGTAGGCTTTCTAACAAAACTGGTTTCACTCAATTTGGAGTTGTATAGGGTGAGTTATACTCTCCTCATGTCACCCTGCTCGGATGAAAATCCTAAACCCTAGGTCAAACTTCAAAAATTCGTATCTCTCTCAATACTAATCCAATAACCTCATATGATATATCTATGGAAAGCCTTGAATGTCTACTTTCATCTAAAAATGATTTCATCGGATTTAACTAGTTATAGATAGAGCCGCACGCTCCGTCGTATGGACTGCCGTGGAATTCTTCATCCAGACAGCCTCCTAATCCATCCATTTCTCTTAGTTTTCTTCTTCTAATTGTAATTCCCACTCAAGATTTCATATTAATCTACACATCCAATAATCCATCAAATACAAGAAGAAGGATACAATTTCATGCAATCATAGTGCAAGTAATTCAAGAACAGAAATAGAATCCTACCTTTTTGGAGCGTGATTTGAGCTAAGTGTTGAAGCTTAAATTGTTAGAATCTTGTCTTGAAGGAGTGATGGGGTTATGTGAGTGGAGAAAAGAGAGAAAAAGCTGAACAAGGGAGAGGTAACGTGAAGATGAGGCTGGAGGAGAGAAAGAGATGAGTTTATAAGCTTGAGGTGGTAGTTAACTTGGAGGGCTTTGATTGGCTGAATTTCTTGTGGACAAAGTTTAGCTACGTCTCCCTTTTAGTGGAACTCACCGCCATACTATTTGAAATCGGAACTCGCCTCTATTCTGCTTGAAGTCGGAACTCATGCCATATTTAATTGAGCTCATAGCTGAAGCCGTATATCGGAACTCTTCCCTTCTACATTGCTTGAAGTTGAAGCCGGATGTCGGAACTCGTATCATGTTGTTTGTGACTTGAGGAAATCTTGTTTATTCTGAGACTTGGAATCAAGGTCGGAGGTCGAAAGTCATGTAGCTGACAATCATAAAATCTCGGAACTCCCTATTTGAACTCGGGATTGTCAATGCTGGATGTAAAATCGGATATCGAAACTCGGGGACCTTTATCTGAAACTTGAAGCTACATTATGAGACCAGAAATCAGATACATTAAGTTGGATATTGGAACTCGGAAGCCTCTCATTATGAAGTTGGAAATCAGGAACATTCAAACTTGGACGAAACTGGAAGTCGGACAGGACATGAAGTGGGGGATTCAGCAAAATGAACTCGGAACTCGGAAACAATCCCCTTCTATCTGAGTTTCAAGGATGAAGTCGGAAATCGGGGTTGATCAATCCTGAGGGCGAAGTCGAAACTCGGAAATCGGGATGTTACAAGAGTGCTCCAAGAGTCTCAATTCTATTTATACTGGTTGATTGCCTAGAATAGGTTTGATTATTTTTGGGGAGGCTAGAAAAATACGGGAAACCTTCTCTATTTTTTCATAAAATTTGTCAAAATAGGCTCGCTAGAGATTGGTTACCTCTAAGCACTGATCATTTTATTTGAATTCGGGTATTACAAATGCCACTGTAATAGTTGATAATAAACATAATATAACAATCAACTAAGGTTAAATTAATTTGTATGTTTTATAATATTTGAAAGTTTTTAATTATGTTTTTATATATTTAAAGTGTCTAAGTATGTCCGTATCATTTCAGATTTTTAACTAGTTCTTTACCTGGAAATTTATAATTGCATTACATTAGTAGATTAAAACTGGATATCTCATTAATTTTTTTTAATTATAAGCACAAAAATATAAATTTTTTGATTCATTATAAATTCAAAATTTTGTAAATATATACCTCAAATCCATCTTACCATTCTAAATTTCTAACAGTAGTGTAACAGTAGTTTAACTAATTTTTTTTTTTCAGAATATAAGAATTTTAATTAGTATAGGAACCTAAAGATCAACTTGGCAATAAATGAAATATGCAAAATACAAATAAAAACTCAACCAATCTTTGAAGGGAAAATGTTATTTTTATTAAAATTTTGACACAAATTATTACTTCTTTCAAGAGCTATGGTTCAAATGAACTTATGTAATATCCGAAAGTCATGCAAAATTCTTGACAACTGCAAAACTCAGAGCTTGACTTTCTATCTTCAATGGCATGAGTGGTCTTAACTCTGTAAACTCGTCTGCAAGTTTAGCTGCAAGTTGTTCTTGTTCTTGGGCCAGCTCAATTGTTTAGCTTTTCATGCTAGTTCGGCTTGCTTTTGTTCAAGAATCTCTATTTGCTTTCCTAATTGGTCAACCTGCTTTTCTAATTGGTCAACTTGCTTTTCTAGTTGGTCAACTTGCCTTCCTATGTGGTGAAGCTTTTCTGCATAAAGTTCCATTGTTCTAGCCGACTCTGCTTCTATTTCCTACAAAACAGTATGAAAAAAGTGAGTAAAACCTTAATTAAGATTAGAAAAACAATGCTTCTACCAAGTGCTTCCCCCTAATCTCATGTGTCAAGAATTAACTCCCTCAAAAGCTTATCATATAGATGGTTATGACTATTTTTTAACATGTCATCGCATTTGCAACAACTTTTAGTCATTGAAAGTCGAATAACGTATAAATGTATTATATACTGTACTGAAATTTAACAAAAATAATATTTAAAACTAAGCCTACATGAGAAAAATAAACTTTCCTGTATATTATCAATTTAAAATAGCATTCAAAGAAAAAGCATGTATACAAGTCCATTTAGAAGAAACTTTACTTCAATGATATCGCTCCATAATCCTCCCTCACATCTTTCTTCCTTCATTCTAGATTCCGATATAATACTTTGGACCTGAAATACAGCTGCAGCTCCGACAGCCTAAATAGAAAAGAACATCACATTAGTTTATGACATGCTATATCTATCTTTTAGAAGACCTTTGGATATTATTCTTAGTTGTATGATATTATTATTGAGACCAAGATTTGAAAATGAATAATGGATTCCAACACAGCAAACAATTAGTCAATGATCATATGGATATATAATTGACAACTATAAAAGCTGTCAAATGGAACAAGTCCTAGACTAAACAAATCAGAACAGCTCTAAGTAACTACTGAAACAAAGATGAGATAATGGTCCCGGAAAAAACAGTATCACAGGAAGCACTCGTATACACATCATTAGAGTATTACCGTGTACGTAGATAACTCAGCTAAAAGAAGTGACGCAGCATGGACAGCCGTCTCTTCATCCAATGGGTGTATTGGAGCGTCACTTGCAAAACCATGCAAACGTCTTTGCATTCTTGTCGTTACTCTATGATTGGTCTGATACGTATAACAAAAAATTCAGTGTCTTTGTGAAACTCACACAAACTATACTAACATGTATTGCTTCATGCTCAAACAGAAATAAAGCAGATCTTAAGAAAATTTCATAATTTAAAGTAGATTCCAAATCCTAATTTAGATTGAGAGATAGAGGACCTGAGCTAAGTTTATAGCTAATTGACGAATCTTCGAAGGACAGTGAGCCCCCTTGAGGCCACTGGCTATGGCATTGCCAAAGGTTTTCACAACCAGTATTCCCAACTTCTTTGCTGATGACAGCACTGCAATTTCTCAGTTGTATAATACTTCTGTTAACCTAAGTTTTGAGGATTTGAATTTGATAAGCTTTTGCCACCGCTTGAGGAGCTTATATATAATAACAAACTGATGCAAAGAGTGTTCTCCAAGATTTATTATTTAGATTTAAAGATTTAATTAATAAAATTTATTTCCAAATGGCTAACTTTATAAAGTATCCTTAAAAGATTAAACTAATGTTTTAATTTAATTGAAATTATTTTTTCCTTTTATTCAAATTAATATATGGTGAAATCTGAATATCGTAATTTCAAATTACCATAATATTGCAATGCTATCCTCTTATCATAATTTTCTAGTCTTAAGAATGGATAACGCAATTCCGATAACTATTGAATTTGAAAACCTAGCATGGTCGGTAAATTTTGCATGGGGTCACAATTCATTTTCATTGCATCTAACCACTTTTCGATAACAATAAAATAGTAAAACTATTAAGAGAGAATCAAATATATTTAATATCTTAAAAATTTAAAACTCATTTAATAATTTCCATAGAATCATTCTTGGCAAGTAAATTAAAGCTATATCCCCCAAATAAATTGTCCCACATCATCTTCATTATTCAAAATAGAAAAAAGCTAAATAAAAAAGTAAATATATATTTTGTTAAACGAGGAAATGAATTTAATATTTTAGTAAATCAAAAATATTTAATACTTTCTTCTTTAAGTAGCTAAAATAATTCATTAAAAAAATTAAAATTGGCTACATTAACATTATTTCATTTTGTGAAGGAATATCTAATATAGAGATTAAATTACTATAAAAATCAGGTATTGTCTTCTTATTTACTTAAAATTTAAAATTACTAAATTATAAAAGCCATTTAATGTCTCAGAAATTGAAAATGCATTTAGTACTTTTGTTTTTATTTAATTAGAAGGATATAGAATTATTGTTTCATAATTAATAGAATTCTCATCAACATTTATTATATAAGATTTTCAATTATTCAATAAAAGTTTTTATATATTATTTTAAAATATTTTCTTAATTAAAGAAAGTATAAAATAAAAATAAATACATTCAATTTAGAAAGATTATAAGAAGGATCATATATAAATATTAAATATATTTATTTTTCATTAAATGTACTTTTAATTTATAAAATACCTACCAAATTAATTACATATAAACATCACTTTACTTATTGTAGAATGCTCCACTGGATAAGCTATACTTCTAAAAAAATAAAAAAAAAATTAAAAGAGTCTAAAACAAATAAAATCTCATCAATAATAATTATAAATGAGTATATTTGACAATATATATATATATATATATATATATATATATATATATATATATATATATTGTTCCGGACTATAACGTAAGAGCCCAACTCGGCCCAATGGCTAGGCCCAACACAGATAACGGATTTATAATCCGAGATTAACCCTAACCGTCCATCTGAGCTGGGGCCCAAACTTGGGCCAAACCCTTTGCACCCTGGCATCGCGGAACGACTTTCCCTCATGCGGCCGGAAAACTCGGACCCATCTGATATCCCCAAGATAACGGACGTCCAGAGTTATCCCCTACAAAGGCGGGACCGAATCCCTCTTTCTTCTCAACTACTCACCAGTATAAAAATGGGTCCAATTTTGAGCTACAAGTATCTTTTCTGACTTACCTCTCACATATTCCTGCACTCACTGACTTGAGCATCGGAGTCCTTGCAGGTACACCCACCACCGCCGTGGAAACGCTCCTTCAAGCAACTTGAGATCCCATCTATAGTTCGGAAACTTCTCAGGTAACCCACTTCCGAACATTGGCGCCGTCTGTAGGGAACTCACGCTGCTTATCATCATACCACGGCCGTGATTGCAACAATGTCGTCCTTCCCAAGGAGAGAATGCACGGCAGGGCACCCACCTGCAAGCCACAACCAACCACTAATGGAAGGGCGAACCGCCTCCGACTCGGCTTCGCGTGCCGGAGAACGCCAGCATGAGCAGAACTCAGCAGCCACCCGCACCATTGTCCGGGCCGCGGGAAACGTGGTCGCCTCCAGGGTCGAAATTCGCCCTCAGGCTGCCACCAACCCCCTCGCCAAAATGTTAACTCTAATACGGGAGCAGGCCACCCGCATTCAAAGGCTAGAAGATAACCTGGACCACATGAAGGACTCCGAATGAAGGCGACATCGGGAACGGCATAGACACCACCACGATAGGAGTCCAGCTTCCCGTAGAGGCTGGAGTACGAGAGAACGAAGTCAAAGCTCGGAACGTCGTCACCACGAGGATTCGCCTCGTGGGAGTGCATCCCACGGCCGTAAAGAGCCTCGGGGGGGAAGCATACGCCGCCTCAACGAACCTTCAGACATCCGACCTATACCTTGGTACAACGACAAACGAGTCAGACGCGGTTCCGAGCGATACGAGGACCCCGAAGACAGCGACGACACACCATTCTCCGACTTCATAATGAGAACGCAGCCTCCCAAGGGGTTCAAGCCCCCATCCGACATGGAACCATACGATGGGAGCACTGACCCCTAGGAACATATGGACGCCTTCAAATCCAGAATGGCACTAGCCGGGGTCTCAGATCCCGTCAAATGCCGAGCCTTCCTAATAACTCTGAAGAAAGCTATGTTGAAGTGGTTCAACTTTCTCCCTCCTAGGTCGATTAATCGATTTTCCGACCTTGCTTCAGCTTTCTTGGCCCACTTCACCACCAAAAAGTTCAAGCCCAAGCCAGTCTCCAGCCTCCTTGGAATTCACCAGAGGCAAAATAAGTCGCTCTGAGACTTTCTCGAGCGATACAACGCCGAATCTTTGCTTGTCAGCGAAGTGCAGACTCAGGCGGCCATTCTGACGCTACTAAATGGATTACGGCCGGGACCATTTAAAACTTCACTGTCCAAAAGACCGCTAGAATCCCCGGAAGAAATACAAACGAGGGCCGAGAAGTATATTTTTCTCAAAGAAACCGAGAAGGCCACAGCCAACCCTACAAGGAACCAATCCGATAGGAAATTCGGCAACCAAGATGAACACCAGAGGAAGGACGTATGTTCCAGGGCCGGTAAGTTTAACGACTACACCCCCCTCAACGTATCCCTATCCGAGCTGTTCCGAGAGATCAGCCAAGTCAAGAGGTTCCCCAAGCCAAAGGTCCTCAAGATGAGAGCGAACACTAACAAGTCCTTGTTCTGCGAGTATCACAACGGTTTTGGACACAAAACCGAAGACTGCTACGACCTCCGAGATGCTGTGGAACAGTTGATAAGGGAAGGAAGATTGGCAAAGTACGTGGCTTCCCAAAGAAGTCCACAAAGAAGACGAGCTCCCGATCATGGGGACGAAGAAAGAAGGAACCCGAGGAGCCGGAGAACCTCGGAGCCGGAAGCAAGTGAAGGCAATGACGGGGAACAGATCAAAGGACTATCAACATCATCGCTGGAGGCTTTGCAAGTGGCGGAACGACGAAGTCAGCCCGGAAGAAGCATTTGCAAGAGGTTCTTAACGTTTCTTCTGGAAAGATGAAAAAGCCAGTGCCGACATCTTGCCCAATACTAGACATCGTCTTCTCGAGTTCCGATTTCGAGGGCGTGATCTCGGGACACGATGACCCAATGGTAATATCCGTAGTCATGGTCAATGCCGAGGTAAAAAGGGTATTCGTAAATCAAGGAAGCTCAGCCAATATTCTATTCCGAGATGCATTTGACAAGCTCGGATTATGTAACGCCGACCTCCAAATGCATGTGGAAGAGCTGATCGGGTTTTCTGGAGAAAAAGTCCACCCCCAGGGTTACGTCACCCTTCACCTAACCTTGGGGTCTCGACCTAAAACTCGGACGATCAAAGCCAACTTCCTAGTTGTTGACTGCCCCTCGGCCTACAACGCCATACTTGGAAGACCAACGTTGAACAAGATAAGCGCTATTATCTCGACGGCATCCCTGACCATGAAGTTCCTCACCGACCATGGGGAAATTGCCACTGTAAAAGCTGACCAGGCCTCGGCTCGACGATGCTATAATGCCAGCTTGGAAATACAGAAGAGACGAAAAGTGATGTCCCAAGCTGATGCAAGACCCCCTAATTCTTCAAATGTCATGATAATAGACCTGGACGCGAGAAAAGTTGAAGGAGAAAGACCCAAGCCGGATGGCGAATTAGAAGAAATCCAAATCGGGAAGGAAAACTGGAAAGTAACTCGGATTAACAAGAACTTTCCGCTATCGTTGAAACAAGACTTAATCAACCTCCTCAAGACCAACGTGGACCTGTTCGCTTGGTCCGTCGCTGACATGCCGGGAATCAATCTGGAATTCGTCTCCCATCGACTCTCCGTCTTGCCCGACTCAAAACCGGTTACCCAGAAGAGGAGAAGAATGAGCCCAGATAGAGCCCTAACAGTCCAAGAGCAAGTCCAGAGCCTCCTGGAAGCCGGTTTCATACGCGAAATCGAGTATCCGATATGGTTGTCCAACGTCGTGATGGTAAAAAAGTCCAATAGGAAATGGCGAATGTGCGTCGACTACACCGACTTAAGCAAAGCTTGCCCAAAGGACCCATATCCCTTGCCAAGCATTGATGGATTAGTGGACGCTGCTTCCGGGTTCAAACTGCTCACCTTCATGGACGCTTACTCGGGATATAACCAGATTCCGATGTTCAAGCTCGACGAAGAGAAAACGACATTCATAACCCCAACGACCAATTATTGCTACATGGTCATGCCTTTCGGATTGAAGAATGCGGGAGCAACATACCAAAGGCTCATGAATAAGGTGTTTGCGGAGTTGATCGGGGATATGATGGAAGTATACATCAACGACATGCTGGTCAAGTCCTGCCAGGAAGAAAATCTCTTACCCGACTTGAAAGTCGTATTTGATCAAGTCCGACAGCACAACATGAGACTTAACCCGCACAAGTGTACTTTTGCAGTAGAAGCCGGCAAATTCCTGGGATTCATGCTCACGCATCAGGGGAGCAAGGCAAACCCCGACAAATGCCGAGCAATACTCGAAATGAAAAGTCCAACTACAATAAAGCAAGTGCAATGCCTCACGGGAAGAATCGCCTCTCTTTCAAGGTTCATGACTACATCGGCCAGGAAAGCTATCCCCTTCTTTTCCCTCCTGAAAAAGGGCAATACTTTCGAGTGGACGCCGGAGTGTGAAGCTGCCTTCACCCACTTCAAGGACTATCTATCCCGCCCGCCAATACTGAGTAAGCCTGAAGCCGGAAAACCACTGTTCCTGTATCTATCCGCTGACATCGTTGCCGCTGGGCGCTGGTCCGAGGAGGATTCTGACAACAGCACCCGGTATACTTTATTAGCAAAGTACTTCAGGGACCAGAGACCAGATATCGGAAGATTGAAAAGGTCGCCTTAGCCCTAGTCATTGCAGCACGAAGGCTTCGCCAGTATTTCCAAGCTCACACCATCATCGTCCGAACTGACCAGCTGATCCGGTAAATCCTTCAAAAACCAGACTTGGCAGGGAGGATGGTATCATGGTCTGTGGAGCTTTCGGAGTTCGACATCCAATATGAACCAAGGGCAGCCATTAAATCTCAAGCGCTGGCAGACTTCTTAGTTGAAATGGTGGACGAGGCGGATACATCGGAATCTGGTTGGACACTGCACGTGGACGAAGCCTCCAGCTTGAAGGGGAGCGGAGCTGGGGCCATTTTCAAAAAAGAAGGGGAAATAGTCCTCGAGCTCTCCATTAAATTTAACTTCTCGATTTCCAATAACCAGGCCGAGTATGAAGCCCTCATCGCAGGCCTCAAGCTAGCCAGGGATGTCGGTGCAACCCGACTTCAGGTGTGCAGTGACTCCCAAGTCGTGACCTCCCAAGTCACAGGGGCTTATCAACCCAAAGATGCTCTACTGCAGAAGTACCTAACAAAAGTGAAAGAACTCGTGGGAAAATTCTCGTAGATAGAGTTCCGACATGTTCCAAGGGAAGAGAATGTCAGGGCCGACATCCTCTCCAAGCTGGCGAGCACTAAGCCCGGAGGGAACAATCAGAGTTTGATCCAAGAAACCTTGAAGCTTCCCTCAATATCAGATACCCTCTTGACATTGTCCGTTGAAGGAGTTCCGAACTGGATGACTCCAATTATTCAGTACTTGAGGAATGGAACCAGACCGAAAAATCTCGTCGATGCCAAGAGGCTAGCCAGAGAAGCCTCCTATTACACTCTCATCAATGATCAACTATTCAGAAGGGGGTTGTCCCAGCCACTGTTGAAGTGTGTCAGACCGGATCGGGTTTCCCCTATTCTTGAGGAAGTCCACGAAGGATCTTGTGGCCATCACCTTGGAGGAAAGTCGCTTGCATTAAAAGTTTTACGAGTTGGATTCTATTGGCCGTCGATGATGAAGGATTCAATAGAGTATGCACGAAAGTGCTCCAGCTGCCAAAAACATGCCACTTTCCACCTCGCCCCTTCTGATGAACTCACGACAATCATGTCCCCCTGGCCCTTCAGCAAGTGGGGACTCGACCTCCTAGGTTCCTTCCTACTAGCCTCGGGACAAGTAAAATAACTAATTACGGCCACAGATTACTTCACGAAGTAGATAGAAGCGGAACCGCTTTCCACCATCACTGTTGCCCAAGCTCGGAAGTTCGTATAGAGGAATATCTTCACTCGCTTTGGACTACCTGACTCGGTCGTCACAGACAACGGAACCCAGTTTATAGATCAGAAGTTCCGTGGATTTCTCGCCAGCCATAAGGTCAAGCACCACTTTACCTCAGTCGAGCACCTGCAAGCAAATGGCCAAGCTGAAGCTGCCAACAAAGTCATTCTCCGAGGACTGAAGCAGAGACTCGACGAGGCAAAGGGGGCATGGCCCGACGAAGTCTGGAGCGTTCTATGGTCCTACAGAACGACCCCGCACTCAACAGTGGGGGAAACTCCTTTCAAGCTGACTTATGGGATTGATGCAATGATACCAATAGAAGTCGAGGAGATAAGCCTGCGCATCGCGTTCCGACCCACAGGCCACCGCGCACTTCGGGAGGAGTCTGATCTGTCAAGCGAAGCAAGGGAAATGGCTCACCTAAGGGAGAAGGCGCTAAACCATCGAATCTCCCAAAGGTATAACGCCAGAGTAGTACCCCGGGCTTTCGACAGAGGAGAATTGGTTCTCCGACGAGCTGACATCGGAAAACCTCCCATGGGCCATGGGAAACTAGCTGCAAACTGGGAAGGCCCATACAAAGTTATTGACGTCCTGGGGAAAGAGGCATACAAACTCTCCACATTATTGGGCGCAGAGATTCCGAGGTCATGGAACTCCTCCAACCTCCGAAAATTTTTCATTTGATGTATATACCACGTGAGATAGCCGTACTCTTTTCCCTACCTCGGGTTTTGTCCCACTGGGTTTTCCCGAGGAGGTTTTAATGAGGCAAGACTCTGTGGGCTGAGCAGTAGCTAAAAAATCCCTCTCGGTATTTGCATTAAGTATTCGCTTTTACATATTACTTTTATTTTGTTTGACCTAACATTACTTTATCATTTTTATGTCATCAGCTCTTTCTTTGGTTTCCATTACTTCCATTATCTCTATTGCATACCACGATTGACGATCAACCCGCCTTAATTCTCCTAAGGGATTGATCACCCCCTAGTCGAGAAAAAAGAACCCCGGTACGATAACTCGGACACACAATCTCGAATACGATTAAAGTCCGGTGTCAAACCTCGGGTCAGTTTACACCGCACTAACTTGAGCAAAGCCTTAAGTTCTAGCTAAATCCAACTCGGAAAATTCCAGTTCGGTAAAGCAATAAAAGTGTCGCCAAAATTCCCTTCAAGGTATAACTTGGGCGAATAACCGGCGCGTAAATTTACAATGAGAGCAACAAACAAAATAACATCGCAATAAATTTCATTTAAGGTTCCAAACATCGGACAAATATTCGAAAGGAGCCCCTAAACCTAACAGGGCAATACAAATACAAACACATCTAAGGTGAAAAGTTTAGTCCTTCGGATCAGCTTCAGGGTCATTGGTGCCGTCGTCCTCTTTAGGAGCGACCACGATACGACCATCAACCACAATTTTGTCCAAGCTGACCTCACTCAAATCAGCGTCAGGACAAATAACCTGGCACTGCTCTAGGAGGGACAACTTAATCTCTCCGACCGACCTAGCCCACAGTTGCTCTACCCGAACCACCTCGTCTTCCGCTCTCGCGGCAGCCTTCGAAAAATCGACACACTACTTTTGAAGCTCCAACACCTAGGAACGGGAATCCTCCAATTCCTGGTCCCTTGACTCAAGCACCCCTTTCAACCTGGTGATCTCTTCTTCCTTGGACTTCTCCAAAGCCGACTTCTCAGCTTGAAGAGCGGAGAGCTGGGACTTCAAGGCTTTTACCTCCTCTATAGCTCGGACGCCTGAGGTTATGACCGGTTCAGAGTATCTGAGTAATGCCACCGACTTCAGCATGGCACGCCTCGCCCATTGGAATTTTGCTGCCAAGTTCTCATCATCACCCTGCAAGCGCTCGAGAAGGGCGGGAACCATCAGCTCCTTATCCATGAAGTCGGAATAAGGAAAATCCTTGTCCATCACATGGACGTCGGACCTATCCTTCGGCGAAGGAAGGGCCTTGGGGTCGGCAACCATGGACTTCCCCTTGGCTGCCTTCTTCGACTTCGGTTTCTTGGAAGGCTGGGCCTCTGGAGTCGCCTTATCAGGAACAGAGGCAAACACCGGTTCTCCGGATCCCACGGACCTCGGACTATTACTCCCATTCCCTTCGTGTGACCTCTTCAATATCCTTCGGCGAAACTCGGCAAGGGCGGACTTCAGAGCCATCTTGTCTGCAAAAGAAACATCAACGGATCTACACTGACTATGTTCTTTAAGTTCAGATGATTCTTCCCGAAGCATTCGAAAAGGAAGCTGACAACAGCTCTTTCCTCGGGTTTAAGGGAATTCTCCTCTATTCGGGGAGCACTAAAATGCTTGCACCAGAAGACGTTAAATCAAAGCTCCCCCTCCAAGGTCTCCCAAAAGGGGATCGAGTTCGGACACCCGAAGACCTTGAAGAAAACAAGCTTGAGATTATGGAAGGATTCCCCATACAGAAGGAATATCTTTCGATTGGCGTGAGCTTGGAAGGATAGCCATCCCAAGGTTAATCCTCCACTGGTAGGTCGGGTTAGAGTGAACAGGAAAAAGAAGGCGTCCGGAGATGGCGTCAATTCGATATACTCACAAATGATCTCGAAACCCCGAATCATCGCCCAACTATTCGGATGTAGTTGGGACGGAGCAGCCTCTTGGCGTAGAATCTCCATTTGAAAGTGGGTAAAGGGGATCCGAACTCCTAGCTTGGAGATGAGGACATCATAACACCACATCCACCGAGGTCCCCCTTCAAGGTTAAAGTCGCTCACCCTCGCACTTGGACCCGGAGCCTCCAAATAGTACTCCTCCTCGTACTCGCCCTTTGGCGAGATAAGGTTCTCCTCTCTAAAATGAGTCAGGAATTCCGGGGTTACGACCGATGGAGTCCCCAGAACCTCGGGATCGACCCACCGGTAGATAAAGTTGATTTCGGAAGGAAAGGTCAAAGCCCTCTTTTTGGCCATTTTTTCGTGATCCCAGACAACCTACACAGGAAACCACCACTACGTCACAAACTCGGAAAAATCCTAAGTCGGAAACCCCTAAAGACCAAGTGGGAACTAAAAAGACAAGCGTTCTACGGTGGTTTCCCTCTACGAAAAGCCGCCGATAGGCAGCGGAAGCAAAAACTGAAGCAAAATGAACACTAAAACCTCCCCAAAAGTATGAATCAAAAGGGATCAGTGGAAACCAAACCCCTACTGGCACACTATCCCACGAAGCCAAGTAACAGAACCAATAAGCAAAAGGGGCAAGGCATACTTGTCAGTAAGCAAGGCAATGGTGGTGCGAGCAACTGAATCTCTGCTCCGCTCCTTCGTCTCCTCTTCAAGATGAGTTTCTTTTGGGTAAGGCAAGAGAAATGGGTTGCAAAGACACGACACCCCTTTTATAGGAACGGAAACACCCTTTGCCGCGCATCCCAAACGTCGCCAAGGGTGCGACTTGTCTTTTCACGTAAAAGGAGTGGGGGCAGAAATGGAAAGAATGCCCCAGTTCAAATAATGAGGCACTCTGAACGAGGCGCCAAAATAGCACGTGTCCGCTCGGGGTTATCAGGCGCGACTTATGAGATGAAAGGACATCACCAGTTCGTGAAGACTCAGGACATCGCCACAGGTAAACGTCAAATCACCTAAATGACAATCCGAGGTCGGAAAGCAGTATGCTAACTCGGAGGTTCACAAAGAACTCGGCATCCGAAGAATCAACCTCGGACACCGAGTTGGGGGCACTGTTCCGGACTATAATGCAAGAGCCCAACTCGGCCCAATGGCCAGGCCCAAACAGATAACGGATTTATAATCCGAGATTGACCCTAACCGTCCATCTGAGCTGGGGCCCAAACTTGGGCCAAACCCTTTGCGCCCTAGCATCGCGGAACAACTTTCCCTCATGCGGCCGGAAAACTCGGACCCATCCGATATCCCCAAGATAACGGACGTCCAAAGTTATCCCCTACAAAGGCGGGACCGAATCCCACTTTCTTCTCAACTACTCACCAGTATAAAAATGGGTCCAATTTCGAGCTACAGGTATCTTTTCTGACTTACCTCTCACATATTCCTGCACTCACTGACTTGAGCATCGGAGTCCTTGCAGGTACATCCATCACCGCCGTGGAAACGCTCCTTCTAGCAGCTTGAGATCCCATCTATAGTTCGGAAACTTCTCAGGTAACCCACTTCCGAACATATATATATATATAAGTGTTAAATTGTAGTAAAAAGGAAAGTATTAAATGCTATTTAATAATTCAATATATTAAATGTAATTATTTTTATTAAAATATGTATTTTCAAGATATTAAATACATACCGAATTAAATGCATATGCAAATTAGTTTAGGTTTTAGGATTATCGACCAGATAAGCGTTACTTTCAAAAGAAAATAACAAATTTTAAAATTTCTAAAACTAATTAAATCTCATCAGTAATTAATAAGTACATTTGACAAAAATATACAGTAAACGTGAAAAAGCATGAAAAGTATTAAAATATTGTTAGCATATTTAATAGTAATTATTATATTAGAGGTTATGCACCGAATAAATAAATCAAAGTGGGACATTCCGTAATCTTAAATAAATTAGGTGCTGCTTCCAATTTAAACACTGTCGCAAACTAGGGTACTTGGAATTTGCTTGGAAAGTTTTGTAATTTATTACAAATTAAGGGAGTAAGATTATGCTTAAAAAATCAAACCGGACATTAAACCAGTAAAGCCTCCAATGCTTCAATTAACTTAGCAAGATAAATTTGTAATTGAATTATGTCTAAACTGTAATCTAATTGAAAGTTATTTAAATTAGAAACAAAAATATTACGTGATTCATTCTGTTCGGTTCCTCTGATTTTTGAAACAAACTCACAACTTGCATGAATACTAATATAGCATAATTTCTTAGCTTCTTTTCATTTTCTCTACGTCACAGATAAAATTTAACTCTTTAGTTAACTTATCAAATATTTTTAAATGCTCAATCAATTTAAATTGTTGATAAGACTAATGCGTATATGGAGTAAGAGTTAACATTGACAATTCGATGGATACTACGATCCACATCATGATTCAAAACAATAAATTCTAAGAAGTGGCATCGCAACATCCGCCTATAAATACGTTGGTTCTAAGAAAAGCATAGTAGCACCCAACACACAACACGCACACTCAATAGTGAAGCAATGGTAAAGCTATTCAGAATGGCGGTGCTGCCTGTAGTCAAGCTTGGAACGCTCACAATAAAAAACATTCTGCAAAGGTCTTTGCATCCGCAGTACATTTTATGTGAATTTCATGTTGACAGTGAATTTTACATGGTTTTTCTATATTAGGTCAACCATAGAGTTGCAATAAACATGCAATGACAATTATATAGTTGGACAACTAACGTAGCAATATGGTCTCTAGATGAAGACCAGGCCGTCAAAACTGTTGTAGGTCTTCCTGGAGAGCTCTTTGTCTTCACAGTATTAGTCTGCAATTGTACATGATGCGATTAAGTATGTGCTATTGTGTACAGACAAACATTTTTTAGTGAAATGCTCATGAATTGCTTCAAAATCATTAAGGCGTGTCAAAATATTTTTGTATACGCAAGACAAAATGCAACAAGTGCATTAGTCTTTTTTGTCAACTACAAATGGCTATCATGGTGAAATAAATTTTGATCCTCAAGTTTGGCATATAATGTGTATATTCGTCTTACTAAATTTGTACGGTGTTGGGGAGCACCGTAACATATGTGGATAGCTGTTAGAATAGGAGCGAGGTATAGGAAGAGGCACACAGTTGAAAATTGTAAGACCTAACACATTTTATAACTCTCACAATTAACAAGAATAATTCATTCTTAATTCATACTAACCACATATAACTTCGACATTGTTTTTCCTAGTTAGAAAAACTCTTATTGATTCTCAATAGATTTAATCTCCTCCCCCGTGCTTTAATCCAACTTTTGCCTTCGAATGCTTCAATAGTCTAATGGTTTACTGCTAACAAAAAGACAAAATAAATTAAAATGTTCAATTACATCATAGAGTTCTTCAATACTTCTCATTTTTCTAGGTCTTTCACTAGAACTTTTTTTAGAAGATGATGATGGTAGTGGATCAGCTTCTGGTGGGATGGTCTCTTGATAGTCCTTACCAAAGTATAGGAAGAAATGATAAGTGGTTTCTTCATTCGTTTCCTATCTGCAAGTGCATTATTCATCAAACTTCACATACAACTTCATCATTTCTTGGGTTGCACAACTTGTAGTCTTTGGAATTTGTATCATAGCTGATAAAAATATGCTTTACACTTTGATCGCCTAGATATGATCTCCCTTGTTCAAGTGCATGAACTTAACCAATACTTCCAAACATCCATAAATGCTTGACACTTGATTTAATTCCACCCCATGCCTCTTATAGTGTTTGATCCTTCATGTTCATTGTTGAAGTGCAATTGAGCAAATAAACAACACAATAAATATCTTTGGCCCAAAATTCTTTGGGTATATTTTTGGCTATCAGCATATATCTAGCCATGTTAAGAACAATTATATTTTTTTCCTCTATTACACCAATTCATTATGGTGATCTACAAATTGTTAGATGGTGGCAAATCTTGTTTGTTCTACAATATTCATTAAATTTCTGGATGTGAATTCACCTCCTCTATTAGATCTTAGAGCTTTGATTGCGTAATCACTTTTCTTTTCTACAAAAGCTTTGAAATTTCTAAATGTGACCCAAATTCTTCTTTAGAAAATAAATCCAAGTCTTCGTACTAAAATCATCAATAATGAATAAGAAATATTTATTTTTACGGAAAGAGCTAGAAATGTAGAGATGAAGTACAAAAAAGAACTTTGAGCTTTATACGATCTAAGACTTATTCCTGTGCGAATTGCATGATCTAACTCACAAAAGAATTTAAAAACTCGAACAGACGATTAGTCAACAAAAGATTTTATTAAAACTTGATTTGTTGTTTATCAAAACCTTTAGCTCAATAATGTTCAGACTGCAAGGCGGCTTCTGAAGGGCATTGGAGCTTACAATCTCCCCTTTTTTGATGATGGCAAATCAATATTTAAGAAAAGTTTTTATGAAAGAAAATTGGATTGAAAGTGTGTAGACATACGGTTTGTTGTTTGTTTTACTCTTCTGATTTGAAAAAAAAAATGTACTTTCTGAAATGATTTAAATAATAAGCTATCCAGAAACTTCAGTTATGAGTATAGTTATTCAGAGTGATTTTTTCGTTTAAGAAATCATTGATCATGAACATTTTAAACATTTACCAATAAAAGGAGATGAGTTTCAAATTATCTCAATTCAAATGATTAAGAAGGTTTGTAATAAATTAGAGCACAAATAAAAATGAACTAATTAGAGAATTATAAAACTTATAACTATAAGAGAAAAATACATGTAGCATCAAAGAAAAGATGGTACAAAAAGAATGATCAGAGCAAAAAGGATAGTAAAATCAAAGCAATTGTAAATATTATAGCATAATAATCAAACTTCACAGAAACTGCATGGTTATAATTTGTGAATATCATAACAGAATATGTAGATATAGATATCAGAATAGAGTTCTTAGAGCAAAGATATCAAGGCAAAACTTATTATAGAGATATCAGAGAATAAGAGTATCATGGCATAAGTTGACAGCTCAAGACAATAATATTAGAAAATGTATAATTAAAAGGAAGTAAACGATATAATCCATTGAAATAAACAATGATATAAGATAAAATGTTCTAAAGTGAGTCTGAATATAACTTGAGAAACTTAAAATTGTTTCCAGAAAAAAAAAGATGATTAAACTTCTTAAAAGTCTAAATGATATTAATGATATGAATGTCGTAGCTATGACTTCTTGCTCCCCCTAAATAGGCTCCCCCTAAACTTAAGCTTTCTTCATACTTCACCCCCTTTGACATCATCAAAACCAATTATTAGGGATCATAAAAGGCCATTATTGATTGTCTTTTCCTTTCTAAAGAGCTTTAAGTATTTGCAGCAGCAGTGTTCCATGTCGTCCATTCTTCTTCTAATGCTTGCTGATGAACTTAGAGTTCACACTAATTGGCCATAATGGTGTGTTGGTTGGCCAGCATCAGATCTCCCTAAACTTTAGCAGCATCTGGAAAGGCTTCTACATTAGATGGTGATTTAGAAGGTAGCTTGTTAGTGTGGATAGCTAATGACTTAGCAGATGCAAAATTAGCAAGAGTCACTATTTTGTCAAATTATGGTCTAGAAGTCAACAGCAACAAAGTCTTAGCAATGGTTAGGGTAGCTAGCATATCCTAGGAGGCTGTGGCTAAGGCTGGAATGGGCATTAGAGTTGTTGGACGTGCAGCTTCAGGTACAGGAACAACAAGTGTAGCTTCAGCTTCTTGCACTAGGGCATTACTCCTTTCAGGCTTAGATTGTTCTAGTACAGGTTCAACTTTCTCAACCATGGTTCCTTCTTGATTCATAGGCACCAATGGTAAGATTATAGGTTGAGCAGCAGGCTGTTCTATGGGTTTTTCTTGATGCACAGAGGGTATAACAACCTTTCTCATCTCAGAAGGTGGATTAGCTTCTTCAATTATCACAAATTATTGTTCCACCCCTAGAGAAATAGAATAGCTTCTTAGCTCTGAAGCTCCAATACTAGCAGCTAAATTTTTTTTGTTTCTACAATCATGCTTCGTCTCTTAGCTTATTTTCTACTGCTTCTCTTCTTGTTCTTCTTATAAGAGAGGGAGTAAAATCTTTGGAGTATTCAATAAGGGACATTTTTAATTTCTTTTTACCTTTCCCATCTAAAACCTCTTCTTTATTTGAAACCTCTTTTTCAGCTGGTTGTTCTTGAGGCACAGGTTCCCTTATTAGTATTCCTATTTGAGTTGGTCTGGAGGCTTTAGTTGCAGGTCAAATAGCAGGAGCAGCAACATTCATTGGATCTACAGCAATGACAAATGCCTTGTCTTTAGAAGAGAGATCTTTAACAAGTTTCAATAGTCTTATCTTGCTTGTTCTCCTTTCTTCAAACATGGGTAAGAGGTTTCTTTCTATTCTCTTCTTCTTTTTGCCTTCTTTAGGAGGCTTAGATGTGTGCTTCTGAGCAATGATCTTTTTGTTAGAAGAATCTTTCTTCTTCTTGTCCTTCTTTTCTTTTTCTTTCTCTTTATCCTTCTTTTTTACCTTCTCTTGAGGCTTTAGGCCGAGGGCTGAGCAAGTCTTCATTATCATTGTTGGCCTTTTGTGGTCTGCCCTGTGCCCATCTATTGGAAATTGGGCTCTAATGAAGACTCTTGTAAGAAACATGTCATAGGGAAGAATGGCATATTTTCTTAAAAACCGACATAATAGAAACATAATTCCTAGACAACTAAGCCACAGAGATATCTAGAAGTGAAATGACATGGGATGCCCTTAGGCTTACCCAAAATTATAGGAATGACACTAATTACAGAAAATAGGTAGAAAATACTAAAGGGGTTTACAAAGAGCCAAAACTATAACATTCTCAAGAAATGATGCAACTAAGTAGCATTGTTAATTGATTTGTACCATAGCATTTGAGAAATAAGAGTAATTAGAATTGAAATATAAACATTAGGGTTGAAAAAGAGTTGAATTTATTAAAAAGAAAAATTTAGAAAATCACTAGCAATTTCCTCTTAATTTAGGGAGAATCGGTTTAGATCCTAAGCCATATCCTGTAAGAGCCGGGTTAGTAGAAATTATACCATTTAAAACTTCAAGAGGAGTGACTAAATTTTAGTCACTTAAAACCGCCAAAGTGACGCACAATCAGCCACAAATTTGGGCCACTGAACCAATTTCAAGCCACACAACACAACTACCATTCTCTATTCTACTTATGACTCACAAATCCACAATTTCCATTCCTCTCCTTCAAGTTTCGGCCCCTACAAGAATTGATCATATTCTCTTTATTTTCTCATGCATCTCCTTCAAAACATCCTCTTTTTCTTCATTCAACATAAAGTCCTTCCACCCAAGACTCTTGTTTAGCTAGTTCAACCATCAAATGAAGGTAGGATTCATTCTCTTTTCTTGATTTCTTGTAAATTTGTGACTGTTGGAAATTCATCTATACTCATGTATTTGCTGTTATATTGAGGTTTTGTATATGTTTATGGCTAGATTATTAGGTACATATTGAGTTTTGATTGATTAATTAGTGAAAGAACCAAAGAGGAAGTAACTAGAGTGAATTTAACTAGAAAACCCTATGGTGTCCTTACTTTTATAGCATACGGATTCATCTACAGACATCAAAATGAGATGAAACCAATTTTAGATAAAATTAGACATTTAGAGCTTTCTAACCATATAAATTATAAGCCTATTGGATTAGTATTGAGTGAGATATGATTTTTTGAACTTTACCCTAGGTTTCTGCCTCTGGACCTGACTAAAGTGGCTTGTGTAGGGCATAACTCGCCCTATACAACTTCAAATTGAGTGCAACCAATTTTGTTAGAAATATCAGAGTCAAATTCGGTCCCAATTGCTGCCAGTAATTTATTGAAGTTGCCCTATGTCTTGACCAAGCTAGAATTGGGCAACTCAAGTTAACCAAATTCAAGAGCTCATAACTTGAGCTCCACCTACTCAAATAAAATGAAACTCTTGGAAATGAAATATAGTTTAGTCAAATTTAAAATGATATAGGTTTCGTATCATTCAATCAGTTTCCTATATTTAGTGAATTTTTATTTTTTAGTACCTAAATCTGCCTAGCAATAGGACAAACCTAGGTTAAACCTTAAACACTTGAGTGATACTTATCAAAACTTAATAGGACTAAAGAGGTTAAAACTAGACACATAACAGTTCAACATATCAAAAATTCAGAATTTAACATATAGAAATTATGGCATAAATTATAAAACTAGGTAGAATTGAATGAAGGTAGCAGAATTTCCAAATTAAAGGTGTTGTGTAACTTAGTACATGTATGAAATTCAATTGAATTTTGAATGCTGCAAAATCCATGTTATTACTAAAATGTCGATACATTATATTGGTTCTGCTATTGTGATTGGCTTTCTATTTTAAGTTGGCATTAATGGATAGACGGACCTAGTCCATTATGCTGCCGAAATCCCAGCAAAGCTTATGCACATAATATGTTATACATGCAAGGATACATGTCATTCAACTTGATTTGATCATGATATAAAGGCTATGTGAATTCTATTTGCTTGAAAGAATGCATGCAAGTATGCTTGGGAGGTGGCATAGACACATGACATGAAACATAGACATGAATGTGCAAAGTATCTGCATGCATGATAAGATACGGAAAGGAAGAATGAAAATTATAAGCACTTGCAAAGGGATGTACCGACCTACCATGTGAGTCATGGTATAGACCTAGTTAGCATGAGCACGTGAGGCATGGCAAGACCTAGCTAGCGTGGGCCAGACCGGTATTATCTAAGGCTTGGGCCAGCCCCTATTTAAGCGGAATAGACCGATGTGAACATCGGGGAAAGTAAATCCATTATTCATGTATAGGTACGAGCTCGAACCTAAAAAGCAGGTTATTATCTAGAGGTGACAAAGGCCATTTACCTCTGAGGGACCAAGTATAGAAAAGCAAGATACAAGTAAAGAAAAGATAAGTAAATGATGCACTTGAGGATGGCGATACATAACGCTCAAGTGCTGGCCCATGTAGGCGCCCTAAAGATGGTGATACGTAATGCCTAGGTGTGCTAATATAAGAAAGCTAAAGAAAAACAAATGCACTTACATCAAGAAGTCATTTGCATTCATTTATGCATCTTATTCAATTGTTCTTCACATTGTTATGTTAATGTTTAGATTCTTTCTCAATTTAACAAGTGTATAAATAAAATGAACTCTGCTTCGAATAATACATTCTCAAACTATAAAACTGGACCTTTTATGTGGCATTTTCACTTTTTCATAATAAAAGCTGGAGATAATAATGATGACACAATCTGTGACAATTTAGAGAATCCTACTGAGAATTTTAAATTCACGCTCCTATGTTTATTTCCATATTTTCTCCAGATAGCTCAAGAAATATTGAAGATGACCAAAGGTTGCTGTCAGACAAGGTCCATTTAGGTAATAACAACAACTCTTGAGTATGGTGCTATGGCTTAAGCATGGTATTGTTCTAAGGAAGGTGTTATAGCATGCCTCTTTTTCTTAGCATGAACAACAGCAAGTATAAAGTCTAAAATCAACCTTACCAAGTTGATTTTTTCTCCTGGTTATGAGGCAAAATATGACCATTTGATCCACCTTAGTCATGAAATCTATATTACTAATCCGAAGTAGCATAGTATGTTGGACTACAAAGTATACAGCCCTAACAAAAGTAAGCAAGTGAGAAATAAAAATGTCTTTTACTTTCACGCCTCTTTCCTGTAAGGACTATAGCAACTTCCTCTTTTGAAGCTCCTTGTTCTTCCAATTATCTCTCTCTAACTCTGCATAGAATGCTATCCTTTGAAGTTTTGGTGATTTGAGCAATATCTGATGGTAAAACTTGTAGCTCAAAGCTTCCAACAATGCTTTGAAGAGATATGTTGTCTTCATTAGTAGGGGTGAGCCTACTATAGAATGCAGGTAGCAACCCTGTGTAGATGTCCTTTGATATCCTCAGGAAATCATTCTAGCCTTGGAACTCAAAGACATTAAAAACCTTAGCGAGATAGAAACTCCTTCTCCTGGCTATAAGTCTTCTAAAGAAATTTTTCTAAAAGTTGGTTTGCATTTTATCATCTTCAAAGATGTATGGAATTCTTTGATCACCTTTTCTAGAGATAATGTGTAACACCCTCTCTTACATAAGCCATACTCGAGTCATAGAGTTATATTAAGAGGTTGTCACTATACTAAGAAAATCTTTAAAATATGAAAAATATAATATATGACCCTTCAACTGCTCACTTTATTACTAACTAATAATCTCTGATACATAGAGAGTAAAATAATTACACTTTAAAAGAAATTGTGACTGACATAGTATACAACGTTTACACCCGACTAGTCGTTAGCTGGCTTCAAGAGTCTCTTGGTTTGGCTTACACCTGATTCTTGCTTAATGAAAGGCCCTGTACTCTGCCTCACACTTGATTTCCAACTTGGGTGCTGGAATGTTTACGGAAAAGAAAAACATACAAGCAGGTAGTGAGAATCTAAGGTTCTCAGTAGGTAAACTCAAACCAACCTTACAGTGTCATCATAAATATTTCAGCCATTTCGGTTTATTATAAAAATATGAGCACGTATAAACAAGTAGTGGTTCAATTTTAAGTCGAAAACACCTTACTCGAAGCGGGGTAGATTTTAACAGCCACTTGCCATTTCATATGACAGACATAGAAACATGAACAGAGTAATATACTTCAATAAGAATCATAATAATATCAGGACATAATGAGATAATTAGAAATGTACATGTAGATGCTTGTACTTGATTGTATGCAAGTGCACTTAACTTAATTTATCTCTTTCTTTAACTTGCAACTTGATCTTGCTCTTTTCTGTACTTGATCCCTCGGAGGTGAATGGCCTCTCTCAACCTTGGGTAATAGCCTGCTTTTCAGGTCCGAGCTCGTACTTATACATGAGTGATGGGTTTACTTTCCCCGACCCTCACACTAGTCTATTCCCCTTAAATCTAGTCGAGGGCTGGCCCAAGTCTTAGACAGTACCGCTCTGGCCCACGCTAGCTGGGTCTATGCCATGCCTCATGTGGTAGCTTGGTACGTCTTTCTTGCAAGTTCTTATTATCTTTTCCTTTTCATATCTTATCATGCATTCGGACGCTTGGTGCATTCATGAATATGTCTCATACCTTATTTATCATATCATATTCTAAATATACTTGCATGCATGATGTACATGAATATGACATGTAAATGTAAATATATTCAAAGCATAATCACCCATAGTATAAATTCTCATAAATTCCTGCCGAAAATTTGGCAACATAATGGATCGAGTCCGCTTTTTCATGAATAGTGCCAGAAAACCAGTACAATCTTTCAAACTTGCAATTCAATATGGATCAACCATTATATAGATATTCATAGCATCATTCATCAAGTTCAATTCAAGCATCTATGGGGTTTTCAGTTTACTCTCTCCTATTTTGCCTGATTTTGTTATAATCTACTCTTTGCTCAATTCAACTCATCGAAGTCTAAATTTTGGATATGTCATAGCCTTATGTGTCTAGTTTCCAACCCTTTTAGTCCCATCTCATTTTGATTTGTATAACTCAAGTTATTAGTAATTTACTTGATCGCCTTTCGTTTAGCCAGAATCGTACCCTTTTAAGTGAAAATTCACTAAAAATAGAAATCTAAGTGAAATCCTACAAAATTTATATCAAATTAAAGATAACAGAACAAGATTTCAAATGAAATAATTTTCATCCCATTTGCGTGAGTATATTTTGAGTTATGAGTCTCGAAACTTGACCCTACTAGACTACCCTGCTTCAGCCCGGTTTGAACTTAAGTCAATTTCATTGGTGTGCTGGGAACAAATGGCAACGAATCGGGTTCTGAAATTTTTATGGAGTGTTCCCTTACATGTTATCTTTCAAAAACATTGGGTTCACTCAATTTGGAGTTGTGTAGGGTGAGTTATACCCTTCTCAACTCATACTGCCCGGATAAGAATCCAGATTTCTAGGTTAAATTTCAAAAATTTATAACTAATTCTATACTAATCCAATAGCCTTATATGATATATGTATGGAAAGCCCTAGATGTCTACTTTCATATAAAAATCGTTTCATCCAATTTAAATGGCGATAGGCAGAGCAGTACACTCCGCCGTACGGACCGCCGAGGAAAATCCCTAATAGCTTCTAGATTTGTCTCCCTCCTTCAAGCTATTTGCTCTCAATCCCAATTTTAATCACAACATACATGCAAAATTAATCATAAAATATCATCATCACTCTATATAACGTCAATATCTCAGGTTATACATAATCACTATGCAGCCCCAAACCAGAGAAAATGAGAAGAGAAGTAGGATTTCCTACCTTGTCTAGTTGAGTTTGAATGGATTTTGTGTCTTTGATGAAAGCAACTTGTGATGAGACTTGAAAATGGATGAGAATGGAGTGGAAATGAGAGTGAAGAGAAGAAGATGACCTTCAGCAGCTAGAGAGGGAGGACGAAAATGATAAGGGAAGGAAGGAAAAGGTAGAGATATTTGGAAGCTAGATGCATGTGATTGGTGGATTTCATTCCCTTCTCCAATTTAGCTTGGCTTCCCATCATCAAGGGCTGATCAAGGCGCCACTTGAGGGGGTTGCTTGGCTAAATCCTAGCCATTGATTCTAGAGTTTTCATAGTATAATTTCTATTGGTTCGGTTCTGACAATTCAAAGTACCGAAATCTTACTGATTTCCCTTAAATCGGTAAATTGGCTTTGGAAAAATCCTATGAAGTTTTCTATGCTTTCCATCTAATTCTCTCATATCTAATTCCTCTAAATGACACTTAATTGGCTCTAATTAAAAATTTAATCGAATGCTAATTAATCTTAAGTAGTTGATAAAACCGAACAACTAGGCGAAAACGATAAAAATCTGATGAAGGTAAGGCCAAGTTTTTCCACTATAAGGCCAAGTTTTTCCACTATCTTGAGCAACACTTGGCGCCACTCATACGTGGTAGGGTGGCTGAATTTCAGCCACTTAAGTGAGGGATTCCAGTAGAAAATTCTACTGGTTTGGTTCTGGTGGTTTAAAATACCGAATCTTCGCCGGTTTTCTCCAAATCGGTCAAACATTACTTAATAGTTTTGTAAGATGTCTACATGTTCATTTTAATTTATCTTAAGCCTAATCTCTTTAACTAATATCTAATTAACTCTTGATTAATATTTAATTAACCTCTAATTGCCCTTACATAACTATTGAAACCGAATAAGTGAATTAACGGAGTAAATTAGACATTTTCGTAAATCCGGAGCCTTTCTGTTTCCTATTTTCTGTAACTAATGGCATTTTCATAATTTTGAGCAAGTCCAAGGGCACCCCACGTCATTTCACACCAGACTGCCTCCATGGCCCGATCGACAGAGATTTAAATTTCTACGGTTTCACCACGTGATTTTGCTCTGCTTAAAATCCTATTATGCTAATCTTATAGATGTAGGGACATAAAGGTCATTTCATGAAAAATTCTAGGGTTATTGTGGAAATATCCACTTGGGGTTAAAGTACAATTTCCAAAACTTTTGGGCAAGAGTGAAATTAACAAAAGTTGATAGGGGCACTTTTATCATTTCTTAATTTTTAACATATGACAGTGCCATATTTTCGATGGCAGTGTTACACTACCTTATAATTCCAAGTGTGAGGATTGTCATGGCATAGTGCTGCCTGAGAAATTCTCACACTGCCTAAGGGAATTAATTCGAAGTTTCCATTACGTTCAGTTTACTAAAGTAGGGATGTTGCATAATGTAGTGCAATGGTTAAAGCTTGAAGGAATAAAAGGAAATATGTATACGTTAGAGATAAAAATAGAGAATGAAGAGTTTGAAAGTTTAAGGCTTAATAGTGCAGATGAATTATTGTGAACAATGTCTGGGCCTTCTATAGCTTTGGAAGAGAAAAGGTTTCAAAGTATGCAAAATGTTTTGGTAGTTAAAGAAAATGACCTAGAGTTAAAGAAATGTAGGAAGGGTTTCAAGACTAAAACGATGATGTTTAAGAATGTCTGAGGCTTTTGGTTGCTTCATTTAGTGGTTGCAACATGGTATAGTAGGAAGTTACAAAAGCATCCCATATTCTAAAATGGTCATAACTTTTCTCATTTAAGTTTCTGATAAGACGTTTGAGTCATCTTTCTATTGGGAAGCTTCTTTCTGAACTCATGATTTGAAACAATTTCTAAAATAATCATTTTGAACCCATCTTTCTGAATCCTTCTAAACCAAGGTTAAACCCATATTTCTTAACTGATCTTTCTTATTCATCTTAAGCATAGTTCTAAATTGATCTTTCTGAATCACTCCTGAATACATCTTTTTGAAACATTTTGAGTAGATCTTTCTGAACAAGTTCTAAATATCATTCTTTGAGAATCCTTCTTGCAAAAGGAAATTCACTTGGATGGAGCAATCTCAGCTTCAAGCTTTTGCTAAACGGGAGTACAATCCATGTGATATGAATGCATGCTCAGAAATTGATCATATTTAAAAGGTTCTTTATATAACAAAAATGATCTTTAGCCAAAGGTTTTGTAAAAATATTAGCAATTTGATCTTCTGTATTTATAAAACTTAGCTCAATATCTCCTTTATGAACATGATCTCTTATAAAATGATGTTAATATGCTTAGATCTAGAATGCTGAATGGGCTTTTTAGCAAGGTTAATTGCACTTGTATTATTATGCAAGATAGGGATCTTAGTGTACCTCAAGTTAGAATCTTTCAACTGATGCTTAATCCATAGAATCTAAGCACAACAATTTGCTATAAATACATATTCAACTTCAGTAGTTGAAAGAGCAATAGTGTTCTACTTCTTACTTGACCAAGTTACCAAGGCTTTTCTAAGAAAACAGCAAAAACCACTTGTGCTTTTTCTTTCAACTCTATCTCCAGCAAAATCACCAATAACTTGTAGCATCAAAAGCAATACTTTTCTCATATTAGAGACCAAGATTAGTAGTACCTACTATGTAACACCCTAATAATATCATACTATGCTCAAGTCATTTTATGGCATTACTAGTTGTTACTTTTAACTAGCGGAAGTTCTTATAATTGAAATTAGCTTAATATACGAAAATAGCTTGTAATTTTATTTTTTTTTTGTAAAACCTTTATGCTTAAAAACTGAACCTTTAAATGCTTACTTACTCACATACATATGGATGTTATTCCTCATATCATAGAGTTACTAGAAAGATGTATGACAAAATTGAAATAACATAACATAATACCTTAAACCAATAATGTAATCATAAGTAATCAAGAGTCATCTTTACACTTAATAATTATCACATATGTAATAGATCTAAATTAAGTAGCATGACTTCTCATATGAACATGAACACCCACATCCATGAAAAAAACTCAAGACAACTACATGAACACCCATGAACAAAGTTCAAGAACAAACTTTTTTTTCTAAAAAGGAAACTTTCTCAAGTTCTCACTTGAAGATCTTAGCCATGATAAGAGCTAAGCTTCAAGCTTCTTGAGTAACAAAAAGAAAAGAGTAGAGATCACTACCTAAGGTGAAAGTGGCATCCTTGGAGGAGAAGAAGAAGATGAAGAGGACTCCTTCTTTGGTGATGGTGGTGGCGATTTTAGCTTGGAGAGGATAAGAGCTCTTTTCTTCTTGAGGAAATAGAGGTTGTAGTGTTTAGATCTTATTTTCAAAGACCAAAAAGTGTGATCATTGAAAGGTTTATGAGAAGGAATGGTTATGGTGCTGGTGGAGAATGGAAGAAGAAGATGGAGAAAAAGAAGAAGAAGAAGAAAGTGAGAGCTTCTTGGAAGAGAAAAGGTTATAGAGATATTGTGAGTTTGAAAAAAATAAAATGAAGTGAGTGTGTGTGTTGGATGTGTGTGGCCGTAGCTTTTCACTCTAAGCAGGGAAGGAGATATTTTTCTTTTATTGTAATTAATGGGACAAAATGGTTAATTAAGGGGTTTACTTTAGACAAACCCTAGTACTTGTCTTACATAAAGTATCCTTGTCTTTTACTTTTCTACTTTAGTGATATCATCAATGCTTTATTGTCTAGTTGACCAAATTTGAATTTTAATAATGTGATTAAGTACTCTTACAACTTAACTATCTTGATTAAGCAAGAATTAGTGATTAACTTACAAGAACATGATTTAAGAAAACTAAACTTATAATTAAGCTCAATTATCCTTAACTAAACTCGATCAAGTTAATTATTAGTGATTAATGCTTAATTAAGCTATTAAGAGTTTGACTCACTTAATTAAAGATTCTGTAGTCTTAATTAAGCATTCTCTTAACTTTCTTTTCCAATTGCCACGTAAATCCTTTAATTAAGCCTTAATCTTTTAATTTCTCATTAAATGCCTAATTACTCAATGTTACTGAGGTAATTTAGCCCGAAGGAAAATTGAGGATGTTACATACTAAATATCTCAGATTTCTCTTGATAGCATTTAAGTATGATTACTTTGGATTATATTGACATCTAGCACAAATCTCCACTCTTAATTGCAAGTCAGGTCTGCTAGTTGTAAGATAAAGTAATGATCTAATTATTGTAACACCCTTCCAAGTAAATGCCATTCTTAAGTCATACTATTACACTCAAGAGTTGTTACTAATAAATAAACGAACCTTTGTTGAATAGCAACTTTCAGCCATCTTCACATCTCAATCAATTTTGTCTAGGATAACCTTTTCAATTTCTCTTGAGCTATATGGAGATAACACAGAATATACATAGGGGTGAGAATTATAAATTCTCAATAGGTTATTCTAGATGATTACATACAGTATCATCATCATTATCTCCAATTGCTTCGATTTATTTAAGAAAAAGTGATCACATCATATCAGCTATAAATTCCTTTTTATAAAGTTCAAAAATATTCTTCCAAAACAGGTTAATTTTATTCACACACTTGACAATTAAGAGAGCAGTATCATGATAAAAATAGAAAGAATATAATTTATGCATATGCAAATGCACATCATATAATCATGCAAATGCACTTGATTTTATTGGCTTTCTTTAGCTTTCTTTAATATTTACTACCTAGCTTGATCAAGGAGTGAGCTCAATTTGTGATTGTCATTACACATACTAACCTACAAGGGGATCCACATGCCTATCGATTACAGGAGTCTCATATTTTTAACTGTCTTTATAATGAGGGACTTAATAAATACTCCCAAGTGAAGGAACCCACATCTTATCTATTTAATTGCCTTTGCAGGGAATGACCTAGTAACTAGTTCCAAACGAACAAATCTCATATCGTCCATTCATATTCTTTCATTGTTCATATGCTCACATATTCATGTATGAACATGCTTGAGAAACTTACGATTATGCTACATAATTCATATATTTCTGCCAAAAATTTGGCAGCATGACAGCTGAAACATGAGGTTTTTCAATATGTAAACAATATACTTATAACTAGCCTGTCATAGTAATTAGAATTACCATATCAATCATTATGGAAAGAAACTTCATAAATAAGTCAGTCATTGGCTCCTCTTGATTTATGGAGCTTCTAAATCTTGAAGTTATCAAGTTGTCATATTTTCTTCAAATCTATCTTAAAATTCTAAATTACACTAAAATTCCATTTTAATTCATTTTAATCTAGAAATTTAGTAGATTGTAGCCCTATTAGTCTACTTTTAAACTTCTTTAGTTTCACTAAGTTTTGAGGTGTACAACTTAAGTTATTAAGGTGTTACTCAAGGCTGCCCTATTTCAGGACAAACTCGCACACCTAAACTTAGAAAATCACTAAAAATCCATCTTTCATCATTTTTATCCAAAATTTACCCAAATGTAGATATTTTGATCTTCTTTTAATCCCAATAAGCTTTACTCCAAATGGGTAAGTAGAGCTCAATTTATGTACTCCTCAAGTGGGCTGCCCTATTTCCATTTGAATAGAGGATAGGTTAATTTCAAGGAATTACTAGGGAAAATCTATTCATAACCTAATTCTGAAATTTTATACATGATCCACTATGTATTAGATTTCTAAAACAATTTGTTTTACTTAATTTGAAGTTATATAGGGCAAGTTATGCCCTCACATCACCCTCTGGTCAAGACAGTGAGTGAAATCTAGTAACCAGCTTCTAAAAATCATAACTTTTTCATTTTAAGTCCAATGAATGTACAATTTATATGGTTGGATTTCTCTTTAAGTCTAGTTTCATTTGAAATTAGTTTTATTTGAATTTGAGCCTTACAAATTGAGAAATATCATTTGTTGTATGGATAATTGCTAGGGTTCATCCCAATAGCTTTCTCTGTCTTGGGTTTTACTTGATCTTTTGATATATTCTTCAACTTGAATCAAGTTTCCTATCTCAAATCACTAGAAAATGATCATATTAACATCATATAAGATTAAATATGGATGACACAAAGAAACCCTAGTAACCCAAAAAATCAAGTTGGTAGCTCTTTAACTCGGATCTTTTTGGTGTCTTTACCTCTCCTAAGCTTCAAGATGGTCACAAAGCCCTTCTTTATCCCTTGTTTGGTCAAAATTATATGGCTTAAAGAAAGGAGTTTTTGGTCACTATAGAGGTCTCTTGAAGGTAGACAAGTGAAAAAGTAGGAAATTGGGCAAGAACAAGTGAAAACACACAAGATTTTGGATGAGTTTTGAAATAGAGATGAAAATGCAAGTGAAGAAGGAGAGGATGGGCTGCACAAATTTTTGAGGGTAAATAGGGAAGAATGAGCTTACTTCCTTCATAAGTTGGTATGACAAATGAAGGAATATGATTGGTAGACACAAAATGGAATTAAATTTTGTTAAACTTCCTATTTTGTGTGGCCATCCTTTGGGCACCAAGGGGTGTTTGGGTGGCTAGTTTCTAGCTATATATCCTAAGGTTTTTAACTCATATTTCCTAAGGTTTTTAACTTATATTTATGTCATCCTATAGTATAGGTTCTTACTAAATTGGTTCTTGTATTACAAGGCACCGTTAGTAAGGCAATTTTCTTCGGTTTAGCAAAACATGTCGCTTTTCCTACAAAGAAGATTTGAAATTCTATTATCCTATAATTAACATTTCCTTATTGCCTATTTGTACATCTATAATGTATCTACAAATTTAATTATTCAGCAATGCAAGTTATATGCACTGTTATTCTGGATGTTGCACTCATACCTCTATAAAGTTTATCAAAAACTTTTTTGCCTTCTTCATCAACTTCCAAAATTGAGAAGAATGCATTAGAGTACTAATGCTTTTGGCTTTATCCATATCAAACCCTTTAAGCAGTTCCTTAGTGTATTTTTCTTGATGAATAAGGATCCTATCTTTCTACTACTTTATTTGCAAACTCAAAAAGTATTTCAGTTTTCCCATCATGCTTATCTCAAATTCTCCCTGCATAGGCTTAGAAAAACTCTTGCACAGATTTTGATTTGTAGCACAAAAAATTATATCATCTACATAAATTTGAACCATAAGAAAGTCACTTTTTTTATGCATGATAAACAAAATTCTATCAACTTTTCCTCTTTTAAAACCATTTTTAAGCAAAAAAGAGCTAAATCTTTCATACCAAGCTCTTGGAGCTTGTTTAAGACCATACAAGGCTTTTGACAGCTTAAAAACATGATTAGGAAAGGTTTTATTTTCAAAGCCAGGAGGTTGTTTAACATATACTTCTTTATAAATGAAACCATTTAAGAAAGTAGATTTGACATCCATTTGAAATAGAAGAAAACCTTTATATGCTACAAAGGCAAGCAACATTCTGATGCCTTCTAATCTTGCAACAAGTGCAAATGTCTCATCATAATCAATGTCTTCTTGTTAATTGTATCCTTCAACCACTAGCCTTGCTTTGTTTCTAGTTATCTTCCCACTTTCATCGAACTTGTTTTTGAATGCCCATTTAGTGCTAATGAAAGAGCGTCCTTTATGCAAAGGAACCAAAGTCCAAACTCTTCTCTTTTCAAACTAGTTCAGTTCCTTTTTCATGGATTTAATCCAGCTTTGATCTTGTAAAGCTTCATAAATACATCCTAGTTGAATTTCTGAGATCAAGGCTAAGTTAGATTCAATTCTGAGAAAGGATCAAGTTTTATCTCCTTGAGAAGGTTCACCAATAATTTGATTTTGAGATATAGCTCTCAAATATCTTGCACCATTATATCTTCTCTTGATGGGTGACTCTTCTAAATCTTCAGATATGTCATCAGAAACATGTTGATGTAATGGAAAGTCAAAATCTTCATTGTCATTTCTTGTGGCTGTCTGAAGGGATTATTGATTGTGAGCATCATCATTCAGAGACAAATTCTCCATTTCTTCTTCTCGGTCTTGATCTTCTGATCAACATCTTTTTTCTTCTCTTCGAAGGTTATGTGTATAGTCTCTTCCATAGTTTGAGATTTTTAATTATAAACGCTGCAAGTTTTAGACATAGAAGAATATACCAGGATAAGATTCCGAGCCAAACTTTGATAGCTTGTCCTTGGTGTTAAGAATAAAGCATTCGGATCCAAAAATATGAAAGTAAGAAATGTTAGGTTTCCTTCCTTTTCACAAGTCATAGGGAATTTTCTTGATAATCGGCTTTGTGAAAACATAGTTTTGAATATAGCAAGCAATGTTAACTAGTTCTGCCTAATAACCTTTTGACAAATCACTTTCTAAAAGCATGGTTTTGGCCATTTCTTGTAAAGACTTGTTCTTCCTTTCAACAACCTATTTTGTTAAGGTGTTTTAGAAGAAGAGAAATTATGATAAATGTCATTTTCATTGCAAAAATTTTCAAAAGCATAATTTTCAAACTCTTCACCATCATCTGATCGGATGGATGAAATGCATAAACCTTTTTCATTTTGACCTCTTTCTGAAAAAGTTTTGAAGGCCTCACAAGCTTCATCCTCATGGACTAGGAGTATAACCAATGTGAATCTAGAAAAGTCATACACAATGACTAGATCATATTTCTTACTACCTGGACTGGCCATTCTAGTTGGTCCAAAAAGATCAAGATATAAAAGCTTAAGTAGTCTAGTAGCTAAGATTACATTTTTATTGTTGATTAGTATCATTTTGATACATTGATTAACCCTAATATTTAGTTTATTGGACCACTTTTGTGCTTAATTGATCAATATTACACATATTCTATGAGTTTGGGCTCTAATTGGGCTTAATTGTATTTTTCAGCATTATTATAAATTTATACTATTTTTGTATTTTGAGCATATCTTGAGTTATTGACCTCTAAAAATTACAAATTTTATATTGTAGGAAAGCTGAGAGAAAAATCTACAACTTTGATGTTGGGTGTTCATTTAAAGCTAAGAAGCAAAGGATTAATTTGGGCTAAAGGGAAATATTGGACATTCACATTTGATGTTTGATAAGAATAGAGAAAACAGAGACGTGAGGACTACTCTCCAACATTTTTTTCATTTTTCTCTCTTCTTTTCTCCTCTCCTCTTCTCTTCTTTCCTTTTCTTTTCCTTTCATTTTATAAGATACTCATTTTGGGTTCTATTTTGTAACATTCATTGCTATGGAGGAGTAGGACTTCAAGCTAGTTTAAGGAGACTCCAAGGGCATTATGGTTGTAATCTTGAAACCCTATACTTGAATCTCAATTTCTTAATTCTTTGCCCTCTTTTATTTGTAAAATTGCATTGAATGGTATTGATATGTGGGTTTATAAATGAGGAATTTGTTAGTTGATTGCTAATTGGTCAATTGATATGAATTTGATTAATTAAATAATTAGGAATTGGGTTTGGGTTCAAACCTAGGCTAATACAATTTAGGCTAGAAATCAACATAAGTTAATTAGAGTTGAGTTCTCAATTATCTAATAAATTGTATGTTGGGTGATATGCCTAGAGGTCTCTAGGTAGGATTGTGGGGTTATTAGTAGAGGTCTTCCTAATAGCTCAAATTAGTCACACTCCATGTGTTTGATATATTATGTGTTAGTGATTGATTCACTTTATGCCTAAGAAAATCTTTGAATTAGTATTTATTTTTATTTCACCTAATTTTCTGTTATAGCTTATTTACTGCGTGTTTACACAAAATCCCTTGTTACTTAACTAGATAGTAATAACATCCTTATGAGACAACCTTGGTTGCACTATACTTCAAATTTAGTGTAATAAAGTATTTTAAAATTATAATTTGGGGCGGGTTGCGACACTCGTTACCAAATTTTGGTACCATTGTTGGGGATGTTGATGCTATTTAGTTTGTAAATATATGTGTTTACTTGCTTTTGTTTGAGTTTTGCATGTTTTGGTCATTTTCTGTATTTTTAGGCTAATTTTGGGTGTTTTCTTGTTCTGTTTGTGGTCAGATTACCTTGAAACTTTCCAATCCAAAGATTTTCAACATTCTAAGTAAGACTCATTGCTATGCACTGAGCCCTACCCTATTTTGGCCAAATTCTACCATTTGGACCACTTTTTCGAATTTTTAATAATTTTTATTGCATCTTCAGGTTTCAATTCGGTGCATTTTTATTTGTGTGGTGCTCAAAAAAAAAATAAAATCATTTCATACTATTTTTACATTTTATTAGTCATTTTTGCTTATTTTTAATTTTTAATATTCATTTTAGTGTAATATCATTTTGTACATAGTTTCTTTTGTTTGTTTCGTAGTTTCATTTTGCATTTTTTTCATTACTTCCTCTTTGTTTATCATGTTTACTAACATAGCTCCTAACTCCCAGATATATTACACTTGGAATGTTGCAGGAACTAGAGTAGTTGATGAGGATTCTTACTAAAGAATGGAACACTAGCTAGATGAGACAAAGTACTTAATACAACAATATGCCATGAGGAATCACAACCAGTACGACCCAAGTTCCAGTATGCACCAGTTTGACTGTTATGATAGAGTTGACTAGGGATATGGGGGTGTTCTATCACAGCAAACCCCATATTTTCAGCAGCAATTCCAACTTTCACTCCTTTTCATTCAACGGCACCTGCATATACTCTAAGAGTTGTATGAGCAACCACAGCTTGAGTTACCACTTGCATATCATCAGGCTGATCCACTAGCCATCTCACTTGAGCTCTCTCTAGAAGATTTTGTGAACTAGTTGATGGAGAGCAATCTCCAATGGCAATAGAGGATTGATGCAAACATTCAGGGCTTGCAAACTCAATTGAGCTAGTTAACTTCTACATTGAGCAAATTGCAAGCTCATGAGTTCACCCGGCTCTTTTTCCATATCATTCTGACTCGTAAGAGGAATATGCCAGATGTACAATCACATGAGCTAGCTAAGGGGATTGGCGAGAGTCAAGATGTAGCTAGGCCATTAGATGAGACACCACAAGAGACATTGGTTGAGGAGATATCTCATGATCTTGTAGGTGCTGAGGAAATGAACATGTCTACATGCATGGATATTTCCACTTCTTCAAAAAACCCCATGAGTGACCTCTCCACAGAATTTCCTAAGCTAACTGTTATTGACACTTTTGCTAGATTCACATGTGCTGACTGTGAGGGTGAGTATATCTGCCCTATATGTGCAGAAATTGAGGCATGTTTTAGGAGAGATCCTCCAATGCCAGAAGATGGCCAGATTGTAGTTGATATTCAAAGAGTTGAGCTGTCAGAGGAACAAGTTAAAGAAACCATCTGACCTCTCCCCTCCATTGTCCTTCTACCTGTAACTGAGACATACTCAAGTGGTTTAGAGTATGCACCTACACCTTTCCTAGGGCAGTTTGAATATGCCCACTTGGAGAATGATGCACAACTCCAAATCATTTGTGACATGATAGCTGGCAAACTTCATCCGGATGCACGAAGGTGCTTGGATTATGCCTACATGAAAAACAAATCTTGCTCCCAAGTTGCCTGTTTCATCATTGTAAAGGTACTACCTAGGTGGATATCGAGGCCATCAACACTGAACTATCAAGGTACCAATAGCAAGGATGGCAATGAATTCAAGATCACCTCATGGGATCCTGAAGGAGACAAAAGATGCAAACCTTGGTGGGAATTCCTGGACCAATTAAAGCATAAACCACCATGAGGGATTTCTCACCACTTTTTACCTTTTCAATTTCCTATCTTGCATTTTACTTTTAGAATAAAATATGTTGAGTGTTAGTTTTCATATGCTAGTTATGTTGTTTAGTTGGATGTTTCCCCATGGTGATTCTTTAGGTGTTAGCTTTAGCCATTAGACATACATGGCTTGAGACTTCAACATGCTTTACTTTTCATCTCATTCTTTATGTTTTGTATGCCTGGTAGCTTGATCTTCAATTGCTTGGATTAAGTATGTTGGATGTGACCCATGTAAGCTTTTGAGCCATATTTAGATGGCTATATTATATATCATTCTTTTCTTTCTTGTGTGTTTTGTTCCCTTATAGGATTTGTCACTCTATAACTTGCTTTGATTCTTTTTGAGGCTACACCTTCATTTGCAAACATGAACATGATTGAGGTATTTATTTCATGATTAGCTACTTAGCCAAGTAGCCATTCTTCCATTTTTCCCCTTGCATAGCCCCTTTGAGCCTTTTTACCTATTCTTTATTTTTAACATATTACAAGCCTAAAGCGAAAAACTAGGATTCTACCTAGCCTTGGGGATTAGGAGACCATTGGTTACCATTAGCAACGTGCATTCACATTAGTGTGGGGTTTGCATGAGGACATGCAAGACTTTAAGTGTGGGAGGTGTAAAGTGGTGAAAAAAGAAAAAGGAAAGAAATGAAAAGATTTAAAAAAAAAAAGAAAAAGAAAAAGCAAAGAAAATGGTAAAAAAAAAAGCAAATAGAAAAAAGAAAAAATAAATAAATTGGGGCAATTTTGATGAAAACAGAAATTAAAGAAGCGGATAAAAAAGAGTTGTTTGTTGCATTGCTTGGATTTAAGGAGGGCCATCACATTTGTGACCTCATATCTTTGTCAATGTTCTTCTATTCTCTTTGGTTTATACCTTGCATATCCTTTCTATTTCCTTACCCTTACCTTAGCCTTATTACAACCTTGAATAAAGTCCTCTTGATTTGTGTGTGCATGTGTTTAAGTGATGGAGAATTAGATGATAAGCAAGCTTATGATAGTGCTTTTCCTTTTGAGGTGATATGAGTGGTATAATTGAGCCTTAAACACTTGAGAGTAAGAGTGCTAAACATGTTATCTTGTGAGATCCTCCATGCTTGATCCATTCTTTTTGGAGTGATTTTTGCCTTGCTTGCACCTTTGTAGATATGTTTCTTGATTGTTGAATTTCTTGATACCTTAGGTATGCTTTTTGTCTATATGCTTGACACTCTTGAGGATCCATTGGGAATTTTTTTTTTCATGGTATTTGGTCATTTTTTGTTTCTAGGACTTATGTGTTTGTTTTAGCTTTTGATGTTTCATTTCAGCACCCTTGAGTATATTTTGGATTTTGCACGAAGACATGTGTAACATCCACCATGAGTTCCGACCTCATCTTCAAGTTTCTATGATTTCCAACTTCCGACTTCATCTTCAAGTTTCAAACACAATGGACATTATTTCGGACTTCATCTTCGAGTCTCAAATAAAATGGTATAATTTCCGATTTCCAACTTAACCTTTAAGGTCCAAACAGAATGGACGTGATTACCGATATCCGAGTTTAAGTTCCGATCTCCGAACTTATTTCAAGAGCATTTTCATTTCTATTGATATTCCTGAGATTGAGTTTGTGACCAACCTCCAAGATTGATCTTGGAACAAGATTTAGCATTACGTGTGAGAGTTTTCAAGCGTCTTAGTTCTCAACTTTCGATATGCGGGTATGCGGTTTTATGTTCGGATACTAACTTCCAAGTTTATGTAACATCCCTGACTTCTGAGTTTAAGTCTTTTACGTTTCATAGTCTTGTCTTTGATCACCGATTTTAAGGTGATTTGTTTGCTGAGATTTCCAATCTCTGACTTTATTTTTCAAAGAAAACGGACACGATTTTTGATGTAATAATCTATTTCCAAGTGACTCGAGTTCCGAGTTCAGACAGGGTGTAAACGAGTTCTCATTTTGCTTGGAGGATAATTAAGTCACATTGAGCCACAAAAAGAAGGAAGCATGGCTGGAAATCAGCCACAAGAAATTCAGCCGATCAACATTCACAATTCCAACTACCCTCTTTATGTTTAAATCAAATTTTTCTTTCTTCATTCAGCTGACTAACAGTCTCCTTTCTCTCTTTACTTCAGTCTCCTTTTTCTTTTCTCATTTTCCTCTTCTCTTCTCCTCTCAACCAACCTCCAATACTTAGCAAAACCACACACAAAGAGGTAGAGATTTAATTTTGTTCTTGTTATTCTAATTATGGGTGACTAATTTTTGGCTTTATTTTCTTGCTTCTTATTGTGATTAGTGAATGAATATGATGATTTTGGACTGGTTGTTAGCTGCTTTGTGTTCAAATTTGATTGATTAAGGAGTAGGAAAGGGTGAGAATAAGAAGATGTGAGGGGCTGGAAAACCAAATTCTCTAGGTAGTCCGTACTGCAGAGTGTACCGCAACACCTACAGTCAGTTAAATCTAATCAGACTATTTTTATCTGAAAGTATACATATATCATATAAGGCCATTGGATTAGTATTAAGAGAGATATGAATTTTGGAAGTTTGACCTAGATTGTAGAGGTTGATATTGGGCAGACTGGGTTGTATAGGGCATAACTTGCTCTATACAACTTGGAATTGGATGAAACTAACTTTGTTAGAAAGCTTACATATAGGAGAACATTCCGTAAAAATTTTTGAGTTAGGTATATTTCTATTTGCTCCCGGTGATTCAAAGAAGTTGCCTTATATCCAAACTGGGCCAAAATAGGGCAATTCAGTAAGGTCAAATCTCGGGGCTCATAACTCGAGCCCTACTAAAGCAAATGAGATGGAACTTTTTGCAAATGAAATCTTGTCTTGTTAGCTTTAATATAATACCAATTTCATATGATTTGAGCTGGTTTTCAATTTTCAATATATTTTTACTTTTAAGTGTACAATTTTGGCTTGTCTCAAGGCAGGCTAGGGTAAAATCTAAATAACTTTAGCCACACTTATCAAAATTAGGTGGGACCAAAGAGGTTAGAAAATAGACAGCTAACTCTAACATATCCAAAATTGAGGTTCAGACAAGTTAAAATGAAGTTATGGCTTGATTTATAAAAATCGGGTTGAATGCAAGTGATGAGAAAGCAACTATGTTTTAATTTTAGTAATTGTGCCATGAATTTGATGTTTGAAATATGACTAAAGTGTTATGATTTCTCTGACAATTGGGTGTTCTGAGTATTGGCACTATTCATGGGTATGTGGACACGTTCCATTATGTTGCCAAAACTTCGGTAAAATCTATGCATGAGTTATAGTCTACATTCAAATCCATGTGCATTGCAAGAAGTTCATAAAGATTATGTTATGATGAAAGTTCCATAATATTTAGGTCAGCCCCAGATTAAAGTTAAGGGGAATAGATCGGTAAGAAGGTTGGGGAAAGTAAACCCGGCATTCCTATATAGGAACGAGCTCGATCCTGAAAAGCAGACTATTACCCAGGAGTCTGAATGGCCAAGAACTTCCAGGGGACCAAGAAATGAAAAAGCTTAAGGAAAAGTTTATGAAAAAAATTTCAAGAATGAGTTTTACATGGTCATATTTGGTCACATTGAATAGTCATTATAAGTTGATCATAGTATAGCTGTATATTTTCTTACTGTTGTGTGTTCATCTATTCTGCTTTTGATTCTGTTTCTTATACTGTGTTAAGTAAAATAGAATCTTGCCTTGGACCAGATGCCTTATTAAACTTATTAAATATAGATAGTTTAATTTCTTCCTATGTTTTCATAATTAAATAAAAATCGAGGCAACTGAGAATGAATGTGACGTCAGTTACGCAAACCTTACTGAGAGTTTCTTTAAATTCTCACCTTGCTTTGTATTCCCGCATCATTCTCAGACGCTAGTGATGGATACGATCGCCACCCTTTTTATTGACATTTCCAACTTATAGCTCCACCATGATCCCTTCGTGGATTCACTATACATAGCCGGTTCCTGCAATTTTTGTCTCTACCTATTCAGCAATAGGAATTTTGCTGTTCCCCTGTTATGAAAACCACTACAAACTTGTCCAAATACGGGCGGAATATTCGATTCATATAATCCATGAATACTGCTGGTGCGTTTGTTAGCCCAAACGGCATTACAGTATACTCGTAGCATCCGTAATGAGATCGAAAAGCTATCTTAGGGATATCTTGTTCCCAGACTCGAATTTGATGATATCTGGAATGTAAGTCAATCTTGGAAAATACCATTGCACCCTACAGTTGGTCCATGAGGTCATCAATTCTTGGCAGTGGATATTTATTCTTAATCATCACCTTATTTAGTTGTTGATAGTCCACGCATAAGCGCATGCTCCCATCTTTCTTTTTGATCAATAAGACTGGAGCTCCCCATGGCGATGCACTTGGCCGTATGAATCCTTTTCCCAAAAGTTCCTCGATCTATTTCAACTCTAGAGGTGATATCCAATATGGAGCTATAGATATTGGTCCTGAGCTTGGAACCAACTCAATGGCGAACTCAATTTCTCTCTCAGGAGGGAATTCAGGAATATCTTTTGAGAAAATATCGGGATATTTCTTAACAACTGGGATCTCCTCCAGTTTTTGTTCAACTTCCGTCACATTAGCTGATAGGAGGATGTATCCTTGACTCTTCGACCCATTACAATTTATTAATAAAGAGTTCAGATAGAAGAGTGTTGAGACTCGGGATTCAGAAGACCGGACAGAGGAGAATACCACCACCTTATCAGAACAGTTGAGCATGACATGATTAGTGGAAAGCCAATCCATGCCCAAAATTATGTCAAGTCTAGACAGAGGAAGACAAATCAAATTAGTTGCAAAGGTTCTATCCTTAATTCGAAGAGGAACATTGATGTAAATTTGACTCGTTTTAATAGGGTCATTGGTAGGAGTAGAAACTAGTAGGTTATAAGGTAATTCAGAAATTGGTAATCGCAAAACAGCCACACAGTCATGAGAAATAAATAAGTGAGAGGCACCCGAATCATAAAGTATAGTTAGAATCTCACCGTCCACTTCACAGGTACCTTGGATTAGTCCCTCGGACTTTTCAGCTTCTTCTGCATTCATCGTAAAGACCCGTCCTTGACGTTGGGGTCTAGACTGCTGTGGCGGATTCCTGATTGGATTATTGGTTGGACACTCATAAATTTGTGGTCTAACTTGCCATACCCATAATAGACATTCCGGCCTGTTAAACACAATTGATCACCGTGATTCTTAGTGCATTTCACGCAAGTCAGATTCAAAAAAGGCTTCTGGGGCTGCTTGCCTTTGTTGCGCACCGGTTGAAATCTTCTCTATTGTTGAAAGTTGGGCTTGAACCTTGGGCCCTGCAGTGCTAGCCCCTTCTTGAAACCACTACCAGATGCCTTGGCTATAGCCAATTTCAAGTCGCAATCTTCCACAAGTCGGCATTTATTTACCAACGTGGGGAAATCTCTAATCTCCATTGGCCCTATTGCGGTAAGAATATCTTCTCGTAGCCCTTCTTCGCATTTGACGCACTTCCAAACTTCATCAGGATTCCTCTAATAAATGGTAGAAAATTTACACAGCTCTTCAAACCTGGCAATATACTCGGATATCGTCTGGTTTCCTTGATGGAATTTCATAAATTCTAGCTCCTTGGCATTTCGAACCGAGACAGGAAAGTACTTCTGGTAGAAAGCATCTCTAAACACTGTCCAGGTGACCACTGTCTGAGATTCCTCAAGTAGTCTTCATATGTCGTTCCACCAAAACTCTGCATCTGTTTCAAGCATGTAGGTGGCAAAGGTCATCTTCTAATGATCCGAACAGTCCAGGACAGAGAAAATCTTCTCCATGGCCTTGATCCATTCATCGACCTTATCTAGGTTGTATGTCCTCAAAAACTGGGCGGTTTGCTTTTCTGAACTCAGCAAATTTAAGATAGTCCAGGTCAGCTCCTGGGACATGTGGATTTCCTCCACAATTTGCTTCAGGTCACCTACCCAGTTGATCCATCATCTGGTGAGCTGCCGCGGCCTGTTCTCGCATTGCATGAGCCATTTCTCGCATCGTGTCCATGAGGTCAGCAGGGTTCTCTTGAGCAGGTTTTGCATATGGCCTACCTCGCCTTTCGAAAGCCATTAAGTTCTAAGCACACAAAACAAAAGTTATTGAATTGATCAGGCTCAATACTAAGTCTAATGTGCTGGTAAATAACAACTCACACGGTCAGACACTCCATACACATGCACCTTTGAATATCAACTTGTAGATGAGATTTAGTGCATGCCATTATCTAAAAATACAGAATATGCGCAAAGCATAGTCAGTCCAATCCTTAGGCCTTAGCTAGGATGAACTGCTCTGATACCAAAATATAACACCCTACTAATTTAATATTATGCTTAATTCTCTCTCTTTTTTTTTTTTGTTCAAATGGGCGAAACGACGCACTGTGTATAACAAATGTGATCGACATCGCAGAACATAACAGAGTTTACAAAGAGATATAACAGAAAGGATATAGACAGGTAGTACATCATTACCTAACTAACTAACTAACTAACTAACTAACTAACTATATATATATATATATATATATAGGTTAGATGCCGATGCCTCAGTTTATGTATAGATATAAAATAGGATACAAAAGTGGGGCCGGTGTCTATGACCCAATGCTGTACACTGCCAAAAGAGGGCCATGTTGTACAATAGAGCTCTCAGCTAGGACCTACTCGGTCAGGTAGCCATTGGCCATATCAGGCCTGGCTGGGGAGTAGTCCATGCTAGGTCCCAAGGAGAAGGATGATGAGCCAGTAGCCTCCGATCGATCGCTCTCAGAACTGAGCGGTATGTCTGGAACCATCTGTGGAGGTGACCCTGGTGGAGGACTAGCAGGTGCGGCAGGTTCTGCGGGCACTGGAGGTATAGGATAAGGGTGTGCCACATGCAACTGGAAGGCAAAATATGGAGTGGCGGGGTCAAAAGCAGGGTGGACATACTTGTCTATTCAAAGACAGAGCGGGAGCATGTGGAACACTTGCGGCTAGTTCTACAAATTTGAAGAGAAAGAAAACTCTATGCTAAGTTATCCAAATATGAATTTTGGATGCATGAAGTAAAATTTCTCAACCATGTGGTATTCCATAGAGGGATCTCCGTAGACCCCAGCAAAGTAAAAGCAGTACTAGATTGGGAGAGGTTGACTACGATCACTAAAGTTAGGAGGCTTAGCTAGATATTACGGGCAATTTGTTAAGGATTTTTCTCAAATGGCCTTGCCCTTAACAAAGCTAACCAGGAAGAATGTTCTATTTGAATGGACATCGGACTGCAAGCAGAGTTTTCAAGACTTGAAAAGACGGTTAACCACAGCACCAGTGTTAGCCTTGCTAGACCCTCATGGACCATTTGAGGTCTATTATGATGCTTCCAAGCAAGGATTAGGATGCGTGTTGATGCAAACCGGGAAAGTAGTAGCCTATGCCTCCAGACAATTAAAGCCACATGAAAGGAATTATCCTACACACAATCTCGAATTAGCAGCAATAGTATTTGCCTTGAAGATATGGTGACATCACCTTTATGGTGTGGGGTTCGAGGTCTTTTTTGATCATAAAAGTTTAAAGTACTTCTTTGATCAGAAGGAATTAAATATGAGGCAGCGGAGGTGGATGGAACTTCTTAAGGACTACGAATTTGAATTGAAATACCACCCAGGCAAGGCAAATATTGTGGCTAATGGTGAAAGCATTGACTGTAGCCTGGATGATGGTGAAAGAGATAGAGCTTATTGAGAGCTTCTGAAATCTTAATTTGGGGATTCTTATGACTCCTAAGACTATTCAGTTACATCAAGTTAAGGTAACTAGTAGTTTTAAGGAGCAAATTCGCCAGGCACAACAGCAGGATGCTAGTTTTTAGCGTACCATCAATCTTGTGCAATCAGGGAAGTTAATGGATTTTGCTCAGGATAAAGAAGGCATATGGCGATACCGTGACAGGGTGTGTGTACTCGAGGGAAATGATCTCCGAAGAAGAATCTTGGAGGAAGCAAATAAAGGTGAATTCACCGTACATCCTGGCATTACCAAAATGTATCAAGACCTCAAGAAAATGTTTTGGTGGCCAAGCATGAAGTCTGATGTGGCAAGCTTCGTGAGCAAATGCTTGACCTGTCAGAAAATGAAAGCGGAACATCAAAAACCTTCTAGGATGCTACAACCTTTGGAAATCCCTGAATGGAAGTGGGAAAGTATCTCCATGGACTTTGTAATGGGATTACCAAGAATGCCAGCAAGATATGATGCCATATGGGTTATCATGGATAGATTAACCAAATCTGCTCATTTTCTACCCATTCGAGCAAATTATCCATTGGAAAAGTTAGCGCAATTGTATATCCAAGAAATTATAAGATTGCACAGGACCCCATCAACCATTATCCTTGATCGAGATCCAAGATTCACTTCACGGTTCTGGGGAGCCTTACAAAGAGCATTTGGTACTAAGTTATGCCTAAGCACAGCATATCACTTGCAAACGGATAGGCAAACGGAGAAGACAATTCAAACCTTAGAAGATATGCTATTAGCCTATATAATGGAACAATGTGGAAATTGGGATTGATACTTACCACTAGTTGAATTCGTATACAATAATAGCTATCACGCTAGCATCAACATGGCTCCTTACAAAGCATTGTATGGCTGGAAGTGCCAATCTCCATTGTGTTAGTATGAGACAGGAGAATCAACTCTATTGGGGCCTGATTTAGTTGAATAGACCACTGAGCAGATCAAGAAGATTTGACGTAAGATGCTTGCCGCTCAAAGCCGTTAGAAGAGTTACGCGGATACCAGGAGGAAACCTCTGGAATTTCAAGAAGGAGACCACGTATTTTTGAAGGTTATCCCTATAATAGGGATAGGTAGGGCTATTAAGGTCAAGACGCTAAGTCGCCGCTTTATCGGTCCCTTCCAAATTTTGAAGTGGATCAAATCAGTTACATACCAAATCGCTTTACCTCCACATTTGTCAAACCTTCACGATATCTTCCATGTTTCTCAACTCAGAAAGTATCAGCCTGACCCTACACACTTTCTAGAACCTGAGTCGGTACAGCTAAAAGAGGATCTGACTTTCCACGTACAGCCAGCACAGATCATAGACAGAAGCAGCAGGCAACTTCGAAATAAAACTGTGCAGTTGGTAAAGGTATCCTCGGGAAAAGTAGATACCGAGGATTACATTTGGGAATTAGAATCAGACATGAAGAAAGAGTATCCTGAACTCTTTTAATGTACTAAATTTTGAGGACAAAATTTTTTTAAGGAGGGTAGTAATGTAACATCCACCACGAGTTCCGACCTCATCTTCAAGTTTCTATGTTTTCCGACTTCCGACTTCATCTTAAAGTTTCAAATACAATGGACATTATTTTCGACTTCATCTTCGAGTTTCAAATAAAACGGTATAGTCTTTGATTTCCGAATTTCAAAACAGAATGGATGTGATTAGCGATATTTGAGTTTATTTAAGTTCCAATGTCCGAACTTATTTCAAGAGTATTTTCATTTCTATTTTCATTTCTCGACCTCTGATATGCGGGTATAAGGTTTTATGTTCTGGTGATAACTTCCAAGTTTATGTAATATCCCCAACTTCCGAGTTTAAGTCTTTTACGTTTCATAATCTTGTCTTTGACCACCGATTTTAAGGTGATTTGTTTGCTAAGATTTTCGATCTCCGACTTTATTTTTCAAAGAAAATGGACACGATTTCCGATCTAATAATCTATTTCCAAGTGACTCGAGTTCCGAGTTCAGATAGAGTGCAAACAAGTTCTTATTTTGCTTGGAGGATAATTAAGCCACATTGAGCCACAAAAAGAAGGAAGCATGGCTGGAAATCAACCACAAGAAATTCAGCCAATCAACACTCATAATTTCAACTACCCTATTTATATCTAAATTAGATTTTTCTTTCTTCATTCAGCTGACTTACTTGCTCCTTTCTCTCTTTGCTTTAGTCTCCTTTTTCTCTTCTTATTTTTCTCTTCTCTTCTCCTCTCAACCAACCTCCAACACTTAGCAAAACCACACACAAAGAGGTTGAGGTTTAATTTTATTGTTGTTATTCTGATTATGGGTGACTGATTTTTGGCTTTATTTTCTCACTTCTTAATGTGACTAGTGAATGAATATGATGATTTTGGACTGGTTGTTGGCTACTTTGTGGTTAAATTTGATTGATTAAGGAGTAGGAAAGGGTGAGAATAAGAAGATGTGAGGGGCTGAAAAACCAAATTCCCTAGGTAGTCTATACGGCAGAGTGTATGGCACCACCTACAGTCGATTAAATCTAATGAGACTATTTTTAACTGAAAGTAGACATTCAGGGCTTTCCATACATATATCATATAAGGCCATTGGATTAGTATTAAGAGAGATGTAAAATTTGGAAGTTTGACCTAGATTGTAGAGGTTGATATTGGGCAAATTGGGTTGTTTAGGGCATAACTTGCTCTATACAACTTCGAATTGGATGAAACTAACTTTGATAGAAATCTTACACATAGGAGAATATCCCATAAAAATTTTTGAGTTAGGTATAGTTCTGTTTGCTCCCAGTGGTTCAAAGAATTTGCCCTGTGTCCAAACTAGGCCAAAATAGGGTAGTTTAGGAAGGTCAAATCTTGGGACTCATAACTCGAGCCTTACTAAAGCAAATGAAATGGAACTTTTTGCGAATGAAAACTTGTCCTGTTAGCTTTAATATGATACCAATTTCATGTGATTTGAGCTAGTTTTCGATTTTAAGTATATTTTTACTTTTAAGTGTGTAATTTTGACCAGTCTCAGGGCAGGCCAGGGTTAAACCTAAATAACTTGAGCCATACTTATCAAAATTAGGTGGAACCAAACAGGTTAGAAAATAGACACATACACTCTAACATATCCAAAATTGAGGTTTAGATGAGTTAAAATGAAGTTATGGCTTGATTTACAAAAACCAGGTTGAATGCAAGTGATGGGACAGCAACTATATTTTAATTTCAGTAATTGTGCCATGAATTTGATGTTTGAAATATGACTAAAGTGTTATGAATTCTCTAAAAATTGGGTGTTTTGAGTATTGGCACTATTCATAGGTATGCAGACATGTTCCATTATGTTGCCAAAACTTCGATAAAATCTATGCATGAGTAATAGTCTACATTCAAATCTGTGTGCATTGCAAGAAGTTCATAAAGATTATGTTATGATGAATATAAAAGTTATGTTATGATGAAAGTTTCATAATACTTGGGTCAGCCCCGGATTAAAGTTAAGGGGAATAGATCGGTGGAAAAGTTAGGGAAAGTAAACCCGGCATTCCTATATAGGAACGAGCTCAATCCTGCAAAGCAGACTATTGCCTAGGAGTCTGAATGGCCAAGAACTCCCAAGGGACCAAGAAATGGAAAAGTTTAAGGAAAAGTTTATGAAATGAATTTCAAGAATGAGTTTTACATGGTCACATTGAATAGTCATTATAAGTTGATCACAGTATGACTATATATTTTCTTACTATTGTGTGTTCATCTATTCTGCTTTTGATTCTATTTCGTATACTATCTTAAGTAAAATAGAATCTTGCCTCGGACCAGATGCTTTATTAAACTTATTAAATATGGGTAGTTTAATTTCTTCCTATGTTTTCATAATTAAATAAAAATCGAGGCAACTGAGAATGAATGTGACGTCAGTTACTGATGGGTCATATATGTGTGCAATTTTGCATATGAAAAATTTTCAAAAATCAGATATTTTGAACCTTTGATGACGTTTTGTTTATTAGGATGTTGTTTTATTTTGGGTTTTGCATGTTTAGGTCATATTAGGATTTTGTTTCTAGCAACATCTTTGAGTTCACTTTAATTTTAAAGTTTTAATTATGTTTACATGTTTTTAGGTAGCTTAGATTGATTAAAATTTTATGTTTTGGCCTTGTGGAGAGCGATTGGGCACTCAAAATCCATCGCCCAGGTGTAACATCCCCAATTTTTGTCTAAGCTAATTAGCTCAGTGTCTCCGGCTAATTAGAGGGGTTAGCGATTAATTAAGAACCAATCGGCTAATCTCGAGAGCAAGGGCTTAGTAAATTAAAGGCAAGTCAACAATTGAAACATAATGCATTAAAAGTTACAATTAAAAGCCTAATTGTCCAATCCTTATTAATTCGTGATTTAGAACATAAAATCAAGGTGGTCTAACCTAATTAACTAAGAGCATATAAGTATCACATCTTAATCATATTGACCCTCACATCTTCTTTACATAATTAATGAGGAAAATCCTTTTCATTGAAAATGTGCTAATGTGTAATTAAGCCAATTGAATTAATTAGCATTTAGATAATTGTAACAATGGTAAAATTTTAGAAACTTCCCTTTATTTATTATTTGAAAGTTTGGTCAAAGCAAGAGTCATATCTAACCATCCATTTGCCTTCTCATCATACACCCCTAGATCAAGAGTCTATGTTAGTAGTATTCTTTAAGTCATGACAAGAGTTGTACTCTCCTCCATCAAGATGATGACACTTGGAGTGATCATAGTCATCCAACACCAATCCTAAGATAGGTCATGCTTTTAACCACTTGAAAACACTACATGGTCCTTACCCAAGTGCCAAGACTCAAAGGAAACACAACCCACTCTTTTACCTCAAAGTTCCTAGCTCTCTTGCTTAAAAAAGAAGTAAACCTCACCTACTCGCTCTTGCTTGTTGGAGAAGCAAAAGCCATCAGCCCCCTCACCCATTTTTGCGCCCCAAACTAGCCCTCCCACTCTCTCATTTGTGATTTTCATCCTCTCACTACAAGCCCAAGCTCCCACCTCTCTCTAAACTTCATCCTAGCTCTTTTGTTTTTTCAAATTTTCTTGTTCTTCTTCTCTCTTCCCCCCCCCTCCATCCAACACTCTTTCCTTTCACCACCCTCACAAGCCCTTCAAGGACCACCCTCTTTGGTTCTTGAGGAAGCAAAACAAACACTCACTTAGCCCCATTATCAAGCTCAAGGAGGAGGAAGGTCATCTCCAACTCATCAACACTTTCTACTCCTCAAGAAACCCACTTGGTAGTGACTCTAACCTTCTTCTTTTATGTGTTCTTCAAGCCCTTTAACTCCTAAGCTCTCCATAGCTAGGTGGTTCAAGGACTTGTTCCCAAGGCCTCATGGCTGTGCTTGTTGATATGATGAGTTTTATGTGTTGTATCCTTCTCTTTGGCATGAGATTTTCGGTTGGTATGTCTATTGCTATTGAACCAAATTTTTAGAAGTTAAAACATTGAGTTAATACCAAGATCTCAAAGTATAAAAGTGGTCTGGAAGAGAAAAGTGGTCACTTGATGAAAAGACTTAATGTTTTTACAAGAAACCTCATTGAAACCAAAACCGTGGAAGCTGGAAAATTCTGGTAGCCTGTAATGCGTATTGTATAACTCATTCTAAACTCAAAATGTAATGAAACTAATTTTCTGTGAAAGTATACTCAAAGAGATTTTCATACATATAAAATATACGAGATTTGGCCTTAAAACGAGAGAGATATGAATTTTCAAAGTTTGCTGTTCCTGGATGGGTTTCTGTCCGGGTAGTAGGTAGTAAAACGTGCATAACTCAAGCTATACAGAGCATTTTTGAGTGGGACTAAGTTTTTTAGAAATATAAGACATAGAGGAACATCCCCATAAAACAGTTTTGTCAGATTCCTTGTGAGGAGTTCACAGTAATGTTTAAAAGTCACTGAACCGAGATGAACTTTCAAGTCTGAATAGTCAGAATAAAATGTGTATAACTCAAGCTACAAAATGAATTTTTGAGTGGGGTTTCTTTTGTTTAAAAATATACTCAGAGAAGTATAATCATAACAAAATTCGAAATAAAAGAGTAAAACATGAAATTATGGTGAATTTTTGAATTTATTGCCCCACTGTAAAAGTAAAACTGGTTAGGGTAAAAGTTAAAGGTTAATGAAGAATAAGCTTTAAGACATTAATACCCTTACACTAAGTATTAGAAAACCTTCATAATTCAACTTAAAAAGTTTCAAAGAGGATAATAGACAAGATTGGCCCTAGGCCTAATAAAAGAATTTATGCAAGAAGCAAATCAGCTAAAAGCTTGTACCCAAGTTTACTAAGCTAAGCTCATAAGACTTTGTGTGATATGTATGCCTCTATGTGTCAATATGATGACAAATGACATGATGATGATGATATGATATGATGATGATGATGATGATATGATATGATATGATGATGATTATGATAATGGTACGATGATGATAAGAATGACAATAATATGATGACGATATGATGGTGAATGATGTTGATACGAACATGATATGTTGATAGTATGATGCGTACTGACATACATGAAAGGATTAATAAATATGAACATCCTGGGGATGGCGATACGTAATGCCTAAATGTGGAAAAAGAATCAGACTAACTTTGCATCATAAGCTTTAATAAGAAGATAATGAACTAAGGGTATGATCCTTCCAAAGGGAAGGTGACCTAATTTAAGTTTCCCCTCACCCACGACTCACATGAGGCATGGCATGACCCAGCTAGTGTAAGTACCGAAATTTTATGGTGGCGACGGCCACGGTATGAGCTCATTACCACTTATGTTTAGTGGGTGAAAAGAAAAGGACTTAAGATCAGAAAAGAAAAGAAAAGAAAAGAAAAAGAGACTTCGGTCCAAACCCTTAAAGAGAAAAAGTTAAGAGAAGCTCATAGCACAGTCATGCATGTTTTATGTGATTTTACTTATGCTCAAGTATGTTATGATATAAATGATTAGAGAGTATGTTAAAATTGAATCCACTTCGGATATTCATGTTTTCGAAAACCTAAGAACTGAATCGTATGCATGCTCACTGTTTTCATTATAAAACCGAAGTGGCTGGGACAATGATGATGACACCTCCGTGTCGGGTTCAAGTCCTACTAAGAAATTCTTATTTCTCACTCTAGTTACTTTTCTGCATCGTCACCAGAATTCGATGGCGAATCTGATGGAGTAGAGCATGGATCCCCCACACTATGAGCAGACGCATGACGCCAGACAATGCTGATTTGGACTTGTAGTTGTCGTAGCTCTGCATCTTCCTACATTCCTTTTTGTTACGAACGATGTCAATTTAAGTTTGTGTTTAGTATTTAGGTCATGGCACATCCATGAGCCTCCCTCGATGTAATGTTTATATACGTATATATATATATATATATATATATATATATATATATATATATATATTATGAACCTATATGGATGTAATGATTAGTTATGTAATGCAATGTATTTGTGAATTGATATTTATTCATCTTTCTCTCGTTTTATGATATTGGGTTATGTACCTTATGCGACACGCTTTTTCTTTATCTACCTTCTAGCTCAAGGCTTTACTTCCCAAAGCGACGACGTATTTCAAAAAAATAAAATAAAATAAAACTTACCGTATTTTTCACGTAACTTAATTTCAAGCGAAGTTTAGTTTTCCACGAGCATAAGTAACAACTAATAAAACACCGTAATACGACTTAAGCGTATTATGGGTTTATTAGGGTGTTACACCAGGTGCTGGAAGCAGAAAAAAAGTGTGCTTACTGGAGTTCCACCGCCTAGGCGCTCAAAAGCCACCACCTAGGCGGTGATGGAAAATCTGCACGCATAAGTCCATTTTTAATCAGACTGAAATAGGACTTTTGGGAATCTTTTGGATGGCGAAAAACACAGAAAAACAGAGGGCTCTGGAGAAAAAAGGGAAGACAACAAGAAGAGGGGAGATTGAAGACTCTTTCACTCCAATTCTTGGGTTCTTGATATGGATTCTCTTTTTATTTTATCTAATATTTTCTATTTTGTTATGAGTTGCTAAACTCCATAGCTAGGGGTGAGGGGTTTAGTCTAAATTGGTCGAATTGTTTTGAATTCTTGAATTCTTGATGTTGGAATTGTTGAACTAATGGTTTATCTTTTGTTTTCTTATACAATTTTATGAAGTATCGTTCATGGATTGATTTAGGGTTCTTGCATAATTTGGGAAAATTGTGTTTGAGCTAGCTTAAGAGATGAACCTCATAATATTCAAGGTTTAGGAATTTATCTTGAATCTTATATGAATTGTGGACTGAATTTTATGCCTAATCCCTTTTTCTTGTTGAGCATAGTTAAGGAATTATCATGTTTAATAAGAAGAGGAGAGTTGATTAACTAAGGAATTAGCATCAACTACTTAAAATCCCTTCATTAGTCTAATAATCTCCAACTCAAGTGATATAAGAGTTCATAAAAACTTAAGAAAAATCAAACCACCTCAATCCTCTAGCATTTTAGAACCTTGAATTTTTTCTGTTTAAGTTGTTACATATTTTGTTAGTTTTTATTATCTGCTCGTTTATAGTTAATTTTGATTATTTCTTTTCATTGTGAAGAGCTATCTTCAATCAAAATTACTTTGATTTAATCTGAATAGAAATTTTGTTAGTGAAGTGTTGCTTGATACTTCAATCCTTGTGGGACGATACCCACTTACTGTGGTTATTACTTTAACGATTTGGTGCACTTGCCAAAGAGTTATCAAGTTTTTGGCTCCGTTGCCAGGGATTGAGTGTTTTATCAACAATATTAGTAGCTAAGAAAATTTTTAATTTAGATCTTTAATTTTTGTGTATAATTTGTCTATACTTTTATTTTGTTTTTATCTATTTTAGTTTTGTTTGTAATTTTGTTATTTTATTTCATTTTAATTGGTGACGTTGTTCTTACAGTTGTTTAGCTTCTTGTATACGAGATACTGTTAATCTGGAGTCTTTGTTATTTGATCCAGAAATTGAGAAGACAACAAAGAGACTCAGGAAAGAAGCTAAGGCAAGAAGACAAGTAGAAAAAGAGGCAAACATGGATGAAGAGAATGAGAATCAGAATGCTAGGAGGACATTGGGAGAGTATGCCACACCTAGTGCTGATGGGTGTGCATCCAGTATAATAAGACCTCCAATTCAAGCTAATAATTTTGAATTGAAGCCTGCACTTTTACAGTTGGTTCAGCAGGAGCAGTTTGGTGAAGGACCATTAGATGATCCAAATTTGCACATAGCAAATTTTCTGCAGCTGTATGACACTTTCAGAGTTAATGGGTCAAGTTTAGATGCAATCCGGCTAAGACTCTTCCCATTTTCACTAAGAGACAAGGCAAAAGTGTGGCTCCGATCTCAACCACAAGGGAGCATTACCACATGGGATGACTTAGTTAGCAAATTCCTCATGAAGTTCTTCCCACCTCAGAAGCTTGCAAAGTTGAGGAATGAAATTAACACTTTTTCTCAGAAGGATGAGAGTCACTTTATAATGCATGGGAGCGTTTCAAGGAGTTGCTGAGAAAATGTCCACATCATGCCTTTCCAGATTGGCTTCAGATTCAAACATTTTATGATGGGTTAGTACCATCTGTCAGATCAATGGTAGATGCAGCTTCTGGAGGATCTTTGCATACTAAAACTCTGGAGGAAGCACTCCAATTGATTGAAACCATGGCTGCGAATAATTTCATGGCTTCAAATAAGAGGTTAATAGGAAGGAAAGGTGTTATGGAGCTAGAGACATTTGATGCTATATTGGCTCAGAACAAGCTCATGTCTCAACAATTGTCAAATCTCACTCAATAGTTTGGGCAAATGCAAGTTGAGCTATAGGTTCTCAACCTTTAATATGTGACTTTTGTGGTGGTGAACATGGAAATGGAGAATGTGAAGCCAGTATAGCAGCTCAATCATCTGTTGAACAGGTAAACTACATGGGAAATCCTCCAAGGCAACAGAACAACCCCTTTTCTAACACATATAATCTGGGGTGGAGGAAGAAACCAAAATTTTCTTGGAGTAATCACGGTGGTCAGAAAACTTTTAATGCACCTTTTCAAGCACCACTAGCTCAACCACCTGCTCAGCCAAAACTATCTACATTGGAAATTGCTTTGGAAAAGTTATCTCAGTCAAAAACAAATTTTGTGCAGCAGACCTCTAGTTTCATGCATGAAACAAGGGCCAATTTTACAAATCAAGAGGCTTTAATCAGAAACTTGGAGAATCAAGTTGGGCAGATTGCTAAACAGTTGGCAGAGAAACCACAAGGAACCTTCCCTAGCAACACTGAGCCAAATCCAAAGGAGCATTACAAGGCGATTACTTTGAGAAGTAGCAAAACATTGGAGGTGCATCCGAAGGAGAGCAAGGGTAAAGAAGCTGAAAATTCTCTAGTAGATGATGCCGTGGAATTTAAAGATCCTTCATTTGAGGTTCCAACCAGTTCTCAAGAACAGGTGAAGAAACAATCTAGTGAGACTTTGAAGGAGAAAAAGAAAGAAGTAGATTGGGACAAGCCAGTTGAAGTGTCTCCACATATTAGAGTTCCATTTCCACAGAGGCGTCAGAAGCACAATCAAGAGAAGCAATTCTCTAAGTTTTTGGAAGTGTTTAAAAAGTTGCAGATTAACATTCCATTTGTTGAAGCCTTGGAGCAAATGCCTTTGTATGCCAAATTCATGAAAGACTTGCTTTCCAGGAAGAGGAAACTGAAGGAAGATGAAACAGTGATGCTAACTGAAGAGTGTAGTGCTATCATCCAGAGGAAATTACCACAGAAGCTGAAAGATCCAGGTAGTCCAAGTAGTTTCCACATTCCATGCACTATTGGTAGTTTGACCATTAGTAGAGCATTGCATGACCTCAGAGCTAGCATCAATCTGATGCTGTTGTCTATCATGCATAAATTGGAGATTAAGGAAGTGAAGCCTACCATGATTTCATTGCAACTAGCTGATCGGTCTATCAAGTTTCCATATGGGATAGTTGAAGATGTGTTAGTTAAGGTTGACAAATTCATTTTCCCTGCAGACTTTGTAGTGTTAGATATGGAAGAGGATTCGGAGATGCCTCTAATTCTAGGAAGACCGTTCTTAGCAATAGGAAGAGCATTGATAGATGTTCAATAGGGTGAGCTCATGTTGTAGGTGCATGATGAGAAAGTAATTTTTAATATATTTGAAGCTATGAAGTATCCAGCAGAAAAGGAGCAATGCCTGAGGATTGATGTGATTGACCCATTGGTAAGAGAAGCTTTTCAGAAAGAAGCTTTATCATGTACTCTTGAAATAATTCTGGTAAATGTTAAGATGTTAACAAATGATGAAGAAGACAAGCCAGAAGTTATTGAGTGTGTGAAATTTCTAGAAGCTTTGCCACTAATCATGCATCTGAAGGAGAAAGAGAATTTGTGCTTGACAAAGGAAATTGTGAAAGAAGAGCCTCCGAAGCTTGACTTGAGGCCTTTGCCATCAACTCTCAAATATGCATTTCTTGGAGGTAACAATTCCTATCCTGTGATTATTAGTGCATTTTTTAGTAGTTGGAAGAAGAAAAATTCTTAAGAGTCTTGAGAGAGCACAAGACTGCCATTAGTTGGACTATCAGTGATTTGAAGGGGATAAGTCCAACTATGTGTATGCATAAGATTCTGTTGGAGGAAGATAGCAAGCTTGTGGTGCAACCTCAAAGAAGGCTAAATCCAACAATGAAGGAGGTGGTTCTAAAAGAAGTTCTGAAATTGTAGGATACTGGAATTATTTACCCTATTTCTGATAGTTCATGGGTAAGTCTTGTTCAGGTTGCATCTAAGAAAGGTGGCATCACTGTGGTGCCAAATGAGAACAATGAGTTGATACCCACAAGGATAGTTACAGGTTGGAGGATGTGCATAGATTACCGTAGGCTGAATGTGGCAATAAGGAAATACCACTTTCCCTTGCCATTCATTGACCAAATGTTGGAGAGGTTAGCTGGGCGTGCCTATTATTGTTTCTTGGATGGGTATTCAGGTTACACCCAGATTGTAGTGGACCCTATAGATCAAGAGAAGACAGCATTCACGTGTCCTTATGGTGTTTTTGCCTATCGGAGGATGCCATTTGGGTTATGCAACGCCCCAGCTACATTTCAAAGGTGCATGCTTTCCATTTTCTCTGATATGGTAGAAAAATTCATTGAGGTATTTATGGATGACTTCTTTGTGTTTGGTAGTTCTTTTGATGCTTGTTTGAATAATTTATCTTTGGTTCTAAAAAGGTGCCAAGAAACAAACCTTGTTCTTAACTGGGAAAAATGTCATTTTATGGTTACTGAAGGTATTGTTCTTGGGCACCGGATTTCATCCAAGGGTATTGAGGTAGATAAGCCTCCTAAGGTTGAAATTATTGAAAAATTGCCTCCTCCTGTGAATGTTAAAGGTATTAGAAGTTTTTTTAGGACATGTTGGTTTTTATAGAAGGTTCATTAAAGATTTTTCAAAAATTGAAAAATCTTTGTGTAGTCTTTTGGTTAAGGATGCACCTTTTGTATTTGATGATGATTGCTTGCATGCCTTTGAGACTTTGAAAGAAAAATTGGTTTTTGTTCCTATAATGTCTGCACCTCATTGGAGTTTGCCATTTGAATTGATGTGTGATGCTAGTGACTTTGCAATAGGTGCTGTTTTGGGTTAAAGAAAAAATAAATTGTTGCATGTGATCTATTATGCTAGTCGTGCGTTGAATGATGCACAACATAATTATGCAACTACTGAAAAAGAATTGCTTGCTGTTGTTTATGCTTTTGACAAGTTTAGGTCATATTTGGTTGGATCAAAAGTAATTGTTTACACTGACCATTCTGCTCTTAAGTATCTCTTGTCTAAGTAGGAAGCAAAGCCAAGGTTGATTAGGTGGGTGCTATTGTTACAAGAATTTGACTTGGAGTTGAAGGACAAGAAAGGCACAGAAAATTTGGTTGCTGGCCATTTGTCTAGGATTGTTCAAGAAGGAGGCCAGGATGTTCAGCTGTTACCAATTAAAGAAGAATTTCCTGATGAGTAGTTGTTTGTAATTCAGATACTTCCATGTTTCGCTGATACGGCCAATTACAAAGCTGCAATGGTTCTTCCAGAAGGTTTGAGTTGGAATCAAAAGAAGAAATTCTTACATGATGCAAGGTATTTCTTTTGGGATGAACGTTATCTATTCAAGAGGTGTGCTAATGGGATGATCAGAAGGTGCATTCCAGAGGAGGAGGTGCAAGGTATTTTATGGCATTGTCATGGCTCTGAGTATGGTGGATGTAACATCCGATTTCCGACTTCCGATTCCATCCAATGTTGAAAATTCCGATTTCCGAGTTTGTATTACAATTCTGCTTCCGACCTCAGTAGTATCTTCGACTTCCGATTTCGTTCCAAGGCCTACAAGGACTTATTCCGATTTCCGATCTCATGCTCAAATAAGAACGAACGTGATATCCGAGTTCCGATATTAAGTGATTCAAGATAGAAACGAAATGCGACCTACGCGTTTCACTAAATTGGATTTCGAGTTCATTACCAAGATCTTTTCTCTTTACCGAGTTCTGAGATCGAGTTGGAGTACCAGGTTTTATGAATTCCGAGTTCCGGGTACACAGCATTTATGTTTTGAATCCTTATATTCGGTGCTATGCTTAAAAATCGATTCAAGGATGACGCCGACTTCCGGGTTTAAGTGTTTTGGCTTCACGTTGGCCCGACTTTCGCTTTTAAAGTAGTGTGCCTTGCGATTTCGGATTACGACTTCATGCCCAAATTCTCACTGAATGTGAAGATAGTTACGAGCTCCGACTTCATCCAAATAGCAGTGCATGGATTCCGACTTTAACAATCACACGAGTTCCGATGTCACATTCCTATATCTGGCGTGAGTCTCACTTCTTAAGCGACGTGGAGAGCATTTTTGTCACACAAGAAGGAGACATGGCTGAATATTACCCACAAGAATTTCACCCAATCAAAGCCACATATCCTAACTACCACTTCAGAGCTTCGTCTATATATATCCTCCTCCTGCCTCTTCAGCTCCACTCTTCCCACGTTGTTTTCTCTTCTTGAATTCAACTCTCTTTTCTCTTCTCCACTCCATCCAGCTCTCATTTCAACGAGCTCCACCTGATCGTAGAGGTAGAGGTTTTCTTCTTGCTTAATTTTCTGACTCTTGGATGATTGATGGTGATTCAAATCTTTAATTTTTGATATGTTAATTGATTGATTATGATGAATTATAGCTGGTTTATTGGTTGTCTATGAGATTGAAACTGAATTAGACACAGAGAAGGATGAAGATAGGAAGAGTTGAGAGGCTGGAAGACTCAAAACCCTCGGCCGTCCGTACGGCGGAGTGTACGGCTCCGCCGTCCGCCGTTCAAAATTAATGAAACCATTTTTAGGTGAAACTAGACATCTAGGGCTTTCCACACATATATCATATAAGACCATTGGAGTAATATTGAGGGAGATATGAATTTTGAAGTTCAACCTAGGAATCAGAACATCCACCCGGGCAGTATGGGTTGAGAAGGGTGTAACTCACCCTATACAACTCCAATTCGAGTGAAACCAATTTTGTTAGAAAGCTTACACACAGGAAACACCCCAATATAAGATTCCGATTTTGTTACCAACTCAGTCGTTCCCAGTGATTCGAAGAAGTGACCCTATGTCCAAACCGGACCAACACAGGGCAGCTCAGGAAGGCTAAGTTTCGGGGCTTGTAACTCGAGCCCTACTAAGGAAAATGAAATGGAACTTTTTGTATCTGAAAGGTTGTCCTGTTAGCTTTAATATGAGGCCAATTTCATATGATTTGAGCCAGTTTTCGATTTTTAGTAGATTTTTACTTCTAAGTGTGCAATTCTGGCCACCCACAGGGCAGGCCGGGATAAAACCCGAATATCTTGAGTTATGGTTATCCAAATCAGATGGGACCAAAGGGGTTGGAAAATGGACACATAACCCTTCAACATATCCAAAATTTAGGTCCAAATGACCTAAATAGAAATTATGGCATAATTTACAAGAACCGGGTTGAATACAAGCAGTGAGGCAGTAAGCATATTCTAAAGTGCAATACTTATGTCTTGAATTTAGGATTGAAGCGTGAATGAAATATGTTGATTTATGTATGAAACGAAGTGTTTCTCTTGACAAATTGATATGCTAAATACTGGCACTATTCATGAGGAAGCGGACACGTTCCGTTATGCCTTGAAATTGCGGTAAAACTCATGCATGAATTATGAGATACATGTAGAGGCATGTGCATTTCCAAGAAAGCTATGAAAGCTATGTTATGATGAATTCAAAGAACATGATATGATGAGATTTCCATGCTACTTGGGCCAGCCCGGATAAACGATTAAGGGGAATAGATCGGTGGGAAGGTCGGGGAAAGTAAACCCGGCATTCCTGTATAGGAACGAGCTCGATCCTGATAAGCAGACTATTACCCAGGAGTCTAAAATGGCCAAGAACTCCCAGGGGACCAAGTGATGGAAAATGATGAAAAGTAAGAGGAAAGGTTATGAAGAATGAGATTTGCATAACCACATCAAGTGCATGGGTGCATTTAACATGTCATTGCATATTGTTTACTGACTTGTCCGTGTGTTTACTCGTGATTGTATATACACTATCTTGCTCTTTTGTCCTATGTATTAGTGTTGATGGTTTTATCTTTGTTTCTTATGTTATTTAAGTAAAATTGAACCTTGCCTCGGACTAGACATTTTTCGCAACATTACTAAATATGTGTAGTTAAGTTTAATCTCATGTTTTAAGAAAATTTCATAAAACCCGAGGCAACTGAGAATGAACGCGAGGTCAGTATACACTATATGCAAACCCTACTGAGAATTTCTCCAAATTCTCACCCCCCCTTCGCCTTTCCGCTTCATTCTCAGACGTGGACGATGGACACGACAGCTACCCTTTCGTTGAGATCCCAGACTTGCTGCTCCACCATGATCGGGCAGTAGGCACACTTTATATACCCGGATCTTGCCAGTGTCGCCTGTATCTATTTAGTGATAGAGATTTTCTTGTCCCTTACATCATCCTCGCTTTGATCCTACCACCCCATACGCCGAGGTCCCACAGACGCGGCACATCCTCCACCGCCCCGCACTGTAGCCCATGCCGATCCTGCACCGAGTCACCTCGCAGTAGTACCAGACATCCCGCTCAGCTCCGAGAGCGACCCTTCGGAGGCCACTGGCTCATCTTCCTCCTCCTCTGGATCGATTCTTGTCGACTACTCACCGGCCCGGTGTGGCCAACGGCTACCTGACTGAGTAGGTCAGCCACAAGCCGTATTGTACAGCATGACCCTGTTTTGGTAGTAGGCGGCTTTGGGTCATCTGCGATAACATAGTTGAAAACGCCCATCGAGGACCACGTAGGATTGGATCGATCGACATGGGTCTTATGTTTCTTTTGGTACTGACCCCACTCATGTATCCTATCTTGAAACTGGTCTGTAAATTAAAACAGTGGTTCTTGTCTATATATATATATATATATATATACTTATATACAGTTGATAGTATGTGTGTTATTTATGCTTACTGTGTGGTTATGACGAAATAGACTCTATCATGTTCATTGTATGATTAACACAGTAACACAAACTACTTAATTTTTTTGCTATGACTTAAGCATAACATTAAATAAGTAGGGTGTTACATTTTTGGTATCAGAGCAGTTCGTCCTAGCTAAGGCCTGAGGATTGGACTGACTATGCTTCGCGCATATTCTGTGTTTTTAGCTGATGACATGCACTAAATCTTGCCATTATGGTTGAGATATAGTGGTGCATGTGTATGAAGTGTCTGACCGTGTGAGCCATTATTTACTAGCACATTAGGCATAGTATTGAGCCTGATCAACTCAATAACTTTTGTTTTGTGTGCTCAGAACTTAATGGCTTCCGGAAGGCGAGGTAGGCCACGTTCAGAACCTGTTCCAGAGGTCCCAACTGACTTCATGGCCACAATGCAAGAAATGGCCCATGCGATGCGGGAACAAGCCGCGGTAGCCCACCAAATGATGGAACAACTAGGCAGGCGACACGCAACGGTTGTGAAGGGAACCCACATGGCCTAGAGGCTAACCTGGAGTATCTTAAGTTTGCTGAATTTAGAAAGGCAAATCCGCCAAGTTTCCGAGGGGCGTATGACCCGGACAAAGCTGATGAATGGATCAAAACCATGGAGAAGATTTTCTCTGTCCTAGATTGCTCGGATCACCAGAAGGTGACTTTTGCCACTTACATGCTTGAAGCAGACGCCGAGTTTTGGTGGAACGGCGCACGAAGATTGTTCGAGGGATCTCAAACGATAGTCACCTGGACGATGTTCAAGGATGTATTTTACCAGAAGTACTTCCCTGCTTCAGTTCGAAATGCCAAGGAACTTGAATTTATGCAGCTGCGCCAAGGAAATCGGACCGTATCTGAATATATTGCCCGATTTGAGGAGCTATGCAAATTCTCCACCATTTACCAGAGGAATCGGATGAAACCTGGAAATGTATTAAGTTTGAAGCAGGATTGCCACAAGATATTCTTGCTGCAATCGGGCCAATGGAGATTAGAGATTTTCCCACGTTGGTAAACAAATGCCGACTGGTGGAAGATTGCAACTTCGAAACTAGTGGCGACCAGGGCATCTAGCGGTGGATTCAGGAAGAGGTTAACCGCAAGGCCCAAGATTCAAGCCCAACTTTCAACAACATAGGAGATTTCCACGACGGGAACAAAGGCAGGCAACCTCAAAGGCCCCCTCCGAATCCAACTTGCAGGAAGTGCGGTTGGAATCATGGCGATCGGCCGTGCTTGGCAGGCCAGAATGTTTGCTTTGGGTGTGGCAAGCCAGGCCACAAGGTTTATGAATGCCCAGCCAGGAATCCACCACAGTCGTCCCGACCACAACGCCAAGGACGAGTCTTTACTATGAATGCGGAAGAAGCCGATAAGTCGGAAGGATTGATCCAAGGTATTTGTGATGTGAATGGTGAGACTCTAGCGTACTCTATGATTCGGGTGCCTCCCATTCATTTATTTCTCATAATTGTGTAGCTGCTTTGCAATTGCCAATTTCTGAATTACCTTATGATCTATTGGTTTCTACTCCTACTAATGGGCCTGTTAGGACTAGCCAAATATGCCCCAATGTCCCTCTTGGAATGGAGGTAGGACTTTTGCCGCCAATTTGATCTGTCTTCCTCTATCCAGGACTTGACATAGTGCAGGAATGGATTGGCTTTACGCCAATCGAGTTGTACTCAATTGCTCGATAAGACAGTGGTACTTCCTCTGTCTCACCTTTTGCCTCCCAGACCCAACACTCCTCTATTTGAATTCTTTTGGGCCAAAGAAGCAAGGGTATATTCTTTTGTCGGCAAATGTGACTGAAGCTGTGCAAGAACTAGAGGAATTCCGGTTGTCAGAGAATATCCGGATCTTTTTTCAGAAGACATCCCTGAATTTCCTCCAGACAGACAAATTGAATTTACCATTGAGTTGGTTCAAAAGTGGACCAATATCTATAGCTGCATCGAATGTCACCTATGGAGTGTAATTAAAAAGACAAATCGAAGAGCTTTTAGAAAAGGGATTCATACGACCAAGCGCGTCGCCATGGGGAGCTCCGGTCTTGTTGGTCAAAAAGAAGGATGGAAGCATGCGCTTATGCGTGGATTATAGACAACTGAACAAAGTGACAATTAAGAACAAGTATCCACTGCCAAGGATTGATGACCTCATGGACCAACTACAAGGTGCAGCAGTATTTTCCAAGATCGACTTGCGTTCTGGATATCACCAAATTCGGGTTCGGGAACAAGATATTTCTAAGACAGCCTTTCGAACTCGTTACGGACACTACGAGTATACCGTAATGTCGTTTGGGCTGACGAACGCACCAGCAGTATTCATGGATTACATGAATCGAATATTCCGCCCATATCTGGACAAATTTGTAGTAGTCTTCATTGATGATATACTTGTTTACTCGAAGACGGAGCAAGAGCATGCGGAACACTTACGGTTAGTTCTTCAAATCTTAAGAAAAAAGAAACTCTACGCAAAATTATCCAAATGTGAATTTTGGATGAAGGAGGTAAGATTTCTCGGCCACGTGGTGTCATCTGGGGGAATCTCTGTTGACCCCAGCAAAGTAGAAGCAGTTCTGAACTGGGAGAGGCCAACTACGGTCTCTGAAGTCAGAAGTTTTCTGGGCTTAGCTGGATATTATAGGCGATTCGTTAAGGATTTCTCTCGAATAGCCTTGCCCTTGACCAAGCTAACCGTAAAGAATGTCCCTTCGAGTGGGCCGGAGTGTGAACGAGCTTTCATGATTTGAAGAGAAGATTGACCACGACACGGTTCTAGCTTTACGGACCCTCAAGGACCATTTGAGGTCTATTGCGATGCTTCCCAACAAGGGTTAGGATGTGTCTTGATGCAAGTTGGAAGGGTGGTCGGCTATGCCTCCAGGCAATTGAAGCCACATGAAAGGAATTACCCGACTCATGATCTTGAATTAGCAGCAGTGGTGTTTGCTTTGAAAATATGGAGACATCACCTGTATGGAGTAAAGTTCGAAGTCTTTTCTGATCATAAGAGTTTGAAGTACCTTTTCGATCAGAAAGAATTGAATATGAGGCAGCGGAGATGGATGGAACTCCTTAAAGACTACGAATTTGAATTGAAATACCACCAGGTAAGGCGAACATCGTGGCAGATCGTTAAGCGAGAAAATCATTGTGCATCGCGTGGATGATGATTAAAGAGCCGGAACTTATTGAAAGTTTCCGAAATCTTAATTTGGGAATTCTTATAACTCCCAAGACTCTTCAGCTACACCAGATTCAGATAATCAGTAGCTTCAAGGACCAGATTCGGCAAGCTCAGCAGCAAGATGCTGATCTCCAACGTATGATCAAGCTCGTGCAATCAGAAAAATTAACGGGTTTTACTCAGGATAAAGAAGGTATCTGGCGACATCATGATAGGATCTGTATACGAGGGGGCGACCTCGGAAAAAGAATCTTGGAGGAAGCACATAAGGGGAGTTCATCGCACATCCTGGCATTACTAAAATGTACCAGGATCTCAAGAAAATGTTTTGGTGGCGGGCATGAAGTCGATGTAGCGAACCGTAAGCAAATGCTTAGTCTGTCAAAGGTGAAAGCGAACATCGAAACCCCCGGGGATGCTTCAACCTTTGGAAATTCCTGAATGGAAATGGGAAAGTATTTCCATGGATTTTGTGATGGGATTACCAAGAACACCAACAGGATACGATGCCATATGGGTCATCGTGGATAGATTGACTAAGTCTGCCCACTTCCTACCCATCCGAGCAAATTATCCGTTGGAAAAGTTGGCACAACTGTATATTCAAGAGATTATAAGGCTGCATGGAACCCCTTCAACCATTATCTCCGATCGAGACCCAAGGTTTACTTCGAGGTTTTGGGGAGCCTTACAAAAGGCATTGATTGCTAAGTTATGTCTAAGCACCGCATACCACCCGCAAACAGACGGCCAAACAGAAAGGACAATTCAAACCTTGGAGGATATGTTACGAGCTTATATACTGGAGCAACGCGGGAATTGGGATCGATATTTACCATTGGCCGAGTTCGCATACAACAATAGCTATCATGCTAGCATTGGTATGGCTCCTTATGAAGCATTATATGGGCGAAAGTGCCAATCGCCCTTATGTTGGTATGAGACAGGAGAATCAACTCTATTGGGGCCTGATTTAGTTGAGCAGACCACCGAGCAGATCAAGAAAATACGAGGCAAGATGCTTACTGCTCAGAGCCGCCAGAAGAGTTACGCAGATACCAGGAGGAAACCTCTGGAATTTCAGGAAGGAGACCATGTATTTCTGAAGGTTACTCCTACCACAGGGATTGGTAGAGCTGTTAAAATCAAGAAGCTAAATCCTCGTTTTATTGGTCCCTTCCAAATCTTAAAGCGAATCGGGTCAGTGGCGTACCGAGTCGCTTTACCTCCACATCTATCAAACCTCCATGATGTTTTTCATGTCTCCCAACTCAAGAAGTATCAACCTGACCCTACGCACTCCCTAGAACCGAATCAATAAAGTTGAAGGAGAACCCGACTTTCCTGTTCAACCAATCCGGATTGTAGACAAAAGCAGCAGACAACTCAGAAATAAATCTGTGCAACTAGTAAAGGTAGCATGGGGAAAAGAAGGTGCTGAGGATTACACTTGGGAACTGGAATCAGAGATGAGAACGGGATATCCTGAGTTATTCACAGGCGCTAAATTTTGAGGACAAAATTTTTTTTAAGGAGGGTAGTAATGTAACATCCGATTTCCGACTTCCGATTCCATCCAATGTTGAAAATTCGATTTCCGAGTTTGTATTACAATTACGCTTCGACCTCGGTAGTATCTTCGACTTAGATTTCGTTCCAAGGCCTACAAGGACTTATTCCGATTTCCGATCTCATGCTCAAATAAGAACGAACGTGATATCCGAGTTCCGATATTAAGTGATTCAAGATAGAAACGAAATGCGACCTACGCGTTTCACTAAATTGGATTTCGAGTTCATTACCAAGATCTTTTCTCTTTACCGAGTTCTGAGATCGAGTTGGAGTACCAGGTTTTATGAATTCCGAGTTAAATTTTACACAGCATTTATGTTTAGAATCCTTATATTCGGTGCTATGCTTAAAAATCGATTCAAGGATGACCCGGACTTCCGGGTTTAAGTGTTTTGGCTTCACGTTTTGTACGACTTTCGCTTTTAAAGTATTGTGCCTTGCGATTTCGGATTACGACTTCATGCCCAAATTCTCACTGAATGTGAAGATAGTTCTGACTCCGACTTCATCCAAATAGCAGTGCATGGATTCCGACTTTAACAATCACACGAGTTCGATGTCACATTCTATACTGGCGTGAGTCTCACTTCTTAAGCGGCGTGGAGAGCATTTTTGTCACACAAGAAGGAGACATGGCTGAATATTACCCACAAAATTTCACCCAATCAAAGCCACATATCCTAACTACCACTTGAGCTTCGTCTATATATATCCTCCTCCTGCCTCTTCAGCTCCACTCTTCCCACGTTGTTTTCTCTTCTTGAATTCAACTCTCTTTTCTCTTCTCCACTCCATCCAGCTCTCATTTCAACGAGCTCCACACGATCGTAGAGGTAGAGGTTTTCTTCTTCTTGCTTAATTTTCTGACTCTTGGATGATTGATGGTGATTCAAATCTTTAATTTTTGATATGTTAATTGATTGATTATGATGAATTATAGCTGGTTTATTGGTTGTCTATGAGATTGAAACTGAATTAGACACAGAGAAGGATGAAGATAGGAAGAGTTGAGAGGCTGGAAGACTCAAAACCTCGGCCGTCCGTACGGCGGAGTGTACGGCTCCGCCGTCCGCCGTTCAAAATTAATGAAACCATTTTTAGGTGAAACTAGACATCTAGGGCTTTCCACACATATATCATATAAGACCATTGGAGTAATATTGAGGGAGATATGAATTTTTGAAGTTCACCCTAGGAATCAGAACATCCACCCGGGCAGTATGGGTTGAGAAGGGTGTAACTCACCCTATACAACTCCAATTCGAGTGAAACCAATTTTGTTAGAAAGCTTACACACAGGGAAACACCCCAATATAAGATTCCGATTTTGTTACCAACTCAGTCGTTCCCAGTGATTCGAAGAAGTGACCCTATGTCCAAACCGGACCAACACAGGGCAGCTCAGGAAGGCTAAGTTTCGGGGCTTGTAACTCGAGCCCTACTAAGGAAAATGAAATGGAACTTTTTGTATCTGAAAGGTTGTCCTGTTAGCTTTAATATGAGGCCAATTTCATATGATTTGAGCCAGTTTTCGATTTTTAGTAGATTTTTACTTCTAAGTGTGCAATTCTGGCCACCCACAGGGCAGGCCGGGATAAAACCCGAATATCTTGAGTTATGGTTATCCAAATCAGATGGGACCAAAGGGGTTGGAAAATGGACACATAACCCTTCAACATATCCAAAATTTAGGTCCAAATGACCTAAATAGAAATTATGGCATAATTTACAAGAACCGGGTTGAATACAAGCAGTGAGGCAGTAAGCATATTCTAAAGTGCAATACTTATGTCTTGAATTTAGGATTGAAGCGTGAATGAAATATGTTGATTTATGTATGAAACGAAGTGTTTCTCTTGACAAATTGATATGCTAAATACTGGCACTATTCATGAGGAAGCGGACACGTTCCGTTATGCCGCCGAAATTGCGGTAAAACTCATGCATGAATTATGAGATACATGTAGAGGCATGTGCATTTCCAAGAAAGCTATGAAAGCTATGTTATGATGAATTCAAAGAACATGATATGATGAGATTTCCATGCTACTTGGGCCAGCCCCGGATAAACAGTTAAGGGGAATAGATCGGTGGGAAGGTCGGGGAAAGTAAACCCGGCATTCCTGTATAGGAACGAGCTCGATCCTGATAAGCAGACTATTACCCAGGAGTCTAAAATGGCCAAGAACTCCCAGGGGACCAAGTGATGGAAAATGATGAAAAGTAAGAGGAAAGGTTATGAAGAATGAGATTTGCATAACCACATCAAGTGCATGGGTGCATTTAACATGTCATTGCATATTGTTTACAGCTTGTCCGTGTGTTTACTCGTGATTGTATATACACTATCTTGCTCTTTTGTCCTATGTATTAGTGTTGATGGTTTATTCTGTTTCTTATGTTATTTAAGTAAAATTGAACCTTGCCTCGGACTAGACATTTTTCGCAACATTACTAAATATGTGTAGTTAAGTTTAATCTCATGTTTTAAGAAAATTTCATAAAACCCGAGGCAACTGAGAATGAACGCGAGGTCAGTATACACTATATGCAAACCCTACTGAGAATTTCTCCAAATTCTCACCCCCTTCGCCTTTCCGCTTCATTCTCAGACGTGGACGATGGACACGACAGCTACCCTTTTCGTTGAGATTCCAGACTTGCAGCTCCACCATGATCCGGCAGTAGGCTCACTGTATATAGCCGGATCTTGCCAGTTTCGCCTGTATCTATTTAGTGATAGAGATTTTACTGTCCCCTTACATCATCCTGCCTTTGATCCTACCACCCCATACGTCGAGGTCCCGCTGTACGCGGCACATCCTCCACCAGCGCCCCCTGCACCTGTAGCCCATGCTGATCCTGCACCGGAGTCACCTCCGCAGGTAGTACCGCACATCCCGCTCGGCTCGAGAGCGACCCCCGGAGGCCATCGCTCATCTTCCTCCTCCTCTGGATCGCTTGTCGACTACTCACCACCGGCCCGGTGGCCAACGGCTACCTGACTGAGTAGGTCGACCACACAGTCGTTATGACAAAGATGACCTGTTTTGGTAGTAGGCGGCTTTGGGTCATACTGCACGATAACATAGTTGAAAACGTCCACTGAGGACCACGTAGGATTGGATCGACTGACATGGGTCTTATGTTTCTTTTGGTACCTGACCCCACTCATGTATCCTATTTTGAAACTGGTCTGTAAATTAAAACAGTGGTTCTTGTCTATATATATATATATATATATACTTATATACAGTTGATAGTATGTGTGTTATTTATGCTTACTGTGTGGTTATGACGAAATAGACTCTATCATGTTCATTGTATGATTAACACAGTAACACAAACTACTTAATTTTTTTGCTATGACTTAAGCATAACATTAAATAAGTAGGGTGTTACAGTGGACATTTTGGTAGGGAAAGAACAGTAGCTAAGGTCTTGCAAAGTGGTTTTTATTGGCCCACAATTTTTAAAGATGCTCGATCTTTTATTGAAAAATGTGATAGATGTCAGAGAACGGGGAACTTGTCAAGAAGAAATGAGATGTCACAAAACTATATTTTGGAAGTGGAGTTGTTTGATGTATGGGGGATAGAATTCATGGGTCCTTTCCCTTCATCATACTCTAATCTATATATTCTTGTTGCTGTGAATTATGTGTCAAAGTAGGTGGAAGCCATTCCATCACCCACTAATGATGCAAAAGTTGCTGTGAATTTTCTGAAGAAGAACATTTTCACAAGATTTCGAGTTCCGAGAGCACTTATTAGTGATGGAGGGAGTCATTTTTGCAACAAACAACTTGAGGTGTTATTGCAAAAATATGGAGTCAAGCACAAGATAGCTACTCCATATCATCCTCAGACGAGTGGGCAAGTTGAGGTGTCTAATAGGGGGTTAAAAAGAATTCTTGAAAAGATGGTTGGTGCGTCCAGGAAAGATTAGACAAGGAAAATTGATGACGCACTTTGGGCTTATAAAACAGCTTTTAAAACTCCCATTGGAATGTATCCATATCAATTGATATTTGGAAAATCTTGCCACTTGCCAGTGGAGTTGGAACATAAGGCTTTTTGGGCAATAAATCTGAATTTTGATGCTAAAGTTGTCAAGGAAAAGAGGCTCCTCCAACTCAATGAACTTGAGGAATTTAGGCATAAGGCTTATGAAAGTGCTCACTTGTACAAGGAAAGGACAAAGAAATGGCATGACAAGAAGATTTCATTCAAGCGTTTTGAACAAGGACAAAAGGTATTACTGTTTAAATCAAGGTTAAAGTTGTTTCCTGAGAAGTTGAAGACAAGATGGTCTGGACCTTTTGTGATAAGCAAGGTTTCTCAGTTTAATGCTGTTGAGTTACTTGAGCCAAAGTCTGGAAGAAAATTCACAGTAAATGGCCATAGGCTGAAACATTATTTTGGAGAAGAGGTTGATATGCAGAGATCAACTTTAGCATTGTCCTGAAGAATTGCAGGACGTTAAGCTAATGACATTAAAAGAGCGCTAATTGGGAGGCAACCCAATTTTTAGTATCCTTTATTTTCTTTATTTTAATTTACTTAGTTTTATTTTCTTTGTTTTGTTTTAGTTAGTTTTATTGTATTTTATGTTACTTTATTGTTTTATTTATTATTTTTAAATTAATTTTAGAATGTTTAGAATTTTTTTTCAAAAAAAAAAAAAGTAGTTGCAGGGAGTGCCTAGGCGCTAAGGGTGCAGAATAAAGTGGCTTTCTGCCACTTGACCGCCTAGGCACTGGGGTTTCACCGCCCAGGCACTGGAGCAGAACACAAAATTAAAATGCGAAGCTTCTTCGTTAGCGCGATCCTGCTCTTTTTCTTTTTTCTTTTCCCCTGTTTCTTCTTCTTCTTCTTACTTGCTCCTTCAATCACCACAGCCACTGTAACAGTAGGTTCTTCTTCTTCATTCTCATCACTTTCAACCCCTTTCCATTCTCACTTATCTAAGAACCTTATTCTTCTCCTTCTTTTGTGTGCTGTAACCGTGGGTTTGGGGGGATTTTCTTTGAAACTTTGCAATTGTGTTGTAGTTGCTCATTGAGGTAAGATCTTCCTCTCTTCCAACTCTCTTCATTTCTTGTTGTATGTTACAAAAGTGAATGGGTAGTTCTATCTGAATGTTAGGGTATGAATAATTGGGAATTGTTCTTACGTGTCTATGTTGGGGTTGATTTTGGGTGCGAATTGAGCACAAACAAGCTGTTAAATCTGAAGTTGATGAGTTTGGTAAATGATTGCTTCTATTGTTTGCTGAATTTGGTTGACAAAACATGTTTAAGGTTGTATTGTTGAAGCAAGTTGCTCTTAGTATGAATAGGTTGACATTGTGCACTTTAAGTGTTTGATGGTTGTCTTGAATGAAATTCTAATGGGTTGATATCCATTGTTCAATATGCTAAATGGTTTGGATGGAATTAGAAGTTGAGTTTGATAAAATTGGTATGAATGGCTATTGCATGTGAAAGAAGGTTTACATTGAGCAATGACAATTTTGTTGTGAATGAGCTTGTGAGATTTGTAGTAGACAAGGGAGATTTAATTCAGGAACTAAAATTCTGGTTGCTTGTGTAAATTGTCGATTGAGATGGTTGAGTGTGTGGAGGTTTTGGCTAAGAGTCTATGGTTAGTTTAGTATGTAATTTCATTTGATTATGCCATAGATGAATTAGAATATGATTGGAATTAATTTTGAAGTTGCTATCTTGACTTTCATTGTGGATAAATTTGCTTCAATTGTGATGGTTCTTTGGTTTGGTTTGCAGGTAATTGTTCTAATGCCTCCAAGAAAGAAACAAAATACCAGTGGGGCTGGCTCTAGTTCAGCGGTTGCATTTGATCATACTCGTTTCAAGTTACAAGTATATGAACAGAGATTCAGAAATAATTTGATAAGAAGAGGAGAGGTGTGAGAAAGAGGATTTGATCTGCAGAATAATGAATATCCTGAAATTCAAGAGCAAATCCAGAGGTGCAGATGGGAAATTCTTTGTGGAGATCCAGGTGAAGGAAAGGTGAACATTGTCAAGGAATTTTATGCAAATGCTTTTGTTGAAGTGGGACAAGAAACTAGTCACAAGAGCTGGGTACGGGGCAAGGAAATAGATTTTAGTAGAAAATCGTTAAGCAACTTGCTAGGCACTGATTGGAGGTTGGCTTGTTATTATTCAACTCGAATGAATCGTAATGAGGATCATCAAAGAATCATTCGAGATCTTTGTGAAGCTGGTTCTGAATGGATTTTAGATACGAAAGGTTAGCCAAATCATTTAAAGAAAGCTGATTTGAAACCAGTTCCTTCTATTTGGTGCTCATTTGTTCATGCGAAGCTTCTTCCTCCTTCTAATCATTCAGAGGTGCAGGTAAAAGTAGCTAGGCTTATACATTGTATAATGGAAGGGCAACAAATCAATATTGGGGAACTTTTAGCTGCAAACATTCAGCAAATAGCCCAAGCAGCTAAAGGTAATTTGGGATATCCTTCAATGATCGCAAAGTTGTGTGTAGCAGTAGGGGTCTCTACTGATAGAGACTTTCTTATTCCAGCTAAAAAGCCTATTACTTTACATCAAAGAGAAGATGCACAAGGGCAGCAATCACAACCACCGGTTCTTAGAAGACCTAGATGTAATCCTTCCCATGGGCAGCGCTTAGATCAGATGGAAGATTTATTAAGGCGTTTTGTAATACATTCTAAGAGAAAATTTGATTATCTTATTAATGCTCAACTGGGTCTGGAAGGAATGATCAGGGGATTAGCAGAGTAGTTGCAGTTAGACCCAGATAGCTTGAGAGGAATTCCGCCAATAGATGATGAGGTGATGGCTCATCTTAACTTGGATGATGACGAGGAAGCTACTGAAGAAGATGAAGAGGAAGATGTTGAATGAAGCCTGCTGTGACTTTTGAAGAGTGATAAGGGGAGTTTTAGTGTTTAGTTTCATTTTTGTTTCTTTATTTTAAATTTATGTTTAGTGCATGTTTCTTCTTAGTTAAGGTGTTATTTTGCATGTAGGAAGTTTAGTTTCTTACCGATGTTCATGTAGGGATCTGTTAGGAAACTAGTTGTACTTAATTAAAAAGTGTTTTGATAGGAGTAGTGTTGAATGCTCGATGATGCATAAAGAATCTTTAAATTGAGATAACTATTTACCATGCTTTCATTCGCACTTATTGATTTTCTGAGACTGAAATTGTGTGGTTTCTTGGGAGAGGAATTGGATATTTTCTAGAAAAAGCTTATGAGATACATTTGAATTGATTCTAGTTCTAGGTAGTGTCTGATTCTCTATTGAGGCGAAATCCTAGATTAGTGTATTTTGGGTGAAATGATCAGGGCATTCTTTGGACTATTTGAGCCTTTCAAGCTTACCTGACAATGTTTGCTCCTAGGTCCCTTTTTGAAGTTGAAAAAAAAATTTGAGAAAGGCCATTTCTTTTGTTTAACCCATATCTACTTTACCTCTTTAAGCTGGAAAAAAAAAAAAAAATTCTGCCTTAAACAACATTTGTTGGGTTCTTGAAGTAGTGCATTATATGTTCTATTCTTCTCAATAATTATTGCCACATTTTCATGGATGAGTTGTTTTTGGTTTGTGTCTTCATAAAAAAAAAAATGGAGAAAAGAAAAATGCAAAATATGGAAAAAAAAAACAAAAAGAAAGAATTGTGGCATTACTTTGCTTTTATTTTGGACTGTAATACATGCTTCAATTACCGACCTAGTTTAAATTTCCTTTCCCCTTTTTTCTTAACTTTACCCTTTGGCCTAACATTACAAGCTTTAAAAGACCCTTATGAACACTCAAGTGCATTAGTTTACACTAGTGGAGATAGAGATGAAAGACATGTCCTAAGTTCAAGAGGATTTTTGAATGTTTTTTATAATCTGATCCAGAATCATTATCTATGACTGATTTTGAGTTCTGCATATTTTGGGATGGGATATTTACGTTTTTGTGAATGAATGCATGGTTTGTTATGATTTTTCATGGTTTTTGCTAATTGTGACATGCAGGAAATTCCGAGAGCATGAATGATGCACTATTTCTTTTTGCTTGAGGACAAGCAACATCATAGGTTTGGGGTTGTGATGGGTCATATATGTGTGCAATTTTGCATATGAAAAATTGTCAAAAATCAGCATATTTTGAACCTTTGATGATGTTTTATTTATTAGGATTTTGTTTTATTTTGGGTTTTGCATGTTTAGGTCATATTAGGATTTTGTTTCAAGCAACATCTTTGAGTTCACTTTAATTTTAGAGTTTTAATTATGTTTACATGTTTTTAGGTAGTTTAGATTAATTAAAATTTTATGTTTTGGCCTTGCAGAGAGCGCCTGGGCGCTCAAAATCCACCGCCCAGGCGCTAGAAGCGGAAAAAAAAGTGTGCTTACTGGAGTTCCACCGCCTAGGTGCTCAAAAGCCACTGCCCAAGCGGTGACGGAAAATCTGCACGTGTAAGTTCATTTTTAATCAGACTGAAACGGGGCTTTTGGGGATCTTTTGGATGGCGAAAAACACAGAAAAACAGAGGGCTCTGGAGAAAAAAAGGGAAGACAACAAAAGGAGGGGAGATTAAAGACTCTTTCACTCCAATTCTTGGGTTCTTGATATGGATTCTCTTCTTATCTTATCTAATATTTTCTATTTTGTTATGAGTTGCTAAACTCCATAGCTAGGGGTTAGGGCTTTAGTCTGAATTGGTTGTAATTGTTTTAAATTCTTGAATTCTTGATGTTGGAATTGTTGAACTAATGGTTTATCTTTTGTTTTCTTATACAATTTTATGAAGTATTGTTCATGGATTGATTTAGGGTTCTTGCATAATTTGGGAAAATTGTCTTTGAGCTAGCTTGAGAGATGAACCTCATAATATTCGAGATTTAGGAATTTATCTTGAGTCTTATATGAATTGTGGACTGAATTTTATGCCTAATCCCTTTTTTTTGTTAAACATAGTTAAATAATTATCATGTTTAATAAGAAGAAGAGAGTTGATTAACTAAGGAATTAGCATCAACTACTTAAAATCCCTTCATTAGTCTAATAATCTCTAACTCAAGTGATATAAGAGTTCATAAAAACTTAAGAAAAATCAGACCACCTCAATCCTCTAGCATTTTAGAACCTTGAATTTTTTTTGTTTAAGTTGTTACATATTTTGTTAGTTTTTATTATGTGCTCGTTTATAGTTTATTGTTATTATTTCTTTCCATTGTGAAGAGCTGTCTTCAATACAAATTACTTTGATTTAATCTGAATAGAAATTTTGTTAGTGAAGTGTTGCTTGATACTTCAATCCTTGTGGGACGATACCCACTTACCGTGGTTATTACTTTAACGATTTGGTGCACTGGCCAAAGAGTTATCAGTTATGCAAATCCTACTGAGAGTTTCTTTAAATTCTCACCTCGCTTTGTATTCCCGCATCATTCTCAGACACTAGTGATGGATTCGATCGCCACCCTTTTTATTGAGATTCTCAACCTACAGCTCCACCATGATCCTTTCATGGATTTACTATACATAGTCGGTTCCTGCAATTTCCATCTCTACCTGTTCAGCAACAGGAATTTTGCTATTCCTCTGTTCCACCCTGCTTTTGACCACCCTGCTTTTGACCCTGCCACTCCATATTTTGCGTTCCCATTGCATATGGCACACCCTCCTCCTGCACCTCCAGCACCCACAGCATCTATCACACCTGCTAGTCCTCCACTAGAGTCACCTCCACAGATGGTTCCAGACATACCGCTCAGTTCTGAGAGCGATCCATCGAAGGCTACTGGCTCATCATCCTCCTCCTCGGGACCTAGCATGGACTACTCTGATATGGCCAACGACTACCTAACCGAGTAGGTCCCAGCCGAGAGCTCTATTGTACAGTATGGCCCTCTTTTGGCAGTATACAGCATTGGGTCATAGACTTAGCCACGTGTAGTAGTTTGCAATGTCCTCTGAGGACCGCATAGGATCGCTTTGATTGACACGGGCCCTATGTTCTTTTTGTTACACCTGCCCCACTTTTGTATCCTATTTTACATCTACACATAAACTGAGGCATCGGCTTCTAACATATATATATATATATATATATATATATATATATATATATATATAGTTAATGATGTATTACTTGTCTGTATCCTTTTTGTTGTATCTCTTTGTAAACTTTGTTATGTTTTGCGATGTCGATCACATTTGTTATACATAGGGTGCTGTTTTGCCTATTTAAACCAAAAAAAAAAAAAAAGAGAGAAAAAGAAGGGATGTGACATGATAAGTAAATAATAAGCAGAGTATCGATAACACAATCTACTTAATTTTATGCTATGACTTAAGCATAACATTAAATTGGTAGGGTGTTACAACATGTAAAAAGCTAAGTATGGGAGAATTTGATAAGGAACATTTTGATATATTGATTAACCCTCATATTTACTTTATTGAACCTCTTTTGTGCTTAATTGATCAATATTAGACACATTCTAGTGCTTAATTGATCAATACTAGACACATTCTATGAGTTTGGGCTCTAATTGAGCTTAATTGTATTTTTCAGCATTATTACAAATTTATATTGTTTCTGTATTTTTAGCATATCTTGAGTTGTTGACATTTAAAAATTACAAATTTTATATTGTACGAAAAATCTATAACTTTGATGAAGAAGTCAAAAACTAATTCAGATGTCTATTAGGACGACTTGGGCCACGAAGTTAGAGTAGGGCTGTTGCATTGGAACTTGAGTAGTGTGCATAAATTGGACTATAACCTGAGTTGTAAACATAGGATTAAGGTGAAACTGGTGCCATTTGATAGCTAAGATATAAAGCTTCAATTCATATAAAAACACTCTCCAAAATAATGGCATTTTGATGGACTTATTGGCTGTTGAATTTGACTGACATGAATAGAGATACAACCTAGACATGCTATAAAGATTGGGCCATAATTCTCTCATTTTGAGACCAAATTAAGCAAATTGGGTGTCAACTTAAAGCTAAGAGGCAGAGGATTAATTTGGGTTAAATGGAAATGTTGGATATTCACATTTGATGTCTGATAAGAATAGAGAAAACAAAGATGTGAGGACTCCTCTCCAACATTTTTTTCATTTTTCTCTCTTCTCATCTCCTCTCTTCTTTTTTCTTTTTCTTTTCCTTTCATTTTGTAAGATACTTGTTTTAAGTTCTATTTTGTAACCTTCATTACTATGGAGGAGTAGGACTTCAAGCTAGTTCAAGGAGACCCCAAGGGTATTATGATTGTAATCTTGAAACCCTATGGTTAAATCTCAATCATGTTTGTTTTCTTGATTCTTTGCCCTTTTTTGTTTGTAAACTTGCATTGAATGGTATTGATATGTGGGTTTATAAATGAGGAATTTGTTGGGTGATTGTTAATTGGTCAATTAGTATGAACTTGATTAATTAAAAAATTAGGAATTGGGTTTGGGTTCAAACCTAGGCTAATACAATTGGGGCTAGAAATCAGCATAGGTTAATTAAAGTTGAGTTCTCAATTATCTAATCAATTGTATGTTGGTTGAATGCCTAGAGGTCTCTAGGTAGAATTGTGGGATTGTTAGTAAAGGTCCCGCTAGTAGCTCAAATTAGTCACACTCCACGTGTTTGATATATTGTATGTTAGTGATTGACTCACCTTATGCCTAAGGAACTCTTTGGACTAGTGTTTATTTTTATTTCACCTAATTTTCTTTTATAGCTTATTTATTGCATGTTTACAAAAAATCCCTTATTACTTAACTAGATAGCAATAACATCCTTGTGAGATAACCTTGGTTGCACTATACTTCAAATTTAGTATAATTAAGTATTTTAAAATTATAATTTGGAGCGGGCTACGACACTCGCTACCAGTTGTGGAAAGAACTCTTGGTTTGTTTACCTCTTTGACAAAACTCATAGGTTCACTTATTGTCAAAGCTGATCTTAGGTAAACCTTTGACAAGCTATGTTTGAGAAATCTTAGATATTAATCTCATATGAGCATGAGCACTTGTTTGTTGTGCGACATCCACTTTTCTTCCACAAAGAATGTCAAGCATTTTACATTGTGACCTAGAAGGTCATCTAGATATAATACATAAGTATTATCACGCTCTCTAGCAGTGAGAATGATTTTGTCTTATATGAAATCCTTTATATTGCAACGAGAAGGTTCAAACACAACTCTATAGCCTTGGTCACAAAATTGACTAATGCTTAGAAGGTTGTGAGTCAATCCTTCAACCAACAGAACATTAGTAATCGAGTTAGAATTATTCTCATCAACATTACCTGTGCCAATGGTCCTTGATTTACTATCACAAATTTAACAACTCCTCCATTTCTAGGTTTGAGGTTTCTAAACTAACACTTATTTCCAGTCATGTGTCTGGAACATCCACTCTCTAGATACCACTTCATCTGCTTCTAGTGACGCGATTTAAGACACACCTATATCTTTTTGGGTCCTTTTGGGTTAGTTGCATTCTTGGATTTTTTCACCTTCTATCTTTTTGTTTTTGTTTTTTTTTTCTAGAAAAGCATTTTTCAAAAGAGTGTCCTTTCTTAAAATAGTATATGCATGTAGGGATTTTATTTTGAGAATCTTTGGATGATTTCTCATCATCTTCTTTTTCAAACCCAAGTCCCGTTTTATCAAAATATGGCCTTGGGCTACTAAGCATCAGGTCTAGATTTTTGGAGCCATTCACCATCTTCTCAAGATTTAATTTGAGAAGCTTAACATTTTTCTGAAGTTTAGAAATATCAAAAGATGTGTTCTAAGCAGCTTTAGAAGCTTTTGTTCTTAGGGCATTGACATCTTTCTAGAAAAAGGGTGTTTTCTTTTAAGAGCTAAGTTTTTTCTTGCCCCAGTTTCTCATTCTCATTCTTGAGGTTTTCAAATTCAAGGGATAATTTTCAAAAAATTTTCTTTAATGAAGTATAGTGAAAAGCAATTGTTTGAGAATCACCCAAAAGTTCATCATAAACTTTTTGAAGATCCTCACATGAGAGTTTAGAATCTAATACCTTAGTTCCTTTCTCTAAGATTATGTCAGCCATGAAGCAAAGATTTGCTACAATCTCTTCTTTTTCTTGAGATTTTGTACCTTCTTGCTTCTCGTCTAAATCTTAACATGTAGCCATCATGGCCTTCTTCTTGGAACTCTTTTAAGCTTTGAACATTCCGATCTTACATGTCGACGCTCTTGCATTCAAAGCAGATGACTTCACTCTGCTTAGCCTTTCTCTTTTTGTCCTTTTTAGGGACCAATCCTTTCTTCTTCTTCCTCCTGATCTAGGCTTTGGATATCCTCTCAGCAAGATGAGCAATTCCATCTTTCTCATCATTATCATCATAAGAGGAATTTTCTTCTTCTTCTTCAAATTCTTCTGCAACTTTCATGGCTTTAGAAGAGCTACACTTTCTTTGAGTAGTCTTCAAAGAAATAGATTTTCCTTTTCTATTTGATTCCTCAGAGGCTTCATTTTGCTCAATTTTGTTAGTCTTTAAGGACCTAATAAGATTATCAAGACTGAGTACATTCAAGTCTTTTGCTTCTTGAATGGTTGTCACCTTAAGGCACCAGGTTTTAGAAGGACTTATCAGAATTTTTCTTACTATTTTAGTATTTGTATATCTCTTGCCTAATGCTTTCAACTGATTTATGATGCACATACATCTAGTCATTATCTCATCAATATTTTCATGCTCGAACATCTTGAACATTTCATATTGATGCACTAATATCTTATCTTAGTTTCTTTCACTTGTCGGTTCCTTCATGGAGAACTTGAAGTTTGTCCCAAATCTTCTTAGCATAGTCACATGAGATAATATTGTCACATTCATTCTTGCTTAAGGCACAAGTGAGAAGATACTTGGCTTTGGTATTCATCTTAACGCTGGCTTTATGTTGGTTAGTCCACTGGTTTCTTGGAATTGTTCTGACTACTACTAGTGGGGCCTAATCTAGGTCAGCAACCACTTGAGACAATGGTTGCCCAATGGTTGGAACATACTCACCGTTTTCAATAATTTCCCACATATCAGTGCTTGTAGACTCAATGAAAAGTCTCATTCTATCCTTCCAGTAAGGGTAGTCTTCACCACTGAAGTATAGAGGGAGGTTAATGCCCCTTAGCAATATGGTTAAGCTGTGCCATTTTCTAGATTTTATCCTTTGTAACCATTATGAAACTCAACCTCAGAGGCTTAACTCTAATGATAATTGAAGGATGAAATAACACAAGAAGGGGGGGTTAAATCATGCTTCTAATAAAATTTTAGTTCCTGAAAAACTTTTAGAACAACTTTCTCAAGTCTTAGATTGGAATGCGAAAATGATTGAGTTAGAAATAAAATCAATTGGTTTCACAAATATTTTGTTAAGTGAATAAGTTGGCATATAGAATTAGAAACTTAATGAATAATAGTAATAAAGAGTATAAAGGATAGAAAGATCACACAGAGAAGTTTTATACTGATTTGGACAACCACTTGCCTACATCTAGTCCCCAACACTTTGTTGAGCTTTTTATAACCCAAGTATTGTTTATCTAAGATTTTACAACTGAGTAGTTCTTCCTAGCTTCTCCAAGCTAACACTGAGTAGTATTTTTATTAGCCTCTCCAAGTTCACAATGACCGTTGACAGGTCAGGTTACAATAAGTAGATTTTGAGGTTTGTGTTTAATACACTCACACTAAATCTCTTAGAAGATAATAAACACTTAGTTTCAGTGTGTAGTAATTCCTCTATACTCTTAGTAAGAGGATATTAGCTAATACACAACTAATGAGAAGATTTTTCTTTTTAGAAGTTACAACAAGTAACTTTTTGGATATTCAGAAGGTTTAGAAAGAAGTAGTATTGAATGATCTTTAAATGCACTGAATGCTTGACTATCTAATTGATTCTTTGTCTTCCAGCTTTTTATAGACTCTAAAATATATCCATTGAGACATGCAGATCTTGAGCCCTGAGCCTTTTTTGATCCAGTGGTCCAAGACTGGAGAGAAAAGCAGCTTTCTTTCTTTCTTAGTAGATAAGGATATTACCAAACATGAAAGAAACTAGCCATTTGATGGTTCACCAACTTTTCAAACTTGTCAGTGCTTTTTTTGGATCTTTTGATGTTGCGTTTAACTTCTAAAAATGATCCTTGAATCGTGCAAAATAAGCTTTGAGGGTGAGGTACTTGAAAAGATTCACCTTTCTGGTGGTCACCTTTTTGGACATAGCCTGTTGGATAGTTCATCCTTCTGAACTTTCTAATATGCTTCTTGAGTGAGAGAGAGCGTAGATATGACAAATCGTTCTTTTTTTAGAAGTATAAAGATGAAATATAGAAAAGAACTTTGAACTTTATATGATCTAAGACTCATTACTATGCGAATTGCATGATCTAATTCACAAAAGAATTTAAACACTCAAACAAACAGTTAGTCAACAAAAGAGTTTATTAAAACTTGATTTGTTGTTCATCAAAACCTTTACATGAATAATGTTCAAACCACGTGGTGGCTTTTCAAAGCCATTGGAGCTTACAACAACTATCTTGCTAAAAGTGGTCTTTTAAGAGTCTCTAGCAGTGCTCTTGTTGTGATCAAGCATAGATAGGTACTACGTTAGTATCATCTTTATCTAATTTGAATACTACTCGCTTGTGTCATTTGAGTGAGGCGAGGATGCCTATGCTGAGCAAGTACGGCTTGATAAGTGATCGAAAATTTGTGATGCCTGATTCTTGTAAACATCAAGTTTGTGGGAAACAAACTAGAGTTAGGTTTAGTACTACTATTGATAGTACAAAGGACAATATTGACTATATCAATTATGATTTGTGGAGCCCAGTGCCTCGAGAGGTATTTGTATGTGAGCTTGCCCTTATGGGCATAGTGGAAAAGGTGGCTTTGAAAATTTGAGGCTAGATGAAAATCAAGTCATGGTGGAGATTTGTAATATGTGGTGGCTTGATTTTTTGTTAAAGGACAAAACTAATTATTTATGTTGCAAGTTAACAGGTGTTGGTGAATTGTGCAATTAAATGATAGCGGTAAGATTTTATGGCAGTGCACACAGGTTGATGATTGAATTGCTACACTTAATCACAAATACATGCAAGTCAAGTTGCAACGTATAAGCTTGATTTTTTTACAGCTCACAAAATTTACGTGCAGCCATGGAAGTTTGAATATTCAAACTTCTACTTCATCAAGTGGAATGCAAGTACCAAGTGGATGAAAGCATTGATTGCTTTCTTTGAAAATTTAGCAACTTGAGCTCTATAAATAGAGCATTGTATGCAGCTTCTAATGGCATACCAAGTTCATTAGCAATTTAGTGTTAGAGAAGCTTGTTTTGTTTCTCTTCAATACCTCTCTTTGTATGTTGAGTGTATACACATGTAAAAGAATACTGTAAGGCATTTTGAACATATTTGGGACATGAATTTGAGTGAAGTGATATCGCTTTTATATTTCTACCATATTTTATTTTTGAGCTGCTTTGTTTGTGTCTTTTGAGGCTACTACCACATTTTACAACAGCATATAGTAATTAGTAAACGATGTTGAAAAATTACATGGCACATGGTAAGAATTAGTTCAATTGAAAGTAACATGTGCAATATTTCTGTCACGCAAGTATCTGAAATAGGCGCCCTGAAATAGACCCTTTTGTCCGTGTAAGACCATTTTGGTACACACTCTTACTTTGTGACCCAAGGTCCCTTCTTATATCTCCCTCATTAGCTTCGCGGCATCTCAAGTTAATTGTCACCAATGGAGTTTCTTACCGCTACCAAGTTTCACTTCTCACTTGTGTCTTATTTTGTGCTTTTCTCTACAGCTACCACAACACTGAACCCTGCACTTGCCACAAATGATTGTGATCTCCCTGCTATATTTAACTTCGGTGCCTCTGTCGCGGATACTGGTGCCTTGGCTGCTGCCTTTCGAGGACCACCGCCACCATATGGAGAGACCTATTTTCATAGACCCACAGGAAGGTTCTCTGATGGCCGTCTGATCATTGATTTCATAGGTAATTGTTAATATCATCTTCTACTTCAATTCCAGCGCAAATGCCTAGATTGGACTTATTTTTGGGCCATCCTAGTGGTATGCCTAAGGAAGAAGATTATTATTTTCCTCCGCGATTATATCCACCTTTCAATATATATTATTAAAATTTTCAGTCTTTACACTTTCTGTCAATTTTTAAATTGATCTTTATAATTTTCTTTTGATCTTGATAATTTTCTTTCGGCTTAGATATACTTTTAACCTCTATAAATATAGGTTATTTTGGTTTTAATCTCTATATTAAAGCCTTCTAGTTATAAATATAGTCCATATATTAAAGAAACTATAACTAAAATAACCTATATTTATAGGACCTAAAAATATATTTAAGGTTTATAAACATATTTAATTATAGAGATTAAAAATATATTCATGTTTGAAAATGAAAGTCGTTTTGGCTTAAATATATTTAAATCCTTATAGATATAAATGTTTTTAGATTGATCATTTCTTATTACTCTTAATTTGCCGTTGACTGAAGCAGATATAGCAATTAGCAAATCATTTGGCATGTTGTTTCATCAATCATGTAATACCTAACGAAAGTATTTGAATTTAATTTCAATATATTATTAGTAGAAAAATATTTTATATAGATATTTAATTATATATTATTATATTAGTAAAATTATTTGATTCAACTACTAAAAGTCTTACAAATTATTAGATGACATTATAAAATTTTTTTACATTAATAAAGCATCAAAATTAATCTTGAAGTATTTTGACACAACAAAAATCGAAGAAGATCATATTGTTTTGCCTTACTTTTGGTCGTCCATCTTTGTCCTCATATCATCTTCTTATTCCTCTTTTGCTCACGACCATGAATAGTAAAACATTTGTGGCTGCTAGCTCAAGCCAAAGTTAAAGGTATTATAATTGATCGGGTAACTTAGACGGATCTATTAAAGATATTTATAATTATATAAACTCTATTAAAATAAGGTATAAAAACTAATTGAAAAATCCTTATAAAATATAAAGACTAAAAAACTTATGATATTTTATTGGTTGGACCATAATTATATCCTAAGGTGGACGTATGTCCTGGGGAAAGAAAGTCTCGAGCAGTCAAGATTTTCTGCTTCAAGTGAGATAGCAAGTGGTAAACTATACTTTTTCTCATCCATGTATAACTCGCAAGTTCTTTTAGCTGCCTCTTCCATTTTGGGAGAATTCCACTAGCTTCACAACATAATATTGGGAGTATAGTACTCACAAAAATTATTTCGGGATCTATGATATATTATTAAAGAATCATGTGTTAATTTATAAAAAAAAAATAGTATCTTTATTAGGGGTATAAATTGTTTCTCTATCACTATTTCGTGTTCTATATAGACTCTAGTTAATGATTATATTTATATGTGAGTGACAATAGAGCACTAGTTTGTTTCAATTATTTATTAAAGAAATTTTCAGGAAAATAAAAGAAAAATTAATTAAAGTGGAGCTGTAAACTGAGTGTTACAATAAAACCCTGCCTACTTTCGAGTTATTCAAAGACTAAGTCTACGCCCGGTTCCTCTACTAGCTGCGGCAAATTAATTATCAACAAATTTATCCACGAATGAAGGATTTCAATCCCTATTTTTATCCACGATTTTCTAATTTCAGCACAGAGTTTTGGACTTCCCTCTCTCAGTGCATATCTTGATTCCTTGGGGACCAACTTCACACATGGAGCAAACTTTGCAGCAGCAGGATCAACGATTAGACCCCCGCCTAGCAACAATATTATGCCTGTGGGTTCGTTCAGTCCTTTCTACCTTGATATTCAGTACACTCAATTCAGTCATTTCAAATCCCAAACACAATTCATTAGACATCAAGGTAAATGGAGAGTTAATAACAATTCATATATTTGGCTATTCCGAATTCTAATCAAGGCCATGGCTTTGCCTCTTTATGTTCTGTTTATTTATTGGCAGGAGGCTTATTTGCAGCCTTGATGCCCGAAAAGGAGTACTTTGCTGAAGCTTTATACACATTTGATATTGGTCAAAATGATCTTACTGCGGGTTTTTTGGGTAACATGACTGTACAGCATGTCAATGCATCTGTGCCTGATATAGTCAACAGATTCTCAGCAAATGTTAAGGTAGTTCAATACCTTTCTAAGATGTTTTATTATTTAGCTGATTTATGAATTTATTGCTCTAAATCAACGAACTTTGTGATCAAGAACCTGTACAATTTGACGGCTAGATCATTTTGGATACACAACCAAGGACCCATTGGCTGCCTCCCACTTATTTTGGCCAATTTTCTATCAGCTGAAAGGGATGACTATGGTTGTGCAAAGGCATATAATGAAGTAGCTCAGTATTTTAACCACTTGTTGAAGGAAGCCTTAGTTGAACTTCGCAAGGACCTACCTCTGGCTGCAATCACATATGTAGATATCTACTCTGTTAAGTACTCTCTTTTCAGCAGCCCCAAGAAATATGGTGAGCCAAACCAGAGTGACCCCATTCTCACATGATTACTGATATTTATACACACATATTTAGTGTGTCCATCAATGTTGGGGATTTCACGTGTAAATTATGGGGATTTCACATTGATGAGCGGGAATCAAGCGGACTAAGGCTATAAATGATAATATTGTCAATTGTAGTTCTTCTGATTCACCACTCATTAATGTGAAATCTCCATTATGTATACGTAAAGTCCCATAAGGGACACACCAAATAAGTGTGTCCGAGTAATAGAACTCTTCTCACATTCTTGTTCTAAAACTGACCTACAATGTATATTATTGGTTGAGTTAATCATTGATGTGCAGGATTTGAGCTCCCACTCATTACTTGCTGTGGCTATGGGGGGAAGTACAACTACAACACTAGGGTTGGATGTGGAGGGACCCTCTACGTCAATGGCACTAAAATTTTTGTGGGTTCATGTGAGAGACCATCTGTTAGAGTGATATGGGATGGGACGCACTATACAGAGGCAGCTAACAAAGTCGTCTTTGATCAAATCTCTACAGGGGCTTTCTCAGACCCACCCGTTCCCTTGAATAAGGCCTGTCACAGAAGTTTCACTAAAAACTGGTGAGCTTTAGTTGCTTGTCATTTTAACCGCTTTAATTAGAAATAAAGTGTACTCTTCCATATGAATTCGAAATGTTATAAACTACTCCATATTGATGGTATCTTACAATATAAACTACTCTATATTTGATAGCCTTAGACTTTTTTCCCCACTCTTGTAAAATAAATATCGCATTGTTAATTCATGGTAGGTTGATACTTATCAAGATTCATTTTATATCCTCGTAACGAAACTTCATAATTACTTATTGAGCAAAAATGAGATTAATTTTGATACATGTTAATGTAAAATATTTTACACCATCTACTAATCATATCTTATCAATTGTACAATTTTTAAGATAATTATGATAACAGCAGATTTTTAATGACATGAATATTCATGGTTGGATTACTATACAAAAAAAAAAAATTTAGAAGTGAAAATTAAGGACAATACCATACCACAAGTCACAAGATTTAAGTATCTTGGGCACATTATCCAAGATGATGGGGAAATAAAAGGAGATGTAAATCATAAAATTCAAAATAGGTGGCCAAAGCTGAGGAATGCTTCATGTATTCTTTGTGATAAAATAGTAACACCAAAGTTGAAGCATAAATTTTATTGCATGGTTATAAGATTGTATGGGACTGAATGTTGGGTGATAAAATGTTAGCAATAAAAAAGTTAAATATTGCATAGATGAGGATGCTCCATTAGATGAATGGGCACATTAGACAGGATAGGAGTAGGAATTAATGAGAGCATTAGAGAGAAAGTTGGTTAGAGAAGATGGTAGAATCTCATCTTAGGTGGTTCGGATATGTAAGGAAAAGATGTGTAGAGGCTCTAATAAGAATTGCAAATCAAATGGGGGTAGTTCAGTAATTAGAGGTAGAGGAAGACCTAGAAAAAACCATAGATGAAGCTATATGTAGTTAAAGGTGGTACAAGAAAAGGGGGTTGAATCGTGCTTTAATTACAGCTTGAGTATCTGAAAAACTTTTCTAAAAAGAACTTTCTTAAGTTTGAGACTTGGAATGCAGAAGCAATTGAGTTAGAAATATAAATAGTATTTCTCACAGAAAGTTTGTATTTGCAGTTGATATTTAGTATACAGATTTAAATTCATAGTAAAGTAGATTAATGAAAGGCAGAAGGGATAGAGAAAACACACAACAAGGTTTTATACTAGTTCGGCCAACCACTTGCCTGCATCCATTCTATAACTCATTGTTGAGATTTTTATATACTAAGTATTCTTTGTCCAAACGTCTCTAAGTCTTTTGCAACAGAGTAGCTTTCCTAAACCTCTCCAAGCTTTACAACAAAGTAGTCTTTCACAAGTCTCTCCAAGCTATAATAGAGTAGTATTTACTTAGCCTCTCCAAGCTCACGAAGACCTCTAATGTATCAAGTTACAATAAATAGATTTGATTGTTTGTGTTTAGAACATTCACATTAAATCTCTTAATAGAGGATAAGCACTATTTGTAGTGTATGTGACTTCTCTAACTTCTCAATATGAGAATGTTGACTAATACAAAGCGAAAGAGAAGATTTTCTAATCAGAAGTTACAATGATTAACTAATTTCTAGATATTCAAAAGGTTGAGAAATGAAAGCTTCTTGAGGGTAAAGAATGTTCAATAGTCTAATTACTTCTTCAATGTTCTTCCAGCTTTTACTGAACTTCAAAAATTTGTCTATTGAAATGTGTAGATCTAGAGCCTTGAGCCACTTTGATCCACTAGTCTAAGACTGGATAGAGAAGCAGCTATTTTCTTTCTCAGCTTTTATAAATAACACAGAAGAGGAAAAATAGTTGTTTGATGGGTCACCAACTTTTCAGACTTATCAACGCTTCTTTTGGATCTTGTCATATCAAATTTAACTTTTTGAACTTGATCCTTGAATCGTATAGAAGACGCTTTGGAGGTGAGGCACTTCATTCAGAAGCATCTTTCTAGTGGTTACCCTTCTAGATAGATCATCCTTCTAAGTAGCCTGTGATCCTTCTAATGGCTTGTTTTCCTTTCTAATAATGTAAATCCATTCTTTTGAACTTATTAATATGTTCCTCGAGTGAAGGATCATAATTTCCACAAAGTATTCATCTCCAAAAAGTGTATATTTATAAGGCATGACAAAGAACAATATGCTTTTTTTAAATGAAACAAATTTTAGTTCAAAATAAATGATCTTACTCACAAAAGAATACATTCATCATAACAAATCGTTAGTCGACAAAAGATTTTATTTAAAGCTTTATTTAAAGGGCATTGGAGCTTATAATCTCCTTCTTTTTGATGATGACAAATCAATATTTAAGAAAAGCTTTTGTCCAATAAAAAGAGAATTGATAGACTAAACATATGATTTTTTGTTTGTTTTAACTTTCTGGTTTTTGAGAAAAACTTACTTTTTGAAGTGAGTGCAGGACAAGCATCTTTTCTAGAAACTTCAGTTGTAGTTATAAATAACCAAAATGATTTTTATGAAATCATTTTAACATCAGAGCAAGATTGATTTTAAACTTTCTCACCCAAGATAGTTGTAAAAATTCATAATATAATAAAGCAAGATACTAAAACTTTCTCAATCTAGATTAATCATGAAGTTCTATAATATTATCATAACATAATTGTTTCAAACTTTTTCAAAACAGGTAAGTTATGAAAGATTCTTAATATATTAGAGCATAATTAATTAAGAATTTTCTCAATCCAAAAGAATTGTGAAGAAGAAAAAAATTTGATATGTCAGAACAAACAAGTAGGCTATTTATCATAATCAGAGCAGATTATATAAATCATTAGAAACATGATAACACATCACATATATACTTAGAGTAGCTCAATAAACAGTAATCATCTCGATAGTGCAAGACAATTGTATCATAACAATAAATATTCAGAATAATTGTATGAGAGCAAAATTTATATCAGAGCAAAATATTTAGTGCAGTATAAATGTATCAGGGCAATGAATGATGTTAAAGTATAGTCAATAATCTCAGAGTAAGCATTATATCAGAGCAAAGATAATGAAATTTAACAAAAGATATAATAACTTGAGATAAATCATAATGTGATACAATCATAATGTGATATAATCTAATCTGCAGTGATAGTAATTATAATTCAAAATTATAAGGATTATTTCCAGAAAGTAAAAATGATGTCAAAAGAATTAAAACTCCTAATTCTAAATGGATGAAATATGTGAATGCAGCGGCAAAAAATATCTTCTAGTTCCTAGCTCCCCTTTAATTAAAGTTTTTTTTTTTCAATCTTCTCCCCCTTTGACATCATCAAAACAAAATAACAATGTGGAATCATAAAAGGACCATCACTAATTGTCTTTCCCTTTCTAAAGAGCCTTCAAACTCTGTAGCATGAGGTTCTCCATTTTATCCATCCTTATTTCCATATTACATTGATTGGCCATTAGTGTGTGCTGATTGGCCAGAATCAAGTCCAATTGAATTTTTGAAGGTTCTGGAAAGGCTTCTGCATCTGATGGAGCTCTAGAAGGTAAGTTAGTAATGTGGTGGCTTTGGCTTGCTGACAACTTGGCAAGCTCAGAACAAATTGGAGTTGCTATTCTATCGAACGAAGGTCCAAAAGTTAACAGTAGCAAGGTATGAGCAGTAGTTGAGGTAGCAGGAATGTCTTGGGAGGTTGTGGCTAGATTCGGCAATGGAGTGATAGAAGATGCAGTTTCAGGTTCGAAAACAGCTACTACAGCTTTAGCTTTTGCCACTAAAGCAAGTGTCCTTTTTGGCTCTGTCCTTTCTAGTGTAGGCTCAATAGTCTCAACCATGGATCTTCCTTGGTTCAAAGACACCAATAGCAAGGGTGTAGGTTAAGTTACAGGCTGGTCTATTGTTTGCTCTTGATGCTCTTAGGGTATAACAACATTTCTTATCTTAGAAGGTGGATTTGCTTCTTCAATGACCATAACTTGTTAATCCACTTCTAGAGATATTGAGGAGCTCCTTTGTTCTGAAGCACCTAGTAGCCATATTTCTTGGCTCTTCTCAAAGGTAAGGGAGTGGAGTCTCTGGATGGTTCAGCAGGGGCCTTTTTTGAGCTCCTTCTTCCCCTTGCATTTGTATTTAGGGTCCTCATCTTCATCTGAAGTCTCTGCTTCAATTTGTTGTTTAGTTTGAGGTTGTGGGAGAGGTTCCCTAATCATAATACCCCTTTCAATGGCCCTGGAGACTCTAGTTACGAGCTTAGCAGCAGGAGCAACAATATTCATCGGCTCTGTTATAAGCTCCAATGCCCAACTGAAATAGTCTCATGATTTTAGACATTTCGAGCTTTAAAGGTTTTGATGAATATCAAATCAAGTTTTAAGTAAATCTCTTGAGATGCAAACATTTTGTTAAACATATCCTTTTGTGAGTAATGTCAACTAAGTTAAATGATCACTATATCAAACAAAATGTCAAATTTATGGTATTACACGTTAATTTATCTATATTGGAACAATCGCTTTGTACTATGCATATTTACTCACTTAGGAATAAGATAGAAAGTTCAGAAAGATGATGATGCAGCACCAGAAAGGAAAGACTTGCCTCGAGAAAGATCACACCTCATTCAGAAGGATGACTTGATCTAGAAGGATGATCTCTCACAAAGTATCATATCTTGAAAGCTTCTTTCATACACTTCACTGAGAAATTTAAAAAGTCAAATATGATTTGACAAGTAACAAAGAAGCGTTGACAAGTCTGAAAAGTTAGTAAAGACTTCAACGGCTACTTTTCCTCTTTGGTGTCACATCATAGACCAGTAGATTAATGGCTCAAGGCTCAAGATCTATAAGCTCCAATGGTAACATCTAGAAGTCTATATAAAGTTGGGATACAAAGAAGAAGATAGAGATGCTATTCAAATATTTCCTAAGTTACAATAGTTTCATATCTTCATCCCTTTCGACTCTCAAATCCTCTAGAAAGTTACTCATTTTAACTTCTGTTTGGAGAAAAACTTCTCTACTATTTTGTAATAGATAACAACCTCTTTTTGAGCATTTAGAGAAGTCACTCACTATACCAATTGAATTAAAATTCTATAAATAGCTTTGAGTGTGAGTGAAAACACAAATCTTGATTATATCCCTTGTAACCTAACCTGATAGTGGTCAAAGTGAGCTTGAAGAGGCTAGGATATACACTACTTATTTAGCTTGGAGATGCTTGGTAAAAACTACTTGGTTGTAAAGCTTGGAGAGGCTAGAGAAAGATTACTCATCTATAAAGGCTTGGAAAAGCTTGAAAAAGAATATTTGTGATATAAAAATCTCAACAAAATGTTGGGGACTGGACGTAGGCATTTATTTTTGGCCAATCTAGGATAAATCTTGCTATGTGATCAATCTTTATCCTTCAATCTATTTGCTTTGTTATATAAATCTTTATATCTGGGAAGTCTTGGAGTTATTCAAATATATCTATTCACATAACAATTATTCATCTACACTAACCATAAAGCTTCCGCATTCTAAGTCTTGGACTTGAGAAAGTTGTTGAAAAGTTTTTTTCAGATTCAAAGTTATAGTGAAGACATGATTCAACCCCATTCGCATGTCATCTTTTCCAACAATTGGTATCAGAACCAAACTCTGGGGTTGAGCTTCTTAACGGTTGTAGAGGTCAAAGATCCAACAAATGGCACAACAGATAAACCATAATGCTGAAAGTTGCTCTATCAACCAACCTCCATACTTTAATAGTGAAGACTATCCATACTGAAAGGATAGAATGAGACTCTTCATTGAATCCACTAGTCTTGATATATGGGAGATAATAAAGAATGGTGATTACTCTCCTACTATTGAATAACCAGTACCTCAACTGGTAGCAAATCTTATCAACCACCACTATTAGTAGTTAGAGCTATTCCATGAAGTGATTGGAGATCAGCACAAAGCTAGAGTCCAAATGAATGCCAAAGCAAAGTATTTGCTTACTTGTGCCTTGAGCAAGAGTGAATACGATAAGATCATATCTTATGACTCAACTAAGGAAATATAGGACAAACATCAAGTTTTACATGAAGGAACTGATCAAGTCAAGGAGACCAAGATCAGCATACTAGTCCATCAATATGAGACGTTTAAGATGCTAGAGGATGAAAATATTGATGAAATGACAACTAGATTTATGCATATCATAAATTAGTTGAAGGCCTTGGGAAAAAGGTATACTAATGCAGAAATGGTGAGAAATATTCTGAGAAGTCTTTCAAATACCTGGCTTCCAAAGTGACTGCTATTCAAGAAGCTAAGGACCTGTATGTGTTTAGCTTAGATGCTCTCATTGGATCATTAAAGACTCATGAGATTGAGCTTAATAAAGACTCTGATGAGACTGTCAGAAAGGGAAAGTCTATTGCTTTGAAGTCCACCCAGAAGAAGACTTAATCTTTGAAAGCCATAAAAACTTCAGAAGAGTCTAATGAAGATGAAGAAGACTCCTCTAAAGATAATGATGAGAATGACGAGATTGCATATCTAGCAAGGAAGATCACAAAAGCATGGATTAAGAGAAAGAAAATGAATCTTCCTCACAAGAAAGACAAAAAAGGCAAGAGCAAGCAAGATGAAATCATTTGCTTTGAATACAAGGAGCCTGGACATGTCATATTTGAATGTCCTAAACTAAAGAAAGCCTCAAGAAAGAAGATTACAAAGAAGAAGGCTATGATGGCTACTAGGAGGACCTGGATGAAGAACAGGAGAATGCTGAATCACAAGGTGAAAAAGAGATTATTGCAAATCTCTGCTTCATGGCTGATATTGTTTGAGAAGAAGAAACCGAGGTATTTGATTCTGAACTCGAGCCTTCATTTGAAAATCTTCAAAAATCTTATGATGATCTTTTGGATGATTCTCAACTACTTGTTTCCCATTATACCTCTTTGAAGAAAAAAAAACTTTCAAAAACTATCTCTAGATTTCGAAAAACTCAAGATTGAGAATGAGAAGTTAGAAAATAGAAATATTGGTATTTTAAAGGAAAATGACATCCTCCAGAAGGATGTTAATATAATGAAAACCAAAGCTTCTAAAGGAAATCAAAATATTTCCTTTGATGTTTCTGAACTTCAAAACTTAATCAAACTTCTCAAATCTAATCTTAAGAAAACAGTAAATGGTTCAAAAAATATTGACCTTATGCTTGGAGGCCAAAAACCATATCTTGACAAAACTGGATTAGGATATGTGGAAGAGGCAAATGAGATTTCATCGAAAGATCCACAATTTAAAATTTGTGCATGTATATACTGTTTTAAAAGGGGACTCTCTTTTGAAAGATGCTTCTCTAGAAGCAAAGCTAAACAAAAAAGTGAAAAAGCCCAAAAAATCAACTAACACAAAAGGACCCAAGAACATATGGGTACCTAAAGTGAAAATTACTTATGATGTAGGTGTCTTAAATCACAACATCAAAGGGAAAAGAAGTGGTATCTGAACATTGGGTGTTCCAGACACATGACTAGAAATTAATCCTGGTTCAAAAACCTCAGACCCAAGGATGGTGGTATAGTAAAATTTGCTAACAAAATAAAGTCCAAAGTCATTAGTATAGGTAATATTGGTAAGAATGATTCTGACTTAAGTAATGATGTTATGCTAGTAGAAGGAATAACTCACAACCTTCTGAGCATTAGTCAATTCTATGACCAAGGCTATAAAGTTGTATTTGAACCTTATCAATGTGTTATTAAAGATTTCACTTCTGATAAAATCATTTTTACTGCTAGAAGGCGTGATAATATCGATGTATTATATCTAGATGACCTTCTAGATCAAAATGTAAAATCCTTAGCATTCTTTGTGGATGAAAAGTGGTTATGGCACAAGAAACTTGGTCATGCTCATATGAAACTAATTTCTGAGATTTCTCAAAAAGAAGTAGTTAAAGGTCTATCTAAAATCAATTTTGAAAATGACTCATCTTATGAGTTCTGTCTCAAAGGTAAACAAACCAAGAGTTCTTTCCATAGTAAAAATGTAGTTTTTACTACAAGATCACTTGAGATTTTACTTCGTGATCTATTTGGACCAACTAGAACTAGTAGCTTAGATGGTAGGAAATATGGTCTAGTCATAATGGATGATTTCTCATGATTTACATGGGTTATATTTGGTCTTCAAAACTTTTTCAAAAGGAGTTCATAATGAAAAGGGTTTTTGCATCACTTTCATCAGATCAGATCATGGTGAAGAATTTGAAAATTATTCTTTTGAAACTTTCTATAATGAAAATGGCATTTCACATAATTTATCTTCTTCTAGAACTCCTCAAAAAATGCGGTAGTGGAAAAGAAGAATAGATCATTGCAAGAAATGGCCAGAATTATGCTTCTTGAAAGTGGGTTATCAAAAAGATTTTGGGCAGAAGCAGTAAATACTACCTACTACATTCAAAACTATGTTTTCTTAGATTTTATTCTCAAGAAAACTCTGTATGCATTATGGAAAGGAAGAAAACCCAACGTATCTTATTTTCATATCTTTGGATCTGAATGTTTTATACTTGACACCAAGGACAAGCTTTCAAAGTTTGATCCTAAGTCTGATCCTGGAATCTTTCTAGGATACTTTTGTGTTCTAAAAACTTAGAGGGTGTACAATAAGAAGACTCAGATTGTTGAAGAAACCATTCATATAAGCTTTATGGAAAGAAGAAATAACTTAAATCAGAAGGTTACAGATCTGGAAGAGGAAATGGAGAATATGTCATTAAATAACAATGCCCATCATCTACAGAACCTACCAATTGCCACAAGAAATGATGATGATGATGTTTGTGACTCCCTTTCTCATCAAAATATTTCTAATAATGCTTCTAAAGATCCAGAAGGCGCATTTTTCAAGTGAAGATACATTGGAATAAGAGACTTGAGAGCTGTCTCTTAAAACCAAATTATTGTTGAACTTTCTCAAGCAATTAGAACTAGATCTTCACTCAAAGGCAAATCCAATGTTGGTCTTATCTCTAAAATTCAACGAGAAACTATTAACAAAGCCTTAATGGACCAAAAACTACATTGAAGCAGTGAAACAGGAACAAAATCGGTTTGAAAATAGCAAAGTTAGTTCCTTTACTAAAAGGACATTATGCTATTAGAGCAAAATGGGTGTTCAAAAACAAACTTGATAAAAATGGAAAAGTGATCAGAAACAAAGCTAGACTCATGGTGTAAGGTTACAACCAACAAGAAGGCATTGATTATAACGAGATATTTGCTCTTGTAGCAAGACTAGAAGCCATCAGAATGCTACTTGCTTATGCTACCTACAAAGGGTTTGTTTTATTTCAAATGGATGTAAAATCTACCTTTTTTAATAGTTTCATATATGAGAAATTTTATGTTAAACAACCTCCTACTTTTGAAAACGAAAACTTTCCTCACTATATTTTTAAACTTTCAAAAGTCTTATATGGTTTGAAGTCAGCTCCAAGAGCTTGATGTAACACCCCCATTTCTACCTAACCTAATTAGCTCGGTGTCCCCGGCTAATTAGAGGGATTAGCGATTAATTGAGAACTAATCGATTAATCCCGAGAGCAAGAGCTTAGTAAATTAAGTCTAACCAACAATTTAATCATAATGTCCTAAGCGTTTTAATAAAACCTTCATCGTCTAATCCTTAATTACTCGAAGGTGCCAAAACAAAAGTAAGACAATCTAACCTTACTAATTAAGTTTATAATGATTAAGACAACTCTTGAAAAAATTAAACCCCAAATTAAGCATATGCTTAACCGTAATGCAAGGTATCATAAAAAGTGTAATTGACAAGAGTTAACTCATGGGTAATTAAGCCAACTAAGTTAAATTACATTTAAATAATTCTAATAACATTTAGAGATAAAAGTTCTTCCATGCATATGCCTTAGAAAGACATACCAAGGAGGAGCAACATCTCACCCTTCATTCAATCTCTTTAATCCTACACCATTAGATCAAAAGCCAAGACTAGGATCTTTGTCATCCACCATTAGATCTTGACACTTGGATGAGTCTTAGACAAGCAACCAAATCCTAAGAGGGGTACTCCCCTTTAACCCCTAGAGAAAAGCATAAATTGGACATTAGAATGCCTCCAAGACTCAAGGAAAAACAACTCACCCTTTTACCCCAAGGTTTTTCCACTCTCTTGTTTGTTGTAAGAAGCAAAGTCACATCACCTTTCCCTCCCTCAAACTCGCCACCCATCAGCCCTCCTCTCTCCTCATTTCATTCTTTCACTCCTCTCCCAAAGACACACACAAAGCTCTCTTCTCTCTCCTCAATTTCAAAATTCTCCTTCTTCTCTCTAAACTCTCCAACTTCTCTCATCCTTTCCTCTCCTCATCCCACTCACAAACTCTTCAAGAGCCACCATTTCTTGCTCTTGGAGAATCAAAGACAATCACATATCAAGCCTCTTTCAAGATCCAAGAGGAGGAGCACCACCACCATCATCTTTTTCCATCACAAGTTCCTTCAAAGAAAGCTTCTTGGTAGTGGCTCTAAACCCTTTTTCTCTCTTGTTTTTCAAGCTTTAGAACTCCTATGCTCTCCATAGCTAGGTGGTTTTAAAGATTGACTATGGGCATCATAGCCATTCTTGTCATAAAATGAGATGTTGTTGCTAATATGGTTGTTTGTTGAAAACATGTTTTCGGTTTGGTGTGATGCATGGCTGAACCCACTATTTTTGAACTCCAACATGTTAGTTTTTCACTAATCTTTCATGGTATATGAGTGTCTTACAACTTGAGAATGGTTTCTTGAAAGTGAGGTTGAGTGTTTTGGAGAAAACATGAGAAAATCAAAACGTGAAATCTGGATTTTCTGACAGCCTGTAAACCGAACGGTATAACTTTTTCCAGAAAACTCAGAAATTAGTGGAACCAATTTTATATGAAAATAGACTCAGAGAGCTTTCCATACATATAAAATATATAAGATTCGGAGTTAAAATGAGTGAGATATGATTTTTCAAAGTGGACTGTTCTCGGATTGGTTTCTGTCTGGGCAGTCTACACTAAAATGTGTATAACTCGAGCTACAAAAATGATTTTTGAGTGAGACCAAGTTTAAGTGAAAGCTAAGACATAGAGGAACAAACCCATAAAACAGTTTTCTCAGATTCCTTCTGAGCAATTATAATGAGAAGTAACAATCCACTGTACCGGGAGTGAACTTAGAAACTGAACAAGTCAGAATAAAATATGCATAACTGGAGTTAGACAACGAATTTTTGAGTGGGACTTCTTTTGTTAAAAACTAGGCTCAGAACCCTATAAGAATATAAAATTTCGCATTGAAATGATAAAATACCAAATTATGGTGAATTTTTAAAGTTACTGCCTAGGGTAAAAGTAAAACTGTCAAAACTTAACCTTAAGTAAGACTATGCATAAATGACTTAAAAAGGTAAAAGGCCTTAGCCTAAAGTAATGAAATTTCATAATTTACTTAATGAAGACTAGGTAGAATAAAATACTAAGCTCACCTAATCCTTAACAAAAGAAGCGAATAACACGAAAACCGAATGTAAATGTAGTTAATGTACTCGATTAAGTTCATAAGATTCTAATCAAACTATAATGCAATACCTAAGCTATAAATCTTCCAAATTAAAATATGGAGATCATATAAGTCAAGTTAGAATAATGGAGGAGAAGGAATCAATAAAACGAAAGCCAATGTAAAAGCTTGCACCTAATTTACTAAGCTAAGCTCATAAGACTTTGCTTGAGAATATGCCTATGTTTAGGTTGCAAGCATGATGTGATGATGATGTGATTATGATGCCATGATAATGATGATATGATGATGATGATATGATATGATGATATGATGATGATGATATGATATGATGATGTGATATGATCTTTGTGATACTTTGGTATTCGTCTGGCAAAATTTTGGGAAGGCTGCGGTCTAGCCGTTATCTGCCCGAAATTTTGTAGAAATTATGGACTTAGAAATATTTTGCATCATAAGTTTAATAAGAAAAGATTGAATAATGTGTGATCCTTCAAAGGGAAGGTGACCTAATCTAAGTTCCCCTCACCCACGACTCACATGAGACATGGCGTGACCCAGCTAGTGTGAGTATAGGGGATAGGGCTTATATGAGGCATGGCATGACCCAGCTAGTGTAAGTACCGAAATTCTATGGTGGCGACGGCCACGGTATGAGCTCATTACCACTTATGTTTAGTGGGTGGAAAGAAAGGACTTAAGATAAGTCAAGTTAAGGAAAGAAAGGGACTTCGGTCCAACCCAAGTAAAGAACATAACTCTCAATCTGTTTCGGTATGTTATGACTAGTCGTATGAGCTTTCATGTATGCCATGATGTTGTTAATACAACGAGGATAAGTACTAAAAATGGGATCCACTTCGGATAGTAACGTTTTCGAAAATCCAATAATTGAACCTATTGTATGCCCACAGTTTTCATTTAAAAACCGAAGTGGCTGGGACGAAGACGATGACACCAGCGTGTCAGGGTCGAGTCCTACTGAGAAATCTCATTTCTCATCCTAGTTGTTTTTCCGTCTCGTCACCAGATACTCATGGAGCCTCACGTGACATGGAGCATGGAGCCTCCCCACCATGAGTGGGCCTATGATGAGGACGCCCACGCTATCGTGGCCACGACCACCACGATAGTTCGCACATACTTCTATCCGGGTCGAGTTTTTGAGCAGGAGGAGCCAGAGATCCCGCCAGCCCCTGTGGACGTATCTTCGTCACGCCTTGGACAGCCGTTGGGTCCTTGGGATTTCCCGCCCGAGCCATTGCCCGTGATCGAGATGGAGCCTATGTCTCCCGATCTACCCATAGCCGAGCCTGTGCCGCTGCCAGAGGTTCCCGTGATCGATGTGAGTTCGGCGGCCACCCCTAGGTCGCGAAGCAACTTCGCCGCCACTCCCCGAGTATCGGCCTGTTGCATCTGAGGAGGATCCCTCCGAGGCACGTTCTTCGGTGGGCAGCTATATTCCCGGCCGTCGCATCCATCGTATCGAGGTGATTAGCAGGCACCCCCGCATCATTCGCACTCCGCGCGTTCCTCGAGGCCGAGCAGCATGGGGGACTAGACATTCGAGGACCTGAGTCCGTTCGATGGAAGGGCATGGAAGGGGCAGAGAAGTCAGCATATGTCTACGTGGGCTTATTTTGATTTGCGCTCCTTAACTCTTGTATTTCATTTTGTATTGGATTTCATCAGACTTGTGTACCTTTGATATTTGGGGCCATGGCATGACCATGAGTTTCCTTTATATGTGTTTGTTTGGATATTGCGGGATTAAGTATATTATGTAATTGATGTTATAATTTGAATGTATGACTTTATAATTTATCTCATGTTCCTTCTATTTATATCGAAATCTCTGCGATACGCTCGTTTACTGCTATCTTCTCGCGCAAGGCTTTACTTTTCAAAAGCGACGACATATTTAAAAAAAAAAAAAATTTACTGTATTTTCCGCATAATTTAATTTCAAGTGAAGTTTAGTTTTCCACGAGCATAAGTAACAACTAATAAAACGCCGTAATACGACTTAAGCGTAATATGGACTTATTAGGGTGTTACATTATGGTATCAGAGCAGTTCATCCTGTTAAAGCCTGAGGATTGGACTGACTATGCTTCCAAGCATAATTCTACGTGTGCTATGTTAAGTCGTGCTAAGAACCACATGCGTATGATGGGATGTAGGACTTAGAATGCATGACCGTCTTGTGAGATTGCCTTTAGTTGCTGCCATGCTTATGCTTGATATTGGGCCTGATCAACTCGATATTTTTGTTTTGGTGTGTTCAGGACCTAATGGCAACTCGCAGACGTACCGCCACTGAGCCCAGCGACAACACGAACATCGCTGATTTCATGAGGACCTTTCAACAGATGGCGAATGCCATGCAAGCTCAAGCTACGGTAGCTGAACACATGATGGATCAGCTAAATCGAAGGTCGGAAAAGTCCGTCGGCGGGAATGGGGCAAATACGGAATATCAGAAGTTCGCGGAGTTCCGCAAGGCTAACCCGCCCAGTTTCAAGGGGGCCTTCAACCCTGAGGAAGCTGATGAGTGGATTAAAGAGATCGAGAAGATCTACTCAGTGCTGACTTGCTCGGAGACCCAAAAGGTAGCCTTTGCTACCTATATGCTGAAGGCGGATGCCGAATTCTGGTGGAAGAGGGTGAAAAGCTTGATGGAGAGTGACCAAAGGGAAGTCACTTGGGACGCCTTCAAGACAGCTTTCTACGAGAAGTATTTCCCGATGTCGGTAAGGAACGCAAAGGAGATGGAGTTCCTGAGGCTCTACCAGGGAGGTATGAGCGTTCTCGAGTACACAAATGAAGTTTGAGGAGCTGTGTAAGTTCTCCACGCTATATCAGCGAAACCCCGATGAGCACTGGAAGTGCATGAAGTACGAAGGAGGTTTGAGGGCTGACATCCTGGCATCAGTGGCCCCGCTGGAGATTCGGAACTATGCGGCCCTTGTCAATAAGAGTCGCGTGGTGGAGGACTGCAACCGCAAGCTAGCTATCCAGAGATCGGAAGCCCATAAGAGAAGGCAGGCATCTCAAGGGCAACACCAGAGACAGCCCCTACAAAAGAAGCCCTACCGTGGCGACGGTTCTAGAGGCAAACAGCCACAGAGATCCTCTGCCAATCCTCCAAGACCCGTCGGCCAGCCTCCGAAGCCTGCGACCAATTCCGTCTGCCCTAAGTGTGGGAAGCAACACAAAGGGGTTTGCTACGCTGGATAGAACGTTTGCTTCAGATGTGGACAGCCCGGCCATTTTGCCAAGAACTGCACCAAGGACACATCTGCCCCCAAACCGCAACGCCAAGGGAGGGTATTCACCATGAATGCCGAGGAGACCACGTAGTCTGGTGATCTCATTCGAGGTACGTGCGAAGTAAATGGTAACATCTTAACTGTACTATATGACTCTGGCGCTACGCATTCTTTTATTTCTCATGATTGCGTAAGTAGATTGGGGTTGTCTGTTTCTGAACTACCCTATATGTTGCTTGTTTCTACTCCCACTGGGAAAGCAGTTAGAACTTGTCTGTGTTGTTTGAAGTGTCAAATTCATATTGAGGGTAGAACTTATGAGTCCGATTTAATCTGCCTTCCTTTGTCTGGTTTAGATCTAATCTTAGGCATGGATTGGCTCTCAGCCAACCATGTTATGTTAGATTGTGCAGCCAAAACAATCGTATTCCCTTCCTTACCTTCTAAACCTGTTAGTTTAAGCTTGAAACCTATCGTGTTATACTGTTGTAAGACTGAGAATCAAGAATACGTTCTCCTATTGGCTAGTGAGGTTGAACTAGCGGAAGCTCTTGAGGAGATTCTGTGGCTAACGAGTACCTCAAGTCTTTCTGAGGATATTCCGGAGTTTCCCAGAGAGAGATAGAATTTTCCATAGAATTGGTGTCAGGGACTGGACCAATATCTATTGCACCCTACCGAATGTCCCCTTTGGAGTTGGAAGAGCTGAAGACCCAATTGGAGGAGTTGCTGGAGAAAAAGTTTGTGCGACCAAGCGTCTCACCTTGGGGAGCCCCGGTGCTGTTTGTCAAGAAGAAGGATGGAAGCATGAGGCTATGCGTGGATTATCGGCAGTTGAACAAGGTCACAGTGAAGAACAAGTACCCCTTACCAAGGATAGACGATTTGATGGATCAACTCAGAGGAGCAGTGGTGTTTTCCAAGATAGATCTGAGGTCGGGATACCATCAAATTAGAGTAAAGGAGGAAGATATTCCCAAGACGGCCTTTAGGACTAGATATGGACATTATGAGTTTAGAGTAATGTCGTTTGGATTGACCAATGCCCCGGCTGTGTTTATGGATTATATGAACAGGATCTTTAGGCCGTATTTGGATAAGTTTGTGGTGGTCTTTATAGATGACATCCTCATCTATTCAAAGACGAAGGAGGAACATGAAGAGCATCTTCGGATTGTGTTGGGAATCTTGAGGGATAAGAAGCTCTATGCGAAGCTGTCGAAGTGTGAGTTTTGGCTAGAAGAAGTGAAGTTCTTGGGTCACGTCGTGACTAAGGGAGGGATATCCGTAGATCCGAGCAAGGTGGAAGCTGTGATGAACTGGGAGAGACCGACGACGGTGACGGAGATTCGGAGTTTTCTCGGCTTAGCCAGGTATTATCGGAGGTTTACAAAGGGATTTTCTCAGATATCCCTACCTTTGACTAAGCTCACTAGGAAGAATGCTGCTTTTGTGTGGACTGAAGAGTGTGAGAGAAGTTTTCAAGAGTTGAAGGCGAAGTTGACTTCTACACCTGTACTAGTCCTGCTTGACCCTAAGGGAGCTTTTGAGGTTTACTGTGATGCCTCTGGAAGAGGGTTAGGTTGTGTTCTGATGCAAAATCGTAATGTGGTAGCGTACGCCTCTAGGCAACTGAAACCTCATGAAGTTAACTACCCGACCCATGACCTAGAGTTAGCGGCCGTGGTATTTGCCTTGAAGATATGGAGGCACCATCTATATGGAGTTAGGTTTGAGGTATTTTCGGATCACAAGAGTCTGAAGTACTTGTTTGATCGAAGGAGCTTAACATGAGGCGGCGGTGGATGGAATTCTTGAAGGACTACGATTTCGGGTTGAACTACCACCCTGGTAAGGCCAATGTGGTGGCGGACGCACTGAGCCGCAAAGCATTGCACGTGTCGTGGTTGATGGTCAAGGAAGCGGAGTTGATTGAGAGCTTTAGAAACTTAAATCTCGGAGTTACCCTGACCCCTCGTAGCATAAGGTTGAGTCTGATCAAGGTGACAAGTGAGTTCAGAGGGCAAATTATGCGGGCTCAGGAAGAGGATGAAGAGTTCTTGAGAATTGTAGCTCAGGTGAAGGAGGGAAAGCTGAAAGAATTTACTCAAGGCATTGATGGTGTGTGGAGGTATCAAGGGAGGATATGCGTGCCTGCTAAGGATGACTTGAGGAGGACAATTGTAGAAGAAGCCCACAAAGGTCATTTCACCATGCATCCTGGCATAACGAAGATGTACCAAGACCTCAAGAGGATGTTTTGGTGGCCAAGCATGAAACGAGACATAGCAGATGTGGTGGATAAGTGCTTAGTTTGTCAAAAGGTGAAGATTGAGCACCAAAAACCCTCAGGCATGCTGCAACCATTGGAGATCCCTGAATGGAAATGGGATGGAATCTCTATGGATTTCGTGATGGGTTTGCCCCGAACGCAAGCTGGATTCGATGCCATATGGGTTGTTGTGGATAGATTGACAAAGTCTGCCCACTTCTTACCCATAAGAGCGAATTATCCTTTGGATAAGCTAGCCCAGCTATACATCCAAGAGATCGTGAGATTGCACGGAGTACCTGCAACCATTGTGTCGGATAGAGACGCAAGGTTTACCTCTAGGTTCTGGGGAGCCTTGCAAAAGGCATTTGGGACGAAACTTTGTTTAAGTCTGACCTACCACCCCAGGTCGATGGACAATCAGAGAGAACCATACAAACCCTAGAGGACATGTTGAGGGCATGTGTAATGGATCGACCCGGAAGTTGGGACAAACATCTACCCCTCATCGAGTTCGCATACAACAATAGTTTTCATGCTAGCATTGGGATGGCGCCTTATGAAGCTCTGTATGGTAGGAAGTGCCGATCTCCGCTTTGTTGGTATGAACCGGGTGGGCAAAGCCTCTTAGGGTCTGATCTGGTTAGAGAAACCACCGAGCAAATTAAGAGGATAAGGGAAAGGATTCTCGCAGCACAAAGCCGTCAGAAGAGCTATGCGGATAAGAGGAGGAAGCCAATCGAGTTCCAAGAAGGAGAACACATATTCTTGAAAATCACTCCTACAACAGGCATAGGTAGAGCCCTTAGAGTCCAAAAGTTGAGTCCTCGTTTTCTTGGCCCTTTTGAAATCTTGAAACGAGTAGGAACAGTTGCCTACCAGATAGCGTTACCACCTCATTTGTCAAACCTTCACAATGTCTTCCATGTCTCCCAACTAAGAAAGTACAACTCCGACCCCAATCACCTTCTTGAGCCAGAAAGTGTACAGTTAAGGGAAGACCTAACCTTCGACCTACCGCCTATGAGAATCATAGATAGGAAGGTCAAGCAGCTGAGGAACAAGTCTGTGCCCCTGGTGAAGTGGCCTGGGGAAAAGGACACTTGGAAGAGCACACGTGGAAACTTGAGGTAGAGATGCAAAGAGATTTTCCCCACCTGTTTACAGGTAACGAATTTTGAAGGCAAAATTCTTTTTAAGGAGGGGAGAAATGTAACATCCGCATTTCTACCTAAGCTAATTAGCTCGGTGTCCCCGGCAAATTAGAGGGATTAGCGATTAATTGAGAACTAATCGATTAATCCCAAGAGCAAGAGCTTAGTAAATTAAGTCTAGCCAACAATTTAATGATAATGTCCTAAGCGTTTTAATAAAACCTTAATCGTCTAATCCTTAATTACTCGAAGGTGCCAAAACAAAAGTAAGACAATCTAACCTTACTAATTAAGTTTATAATGATTAAGACAACTCTTGAAAAAATTAAACCCCAAATTAAGCATATGCTTAACCGTAATGCAAGGTATCATAAAAAGTGTAATTGACAAGAGTTAACTCATGGGTAATTAAGCCAACTAAGTTAAATTATATTTAAATAATTCTAATAACATTTAGAGATAAAAGTTCTTCCATGCATATGCCCTAGAAAGACATACCAAGGAGGAGCAACATCTCACCCTTCATTCAATCTCTTTAATCCTACACCATTAGATCAAAAGCCAAGACTAGGATCCTTGTCATCCACCATTAGATCTTGACACTTGGATGAGTCTTAGACAAGCAACCAAATCCTAAGAGGGGTACTCCCCTTTAACCCCTAGAGAAAAGCATAAATTGGATATTAGAATGCCTCCAAGACTCAAGGAAAAACAACTCACCCTTTTACCCCAAGGTTTTTCCACTCTCTTGCTTGTTGTAAGAAGCAAAGTCACATCACCTTTCCCTCCCTCAAACTTGCCACCCATCAGCCCTCCTCTCTCCTCATTTCATTCTTTCACTCCTCTCCCAAAGACACACACAAAGCTCTCTTCTCTCTCCTCAATTTCAAAATTCTCCTCCTTCTCTCTAAACTCTCCAACTTCTCTCTAGAATCCTCCCACTTCTCTCATCCTTTCCTCTCCTCATCCCACTCACAAACTCTTCAAGAGCCACCATTTCTTGCTCTTGGAGAATCAAAGACAATCACATATCAAGCCTCTTTCAAGATCCAAGAGGAGGAGCACCACCACCATCATCTTTTTCCATCACAAGTTCCTTCAAAGAAAGCTTCTTGGTAGTGGCTCTAAACCCTTTTTCTCTCTTGTTTTTCAAGCTTTAGAACTCCTATGCTCTCCATAGCTAGGTGGTTTTAAAGATTGACTATGGGCATCATAGCCATTCTTGTCATAAAATGAGATGTTGTTGCTAGTATGGTTGTTTGTTGAAAACATGTTTTCGGTTTGGTGTGATGCATGGCTGAACCCACTATTTTTGAACTCCAACATGTTAGTTTTTCACTAATCTTTCATGGTATATGAGTGTCTTACAACTTGAGAATAGTTTCTTGAAAGTGAGGTTGAGTGTTTTGGAGAAAACATGAGAAAATCAAAACGTGAAATCTGGATTTTCTGATAGTCTGTAAACCGAACGGTATAACTTTTTCCACAAAACTCAGAAATTAGTGGAACCAATTTTATATGAAAATAGACTCAGAGAGCTTTCCATACATATAAAATATATAAGATTCAGAGTTAAAATGAGTGAGATATGATTTTTCAAAGTGGACTGTTCTCGGATTGGTTTCTGTCTGGGCAGTCTACACTAAAATGTATATAACTCGAGCTACAAAAATGATTTTTGAGTGAGACCAAGTTTAAGTGAAAGCTAAGACATAGAGGAACAAACCCATAAAACAGTTTTCTCAGATTCCTTCTGAGCAATTATAATGAGAAGTAACAATCCACTGTACCGGGAGTGAACTTAGAAACTGAACAAGTCAGAATAAAATATGCATAACTGGAGTTAGACAACGAATTTTTGAGTGGGACTTCTTTTGTTAAAAACTAGGCTCAGAACCCTATAAGAATATAAAATTTCGCATTGAAATGATAAAATACCAAATTATGGTGAATTTTTAAAGTTACTGCCTAGGGTAAAAGTAAAACTGTCAAAACTTAACCTTAAGTAAGACTATACATAAATGACTTAAAAAGGTAAAAGGCCTTAGCCTAAAGTAATGAAACTTCATAATTTACTTAATGAAGACTAGGTAGAATAAAATACTAAGCTCACCTAATCCTTAACAAAAGAAGCGAATAACACGAAAACCGAATGTAAATGTAGTTAATGTACTCGATTAAGTTCATAAGATTCTAATCAAACTATAATGCAATACCTAAGCTATAAATCTTCCAAATTAAAATATGGAGATCATATAAGTCAAGTTAGAATAATGGAGGAGAAGGAATCAATAAAACGAAAGCCAATGTAAAAGCTTGCACCTAATTTACTAAGCTAAGCTCATAAGACTTTGCTTGAGAATATGCCTATGTTTAGGTTGCAAGCATGATGTGATGATGATGTGATTATGATGCCATGATAATGATGATATGATGATGATGATATGATATGATGATATGATGATGATGATATGATATGATGATGTGATATGATGCTGTGATACTGGTATTCTGTCTGGCAAAATTTTGGGAAGCTGCGGTCTAGCCGTTATGCTGCCGAAATTTTGTAGAAATTATGGACTTAGAAATATTTTGCATCATAAGTTTAATAAGAAAAGATTGAATAATGTGTGATCCTTCAAAGGGAAGGTGACCTAATCTAAGTTCCCCTCACCCACGACTCACATGAGGCATGGCGTGACCCAGCTAGTGTGAGTATAGGGGATAGGGCTTATATGAGGCATGGCATGACCCAGCTAGTGTAAGTACCGAAATTCTATGGTGGCGACGGCCACGGTATGAGCTCATTACCACTTATGTTTAGTGGGTGGAAAGAAAGGACTTAAGATAAGTCAAGTTAAGGAAAGAAAGGGACTTCGGTCCAACCCAAGTAAAGAACATAACTCTCAATCTGTTTCGGTATGTTATGACTAGTCGTATGAGCTTTCATGTATGCCATGATGTTGTTAATACAACGAGGATAAGTACTAAAAATGGGATCCACTTCGGATAGTAACGTTTTCGAAAATCCAATAATTGAACCTATTGTATGCCCACAGTTTTCATTTAAAAACCGAAGTGGCTGGGACGAAGACGATGACACCAGCGTGTCAGGGTCGAGTCCTACTGAGAAATCTCATTTCTCACCCTAGTTGTTTTTCCGTCTCGTCACCAGATACTCATGGAGCCTCACGTGACATGGAGCATGGAGCCTCCCCACCATGAGTGGGCCTATGATGAGGATGCCCACGCTATCGTGGCCACGACCACCACGATAGTTCGCACATACTTCTATCCGGGTCGAGTTTTTGAGCAGGAGGAGCCAGAGATCCCGCCAGCCCCTGTGGACGTATCTTCGTCACGCCTTGGACAGCCGTTGGGTCCTTGGGATTTCCCGCCCGAGCCATTGCCCGCGATCGAGATGGAGCCTATGTCTCCCGATCTACCCATAGCCGAGCCTATGCCGCTGCCAGAGGTTCCCGTGATCGATGTGAGTTCGACGGCCACCCCTAGGGCCGCAGCAGCTTCGCCGCCACTCCCCGAGTATCGGCCTGTTGCATCTGAGGAGGATCCCTCCGAGGCACGTTCTTCGGTGGGCAGCTATGTTCCTGGCCGTCGCATCCGTCATATCGAGGTGATTAGCAGGCACCCCCACATCATTCGCACTCCGCGCGTTCCCCGAGGCCGAGCAGCATGGGGGACTAGACATTCGAGGACCTGAGTCCGTTCGATGGAAAGGCATGGAAGGGGCAGAGAAGTCAGCATATATCTACGTGGGCTTATTTTGATTTGCGCTCCTTAACTCTTGTATTTCATTTTGTATTGGATTTCATCAGACTTGTGTACCTTTGATATTTGGGGCCATGGCATGACCATGAGTTTCCTTTATATGTGTTTGTTTGGATATTGCGGGATTAAGTATATTATGTAATTGATGTTATAATTTGAATGTATGACTTTATGATTTATCTCATGTTCCTTCTATTTATATCGAAATCTCTGCGATACGCTCGTTTACTGCTATCTTCTCGCGCAAGGCTTTACTTTTCAAAAGCGACGACATATTTCAAAGAAAATTCTTTGTATTTTCCGCGTAATTTAATTTCAAGTGAAGTTTAGTTTTCCACGAGCATAAGTAACAACTAATAAAACGCCGTAATACGACTTAAGCGTAATATGGACTTATTAGGGTGTTACACTTGATATGAAAGGATTAGTTCTTTACTGACCAAAAATGATTTTAAAAGAGGAAAGGTTGATACTACCTTGTTCCTATTGCATGAGAAAAATGATTTGTTAATTGTACAAGTATATGTTGGTGATATAGTATCTAGTGCAACTAATCAAAATTTTGCAAGAATTTTTTTGAGCTTATGTAGGGAGAATTTGAGATGAGTATGATGGGAGAACTAGAATTATTTCTGGGACTGTAAATCAAACAATTAAAGGAAGGAATTCCAATTCATCAAGAAAAGTTTGCTAAGGATTTGCTTAGAAAGTTTGATATGAACAAGGCCAAGAGCATCAGTACTCCCATGCATCCTTCTCAAGTTCTAGAAGCTGACAAAGATGATAAGAAAGTTTCTGAAAATCTTTACAAAGATATGATTGGCTCTCTACTGTATCTTATTGCTAGTAAACCTAACCTATAGTTAAATATGGGAATTTGTGCTAAATTCCAATCTAATCCTAAACAATCACACTTAAATGCTATTAAGAGAATTTTGAAATATCTGGTAGGTATTACTAATCTTGGTCCTTGGTATAAGAAAGATAATGCTTGCATTGTTACAGGTTATTGTGATGCTAATTTTGCTTGAGACGAAGTTGAAAGAAAAAGGACAAGTGGTTGCTATTGCTTTCTTGGAAAGTCATTCATAACTTGGTCAAGCAAAAAGCAAAACACAATTGCTCAATCAATTTATGAATCTGAATATTTGTTTGCTGCAAACTGTAATACATAGATCTTGTGGATTAAGCATCACTTAGAAGATTTCAATCTGAGGTATACCAAAATCCCTATCTTATGTGACAATACCAGTTCAATTAATCTCACAAAGAATCCTATTCAGCATTCTAGATCTAAGCATATAGATGTTAAGCATCATTTTATTAGAGGTCATGTTTAGAAAGGAGATATTAAGCAAAGGTTTATCAACACTGAAGGTCAAATTGTTGATATTTTTGCTAAACCCTTAGTTGAAGATTATTCCTGTCATATAAGGAATTTTTTGAACATGACCAGCTTCTAATCATTCATTTATTTTGCATTGGTGCATCCCCTTCTTAGCTAAGCTTAAAACTGAGATTGCTATTTTGCACTGGAGTCTCTTTCTAATGAAAGTTTCTCAAGTTTCTAAGGTACACTGAAGCACATTTTCGAAAGATCATATCAAGAAGAATTGAAATCTGGTTCAGAATGTAAATGCAAAATAGAGCAGTGTCATGGTTGAGAGATTTGGGACCAGAAATGATTCAGAAAGAAGATTTTAGAAAGTAGCTCAGTTCATGTATACAAATTATTTTCTCTCATCAAAATGGTGATTCAAGCTTCTCATAAACATCAAGCTTCTAAAGAACCGAAAAGGTTCTAAAATGTGCATCTCCTATATAACCTCTTCTTATACCATGTTGTCACTAAAGCAGGAAAACCAAAGGGTCACTTATCCTAAAACGATATTGTTTGCACCTTGAAATCGTTCACATCCTTTAACCTTAACTTATCATTATCCCTTACCTTTGAAATCACCTTTTCACACAAATCTCTCACTTCCCAAGCTACAAAGAAAAACATTAAACTATTCATCTTCTTCGCCCAAAAATTTCTTACTTTCACCTTCCCTTCACTCACTCTACCTACACACATTTCCCTCCTTTATTCTAAACCCTTTACCATTTCAAATCCATCATGACTAAAAGGGGAGATTATAGTGTTCCCTACATTTTAAAGGATGAAGAAATGCAAACGAACATTCACAGAAACTTCTTCATCAAGCCCATTGCCTTTGGAAGGAGTTTTGACTTGGAAAAGTTCTCGTCCCTATCTCAGATTATGGAAGTCTGAGTTCCAAGGGTGCAATGAGTTTATGAGAATCTTTGAGGACGCCTACATAGGGCTAGTTGGTGCATTCTACAGTACTCTCGCCTCTATTGATAAAGACAATACAACATTAAGGAGCATTATCACCCATGTAAATCTAGAAAAGTCATCCATAATGGCTAGACCACATTTCTTGCCACTTAGACTGGTAGTTCTAGTTGGTCCAAATAGATCAAGATGCAAAAGCTCAAGTGATCTAGTAGCTAAAACTATTCTTACTATGGAAAGAACTCTTGGTTGGTTTACCTCTTTGATAGAACTCACAAGTTGAGTCATTGTCAAAACTAATTTTAGGTAAACCTTAAATTAGCTCTTTTTAAGAAATCTTAGAGATTAATCTCATATAAGCATGACCAAGTTTCTTATGCCACAACCACTTTTCACTCATAAAGGGTGCCAAGCATTTTACATTTAGATCTAGAAGGTCATCTAGATATAATAAATAAGTATTATCATACCTTCTAGCAGTAAGAATGATTTTGTATGATATGGAATCTTTTATAATGCATCTAGAAGTTTCAAACACAACTCTGTAGCCTTGGTCACAAAACTGACAAATGCTTAGAAGGTTCTGAGTTAATCCTTGAACTAACATAGCATCAGTAATCAAATTAGAATCATTCTTACCAATATTACTTATACCTACGATTTTGGATTTGATACTATCAACAAATTTCACAACTCCCCCATCTTTGGGTCTGCAGTTTCTGAACCAGGATTTGTTTCCAATCATATGTCTAAAGCATCAACTATCCATATACTACTTCATTTCCTTCTAATGGTGTGTTTTGAGATACGCCTGCATCAGAAACAATTTTTACTTTAGGTACCCACATTTTCTTGGGTCTTCTTGTGTAACATCCCAGCTTGAGTCGCAATTACCTGTCGAATCCTGAACCTAAAAAAAAAAAATTCTGAGTCTAAACCCTATGCCTCCTTCGAGGGCTATAGGTTTGAGGTATTTTCTTAAGATGAAAAGTCCTGGTAATGGTTCTCTGGGCATCAATGAGTTGAAAAGAGATTTTTAACAAATTTTAGGGAATGGATAACCCCTCATTTTTAACCCTTAAGTTTATAAAAATGTATATTTTCGGAGAATTATACTAAAACCCAAAAGTTTGATTCTAAATTCCTAAGTATTTTAAATTTTTAGATATTTTTATTGAATCCAAATGGAGGGTATTCTTTTATTTACATTTATGTTCTAAAGTTAATAGAGAGTAAAGTTTATTGAAAAAGTAAATAAGTCTGTGCAATATCCTGGACTTGGAAATGGACTGTGTAGCATCCCCAATTTTTGTCTAAGCTAATTAGTTCAGTGATCCTGGCTAATTAGAGAGGTTAACGATTAACTGAAGACTAATCGGCTAATCTCGATGAGCAAGAGCTTAGCAAATTGAGTCAAGTCAATAATTGAATCATAACGCACTAAATGTTTTAGTCAAAACCTAATTATTTGAACCTCATTAATTCGTAACTTAGAAATCTAATTAAGCTAATCCGATCTTATTAATTAAGTACAAGACAATTGTTCTACCTTAATCGATTGAGATAGATTAATTCTTACACCCTAATTACATAATTCATAAGAGCAATTTAACTAATCAAGTTAAATTTACAACTTAGGTAATTCTAATAGCTTTGAAGATTTAAAAATTTCTCTTAATTGATGCACCAAATCTTGGCCAAAGATAAGAGCAAAATCTAACCATCCATTTGCCTTCTCATAATGCACCATTAGATCAAGAGTCTAGTTTAGTAGTACTCCTTGAGTCAAGCCAAGAGATGTACTCTCTTCCATCAAGATTGTGACACTTGGAGTGATCATATCCACCCAAGCCAATCCCAAGAGTAGTCATGCTTTTAACCACTTGAAAAACATTAAATAGTCTTTACCTAAGTGCCAAGACTCAAAGAAAACACAACCCACCCTTTTACCCCAAGGTTCCTAACCCTTTTACTTGAAAAAGAAGTAAAACTCACCTACTTACTCTTGCTTGCTAGAGAAGCCAAACCAATCAGCCTCCCTCACCCATTTTTGTGCCCCAAAACAGCCCTCTCACTCTCTCATTTGTGATTTCTATTCTTTCCCAAAGATATCAAGTAGCCACTCCTCTTCCTCTCAACCTCTCCTTGTTCTTCCTACTTTCCTTCTTGTTCTTCTTACTCTTCTACCACCACCACCCTCACAAACTCTTCAAGGACCACCCTCTCTGGCTCTTGAGGAAGCAAAAACAAACACTCACTTAGCCCCATCATCAAGCTCAAGGAGGAGGAAGGTCATCTCCAACCATTTCCATTCTACTAGCTTTCAAGAAAATCCTTGTGGTAGTGACTCTAACCCCTTTCTCTTCTATGTTTTTCAAGCTCTACAACTCTTAAATTCTTCATAGCTAAGTGGTTTTAGAACTTGCGCTAAAGGCCTCATGGCCATGTTTTCATTATATGAAGTTGTTTGAGATTTTTGCTCTTTTCTTAGAAAATATCTTTGGTTGTGCATTTTGTTTTACGTTGAACCTAACTTTTTAGAACTCAAAATATTGATTTTTATCGAGATCTCAAAGTATAAAAGTGGTTTGGAAATGTAAAGTGATCACTTGAAGAAAAGACTTAATATTTTTGCAAGAAAAGTCCTTGAAACCAACACCACGAAAACTAGAAAATTCTAGCAGTCTGTATGGCATGACTAATAACTCTTTCAATACAACTCCAAATGGAATGAAAGTAATTTTAAATGATAGACTCATAGAGCTTTTTATACATATAAAATACATGAAATTTGGCCTTAAAACCAGAGAGATATGAATTTTCAAAGTGTGTTGTCCCCGGAGGTGTTTTTGTTTGGGCAGTATGTAATAAAATCTTAATAACTCAAGCTATACAGAACATTTTTGACTGGGACCAAGGTTTTTAGAAAGCTAAGACATATATGAACGTCCCCATAAAACAGTTTTGGCAGATTCTTTGTGAAGGGCTCGTAGTAAAGTTTAAAAGTCACTGTACTGAGAATGAATTTAAAAGCTAAGTAGTCAGAATTAAATGTGCATATCTCAAGTTACAAAATGAATTTTTGAGTGGGGTTTGTTTTGTTTAAAAACAAACTCAGAGAAGTATAATAAGACAAAATTTGAAGCAAAAGAGTAAAAGGTGAAATTATGGTGAATTTTTGAAGTTACTGCCCCACTATAAAAGTAAAACTGGTTATGGTTAAGTCTTAAAGGTTAATGAGAAATAAGCGTTAAGACATTAAGACCCTTACATTAAGTATTGGAAAACTTTCATAATTCAACTTAAAAGTTTCAAAAAGGATAATGGATGAAATTGGCCCTATGCCTAATAAGAGAATTTATGCAAGAGGCGACCTTAATTAAAGCTTGCACCAAATTTACGGAGCTAAGCTCATAAGACTTTATGTGATATGCATGCCCTTATGTGTCATTATGATGACAATGATATGATGATGATATGACGATGATAATGATGACATGAACATGATATGATAATGATAATGATGATTATGATAGTGATATGATGATGATGATGATGATGATATGATATAATGATATGATATGAATATGATATGTTGATGATATGATGCAACGATAAAGGGATTACATTTGGGGACGGTGATACTTAACGCCCAAATGTGAAGAAGAATTAAAATAATTTTGTATCATAGGCCTTAATAAGAAGAGAAAGTAAACTAAGGGTATGATCCTTCAACAGGGAAAGTGACCCAAAGTAAGCTCACCTTACCCTCGACTCACATGAGGCATGGCATGATCCAGCTAGTGTAAGTATCAAAAATTTATGGTGGCGACGGCCACGATATGAGCTCATTACCACTTATGTTTAGTGGATGAAAAGAAAAGGACTTAAGATAAAGTTAAGTAAAGAAAAGAAAAGGGACTTTGGTCAAACCCTTGAAGGGAAGAAGTTAAGAGAAGCTTATAGCATAGTCATGCATGTTTTACATAATTATACTTGTGCCCATGTTTGTTATGATATAAATAATTAGAGGGTATGTTAAAATTGAATCCACTTCGGATATTCATGTTTTTGAAAACCTAAGAACTAAACCTTATGAATGCTCACTATTTTCATTAATAAAACTGAAGTGGCTAGGACGATAATGATAATACCTCTGTGTTGGGTTCGAGTCCTACTGAGAAATCTTATTTCTTACCCTAGTTATTCTTCCGTATCGTCACCAGATCACGATGGCGTCCCCTGTGGAGTGGAGTATGGAGCTGCCTCATCATGAGTGGACTTTCGACGACGACGCTCAGGCCATTGTGGCGACGACCACTATGGTGGTGTGCATCTATTTTTACCCTGGCCGCCTACATGAGAATGTAGGGCCCGATGCCCTGCCTACCCTAGATGACATTCCTGCTGCTTACCTCGGTCAGCAGTTGAGTCCATGGGATTTTCCGCTCGAGCCATTACCGGATATTGAGATGGAGCCGATGTCTCCAAAGCTACCTGCAGCCGAGCCCTCGCCATAACTGGCGATTCTTGTGATTGAGCTGAGTTCCACGGCTATCCTTAGGGTTGCAGCTGCCTTACCGCCATACCCTAAGTATCTTCCTGAGACTTCGGAGGAGGATCCTTCCGAGGAGTGGTCCTCAGCAGCCAACTATGACCCGAATTAGGCTGGCCCGAGTTGCCGCGTTCGTCGAATTGAGGTGATTTGTAGGCACCCCCTCATCATATGCACACCTCATGTCCCCCGAGGGTGAAGAGCTAGGAGGAGTCGCATCTCTGGGCCACGACATCCATAGATCTGAGGGTGCATTCTGAAGACTAATCTTAGGATTTGGTATAGAGCTATGGCGCGTAGACTTCTGAGTTTTCTGATTTTCTTTCGTATCTCTGTTGCTTAAAAGCTTACTATGTTAAATTGCATTCTGTATGTAGCGATGACTTAATTATGAGTACCTCTATGTAATGATGGATATTATGAATTATATTTATGTGGTATGGGTATGTAAGAATTTCTATGTATTATGCATCTCGTATGGTTTTTATTCCACTTGTGAATCGGACTTTCGTATGTTACGCTCTTTCTCTATTTGCCTTCTCGCTCAAGGCTTTACTTTCCAAAATGCTGTAAAGCGACGATGTATTTCAAAAAAAAAATCTTACCATATTTTCCGCGTAACTTAATTTCAAGTGAAGTTTAGTTTTCCACGAGCATAAGTATCAACTAATAAAACGCCATAATACGACTTAAGCGTAGTATGGATTTATTAGGGTGTTACAGACTGCAGAATAAAGGAATCAGGTTTTTGCACTTTGTAATAGATTACCGTGGGGTTGGTAATCCATTACAATGCTCTTTGTACGCCTTCATGATGAGTTTTTCCTTGTTGTAATCGATTATATGGAGTGGTAATCGATTACAACAACTGGGTTTGTGGTAATCGATTACTAGGCAATGTAATCGATTACAACAGGTCTATATAAAGCCGAAACCCGTTTCTTCCCTTCATTTTTGCAATTCTCATTCTCTCTCTACCCTCAAAACTCTCTTCCTTCTCTCTAAAACACATTCCTTTTCAATTCTTACTCAAATCCTTCAACTTTTCCTTCGAAACTTTATCAAATTACATTTCTTTCACTTTCATAACAACAATTTCACTTTTAATATTCATTCTTCTTCAAATCCCCAACCACATCCTTGGCGAGTCTTGGAGCTTGGAGTAGGTGTATCAAGACCCCTAAATCTCTTCTCTTCATTTTTTTCTATCTTCAAAAGTACTCTCTAATGCTTTCCCTCTTTCTCGTCTTAAGATTATGGATTATTTACTCTATAGTGAGTTCATAGAGAACCCTAGGTTAGAAGAATTAGAAATTTTCATATCTGGGAGTAAAGTAGATTAATCCTTTTGTCTAAGGGACTGACCTTGAATTAAATTGCCATATTATTGATAGTATATACCACTGGAGCACTAGCTTTGGCTCTGACTTCATGGGATTGGGATTCCGCTATTGGCGTTAAGTCTGTGAGTAGATAGTTTATCCCTATCTTAGTTTTAATGTATTTTGTTTATTACATACATATGCAAATGATTTGGTATCTCTTAGCAATATAATTTAAATTTTGGTAGCCTATCTATTTCTACTGGATCACATAAGACAATGACTTGATTTTTAAAAGGAAAAATGTGGCAAATGTTTATTACCTTGGTTTCCTATTAAACTTTGGAAAATTATCCTTGTTTTGAAAGGATTTGAAATGGTGTATGGCTTGGTGTGGATGACTTTGTATCTGATTTCTGAATGATTATGTGAAAAGTGAAGTGAAAGGTTTTTGGATAAAAGCTTTGGACTTTTGTTCATTTTTAATATATTAAAGTGCTAAAGCTTTATTTTTCTTGAAGTTATGATTTTATTGTTTTATATAAGGTATATTAATATGCATTATAAGAATCTTTATTAAATATTCTGTATAATGGGAAAGAAAGACTTGGGAAAGTCTAGCTATAATCTATAGGCTAACGGCAGTAGGCATTAGCCTTAAGTGCACCTAGGATGATGTATTTCACAGCCACTCAAAGGAGTGGTGCATGCCTGATATTCATGGCTATACATATAGTGAGGTGCATGCCTGATATTAACGGCCATGGAAAGAGTGGTGCGTGCCTGATTATCCTGGAACAGATGGACTCTATGTTTTTTGAAAAGAAAATTTGGATAATGCTTGATTCAGATTTCTATTTTGGTTTTATTAAACACATTATTGTATTACCTTAATATCTATAAGTTTGTGCATTGTCTCATGTGGATTAGGGACACTCTATCTCTCACTGAGTTTTATAAATTCACCCTGTTGTTTCTTTCGCTTTTTCAGATACAGATATTCCAGTAGAATCTAATCCTTCAGCTCTTGTGATTAAATTCCGAGTTTGGTGGATGAGCCTTTCTCTATTTAAGGGTATTTTGTAAATGTATATGTTTGAGAACTCTTACATAATGGTAGCTCCATGGTACTATAGGTAAGGTTCGGCCTTGACCTGTTATATTGATTCTATTGTATTTCATTTGTTTACAATATGTTGTTGGATTTCTTAAAAGGATTTAGTTTTCTAAATAATTTAAGTTATGTATTTTGGATGAATACTTGTAAATATATATATTTCATTGTTATACTATGTGCTGAGGAGTGTATTATGAGAATACCTGGATCTCCGATGAAAGATTGTATTTGTTTATCTTGCAACATAACCTTTTGTAATTGGGAAATGTCCTAATTACAAAGGGGGCTCTGTCGAAATTTTTATAAAAATTTTGTGGTGGAAGGCCTGTGTGGGGACTTGTCCCTATGCGCCAGTCACAGCCCGGGTTAGGTTGTGACATCTTGGGTTAGTTTTCTTTTTAAGATTTTTCATCTTCTGTGTTTTACCTTTCCTTGTAACATCCGAAAGAAAATTTTATTGTTAATAACCGAGTTATTCAGTTTTCATCGAATAAGTGGGTTTAATTGGAATTTGATTAAGTATTTAATTAAAGCCAATTAAGTATGATTAGGCTTGAGGGAATTAGATTAGGAGCATAGGAAATCTCACAGAATTTTTCTAAAAATGGTTTACTGATTTAAGAGAAATCGGTAAGACTTTAGTAATTTAAACTGTCGAAACTGGATTAATAGAAATTATACTATGAGAACCCTAGGATGGATGTCCAAGATTTAGCCAACTTACCCATGCAAGTGGCGCCATCTCAGCCCTCCATATGGGCTGCCAAACCAAGTTAAATAACTTGCTCAAATCCACCAATCACATGTAACTTGCTTTGGAAGTTTTTATATTTTTCCTTTTCTGCCCTTGCAAAGAATTCGGTCCATATATGCTGACCCCTCCCCATTCTTTTCTCCATCATCACATCTAATCTCAACTCATATCATCTGCCTCTCCCACAAACTTTCAAGCTACAACAAGATTTCTTCAACTCCAACCACAAATCTAACAAGAATCATACATAAGAAAGGTAGGAATCCAACCTCTCTTCTTGTTTTTATTGAATTGGGCTATGTGGGGATCTTGTTATCCTCATGATATTTATATGATCTGGAGTGATGATGATGGTTTATGATTAAATTTTCATATGTGTTGTGATTAGAATTGGGGTTGGTATGAAAGAACTTGAGGAAAAAAGAAACCCAAGAAGTTGCTAGGATTTTCCTCAGCAGTTCATAAGGCAGAGTGTATGGCTCTGTCTAGCCATTTAAAGTTGATGAACTTATTTTTATATGAAACTAGACATTTAGATCTTTCCATAAATATATAATATAAGGTCATTGAATTAGTATAGAGGTAGTTATGAATTTTTAAAATTTGACTTAGAAATAAGGATCTTCATCCAAGCAATATGAGTTGAGAAGGGTGTAACTCACCCTACACAACTCCAAATTGAGTGAATCTAACATTTTTTGAAAGCTAACATATGAGGAAACATCCCATAACAATTTCAGATTCAGATTCATTGCCACCTTTCCCTAGTACATCAATAAATTCATCTTAAGTTCAACCAAGGCTGGAACAAGGTAGTCCAGTAGGGTCAAGTTTCAAAGCTTATATCCCGAGTTATACTCACTCAAATGATATGCAACTTACTTCATTTGAAAGCTTGCTCTGTTAGCTTTACTTTATATAAATTTCGTATGATTTCACCTAGATTTCCATTTTTGATGAATTTTCTCTTACAAGAGTGTAATTCTGGCTAAAAATAGAGCTAGATCGGGTATACTTGAGATGAACTCGGAACTTAGCAAACATAGAGCTAGATCGAGTATACTTAAGATTGAACTCGGGAGAGTATACTTAATGTTGAACTTGGGAGAGTATACTTAGGGTTGAACTCGGAAGGGTATACTTAAGATTGAACTTAGAAGGGTATACTTAAGGTTGAATTTGGAAGCTTAGTGAATAGTAAATTAGATCAGGTATAGTTAATGTTAGAACTCGGAATTTAGGAAACACCCTCATAAAAGTCTTGGAAGATGTAGACTGAGGTCGGAGATCGGGATTAATCTAGAGTCAATCTAGGAGATCGAACATAACCCCAGAAGTTGGAAATTATATCATCTAGGGGATTGAACATAACCTCGAAAGTCAGAAATTATCGAAAATTATATAATCTCGGAGATCGAACATAACTCAGGAACTTAGGTAATCTCGGAACTCGGGAACAATTCAAACTCGGGAATAGAAGTTAGAAGCTTGCAAGATAAATTAAGACTTTAAGGTTTTAAAGCTTACACCTATTGACATTGTTATATTCTTGCTATGACTATAATGTTATATATTAAGTTTGCTGTTTGATTAAAGTTTTCCTGATTTCCTGGCACTATTCCATGTGACTTGGGCTAGCCCCTGAACAAATTTAAGGGGAATAGATCAATAGGGAAGTCGGGGAAAGCAAACCTGGTGACCCTGTATAGGAACAAGCTTGATCTTAAAAAGCAGACTATTACCCAGGAGTCTTATGGCCAGTATACTCCCAGGGGACCAAGTATGGAAGAATATGAGTCAAAGTCAAGTGCATTATCATTTCTGCATGTGCACAGTTTCTGTTACCATGTTTTGAGTTAATTGCACAATTATCTGCTAGATATGTACTTTGGTTTACTTTACAATTGCCGTTTAATTATGTCAGAATATATGTCTTGTTGCTTATTTTTCTATTTTATTTTCCTTTATCTCCTTAAGTAAAACCAAGTTGTGTTTCGGGCTATCATTTCTAATATTAATTGAGTAAAACATCCTGTTGATGAAACATTTTATTCTAAATTAACATCTGAAACACCTGAAAATAGCAGTGATAATATATATATATATATATATGTTTCTACTGAGAAATCTTTATTTCTCACCATACCATACATTCCCGCGTCATTCTCATAGCATGGAGAACACGGCAACCGGCATCCTTTTTATTGAGTTTCATGAGCTCCATATCCACCTGGATCCGTTTCTGGACTGTATATATGTGTCTGGTAGATGTCAATTATGCTTTTATTTCTTTTTTCATAGAGATTTTGCTGTACCCTTTGCCCATCCACCCTTCGACCCTGTTGTACCTTACGTTACCATCCCTCTCTACATAGCTCATCCCTTTCCATCTCCACATGCTGTGGTAGCAGTACCGGCAGCAACAGTAGCTCCCATGGCTCCACCAGCCTCACCACCACAGCAGATACCCTTGGTCTCGATGTTTGAGGAGGATCCATCCGAGGCTAAGAGTTCATCTTCCTCGTCCTCTGCTCTGAGCGTGGATTACATGCCTACGAATGCTAGCATGGGGAACGGATTCCTTTCTTCAGAATCCATCTAGTTGGAGTACCCGCCGTAGCAGTAGTAGGTGTATAGGATGACCCCTTTTTTTGGCAGTTTGGGTCATGGGTAGGAGTTATTAGTTGTACATAAAATATCCCGTGGGGACCAGATAAGGCACTATTCATATAGACAGGCTGATTTATTTTTGTATTAGCGGCCTCATCTTACTACCCTATACCATTTATTGTATCATGGTCAAACTTAAAAACAAATCTATATATATATATATATATATATATATATATATATACATATATATATATATATATATATATATATATGTATATATATATATATACGATGCATTTTCAGTAAGTTCTATTTCTTTCATATTTTTATTTGTGTTACTTTACTTCCGATACAATGACTGTGTAGTGTTTATTTCATTGCCAAACAAAAACTGATTGAAGTAAATAGCTAACTCTTAGTTCACTACACGTAATAACTTATCAGGTAATATATTATGACTTAAGTATAGTATTTTGTTTGGTAAGGTGTTATATTCCTTCTAGAAAGCAAGCACTTTTCAGAAGTGTGCCTTTTTTTAAAATAGTAAATACATGAAGAAAGTTTACTTTGGGGATCTTTGGATAGTTTCTTATCTTCTTGTTCCTCATACCCAAGTCCTATTATGTCAAAGTATGGTTTTTGACTACCAAGCATCAGATCGAGAATTTTGGGGCCATTTACCATCTTCTCAAGATTTGATTTGAAAAGTTTGACTATTTTCTGAAGTTCAAAAACATCAAAAGATGTGTTCTAACTAGCTTCAGAAACTTCAATCTTCAGAACAATAACATCCTTCTGAAAAAGGGTGTTTTCGTTCAAAAGCTCTATTTTCTCATGCCTAAGCTTCTCTTTCTTGTTCTTGGGGTTTTCAAACTCAAGAGACAATTTCTGAAGGTTTTTCTTCAATGATGCATAACGAGAAGCAAGCATTTGAGAATCATCCAATAATTCATCATAAGCTTTCATAAGATCACTATATGAGAGTTTTGATTCAGAATCCAATACCCTAGTTTTTTTTAGAAACTATATTTGCCATAAAGTAGAGGTTTACAACAACTTCTTTTTCTTCTTGGGATTCTAGACCTTCTTGTTCCTCATTAAGATCTTCCCAAGTTACCATCATAGCTTTGTTCTTAGGAGCCTTTTTCTTGAGATTCTTCTTTAGCCTTGGACAATTTGATTTGATGTGTCCAGTATAACACCCTCTATCATGTAAGTTATGCTCAAGTCATGAGTTATATTAAGAGGTTGTTACTGTGCTAGGAGATCTTTAAAATACAGAAAGCATAATATATGGCCCTTTAACTGCATACTATATTACTGAATAATGGTTCATAAATTTTGTCATTTCTGATACATATAGAATAAAATAATTACACTTTAAGAAAAAGTTTCGTAGCTAACATTATACATAGAAACTACTTCCGCACTGCAACTATCGTCCTCATTGACTTTAGCCAGTCTCCATAGTCTCCCAGGCTGACTTATGCTTGAGTCTTGCACGATGAATTCCCCAAGATTTTTGCCTTGTTATTAAATTTTAGCCTTGGCATTGGAATGTTTATGGAAAAGAAAAACATATAAGCAGGCAATGAGAACCTAAGATTCTCAGTAGGTAAACTCGAATTATTACTCATACAGTGCCATCATAAACATTCCATCTGCTTCGATTTCTTATGAAAATGTGAGCACATATACTCAAGCAGTGGTTCAATTTTAAGTTGAAAACATCTTTCTCGAAGCGGTTTATATTTTAACAACCACTTGGCATATTATGTGACAGATATAGAAATAAGAATAGTGTAACATACTTCAATAAGAATCATAATAATATTATGACATAATGAGAAAATTAGATATACACATGTAGATGCTTGTACTTGACTTAATTCATCTCTTTCTTTAACTTGCAACTTAATTTTGCTCTTCTGTACTTGGTCCCCCGGAGGTGAATGGCCTTTCTGACTCCTGGGTAATAGCCTGCTTTTCAGGTCCGAGCTTGTACCTATATATGAGTGACGAGTTTACTTTCCCTAACCCTCACATCCATCTATTTCCTTTAAATCTGGTCAAAGGCTGGCCCAAGTCTTAGACAGTATTGCTCTGGCCCACGCTAGCTAGGTCTATGCCATGCCTTATGTGGTAGCTTGGTACATCCCTCTTACAAGTCCTTATAATCTTTTACTACCTCTTGGATATACTTATGCATGTGAATGTTCTATGCGTTCATGAATATATCTCATATCATTCCTCAATCCTATTTGCATGCATGATTTTCATAGACATGGCATTCATATGAACACATGTATCCTTATAATCTTAGCACAATTATTCATAATATAAGTCCTCATAAACTCCTGCCGAAAATTCGGTAGCATAACGAATTGAGTCTGCTTCCTCATGAATAGTGCCAAACTACCAGAAGGATCAATCCAGCAACAAATCCAACATAGTGTATCAAGTTTTATAACAATGATATCAATCATATAATATGTCAACATAAATACGTAACTTAGGTTTTCTACTCATTCTACTCAATTATGCCTGATTTTGTAAAATTCACCATAATTTCTATTCAATTCAGTTGGACCTAAATTTTGAATATGTTATATTTCTATGTGTCTAGTTTCCAACCCTTTTAATTGCATCTCATTTTCATTTATGTAGCTCAAGTTATTCAAAGTTTACTTTTGTTTTCCCTGCAACTAACTAGAATTGCACTCTTAAAAGTAAAAATTCACTAAAAATAGTAAACTTGGTGAAATCATATGAAGCTTATGCCAAATTAAAGCTAATAGGAAAAATTTTATTTGAAATAAGTTTCATCTGATTTACATGAGTATAACTTGAGTTATAAGCCCTGTAACTTAACCCTTCTAAACTGCCTTGTTCTAGTCCGGTTTAGGCTCAAGACAATTTCATCGAATTACTAGGAATAATTGGGATCAAATGAAACTCTAAAATTTTTATCGGATGCTTCTTTATAGGTTGGATTTCAAAGCCAATTGGTTGCACTCAATTTAGAGTTTTGTAGAGTGAGTTTCACCCCTCGAAACTCATACTACCCAGAAGAGAACCCAGAATTTTAGATTAAACTTCGAAAACTCATAACTAATTCTATACTAATCCAATGACCTTATATTTTATATGGTTGGAAATTCCTAAGTGTCTAGTTTCACATAAAAATAGTTTCATTGAATTTAAATGGGTGTAGGTGGAGCCGTACACTCTGTTGTACGAACTGTTGTAAGGTCTCCCAGCTTATCCTATTCTGGTTGTTCTCCTTCATGGATTTTCATGCAAGTTTCAACCAAAACCCAAGAGGTTCATGCCAAACCAATCATGAATCATCATATATATGTGATATATCATCTAATAAAGGGTGGAAATCCTAACCCTCATCAGCCACACACAAGAGAACTATGGGGATTATTGAACCCTACCTTCAATTTTTGATGCAAGACTAACTAGTTTTGAGCTCCTCTTGATAGGGAAGTGATGGAAGCTTGAAGATTAGGTGAAATAAAATGAAATGAAGGAAGAAATGGTGGAGAAGAAGCAGCTAAAGGGGCAACACGAAAATGAAGGAATAAGGAAGGAAAAAACTCACCCAAAAGCTAGATGAAGTGCTTGGCAAGTTTCATTCTTATTGGACGAAATTTTTGTGGCTAAATTGCAGCCAACTCCACTCATTTTGGGGCTAATTATATATACTTATAACTATAGATTTTGATGATGCCAAAAGGGTGATAAACGGCTGCAATCAAAGAGCATGAAGATCCTTGAAGACAAACGGGTTCAAGCATAGTTAGTAAGGTATAACCATAGGTTCTTTGTGTTAAAAGCTTTTCTATCATTAATTCTCATGGCCAAACATTTTCAAAACATATTATAAGTTTCTAAATAATTTGTTTTAAAGATAGTTTATGTAAAACATGATTTTAAATTAAGTAAATGCTTGTTTTAGTAAGGTATAATCGATTACATAAAGTTTTCAATCGATTACGTTTGTTAGAATTTTCAAAAAGTCGTTACAACCGCGTTTTCTAAAGCTGTAATCGATTACCATCATATTGTAATCGATTACCATTCTGGGTTCATTTGTAATCGATTACCACAAAGTGTAATCGATTACCATATTCAAAGACTTGCCCAGCAATTAGTTATTTTGCAATGGTAATCGATTACCAAAGTCCTGTAATCGATTACCACGAGCCCTAACGGTAAAAAGCGGCTAGTTCTGAAAAGTCATGTTCGTTGGCTATTTTTCTCAAACGGCTAGAACGAAAATATGAAGCCTATAAATAGTCATTCATAACACATTTTAAATATACTGAAGAGTAAAAGAAATTCTTAATCAACTTTCTCCATTCCTTGATTTCTAACTCAGTTCTTGTGGCCATTGAGAGTTGCTATTGAAAAGCTTCATAGTGCTTCAAGTTGTATTATTTTCTCTTTGAGAGAGTGATCAATTTCCTTTATTCTGTATCAAATTGTAAGAGGGTGAGGCATCCCTCAAGAAAGAAAAGGGTGAGGTATCCCTCTTTGATTTTGAGAAACTCAAACACTAGGGTGAAAGATCCCAAAAGTGTGAGTACTCAAGTATTGTAAAGGTTTTAAAACCTTGAAGAATTTAACATAGTGAGAAATCCTGAGTTGATTGCTTGGGGACTGGACGTAGGCCACAAAGGGTGACCGAACCAAGATAAATCTGAGTTTGCTCTTCTCTACCCTTATCTTTTTACTTAATTGCAAGTTAAATTCATACAGTTTATTGTTGAAGTAATTTGAAATTTGCATTAATTTTCAAATAGTTAATCACTTAATCACCTATTTTCTAATAAGATCTAAAAGAAAGAGATTTTTGGGAAAAGAATTAGGATAAACTTAAGAACTTAATTCACGCCCCTCTTAAGTTCGTGAGGCCACTTGGTAACACTGATTTGCACCACCAATTGAGTGGTTATGTGGCTGTGCATTTAGCCATTAAACATAGGGTTTAGGATGTGCAATTATATTGATTCAGTTCTGGCAGTTTTAAATACCAAAATCCCACCTATTTCCTTTAAATCGGTAAATTAGTTTTGGAAAAATCCTATGAAGTTTCTTATGCTTTCAATCTAATTCCCTCATATCTAATTTCTCGAAATGATACTTAATTGACTCTAAGTAAATATTTTATTGAATGCTAATTAATCTCAAGTAGTTGATAAAACCGAACAACTTGCTAAAAAAAAAATGATAGAATATCGGACGTTATACTAATTAATTTCTCGTAGTATTTTTCATAATAATCTAAATTATATTTAGTTCTAGTATTTATAATTCATCCCTAATTACTCTTATTTTTCTGATAAATTGATTAGAAGCGTAAATCAATCGCGCCATTTCTTTGAACTGTTATATTTTTGCTTTTTTATAAATCCTTTTGCATTTTCTGTTTGGTTTCGTAACTAATGCCATTTTCATAAATTTGAGCAAGTCTAGGGACACCTCATGTCATTTCACACTTGACTACTGCTATGGCTCAAACGGTCGAGATTTAAACTTCTACGGTTTCACCACGTGATTTTGCTCTGCTTAAAGCCCTATTCTGCTAACTCTACAGATGAAAGGATATAAACGTCATTTTCTAAAAAGATCTAGGGTCCTTATGAAAATATGCTTGTGGGGTCAAAGTGAAAATTTTTAAAAATCCTAGGCAACCCTACAAATAACAAAAGTTCATGGGGGTATCTTTCTAGTTTTCTAATTTTTAACATATAGCAGCGCCATATTCTCAATGGCAGTGTTATGCTACCCTATAATTTTAAGTTTAATGATTGTCAGGGTATAGCACTGCTTGAGAAATTCTCACACTGCCTAAGGGAAATAATTCAATATTTCTATTATTTTTTATTTACGAAAGTAGGGATGTTACATCCAGGTTTTGTGCATTCAAAGCAAATAACTTTATCTTGCTTTGCTTTTCCTTTTTTGTCCTTGTTAGGGACAAAGTGTTTCTTTTTCTTCCTGTTAATCCAAGCTTTCGATATCCTCCTTGTCAAGTGAGCAATCTCATCTTTCTCATCTTCATTATCTTCAAAGGAGTCATCTTCACCTTCATATAGTCTTCTACAACTTTCATGGCCTTCGAGGAGCTTGTCTTTCTCTGAGTCAACTTCAAGGCAATGGATTTTCCTTTTTTGTTGGATTCCTCGGCTCTATCAGTCAACTCAATCTCATGAGTCTTTAATGACCCGGTGAGAGCATCAAGGCTTAGCACATTCAAGTCCTTTGCTTCTTGAATGGCTGCCACCTTAGGGCGCCATGCCTTAGAAAGGCTTCTCAAAATCTTTGTAACTATTTCAATGTTTGAATATGTTTTACCCAAGGCTTTCAATAGATTTATGATATGCATAAATTTAGTTGTCATGTCATCAATATTCACATGCTCTAACATTTTGAACATTTCATATTGATGGACTAGCATTCTAATCTTAGTCTCCTTGACTTGATCAGTTCCTTCATAGAAAACTTGGAGTCTATCCCAAATCTCCTTAGCAGAGTCACATGATATGATATGATCTTATCATATTCACTTTTGCTTAAGGCATATGTGAAGAGATGCTTTGCCTTGGCATTTTTTTGAACTCTGGCTTTGTGTTGATCAATCTAGTGGTTCCTTGGGATGGTTCTAACCACTATAGGTGGAGGTTAATTAGGATCAGTAACTACTTGAGGCACTGCTTGCTCAATAGTTGGGATGTAGTCTCCATTTTCAATGATTTCCCATATATCAATGCTTGTGTACTCAATAAAGAGTCTTATTTTATCCTTCAAATAAGGGTAGTCTTCACCATTGAAGTATGGAGGCCGGTTGATAGAATGTGCTTCTGCAATATGATTGATTCATTATGCCATTTTCTAAATCTTTGTCCTCTTAACCATTAGGAAGCTCAACCCTAGAGGTAGGCTCTAATGCCAATTATAGGTAAAGGTAGCACAAGAAAGGGGGTTGAATCATGCTTCAATTAAAACTAGAATATCTAAAAACTTTTTTAAGAAAACACTTTCTCAAGTTTGAGACTTGGAATATGGAAGTAGTTGAGTTAAAAATATAAACAGTATTTCTCATAGAAATTTTGTATTTGCAGTTGATATCTAGTACACAGATTTAAATTCATATTAAAGTAGACCAATGAATGGCAAAAAGGATAAAGAAAACACATAGTAAGGTTTTATATTGGTTCAGCCAACTACTTGCCTACGACTAGTCCCTAACTCTTTGTTCAGGCTTTTATATACTGAGTATTCTTTGTCCAAATTTCTCCAAACTTTTTACAACAAAGTAGTTTTCCCAAGCCTCTCCAAGCTTTACAATAGAGTAGTCTTTCACAAGCCTCTCCAAGCTCACAAAGACTTCTAATGGGTTAGGTTATAATAAATGGATTTGATAGTTTGTGTTTAGAACACTTACACTAAATCTCTTAATAAAGAATAACCACTATTTATAGCATGTGTGAGTTCTCTAACTTCTCAGTATGAGAATATTGACTAATACAAAGCAAAAAGAGAAGATTTTCTAATCAGAAGTTACAATGAGTAACTTTCTAGATATTCCAAAGGTTGAGAAATGAAAGCTTCTTTAGGGCAAAGAATGTTCAACAGTCTAACCACTTCTTCATTGTTCTTCCAGTTTTTATAGACTTCAAAATTTTGTTCGTTGAAGTATGCAGATCTTGAGCCTTGAGCCACTTTGATCCACTAGTCTAAGACTAGACAGATAAGAAGCTTCTTTCTTTCTCAGCTTTTGTAAATAACACAGAAAAGGAAAAATAGCCATTTGATGATTCATTAACTTTTCAAACTTGTTAGCTCTTCTTTTGGATCTTGTCACATCATATTTGACTTTTGAACTTGATCCTTGAATCGTATAGAAGACGCTTTGAAGGTGAGGCACTTCATTGAGAAGTATTTTTCTGATGGCCACCCTTCTAGACAAATCATCCTTCTAAGCAGTCTATCATCCTTTTGATGGCTTGTTTTCCTTTTTGATGATGTAAATCCATCATTCTGAACTTACATATGTGTTCCTCAAGTAAAGGATCATAATTTCCACAAAGTATTCATTTCCAAAAAGTGTATATTTATAAGACATGACAAAGAACAATTTGCTTTGTTTTAAGTGAAATATATTTCAATTCAAAATAAACGATCTTACTCACAAAAGAATACATTCACCATAACAAATCATTAGTTAACAAAAGAGTTTTTTTAAAGCTTGATTTATTGCTCATCAAAACCTTAAAGCTCAATATAGTTTAAACGATAAGATGATTTCTAAAAGGCATTAGAGCTTACAGAAACTATTATAAGGGATGTAAATGTTAATGACTTAAACATAAATATGATTTATGACAGAACACTATAATATCACTTGATTTATGCAATCGACCCCACTTAGTGAGATAAGACTTGGTCATTGTTGTTGTTGAAGTAAATCAAAATTAAATCCATAAAATATTACTACTATTTGAGATTTCAAGATATCATATGTTTTTACTTTTTAATTTAGTACTTTGGTTTAAGGTTATTATGAGAAAGTAAGAGGAATTTGTTAGGATTTATTTAATACCCGGAGGATGTAGGTTGATTTTTTAGGGATAATGTTATATCTTTTTAACAAATCCTCTTTCTTTATCCCTTAAAAGAAAAAGTCTTGAATGAAAATGAAAATGAAAAAGATTTTAAAAATTTCAAGTTGTATAATTTGAAAATTTCAAAATCTTTTATGAAGAGAATTTATGAGGGGATTTTAATTTATATTTCCTTTGTAGAATACGCAACAATTTACTCTGTATTTCCACAATGAGTTAAAAAAAATTATTAAATATTAGTACTTTTTGAATTTCGAAGATACTAAGTACATTCACTTTTATTTAATGTACTTTTATATTTTAAGCAGTTAGGAGGATGCCAAGTTGAGGATGTTTGGTTTTCTAAGTTTTTAAGATATTAGGTTTAGTTTTTTTTTTTTTTTCTATTTAATACTTTTGGTTTTAAGAAAGATGGAGGAAGGAGTACGATGTGTTATGATTAGTTTAATATTTTATGTTTTAAGTAATTAAGTGGATGCAGAAGGTTTTATTAGGAATTTACATTATATCCTTCCAAAAAAGCTCATAAATTTATTTGATTACTTAAAAACGAAGCGCTATTCAACGAAAAATAAATGTATTTAATACCTTAAAAATTTAAAAATAATTCAATATATTTTTAAGTAATTAATATAAACACTTAGAGAATTTACTAGATATAGGACGATACATAAACATTTTATAGCTCCTAATAATTTAATTTAACAAACAAAATTAAAAATTGTTAAATATTTTTTGTTTTTATGATATTAAATATATTTATGATGAGGATGTGACATGACTCTTATTGTCTCAGTTATTAGCTATTTATTTTGCCTTAATACAATGACAACAAAAGGTATAAATTGTACATTGAGCAATTTTACATTTTCAATCAACTTTTAATAATAATTAATATATTTCTGTAGTAAATATTTAATATAGGTATCTTCTATTAATGTATATGCAATACCACAAGTTTGTATATGGTGTGAGCTTCGATTTTTGCATTAGCTTTAGTCTTTGGAAATTGTTTTAGAGTCATTCTTTGGTTGCTTGAGTGTTATTAGAGTCACAATATGCTTAAAAATGCTTCTTGCCTCTTTGGAACACATATTGCAATGATATGTTAAAAAGGGAAAATTTTGGTAAGGTGTTACTGTAACACCCTCCTCAGTACAGTACTATGCTTAAGTCATAGTACTATACCCTAGAGTTGTTACTGTTACCTGAGCGGACCTTGTCTGACAGCAACTTTAGCCGTCTTCGAAAACTTCTGAAACTATCTGGAGACAACACGGAAATAGGAGTGAGAATCGTAAATTCTCAGTAGGATTCTCTAAGTATCATAAGTAATGTCATCGTTGTTATCTCCAGTTTGCTTCGGTTTATTAAGAAAAATGTCAACATATATTGTTTAATTTTATAGTTCAAAGATATGTTATCTGAAGCAAAGTTTATTTTAATCATACACTTGGCATCTGAGAGAACCCATAAAAATCAAGTCATGAATTATATTAGGACTAATAACCGAAATACAATAAAGTACGATAGCATCAATGTACTAGAGGCATAACTTCTACATATACTTTACTGGAACTACATCATATTAAGACACCCACATAACATCAATATGCTGAGAACATAACATCTGCAAATAACTTAACTTGTATTTAAATTTATACATAGACATAAAGCTTACTTTTCTTTCTTCATCTTTCTTTTCATTATAAATTCTTTACATGCTATATTCCAGAGTATGATTGCCATGTCATACCCCATTAGAGCGTGATCGCCATGTCACATTCCTTAGGAATATAGACATTCATTCGGTACTTACACTAGCTGGGTCATGCCATACCTCATGTAAGTTTTGTCCCCTGTACTTACACTAGCTGGGTCGATGCCATGCCTCATGTGATTGGGGTGCTTGCATATACTTTAATCTTTAGTCTTTAGTCTTTTACTTGGCACACCTAGGCGTTACGTATCGCCGTCCCTAGGGTGCTTTTACTGCCCTTGGTAGCTTGGCCTTAGAGTGAGCTCGTCAGCTCGACTCGTGACTGTTGTCACACTGACTCACCCACAAGAGGATTCACGTGCCTCTAGTCTTGGAGGGATCTCATTCTGGCCATGTGCCTCTAATTGAAGGGATCTCTTTTGGTCACGTGCCTCAATATAGAGGGATCTCATCTGACCACGTGCCTTCAATATAGAGGGACCTTATCTGACCACGTGCCTCCAAGGTAGAGGGTAGCTGCCTTCACAGGGAGGGATTCAAAGTGCAACTGCCTCCAAGTAAAGGGATTCATATCTTTATCATTTAACTGCCTTCACCGGGAGGGATTCAATGTGCAACTGCCTCTAGGTGAAGGGATTCACATTTTCTCATTTAACTACCTTCACAAGGAGGGATTCAATTAACTGCCTCCGAGTGAAAGGATTCACATTTAATATACTCATGGCTTTTCATTCTCATATAAGGTCATGCATAGTCATATTAACGGTACCTATACTTCATTCATTTTCATATGTCATTACACACATGATCTTCACGTACATATTCGTAACGTATAAAGGCTCATAACCTCTTTACCATTCTACCGACACTCATACATATGCTTTATCCTTTACTTTCATATATCTCATCTCATACTTATGTCATTCTTGAATATAGGGTTTCTATATTCCCATTCATACTTTAATTCATCCTTGATAACTCATATCATTTTAAAATTCATCCTTACATCTAGACATTCCTAGCTTCTTAGACTTCTGCCGTAAATCCGGCAGCATAACGGATCAGGTCCGTTTCCCCATGAATAGTGCCAGCTCTCACGGACAAATCAGTCATAGCAACATAATCAATTTAACACATATATATCAATGTCAAATTGATAATCCTCAACTCCAACTTTATATGTTTCCCTAATACTTGTGAAATCTTCAATTGGGTCACTTTGTGAAACTATCACTTTGGCCATTCTGCCACATTCTATTTGGTTCTGCCCGAATTTCATATGACCCACCTTTATTTCTATTCAACTCATTTAAACCTGAATTTTGGATATGTCATAGCTTTGTATGTCTACTTTCTAACCTCTTTGGTCCCATATCATTTTGATTTATATAACTCAAGATATTCAACCTTTGCCTTAGCTTGTTCAGTCACTAGCCCGAATTACACTCCTGGAAGTATAAATTCACTAAAAATCGAAACTAAGCTCAATTCATACGAAATTGGTGTTATATTAAAGCTAACAGGACAACCTTTCATTTGAAATAAGTTTCACTTGATTTGCTTAAGTATACCTCGAGTTATAAGTCCTGAAAGTCGACCTTCCTGAACTACCCTGTTTTGGCCTAGATTGGACATAGGGCAACTTCTTCGAATCACTGGGAACAATTGGGACCATAACAAACTCGGAATTTCATATTGGGATGTTCCCCTATGTGTAAGCTTTCTAAAAAAGTTAGTTTCACTCAATTTGGAGTTGTATAGGGTGAGTTATAGTCTACTCATGTCACCCTGCCCGGATAAAAATCCTGAACCCTAGGTCAAACTTCAAAAATTCATATCTCCCTCAATACTAATCCAATAATCTTATATGATATATCTATGGAAATCCCTGAATGTCTACTTTCATTGAAAAATGGATTCATAGGATTTAACCGGTTGTAGGCAGAGCCGTACGCTCCGTCGTACGGACTACCGTGGAATTCTTCATCCAGACAGCATCCTAATCCATCCATATCTCTTAGTTTTCTTCTTCTAATTCTAATTCCCACTCAAGATTTCATATTAATCCCATATTAATCCAATCATACACATCCAATATATTATCAAATAATCATAAAAAGTAATCTTTCATGCATCCTCAGTTTAGAGAAATCAAGGTTAGAGATTGAATCCTACCTATTTGGAGTATGATCTTGCTGAACCTATGTTTTGGATTAACGGAATCTTGACCAAGCTTGGAGATTTGATGGAGTGGGTTGAGAGAGGAAGGGAGCTGAAGTGAGGAAGGGAAAGCAACATAAGAAATGAGCTGAAGAGGTAGGAGGAGGATATATATATATATAGACAAAGCTTCGAAGTGGTAGTTAGAATGAGTGGCTTTGATTGGATGAAATTTTGTGGGCAAGGTTCAGCCATGTCTCCCTCTTTTGTGTCAAAATTGCTCTCCACGTCGCCCAAAAACTGGGATATGCTTTTGTTCTACCTGAAATCGGAACTCGTTCCTATAATACTTTAAGTCGGAACTCGTGACCCTTTTACATTGCTTGAAGTTGAAGCCGGATGTCGGAACTCGTATGCCTGGAAATCGGCTCAGGATCCGAACTCGTGTTCATCCCAATTGAGTTCAACACTAAGGTCGGAGCTCGTTACATTAAACTCAGAGTTCGGTAGTTACACCATTGTGTTAAACTATTACTTCTGAGGTCGGAAGGCACGTACACTATTTGAAGCATGAGGTATGAGGTCGGAACTCGGGGACCTTTATCTGAAACTTGAAGCTACATTATGAGACCGGAAATCAGATACATTAAGTCGGATATTGGAACTCAGAAGCCTCTCATTATGAAGTCGGAAATCAGGAACATTCAAACTTAGACGAAACTGGAAGTCGGACAGGACATGAAGTGGGGAATTCAGCAAGACAAACTCGAAAATCGGAAATAATCATTCTATCTGAAATTCAACGATGAAGTCGGAAATTGGGATTGATCAATCCTGAGGGCGAAGTCGGAACTCGGAAATCAGGATGTTACTGTTACGCTATTGAAAAGACTGGTAGATGCTTGGGCAAGAGTTAATGTTTAACTACTAGTAGTGCTATAAAATGATGGGGCTTCATGATTTTTCCATAAGTCTGACCCGTCTTGCTCTTTGTTGTCCCTCTTCCTTTTCCACCTTTCCCTTACTTCTACCTCTCATTTCCTCAACATTTTGTCACCCTCACTAGTATTTTTTTGCAATTAAAGCCCATTTATAGAGAAGAGGTGGGATTTCAACATTTAAGGAGCTACGATTTCAAAGCACTACCTGTGACCCATTCCCTCCTTTCCTTTCTTTGGGCTTCCAAAAGTAATCTTTGAACTCATATGCTCTCTCATTTTAAGGATTTGGTTATATTTCTCAACGAATGTTGGATTTGCGGAACTAGAGTTAAGGCCTAGGGTTTCTAATTGGAAATTTTGTGACTAGAAGTTATTTTCAACTAATTCTTAGTTTTAAATACTAAATTGTGGTTGTTAATCATCTTTTTGGTGTTAAATGCCCGTGAGGATCAACCAATTGGCTCCATGGCACAATAAGCTTGGACCTCCTCCTCTTGGCATTGTGCTGTGGGTAGTTAATATATATATATATATATATATATATATATATATATATATATATATATATATATATATATATATTACATTATGATTCTACACATGTTTTGATTTATTTTAAAAGCTAAAGTTTGAATTGTCGTGGTTTTGGTTACTTGAATCTTTGAAGAACAAGTATGTTATTTATATCTTTGAAGAAAGGTGAGGATTTGGTGATATTTTAATGGAGTCTTTTTAGTGCTTTCAATGGTGGAGGAAGGAGAAGGTGAGAGACTCAACCTAAAGGAGAGACTTTTTAGAGCTGAAATAAAGTGTGAGGTTTCGTCTTGGAGATCTTATTTATAGACCAAAGGCTAAGGCTAATTAGTTTTAATTACTTTGATCAATTTTCTCTTAAGTAGTTAGTTTAATAAGTTACAAGACTTTAATTAACTAGCTTGGAAGGTTTATTAACTTTATTTAGAGACATATTAGAATGATAATTACATGATTAAGAATAAATTAGAAGAGTGTTATTTGAGTTATGTAACATCCCCATATAACGTAAAAGGAAAGGATGAAAATGTCTTTGGGCAAACTTTTATTATTTACAACCTTACCCCTGAACTTTTAAAAAGATGACCTTTAGGTCCTTATATCAATTGAATTAACAGAATCAGGTTTTAAACGAAGCAGAATCGCATAGCGAAAACATAGAAATCTAAACCTCAGTTGATTGAGCCACGAAGGTGTCCACACATGAAATGACGTGGGGTGCCCCTAGACTTGCCCATAATTACAAAGATGCCATTAGCCAGAAAAATAGAAAATAGAAAGGCCATTAATTTGCAAAATAATTAATTTACACCTTTAATTGATTAATTTGATTTTAGTGGATAAGTAAAGCTAATTAGACATTAATTAGAGATTAATTAGGAGCTAATTAAGTGTTAATTAGAGATATTAGGATTAGAAACAATTAGAATAGAAATATATAAAACCTCACAAAATTCTTCAAAAACCGTTTTGCCGATTTGCAGGAAATCGGTAGAGATTGGGTATTTTAAACCACCTGAACTGAACCAATAGAATTCTATACTAGAAACCCTAGAAAGAGTGGCTAAAATTCAGCCACCATTCCCACCTAAGTGGCACCAAGTGGCTGCCCAAAGAGTGGAGAAACTTGGCTCAATGTACACCATCCAAGCCTCTACCAATCACCACTCATTTATCATGCTTTAAGACTCTAGAATTCTCTCAACTCCCTCATTTTCGAGCTCTCTCTTCAGCTGGCCATTCCTCACTCTTCCTTCTCCCATTTCACTTCATCTTCCTCAAAACTTCAAGCCTCGTCCACTTCTTCCACCAGGAGCTCAATTCTAGCTAATTTCTATATCAATTGGAGATAGGATTCCAATTCTTGTCTCGATTTTCTAATTTGGGTGGCTGGTGGTGGTTTATTTTCTCAATTTTTGATGTATTGATTGGATGATTATGATGATATATGGTTGGTTTATTGGCTGTTCTTGAGGTTAATTTCAAATTGGAAACAAGAAAAGATGAAAATAGGAAGAGCTGAACGGCAGGAAAACCAAAAGCCCTCGGCAGTCCATACAGCAGAGTGTACGGCTCTGCCTACTGTTGATTAAATTCAATGAAACCATTTTTATATGAAAATAGACATCTAGAGCTTTCCATACATATATCATATAGGGATTTTGGATTAGTATTGAGAGAGTTATGAATTTTTGAATTTCGACCTAGGTTTTTGACTTTGATTCTGGGCAGACTAGGTTGTTCAGGGTAGAACTCGCCTTAGACTAATTGAAATTGAATGAAACCACCTTTGTTAGAATGCTTACATATAGGAGAATGTCACATAAAAATTTCAGAATTTGATAAGGTGCCGTTTGGTCCCAGTGATCGAAGAAATTTGCCCTATGTCCAAACCGGGTCAGAATAGGGCAGTTCAGGAGGGTGTTACATTAATGGTATCAGAGCAGTTCGTCCTCACCGGACCTAGGATGGGTTGATTATGCTTCCAAGGAGGCATGCTCTGAGAGTTTAGAAAAAGAAAAGCCGTGCTTTAGGTCCTTACATGAGAAGGACATAGTTATCTACGCATGGTAGCCTTGTTGTATGTTGTAGCTTATTTGTTGCACTTGACGACATATTGAGCCTGATCACCTCAATATGATGTTTGGTGTGTGCGCAGATCTACGGCATTCAGCTGGCTTTCTAGGGATATAGGAATTTTGAGGGCAAAATTCTTTTTAAGGGGGGTAGTATGTAACATCCCCATATAACGTAATAGGAAAGGATGAAAATATCTTTAGGCAAACTTTTATTATTTACAACCTTGCCCCTGAACTTTTAAAAAAATAACCTTTAGGTCCTTATATATTATTTACATTCTTGCCCCTGAGCTTTTTAAAAAATGACCTTTAGGTCCTTATATCAATTAAATTAATAGAATAAGGTTTTAAACGAAGCAGAATCGCGTAGCGAAAACGTAGAAATCTAAACCTTAGTTGATTGAGCCACGAAGGTGTCCACAAGTGAAATGACGTGGGATGCCCCTAGACTTGCCCATAATTACAAAGATGCCATTAGCCATGAAAAATAGAAAACAGAAAGGCCATTAATTTGCAAAACGATTAATTTACACTTTTAATTGATTAATTTGATTTTAGTGGATAAGTAAAGCTAATTAGACATTAATTAGAGATTAATTAGGAGCTAATTAAGTGTTAATTAGAGATATTAGCATTAGAAATAATTAGAATAGAAACATATAAAACCTCACAAAATTCTTCAAAAACTGTTTTGCCGATTTGCAGGAAATCGGCATTTGGTATTTTAAACCACCTGAACCGGACCAATAGAATTCTATACTAGAAACCCTAGAAAGAGTGGCTAAAATTCAGCCACCATTCCCCACCTAAGTGGCACCAAGTGGCTGCCCAAAGAGTGGAGAAACTTGGCTCAATGTACACCATCCAAGCCTCCACCAATCACCACTCATTTATCATGCTTTAAGACTCTAGAATTCTCTCAACTCCCTCATTTTTGAGCTCCCTCTTCAGCTGGCCATTCCTCACTCTTCCTTCTCCCATTTTCACTTCATCTTCCTCAAAACTTCAAGCCTCATCCACTTCTTCCACCAAGAGCTCAATTTTAGCTAGTTTCTACATCAATTGGAGATAGGATTCCAATTCTTGTCATGATTTTCTGATTTGGGTGGCTGGTGGTGGTTTATTTTCTCAATTTTTGATGTATTGATTGGATGATGATGATGATATATGGCTGGTTTATTGGCTGTTTATGAGGTTAATTTCGAATTGGAAACAAGAAAAGATGAAAATAGGAAGAGCTGATCGGCAGGAGAACCAAAAACCCTTGGCAGTCCGTACAGCAGAGTGTACGGCTCCGCCTACCACCGATTAAATTCAATGAAACTATTTTTATATGAAACTAGACAACTAGAGCTTTCCATACATGTATCATACAGGGATTTTGGATTAGTATTGAGAGAGTTATGAATTTTTGAATTTCGACCTTTGTTTTTGACTTTAATTCTGGGCAGACTGGGTTGTTCAGGGTAGAACTCGCCTTATACTACTTGGAATTGAATGAAACCACCTTTATTAGAAAGCTTACATATAGGAGAATGTCCCATAAAAGTTTCAGAGTTTGTGTAACATCCACCGTTTTTCGCCTAATTATTCGGTTTTATCGAATAATTGAGAATAATTAAAATTCGATTAAGAAATTATTTAGACTCAATTGATTAGCAATTACTTGAGTCTAAATAAGAGAGAATTAAGTTAGAGTATAGGAGATTTCATAAAATTTTTATTGAAAACCAATTTACCGATTTAAAGGAAATCGGTAACATTACGGTATTTTAAACTGTCGGAACCGGGTCAATAGAATTGCAAGCCTCAAACCCTATTTTGAGTGGCTGATGGCTCTGCCACTTACCAGCCAAAAAGTGGTGCCACAAGGCCACTAAACCATGGAGAAGCTTGGCTGAATTTCAGCCAAGCAATTTGAGCTAATCAAATTCAAGCAAAAAGTCACTCAAAGCCATCAGATTTTCTGCTGCCTTTATCATCAATTCTGACCCTCATTCATGCCACTTTTCCTCTTCTCCTTCAGCTCTCTTTCTCTCTTACTCACACACCCAAAAACTCAAGCCAATTCCAGCCTTATTCATCCACACTTCAAGAATCCAACACAAACACTTGGATTAAAGGTAGGAGTTTTGATTCTTGCATCAAATCCATGGACTTGGTTGGCTGGGCTTGAATTATTTTCACCTTATTTGATGTGTTAAATGAATGTTTATGATGATATGTGATTGGTTTTGGGCTGTTGGTTTGGTTAAAATCGAAGTTGAAGCAAGAAAGGATAGAAATAAGAAGAGCAGAGGGGCTGGAGAACCAAAACCCCTCGGCAGTCCGTACGGCGGAGTGTACGGCTCCGTCTACAACCAATCAAAGTGGATGAAACCATTTTTATATGAAACTAGACATCTAGGGCTTTCCATAGACATATCATATAAGGCTTTTGGATTAGAATTGAGGAATTTTTGAATTTCGACCTAGGGTTTTGACTCTGGCTCTGGGCAGATTAGGTTGTTTAGGGTAGAACTCGACCTATACTACTTGAAAATGAGTGAAACCAACTTTTTTAGAAAGCTTACACATAGGAGAATATCCCATAAAAATTTCAAAATTAAATAAGGTCCCAGTTGCTCCCAGTGCTCCATGCAATTCGCCCTATGTCCACACCGGGCTAGAACAGGGCAGCGTAGGAAGATCCGAATTCGGGGCTTGTAACTTGAGCCCTACTAATTCAAATTGAGTGGAACTTTTTCTAAATGAAACTTTGTTCTGTTAGCTTTAATATTAGACCAATTTCGTATGATTTGAGTCATCTTTCGATTTTTAGTGGATTTTTACTTTTAGTTGCCTGATTCTGGCTAGCCACTGGGCAGGCCGAGATAAAATTTAGATATCTTGAGTTATAGATACCAAAATTAGATGGGACCAAAGAGGTTAGAAAATAGACACATAACACTTTAACATAATCAAATTTGAGGTCCAAATGAGTTAAAATGATGTTATGGCTTGAATTATAAAAACCGGGTTGGTTGAATATGCTGAGGTAGGAATTCTACCTTAATGAATCTGATGTTGATATGAGTTTAATGTTGGAATATAAATGTGATGTTGTGATCTTGGTGATAAATTGATGTATTGATTGGCTGGCACTATTCATGCGGAAGCGGACACGTTCCATTATGTTGCCGAAATTTCGATAGAACCCATGTCCAAGTTATGAATTACATGTTAATGCATATGCATTCTTAAGAAAGCTATGAAAGTTATGGAAAGGATTATGTTATTATGCAAGTTCCATACTACTTGGGCCAGCCCCAGATAAGAAGTTAAGGGGAATAGATCGGTGGGAAGGTCGGGGAAAGTAACCCTAAGATTCCTCAGATAGGAACGTGCTCGATCCTGATAAGCAGACTATTACCCAGGAGTCTAAATGGCCAAGAACTCCCAGGGGACCAAGAGATGGAAAGAATAATGATGAAAAGAAATGGAAAGACTTATGAGGAAAGGTTCATGATTTAGTTTGCATGATTACATGAAATGGTTATATTAAGATATGTCCAGTTATTTATCATGTTTATTTACTGCCATTTGTTCATTTATACTGTTTATTATCCTGTGAATCATTATCAATAATCTGTTCTGTTTCTTATGCCAATTAAAGTAAAACTGAACCTTACCTCGGACCAGACTTTTCCTTAAACTCATTAAAATGGATAGCCTAGTTCACACTCATGCTTTTCCAATTAAATAAAAACCGAGGCAACTAGGAATGAATGTGACGTCAGATGAACGTCATACATAGGCCCTACTGAGAATTTCTTGAAATTCTCACCCCGTGTTGTATTTCCGCACCATTCTCAGACGCAGGCGAAGGGCTCAACAGCCGCTCTTTACACTGAGATCCCAGTCTTGCAGCTTCACCATGACTCCAAGTTGGACTCGTTGGACACTGTCTGCTCCTGCTATTTCTGCCTCTGCTTTGTAGCATTAGGAATCTTGCTATTCCTTTATTTCATCTGCTGTTAATATATATATATATATATATATATATATATATATATATATATATATATATGTATAAACAAGCCTTAGCTTCCAAACTACATATGTAATGATTATCTGATTGGTAATATATCACTTATTCGTATCTTTTCTATTATGCTATATTAGACTTTATTACGTTTTACAACGCTATTCACGTCTATTAAGTAACAGCGTGCCGCTTCAACAATTTAGTGATAATAATCATGAGGTTTAAGTAGAACATTAACACGGTAACACAGACTACCTAATTTAATGCTATGACTTAAGCATAACATCAAATTAGTAGGGTGTTACAGTTTGATAAGGTGCTGTTCGCTCCTAGTGATCCAAGAAGTTGCCCTATGTCCAAACCGGGCCAGAACAGGGTAGTTCAGGAGGGTGTTACATTAATGGTATTAGAGCAGTTCATCCTAACCAGACCTAGGATGGGCTGATTATGCTTCCAAGGAGGCATGCTTTGACAGTTTAGAAAAAGAAAGGCTGTGCTTTAGGTCCTTACATGAGAAGGACATAGTTATCTATGCATGGTAGCCTTGTTGTATGTTGTAGCTTATTTGTTGCACTTGACGACATATTGAACCTAGATCTATGGCATTCAGCTGGCTTTCTAGGGATATAAGATTTTTGAGGGCAAAATTCTTTTTAAGGGGGATAGTATGTAACATCCCCATATAACGTAATAGGAAATGATGAAAATGTCTTTGGGCAAACTTTTATTATTTACAACCTTGCCCCTAAACTTTTAAAAAATGACCTTTAGACCCTTATATATTATTTACAACCTTGCCCCTGAGCTTTTTAAAAAATGACCTTTAGGTTCTCATATCAATTGAATTAACAAAATAAGGTTTTAAACGAAGCAGAATCGCGTAGCGAAAACGTAGAAATCTAAACCTCAGTTGATTGAGCCACGAAGGTGTCCACACGTGAAATGATGTGGGATGCCCCTAGACTTGCCTATAATTACAAAGATACCATTAGCCATGAAAAATAGAAAACAGAAAGGCCATTAATTTGTAAAACGATTAATTTACACCTTTAATTGATTAATTTGATTTTAGTGGATAAGTAAAGCTAATTATACATTAATTAGAGATTAATTAGGAGCTAATTAAGTGTTAATTAGAGATATTAGGATTAGAAATAATTAAAATAGAAACATATAAAACCTCACAAAATTCTTCAAAAACCGTTTTGCCGATTTGCAAGAAATCGGCAGAGATTCGGTATTTTAAACCACCCGAACCGGACCAATAGAATTCTACACTTCTACACTAGAAACCCTAGAAAGAGTGGCTAAAATTCAACCACCATTCCCCCCTAAGTGGCACCAAGTGGCTGCCCAAAGAGTGGAGAAACTTGGCTCAATGTACACCATCCAAGCCTCCACCAATCACCACTCATTTATCATGCTTTAAGACTCTAGAATTCTCTCAACTCCCTTATTTTCGAGCTCCTTCTTCAGCTAGCCATTCCTCACTCTTCCTTCTCCCATTTTCACTTCATCTTCCTCAAAACTTTAAGCCTCATCCACTTTTTCCACCAAGAGCTCAATTTTAGCTAGTTTCTACATCAATTGGAGGTAGGATTCCAATTCTTGTCTTGATTTTCTGATTTGGGTGGCTGGTGGTGGTTTATTTTCTCAATTTTTGATGTATTGATTGGATGATTATGATGATATATGGCTGGTTTATTGGTTGTTTGTGAGGTTAATTTCGAATTGGAAATAAGAAAAGATGAAAATAGGAAGAGCTGAAGGGCAGGAGAACCAAAAATCCTCGGCAGTCCGTATAGTGGAGTGTACGGCTCCGCCTGCCGCCGATTAAATTCAATGAAACCAATTTTATATGAAACTAGACATCTAGAGATTTCCATACATATATCATATAGGGATTTTGGATTAGTATTGAGAAAGTTATGAATTTTTGAATTTCGATCTAGGTTTTTGACTTTGATTCTGGGCAGACTGGGTTGTTCAGGGTAGAACTCGCCTTATACTACTTGGAATTGAATGAAATCACCTTTTATTAGAAAGCTTACATATAGGAGAATGTCCCATAAAAGTTTCAGAATTTGATAAGTTGCCGTTCACTCCCAGTGATCCAAGAAAGTTGCCCTATGTCCAAACCGGGCCAGAACAGGGCAGTTTAGGAGGGTATTACAAGTTACTCATCAATTAGTGTAAATATGACAATTTAACCTTAACTAGTTAAGAGTAAATAAGCTTATTTGAGTTAATTAACCTCATAATTTTATAATTCTCTTGATCAATCATCGAAATTATGTTAATCATTGCATTTGAGCACTATTGTGACCTATTTGTCTCATCCTACTTTTTCTGACTGCACTTTGGCTTTTGATTCTTGGCCTTTTATGCTAAAGAGCCTTTCTTGTGAACTATTGCTTCCTAAACTTTTGCCTTGACCTCCATTTTCTGCTAGTTCTTGGTCTTGCCATGCTTTGGATTTTTCCTTTCTTTTGATTTTGCTCTAACTTTTGCCTAGATTGCCTTTTCAGGTTTTCAATCCAATAAGCTTTTAATTTGTTTTTAATATTTGCTCTAACTTTTTCCTAAACCGCCATTTCTGGTTTTCGATTTAGCGAGCTTCTTTCTTTTATGCTCTTACTTTTGCTTAGACCGTCATCGCAAATTTTCAGTCTAGTGAGCCTTTTCTTCTTTTTACTTCAATTTTTACTTAGACTGCTCTTTCGGGTTTATAATCTAGCAAGCTTTTTTTATTTGTAAAACCACTTGTAATGTAGATTCCGAATCTTATCTTGACTTATTGTAATTAGCCTTGTTGGATAATGCCCCTTTGCTTTATCCAAATATAATGTCCTGATTATGCACGAAGAAAACATATTAACCAAGCAAATGCACCTTTTGATGATGAAGGAGAGAAGGAAAAAAGAGTAGAGAATAAAGGGTAAAAGGGAAATAAAAGAAAAAATCAAAGAAAAAGACAAATTTATTAAACTCAAAATTGGACAGTATCTACAAGACATGTATAAGTATAAGAAAATACATAAGGTACAAAAAGGTTGGAAAGACTTACAATGCAAATTTCACATAATCAACCCATTTTATTGATTCTTTAGTTACATTAGACGCGAATTCACAACCAAGACTACGATCCATTGCTATGTGACAAACAGATCTACTTTAATCTGTTTATTCTTCATCTTCTATCAAATAATTCTTCTTTGATACTCTATCATTAAATTGCCCTAGCTTAGTATTCTTTTGATGCTCCCGTTCGTGAACCCTTTTTACTTAGCTTCCAAAGTGATATACCCTTGACTAGGTCGCTTTTTTTGGTTTTCAACTTGGTGAATATCTTGTTGCTCTAACTTCTTCCTAGACCAACCTTTTGGGTTTTCAGTCTAGTGAGCACTTTCTTTTTTACTCTAGTTTTTGCCTAGACTGTCTTTTTGAATTTCTAATCTAGCAAGCTTTTTAAATTTTTTTTTTGGAATTTTTTGTTTGAGACACTTTCCCACTACACTGGATTGATTACCTTGTCAAGTTCTTGGTGCCTATTTATGTTGATTGTCTTTTTGATTTGGCAAGCTTTTCTTCAAGATTAACTCATTTGGCCAAAATGTCGAAGGTTAAACACTTTTATTAATTGCTCTTGCCATCCTCCTTTGTGACCATTACCAATGGCAAATTGATACCCATTGTTTCTTCCTCAATTGTGTTCAACTCTTTGGGTGTTGTGTAACACCCTCCTAAGTATGGTACTATGCTTAAGTCATAATACCTCATCTAGGAGTTGTTACTGTCACTCACTCGGACCTTGTCTGGCGGCAACCTTCGGCCACCTTCAATCTCAATAATCAACTCCGCCTCTGAGGATCTTCTTTGGAACTTCTGAACTATTTGGAAAAAACATGGAAACAGGAGTGAGAATTTTTAAATTCTCAGTAGGATTCTATAACTGTCTTACTTAGTGTCATCGAGGTTATCTCCAGTTGCTTTGGTTTATTATGAAAAAGGTGAACATATTATACAAACTGTTTAGTTCTATAGTTCGAAAGCATACTGTTCGAAGCAAAGTTCATTTTATTCATACGCTTGTAATTTGGGTGAACCAATCCAAACATCAACTCATGAATCACACTATCAATAATAACTGAAACGTATTAAGATACAATAGCACCAATATACTAAAAACATAAAATCTGCACATTGCCTTTACCTGTACTTGAACTTATGTAGTTACACATAATTTTCTTTTCTTTCTTTATCTTCCTTTACTTATTACACATATTCCAGAGTAAGATCGCCATGTCATACTCCATCGGGGTGTGATCACCATGTCACATTCCTTAGGAATATGTTCTTTCTGCCACGTCCCAGAGTATGATTGCCATGTCATACTCAATCGGAATATGATCACCATGTCACATTCCTTAGGGTATAGGATCATCATGTCACATTCCAGAGTATGATTGCCATGTCATACCTCATTAAAGCGTGATCGCCATGTCACATTCCTTAGGAATATGGACTCATCACGGCATAAATAAATAGAATAAGCTCAACATCAGTAAAACATGGGATATAATTATGCAAATGCTCATACTTGAATTCATACAAATGCATTGGTGTTCTTCTTTAACTTTCTTTACTTTTTTTTCTTGGCACACTTAGGCATTAGGTATCGCCATCCCTATGGTGCTTACGTATGTTTTATTCTTTAGTCTTTACTGCCCTTGGGTAGTCTGATCTAGGAGTGAGCTCATCAGCTCAACCCATGACCGTCGTCACACAGTACTGACTCGCAAGGGGACGCACGTGCCTCTAGGTTTGAGGGACTCAGTTGGCCATTTGCTTCCAACATAAAGGGACCCAAAAGTTTTAGCTGCCTTCACAGGGAGGGACCCAATGTGCAACTGCCAGTGAGTGAAGGGACCCGCATCTTTATCTTTTAACTGCCTTCACAAGGAGGTATCTCATAATTGCCTCCAGGTGAAGAGACCCACATTTAATATACTCATATCCTTTTATTCTCATACATAATCATGCATAGACATGCTAAATGCACTCGTACATATGCTTCATCATTTGCTTTCATATATCCTTACATATGGAATTTCTACATGCATATTCATAATATATAAATGTTCAAACTTCCTTACTATTCTACCGAAAATTCGGCAGCATAGCGGATCATGTCCGCTTCCCCATGAATAGTGCCAGTAACTAAGAAACTTTAATCAAGTAGCAAGCTCAGCGTAGAACATTATAATCATACCAAGAACATAACACTATCAATAGGTGCAAGTTTTAAACTCTTAATTATTAATCTATCTTGCTAGCTTTTAACTTTTAATGATGTTCTCGAGTTCGAGCTTATTATGAATTTCGAGTTCGGAGATCATGTAGGTTAAGGTCAATGTCTTGATTCCCGACTTCTGGGATCATGTTTTAGAATCGATCTCCGAGATTGATTCTGGACCGAGCCTTGGAACTACATGAATAAGAGTTTAGAGCGTCTAGTTCTCGACTTTCAAGATATGGATATAAGGTTTCACATTCTGATACCAACTTCCGACTTTCGACATTATGCCACAATTGGTCTTCCAAGACCACGAAGGTATTTCCTATGTTCTGTGTTCACCCTATTAACCTTACCCGATCTAGTTCTCTTATTTCACCATGTCCGAGTTTCAACCTTAAGTATACCCTTCTGAGTTCAACCTTAATTACACACTTCCGAGTTCAAGCCTTAAGTATAACCTTCCGAGTTCAACTTTAAGTATACTCGATTTAACTCTCTGTTTGCTAAGTCCCGAGTTACAACATTGACAAAACTTGATCTAGTTTTCATACATGTCTCTAGCCAGAATTGCACTCTTCTAAGAGAAAATTCACCAAAAATAGAAATCTAAACAAAATCATGTGAAATTTATATCAATTTAAAGCTAACAGAACCAGTTTGTAGTGAAATAAGTTGCATATCATTTGTTTGAATATAACTCAAGATATAAGCCTCGAAACTTGACCTTCCTGAACTACCCTATTCCAGGCTAGGTTAAACTTAAGTCAACTTCATTGATATGCTGGGAATAATCGACAGTGGATCTAATTCAGAAATTCTTATGGGATGTTCTCCTAGGTGTAAGCTTTCTAAGAAAGTTAGTTTCATTCATTCCATGTTGTATAGGGCGAGTTTTGCTCTAAACAACCTAGTCTACCTAGAATCAAACTCAAAAACCTTGGTTGGAATTCAAAAATTCATATCTCTCTAAATACTAATCCAATAACCTTATATGATATATGTATGGAAAGCCCTGAATGTCTACTTTTAATAAAAATAGTTTCATCAAATTTGAACAACTATAAGCAGAGCCGTACACTCCGCCATACGGACTGCCGTGGGGTTTCTCACCTAGATAGCATCCTAATTCTCCACTTCTTCTAGTTTTCTCCTTCTAACTTTAATTCCAAATCAAGATTTCATGTTAATCCAACCATAAACCATCAAATACATCCAATATATCATCAAATAAATGAAGAAGAGTGAAATTTCATGCAGTTACAGTTCAAAGAAATTAAGAACAGAAATTGAATCCTACCTCCTTGTATGTGATCTTGCTAGATTTTGAAGTTTGGATTGTTGGAACCTTGACAAAGCTTAAGGTTTGATGGAGTTGGTTGAGAGGAGAACAGAAGAAGAAGGCTGGAATATGAAGAGAGAGGGCGCAAGTTTGCTACAGGGAGAATGAAAGAAATGTGTTATAAAAATCTTCATGAGGTAGCTGGAACGGAGGGTTTTGATTGGAGGAGACTTTGTGGCCACATTTCAACCAACCTTCATTTTGTGGCCTTTCTTGCTCCACTTTAATGGGTTAAGTGGCTGAGTTTTCAACCAGTTGAAGTAGGGTTATTAAGTGTAAAATTCTATTGGTTTGGTTCCAACAATTTAAAATACCGTAATCTTACCGATTTCTTTTAAATTGGTAAATCGGTTTAAGAAAATTTTTATGAAACCTTCTATACTTCTAAATATAGTCGAATTTTAATGGATTGATCCTAAATAAATATTTAGTCAAATTTTAATTAACTTCAATTATCCAATAAAAACCAAATAATTGGGCAAAAATGATAAGAAAAATTCCATTTATCATTTCCTATTACATTATATGGGGATGTTACATGTTGTTGCCTTCATACCAATGAATACGAAATTGCCCCAGTTGATGATTAAATTAGAGTATGAAGGCGGCACTTCACTCTTTGGCAACTACTTTGCCATTTTTCACTAAGTTTAACATCTAAACAAATTGTTTACACAACTTAGGTTCTTCATAATGTTCATGATCGTTCATGCCTATTGTAACACAAGAATCAATTAATGGGTTTTCATGATTATCCACATGGGATAGAAATGTTGAAAGGAAGAATCCTTAGAATTCAGACAAAACAAGGGATAAACAACTTTGAAAATGGTGCAATAGAAAGCACAAATGTATGGACAAGGTATAAAAGATAATGTGTTGATTTTGGTACATAAGAGGCAATGAGGTTCTCATATATATTACTCAAGCCCCTCACCACTAGACCACTCCTAATTGCTTAATTAATGTGTTGATTTGAAAAAGAAACCATGCATAATCATTTCATTATTTCAATAAATCTCAAGTACAAGTAAGGGCAATAATAGCCTATTATTCGTTACTCAAGATACCTCAAGTCAAATCAAGATTCACATCCTCAATTATCTAATGCCCCTACATTGTAATGAAATACCTCTTCACATTTTTCTAAAGCTTTGCTGAACTTATTAGGATCGAGTGTTCGAATTTCTACCAGTGTTAAGAATAGGTTCTAACTGTAACACCCTACGAATATAATACTATGCTTAAGTCATAGAACTAAAATTCGTAGACTATTATGCGATTAAGGCACTGTGCAAGCTCTCATTAAGTTGACTTAGTAGCAATAAGTGGTAGTTTAATAGAGATGAATAGAAACATTTGCTAATTAAAGCTTATTACAATATAAATGAAAGGAAAATTAACATAGTCAAATGGTAAAATGTAATTGGTACAGATAAACAAAAACATAAATCTATGGAGATAAACTATGTAGATATAAACATCGTCCTCTCATGTATTCATATAACCATATTAGTGAGTACATTCTATTGGGCCATACACAAAAAGACATACGTTCATGTCAGAAACAACATCTCTATATAAGTCCTTAAAGGACATTTCACTATTGCTAGTACATGAGGGCACGAATACACAAAACAAAGATAGCAGTACTATCTATGGCCCAATATGCCAAAAGCGGGCCATCTTATACAATCTACTAGCTGTATGCTTAGGCAACTCCACTACGCAGACTCCGATGAAAGGAATCCATTCACCATGTCAGAGTCGGCAGGCGCATAACCATTATCAGAAGCTTCGGAGGAGGAAGAAGTTGTATCCATCTCCTGTGATCGATTGATCTCAAAGGGTACCTACTGGACAAGTTGAGGTGGTGGTGGTGCTATTGCAGGTGGATGCGCTAAGTGTACGGGAATAGCTATATAAAGGAATGCCAGGTTGAATAGTGGCTATATACAAAGTAGCAAAAGCGTGATGGACAAAAACATAGAGATGGAAGCGGGGAGTGGCCATGAGGTATAAGGAATCCAGTGGCATGTCGTAGTGCCACTGCCACTCTGGCACCTCAGCATAGAAGACGATCATGGCCACTATCCCCACCATCTAGGAATGACATGGATACACAAATGAGAAATTAAAATTCTCCGTAGGATTTCTACTTATTGCATCGCCATGTCATCGTATTCATTCCCATTTGCTTGGATTTTATTTAATTAGTAAAAAATGACTAACAAAATACTATATTCAGTTTCATTCGAATATTAGAAATTTGACCCAAAGCAAGATCTATTTGACTGAATGAAATGAAATGTATAGTAAACATCATAAAGGAACATGAGGGATGGTTAATGAAGTTATTTACGAATAAACCCATGCATAGGCAACAATCATGCAGCTTACCTTCAATCACTATAAAAAGAAATGCGTAAATGCAAGGACATAGAATGCGCTTATTTCCTTAACCCTTTTCTATTATAGTTCAACACACTGAAGCATTATATATCACCATCCTTAGGGTGTTTACCTTTATCTTTAATCTATTTACTTGGTCCCCTAGGAGTCTTTGGCCATATGACTCCTAGGCAATAGTTTGCTTATCAAGAATGAGCTCGTTCCTATACAAGATTGTCGGGTTTACTTTCCCGCTTTCCCACCGATCGACTCCCCTTAACTTTATTTCGGGGCTGGCCCAAGTAATATGGAATCTTTTATAACTCTCATACACTACATAAACAAGACTAATTTGCCTTGAGTATCATATGCATTGATAAATATTCTGCATGTCATGCACAATTTTTGCCGAGATTACGGTAGTATAACGGATTCAGTCCACTTCCCCATGAATAGTGCTAGGCTACCAAAAAGTCAATCATACAACAAGATCAACATAGAGCATAAAGCATCCAGCACTTATACAAATTTTGTACCATTCACACCTGAATTAGTTTTCTGCTACTTCTACTCAGCTTTGTCTGATTTTGTAAATTTGACCATAAATTCTATTTAATTCATTTACACCTAAATTTAGGATATGTCAGAATGCTACTTGTCTAGTTCCAACCTCTTTGGTCTCATCCAATTTTGATAAATGCAGCTCAAGTTATTGGGGATTTATCTCGGCCTGCCCTATAACTAGCCAGAATTATACACTCAAAAATAAAAATTGACTAAAAATAGAAACCTGGTTGGAATCACATGAAACTTATATCATATTAAAGATACAAGACAAATTTTTATGCTCAACAAGTTTCATCTCATTTACATAAGCAAAGCTTGAGTTATAAGCTCTTGAAATTGACTAATCTGGACTACTCTGTTCTAGCCTAGGTTAGACTTAGGGCAACTTGAATTACTGGGAGCAATTGGAACCAAATCTAACTCTAAAATTTTTATGGAATGTTTCTATATGTCTTAAATTTCTAAAAAAATTGGTTTCACTAAAATTAAAGTTGTATGGGGCGAGAAATTCGCAGATATCTCAATCTGCTTAGATTTAGAATCAGGATCTTAGGGCAAATTTCAAAAAATCATATCTCACTCAATACTAATTCGATGATCCTATAATTTATATGTGTAGAGCTCTAGGCGTCTAGTTTCAGTAAAAATAAGTTTATAAAACTTTGGAGGCTGTATGTGATGCCATACATCATGCGAGTACAGATAACCCTAGGGAACTTGTTTCTGACCAAATCTATTTTGTCATCTTTGTCAGTTTCACTCACTTTTTCAACCAAAAACAACAACATCGATTGCCATTCAGCCAAAAATCAATATGAACACATCAATTATCATCATAATAAGGAAGGAAACAAGAAAGCCTAATTAACCATGTTAATCCCAATCCACAAAAAGTCATGAAATCCTACCTAGAAGTTGAATAGGAAGCCAACTAGAGTGAGCTTTGAGTGAAGGAAACTTGGTGAGATGTTGAAAGAGAGTGAAGAGGAGGAGAAAATGAAGAAGATGAAGAGGAACTCTTTCCTTAAGGCTGTAGGAAATTTTTTGAGGGGAGAAGGAGGGAATTTTGAGTTTTATGTCATAATAGGTAAGTATGACATGTGAGACTCATGGATTTGGTTTGGAGTTTGAATTCAATTAAGTTGCCTAGTTTAAGGGTTTGGATGATGCCACTTGGGAATAGGTGGCTAAATCTAAGCCATCCAAACTAGAGTTCTCACAATATAATTTCTACTGATCTATTACATACCTGATATAAAACTGAAACTTAACCGATTTCTCGTTACTTAGCAAAATGCCACTAATGGTTGTCGTAAATTCCTATATATTAAACATCAAAATATTCTAACATCAACCCTAATTAATTTGTTTCCCATAATGAGATAAAACAAATTAGAAATTGGTGCGATTTAAATGTTATGCATTTTCAGGACGTTACACTAACTATGTAGGATCTTCTCTCCATTGATTCCTTTAGTCATATCTCTTCCTTCTAGTTCCTCTTCTTCAACTTAACTTTTCTCTTTTCTTTTTTTTTTATTTTTCCCTTTTCCCCCCTCCCCTTTCACTCTCTCTCTCTCTCTCTCTCTTCTTGTTTACCAATGACTCTCAAACATAGCTACTTGGATCAAATGGAGTTTTCCTTAGATGAGCAATGTTTAGAAACACAATGGTCCATCCTCTTTTTGAGTTTATTTTTCATGTGATGAAACATTTCTAATGTTCCTTTTGATGCATGCTATTATGTATGACAAAAATGCACGTTAGGAATTAGAGAAGATGTATGATTGCATGAATGATATAGAAAGGATAGATAAGAAGGGGAAAAAATTGCATGTTGAATAAATTCTTCCTGAATGCTTGTTGATGCATGCATGCTCTAATATGACAATGTTGAATGGGGGAATAACCTAAGATGTATATGAGAATGATGTGTGTAACACCTTACTAGACAAAATACTATGCTTAAGTCATAATATATTACCTGATAAGTTATTACGTGTGGTGAACCAAGAGTTAACTATTCCCTTCAATCAGTTTCTATTTGACAGCGAAATAAACACTAAACAGTCGTTGTACCAGAAGTAAAGTAACATCAATAAAAATGTGAAAAGAACAGAACTTACCGAAATTGCATCATATATATATATATATATATATATATATATATATATATATATATATATATATATATATATATATACACACATACGTATACATTTGTTTTCGAAGTTGTCAAAAGGTATGTAAGGCAGTATAGGGTAGTAAAAAAATGAGGCCACTAATACAAAATAAATTGGCTAGTCTATATGAATAGCCCCTCTTAACTGGTCCCCATGGGACATTTAATGTACAACTACTAACCCCTACCCATATGCCCATGACCCAAACTACCAAAAGAGGGTCATCCTATACACCTACTGCTGCTACGACAGGTACCCCAACTAGATGGATTCCGAAGAAAGGAATCCATTCGCCATGCCGAAATCCGTAGGTGTAGTCCACGCTCGGAGCAAAGGATGAGGAAGATGAACTCTCCGCCTTAGATAGATCCTCCTCAGACATCAAGATCGAGGGTATCTGCTGTGGTGGTGAGGCTGGCGGAGCCATGGGAGTTGTTGCTGCTGCCGGTGCTGCTGTTGCAACATGTGGTGGTGGAAAAGGATGAGCCATGCAGAGAGGGATGGCAATGTAAGGGACGGCAGGGTCAAAAAGTATGTGCATGAGTGGTACTGCAAAATCTCTCTGGAAGAAGAAATAAAGGGGAAACTGACATCTACCGGATAAGTACACGAAATCTATGAATGGATCAAGATGAATGTGGAGCTCAGGAAACTCGATGAACAGGACGCCAGTTGCCGCATTCTCGATTTGAGAATGACATGGGGATAAATAGGAGGGTGAGAAATAAAGATTTCACAGTAGGAATTCCTAAATCTATGCATATCTGTCATCGCTATCATTCTCAGTTGTTTCGAGTTTTGGTTAATTAGAAGAAAATGTCATATCAATAGGATACTCTACTAAATTAATTGTAGGAATCATAGCCCAAAAAATGGTTTAAATTTTACTTAGGGAAATAAAGGCAATTAAACAGAGGAATAAGCAACCAAACCTGTATTTTTGACATGGTTAAGTGACAGCCATAAAGTGAACAGTAATATATATATATATGTGCAATTAACTCAATGCATAATAACTGAAATTGTGGATATGCATAAGAAATAATGCACTTGATCTTAACTCATATTTTTCCATACTTGGTCCTCTGGGAGTATATCGGCCATAAAACTCATGGGTAATAGTCTGCTTTTCAGGATCGAGCTCGTTCTTATACAGGGTTGCTTGGTTTACTTTGCCCGACTTCCCTACTGATCTATTCCCCTTAACTTTGTTCAGGAGCTGGCCCAAGTCACATGGAAATCCTTCCTTATTCTTATAAGGGTAGCATTACTTGTCTCATGCTTTGACCAATGCATGCATAACTTGTAAATTCATATTAATTGCAAACTTTGCCGAAATTTTGGCAGCATAACGATCATGTCTGCTTCCCCGTGAATAGTGCCAGACAACCAGGAAATTTTAATTAAACAGCAAACCCAATACAAAACATCATATTCATACTAAGAATATAACAAAATCAATAAGTGCAAGTTTTAAAACCTTATGCCTTAGTCGATCTTGCAAGCTTTTAATTTCTATTGAAGTTCCGGAGTTTGACTTCCGAGATTAAATGGGATCTGAGGTCCAAGTTTATACAAGTTTTGACCTCCAGGGTTATATTCGATCTTCCGAGATTATGTAATTTGTGACTTCTGGGATTATGTTTGGTCTTCGACCTTATCCCACCATCGTATTTCCTAAATTCCAAGTTGCTAATATTAACTATACTCGATCTAGTTTCCTATTCACTAAGTTCCAAGTTCAACATTGAGTAGATCTGATATAGCTCCCTGTCTACTAAGTTTCCGAGTTCAACCTTAAGTATACTCCCGAGTTCAACGTTAAGTATATCTTTCCGAGTTCAACCTTAAGTATACCTTTCTGAGTTTCGAGATTAACTCAAGTTATTTGAGTTTTATCCCAGACTGCCATACTCCTAGCTAGAACTGCACCCTTATCAAAGAAAATTCACCAAAAATAGAAATCTAGATGAAATCATGGGAAATTTATATCAATGTAAAGCTAACAGAACAAGATTTCAATTGAAAGAAGTTGTATATCATTTGAGTGAGTATAACTCGAGATATAAGCTCTGAAACTTGACCCTACTGGACTACCATATCTCATCTTGGGTTGTACTTAAGGTAAATTCATTGATGTACTGGGGATAGATGGCAACGAATCTGAATCTGAAGTTTTTATGAGATGTTCCCTCATATACTTTCAAAAAACTTTGGATTCACTCAATTTGGAGTTGTGTAGGCTGAGTTACACCCTTCTCAACTCATACTGCCCAGATGAAGGTCCTAATTTCTAGGTAAAACTTTAAAAATTCATAACTACCTCTATACTAATCCAATGGCCTTATGTTATATATGTATGGAAAGCCCTGAACGTCTAGTTTCATATAAAAATAGTTTCATTAATTTTAAACAGTTGTAGGTGGAGCCATACACTCCACCATACAGACCGCTGAGGGAGAACCCTAACAGCTTCTTGAGTTTTCTCTTTTCTTCAAGTTCTTTCATACCAACTCCAATTCTAATCACAACATGCATACATAATCAATTATAATTCATCATCATCACTTCAAATCTTATCAGTATCATAAGATACCCAAGACCTCCATATAGTCCCAAACCATAGAAAGCAAGAAGAGAAGTAGAATTCCTACCTTATCTAGTCGAAATTTAGTTGATTTGGTGTCTTAGATGGAAGCTACTCTTGATGAGACCTAAAGAGAGGTTGAAGATGGAGTAGAGAGGAGTATGAATGGAGGAGAAATAAAGGGGGAGTCAGCCCCTTATCTTGGCCGAAATTCACAAGGGCAAAGAAGGAATTGCACACAAACTTGTGGAGCAAGGAGTTGTGTGATTGGTGGATGTGTGTTAGGGTTTCAATTTGGTTTTGCGGCTGCCATTCTTGGCTAAATATGGCGCCACCTATGGGAGTGTTGTGGCTGAATCCTAACCATTCATTCTAGGGTTCTCAGAATGATTCTTTTATTGGTCTGGTTCCGACAGTTTAAAATACCAAAATTTTACAAATTTCTCTTAAATCGATAAACCGGTTTTAGAAAAATTTCTGTGAGGTTTCCTATGTTCCTAATCTTATTCCATCAAGTCTAATTACTCCTAAATCACACTTAATTGACTTTAAGGAAATATTTAATCGAATTTCAATTAAACCCACTTATTTGATAAAAATCGAACAACTCGGTTATTAACGATAAAATTTTCTTTCGGACGTTGCATTACTACCCTCCTAAAAAAATTTTGTCCTCAAAATTTAGTACCTAAGAATAATTTAGGATAGTCCCTCCGCATATCAGCTTCTAGTTCCCACGTACAGTCCGCTGCGTCTTTGTGTCCCCATGCCACGTTAACTAGCTATACTGCTTTATTCCGAAGGTGTTTGATGCTCCTGTCCACTACCCGTGCTGGAGGTACATGAAAGGTTAAGTCATCTCTTAACTGGATTGATTCAGGTTCCAAGAAATGAGTAGGGTCAGACTGATATCTTCTAAGTTGAGAAACATGGAAAACATCATGGAGATTTGACAGATGTGGAGGTAAAGCGACTCGATACACCACTAGCCCCAATCATTGCAAAATTTGAAAAGGACCTATATAGTGAGGGCTTAGCTTTCTAACTTTAATGGCCCTACCTACTCCAGTTGTAGGTGTGATCTTTAGAAATATATGGTCTCCTTCTTGCAACTCCAATGGCTTTCTCCTAACATCCGCGTAGCTCTTTTGATGACTTTGAGCTGCAAGTATCTTGTTACGGATCCTTTTGATTTGTTCTATAGTTTGTCTGACTAATTATAGTCCTAATAGACTCTTTTCTCCTGATTCATACTAACACAAGGGAGATTGACACTTCCATCCTATAAAGCTTCATACGGAGCCATGTTGATGTTAGCATGGTAACTGTTGTTTTACGTAAACTTGGCTAATGGTAAGTATCGATCCCAGCTTCCACATTGTTCCAGAATGTATGCTCGCAACATATCCTCCAAAGCCTGAATAGCTTACTCAACTTGACCATTTGTTTGCAGATTGTATGCAATACTTAAACATAGCCTAGTACCGAACGCCTTCTAGAGTGCTCCCCAAAACCGTGAGGTAAACCTTGGATCTCGATCTAAAATGACTATCGAAGGAATACCATGTAGTCGTACCACTTCTTGAACATATAATTGAGCTAGCTTCTCTAGAGGGTAATTTGCTCGAATGGGTAAAAAGCGAGAGGACTTGGTTAGTCTATCCACTATGACCTATATAGCATCATATCCTGAGGGTGTTCTTGGTAAGCCTATCACGAAATCCATAGAAATGCTCTCCCACTTCCATTTCGGAACCTCTAAGGGTTATAGTGTCCTTGCGGGTTTCTGATGCTCTATTTTTACCTTCTGGCAGGTTAGACATTTATTCATGAAATTTGCCACTGTCTTAAGGCCTGGCCACCAAAACATTCTCTTGAGATCTTGATACATTTTGTTAATGCCAGGATGTATAGTAAACTCGCTCTTATGGGCTTCCCCCAAAATCTTATTTCTGAGGTTATCCTCCTCAAGTACGCATATTCTCCCTGATATCGCCATATTCCTTCTACATTCCAAGTAAATCCTGTTAGCTTGCCAGATTGCACTAGTTGCACTGTATGCTGGAAGTCATTATTTCTTTGTTGTGTTTGCTTAATTTGGTCTTTTAAATCACTGGTTATCTTAAGTTGGTTTAATTGAATGGCATTGGGGTTCATAGAGATTCCCAAGTTGAGGTCTCGGAACCTCTCTATGAGTTCCATCTCCTTGATTATCATCCATGCCACAATTAAGGATTTCCTACTTAGGACGTCTGCCACCACGTTTGCTTTGCCAAGGTGGTACTTTAGCTCAAATTCGTAATCTTTAAGAAACTCCATCCACCTTCGCTACCTCATGTTCAATTCCTTCTGATCAAAAAGGTATTTCAAGCTTTTGTGATCGGAAAATACTTCAAACTTCACTCCGTAGAGGTAGTACCTCCATATCTTCAAAGCAAATACCACCACTGCTAACTCTAGGTCATGCGTTGGATAATTTCTTTCGTGAATTTTCAATTGCCTGGAAGCATACGTGACGACATTCCTGTTCTGCATTAACATGCACCCTAATCCTTTCTTAGAAGCATCACAGTAGACTTCAAATGGTCTATGAGGATTTGGCAAAGTGAGTACTAGGGCTGTCATCAACTTTTCTTTTAATTCTTGGAAACTCTACTCACACTCAAGCATCCATTCAAATGGGGCGTTGTTCTTGGTTAACTTTGTTAGGGGTAGGGCTATTTGAGAGAAGTTCGTAAAACATCTCCTGTAATATCCTGCCAACCCTAAGAAGCTCTTGACTTCCGTAACTGTCATTGGTTGTTCCCAGTTTACTACTGCTTCTACTTTACTAGGGTCCAATGAAATTCCCCCATGGGATACCACATAGCCAAGAAATTTTACTTGTTCCATCCAAAATTCATATTTGGATAGCTTGGCGTAAAGTTTCTTCTCTTTTAGAATTTGCAGAACTAGTCGCAAATGGTCTGCATGCTCTGCCCCGTCTTCAAGTAAACAAGTATGTCATTAATGAATACCACCACAAATTTATCAAGATAGGGTCAGAATATCCGATTCATGTAATCCATGATTATTGCCAGTGCATTAATCAGTCCGAAGGACATCAAAGTGTATTCATAATGTCCATAACGAGTTCGAAACGCCGTCTTCGGAATATCTTCTTCTCAAACCCAAATCTAGTGATATCCAGACCGTAGATCAATCTTGAAAAATACAGTAGCCCCTTGTAATTGATCCATAAGATCATCAATCCTTGGCAATGGATACTTATTTTTGATTGTCGCCTTATTCAGCTGCCTATAATCCACACACAGTCGCATGCCCTCGTCTTTCTTCTTAACTAATAAAACTGGGGCTCCCCATGGTGATGCACTTGGCCTAATAAATTTCTTTTCTAGGAGTTCTTCAATCTGCTTCTTAAGTTCAGTGAATTCCAAGGGTGACATTCGGTATGACACTATAGATATTGGTCCTGGTCCTAGGACCAATTCAATGGCAAACTCAATTTCCCTCTCGGGAGGAAAATCAGAAATATCTTTAGGGAACACATCAGGATATTCCCTAACAACTGGAATATTATCTAACTTCTGATCAACCTCTGCTACACTGGTTGATAAGAGAATATACCCTTGACTTGTATCCCTACAGTGGTGTACTGCTAAAGAGCTTAAATAAAGGCTTATAGGGATTACTGATTCAGAAGATGAAACAAAGGGAAGCACAATGGATTTATCAGAGCAATTTAACAGGGCCTAATTGGCAGAGAGCCAATCCATACCCAAAATAATGTCAAGTCTGGACAAGGGGAGGCAACTTAAATTGGCTGAAAAAGTTTGCCCTTCTATCTGAAAGGGGATACTCATACAAATATGATGGGTCTTAACGGGCTCACTTGTAGGAGTAGAAACTAACAAGTCACAAGGTAATTCAAAATTAGGTAACTGTAAGGCTGACATGCAATCATGAAAGATGAAAGAGTGAGATGCACCTGAATCATATAAAATGGCCAAGGTCTTACCATTCACTTCACACGTATCTTGAATCAAATCTTTCGACTTGTTAACCACATGTGCATCCATAGTGAAAACCCTTCTCTGGCATTATGAGTTGGGGGTCGATTGAGGGTTTTTGGCAGGACATTCATAGATTTTGTGGCTTGGTTTGCCACATCAAAAACAGACATATTGACTTGCCAAGTAGGGGTGGTTGCCATGATTCTTGCTGTACTGGCTGCATGTCTGGTTCCCAAAAGGCCTCTGAGATGGCTTGTCTTTGTTGCCCATAGGCTGAAACTTCCTCTGCTACTGAAAGTTAGGTTTGAACCTTGGGCCTTGCTAGGCTAACCCTTTCTTAAAATTACTACCGGTTAACCTAGCAGCAACCAACTTCCTATTACAATCCTCCACTAGGCGGCACTTGTTCGCCAACGTAGGGAAGTCTCTGATCTCTATTGGTCCTATGGTGGTAAGGATGTCTTCTCTCAGCCCAACTTCGAACTTCATACATTTCTAGGCTTCATCGGGGTTCCGTTGATAAATGGTGGAAAACTTGTACAACTCCTCAAATTTAACAATATATTCCAATACACTACTATTCCCTTGACAGTGGTGCATGAACTCCAACTCCTTAGCATTGCAGACAGAGGCAGGGAAGTACTTCTGATAAAACACATCTCTGAATACATCCCAAGTAATATTTGTTTGGGATCCTTCTAATAATCGGCGTGCACCATTCCACCAGAACTCTGCATCTGCTTCTAGCATATAGTTGGCAAAGGTCACCTTCTGATGGTCTATGCAGTCTAATATGGAGAAGACCTTCTCCATAGCTTTAACCCACTCATCCGCTTTATCTGGGTTAAAGGCTCCCCTGAAGCTGGGTGGGTTGGCCTTCCTGAACTCAGCAAATTTGAGGTATTCTAGATCCAGTCTAGGGCTATTATGATTCCCTTCAAGACCTACCTTTGGTTGCCTCCCTCGTTGGCCCATCATTTGTGTTGCCGCAGTTGCCTACTCGCGCATAGCATCCACCATTTCTCACATTGTGTCCAAAAACTCAATAGATTCCTCCTGGGTTGAGGAAGTTCGCAGCCTACCTCACCTTCCAAAAGCCATCAAGTTCTGAACACACAAAACAAGAGTAATTGAGTTGATCAAGCTCAATACTAAGTTCAGTGTGCTAGTAAATAATAGCATACAGTTAGGCAATCCTCTCACATGTGTCCTATCCATATGGACAAGACTCAGTGCATGATAATAGTTAAAGAATACAGAGCATATGCAAGGCATAGTCAGTGCAATCCTCAAGCCTATTTTAGGACGAACTGCTCTAATACCAAAATGTAACACCTTACCAGACAAAATACTATGCTTAAGTCATAATATATTACCTGATAAATTATTACGTGTGGTGAACCGAGCGTTAACTATTCCCTTCAATTAGTTTCTGTTTGACAGCGAAATAAACACTACACAGTCATTGTACCAGAAGTAAAGTAACATCAATAAAAATGTGAAAAGAACAAAACTTACCGAAATTGCATCATATATATATATATATATATACACACATACATATACATTTGTTTTCGAAGTTGTCAAAAGGTATGTAAGACAGCACAGGGTAATAAAAAAATGAGGCCACTAACACAAAATAAATTGGCCTATCTATATGAACAGCCCCCCTTAACTGGTCTCCACGGGACATTTTATGTACAACTCCTAACCCCTACCCATATGCTGATGACCCAAACTGCCAAAAAAAGATCATCCTGTACATCTACTGCTGCTATGGCGGGTACCCCAACTAGATGGATTCCGAAGAAAGGAATCTATTCGCCAAGCTAGCATCCGCAGGAGTGTAGTCCATGCTCGGAGTAAAGGACGAGGAAGATGAACTCTCTGCCTCAAATGGATCCCCCTCAGACATTGAGACCGAGGGTATCTACTGCGATGGTGAAGCTGGCGGAGACATGGGAGCTGCTGCTGCTGCTGCAATATGTGGAAATGGAAATGGATGAGCCATGTGGAAAGGGATGGCAATGTAAAAGACGGCAAGGTCAAAAAGCGGGTGCATGAGTGGTAGTGCAAAATCTTTCTGGAAGAAGAAATAAAGGCGAAACTGACATCTACTAGATATGTACACGGAGTCTATGAATGGATCAAGATGAATGTGAAGCTCAAGAAACTCAATGAACAAAATGCCAGTTGCCATGTTCTCCATGCTCTGAGAATGACGCGGGGGTATATACTCGGGTGAGAAATAGAGATTTCTCAGTAGGAATTCCTAAATCTATGCATATCTATCATCACTATCATTCTCAGTTGTTTCAAGTTTTGGTTAATTAGAAGAAAATGCCATATCAATAGGATACTCTACTAAATTAAGTATAGGAATCATAGCCCGAAACACAGTTTAAATTTTACTTAGGGAAATAAAGGCAATTAAACAGAGGAATAAGCAACCAAACCTATATTTTTGACATGGTTATATATATATATATATATATATATATATATATATATATATATATATATATATATATATATATATATATATATATGTACACATATATGACATCCAATGGTGCAATTAACTCAATGCATGATAACTGAAATTGTGGATATACATAAGAAATAATGCACTTGATCTTAACACATTTTTCCATACTTGGTCCCCTGGGAGTATATTGGCCATAAAACTCCTAGGTAATAGTTCACTTTTCAGGATCGAACTCGTTCCTATACAGGGTTGCCGGGTTTACTTTGACCGACTTCCCCATTGATCTATTCCCCTAAACTTTACTTAGGGGCTGGCCCAAGTCACATGAAAATCCTTCCTCATTCTTATAAGGGTAGCATTACTTGTCTCATGCTTTGACCAATGCATGCATAACTTGTAAATTCATATTAATTGCAATCTTTGCCAAAATTTTGGCAGCATAACAGATCATGCCCGCTTCCCTGTGAATAGTGCCAAACAATTAGAAAATTTTAATCAAACAGCAAACCTAATACAAAACATCATATTCATACGAAGAATATAACAATATCAATAGGTGCAAGTTTTAAAACCTTATGTCTTAGTCTCTTAGTCTATCTTGCAAGCTTTTAATTTCTATTGAAGTTCCCGAGTTCGACTTCAGAGATTAAATGGGATCCGAGGTCCGAGTTTATACAAGTTCTGACCTCCGGGATTATATTCGATCTTCCGAGATTATATAATTTCCGACTTTTGGGATTATGTTTGGTCTCCGACCTTATCCCACCATCGTATTTCCTAAATTCCAAGTTGCTGACGTTAACTATACTCAATCTAGTTTCCTATTCACTAAGTTTCAAGTTCAACATTGAGTAGATCCGATCTAGCTCCCTGTCTACTAAGTTTAAGAATTCAACCTTAAGTATACCCTTTCGAGTTCAACCTTAAGTATACCCTTTCGAGTTCATCCTTAAGTATACCCTTCCGAGTTCCGAGATTAACTCAAGTTATTTGAGTTTTATCCCAGACTGCCATACTCTTAGCCAGAATTGCACCCTTATCAAAGAAAATTCACCAAAAATAGAAATCTTGATGAAATCATAGGAAATTTATATCAATGTAAAGGTAACAGAACAAGCTTTCAAATGAAAAAGTTGCATATCATTTGAGTGAGTATAACTCGAGATATAAGCTCCGAAACTTGACCCTACTAGACTACCCTATCCCAGCCTAAGTTGCACTTAAGGTAAATTCATTGATGTACTGGGGATAGATGGTAACGAATCTGAATCTAAAATTTTTATGGAATGTTTCTTCATATGTTAGCTTTCAAACAACTTTGGATTCACTTAATTTGGAGTTATGCAGGGTGAGTTGCACCCTTCTCAACTCATACTGCCTAGATGAAGGTCCTAATTTCTAGGTCAAATTTCAAAAATTCATAACTACCTCTATATTGATCCAATGGCCTTATATTATATATGTATGGAAAGCCCTGAATGTCTAGTTTCATATAAGAATAGTTTCATCAACTTTAAACAGCTGCAGGCAGAGCCGTACACCCCACCGTATGGACCGCCAAGGGAGAACCTTAACAGCTTCTTAAGTTTTCTCTTTTCTTCAAGTTCTTTCATACCAACTCCAATTCTGATCACAACATACATGCATAATCAATTATAATTCATCATCATCACTTCAAATCTCATCAGTATCACAAGATACCCAAGACTCCCATATAGTCCTAAACCATGGAAAGTATGAAGAGAAGTAGAATTCCTACCTTGTCTAGTTGAAATTTAGTTGATTTGGTGCCTTAGATGGAAGCTACTCTTGATGAGACTTGAAGAGAGGTTGAAGATGGAGTAGAGAGGAGTATGAATGGAAGAGAAATGAAGGAAGAGTCAGCCCCTTATCTTGGCCGAAATTCATAAGGTCAAAGAAGGAATTGCACACAAACTTCCGGAGCAAGGAGTTGTGCGATTGGTGGATGTGTGTTGGGGTTTCAATTTTGTTTTGTGGCTATCATTCTTGGCTAAATATGGCACCACCTATGGGAGTGTTGTGGTTGAATCCTAGCCATTCACTCTAGGGTTCTCACAATGATTCTTTTATTAGTCCGGTTCCGACAGTTTAAAATACCGAAATTTTACAAATTTATCTTAAATCGGTAAACCGGTTTTATAAAAATTTCTGTGAGGTTTCCTATGTTCCTAATTTTATTCCATCAAGTCTAAGTACTCCTAAATCACACTTGATTGACTTTAAGGAAATACTTAACCAAATTTCAATTAAACCCACTTATTCAATAAAAAGCGAACAACTCGGTTATTAACGATAAAATTTTCTTTCGGACGTTACAATGTGGGTGCATGAATGATGCGGTGTAGATTGTGAAAAGAAAGAAGTGCATGCCAAATGAGCTCTTATCTGGATGCTTATTGATACATGCTATTATGTGTAAGAAAGAAAAGGTGCATGCTATGAATGTACAAAGAGAAAAAATGCATTTTATATGTATGCTATTATCTGTGACAAGAAAAATGCATGTGAATAAGAGAAAAAAAATGCATGCGATAGCTTTTTTTTAAAAAAAAAATGATTGGTGCATGTTATGAGTGCATGGTTCATGAAATCTTTTTTTTTTATTTAATGTTTATTGATGTATGTTATCATGTATAAAAAATCCATGTCATGAACGTTCAAGAATAAGAGATAGAAATGCATGTTTTTTCTTTTCCATTTTTGTTTTTGCTTATCCATGCATGCTATGATGATATAACATGGTTGAATGTTTGGGAACATATAAGAGAAACCTAAGAATGCATGTCACCATAACAAATACATCATGGCTAGGACACGTTAAATGGTTTCTATCTTTTCTTTTCTTTTTTTTTTTCCTCTTTTTTCACATGCATGTTATGAATGCATGGAAGGGATAGGGAGAGAACCAAAGAGTGCATGAGTTTTTTTTTTAATGCCTATTTATTCATGCTATCACATGTGACGAAAAATGCATGCTATGTATGTGGCAATATGATGCATGATATGAAAAAGAAAGATGGATGAAAGCTAGAGACAAGATATACATGGCATGATATTCACATGTGTGATTTAGAATGCATATTACAAGATGAAGAAATGAAAGCATGCTCCTTTGTGTCCTAGTCAGGTGTGTCCTAATGGTTGGATATATCCAAGATCAAGACCATAATTTAGATAGCCACTAAGCTCAATCTATTAGTGCATGATCTTTAGGACAGATATAGATTTCTAAAGGTCACGCCCCCCAAATTGCCTCTATGTATGTAACATCCCAAATAATAGTATGCGTATAACTAACACTATTGAATGATTAATTTTTTGATACATTATAGATATGTAAGTAGGTAATAAGGAAATGTTAATCATAGGGTAATGTGAATTCAATTCTTCTTTGTAGAAAAATAATGATGTTTTGATTGCCAGAGAAATTGCCTTACTAAAGGTCTTGCAATATAAGAACTAATTTGGCAAGAATCTATACTGCAAGGTGGCATAAATATCTCCTAAAAATCCTTGGATGTGTGGCTAGAAATTAGCCATACTGGTCATCTTGATGAACAAAAGATGACCACTCAAATTTTACAGTTAAGAAAATTTAAACTCTATTTCAAATCCACTGAAAAGATGAACCCACCAAATTAAGATCACTTAACTAGCAAGAAAGCTTATCTTTCTCTCATTTCTCCACAAAAAAAAAAAAATTCAGCCAGCCCCTCCTCTTTCTTTCGACTTCTATTTTTCATCTTCAACCTACTCAAACTCACCTAAAATCTTGTGTGCTTCACTTATTCTCACCAAAATTCTCCAACCTTCCTACTTGTTTATTGATCAAGCAACCCCTTCACAAACCAAAACTCCTTCTTTCAAGCCATACAATTTAACCAAGCAAAGACAAGCATCAAAAGACTTAAGCTAGGAAGTTATAAGCTCTTTCTTTCAAGCCACAACTCCTTCTTTCCTTACAATTTAACCAGGCAAAGAGCAAAGAAAGGGTTTGTGATCATCTTAGGGCCTAGGAGAGACAACCATCAAAAAGCTTAAGCTAGGAAGTTATAAGCTTTGGAAATTGAGGTAGGATTTCTACGACTTATGGTATTCTAGAGTTTTCTTGTATCATTTGTGATATGTTTATTCAGAGTTTTGTATGATGGTAATAGGACCTTTTCTAGTTTTTTAAGGTTAGGGAAACTTGATTAGTGTTGGAAAATAGATTAAAACTAAAATAGTCACAAAACAAAAAAGCTATTGTAGGGGAACTTAGGAGCAGTCCATACTGCGAGGGGTATATCTCAACCTATAGAATTCAAATTTAAGTGAAACTAATTTTAAATGAAACATAACTTGAAATGAATCCAACCATATAAATTATGGTCCATTGGATTTGAAAGGAAGGAGTTATGATTTTTAGAAGTAGGCTATTAGTTAACACCCCTTATCTTGACCAATGCGTGATGAAGTGGGCATAGCTCACCCTATATAATTTCAATTTTAGTGCAACCACTTTTGTTAGAAAGCTAATGCATAGGAAAGCATGGCCATAAAATTTTAGAATCAGGTCCTCAGTAGATTGCTCCTAGTAAATTCTTAAAATTAACCTATGTTTTGTTCAGATTAAAATAGGGCAATCCTAATAAGGAGCTTATAACTTGAGCTCTATCTATTCAATTAGAGTGAAACTTGTTGCACTTAAAAGAAGGTCCACATAGATATATCTAGTAGAATTTCGGATCAAAAGAATATAAGATGAAATTTTAGTGATTTTCTAATTTTAAGAATGTAAATTTGTCCTAAAATAGGACAGTCTTGAGTAAAACCTTAATAACTTAAGTTATACACCTCAAAATTTAGCAAAACTAAAGAGGTTTAAAAGTAGACTAATAGAGCTACATTCAACTAAATTTTGAAATTAAGATGAATTAAAATGGAATTTTAGTGTGATTTAGAATTTCTAGGAAGAGGACAATTTGAGAGTTTCATGACTTAGAGGTTCCACAAATTGAGAAATCGAATGAACTAAATATTTATGCAATTACAGACTAAAATGATGTTATGTTGGCATATTATTTATGATGATCATAATTTCTGTGACTAGTTGGTTGGTGATTGTGCTGTCTATTTTGGGAAATCTTTATATTTCAGCTATCATACTACTAGATAGTTGGCACAAGTATATGTATTATGTAGTATAATCATAAGCATATGAAGCTTATTTGTACATAAATAAATGAGCATATGATATATACATGTGAATTCAGACAGTATGTGAATAAATAAGATAAGATCCCTTCACTTGGAGGCAATCATGAGGTCTCTCCACATGAAAGCAGTTATATTAAAACTATAAGATCTATCTACTTTGGAGATAGTTGGCCAAAGCGAGTTCCTCCAATTTAAAAGCACATGACCACCCTTGTCGAGTAGTACTATGTGACAACAATCACAAAATGAGCTCATTTCCTAGATCAGGCTATCCAAGGGCAGCAAAGATTTAAGGCATATGCTAAGTAAGAAAGTAAGAAAGTAAATGAGAAAGTGCATCAATTCGTGCATTTATGAATATGTGTATGTGTATGTGTAGTATTTACCTTTATGCGATAAGTAATCTGTTAGGACATTGTATAACCATTAGTTGTAAGATTATTACTAGGCTAGAATAAAGAAATTGAATTAAAATTAACCTGTTTCAGTAAGATTCTAAACTTAGTAGATGAGCTTTTATCCCTATGTATGAGATCACGTTTTGTAAAGATACCGAAGTAGCTGGGATGACCATGATGACATGATGGAAGTTTCTTGGCATTCGATTACCATTTGGTAATGCTTTCCCCATGAAATCCACCCATCGATTAAAACAAGTCTGAGAGCTATTGAAGTCACTTTTGATACTTAAAGCTTCTATTGCAGCTGATAGCATTTCAAAAAACTTTTTGGCTCTTGGATTAGGGTCTTTAGTCATTTGGTCACGCAGCCCAGACCCCTAATGCTCAATATAATTATCAATAGATGGTCCAACAACATCCATTACCATTTTCTCATAACTATTGAATTCTTCTCTAACCTCACTACTTCCATAATATGAGTTGTCTATAATTATTGGGGAAATAGGAGGCCTATGCTCACCATGGCTAGTCCAGTAATAGTAATCACTCATAAACCCCTTCATACACAAGTGTCCCTTAACTTCATCAATAGAGTGAAATGTTACACGCTTGCATTTTTTACAAGGACATCTCAAACTCCATGTGGGATTGTGACAATGCACACAAGCAAACTCAAGAAACTCAAGAAACCCCATCATAAATTCATCAATAACTATTCTTTAATCAAGACCCACCCTTTGGTCCATCCACTTGTGATGATCAGGAACTTCCATTATGCTTCTATGAGCCAAAAAAGTAGGGATTAATCAATTAAATTAATAGTTGAGTAGCTTGTCTAGACACAATCCTACAAGTATATACAACATTAGTCTAAAACAAAATCTTAATCCATCACACAAATTCAACATATAATCTCAATCAAACATAAAAGTTAAGACACAATATCTATCCATGTGAGGTCATAGTAATCACCCATGTCGTATTAGTTTCTAAAGTAGACAAATAAAGGAAGCCTATAAACTAGCATTGAAAGAGAACAAGTTTATATAAATACACAGAAGAATGGCACACATATAAATAACCTTACTTTTAATCAAAGAGACACACTAATGGCATATAGACATTAATATGGGAGATTGTCATGTTGTGTCAAAAATAAGAAAACTAAGTATTATTATTATTATTATTATTATTATTGAAGGCTTGATACTTATGCTGAAGCTTGAATTATAAATTCATCAAAAAGTTTAACAAATGTACCATATAACTACACCCCAGCATCATTGATTATAACAAAAAGGAATATAACCTAAAAACTTACAAACATTCAGACTCAACAAGATAGATCCTGGAGACAACATCATGCTCACTCTTCACAATTTCTATAGATTTAGAAGGCAAAAAGCTTTGTAGTTTCTGTTGATTCATCACTTGATATCTACCAATCACATATGTCTCAGATTTAACAAAACATAAAATTTTGCATCTTTCAAAACAAATAACAAGTGCTGAAAAATAATGAGATATTCGATATCTTTCTAATATTAAACATCAATCACAATTTTATCTTTTAGAATTTAACAATTTCTTCAACTAAATTACAAAATACATCTCATAAAAATTCACTTATCACACATTGGTAATAAGAGATATTACACAATATTTATGTATCAAATAACAATTTGCCCATATTTATATCAAATAACAAAGCATTGGAGATTCCCATTCTCCATGTAAAATTCAAGCTATGCCCTATATTGAGGACAAGAAGAGAACTTGAATGGTTCAGGAAAGTTTGTATTATAAATTAATTAACAAGGTTCGCAAATTGGAAATGACCAATAAGTAGCAAAAAACATATTTGCTTGAGTAAATGTAGACTTTTTATCAATATCATCAAATTTAAAAGACAAGAAACTACCAGATCAAGTACATGTCTAAGAACTGAAGGTGCAAGAATGTCAAGCAGTTATCAGCACTTGGATGCAATAACAACAAAAGACATGAATTATCATGTTTTTCAAAACTGGTCATAGTATTTCCAATAACTTTACAAAATAAATTCATAAATCATAATATTTTATGAAGTATGACTAATGCTTGCTTGAAAGAATTCATTAAAAAGATTGACTTCGAAGACACCAAGGACAAAACTAACACCAATCCCTTGAATATAATATGGATGTAAACATTCACAATGACAATTTGCAAATTAGTTACAACTAAAAAGAAAGTGTGTGGACCTCATGCCTAAGGTTTTACAATAAACAAAAATGATTAAACCTACCATAGTCACAAGCCACCAGAGAACAAAACAAATAATAAAAATCAAACTGACTTATAATATAAACTTGAAAGGTATGATGTTAAGCTGAAGACAAGATAGCACAATCACAATGACAGCAGCTTCAAGTAATTAGCATTTGCTTAGTCCAAGGGTCAAGTTGCCATGAATAATGTCAAGAAAATTTCATAACAAAGGTAGAAAAAATCACTGCTTAATCATAAAAAAAAAAAAAAAGCACTCTTTCAATAATATGAGTAGGCAGAACAAAACAAAACCCACTCCTTATGGAGCATTCTTTAATAGTAACTCCAATGCTATCAATTCTTTAATGCCAGCAAATATGCTTTAACATAGTAAACACCAACAACAACCATAGCTTATCATACTAATTGGGGTTGGCTACATTATCAATTATAGACTACATAGAATATCAACTTGCAAAATATCACAGAAGATGTTATAACTCACCAGGCTTTCCTCTTGAGAGCACTGGACTTTTAGTTGGTTCTACACCAATCAACTACATAAAGGGGAAAGAACAATGAGAACATGGAAAACGAACATTAGGACTACAACAAGGATATGTTATCATGACTATATTTTGTGTAAATATTCATATAAAATAGCTAACCTTTTATTTTGGAATTTGGTCTCTAATTATTTGTATCCTGCATACAAACACATCGACTTTCCCTTCTGAGCCTTTTCATATCTCTGGACCAATGGTTTGATAATATATCTACAATGAGAACAAAATTTATTACCCAAAGTTGGCAAGAATCAGTTGCACAAGGTATTCATTGCAAATGCCAATTTTGTTTCAACAATTGTTTTCTTAACTAAAATGGGTTTCCAAGCTCAATAAGTGTAACACCCTAATAATACCATACTATGCTTAAGTCATTTTATGGGATCATTAGTTGTTACTCTTAACTGGCAGAAGTTTCTATTGTTGAAATTAGCATAATATACGAAAATAGCATGTAAATTTTTTTTATAATACCTTTATGCTTGAAAACTAAGCCTTTAAGCGCTTACATACTTGTATACATATAAACGTTGTTCTTCATATCGCTGAGTTACTAATAAGACATATGACAAAATGGAAACAACATAACACAATACATTAAGCCAAGAATATAATCATAGATAATCAAGGTCATCATTACGCTTAATAAGTATCACTTATGTAATAGGTCAAATTAAGCAGCATGACTTCCTATATGCTCTTAATTACACATAAACTGCCTAACTAAGGCTCTTAAGAAAATGAAAATACTATGCTACTATCTCGATCCTCCTTAGCTAGGTGAAGAACCATGGCAGCTCCTCATCTTATCCAGTCAGGTACCATTAGAAGTGTTACCATGGATGCCATCAGCTCCATCTGAAGACGGCATGGAAATGTAGGAGTGAGAAATACAAGATTTCTCAGTAGGATTGTGACTAGACAAACATGGTGTCATCGTCATCATCCCAGCCACTTCAAGTTTGATTATAAAAATAGTGGACAGATATAGGCTCAATTTTAACAATTTTCGAAGATATAAATCCCGAAGCAGATCGCTTTTACGTTTATCATCATATTCATAACATCATACATAGGCATACATACTAACACATATGATAAACACTCATAATACACATGAGAAATATAGAAACATGCATTACTATGCAACTCATCAACTTGACTATGGTTCTACTTTGACTTTACTTTCATTTTTAGCATGTGCTTAATATTCTTTACTTTCCTTTAAAATAGACTACTTTTGGACATGAGCTCATTCTGTGACCGTCGTCATGCAGTACTAATCAAATCAGACTAAACCGATATTAGTTACTTCTAAGTTGGAGGGTCCTCCATATCACCCTTGCCTCCTCCATAAAGGTTCCTTGTGGATCACCGTCTCTTACTTCCTGAAAGTAATTGAAGGGTCATGTCCCATTATTTTCTTATCATTATACCTTATATGCATAATACTTCTTTGACTAGACACCTACAATGATATAACTAAGTCCATAATTTTGATGGAAATCCGACAGCATAATAGCAAGACCGGAGCTCTCCCCAAAATACCAATGATAAGCTTTCAACCAACAGTTTATCACATCACAATAATCAATCAATCATGAGACAAAACTCAATCAAACTCATCATTCATCATGCCAAATAGCATCACACATTCATACCCTAAAGGGGGTTTATAGTTGTGCTATTCTTCGTGAAGAGTCTTATGAATCATCACATGATTTCCCGTAGTTACCCATGAAAGAATCACATAGCTAAGATATATATACGTGGTCTTTTAGTTGCTTAGTTCTTATATGAAATTATTCTTTGCTTGAGTTCATGTCTTATGGAACACTTGTTCGAATCAATTAAGTTAAGTGATTGTTTCCTTTCCTTAAGATAGTGCACTTAGTGATTCCTAGGTTCATGGTATGCTCAGAGACCCTAATCATACTTCTGTTCTCAAGGAGTTTGAGATCTCTCTAATCCTTAGGTCATGAAAATGCATAACCACATCATAAACCCAACAACACCATGTTCACTAAATACCAACGGTGATTTTTAACTTAACCAAGTTACAAAGCTTCAAGCTTTTATCAGTAATATAACAAGATCTTACCTTAAGTATTACAAAAGTTATCATTCTTTATAAAGTAGTCATAAAGTTTTATTCTTTGTGAAAGTAAGTGCCTTTAAAATTAAGCTCTTATCTTAAAGATTAGATCTTCATGAGATAATGATATAAGTTACTAGCTTCTTAACTAAAAAGTCTTGTTCTTTATGAAAGTTGATTCTTTTAATTATTCTAAGACCATCAATGTCTCAACTTTATGGTTTAAACTTGTCTCTAAATTAAAAAGGTTCCTACTTATGAACTAATGACATAAGACATTAGCTTTAGAGTTATAAAGTTTTGATCTTTATAAAAGTTAACATTTTTATGACTCAAAAATGCTATTTTTGCTTAAAGCTTGGAACTTTACTAATATATTCATTTCAAGATTCCATCTTTACAAGACTTAGTGTGCAAGCTTATAACTTTATGGCTTAAAGTCACCTTCTTGATTAAAGCTTAAAACTTTATGAACGGATTTACATCCAAGAATCAATCTTTACAACATCAAGTGACAAAATACTATTTTTATAACTCAAAGAGGCTTAATATTCCAAAAAGCTTAAACTTTTACATGTAGCCTTGACCTCAAAACAAAACAAAATAAGACCTTTATGAAGGCACCAAACTTGAGCCACGTTTTATGCATCAAGAAGCAAATTTTTTAAAGCTTTAAGCTTTTAGGAGGCTCATAATCTTATCAAATCATGAAAAGTATGTAAAGAAACTTTTCTAATCATAAATCATCATAAGAAAAGAACAACTTTAAGCAAAATACCACCTAGAACATCAGGAACATTCAAGAATAAGAACATGAACATATTTTTCCAAAAGTAGAAACATCAAGAACACTTGAAGAACAACAAGAACATATTTTTCCAAAAGTAGAAACATCAAGAACACTTGAAGAATAACAAGAACATATTTTGCCAAAAATGGAAACTTTTGCTCATGAAGAGCATGAAGGATCTTCTCAAGTTTTCACTTAAAGATCTTGGTCATGAAAAGAACCAAGCTTTAAGCTTTCTTGAGCAAACAAAATAAAAAGATGAAGATCACTACCTCTTCTTGAAGATGGCATAAAACAAGAGAAGAGGAAGAAGAAGATGATGGCTCCTCTTGATGATGATGGTGGCAGTTTACAAGAAGAAAGGAGAAGCTCTTGAGTTCTCTTGAAAATGAAGCTTGTAGTGTTTGAATCTCTTCTTCAAAGAACAAAAGATATGATCATTGAAGGGCTAAGTGAAGAAGGTTTGGTTATGGAGGTAGAGAATGGAGAAGGAGATGAAGAAGAAGAAGAGAGAATTTTAGAGAGAAGTTGGAAGAGTAGGAAACTTAGTGTAACACCCTCTCGAGTACGGTACTATGCTTAAGTCATAGTACCTCACCTGGGAGTTGTTACTGTCGCTTAATCGGTCCTTGTCTGGCAGCAACCTTCGGCCACCTTCAATCTTACTAGTCAACTCCGCCTCGGAGGATCTTCTTCAAAACTGCTGAACTATCTGGAGATAACACAGAAATAAACATAGGAGTGAGAATTATACATTCTCAGTAGGATTTATTAAACTAACATAAGCTGTGTCATCGTTGCCATCTCCAGTTTGCTTCGGTTTATTATGAAAAGGGTGAACATGCTATACAAACTGTTCAATTTTAAAGTTCGAAAATATAATGTCCGAAGCAAAGTTCATTTTACTTACACACTTGGCAATTTGGGAGAGCTCATATGAAACAAATTTCATGAATTATATTAGGAATAGTAGCTGAAACATAATAAAATACAATAGCATCAATATACTGGGGACATAACATCTGCACATAACTTTACTTGTACTTAAATTCATGTATATACATAAAGTTTACTTTTCTTTCTTTTCCTTCCTTTTCATCATAAAATCTTTACATGCCATATTCCAAAGTATGATTGCCATGTCATACCCCATCAGAGCGTGATCGCTATGTCACGTTCCTTAGGAATATGGGACCTCCATTCGGTACTTAAATTAGCTGAGTCATGCCATGCCTCATGTAAGTCCTAGCCCCTATACTCACACTAGCTGGGTCGATGCCATGCCTCATGTGAGCGGGGTGCTTGCATATGCTTTAATCTTTAGTCTTAAGTCTTTACTGCCCTTGGGAAGCCTGGCCTTGGAGTGAGCTCGTCAGCTCGACTCGTGACCGTTGTGTCATCGACTTACCCACAAGGGGATTCACGTGCCTCTAGTCCTGGAGGGATCTCATTTTGGTTATGTGCCTCTAATTGAGGGATCTCTTCTAACCACGTGCCTCCAAGGTAGAGGGTAGCTGCCTTCACAATGAGGGATTTAAAGTGCAACTGCCTCCAAGTGAAGGGACCCACATTCAATATATTCATATCATACTTAAATCATCCTTGCATATATGAATCTTGTAAGCATAACACATAAATGTTTATCACATTCATATAATTCACATATTCCTGCCGAAATTTCGGCAGCATAACGGATCAAGTCCGCTTCCCTGTGAATAGTGCCAGTACATCAGAATACCAATTGCACAGAAAGATCATGACATTCTATACACAATTCAATCATCAGATTCATGGGCACAATTATTACCTTTAAAACATAGTTACTGCCTCAACAATCACATTGAACCCGATTTTTGTAACTTAGGCCATAAATTCATTTTAACTCATTTGGACCCTAATTTTGAATATGTTAAAGTATTATGTGTCTGTTTTCTAACCTGCTTGGTCCCACCTCATTTTGATAACCATAGCTCAAGTTATTTATATTTTATCTCGGTCTGTCCAGGGGCTAGTCAAAATCAGATAACTAAAAGTAAAAATCCACTAAAAATCGAAAACTAACTCAAATTACACGAAATTGAACTCATATTAAAGCTAACAGGATAAAGTTTCATTTTATGAAAAGCGTCATTGCATTTTACTTAGTAGGGCTCAAGTTACAAGCCTCGAATTCTAACCTTCCTAGACTGCCCTGTTCTAGGCTGATTTAGACATAGGGAAAATTTCTTGGATCATTGGGAACAACTGGGACCTTATCTAATTCTAAAATTTTTATGGGATATTCTTATATGTGTAAGCTTTCAAACAAAGTTGGTTCCACTCATTTTCAAGTAGTATAGGGCAAGTTCTACCCTGAACAACCCAGTCTGCCCAAAACCAGAGTCAAAACCCTAGGTCGAAATTCAAAAATTCATATCTCTCTCAATTCTAATCCAAAAGCTTTATATGATATATCTATGGAAAGCCCCAGATGTCTAGTTTCGTATAAAAATAGCTCCACCCAATTTAATCAGCTATAGGTGGAGCCGTACACTCCGCCGTACGAACTGCCGAGAGTTTTTGGTTCTCTAACCCATCAGCTCTTCCTATTTCCATTCTTTCTTGTTTCAAATTCGATTTTAATCAAACAAACAGCCCAAAACCAATCACATATCATCATAAGCATTCATTTAACACATCAAAGATGATGAAAATAATCCAAGCTCAGCCAGCCAATACCATAGATTGATGCAAATATTAAACCCCTACCTTTGTCACAAGTGATTTTGCTGGATTTTGAAGGCTTGGATGAGCAAAGCTTGATTAGGCTTGATGTTGGCTGGAGTTATGCGTGTGAAGAAGAGACGAAGAGAGCTGAATGAGAGGAGAGAAGGGTGCAGTTTGAATGGGTGAAGGAAAGGGCAGAAAATCCGATTGAAGGGGTGTATATATAGGTGGCTTCTTGGCTTGTGATTGGTTGGATTTGCAAGGCTGAAATTCAGCCAAGCCTCCCCATGAGTTGTGGCCAAGATGGCACCACATTTGGGGGTTAAGTGGCTGAGTTCTCAGCCAGTTAAAGTAGGGTTAATGAGTTGAAATTCTATTGGTTCAGTTCCGACAGTTTAAAATACCGTAATCTTACTGATTTCCTTTAAATCGGTAAATCGGTTTTGAAGTAATTTGTGAAGTTTTATATGTTTCTATTCTAATTATCTCTAATCTAACATCTAATTAACTCTTGATCAACCTTTAATTAATTTCTAATCAAGCTTAACGATTCAGTAAAATCGAATAAATCGATTAACAGTGTAAATTAAACGTTTTGCAAGTTAAAGGCCTTTCAAGTTTTTGTTGTTAATGGCTAATGGCATTTTCGTAATTATGGATAAGTCTAGGGGCATCCCATGTCATTTCACATATGGACACCTTCATGGCTCAATCAGCAGAGGTTTAGGTTTCTACGTTTTCGCTACGCGATTCTGCTTCGTTTAAAACCTTATTTTACTAATCCTGTTAATATAGGGACCTAATTGTCATTTTCTAAAATATTCAGGGGCAAGGCTGTAAATAATATATAAGGACCTAAAAGTCATTTTCTAAAAAGTTCAAGGGTAAGATTGTGAATAATAAAAATTTATTTTTATTATTTCTTATTACGTTATATGGGGATGTTACACTTAGAGAGAGAATAGAAGTTGAAAAATGAAAAGCGCAGGTGTATTTATGTGTGATGTTGGCCGTAAGTTTCAAAGGGAGGGAGGGAGATATTTTTGTGTTAATTAGTGATTAAGGAGACAAAGTGGATGATGGGGAGACAAAGCATGGTCAAACTCTTACATAAAGCACTCTTGTTTAATGCTTTATGCTTTTATGACATCACCTTTTACTTTATTATCTAGTTGACTAAATTTGAATTTAATCATGCGATTAAGTGCTCTTGTAACTTAATTAACATGATTATGCAAGGATTAGTGATTAACACACAAGAACATGATTAACAAGAAGTAATATTGCGATTAAGCTTAATTAAACTTAATTAAACTCGATTAAGCTAATTAAGGACGATTAGTACTTAATTAAGCTATAAAGGCTCTAACTTGCTTAATTAGAGATTATCTAATTTCAATTAAGCATTCTCTTGACTTTTCTCATCCGAGTTAACCCGTAAACTCTTTGTTAACCTCTTAATTAAGTCTTAATCTCATAATTTCTCATTAAGTGCCTAATTACTCACGGTTACTGAGGTAATTTAGCACGACAAGAAATTGAAGATGTTACAAAAAGGAATTTACAATCAAAATTTCATGACATACTTGTAAATAAAATTAAAAAACAAAAAGATGAAAATTAAAAAATGATAGAAAAAAGAAGTAGTGAAGCACAATTAAACAAAGAAGTTGATGGAGAACTAAACCTTTAATTCAATAATGGAGATTACAGTTGTAGAGAGCTCAACTTGACCTCAAGATGCAGAGATTACAGCAATGGCATTGAGCTCAAAGCTACAGTGATGGCAACAATGGCGTCGAACTCAAGATGGGCAGCAATGGCATCAAAGGAACTCAAGATGCAAAGATTGCAGTAATGGTGTTTTGGCGTGACCGCATGATTAGCTATGGAGAAAATATAGAAGCTAAAAAACAAGGTTGAAAAAGAAAAGATAAGCGAAGCTATGGCAGGCATAGCTGTGGTGGAAAAGATCGGGAATTTCTCCGAATTAGGGTTTTCATATTGTTGCTTGATGGCCGAATGAGACTAGAACAAGTTTCTGAGATTAGAATAGCAATTTGGGTGGGCTAGCTAGGCTGCCCCCTGGCTCATATGGCCTTAACCCACAAAGATATGGGCAAATGGATGGTAAAACTTTAAATGGGGCATAACTTTTTACTTGGGACTCGGATTCGCTATTATTATACCTTTCTAGAAAGCCCGAGACGAGCCTATGAGCATGGCAATCGGCCAAGCCTATGAATGTGGTAACCGGCCAAGCCGGTTGATGCCATGTTTGGCCTCAAAAAATGCTGTTTGAAGATGCTTAGGTCACTTTTTTATTTTTGTATTTTTTTTATTTTTTCCCTTCTTATATAATAAACTATCACATGACTCACTTGATATAAATTGTGGATAGTCTCTTCATCTCGCCCAATGGGATATGCACTTTGAACTGTTAATTAGTAAATTATGGGATTAAGAAAAATAATTTAAAAATAAGTAAATGATTGAGAAAAATTCTAAAAATATAGAGCCATACTTAGAATAATTAGAAGGACCAAATATAATTTTGTGAGCAATTAAAAGCTAGGGTGAGTTAATTAATTAAATCTAGCTTCTAGCTTAATTATCATGAGTTAAATAGCTAGAATTTTGAGAAACATGAACAAATAAAATAATGGACTCATAAATTCAACAAATTACCTTAGCCCTTGATCTTGGACACTTTTTCGAGTTACTTGACAGGATAGCGAGGTTCGAGTTCATTAAGATGCTTGATGTCTATAGAATAGTATAGAAAATTCGCTTATGCATTTTGTTTCGTGGGCATGACTACAAAGTTGTATTTGTTTGTCTTAATTAGCTTATAGATTGAATACATGGACTATATGTATTTATTAGGAGGACTATTTGTTATTTATTTAATCAAAAAGGTTAAAGTAATGGATCTAGTAACCTCATCCTCATCATCACTAAAACCATAAAAAAAAAGGTAGAAGAAAAAAAAAGATATATATATATATATATATATATATATATATATATATTAACATTAAATTAGCTAAATAAATAAATTTGGTAAATTATTGATTAATAAACAATAAACAATAATAAATACATAAATATATGAAACAATTAATATAAAATATACACAAAATAATAATTGATTCTTCAAAAAAATTATGGAAAATAATTAATGTATGGTAAATAATATGAAGTAATATTTAATATAAAATATAATAAACATAAAAAAAATATTAACTTCACAACAAAGAATTGTTTGACTAATTAGAGGATGAAAATTCGTCGCTAAAAATCATTGACTTTATATAAGCAATTATTTGACTAATTAGAAATGGATTTAGAGACGGACAGTAAACCCATTGCTAAAAACCATTGACTTCACATAAATAATTATTTGATTAATTAGAGATAAATTTAGAGACAGATACTAAATCCGTCGCTAAAAACCATTGTCTTAACATAGGCATTTATTTTACTAATTAGAGATGAAAATTTTAGAGATGAACCATAAATTCGTCGCTAAAAACCATTATCTTAATGTTTGACCGATTAGAGGCGGATTTAGAGACGGAATGTTTCCATCGCTAATTCCATCACTAAATAACTTTGACTTTATATTTGACCCTTTAGAGATGGATTTAGAGATGGAATATTTTAGAGATGGAAAGATTCCATCACTAATTCCGTTGCTAAATCTTCAATATACTATTTGGTCTCTAATTTGCATCTTCTGTTGCTAAATTATTTCCGTCTCAAAATTTCGTCGCTAAATCGTATTTTTCTATGTTGATTCGGATTTTGCAAGTGATCTCGATAAGAGGAAATCTATTATAGGCTATGTGTTCACACATGTAAGCGGCGCTATAAGTAGCTATGGGAGTGGATTCTCTTAATTAAAAATTTCACATGATAAGGTCATATGTTGATTTTTACCATTGATCAAATGCTCTTGTGAGTCCCATACCTGACCCCACATTCTTAATCAATGGTAAAAATTAACATATGACCTTGTCATGTGAAATTTTCAATTGAGATGATCCATTCCCGCTAGCTATCTATGTTACAGACTGTTGTAGCTTTGTCTACTACAAAAGCTAGACTCATGGCAACTACAAAAGCTAGGTACATGGCAGCTACTCAAGCATGCAAGGAAGCTATTTAGATTCAAAGGTTAATGGAGCAACTCGGGCACAAACAACAAAAGATTCCTGTGTACTATGATAATTAGAGTGCCTTGCATATTGCAAGGAATCCAGCCTTTCATTGTAGGGCAAAGCACATTCATGTTCAATATCACTTTGTCAAAGAAGTCGTAGAAGAAGGGAATGTGGACATACAAGAGATACAAACCATAGATAACCTAGTAGATGCCATGATAAAGGCAACCAATGCTAATAAATTCATGTGGTGTAGATCCTTATATGGCCTATCAGAAGCATAGCATAAGTAGTATGAAACTAGCAAGAAGAGAAATGTTTTGGAAGCTGACCAAAATTAGCTTTAAGTGGAAGATTGTAAAGTGGAAAGAAAAATAAAATAGAAGGAGAGGGAGTCTCTTATATTGGTGTTACCTCTCATTTTCTATGGAAGAGAGAAATGTGCTTTCAACCTCTTGTTACAGTTGGATGAAAGTAGAGAAGCTCGTCTATGAATTGAGCTACCTTAACTCATAATCATCAAGTTATCCAAAGTGAAGACATTTGAGTTTATTTGAGGAGCTTTCTCCCATATATATTTAGAAAAAAGTGTGTTCACTTTTGTCAAGAGAGTGTTATTATTTTCTCCTTATGATAGAGAGAAGTTGTGATATTTCATCCTCAAAGAAAGTTATTTAGCTCTTTCCATATTTTGTACAAATTTCTATTTTTTGAATTCTATATTTTAAATGCATCATATGTTTGGTACCTAACATCTACATCCTTCTCCCTTTAAATCTATCTTGTTCAAGCTGAAAAAGCTCAACATTGTGCTGACTCACCACTCATTCACCATTGGATGGGGTGTGGACCCCATTCAATATGGACCTAATCCAAGTGAGGTTCATACCCCATCCAATGGTGGATGAGTGGTGGTCGACATGATGTCCCACAAAAAATGAGTCCCCTCAATATTTCTCTTTTAATTTTCTTCATTAGATGTAGCTCTGCACCTAACTATTATTATATCATTTCACTTTTAATTTAGCCCCATGATAATGACATTAGAGCCACATCATCATTGTTTGTGCCAATTAGTATTTTAACCATCCTTAAGGAATAAAGCAACTGATACGAGACCAAATTGAAAAAATTGAAAAATCACATAAAGTTAAAAGATTAGGAAATGTTTATGTTCGTCCATGGAACATTGATGTTCCAAACTTGCTCCAAATTTTATAGCCATCCAAATAATAATTAAAATAACGTAACGATTTAGATGTACTTAAATAAATCTTGGGTAGTAATTAAGACTGCTGGATCATGGATAGGGCCAAGTTACTGGCTAAATGAATTTAATAATAAAAATTGTTACACATGAAAATGATGAAAATGGACATTGTACAGCCTTTGTCTTAGTCATTCACAGTGCAAGGAGCCAAGGATGTGAAATAGGATTTTATTGTTCCAGACTTTTTCTCTTTTTTTAATATATATATATATATATTGTATGGATTTAATTTATATACACTACCAATGTAAAAAAATTATATACAGACATTTAATTATGTATTATTATATCAGTAAAAATATTTAACTTAACTATATATTATCCTAAAAATCTTATAAATATAAGTATTTTATTAGATGATAGTATAAAATCTTTTACACAGTTAATGAATTACTAAGATTTATTCCTTTTATTATCTAAAAAATAATTTTATAATAATATATATTTATATTTTTAATATTTATAAAAATTAGTTTTACATAATTTACCTAAGTTACTTTTTCTATCTTTCTAAAATTTCTCCTCTGGCCCACCATCACCCGGTCGCTTCCCCCCTATCTCTAATGCCATCACCCAACCCCATTGGCACCATCAACCCCACCTCCCCCCAGGGCACTCCCCCCGTGATAGCCCCACCTCCCTTGCCTTCCCTTCAATGCTGCTTGGGAAAATCGATGTTGGAAACTAGAAAGCACGCAATGGGTGGTGCCTCTTCATAGTTATGTATTGCTCGTTGGTGTGTATGTTCATCTCATCACACAATTATTAGCATGGAACATTAGTGCACTACACAGAAAATAGAGAATTAGATTGATAGAAACACTACACACATTGATAGTAGCTGATTTTTTTTTTTTTTAATTTGCTATGTGTAATGTCCTCCCTGGTACCGTACTATATTTAAGCCATAGTATATTACCTGAGCGGACCTTTTCTGATAGCAACTTCAGCCGTTTTCGAAACTTCTCAAGCTATATTTGGAGATAACACGGAAATAGGAGTGAGAATTTTAAATTCTTAGTAGGATTTACTTAGAAATTTCATGCTGTGTCATCATTATTATCTCTAACTGCTTCAGTTTATTAAAAAAAAGAGAACATGTTATACGAACGGTTCCATTTTATAGTTTGAAAACATATGGTCCGAAGCAGAGTTAATTTTATGTATGCACTTGATAAACAGAGTAAGGATTCAAGCATGACTACAAAAATATTTCATAATAATAATAATAATAATATTGATAACAAGAGCCTACTTGCAATGTCATAATGATGATAATAACAAACATTATTTGTATGTATGCACAGTTTATCATAAAATCATGCATATGCTTTTGTGTTTCCTTTGCTTTTTACTTGACACACCTAGGCATTATGTATCGCCGTCCCTAGGATGTTTGCATACATATGTCCTTGCCTTTAATCTTTGCTACCCTTGGGTAGCCTGATCTAGGAGTGAGCTCAACTCGTGACCGTCGTCACACAATATCGACCCACAAGGGGACCACATACCTCTAGGTCGGAGGGACTCAATTGGCCAACTGCCTCCAACATAGAGGGACCAAAAGTTTTAGCTTCTTTCACGGGGAGGGACCCAATGTGCAACTGCCTCCGAGTGAAGGGACCTATATCTTTATCTTTTAACTGCCTTCACTTAGAGGGACCCAAATAACTGCCTCCAAGTGAAGGGATCTCATATATTCTTCCTTCATTCATATGCAAATATGCATGCTCTCATAAGAATAATTCATGATCATATCACCATAACATATTCATAATTGTATAGCTGTTCATATCATAACTTTCTCGTAAAATAAACACTTATAGTTTCATAAACTTCTACCGAAAATTTGGTAGTATAACGAATCAAGTCCGCTTCCCTGTGAATAGTGCCAGTACTCAGATAATCAATTATCCAGAAAAATCATAGCAATGCATTCACATATCAGTATCAATCTCATAGAAATAAGAGTTGCACTTGAATTTTAGTTGCTGCTTATTTACCTTCACTCTACTCAATTTTTGCTGCTTATGTTGTTGTGTTATGAATGATGCCACTTGAGAGGTGAAGTGGCTGAATTCCTAGCCACAAAACCTTAGGATTTTTGATGTGGGATTTTATTGATTTGGTTCCGGTGCTTTAAAATACTAAATCTCTACTGATTTCCTTCAAACTGGCAAAACATTACTAAATAGTTTTGTAAGAGTTTCTATATGTCTATTTTAATTCTTTTTAATCCTAATCTCTCTAATTAACTTCTAATCAACTCCTAGTTAACCTATAATTAACTTTTAATTAACTTTACAAACTCAATAAAATCAAATAAATCAATTAACGTTGTAACTTAAATGTTTTGCAAATTTAGGGTCTTTTGTTTTTTGTTTTCCATGGCTAATAGCATGCTCGTAATTTTAAACAAGTATGGCGCATCCCACCTCATTTCATATATGGACACCTCCGTGGCCCAATTGGCCACGAATTGAATTTCTACATTTCCGCTGCGTGGTTCTATTTCGTTTAAAACCTTATTTTGCTTATTCAATTGATATAAGGACCTAAATCTCATTTTCAAAAATATTTAGGGGCGAGACTGTAAATAATAAAAGTTTGCCCAAGGACGTTTTCATTATTTCCTATAACGTTATATTAGGATGTTACACTATGCATTTGGGTCTGATATGTATCAAAGCGTTGGGGGCACGACAAGCAAGGGTCCATTGTTGGTGATAATGTTTCCAATTGCATACAAGCAATGGCACTCTCAGTGGGACTTCCCATGCATAAGTGGGAAGAATGCTATAGTGGAATAACCGACAAGGGAGTGGTGATGGTGATAAAGAGGAGTGGCAGTGGCGCCGAGGAGAAGTGGCAGCACTAGGGCATTGCTGTCGGGGAGAGAGGCAGATAGAGGGGGGAGGTGGGGAACTTGTGAAGAAATAAGATGAAAGAGTAGAAAAGTAGTTTCAACAACTTTTATTAATTTTGTTAACAACACGGAGCATTATGGTCATTGAGTGATAACTACCATGTAAGACAGCTCTTATATGGATAAAAGTGTCATTACACATGCTATAAAATGGAAAACTGGTTAGGGACCGGTAAAAGTTTAGAACATTAGTGTTCCATGGACCAACGTAAATGTTTCCAAAGGATTAAAGCAATAGTCTGAGAACCGGATCGAATCAACCGATTCGACTAGTTTGACCTGGAATTGGTGACCTGATTGGTTTGGTCATGCTATCAAAACTTAATTTTCAAAAACAAGCCTTGCATCGTAAAAATTAGCTCAAAAAAGGTGAACTAGCTACTTATCCCGGTTCTCACGATTGGCCAATTTTCTTAAATGAGAAACAAGAAATGTTTGGCGAAGGAGAAAGGGAAGTGGGATCTATATCATGAAGAACAAAAAAGGTTGCAACTTTGGCCAAAAAAAAGGGGACCACATTTGAACATGTTGTCTGAGATTTTTTGCATCCCAACTAGATCCAAAGCTCAAAGGTGTGTTTTTTGTAAGTAATAATCTAATTATGCATGGATAGATTATCATAAACACATAAATTCCAAGATCTAGAACTTCATGCTTTTCATATAGTTTAGATAAGAATGTGTACCGTTCTCCATAGAACCTGAATGAAGTGATACATCCTTAGACAAACAAAATATGAGGATAATGATTTCTCTTTCTTAACCTCTTCCTTAATGACACAATAGTGATGGAGACAATGTGCTCGTATTGATGGTTGAGAGAGGACCACATCCTTAGTTTATATAGATAATGAAAGGGTGCTTCCATTGTAACATCCACGACTTCCGACTTCCAATCTCATAGTATTCCCAACCTCCAAATTCATCTTCAAGGCTGGACAGACAAGGATTTACGATTTCCGAGTTTGTCTTATACTTCCGCTTCCGATCTCAATATTAGCTTCGACTTCCGACTTTGTTCCAAGGCTTACAAGGGATTTCTTCTGATTTCCGACCTTGTGCATGCAGCTTACGATTTCCGACTTAATGCACGTAGCTTACGATTTCTGACCTTGTGTAAGCGTGTATAAATTTTGACCTCATCAGTATAAATTCCGAATTCCGATTTCAGAAGTTATGCTTCCAACTTACGAGTTCGTCTTCGACTTCAGCACAATTTACGACTTCCGACCTTGGCGATCAAAGATCAAAATGTTCGATTTCTGACTCTGTCTCTAAGGCTCAAATGAACTGGCTATATTCCGAATTTCGACATTATGATTTGCAAATGTACGAGATCCGATCTCGAGTTCAATGTTAGTAGCTCTCATTTCTATATCTTTTCGAGTTTCGAGATCGAGATTCTATAATTCCCGATTTCCGATTTAAGTGCTTGGCTTCACACCAGGCTCTGCTTTCAAGTTTCGACTAAACTGGATTTTTCCGAGTTCCGACTTCATATGCATGGTGTTCACGAGTTCCGATTTTGTTTCCAGAATATACTGGAAACTAGTCCCACTTTAGGCGACGTGGAGAGTGATTCTACCACACAAAGAAGGCAACGTGGAGAAAAAGGTTGGCTGAAACTTGGCCTTATGTTTAGAGGCCAATCAAAACCTTCCAAGTTAACTCCCACTCATGTCTATATAACACACCCTCCTTCTCTGATTCAGACCCCCTTCTACGTGATTTCTTCTTCACTTCAGCTCTCTCTTTTCTTTTCATCTCTCACTCAACTCCATCATACCTTGAACTTTTACCAAGTTGCAGCTACAAGCTTAAATCAAAATTACTCACGATAAGAGGTAGGAGTTCTAAATTTTTATTTGACTTTCAGATTCTTGAAGTATTGATGGTGGTCTAAATTTTTATTTTGATGTGTGGATTAAATAATTATGCTTGGATTAATAGAAGATTTTGAGTTAGAAATAGAATTAGAAGAAGAAAACTAAGAGAAGTAAATGGATGAGGGTGCTGTCTTGGTGGAGAGTCCACGGCAGTCCGTATGGCGGAGCGTACGGCGCCGCCTAAAATCGGTCAAATATAATGAAACTATTTTTAGATGAAACTAAACATCTAGGGCTTTCCATAGAAATATCATATAAGGATTTGGGATTAGGATTGAGGGAGATATGAATTTTTGAATCTTGACCTAGGGTTTTGACTCTGGTTCTGGACAGATTAGGTTCTTTAGGGTAGAACTCGACCTATACAACATGAAAATGAGTGAAACTAACTTTGTTAGAAATCTTACACGTAGGAGAATATCTCATAAAAATTTCAGAATTTAATAAGGTCCCAATTTCTCCCAGTTCTCCACACAATTTGCCCTATGTCCACACCGGGCTAGAACAGGGCAATGTAGGAAGGTCCGAATTCGGGGCTAGTAAATCGAGCCCTACTAAGCCAAATTGAGTGGGACTTTTTCTAAACGAAACTTTGTTCTGTTAGCTTTAACATGAGACCAATTTAGTATGATTTGAGTGAGTTTTCGATTTTTAGTGAATTTTTACTTTTAGTTGCCTGATTCTGGCTAGCCAATGGGCAGGCCGAGATAAAATTTAGATATCTTGAGTTATAGATACCGAAATTAGACGGGACCAAAGAGGTTAGAAAATAGACACATAACACTGGAACATACTTAAATTTGAGGTCCAAATGAGTTAAAATGAAATTGTGGCATGAATTACAAAAACCGGGTTGGTTGAATAAGCTGAGGCAGGATTTCTGCCTTAATGAATTTGATATGGATTTGAGTTCTATGTTGGAATATAAATGTGAATTTGTGTTCCTTGTGATAAATTGATGTATTGATTAGCTGACACTATTCATGGGGAAGCGGACACGTTCCGTTATGCTGCCAAATTTTCGGTAGAACCCATGTACAAGTTATGAATTACATGTTAAGGCATATGCATTCTTAAGAAAGCCATGAAAGTTATGAAAAGAATTATGTTATTATGCAAGTTCCATACTACTTGGGCCAGCCCCGGATAAGAAGTTAATAGGAATAGATCGGTGGGAAGGTCGGAGAAAGTAAACCCGGCATTTCTGTATAGGAACGAGCTCGATCCTGATAAGCAGACTATTACCCAGGAGTCTAAATGGCCAAGAACTCCCAGGGGACCAAGAGATGGAAAATGATAGAAAGTAATGAAAAAGTTTATGAAGGAAAATTCAAGAACGAGTCTACATGATTACATGAATGCATGAATACATGAAATAGTTACATCAAGATGTTTACAATTGTATGTTATAATTGCTCACTGCTATGCATTTATTTATTTCGTTTACCATTCTATGTATCCGTATTAGTAATCTATTTTGTTTCTTATGTCAAGTAAAGTAAAACTGAACCTTGCCTCGGACCAGATATTTTCTTAAACTCATGAAAGTGGACTTTTCAGTTTGAGCACATATTTTTATAATCAAATAAAACCGAGGCAACTGAGAATGTATGTGATGTCAATACCAGTACAACCGAACCCTACTGAGAATTTTCTTAAAATTCTCACCCCATTTTGTTTCTCCCGCATCATTCTCAGACACTGGCGATGGACTCCACAGCTACCCTTTTCATTGGGATTCCTGCGTTCTGACTCCACCATGATCGGAGTTGGACTCTTTGTACATAGCTGGTTCGTGCGGCTTAGTTTATACCTCTTGATGTGAGGAACTTTGATGTTCCTTTACACCATCCCCTCTTCGACCCTGCTACCCCTTATATTGCCATCCCTCTACACATGGCGCACCCACATCCTGCACCTCCTACAGCTGCAGCACCCGCTGACCCTGCCCCTGAGTCACCACCGCACGGTCCCGACATCCCGTTGAGTTCAGAGAGTGACCCCTCCGAGGCCACCGGCTCGTCGCCTTCTTCCTCCTCGGGACCCAGCGCAGACTATACACCGGCCGAGCCTGGAATGGCTAACGGCTACCTGACGGAGTAGCTTAGTGGTAGGAGATGTTGTACAGCATGACCCTCTTTTGAACAGCATGTAGCTTTGGGTCATGGACTTGACTGTAGGGTTAGCAGTAGGTTACGAAATGTCCTTTGAGGACCATAGGGTATTTTGGCAGATGAGGGTTTTATGATCTTTCTGATACACTAGCCCCGTATGTGTTCTACTTTAAAACTTTGTATATAAACTGAAACAATGGCTTCCGATATATATATATGTTTACACGTACGCAGTAACACTATTGTACTATACTCATCTTGGTGATATCTTGTTTGATTCGTTTCGCTTTAGTATAGCAGCGCGCCGCTTCATCAAAAAAAAAAATGTTTATATGATGATGACGATTTAAAGAGAAATTAAAACAGGAAAGGTAACTAGAGCATCAACACGGTAACACGATCTGACTAGTTTCATGCTATGACTTAAGCATAACATAAAATTAGTAGGGTGTTACGTTTTGGTATCAGAGCAGTTCGTCCTAGCTAAGGCCTGAGGATTGGACTGACTATGCTTCGCGCATATTCTGTATTTTTAGTTGATAATGTGCACCAGATCTTACCTGTATGGTTGAGATATAGTTGTGCATGTGTATGAAGTGCCTGACCGTGTGGGCTGTTATTTACTAGCACATTAAACTTAGTATTGAGCCTGATCAACTCAATAACTTTTGTTTTGTGTGTTCAGAACTTAATGGCTTCCGGAAGGCGAGGAAGACCACGTGCAGAACCTGCTCCAGAGAACCCGACTGACTTGATGGCCACGATGCAGGAAATGGCTCACGCAATGCGAGAACAAGCCGCGGCAGCTCACCAAATGATGGAGCAGCTAGGCAGGTGGCCTACAGCAGGCTGTGAAAAGAACCCACAAGGTCCAGAGGCAAACCTGAGCTACCTCAGGTTCGCAGAGTTTAGGAAGGCAAATCCGCCAAGTTTCTGAGGGGCATATGACCCGGACAAAGCTGACGAGTGGATCAAAGCCATGGAGAAGATTTTCTCCGTCCTGGATTGCTCGGATCATCAGAAAGTGACTTTTGCCACTTACACGCTTGAAGCAGATGCCGAGTTCTGGTGGAACGGCGTACGAAGATTGTTCGAGGAATCTCAGACAATAGTCACCTGGACAATGTTCAAGGATGTATTTTACCAGAAGTACTTCCCCGCTTCAGTTCGAAATGCCAAGGAACTTGAGTTCATGCAGCTGCGCCAAGGAAATCGGACAGTATCCGAATATATTGCCCGATTTGAGGAGCTATGCAAATTCTCCACAATTTACCAGAGGAACCCAGATGAAGCCTGGAAGTGCATTAAATTTGAAGGTGGGTTACGAGAGGACATTCTCACTGCAATCAGCCCGATGGAGATCAGGGATTTCCCTACATTAGTGAACAAATGCTGACTTGTGGAGGATTACCACTCGAAATTAGCTGCGGCCAGGGCATTTGGTGGGAATTTCAAGAGGGGTTTAGCCCCGCAAGGCCTAAGATTCAAGCCCAATGTACAACAATGGCAGAGATTTCCGCCAGGAGGCAACAAAGGCAAGCAGCCCCAAAGGCCTTTTCCAAATCCAACTTGCACAAAATGCGGCAAGAATCATGGTGATAGGCCGTGCTTCGTAGGCCAGAATGTCTGCTTTGGATGTGGCAAGCCAGGCCACAAAATTTACGAGTGTCCGACCAGGAACTCATCACAGCCGCCTCGCCCCAATGACAAGGACGGGTCTTTACTATGAATGCGGAAGAAGCCGATAAGTCAGAAGGATTGATCCAAGGCACTGGTGATGTGAATGGTGAGACTCTAACTGTACTCTATGATTCGGGTGCCTCACATTCATTTATTTCTCATAATTGTGTAGCTGCTTTGCAATTGCCAATTTCTGAATTACCTTATGATCTATTGGTTTCTACTCCTACCAATAGGCCTGTTAGAACTAGTCAAATGTGCATCAATGTTCCTCTTCGAATTAAAGGCAGGACCTGTGCTGCCAATTTGATTTGCCTCCCTCTATTTGGTTTCGACGTAATTCTGGGCATGGATTGGCTTTCTGCCAATCATGTTGTACTCAATTGCTCTGATAAAACGGTGGTACTTCCCTCTGTCTTACTTTCTGAATCCCAAACCGCAATACTCTTCTATCTGAACTCTTTCAGGCCAAAGGATCAAGGGTATATCCTTTTGTCAGCTAATGCAGTAGAAGCTGAGCAGGAACTGGAGAAGATTCCGATTGTCAGGGAATACCCGGATGTTTTTCCAGAGGATATTCCTGAATTCCCTCCGGAGAGAGAGATTGAGTTTACCATCGAGTTGGTTCCAGGTGCGGGACCAATATCCATAGCTCCGTATCAAATGTCACCTATGGAGCTGACGGAACTAAAAAGACAGATCGAAGAGCTTTTAGAAAAGGGATTCATACGACCAAGTGCGTCGCCATGGGGAGCTCCGGTCTTGTTGGTCAAGAAGAAGGATGGAAGCATGCGCTTATGCGTGGATTATAGGCAGTTGAACAAAGTGACGATTAAGAACAAGTATCCGCTGCCAAGGATTGATGATCTCATGGACCAACTACAAGGTGCAACGGTATTCTCCAAGATCGACTTGCGTTCTGGATATCACCAAATTCGAGTTCGGGAACAAGATATCCCTAAGACAGCTTTTCGAACTCGTTATGGGCACTATGAATACACCGTGATATCGTTTGGGCTGACGAATGCGCCAGCGGTATTCATGGATTACATGAATCGAATATTCCGCCCATATCTGGACAAATTTGTAGTGGTCTTCATCGATGATGTACTTGTCTACTCGAAGACGGAACAAGAACATGTGGAACACTTACGGCTAGTTCTGCAAATTTTAAGAGGAAAGAAGCTCTATGCCAAGTTATCCAAATGTGAATTTTGGATGAAGGAGGTGAAATTTCTCGGCCACGTAGTGTTATCTGGAGGAATCTCTGTCGACCCCAGCAAAGTAGAAGCGATTCAATCGGGAGAGGCCAACTACAGTCTCTGAAGTCAGAAGTTTTCTGGGCTTAGCTGGATATTATAGGCGATTCGTTAAAGATTTTTCTCGAATAGCCTTGCCTTTGACCAAGCTAACCAGAAAGAATGTCCCTTTTGAGTGGACGTCGGAGTGCGAACAGAGTTTTCAGGATTTGAAGAGAAGGTTGACCACGACACCAGTACTAGCTTTACCAAACCCTCATGGACCATTTGAGGTCTATTGCGATGCTTCCCAACAAGGGTTAGGATGCGTGTTGATGCAAACAGGAAAGGTGGTCGCGTATGCCTCCAGGCAATTGAAGCCACACGAAAGGAATTACCCGACTCATGACCTTGAATTAGCAGCAGTAGTGTTTACTTTGAAAATATGGAGACATCACCTGTATAGAGTAAAGTTCGAGGTCTTTTCTGATCATAAGAGTTTGAAGTACCTTTTCGATCAGAAGGAATTGAATATGAGGCAGCGGAGATGGATGGAACTCCTTAAAGACTACGAATTTGAATTGAAATACCACCCAGGTAAGGCGAACATCGTGGCGTATCGTTAGCAGAAAATCATTGACTGTCGCGTGGATGATGATTAAAGAGACGGAACTTATTGAAAGTTTCCGAAATCTTAATTTGGGAATTCTTATAACTCCCAAGACTCTTCAGCTACACCAAATTCAGATAACCAGTAGCTTCAAGGACCAGATTCGCAAGCACAAAGAAGAAGATGCTAACTTTCAACATACGCTTAGTCTCGTGCGATCAGGGAAACTAGCAGGTTTTGCCCAAGATAAAGACGGCATCTGGCGGTGCCACGATAGAGTATGTGTCCCTGAAAGGGACGATCTCCGAAAGAGAATCTTAGAAGAAGCGCATAGAGGCGAGTTTGCCGTACATCCTGGCATAACTAAGATGTATCAAGACCTCAAAAAGATGTTTTGGTGGCCAGGCATGAAGTCAGATGTAGCAAACTTTGTTGGCAAATGCTTGATTTGTCAAAAGGTGAAAGCGGAACATCAGAAGCCTTCTGGGATGCTACAACCTTTGGAAGTCCCTGAGTGGAAGTGGGAAAGTATTTCCATGGATTTTGTGATGGGATTGCCAAGAACACCAACAGGATACGATGCCATATGGGTCATCGTGGATAGATTGACCAAGTCTGCCCACTTTCTACCCATCCGAGCGAATTATCCGTTGGAAAAATTGGCACAACTGTATATTCAAGAGATTATAAGGCTGCATGGGACCCCTGCAACCATTATCTCCGATTGAGACCCAAGGTTTACTTCAAGGTTTTGGGGAGCCTTACAAAAGGCATTCGGTGCTAAGTTATGCCTAAGCACTGCATACCACCATAAACGGACGGCCAAACAGAAAGGACAATTCAAACCTTAGAGGATATGTTACGAGCTTATATACTGGAGCAACGCGGAAATTGGGATCGATATTTGCCATTGGCCGAGTTCGCATACAACAATAGCTATCACGCTAGCATTGGCATGGCTCCTTACGAAGCATTATACGGACGGAAGTGCCAGTCTCCCCTGTGCTGGTATGAGACAGGAGAATCAGCTCTATTGGGGCCCGATTTAGTCGAGCAGACTACCGAGCAGATCAAGAAAATACGGAACAAGATGCTTGTCGCTCAGAGTCGCCAGAAGAGTTATGCGGATACCAGGAGGAAACCTTTGGAATTTCAAGAAGGAGACCATGTATTTCTGAAGGTTACTCCTACCACGGGGATAGGTAGAGCAATCAAAGTCAAGAAGCTAAATCCTTGTTTTATTGGTCCCTTCCAAATCCTAAAGCGAATCGGGTCAGTGGCGTACCGAGTTGCTTTGCCTCCACATCTATCAAACCTCCATGATGTTTTTCATGTCTCCCAACTCAAAAAGTATCAACCTGACCCTACGCACTCCCTTGAACCCGAATCAATAAAGTTGAAGGAGGACCTGACCTTCCATGTTCAACCAGTACGGATTGTAGACAGAAGCAGCAGACAACTCCGAAATAAATCTGTATAGCTAGTAAAAGTAGCATGGGGAAAAGAAGGTGCTGAGGACTATACTTGGGAACTGGAATCGGACATGAGGAAAGAGTATCCTGGACTATTCTCCAGCACTAAATTTTGAGGACAAAATTTTTTAAGGGGAGTGGTATTGTAACATCCACGACTTCCGACTTCCAATCTCATAGTATTCCCAACCTCCAAATTCATCTTCAAGGCTGGACAGACAAGGATTTACGATTTCCGAGTTTGTCTTATACTTCCGCTTCCGATCTCAATATTAGATTCGACTTCCGACTTCGTTCCAAGGCTTACAAGGGATTTCTTCCGATTTCCGACCTTGTGCATGCAGCTTACGATTTCCAACTTAATGCACGTAGCTTACGATTTCTGACCTTGTGTAAGCGTGTATAAATTTTGACCTCATCAGTATAAATTCCGAATTCCGATTTCAGAAGCTGAAATGAAGTGACTGATGCTTCCAACTTACGAGTTCGTCTTCGACTACAGCACAATTTACGACTTCCGACCTTGGCGATCAAAGATCAAAATGTTCGATTTCCGACTTCGTCTCTAAGGCTCAAATGAACTGGCTATATTCCGAATTCTGACATTATGACTCGCAAATGTACGAGATCCCATCTCGAGTTCAATGTTAGTAGCTCTCATTTCTATATCTTTTCAAGTTCCGAGATCGAGATTCTATAATTCCCGATTTCCGATTTAAGTGCTTGGCTTCACACCAGGCTCTGCTTTCAAGTTTCGACGAAACTGGATTTTTCCAAGTTCCGACTTCATATGCATGGTGTTCACGAGTTCCGATTTCGTTTCCAGAATATACTGGAAACTAGTCCCACTTTAGGCGACGTGGAGAGTGATTCTACCACACAAAGAAGGCAACGTGGAGAGCAAGGTTGGCTGAAACTTGGCCTTATGTTTAGAGGCCAATCAAAACCTTCCAAGTTAACTCCCACTCATGCCTATATAACACACCCTCCTTCTCTGATTCAGACCCCCTTCTACGTGATTTCTTCTTCACTTCAGCTCTCTTTTTTCTTTTCATCTCTCACTCAACTCCATCATACCTTGAACTTTTACCAAGTTGCAGCTACAAGCTTAAATCAAAATTACTCACGATAAGAGGTAGGAGTTCTAAATTTTTATTTGACTTTCAGATTCTTGAAGTATTGATGGTGGTCTAAATTTTTATTTTGATGTGTGGATTAAATAATTATGCTTGGATTAATAGAAGATTTTGAGTTAGAAGTAGAATTAGAAGAAGAAAACTAAGAGAAGTAAATGGATGAGGGTGCTGTCTTGGTGGAGAGTCCACGGCAGTCCGTATGGCGGAGCGTACGGCGCCGCCTACAATCAGTCAAATCCGATGAAAATATTTTTAGATGAAACTAGACATCTAGGGCTTTCCATAGACATATCATATAAGGATTTTGGATCAGGATTGAGGGAGATATGAATTTTTGAATCTCGACCTAGGGTTTTGACTCTGGTTCTAGGCAGATTAGGTTCTTTAGGGTAGAACTCGACCTATACTACATGAAAATGAGTGAAACTAACTTTGTTAGAAATCTTACACATAGGAGAATATCTCATAAAAATTTCAGAATTTAATAAGATCCCAATTGCTCCCAGTTCTCCACGCAATTCGCCCTATGTCCACACCGGGCTAGAACAGGGCAGTGTAGGAAGGTCCGAATTCGGGGCTAGTAACTCGAGCCCTACTAAGCCAAATCGAGTGGGACTTTTTCTAAACGAAACTTTGTTCTGTTAGCTTTAACATGAGACCAATTTAGTATGATTTGAGTGAGTTTTCGATATTTAGTGAATTTTTACTTTTAGTTGTCTGATTCTGGCTAGACAATGGGCAGGCCGAGATAAAATTTAGATATCTTGAGTTATAGATACCGAAATCAGATGGGACCAAAGAGGTTAGAAAATAGACACATAACACTATAACATACTTAAATTTGAGGTCCAAATGAGTTAAAATGAAATTGTGGCATGAATTACAAAAACCGGGTTGGTTGAATAAGCTGAGGCAGGATTTCTGCCTTAATGAATTTGATATGGATTTGAGTTCTATGTTGGAATATAAATGTGAATTTGTGTTCCTTGTGATAAATTGATGTATTGATTAGCTGGCACTATTCATGGGGAAGCGGACACGTTCCGTTATGCTGCCAAATTTTCGGTAGAATCCATGTACAAGTTATGAATTACATGTTAAGGCATATGCATTCTTAAGAAAGCCATGAAAGTTATGAAAAGAATTATGTTATTATGCAAGTTCCATACTACTTGGGCCAGCTCCGGATAAGAAGTTAATGGGAATAGATCGGTGGGAAGGTCGGGGAAAGTAAACCCGGCATTTCTGTATAGGAACAAGCTCGATCTTGATAAGCAGACTATTACCCAGGAGTCTAAATGGCCAAGAACTCCTAGGGGACCAAGAGATGGAAAATGATAGAAAGTAATGAAAAAGTTTATGAAGGAAAGTTCAAGAACGAGTCTACATGATTACATGAATGCATGAATACATGAAATAGTTACATCAAGATGTTTACAATTGTATGTTATAATTGCTCACTGCTATGCATTTATTTATTTCGTTTACCATTCTATGTATCCGTATTAGTAATCTATTTTGTTTCTTATGTCAAGTAAAGTAAAACTGAACCTTGCCTCGGACCAGATATTTTTTTAAACTCATGCAAGTGGACTTTTCAGTTTGAGCACATATTTTTATAATCAAATAAAACCGAGGCAACTGAGAATGTATGTGATGTCAATACCAGTACAACCGAACCCTACTGAGAATTTTCTTGAAATTCTCACCCCGTTTTGTTTCTCCCGCATCATTCTCAGACACTAGCGATGGACTCCACAGCTACCCTTTTCATTGAGATTCCTGCGTTACAGCTTCACCATGATCCGGAGTTGGACTCTTTGTACATAACTCGTTTGCATACTGCTTATACCTCTTGATGATGTGAACTTTGATGTTCCTTTACACCATCCCCTCTTCGACCCTGCTACCCCTTATATTGTCATCCCTCTACACATGGCGCACCCACATCCTGCACCTCCTGCAGCCGCAGCACCCGACCGACTCGCTCGAGTCACCACCGTAGGCAGTCCCCGACATCCCGTTGAGTTCAGAGAGTGACCCCTCCGAGGCCACCGGCTCGTCGCCTTCTTCCTCCTCGGGACCCAGCGCAGACTATACACCGGTCGAGCCTGGCATGGCTAACGGCTACTTGACGGAGTAGCTTAGTGGTAGGAGATGTTGTTCAGCATGACCCTCTTTTGAACAGCATGTAGCTTTGGGTCATGGACTTGACTGTAGGGTTAGCAGTAGGTTACGAAATGTCCTTTGAGGATCATAGGGTATTTTGGCAGATGAGGGTTTTATGATCTTTCTGATACACCAGCCCCGTATATGTTCTACTTTAAAACTTTGTATATAAACTGAAACAATGGCTTCCGATATATTATATATATATATATATATATATATATATATATATATATATATATATATGTTTACACGTACGCAGTAACACTATTGTACTATACTCATCTTGGTGATATCTTGTTCGATTCGTTTCGCTTTAGTATAGCAGCGCGCCGCTTCATCAAAAAAAAAAAATGTTTATATGATGATGACGATTTAAAGAGAAATTAAAACAGGAAAGGTAACTAGAGCATCAACACGGTAACACGATCTGACTAGTTTCATGCTATGACTTAAGCATAACATAAAATTAGTAGGGTGTTACATCCATCAAGCACCTCTAACAGTCATAACTTTTAGATTCCAATAGTTATATCTTTACATATTGAATAGTCATGCCTCTACATTTGAATATGTATGACTATTCATAATAATGACTCTTCAATAAGCCAATTAATAGATTTAACATTTATATAATACTTATCAAACTATTTTATGGGACACAACTCTTATATTCTCCCACTTGTCCCATATAACAATACTTTGTAGTTTAATAAGAAACATAATGCGTAAATTAATATAATATTAAACCTTCATTGCATTGGCTAGAACATAATATCATGACTAAGTAAAAATATTAATGTAAGTCATGGTGGTTGTATGTCACTATTTTCTCAACACAGTCCCTTCCATATACTACAACACTAACCTTCTTACTTAACGTAATCCATAGTGAAGAGTATGGTCCAACTTTAATGTCTTTATTAAAAGACCATTATTCTTGTTGTCATTTATTCTAATCCAATAATGTATACTCATTAGAAACAGGAAATAAATATCAGAAACAAACTTTATTATTGAGCTCAAAGTGTTAAACAAGTCAAACAATCATAATACAATATCATCAATGACGTCCAATAATACCCATTCTCTCAACATGCTCATAAAATGTCTTAGGCGGCAGTCCTTTTGTTAATGGATCTGCGACCATAAGATTTGTGCTAATATGTTCTATTGACACTCTTTGTTTCTGAACTTCTTCTTTAACGGCAAAGTATTTGATCTCCATATGCTTAGCACCCTTAGAATACTTGTCGTTTTAAGAAAAGAAGACTGCTGCAAAATTGTCACAATAAATTTTCAGCGGCTTGGCTACACTATCGACAACCCCAAGTCCTGAAATAAAGTTATGTAGTCATAATCCCTAAATAGTGGCCTTAAAGCATGTCATAAACTCAGCCTCCATGGTTGATGCAGCAATGACTGACTGCCTCACACTTTTCCATGAAATTACCCATCTAGCTAAAAAGAGCAAATAACCAAATGTGGATTTTGTTCAGTCACACATTTGGCAAAATCTGAATCCGAATACCCAATTATCTCTAGATTATCAGACTTGCTATAAGTGAGCATGTAGTCTTTTGTTACTTGCAAATATTTGAGAACTTTCTTTGTAGCCTTCCAGTGATCTAATCCAAGATTACTTTGATACCTGCCCAGCATACTAATAGCAAAACTGATATCTGGCCTGGTACAAGTGCGTGCATACATTAAGCTCCCAACAATAAATGCATAAGGAATATATTTCATTTGTTCTCATTCCAATTCATTCTTTGGACATTACATAAGACTAAATTTGTCCCCCTTCTGAATTAGAACTATTCCTACTAAACATTTGTCCATCTTAAATCTTTCTAGAACTTAATTAATATAGGCTTTTTGAGATAACTCTAACAATCCTTGTGACCTATCACGAAATATTTCTATTCCAATCATATAGGTTGCCTCTCCTAGATCTTTCATTTTCAAGTTTCTAGAGAGAAATTTCTTGGTTTCATGTAATAAACCAAGGTCATTAGTAGCAAGCAAAATATCGTCAACATATAAGACTAGAAAAATAAACTTGCTCCCACTGATCTTCATATATATACATCGATCAACGGCGTTTTTCTTAAAACCAAAAGAGGTTATGGTATCATTGAACTTAAGATACTATTGATGGGAAGCTTGTTTAAGTCCATATATTGACCTTTTAAGTTCATACACCATGTGTTCCTTGCCTTTAATTGAAAAGTCTTCAGGCTAATCCATATAAACTTCTTCGTCTAAATTCCCATTAAGAAAGGTAGTTTTAACATCCATTTGATGTAACTCTAAATCATAATGAGCTACTAAAGCCATAATGATTCTAAGTGAGTCTTTTTTAGACACTGGTGAAAATGTCTCTTTATAATCAATGCCATCCTTCTGAGTGAAACCTTTTGCAACAAGTCTAGCCTTATATCTTTCGACATTGCCATTTGAGTCTCGTTTTGTTTTAAAGACCCATTTACACTATAACATCCTCCCAAGTACGGTACTATGCTTAAGTCATAATACCTCACCTAGGAGTTGTTACTGTCACTTAATCGGACCTTGTCTGGCAGCAACCTTCGGCCACCTTCAATCTTACTGGTCAACTTTGCCTTGAAGGGGCCTTCTTCAGAACTTCTGAATTATCTGGAGATAACACAGAAATAAGCATAGGAGTGAGAATTATAAATTCTCAGTAGGATTCATTAAACTACCATATGCTGTGTTATCGTTATTATCTCTAGCTGCTTCGGTTTATTATAAAAAGGTGAATATATTATATAAATACTTTTAGTGTTATAGTTTGAAACCATATTATCCGAAGTACACTTGATAAACAAAGTAAGAATTAAAGCATAAGCATAGTAGATTGTGCATGTACAATGGCTCATTATGAATTCATGTGAATGCACTTATACTTTCTTTTCTTCCTTTACTTGTCGTGCACATTCCAGAGTATGATCACCATGTCATACTCCATTGAAGTGTGATCGCCATGTCACATTCCTTAGGATGTGCTCATCATGCCATATTCCAGAGTATGATCGCCATGTCACACTCCTTAGGAATATGGAACCTTCATCATATCTTTTAACTGCCTCCACAAGGAGGGACCCAATTAACTACCTCTAAGTGAAGGGACCCAATCTTATCTTATTTAACTGCCTTCATAAAGAGGGATCTCATAACTGCCTCCAAGTGAAAGGATCCACATTTAAAATATTCATATCCTTTCATTCTTGTACATAATCATGCATGGACATGCTGAATGCACTCATACATATGCTTTATCATTTACTTTCATATATCCTTGCATATAGAATTTCATGTTCATATCATAAATATTCATAACAGAAACTATCATAATTTCATGAAATTCTGCTAAAAATTCGGCAACATAATAGATCAAGTTCGCTTCCCTATGAATAGTGCCAATACTCAGGAAAACAATTTTTCAGAGAAATCATAACACTTCATTCACAATTCAAACATCAAATTCATGGGCACAATTGTTGCATTTAAAATATGGTTGCTATCTCAACATTTTCATTCAACCCGATTTTTGTAAATCAAGGAACAATTTCTATTTAACTCATCTCGACCTAAATTTTGGATATGTTTGAGTGTTATATGTCTATTTTCTGAACTGCCCTGTTTTGGTCTGGTTTGGACATAGGGCAACTTCCTCAAACCACTGGGAGCAAATGGAATCGTATTTAACTCTGAAATTTTTATGGGATATTCTCCTATGTGTAAACTTTCTAAAAAAGTTATTTTCATTCAATTTTCAAGTTGTGTAGGGCAAGTTTGGCCCTAAACAACCTAGTCTGCCCAGAATCAAACTCAAAAACCTAGGTCAAACTTCCAAAATTCATATCTCTCTCAATACTAATCCAATGGCCTTATATTACATATGTCTAGAAAGCCCTGAATGTCTTGTTTAACATAAAAATAGTTTCGTCAAATTTAAATGGCTGTAGGTGGAGCCGTACACTCTGCCGTACGAATTACTGAAGGGTTTTAATCTTCCAGCCCCTCACTTCTTTCTATTCTCATCCTTTTCTACTTCTTAATCGATCTTAAACACAAAAACAACCAACAAACCAACCAAAGATCATCATATTCATTCAAGCATCACACCAGGAAGTGAGAAAATAAAAGCCCCAATCAGCTACCCATACCCAAGAAGACAAGAACAAAGTTGAATCTCTACCTTATTTTGATGCAAAACTAGCTAGTCTTGAGTTCTAGTGAAAGATATAGGTACAAAAGACTTGAGGGAGGTTGAAAATGGAAGAAGGAGATGAAGAAGATGAAGAGAAGAAGGAGAGAAGCCTGCTGGAAAAGGGAGGATGAAATTCTGCTTGTGGAGGAGGAGAAAAATCTGATCAAGCTTTAATGAAGTGGATGGCTTGCTAAATGTTGATTGGCTCTTGAATGGGTGGTAGCAAATTAACCAAGTCTCTCCACCCATTTGTTGAAGCATGTGGCACCACAATCCAAGGGCTAGGTGGCTGAATTTTCAGCCTCATAATTCAAGTCTTCATATGTAAAATTCAATTGTTTCGATTCCGACAGTTTAAAATACCGAAATTCTACCAATTTCCTTCAAATCGGTAAAACGGTTTTTGAAGAATCTTGTGAGGTATTATATGTTTCTATTTTAATTCTTCTTAATCCTAATCTCTCTAATTAACTTCTAATCAACTCCTAGTGAACCTCTAATTAACTTTTAATTAACTTTACAAACTCAATAAAATCGAATAAATCGATTAATAGTGTAAATTAAACGTTTTGCAAATTGAGGGCCTTTTTGTTTTTTATTTTTCATGGCTAATGGCATTTCCATAATTTTGAGCAAGTTCAGGGCACCCCACGTCATTTCACACTGACTGCCTCCGTGGCCCAATCAGCAAAGATTTAAACTTCTACGGCTTCACCATATGATTCTACTCTGCTTAAAGCCCTATTCTGCTGATTCTATTTATATAGGGATATAAATATCATTTTCTAAAAAGTTTAGGGGTAATTATGGAAAAAAATCTTTAGGGGTCAACATGTAATTACTAAAAGTTCTGGGTAAGGTTGCAGTTATCAAAAGTTTACACAAGGGCATTTTTTTCTCATTTCTTAATTAGATGCATCTCTTTGATGAAGCAAAATATTTCAATCAACAATGCTAATTAGAAGTATCATTTCTTCAGGATGTTACATACACCCAACCTTTTTGCGACCTTTAGGCAATTCGACAAGATCCCAAACTTGGTTACCATCCATAGATTTCAACTCATCTTTCATTGCATTGATCCACTTATCAGAATTATCATATTCAACGGCTTGAGATAATGAAACTGGATCATCATTTATTCCTAAATCAACTTCTGACTCTTGTAAATAAATCACATAATCATTAGGGATGGCAGATTTTCTTTCCCTTTGAGATCTTCTTAATTGTGGCTCATCTACTATAGGGTCATTATTGACATCTTCATGATGGAGTGTTTGTTCATTAATTTGTTGTTCTTAGCCATTATTATGTTGTGCAATTACTGCAAGAACAACAACTTTAGAAGTCATGGGCAAAGGAATCTCAGCCTTGGCTTCTTGAATGCTAACATTATGCAATTCTTCACTCCTACTAGTTTCGCCATTTTGAATGAATCTAGCATTTCCAGCTTCAACAACTCTTGTACTATGATTAGGACAACAAAATCTATACCCCTTGGACTTTTCCGAATATCCAATGAAAAAACCACTGGTTGTTCTAAAGTCCAATTTTGTTTCATGTGAATTGTAAATTCTTACTTCCTCTAGGCAACCCCAAACATGTAATTGTTTTAAACTAGGTTTCCTTCCAGTCCATAATTCAAAAGGAGTTTTTGGAACTGCCTTACTAGGAACCCTGTTTAACAAATACATAGCAGTTTTCAAAGCATACATCCACAAAGAAATGGGTAAGGAAGAATGACTTAACATACTCCTAACCATTTTCATTAAAGTACGATTACGCCCTTCTGCCAAACCATTTTGTTCTGGTGCACGTGGCATTGTGTATTGAGCACAAATGCCATGCTTTTCAAGGAATTTAGCAAATGGACCAGGATTTTGTCCTGACTCATTATACTTTCCATAATATTCACCACCTCTATCTGACCTAATGATTTTCACCTTCCTTTCTAGTTGTCTCTCAACCTCATTAATGTATACCTCAAGGGCATTCACAGATTAAGATTTCTCATGTAATAAATAAACATGACCAAAACGTGAAAAATCATCAATAAAGGTGATAAAATATTTTTCTCCATCAAAAGATGGAGCATCAAAAGGACCACATATATCAATGTGTATAATTTCAAGAAGCTGTGTACTTCTTGTGGCTCCTTTCTTAGTGTGTTTGTTTGTTTTCCTTTAATACAATCAATGCACACCCCAAGATCAGTAAAATCCAAATTTGGAATGATCTCATTCTTTACTAATCTTTGCATTCTTTCTTTGGATATATGACCCAATTGTTTATGCCACAAATAAGCAAAATGTTCATCAACTAAACTATGTTTAGTGCCAATATTATGATGTAGGGTCATTAAAGTCTCAATGAAATAACCATCAAGTTTAAACTTGTAAAGACCATCACATAAGATTCTAGAACCAAGAATATTATTACTCTTAAATAAAGTAAAAAATCCAGAACTGAACTTAAAAGAGAATCACGCTTTATCTAGCTTCGGTAAAGAAACTAAATTGCGAGAGAATGTAGGTACATAAAAGGTTTGAAACAAATCCAAATAATGTCCAATATCTAATGACAAATGATAAGTGCCAATTCCTTCAACTGGAGCCTTGGTTCTGTCTCCCATCTATACAAATTTCTCACTTGGCTTTATGGTTTGGATCGAAAGGAATCCCTGCATTGTACTGGAATTGTGGAACCAAAATCAATCCACTAAGTATTATAAGGAACTTTAGTAAAGTTTGATTCGAAACATACAAAAGCACTTGGCTTACCTTTCTTTTCAAACCATACACTTATCTTTCTTATATTCCTTCTTGTGGACTTGAGAAGATTCATTCAAGTTATGTAAACCTTTCTTCTTGCCTTTCCCTGGTTTCCTCTTAGAACGACTTCCAGCTTCTTGATGCCTTACAAGATGAACTAAATGAGACTATTGACTCTTTAATCTTGTCTCTTCTTGAACAAGCATACTGGCCAATTCATTAACACCCTATTTGTCCTTAATAGTGTTATAATTCATTTGAAATGGCCCATATTGTTCCGGAGGCAAGGAATTGAGTATGAATTGCACCAAAAAGTACTTATCGACGGACATCCCCAATGACTTTAATTTTGCTGCTAAGTTTGTCATCTCAAGAACATGAGCATGCATGGTACATCAACCATCAAATTTCATGGTTGTTAGTTCACTCATTAATGTACCAGCAAGTGACTTGTCAGTAGTTTGTGAACGTTCTTCCGCAAATTTCATAAATTCCTTAGCACTTTTCGTTTTGGAAAGGGTAGACTTAATGTTGTCTACAACTGTCATTCACATGAACATTAAGCTTAATCTGTTTGACCTTTCCCATTTCTTATATAATGACTTTTGTTCAACATTGCTTTCATCTATAATAGTAGCAGGTTTCTCTTCTTGAAGGGCTAAATCAAGATCCAAAACACCTAAGTGAAATTGGACTTGTTCCCACCAATCAGAAAAATTCATTCCATTGAACAAACGAATAGATGAATCATGCGAATGAAGTGAAGGAATAGGTACTGCAAATAAGAATCAATCATAACTTAATGCTTTGAGACATAAAGTTCGTCACATAAAAGAAGATTCAAATAATGGAGACAATCATTAAATACATATCAAAGTTCACGTTTGGGTGATCCTAAGAGATGTAAACATAATGATACTGATATAATATATTAATCTAGTTATTGAGGTATTCTAATTGGAATTATTTGCTATCTTTGGATATGCAAAATAAAACTATTAGACATACAATTACTAGCAATTATGTTTATAAGAACAAATAATCAACCTTTGGGTTATCACGGAATTGTCTCATAACAATGAACTTCAATTTACCCAGACAACATATAATGTCATATATAAGTATCAAAATCTATGGGTAATTGAAAGTACTTTTACAATTTAAAATTTATTCTCTTTAAGATTCGGCCACTTTGGTGACTAACAAATCATTCATTATATAAATTTTAAATTATAAATAAACATTCAAAATGAACTAAAACCATAAATAAATCCTTATGAATTTAGAATTATTAAGTAACATATAGATTTGACCACTTTGGTGATTAACAAATCTCACATACAATAATTCCAAAATTCAATAATATTTTGTTTATGGGGAATAACCCGAGACATACATTAATTCTATGTAGAAACAAAATTTACAATTTAATATGCATTTCAATGTACTTCATGTCATTACTGGATGAATGTTATTTTCGTGAACCAACCATGCAGTAGAAAACCATCACTTCACACCACGTAAATTGGCTTTCACATGCAATTCTTTTGATATATATGATTTCACGCAAAACGAAAGCCATCATGTTGAAAAACTATGCTTTCATATATCGTGGTTAAACAAAACAATATAGGGAGCCACAATATACATATATTCTTTCTTTTATATTATTCATATATGACAAAAATCATGAAGTGATGGAAAGACATTCATTTGATGATGGCATCGGTTATCAAAATATGAAATGGCCGTTCTCACACAAATAACCATGAAGCAGTGCCTTGTTCAAAGAAAAACCGTTTTGTTACATAGGAAAACAGTTTCAAAAGAAAAGCCATTAATAACAGCTTTGACCCTTCTTTTTTTTTTTTTTTTTTTTAGTTTCAATTTGTAGAAGCATCCAAAGTGCAGCAGTAATATCCATTAACATTATAAGGCCATTAGCATTCGAAGTGCATGTATCAATATAGAACACACAACTCAGAACAAAGCAAACATTCATCAATATTTATCTTCAAAGGAAAAACATGAGTTCTTAAACCTAATGGCTCTGATACCATATATAAGTAATAATCTAATTATGCATGGATAGATTATCATAAACACATAAATTTCAAGATCTAAAACTTCATGATTTTCATATAGTTTAGATAAGAACGTGTATCATTCTCCATAAAACTTGATATGAAGTGATTGATCCTTTGATAAACAGAATATGAGGATAATAATTTCTCTCTCTTAACCTCTTTCTTAATGACACAATAGTGATGGAGACAATGTGCTCTTATTGATAGTTGAGAGAGGACCACATCCTTGGTTTATATAAATAATGAACAGGTGCTTCCATCAAGTACCTCTAATAGTCATAACTTTTAGATTCTAATAGTCATGTTTTTACATATTAAATAGTCATACCTCTACATTTGAATATGTATGACTATTTATAATAATAACTCTTGAATATGACTATTCATAAGGATACCTCTTCAATAAGCCAATTAATAGATTTAACATTTATATAATACTTATCAAACTATTTTATGGGACACAATTCTTACATCTTTTACAAAAAAATTCTAGTACAATGCGCAACCTGTTCTGGCATCTCCGCATTGGACAGGGTGGCAGCGGGTGGCGCGACCCCCCAGCGGTGACCAGAGCGAGCAGCGCTAGAGCTGCGATGGGTTGCCCGAGACTGCAGCTGAGGTCGACCAACTAGGAGTGAAGTTGTTTGAGAGGGGTTGCAGCTGCAAGGTTTTAAAAGAAGAAGAAAACATTGAGAAGAGAAAGGGTGGGAGGATTGTTTAAGGCAACTTGCTTGCTTGTTATTTATTTATTTATTTTTGTCATAGTATTTCATTGCAAGGAAGAGATAAGGCCAAACAAAGGTGAGACAAAAGCACTGTAACAATGCACATAGCTCACACAGTGGGCCTTTCCACTGGCTTTCATCGTTATTCTCGTAAAAGTCCAAATACATATATATATAATCTTTTTTTATTGGATCTAATTTTTTAAAAACTTAATATAATAGAGTAATATTTGGGCTTTGACCCACTAAATACGTGTTTGATTTTATTTTTATAAAATTGATTTTACATTGAATTAATTTTGTTAGAATTAATTTGATTATAATTGATTTTAAGATAAAATAATTTATATTTGATAGTTCCTCTAAAAGTAACTCGGACAGAAAGTAAAATATTTTCACTTCTCCTAGAATCAATTCTAAAAACAACAATTAATTTTGAGAACGAGAAATTTAACAAAACCATTATTGGTCATAATTGATTTTGAGATTATAAAATTGATTTTGAAAGCTCTTACTGCTTAACCAAATATCCTACCAATCAACCAAAACAAAAAAATATTTAAACAATGATAACTATATAAATTGTATTTATTAATAATTTTTATTTATTTTATAATATATAATTAATCATATATATATATATATATATCCGATTAAACTAATAAACTTTTAAACCAATAACTTGTTCGGTTCAATCTGAGATCCTTGCATTATAGTATCTTTCTTGCCCATGTTGTAAAGACAACAAAGTCAAAACATAGTGAACATCCGTTCAAGTTTTATTATAAGAGGATACTATCATAAATGTGTTTATAACTTCTAAACTTACACATGCAAGTATACACTTTATTTCTGATACATATAGTTGAGCAACTAAAGCTTAATAGGATTTAGTGGAATTTCTGTCACATCCCATATTCAAGGGAATGGGTGGATCTGAGAAAGCTCCGGTCGAGATTTGATTGAAGATGAACTTGTTAGCTGCCTCTGTGCAGTGGATTCCATCCCAATTCACTCTAACAGATGGTCTTTCACATGAATCCACATAAAGTGAGAGGGCCAAACAAAGGTGGGACAAAAGCACTGTAACAATGCGCATAGCTCACACAATGGGCCTTTCCACTGGCTTTCATTGTTATTCTCGTAAAAGTCCAATTACATATATATAAAATCTTTGTTTTATTGGATTTAATTTTTTAAAAACTTAATATAATAGAGTAACATTTGGGCTTTGACCCACTTAATACGTGTTTGATTTTATTTTTATAAAATTGATTTTAGATTGAATTAATTTTACTAGAATTAATTTAATTATAATTAATTTTAAGGTAAAATAATTTATATTTGATAGTTACTCTAAAAGTAACTCGGATAGAAAGTAAAAAATTTTCACTTCTCCCAGAATCAATTGTAAAAACAACAATTAATTTTGAGAACGAGAAATTTAACAAAACCATTATGGGTCATAATTGATTTTGAAATTATAAAATTGATTTTGAAAGCTCTTACCGCTGAACCAAGTGTCCTATTAATCAACCAAAACAAAAAAAATATTTAAACAATCATAACTATATAAATTTGTATTTATTAATAATTTTTATTTATTTTATAATATATATATCTTTTTTCATCTAATTAAACTAATAAACTTTTAAACCAATAACTTGTTCGATTTGAACTGAGATCCTTGCATTATAGTATCTTTCTTGCCCTCGTTGTAAAGACAACAAAGTCAAAGCATAGTGAACATCCGTTCAAGTTTTATTATAAGAGGATACTATCATAAATGTGTTTATAACTTCTAAACTTACACATGCAAGTATACACTTTATTTCTGATACATAGAGTTGAGCAACTAAAGCTTAATAGGATTTAGTGGAATTTCTGTCACATCCCATATTCAAGGGAATGGGTGGATCTGAGAAAGCTCCGGTAGAGATTTGATTGAAGATGAACTTGTTAGCTGCCTCTGTGTAGTGGATCCCATCCCAATTCACTCTGACAGATGGTCTTTCACATGAATCCACATAAATTTCAGTGCCATTAACCTTTATGGTCCCTCCACATCCAACAATATCGCTATAATTGTACTCCCCTCCATATCCACAGCAAGCAATAAGAGGGTGCTCAAATCCTGCACATCGATGAATCACTCAACCAGTGAGACACATTGTAGGCAGGTTTGTGAACGCGATTGTGAAGATGAGAATATTTTTATGAGATTAATTATGATATATTAATCAATTAAATACTTTTATCTGGAAAACTTTTAAGATATTAAGTAACTGAGTCAAATATTTTTTTGCTAATATAGTAATATATTATTAAATATCTGTATAAAAAAATTTTATAATAACAATGTATATAAATTAAATCCTATTTTTATTTGGCTCACCATATTTCTTTGGGTTGCTAAAAAGAGAGTACTTAACAGAGTAGATATCCACATATGTAATTGCAGCCAGAGGAAGGTCCTTCCGAAGTTGAACCACGGCTTCCTTCAAGTTGAGGTTGAAATACTGAGTTACTTCATTATATGGCTTTGCACAACCATAGCTGTCCCTTTCGGCTGATAGAAAATTGGCCAAAATATAAGGAAGGCAGCCAATGGGTCCAGTGTTGTGTATCCAAAATGATCTAGCCCCCAAATCGTATATGTTCTTGATCACCAAGTTAATCAGTTTAGAACAATAAATTAAAAAATTAGCTAAATAATAAAGCATGTAAAAAGGGTGTCAAATTACCTTCACATTTACTGAGAAACTATTGACTATCTCGGGAACAGAAGCATTGACTTGCTGTACAGTCAAGTTATTAAAAAAGCCAGCACCAAGATCATTTTGACCGATGTCAAATGTATATAAAGCTTTAGGAAAATACTCTTCTCTGGGCATCAAGCTTGCAAATATGCCTCCTGCAAAGAAAAATTAGAACAAAAACAAACTAAACATTGTCCTTACTTAGAAGAATCTAAAGATATCTGCGAATAATGAATAGTTCTTTAATTACCTTGATGTCTAATCAATTGTGTTCTGGGTTTGAAATTTTTGAATTGAGTGTATTGAACATCAAGGTAGAAAGGACTGAATCCGCCCTCAGGTATAATACTGGGCGGGGGTCTGATTGTTGATGCTGATGTTGCAAAGTTTGCACCATGTGAGAAGTTGGTCCCCAAGGAATCAAGGTATGCACTGAGATAGGGAAGACCAAAACTCTGTGCTGAACATACAAAGTTATGGATCAATATTGCAATTGAATCCTTCATTTGACGGTAAATTGGAAGATAATTTAATCATTAAATTTTAGAAAATGAGTTCAAACTTAATTCTGCTGGAAGCTGTACTCAGGCCTCTAATCGTTTTGAATTTGGCGGTGTTTTGCGGAAACATTTATGGAATTGGGTCATTGGCTACCGCGGCTTTCCTGGGAATGTCAGCATTTTACGTGGTGAGCTAATGGGGATTAAATTTGGACTTTTTGAAGGCCTGGGACCTTGGAATTTATAATCTCCATTGTGAATCTGACTCTTTGGAGGCCGTCAGACTTGTGACTTCTCCAGATATGCATGTGTTTCATCACTATGGTATTCTCATTGCAGACATCAAGGCCTTCCTTGCTAGAAATTGGAAGGTTACAATTACTCATGTTTTTACAGAGGTAAATGCATGCGCGGACAGATTAGCTCATTTGGGAGTTGGACAGGATGATGTGATGAAAGTCTTCCAGGAAGCTCCATCTGGTTTGGGTCCTTTGCTTCTTGCAGATGCTATGGGTGTAATCTATAGTCGCCAGTTCTGCTGCTTTTCTTCTATTCCAATGTACCCCCAAAAAAAAAAAAAAAAAAAAAATTCCGCCTTGGGTTATTACCTGGAAAGTTCTATTACAGAAGATTATGGCAGAATATTGTGTTTTCATCTCTGCCTTTCTTATTAATTCTTAGTTTATTACTTTGCTTAATGGAATATTTTAAATGTCACGAACAGAATTGTAATGAAATCTATTATGAAGGATATGTAGCAATTAAATGAGAAAACAAGTGCTCGATCGAGTGAGCAACCGAAAAGATTTTGAAGCGTGCGTAGGTTTCTGTATTTTCCCTCCAATGTTGGTAAAATGAGAGAGATTGAAAGTGATTATTGTAAGTTTCATAGAGAAAAAGATTGAAACAAATATAGCACGCTGTTTAATATAAGGAAATTGATATTTTCACACCATTTCTTTACATTATTTAATATTTACTAGGATAATTTTGATTAAAAAGATGAAGGAAAAAATGTGTTCATGTTTGTGTTTTGTTTTATTAAAAAATATGGCATAAGGATACTGAAATAAAAATAGTTTGTAAATATTATTTTTTTTTCCTTAATATAAGTTGATTAGTTTCATGAAACCGCTATTTTTGTAGGATAATTAATTATACTTGTTTCTCATGATGATGGGACTTCTTTTTTTTTTTTTATTTTAAACAAAACCACATCTATCATCATATCGGAGGCAATCGTATTCAAATCAGATAAGATAATTTGGACAGCAAACTCTTCCATCTAAATTTTAATGTAATAACATACTCAAAATTCAAATCCAAAACTTTTGATTAAATTAGAACAGCCCCAAGAGCGACTCTTCTTGGAGCCAAAGTGAGGACGTGGCCCTCTCTAAAAATTTTAACTTTTTTTTTTGCATATATTTATATATTTTTTATTTAGCCCTATGTAAAAATTTTAATTTTTTGTAAATATATGTACATATTTTTTATTTGGCCACTTGAAAATATTTTACTCTTGGTCAATTCTTATAAATTTTTTACTTAATTAGATGTTTAAATACTAAAATAGATAATGTGTGTGCGTGCATGCATGTATGTGTCTTGAGTTTTTACTATGAAGCATTTATTTTCTTTTATATAATGTGACTTGTATTTGAATTTTTAGATAAGAGTAAAATTAAAAATAAATATTATTCTTTATATAAAATTAATCATTAACCCTCTCATAAAAATAGTCTAGTTCTACCCCTAACAGCCCCATCAGCTGATCTACCTAGGGATGTCAATGGGGCGGGGGTGAGGCGAGGATAAGCCCTGTCCCTCGCCCCGCGAGTAAATACCCACCCCCGTCCTCCGCCCCATATCTGTGCAGATATCCGTTTTTTTCTTACCCGCGGGTTTACGGATACCCGTGGATATCCATGGATACCCGTTAAAATATTAAAAATTTTAAAAATTTAAATTAGATATAAAAATTCTAATATTCTAAAATACTTAAAATAACCATAAATAATAATCTAATTTAACAATTCAAATTCTAACAATTTAGTATACTTAAAATTAAAATAAACACATAAAATAAACAAAAAATAGGTACAATAATTTAATTCTACAATCTAAATTCTAATAACTTAAAATACTTAAAATAAAAATAAACACATAATAGTAATCCAATCATTAGTCTAATATATAATAAGTATAAATAAATCTAACTTATAAATTTAGACCTTAGTCTAATCAATTTAAATAACAATAATATTAGTTTAACTAAATTAATAATTTAAGGATAAAATAATAATTTTATGGTGGGTACCCGCGGGTATGGATATAGTGATCCCCGCTCACTCGCTTAACATCTCTTGGTATTTAAAATCTCCGTCCCCATTACCCGCTAGGGCAAAATCTTCCCCATACCCGCCTGCCATGGTATTATCTGGTATCCACGGATACGGATTTTTTTGACATCCCTAGATCTACCTACTGGTTTGTTGATGATAGTGTTTATTACACTAACACTTCTATTGTTTTTTCTTTTTTCTGTTTTTGGTATGGGCTACTAATATCCGAAAGTGCATTGAATTCTAACTAATCTAATTTGAACTGAGTTGACACACTATATGGTAAAGCTCTTTCAGCATTAGTTTTTTTCATCCATAAAACTTGAATTTGAGATTTTATTTAAGGAGAACAAATACTAAACCAATTAAGTGTGGGTACTAACACATCTATTGTTTGTTATATTATAACCAGCTCGCTGATCTTGTTTTTTATGAGGAAAACTTGTGTAAAATTTGTGCATAGAAGACAATTTGTTTGGTGCTAGCATAAAGGACAATTTATTAAACAAAGTGAGGTGAAATGATCGAGGGTGTAAAGGTGATTTCCCAAACAAGAATGGCCTAAATAACGAAAGTCGGTCAATACACAGAGGCGCTCAATGAAAGACACGCGACCAGGGGAAAAGGGGTTTGGGGCTCTGCTGTCTGCGACCGGAGTCGAACACGCAACTCTAACCCCCGAAATATGTACCTCTTGCAAGGACCCATGCCTTAACCATTGAACCAAGACTCACAGTCCTCAATGTGATCACTTTAAAAGTGAAAAAAGAAAAGATAATATCAGTGCGTGTTAGACCTGGTACTAGATTAGAATAGTGGCTACCACCGGTCCACTACCGCAAGCCTCCTTATGCATTTACGAACTTCCTGTTCTATGTTCTACAACTTTCCAAAGCTATTAAACAGCAACCTTCATTTAAGTTGTTCTATGCATTTACGAACTTCGTGTACTACGTTCTAGAACTTTCCAAAGTGATTAAACAGCAACCTTCATTTAAGTTCTTCCCACGAGAAACCGAATAAAGCTTTTTCTAACATCGAAATGAAAATGGTTGCCGAAAAATCACAAAATATAACTAGAATGTTCGCTACTTGTACACTGGATAAAAAGTAGAAAAAGAAATTAATTACCTATGAAATCGATGATGAGGCGGCCATCAGAGAACCTTCCATTAGGTCGGTGAAAATATGTCTCTCCATATGGTGGCGTTGGTGCAAGAAGGGAAGCAGCCAATCCACCGGTATCCGAGTTTGAGTCACCGAAGTTGAAGATGGCAGGGAAATCACAACCTTTTGAGGCTAATACAGGGTTCAATACTGTGGTAGCAATAGATAAAACTACCAAAAATGACATATGTGGGTTGTGGAACTTTTTAGCAGCAGGATACTCCATTGGGGACATTAACCCAGCCAAGCACATTGGGTTGACTATAAAGGGTCTTTGGTTAGCGTCTCTATATGGTGTGCCTCAAAGGAGGACTTTTCCAATGTGTTCCAAAACCGTGTCGCACCGACGAACGAGATTTCAGATAATTTTCTGCCACAAATTTCTTGCTTTACGTACCTGTTGATTCCTGATAAGCGATAAGTATACAAGGGCCTACTTCGATACCTTCTGTCTTTCAAATAGTACCGTATAATCTCTTAAAATGTTATATTTTGGTATACAAAAGATAGTAGAATGGATTATTAGTATTATTATTATTTTCCCAATGGAAAATGTTATTTGGCCCATCATTTGCAGACACATACGGTTAACATCGTATGAAATTACCACAAAACGACAAATCTGCTGTATGTGTCAATCGTGCCATCGTATAAGCATATGGCAAAAGTTGTTGAGTCTCCTTTAGGCCTCCGCGCAGAGCCTTTTTTTTTTTCAATTTTTGTTTCCCCCCAAAGCAAACACTCTCTCTCACTCTCTCTCGCCCTTTCCAATTGCTAATCCCACCACCACCAACCCCATTACCACCACCCCGATTCGATTACCACCACCCCCATTACCGGCAATCTAGCTTCCACCACAGCCCAAAGCATCAGGGAACAAGCCTCGCCCTAGTCTCACCACATTGCACTGGCCGCCGAGCCTCACTGGGTCCGACCGTGAAGACCAAGAAGCAAAAGCTCACACACTGGCCTTGAGTTAAAGACTTCGAAGGCAGAAGCAAAAGCTCACACATTGGCTTTGAGTTTCCAGTTGTAAAACGAAACCCTTCTCACTGTCTCTTCCCTCTGGTAAGCTTTTGTTTCTTCTTCTCTTTGGTTTATAGCTATTGCTTTTGTTTGTCATGGAAGACTGTCTAGTGATAGTGGAAGTTTGAACTCCACACCATCACATGTTCCAAATTTTTTTCCCTATTGATGAGGTATAGACATTCTAACTTGCCACATTAGAGACTAATAAAATGTGTGGAACCCTATGTTTGAATTGTAATGATTTACTTATTTCTAGGATGGTGTAACAGCTCTCCACAAAGCGATAATTGGCAAAAAGCAAGCCATAACTAACTATCTCATAGGAAATTCAGCTAATCCTTTTGTACTGGACAAAGTGAGTAAAGGTTACTGAATTGTTTTGTTGGTTGCACTATTGCAGTTGCATATGTGAACCTTTACTTGTTGATTTTCTTCTACAAGTTATTTTGTGTGCTCATCCTGCCCCCTTTGTAAATCATCATTATTGTCATGACAGCTTGTTATAAAGGATTGCATTACATCCTAATGTAGTAGCATATTGGTATCATAGCCTTAGTTAACTGTTGTTGATATTTTTATGTATCTACTCTGTTGTTTTTGTACTAGAAACAGGTTGGGGTCACCTTGATGCACTATGCAGTACAAACAGCTTCTAGCCAAACAATTTTCCTACTCTTATTGTAGCAGCTGGATATAAATCTACATGACAATGTATGTTTAATTGCTCTCCTATTTAGCTTATCTACCTCTTTTTGTTTTGTCCATTTTGTGCTGAGCTGTTTGACAGCATAATTGATTAGCTTTGTCTCAGGATGGCTGGACACCTTTACATCTTGCTGCTCAAGCTCAGAGAATACATTTAGTGAGGCTTTTGCTCATTAAAGGTACTGATAAGATGATAACAAATGTAATTGCCTATTAATTTCCTACGCTAATATTTCAATGTGAAAGAAACTTGGTGTACCCCACAATATAGCCTAAAAGTATATGCTTTTCCTTCATATGCTTATTATTGTCATTGACATTAGGTGGTCTGCCTTTGCCTCAAGAAATTATTCTGTAGTCCAATTGTCAGTTTTGAAATTGAGATAAATTTGATGAGATTGCCTTTAAACCAGGGAAACCTTCAAAAGTTATTGTTGAATAGAAGTTATCAAAAGTAATTGAGGAATTGTTAAACTCTGGCTATGTCATGGTTGTTTGTCAAACTCAAACTTTACATAAATCAGTTCCAACTTGCAAGACTAAATAAAAGAGAAGGGTTCTGATATAGCACAATGTGTTGATTGATTCATTTACCTGACCTATAAAGCTTGATTGATTTTGTTGTTGTTGTTGTAACTGAGGAATTGTTAATTTCTTTGCTTACTCTATCTTGTGTCCGGAGCGTCTTGCAATGTTGTTGTAAGAAGCTTGGTATCAGTACTAAGTTGTTACATGCATCTTCAAAAGTTTAATCTGTTGCTTATAAGATTAGAGAAATCCTCAACAGTGATTAAGTGTTCAATTTCCTTCATCTAGCTGTTTAATGGTTGCCATTTCTTTCTATGTTGACTTCAAATGAGATTTTGTCTGTTGTTTGTCCGAGGATGGTGTAACTCCATTTGATATTTGGCTACACTTTGGTCAAGGTCTCAAAACATATAAGCTAATCAAGTTGTTGAAGCTGCCTCATAGGCGTGCTAGACTTGCATGATGAACAACAGTTGGAAGCAGCGCACTAATAAACAACAGTTTGTTCTATTTCAAACATTACTTATATGCATACTTAAATAGTTGAATTATTCTGTGGTAACTACTAGATTGTTAACTATTTTATATGGGTATTGAGCCTGATGAAGAACATAAATAGAAATTTGATAGAGAGCTTATGGAAAGAGAGCTTGAATGTGAACATGCAAGAAGACACCAAAGAGGCATTGATGGTGTAGAATCAGAAAGAATGAGAAATAGCATTGCTAGGCAAATGTAGACCAACTGTATCTCTCAAAATTAGTTTTGTTTTTATCCAATCAATGTACTTATAAGACTAATTGCTTGAAAAAAAAAAAAAAAAGAAAAGCGTGTTAGCCTTGGTTACTTCTTGATTTGTATATCAAGTTACTATAAGTGTTGTGCTAATTTATATTGCACATTGTAGTAATGGTTGTGTTTAAAAAAAATTGGTTTACTTCATGGGTTTGAAGTTGTGAATCTGATAGAAGAAAGTCTATTGCTTTTGTTTAGGCTACTAGGAAAAGCTTTAATCAGGTGGATCGATAGCGACACTTGATGTTTGTATCTCTTACCTTGAAGTGACTACTTGGCAACCTCTTTACATTTGATTAGTCCTACTATGTCACTTGTTTTAAGTTCTCTTTGCTGCATTTGTGAAAGAATTGCCATAGTGTCAGTCTTCATTGTATATGTTATTTTTGTGCATCATAATCCAAGAAATTCAGCATCTTGTTATTTCATTCTGGGTTCCTGTTACAAGTGTGGCAAATTGATAACCGAATGATCCTTTTTTTTTTTGTGTTTTTTCATGCAAAAAATGACACAAAGTTATCTTAATATGTAGTGTGAGTAGTGACTTCTTCAGTTTTTGCTACCGCAGTAGCCTCCAAAAGGAGAAACACAAACAAGTCTTATGTTTATAATTTTTGTTAATCTCAGTGACTATTGTAGTCCCAGTCTGCTTTTTCTCTGTTACTTTTCTTAAATCTTATTACACCACTGTTAGCTTATATGATCTGTTACTTTTGTCAATTATACAGGTATGCCACTGAACTATAACATTCTGATATCTGATATGGTCATTTATTTTTCTTAGATTTCTTATCCTTAAGATAGTATATATGACACTTTGGTATATTCTGATTTGCATTTTTGAATTTCTCTAATATTGCTGTTGTATTTACGTTATACTGTTGCTGCTTTTACTTTATGTTAATTTTTTGTTTGAATTCCAATGTGTTGAAATAGGTTTTAAATGGCATGGTTTAGTTTCAGTTTTGCTTTCACTGTACTTTTGATATGTTTTCACATGGTTGAGTGAGTAACTTTTAAAATTCTGCTATCATTGTTTCGTTTGTCATGGTGTTTTTTTTATTTCTCACTTTGTCAATTGAATGATTGTTATATTTAGTTTCTGAATTGTTCCATTGAAGCTATTGTTAGAATTTTTCTGCATTGGGTTTTTTAAATCCTCATCTGTTGAAATGCTCAAATGTATTGTTTTAGTCCTGCCAAGCTTTTAATTTGAGTTAGTCTAATCCATGCTCTTAATCATGAGTTTCTTTATTTAAGATTACTAAGGCATAGATATATATATTAATGTTTGTACTGTTAATTTTTGTACTTATTATTTGGTGTTCTTGTACTGTTAGTTTGAATGTTATGAATTATGAACAAAGCATTTTAAAGCTTCTACTGAGTTCAACTTCTATTTTTTTGTGCTGATATATTTTAAGATTATCTTTTGAATGATTTCTTTGATGTAGGTTCCATATTTTAAGATTCTCTTCTCCATGGTCACTCACTCACTGAACCCCTTCCCACTGCTCATAATTTGATATATTGAACCCACGCCCCTTTCCACTGCCCACTCACTCACTGTCTGAACCTCTCTCCCCACTACCCCTCGGCTGAAACTCTCCCCCCTGCGAACTCATCCCTAACAAACACGAGGAATATACAGGCAAGCTTAGGGGCGTTCGGCGACCACATCAAGGTGAAACTCCGCCTCCTCCTAGCCATCTGCCCATCCTTTCCAGCTTCGATTGTGTGCTGAACGTGGCTGACGAGGCCCAAAGTTTGTTGTTGCCCCATGTATTCAGGCCTCTGTTAATACAATCTGGTAAGTAATCCCGAAATTGTGGTTGAACTATTAGACCTTTATATTATTTTCATCATTCAGATTAGTAAAGTGAGAAGCCGGAAAGAATTAATTTTTTTTTCCTTTTCTTTCTTTTTAATAATTTTTTCGTGGTAACGAGGCAATTAAGTTGACCATTGCATGGAGCACTTGTTTATATTCGTTCTATTGATCTTTTTGTTCGTCTCGCATAAAGTCATTGTTGTTTATGCTAAATGTGTAAAAATAGAATTGTATGTAACTAAACTGACGCGGTGTGGCTCTTCAATTGAGCTAACCAAATCATTAAAATGAAAATGGATGACTGCTTCTTTACTATGTCAACCTTTTAATATGTAAACCAATTTACCTTCTTCACTTTTATGTATTTTGGTCCATGTATGTCAACTTTTGTAATATGTATGCCACTTTGTGGTTGCTATTTGTTTGAGTCCATTGTCGACCTGGGATGAAAGGCTGCAGAGTGGAATCAGGCAAGTTTGTTGTGTGAGGTTACATAGAAGTATGTTTTCTATTTTGTTTACTTTGGGCACGAATATTATTCAATATCGTTTGTATTTATTTGCATTGGTTGTGGTGTAGTCTTCAAAAGTTGTTGTTTACATTTGAAGATTTTGTGTATCATGGAGTATGAGCTATTATTTTATTTTCTATGCTAATGTAGTAATTTAGCTGCAATCATCACACTTACCTGATTTTGTGTAGTTCATCTTCTCCTTTTCATTGTATTCTTGAATATTAATATGCATAACATTTGTTTTTTTGCTTTCCAGCTATATTGATATAAGGAGAACCACAGTGACATCCAAAGCTCCTAATTACCAGCTTAGGTAAATGTTCAAAATGTTTAATGTTACATAAAGATCCTATTGATATCTCATGTAATAGGTGCCAGACGTAACAGTTTGGTTTGATGGATTAGAATAGAAGCAAAAGTATTATTGTGGGAAGCCAATGACAACTCTGACATGGCCTGTGCTTCCAGACAAAAAGAAAGATTGACAAGGGACATGTATCAGGTGCTGGCCTGACAAACAAGGTTCATATAATCTTTTATGATGATGCATTTATAGGTTATGGTTTGTCTATTAACCTTAAACTTTTGTCTTACATATGCTTCATTTTAATGTCAACTTATTAATGCAGTATTCACCACTGCTATTCAGTTTGACTACAACACAATAGCTGGACGCATTAGGGAGTTCGCATTCCTCAACCCAAAGGTGAAGTTGTTGATTTAATAATTTCTATTTGTGATGTCTCATTTAACTTCCAGCTTTCTCAACAATAATGGTCTTCAATGTGGATAGTTTATCATGACATTTTATTGATGGCTTTTGATTACTGCATAAGTGTTTTGATCAGTGACAAAATTCCTCTCATGACTAGAAGAACGAAAACTTCTTCCTTCGTATCAACAGAAATCATTAACCATTCATATACTTTTATAGATGGCATTTTATGCTTGGTTATGCTTTGAATCTGCAAGTTATGCTGCTGATTGTTGTAGTGGCTTAAAGGGAAAAATAAATTCCATTTAAATTAAAGATAGATTATATGAAATAGCTAATAATTTAAGCTGTGCCTATAGTACTTGTATAGGTTTAGTTTCATATTCACCTTACTCAAGTCAAGAAACACCATCTGTTGCTTATTGGAAAATATACCACTGTTATACTCCCTTTGTTGTCAATATCATTGCTGATTGTTTTTTGTGCTTGGAATTTTGTTGAGTCCCTATGTTAGTTGAATATTAGCTTGAATTTATCTTTCTGCTCATCTAACAAGTGACACTAAGCAGCTCGAAACATTATGTCCTACATTTAGCCACATATACAAGACTTCTATGCAACCATTTGGAACCTCTACTTTGCATCTTAATATCTTTCTTGACCTTTTTAGCTTACTATTACACTTTAGAAAGAAGACGATCATCCAGAAAAGATTCAATATAATGAATATTTCTATGCTTCGGGGTAGTTGAATATGTGAAATGGGTTAACATTGATAAGCTCTTGTAATTTGTAGTGCATTTTGTAATGCATGGTTATTATCCATTTGAAATTTGTCTATTTTCCATTTCAACTGATACGCAGACTGAAATGGGGTGAGGGAAAGCAAACACTAGATATCCTACTACAGGTGTGGCCGGACGGCTAAAGAAGCACTATATGAAGAACGAAGCAAATGTAAGTGTTAAGTGATACAATTGTTTGAAATGTAATAAATGCATTTAAAATGAGGGCCTATGTGAGTATTTTGCCTTGTTTTGGTTAGGATAAGAAGGGGAGCTTGCATAAGAATGGCAGGTCGCTTGGTCAGAAAGGTTCTCGCCAGTCTACTCATGGAGTGGTAAATCACGCCCTACTTGTTGTATTGCTTTGTGATACAGTTATTTACATAATTTTCTCTTGGGGCATCCATAGTGATTTTGTAAATGTAGATGTACTGATTGCAGTGCGTGTGAATTTTAGGCTGCTTTTGCTACGCGGTGTTCGCCTCTCGGATTGCGTAAGCTGTGCCAAGTCTCGACACACAACAAGCCAACCTTGTGAAGGAGATGGGATTTGGCACAGTGTTCGATGTCAAGTGCCGGATCGAGCGGGTCTTATGCTTGGAGCTTGTGAATGCACTGGATATAACCAAGATGTGCATTTTCGTGAAGGGTGAGCCGATCCCATTTACATACCATGACGTAGGCATGGTTTTTGGCTTGCCGGCTTCAGGTATTACAACCTACCTATTTGTCATTGCTATTAATTTTTTTTTTTTTTTGGCACATGATGACTAAGCATGCTAACCATGCAATTTTAGGGTTAGAGATTCCTACATCTGTGACCGAAGAGCAGAAGCTTCTATTAAAGGATTTTGAGGGGGTCACCGATGGTCAATTAGAGCAGATGATCCGGCAGGGCAAAGTTGATGACAGCTTCAGGCGAGCCTTCATTTTGTATGTCATGTCCGGGTTCTTTTGCCCAACATCAAAGATGGCACCAAGTCCAAAGTTATTTGGTGCCATTGTTGATGTCCAAAATGTGAAAAAGTATAATTGGAGCCGGTTCATTTTCGACTGGCTTGTAGTTCAGATCACAAGCTACAAGTCAGGTCACCGCAAGACAGGGAGCATTGGTGGCTGCCTTTTCTTCTTGATGGTATGTAATGCATAATTATTTTGATGTTGCAATTGAGCTTGTTTTCTAGCCTTTCTTTTGATAGTTTATCATGCTTGTCTATACTTGTCTATTGCCCATATATGTCGTAGATGTCAGTAACCTAATTTCATGAGTTGACTTGGCATTTCACAGATTATATACCTTCATCGTCGGCCGCTTGGTGCCGGGGATCCGACATCCACTGGTCCGCTACTCGCATATTGGGATGAAGAAATGGTGCGAAGTCGGATTCGCAATGAGAGAAACTTAAAACAGGTAACTCGTGTAAATAGAGTTACAATATGTTAAAAATAGTTTTGTGATTCTTGTTTATTTCATTATATTAAGGTGACAACAAAATTTCGAAGCTGTTGGTATTGTGTGTTTTCCACCGCTTTTCTTCATGTCATCTGTTGAATTACTTTGATAGGGTATATTGTATCGCACTCGGCACCGAGGTGAGCTATATGATGAAGTGTGGTTAAAGAAGACTTACAAGACAGAGGTAATGGGCATTATCTAATGCTGAATAATTGAAAAGGTTTATGATTTAAGCATATTTTCGTTATGTTATCCAAAAAAAATTGACTAGCTTTTTTATAGGTCCATGGTTTATTTAAAATATATGGTTTTATTTGTTGTTTTAATTTTATTTGAGATTTTAGTTAGTGAGTTTTCTTGCACAAGTAGGAAGTCCAAAACTGGTATTACATAGACCTTGATTCTTAATATATGCATTTGTGTGAGTATGTGCACTTTATAGGCGGTGAATTCAGTGAGAGTGATGAAAGATTCAGCACTGGCATCGCAAATGATTTGGATGCTAGCATCTGTTATGTGCTATGTGCAGAATTGGATGGATATTGAGCCAAAGCTTATTCTTACTTCGTAAAAAATGATGAATTATTTTCGAAGCAGTTATTTCTATCGATGTTCTATTATGGTTGTGCCCAGTTGCAAATTTTTTATTATCATTGACATAATCATGTATATACAAATTGTGTAGGACTGGGTTGTGGCGCATTTGCAGATGCTGAAGGACATGGATGATGCCATTCTAGCCGGCAAGTACGATGCGCACTATTTTGTCCCTAACTTGCCAAACTTCAAAGAGGCCGAACCTGCTAGTAACGACAAGAAGAAAGTGGAAGGGTTTCATTCAGATATTCAGGATGACCCTTCTCACTCGACCGCGAAAGGTCAAGAGACAATACTACTCGATCTTTATACATACTGCACCCAGCCTGGGGTTGCAAGCGAGTATGGATATTTACTTGAACTCTTTTTGCCCCAATCTAGATACTTGCAATGAACTAACTTGCTTCACATGATATTTCTCTAATTACTTTCTGACTCAGGAATTTGGTTAGCATGTTCGGTCAGTATCTGGATTGGCACGATGCTCGAACACTGGGCCCCGGGAGGTGGATTAGTAATTATGTAATGATAAGTCTTAATATCAATATTTTAGTCTCAATTACATGCTTGCCTCAAAGTGAACTAGTTGGTAACTAATATCAATTGTTATGTCAGGTTGTTACTTTTGCAGCAGCTATTTTTAACGAGTCTGAGCAGGGACGAAAGGCGAGGGGCCGTTATTGTTTGCCTTCGTATTTCATGGTGATGTCATCTAACTTTGATATGTTTGATATGCATATTTTAATTCATAATTCATTCGGTGTGCTTATGTTTGTTTCTTTGAATATAGGAGAAGGTTGCACATGGTTTGGAAGCCTTCAGGAGACGTCGCCATCAACCATGGGACACTCTACCAACTGGTTTTGGGGACCTTCAATCTGTCATTGCCTCTAGCAACCTGGTATTCAATTTCATCCTTTCTGTCAATCCATTTTATGAGTTATGGTTATAGGCTAATGATATTTTCTACGTTGTTGGTAAAGGTGTTTGCGCCTATTGTGTTTGATCATCACTGGTGGTGCTATGCTTTCAACCGAGAAAAAAAGAGGTTATATGTGTTGGACTCTTTGGAGGGGAGGCATAAGGGTGACAAGGCTCATCTTGACAAATTGGCAGTATGTTGCTACAAATAACTTGATTACTTTATTTTATACGTATCCTTGGTATTTGGCTGTTAAAAAGTCCATTGATTCTATTCTTTTTTCTAAACCTGTAGGCCACTCGTTTCAAGGAGATGTTGGCATTAGCAGTACTGACATTGAATCCTAATGAAGTGGAATTGAGAGTTGACAGTGTTTTGCTGCCAAAACAAAAGAATAGGTCAGTTGTAGTGGGTCTTATTTATAAAATTTAATCTTGTGTGTTCATCAATTGGATCTATCATGATAGTGTAACTTGTTATTTGGGGTTTTCACCTTCTATGGTTCTTGTGAAGTGATGATTATGGTTTGTACACCATTAAGTACATGGAGATGTGGGATGGTGTCACAACATATGAGGGAGGCAACACCATGCCTGATTGGACTGAGGTAAGCTTTCTATTATTTGGTCCGTATATTGGAACTATAATAGTTTGCTTTCGCATTATCTAAAATTACAGGTTTGGTTGCCACAGGATGAGTCTGAAAGGTTGCGGCGTGAGTTGCTAACCAGTTGGGTAATGTGTGCAGCGCAAAAGTTGCACACGATGTAGGAGTTGATGCACTGTTATCAATGGCATCCCCATTTGCTACCCGTACCCCACCAGGTGCAGATGTCTCTTCTTGTCACATGGAAACTCCAATACAGGCCTCTCCTAGCATTGCCAATCGAGATGTACAGGTGTATGAAGATAATGCCAAAGGTTTGTGCATAGATTGATGGACATGAAGTAGTGATATGCATAGACAGGATTTAATAACTGAGCATATAGTTAGTATGTCAATTTGATTTTTAAATATTTCCTGTCTATGTTAAAAGGTGTTGATGGTGAAGATGCTAGGACAGTTAAAACCCAGGAGAAGCCGAAATCAACCGTTGCAACGAGGGTCAAGACTTATGGAAGAAAGCGAAAGCCTGCACTTACAACGAGAACCCCGTACACACCGTTGCGTCGTTTAAGGCCAAGAAAGTAATAGTGGCATAGGATTCTGTTTTAGTCCTTTTGAGTGATCAGGCTGGCCTATCCTTTGTCCGGACTATCTTAGGGGAACAATTTTATATATAATTGGTAAGGAATACATTGATATGTTTCCAATGGTCTGCTCCAAAAGTCCACATCTTTGTTTATGCAGACCAAATTTATAATTTGTATAGAATTGCTTTTGAAAAAAAAAAACAGGAGACTTGATAAAATCATTTGAACATGGTGTTGTGGTTCCTCTAAAAGGACAGAGTTGGAGTTTTGCTTCTCTGATGCATGGTACAGATATTCAGTGCAGTGCGATATTTTGTGAGAATATGTATGTATGTGTATATCAAGTTATGTAATTTTTTTTTTAAAGGTTTATGGTTTTATGTGCTCAGCGCCCTTAAATGTTCACATGCAGCAAGTATTTGATCCTACAAAATGATATCCCTGTTACGTGAATGCGGTTGCTGACATGGAGATTTGAAGAAAAGGTGTTGACTTGGACAGATGCATCCATGCGCATAACCTGTGTAAGAAAAGACTCAAGTCTCTTCAAAAGGAAGCTTATAGACTGGCTGGGATTACAGTGTTCATTAAATATGGCAGAAGTGTTGACGAAGGTGGTGTACAAACACTTTCAGCTGAAAATACCCTATGGACAAAAATGAGAGGAGAAAATGAACATGAGACCTTGTAAGTAGAAACACAGGAGGTTCTTAACCTGTTCAGCATCTCACCTCGTGATTGATTGAAGTCCACATTTTGCTGCTGTGTCATACTCGGGTAACTTTCCCCTGTCAACTTGTATCTTTTTTATTGACCTTTTGTGGTGTTAGAACATAGGTAATATGTATTTATTCCAGCATCCATAAGTAGAAACATAGAGGGCTGGAAATATTATTTGATTTAAGATGTTTCTGCCTTGCTTGAGCAAAATTAATATGTGTAACTTGTGTTGACATACTTTGTAACAATTTAGCTACGATTGTGATTTATAAAAATTTTCTTCCGTCAGTTGAATTTGTGAAATTAATAACGTAACTCATTTAATTTCCAGAATGTTATCATTTGTTATGAGCGGATACTTTTGATTCCAAATTTCCTAATTCTTTCATCTGTAACAAGTAGTTATGGTCAACTCTTCACCCAAAACCCCAGTGAACCTAATTTCTCTTCTAATTATTTCTCTAAAACTAACTGTGATCCATGAGCTCAAATACTTCTTTTAAAAATAATTGCTGCAGAAGTTTATGACTTATGAGTGCAACTAGTAATGAAGGATCAATTGGATACGAATCTTCCAGTAATGGTTTACATAGACTAAGTGATAATAATTGGAGTTTAGATATTCACATAAGTGATGAGGCACATCATCAACCGTAAATTTTTTCTCATAAAGTTTTCCTAAATTCAATACCTTTCAACCAATAAACATGGCTTATGCCAATGCCTAAGAAACTGAACATGGTCGGTAACTACACTCAAACAGTTGGTAACTTTAGTTCAAAAAGCTAGTAACTTCTTTTAAAAGCTGGTAACTTATCAGTTACATTGAGTTTTCTTCCTATTGGCCTTGTAGAAAGCATTGGTGCATCCAATCAACTTATGACCGCACCCCTTCATGCTAGGTTGGTGAGGGGACCATCATTCCCACTTCGGAAGTGTCTTGAAATGCCTAATTACGAAACTGAACATGGTTGGTAACTGCATCCAAAAAGCTGGTAACTTTAGTTCAAAAAGCTAGTAACTTTCTTAAAAAGCTAGTAACTTCTCAGGTTCTTGATTTTTGGTTCTATTTCGCTTGGGGAAAGGATGGGTGCATCCAAACAAGTTATGATTGCGCACCTTCATGCTAGGTTGGTCAGGGGAGCTTCATTCCTGCTTAGGGAGTGTCTTGAAATGCCTAATTACGAAACTGAATATGGTTGGTAACTGCACCCAAAAAGCTGGTAACTTTAGTTTAAAAAGCTAGTAACTTTCTTAAAAAGCTGGTAACTTCTCAGGTTCCTGATTTTTGGTTCTATTTCCTTTGGGGAAAGGATGGGTACATCTAAACAAGTTATGACTGCAGACCTTCATGCTAGGTTGGTCAGGGGAGCTTCATTCCCGCTTCGGGAGTGCCTTCATATACCTGATTACGAAACTGAATATGGTTAGTAAATACACCCAAAAAGTTGGTAGCTTCACTTCCAGAATGTAGTAACTTCTTTTAGAAGCTGGTAACACTATCAGTTACTTTCAGTTTTCTATTATTTGGCCTTGTAGAATGCATTGGTGCATCCAAACAACTTATGACCACCCCCTTCATTGCTAGGTTGGTCACGGGACCATCACTCCCACTTAGGAAGTGTTGTGAAATGCCTAATTACGAAATTGAGCATGGTTGGTATCTGCACCGAAAAAGCTGGTAACTTTAGTTCAAAAAAAGGTAATAACTTTTAATAAAAGCTGGTAACTTATCAATTACTTTGAGTTTTCTTTCTATTGGGCTTGCAGAATGCATTGGTGCATCCAAACAAGTTAAAACCACATATCTTCATGCTACAAACCTTTAAAAGTGAATAAATTCTTAAGAAAATGTATATTACAAATGATATCTCTCAACCTATTGTTACATAAATTTACTCAAGAAGCTATAACCTCCACAAATTTATATAACCTCAACATTTAAGTACACTTTAAATTGTCACCCCAAGAGGCATGCTTTGACAGCTAAATTAGGAAAGTTATAAACAATAAGACTAACATATCGATGGGCAGTTAATTGGACTAGAGTTCAAAGCTTTTCGCTCTGACTTATTGGCTTGCATCTGATTTTACTCTTTCAAAGTTACCCTTGACAGTGGCAAATAAATTAAACATGCAATATACAAACCCACTACAAGATACCAATCAATTCTTCATAATCCAAATCATACTTTGTTATACGATATTCATTTTTATTAGAGCCAATTAAAATTGCAAATAGTATATTTGAAGGCACATGGATATTATGCAACATCCACCATAAAACTTTCATACACCAGATAGTACTATGAACAATAGATAATTGTAAATAACTCAAGTGCCATCAAATAAACTGTCTACTCTATTACACTTTTCAGGCTCCAAATACAAAAAATTAAAACAAAAAAAAATCAAAATCTTATAGCATTGATCTGTGCCCTCCCAAATATTGTCCAATATGCTCCAGATATTGGGTGATTTCCTATTTGGCTACTTCCCTTGTCTTGTTATGCAACACATCCATAGTAAAAAAACAAAAAAGATGTGCTTCATGACTGTAAGTGTCCTTGGAAAAAAAAATGGCTATGTAAAATGTACACCTGTAATCTTGGTCCTACACATAAAAAATTAAAACACAAGGAATAAATGAGAAAAATTTTTGTTATTTTAACTATAACAAATGCACTACTAATAATCCACTTACCTATACAAAAAGGAAGGCATCACTCTCCATTTACATTAGCTAGTATATCTGTATTGCTTACATATACTAAATATCGTCAGTCAAAAAGTCAAAATCCTTAACATAATATTACAATGATTCCGCAACATTTTCAGAACCGTCCTTAGCATATGTGGGACTGGGGAGGTGTTCCTGCGGATCAATATAAGACGATAGTATAAGTAAAATAATCCCAAATTAGACGCAAAAATACCCAACTTGTTTACATGCCTGCATAGATAGTCCAATATCGGCAGTAAAGCCTTCGAGCAATGACACAAATCCACCTTGTTGAACAATTGATAGTTCTGAAACCAAACAAGTTTCTTCATAATTGGGAATCAGACGCCTTCATTGACAGGAATATCCCTGCTCTGGCTCTAAGCAATATTAGACAAGTAACAATTAGTGGTCACTTCATGTCACACTCGTGGTAGTTGAATCATTGTTAATTGTCCATCCCTATGAATCTATCCCTATGAATCTGGCTCGCAAAACCAACATTCTCACTAAGTGCATGTAAGAATAAAATAATAGATACCATAAGTCCATAAATACATCGCAACAATCATTACACAATATGGACCATTTTTTCCATATTCAAATAATAGATGCACAACATCCTACAAAAGAAAGTATTTCCCGAATTTAAACATCATCTCGTCAATACAATTTATCTCACAATTCACATCAAATACCAACAACAAAGTGGAAAAAAAAATTAATTTGCATATACAGGTTAAGACCAAACCGAAGTTACAGATTTAATGTTAAATCCATGCACACACACAACATGAAATTTTCATCAGTCACATTCATTGTAGGTCCAACCTCTACCGAGGACTGTATGGAGAAGTTGCTTCCACGTTGCTGGATGACAAGTCCGTCAATGGAGTCCTACAGGTTGCAATCGAAATCAAACATTAAGATTTATTTCCATTCATACCATTTGAGTAAACACAAACAATAATAGACGATATAATAAACTAACCTTCATAACTAACTTGGCACCATTCATGCTTTGCTTTCTATATTTCTGCACAATCTTCTCGCCATGAGAGATTTTTCTCTTTGAGGGTGGTCGACCTTTACGTGCTACACGGGAAGGGCTATGAATTTGAATCGTCTGATCCGTACACCCCTCACCCATGGTGGCCTCTGACCAAGTGTCCTTACAAGTTGTATTCATTTCCTTTTGAGAAGAAGCCATTCCATGCATATCACCAACGACTTTATCCAGTGCACTATGGAGGAGATTGCTTGCATCGTTAGATTCTGCAGCTACTTCTGCCACATTATAGAAATGCTTGCACAACTTATTAAATCTCTTTGACCTTGGTTTTAATTCAGTCACATCATAACTGCTTCTAATGTATGAATGTCTCCACTTGATTTTCTTGCTCCATCTTGCCAAAATATACTTCGAAGCCACATGCTTTACTCTTTCAAGAGCAAGCACAGAAAGTGAGTGCCTACATATAATGCCCCTAAATTCAAACAACAAGCATTGGCAGCCGACATCATGATTTTCACAATTAAATTTAACTTCATACAAAACCTCCTTCACATAGCTACCAACCAAAAGCTCCTCAAACACATTGTAAGTGGCAATAATCCCCTTCACACATTTGATGGATGTGCCACAATTCATTTTCCCTCTGAATTCAGCTTGAACTTCATTAAACTTTGCATGTGTGTATTCCGCTTGAAATTGTTTTTCAATGAGAGAGTTTGACCCACAGGGAATTGTAGTATTCATGGACCGAAAATCTGCTTCAAACTCCTTTTCTGCCCTGCTCCTAAGAGCATTGTCATACTGCTTCACAAATTGTTGCAGGCTTGTTTTAGAGTTGACATATCCGTCAAAGAAAGCATATATGCTCTCACTACGTTGGGTGGTGGACAACCTTGCCCAAAACTACTTCTTCAACAAGACTGGAACCCACCTATGTTGCTCATTGAACAATCCACTCAGCCATTCATTTTGTTCAAGTTGAAATTCTTTCACAAACAAACACCATTTCTCATTAAATTCTTCCTCCGTGAGAGTGTCATAAATGGCTTCCTTCATTGCATATTTCATTCCCTTATATGCTGCATATCCTTTGAGTTTATCAGGGATCTTTCTCATTATGTGCCACAAGCACCACCTATGACACGTTTTGGGCAAAGCTATCCCAATTGCTTTCTGCATAGCCTTACATTGGTTAGTTACTAGACCTCCAGGGCGCTTCCCACCCATGCATCTAATCCAGCACTTAAAAAGCCAAACAAATGATTCCGTATCTTCACCTGAAAGCAAACCACAACCAAACAAGATCGATTGGCCATGGTGGTTTACACCCACAAATGCCGCAAATGGTATCTCATACTTATTTGTCAAATATGTTGTGTCAAAACTCACAACATCTCCGAAGGATTCATATGCAGCTCTACTCCTAGCATCTGCCTAAAATATATTTCTCACACGAAACTGATCATCAAAATCAATGTCATACCAAAAATTACAATTCAGCTCCTTCATCCTATCAAAGTAATTTACCAAAACTTTGGTATCTCCTTCCTTCCCAATCGCATGTCTTTCCTTATTAATGTAGTTCCTCACATCTTGTTCAACAAACGGAAGATTCTCGTACCCTCCTGCATCTTGTACAAGAGCTTGGAATGTCTTGCTGATCCTCATTCCTGCCTCATCATTTAGCTCGACAGTTCTCTTCACATGCAGACTGACATTCTTATTTGCCTTATACATTCTTGATTTCGTAGGGCTAATATCATGACTATGGTCAAGAATAACTGACTTTATAGACCATAAACCGTCTGATGCCTTGCTTGCAGTAATCTTTGCACGACATTTTGCAACTTGTGTAGGTAGTGTCTTCAATGTTGCTGGGATTTTTGACACCCGGCTTCCCTCTCGTGTGCAAGCAAGCATCAGATAATTTAACTCCCCATCATCTCCTTTTTTCGAATTTCGTATTTTCCATCCAAAGCCCATCACATTTGCATACTTTTGGTAAAATGCTTTTATTTCTTCAGTCGAATGAAATATCATCCCAACACTTGGCTCAACTATTTTACTATTGCCCTTAAAGGTATCAACTTCCGGTATGGATCCAACAACCCGGTTCGCATCACCACCACTTGTATCTTCCATGAAGTTTTGCTGCATGTGATGGACCAACCTACACAAAATAGGAAAAGAAAATTAACTGGGCTCTGCTACAATATGAAAGAGTACCCTCCTTTGCATCATGTGTTCTTTCATTTTTATTGAATAATTCATCCAAAAATAAAATAGTTATTATCGTAATTCATTACAACTTCATAATCCTCTGATAACTTACCGATAGTATAACACAACTTATTCTTTGGGATAGCTATCACTATCTACATAAGTGGTATTAGCACAAAGCAAATAATTTAACTGAAAAAACATGTTTATCATTATCAACAAAGCATAAATGACGGGTTTTATGTAGCAGCTAAAGAAAGAGAGCCTTCAAACATTCAATTATTTCTTTAGCATTAGCAACACTCCTAAAAACTCCTAAAAACATGCTGCATTGGAAGTAGACAGTATCAAAGTACATACCAACATAAATTACATGAATTTGACATTTTCCATCAAAGTCACAAAGTATATTTAAGCTAGATTGGTGAGGTTTTGCTTCATCTCCACATGGGGAGTGACTTGATATGCCTAAGTAAGCACCTGCACTTGGTTGGTAATTACACCTAAAAAGCTAGTAACTTTAGTTTAATAAGCTAGTACCATTTTTAAAAAGCTGGTAACTTTTCAGGAACTAAGTTTTGGTTCTATTTCCCTTGGGGAATAGATGGATGTATCAAAACAACTTAAAATCACACTTCTTCATGCTAGGTTAGTCAAGGGAGCTTCATTCCCACATGGGGAGTGACTTGATATGCCTAAGTAAGCACCTGCACTTGGTTGGTAACTACACATAAAAAGCTAGTAACTTCAGTTTAATAAGTTAGTAACTTTTTAAAAAAGCTGGTAACTTTTCAGTAACTAAGTTTTGGTTCTATTTCCCTTAGAGAATAGATGGGTATATCCAAACAACTTAAAACCACACTCGTTCATGCTAGGTTAGTCAGGGGAGCTTCATTCCTACACGGGGAGCGACTTGATATGCCTAAGTAAGCACCTGCACTTGGTTGGTAACTACACCTAAAAAGCTAGTAACTTTAGTTTAATAAGCTAGTAACTTTTTTAAAAAGCTGATAACTTTTCAGTAACTAAGTTTTGGTTCTATTTCCATTAGGGAATACATGGGTGTATCCAAACAACTTAAAACCACACTCCTTCCTGCTAGGTTAGTTAGGGGAGCTTCATTCCCACATGGAGAGCAACTTGATATGCTTAAGTAAGAACATGCACTTGGTTGGTAACTACACATAAAAAGCTAGTAACTTTAGTTTAATAAGCTAGTAACTTTTTTAAATAGCTGGTAACTTTTTAGTAACTAAGTTTTGGTTCTATTTCCCTTGGGGAATAGATGGGTGTATCCAAACAACTTAAAACCACACTCCTTCTTGCTAGGTTAGTCAGGGGAGCTTCATTCCCACATGGAGAGCGACTTGATATGCCTAAGTAAGCACCTGCACTTGGTTGGTAACTACACATAAAAAGCTAGTAACTTTAGTTTAATAAGCAAAACCACACTCCTTCATGCTAGGTTAGTCAGGGGAGCTTCATTCCCACATGGGGAGCGACTTAATATGCCTAAGTAAGAACCTGCACTTGGTTGGTAACTACACATAAAAAGCTAGTAACTTTAGTTTAATAAGTTAGTAACTTTTTTAAAAAGCTGGTAACTTTTTAGTAACTAAGTTTTGGTTCTATTTCCCTTGGGGAATAGATGGGTGTATCCAAACAACTTAAAACCACACTCCTTCATGCTAGGTTAGTCAGGGGAGCTTCATTCCCACATGGGGAGCGACTTGATATGCCTAAGTAAGAACTTACATTTGGTTGGTAGCTACACCTAAAAAGCTAGTAACTTTAGTTTCGTAAGCTAGTAACTTTTTTACAAAGCTGGTAACTTTTCAGAAATTAAGTTTTGGTTCTATTTCCCTTGGGGAATGGATGGGTGTATCCAAACAAGTTAAAACCACACTCCTTCATGCTAGGTTAGTCAAGGGAGCTTCATTCCCACATGGGGAGCGACTTGATATGCCTAAGTAAGAACTTGCATTTGGTTGGTAGCTTCACCTAAAAAGCTAGTAACTTTAGTTTCGTAAGCTAGTAACTTTTTTACAAAGCTGGTAACTTTTCAGAAATTAAGTTTTGGTTATATTTCCCTTGGGGAATGGATGAGTGTATCGAAATAAGTTAAAACCACACCCCTTCATGTTAGGTTGGTGAGCGGAGCTTCATTCCCATGTGAGGAGTGACTTGATATGTCTATGTAAAAACCTGCACTTGGTTGGTAACTATACCTAAAACGCTAGTAACTTTAGTTCAATAAACTAGTAACTTTTTATAAAAGCTGGTAACTTTTCAGGTACTGAGTTTGGTTCTACTCGTAATTTGCATTTTCCACCAAAATCACAAAGTACATATAAGCTACATTACATGTTTTCAGTTATTCATACTTTGATCTCTTTAGACACATTCACAAGAAGCTTACCAAGATAAAAAAAGTCCAAAATTATTGCCTCCACTACATGCTATATGTCTTCTTTTCATACAGGGAGTGAATCTCTTATAAGAGAGTAAAACAACTATGGTCTTCTATATTTATAACAAGATGTTCAGTTTATGAATAAATGTGCAGATTACTTACTTTGCCTAACGCATGACAAATGTTCACTAAACAATCTTATAACCAATAATCAAGACAATCTTTGCTAATATTTCTACAGATTATAGAAAACCATGTTAAGTGACAACCAAATTTTACCCTCAATGACAATCATTATGTTACCCTGACTTATTGTTGGGAAGAAATATAGCTATCACTTTGAAAGACCCTAATTATGAGGACTCTTTTTGACAATCATAACAATAAGGACATTATGCAACTGCAACATATAGTGAACCTTAACCAACTCAAAGTGAAAAAGTAGAGTTTTCATTACTGCTGTACTAAACAAAGCAAAGCAATTAAAGATTAATCCATTTACGGGAAGTCATTTTGACAAACTCCTCCACTGATGATTGCTCATTTTCAAACTACCAATGATTAAGCAAGTTCTCATATTTTGCATAATTCCCAAAAGAAAACACATACATCAAATACAAGTAAAATCATCAACGCAAATGGGTTTACTAAACAGGTACAGTTTTTAGTTCAGACATAAATAGGTTTTCAACAATAATCATACATGAAAGTTACTAGCTTGTTTGGATGCACAGTCTTCAGTAGCAAAGAAAATTTATAAGCCAAAGAGAAGAAGAAACAGTAGCACACGCTTACCAGAGGCAAGAGGGCGTCAGCGTGGAATCGGAACTGCAAACTCAAGCAAAGTGTTTGACCTTTTGCTTCTACTGTCAGAGTCTTTAGAGTGAGAGAAGGAGCTTCAGAGCGAGAGAAGAAGCTAGACGCGTTTTGCTTCCTTTAATTCTGCTACCTTCAGAGGGAGTGAGAGACGAATCAGAGTGAGAGAAGAAGCTAGACGCATTTTGCTTCCCTTGATTCTGCTACCTTCTGCCACCTTCGCGTTTTGCTCCCTTTCATTCTGCTACCTTTAGAGGGACCTTTAGAGGGAGTGACAGACAAAGCTATAGAGTGAGAGAAGAAGCCAGACGCGTTTTGCTTCCTTTGATTCTGCTACCTTTAGAGGGAGTGAGAGAAGGCGTCAGACTGCAATATCATTTCACTGTTTCTTCTTCTATTTTTCCCGCTCTACTCCACTTGCTCTACTCCACTTTTGTCGTTTTCTTTATTTTCATACGGTGTCAACCGTATGTGTCGCCCAAATCGTGGGCAAAATAACGGATCTCTTTCCCAATATATCCCCTCTTTATTATTATCAGTGAAAAGAGATTAATTACTTTTGGATATAATTAGACTTATCCTTTCAACTAAAGTTCTCTTCGGTAGTCGAATCATTTACATTTATTAATTGTATTTTTCATATATAACACCAAATCAAAGTAAAATCATAACAAGAAATCTACTATAAGTGTATTTGTTTATTAATTTTAAAATTGATTCATTTCAATTTGTGAAAAAAACACTAAAACATTTTTTATTTGTAAGTCCTTTTATAAAAATAATTTAATTCACTTAAATTTTGTATACATGCCTTTTAATAATAAAGTGTTTATTCTTTAAAAAAAGCTCAACCAAATGCCCCTCTAATTGTTATTATTTAAAGCATCGCTAATAGAATAATATGTTAAATAAATCATTTAATCTTTTTAAAATATAAAATATATATTAATTCTCCTCAATTTTTTTTTTCACAAAATATATTATAAGATTATATTTCAAAAAATAAAAGAATATTTCTTAAAAGTAATTTTTTGTTATTTCAATTTATATAACCTTGTGTTGCTTCTAATTGTCTATACTAAAATATTTTGAAATATGTTTATGTTACTGTAGAATTTTTCTCTAATATATCTAAAAAAGATTACACTCACAATAAAATATTTTATTGTTAGTTGTTACATTTGTGGTTACAATAGTACAATGTCAAGATAAAAAACTTAACTCTAAGTCTAAAAAAATTTTCACCATTAGGATAATAAATTCTAGTAAATTTTAGTTTGTAGTAATTTATAACCAAAAGTTTATCTTGTGCAGAAAACATAAAATAACGATAAAAAATAGAAAAAGAATAGAGGAGTACTGGAAACTTTGGTGATGATTAAAAATAGTTAGATATAATAATATTATATGAAAAATATAAATAGATAAATTAATAGGAATATAACTAATAACAGCATAAAAATATTTTTTTGTTTCTAAAATTAAACGATGTACTGTAGATTTATTGATATGACTTTATATCTATTAGCTATTATGAGAAAGTGGGAAAGACAATTAATAAAAAATTTGAATATAATTTTAATAGTTTAAATTATTGTATGAATAAAAATATAAAACAATTAATAACTTGAGGTGTTACTGAACAAAGATTTATGCTTAATTAAAGTTGGACTTTAATTAAACAAAAAATGTTTGGTTTAGGGCAATTTAGGAAATTAAGATTATAAGTAATTATTAGAAAGTGTAGAAAGGCAATTGTTGAGAATTACCAATAGCCCAACCCAAGGTTGTATTTTAATATCTAAAATTATTAAGTTAACATGTTGAGAATATTTATTTTATCGGAAATGGCATACAACAACAGCGCTTTATCTATCATAAATTATATTTATATTTAAATATAAATATTCAAAGCCTTTCAATACTTTTACCTCTGATTTTTTTTTTTTTGTCTGAACCGGCCCAACACTAGCCGCAGGCTAAGAAGATTGTCATTACAAAGCAAGCCCACTTGCTGGGCAAATAAACCAATGCTAAGAGACATCTAAATGCAACGCTATGATAAGATCAGGAGGTAATCGAATGCACCAATCAGAATTCAGAAGTTCCATCAGTGACTTCTTGGCAACCTAATGGGCAACTAAGTTCGCTTCCCTCCCTTTCCACACGAAGCCACAATGGCTAAAAGTGGCCTTCAGCAGCAATATGTCTGGGATGACCGTTGCCACTTGAGGAATTTTAATCTGATTTCTACAGGCCTCAACAAGTTGTAAATAATCAGATTCCACAATAATAGCATCATAGAAACAACTTCTAGCCAACAAAAGTGCTTCACGAATAGCCATGGCCTCAACAACTAGCAGGGGTGCTGAAAAAATTCTTCTATCTGACCCTGCTACGATCTAGCCTTGATGGATTCTGATAACTACTAAAATGGAGCTTTGGCCTCTTTCATTAGACACAACTACATCCACGTTGCATTTCAACTTATCCTCTGGAGGGGGTCTTCACAACGTTTACTGTGGGGAATTGGGAATGCACGTCATTCTTAGCTTGCATAGAAGCGCCAATGTAATCTGCTGCTAAGATAGATGCTCGATGCAAGGTGAGTGAAGGATCAGGGTTCTAATGGCTGAAAACAATATCATTTCTCCCTTTCCAGATTCGCCAAAGAAGGGGAGCCATCAAGGTTAGTCTTTGTTGGAAAAAACCAGGACTTAGTTTTATTAAATCATAATTCTTCACTAACCAATTGTCAATTCTATCCACTGTAGCTGCCGTTGGAATCCGTTGAAGCTGGGAGCCGAACCGTATTGGAGTAGTCCACAGGCAAAGCAAAAAGGGTAATGCTCAATCGTCCCTGGTTCTTGGCCGCAAACAGGACATACAGGTCTTTGAAGCTTCCTTCTGTATAAATTGTCTCTAGTTGGAACAGCATTATGGCAGGTCTTCCACAAAAATAACTTAATTTTTTGAGGACATTCTAAGTCCCAAATTAGCTTCCATTCTACTTGATTTATGCCTGAAAATGTGGATGGATTGTGTGATATGCTATTGTAAATAGATTTAGCAACATAGTAACCTGTTTTAACTGAATAATTGCCATCTTTTGTATGAGGCCACACAAATGTATCTGCTAGTCCTATGTAGCTAATGGGGGTTTGTAAATCCATAACCACTCGATTAGATTGTAGAATTGATCTCAACTTATTTAGGTCCCATTGCTTAGTAGTTTCATCAATGAGCTCTTTAACTAGGATGTCCTGGTTACCAGTTGTTGGCTGTTGTCCTGTATTCTCTGGCAGCCATCCTGCCACACCCTGATGGACTTGCCATCCCCCACCACCCATTTTCCTCCCTTAGGCAACAAATCTCTTCCTTTGAGGATGCTATCCCAATCCAGGACACTCCTCCTCTTTTCTTAACCCTTAGAAATTCCTCATTTGGGAAGTTAATAGATTTTAGGAATCTAACCCACAAGGCAACCGGGCAACTTAGAATCCTCCAGGCCTGCTTGGCCAAAAAAACTAAATTCATAATATAGAACTGTTTGAACCCCAAGCCTCCTTGTTTTTTAATAAGGGTCAGTAAATCCCAACTTTTCCAATAAATGCCCTTGCCTTTCCATTCCTAGGCGACCAAAACTTGGCCGCACAGGAGCAAATATCTTCACACGACCCTTTAGGAAAAGCTAAGACGGTCATAGCATAGCTGGGAATGGCTTGAATCATAGCCTTTATAAGCACCTCTTTCCCCCCTTGATTAAGCAGCTTTTCTTTCCAACCCTCCAATTTCCGCATGATTACATCTTTAATCTAAGATAAAGTGAATTTTTTGGATTTGCCCCACTACACAGGCAATCCAAGGTATTTTCTAGGGGAATCCCAGCTTTGTATATGAAATATGCTACAGATATGAGCTCTTTTTTGACTTGGCATCTTTTGACTAAAGATAAGGCCTGATCTCTGCAAGTTGATTCTTTGGCCTAAGCCAAAGAAAAGGAGTTTAGAATCCTAATCATTCTATAAGCCTTCTCTTCATTCGTCTTCCCAAATAGAATTATATCATTTGCGAAAGGTTTCAAGCTTGTGTTCTATGAGTCACATTTAATCCATTTATTCTATAATCATAGTAGCATTTTTTAGCATATGATATAAAGATTCCATGGCTAAAATCAAGGTTATGAAAATTGGACCAGTTATTGAACCAAATATGACACTAATTTAGAGGTTTATTAGTTCAACTATATATATATATATGTGTGTGTGTCTGTGTGTGTGTGTGTGTGACTAATTATATATAAATAAATAAAAATTATCAAATAATTTAAATGAAAGTAATAAATATCTACTAATTATTATTTTTATTTTAGTAATTAATTTATTTTCAATATAACTTAAATAATTTTTGTCCATGTAAAATTTCAGATTTTGAAGAATGTTACATTCTATGCATCAAAAGAAAAATGTTATAGTATGAAGCAGCAACAAGAAAAAAAGAAGAACATGGGGCATTTTATTAAAAAAGTGGGCTTGGATGTGAACATGGCCCATGACCCGTTGCACAAAATAACATATAACCCTAATCCTCTTAACACACCGCACACAACACCAAGCCTCACTTTCCATTTGTTCATCTATCTTTCTTCCTTATTCTAGTTTATAGTGTAACACCCTAATAAACCCATACTATACTTAAGTCGTATTACGGCGTTTCATAGTTGTTACTTATGCTTGCAGAAGACTTAAATATCACTTTTTAAATTAAGTTACATGGAAAATAAGGTAAATTTTTTTCTTTGAAATATGTCATTACTTTGCAGCGTTTTGGAAAGTGAAGTCTTGAGCGAGAATATAGATAGAGAGAGAGTATGCCATACATAATTCATAACACAATATCATAAACATGAGAAGGATAAATAATTAGTAATCACAAATACACTGCAATACATAGCTAATCATTTCACCCATATGGATTCATAATGTTAATGAATACATGAAAGAAGGCTCATGATAATGCCATGGCCCAAATACTAACTACAAATTAAAATGACATAATTCGTCATAAAAAGGAATATGTGAAGGTGCAGAGCAACAGTAACTGCAAGTCCAAAATAGTATAGTCTAGCATCTCTCATTATATGTCCACTCATAGTATGGGGGATCCATACTTCACTCCACTGGATGCACCATTGAAATCTAGTGACAATACGGAAAATAACTAGGGTGAGAAATGATATTTCTCAGTAGGACTCGAACCTGACACGGAAGTGTCCTAGTCATCATCCCAGCGACTTCGGTTTTATTAATAAAAGTAGTGAGCATTCATAAGGTTCAATTATTTGGTTTTTGAAACACAAATATTCAAAGCGGATTCAATTTTAAGTACGTATTCTCATTGAAACAATAACATCATGTTGTACATAAAGAGTTTATATGACAATTTGTATCATGCATGAATATCTTGAGAGTTTTATTCTTTACTTGGGTCGGACTGAAGTCCCATTCTTCCATTAGACTTGACTTTATCATAATTCTTTTAATTGCCACCCACTAAACATAGTTAGTAATGAGCTCACACCATCGCCCTCACCACCATAAGTTTCTGGTACTTACACTAGCTGGGTCCATTGCCATGCTTCATGGAGTCCGTGGGTGGAGGGGTTTTCTTATTATGGGCCATCTTCTTTTTTGAAGGATCATACCCTTAGTTCAATCTCTTCTTATTAGGGCTTTTGATGCAAAAATTATTCTATGTCCATAAATTTTGTGGAATTCCAGCAGTATGACGGCTAGATCGGAGCTTCCCCAAAATTGCCAAACAGAGAGTTCAATCTCACATATCATAAACATCATTATCATCATCATGTCATCATCATATCAACATTATCATCATCATATCATCATCATTATGTTGGCATATAGAGGCATATATAATACACAAAGTCTTATGAGCTTAACTTAATAAATTTGGTGCAAGCTTTTAATTGAATTTGCCTCTTATGACGATTCTTTTATTAGGCATAGGGCCAATTTCGTTTATTATCCATTTTAAAAACTTTTAAGTTGAATTATGAAGTTTTCCAATATCTTAATTTGAGGGTCTTGATGTCTTCAAGCTTGTTTTTCATTAACATTTTAAATTTAACCATAACTAGATTTACTTTTACTGTGGGACAATAAATTCAAAAATTCACCATAATTTCATCTTTTATTATTTTGACATGAATTTTGGTATAATTATACTTCTCTGAGTCTATTTTTAAAAAAAATAGCCCCACTCAAAAATTCATTTTATAACTTGAGATATGCATGTTTTACTCTGACTATTAAGTCTCTTAGATTCATTTCGCAATAGTGAATTGTAAACTTTATTCGAAGCTCCTCACAAGGAATCAGCCAAAATTTTTTTATGGGGTGTTCCTCTATGTCTTAGATTTCTAAAAACTTGGTCCTACTAAAAAATGTTTTGTAATGCTCGAGTTATTAAGATTTTTGTACAGATTGCCCAAGCACAAATACATCTAGGGACAACCTACTTTGAAAATTCATATCTCCCTCGTTTTAAGCCAAATTTCACATATTTCATATGTATAAAAAGCTCTATGAGTCTATTTTCATTTAAAATTGTTTTCATTCCATTTTGAGTTGTATTGAATGAGTTATTGGTCACACAATATAGACTACTAGAATTTCTAGCTTCAATAATTTTTGTTTTAATTAGTTCTCTTGTAAAATCATTAAGTTTTGTCGTCAAGCGACCATTTTTCTCTTCCAAACCACTTTTATACTTTGCGATCTTGATTATAAATCAATATTTTGAGTTCTAGAAAGTTGGGTTCAAGCAACACATGTACATAACTAGAAATAATTTACAAGAAAAGAGCCATATCTCAAGAAAGCACTTCATATCAAGAAGTATGGCCATGAAGCCTTAGAGCAAGTTCTAGAACCACCTAACTATGGAGAGTTTAGGAGTTCTAGAGGTTAAAACCATATAAAAAGAATAGGATTAGAGTCACTACCATAAAGATTTTCTTGGAAGCTTGAAGGGTGGAAGTGGTGGAAAATGACCTCCCTCCTTAGAGCTTGGAAGAATATGGCTAATGTGTGTTTACTTTGCTTCTCCAAAAACTAAAGAAGGTGGTCCTTGAAGGCCTTGTGAGGGTGGTGATAGGAAAGAAGGTTGAATGGGGTGAGAAAGTGGGAAGAAGAACAAGAGAGATTGGAAGAACAAAAGAGCTAGGATAAAGTTTAAAGAGAGATGAGAGGTTTTTGCCTTGAAGTGAGAAGATGAAAGTTTGCAAATGGAGGAGAAAGAAGGTCAAGAGGGCATCCCCTTCAAATGGGTAGGCATGAGGTGACTTTGTCTCCTTCAACAAGTAAGAAGGTTAATAACCTTGGGGTAAAGGGGTAGTTATGTTTTCTTTGAGTCTTGGTACATAGCAAGGACCATTTTGTGTTTTCTCAAGGGGTTAAAGGAAGGCACTCCTCTTAGGATTTACTTGATGGAGTATGATTTACCCATGTGGCATGATCCAAGTGGTGGATAGCCTTTCTTTGGTCTTGCCTAAGGTGATACTACTAACACAAGCTTAGATCCAAGGGTGCAAGATTTAGGAGACAAATGGAGGTTGGATTTGGCTCTTTCTTGGCCAAAATTTTCATGCAATAATTTGGAGAAATTTTTTAATTTTTAAAGCTATTAGAATTATCTAAGTTGTTAATTAATTTGATTAGTTTAATTGCTCTTTAGTCAATTTCAGTTAATTATACTTTTAAGACATTTTTCCTCTAAAAGAATTGTTCTCATGAATTATGTATTTAGGGTATAAGAATTAATTTATCTCAATTGATTAAGGTAAAACAATTGTTATGCACTTAATTAATAAAATTATATTAGCTTAATTATATTTCCAAGTTATGAATTAATGATATTCAAATAATTGGGCTTTAATTAAAATATTTAGTGCCTTATGATTCAATTGTTGACTTGACTCAATTTACTAAGTTCTTGCTCATCGAGATTAGTCGAGTAGTCCTCAGCTAATCGTGAACCCCTCTAACTGGATGTTACACATGGGTTCCTTGAACAAAGAAGATCAACACTACTACCACATCTTAGTGCTATAGCAACAAAAATCAGTGGCAAAGTTGCTCTTTTCCAGTGCGATCTTCAATCGTTCAACTGCTTCGTTTGTTGGAGCATCTTCGAATCACTCCTTTTTTTCTATTCTAATGCTGACGATGGTGGTGAGCTGGTGGTTGCGATGGCGGAGAACAGCATTGCATCCATGAATGCAAAAGAAGATTATTTTTTTTTAATTTATTTTTGGATTGCCAACCATGTAAATCGCCATTGTTTTAGGCGATTCACTAGTTTTTTACTAGTTCTTCTAGCTATTGACCAATTTTTTAACACCCGATTGTTTATAGACAACAGAACTAGCCGGTCCAGTCTGATTTTTAGAACACTAGCTAAAATAAATAAATAGCAAGGAGACCTTTTTTAGGAAGGAGTTTTCTAGTGGGAATACCATTAATCTTGAATAAGTACATAACTCCTTTGACACACTTCATGATCATGCGAACCCATTTAGTATTGAAACCAAAAGCCAACAAATAGTTTTCTAAAAAATTGCATTCCAATCTATCATATGCTTGATTCATATCAATTTTAGCCACAAAACTATCCCTACTCAGCCCATACCTTTTCTTGAGACAATGGAAGATCTCATGGGATATAATGATGTTATCTTGAATCAACTAACCACCCACAAATGCACTTGGTATTGTGAAACCCAGTTACTCACATATTTTCTTATTCTCGTCAGAATAATTTTAGTAATGATTTTGTAGAGGAAATTGCAGCAACTAATAGGATGAAATTCATTTACTTGTTTTGGTCTTTGGGTCTTTGGTATCAACACAACCAAAGTTTCATTGATCTCTTCTGGAATCTCCCCATCATGGAAGAAATTACTGATTGTAGCACAAATATCATCTCTAATATCCTCCTAGCGGCTTTTAAAAAATAGTCCATTGAGGCCATCACCCCCGGAGCTTTTAAAGATCCTAAGGAAAAGGCAACATGTTTAATTTCTTTATTAGTAATTGGTCAGCATAGGTATGCATTTTCAGCATCTATGACCATTTTAGTATGCTGCTAATACATTCTTCAAGTCCTTGAGGATTCAAATAAATGAAAAGATCATTAAAACAATCTAAAACCACTTGGGAAACCTCATCTTCGCCTTCCTTCCAACTTCTATTTGCTACTTGTATCCTCTATATCCAGGGATGATAATGGGTATCCATGTCCCCGCCCCCATCCTCGTTTAGGATTTTACCCCTGTACCTGCCCCTATTCTCGTCGCGGGTCCCCGTTCCCTATAGGGATTTGGATCCCCGCAGATATCCACGGGTTTCTATAAAAAAAAACCTAAAAAAAGATAAAAATATAAAGAAAATATTTTTAAGCTTAATAAAACATTCATAAATATTCATAATTCATATTATTATCCAATACAACGTAATACAATTTAAATAAAAAATAAAATACATAATTGGAAATATATTACAAGATAATAAAAATATTCAAACCACAAATTGCAAATATTCAAATTACAAATCAAATATCCAAATTCCAAACTCAAATTTTTAAATTTCCTAATAAATGTGCAAGTCAAAGAGAAACATAGGTATAGTAAAATTATATATTTAGTTATTATAAGACATATATATATATATATATATATATATATATATATATATAAAAGGATACTTGTGTAATTTCATATTTAAGCCGGGATTTCGCGGGTCTCCATGGGCCAGGGACCTCATCCCCCGCCCTACCCCATTAGCTAAATGGGGACATCCCCTCGTCCCCGTGGGGACCAAATCTATCCCCGTCCCTATGCCTTTTGTAGATAATCCCTGCAAGTACCCGCTTTGATGGGTATTTTTGCCATCCTTGTCTATATTCAATTTCTTTCCCTTCTCTAAACTATGGTTGCATGAAAGAATTTAGTGTTGCAGTTCCCTCACTTTAACCACTTCAGTCTTGAGCATTGATCCTAATACTTCTCTTCTTATTCCTACAACTTTTTAATTTTCTCCTTGATATCCTTCACTATTTCCTAATTAACTGTTCCTTCTTCTGAATTTAACAAATAAGCTAATGTCTTTTTCAATTTCCCGATCCTTGTAGCCACATTCTTGAAAGTGGCCTGATTCCATCTAGCAAGTTTCCTCTTGCAAGACCTTTTTATCTAGTAGATTCTTCCAGCTATCTTGATCAGAAGAACCCTTCCTTTTCCCATCCTTTTTTAACCACTTCCTTATAGTCCTTATGGTCCTCCCAATATGCTTTGAATTTGAATCTACTATGATCACCTACTTAAGGGGCATATAAGATGAATGGATAGTGGTCAGATGAGATTGTTGGAACTACATTAACAGTAGCATTTGGATAGGAACTCGTCCACTCCCAATTAGCCACGTATCTATCTATTCATTCTCTTGTAACAAACCTATCCAAAAGGTTATTGTACCACATAAATTTGCAGCCCTTGACATCAAAACCCATAAGACCTGTTTCATTTAGAAATTCTTTAAATAGTTCAATATGCCCTTGACTGTAAGTCCTTAATCCTTGCTTCTCCTTTTGGTCCAAAATATAGTTAAAGTTCCCTATACAGAGCTAAGAATAGCAATGATTTAATTGCATTTTTTGCAACCTATCCTACAAAAATCTTTGTTCACTGAAAGAAGGATTACCGTAGAAGAAAGTGCTATCATGAAATGCTCCACCTTCTTTTTCATAGTATACAGCATGAATAAAATTCTGATTCGATTCCATAACTTGAATCAATACCTCTTTCCTCCAAAACAAACCTAGCTGTCCTGATAATCCATCAGCCTCAACACAATGCATGCCGTCAAATCTTAATTTCACCTTCAGATCTTCTAATTTGTCTCTTTGAGCTCTTGTTTCCATTAGAAACAAAATTACAAGTTGAACCTGTTTACATAGGTCCAAAAGTTCTTGAACTATCAAGGATCCTATAGCTTCTCGACAGTTCCAGCTTATGATATTCAAGGCTAAGTTGGAGGCATGATAAGGCCCGCCTCCTTAGCTATAAATTGCTTTGTTTGGGATTGAGACTTATTTGATTTATTCTCTCTAATTCTATTCCTCTTTCCTATTTCTTCTTGATTTCCCCTCTCTTGACCTTCGTAAGTAATGCATAATAGAACTCTTTCCTTTCTCCCCCTTTTGAGAATGAGGGATTTAGAAAAACTTGAAGTAAGCTTCTATTCCATTTCCACTGCATCAAGATCTTCCACCTGCTATCATTGACCATCATTTTCTTATGGGACTTGCACAAAATAGTATGGTTGAAAATTATTTTGCAACTGGCCCATTTGGCTATCGTGAAGGTCGATCTCCTTAACTGTGGCAAGTTTAGAGAAATGTGTCATTTGTAACATCCCCATATAACGTAATAGGAAAGGATGAAGATGTCTTTGGGCAAACTTTTATTATTTATAACCTTGCCCCTGAGCTTTTAAAAAAATGACCTTTAGGTCCTTATATATTATTTACAGCCTTGCCCCCTGAACATTTTAGAAAATGACATTTAGGTCCCTATATCAACAGGATTAGTAAAATAAGGTTTTAAACGAAGCAGAATCACGCAGCAAAAACGTAGAAACCTAAACCTCGGCCGATTGAGCCATAGAGGTATCCATATGTGAAATGACATGGGATGCCCCTAGACTTACCCATAATTACGAAAATGCCATTAGCCTTGAAAAATAGAAAACAGAAGGCCCTAAAATTTGGGAAACGTTTAATGTACACTGTTAATCGATTTACTCGATTTTATTTAGTTTGTAGAGTTAATTAAAAAGTTAATTAGAGGTTAACTAGGAGTTGATTAGAAATTTAAATTAGAGAAATTAGGGTTAAGATAGAAACTTATAAAAACCTCACAAAGTTCTTCAAAACCGTTTTACCGATTTAAAGGAAATCGGTAAGATTTCGGTGTTTTAAACTATCGAAACTGGATCAGTAGAAATTATGCCATGAGTGCCCTAGGATCAATGGCTAAGATTTAGCCAAATAACCCACCCAAGTGGCACCTAAGGCAGCCCTTGATGGTGGAAGCCAAACCAAAATGGATAGCATGAAGAAATCCACCAATCACATGCATTTGACTTCCAAATATCTCACCTTTTCTTCCTTCTTCTTGTGTGAATTTCGGCCTCCCCACTACCAGCCTCATTTCCCCACTCTTCTTCTTCTTCTTCTTCCACTTCCTCTCATCCCCAAGCTCAAGCGCCAACCATCAACTTCACTCCAAGATCAAGTTCCATCAAGATTTCACACTACCAAGGTAGGAATCTCAACTTTCTCCATCTTTTCTCTGATTTGGGGCTGCCTAGGGCTTCTCCTTCTCTCTTTGTTTTGATGTTATGTTGGTTGGATATGATGAATTAAGGTTGGTTTAAGGTGTATATGTGAGTTTGAATTGAAGATTGGATGGATTGATTAGAGAAGAACATGAATCCAAGAAGAATTCAAGAAACTATTAGGGTTTTCCCCTTGGCAGTCCGTATGGCGGAGTGTACGGCTTCGCCTACCGCCGTTTAAATCCGATGAAACCATTTTTATATGAAACTAAACATCTAGAGCTTTCCATACATACATCATATAAGGTTTTGGATTAGTATTGAAAGAGTTATGAATTTTTAAATTTCAACCTAGGTTTTTTACTTTAATTCTGGTCAGACTAGGTTGTTCAGGGTAGAACTCGCCCTATACTACTTGAAAATGAGTGAAACCAATTTTGTTAGAAAGCTTACACATAGGAGAATGTCCCATAAAAATTTCAGAACTAGAGAAGGTGTTGTTTGCTCCCAGTGATCCCAAAAAGTTTCCCTATGTCCAAACCGGGCCAGAACAGGGCAGCTTAGGAAGGTTAGATTTCGGGCTTATAACTTGAGTCCTACTGAGTCAAATGGAATGGAACATTTTGTAGATGAAATTTTGTCCTATTAGCTTTAATATGAGACCAATTTTGTATGATTTGCATCAGTTTTCGATTTTTAGTTGATTTTTACTTTTAAGAGTGTAATTCTGGCCAGCTACAGGGCAGGCTGGGATAAAACCTAAATAACTTGAGCTATAATTATCAAAATGAGATGGGACCAAAGAGGTTAGAAAATAGACACATAATACTTCAACATATCCAAAATTTAGATCCAAATGAGTTAAAATGAATTTAAGGCTTAATTTCTAAAAACAGGCAGAATTGAAGAATATGAGCAGGATTTCCAAAAGTAAAGAATTGGGCATCTTAATGCATATGTGAGTTCACTTAAAGTCTAAGTCTTGCAATTCCATGTTGGTGCTTGAAAGATTGATGCATTAATTTTGATCTTTCTTGTGGTGATTGTGCATTGAGACTAGCACTATTCATGGGGAAACGGATCTAATCCGTTATGCTGCCGAATTTTCGGCTGAATTGTAAGAAGGTTATAAGCTATAAGCATTTGTATGCTATGAATGGAAATCATGTATGCAAGAATATGTGAAAATAAATGATGAACCCTATGTATGAATGCACTCAGCATGACTATGTATGATTATGTATGAGAATGAAAGCATATGAATATATTGAATGTGGATCCCTTCACCTGGAGGCAGTTGCACTTTGAATCCCTCCCCGTGAAGGCAGTTAAAAGATATAATGAAGGCCCATATTCCTAAGGAATGTGACATGACAATCACGCTCTGATGGAGTATGACATGGTGATCATACTCTGGAATGTGGCATGATGATCCCATACCCTAAGGAATGTGACATGGCGATCACATTCTGATGGAGTATGACATGGCGATCATACTCAGGGACGTGACAGGATGAATATATTCCTAAGGAACGTGACATGGCGATCACGCTCTGATGGGGTATGACATGGCGATCGTACTCTGGAATATATACTCCCCTCATCCACATGAGGCATGACATGACCCAGCTAGTGTGAGTATAGGGGATAAGGCTTATATGAGGCATGGCATGACCTAACTAGTGTAAGCAAATACAAGCACCCTAGGGATGGCGATACGTAACGCCTAGGTGTGTCGAATGAAGAAAGTAAAGATAAATATTAAAAGAAGTAAAGAAAGAAAAGAGCCCAAATTAAGCTTCCCTCACCCACGACTCACATGAGGCATGGCATGACCCAGCTAGTGTAAGTACCGAATAAAGGATATGATAAAGGTATGTATAGATTTTATGTTTTCAGTACATTGGTGCTATTATAAGTTAACATGTTTCAGTTATTACTCATAGAATAATTCATGAATTGATTTTGTATTAGCTTGCCTAAATTACAAGTGTATGAATAAAATGAACTTTACTTCGGACATTATATTTTCGAACTTTAAAATTGAATAGTTTGCATAGCATGTTCATCTATTTCATAATAAACCGAAGCAACTGGAGATGACAACGATGACATTATGTATGGCAATGGATGAATCCTACTGAGAATGTATAATTCTCACTCCTATATTTATTTCCGTGTTATCTCCAGATAGTTCAGAAGTTCCGAAGAAAGCTCTTTGAGGCGGAGTTGACTAGTAAGATTGAAGGCGGCCGAAGGTTGCTGCCCGACAAGGTCGAATTAAGTGACAATAACAACTCCTAGAGGAGGTTTTATGACTTAAGCATAGTACCATACTTGGAAGGGTGTTACATCATTGGGTTAAGGGTGTTAGGCTGTTGAAAAGTAGTATTGGCTGCTTGATCTTCATCTCCAACATGTCCTCCTTGCTCACTTCTTTCTCCTTGGTTACGAGCCTCAGGATTGGAATACCTAGCTTACATCTTCATTCGAACTTTAGCCCAGCCTAGACATGATGCATGAAATGCTCTACTAAGTCCATATTTGACTTGATAGGAATTAGGCCCAATTTCATAAGAAATACCTAGTTCAGTCTCAAATGGTTCCTTTTGTTTTCCTCTATTAGATTGTGCCTACATATAAGGATGCTCATTCGAATGTACCTTCTGAAAGATTAGTCGGCTGTCTCTGCATTGCTATCCACTACCGCCTCCACCTTGTCTGTTTGCTTGTACTTTCCCAATCACCTCAGCCTTGCTATAGGATTTGCACCCTCGTGATTATGAAAACTCCTATCCTTGTGCTACCTATTGTGTATCTCAGATTGTTGCATATCCTAGAATTTGGGAATAATTTACATCCTCTTTCTTCCTCTACCCTGCCCTAGCAATTCCCCTTCCTTGCCTTACTCTCCTGTATAATGGCCTTCAGACTCTTTGTTGTTGGAACCCCTAGTCTTAGTCTATATCTTGGGTGTTGGGGATTCAATATAGACATTACCTTATTTTCTTTACATGATTTTTGATTATGCCCTATCCTACAACAATTATAACAATACCCTTGCAACCATTCATAGTTCAACCAAACTCATACATTCCCCTTTTCTTTTATTGGCACCTAGAATCTAGTAATAAGAGGTTGAGTTATATCAATAATGGCACTTAGCCTCAAGAAATTGTGAAGCATTTGTCCATTAAGATAAGGTTCATCTACTTTTATAACTCCTCCAATCTTGCTACTAATCCTCAAAGCAAATTTGGTAGTAAGTGCTTCCAAAGGGACACCATAAGCTTGTACCTAGAAATCAACATGCTTGAAAGATACCTCGGAAATGGAACACTATGGACATCACCATTGTAAGCTCAATAAATGGCCCATCACATTCCAAGGCCGTTTTTCCATTATCCTCCTTGGTGTTTCTTCTTTGAAAAAGTTAAACATGAAAGTATTAGGTTCTAAATGCCTAATGGATAAAGAACTAGGCTCCCCTCAAGCTTTAGCAAGTATACTCTTAACTGCTCCTTTGTTGAGGAATTTTGTGCATAATATTTTGCCACCCAAGGTTGCTATGATGATGGGCTTTTCCTTCTCCTCACAATCCTCTAGAGGAATAATATCACCTTCTAGAGGAGTGCTTTAATCTGTTCCTTCCACCATGTCATCCATATGCCCTTGTCCTTGTGCAACCTTTGCCATGAGACTCCCCTAGCTACTTCTTAGACTAACTATTGCAGGGTATAATTCAATTAGTAAAAAGAAAGCTCCTACGTGAGAAGAGAGTTTCATCTATATTAGTAGACCTTCTTGAGTATACTTACCTATGGTTTTATAATCTATCCCTCTATCTCTTAGCTATTGGGCTACCCTCTATTGATCCATTTTCCTATTAGAGCTTCTCCAGGTTTTCTTCGCATATGTCTAAGCCACCTAAAGTGAGCTTGTATTATCTTCTCTACAATAGGCACTATCCTAACTTTATCTCTAATATATTCAATCCTTATCTTATTTTGTCTAGTGTATTTACTCATCCAATAGAGCATCCTTATCTTTACAACATTTAAGGGTGATTAGTACTTAATTAAGCTATTAAGGCTCTAATTTGCTCAATTAGAGATTATTTAATTCCGATTAAGCATTCTCCTGACTTTTCTCATCAGAGTTAACTTATAAACACTTCATTAATTCCTTAATTAAGCCTTAATTTTATAATTTCTCATTAAGTGCCTAATTACTCAGGGTTACTAAGGTAATTTAGTACAACAAGAATTTGAGGATGTTACATACGTGCTAGTAGCTTTACTATCTTAGACCATCCATATCATAAGCATAAGTTTATACCATTAGAGTGTCCAACTCGTTCGCTTCTGATCGCCTAATCTTTCAAATTACCATTCCCAACTATAGCCCTAATTGCTATGGTGGGAAGTTGTGAGGCATAGAATAGGGTCGGTCTAGAGCGTCAACCACTCATTCCATAGGAACCGCTCGTCCATTCCCTTTTTGTGACTTAAAATTATTCCTTGGCATCAAATCCTTAATCGCTTCAGCTAGCATGGTTAATTCAGTACGTCCACTCCTGTCTATTAACATTTGAATGGTTCTTATGGTTCGTCCATCACTCTATGGTTGACATGTGGTTAGGGAACATGAGATTGTTTTGGATAATTTCTCATGAAATCTCTCTAAGTTCACAGGCTAATCTCAATTATTGGGTATAAAAAGATCCTAATAGGAACATAAGCCTATCTGATTATTCTTCACTACCTATCTTTAGTGAGAGTCTTATGCCGACTAGCAATGAGTATGTTACGCTAGGATGTTTTCTCACTATAGTAGTGGCAAATTCATATTCAGCCCACAATACTGACAGTCTTATTCTTTGGTCTGTTAATTTTAATAACCTCCAAACATATACGCCATGCTCGAGTCATGGGGTTGTATCCATATGTTGCTATGATTACTATAAAAGACTTTAAAATAAGAATATATATATATATATATATTCGATACATATAAAGTAAAATAATTAAATTTAAAAGAAACTTAACTAATATTATATATAACTTGCATCGGCCTATGGTCTTCATTTTATAGTTGTTAGATGCCTATTCTTGCTTTCCCCGCACTGGGCTTAAGTCCAGGTCCTGCGTTGTGTATATGTCCTACGACGTTTACTACAAACTTGAAGTCCATCTATATACTAGAATGTTTACGAAAAACACACAAGCAGGTAATGAGAACTTAAAGTCCTTACTAGGTATACTTAATCCGCTAGGCACACAGAGTAGCATCATAAACATTTCAGCCACTTCGGTTTCTTATGAAAATGTGGACACATACATATAGAAACTGGTTCAATTTTAGGTTTGAAAAGATATTTCTTAAAGTAGATTACTTTTAGTAATCACTTGACATATTTCATGGCAAATATAATATTGGTAATAACATAACACGTCAATTATAGCAATAACGCATAATAGCATAATGAGATGCATAAATATGCATATGCTAATGCACATACTTGACTTATATAAGTGCACTTGGCTTTCTTATCTCTTTCTTTCTTTAACGTATAACTTGATCTTTTGTACTTGGTCCCCTGGAGGTGAATAGCCTCTTTCACCTTCGGGTAATAGCCTGCTTCTCAGGACCAATATCATTCCTATAGGTGAGTGCCGATTTGCTTTCCCTGACCCTCAAACTGGCATATTCCCCTTAAATCTATTCAAGGGCTAGCGCAAGTGATTATCTTAGATAGTATTGCCCTAGCTCACTGCGAGGTGGAGGCTCAGTACATCCTTTTGCAAGTTGTTGTTATCCTTATTTTCATTTTTGTACATAACCATGCATGAATATGTACTTATGCATATGTTTCATATCTTTGCATAATCATAGCATTCATATAATTCTACCAAAAATTTGACAGCATAACAGCTGAAACACAAGGCTTCCCAATATATATATAGTATAATTTCAGCTAGCTAGTCTCAACAGTTAGAATCCTTACATCAATGTATCAATTTCATATCATTTTTTATAAGAATTTTCATAACTTTTGGCTCTTTATAGTCTATGGAGCTTGTAAACCTTGAAGCTGTCAAGTTATCTTATTTTCCTCAAATTTGCCTTATTATTCTAAATTTCACCAAAATTCCATTTTAATTCATTTTACTCTAGAAATTTAGTAAATTGTAGCCATGTTTGTCTACTTTTGAACATCTTTTGTTGCACTAAGTTTTAATGTGTATAACTTGAGTTATTAGGATTTACTCAAGGTTGCCCTATTTCATCTTTAGAAACCACTACAAATCCATCTTTCATCCTTTTAATCCGAAATTTATACCATCATATAGCTATTTGAGTTATCTTTAAATCCTAACAAGTTTCACTCCAATTGAGTAACTGGAGCTTAAATTATAGGCTCTTCAAGTGGGTTGTCCCATTTCAACTCGAACAAAGCATAAGTCAATTTCAAGGAATTATTGGGGAAAACTTACTCATGATCTGATTCTAAAATTTTTATGACATAATCCTTTATATGTTAGCTTTCTAATAAAATTGGTTACACTTAATTTGAAGTTATATAAGGTGAGTTATGTCCTCACATCACACTTTGGTTAGGACAGAGAGTGAATTTCAATAGCCAACTTCTAAAAATCACTAATTCATTTTAAGTTCAATGGTCTTATAATTTATATGATTGGATTGATCTTGAAGTCTAGTTTCATGTAAAATTAATTTCATTAAAATTTGAGATCAACAAGTGGAGTTATGAACTCTGTCGTATGGATGATGCGCTAGGGTTTCTTTAATAGCCTTTTATATTTTAGGTTTCTCTTTATCTTTTGCTATATCATTCAACCTAAACCAAGTTTTCCTATCTTGAATCACTATATCATATCAACATCATACAGGAGTAGATCATGGATGATATAAAAGACACCACATCAACCACACAACCTTAAAGAACAAATAAACTAAGGATTTGAGCTATCTATCTCAAAATCCTTGAAACTATGGACACAAGGAGGCCAGGAACAACTCCTATCCTTTTTCTCCTCTCATGGCAGCAGCTTATATGGAGGTAGAGAGAATCCACTTGATGTCTTATCATGAAATTAATAGAGGGGTTTTGTAGAAGAGAGAATAAGGATTAATTTTCATAAAAAGAGGAAGAGGTTTTAAGGCCAAGAAAGCCATCAACTATAAGCTTGAAGCTCATAGATATGGAAGTGAAGAAAGAATAAAATGGAGATGATGAAATGGTAGTGGTGATTGTCAAATTTTTTTTAGGGCAATATGGGGAGGAATAAGCTTTTTCCTTCATAAATTAAAATGACTTATGAAGGCTTTTGATTGGTGGGAAATTTTTGACTTGTAACTTGAGTTGGTTGGTCAAGTTCTATTGGTGGATATGACACAAATTTATAATCTCTTTAAGCTTAAATTTGAGTGGCTCATCTTTAGCCACTAAGAGGGAATTTTAATTGATACTTATGCCCACGGACAATATAGGACTCTTGAGGATTAACTCAAGATGTTCGACTGTTAATTTGGGTATTCTAAGTTACTTGAGATACTGTAACATTGTGTGAGTAATCTTACATTGCTAATCAATAAATGTGGGTAGAAAATCATATTTTAAAGTTATTACATGTATTTTAGTTATCTATTGGTGTTGTGGGGCCCATGAAACTTTGAAAATTAAGATTTTTCTACGGATGCCCTCTTGATAACCGTAAAGCCTTAATCACAACTTTGACATTACAATCTAATAATTACAATTTTATCCCTATTTTTACTACAGTTTACATAATTACAATTTTGCTTTTACCTCAAGCCCGAGCTTTCTCCTATGCTGGTCTATCCTCAGAGTTCAGGATGTTACATTAAGGGGCCCTCTTTTCCATTTTTCCTTCTAGGCTACTTAGGGTAAACCTCGGGAATTTTGCTATCATTTATGCCCTTACTTGAATTCTTTTACTAATTTTGAAGATGCAATGATTATGATAGCTTTGTTGAGTTTCCATTGAAAGTCACTCCAATTGCCTTTTTCTTAACGTTTACTCATTTTACCACTTATTAGCCCAAGAGTAAGTTTCCTTTCCCTTTGAGGGAGGTTCTTCTTAGTCTACCTTCTTGAAATCCTGCCCACAAGTCCTTACTTGGAGGTGTCTTAATCTCTTGAGGGGTTTTCCCTACTTTTTATCACTTTGCAGTCTATCGCTTTACCAGGATCTAATAAAAGTTCCATGCTTCATCATTGAGCTAGTTTTCATTTCGATTTCTTATTACCAAGGTATAGGTAGCTTAGTGTAAAGGAGAGAATTGACAGTCTCACTTTCCTGTCGAGATTACAGAGTTTCATTATTCCATCTTTCTTACGAGGTATTATTCTAGGTATATTAAAAAAATTCCTCATTGATTACATTGGCGCCAAAGTTCATCTTGTCTCGATAATGTCTTAATTCATCACTGGGTTCCTCAAGGAATTTTATTTGCCTTCTTTGCTATGTATCTAACTTCCCTCAGTAAGGTTGAGGTTGAGAGTCTTAATTCATTACTAGGTTCCAAGCTCTTTAATCTTATATTGATGCATCACCTAGTCTTTCTTGGGGTGCATCAAGTAACCCCAAAGAGTCTTTTAGGTTCAATAATATCATTAATGATTTCAAGACAAGCCAGCATGGTAGCTCCTATAAACTTTCATTTATATCTTGAATCTAATTGGATGACATTTCTCCTTATAATGAGCTCCTCCAAAGGTAAAACTTCCTTTTTTACTTCTTAGAGAATTTTATCATTCCTTTGAAAGCTTGTCTTTGTCTCAGTCCATTATAACCTCCCACTTTACTGCTATTTCATCCTATTAAGATCGGTTGCAATTCCCTCGGTTGTAACATACCCTTTTGCAAGTTCCTAATCTTTACCACCCCTCTTAGATTTAGGGTGTTCATCATCGAACTACTCCACCCATAGAGTTCATAGTGGTGTCTGAGAGTAATCATCATATCTTCTTCCATTCCCTGAATAGTTTGACCCTTTCATTAGTAATATATTAAAGATGATCTTATCGTACAGCTCTTGTGGTGGCTAGGGTTTGTTGAGGTCCAGTAAAACTTAACCAGCACCTTTGACACTTTTATTATTCTTAATAGGCAGGAGATATTGCCTTCGGAAGCTCCAGTGCCCTTCTAGAATCGTCTCACAACTTAAGAAGTTTCAAGATTTAAAGTTTTAATTAATACCAAATCAAGCTTTAAGTTAAACTTTTGTCTATGAACGATTTGTATTATTGAAATGTATTCTTGCCTAAACAAAATCATTTATCTCGTACTTATACAACTTTTGAACCAAACAAAGTGTCTTGATCCATAGTACTTCTCTTGAATATACTTATATTCAAACAAACACTTTGTGGTTTATATGATTTCTCACTTAAGATGTAGACAGAAAGTTCAGAAGGATGAGATTATAGCATGAGAAAGGAAAATGTGTCATGAGAAGGAAAAACTATTCATTCAGAAGGATGACTTCATCCAGAAGGGTAATCACAAAAAACATGCTTATCATGAAGTACCTCACCATTGAAGCTTCTTCTAAATGCTTCATTGATAAATTCAAAAGGTCAAATATGATTTGACAGGATGCAAAAAAAGCACTAACAAGTCTAAAAAGTTGGCGAACACTTCAATGGCTATTTTTCCTCTTCTGTGTCAAGTCTACTTGTTGAAGAAAAAAACTGCATTTCTCTCTTTGTAGTCATAGATCAATGGATAGAAGAGGAACAAGGCTCAACATTTGTTAGATTCAATAGTCATATCTTGAAGTCTCTATAAAGCTAGAAAACAAAGAAGAAATGGTTAGACTAATACTTTTTTGCGATTAAGAGACCTTCTTCATCAATATTCTCAACCTTCTTAGTCATTAGAAAGTTATTCATTGTAACTTTTGCTTGTAAAATCTTCTCTACTGATTTGTAATAGATAATATTCTCATTTTAAGAATTTAAAGAAGTCACATACACAGTTCATCGTTGATCATACTCTAAAAAAATATTAGTTTGAGTGCTTAAACATAAGCCTTCTTATCCATTTATAACTAGACCTGTTAGTGGTCATTGAAAGCTTGAAGAGGCTAGGATAAATACTTCTCATGTGATCTTGGAAAGGCTTGAGAAAGAGTACTCACATGTAAAAGCTTGGAGAACCATAGAAAAAGAATACTCGTGCTTTAAAAATCTCAACAAAGAGTTGGGGACTGGACATAGGCATTTGTTTAGCTGAACTAGGATAAATTCTGCTGTGTGATCTCTTCATTTCCTCTACTTTATTTACAGTCTTCACTTAGGACATAACTCTGTGCTTTTAATATAATCCTTCTTTAACATGTTTTAGTAAGCTAGACTACTTTTATTTCTAACCAAATTGCTTCCGCGTTTCAAGTCTTGGACTTGAGAAAGTTGTTTATCTAAAAGATTTTAGGTATAGATTTTATTTACAACATGATCCAACCCCCCTTCTCGTGTTACCATTTCCAATAATTGGTATCAAAGCCTAACTCTGGGGTTGAGTTTTCTAACAGTTGCAAAGGACAAAGATCCAACAAATAGCACAATAGATTAATTATATTGCTAAAGGTCACTTTATCAACTGCCCTCCATATTTTATTGGTGAAAATTATCCATATTGGAAGGATAAAATAAGATTCTTCATTGAGTCCACAAGCTTGGATATGTGGGAGATCATACAAAATGGTGATTATATACCCACAACTGAGCAAAGTGCCTCAAGAGGCTGCCAATTTAGAACAACCTCCACCTGTAATAGTTGGAACTATTCCAAGGAATGAATGGATAGATCAATACAAGGATAAAGTTCAAATGAATGTCAAGGCAAAATATCTTCTCACATGTGCCTTGAGCAAAAGCGAATATGATAAGATCATATCTTGTGACTCCGCAAAGAAAATCTAGGATAGACTCTAAGTACTTCATGAAGGAACTGATTAGGTCAAGGAGACCAAGATTAGCATGTTAGTTCATCACTATGAGATGTTCAAAATATTGGAACATGAGAACATTGATGAAAGAACAACTAGATTTATGCATATCATAACTCAATTGAAGGTCTTGGGCAAAAGGTACACAAATGCTGAAATGGTGAGAAAGATTCTAAGCAGTCTTTTAAAGGCCTAGTGTCCAAAAGTAACTGCTATTCATGAAGCCAAGGGCTTGAATGTACTTAGCCTGGATGCTCTCATTGAGTCATTGAAAACTCATGAGATTGAACTTATTGAAGTCTCTAAAGAGACTAATAGAAAAAGAAAGCGCATTGTACTAAAGTCTACTTAGAAAAGAACTCAATCCTCCAAGGCTATGAAAGCTTTAGAAGAGTCAAAAGAAAATAAAGAAGACTCCTCTGAAGATGATGATGATGATGAGATCGCACACTTGGCAAGGAGGATATCGAAAATATGGATCAAAAGAAAGAAAAAGAGTTTTGTTCCCAAAAAGGACAAGAAAGGCAAAGCCAAGCAAGACGAGATTATTTGCTTTGAATGCAAGGAGCCTAGACATGACAAATCCGAATGTCCTAGACTAAAGCAAGCTCCTAAGAAGAAGGCTATGATGACTACATGGGAACATTTGGATGAAGAGCAAGAGAATGTTGAATCAAAAGGAGAAGAAGAGATTTGGATTTATTCTAGATTCCAATCCAATCCAAAACAATCACACTTAAATACTACTAAAAGAATTTTGAGATATTTAGCAGTTACTACTAATCTTGGTCTTTAGTATGAGAAAGGTATTGCTTATGATGTTACAGGTTACTATGAAGCTGATTTTGCTGGAGATAAAGTTGAAAGGAAAAGTACAAGTGGTGGCTATTGTTTTCTTGGAAAATCTCTAATAACTTGGTCAAGCAAGAAGCAGAACACGATTGCTTTTTCATCAACTAAAGTTGAGTATGTGTCTGCTGCAAACTATAGTACTTAGATTCTGTGGATTAAATATCAATTGGAGGATTTCAATCTGAGGTATACCAAAATCCCTATCTTATGTGATACTACTAGTGCAATCAATCTCACTAAAAATCCCATTCAGCATTCTAGATCTAAGCATATAGATATCAAATATCATTTTATAAGAGATCATGTTCAGAGAGGAGATATTGAGCTAAGGTTCATAAATACATAAGGTCAGATTGTTGACATTTTTACAAAACTCTTAGTTGAAGATCATTTCTGTCGCATAAAGAACCTACTGAACATGACTAGCTTTTAAACATACATTCATATTGCATTAGTACCTTCCCTCATGAGCTAAGCTTAAAGCTGAGATTGCAGCTCCCTACTAGAATCCTCTCTGGAGAAAATCTCTCAAGGCTATATATCAAAGGATGTTCAAAAAGAACAGACAAGTGTGCTTTAGAAAGATCATGTCAAGAAGATTTAAAAACAAGTTCAGAAATATGATTCGTTTGAGAATGGATTGTATATAGTGTTAGTTGAGAAAGATGGGATTAGGATTGGTTCAAAAAAGAGGAATCAAAATATTCAATTTAGAAAATGGATGAAACTTATAGGTTCAAAATAGTGTATTTAACCAGAAAGATAGCTTGTATCTTCGATTAGAATAGAGCCATGCAAAAGTTGTAATGACTTTGAAGCGTGTGCCTAATTCGTAACCTCCCACTCTGCCACGTTCTCACGATGATCAAAGTGGAAAACCAAAAGCCTCTTTTACACTTCAATATGCCTGTTTCTACCTCATGACCTTTCATTTGTCTTAATCCTTAACCATTTACATCATTTAACCGCTTGTTACTACCATTAACCCTCACTTACCTAATCGCCCTTTACTTTGAAACTATTCATCTTCATTTTGCAAAACTTCAAACTTTCACTATATCTCGTTCCTCACTTGATCTCAAATCTTACACTTCACATTATATTACTTTGGCCTCAACATTTGCAATTTTAATATGATGATAAAAAGCAACTCAAGTGTTCTTTACATTTTTGAAGATGAAGATATGCAAGTCAACTTCCACAAAAAACTTCTTTATTAAACCAATAGCCAGAGGAAAAAGCTTTCATGTAGAAAGTTTTTCTTCTTTTCCTGAGGTAGTTGAAATTTTTGAATTTCAAGGACGGAATGAGTTTCTAGGAATTTCAAAAGACACCTATACAGGTTGGTACCAGCATTCTATATTATACTAGTTCCCACAGATGAAGACAACACAACTCTTAGAAGTATTATTGAAAACTTCGAGATTCAAGTGCTACCTTCCGATATTAGTCAAATTACCAACTTACAAAATGAAAGCATTCTATGTTGAGGAGGTGCCAAATGGTGGGAACAACTTAGAGTCACTAAAGAGGAAGTCTCTGAAGTTCTAACTAGCAGAAGAGACATGCAAGTAAGAGACATTCACACTTTTACTCTTCTTTTTACTGTTAGGACTATTTACTCTGTAGTTCGATACACTATGCTTTCGAGGATGGGAAACACTGATGTTATGACAAAGGTGGACTAGATGTTCATGTTCTACTTTATGACTAGGAGAAGGATAAACCTGGCTAGGTTGACTTTGGACTATACTCTTTCTGCTATTGATGCTGCAAGAAGGAGTCGTGCTGCTCTACCTTATGGCATGTTCCTCACTTGTGTCTTCACGAGAGCACAACTTCCTATTCATGGACATAGGAAGGATGAAAAATGCCCTGCAACCACCATGAAAACATTCTCAGCCATGGGCTTGAAACCTTAAGGCCTTGAGAAGGAAGAGAAGAAGAAAAAAAAGGAAGAAGGAAAAGAAAAAGAAGGACCCAAGAAGGAAAGATTCATTTTCCCAGAAAGTTAGGTCCAAGCTTTCTGAAGAAAAGGAAACAAAAGAAAAACCTATTACCAGTCTTTGAAAAGAGGAGAGTGAGTAAGAGGAGATAGCTGAAACTTGCAGAAGAAACCTCCTCCTCCTCTAGAGCAGAAGATGAAACATCTACAATTACTACCAAACCAATGAGGGCTCTGCCCCAGTAAAACCTGCACATAGACCCTCTAGACCTAGAGAAAGAAGTATTATGATTAGGGAACAAGTTTCTCAAGACCAAACCAAGAATCAAACTAAAGTAAAAGCTTCAGATAAGGATGAGGATCCTGAGATCAAGAGGAAAGGCAATAAACTAGTGAAAAAATCCCCTATGGAACCTTCTAAAGAATCCACTCCTTCTCCTGTTAAAAGGAAATAGCTTAAAGTAACACAAAATAGGATGATATTAGAAGCATGGATGCTAGAATAGAAAGATAAAGTGGCTAAGTTGGTGCCTCAGCTAGAGGTACTAGAAGCTCATGTGCTTCTTTAGAAGTGGTCTAACAATATATAGTCATTGAAGAAGTAAATCCACCTTTTGAGATGAGAAGGGTTGTCTTACCCTCTGAGGAACTAGAGAGTAGATCAGAACAACCTGCTGCTTAACCTTCAAGCTTAGCATTGATTCCCTTGAGTTAAGAAAGATCATTGGTTCAAAGGGCTGAGATTGTATCAGAAATACCAAAGCCTAATAGGACACTTGTTCTAGTGACTGAAACTGGAAATAAAGTTATTGTGAAATCTAAGGTTACATGTAACATCCTTAATTTTTTTGTGATGCTAAATTACCTCAATAACCCCGAGTAATTAGGCACTTAATGAGAAATTATGAGATTAAGCCCCAATTAAGGGATTAACGAGGTGTTTATAAGTTAATTATGAGAAGAAAAGTCAAGAGAATACTTAATTGAGATTAGATAATCTATAATTGAGTAAGTTAAAGTCTTAATAGCTTAATTAAGTACTAATCGCCCATAATTAGCTTAATCGAGTTTAATTAAGATTAATTAAGCTTAATCACAAAATTAATTTTTGTTAATCATGTTCTTGTGTGTTAATCACTAATCCTTATTTAATCATCTTAATTAAGTTGCAAGAGCACTTAATCGCATGATTAAATTCAAATCTAGTCAACTAGACAATAAAGTAAAAGAGTGATATCACTAAAGTATAAAGCATTAGACAAGAGTGCTTTATGTAAGAGTTGGTACTTGATTTGTTTCCCCTTCGTCCAATTTGTCCCCCTAAACCTTAATTAGCACAAAATTAAGAAAATATCTCCTTCCTTCCCTTTATGTATAGGACACCACTTTCTCTCTTTCCCACCTCATCCATTTTCATTTTCACTTATCTCATTCTCTCTCTTGAAACCAAATCCTCTCACTTCTCTCTAAACACTTCTTCTTCTTCTTCTTCTTCTTCTTCCTTTCTTCACCACCACCACCAAAACCTCTCACTTAGCCCTTCAAGGACCTTGTCTTTGGGTCTTTGAAGACAAGATTTAAACATTACCAATATCATTTTCAAGAGAACTCAAGAGCTCTGCCTTGGCTCACCCAAAACTACCACCATCACCATCAAGAGGAGCCATCATCAAATTTTTCTCCTTCTCTTGTTGTAGCGCCATTTTTAGTAGAGGTAGTGATCTTCACCCTTTTATTTTGTTTATTCAAGAAAGCTTGAAACTTGGTTCTCCTCATGACCAAGATCTTTAAGTGAAAATTTGAGAAAATCTTTCATGCTTTTTATGATCAAAAGTGTCTACTTTTGGTAAAATATGTTCTTGTTCTTCTTCAAGCGTTCTTGGTGTTTCTACTTTTGGAAAAATATATTCTTGTTCTTCTTCAAGTGTTCTTGATATTTCTATTTTTGGTAACATATATTCATGTTCTTATTCTTTAGTGTTCTTGATGTTCTTCATGGTATTTTGCTTAAAGTTGTTTTTTCCTTATGATGAGTTTATTATTAGAAAAGTTTCATCTTTACATGTTTTTCATGATTTGATAAGATTATGAACATCCTAAAAGCCTAAAGCTTTAAAAAGTTTGCTTCTTGATGCATAAAAAGTGGCGCAAGTCTGGTGCCTTCATAAAAGTCTTATTTTGTTTTGTGTTAAAGATAAGACTACATGTGAAAGTTTAAGCTTTTTGGAATATTAAGCATTTTTGAGTTATAAAAATGGTATTTTGTCACTTTATGCTGTAAAGATTGATTCTTGGATGTAAGTCATTTCATAAAGTTTTAAACTTTAATCAAAAAGGTGACTTTAAGTCATAAAGTTCTAAACTTGCACACTAAGTCTTATAAAGGTGGGATCTTGAGATGAATATATTAGTAAAGTTCCAAGCTTTAAGCAAAAATAGCACTTTTGAGTTATAAAAGTGTTAATTTTTATAAAGACCAAGACTTTATAACTCTAAACTAATGTTTTATATCACTAGTTCATAAAGTAGAAATTTTTTAGACTTTAAGACAACTTTAAATCATAAAGTTGAGACCTTGATAGACTTGGAATAAATAAAAAGTGTCAACTTTTATAAAGAATAAAACTTTATGACTACTTCATAAAGAATGATAACTTTTATAATACTTAAGGTAAGATCTTATTATGTTAGTGATAAAAGCTTGAAATTTTGTAACTTGGTTAAGTTAAAAATCACCCTTGGTTTTATTGAACATGGTGTCGTTGGGTTTATAATGTGGTTATGCGTTGACATGACCCAAGGTTTAGAGGGATCTCAAACTCCTTGGGAACAAAAGTATGATTCGGGCCTCTGAGCATACCATGAGCCTAGGAATCACTAAGTGCACTATCTCAAGAAAAGGAAACAATCAGTTAACTCAATTAATTTCAACAAGTTTTCCATAAGACATATACTCAAGTAAAGAGTAATTTCATATAAGAACTAAGTAACTAAAAGACTACATACATATAGTTTAACTATGTGATTCTCTCATGGATAACCACGAAAAATCATATGATGATTCATAAGATTCTTCATGAAGAATGACACAATTATGAACCCCCTTAGGATATGAATGTATAATGTCATTCGGCATGATGAATGGCAGGTTTGATTTAGCATTGTCTCATGATTGAATGATTGGTGTTATAATATGATATAAATACGATCGATTATTGGTTGAAAGTTTATGATTGGCATTTTGGGGAAGCTCCGATCTAGCCATTACCGGATTTTCGTCAAAATTATGGACTTAGTCATGTCATTGCGTGTGTCTAGTCAAAGGGGTACCATGCATTTAAAGTATAATGATAAGAAAAGAAGTAATGTGTAACGTCCGAATTCCGACTTCCGATCCCCTCTATTGTTGAAATTTCAGATTTCCGAGTTTGCCTTATATTCCGCTTCCGACCTCAATATTAGATTCGACTTCCGACTTCGTTCCAAGGCTTACAAGAGATTTCTTCCGATTTCCGACCTCATACATGCAGCTTACAGGCTCCGATTTAATGCATGAGGCTTACGATTTCCGACCTTGTAAGCGTGTATAAATTTTGCCCTCGTCAGTATGATTTACGATTTCCGATTTCGTGAGCTGAAATGAAGTGACTGATGCTTCCAACTTACGAGTTCAAGCCGATTTCAGCACAATTTACGACCTCCGACCTTAGCGATCAAAGAGCAAAATGTTCGATTTCCGACTTCGTCTCTAAGGATCAAATGAACTTAATATATATTCCGAATTCTGACGTTATGATTCCAAATGTGCGAGATCCGATCTTGAGTCCAATATTAGTAGTTCTCATTTCTATATCTTCTCGAGTTCCGGGATAGAAATTTTATAATCCCCGAGTTCCGACCTTAAGTGCTTGGCTTCGCACCAGGCTCTGCTTTCAAGTTTCAACTAGACTGTATGTTTTCTGAGTTCCGACTTCATATACAGGAGGCTCACGAGTTCCGACTTTATAGAGCCTACGAGTTCCGATTTCATTTCCAGAATATGCTAGAAACTACTCCCACTTTAGGCGACGTGGAGAGTGGAGAGTGATTCTACCACACAAAGAAGGCAACGTGGAGAGCAAGGTTGGCTGAAACTTGACCTTATGTTTAGAGGCCAATCAAAACCTTCCAAGTTAACTCCCATTCATGCCTATATAACACACCCTACTCCTTTGATTCAGACCATTATTCACGTTGCTATCCTCTTCTCCTTCAGCTCTCTTTCCATCTTGCTCACACATCCAAAACTCAAGCTAAGTTCCAGCCTTGTTCATCCAAACTCCAAGAATTCAGCTCAAAACACTTAAATCAAAGGTAGGGGTTTTGATTTCTTGCATCAAATCCATGCACTTGGCTGAATGGGCTGAATCATTTTGACCTTATATGATGTATGAATTAACTAATTATGCTTGAACTAATAGAAGATTTTGAGTTAGAGGTAGAATTAGAAGAAGAAAACTAAGAGAAGTAAATGAATAAGGGTGCTGTCTTGGTGGAGAGTCCACGGCAGTCCGTATGGCGGAGTGTACGGCGCCGCCTACAATCGGTCGAATCCGATGAAACTATTTTTAGATGAAACTTGACATCTAGGGCTTTCCATAGACATATCATATAAGGATTTTGGATCAGGAATGAGGGAGATATGAATTTTTGAATCTCGACCTAGGGTTTTAACTCTAGTTCTGGGCAGATTAGGTTCCTAAGGGTGTAACTCACCCTATACAACTACAAATCGGGTGAAACTAATTTTGTTGGAAAGCTTACACATAGGAGAACAATATCCAAAGAAATTCCGAGTTTGTTATCAACTCAGTTGTTCCCAGTGATTTGAAGAAATCACCCTATGTCCAAACCAGGCCAACACAGGTCAGTTCAGGAAGGCTAAGTTTCGGGGCTTGTAACTCGAGCCCTACTAAGGCAAATGAAATGAAACTTTTTGTATATGAAAGGTTTTCCTATTAGCTCTAATATGAGGCCAATTTCGTCTGATTTGAGTGAGTTTTCGATTTTTAGTGAATTTCTACTTTTAATTGCCTGATTCTGGCCAGCCAATGGGCAGGCCGAGATAAAGTTTAGATATCTCGAGTTATAGATACCGAAATTTGATGGGACCAAAGAGGTTAGAAAATAGACACATAACCCTGTAACATATTTAAATTTGAGGTCCAAATGAGTTGAAATGAAATTGTGACATGAATTACAAAAACCGGGTTGGTTGAATGAGCTGAGGCAGGATTTCAGTCTTAATGAGATTTATATGGAGATGAGTTCTATATTGGAATATAACTGTGAAATTGTGTTTTTAGTGATAAATTGATGTATTGATTGGTTGGCACTATTCATGGGGAAGCGGACACGTTCCGTTATGCTGCCGAAACTTCGGTAGAACCCATGTACAAGTTATGAGTTACATGTGAATGCATATACATTCTTAAGAAAGCCATGAAAGTTATGAAAAGAATTATGTTATTATGCAAGTTCCATACTACTTGGGCCAGCCCCGGATAAGAAGTTAATGGGAATAGATCGGTGGGAAGGTCGGGGAAAGTAAACCCAGCATTTCTGTATAGGAACGAGCTCGATCCTGATAAGCAGACTATTACCCAGGAGTCTAAATGGCCAAGAACTCCCAGGGGACCAAGAGATGGAAAAATGATGGAAAGAAATGAAAAAGTTTATGAAGGGAAGTTTAAGAATGAGTCTACATGATTACATGAATGCATGAATACTTGAAATAGTTACATCAAAATGTTTACAATTATATGTTATAATTGCTCACTGCTATGCATTTATTTATTTCGATTACATTCTATGTATCCGTATTAGTAATCTATGTGGTTTCTTATGTCAATGTAAAATAAAACTGAACCTTGCCTCGGACCAGACATTTTCTTAAACTCATGAAAATGGACTTTTCAGCTTGAACACATGTTTTATAATTAAATAAAACCCGAGGCAACTGAGAATGTATGTGACGTCAGTACAAGTATAACCGAACCTCTTGAGAATTTTCTTGAAATTCTCACCCCGTTTTGTGTCTCCCGCATCATTCTCAGACACTGGCGATGGACTCCACAGCCACCCCTTTTATTGAGATTCTTGCATTACAATTCCACCATGACCTGGAGTTGGACTCCTTGTACATAGCCGGTTCGTGCAACTTTCGTGCATGCCTCTTGGCGATAGGAACTTTGATGTTCCTCTACACCATCCCCTCTTCGACCCTGCTACCCCTTATATCGCTATCCCTCTGCATATGGCGCACCCACATCCTGCACCTCCTGCACCAAAGACCACGACCGCTCGAGTCACCACCGCAGCGGTCCCGACATCCCGCTGAGTTCCGAGAGTGACCCCTCCGAGGCCACCGGTTCGTCGCCCTTTTCCTCCTCGGGACCTAGCGCAGATTACACCCCGGCCGAGCCTAGCATGGCTAACGGCTACCTGACAGAGTAGTTTAGCGGCAGGGGACGTTGTATAGTATGACCCTCTTTTGGACAGTATGTAGCTTTGGGTCATGGGTTTTGACGGTAGGGTTAGCGATGGGTCTGAAATGTCCTTTGAGGACCATAGGGTATTATGATCTTTCTGACACACCAGTTCCGTATATGTTCTACTTTAGAACTTTGTATATAACTGAGATAGTGACTTCTGATATATATATATATATATATATATATGTGATTACACGTGTACAGTAACATTATTGTGCTATACTTATCTTGACGGTAATTTATTTCGGTTCGTTTTATTTTTAATATAACAGTACGCAGTTTCGTCAATAGAGACGATGTAAAGACAAGAAAGGTAAATAAAGTATCAACATGGTAACGCGACCTGACTAGTTTCATGCTATGACTTAAGCATAACATAAAATTAGTAGGGTGTTACATTTTTGGTATCAGAGCAGTTCGTCCTAGCTAAGGCCTGAGGATTGGACTGACTATGCTTCGCGCATATTCTGTACTTTAGTTAATAATGTGCACCAGATCTTGCCTGTATGGTGGAGATGTAGTTGTGCATATATATGAAGTGCCTGACCGTGTGGGCTGTTATTTACTAGCACATTAAACTTAGTATTGAGCCTGATCAACTCAATAACTTTTGTTTTGTGTGTTCAGAACTTAATGGCTTCCGTAAGGCGAGGAAGACCACGTACGGAACCTGCTCCAGAGAACCCAACTGACGTGATGGCCACAATGCGGGAAATGGCTCACGCAATGCGGGAGCAAGCCGCGGCAGCTCACCAAATGATGGAGCAGCTAGGCGGCGACTGCGGCGGTGTGAAGGAAACCCCGGTCGGAGGAAACCTGGGCGCCAGGTTCGCGGAGTTTAGAAAGGCAAATCCGCCAAGTTCCCGAGGGGCATATGACTCGGACAAAGCTGACGAGTGGATCAAAGCCATGGAGAAGATTTTCTCCGTCTTGGATTGCTCGGATCATCAAAAAGTGACTTTTGCCACTTACACGCTTGAAGCAGACGCTGAGTTCTGGTGGAACGGCGTACAAAGGTTGTTCGAGGAATCCATGACAGTAGTTACCTGGACAATGTTCAAGGATGCATTTTACCAGAAGTACTTCCCCGCTTCAGTTCGAAATGCTAAGGAACTCGAGTTTATGCAATTGCGTAAGGAAATCGGACAGTATCCGAATATATTGCCCGATTTGAGGAGCTATGCAAATTCTCCACCATTTACCAGAGGAACCCAGATGAAGCTTGGAAGTGCATTAAATTTGAAGGTAGGTTACGAGAGGACATTCTCACCGCAATCAGCCCGATGGAGATTAGGGACTTCCCTACATTAGTGAATAAATGCCGACTTGTGGAGGATTGCCACTCGAAATTAGCTGCAGCCAGGGCATTTGGTGGGAATTTCAAGAGGGGGTTAGCCCCGCAAGGCCTAAGATTCAAGCCCAATGTACAACAACAGCGGAGATTTCTGCCAAGAGGCAACAAAGGCAAGCAGCCTCAAAGGCCTTTTCCAAATTCAACTTGCACAAAATGCGGCAAGAATCATGGCGATCGGCCGTGCTTGGCAGGCCAGCATGTCTGCTATGGATGTGGCAAGCCAGGCCACAAAATTTACGAGTGTCCGACCAGGAACTCGTCACAGCCGCCTCGACCCCAGCCACAAGGACGGGTCTTTACTATGAATGCAGAAGAAGCCGATAAGTCGAAAGGATTGATCCAAGGCAATTGTGATGTGAATGGTGAGACTCTAACTGTACTCTATGATTCGAGTGCCTCACATTCATTTATTTCTCATAATTGTGTAGCTGCTTTGCAATTGCCAATTTCTGAATTACCTTATGATCTGTTGGTTTCTACTCCTACCAATGGACCTGTTAGAACTAGTCAAATGTGCATCAATGTTCCTCTTCGAATTGAGGGCAGGACCTTTGTCGCTAACTTGATTTGCCTCCCTCTATCTGGTCTCGACGTAATTCTGGGCATGGATTGGCTTTCTGCCAATCATGTTGTACTCAATTGCTCTGATAAGACGGTGGTACTTCCCTCTGTCTTACTTTCTGAATCCCAAACCACAATACCCTTCTATCTAAACTCTTTCAGGCCAAAGGATCAAGGGTATATCCTCTTGTCAGCTAATGCGGTAGAAGCTGAGCAGGAACTGGAGAAGATTCCGATTGTCAGGGAATATCCGGATGTGTTCCCAGAGAATATTCCTGAATTCCCTCCGGAGAGAGAAATTGAGTTTACCATTGAATTGGTTCCAGGTGCGGGACCAATATCCATAGCTCCGTATCGAATGTCACCTATGGAGCTGACGGAACTAAAACGACAGATTGAAGAGCTTTTAGAAAAGGGATTCATACGACCAAGTGCGTCGCCATGGGGAGCTCCAGTCTTGTTGGTCAAAAAGAAGGATGGAAGTATGCGCTTATGTGTGGATTATAGGCAGTTGAACAAAGTAACGATTAAGAACAAGTATCCACTGCCGAGGATTGATGATCTCATGGACCAACTACAGGGTGCAACGGTATTCTCCAAGATCGACTTGCATTCTGGATATCACCAAATTCGAGTTCGGGAACAAGATATCCCTAAGACAGCTTTTCGAACTCGTTACGGGCACTATGAATACACCATGATATCGTTTGGGCTGACGAATGCGCCGGCGGTATTCATGGATTACATGAATCGAATATTCCGCCCATATCTGGACAAATTTGTAATAGTCTTTATCGATGATATACTTGTCTACTCGAAGACGGAATAAGAACATGTGGAACACTTACGACTAGTTCTGCAAATTTTAAGAGAAAAGAAGCTCTATGCCAAGTTATCCAAATGTGAATTTTGGATGAAGGAGGTAAAATTTCTCGGCCACGTAGTGTCATCTGGAGGAATCTCTGTCGACCCCAGCAAAGTAGAAGCGATTACGATCGGGAAAGGCCAACTACAGTCTCTGAAGTCCGAAGTTTTCTGGGTTTAGCTGGATATTATAGGCGATTCGTTAAGGATTTTTCTCGAATAGCCTTGCCTTTGACCAAGCTAACCAGAAAGAATGTCCCTTTCGAGTGGACGCCGGAGTGCGAACAGCGTTTTCAGGATTTGAAGAGAAGGTTGACCACGACACCAGTGCTAGCTTTACCAGACCCTCATGGACCGTTTGAGGTCTATTGCGATGCTTCCCAACAAGGGTTAGGGTGCGTGTTGATGCAAACAGGAAAGGTAGTCGCGTATGCCTCCAGATAATTGAAGCCACACGAAAGGAACTACCCGACTCATGATCTTGAATTAGCAGCAGTGGTGTTTGCTTTGAAAATATGGAGACATCACCTGTATGGAGTAAAGTTCGAGGTCTTTTCTGATCATAAGAGTTTGAAGTACCTTTTCGATCAGAAAGAATTGAATATGAGGCAGCGGAGATGGATGGAACTCCTTAAAGACTACGAATTTGAATTGAAATACCACCCCGGTAAGGCGAACATCGTGGCAGATGCATTAAGCAGAAAATCATTGACTGTCGCGTGGATGACGATTAAAGAGACGGAACTTATTGAAAGTTTCCGAAATCTTAATTTGGGAATTCTTATAACTCCCAAAACTCTTCAGCTACACCAAATTCAGATAACCAGTAGCTTCAAGGAACAGATTCGCCAAGCTCAGCAACAAGATGCTAACTTTCGACATACGCTTAATCTCGTGCGATCAGGGGAACAAGCAGGTTTTGCTCAAGATAAAGAGGGTATCTGGCGGTGCCACGACAGAGTATGTGTTCCTGAAAAGGATGATCTCCGAAAGAGAATCTTAGAAGAAGCGCATAGAGGCGAGTTTGCCGTACATCCTGGCATAACTAAGATGTATCAAGACCTCAAGAAGATGTTTTGGTGGCCAGGCATGAAGTCAGATGTAGCAAACTTTGTTGGCAAATGTTTGATTTGTCAAAAGGTGAAAGCGGAACATCAGAAGCCTTCTGGGATGCTTCAACCCTTGGAAGTCCCTGAGTGGAAGTGGGAAAGTATTTCCATGGATTTTGTGATGGGATTGCCAAGAACACCAACAGGATACGATGCCATATGGGTCATCGTGGATAGATTGACCAAGTCTGCCCACTTTCTACCCATCCGAGCGAATTATCCGTTGGAAAGATTGGCACAACTGTATATTCAAGAGATTATAAGGCTGCATGGTACCCCTTCAACCATTATCTCCGATCGAGACCCAAGGTTTACTTCAAGGTTTTGGGGAGCCTTACAAAAGGCATTCGGTGCTAAGTTATGCCTAAGCACTGCATACCACTCGCAAACGGACGGCCAAACAGAAAGGACAATTCAAACCTTAGAGGATATGTTACGAGCTTATATACTGGAGCAACGCGGGAATTGGGATAGATATTTACCATTGGCGGAGTTCGCGTACAACAATAGCTATCACGCTAGCATTAGCATGGCTCCTTACGAAGCATTGTACGGACGGAAGTGCCAGTCTCCCCTATGCTGGTATGAGACAGGGGAATCAGCTTTATTGGGGCCCGATTTAGTCGAGCAGACTACCGAGCAAATCAAGAAAATACGGAACAAGAAACTGGTCGCTCAGAGTCGCCAGAAGAGTTACGCGGATACCAGGAGGAAACCTCTAGAATTTCAAGAAGGAGACCATGTATTTCTGAAGGTTACTACTACTACGGGGATAGGTAAGGCAATCAAAGTCAAGAAGCTAAATCCTCGTTTTATTGGTCCCTTCCAAATCTTAAAGCGAATCGGGTCAGTGGCGTACCAAGTCGCTTTGCCTCCACATCTATCAAACCTCCATGATGTTTTTCATGTCTCCCAACTCAGAAAGTATCAACCTGACCCTACGCACTCCCTTGAACCCGAATCAATAAAGTTGAAGGAGGACCTAACCTTTCATGTTCAACCAGTACGGATCGTAGACAGAAGCAGCAGACAACTCCGAAACAAATCTGTACAACTAGTGAAGGTAGCATGGGGAAAAGAAGGTGCTGAAGATTACACTTGGGAACTGGAATCAGAGATGAGAAAAGGATATCCTGAGTTATTTACAGGCACTAAATTTTGAGGACAAAATTTTTTAAAGGAGGGTAGTATTGTAACGTCCGAATTCCGACTTCCGATCCCCTCTATTGTTGAAATTTCAGATTTCCGAGTTTGCCTTATATTCCACTTCCGACCTCAATATTAGATTCGACTTCCGACTTCGTTCCAAGGCTTACAAGAGATTTCTTCCGATTTCCGACCTCATACATGCAGCTTACGGGCTCCGATTTAATGCATGAGGCTTACGATTTCCGACCTTGTAAGCGTGTATAAATTTTGCCCTCGTCAGTATGATTTACGATTTCCGATTTCGTGAGCTGAAATGAAGTGACTGATGCTTCCAACTTACGAGTTCGGCTTCGATTTCAGCACAATTTACGACCTCCGACCTTAGCGATCAAAGAGCAAAATGTTCGATTTCCGACTTCGTCTCTAAGGATCAAATGAACTTAATATATATTCCGAATTCTGACGTTATGATTCCAAATGTGCGAGATCCGATCTTGAGTTCAATATTAGTAGTTCTCATTTCTATATCTTCTCGAGTTCCGGGATAGAAATTTTATAATCCCCGAGTTCCGACCTTAAGTGCTTGGCTTCGCACTGTGCTCGCTTTCAAGTTTCAACTAGACTGTATGTTTTCTGAGTTCCGACTTCATATACAGGAGGCTCACGAGTTCCGACTTTATAGAGCCTACGAGTTCCGATTTCATTTCCAGAATATGCTAGAAACTACTCCCACTTTAGGCGACGTGGAGAGTGGAGAGTGATTCTACCACACAAAGAAGGCAATGTGGAGAGCAAGGTTGGCTGAAACTTGACCTTATGTTTAGAGGCCAATCAAAACCTTCCAAGTTAACTCCCATTCATGCCTATATAACACACCCTACTCCTTTGATTCAGACCATTATTCACGTTGCTATCCTCTTCTCCTTCAACTCTCTTTCCATCTTGCTCACACATCCAAAACTCAAGCTAAGTTCCAGCCTTGTTCATCCAAACTCCAAGAATTCAGCTCAAAACACTTAAATCAAAGGTAGGGGTTTTGATTTCTTGCATCAAATCCATGCACTTGGCTGAATAGGCTGAATCATTTTGACCTTATATGATGTATGAATTAACTAATTATGCTTGAACTAATAGAAGATTTTGAGTTAGAGGTAGAATTAGAAGAAGAAAACTAAGAGAAGTAAATGAATAAGGGTGCTGTCTTGGTGGAGAGTCCACGGCAGTCCGTATGGCGGAGCGTACGGCGCCGCCTACAATCGGTCGAATCCGATGAAACTATTTTTAGATGAAACTTGACATCTAGGGCTTTCCATAGACATATCATATAAGGATTTTGGATCAGGAATGAGGGAGATATGAATTTTTGAATCTCGACCTAGGGTTTTAACTCTAGTTCTGGGCAGATTAGGTTCCTAAGGGTGTAACTCACCCTATACAACTACAAATCGGGTGAAACTAATTTTGTTGGAAAGCTTACACATAGGAGAACAATATCCAAAGAAATTTCGAGTTTGTTATCAACTCAGTTGTTCCCAGTGATTTGAAGAAATCACCCTATGTCCAAACCAGGGCAACACAGGTCAGTTCAGGAAGGCTAAGTTTCGGGGCTTGTAACTCGAGCCCTACTAAGGCAAATGAAATGAAACATTTTGTATATGAAAGGTTTTCCTGTTAGCTCTAATATGAGGCCAATTTCGTCTGATTTGAGTGAGTTTTCGATTTTTAGTGAATTTCTACTTTTAATTGCCTGATTCTGGCCAGCCAATGGGCAGGCCGAGATAAAGTTTAGATATCTCGAGTTATAGATACCGAAATTTGATGGGACCAAAGAGGTTAGAAAATAGACACATAACCCTGTAACATATTTAAATTTGAGGTCCAAATGAGTTGAAATGAAATTGTGACATGAATTACAAAAACCGGGTTGGTTGAATGAGCTGAGGCAGGATTTCAGTCTTAATGAGATTTATATGGAGATGAGTTCTATATTGGAATATAACTGTGAAATTGTGTTTTTAGTGATAAATTGATGTATTGATTGGCTGGCACTATTCATGGGGAAGCGGACACGTTCCGTTATGCTGCCGAAACTTCGGTAGAACCCATGTACAAGTTATGAGTTACATGTGAATGCATATACATTCTTAAGAAAGCCATGAAAGTTATGAAAAGAATTATGTTATTATGCAAGTTCCATACTACTTGGGCCAGCCCCGGATAAGAAGTTAATGGGAATAGATCGGTGGGAAGGTCGGGGAAAGTAAACCCGGCATTTCTGTATAGGAACGAGCTCGATCCTGATAAGTTACTATTACCCAGGAGTCTAAATGGCCAAGAACTCCCAGGGGACCAAGAGATGGAAAAATGATGGAAAGAAATGAAAAAGTTTATGAAGGGAAGTTTAAGAATGAGTCTACATGATTACATGAATGCATGAATACTTGGAATAGTTACATCAAAATGTTTACAATTATATGTTATAATTGCTCACTGCTATGCATTTATTTATTTCGATTACATTCTATGTATCCGTATTAGTAATCTATGTGGTTTCTTATGTCAATGTAAAATAAAACTGAACCTTGCCTCGGACCAGACATTTTCTTAAACTCATGAAAATGGACTTTTCAGCTTGAACACATGTTTTATAATTAAATAAAACCCGAGGCAACTGAGAATGTATGTGACGTCAGTACAAGTATAACCGAACCCTACTGAGAATTTTCTTGAAATTCTCACCCCGTTTTGTGTCTCCCGCATCATTCTCAGACACTGGCGATGGACTCCACAGCCACCCCTTTTATTGAGATTCTGACATAGTTCCACCATGACCTGGAGTTGGACTCCTTGTACATAGCCGGTTCGTGCAACTTTCGTCTGTACCTCTTCAGCGATAGGAACTTTGATGTTCCTCTACACCATCCCCTCTTCGACCCTGCTACCCCTTATATCGCTATCCCTCTGCATATGGCGCACCCACATCCTGCACCTCCTGCACCCGCAAAGACCCGCCGACCTCGCCTCGAGTCACCACCGCAGGCAGTCCCCGACATCCCGCTGAGTTCCGAGAGTGACCCCTCCGAGGCCACCGGCTCGTCGCCCTCTTCCTCCTCGAGACCTAGCGCAGATTACACCCCGGCCGAGCCTGGCATGGCTAACGGCTACCTGACAGAGTAGTTTAGCGGCAGGGGACGTTGTATAGTATGACCCTCTTTTGGACAGTATGTAGCTTTGGGTCATGGGTTTTGACGGTAGGGTTAGCAGTAGATTACGAAATGTCCTTTGAGGACCATAGGGTATTATGATCTTTCTGACACACCAGTTCCGTATATATTCTACTTTAGAACTTTGTATATAACTGAGATAGTGACTTCTGATATATATATATATATATATATATATATATATATATATATATATATATATATGTGATTACACGTGTACAGTAGCATTATTGTGCTATACTTATCTTGACGGTAATTTATTTCGGTTCGTTTTATTTTTAATATAACAGTACGCAGTTTCGTCAATAGAGACGATGTAAAGACAAGAAAGGTAAATAAAGTATCAACATGGTAACGCGACCTGACTAGTTTCATGCTATGACTTAAGCATAACATAAAATTTGTAGGGTGTTACATAATGAGATATGACCTTCAATCATTTCGGTAAGGGAAGTGAGATATGGCAATCCACAAAGACTCAAGAAACCTCTTTGAGGGAGGCAAAGGTGATGTGGAGGACCCTCCAACTTAGGGGTAACCAATATCGGCTTTGTTTAATTTGGTTTAGTGTTGCGTGATGACGGTCACGGAATGAGCTCATGTCCACAAGCAGTCTATCTTAAAGGAAAAGTAAAAAATGTCAGGCACATGCTAAAAACGAAAGTAAAGTCAAAGTATAACCATGGTTAAGTTTATGAAGATGTATGTCTTTGCATGTATTTATATTGTACATTTGCATTATGAATGTTTATTCTATGCTTTAGTGTGTATGTTAGTTACAATGATGTAGTTATGATGTTACGTTTAAAAGCAACCCGCTTCGGGGCTTAAGTTTTCAGAATCATTAAAATTGAACTTATATCTGTCCACCGCTTTTATAATTAAACCCGAAGTGGCTAAGACGATGATGATAACATAGTGTTTGTCTAGTCGCGATCCTTCTAAGAAATCTAGTATTCCTCACTCCTATGTTTCTGTGTCATCTTCAGAGGATGTCGATGTCGATGTCGGGCACGGCGGTGATCTTCATTGAGTTTCCAGTATGGTATTAGTGCTTCAACCAGGTGCTGAATATCTCAGTGATGTCTGCTAGCATAGCAATGAGGGTCTACATCTTTCATGACTGTCCGTTTCAGACTCCAGTGATAAGCCCATATTTCTGACCATATCAGCCATATGGCGAGGATGCCTTGGATGACATCCGTCCTTACTTTCAACCGGCGAGGTACCCCACTGACGATAAGACCAACTCAGATACCAGTCTGATTCCTACCGCTTTATTGGATTCTGATCCTTCGTAGCCTTCCCATCCAAGCTATCATGCGGAGACTGACCCATCTGAGCCCTCCCATCCGTCTGTGATACGTTTGACATCTGACTTGTCTTCTTCTTCAATAGCTCCTCATCATACTCCACCCCCGGTTTGTGGTCACCGATTCATTTGTACTCATGCGGTGCCCCGAGGGCGTGGGCGTGTTCGAGGAGGGGGACATGGTAACGTTACTCCTAGTGGATTCAGGAATGGTTTTCTCCCGCCTGACGAGTAATGTGGTGATTGCATGTGGAGCCAAGCGTGAGGATAACCTTTTTTGGTTGTAGTTATAGGGTTATCATTTTATTGTATGGCATGTTTGGGCAGTAGGGATTTCTGATGTATTTCCTTTTAGCATGTATTTGTTAGGTTTCATGTGTAGGGCCAATAATAGGTATCGGATCCATCATTATCAATATGTATAACTTTTTATAACACTATTAGCATTATATTAGCTATGAATGGCAGTGGAATGAATGTTATGTTTATCCAAGTTATTATTGATCTTATCACTGCTGTTTATTCTATTTGCACGATATGTATGAGATAGCGTTGTTTATTATAGGCATTCACGATGTGCTCATGGCTCTTGGCTTCCAAAATAGTTTATTTGTTATTGCTAAAAAAAAATTACCCCTATTTTCGTATAAAAGTATTTTCCAATGGTAATGTTAGTTCCGCAAGCAAAAGTAACAACTAGTAATTCCATAATATAACTTAAGCATAGTATGGGACTATTAGGGTGTTACATTTTAGTATCAGAGCAATTCGTCCTTGAAGAGCCTAAGGATGGACTAACTATACTTGTAAACATACATGTTAGTTAAGTCATGCTTTGAGTCTCGTCTGTATGATAGGACATAGGGATTAAACATGCATGATTGTCTATTCTGAATATGGTTAGTTGCTGGTTCGCTCAGCATAAATGTTGAGCATGATCAACTTAATGTCTTTTGTTTTGTATGCTAGGAACTAATGGCATCAAGGAAATGTGGTAGACCCCGTAATGAGTCAGAAGGTCCCGAGGAAGTCATGGGAACACTCCGTGAAATGGCTGCTACCATGAGGCAGCAAGCTACTGTTGCCCATTTCATGATGGATCGAATGGAGCAAAGGGATGAGGAGAATCTCAAACGGCACAATGGACAAGCTGAGGTAGATCTTGAATACCTTAAGTTTGTTGAGTTCAGGAAGGCAAATCCACCAAACTTTAGAGGGACATACAACCCTGGTCGAGCTAATGAATGAATCAAGGCCACTGAGAAGATTTTCAGAGTGCTAGCTTGCACCGAGGAGCAAAATGTAGCCTTTGCTACCTACATGTTGGAAGCTGATGCTGAGTTCTGGTAGGTGGGCACCAAGAAGCTATTGGAAGGTGCTCAAACCCACATCGCCTTGGAGATTTTCAAGTCGCACTTCTATGAGAAGTATTTTCCTGCATCCGTGAGGAATGCAAAGGAGCTGGAGTTCATGAGTCTGTGTCAAGAGACCCTGAATGTTGCGGAGTATACTGCCAAGTTCGAGGAGCTATGCAAGTTCTCAATGATTTATCAAGGGAACCTTGATAAATGTTGGAAGTGTGTCAAGTTCGAAGGGGGATTATGTGAGGAGATACTGGCATTTGTAGGACCCATGGAGATCTGTGATTATGCTACATTAGTTAACAAGTGCCATTTGATGGAGGATTGCAACCACAAGCTGTCTGTAGCAAGGTTTGAAGCCTACAAGAAGAAGTTGGTACTGCAAAGGTAGAAGTTCAAGCCCTAACCCTCGAGGAAGTCATTTCAGGGTGGAGGTTTCAAAGGAAAGTAACCCCAGAAGCCTACTGGGAATCCACCTAAACCTGCGAATGGTCAAGCTTGCCCCAAGTATGGCAAACATCATGGAGGATGCTTATGTTTAGCTAGCCAGAATGCATGTTTCCTATATGGAAAGCCTCAGCATATGGCTAGATACTGCACTATCAAGCTGTTGTCCCCTGCCAACAAGCCCCAACACCAAGGAAGGATATTTGTCCTTAATGCTGAGGAGGCCACTCAGTCTGACGATCTAATCCAAGGTAAATGCGAGGCCAATGGTAGAACCTTAATTGTACTATATGATTTTGGAGCTACATACTCCTTTATTTCTCATGACTGTGTAGATAGATTGGGATTGTCTGTGTCTGAATTACCTTACATGTTGATTGTTTCTACTCCTACAAGGAAACTAGTTAAGACTTGTCATTGTTGTTTAAATTATCAGTTCCAAATTGATGGTAGGTCTTTCACAGCAAATTTGATTTGTTTGCCTTTGTCTGGTTTGGATTTGATTCTAAGCATGGATTGGCTTTCTGCTAACTATGCTATGATAAATTGTTCTAAGAAATCTATTGTTCTTCTTCCTATAACCTATTAAGCCTGTTGAACTTGTTAATTTGTTTTTGAATTCTGTTAAGATAAGGAGTAGTGAGTCTAGTAATCAAGGATATGTTCTCCTTATAGCAATTGAAGTGGAACTCGAGCAGGTATTGGGAGAAATCACCGTAGTTAGGGAATACCCAGATGTGTTTCCTGATGACATACCTGAATTTCCCCTGGAGAGGGAAATTGAGTTTTCTATAGAATTGGTGCCGAGAACGGGGCCAATCTCTATAGCACCCCATAGGATGTCCCCAGTGGAGTTGTCGGAGTTGAAGGGATAGTTGGAAGAGTTATTGGAAAAGAAGTTTGTAAAATCTAGTGCCTCACCTTAGGGAGCCCCAGTGTTGTTTGTGAAAAAGAAAGATGGGAGCATGAGACTGTGTATGGATTATAGGTAGTTAATCAAGGTGATTGTTAAGAACAAGTACCCTTTACCTAAAATAGATGACCTCATGGACTAACTGTGAGGTACAGCTGTGTTTTCTAAGATTGACCTGAGATTCGGGTATCATCAAATAAGGGTGAAAGAGGAAGATATATCCAAGATAGCTTTTAGGACAAGCTATGGGCATTATGAGTTTACGGTGATATCATTTGGATTAACTAATGCCCCTGCTATTTTCATGGATTATATGAACAGAATTTTTAGACCCTACTTGGATAAGTTTGTAGTTATTTTCATAAATGATATTCTCATTTATTCGAGAATAAAGGAGGAACATGAAAAGCATTTGAGGGTTGTGTTAAGAATCTTGAGGGAAAGGAAGCTTTATGCTAAGCTATCTAAGTGTGAATTTTGGATGGAAGAAGTAAAGTTCTTAGGATATGTGGTGTCACGAGGAGGTATCGCTGTGGATCCGAGTAAGATTGAGGCTATGATGAATTGGGAGAGACCAACCTCAGTAACTGAGATAAGGAGTTTCTTGGGTTTAGCCAGTTACTACCGTAGGTTTATAAAGGAATTTTCCCAAATATCGTTGCCCTTAAACAAGCTGACAAGGAAGAATGCCTCATTTGTGTGGATTATGGATTGTGAGAAAAGCTTTCAAGGGCTAAAAAGGAAGTTAACCTCAACCCCAGTACTAGTATTGCCTGACCCAAGCGGATCATTTGAGGTTTATTATGATGCCTCCGGGAGAGGTTTAGGTTGTGTCTTGATGCAAGAACAAGAATGTGGTGGCTTATGTCTCTAGGCAGTTGAAGCCTCGTGAAGTGAACTACCCAACCCATGACTTGGAGTTGGCAGCTGTAGTGTTTGCCCTGAAGATTTGGAGGCACTATCTACATGGAGTAAGGTTTGAATTTCTGATCATAAGAATTTGAAGTATCTCTTTAATCGAAAGGAGTTGAATATAAGGCAAAGGAGATGGATGGAGTTTTTGAAGGATTAAGAGTTTGGGTTGAACTATCATCCTGGGAAGGCCAATATGGTGGCTAACGCTTTGAGTCAGAAATCTTTGCATGCGTCATGGATGATGGTCAAGGAGTATGAGCTAGTAAGGAGCTTTAGAGACCTCAACCTCGGAGTGGTGTTGACCCCCCCATAGTTTAAGATTGAATTAGCTTAGGGTGATGAGCGACTTCAAGAGTCAAATTGCTAAAGCCCAAAGTGAGGAACAGGATTTCCTGAAAACCTTGGCATTGGTGGAAGAAGAAAAGTTGAAGGGTTTTGCTAGAGGTGCAGATCTGCACTATGGAAATTTGAAGGAAATGTTTATGTACCCACAAGTGGTGACCTCCAAAGAAGGATTTTGGAGGAGGCTCATAAGAGCTATTTCAGCATACACCCTGGTGTGACAAAGATGTACCATGACATTAAGAAGATGTTTTAGTAGCCGGGATTGAAGAGAGATATTGCGGAGTTGGTAGCAAGTGTTTAGTCTGCCAAAAGGTAAAGATTGAACAACAAAAGCCCTTTGGTATGTTGCAACTATTGGAGATCCTAGAATGGAAATGGGAAAGTATCTCCATGGACTTCATGATGGGTCTGCCCGAAATGCAAGCTGGTTTTAATGCAATATGGGGTAATTGTTGACAGATTGACCAAATCTGCTCATTTCTTGCACATTCGAGCTACTTATCCTTTGGAAAAGTTAGCCCAACTGTATGGTCAAGAGGTAGTAAGGTTGCACGGTGTGCCTTCAACCATAATCTCGGATAGAGACTCGAGGTTTACCTTTAGATTCTGGGGAGCCTTGCAAAAGATATTTGGGATGAGGCTTTGCTTAAGTATAGCCTATCACCCCTAGATGGATGGACATTCAGAGAGAATTATCTGAACTCTAGAGGACATGTTAAGATCCTATGTGTTGGATAATCGAGGAAGTTAGGATAGATATTTACCTTTAATTGAGTTTGCCTATAACAATAGTCATCATGCAAGTATTGGTATGGCACCTTATGAAGCTTTATATAGAAGGAAATGTCAATCTCCCCTATGTTGGTTCGAACCAGGTGAGCAAAGTCTATTAGGACCTGATCTTGTGAAGCAGACCACAGAACAAGTCAAAAGGATTAGGGACAAAATCGTTATGGCCCAGAGCCGTCAAAAGAGTTATGCAGATAAGAGGAGAAAGCCTCTAAAGTTCTAAGAAAGAGAACATGTGCTCCTGAAAATCACTCCTACGACCAGTATAGGTAGAGCCATGAAAGTTAAAAAGTTAAGCCCGCGTTTTCTTAGCCCCTTTCAAATTCTAAAACGTGTCGGGTCAGTTGCTTACCAAATGGCCTTACCTCCAAATTTGTCAAACCTTCATAATATCTCTCATGTGTCTTAGTTGAGAAAATACCATTCCGATCTTAGTCATCTACTTAAACCCGAAAGTGTACAATTAAGGGAGGACCTAACCTTCAATCTGCCACCATCTGGATCATGGATCATGGGGTAAAACAGCTGAGGAATAAGATAGTATCCTTGGTCAAGATGGCTTGGGGCAGAGGAAACATGGAAGAATATACGTCGAAGCTAGAGTCTGAGATGAAGAACAAGTATCTAGATTTGTTTACAGGTAACAAATTTTGACAGCAAAATTCTTTTTAAAGGTGAGGAGAAATGTAACATCCTCAATTTTTTTTCGTGCTAAATTATGTCAGTAACTCTAAATAATTAGGCACTTAATGAGAAATTATGAGATTATGGTCTAATTAAGGGATCAACGAGGTGTTTATGAGTTAATTATGAGAAGAAAAGCCAAGAGAATGCTTAATCGAGATTAGATAATCCCTAATTGAGTAAGTCAGAGCGTTAATAGCTTAATTAAGTACTAATCACCCATAATTAGCTTAATCGAGTTTAATTAAGGTTAATTAAGGTTAATCGTAAAATTAATTTTTGTTAATCATGTTCTTGTGTGTTAATCACTAATCCTTGCTTAATCATCTTAATTAAGTTGCAACAGCACTTAATCACATGATTCAATTCAAATTTAGTCAACTAGACAATAAAGTAAAAGAGTGATGTCACTAAAGCATAAAGCATTAGACAAGAGTGCTTTATGTAAGAGTTAGTACTTGATTTGTTCCCCTATCATCCAATTTGTCCCCCTAAACCTTAATTAGTACAAAATTAAGAAAATATCTCCCTTCTTCCCTTTGTGTATGGGACGCCACTTTCTCTCTCTCCCACCCTCATACATTTTCATTTTCACTCATCTCATTCTCTCTCTCGAAACCAAATCCTCCCACTTCTCTCAAAACACTTCTTCTTCTTCTCCTTCTTCTTCATTTCTTCACCACCACCACCAAAACCTCCCACTTAGCCCTTCAAGGATTTCATCTTTGGGTCTTCAAAGACAAGATCTAAACACTACTAACATCATTTTCAAGAGAACTGAAGAGCTCTCCCTTGGCTCACCCAAAACTGCCACCATCACCATCAAGAAGAGCCATCATCATCTTCTTCTCCTTCTCTTGTTGTAGCACCATGTTGAGCAGAGGTAGTAATCTTCACTCTTTTATTTTATTTACTTAAGAAAGCTTAAAACTTGATTCTCCTCATGACCAAGATCTGTCAGTGAAAACTTGAGAAAATCTTTCATGCTCTTTATGAGCAAAAGTTTCTACTTTTAGTAAAATATGTTCATGCTCTTCTTCAAGTGTTCTTGATGTTTCTACTTTTGGAAAAATATATTCCTGTTCTTCTTCAAGTGTTCTTGATGTTTCTATTTTTGGTAACATATGTTCATGTTCTTATTCTTAAGTGTTCTTGATGTTCTTTGTGGTATTTTGCTTAAAGTTGTTCTTTTCCTTATGATGAGTTTATGATTAGAAAAGTTTCATCTTTACATGTTTTTCATGATTTGATAAGACTATGAACATCCTAAAAGCTTAAAGCTTTAAAAAGTTTGCTTCTTGATGCATAAAAAGTGGCGCAAGTTTGGTGCCTTCATAAAAGTCTTATTTTGTTTTATATTGAAGACAAGACTTCATGTAAAAGTTTAAGCATTTTGGAGTATTAAGCCTTTTTGAGTTATAAAAATGGCATTCTGTCACTTTATATTGTAAAGATTGATTCTTGGATGTAAGCCATTTCATAAAGTTTTAAACTTTAATCAAGAAGGTAACTTCAAGTCATAAAGTTATAAGCTTGCACACTAAGTCTTGTAAAGTTGGGATCTGGAGATGAATATATTAGTAAAGTTCCAAGCTTTAAGCAAAAATAGCACTTTTGAGTCATAAAAGTGTTAGTTTTTATAAAGATCAAGACTTTATAACTTTAAAGCTAATATTTTATATCACTAGTTCATAAAGTAGAAATCTTTTAGACTTTACGACAATTTTAAATCATAAAGTTGAGACTTTGATGGTCTTAGAACAAATAAAAGTGTCAACTTTCATAAAGAATAAAACTTTATGACTACTTTATAAAGAATGATAACTTTTATAATACTTAAGGTAAGATCTTGTATTTTAGTGATAAAAGTTTGAAACTTTGTAATTTGGTTAGGTTAAAAATCACCCTTGGTGTTTAGTGAACATAGTGTTGTTGGGTTCATAATGTGGTTATGCATTGTCATGACCCAAGGATTAAAGAGATCTCGAACTCCTTGGGAATAAAAGTATGACTAGGGTCTCTGAGCATACCATGAATCTAGGAATCACTAAGTACACTATCTCAAGGAAAGAAAACAATCATTTAACTTAATTAATTTGAACAAGTGTTCCATAAGATATATACTCCAGTAAAGGGTAATTTCACGTAAGAAATAAGTAACTAAAAGACTACATGCATATAGTTTAAATATGTAATTCTCTTATGGATAACCATGGGAAATCATATGATAATTCATAAGATTCTTCATGAAGAATAACACAATTATGCACCCCCTTAAGGAATGAATGTATGATACCATTCGGCATGATGAATGACAGGTTTGATTTAGCATTGTCTCATGATTGAATAATCGGTGTGATGATCTGATATAGATATGATAGATTGTTGGTTGAAAGTTTATGATTGGCATTTTGGGGAAGCTCCGGTCTAGCCGTTATGCTGCCGAATTTCCATCAAAAATATGAACTTAGTCATGTCATTGCATGTGTCTAGTCAAAGGAGTACTATGCATGTAAAATATAAATAATAAGAAAAGAATTAATGGGATATAACCCTTCAATTACTTCGGTAAGGGAAGTGAGAGACAGCGATCCACAAGGACTCAATAAACCTCTATGAGGGAGGCAAGGGTGACATAGAGGACCCTCCAACTTAGGAGTAACCAATATTGGCTTAGTTTGATTTGGTTTAATATTGCGTGATGACGGTCACGGAATGAGCTCATATCCACAAGCAGTCTATCTGAAAAGAAAAGTAAAGAATGTTAAGCACGTGCTAAAAACGAAAGTAAAGTCAAAGTATAACCATGGTTAAGTTTATGATGATGTATGTCTTTGCAAGTATTTATATTGTCCATATGCATTATGAATGTTTATTCTATACTCTAGTGTGTATGTTAGTTATGATGATGTAGTTATGATGTTAAGTTTAAAAGCAACCCACTTCGGGGCTTAAGTTTTCATAATCATTAAAATTGAACTTATATCTGTCCACTGCTTTTATAATTAAACTCGAAGTGGCTGGGACGATGACCACGACACAGTGTTTGTCTGGTCACGATCCTACTGAGAAATCTTGTATTTCTCACTCTTACATTTCTGTGTCGTCTTCAGAGGATGTCGATGTCGAGCATAGCGGTGATCTTCATTAGATTCCTAGTATGGCGTTGGCGCGTCGACCTGGTGATGAATACCTCAGTGATGTCTGCAAATACAGCAATAAAGGTCTACACCTTCCACAACTGTCTGTTTCAGACTCCAGTGATGAGCCCATTTTTTTGAGCACATCAACCACATGGCTAGGTTACCTTGGATGATATCTGTCCTTACTTTCAGTCACTGAGGTACCCCAGTAACGATGAGACCAACTCGGATGCCCATCTGACTCCTACCGCTTCATTGGATTTCGATCCTTCGGAGCCTTCCTATCCAAGCTATCATGTGGAGACTGACCCATCTGAGTCTTCCTATCCGTCTATGATACATCTGACGTCTGACTCGTCATCTTCTTCAATAGTTCCTCTTCACACTCCACCCCCTATTCGCAGTCACAGGTTCATTCATCCTCGTGCAGTGCCCCGAGAGAGTGGGTGTGCTCGAGGAGGGGGTATGGTGATGTTACTCCGAGTGGATTCAGGAATGGTTTTCTCCCATCTGACAAGTGATGTAGTGATTGCATGTGCCGAGCGCGAGGATAGCCCTTTTTAGTTGTGGTTATAGGGTTATCATTCTATAGTATGGTATGTTTGGGTAGAAGGGATTTCTAATGTATTTCCTTTTAGCATGTATTTAGTAGGTTTCTTGTGTAGGACCGATACTAGGTATCAGACCCATCATTATCTATATGTATGACTTTTGGTAACACTATTAGCATTTTATTAGCTGTGAATAGCCGTGGAATGAATGTTATGTTTATCCAAGTTATTGTTAATCTTGTCACTGCTATTTTCTATTTGCATGGTATGCATGAGATAGCGTTGTTTATTATAGGCGTCCATAATGCGCTCATGGCTCTTAGCTTCCAAAATGGTTTATTTGTTATTGCTCAAAAAAAATTACCCTATTTTTGTATAAAAGTATTTTCCAATGGTAATATTAGTTCTACGAGCAAAAGTAACAACTAATAATTCCATAATATGACTTAAGCATAGTATGGGACTATTAGGGTGTTACATTACACCTTTTAGCACTTCAATGCCACATATAGCCACTGCAACTACCTCCCAAGAAATTCTTGCTTACCCTGTCACTTCACAAACACTGTTGTTGCTGACTTCCACTCCAAAATTTGATAAAACAGCCGCTCCTGCTATTTCTGAACCCTAACTATCGTCAACTAGTCACAGCCAACACACTGTGAAACTAATGTCTGAAGCCCTTTCAAATGCAGATACCTTTCCTGAAGCTACTGAAGTCCAAATGGATTTATTGCTGGCTAACCAAAATACGATCATGGCAAATAAGACTGAACTTCAAGCTCATCAGCAAGCACTAGAGAGAAGAATGGACAAAATGGAGCAACTCATGCTACAAATTCTGAAGGCTCTTCAGAAAAAGGCAATCAGTGATGGCTTTTCTATGATCCCGCATCGTTATCTTATTTTGATGATGTCAAAGGGGGAGAAGATTATAGAAAAGCTTATGCTGAGGGGAAGCACATTCTTAAGGGGAGTTAGGATTAAAGTTAATATTTTGTTTAGGATTTAGGACTAATGTTAATGTTTTTTGTACATATATACGATTGTTGCATAACACTCATACTAGTATTTCATTGCATTTTAGGAATATATTTTATTATGTTTAAATTTTCAAGTTATTATCCTTAACAATTCATATCTGTTAATATCATTTCAACTATGCTACAACATCACATTAATGCTTTGATACAACTTATGCTCTAATCCATTATCTTTATCAGTATATTGTTGCTCTAATATCATAGTTATCACCATAAACATTTTAGTTCTGATAAGTGCTTCTATTATTCTGGCTTAAATTATCTCTTCTAACAGTTTATGATGATTCTGTGCTGATAATTTTAATTCTTGGATCATATATTCTGTTAATTATTACTTGCCTCTGATAGATTATCAAATCTATTCTATTTATTATAAACTGTATGCAGGACCGTTTAAGAATTCTTATCTCTAATACTTATACAATTTTTTTAAGCTTGAATTTATATTTCTCTATCTTCACTCTAATACTTTTTGTTCACATCTTTTGAAGAGAGTTTTACGGCAAAAATTGCGGTTTTATTAGTCTATGTAATTAATTCTATGCAATTTTTGTTTAAAAAAACCGAAGTTTCTGAATACCGTGTCTATTTCCCACTCGCTTCAGTAACTAATTGAAATTCATACAACAAATTGTATTCTTACGGAATGAATTTGTTAACAAAAGCTTTTCTTAGATATAGATTTGCCATCATAAAAAGGGAGAGATTGTAAGCTCCAATGCCCTTCTAAAACCGTCTCACAACTTAAGACGTTTCAAGCTTTTAGGTTTTAATGAATACCAAAAGAGCTTTAAGTTAAACCTCTTGTCTGTGAATGATTTGTTTTATTGAAATGTATTCTTTCGTGAGTAAAATCATTTATCTCATACTTAAGTAGCTTTGGAAACCAAACGAAGTGTCTTAATCCATAGTACTTCTCTTGAATATACTTATATTAGAACAAACGCTTTGTGGTTTATATAATTTCTCACTTAAGAAGCAGACAAAAAGTTCAGAACGTTGAGATTATAGCATCAGAAAGGAAAATGTGTCATGAGAAGGAAAAACTATTCATTCAAAAGGAGGACTTCATCTAGAAGGGTAACTATCAAAAACATACTTTTCATGAAGTACCTCACCTTCGAAGCTTTTTCTACACGCTTCATTGATGAATTCAAAAAGTCAAATATGATTTCACAAGATGCAAAAGAAGCGCTGACAAATCTAAAAGGTTGGTGAATACTCAATGGCTATTTTTTCTCTTCTGTGTCCAATTTACTTGTTAAAGAAGAAAATTGTATTTCTCTCTTTCTGGTCATAGACCAGTGGATCAAAGAAGCATAAGGCTCAAGATCTGCAAGCTTTAATAGTCATATCTTGAAGTTTATATAAAGTTGGAAAATGAAGAAGAAATGGTTAAACTGATTGAATACTTTTTTGCGATTAAGAGACATTCTTCATCAACCTTCTCGACATTCTGAATCACCAAAAAGTTACTCATTATAACTTTTGTTTGTAAAATGTTCTCTACTGATTTATAATAGATAATATTCTCATATTGAGAACTTAGAGAAGTCACACACACACTTTGTAAACTTGGAGAGGCTTGACAGAACTGCTCTATTGTATAAGCTTGGAGAGGCTTGAGAAAGAATACTCATGTGTAAAAGCTTGGAAAAGCTTGGAAAAAGAATATTTGTGATTTAAAAATCTCAATAAAGAGTTGGGGACTGGACGTAGGTATTTGTTTAACCGAACTAGGATAAATTCTACTATGTGATCTCTTTATCTCTTATACTTTATTTATGGTCTTCACTTAGTACATAACTCTATTCTTTTATTATAATACTACGTTAACAGATTTTAGTAAGCTAGACTACTTTTATTGCTAACCAAATTGCTTTCGCGTTCCAAGTCTTGGACTTAAGAAAGTTGTTTAGCTAAAAGATTTCTAGATTTTGTCTACAATATGATTCAACCCCATTCTCATGTTACTATTTCTAATAGCCTTGAATCCATTTTCTTATCTTATCATGGTCTAAGAATATCCTTACTTTAGTTTAGTGGAAGATGCGCCACATTTTCTCCTGAAGGATCTTCTGAATCTATCCTTATACCTCCATCTTCTTTCGATTCCTGGGTAAAATAGGGTCTTTACTTCGAGTGGAATATGTGAATAGATGAATTTTGCCAAAGCTTTTCTGACCATTGGCTTTTACTTTGAGGCCTTGCCTAAGGTTTTGTAGACTTGCAATTGCTAGGACATTGGCCATTAGTATCCTTGAGGGAGAAGGTTGCTCTGCTTTCTAAGTAGAGACTTGGAAAGGTCTTTCCAATGTATAGCTGAAGTTTCCATTCTTGACGATCCCGCTTGATCTCTACTTAACCTAACCAAGCTTTCTCAATAAAGGATCCAACCTTTACAATGTGACATTACTATAACCCATTGTACCAAGACCTCAATTGGCCTTGCCAATAGGTTGTACTCAAGGCAACCTCACCTTTAAAAGGAGATAAGGGTGCTGTCACCGCAACCTGATATAACTCTATTGGCGGATAGTTGCGCTACTCCTATCGGCTATCCGTTAAATCTATGAAACCAGGCAAAAGATTCCTTCAGATTCGATCTAGAGAAAACAGGCTGAGTTAGATAAGCAAGCTCAAACTAATCCTCATGACTGAGCAAACACTATTAAAGCTTAAGACAATTCCTTATCAAGGTCAGAGAAATTCTCACCCTGCTCGTCCAATACCAAGATCTCGCCCTTGATGATCTGAGTTTTCAGTTACCTTGATAATGTTGGATAGAAAATTCTTCCTCTTTGTGGCCAACTTTATCGTGGCCATAGCAAACTAGCCAGTATAACTTTTTCTTTTTTTGATTGGATATCTAGCTTTTCTGCAATCCCTTACCTGTCAACAATTGTCTCCAAGAGAGGTCCCCGTGTTCCTCCTATACTATCAATATCTATAATGAGGAAGTCCTTAATAAGCTTACCAGATGCCATAGGCTTCTGTTCGCACAAAACATTATATTGAGGTGATCAGGCTCAATATTCGGTTAAGTATGACAGCTAGACTACAACACTTATAAGAAGGATATCAAGCATATATATCTCTGTCCTTATCATACAAGGACCTAAAACATGACTTGTTTAGACTCTTAGAGTATGCCTCAAAAGCATAGTCAATCCATCCCCAAGCCTATATAGGATGAACTACTCTGATACAAAAAATGCAATACCCTCCAAACATATACGCTATGCTCAAGTCATGAGATTATATGTAGAGGTTGTTACGAGTGTTGTGGAAACTTTCAATGGAGAAAAACATAACATATGGCTCTTGTAGTATAGTATTTCCTTAATAAATAAGGATTTATAATTTGAAGTGTTTGATGGACCTATAATTTAAAATACAATTTATTCAAACTTGACTACTTATACACATAGAGTATTTCTTGTACTAAATTCTTCACTTCGTCACACTAGCAGCCGACCTCGACACTAGTGCTGGAGTCCCAAGTGCTGGACTGAAGCCCATACTCTGCAGTTCGTGGAAGTTGCAAAATCCTACTGTAGACTTAGAGCCTATTTTTTGTACTGGAATATTTACGGAAACATATAAATAGGTAGTGAAAATTCAAAATTCTCCATAACTACACTCAATCCACTAAACACATAAGGTGTCATCATAAGTACTCCAACCGCTGTAGTATATTGTGAAAATGTGGACAATTACACATAGGCATAGGTTAAATTTTATGTTTGAAATTGTATTTTTCGAAGCGGGTTACTTTCAACAATCACTTAGCATCTTCCAGAATAGGTACAAGAGTAGTAATAGTATAGCTTCCAAGCATAATAATAGTAGTTGTACAACACAATGAGCTAGTGGAATATACATATGCAGATGCTCATAACTCAATCATGCAAGTGCACTTGTCTTTCTTATCTCTTTCTTTAACTTATAACTTGGACATCTATACTCGATTATCTGGAAGTGGATGTCCTCTCTCATTTCTAGGTAATAGCCTATTATTCAAGACTGAGTTTGTTCCTATATATAATTACTGGATTTACTTTCTCCGACTCCTATACCGACTTACTCCCCTTAATTTATTCAGGGACTGGCCCAAATAATCATTTATGATAACATCGCCCTAACCCACTACAAGGTGGATGCTCAATATGTCTCTTCATTAACTTGTGAATTCATGTCACTTTATAAATTCTTGTACATGATCATGCATAAGAATGCTACATGAACTTTTGCACATGCTTCTTAAATTTACTTTCATAATATTCTTGTATGCATGATGTTCTCAAAGGTAAAAGGCACATAGAAATTTACCATAAATCCATTTCTTGTCATCTAAACCTTACATTCGATAGGGATATTCCTTATCATATCCTTTACTTAACCCTCTTGGTCCCATTACATTTTAACAAGTAGAAGTTAAGTTAAATTGCCTCAAGTGAGGCTACCCTGTTTTAACTTCAATTCTTGGCAATAATGTTACAAAATTCATAGAAATTCCATTTTAGGTTATTAAATTCTAAAACTTCTCCGTTTTGTTCTTAGACTAAAGTTTCAAATGAACTAGTTCTCACTCAATTTCAAGCTCTAGGGACCAAGATATTAAGGTCTCAAAATAGGGTTCACAAGTTGACTCTATTTCTATCCTCTTCTGTTCTAAAATTTATATCTAATTCGTTTGGACTTGGATGCCGAGATTTTTGGTTTACATACTTTAATCATCTTATACTAATAGGGAAAAATGGCTTTAACCTCATCAGATCACCCCATTAGAGCAGCTTTGATAAACATCTCCACTGTCCTATTTTAGACTCTCATTTTACTAACTAAAGTGTATAAATTGCTAAAAGTTCATTTCTAGTTATATTTTCACCAAATTTTAACCATAGGTAACCCTATGTGTTAACTTTCAAATATAACAAGTTTCATCTAAATCTAACATTTGTAACTTTAGAAATGATTTTCGGGTACATGGTGTTTAGAATTGAGGCCCATTCACCTTCCTTTTGATGTCTAGTTACTTTAAAGCTATTCAACCTAATTCCTATAGACTCTTCTCACTCCAATTCTTCCTCAAGGACCTCAAGAGTTTTATTTAAGATTAACTAAACATTTATTCCAGTTCATATAAAGTTCTAATTTAATTTAACTAAGACTTGACTTTTCTAGCTACTTAGTGATTTTAGAGGTTGTCTTGTATTAGGCTCTTAAGTTATCTCTCATCATCATCCATTAAAATCTCATTTAACAAGTTAAATAATTCACAAAGGCTAAGATTAGCACACCATTTTCCTAGACATACATGGTCAAACAATAACACAAAAAGTCACAAATCACCCCATGTAAAATCAAGCTCAAACCACATTCCAAGGCACAACCCTTGCATAATCTTATCATCAACACTATAATCCAACCAGCTAACATCAAATTCAAGTAAGGAACTTAGGTTTTGGATATGACATAGGCGCCAAGAATTGGAGAAAATAAACCTAGGATTTGAGCTATCTACCTCAAGGTTCTTTGAGCCACGAAAGCAAAGAAGCCAAGAACAACTCCTAGCCTTCTTTTTTCTCTCATGGCCATAGCATGTATGGCGTAAGGAAGCTCCACTTGATACTTGATCATCAAATTGATAGAGGGGTTTGATAAAAAGAAAGATGAGTATATATGGCATTATGGCCAAGGAAGACGATGAGGTGCATGATGAGACCAATGATGGTTGTTAGCTTGTCTGGTGGCACAGCTAAGGTTTAAGGTAAGGAGGTGCGATGGTGAAGGGTCTATGTGCGGCGGTTCACAACTGTTCACAGTGGGAAGTGACATAGTATAGGGTGGCTATAGTGACTTAGTATGGTAGTGGTAGAGAACTTTGTTTTTTTTTTTGGCGGTTTTTTTTCTTTTTTTATTCTTAATTTTGGCGTGGGAATTTGCGATTTCTTCTTCAAATAATGTCTTGATCTAGGATTTTGATTTATGATTTTGGATTGTTTTGTTCTCTCATCCCTAAGTTTTGATCTGAGATTGGTTTCCTACTTTCCTTCATTCATTTTTTGATTAAAAAAAAAGAAAAAAGAAAGAAAGAAGTGCGATGCGACGCCAGCCCGCGTGCTTTTGTGGGGCGGATGCGGACCACCTTTGTTGTTGTCCATTAACTTTGTGGACCAATCTGGTCTAGCCTATTTAAGCTTAGTTTGCTGCGAACCAGGCTTATGCAGACTAGGTTGGCCTATATATCCATCTCTTATTTTGGGCACAAGAGAAAGCAACTATAGCAAATTTAGTAAAAGATGACATTTGAATCATTTAACTCATGTTTTATTTTTATGTTATTTTTTATTTATACAATATCTCTATTTTTGAGCTCTATTGTATGGAAGAGACACTCTTAATAATTGTCTTTTTTAGAGTTTGAAACTTAATTTTCTTGAGCGTACAACTCATTTACCACTACTCAACCCTTATTGGATCTTCTTATTTTCATTTTAGCCCATGAGAATGACCAAAGAGCCACATCATCATTGTTTGTGCCACTCTGTATATTGTTTAACTATGCTTAAGAAACAAAGTGAGTGATACGGGACTAAAATTAAAAAAACCGAAAAATCAAATAAAGTTAAAAGATCAAAGTATCTTTATTGGCCGTACGGTACTATCATAGACGTGTTTGTAACTTTTAAACTCCACATGGAAGTATACACTTTATTTCTGATACAAATCGATGAGCAGCTAAAGCTCAATAGTTTTTCGTGAATTTCTGTCACATGCCATATTCAAGGGAATGGGTGGATCTGAGAAAGCCCCGGTAGAGATTTGATTGAAGATGAACTTGTTAGCTGACTCTGTGAAGTGGATCCCATCCCAAGTCACTCTAACAGATGGTCTTTCACATGAATCCACAAAAATTTCAGTGCCATTAACCCGTATAGTTCCTCCACATAGAACAATACTGCTGTAGTTGTACTCACCTCCATAGCCACAGCAAGCAACAAGAGGGTGCTCAAATCCTGCAATCAATGAAACACACAACCAGTGATATATATACATCGTAGGCAGGTTGTGAAGATGGGGGTTATTTTTATTCGGCTCACCATATTTCTTTGGGTTGCTGAAAAGAGAGTACTTAACAGAGTAGATATCCACATATGTAATTGCAGCCAGAGGAAGGTCCTTACGAAGTTGAACCACGGCTTCTTTCAACTTGAGGTTGAAATACTGAGCTACTCCATTATATGGCTTTGCACAACCATTGTCATCCCTTTCGGCTGATAGAAAACTTGCCAAAATATAAGGGAGGCAGCCAATGGGTCCAGTGTTGTGTATCCAAAATGTTCTAGCCCCCAAATCGTATATGTTCTTGACGACAAAGTTAATCAGTTTAGAACAATAGATTAAAATTCTAGCTAAATAACAATACAGATGCATATCAAATGAGAAGGGTGTTTTTCTACGAATAGTAAGAGAAGCATATATTTACTGTATAACTATATATAAATATTAAAAATTAAAAATTATTTAAAAATTATATAATTACTAAAAATAAGTTATATAATTATATTTTAATCTTAAATATTAATATAAAATTCAATAATTAAAATTTATTCCTCTTATTCTCACAATTATCTACCCCTCTCACTTTTTCCTTTTTCCTAACAAAACATCTTTGTGTTAAACTACCTTCACATTTACTGAGAAACTATTGACTATATCGGGAACAGAAGCATTGACTTGCTGTACAGTCAAGTTGTTCGAAAAGCCAGCACCAAGATCATTTTGACCGATGTCAAAGGTGTATAAAGCTTTAGGAAAATACTCTTCTCTGGGCATCAAGCTTGAAAATATGCCTCCTGCAAAGAAAAATTAGAAGGAGAACAAACTAAACATTGTCCTTACTTGGAAGCTCCTAAAGATAACTCTCAGCCATGAATAGTAGTTCTTTCATTACCTTGATGTCTAATCAATTGTGTTCTGGGATTGAAATTTTTGAATTGAGTGTACTGAACATCAAGATCGAAAGGACTGAATCCGCCCTGTTCAGGTAGAATAGTGGGCGGGGTTCTGATACTTGATCCTCCCGTTGCAAAGTTTGCACCGTGTGAGAAGTTGGTCCCCAAGGAGTCAAGGTATGCACTGAGGTATGGAAGTCCAAAACTCTGTGCTGAACATACAAAGATACGGCTCGAAATTGTAATTAAATCTTTCATTAAAATTGGTTGCTGATTAAATCATTAAATTACTGAATGTAGTATTAGACTCCGGCTTGGGCTTATTAGCTGGAATGGAAAATTGTAATGTGGAAGATTATGGCAGTATATTATGTTATTCCATCTCTACCCTTATTAATAGTTTTAGTTTGTTACTTTGTTTTTTGGAATATTTTATATCTCAAGAACAGATTTGAGAGGCAAGTGATTGTTGTAAGTTTTATAGAGGAAAAGATTTAAACAAATAATATATTATGATTTGTAAATTGTTGCAAATATCAGTTTACATATAAATTAGCACACTCTTATATTAAATGGAAGGAATTTAATATTTTCAAAACATTTCTTTATATTATTTACTTACATAATTTTGATTGAAAATAGAAAAAAAAAAAAAAAGGGTCTTAACATATGTGTTTTCTTCTTTTATTAAAAAACCATGGTATAAGGATATATAATGCAATAAAAATAGTCTACAAATATTATTTTCTTTCCACAATATAAGTTGGCCACTTTTAAGAAATCACTAGTTTTAATTTTTCGGATACATATACTTATCTTATTTCTCTTGATGTTAGCGTTTAATTAACCAACACTTTTATCGTTTGTTAAATTATACCCACGTCCCTTGTTTTGTAATTTATAAGGAAAACTTGTGTAAAATTTCTGCACAAAATAATACAGTAGTTATGTACAATTTATTAAGTAAAGAGGTTTAGGGTGTAAAAGCGATTTCTCAAACAGGAATGGTCTAAATTAGGGAAGTTGTTATAATTCCTTTTATTGAAAAGAAATCCATTTATGAACTTCTGTTCTATTCTATGCTCTACAACTTTACAAATTGACTTGGCAGCAACCTTCTTAAGTTCTTCCCACACGAAACTGAATATAGCTTCTCTAACCTCGGAATGAGAAGGGTTGCTGAAACAACTCATAAACTACAACTAGAATGTGTGTTATGGGAAACAGATATTTCAGACACATTAGACTTGTACACTGGAATGATTAAAAGTAGAAAACGATATTAACTACCTATGAAATCAATTATGAGGCGGCCATCAGAGAACCTTCCAGCGGGTCGGTGAAAATATGTCTCTCCATATGGTGGCGTTGGTGCAAGAAGGGAAGCAGCAGCCAAGCCACCGGTATCCGAGTTTGAGTCACCGAAGTTGAAGATGGCAGGGAAGTCACAACCTTTTGACGCTAATACAGGGTTCGGTACTATGGTAGCAATGGATAAAAGTACTAAGAGTGACACATGTGAGTTTTGGAACTTTGTAGTGGTTGGAAACTCCATGGGGGACATTAAACTCAGCCAAGCACATAGGGGTGACAAAAACGACCTTTGGGTGAGGATCTTTATATAGCGTACTCAAATGGTGGACTTTACCAATGCGTCCCACAATTGCGTTGCCTGGCCAAACGATTAATTTCAGATAATTTTGTGCCACCAATTTCTTTCTTTACCTCCCAATTCATTCGTGATAAGTATATGAGGGCCCTACTTCGATAAACTACTTTCTTTATATGAAAGAGTACTATATCATCTCTTCAAATTAAAAAGTTATATTTTGACATAAACAAGTTGTATTATAATATCTAAAAGTAACACGTGAAGGACCAATAAGGGAGTTGGTATAGTGATAGAGGCACACTACAGCTCCAAAGAGAATTGTAGTTTAATTCTTGGTGAGAATTCCAGTTGGGAGGGCAAGACTAATTATTGAAGATGTCTTTCGAATTCAACCAGGAAGTTTATTATATAGATAAAGCAGTTATAAAGATAATAATAAAATAAGATATAAAATCAACAAATAACAAAAAGATAAAGATAAAATCTATATATGAGGATAAGATAGAATAAATAAAATCAAAATATTAACAAATTAAGTATCTAAATCCTAAATAAGATAGTGTGTTATTCTTACTTTATCAATTATGCTCTAAAGGGATTACTAAAATAGAGTCTATCTAGGCTAATAGAAAATATTATAGATGTAATTGAAGGCAAGCAACAAGCAAAATTAAGAAAACAATTAATTGCAATTGAATAATGGGTTGAGAATTTTGATACACAAGCATGCTAGCAAGTCGATTTCACCTAGTTCTTGATGGGTATTGATTATGTAGAATTATCTGAATATATCTATTCAATTGAAGAGTAGGGATATAAAGAGATTAGCAGCAGGCCTCCCCTATATACTAATCTTATTCTAAATCTTAAAAGATAATTGAACTTCTAAAACATTGAATTATAAGGCAAGAGAAATTAATATTATGTGATTTCTCTTTGACTAATGTCCTATAATTATCCTGCACTACTCATAAACGAATAGGTAAATGATTACTTTTATACATGCTCCAAGTGTTGGAATTGTGCCCAAAAACCAATCGCATGTTTAAATGGATTTGGATAACAAAATTATCCTTTTTGGTATAAAGCACAATCAGTTTTCTAAATCTTTTTGGATAATAAAATGATATTTTTTATGAGATAAAAGACAAAAACTAAATTCAGTTTTAAATGCTTTTGCGATAAGACCATAATAGAATATATTAGAGAAGGGCGGCTTCTCTATTGTAGCTACACACATTGATGCAAGCCACGTATAGAGAGGAAAAGTAAGACTTGAGTTTCTCTCATTGAGGTGATCGGAGTTATAAGGTTTTTCTAGTATGGGTCAACATTGGGGAACATGCATGTGCGTCTAATTGAAGCATCATACACAATAGTCATTGCCTATTTGAAAGGTATGTCTTGAAACTAATCTCTTTGAATTCCAAACCACATCAAGGGGGTCATTGGGGTTTAAAGGAATTGAATTTTTGTGTTTTAGTTTCACTGCACATGCTAAAAAATTCCTAACAGTTGTGTAAGAGCCATCCCCGATCGTAGTTCGGAGTTCTCATGCAGTAGTTGTGATATCGAATTGTCTCAATTTGTCTCAATTACCATAAATTTGTAACTCATTCCTAATTATGTACATGGGGGTGGTTACATGTGAGTTTAAGTGAGGAGTTACATTTTGCATTTTAATTGTGATTAAGTGTCATTAAATGTAATTAAGTGTGATGAATATTTTTTCATGATTAAAATGTTGATCATTTAAATTTTTCATGTTCATTCCCATAGCTTAGCCGTGGGTACATCTGAGGTTCTAGCATCATATTTTTTATTTTCTTAATATTTAATTTAGTAAGTTTGTTTAGTAATTAAAATTATCTTTTTGCCCCTCTCTTAACTATGTTGACTTATCCTATCTATCAAGCTTTTGCTCATTTAATTAATGAATTAATTATTGATTAATTTACTAATTGCTCTAATTATTTATTAATAATGAGATAATTAACTTAGAGGAATTGAGGATGTTACACGTATTGTTTAAATTCAAACACAATAGAATAGAAATAGGAAAAGTACTCAAGTGCTGAAGTATGGTACTCAAGTACTGCTCCATCATTCTAATTGCAGTTATTAAATTGTCCCTTTTTCAAGAAATTCACCCTGAATTTCAATGAATGTGCTTACCTCTAGGATCAAACAAGTGTGGGTACTTGGCCGTCATTACCTCTTCTACTTCTTCTCCAGAATGATTCCTCTATATCACCTTTAATGGTGCTACTTCCTTCGAGCGCAACTTTTTAACCTGTCAATCTACAATAGTTATAGGCTCTTGCTCATATGATAGATCTGCACCCAACTGAATTACTTGTAGGGCTAAGACATGAGATGGGTCAGGTACATATTTTTGAAGCATGGAGACATGGAACACGGGATGAATTCTGGATAGGTCAGGCAGCAGTGCTAGCCTATAATTTATTGCACTTACCCTTTCTAGAATCCTAAAAGGATCAATGTAGCAAGAGCTAAGTTTTCCCTATTTCCCAAACCTCGTTATTCCTTTCATTGAAGGAACTCAATGGAATACTCGACGGAATACATGGTCACCCACCAAAAACTCAAGGTCATGTCTCCGACAGTCAACATAGGCCTTTTGCTTGGTCTGTGCAACCAATAGCCATCCTCCAATGAAGAAAATGTTTTCCAAAGACTCTTGGATGAAGCCTAGCCCCAACAACTTGGCTTCAGCAATCTTAAGCTACCCGATTGGAGACATGCAATGCCTCCTATATAATGCCTCAATTGGCTTGGTAACTATTATTGTATGAGAATTATATCAAAAGAAGATAATTGCTCTAACTTCCAACAAAGTCCAGGATGTAAGACCTTAGCATATCCTCTAAAATATAAATAGTTCTTTTGGATTTCCTGTTCGTTTGAGGATGAAAAGCAGTACTAAGTTCTAGCCGTGTACCTACAGCTTCCTGGAAAGCTCTTCAGAAGTGAAATGTGAATTGTATGACTCTCAATCTGATATGATAGACATTAGAATCCCATATAGTCTAACTATCTCGCCTATGTACAACTAGGCACACTAAGATGCGTTGAAGGTTCCTAACTTTTTCTCGAAAGTACTTATTCCTAATTATATTTTCTCTAGGACCCTTATTCATCCAATTCAACATTTTCATTCAAAAAGTATTTTTTTTATAAGATCTTGTCAAAACAAGATCTATTAAAAATGTAAATTTATTCTTTATTTAGATGTAAAATTAATTTTTATTTGGATATAATAGTAAAATATTTTCCATTGTCTTTAAGCATCTCTTTTATGTTATAAAAAAGATTTTTTTTAGAAGATAAAAAATGTAACTTCTCAAAAAGAACTTTTTTGCATTTTTTGTAGTGAGTCTATTTTTACAAAAAGAATTATTCAAACGCCCCAAAACATAAAAAGTACTTTTTTTTATTAAGAAATATCTTTTTTTCAAAATAATGGCACTAAAACAAGCACAAACAATAAGAGTTAACATTTACAATTAAAATGTGATATTCATTTACAATTTTTTTAATGAAAAGATTTTCATTCATCAAATAAAATTTAGGGAAATGTCTAAAAAACCCCCCTCAACTTTGATCCATTTGCACTTTGATTCTGTTATTTTAAAAATGTGCAAATTGATTTTCAAACATTTTAATAAATGCAAGTACTACAATTTAATGGTAGACATTTATTTGTTTGATAAAAAGTTGCAGTGAGAAACACATTGGCCCTACAATCTCATTAGGAGACCTTAGATATTGATAAATAACAAGACCAAAATGGATATGAACCAAAGTTAAAGGGTTGTTTTTTAAACTTTTTCATAAAAAAAGTGAGCATCTATTAGTAAATTGTAGTAAAATGCACATATCGAAAAGTTACATGACTATTTTGCATGTTTTGTTTTTAAAGTTACAAGAATAAAGTGCATATGGACTAAAGTTGAAGTGGGTTTTTCAAGCTTTTCCCTAATATTTAATGGCGAGAGACTATTTTAGTTTAATTAGAGGTTTTGAGTTCGAGTCTTAAATATGCGTTATATTAAAACTTGAAAATGAGAGTTTTGTCATCCGAGTGATCTTACCTGAGTAAAACACGATTGCCTTCACTAGGAGAATACATATAGTTTTGACCAAAATAAATTTTATAGGATTGCTTTTAATAATTTAAATATTTATATATCTTTAAATTAAATGTTTTTCTTAGTACTAACATGTATTATTGTACCTTTGAGGCAATAAGGGCCTGTTTGGTAAATAGTTTATTTAAGTACTTATATAAAATTAATTTTTGAAAAGTAAGTTATAAATAAAATATTTTTTATTTAAATATCTAGTAATAGAAATATTTGTTTAGAGTGTTTTAAAAAATACTTATTGAGAAGTTAGATATTTTAATTTATTAAAAAATATTAAAAGTGATTTTCTGGGAAGTAATAATATATATAATCATACAAGACAAAAATTAAAAAAATATGACTTTTAAATTTAAAAAAATTAAAAAAAATTATAAGTGATATTATCCAAGCCAATCTAAAGTTTGAAAGGCAAAAAAGCCCCACTAAACCTCAAATAGAACACCGCGCAAGGAAGTTCTAAGGCTAAAGGTTTATCTCCATCAATCTCTCCGTAAATCCAACCATTGCTTTTCTTCCAAGCAGAAGATGTTCGAAATCTAGAACACTTATTGCCAACCAGAAAATCTAGAATACTTACTTGCTGATGTGTCTTGCCCCACGAGCAGTTGAATCTGAAATATAAATTACGTATTAAAGTCTTACCTCAAACAGAACACCGAGGAAAGAAGTTGCAAGCTGATGGTCAATCTCCATTAATTTCTCCGTAAATTTAGCCATACGTATATAAATAAAAAGATGCTTTCTTCGATGCCCCGTGAAATGGGAGGGCTCCCGTGCCCATACTTTGTGGTGCCACAAATGAGGTCATATGTGTAAAAATTAATGCCACATTGAGGTAGTGGTCAACCTTTCCTTTTAGTCCCTATGGAAGGTATGTTTACACTTGAGGCCCAATGCATATTTGCAAATGGCTCCTTGAAGTATAGCAGCAACCAAAGGTCAACACACCATGAGCAACCCCAGAAGCCCCTCGATGGCCCCTCCTCCCCGAAGTCCTGTGTCATCGGTGGAAAGCACAACCAATGACTGGGATCTAGACCGGCCACCATCTTGTGAATGATGACCAACAGCTTTGGAGTAATCGGCTGTAGCCAGGTTGTAAACTTTGATGTCTAATTTTTGTGTGCTGATGCTTTGTGTATTCTCGTTTTGATTTTAATGGCTTTAGGGTTTCAATTTTTTTTGTTTCTTCTTCCTTATATGCAGCGTTGGCCAATTAAGTTTGTGACTCATCATATCGACACAGAGCATAAGACGGTGGTGCTCGTTGTCTCCCAAGACCAAAGACGCTACTTTTGCAAATTGGAAGTCATCATATCGAGACATGTCAAGGTTGGAGGTAGAGGGTGGGAGCCATTTGCAAATATGCATAGGGCCTCAAGTGTAAACAAATCTTCCATAGGGACTAAAAGGAAAGGTTGACCACTACCTCAATGTGGCATTAATTTTTACACATATCACCTCATTTGTGGCACCACAAAGGATGGGCACTGGAGCCCTCCCATTTCACGGGGCACCGAAGAAAGCACCTAAAAAAGGAACAGAAGATGCTACAAATACACACACATCAACGTAGTAATGCCTCTGCGCATTTGACACGCATTGGACGTATGCATTTATGAGTCACAATCACGTTACGTGCCAAACACGCATCCGAATGCGTTCAATTATCAGATCCAAGAAAAAGAAAACAAAGAGAAAAAGAACGTGTTCAATTTAAAAAAATACTTTTTAGCTTCAATACATTTTGAACACGGCTGGATATAATTTAGGAAACGTTTACGTTGGTCCAAGCAATAATTTGGATCACTGATGATCCAAACTTTTGCCAGTCACTAGTCGGTTGTAATGTGGTGAAAAACAATTTTGTCCATTTCTTCTAATGACTTCTTACCTCTTCTCGTTTGTGTTCTTTCCCTTTCTCTCTTTGTCTCTCTCTTTCTTTCTCATGCTTTTCCCTTCTTAGTCGGCACTTATATTTCGCTAGAGGAATCAGCCGACAAGTACCATACAAATCCTTCTTGTTAATAAACCGTTATTCTAACTTATTAAATAGCTTTTAATTCAATATTTCATATAAGATTTATTATTTTAATATTAGTATAATATATTAATAAATTATTATAAATATCAAAATAATTTTTATTATATTATTAAGTTAATTAAACTGTTACAAGTATATATATATATATATATGCAAAACACAAGTGTTATTATTAATAAAAATATTAGATTAAATTGTTTTAGATAAAGCCACATGGTTAAACACAATTCGTAAACATTTTGAAAAGAAAATTACGATTGAAAGCCAAAGTCGTGTGTATAACCTACGGCTTATTATTTACCTTGTATTTATATAATATTAATAAATATTTTAAGAGATAATATAAAAAATTCATGTAAAAAAATATATATAAAAAACAAAAAAATCTCAAGTTGGTTCCTGTCAAAAATAATATCAAATAAATTGGTCCCTCAAAAAAAAAATATCTATGGTTCCTAAACATTAAAAATGTAGGATAAGTTAGTCTCTTCTTGATATTTTGTTAGATCTTTTTATTTTATTTATATTTTTATTAGGGACTAATTTAAATTATTTATAAATCATTACAGATCAATTTATCCTAAAAATCTTTCGAAAATATTAAGGAGGAAATAACTTGTTTGACGTTTGAAATTGGCAAGAACTACGAGTTGATTTTTTTTTTTTTTTTGTACAGGGACCAATTTGTCCATAAAATTAAGAGAAACCAATTTGAAAGTCTTCTCTATATAAAAAATATGAATTAAACTTTTTTAAACTCAAACTACTTATATAAGACAACCCCTTAAATATAAAGGATACAATTATTTTTCCTCTTACTTATAAATTAACTTTTTTCTTTCTTTCTTAAAAACAATCAAAGCTTTTTATTTTATTTTTTCAAATTCTTCATCAAAGTGGTGGCCTATAGAGTCGCTATTAGGGGTAGTGGTAAAAGGTTTAGATAATTTATACGAGGCTATATATTCAAATTAACCTTAGCTCCACCCATATACCAAAAAAAATGGTGGCCTATTAGGCATGACTTCATATTACATAAATTTATCAAAATAATCTAAATAAAAATTAAACTATTTTTTTAATAGATTTTAATGTGTACACAATATTAATAAGCATAGTTTAACACTCTTATTTCGATGTTATAGATTTTTTTTTTTTGTCATGCAATGTTATACACTGAAATTTTAACCTTACAATATGACAAAAGATTGATATGATGTGGCACAAAAAAGGTTACAATATATATAAAAAAAGTTATAATTGAAATAAATAATGTATACTCAGAGATAGAAATGTTACAATGATTAAGATAATTGTTATATCCAATGGTATTGCATCTTGAAAAATGACTAAGAACCCTACACATCATTACAAGGCTATATGATAGGAGTGTTTTTTAGAGACCAAAATTGGTGGTAATTGATCCTTTAATATAAGGGAATTGTGAAATGATTTTTAATAAATTTTTGAGGCCTTTGAACATAGCCATTTTAAAAATGAAAGATTGGAAAAATCATGAATTTGGAAAATTTGGACTAAAAGCCAAGCTTTGACTTTTGATATTGAAGGATTTTGATTTTGATTTTTTTATGTTTTATTTAAGTCCAAACTAGGGGTATTTTCTTATTTATGTTTATCTTCTAAATTGAATAGATTGTAAAATAAATGGGGATATTAACTTAAAATTAATAAATATAAATAAGCGATGTAACAAGTGATAGTGGTAGAGTCCAACTAAGTTAATATAGGTCCAACTAATAAAAGACTATGCATTTTAATTTTAATCTTGGGTAAAAATTATATGCAGAAAAAAAAAAAGAACAGATCTAATTAGTTAGGCCAAATTTTTTATTATTAGTTATACATAGATTAAAAGAAATAAGAAAAAAAGTAATTAGTTATTCCATATATATTTTAATTTTAATTAGAGATGATAAATCAGATCAACTTGCCCTGTTAATAACCCGTCCAAAATAAGGCATGCACAAGCTAACCCACCTTAGTAATATAGGTTACATTGCTATTTCATTCTGTTTTTGGGTAAGTTGGCTGACTAAAATTATTATTAGTCATTTTTTATTTTTTTTTATCATTACTATTAATTTTTCATTAAGATATATCTTTTCTGCTTACAAAAATTTCTTAATTATTTTTTTTCCAATAACGTCCTGCTAAAGGACAGCGGGTAACAAATCGTTAATTGAAGGGCGAATAGAAGAATAATAAAGATACATAATATTAATTTTTTATTTAAGGGAAAGATAGGATAAACGATTCAATTTTTTTCCGTTATTGTTTAACTCTCACTTTAAAATCTATGAAATATATTCTCTTAAATTAAATTATATTTTCTTTTAAAATAAATATATTTACACAAATTTTGTTTCATAAAACTTATTTCTTGGATAATAATTTCATACATAAGCAATGAATGGTTCTTCAAATATATAAATTAATAATAAATAATAAATAATATTTATTAATAAGTAATATTTAATATAAATTTAATTATATATAATAAAAAATTATAATTTTGATAACTAATATTATAATATCGAAGTTTTTTAGCCTTCAATTGAATACATACACCTATGTTTACTGAATAACATATGCTATATCATATTTTGTTCTAATTTTTATTTTCAAAGCTGTTTCAAAAATCCTAATTATTCATAATCAGCTACACTAATCGTGTTTATTATTATTATTATTATTATTATTATTTATCTATTACTATAGCTATAGTAATTACTTTAGCGATCATTATAGTTATACTATTGCTATTATTATATTAATGTTAATCCTTAATTGATTACTTGGGTCATTAATAGTTCAAGATATCCTAATAACAATTGGTATTTCTTATTTAATTATTAATTATTAACGGTATATATTAATTAATAATATCTATTCATTTAAAAATATATCTATACATAATGGTAGAATGTTATTGCGTCATGCGCCGGGGCATGCAGTGTGCAACTGCGCACCCTAGCTGTATGCTGTCTACACGACTCAATCTACAGACTACAGGATGCCCACTAACGTCATTTGACAATGCAATAGTTTTTATTTCTTAAATAATTATTTGATAATCGACAGTCCATCGATGGTCTAACAATATATTTTATTACATAAGATTTTTTGTATGAAATCTACGCCACTGCATTATTTTTTTCAACATCTGAATGGCTAAAAAAATTTAGATCACCAATGATCCAAATTATTACCTGGACCAACGTAAACGCTTCCTATAATTTAATAGAATAGACATAGTTGAATCTGAAATATATATTACGTATTAAATTCTTACCTCAAACAGAACACCGAGGAAAGATGTTGCAAGCCCATGGTCGATCTCCGTCATGTATATAAAACAGAAGATGCTACAAATAAGGCGGCTCTTGCAATGTTGCAGGATAGGACCCTCTCTTTTTGAGGCATTTTGATGCAATAACTGCTCCATTTAATTTGAATGCCGAGCCTTCAATCAATTATCGAAAAAAAATCTTGTCACACCAGGGTACCAGTCTTTTTTCCGGTACACTGGCGGTAATCTTCTTTTGACATAGTAAATGACAAATTAATCTCTCAAATGTGGTATCAACATGTATAGTGAGTACGCAGTCACCATGTTTGGTCCTATTGGGTTTCCTAGTGACTCTGAGATTGTGCGTTTCTTTTCCCCATTTTTTTTAAAAATAAATTTAAACAACGGTTAGCCGCTTGTTAGCATATAGAAGTATCTTATTTATACGTGTACTAAAAAGAACTGTTGTAATATGTTAACTACACATGTTTAGTTATCTTGTTTGTTTTTTATTATTAACAGTTTCCCATTTTAATGCATACATAAGTATTTGAACTATCTCATTTTCAGTCTCTAATTATTTAGATATCAATTTATATATCTCATGTGTGTTTCTAATTTTTTTAAAACATACAAAATCTTATTATATTACTATTTGCTAATTATTCTTAATTTTTACATGTATTACACTTTTAAAAATAGTTTGCTATCGGCAATTAATTTATAATTTTCCTTTGAAAAAGTTATCTAATTTAAATCAATAAACAACTGTTTAGAACAAAATACAAACAAAGCTGTTATACCCATGACAAATTTATTTTGAAAAGTAATTTGTCTAAACAATTACTAAATTGCTATTTTTTTTTTTTTGAAAAAAAAAGACCAAACAGCATTTAATATATATATTATTGGCGACAGCGGAAATGAGGGGAGCAAGTAGATGCATAACTTATATATAATATCTATAATTTTTCATAATTAATCTAAATTGAAAATTATTTTTTGGTGTTTCGGGCTAGAAACATCAGGTCTAACTTGACCCAACAACGAGGCTCCATATGAAATCGGATTGACTATTATCTAATATATTATTCGAACCCATATTGAACTCGATAACAGTTGGACTAATACGGAACGATATTCACCACAAATGTTGCAAATAAACTCGAATCCATCCTTTGGCCTTTAGTTGTTGGACATCTCGAGTTATCATCTATGATTACAGAACCTCCCATATCTTTTCAACTAACTATCTATATAAATAGGTGTCCAATTATTGAATTTAGGAACATTCTTTACCTTCACTCATTACCTCTTGCACTCACTGACTTGAGCGTCAGAATCTTTGCACTTTTACACTATCACTATCTATTGACAAAAACACTTTTACACCAAAACATGACACCAAAAAAGGAAAAAAAAAACATATTTTAAACCGAAAGATTTGTCTCGTTTCTCCTGGATGGCGCTTAGGATGACGGTAAACAGGATCACTTTCTAAATGTTGCACCCTGATCTGATTCACCTCCCAAAGCCCCTCCTAAAAATGTAAGTGTTGTTCATCGAAATATTTGAAGCTAGCTCACTTGTTGAGCATGAAAAAGGTGCATTCAGTGGTGTCCATCAATAAGAGGGCATGAAGGCTTTTCTAGTTGGACAAACTACCAGAAGACATTTGCCCTATATAATAAAGTTGAGTTGATGACATGGCAATATAATTAGTCATAGCATAAGTTAATTTAGAGCAATATTTTTCAGACGTAGTATGTAGACATATTTATCGACATATCTAGATCACAGTTTAATTAAATGAAAATTTCAGTTATATATAAGTGTCGATTGCATAATACATCTATATTGTTAGTGAAAGAAAAATGTTAATTCCAAGCTTAAATAAAATCCACAATTTGAATTAATGTCCACAAATGTCGATTAATATGCCTAAATGGATATCTACAAATAATAATGTTAATTAATGTATTTTTAAATTATAATAATTAGTCTTTGGTATTTCCCCTCATCTCCTCATCCACCTCTCCATCCCCTTTTAGGGTACCCACTGGTCCAGCCGCATTGTCACCGCCAACGACTACTCTGGCCACCTCCTGTGCAACAGTGCCGATAGTGCTGCTTTCACCACATTGGCGCAGTTTGATGAGCACCACAATGACACTGTTTTCTCCTCCTATAACATTAGCCTTCTTGATGATTTCAACATCCACAAATAGTTACATTGCATGAGGGCAAAAGATAGTGTTAGTGTTAAAGATTAGATGAAAAAAAATGTGCTTGATGCAAGAGTTGGTGGAGTACGGGTTGCGGGTGAAATTGGTTGTCAACCCTGATCTTTTCGCCTTCTCATTCTTTTTTTCTTATTTTTTGTCTTCTTCTAGCCCCACTTCGAAGTCCTCTTCTTCATGTTCATCCCTCGCTTGTAGACCTCCACCACCAAAGGAAGAAGCCTTCCTTGTCCAATGCCACATGTAGCACATGGTTGTTCTGAAGTGGGAAAAAGGTGTTGCGATTAAGGAAGTTGCGCTACGTGGGCAATCATGATGATTCAGATGCATCGCCTACACCGTTGCATTGGTGGTGGCTAGAGCAGTCGTTGGTGGTGCAAGTGAAATAGTTATTGGCGATGGTGCAACTAGACCAGTGGGTGTTTAGGAAGGAGATGGGGGTGGGTAAGGGATATGGGTGGAAATAGGCTACTCTAGGCTTTGATTTAAATGAGCTTCACCTACATTTCAAACATGTAACATGAACTTGGTCTATTACTTGACCGCGCAAGGAAGTTCTAAGGCGAAAGGTTTATCTCCATCAATCTCTCCGTAAATCCTGCCATTGCTTTTCTTCCAAACAGAAGATGTTAGAAATCTAGAACACTTATTGCTAACCAAGAAATCTAGAATACTTATTTGCTGATGTGTCTTGCCCCACGAGCAGTTGAATCTGAAATATATATTGCGTATTAAATTCTTACCTCAAACAGAACACCGAGGAAAGAAGTTGTAAGCCGATGGTCAATCTCCATTAACTTCTCCGTAAATTTAGCCATACATATATATAAAACAGAAGATGCTACAAATACGCACACATCAACTTAGTAATGCCTCTACGCATTTGACACGCATTGGACGTATGCATTTGCGAGTCACAACCACGTTACGTGCCAAACACGCATCCGAATGCGTTCAATTATCAGATCCAAGAGAAAAAAAAAAACAAAGAGAAAAAGAATGTGCTCAATTTAAAAAAATATTTTTTAGCTTCAATACATTTTGAACACGGCTGGATATAATTTAATAGAACAGACATAGTTGAATCTGAAATATATATTACGTATTAAATTCTTACCTCGAACAGAACACCGAGGAAAGAAGTTGTAATGCGATGGTCCATCTCCATTATATATATAAAACAGAAGATGCTACAAATAAGGCGGCTCTTGCAATGTTTCAGGATAGGACCCACCTCTTTTCTAGGCATTTTGTTACACCAACTGCTCCATTCGACTTGAATGTCGAGCCTTCAATCAATTATCGAAAAAAAAAGATCTTGTCACACCAGTGTGCAAGTCTTTTTTCTGCTACACTGATGGTAATCTTCTTTTGACATGGTAAATGACAAATTAATCTCTCCAATGTGTTATCAACACGTGTAGTGAGTAAGCAGTTATTATGCTTGGTCCTATTGGGTTTCCTAGCGACTCTGAGATTGCGCATTTCTTTTCCCCATTTTTTTAAAATAAATTTAAACAACTGTTAGCCGCTTGTTAGTGTATAAAAGTATCTTATTTATATGTATACTAAAAAAGAACTGTTGTAATATGTTAATTACACATGTTTAGTTATCCTGTTTGTTTTTAATTATTAACAGTTTCGCATTTTAATGCATACATAAGCATTTAAACTATCTCATTTTCAGTCTCTAATTATTTAGATATCAATTTATATATAAATTTAATTTAAATACACTGACAGTGTAAAACAGTTTTACACTGTCAACCAATAGAAATAGTGGAAAGTGACAACTTGCACAAATAACTACCCATTATAATGAGGGACCCACCATGATTTCTCACTTTCCCCTATTTCTATTGGTTGACAGTATAAAACTATTTTACACTGTCAGTGCATACCAATTAAACTCTTTATATATCTCGTGTGTGTTTCTAATTTTTTTAAAACATACAAAATCTTATTATATTACTATTTGCTAATTATTCTTAATTTTTACATGTATTACACTTTTAAAAATAGTTTGCTATCGGCAATTAATTTATAATTTTCCTTTGAAAAAGTTATCTATATCAATAAATAGCTGTTTAGGACAAAATACAAACAAAGCTGTTATACCCATAATGAATTCATTTTGAAAAGTAATTTGTCCAAACAATTACTAGGCAACAGTGGAAATAAGTGGAGCAAGGAGAAACATAACTTATATGTAATATCTATAATTTTTCATAATTAAGCTAAATCGAAAATTATTTTTTGGTGCTATGGGCTAGAAACAGTAGGCCCAACTCGACCCAACAACGAGGCTCCATATGAGTTCAGACTGACGATTATTTAATACATAATTCGAACCCATATCGAACTCCATAATAGCCCAACTAAGGCGGAACAATATTCACGACGAATGTTGCAAATAAACTCGAACCCATCCTCTGGCCTTTAGCTATTGGACATCCCAAATTATTTCTTATGATTATGGAACCTCCCATATCTTCTCAACAAACTATCTATATAAATAGGTGTCCAATTATCGAACTCAGGAACATTCTTTACCTTCACTCACTACCTCTTGCACTTACTGACTTGAGCGTCGGAGTTTTTGCAGATACCCACGCCACCATGGAATCCCAACTTCAATAGTCCAACGATTAGATCGGAGAAGCTTGGGGTCCTAATTCTAGTTCGGATTTCCCGTCAGGTAACCCACATCCGAATATTTGGTATATCAGTAGCAATAAAGTTTGAACCTATAATATCATATTAACTACCCAAAAACAATTTTTCATGCTAATTACCCGTGACTTATTATTTATCTTATTATGTTGATTTATTTTAAATTTTTATTTGAATATCATTATTAATTTATATAAATTTAAAAATTATCTTTTTGAAAGAATAAATAATACAAACTTCTTTTGAGATATCTTAAAATAGCATTTAACTTCATTATTGATTAAAAATTGCATTCTGCCCTATATGCTCTAACTGTGATAATAATATGAGAATAAAATGTTATATTATTTTTATTGATATTTGGACAGCCACAAAATGTGTGGATCATTTTGGCTAGACTGTTCAAACAATTATACAAATTAATTATCTAATTGTAAATAAACCCACCATATCTTCTCCTATTCTCCACCTCTAAATTCACAAACTTTGAAAAATAGTATCTCAACCCTTTAAGTGTACTAACGTCTATGTAAATTAAGGTGGTATTTAGCATATTCACTTACAAGATTACTTGTAATCAGGATGACTACTCAGAAAATTGGCACTTTTTAGATTGCTGATAATGCTATAGTGTTGTATTTGGTATGTACAGATAATCTAACTAACAATTTCTATTAATGTGTTTTGTATATCAAAAAGAATAGTAGGTAATATATATTTTTCACTAAAACAACATCCAAACATAATTATTATTGTTGTTGTCATGATAAAAACTATTATAATATTAACAATAATAATTATAATAAAAATAATATTACAGCCATAAAATAATATTATAGCCTAGTCTGGCCCACTTATCCCATTAGGTCCGTGAGTTAAATGAGTCGAGTTAACCTATAATAAGTGTTAATTAAGAATATAACAAAATGTCAACTCGACTTGTTTAAGACTATCTCATGGGCTTAAATGAGCCAATTTTAAGGGTGGCAATATATAACTTACTTGTGAGTACCTAGCCCTACTCGATCCATGTAGAACGAGTTTAAAACCCTATCTGCAGAGGGGTAGGGACAGGCAGGTTAAAAAACATTATAGGGCGGGCGGGAGCAGGTTTAAGGTGTACTCGCTCTTACTCTATTTGTGGGCTGGCCAATTTTTTTAAATCAAATGCTATTTCACTCTAAACATAATTATAGTTGTGCCCAACCCATTTAGATCTAATCTATATAGCTTGCAAGTTAAATAGGTCAAGTCAATCTATAGCAAGTGTTAATGAGTTAGCATAATACTAACCAAACCTGTTTAAGGCTAACTTAATAGATTAAAAGGGCCATTTTTTTTTTCCATTTTCTCATATCAAATTTTTATAGACTATTACTGTTTAACCCAATGGCCCACGAGTTAAATGGGTCGGATCAACCTATAGCAATTATAAACAAACTAATATTATTTCGGTTTGAACCATCCAAGACTAGTCTGCAAGTTTAAATGAGTCTATGTTCTCAATTTTTCCATTCTAGAGAGATTGAAAGTTATTAATACTTTTGTGTCATTAGGGCTTAGAGCATAGAATATAAAAAAAAGGGAAAAATGAAATATAAGCCATGTTCACTTTAACCCTTGATGTTTAAAAATATGCAATTCGATACCCTGATGTTTCCAAACTATGCAAATGAGACATTCTGTTAATTCTACTATTAAATACCACCGTTAGTGATGATATGCCATTGAACTCAGAACTTGGAATTCACTCACATGTGCCATCAAAGTCGGAACTGACCCAATAAATTTACAAATGTGAAAACAAGGAAGAAGTAAACTCTCTGTTGAAATCAAAACTTGAAAATTGGAACAAGGAAAAAGTGAATCCCTTAACATTAAGTGACACACTAAACTCAGAACTTGGAACTCATACTATTGAACTCAGAACTCGTATTTAATAGTAAAGTTAACAGAAGGTCTTATTTGCATAATTTGGAAACGTCAGGGTGTTGAATTGCACATTTTTAAACATTGGGGGGTAAAGTGAATATAAGTTATACTTCAGGAGGTAAAGTGCAATTTTTTTCAAAAAGATTGCCATTAAATTTTTTAAAAGGTGTAGATTATAATCATTTATAATTAATTATATAAAATCCTATGCAAGATATATCTAGATCATGAGTCATCATTCAATTTGTCCAACTAAGCATGGGTGCTAAACCCCTTGAAATTTAGTTGGGTGCCATAGCAAGCCCTTTTCTTTTATTTTACTTATTTGAAAGTCGTGGATAATTGATCTACTTTAGCAGAACTATCAAAATAAAAATCCTTTTAAAAAATTTTACCTTGACTAATTTATATTTTTAAAAGAAATTACTATTGGATTTTAAGAACAGGTATTATAGCATTACACCAAAAATCTATCTTATAATTTTCGTCCCTTTGATCTTTCGTTCTTTTCTTTACCAACAGCCTAGCTTTTCTTTTTCATTTTTTTACTTGAATACTGTTATAAATTCACACAATTTACAATTTATAATTTTTATAACACTATCATAGTTAAAAATTCGAACAATACTCTGTTTTTCTTGTTAAAGCAATCAAATGAAAAAAAATACATAACATACATTCCTAGAGGCCAAAAATAATAATAATAATAATAATAAATTACGTGACACAACTATACAAAATTCAATATTTATTTAGCTATTTACACTAATTTACAATTACAAAAATAAAAAAATTATATAAAATTATAAAAATACAAATTAAATTATTTGTTTAACTCTCTTTAATATGTAAGCATTAATATTGAATTTTATAAAATCTTATATGTTAAATAAGATCTTATACTATTATAAAATCTTATATATTAAATACATTGCCTTTTATTTAAAATAATAGTTAAAAGGCAAAAAAAATGCCCCAAGTCATAAAACTGCACGGCAGCTTCGAAATGTGGTGGCAAAAAAAAAAAAAAAAGCCCAAAACCAAAACCTCAAAAACATGAATTAACAGTGTGTTTGGTGGGAGTGAATTGGGATGGAAAGAGAGGGAGAGGAAGGAAATAGGGTGGAAGGAAAGGAATTTTGATTGTTTGGTTGAGGTGAAAAAGGAAGAAAGAGATTTGAAACAGTGCATTTCTATTGTGGGACCCAAGTGAATAGTGTAATTTTTTTCTCCCCAGTACCGAGAAGAAAAATAGCAAAGAAGGGGTGCGGTTTTCATTTTTACCATTTTGCCCTTTAACTTGTGCACAGGGATGTGGGATGAGATAGTGATGATGAAGATGATAGGGAAAGGACTAAAGTATGCAATACCAATTGAAGGTGTTAATGGACCCTCTCTCTTTTATTTTTATTTTTTTAAATCAATATTTGTAAAAAATTTTTAAATTATTTTAATTTTTTTATTATTATATTATTAAAAATAAATACAAAAAAATTCAAAGTATAAACTATATAAAATTTTAAAATTTTTCAGTTACTAATATTTTATTCTGAATAGATATTTTATTTTAAATGGAGTATTATATAAGTTTTTTAATTTTTTTGTGCCATCTTAAGAGTTTAAATAAAAGCTAAATAATATTTTTAATAATATTTATTTAGTAAAACATATTTTTAAGTAATATTTTTGAAACATTATATTAAATAAAAATATTTGTTATATTTTAAATAATTTGAAATAATTTATTTTTATTAATATTAATTTGATTTAATAGGTTTATATTATTTTAAATTATTAAATTAAAAATAGTGAAATTTTTTATTTGATATTAATTAATATAACTGAAATACCATTTATAACAATATAAAGGTAACATTATTATTTAGCAGCATTATCTCTTTTTTTTCTTTCATTTTTTCATATAAACAAATAAAATAAAAGTATTTTCCTTTCATTTTCTTTTTCTCTCATTTTTTTTTCATCCAAATATACTTATAATAAATATAAATTCACTCTATTTCTTTTCACTCAACTCTTACCTCTCAACTTCCTTCCTTCCTTCCTTGCAATTTCTTTCCTTCCTTCCAAAGCCTAAGCGAACTCCAGCCATGGTTATGTAGAAACCCAAAAAGAAAAAAAAAAATGCATTTTTCTACGTGTGAAACTGTTGTCTACAGTTGGGGCGAAAAATCGCGTCATGAGTTTGCAAATGGCCGCCGGCCGGCTTCGAATGTCAAGCAGATCTGCGTCCATTTAGGTGATTTTGTTATCGCATTTTTTTTATTATTTTAATAACTTACTGGCTGACCGCCAGTGTATCTATACTCTAATATTCTGTGGCACTATGTAAGATTTATAACAACCAATCTACACCGTGTTCTTTTTTCAATTAATATCTTCACGGTTTGAAAAGACTGGTACACCAGTGTAGTCGGATCTTGCCTGCAACATTGCAAACGTCGCCTACAAATACACACACATCAACTTAGTAATGCCTCTACGCATTTGATACGCATTGGTATGCATTTACAAGTCGCAATTACGTTACGTGCCAAAGACGCATCCGAATGCGTTCAATTATCAGATCCAAAAAAAAAAAAAAAAAAAAGGAAAAGGAATGTGTTCAATTAAAAAAATATTTTTTAGCTTGAATATATTTTGAACATTGCTGGATATAATTTAATAGAATGGACATAGTTTGAACGCAACTTTTTTTTTTCATCGTCACAGTTATTTTAATGAGCCAAGTCAAATAAAAGTCCAACTCAATGCCTACTGAAATAAAGGCACTCCAAAAAAAAAGAAAAAGAGTAAAACCCTATTTAATCTCTGACAAAAATAATGAGAGATAAAATAGTCGCTTAAGATTTAAAAGTTTAATAATAGTCCTTCATCATTTAAAAAAGGAGACACGTATTTAACATAGAAGCATACATAGCGCATTAATTCTCCGTTAAAAACTCCTCTCTCATTGAAATGACATTGTTAAACTCATTCAAACTCTCTCTTATTGAACTTAGAACTCGGAATCAGAAACTTTGAACTCTCTTTATTTGGTTAAACTCAAAACTTGGAACTCGGAAAGAGGGGTTTTTAACGGTAAATGAAATAGAACTCAAAACACGAGCAAGGAACTCGAAACTCGGAGCTCGAAGACTTAATGTGTCACATATACTTCTCCGTTAAGTGCGATAATAGAGAGTTTATGGAGGGACTAACATGTTCCCTTTTTTTAAATGATGAGAGACTACTGTTGGATTTTTAAATTTTGAGGGATTATTTTTTCCCCTACCATGTTCATGAGGGACTAAAATGAGATTTTACTCAAAAAAATATTACATATAAAGAGTGTGTTCTCTATCAATGAAAGAGATAACAAGAAGAGCAAGATAAAGTTAATCTTTAGAGTGTGCTTTGGTTTATGAAGATAGATCCTGTCTTTGTTTTTAGAAAAAAAAATTATTTTCAGATTTTTCAAGCTTTAGGAAACGTGTTTGATTTATAAAAATAGATTCTGTTTTCAAATAGAGAAAACAATATATATATATATATATATAGTTTGCACATTTGGTTTATCCACAAAAAATATTTGTTAAATAATAAATAATTTTATAAAATATTAAGAATAAAATAAATTTCTCACTTTTATGTTATTTTATTATAATTATCAATTATTAAGTTTTTATTTGTACACAAATAAATATTGAAATACTATAATGAGTATTATTCTATTGCTATATTTAAAAAAATTGCTAGAAATTCTTGCTTTAAAGTGATGAATCATAGATATTATCTGTCGATATATGGTAAATGTTTAATTAAATACTAATAATATAACGAAAATTTTAGTACAAAATTACTTGTAATAATTTTCAATGATATTTTTTAAACATTTGATATTATATCATTGATAGCTAATGTATTTTGTTCAAACATAAATCGATTATATTTATGTTTAACATAGACAAAACTCCCAAGTTGGTCCCTGTTAAAAATAAGATAAATTGGTCTCTCAAGGAAAAATAAAAAACATCTTGTGGTTGCTAAACATTACAAATGTAGGACAAGTTTGCCCCTCTTTAGTTTTTTGCTACACTTTTTTTGTCTTACTTGTGTTTTTGTTAGGGACCGATTTGAATAATTTATAAATTGTTAGGTTAATTTATCCTAACAATCCTTTGAAAATATTGAAGAGAGACTAACTTGTCCGATATTTGAAATTGACAAGGACTACAGGTTGATTTTTTTTGTTTTTTAGGTTAAACAAGGAACAATTTATCCAATGCAAAAATTAAGAGGGTTAAATTTGGAGGTTTTATCTTTAATATATTTATTTCTTAATAGTTTTTGTTACATTCACATAATAGTTCACCTAGTACCATTTTAACTTGCACATTGCAATCAAACAAGTCTCTTATGGTACACGCAAGTTAAAAGAAAATGACAAAAGGAGTCACTTTCCAATTTAGTGGAGAGAGAATAGAGAGCCCACTAGCTAGTCCAATAGGTTTTTGTTTATGTGGGAGAATATGCCTAATTATTGTGGTGGGATTTCAAAAAAGATGGTGTTGGCATTAAAAAAATTAATAAGTGCCCTCAACCTAGAGGGAAACTTACTTGAGAGTTTCTTTGATTGTGTGACATTCTAATAATCCTATACTATGCTTAAATCATATTATCGAATTATCAATTGTTACTTCTATTCGTGGATTTAACTTTAACATTTGAAATTACTTTATATTGAGAATAGAGGTAATTTTTCTTTTTTGAATGAACGATAACGAAAGTAAACCCTTTTGGGAAAATCAAGAGCCATGAGCACATCGTGGAACATATAATACCAAGTGTCGTTGACTCATACATGTGGTATGATAAAATAAATAAGGCATCATAAAGAACAATCATCTTAAATAACATAATACTATAATACAATATTACCATTCCACAGCCACCATAGTTGGATATAGTTAATAATAGAGCAACAAGTCACATATCATAAGTCATGGATTTGATATCTACTATTGACCCTACAGGATAACCTAACCAAGTACATCATGAAAGGAAAATACAATATAAACCTCGACCACATATACATGCTATAAAAAAAATGATCACCCTATGACTAACAACAAAAAAGTGCTATCCTCGTGATCAGCTCAGCATGCGCTATCCATGTCAACCATCAATTGGAAGGTATTCGTTCCTAAAACCATCAGGTGCCTCATCTCCATGTCCTCTTCCACAAGCACGCCCACGTCCACGTCCACGTCCATGCCCATGGGGTATAGCATGAGTACGAATAAATCCACGTCCTCGAATCGAAAGTGGAGCTGAGCTAGCAAAAGAAGCTGAATCCAAAGTCAAGCGAATCACCGAGCGGTATGATGGCTCCAAACGGTCAGACTCCATAGAGTAGGTCAGATTAGATGACTCGAGGGATCGAAGTCCATAGAAATAGTTAGCCTCACGCGGGTGTCCAAGTTAGACTCTCCATCAGTGGCGTACCTCACCGACTGGAAATATGGACAGATATTATCCAAAGTGACATTGTGGTATGGCTAGTGAGGATGGAAGAATGGGCTCATAATGGGTGCATGGAACGAATGATTGTGGAAGATGTAGACCCTCATCGCTGTGCTCGCAAACATCATGGGGGCACTAGCACTAGGTCAAAGTGCTAATGCCAGACTGGGAACTCAACGAATATTGCCATTGTGCCCGATGCCGGCTTCCTCTAAAGATGATATGGAAACATACCAGTGAGAAATACTAGATTTTTCAATAGGATCACGAGTAGACAATTTTGATGTCATCATCATCATCCTAGTTAGTTCGGGTTTAGTTATAAAAATAGTGAGCATGTATAGATTCAATTTTAATGATTTTGAAAGCATAAGTTCCCAAAGTGGGTTTCTTTTAGTCTTAGTCTCATAAACATGGCATAATCAATAAAAGAACATAAGATCGAATCATGTGAAATAAGCATAACATCAACAGTCATGACTATGCATGTGAGGAAATAAAGATGTATGCGCTTTCATGTAACCATATGGACTTAACCAAAGTCTTTCATTAACTTTACTTTCATTCTTAGCACATGCTTAAGATTCCTTACTTTCCTTTGGAATAGATTTTTATTGCATATGAGCTCATTCCATGGCCATCATCACACAGTATTAATCTAAAATTAGACTAATTTGACGAGGGTACCTCTAGTTTTGGAGAGTTCAAGGCCCTCTTTCCTTAAAAGTAGATGGGTCTTTTATAGATCACCTTCCCTTATCGAAGGATTATGCCAACTTATCTTGTCTTTGTGGATCACCTTCCCTTAGTTCCCTTGCCAAAGTAAACGAAGGATCATGTCCAATTATTTCTTTTTCTCATAGTTATATCTTACATGCATTGCAATTACTAACAAGACATATGCAGACATGCAATGATATGACTAAGTCCATAATTTTGACAGAAATTCAACAACATGATGACAAGGCTGGAGCTTCCCCAAAATGGCAAACATAGGAATTTCAACCAACAACCATTTATATTCATCTCATATCATCATATCAATCATCAACAATCGTCTAATCAGGAGTTAATGCATCAATCAAACTTTTCATACATCATGCTTAATAGCATCATACATTTATATCCTAATGGGTTTCTATGGTTGCAATTTCCTTTGCGAGAAGTCTTATGAATTATCATGTGATTCTTCATGCTTACACATGAGCGAACCATATAGTTTAGAATGAACATGTGTTGTAAACTTTTAGTTACTTGAATCTTGAGTAAAGTCACCTTTTGCCTTAGGGATTCATTTCCACTTACTAATTTCATAACATTCTTTTGTATGCATCTTATGGAGTAGTGTGTTAAAGTTAACAAGGTTGACACTTATTTTTCTTTTCCTCTTTAATGTGGTTGAAGCCTAATATGGTGTTTTAGCCCATATTTTGTAGTCCAATCTTTTAGTTTCCTTGAGATAGCACACTAGTAATTTCTCAGTTTATGGCATGCTCAGAGACCCTATTCATACTTCTGTTTGCAAAAAATTTTGAGATCCCTCTAGTCCTTTGGGTCATAACAATGCATAACCATATTCATGAACCCAACAACACCATCTGTTCACTAGTCATCAAGAAGAAATCTTTATTTCAACAAGTTACAAGATTCAAACTTTATTAAATAAAACAACAAGATTCAACCTTTATGATTATAAAGTTTCATTCTTTAATAAAGTATGAACCTTTACATTATATTCATGCCTTTAAGATTCAACCTTTATGAAGTAATAATACAAGATGCTAAATTTATTGCTAAAAAGTCTTATTCTTTAAGAAAGATGAAACTTTTAATCATATTTTACCTTCAAGATTCCAATTTTATGACCTAAAGTTGCTCTAAGACTTAAAAGATTCATTCTTGAAGAAAGCTAAACACTTTAGTCAATATTTTTAACTCAAGATTCAATTTTTATAAGATAAAGTTGCAAGTTTACATTTTTATGTCCAAAAAGTAACATTCTTGAAGAAAGTTTGAAACTTTATGAAGTGTCTTGTCTTCAAGATTCAACATTTGTGATATAAATGACAAATTCTTACTTATTATGACTAAAAAGCTTTATATCTTGGGAAAGTTTGGATCTTTATCCATATTCTTATCTTCAAGAAAAGTAAAATGAAACTTTATGAAACATGTGAGATGTAGTGCCACTTTTAATGCATCAAGAAGCAAACTTTTTAAGGTTTTATGCTTTAGAATGTTCTTAGTTTCATCAAGAATCATAAAGAAAGTGAAAAAGAGAAACTATAAACTCCTCATAAGGAAAGAAATCAACCTTAAACAAGAATACCATCAAGAGAGCTCATTTCTTTTTAAACAATTCACAAAATATCAAAACAGATGCATCACATGAGAAAAGTAAAAACTTTTGAAGCATTCAAGAAGAGAAAAACACAAGATCTCATGAAACAACTTCCAAGAATCAAACTTTGCTAAAAATGGAAACTTCGCTAATGAAGAGAATGGAATCTTCCTCAAGTTGTCACTTGAAAATCTTGACCATGATGACACCCAAGCTTCAAGCTTTCTTGAGTAACAAAAAGAAAAAGGTGAAGATCACTACTAGTGATGTGTTTAGTGCCTTTCAAAGAAGAAGAAGAAGAAGAAGAAGAAGAAGAAGAAGAAGATCAAGACTCCTCCTTGGTGATGGTGGTGGTGGTAACAAGAGGAAAGGATGAGAGCTCTTATGCTCTTGAGGAAATAGAGCTTGTAGTGTATAGATCTTGTTTCCAAAAATCAAAAAATGTGGTCTTTGAGGGGTTTAGTAGTGAAGGTTTGGTTATGGAGGTGGAGAATGATAAAGAAGATGACAAAAAAGAAGAAGAAATGTAGAGAGAAGTTAGAGAGTTTGAGAATTTTAGAGAGAGAATGAGAAGTTGAAAATGAAGTGAATGTGTGTGTGTGTGCATGAAGTGGCCATAGCGTATAGGCATGGGGGAGGGAGATATTTTTGGGTCATTTGCGTTAGTTAAGGATTAAGGGGACAAATTGGATGATGAAGGAGACAAAGTGTGTACTTACTTTTACAAAAAGCAAATTTGTCTTATGCTTTAGGCTCTAGTGACTGAAGTATTGGTGCAACTAATTAACATTGTTAATTGATTTATTCCATTGCATTAGAAAATAAAGAGCAATTTGGATTGAAGTATAAACATTAGAAATGAAAAGAATTTAGTTTGTTATTTGGGAAATTTAAGGAGGCAAGGGGTAACATTTTGTGAATTTAAGGGAAATCTGTAAAGATTTTGGTATTGTATAACATAGGAACTAGACTAGTAGAAACTTACACTATTAGACCCTAATTTGGATAGCCAAGATTGAGCTAATTACCCATCTTGGTGTTGCCATCAAAGCCATCAAAAGTGGGCAACTCAAGCAAAATGAAGAGTAGCCCACACATCCACCAATCAAAACACCCAAGTCATTTTCAATATTTATGATTAATAACTCCCACAATTCCCATTTCCACCCTTTTGTTTTTTGGCCAAAAGAAGACTAGACCCCACCCTCATCTTGCTTTCCATATCATCCTCTTCTTGGTTATTCATCCCATACAACTTTCTACACCCACAGTTTCCATCTTTCTAGCTTAAACTCCAAATTTGAGGTATGATTCTTAAGTTCTTCTTAATATCAGAACTATATGGCCGAGTTAGGGTTTCTATATTTCTCTTAGATATGATGATATATCATGATTATGTGACTTGTTATGGTTGATTGAACATGGAAACATTTGGTTTGGGTTGGAAAATCAGTGAAAAGTTCAAAGAGCAGCTTAAATAGAATTGCCGAGAATCAAACCCTAGGAGGAGTCCATATATCGAAGTGTGTGGCCTCTTCTGCAGACATCAAAATGTAATGAAATTATTTTTATATACCTTCAAAGCTTTCCAAACATATAAGTTATCAGTCTATTGGAATTGAAATGAAGGAGATATCAATTCTTGAAGTAAACCTAGGATTCTATCCTCTACTTTGATCAGTACCTTAAATTTAGTGAAACTAATTTTGTTTGAAATTTAATGTTCATGTCATAACATTTTTAGTAGCATAGCTTGAGTACATTACCCTAGAAAATTCTCTAAAATTGCCTTATGTTTTATTTGGACTGGAATAGAGTAGGCTCTTTTAGCCAAATTTGAGAGCTTATGACCTGAGACCTGCTCATCCAAACGAAATAAAACTTGTAGGAAATAAAATATGGTTCAGTTAGCTTTAAATATACATAAATTTTGGATAAAATGAATAATAATTGGATATATGGTGGATTTTAACATTTAAATGCCCAAATCTACTCCTTATCAGGGTAACCTAGATTAAAAGCTCAATAACTTAATGTGTACTCATCAAAACTTAATGGAGCGAAAAAAAAGCTAAAAATAGACACATAAAGATATAATATACTAAAATTTCAGGACTAAATAAGTTAAAATGAATTTATAGCATAATTTACAAAATAGGTCAGAACCTAAGTCATAAGGCAGAACGACCAATTTCAACAAGTGACAAACTCTTAGATGCCAACTTGCAAATTTTGCTAATTTACTTGTGCAAACCCTTATTAAATTGTTGAAATGATGTTATACAATTATTATGTTTCTGTTATTTGGATTGGTTGGTTGAAATGGCTCTACTATGTCATTAGGGAAGCTTACCCTAGCCTTTATGCTGCTGGATTTCCATTGAAGCTATATGAATCATGCATTATAATTATAGATTCTTCAAGCATATGATATGTACATGTGAATAAATAAGATGAGATCCCTTCACATGGGGACGGTTATAGGGTCCTTTCATATGAAAGTAGTCGTATGAAAACTATGAGATCCCTCTACTTTGGAGGCAGTTGGCCAAAATGAGTTCCCTCTAAACCTAGAGACATGTGGATCCTGTAACACCCTCTATGAGTCATGGAGTTATATTAAGAGGTTGTCACTATGCTAAGAAAATTTTTAAAATGTGAAAAATATAATACATGACCCTTTCAGTGCACAATTTATTACTGACTAGTAATTCATAAATTTCATCTCTGATACATAGAGAATAAAATAATTACAATTTAAAAGAATTTGTGACTAACATAATAGACAAAACTTGCTTTCGACTAGTCGCTAGTTAACTTCAATAGTCTCTTGATCTAGTTTACACCCGAGTCTTGCTTAGTGAATGTCTCTGTACTATGCTCGCACTTGATTTCCAACTTGGGTGCTGGAATGTTTACAGAAAAGAAAAACATATAAGTAGGCAGTGAGAACCTAAGGTTCTCAGTACGTAAACATGAACTATTCTCATACAGTGCCATCATAAACATTCCAGCTGCTTCGGTTTATTATGAAAATATGAGCACATATATGCAAATAGTGGTCCAATTTTAAGTGGAAAACATCTTCCTCGAAGCGGGTTATGTTTTAACAACCACTTGCCATATTATATGACAAACATAGAAATACGATTAGAGTAATATGCTTCAACAAGAATCTTAAAAATATTATGACTTAATGGGATAATTGAAGATGCAATAAAGATGCTTGTACTTGTCTGTATGCAAGTTCACTTGACTTAATTCGTATCTTTCGTTAACTTGCAATTTGATCTTGCTCTTTTCTGTACTTGGTCCCCTAGAGGTGAATGGCCTCTCTCACCCCTAGGTAATAGCCTGCTTTTCAGGTTCGAGCTCGTACCTATACATAAGTGACGGGTTTACTTTCCCCGACCCTCACACCGGTCTATTCCCCTTAAATTTGGTCAAGGGCTGGCCCAAGTCTTAGACAGTGCCACTCTGGCCCATGTTAGCTGGGTCTATGTCATGCCTCACATGGTAGCTTGGTATGTCCCTCTTACAAGTTCTTATTATCCTTTCCTTTCCATATCTTATCATGCATGCGGATGCTTTGAGCATTCATCGATATGTTTCTTACCTTACTTCTCATATCATATTCTAATTATGCTTGGATGCATGACGTACATGAACATGACATATAAATATAAATATATTCAAGGCATAATCACCCATAGCATAAGTTCTCATAAATTCCTGCCGAAAATTTGGCAGCATAATGGATCACGTTCGCTTCCCCGTGAATAGTGCCAGACAACCAGTATAATTGTACAAACTTGCAATTCAATATGGACCAGTAATTATATACATATATTCATAGCATCATTCATCAATTTCAATTTAAGCATCAATAGAGTTTTTGGTTTATTCTCCCCTGTTCTACCCAAGTTTGGTATACTCCACCCTTATTTCAATTCAACTTATTTAAATCTAATTTTTGAATATGTCATAGTCTTATGTATCTAGTTTCCAACCCTTTTGGTCCCATCTCATTTTGATTTGTATGACTCAAGATATAAGTCTTTTTCCTCAAGCTGTCCTGTTCTTAGCTAGAATTGTGCTCTTATAAGTGAAAATTCACTAAAAATAGAAATCTATGTCAAATCATACAAAATTTATATCAAATGAAAGATAACAGAACAGGCTTTTAAATGAATTAAGTTTCGTGTCATTTACATGAGCATATTTTGAGTTATGAGTCCCGAAACTTGACCCTACTGGACTACCCTATTTTAGCCCGATTTAAACTTAAGTCAACTTCATTGGTGTGCTGGGAATCGATGGCAACGAATCTGATTCTGAAAATTTTATGAGATGTTCCCTTACATGTTAGCTTTTAAACAACCTTAGGTTCACTCAATTTGGAGTTGTGTAGGGCGAGTTATACCCTTCTCAACTCATACTGCCCGGATAAGAATCCAGATTTCTAGGTTAAGCTTCAAAAATTGATAATTAATTCTATACTAATCTAATTATATTTTACATGTATGGAAAGCCCTAAATGTCTAGTTTCATATAAAAATAGATTCATCAACTTCAAACAGCTGTGGGCGGAGCCGTACACTCCACCGTACGGACCGTCGAGGGGAAAACCCTAACAGCTTCTTGAATTCTTCTTGAATTCATGTTTTCCTTAAATCAATCCATCCAATCTTCAATTCAAACTCACATATACAACTTAAACCAGCCTTAATTCATCATCATCACTTAAGATAACATCAAAATCATACAAGAAAATGGGAAGAAAGTGGAGTTTCAATCAGCCCAATTCAAAGAAAACAAGAAAAGAAGTTAGAATTCCTACCTTGTCTAGTTGAAATCTTGTTAGTTTGATGTCCTAGATTGAAGAAACTCTTGATGAGACTTGAAAAGGGGTTGAAGATGGAGTGAAGGGGAGTGTGAATAGAAGGAAAAGGATGAGAGCTTAGCAACTTATATGGACAAAAATTCAAGGGGAGGAGAAAGGAATTATTTCAAGACTTTTGAAGAAAGTTAGATTGTGATTGGTGGATTTTATCTCACATTCAAACTCAACTTGGCTGCCCTCTTTTATGGCTAATTGAGGCGCCACTTGTAGGGATGTTTTGGCTAAATCTGGACCATTCATCCTAGGGTTTTAATAGTATAATTTCTATTGGCCCGGTTCCGACAATTCAAAATACTGAAATCTTATCGATTTCCTTTAAATTGGTAAGCTGGTTTTAGAAAAATCCTATGAAGTTTCCTATGGTTCTAATCTAATTCCATTATACCTAATCATTCTAAACCACACTTACTTGGCTTTAAGTGATTGCTTAATCGAATCTTAATTAATCACAATTATCCGATGAAAATTGAAAACTCGGTCAATAATGATAAAATTTTTTGGACGTTACACTCTCCACTCACTTGGCAGTCAATTGGCGCCATTCATTAGGGTAGAAGTGGCTCAATTTTCAGCCACTCAAACTAGTGGTGTTAGTGTGAAATTCTACTGATTCGGTTCGGGCGGTTTAAAATACCGAATCTTCGTTGATTTTCTTCAAATCGGTAAAACTTTACTAAATGACACTGAGAGAATTTCTATATCTCTATTCTAATTGTTCCTAAGCCTCATTCCTTTAATTCATATCTAATTAACTCCTAATTAACCTTACTTAGTCAATAAGATTGAATAAATTGCTTGTTAACGTGAAATAATCATTTTTTGCAAATTCAGAACTTTTCTATTTTCTATTTTTCATAGTTAATGGCATTTTCATAATTTTAAATAAGTCCAGGGGCACCCCATGTTATTTCACACCAAACTGCCTCCATGGCTCAATCGGCAAAGATTTAAACTTCTATGGTTTTGCCACGTGATTCTGCTCTGCTTAAAATCCCATTCTGCTAATCCTATAGATGTGGGGATATAAACGTCATTTCATGAAAAGTTCTGGGGTTATTGCAGAAATATTCACTGGAGGTTAAAGTACAATTTCTAAAACTTTTGGGCAAGATTGAAATTAATAAAAGTTGATAGGGACACTTTTGTCATTTTTTTAATTTTTAGCATATGGCAGTGCCATATTTTTAATGGTAGTATTATGTGTAACATCCCCATATAACGTTATAGGAAATAATCAAAACGTCATTGGGCAAACTTTTATTATTTACAGTCTTGCCCCTGAACATTTTTAAAAATGACATTTAGGTCCTTATATCAATTGAATTAGCAGAATAAGATTTTAAACGAAGCAGAACCACGTAGCGGAAACGTAGAAACCCAATTCTTGGCCAATTGGGCCACGGAGGTGTCCACATGTGAAATGACGTGGGATGCCCCTAGACTTGCCCATAATTACAAAAATGCTATTAGCAATGAAAAAGAAAAAACAGAAACCAGAAATGCCCTCAACTTGCAAAACATTTAATTTATATTGTTAATCGATTTATTTGATTTTATTGAATCTCCAAGATTAATTAAAAATTAATTAAAGGTTAATCAAGAGTTAATTAGATGTTAATTAGAGATATTAGAATTAGAAATAATTAGAATAGAAATATAGAAAACCTCACAAAATTCTTCAAAACCGTTTTGCCGATTTGCAGGAAATCGGCAGAGATTCGGTATTTTAAACCACCTGAACCGGACCAATAGAATTCTACACTAGAAACCTAGAAAGAGTGGCTAAAATTCAGCCACCATTCCCCCACCTAAGTGGCACCATGTGGCTGCCCAAAGAGTGGAGAAACTTGGCTCAATGTACACCATCCAAGCCTCCACCAATCACCACTCATTTGTCATGCTTTAAGACTCTAAAATCCCCTCAACTCCCTCATTTTCGTGTTACCTCTTCAGCTGGCCATTCCTTACTCTTCTTTCTCCCATTTTCACTTCATCTTCCTCAAAACTTCAAGCGTCATCCACTTCTTCCACCAAGAGCTCAATTCTAGCTAGTTTCTACATCAATTGGAGGTAGGATTCAACTTTTTTGCATGATTTTATTGAATTAATAAATGTTAGGAGTACTTTCTTCTCTTGTGTAACTAATGATATATGGTGGTGGTGTGATGTTTTATGGCTGACTTATCATGTTTCTACTTAGGTTGATTGAGATTTGAATGAGAAAACACAAGGAGGCACAAAACAGAATCTGTTAGGTTGAGGAAACCTACGGCGGTCCGTATGGCGGAGTGTACGGCTCAGCCGATCACCGATTAAATTCAATGAGATTATTTTTATATGAAACTAAACATCTAGGGCTTTCCATACATATATCATATAAGGCTTTTGGATTAGTATTGAGAGAGTTATGAATTTTTGAATTTTGACCTAGGTTTTTGACTTTGATTCTGGGCAGACTAGGTTGTTTAGGGTAGTACTCGCCCTATACTACTTGAAAATGAATGAAACTAACTTTGTTAGAAAGCTTACACATAGAAGAATGCCCTATAAAAATTTCAGAATTAGATAAGGTCCCAAGAAAGTTGCCTTATGTCCAAACTGGGCCAAAATAGGGCAATTCAGGAAGGTCAGATTTCGGGGGTTATAACTTGAGCCCTACTGAGTCAAATGGAATGGAACTTTTGTTAAATGAAATTTTGTCCTGTTAGCTTTAATATGAGACCAATTTTATATGATTTGAATCAGTTTTCGATTTTAAGTGGATTTTTACTTTTAAGTATCTGATTGTGGCTAGCTACAGGGTAGGCCGAGATAAAACCTAAATAACTTGAGCTATATGTTATCAAAATTAGATGGGACTAAAGAGGTTAGAAAATAGACACATAACACTTTAACATGTCCAAAATTGAGGTCCAAATGCATTAAATAGAAATTGTGGCTTGATTTACAAAAATCGGGTTCAATATGAGTGTTGAGACAACAACTATGTTTTAAAGGTATTAATTGTGCCCATGAATTTGATGATTGAATTGTGAATAAAAATGTCATGATTTTTCTGTGCAATTGGTATTCTGATGTGCTGACACTATTCATGGGGAAGCGGACTCGATCGTTATGCTGCCGAATTCTCGGCAGAGAGTGCAAGATTAATGGATTGATAGTTTTACCAATTAAGTTGATTAATTATGAATTTAAAATTACGAGTAAGTATATGTGGTGACCATGATGATCAAGCATGCATATTTGCATATGAATGAAGGAAGAATATATGAGATCCACTCACTTGGAGCAGTTATTTGGGTCCCTCCAGGTGAGGGCAGTTAAAATATAAAGATGTGGGTCCCTTCACTCGGAGGCAATTGCACATTGGGTCCCTCCCTGTGAAGGCAGCTAAAACTTTTGGGTCCCTCTATGTTGGGGGCAAATGGCCAATTGAGTCCCTCTGACCCAGAGGCACGTGGGTCCTCTTGCGGGTCAGTACTGTGTGGCAACAGTCTTGAGTTGAGCTCACTCCTAGATCAGACTACCCAAGGGCAGTAAAGAATAAAGATTAAAGCATATGCAAGCATCCCACTCACATGAGGCATGACATCGACCCAGCTAGTGTGAGTATAGGGGATATGGCTTACATGAGGCATGGCATGACCCAGCTAGTGTAAGTACCAAAAATTTATGGGGGCAACGTCCATGACATTAACTCATTACAGAGCAAAGAAAGTTAAAGAAAGGCATCAGTGCATTTGCATGAATTCAAAAATGAGAATTTCCATAATGACATCCCATGTTCTGTTGATGCAGAAGCTGTTCTATTAACTTATGCTGTGATTATTCTCCAATATGATATATTGCCAATGTGACTCAAGTGCATGAATAAAATGAACTCTGCTTTGGACAATATATTTTCAACTATAAAACTGAACAGTCTATTTAACATGCTCACATTTTTTCATAATAAACCGAAGCAACTGGAGATGACAACGATGACACTATGTATGACAGTGAATGAATCCTACTGAGAATTTATAATTCTCACTCCTATTTTCTGTGTTATTTTCAGATAGCTCGAAAGATTTCGAAGACGGCTGAAGTTGCTGTGAAATAAGGTCCTCTCAGGCAACAGTAACAATTCTTGAGTGTGGTACTATAACTTAAGCATAGTACTATACTTGGGAGGGTGTTACATTATGCTACCCTATATTTCTAACTGTGAGGATTGTCAGGGTATACAACTGGTTGAGAAATTCTCACATTGCCTAAGAGAAATAATTCAAAGTTTCTATTATACTTCAATTAAAAAAGTGGGGGATGTTATAGATCCCCTTGTTGGTTAGTATTGTGTGATGACAATCATGAGTTAAGCTCACTCCTTGATCATTCTATCCAAGAGCAATAAAGATTTAAGAAAGTTAAATAAAGTTAAAAAAAGTACAAGTGCACTTGCATATTTACTTGCTATATATTTACATTGTATATAAGTTAGATTCTTCTTATTTCTATTGTGGAATACTTCTCTTAACTAATAAGTGTGTGAGTAAAATTAACCTGCTTTGGAATAAATATTTTTGAACTCTTCAATGCGAAATTTGTAATTTATATAGCACAAAATAATAAACCGAAGTAGTTGGAATAACCATGATGACATGGATGTGCTAAGTAGTATGGGATTCCTACTGAGAATGTAAAATTCTCATTCTTATGTGTGTTTCTATGTCATCTCTAGAAAGCCCAGAAGATCTTGAAGAAGGTTGACCTAGAGGATTGTGAACAAATAGTACCGATTGTTAGAAGCCAATGCTAAATATGTACATACATACATACATACATACATACATACATACATATATAAGTTAGCATTGGGTAACTGCCTCTCTTAGTGGAAACTCTTAGGAGAGTTATTCTTTGTAAAATTGACAGCCTATTTTGTAAATACTAAATATTTGTATAATATAGCGAGATAGTGCGTTACTCTCACTAGATATTGCGTTACCCTCATGAAAAACAAAGCGAATAACGAGTTAAGGTTTGTTTAATTAATTGTAACAACTCCTAATGAGATAATATGACTTAAGCATAATATCGTCTTTCGGAGGGTGTTACATTTTTTGTATCAGAGCAGTTCGATCTTAATTAGACTTGAGGATTGAACTAACTATGTTTCCAGCATGCTCTTAGATTCTTAGTCAATGTAATGTAATGAATCTTATTAGTTTGGATAGGATATAAGAATTAGATATGCATGACTGCCTAGCTGCGAATGTAATTAGTTGCTATCACACTTAACTCAGTGTTGAGCTTGATCAACTCACTGTTTTGTTGTATGTGATTAGGAATTAATGGCTTTCGGAAGGCATTGTAAGCAGTGAGCCAAACTTACTCCAAAAGATCCTGCTAACGTCATGGACACGTTACGAGAAATGGCATATGCCATAGGAGAATAGGCGGCCGTAATGCATCAAATGATGAATCAGCTAGGAAGATAACCTAAAGGAGGTTACAGAGGAAACCCAAATGGAAAAGAGGTCAATTTGGAATACCTTAAATTTGTAAAATTTCGAAAAGCGAATCCGCCTAGTTTCAGAGGAACCTTTGATCCAGATAAAGCTGAGGAATGGATCAAAGCAATGGAAAATGTCTTTTCAGTTTTGGCCTGTACTAATTAACTGAAGGTGGCATTTGCTACCTATATAGCGGAAGTGGACTCTGAGTTCTCATGGAATGGTGTACAACGGTTGCTGGAATATTCTTAGATGGAGATTACCTGGGACATGTTTAAAGGGACCTTCTATCGAAAATACCTTCCTGCTTCTATCCAGAATCCTAAGGAGATGGAATTTCTACAACTCTGATAATGAGGTAAGAGCGTGTTAGAGTATACAACTAAATTTGAAAAGTGGTTCAAATTCTCTGCCATCTATCAGCAGAATCCAAACGAGATCTGAAAGTATGTTAAGTTTGAAGGTGGACTAAGGGAAGATATTCTGGCAGTAGTGGGGCCCATGGAGTTCATAAATTTTGTTGCCCTGCTGAATAAATGCCAACTCATGGAGGAATACAACAAAAAGCTTGCTGACACCAAGTTAGATATTATTAAGAACAGGATGGCACCTAAAAGTTAGGAATTTCAGCATACCCCACTATTAAAGAAACTATCTCAATTTAATGGACATGAAAGTAAATAGCCACAGAAGCCAACTATGAAGCAAGAATGCTCAAAGTGTGGAAAAGACCATAGGGTAGACTCTATTTGGCCAAACATAACTTATGCTTTAGATGCGGAAAACCAGGACATACAGCCCCCATAAGCATCAACCACTTACTCCTAAGCCACAACGTTCTGGAAGGGTTTTCATCTTGGATACTGAAAAGACTATACCTCCAGAGGAGCAGAAGCCTAATTAGGAATACCCTTGGACATGGACTTACCTTTAGCCAACCATATTATGTCAAATTATTCGAGTATATCTACTATGTTTCATCTCACTCTACCTATCAAATCTCTATCACTTTGTATGCTAACCTTATTATCAAACTCTTGTGACTATAAATAGGTAACTTTGTGGAGGAATTCTGAGGGCAAAATTTTTTTTAAGGAGGGTAGTGTGTAACATCTCGAAGGAATGGTGCGACTGATTAACATTGTTAATTGATTTATTCAGTTGCATTAGAAAAGTAAGAGCAATTAGGATTAAAATATAAACATCAAAAATGAAAACATTTAGTTTGTTATGTGGAAAATTTAAAGAGGCAAGGGGTAATATTTTGAGAATTTATGGGAAATTTATAAAGGTTTCGGTGTTGTATAATATAGGAACTAGACTAGTATAAACTTACACTATTAGACCCTATTTTGGATAGCTAAGATTGAGCCAATTACCCAACTTGGTAGTGCCATCAAAGCCATCTAAAGTGGGTAGCTCAAGCAAAATGAAGAGTAGCCCACACATCCACCAATCAAAACACCCAAGTCATTTTCAACATTTATGATTAATAACTCCAATAATTCCCATTTCCTCCCTTTTGATTTTCTTCCAAAACAAGACTAGACCCCTCCCTCATCTTGCTCTCCATTTCATCCTCTTTTTCTAGTCTCTTCATCCCATACAACTTTCTACACCCAAGGTTTCCATCTTTCTAGCTCAAACTCTAAATTTGAGGCAAGATTCTTGAGTTCTTCTTAATATCAGAACTGCATGGCTGAGTTGGGGTTTCTATATTTCTATTAGATATGATGATAGATGATGATTATGTGACTGGTTACGATTGATTGAACATGGAAACATTTGGTTTGAGTTGGAAAATTAGTGAAAAACTTAAAGAGAAGCTTAAATAGAATTGCTGAGAATCAAACCTCAGGAGGAGTCTGTACGGTAAAAAGTATAGCCTCTTTTGCAGACACCAAAATCTAATGAAATCTTTTTCAGATGAAGCTAGACATTTAGATTCTTCCATCCATATAAATTATAAGTCCATGGGATTTGAAATGAAGGAGATATGAATTTTTGAAGGAAACCCTAGGATTTTGTCCCTTATTCTGGCCAGTATGGTTTGTGAAGGATATATCTTGCCTTATACAACTTCAAATTTAGTGCAAATAATTTTGTTGGAAATATGTTCATGACATAAAAATTTCAGGTCATAGCTTGAGTACATTGTCCCAGAAAATTCTCCAAAGCTGCCCTATGTCCTATCTAGACTGGAATAAGGCAGGCCTTTTTAGCCGAATTTGAGAGCTTATAACATGAGCTCTACTCACCCAAACAAAATGGAACTTCTGGGAAATAAAATATGGTTCAATTAGATTTAAACCGTCATAGTTTTAGGATAAAATGAATAGGAATTGGAATTATGGTGCATTTTAACATTTAAATGCCCAAATTGACTCCTTATCAAGATAGCCTGGAGTAAAAGCTCAATAACTTGATGTTACTCATCAAAAGTTAATGGGCCAAAAAGAGCTAAAAATAGACACATAATGCTATAATGTGCAAAAATTTTAGGCCTAAATAATCTAAGATGAATTTATGGTATAATTTACAAGATAGGATAGAATTTGGGTCACAAGGCAGAATGATCAATTTCAACAAGTGGCAAACCCTTAGACTCCAACTTGGAAATTTTGCTAATTTACTTGTGCAAACCCTTATTAAACTGTTGAAATGATGTTATATAATTATTATGTTTCTGTTATTTGTATTGGTTGGTTGAAATGGCTCTACTGTGCGTTGGGGAAGCTTACCCCAATCATTATGTTGCCGGATTTCCGGTGAAACTATATGAATCATGCATTACGATTATAGATTCTTTAAGCATATGATATGTACATGTGAATAAATAAGATGAGATCCCTTCACATGGGGATGGTTATGGGGTCCTTTCACATGAAGGCAGTCATATGAATACTATGAGATCCCTTTACTTTGGTGCCAGTTAGCCAAAATGAGATCCCTCCAAACCTAGAGGCACGTGGACCCCCTTGTAGGTCAATACTGTGTGACAACAGCCATGAGTTGATCTCACTCTTAGATCAGTCTACTTAAGGCCAGTAAAGATTTATGAAAATGAAAGAAAGCACAAGTGCCCTTGTATATTTACCTGCTGTACATTTTCATTGTGCATATGTTACATTTTTCTTATTTATATCATGGAATTGTTCTCTTAACTAATAAGTGTATGAGTAAAATTAACCTGCTTCAGACTGGATGTTTTTGAGCTCTTCAAAGTGAAATTTGTAATTTATATGGCACGATCACCATTTTCATAATAAACCGAAGCAGCTGGAACGACCACGATGGCATGGATGTGCTAAGTAGTATGGGAATCCTATTAAGAATATGAAATTCTCATTCCTCTATGTATTTTCATGTTGTCTCTAGATAGCCCAGAAAATCTTGAAGAAGGTTGACCCAGAGGATTGTGAACAAACAGTACCGATTACTATATACATACATACATACATATATATATATATATATATATATATATATATATGTGTGTGTGTGTGTGTGTGTATGTTATAAGGTCGCATTGGGTAACCGCCTCTCTTAGTGGAAACTCTTAGGAGAGTTATTCCTTGTAAAATTGACAGGCTGTTTTGTAAATACCAAATATTTGTATAATACAACGAGATAGTGGTTACTCTCACGAGATATTATGTTACCCTTACGAAAAATAAAGCGAATAACGAGTCAAGGTCTATTTAATTAATTGTAACAACTCCTAATGAGATAATATAACTTTAGTATAATATCATCTTTGGGAGGATACTACAAAACAAAAGGAATGTTCAACTCCTCATCTTCATGAGAATATTGGCTGCCTCATAAGCTGAAAGAGAAAGGAAAAGGAAATTGATGTAATAATCACCGTATATTTCTAGTAGGATTAGACGAGCTAAGGTAGGTTAAACAAAGAACTCTAGGAAGTTGTGTTGAATCCAAAGTTACAAAAATCGAAATAGCTTAAACACTAATTTGATAGAGTCTCCCTTTGGCATCCGAAACATGATGGCAAAGAGACCCTTATATACCAGCTAAAGGAAAAAGGCTCTGATGTTAAGAATAGCAAGTACATAGGGAGTGAACTCCCCTACTATAGTCACCGAGTTGGTATAAACAAAATATTAGCAAATCCAGAATAGAAGAAATGCCTTACGTTCAATCTCACCTACAAGGTCACTCCCTCTATTGAAGGTGTTAATGATTGTTGAGTACTTGTTGCTCTTCTTATTGATTTGGAAACCCAACTCATTGCCAAGGACGTTAGGAAGAAAAGGCACTTTATCTTTGTCCACTGGCAAACTAACTATAGTTGCCACATCATGCAAAGTGAGGCTCATCATCCCAAACAGCAGGACAAAGGCATTCATAGATGTATTCCAAAGGTTGAGAAAGCTATAAAGGAGTCCAAAGTTCAGTGGGATTTCTTTCCTTGAGTGAAGGATCATGTTGTAAGTCCTTATTTTCTTTCATTCCTTGCCTTTCTCATTGACCTCTCGATCAAGCCATTGAATGTATGGATCCGAGGGGCTCGGCCAAGCAAGAGCTTAAGGGGCACTTGGAAATGTGGAACCATAAGGTGACTGGGGGTAATTCAAGCCAAGCTATCGAATAAATAAGTCGGCCATAGCTGAGCCATGATCTAAGTTATGAAGAGTTAGGTCAATGATGAATTGATTATTCTCCTCATCAAATGTTTTAAGCTTAGAGAAGTTGGAGAGATTAGAAGAAGAAGCCATCTCTTTGAGTAGAGAGTGTTCGATGGAAAAAGATGAAAAAGATAAGGGGGAAGAGGATTCACACACAAAATGCTCGTGACTAAGAGAAGGGTTAGGCCAAAATCGGAAGAAATAAAAGACATGGCGAGTATGTAGAGGATAAGAAGGGTGAATAAGAATTGAGTAAGAAAGTGGTAGAAGCATAGAAGGTAAAAGTAAATTGAAGAATGTTAACCAACTATAATTTTATACTTGCCATGTAAGTAGCTAACTAGTCGTTACTATAGAAAGTACATAGTTACTGGCTATTTGAATAGATGGGTGGTCAAAATTGAGTCATTGCATTAAACTAGCCTTGGCAGTAAGAATTGGCTAGCCTAATATAGGGAAGCAATATGTTGGCACCAAAAAAATTAATAAGTGTCCTTGGCCTGAGGAAAACTTAGTCGAGAGTCTCTTTGATTGTGTCCCTAGTGATAGCCAAGTCATAAACTAACATGGCGAAGAGATTATGATTCGGGTCATAATGCAAGCACAGATCAGAATAAAGCAAAGTCAAATGATTGGTTAGCTTGGAGAAGGAATAAAGCTAAAGCAAATGATAGCGGGTCTAGAAGTACAAATGATATTAGATCTGGCAGTACAAATGAGGATTCTTAGAGCATGTGGAAGCTGATGTCATGTAAGAAGAGAATTCGAAGTCCAATGCTTGGAATGCAAGCATGAATCAAACCACGTTGAAGACATGCAGTAGCATCCCCATGGCGTGGTTATGTGAAGTAGCTATCCCAGAGTCGAAAAAAGTAGCCTTGGCAATTACTTAAGGGCAATCTTGGAATGAGTTTTACTTATAAACAAAGCAAGACTTAGCCATTGCAATGGATCTACATTTGAATCAAGAACACTAGAATTTTACTTTTCTTTTATCTTTCTATTTACCTTTATGCATTTTAGCCTTTTAGCTTTTTAGTCGTCTAGTCTTTCTAGTCTTTTAGTTTTAAGCTTTGTTCATTTATTCTATTTCATCCCCTTAAACTTTCCATAAGGATTCCCTGATTAGAACTTAAGAGGGTTTCATTGTAATTGGTTGGAGTTTCCATACCAGTTCTACCGATTACATTATACCTTCATTTATTCTTGGCTTTGGTCATATTCTTGGTTGATCTTAGGCAAGTGCTTTCTATTAAGTAACTTGGGAACTCGTAATCAAGGAGTAAATTTCCCTCTTTGCAATAATTGTTTGACTCTTGGAATCCAGAGCTTCGACTAACCGATTTCAAAGTTTGGCACGCTTAGCATAAGCTGAAAATAGCCCAAACATACTTTTGGCATGCTTGGTGGGACTCTAATAAATCAATCAAAGTTTCCAAAACCAATATTAGATCATACTCAACATATGATCTTAAGATCAGGAAAGTTAGTTGTAATATCCCGAGTTCTATGGGCAAACTAGGATAGAAGGAAGCTCGGGCTTGAGGCAAAGACAAATATGTAAATAAGAAGTCATAGAAAAATGAAGGGCAAAATTGTACTTTTAGATTATAATGGCAAAGCTATAAATAAAGGTTTGCGACTATTAGGAGGGGCAATAGCAAAAAAATCCCTATTTTTGGGATTATATGGGCCCCACAATTGTAGTAGACAACTAAAATACATATAATAACTCTATAACTGACATTTTCGACACTTAATTTAAACGAAAGTGTAATATCACTTACACCATATATATGTATTATCTCAGGTAACTCAGAGTACCCAAATTGATAGCTGAAAACCTTAAATTGATCCTCAAAGGTCTTATATTGTGTCTAGGTACGACAAACCTAGGGGAATAATCCTTCGAAGACTAGATAGACCTGCTAGAAGAATAGTCAGAGCATGTGGCAAGAGATGAGTCACACTAGCCCTCTAGGTGGATGAACTAGGGCCTAAAACTCAAACGTAAGTAAATTTAAATTTCATTCCAAACCCACTAATGAGATTCAATCTCAAAAGCTTCTCCAACAAGCCATTCTAACTTGTTAAAGAAGCTAATATTTTCCCCCATTTTATGCGCAAAAATTCGGCAACTTCCCCTCCCTTTATCACTCTTCATTTTCTTCTTCATCCTCATATTCTCTCACCCACCTCCATCGCCAAGAGTTGAAAGCCTTATTGGCCTCAAATTCTCTTGCTCTTTTGATGAAAATTGAGTCTCATATCCTCTTATACAATATGCCTCCATCAATTTAATGATTTAACATCAAGTGGAGTCTCTTCACCTTCATCTATGTCACTACCATGAAGGAAAAAGGAGGCTAGGATATTGCTCCTATCTTCCTTGCTTCCATGTACCAAGGATTTTGAGGTGGCAACTCAAATCCTTAGCTATTTGATATTTTGTGTGGTGATGTGCTGATATGATTTCTATGTGTGATCATTTATTTAATCTTGTATGATGATATTATGATCCCTTTTAAGAGAATTAAGATAGGCAAACTTGGTTTACGTTGATAAAGAGGTCAAAAGAACAAGATAAAACCAAAATAGAAAAATGGAGAGATAAAACCCTAGGGTAACATCCATATGTTGTAGCCCATAACTCACCCTACAGAACTTGAATTCAAACGAAATAATTTTAGACAAAACTAGACTTAAAGAGCAATCCAATGATATAAATTATAAGGCCATTGGATTTAAAATGAATTAGTTATGAATTTTAGAAGTTGACTATTGAAATTCATTCTCTGTCCTGACCAGAGTGTGATGTGAGGGGCATAACTCGCCCTATACAACTTCAAATTAGGTGAAAATAATTTTTTGACAAATTCATAGGAGATTATGCCATAAAAATTTCAAAATCAAACCATGTGTAGATTTCCTCCAATAATTCCTTGAAGTTGACCTATGCTTTATTGAGGTTGAAACAAGGTAGCCCACTTGAGGAGCTGATAACTTGAGCTCTAGTTACCCAATTGGAGTGAAACTTGTGATTAAAAGATAATCCAAAATAGCTTCATTTTGGTATAAAAGTTGGATGAAAATGATGAAGGATGGATTTTTAGTGATTTTCTATATTTAGTTGTATAAGTTTGTCTTGAAATAGGGTGGCCTTGAATAAAACTTTAATAATTCAAGTTGTACATATCAAAATTTAGTGAAAATAAAGAGATTGAAAAATAGACAAATAGAGCTATAACATATTAAATTTATAGGTTAAAATGAATTAAAATAGAATTTTAGTGCAATTTAGAAAAATAATGTAGATTCAAAGATAAAGCAATAACTTGAGAATTGTTTTAAGTTAAGGGTTCCATAAGCTATAAGAAAGCTAATGGCATAAGTCTTATACAATTTTACACTACTATCATGTTAAATCGATATACTATCTATGATGAAGATGATTGTTGGGATTGTCTGATTGTTTATATATTGGGACTCTATATGCTTTAGCTGTTATGCTACCTAATTTTCGACAGAAACATGGAAAAGCTATGAGAATGTGTATGTTATATACATGAACATCATGCATCCAAAATGTTTGGAAGTAAGATATGAGGCATGTGCATAAGTGCCTATGGCATGTTCATGCATAATGATATACAAGAATGAAAAGGATGAAAAGAAATTGGAAAGAGACATACCAAGCCGACGGTATTGTCTAAGATTTGGGCCAGCCCCTGAACAAATTTAAGAGGAATAGATTGGTGTGAGAGTTAGGAAAAGTAAACTCATCCCTCATGTATAGATACAAGCTTGGACCTAAGAAGTAGGCCATTACCCAGAGGTGAGAGAGGCTATTCACCTCCAGGATACCAAGTACAGAAAAGCAAGATACAAGTTAAAGAAAGAGATAAGAAAGTCAAGTACACTTACATAAGTGAAGAAGGTGCATTAGCATATGCATATTTAAACACCTCATTATGTTATAAATACTATTTTGATTATGTTTGCAATGTTATATTGTTATTGTTATTATACTTGCCATGAATATGCTGAGTGTTAAAATATTATTCATTTTGAGAAATATGTTTTCAAACTTAAAATTGAACCATTATTTATGTGAACATGCTTACGTTTTCATAAGAAACCAAAGTGGCTGGAATGCTTATGATGACACCCTATATGATTAGTGGATTGAATACGCTTACTAAGAACCTTAGGTTCTCATTACCTGTTTATTTGTTTCCTATAAACATTCTAGTATACAGACTATGCTTCAAGTTTACAACCAGGCTTTGGGACTACTACGAATCAGAGACACTGGCGAGAGAACAAATACTCGAACTCCAACTAAAGCATCTGGACGTGTAGCGAAAGTGAGAATCTAGTACAATACCTATTCTGGGTATTGTTTAAGTGAAGTTTTCCAATTTATATTTGGAATTATATGAATATTTAGCGAATACTCAAATATGAAAATGTGTATTTAATAGAGATGTATGAATTTTAAAGCGCCATATACTATATATTCTTATTTCAAAGCCCTTTTTTAGTACTTGTGACAATTTCTAGATATAACCCCATGACTTGAGCATGGTGTCTATGTTTGGGGGTGTTACATACCCATGGATGGACTGACTATACTTCTAAAGCATACTCTGAGAGACTAGATAAACCATGTTTAGGTCCTTGTGTGATGAGGACATAGATAATTTTGCATGGTAGCCTTGTCATGAGTGTTGTGGACTATCTATTATGCTTGACCAAATATTGAGCTTGATTACCTCAATACAAGGTTTTGTGTAGATAGAAGCCTATGGCATCTTGCAAGCTTATTAGGAACCTTCCCAACATAGTTATCATAGGAGAACTCTCCAAGAGGTAGAGGTTGCCCAAAAAAGTGGTAGACGGTTAGCAAGCGAGGGAGTTCAGAAGGCTGGGGATTTGATGAAAGAAATTATGTTGGATGGTTTACTATGGACATAACCACAAACAAGTATCTAGTGTTACCTAAAAGCCAAAAATTTAAGTTATCAAGGGCGAGATCTCAGTTCAGGACGAGCCAGGTGAGAATCTCCTTCACCTTGATAAGGGTTATCTTAAGCCCTACTAGCATTTGCCCAATTCTGGTTGATTTCTCTAAATTCCATCTGGACGATTCTTTTGCTTGGTTCTATCCCTTTAATGGATAATTGATAGGAGTAGGGTAATTATCCGTCAACAAGGTTATTTCATGTGTTCTAGATAGTATCCTTATTCTTTTTTGTAGGTGAGATTACCTTGAAGCTAATCCACCGGCAAGTTTAGTTGATGATCTCGTTATGACGGGAAAATAATAGTTAAGGCAATGTGGCTATGCCACATTATAAAGGTCCAATCCTTTACTTAAAAAGGTTGGAGTATGGTTGGGTGAGGCAGAGATTAAGCAGAAGAAGTCAAGGGCAAAAAACCCCAGTATACACAAGGAGGACCTCTCTAAGTCTCTATTAAGAGGACAGGACAACTTTCTCCTTCAAGGATATTAGGAGCTGACAATCTCGTACTTGCAAATCGAAGGAGTGTTAGGTGAGACCTTAGAACAAGAAGAAGATGATTGAATCAACCTCGAAGGAATCCAAGGTAAAGATTTAATCGTACACGATATGGGAAAGAAGATGGAGTTCCAAGAGTAGATTTAGAAGAATTCTTTAGGAAAAAAAAATGTAGTACATCCTCTACCAATTTTGGGTAAAGACACTCTCGGGCTATGGTGGCGTATGAAGTAAGATAAGTGCTTCCTATCCATTACAGATTACGGAAGTATCTAAAAGTTTAATTATGCTGAGGTTCTATCATCCTTAGCTACCCTAGAAAATATACAACAATGTCATCCTTGACATATGGTTACTTTTAGATACAATTATGAGCACTAGGGGCACATGAACTTGATAAGGAACGTATTTGGATCCAAGATGAGGTAATGAAGTCTTTAAATTTGCAATTGAGCATATGGTGACCAAGAGGAGTAAAACCGACCCTCACAGATTGAGATAGCAGTAAAATGGGAATTCTAATGGACTAAGACGGGGATAAACCCTTCTGCAAGAGCAATAAAATACTACAAGAAGAAAAAAAGGAACTTTTGATTCTAAAATGACCCTTTAGAGGGAAGAATGTGTAGAATTGAGATACAGGTGAAGGTTTATAGGAGTTAATGAGTTGACTCATCCTGAAATCGGTAATGATCCTATCGAGTCTGAAGGACTCCTGGCATAACCCGATGTACCCTAAGAAGGACTAGGTGATGCACTAACATAAGATCAAGGAGTTTGGGACTACGACCCATGGTGATCAAGATTTTGATGTAGGATCAGAGGGCTTGCAAACCATAGGCAATTAAGTTTCCATACTTGAGGCTAAATCAAGTATGATATATGAAAACCCACCGCTCCATTGAAGGATAATTAGATATAGGGTAGATCAGACAAACAATACCCTTAGGGAAATTAGTAATGAATAGGGATGTTATCTAAACAAGAAGTGATTGGGTGTCAATACGATAGATGGGAAATCTTTTTTATAAATACATCGAAAGGAATAGGTGTTGGCGAAACCTTTATAGCCCCGATAAAGGAGCAAGATAAGATATCATTTCTTTCCCTCACACTAAACTAATTATATCTTGGGAACAAGATATTGGAATAGGTATTTAGAAGTTCAATGGTGGAATCGACATGAGACTTGGCCACTATGACTAGTGCATAGTCAAGCGGATCACCAACATAATTGGCAACTTTAGTGACCACAAAACTTCCTGAGCTGGTATTTAAAGTTTGAAGAATAACTAGCTAAAAGTGTATCAGAAACCATAGAGCAAAGAATAGTTAGCTATATAGCTGAGAAGGTAAGGAATTTTTCTGAAGAACTTAGTGGAAGATCAAAACGGTATCGAGATGAGACGAACTTGGGTGCCAATATAATCTCTGAGGATTCTTCGCCCATATTTGCACAATATCTCATAAGAAAAATAGAGCAATGGGACTCTGTAACTTTAACAAGAAAGTAAGGTTGTTAATTTTCTCCTTCTCACTAAGTTGCCTATACCTTGAAAAATAGGAAATCAAAAATAAGAACTTGAGGCATTTAGTGATAAAGCGAAGTAAATTCCTAATGGAATTTGGCTTCAAGGGAGAAGAACTCACTTTTGGACTAACATATGGTAGAGTAAATAAAGGTTAAGGAAAAGCAGTTGAGGGGACTTCCAAGAGTGCTTCAATGAATCCATTGTAAGTATCGTACATTTGAGGTTAGTAGCAGAGTCAAGCAGGATTGCCACCTAGAAACTTACTTCAACAACTTCAAAGGAAAATTAGAAAAAGAATTCCAATCCAACCAATAAGCAGAGATATCTACATTTTGGATCGAATGTGACCTCACTAGAATGGCAGTAAGGAGGTTAACAATGTACATACTCATTATTAGTTGCGTGAGATTTTCCCTAGAGATGGGTAATAAAGAATCATCGAACAGGCTGATGTTCTCCAATCATATGTCAACTGCAAAGTAATTGGCTACTGTTCCAATCTTGTTTCTCATGTTTGGAAATTGGGATAGGTCAATGAATATAGAAAGACTTCATCAAGAATCGTACAACTCAGCCTGCATTTTTGCAACCACATATCATCTATGGATCAATGAGCACCTTATGAGAATCATCCAAGTGGAAATTAACAAACATGAGTACCCTGGATTAACCTTGCCAGGTAAGGCGGCTAAGGGTTTACCACCATAGATCGTATAGCTCAGCCTGTATTTTGGCAACCACATATCATCCATGGATCAATGAGCACCTTACAAGAATCATCCAAGTAGAAATTAACAAACGAGTACCCTAGATTAACCTTGCCAGGTAAGGCAGCTAAGGGTTTACCACCAGAAGGTAACCATACACTGATAAAAGATAACTTCACTACAAAAATAATACAAGACGACATACCAATTTCAAGGGCATCAGAGTGGTAATGAGAAGAACCACAAGTTTTAGGACTCATATTGTAACATCCTCCCAAGTACAGTACTATGCTTAAGTCATAATATCTCGCCTAGGAGTAGTTACTGTCACTAAATCGGACCTTGTCTGGCAGCAACCTTCAGCCACCTTCGCCTCGAAGGACCTTTTTCGGAAACTTCTGAACTATCTGGAGATAATATGGAAAAAGAGTGACAATTTTTAAATTCTCAGTAGGATTCATTTAATTACCATATGCTGTGTTTTCATTATTATCTCTAGCTGCTTCGGTTTATTATGAAAAAGGTGAACATGTTATACAAATTGTTTAATTTTATGGTTTGAAAACATATTGTCCGAAGCAAAGTTCATTTTATTCATGCACTTGGGTCACATCGACAATATCTCCTATCTAGAATAAACATCACTACATAAATAGATATAACATGTTCAACATCAATAAAATATGGTATATAATAATGGTGAGCATTCATAAGGTTCAGTTTCTTAGGTTTTTGAAAACATGATTATCCGATGCGGATTCAAATTTCACATATCCTCTGATCATTTATATTATAATGAGCATAGGTACAATTACCATTACATAACACATGTATGGCTATGCTATAAGCTTCTCTTAACTTGTTGTCACCATAACCTCTCGGTACTTACACTAGCTGGGTCATGTCATGCTCATGTAAGCCCTACCCCTTATACTCAGATTAACTGGGTCATGCCATGCCTCATGTGGGCGAGGGTTACTTGTCACACATATTCCAGAGTACGGTCACCATGTCATACTCTATTGGGATGTGATCGTCACGTCACATTCCTTAGGAATATGTTCTTCCTGCCACGTCCCAGAGTATGATCGCCATATCATACTCCATCAGAATGTGATCGCCATGTCACATTCCTTAGGGTGTGAGATCATCATGCCACATTCTAGAGTATGATCACCATGTCATACCCCATCAGAGCGTGATCGTCATGTCATGTTCCTTAGGAATATGGAGCCTTCATTATATCTTTTAACTGCCTTCATGAGGAGGGATTCAAAGTGCAACTGCCTCCAAGTGAAGGGATCCACATTTAATACATTCATATCCTTTCGTTCTCATACATAGTCATGCATAGACATGCTGAATGTACTCATACATATGCTTCATCGCTAACGTTCACATATCCTTGCATACTTGATTTCCACATACATATTCATAACCTATAAAGGCTCATAACTTCCTTACAATTCTATCGAAAATTCGGCAGCATAACGGATCAAATCTGTTTTCCCATGAATAGTGCCAGTCTCAATAGACAATCAATCAAAGTAAGAGATCAAATATAATGCATCAATCTTTCAAGCACCAACATGGAATTTGCAACACTTAGACTTTAATTGAACTTATATTGTATTAAGGTGTCAAATCCTTTAATTTTGGAAATCCTGCTCATATCCTTCAACTCTACCCGTTTTTAGAAATTAAGCCTTAAATTTATTTTAACTCATTTAGAATTGAATTTTAGATATGTTGAAATGTTATGTGTCTTTTTTCTAATCTCTTTGGTCCCATCTAATTTTGATAAATATATCTCAAGTTATTTAGGTTTTATCCAGGCTTGCCCTATAGCTGGCTAGAATCACATACTTAAAAGTAAAAATTCACCAAAAATCGAAAACTTATTGAAATCATACAAAATTGGTCTCATATTAAAGCTAATAGGACAACCTTCCATTTACAAAAAGTTCCATTCCATTTACCCTAGTAGGGCTCGAGTTATAAGCCCCGAAATTTGACCTTCCTGAACTGCCCTATTTTGGCCCGGTTTGTATATAGGGCAACTTTCTTGAATCACTGGGAACAAAAGAGACGTTATCTAACTCTGAAATTTTTTTGGACAATTCTCCTATGTGTAATCTTTCTAACAAAGTTCATTTCATTCAATTCCAAGTAGTATAGGTCGAGATTTACCCTGAAAAACCTAGTCTGCACAGAATCAAACTCAAAAACCTAGGTCAAACTTCCAAAATTCATATCTCTCTCAATACTAATCCAATGGCTTATATGATATATGTACTGAATGTCTAGTTTCATAAAAAAATAGTTTCATTGAATTTAAATGGCGGTAGGCGGAGTCGTACACTCCGCCGTACGGACTGCTGAGGGATTCTAGGTTTCCAGCTTCTCACATCTTCATTCTTTCACCTTTTTTTACCTCCCAACCGAATTTAACATCAACATCAGCCAACAAACTAGCCAAATATCATCATAATCATTCAATTATCTCATCAAGAACTGAGAAAATAAAATCACTAATAGCCACCCATAATCAGAATAGCAAGACAAGATTTGAACCTCTACCTTTATTTTGATGTAACAACTAGCTAGTCTTGAGTTCTAGTGAAGGTTATGGATGCAAGAAGCTTGACGGAAGCTGAAAGTGGAAGAAGGAGATGAAGAGGATGAAGAAAAGAGGAGAGGAAGGCTACTGGAAGAGGGAGCTCGAAATTGGGTGGAGAAAGAAGGAAAAAATCTGATTTAATAGTGGTGGTAATTGGCTTCTTGCAATTTGATTGGTTGGAGCTCTTGTGGCCAAGTTTCAGCCAACACCCTTCATCCTTGTGGCTTCTCTTGCACCACACTTAGGGGTTTAAATGGCTGAGTGTTCAGCCTTAGGTCATAGGTTTTTGTGCATGTAATTCTATTGGTCCCGTTTTGACAGTTTAAAATACCGTAATCTTACTGATTTGCTTTAAATTGGTAAATTGGTTTCAAGAAAATTTTTATGAAATCTTCTATGCTTCTAACCTAATTCCCTCATGTCTAATCTCAATTAATTGCTAATTGATTGACCCTAAATAAATATTTAGTTGAATTTTAATTAATCTCAATTATTTGATGAAAATCGAACAATTAGGCGAAAAATGATAAGAAAATTTTGGTGGATGTTACACATATGGTGAGAGCTAGGAGAATAAACAACTGCATACACCTATGAAGACCTTATAAGAGCCAAGATAAGAGGAAGTTTTAGTAATCATAGGTGACAGACCCCCTTTATAAACTTCTTTGGTCTTGAAGATTAGAAAAGAGGTTTATGGGCGAGTGCACTCTATTATGAGTAAGGAATCTTGACATAACTTTAATGACAAGAAGGGATTGATAGGCAAACCCTAGGGAGTAAGGGGTCAATATTTTCAAACTTCAACAAGAGTACTTGAAAATTTGGAAGCCCATCAGTTGGAAGCAAGTTGCAAAAGGAAAAAGAGCTATCAATAGGCAAGTTTGGAGCAAAACATGAACTCAAAGAGGGAGTTTCCCTTATAAAGCAGAACATACGAAAAGTTGAAGAAGGATTATTCTCGAATCATTTTCAATTATTGATATTTGTGGACAAAATTCTTTTTAAAGATGGGTAGTATGTAATATTCAAAGTTCTAAGGACAGAGGAAGCTTGGGCCCGAAGTAAGGGCAAAACTATAAATAAGAAGTCGTAGGAAAAAAAGGACATAATTGTAATTTTTAGATTATAATTGCAAAGCTATAAATAAAGGTTTATGGTTGTCAGGAGGGGCACTAGCAGAAAAATCCTGATTCCGAGATTATGTGGGCCTTACGACAATAGTAAACAACTAAAATATATGTAATAACTCTATAACTGGTATTTTCTACACTTGGCTTTTAATAAAAGTTGTAATATTACTAAGACCATATACATATATTATCTCGGGTAATTCAGAGCACCCAAATTGATCCTCGGATACCTTGAATTAATCCTCAAGGGTCCTGTGTTGTCTTGGGTATGGCAAACCCCAAAGGAATAATGCCTTGGGGACTAGATAGACTTGTAAGAGGGATAGCCAGAGTATGTGGCTAGAGATGAGTCATATTGGCACTCTAGGTGGACGAACCAGGGCCACCCAAAACTCAAAATTAAGTAAATTTAAATTTTGTTCCAAAGCTACCAATGAGATTCAACCCCAAAAGCTTATCCAACAAGCCATTCTAACTTGTCAAAGAAGCTAATATTTTTCCCCATTTTGCCCATAAAAATTCGGCCACTCCTCTTCTGATTAATTGAATTTTTATATATTTATTTTCTCTGATATTTAGTTCATTAATCCTCTTCTATGCTTAATTAGATTGATTTGGACCAATTTGTGGTTATTGGATTTTGGTTGGGCTTGATTTAATTTTTCTATCATTAGGCTAATTTTGATACTAATTTGGTTTTTAGGCGATATCTTGAGTTATAGAGCTCATTTATCATGATCTTTGGTTTGTAGAAAGTTGAGAAATGGGCCTACAACTCTTATGAAGAGGTCAGAGGCAACTTTGGAGGTCTTGGAGCTGGAATTGGGCCTAGAAATAGAGTCCTAATTGTAGCTACAGATCCTGAGTAGCATGCATTACGGAGGTCATATCTCGGTCCATGAAAGCCCAATTGAGCCCATTCCAATGGTGTTTTGAAGCTGACATCTAAGGCTACAACTCACTTTTAGGCACAAATCCAAACGAATGAGTTTTCATGGCCAAAACCATAGAAGAACATTACAAGCTAAATTAGAGAACTTAAGTGCATGTTTCTAGTATAACTTTCTTTCTATAATTCGGAATTAAGCAAATTAGGTGTCCAGATTCATCTAAGAAATAAGGGATTAATGTAATAAACCATTACTGATTTAGTGGAGAAGTTTTTATTCTTGTATTGGCCGAGTAAAAGGGGGCCAAAACTTTTGTAACCTACAGACAGAATTTGGAATAGAATTTTTAGTTTTCTCTCTTTTCTTTCTCTCATCCCCCTACACTTTGAATTTTTGTTATCCATACATGGAGGAGTAGACTTCTATCTAATCCAAGGATTTTAAGAAGCATTGGCTATCTTGAGGATTGGTGCAACTGAACTCCACCAATTCGAATTGGTTTTCTATTCCCATCCAATTTTGGGTTTGAAGGTTTTTGATTCGGAATGGTGGTTGATTATATTTGATTGCTTACTTGCATGTTATTCGATTGACTAATGTTGCAATGCAATTGCGGGATGAGTAGAATCATTTTTAGGTTTGAAATTGAGATTGACTACATTGGTGCTTGAAAATTAACACAAATTGGTTAGGTTGTAGAGGTTTCTAAATTGACTATTCATTTTTAGTGTTTTATGTTAGGAGGTGACATAGGTGTGCATATGGTTCTATTTGTTGTCTTGTTAGTGTATGACTAGGTCTGACTTGAGTCCTAATTTGGTTGAATTTGATCCTAAAATACAAAGGACTCTTAAACAAATTAGAGCATCTAGAAGAAGGTTGTTTGATACTAGTTCTGCTAACAATTCTGTTTTTGATTTACTTGTTTTCTGGTTCTAATCCTAACTTTGCTAATACTTCTGTTTTTGCATAAAATATAGCTAACAGGATATTAAAAGAGCTTGCAACACCTGATGTGAACTACCACGCTTTGGCCATTCAATACCCAAATTTGGATGTAGACTTTGAGCTGAAATCTGGTCAGATACACTTGCTGCCCAAGTTCCATGGCCTAGCTAGAGAGGATCTACACAAGCACTTGAAAGAATTCCATGTGGTATGCTCAATCATGAAGCCACATAGACTTGATGAAGACCACATCAAGTTGAGGGCCTTCCCTTTCTCATTTGATGGAACTGCCAAAGACTAGCTATATTATTTGCATACAAGTTCTATCACATGCTAGCAAGACATGATGAGGATGTTCTTGGAGAAATTCTTTCCTACCTCAAGAGCTGCAGCCATAAGAAAATATATTTGTAGTATAAGGCAGATTAATGGTGAGATATTATATGAGAATTGGAGGAGATTCAAGAAATTATGTGCTAGCTGTCCATACCACCAAATCTATGACCAATTTCTGATTTAGTATTTTTATGAAGGTCTCTTGCCAATGGATAAAAGTATGGTTGATGCTACTTCTAGAAGAGCTCTGATAGATAAAACACCTGTTGTAGCATGAGACTTGATTGCTAACATGGCTGCCAATGCACAATAGTTGGTACCCAAGCCATAGTGTCAACAAGAGAAGTGAATGAAGTGCAGACCTCTTATACAAACCGGCAGAGGATGGAGAACCGAATAGAGGAGTTGACAACCTTGGTGAGGCAATTGGCTCTTGGCCAACAGGAGTAGCCTCAGCAAATCATGCCACCAACAGCTAGCATTGGTGGCATCTGTTCCCTGTCAAGCCATACCTAGATCAGTGTCCAGAGTTGCAAGAAACCAATGCAATCATTGCTGGAATTTTTCCTGGCATACTTTACCAATAGCAGCAGCAGCGGAATTATGTCCTGTTCTCCAGCATATACAATCCTAGATAGAAAGACAACCCAAACTTGAGGTATGACAACAATTCCAACTAGTTTTAGCAACAGCAGTTTAGACATAATGCAGCAGGACCAAACATGAGGCAGCAGTATCCATAGTAAGCAAAACCAGACCAACCACAAAGCTGCAGTGCAGAGCCAAGCTTGGCAGATTTAGTGAAGTAAATGGCAACTAGCAACATTCAGTTCTAGCAGAGAACAGAAGCTAGTATTCAGAATCTACAGACATAGATTGGTCAGTTAGCTACAACTATTAGTGAGCTAAAATCACATGGTTCTGGCAACTTCGCCTCCAAAACTGTGACCAATCCAAGGAATATGAATGCCATTACCTTAAAAAGTGGCAAGGAGTTGCAAATTCCAAACTAAGCAGCAAAATCAGATTTTGCTGGGGAATCAAGTTCTAAATCAAAAGCAGATTTTGTAGAAAATTAGCTGATGTAGAGCCAATTAGAGGTGCACTAGAACCATCGAAGAAAAGCAACAGCAAACAAGCTGAACCAAGCATTCCACTACCCTTCCTCAATAGAGTGACACAGAATAAGAAGATAGTAGAAGCAGAATTAGACAAGGAAATCATGAAGACTTTTACGAAAGTGGAAGTCAATATTCTACTCCTAGAAGCAATCAAACAAGTTCCCAAGTATGCCAAGTTCCTCAAAGACTTATGCACTCATAGAAGGAGGCTGAAGGGAAATGAGAAGGTGAACATGGGCAAAAATGTTTCTACCATCATTCAGCCAAGCATTCCCCCAAAATGCAAGGATCTGGAACTTTCACCCTTCCATGCATCATAGGAAGCAAGCAATTCAATCAAGCCATATTGGACCTTGGAGCCTCTATCAATGTAATGCCTAAGTCAGTTTATCAATCCTTGCTCATTGGAGAGCTCAAGCCAATTGGAGTGGTGATCTAACTTGCCAACCAAAGCACAACTCATCTTGAGGGAGTTTTAGAAGATGTGTTGGTAAGAGTAAATGAGCTTATTTTTCCTACTGATTTTTATGTTTTAAACATGGAGGATGATATGCATGCTAGTCAACCTACATTGGTCTTAGGTAAGCCGTTTTTGAAAACTACTAAGACTAAGATTGATGTGCATTCTGGTACATTATCCATGAACTTTGGAGATAGTAAGGTGTATTTTAATTTTTTTGATGCAATGAGATATCCACAAAAAGAATATTCTATTTTTCACTTAGACATTATTGATTCGTTGGTTGATGATGTGCATGAGAGCTTGTTGGTTAAAATTCCTGAAATTGTAGGAATTAGATATGAATTCCATTATTCTGATTGTGATGGTGTTATTGATTTATGTGCTATTTTTGCTGAAATTGATGCTTGCCTACATGGTTGTGATGTTGTTCACTCAAATTTTGCAGGTTCTGGCTTTGTAAATTCTGTTTGTGCAGTTTCTGGTTCTGCAAAATCAAATTTGGTAGATTTCGATATAATTCAATCTGATTCTGTTTGTGCTATTTCTGCTGCAGTGTGTGTTAATTCTAGTTCTTTGAATTTTGCATGTTCTAATTTGCATTCTAGAATATCTGCCCTTTCTGAAAATTCTGTAGATTTTGTTACTACTTTTATTCATTCTGAATTTGTGAATTTCTGACTTATATTTAGCGAATTTTGGTTTTGTAAATATCGATTCTATAAATTCTGCTATTATTAATTCTAAATTTGAAAATTCTAGTTCTGCCATTTCTGCTATTCATTCTGTTGAGTTAGTTTCTTCAAGTTTTAATACTATAATTTTTGTTTCTACTAATTCTGATGCTGTAATTTATAATTCTGCTAATTCTGGTGTAGTTTCTAATGAAGTTTTCGCCACTTCAAATTTTGCAGATTTAATTTTTGCATGTTCTGATTCTATTTGTTATAATTCTACACACCATCCTATTTCGATTGATTTTGTTTCCATAGGATATGATGATACTATTGTGTAGAGTTTTTCACATATTGCAAGTGCTGAAGTAAAACCAATAGAGGCGGTACCAAGATTAGCACTATCCATGATAGTGCCACCCACCTTGGAGCTAAAGCCACTACCAGAAAATTTGAAGTATGCATTTTTGGCACCAAATGAGAAGCTACCAGTCATCATAGCCAGGTATTTGCTACCAGAACAAGAGAAGTTGCTGAAGATCTTGAGGTAGAACATGAAGGCTATAGGCTAGACATTGATAGATATTCCTAGAATTAGCCGCCCAAATGCAAGCATAGCATTCAGTTGGAGGAGGGAATGAAACTAGTGAGGCAACCTCAAAAGAGGCTAAACCCTCTGATTTTGGATGTAGTGAAAAATGAAGTCAGCAAGCTGCTAGCTGCTGGAATCATTTATCCAATTTCAGATAGCAAGTGGGTGAGCCCAGTACAAGTGGTTACCAAGAAGACTGGCATAACAGTAGTGAAAAACTGCTAAGATGAGCTAGTTCCTACAAGAGTGCAAAACAGCTAGAGAGTTTGTATAGACTATAAGAAGCTAAACCAGGCCACCAGGAAGGATAACTTTCTATTGCTTTTCATTGATCAGATGTTGAAGAGGTTGGCAGGTTAGTCAAACTACTATTTCCTTGATGGGCTTTCTGGCTATTTTCAAATCTACACTGCACCTGAAGATCAAGAGAAGACAACCATCACCTATCCATTTGGAACATTCGCATATCGAAGGATGCCCTTTAGCCTATGCGATGCCCCAGGTACATTTCAGAGATGTATGGTGAGTATCTTTTCTGATTTTCTAGAGAACTGTATGGAGGTCTTTATGAATGATTTTACTATTTATGGATCTTCATTTGATGCATGCTTAGATAGCCTTGCTAGGGTATTGGGTAGATGTATTGAGACACACCTTGTATTGAATTTTGAAAAATGTCACTTTATGGTTAGCAGGGTATAGTCTTAGGACATGTTATTTCCAGTGAAGGCATTGCTATTGGTAGTGCACGATTGATGTTATTATTTCTTTACCTTACCCTATATGCATGTGGGAAGTGTGTTCTTTTCTTGGACATGCAAGTTTTTATAGGCAATTCATCTAAGACTTTAGCAAGATCGCCTTCTGATGTCCAAGATGCTGCAGAAAGATGTAGACTTCCAGTTTGATGATGATTAAAGGAGAGCTTTTGACCAGTTGAAGCGGCACCTGATTTCTGCTCTTGTTCTTCAGCCACCAAACTAGGAGTACCCATTTGAGCTGATGTGCAATGCTTCTAACTTTGTAGTTAGAGCAGTACTTTCATAAACGGTCGGGAAGATACCCTATGTCATAGCTTATGCTTCCCGAACCCTAGACTCTGCATAGGCTAATTACACTACCACTGAAACAGAGCTTCTAGCCATTGTTTTTGCTTTAGATAAATTTCGCCCTTATCTTTTGGAAACTAAAGTGACTATTTTTTCTAATCATGCAGCATTGAAGTTCCTATTGAAGAAGTCGGATGCAAAGCCTAGATTCATCAAGTGGATGTTACTATTATAGGAATTTGATATTGAGATCAGAGATAAGAGTAGAGCTGAAAACCTGATAGCAAACCATCTGAGTCGGATCCCATAGATCTTAAAGCCTCTTCGTATCCATGAGACTTTCCTAGATAAGCAGCTTTTAGAGCTGCAAAGTAATGACCCATGGTGACTTGGTTAATTATCTGGTTGCTTCTAAGTTGCCTACTTCTTTTAAAAAGCATCAGATAGATAAACTTAGGAATGAGACTAAGCACTATGTTTAGGATGATCCTTACTTGTGGAGGATGTGTAGTGACCAGGTTGTCAGACGTTGTGTGCATGAGCTTGAGATACCATCTATTTTATAGTTTTGTCACACTCTCGCCAGCAGTGGTCACTTTAGGCCATAGCGTATTGCTAGGAAGGTCTTAGATGTAGGTTTTTACTGGCCCACATTGTTCCGCGATGCTTACACATATTGTAAGAATTGTGAACCATGCCAGAAGACAGGTAGTATTTCCCATAGGAATGAGATGTCTCAGTAACCCTTATTATTTTGTGAGATATTTGATGCCTAGGATATTGACTTTATGGGTCTTTTTCCTGTTTCTTTTGGTTTTGTTTACATTTTGCTGGCTGTTGATTATGTCTCCAAGTGAGTGGAGGCCAAAGCCACCCGGCCTAATTGTAACACCCTACCAACTTAATATTTATGCTTAAGGCATAGTATGAAATTGGGTAGATTGCGTTACCGTATTAGTATTCCGTTTATAGCTGTATTCATTATATTATATTCTCTTTTTCTCTAATATATATTTGACAGATTATACCTCAGGGCACAGAGGTCACATAAATGTATGTAAATAGAAGAAACGGTGTGCTATATACAATAAACGTGATTAGCATCACAGAACGTAACAAAATTTGATAAAAAGCACAATAGAAAAGAATAAGGACAGGTAATATATTAGCAGTTGTATACATACATATATATGTTGGAAATCAACGCTTCAGTTTATATACAGGTTTGAGGATACATAAGTGGGGCCGATGTACCAAAAAGACATAAGGCCCGTGTTAGTCAAAAACGATCCTATGAGGTCCTCAAAGGACATTTCAACTAGCTGATATACCTATGGCTAAGTCTATGGCCCAATGCTATACACTGCTAAAAGAGGACCATGCTATACAATATAACATGCGGCTGGGACCTACTTGGTCATGTAGCCGTTGGCGATACCAGGCTCGGTTGGGGAGTAATCCACACTCGGTCCCGAAGAGGGTGATGATGAGCTGGTAGCCTCAGAAGGATCACTCTTAGAACTGAGCGGAATATCTAGAACCACCTACGGAGGTGACTCTAGTGGAGGGCTAGCAGGGGCTGCAGGTGCTGCGGGTGCTAGAGGTGCTGGAGGAGGGTGTGCTACATGCAACGAGACTGCAAAATACGGAGCGGTAGGGTCAAAAGCAGGGTGAAATAAAGGAATAATGAAATTCCTATTACTAAAAAGGTAAAGACGGAAATGGTAGAAGCCGACTATGTACAACAAGTCTACCATGGGGTCATGGTGGAGCTGCAGGTCCGGGATCTCAGTAAATAGAGTAGCTATCATGTCCATCACTAGGGTCTAAGAATGATGCGGAAACACAAAGCGAGGTGAGAATTTAAAGAAATTCTCAGTAGGATTCGAGTACGGTATTAGACTAATGTCACATTCATTCTCAGTTGCCTCGGTTTTTATTTAATTATAAAAAAATGGCGTCAAATGGAACTATCCACATTTAATAAGTTTAAGTAAATATCTGGTCCGAGGCAAGGTTTAATTTTACTTAAGATAGCAAAAGAAACAGAATAAACTAATGAATAATATTACACTGAATAATAAGCAGAATAAATAAACAAACGGCAGCAAGTAAACATAACAGTCACACTATAAACAACTTGTAATGACCATGCCATGCAACCATGCAAGGACTTGTTCTTAAACTTAGCATCATAATCTTTTCCGTTACTTAGTCCACTGGGAGTTCTTGGCCATTCGACTCCTCGTTAATAGTCTGCTTTTCAGGATCGAGCTCGTTCCCATACAGGAATGCTGCGTTTACTTTCCCCAACTTTTCCAACAATCTATTCCCTTTACTTTAATCCGGGCCGGCCCAAGTATTATGGAACTTTCATCATAACAAAACCTTTATGAATTTCTTGCAAATGCACATGTATCTGAATGTATATTATAACTTATGCATAGGCTTTACCGAAATTTTGCCAGTATAATGGAATGTGTCTGCTTCCCTATAAATAGTGCCAGTACTTAGAAAACCAATTTTACAGAGAAATCATAACACTTCATTCACAATACAAACATCAAATTCATGGGCATAATTATTGCATTTAAAACATGGTTGCTGTCTTAACACTCTCATTCAATCCGAGTTTTGTAAATCAAGCCACAATCTCTGTTTAACTCATGTAGACCTAAATTTTGGGTATGTTAAAGTGTTATGTGTCTATTTTCTAATCTCTTTGGTCCCATCTAATTTTGATAAATATAGCTCAAGTTATTTAAGTTTTATCTCGGCCTGCCCTGTGGCTGGCTAGAATTACACACTTAAAAGTAAAAATCGACTAAAAATCGAAAACTAGCTCAAATCATACGAAATTGGCATCATATTAAAGCTAGCAGGACAAGATTTCATTTGAAAGAATTTCCATTTCATTTTACTTTAATAGAGCTTGATTTATAAGCCCCGAAATTTGACCTTTCTGAACTGCCCTATTTTGACTCAATTTGGACTTAGGGCAACTTTCTCGAACCACTGGGAGCAAACGGGACCGTATCTAACTCTAAAATTTTTATGGGATGTTATACTATGTGTAATCTTTCTAAAAAAGTTTGTTTCATTCAATTCCAGTTGTATAAAATAAGTTTTTCTGTGAATAACCTAGTCTGGCCAGAATCAAACTCAAAAACCTAGGTCAAATTTCCAAAATTCATCTCTCTCAATACTAATCCAATGGCCTTATATTATACATGTATGGAAAGCCCTAAATGTATACTTTTATCTAAAGATGGATTCATCAAATTTAAACAGCTGTAGGAGGAGCCGTACACTCCGCCGTATGGACTGTAGAAGGGTCTTACTCTTCCAGCCCCTCCTTGCATCCTACTCTTACTCCTTTTCACTTCTTAATCGGTTTTAAACACAAAACCAGCCATCAAACCAAGCAATAATCATCATATACATCCAAACACCACATCAAGAAATGAGAAAACAAAAACCCCAATCAGCCACCCATACCTAAGAAGACAAGAACAAAGTTGGATCTCTACCTCCTTTGTATGCGATCTTGCTAGATTTTGAGTTTAGGTGGGTGGAATCTTATCAAGGCTTGAAGGTTGATGGAGTAGATTGAAGGGAGAAGAGATGAAGGAGCTGCAAGAGGGAGGGAGAGTGAACATATTCTGCTAAAGGGAAAAGGAAAGAAATATGTTATAAAAGTCTTAAAGAGATAGTTGGCTTCATAGGTTTTGATTGGCTGAAATTTTGTGGTTAAATTTCAGCTATATCTCTCTATTTTGTGGCTTTCCTTGTGCCATCAATAGCTGAATAAATGGCTGAGTGTTCAGCCATAAAATCATGGAATTTGGGTACGTAATTCTATTGATTCGGTTCTGATAGTTTAAAATATCGAAATCTTACCGATTTCCTTTAAATCGATAAATCGGTTTTAAGAAAATTTCTATGGAATCTTCTATACTTCTAACCTAATTCCCTTACATCTAAACTCAATCAATTGCTAATTAATTGATCCTAAATAAATATTTAGTCAAATTTTAATTAACCTCAATTATTTGATAAAAATCGAACAATTAGGCAAAAAAAAAGATAAAAAAATCCAGTGGACGTTACACTGATAATCCTCATGATGTTATAGATTTTTCTAGATCGCAGATATTTTGCAAGTTCAGGGTGCCCAGGCTATCATTAGTGATTAGGAGAGCCATTTTTGTAACCGAAACATGGCAACCTTGCTGAAGAAATATGGTGTTACCTACAAGGTTTCAATTCCATACCATCCACAGACTAATGGACAAGCGGAGGTGTCAAATAGGGAATTAAAGCAGATCCTAGACAAAACAATGCAGCTGAATAGGAAGTGTTGGAGTAAGAGGCTTTAGGATGCACTATGGGCTTACCGCACTACCTACAAAACTCCTTTGGGCATGTCTCCTTATAGGATTGTCTTTGGTAAGTTGTGCCACCTTCCGATGGAGATTGAGCATAGGGCATATTGGGCAGTCAAGAGCTGCAACATTAATTTGAGCCAATCTAGACTTCACAGGAAGTTCCACCTTCAAGAGTTAGAGGAGATCTGGTTAGAAGCCTATGACAACTCTCGCATGTACAAAGAGAAGACCAAACTCATCCATGATAAGATGTTGTTGTGGAAGGGGTTCTCCATTGGCCAGAAAGTGCTCCTTTATAATTCTCACCTCAAGCTCTTTTCTGGTAAGCTTCATTCTTGGTGGCTTGGTCCTTATATAGTGACTAAGATTTTTCCATATAATGCTATGCAGATTTTGGAGCTTGGAACAGATAAAGCTTTCACAGTGAATGGCCATCATTTGAAGCCATTTCATGAGGACACACCCTTAGAGACCATTGAGGAGGTCTACTTGCTAGTGGCAACTTACACTCGATAGGGGAGTTTCTCTTTTCCTTCCCTCACCTCATTTTATTTGCCTTGTATTTCCATTGTGCATTACATTGAGGACAATGTAAAGTTTGAAGTGTGGGGGGATGGTTTAGTCATAGGTCGTTTTTCATAGTTAGTCTTGCATTATAGATTTATTTCCACTATTGTGTTTACCTTGTTTTGTTGAAAAAAAATTGATTTGTTTTGTTCTTGTTCTCCACTATTGAATTGAAAGATAGTAAGTTAAGGCATTAGTCATTAGGGAGGATAAGGTTCCATCATGATTTCATTTTTCTTTCCCCTCTTGATATGTGTGAGTTTGGTGATTGATCTTGAATTGCTATAGGATTAAGTATGTTGGACTTTACCTTTGTGAGCTTTTGAGCCTTATCTTGGATGGTTACATTTCATGCCATCATTTTCCTTATGTGTTTTCCCTCATAGATTTTGTCATTCTAGAACTTGCTTTGATTCTTTTTTGAGGCTACATTTTTTCATATGCTTTCATGAACATGATAGAGGCATTTATTTCATTTTAGCCACTTGCCCATATAGTCTGCCTTGCATTTTCCCTTTGTTTAGCTCCTTTGAGCCTTATTGACCATTCTTTGATTTCTAGCACGTTGTAAGCCTAAAATGAAAAACCATATTATACCCGACCTTAGGGAATAGGGAGTGCATTGGTTTCATCATTATTGTTGTGCTTGAGATCAAGTGTGGGGGTTTACAAGGATGCAAGAAAAGTGAAAGAAGAAGAAGAAGAAGAAGAAGAAGAAGAAGAAGAAAAAGAAAATAAAATGGGAATTTTGATAAAGGGGAAAGAGGGGTCAAAGAGAGTTAAGTGTGTTATAGAATGACTTGGGGAAATCTTCACATTTGTGAACTTTACTTGTCTATTGACCAATTCTATTCTCTTAGGTTTTGCCTAGTCATATCCTCATATTTCCCTACCCTTACCTTAGCCCCATTACAATCTTGAATAAATTCCTCTTGATTTGTGTTTGCATGTGATGATAAGTAGTGGAGAAGTAGAAGATTAGCAAACTTATGGTAATGCATTCTCTATTAAGATGATTTGAGTGAAACACTTTTACCCATACACTTGAGAATTGAGAGTTTCATACACCATCTTGTGAGGCCTTTCATACTTGATCTATATGCATTTTGAAGGATATTGCTTGGCTTACATTTTTGAGAGATGGGGTGTTGAATGATTTGATTGTTGGAAACTCTTGATGCCTTATATGTCCTTGTGTTCCTAATCTTAGCACTTTTGATGATTCTTTGAAGAATTTTCTTGTTTATTTTAGTTATCCCATGATTTTAGGTTGCATATTTTTATTAGCTTAGTTGATTTTTACATGAGGACATGCAAGAACTAAGTATGGGGGAATTTAATTAATTGGATTTTTATATATTTACTTTCTCTCATATTTAGTTCATTAATCCTCTTTTGTGCTTAATTGGATTGATTTGGACCAATTTGTATGGTGATGTTATGATCCCTTTTTTTGTCAATTAAGATAGGGAAACTTGGTTTAGGTTGATAAAGAAGTCAAAAGAATAAGATAAAACCAAAATAGAAAAGTTGAAGGATGAAATCGGGTGACATCCATATGGCGTAGCCCATAGCTCACCCTACAGAACTCAAATTCAAGTGAAACTAATATCAATGAAATTATACTTAGAGAGAAATCTAGGAATATAAAGTATAAGACCATTAAATTTAAAATGAATTAGTTATGAATTTTAAAATTTAACTATTGGAATTCACTTTCTATTCTGACTAGAGTGTGATATGAGGGGCATAACTCGCTCATACAACTTCAAATTAGATGAAACTAATTTTTTTAGAAAGTCATAGGAGATTATGCCATAAAAATTTTAGAATCAAACCATGAATAGATTTCCCCCAGTAATTCCTTAAACATGACCCTTGCTCTATTCGGGTTAAAACAGGGCAACCCACTTGAGGAGCTTATAAGTTGAGCTCTAGTTATCTAATTTGAGTGAAACTTGTGAAATTAAAAGATAATCCAAATAGCTTCGTTTTGGTATAAAATTATGGTAAAATGATGAAGGATGGATTTTAGTGATTTTTTAAATTTAAGTGTACAAGTCTCTCCTAAAATAGGGTGGCCTTGAAAAAAAAACTTTAATAACTGAAGTTATACATATCAAAATTTAGTGAAGCTAAAGAGATTTAAAAATAGACAAATAGAGCTATAACATATTAAATTTATAGGTTACAATGAATTAAAATGGAATTTTAGTGCAATTTAGAAGGACAGGGCAGATTCAAAGATAAAGTAGTAACTTGAGAATTGTTTTAAGCTAAGGGTTCCATAAGCTATAAGAAAAGCAATGGCATAAGTCTTATGCAATTTTACACTAATATCATGTTATAGTGATATATTACCTATGATGAATATGATTAATGGGGCCAGCTAATTGTTTATATATTGGGACTATAAATGCTTTAGCTATTATGTCGCCGAATTTTCGGCAAAAATATGTAAAAGCTACAATTATGTGTATGTTATATACATGAACATCATGCATGCAAAATGTTTGGAAGTAAGATATGAGGCATGTGCATAAGTGCATGTGGTATGTTCATGCATAATGATATACAAGAATGAAAATGATGATAAAAATTTGCAAAGAGACGTACTAAGCCGGTGGTACTGTCTAAGACTTGGGTAGCCCTTGAACAGATTTAAGGGGAATAGATTGTGTGAGGGTCACAAAAAGTAAACTTGTTGCTCATGTATAGGAACGAGCTTAGACTTAAGAAGCTGGCTATTATCCAAAGGTCAGAAAAGCATATCTCCTTCAAAGGACCAAGTATAGAAGAACAAGATAGAAGTTAAAGAAAGAGATAAGAAAGTCAAGTGCATTTGCATAAATCAAGAAGATGCATTAGCATATGCATATGTAAATATCTCATTATGTTATAAATGTTATTATGATTATGTTTGAAATGTTATATTGTTATTATTGTTATACTTGCCATGAATATGCCAAGTGATTATTAAAATATAATCTGCTTCGAGAAATATGTTTTCAAACTTAAAATTGAATCATTGCTTATGTGAATATGCTCATGTTTTCATAAGAAACCAAAACGGCTTGAATATTTATAATGACACTCTATACGATTAGTAGATTGAGTATACCAATTGAGAACCTTAGGTTCTCACTACCTGTTTGTTTGTTTCCCATAAACATTCCATTATATGGACTAGGCTTCAAGTCTACAACCAGGCTTGGGGATTACTATGAATAAGAGATATACTAGCAAGAGTACAAACACTCAAACTCCAACTCAAGCATTAGGACATGTAGTGGAAGAGAGAATCTAGTATAATACTTGTTTTGGGTATTGTTTTAGTAAAGTTTTCCAATTTATATTTGGAATTATATGTATATTTAGCAAATACCCGAATACAAAAATTTATATTTAATAGAGATGTACGAATTTTAAAGGACCATATACTATATATTCTTACTTCAAAGCCTTTTTCAGTACCTATGACAACCTCTAAATATAACCCTATGAATCGGGCATGGTGTCTATGTCCGGGGTGTGTTATATTAGTTATGCCAAGTCCATAACCACCAAAATAGACTACCCAAAAAGCTGGAGGTCCACTGGTGACCAAACACATCCTTATATATTCATTATACATGCACCTGTTCATTGCTTGTTCTACTAGGACATGTATATTTATGAAATTTTTAAAAAGCTATTTGGGTTATTTTTTGGCCACAAGGTTTTTGTGCTAGACATGCCAGACCTTGAAATCGGCTAGCCAAAGCCTTCAATTCCAAAAGTCAAACGATTATTCCAAGAAGAAAAATTTGTTCCTTGGATATGGGTTCCCAAGTTACTCAAAGAAAGCACTTGGCTAAGATAAATCCAAGAACAAAATCCAAATCTAAGAATAGAACAAAGATGTAATGCAATCATCAGAACTTTTATTAGGTTTCTAACCAATTACAATGGGGGTCTCTTCGAAGTTTTTATCTTAAAGATTAGATCTTTATGAAATAATGATATAAGTTACTAGCTTTTTAACTAAAAAGTCTTGTTCTTTATGAATGTTGACTCATTTAATTATTCTAAGACCATCAAGGTCTCAACTTTATGACTTAAAGTTGTCTCTACATTAAAAAGGTTCCTACTTTATCAAATAGTGATATGAAACATTAACTTTAAGGTTAAAAAGTCTTGATCTTTATAAAAGTTAACACCTTTTAGCATTGTTTTGGTTCAAGATCTAAACTTTATGAATTAAATGTTACAAAACAACATTTTCATGACTTAGAGGTCTCATTCTTGATTAAAGTTTGAAACTTTATGAAAAGTCTTTTTCTTTAAGGTTTGATTTCTAAGGCCTAAGGTGACAAGATATCATCTTTCCAACTCAAGAAAGCTTATTATACCAAAAAGCTTAGACTTTTACATGTATTCTTGTCTTCAAAACAAAACAAAATAAAACTTTATGGAAGCTTAAAAGTTGCGCCACTTTTAAGGAATCAAGAAGCAAACTTTTTAAAGTTTTAAGCTTTTAGGATGTTCATAGTCTTATCTAATCATGAAAACATAAAAAGATGAAGCTTTTCTAAATATCAACTCATCATAAGACAAGGAACAACTTCAAACAAGATACCATCAAGAACACTCAATAATAAGAACATATTTTCCAAAAATAGAAACATCAAGATCACTTGAAGAACAACAAAAACATATTTTTGCAAAAAACATATTTTTGCAAAAGTAGAAATATCAAGAACACTTGAAGAACAACAAGAACATATTTTGTCAAAAATGGAAACATCAAAAACACTTTGAGAATAACAAGAACATATTTTTCCAAAAGTAGAAACTTAAGAACACTTGAAGAATAACAAGAACATATTTTTCTAAAAGTGGAAACTTAAGAACATCTGAAGAACATCAAGAAGATATTTTTCTAAAAGTAGAAACTTAAAAACACTTGAAGAACATCAAGAACATTTTGAACACTTGAAGAACATCAAGAACATATTTTTCTAAACGTAGAAACTTAAGAACACTTGAAGAATATCAAGAACATATTTTTCCAAAAGGGGAAACTTTTGCTCTTGAAGAGCATGAAGGATTTTCTCAAGTTTTCACTTAGAGATCTTGGTCATGAAAGAACCAAGCTCCAAGCTTTCTTGAGCAAACAAAATGAAAAAGATGAAGATCACTACCTCTTCTTGAAGATGGCGCAAAAACAAGAGAAGAGGAAGAAGAAGATGATGGCTCCTCTTGATGATGATGGTGGCGGTTTTGCAAGGAGGAAGGAAAAGCTCTTGAGATCTTGTGAAAATGGAGGTTGTAGTGTTTTGATCTTGTCTCCAAAGACCCAAAGATGAGGTCTTTGAAGGGCTAAGTGAGTGGTTTTGGCGGTGGTGGTGGAGAAAGGAAGAAGAAAAAGATGAAAAAGATGAAGAAGTGTTTAGAGAGAAGTTAGAGGATTTGATTTTAAGAGAGAGAATGGGATGAGTGAAAATGAAAATGGATGAGGGAGGCAGAGAAAGAAAGTAGCGTCCCACATTAAAGGGAGGGAGAGAGATATTTTTGTGTTAATTAAGGTTTAGAGGGACAAATTGGATGATAGGGGAACAAAGCATGGTCAAACTCTTACATAAAGTAGTCTTGTCTAGTGCTTTATGCTTTTATGACATCACTCTTTACGTTATTGTCTAGTTGACTAAATTTAAATTTAATCATGTGATTAAGTGGTCATACAACTTAATTAAGATGATTAAGCAAGGATTAGTGACTAACACACAAGAACACGATTAACAAAGATTAATCTTGTGATTAAGCTTAATTATCCTTAATTAAACTCGATTAAGCTAATTAAGGGTGACTAGTGCTTAATTAAGCTATCCAGGGTCTGACTTGCTTAACTAGAGATTATCTAATCTTGATTAAGCATTCTCTTGACTTTTCTCATCCAAGTTAACTCATAAACTCTTCGTTAACCTCTTAATTAAGCCATAATCACATAATTTCTCATTAAATACCTAATTACTCAGGGTTATTGAGGTAATTTAGCACAACACGAAATTGAGGATGTTACAACACAGATCCCCTTCTTATCCTTCTCAGCATATGAAGTGCCCAACACCCCCATTCAGATGAAAGTCAAGACATTCATTCAGGTATGCCTGTATTAAGACCAAGGATGTGGACCAGCTTGGATTTAGCATATGCTTCTCTCGACCATTGATTTGAAGCTATTTGAGGTCACTCTTTAATGAATCAATGTACTCATGACTTGTGATCTTCTTAATCGGGTAAAGATAAGATCTAAGTATAATCATACTTCGTCTGAGCCTTACAACCCCTACTATTTGGCTTGGCTGTTCAGCCTAGTACAAGAGATTCCTTTCCCCTACGAGTCATTGGCCAAATTTGATGAATAAGCTAATCTGTATGATAATGAGTTGGCCGATTGGGAGCTGAGCAAAAATGAGAGGATCAACAACTTTTGTTTTGAAAATTCATAATAGCTCCCTCAGTTGCACCAAAATTTGCCTCATGGCAAGAAGCAATGTTCAAGAAACTATTTAGCCAGCGTCCAAGTGTTCTCCTACCCAAGCTTAAGTAGAGGGGTGCTGTTTCCACATTGGTTCTATATTCACCACCACCTATCGGCACTTCTACTCATGCTAGAACAACTTCTACTAAGGAAACTTTGGCTTCAACGAGTAAGTACTCTTTTTATTTTCCACTTCCTTGTATCTTTTGTCATTTGATACTAGCTTATTTCTCCCTTGTCCTTATTGCAAAAGTTCCTAAGAAATCCAAAAGCACATGTTCAAGCAAGTCTGCAATTCAGGAAAGCAATGCCCATAAGCCATGAGGAGTTCACAGCAACCAATTTCTCCCAAACCCATTAATGTGGCTTCTCTAGAGGTTGCCTTTCCTTTGGTCAGGACTCTTCTAGCACCAGAATCGACTAGCATGGTAAGTCATATGAGGTAGCCTTCATTAAATTTCATAAACATGTCACCATCTTTCTTCTGAATTGAATTTTATTCCTTTTTGTCAAAAAAAATGCCTATCAAAGATAGCTACCCTTCACTTTCAACTAACTAAGACTAAGAAGGCTAAAACCTAATCTCCACAACAGAGGGTAATGATCTTCCAATCTGATGGTGAAGAAGAAGAAACATGGCCAAGAGCTTTTAGAACTCAGGCAATTCTAAAGGGTTCTACACCAATAGTATCTGCAACTCAGCCTAGGAAGAACTGCTCAATTGTATAAGCTTGGAGAAGCTTGGATAAAAAATACTCAATCTATTAAATTCTCAACTATTTTGTTAAGGACTATGCATAGGTATGTGGTTTTGCTGAACCAGTAGAAATTCCTCATGTGATTTTCTATCTTTATCTCCTTTACAGCTTTTCCTAGCTAGTTTATCTTTTCCATTGATCATTTATCCACTGCTTATCTAAAGTATTGTGAAAACAATACTCTTTTATGTCTAACTAAACACTTCCACATTCCATGTCCAAAGACTTGATAAAAGTGTGATTTAAAGTTTTCAAGAACTAAAATGTTTTAAGAAGATGATTTAACACCCTTCTTGTGCTACATCTTTCTACAATTGGCAATAGAGATCGACCTCTGGGGTTGAGCTTCCAAACAGTTGCTGAAGTAAAAAAATCCTACGGATAGCATAATAGATCAATCATATTACTGAATGACACTCTATCAACCGTCCTCCATACTTTAATGGTAAAGATTACCCTTACTGGAAGGATAGAATGAGACTCTTTATTAAGTCCACCAGCATTGATATGTAGAGATCATAGAAAATGGCAACTATTTTCCAACTATAGAGCAACCAGTGCCGCAAGTGGTTGCTGATCCTAATTAGGCTCTACTTGTAGTTGTCAGAATTGTTCGTAGAAGCTAGTGGACTTATCAACATAAAGCTAATGTACAGATGAATGCCAAAGCAAAATGCCTCTCACATGTGCTTTGAGCAAGAGTGAGTATGACAAGATCATTTCATGTGACCCTACTAAAGAGATTTGGGACAAACTCCAAAATTTTTATGAAGGAACTAATCAAGTAAAAGAAACTAAGATCAGTATGTTGGTGCATTAGTATGAAATGTTGAAGATATTAGCGCATGAAAATATTGATGAGATGGCAACTAGATTTATGCACATCATAAATCAGTTGAAAGCATTAATGCAAGAGGTATACTAATGTTGAAATAGTGAGAGAAATTTTAAGAAGCCTTTCCAAGGCTTAGCGACCCAAGGTGACAGCCATTCAAGAAGCCAGAGACTTAAATATTCTTAGTCTTGATGCTCTCATTAAATCCTTAAAGACTCATAAGATTAAGCTAAATGAAACCTCTGATAAATCCAATAGAAGAAGCAAATCCATTCCCTTGAAGTCTCCACAAAGAAAGTTCGATTCTTCTAAGGCCATGAAGGCTGCAGAAGAGTCTAAAGAACAAGAGGAAGATTCCTCTAATGACAATGATGATGAGAAAGATGAAATTGCTCATCTAGTGGAGAAGATATCCAAAGGCTGGATCAAAAGAAAAAAGAAGAAAGGCTTTGTCCCTAAAAAGAACAAAAAAGCAAAGGCTAAATAGAGTGAAGTCATCTACTTTGAATGAAAAGAACCTGGACATGTAAGATTAGAATGTCCAAGACTGAAAAAGAATTCCAAGAAGAAGGCACCTAAGAAAAAAGCCATGATGCCCACAGAGGAAGACCTAGATGAGAAGCAGGAAGATATAGAATTCCAAGACGAAGAAGAAATAGTAGTAAACCTATGCTTCATAGCAAATATAGTCTCTAAGAGAGAGACTGAGGTATTCGATTCTGACCCTGAAGTCTCATATGATGAACTTTTGGATAATTCTCAAACACTTGCTTCTTATTATTCTTTACTAAAGAAAAATTTTCAAAAACTATCCCTTGAGTTTGACAACCTCAAGAATGAGAAAGAGAAGCTGGGGCAAGAAAAATCTGAGCTGTTAAAAGAAAACACCCTTCTCTAGAAGGATGTAATTATCCTGAGAATTGAATTTTTTGAAGCTAGTCAAAACACATCTTTGATGTTTCTAAACCTCATAAAGCAATTAAACTTCTCAAGTTAGATCTTAAGAAGATAGTGAATGGCTCCAAAAGTCTGGACCTAATACTTGGTCGCTCCAAATATATGACTGGAAACAAGTCCTGGTTCAAACACCTTAGGCCTAAGGATGGAGAAGTTGTGAAGTTTGCCAATGGTATCAAGTCAAAGATTATTGTTATAGGTAATGTTGGTAAGAACAACCCTGACTTGATTACTGATATTATGTTAGTTGAAGGATTAACTCACAACCTTTTGAGTATTAGTCAGTTTTGTGACCAAGGCCACAGAGTTGTGTTTGAACTTTCTCACTATATCATAAAAGACTCCATATTAGACAAACTCATTCTCACTACTAGCAGGCATGTTTATACTTATGTATTATATCTAGATGACCTTCTAGATCAAAATGTAAAATGCTTGGCATCCTTCATGGATGATAAGTGAATGTGGCACAAGAAACTTGGTATACTCATATGAGATTAATCTTTGAGATTTCTCAAAAAGAGCTTGTCAAAGGTTTACCTAAGATAAATTTTGACAATGACTCAACTTGTGAGTTCTGTCAAAGAGGTAAATAGGCCAAAAGTTCTTTCCACGGTAAAAATACAGCCTCAATTACTAGACCACTTAAGATTTTACATCTTGATCTTTTTGGACTAACTAGAACTGCTAGTCTAGGTGGTAAGAAATATGATCTAATCATTGTAGATGACTTTTCTAGATTCACATGGATTATATTCCTAGTCCATAAGGATAAAGTTTGTGAGGCCTTTAAAATATTTTCAAAAAGAGTTCAAAACAAAAAAGGTTTTTGTATTTCATATATTAGATCAAATCATGGTGGTGAATTTGAAAATCATCTTTTGAAAATTTTTACAATGAAAATGGTAGTTCTCATAATTTCTCTTCTCTTAGAACACCTTAACAGAATGAGGTTATTGAAAAGAAAAACAAATCTTTGCAAGAATGGACAGAACCATTGTAAGATCCTAATAATCTCATACTACGCTTAAGTCATATTATGTATGATTATCAGTTGTTACTTCTACTCGTAGAAACTTAAACTCCTTTGAAAAATATGTTACACAAAAAATAAGGAGAATTTGTTTTTGAAACACGTCATTATTTTTGGTGCAATAAACACTTGAGCCTTGAGCATGAATAGAGAAGTCAGGTAGGCGCGGCGCATAGAGATTCACATCATAAATAATAAATAACAGCACGAACACTAAATATAAAACATTAATACATAATAGGTTTCATACTTCTATTCCACATGATTAAACTTATAAAGTCAAGAATTACATAGAAGATAACTCATGGCTATGCCATGATCTAGATACCCAATACAAGCTAACATAGCAGGGTTCAAAGCAAAATAAAAATGCATGGGGATATAGAACTACAACAATAACTCGCCCTAAATCCAAACATAACCCTAGCTTCCATCTTCTGCAACACACCCCTTGATCTCATGGAAGTCACGACCAGGAGTGCCTGCTTTTTTTGGCTCCTTATCTTCGGGGCACAAAAGGCCTACGATAATACGAGGATGCCTACTCAGCACCTCGATACGACGAATGCGGCAACTGGACTCAGCCCCATGCAAAGTGCAACTGGCTGGAGAAGACTGCTCCTCAGATGTTAAGGTAACCTCTAGGTGATACTCTGAATATGGCAGAGAGGTAGCTACGACCCCAGGAGCGGCCGTAGAGCTAAGCTCTATAACTGCAATCATCGGCTGGGGCTAGGGCTTGATCGAAGGTAACCTTGGGGACATAGGCCTCATCTCTATGTCGGGAAATGGCGAGAGTGAAAAATCCTAAAGGCCCAATGGCTGGCCGAGTGGAGCTTCAGGAATGATGGCAGGTGCAGGTAGAACGTCAAGCTCTGCTTCCTTATGTATGCGACCAGGATAAAAATAGGTATGAACACTGGTGGTCATCGCCACGATTGCCTGTGCCTCCTTGTCATAGGCCCACTCAAACACTGGTGGATCCATGATTCACTACACCGAGTGCACCATCAAGATCTGGTGACGATACGAAAAATAAACCATTATGAGAAATAATATTTCGTAGTAAGACTCTAACTCAACACCAAAGTGTCTACGTTAACATCTCAGCCACTTCAATTTTGTCAAAAAAATTAGTGAGCATACACATTGTTCCATTATTTGGTTTTCAAAAATATCATTATCCGAAGTGGATTCACTTTTAAACGTACATTCTTATTATGACAAATACCTCAAAATATGCATAAGAGCAAAGATAAATAGCCATATCATGCATGAACATCTTAAAAGTTTCTTTCTTTCCCCTTCCTTCCCTTAGTTGGACCAAAGTCCCTTTCTTTCACTAAACTTGACTTTATCATAAGTCTTTTATTTACCACCCTCTAAACTTGAATGATAATAAGTTCATACCATGGCCATCGCCACCATTGTTTCCTAGTACTTACACCAGCTGGATCCTTTGCCATGCCTTATGTAAGCCCTTGGGCAGAGAGGGAACTTAGTGTAAGTCACTTTTCCTTTTGAAGGATCATACTCTTAATACTGTCTTTTCTTAATTAATACTTATAATGCAACAATTGTGCTAAGTCTATAAGCTTCACAGAAATCCAGCAGCATAACAGCTAGACTGGAGCTTCCCAAAATTAGCCAAGCAGAGAATTCCAAACATAAGACATCATTATACATTTCATAACATTCCATTCATCATGATAATCATCTCTAGCATGTTCCTCATAATTTTCCACATCACCATCATCATATACATGTACATAAAGAGGTGTATCACAAACAAAGTCTTATGAGCTGAGCTTAGTAAATCAGGTGCAAGCTTTTAGTTGGACTCTTATCTTGTTCGATTCTTTGACCACTTTTAAAGGTAAGTTTCTGCCATTATTCTCTTATATCTTTTAGGTTGAGATATGAGGTTTCCAATACTTTAAAGTGAGAATTTTTCGGTTTTCAAGTTTATTTGTCATCTTCTCTTGAAATTGGCCTTAATCGAGCTTATGTTTTATGGTGTGGCAGTAACTTAGAAATTCCACCAAAATTTTATCTTTTATGGTTTTAGCCTGAATTTTTATAGGATTATGCTTCTCTAAACCATCTTTTAAACAAAATAAGTCCCATTCAAAAATTCCAAGTGTGATCTGAGTTATGCATTAAAAAACATTGCTGTCCAATTTTGAGGTTTACCTAGGTAATAGTAAATTTCCAAGTTCATTGGTAATTTTACAAAATGAATCTTGCTAAATTGTTTTATGGGGTTATTCTATTATGTCTTCAGTTTCTATCAAACTTTGTTTCATTTAAAAATGGTTTATATAGTTCGAGTTATACATATTTTAGTGCAGGTTGTCTAGATAGAAATACCGCTAGGTATAACCTATTTTAAAAATTCATATCTTGCTCATTTAAAGCCAATGATATACATATTTTATATGTGTAGAAAGCTCTCTGAGTCTACTTTCATATAAAATTAGTTTTGTTGCATTTTGAGTTGTATAAAGTGAGTTATGGTGTTCACCATATAGGCTGCCAAAATTTCAGCATAACCAGATTTCATTTTCTTAGCTAGTGTGTAGAAACATTAACTTCCCTCCTCAAGTGACCATTTTTAGCTTTCATTTGCTATCATGTTTTGATATTTCAGTAACAAATCAGTATTTAAAGTGTAAACAAAGTGTGATCCATAAAAGTGCTCATACAACATAGTCACATTTTAAGAGAACATTTAACACTAAGAAAAACTTCATGGAAACAAGTTGTGGTCATGAGATCTTAGAGCAAGTCTTAGAACCACCTAGCTATGAAAAGCTTAGGAGTTTTAGTACTTGAAAACATATAAAAAGGAAGGGTTAGAGTCTCTACCACTTGAAGTTTCTTGAGGAGTTGGAAGAGTTGCAAGATTGGAGATGACCTCCCTCCTTGAGAGCTTGGAAAATGGGGCTAGTGTGTTTGTTTTGTCTCTTTAAAGACCAAAGAAGGTGGTCCTTGAAGGCTTTGTGAGGGCGATGATAGGAAATAGGGCAGAATGTAGTAAGAAAGCAGGAAGAAGAACAAGAAGAATTGGAAGAACAAAAAAGTTAGGATGAAATTTAGAGACAAGTGAGAGCTTTAGGCTTGTAGTGAGAGGATGAGAGGCCGCAAATGAGTGCAAATGGGGCTATTTTGGGGCATATAGAGCATGGCCCAAGCTGATTGCTTTTTGCTTCATTTAACAAACAAGAGGGTTAATGACCATGGGGGAAAGAGTAGGTTGTATTTCTTTTGAGCCTTGGTGCATGAGTAAAGAACCTTTTGTTTTTTCTCAATTGGTTAAAGGCAATATCCATACCATTTATGGGTTTGCTTCACTTGATGGTTAATACCAAATATGGTATGATCCATGTGAAGGATAGCATTCTATTGGTTAATCTTGCTAAAAGTGATATAACCAAAATAGGCTTTGATCTAATGTTGTGAGATTATGAGACAAATGGATGGTAAATGATGGAGTGCTAATGGCTGAAATTTCAAGCATGATTAAGGGGGAAAATTTTGAATTTTTCATTGTTGTTAGATTGTCTAAGTGTTAATCAATTAGATTAGTTTAATTACTCTTTAAACAATTTTGATTAATAATACTGTCAAGACTTTTATTTTTCAAAAAGAATAATTCTCACATTTTTAGTGTGTGAGGATTAATTTATCGAAATTGATTAAGGTGAAATATTTTGTCATGTACTTAATTTAATAAGATTATATTACCTTAATTATGCTCTAATTCATGAATTAGTGAGATTTGAATAATTAGGCTTTAATTAAAATATTTAGTGTATTAAGATTCAATTGTTGACCCTTGTTTCTAATTAATCATTGACTTTTAGTTGACTTGTTGACTTGTCTCTAATTTACTAAGCTCTTATTCTCGAGATTAGTCGATTAATCCTTAGTTAGTCGTTAATCTGTCCAATTAGTCAGTAATACTGAGCTAATTAGCTTAAGCAGAAATGAGGATGTTACAACCATGCTTTTAGAAAGTGATTTGTCAAAAGGATTTTGGGTAGAAGCAGTTTTTAACTACTTGGTATATTCTAAATCATGTTTTCATAAGGCCAATTATGAAAATGAAGGAAATCTAACATTTCTTACTTTCATGTTTTCGAATCTAAATGTTTTGTTCTTAACATCAAGGACAAGCTATCAAAGTTTGATCCTAAATCTAATCCTGGTATTTATCTTCCTAGGATATTCTTCTGTGTCTAAAGCTTACAAGGCATACAACAAGAAGACTTAGGTTGTGAAAGAGACTATTCACATAACATTCAAAGAAAAGAATAAAGATTTCGATCAGAAGGTTCAAGATATGGAGAATTTGTCTCTAGATAACAATTTACAAAATCAGCAATCCCTTCAAATAGCTACAAGAGAAAATAATGATGATTTAAACCTCGGTATCCCCAACATGTTTGTGATGATATTATAGAAGATTCAGAGAAGACACCCGTTAACAAGAGATACAATGGTGCAAGAGAGTTGAGGGATATCTCTCAAAATCAAATAACTAATGAACCATCTCAAGGGGTCAAAATCATATCTTCTTTTGGAACTATATTCAACATGGCTTTGATCTGACAAATTCAACCAGAAAGCATTGATGAGGCACTCCAAGATCAAAGTTGGATAGATGCATTACAAGAAAAACTGAATCAGTTTGAAAAAAGAAAAGTTTGGACTCTGGTTCCTCTACTTAAAGGATATTCTATTATAGGCACAAGATGGGTATTTAGAAGCAAGCTTGATAAGAGTGGGAAAGTGATCAAAAACAAAGTAAAGCTAGTGGCTCAAGGATATAATCAACAAGAGGGAATTGATTATGATGAGACATTTGCTCCAGTTGCAAGATTAGAAGCCATTAAAATGCTACTTGACTTTGCAGCATATAAAGGTTTTATTTTGTATCAAATGGACGTTAAATTTGCATTTTTAGATGGTTTCATTTTTGAAGAAGTGTATGTTAAACAACCACTTGGTTTTGAAAATGAAACCTTCCTTCATTAGGTTTTTAAACTGACAAAAGCTCTATATGGTTTGAAATAAGCTCCAAAAGCCTGGTTTGAAGACTTGGCTCTTTTCTGCTTAAAAACGACTTTAAAAGAAAGTTTATACAAATTTGTTCATCTTGCATGAGAAAAATGAATTTTTTATTATTCAGATTTATGTAGATGATATAATTTTTAGTGTTACTGATCAAAATCTATGCAAGAGTTTCTCTTAGCTTATGCAAGGAGAATTTAAGATAAGTATGATGGGAGAACTCAAATATTTTCTAGGGTTACAAATAAAACAACAGAAAGATAGGATCCTAATCCATTAAGAAAAATATGCCAAGGATATGCTTAAAAAGTTTGACATGGATAAAGCCAAAAGCATCAGTACTCCTATGCACCCTTCTCAAGTTCTTGAAGCTGATGAAGATGGAGAAAAAGTTTTTGATAAGCTTTATAGAGGTATGATTAGAGCATTACTCTATCTTACGGCTAGTAGACTTGACTTACAATTAAGTGTGGGAATTTGTGCTAGATTTCAATCTAATCGACAGCAGTCACACTTAATGCTGCCAAAAGGATTCTGAGATTTGTAGTAGGTACTACTAATCTTAGTCTCTGGTATGAGAAAAGTACTATCTGTGATGTTACAAGTTATTGTCATGCTGATTTTGGTGGATATAGAGTTGAAAGGAAAAGCACAAGTGGCTGCTACTGCTTTCTTGGGCTTTCTTGGAAAATAGCTTATAACTTGGTCAGGTAAGAAGTAGAACACTATTGTTCTTTCATCTGCTAAAGCTGAATATGCGTCTGCGGCAAATTGTTATGCTCAAATTTTGTGGATTAAGCATTAGTTAGAAGAATTTCAACTTGAGATATGCCAAGATCCCTATTTGTGTGATAATACAAGTGCAATTAATCTTGCTAAAAATCTCATTTAGCATTCTAGATCTAAGGATATAGGCATTAAGCATCATTCCATAAGAGATCATGTTCAAAAAGGAGATATTGACCAATGATTTTGTAAATACAGAAGATCAAATAGCTAATATATCTAGAAAACCTCTAGCTAAATATCGTTTATGCTACATAAAGAACCTTCTAAATATGATTACTTTCTGATTATGCATTCATATCACATGGTTCTTGTAACATCCTCAATTTCATATCGTGTTAAATTATCTTAGTAACCCTGAGTAATTAGGCACTTAATGACAAATTTTGAGATTAGGGCTTAATTAAGGGGTTGACTCGGATGAGAAGGGTCAAGAGAATGCTTAATCGAGGTTAGATAATCTCTAATTGAGCAAGTCAGAGCCCCTATAGCTTACTTAAGCACTAATCACCCTTAATTAGCCTAATCGGATTTAATTAAGGTTAATTAAGCTTAATCGCTAAATTAAGTTTTGTTAATCATGTTCTTGTGTGTTAATCACTAATCCTTGCTTAATCACCTTAATTAAGTCATATGAGCACTTAATCACATGATTAAATTCAAATTTAATCAACTAGACAATAAAGTAAAGAGTGATGTCATAAAAGTATAAAGCATTAGACAAGAGTGCTTTATGTAAGAGTTTGACCATACTTTATTCCCCCATCATCCAATTTGTCTCCTTAAACCTTAATTAACACAAAATAAAGCAAAAATATCTCCCCCCACCCTACTAAAAGTTTCGGCCACTTTCTTGCACACACACACACATTCACTTCATTTTCAACTTCTCATTCTTTCTCTAAAGTTCTCAAACTCTCCAACCTCTCTCTACATTCCTTCTTCTTCTTCTTCTTCATCTTCTTCATCATTCTCCACCTCCATAACCAAACCTTCCTCACTAAGCCCTTCAAAGATCACATCTTTTGGTCTTTGGAGACTAGACCAAAACACTACAACTTCCATTTCCACAAGATTTCAAGAGCTTCTCCTTCCTTCTTGCAAAACCGCCACCTTCATCATCAAGAGGAGTCATCATCTTCTTCTTCCATTTCTCTTGTTTTGCGCCATCTCCACAAGAAAGGTAGGAAAGCTTGGAGCTTGGTTCTTTCATGGCCAATTTCTAAGTGAAAGCTTGAGAAGATCCTTCATGCTCTTCAAGAGCCAAAGTTTTCATTTTTAGTAAAATGTGTTCTTGATGTTCTTCATATGTTCTTAAGTTTCCTCTTTTGGAAAAATATGTTCTTGATGTTCTTCATGTGTACTTAAGTTTCCTCTTTTGGAAAAATATGGATTTGATGTTCTTCATGTATTCTCAAGTTTCCTCTTTTGGAAAAATATATTCTTGATGTTCTTCATGTGTTCTTAAGTTTCCTCTTTTGGAAAAACATGTTCTTGATATTCTTCATGTGTTCTTAAGTTTCCTCTTTTGGAAAAATGTGTTCTTGATGTTCTTCATGTGTTCTTAAGTTTCCTCTTTTGGAAACATATGTTCTTATTGTTCTCTTGCTTAAAGTTGTTCCTTTCTCTTTATGATGAGTGAATGATTAGAAAAGCTTCACTTTTCTATGTTTCCATGATTTGATAAGGCTATGAACCTTCTAAAAGCTTTAAACTTTAAAGAAGTTTGCTTCTTGATTCCTTCAAAGTGGCGCAACTTTTAAGCTTCCATAAAGTTTTATTTTGTTTTGTTTTGAAGACAAGAATACATGTGAAAGTCTAAACTTTTTGAGTTGGAAAAATGATATCTTGTCACTTTAGGCTTTAGAAATCAAACCTTAAAGAAAAGACCTTTCACAAAGTTTCAAACTTTATTCAAGAATAAGATCTTTAAGTTATAAAAATGTTGTTTTATAACATTTCATTCATAAAGTTTAGACTTTGAACCAAAATAATGCAAAAAGGTGTTAACTTTTATAAAGAACAAGACTTTTTATTCAAAAAGCTAGTAACTTTTATCATTATCTCATAAAGATCCAATCTTAAGATAAGATCTTAATGTCAAAGGCACTTACTTTCATAAAGAATAAGACTTTATGACTACTTTATAAAGAATGACAACTTTAATAATGTTTAAGGCAAAACCTTGGTATGTTATTAGTAAAAGTTTAAAACTTTGTAACTTGAATAAGTTAAAAGTCACGCTTGGTGATTAGTGAACATTGGTGTTGTTGGGTTCATGATGTGGTTATGCGTTGTCATGACCCAAGGATTAGAGGGATCTCGAACTCCTTGGGAACAGAAGTATGATTAGGGCCTCTGAGCATACCATGAACCTAAGAATCACTAAGTGCACTATCTCAAGGAAAGGAAACAATCACATAATTTAATTAATTTGAACAAGTGTTTCATAAGATATGTACTTAAGTAAAGAATACTTTCATCCAAGGACCAAGTAACTAAAAGACTACAAACACATATCCTAACTATGTGATTCTATCATGGGTAACCATGGGAAATCATGTGATGATTCATAATATTCTTCACAGAGAACAACACAACTATAAACCCCTTTAGGGTATGAATGTGTGATGCCACTCGGCATGATGAATGATGAGTTTGATTAAGCTTTGTCCCATGATTGAATGATGAGTGTGATGATATGATATAGATATGATGAACTATTGGTTGAATGCTGATGATTGGCATTTTGGGGACGCTCCGGTCTAGCCGTTATGCTGCCGGATTTCCGTCAAAATTATGGACTTAGTCATATCATTGCATGCGTCTAGTCAAGGAAATATTATGTATGTAAAGTATAAAGATAAGAAAAGAATCAATGGGACGTGACCCTTCAATCACTTCGGTAAGGGAAGTGAGAGACGGCGATCCACAAGGAACCTCTATGAGGGAGGCAAGGGTGTTTTGGAGGACCCTCCAACTTAGAGGTAACCAATATCGGCTTAGTCTGATTTGGTTAGTACTGCGTGACGACGGTCATGGAATGAGCTCATGTCCAAAAGCAGTCTATTTCAAAGGAAAGTAAAGAATGTTAAGCACGTGCTAAAAGTGAAAGTAAAGTCTAAGTATAACCATGGTTACGTCTATGATGATGCATGTCTTTGCATGTAAGTATATTGACCATTTGCATTATGAATATTTATTCTATGTTTTAGTATGTATGTTAGTCATGATGATGTGGTTATGATCTTAAGTTTAAAAGCAACCCGCTTCGGGGTCTAAGTTTTCAAAACCATTAAAAATTGAACTTATATCTGTCCACCATTTTTATAATTAAACCCGAAGTGGCTGGGACGATGACGATGACACTGTGTTTGTCTAGTCGCAATCCTACTGAGAAATTTAGTATTTCTCATTCCTACGTTTCTGTGTCATCTTCGGAGGATGTCGACGTCGGGCACGGTGGTGATCTACATTAAGTTCCCGGTGTGGCGTTAGCGCTTTGACCCGGTGCTGAACGCCTCTGTGCTGTCGGCGAGCGCAGCGATAAGGGTCTACATCTTCCACGACAGCCAGTTTCAGACTCCTGTGATGAGCCCATTTTTCCGACCGCATCAGCCATTCGGCGAGGTTACTATGGATGACATCCGCCCCTACTTTCAGCCACTGAGATACCCCGCTGATGATGATGAGACTGACTCGGATACCCGTTTGACTCCGACTGTTTCAATGGATTCTGATCCCTCGGAGCCGTCTTATCCGAGCTTCCATGTGGAGACCGATCCGTCTGAACCCCTTTATCCGACTCATTCTGGGGGATCTCACCGTTCGGGTTCGTCGCAGCCTTCAGTGATTCGTCTATCTTCTGATTCTTCTGCTTTATCTGCTAGCCCAGCTTCACCCCCGGTTCGCGGGCGAGGGTTCATTCGTACCCGCGCTGTGCCCCATGGGCGAGGACGTACTCGAGGAGGGGGACGTGGTGGCACTTTTCCTGGTGGATATGGGAACGGTTTCCTCCCGCCAGATGCTTGATGTGACGATTGCATGCGGAGCCGAGCACAAGGATAGCCTCTTTTGGTTGTAGTTATAGGGTTATCATTCTGTTATGTGGCATGCTTGGGTAGTAGGATTTTCTGATGTATTTCCTTTTATTATATATTGGTAGGCTTTTTGTGTAGGGCCGACGATAGATATCAGACCCATTATTATCTTATGTATGACTCTGGTATGACTATTATTGTATTATCATGGATGGCCGTGGAATGAATGTTACATTTATCTAAGAATTGTGATTACTCTTATGGTTTCTATGCTTGTTAAATGCGATGTATGTATGGGATAGCGGTGTTACTTTATAGGTTCACGATGCGCTCATGGCTCTCGATTTCAAAAATAGTTCACTTGTTTTGTAGAAAAAAAGTTTACCCCTATTTTCAGTACAAAGTAATTTCTAAAAGGTAATGATAGTTCCGCGAGCAAAAGTAACAACTAGTAATTCCACAATATGACTTAAGCATAGAATGGAACTACTAGGGTGTTATAGTTCTTATTCCTTTAAGAAAAAGCTTAAAGCTGAGATTGCTTAAAGTGTATTTCCTTTTTAGAGAAAGATTCTCAAAGATGAGTATTCAGAACTTATTCAAAAAAATTAGCTCAAATGTTTCAAAAAGAATATATTAGAATCATTTACAAGATGTGCTCAAAAAGATGTGTTTAGAAATGTTTCACAAAGATCAAATTAGAAGGGTATGCAGACTATGTTTAGAAAGATGGGTTCAGTATATTGGTTCAGAAATAATCAAAAAGGTGTTTTCAGACTCTTGATTTCAAAAAGAAGACTTTCATCAGAAAGGTGACCCATGCTTTTGATTAGGAACTTGAATGTGTAGAGTCAAGATGGGCATGAAATGTAGTACTATTTTTCAACTTCCCACTTTGCCACATTGCCACGAGTTGATGAAACGGGAAAAACAAAACCCTTCTTACACCAAAATGTCATTGTTTCAACCCTGAAATTGTTCACATTTCCTTAACCATTAGTTACTCTTTTTAACCACCAAACCTTTTACATAATCTAAAACCTTTTCTCTTCTAAGTTATAGAAACCTCATACATTGTTCACAACTATTCATTTTCGCTTTCAAACTTCAAACCCTTAAGCTCTTCACTCTCTACTTTCACCTCCTACCTAACCACATTCCCTTTTCTTTTTCAAGCTTCAACCTTTGCACTACACTATGTCTAGAAGGGGTAACCAAAGCATTCCATATATCTTTGAAGATGATGAAATACAAACCAACTTTTAGAGAAATTTCTTTAGAAGACCCATAGCCAGGGGTAGGAGTTTTTATTTGGAAAACTTTACTACACTCCCTGAAGTTTTTGTTATTTTCAAGTCTAGGGTTGGAGCAACTTTTTAAGGATATAAAAGGATATCTACATGGGGCTAGTTCCTATTTCTACAGCACTCTTGTGCCTACTAATGAAGATAACACCTCTCTTCGAAGCATTGCTGGAAGCTTCAAGTTGCATGTTCTATTATTAGATATTGCTTATATCACCAACACACCAAAGATGATGTTCTACTCCATGCTGGAGACAGGTGGTGGGAAGAACTAGGAGCCATAGAAGAGGAAGTTAATGTAGTCCTCATTAGCAAAAGAAGCATGCATGTAAGAGATATTTAAACCTCTCACTTGCTTACTTTTGTTAGGGCTATATACTTTGTGGTCCAATACATTATGTTACCTTAGAGTGGTAACACAGATGTGATGGCCGAAATAGACTAGATGGTCATGTTCTACCTCATGACCAAGAGAAGGATCAACTTGGCTAGGTTGATTATGGACTTTATACTTGCCGCTGTTAATGCTTAAAGAAGAAAGCATGCTCCTCTCTCATATGGCATGCTCCTTACAAAAGTCTTCATTAGGGCCTAGTTGCCAATAGATGGGCATAGGGCAGACAACAAGAGACTAACCACAACAATGAAGATCTTCTCAGCCCTCAATCTGAAGCCTCAAGCTCAAGAAGGAGAAAGAGGAAAAAAGAAGGATAAGAAGAAGAAAGATTCTTCTGTCCAACAAACGAACATCAAGAAGTTGAAGTCCAAGCCCTCTAATGAAGAGAAGAAGAAGAAGAAAAAGAAGAGAAAAGAAAGAGACTTTTCACCAATCTCTGAGGAAAGAAGGGCAAACAAGAGAAGATTATTGAAATTCCTGAAGAGTCCTCTTCCTTATCAAAAGCTGAAGATGAAGTTTCTGCCATTGGAGTAGCACCTATCAATCTGGCAGAGCCTGCTAACCAACAACCTATAATCAGGGCCTCCAGACTAGCTTAGAAGGGAATAGTGATAAAGGAACCTGTGCCCCAAGAACAATCTACATAAGAAGAGGTCCAAGATGGCAAGGGTAAGAAGAAACTAAAGAAAGCCCCTACCAAACCTTCTAAAGACTCAACTCCCTCACCTTTGAGAAGAGTAAGAAGATACGCTTATGAAAATAGACTGAGAGAAGAAGCTTGGCTGTAGAGATAGAAAAAATTTGGCTTCTCATGTTGGAGCTTCACAACCACGAGGCTTCTCTATCTCATAGGAGGTGAAGCAATAATATATGTTGATTGAAGAAGCCAATCCACCATCCAAGATGAGAAGGGTAGTTATGCCCTCAGTGTAACAATCTGAACAAGTACAACAAGTTGCTGCTTTAACTTCTGAACCTGCCATTGGTGCTTGGCACTTAGGAAAGATCAACAATTGAGAGAATTGAGACTAAAATAGTAGCTATTGCACCAAAAAGGACTGAGCCTAAAAAGGATTTAGCTTTGGTGACAGATAATGTTGTTTCTGCTTCTAAGGCTGCACCTCCAACTACTCCAATGCCCATTACAACATCTACCACTGCCTTCCAAGAAATTCCAACCACCCTAACCACTGCCAAGACTTTAATGTTGTTGACTTTGGACCTAAATTTGACTAAACAGCAACACAAGCTGAATATGAATGTGCAAAGTTATTAGTTGGATACACTGATCAGGTACCTTCTAAAACATTACCCACTGTAAATGCTATTCCAGTTGCTACTAAAGTTCAACTAGATTTGATCTTAGTCAAACAACACCAAATCATGGCAAATCTTTATGAAGAATAGGCCAATCAGCATGTACTTGAGAGAAGAATTGAAAAGATAGAAAACTTGCTAGTACTAATGCTCAAGGCTTTCCAAAAAGGATAGTCTAAACTTTTTATGAATCTCACATGAATTTCCATGGAAAGAACTTTTCAAGCAAATATCTATGATCTCTCTTTCTCATGAAGTGTATCAAAAAGTCCAGAATGATGGATTTTTGTCTTCAAAAGGAAATCAAGCCATCAGAAAGGTCACAAGCACTTCAGGAAGAAAAGCTATCCAAAAAGGTATGTCCAAAAGGGTAACTTCCAGAAAATTAATTCACATAAAGTACCTCACCCTCAAATCTTCTTCTACACAATTCATGGATCATTCCCAAAAGTCAAATTTGACAATACAAGATCCAAAAGAATCGTTAGCAAATCTAAAACACTGGTGAACCATCAACAACTATTTTTCTTCTTGTATGACGCTTCTACTTATTAAAAAAGAAAGCAACTTCTTCTCTATCCAGTCTTAGACTAGTGGATCAAAAGGCTCTAGGCTCAAGATCTGAAAGTCTTAATGGGTAGATTGTTGAAGCCTATTTAAACCTGGAAGACAATGAAGAAATAGTTAGTCAATCAAGCAATCTAAGCATTTTAGCATCTGAAAAGACTATATCTTTCTCAACCTTCTGAAAATCCAAAAAGCTTCTCATTGTAACTTTTGAGTAGAAAAATCTTCTAATTAACTTTGTATTGGCCAATATTCTCTACTAAGAGTATTGAGAAATCACTGCACACTATACTCAAGTAATTATACACTTTCAGAGTGAGTTAGTGTGAGTGTTAGTCAAACATAAAAATCAATTTCAATCCTCATATTGTAACCTAACCTAATAGTGGTCTTTGTGAGCTTGGAGAGGCTAGGATAAAATACTACTCATTGTAGCTTGGAGAGGCCTTGTAAACACTACTCTTCTGGTTAGCTTAGAGAGGCTAGAAAGAGCAACTTAGTTGCATAAGCTTAGAGAAGCTTTGATAGACAATACTCGATCTATTAAAATCTCAACTGTTTTGTTGAGGACCGGACATAGGCACGTGGTTTGACCAAACTAGTATAAATTTCCTTATGTGATTTTTTATTCTTATTTCCTTTACAGCTTTTCTTAGCTAGTTTATCTTTTAGTTTGATCATTTATTTGTTGGTTATCTAAAGTATTGTGAAAACAATACTCTTTTATATTTAACTCAATGCTTTCACATTCCAAGTCCAAAGACTTGAGAAAAGTGTGTTTAAGGAACTAAAAATTTTTAAGAAGTACGATTTAACCCCCTTTTTCATGCTACTTCTTTCTACAAATATTTTATTGTCACTACGTCAACTTCCATCTCGGCTACAGATATTACATATTCATCCTTTGGCATACCTAAATTTAAGTTCCTAAAATCTATACAAATCCTAACTTGCCCATTTTTCTTAATTACAGGGACTATATTTGACAACCAATTTACATATCTAGCTATCCTATTGAACCCTGCTTTAAGCAGCCTCTCAATTTCTCCCTGGATCTTTGGTAGAAGCTCTAGATTGAATCTTCTCCCTAGCTGCTTATATGACTTGTACCCTTTTTTGATAGGTAGCTGATGCTTTACTAGCTCTTAAGATAACCGGCAGCTCATCATAATCCTAGGCAAAATAATCCTCGTATTGTAACACCTTAATAATCTCATACTATATTTAAGTTGTATTATGGAAATTATTAGTTGTTACTTTTACTTGCAAAAACTTAACTACCATTTTGAAATTACTTTATAATGAAAATAGGGGCAAATCTTCTTTTGATCCATAGCGAAAATAAACTTTTTGAAAACATGAGCCGTAAGCACATCGTAAACCTATATAATCAAGTGTCTAGTGCATACATACTCACATTGTGATAAATAAAAACAACACAAGTAAACATCCGATTCGATAGTAACTATAATATTATCCATAACCATCAAATATAAAGGTAAAGGTAAATGTAAATATGTCTCATAAAGGTAACAAAGTGATCGATTACCAAGTTCAAACTAATACAACATCCATACCAAAAGAGGTTCAAATCCAAGCTAAAAGGAAATACATAAATAGCCTCTACAACCTATACATGCCACAAAATGATAGCCCTAAAACTTTAAACCAAAAGAGCTATCCTTACATCTAAGCTCTGTATATGCTATGTTGCATCATCCCCCAACGTTAGAACAGAACGAATCCATTCTTGAATCCTCCTAGCACATCACCACGTCCTCCTTCGTGGGCTTGTCCACACCCTTGAAGTATCGTTTGAGTGTAGAGGAAACACTGTCCATACCTTGGAGGTAGTGCTCAGCTCACTGCAAATAAGGTAGAATATGAAGTTAGGTAGATAATGGATGGAAGCATCAGCTCCGAAGTATCAGACTCAACCAAGTATGTCAAGGTCAGACCGGTATCAGAATCAAACTTTTTGTCCATAGGATACATCAAGGGATAGAGGTCATAGGTCATCTAGAGTAATGTCCTCATACAGCTCGTAAGGGCAAAAAAAATGGACTCATAAGTAGTGGATGAAACTGACAGCCATCAAACATATAGACCCTCATTGCTGAGCGTACAATCAGCATGAAGGCATTTAGTACTAGATCAAAGTGCCAATCCAAACGAGGAACTTAATATAAATGACTGCGTGCCTGATGCCATCCTCTAAAGACAACATGGAAACACAAAAGTGAGAAATACAAGATTTCTCAACAGGATTCTGGCTATACATTTCATGTGTCATTGTTGTCATCTCGGCCACTTTGGGTTTGGTTATGAAAAGGTAAACATGCATAAATTCAATTTTAAAGGAGTTTGAAAAACAAAAATTCCTAAAGCGGATTTCTTTTAGCCTTACTCTTATAATCATAACATTAGGCGAGACAACATCATAAGACATATATATATACATGCGAAAACAGAGTATAAAACATTTATAACCATGAATATGAAGAAATAAAAATGCATGCACTTTCATGTAATTTCATTGACTTTGACTTCCTTAACTTTCATAATCAGCACATGCTTAACTATTCTAGGACAAGAACTCAATCTGTAACCATCATCACACAGTATTAATCTAATTCAAACTTAGCTGATAAGTGGATCTACGTGCCTCTAAATTGGAGAGATCTAGTTTAGCCACGTGCCTCCAAAGTAAAGGGATCTCAAGGTCCTTATGGATCACCTTCCCTTAAAGATCATGTTTAGTTATCCCTTTTGTTGACATAGTACTTGATATTACATCTTACATCTTAAATGCATTAAGTTCAAAGACAAATGCATATAGGCATGTAATAGATATTTCTAACCCCATAGTTTTGATGAAAAATCGGCAGCATAACAGCTAGACCGGAGCTTCCCCAATTGCCAAGCATTGAAATTCAACTAACAAATAACCATATTCATTTCATGTTATCATGTCATGTACAAATAATCATTCGATCATAAGTCAATAACCAATGAATCATATTCCAGTGATTCATAGCATACAACATACATAAAAGCATTACACTATTACACCACGCCCGAAGGGGTAATCTACTCTTTCCTTTTTACTTTGTGATAAGTCTTATGAATCATTAGAGGATTCCTCATGTTCACTTATAAGATAACCACATGGCTTAGTGTAAATATGTGTTGTAAGCTTTTAGCTACTTGTACTTCAAGTGAAGTTATACTTTTTTTAGTGGTTTCTCAGGATTTTTTCTTCATTTTCAGCTTAAATGAAATGTCAATTTATCTAATCATGTATCTTGGGTCTTAGTTACCTTAAGTCTAGGTACTTAAAATCTTTGCTTCCTATATTTTCACTCGAGACCATGGCTTAGATTTCATGTTTACCTAGTAGCTTACTAGGTTTCTTATCTACACATTTCAAGAGTTTGATTTCTTGAGTTAAAAATTTTAGCACTTTGTTTCCCCCCTCTTTTTTTTCCTAGTTAGGGCCATGACCTTGGTTGGTGTTACCAACCAAAATTTTTTTCTTTTAATCTTTTAGCTTCCTTGAGATAGTACACAAGTGATTCCTAGGTTTATGGTATGACCGTTGGAGCCCTAATCATATTTCTATTCCCAAGGGATTTCAAGATCCCTTTAGTCCCTTGGGTCATGACAAAGCATGCTCACACGCCTGAACCTAACAACACCATATGCTCAATATCATCAAGAAGTGATTTTTACTTTAAAATAAGTTGCAACAGCAAACTTTTACAACTAAAAAGTCTTATTCTTCAAGGAAGTTTGGACCTTTACTTAGTATTTTATTTCCATAAAAAAACAAAATAGACCCTTAGGTGCCACTTTTTGGGGGGTCAAGAAGCAAACTTTTCCAAACTTTTATGTTAAAAAAATATTCATGGTTTCATCAAAATCATGTTGTAGGCATAAATAGAGAAACTTTTTTATCGTAGGAGTATTATATTAGGGAAGAGCAAGACTTGAATAAGATGACTTAAGACTCAAAAGGACATCAAAACAGATAGTCCACTTAAGGGGAAAACTACTTTTAGAATATTAAAGAAAAGAACTTTTAGCAAAACAACAAGAAAACACTTCATAAACAAGATCAAGATATAGCTTTTCATATATATAAAGAAACTTTTCTCAAGTTGTTACTTGGTGCCCTTGGCCATGGTGAAAACCAAAGCTTCAAGCTTCTTGAATAACCAAAAGATGAAGTGAAGGATCACTACATAGGGTGTAGTTTGTGCTTTTTGAAGAAGAGAAAAAGATGAAGATGACCTCCTCAAAGGGTGATGAGGCCACAGTTTCTTGAGAAGAAAAGAGAAGGGCTTTGTACTCTCCTTAAGAAAATGGAGGTTTAAGTGTTAGAGTCTTGTTTCTGAAGACCGAAAAGTGTGATCTTTGAAAATTTAATGATGAGGTTTGGTTATGTAGGAAATGGAGAAGAAAAAGAAGAAGAAGAATGTGTGAGAAGAATGAGGAGAAAGATTAGAGAAAGTGAGAGAATGACAAGAGTAAAATAAGGGGGTGTGGGTGAAGGGAGGGTTTTGGCTACCCCCCTTAACCCCCACTAGATATTTTTCTTTTCTCTTCCCTTGATTAAAGTGTGTCTTTAGTTAGGGTATGATTAGGCTTAGTTAATTTTTGGGGTTGAGAAACTTAATCCTTTATTTAGTGTAGTGGATAGGTTTACTTTGAGCTAATTTGAGGTTAATTACTCTTAATCTTGCAAGACAACTTGGCCTCCAAGTTGTGCAGGAAAGGTTGTAAAGGTACTTGTACAAACCTTACTTTAGTGACATCATCGTCACTTTATTGTCTCCATTCAAATTTTAAAGAGGGAAATTAGTATTAAGCTTGTGATTAACCTTAATTAAATGACTTAATTAAGGGCTAATTATGTGCTTAATCTTTAAATTAGTAGCTATGTTGACTTTTATCATTGACTCTTGGTCAACCAAAAGTGTTGACTTTTCAACTTAAACTCTTTGAAAGATTTGACTTCCCTAGACTCATAATCAAACTTATTAAGACTAATCCTTACCATTTTGCTCATCATTTGAACACTTAATTTACCTTTTTTGTGGCTAAATCTAATTACTCTGGTTAACGAGCTAATGAAACAATAAGAAATTGGGATGTTACATTTCTGACTCGAGTGTCAAGCTCGGTCAAATTATAAAACTGGATTACAATAACTTGTAGCTAGGATGCAACTCGAGTCATTTACCAAACAATGCTGATGCTATATGATCAAAAAAGTAGGGGGGATTTTGTCTTGTAAATTAAGACTAAAAATGATAAAATAGAATAGAAACGCAGGAAAATTAAAATAAGATCAAATAGAATTTGAAACTCCAATGCAAGAACCGAGAAGAACAATGACTACTCTATCATCAGATTCTAAAAGTATATTAATAAACCTCAAATTCTGTTTAATACAAAATCCAAATGAAACCTCAATTCGAACCTAGCATTCACACAAAAACCTTCATGCATTTGGTTAATACAAAATCAGTTATTGTTTAGAAACCTATAGAACCTAATTGAGTTGTGTTAATTTCGGGGATTAATGTAGTTAACCGTAGAATTCAAACCTGAAATTTTACTCCACACTCTTTCAAAAATTGAAATGCATACATCAATCGATTAATATGCAATCAATCATATTTCTAATCAACAATTTAGAATAAACAACTTCAATTCAAAATGATGTTAGAAATAGGAGAAAGATGAGATGAAACCGATTTGGACATTGTTGAAATCTTGAAGATGCAATCCTCAATAGTACCATTGTTTCTTTAAGTCCTTGGATTAGATGTTAAACTACTCCTACATAAATGGAGGAAAATGAGGTTTCACAAGTGTAAGGAAGAAGGAAGTCGTGAGAGAGAAGGAGAGAAAAGAAAAGTGAAAACTTGCATTCCAAATTCTATCTAAGAGTTACAATCTACTGGCCACCTTTTTTCTCCACCTTTACAAAATAGAAATGTCTAAAATAATTAAATTGTCATTAAATACATTAATTTTCTGTCTCTCCTCTGAATCTGGACACCTTATTTGCTTAATTATGAATTTTGTAGAAAAAGTTACACTAAAAATAGTAAATTTAGTTCCTCAAAATAACCAATAATATTTCTCTACATTTTTTGCCAAGAATATGCATCCCTTTGGATTTGTGGTCTAAAGGTGAATTGAAGGCCTATATATTAGCTTCAAAACGGCACTAAAACGGGCTCAATTGGGCTTTTGTGGACCGAGATGTGGCCTCCATAATGTATGCTACTCAAGAACCATGGCTACAGTCAGGACTCTACTTCCAGGACCAATTCCAGCTCCAAGACTTCTGAATTTGCCTCTGACCTATTCATAAGAGTTGTAGACCCATCTATTAGCTTTCCTCAAAGCCAAAGATCATGATCAAATGAGCACTATAACTCAAGATATGGCTCAAAAACCAAAATAGTGTCATAATTAGCCTAATGCTGAAAATTTTAATTCAAGCCCAACCAAAACCCAATCAACATAAAATGGTCAAAATCAATGCAATTAAGTATAAAAAAGGATTAATAAACTAAATATGAGGGAAAATAAGTATATAAAAATCCAGTTAATCAATTTCTCCCTTCCTTTAAAATAGTTTTGCTTTCAAAATTCGTTACTTGTAAACAAGTCAGGATACTCCTTCTTTATCTTGGACTCCAACTACCATGTATATTCTTCCATATTTCCTCTACCTCAGGCCACCTTGACCAAGGATACGGTCTTGTTCCTCAACTGTTTTACCCCACGATCCACGATCTACAATGGTGGTAGATTGAAAAGTATGTCCTCCCTAAACTGTACACTTTCGGGCTCAAGTAGATGACTAGGACTAGAATTGTATCTTCTCAATTGAGACACATGAAAAACGTCATGGAGATTCAACAAGTTAGGAGGTAGGGCCATTTGGTAAGCAACTGACCCTATATACTTTAGGATTTGGAATGGACCAAGGAAAGGGGGCTCAACTTTTTGACTTTCATGGTTCTACTTATACCTATTGTAGAAGTGATTTTTAGGAATACATGTTCTCCTTCTTGGAACTCAAAGGCTTTCTTTTTTTATTAGCATAACGCTTTTGACAGCTTTTAGCCATAAGATTCTTATCCCTTTTCCTTCTTATTTGCTCCATGGTTTGTGACTTGAGTGCCGAGCTTAGTCAAATTACAAAATCGTACTACAAACCTGTAGTGTAGTGTGCAATCCAAGTCATCTCACAAGGATGCTAATGCTATTTGATCATAAATACAAAGGGGTTTAATCATCAAACAAACAATATAGGTGCAGATTGTAACAAGAAGAACTAAGACAAAATGAAAATAGAATTAAAACTCTAATCTAAGAATCAAGAGAGAACAATTGCTACTCTAGCATAGGATTCTAAGCATGCATTAACATTCCAAATCAATGGTCAATATTAGATTCGAATGAAACCTTAATCCGAATCCAGCATTCACATGAAGACCTCCATATATTCAATTACCACAAGAAATCAATCAAGCACAGAAACCTCTAGAATCAAATTGATCTCTATTAATTTCAAGTACCAGTGCCATCAATCTTAGATTCATATCTGAAATCTAATTTGCACTCTTCTAAAATTGAATCACATACATCAACCAATTTATATAAAGACAATCAAATTCTTAATCAATATTTCAGAATGAAAATCTTCAATTCAAAAATGAGATCAAGAATAGAAGAAGAAGAGTAGATGAAACTAAATTGGAATATTCAACCCGTATTAACCAATTCTCAAGAGCATAAATTTGAATTAGATGAACATCTACTCCTCCATTAATGGAGGAAAAAAATCTACAAAAGAGAGAAGAGAAAAGAAAAGAAGAAAAAGAGAATATGTGTTTATTTCCAAATTTGAAAATATTCAAAATGCCAAAAAGACTCTATTCAAATTCTAGTTTCTACTATTTATAGCTACAACTAAGATACTAAACTATAATTACATTAATCCTCTTCCTCTAAGCTTTAATTAGACACCTCATTTGCATATATTGGAATTTTGGAGGGAAAGTTATGCCCAAAACATTCAATTGGGTTCCTTGGACCCATCAATAGATTTCCACTGCATTTTTGGCCAAGAAGATGACTTTATTTGGATTAGTGCTCATAAGGTTAATTAAAGTCCTGGTTGTCACTTTCAAATTCCATTAGAATAGGCTCAATTAGACTCCTATGGGCTAAGATATGGCTTCTACAATGCACACTATTCAGGAACCATAGCTACACACCTTGACTCCATTTCCAGGTCTAATTCCAGCTCCAAAACCTCAGAATTCGCCTCTAACCTATCCATAATAGTTGAAGGCCTAGCTCTCAACTTTTCTACAAACCAAGAATCACAAACGAATGAGTTCTATAACTCAAGTTGTGATCCAAAAACCAAAATAGTGTCAAAATTAGCATAATACTAGAAAAATTAAATCAAGGCCTAACCAAAATTCAGTGAACAAATATGATCCAAATCAATTCAATTTAGCACAAAAGAGGGTTAATGTACTAAATGTGGGGGGATATATATATATATATATATATATATATATATATATATATATATAGTTTGTCTCACAAGATCAGGTCCTAATAGGCTTTGCTCACCAGGTTCAAATCAACATAGGGAAGATTGGCACTTCCTTCCATACAAAGCTTCATAAAGTGCCATTCTAATACTTGCATGGTGACTATTTTTGTATGCAAACTCAATCAGAGGTAGGTACTTATCCTAACTTCCTCCATTATCTAACACACAAGCCCTCAACATATCCTCCAAGGTTTTGATAGTTCTATCTGGTTTTCCATTAGTCTGGGGGTGATAAATAATACTTAGGAAAAGCCTCATCCTAAATGCCTTTTACAATACTCCCCAAAATCTAGAGGTAAGCCTCGGGTCCCTATTCAAGATTATGGTTAAAGGTTCACCATGAAGTCTTACTATCTCTCAGAAATATAGTTGGGCTAACTTTTCTGAAGGATAAGTACTCGAATAGGCAAAAAGTGAGCATACTTGGTTAATCTGTTAATAATTACCCATATTGCATCAAATCCAGCTTGCATTTTGGGCAAACCCATCACAAAGTCCATAGAGATACTCTTTCATTTCCAATTTAGGATTGCCAGCGATTGCAACATACCAAAGCACTTTTGGTGTTCAATCTTTACCTTTTGGTAGACTAAACACTTACTTACTACCTCAACTATATCCCTCTTTATCCCCAGCCGCCAAAACATCTTCTTGACATCTTGATATATCTTCGTCGTGCTGTGGTGTATGATTAAATGGCTCTTGTGAGCTTCCTCTAAAATCCTTCTTCGGAGGACATCACTCGCTGGTATGCAAACTCTCCCTTCAAACTTCCATAGTCTATCTATATCTTGAGCAAAACTCTTCAACTTTCCTTTTTTTACCATAGCTATGCTTCTCACAAAATCCTCATCCCCCTTTTGGCCTTCAGCAATTTGGCCTTTGCTTGTCACCCTAATCTGATTCAACCTTAGGTTATAGAGGGTTAGGACAACTCCAAGGTTAAAGTATCTAAAACTTTTCACTAGCTCAACCTCTTTAACCATCATCCAAGATGCATGTAGTGACTTTCGACTTAGAGCGTCCACTACCATGTTAGCCTTCTTGGGATGATAGTTCAACCTAAACTTAGTCCTTTGAGAACTCCATCCACCTCCTCTGCCTTATATTCAACTCCTTTTGATCAAAGAAATACTTCAAACTTTTATGATCAGAAAACACTTCAAACTGTACTCCATACAACTAATGCCTTCATATTATTAAGACAAATAATACGGCTGCTAACTCCAGATCATAGGTTGGGTTGTTCACTTCATGAAGCTTTAGCTGCCTATAAGTATAAGCCACCATATTCTAATTTTGCAATAAGATGCACCCTAAGTCTTTGTCAAAGGTATCATAATAAACCTCAAATGGTCCACCTAGGTCAAGCAATATTAATATCGGGGTTAAGGTCAACTTCTCCTTTAATCTTATTCATGTAATCCTTGAAAACTGTGGGGCCATTTGTCAGTTCGAAAGACATCACCGTAAACTCATAATGGCCATACCTTATCCTAAAGGTTGTTTTAGGTATATCCTCTTCCTTTATCCTTATCTGATGATACCTAAATCTCATATCAATCTTTGAGAAGATAGTTGCTTTAAGCATTTGGTCCATGAGGTCATTTATCTTAGGCAAGGAATACTTGTTCTTGACCCTCACTTTGTTCAACTGCCTATAGTCCATACACAATCTCATGCTTCCATCATTCTTCTTTACGAACAATAATTGGGCTCCCCATGGTGAAGCATTAAGTCTCACTAACTTTTAAACTCTGCCAACTTTATTGGGGACATCCTATACGGTACTATAGAGATTGGCCCCATTCTTAATGCCAACTATATGGAAAACTCGATTTCCTTTTCTAGAGGAAACTCAAGTATATTGTCTAGAAACACATCTGCATATTCCCTAACTATGGGAATCTCATCCAACACCAACTTGAGTTTTGTATCACTAGCTATAAGGAGAACATATCCCTGATTATTAGTCTTACAACTTACTACATTTATAGAGCTTGAGAATAAAGACACAAATTCAACAATGTAGCATCCTCAATTTCATACCATGCTAAATTACCTCAGTAACCCTGAGTAATTAGGTACTTAATGAGAAATTATGGAATTAAGGCTTAATTAAGGGGTTAACTCGGATGAGAAAAGTCAAAAGAATGCTTAGTCGAGATCAGATAATCTCTAATGGAGCAAGTCCGAGCCTTTATAGCTTAATTAAGCATTAATCGCCCTTAATTAGCTTAGTCGAGCTTAATTAAGGTTAATTAAGCTAAATCACAAGATTAATTTTTGTTAATCGTGTTCTTATATGTTAATCATTAATCCTTGCTTAATCATCTTAATTAAGTTGTATGAGCACTTAATCACATGATTAAATTCAAATTTAGTCAACTAGACTATAAAGTAAAAAATGATGTCATTAAAGCATAAAACATTAGATAAAAGTATTTTATGTAAGAGTTAGTACATGCTTTGTTCCCCCATCATCCAATTTGTCCCCCTAAACCTTAATTAACACAAAATAACACAAAAATATCTCTCCCCATGCCATTACAAGTTTCGACCACTTCATGCACACACACACATACACATTCACTTCATTTTCAACTTCTCATTCTCTCTCTAAAGTTCTCAAACTCTCCAACCTCTCTCTATATTTTCTCTTCTTCTTCTTCATCATTCTCCACCTCCATAACCAAACCTTCCTCACTAAGCCCTTCAAACATCACATCTTTTGGTCTTTGGAGACAAGATCTAAACACTACAACCTCCATTTGCACATGATCTCAAGAGCTTCTCCTTCCTCTAAGCCAAAACCGCCACCATCATCACCAAGAGGAGCCATCATCTTCTTCTTCTCCTTCCTTGTTGTAGTGCCATTTTGATAAGGAGGTAGTGATCTTCATCTTTTATTTTATTTACTCAAGGAAGCTTGAAACTTGGTTCCCTCCATGGCCGAGATCTTTGAGTGAGAACTTGAGGAAATCTTTCATGCTCTTCATGAGCAAAAGTTTCTATTTTTGGTTAAATATGTTCTTGATGTTCTTCAAGCATTCTTAAGTTTCTACTTTTAGAAAAATATGTTCTTGAATGTTCTTGATGGTATCTTGCTTAAAGTAGTTCCTTTTCTTATGATAAGTTGATGATTAAAAAAGCTTCATCTTTTATGTTTTCATGATTTGATAAGACTATGAACATCCTAAAAGCTTTAACCTTTAAAAAGTTTGCTTTTTGATACACAAAAAGTGGCGCAAGTTTTAGTGTCATCATAAAGTCTTCTTTTGTTTTGTTTTGAAGATAAGAATATATGTAAAGATCTAAGCTTTTTGTATAATAAGCCTTTTTGAGTTAGAAAATGATATTTTGTCACTTTATGACTTAGAAATCAAACCATAAAGAAAAAATCTTTCATAAAGTTTCAAACTTTAATCAAGAATGAGACCTTTAAGTCATAAAAGTGTTATTTTGTAACATTTAATTCATAAAGTTTAGATCTTGAACCAAAACAATGCTAAAAGGTGTTAACTTTTATGAAGATCAAGACTCTTTAATGTAGAGACAACTTTAAGTCATAAAGCTGAGACCTTGATGGTCTTAGAATAATTAAATGAGTTAACTTTCATAAAGAACAAGATTTTTTATTTAAAAAGCTAGTAACTTGTATCATTATTTTATAAAGATCTAATTTTTAAGATAAGAGCTTAATTTTAGAGGCACTTACTTTCATAAATAATGAAACTTTATGACTACTTTATAAGAATGATAACCTCAATAATGTTTAAGGTAAAACCTTGATATGTTATTAGTGAAAGCTTAAAACTTTGTGACTTGAATAAGTTAAAAATCACCCTTGGTGATTAGTAAACATGGTGTTATTGAGTTCATAAGTATGGTTATGCGTTGTCATGACCCGAGGATTAGAGGGATCTTGAAACCCTTGGGAACAGAAGTATGATTAGGGCCTCTGAGCATACCATGAACCTAGGAATCACTAAGTGCACTATCTCAAGGAAAAGAAACAATCACTTAACTTAATTAACTTGAACAAGTGTCCCATAAGACATGAACTTAAGTAAACAATAATTTCATATAAAAACTAAGTAACTAAAAGATCATGTACACATATCTTAACTAAGTGATTCTCTCATGGGTAACCATGAGAAATCATATGATGATTCATAATATTTTTCACAAAGAATAACGCAATTATAAACCCCTTTAGGGTATGAATGTGTGATGCCATACGGCATGATGAATGATGAGTTTGATTGAGCTTTGTCTCATGATTGAATGATAAGTATTATGATATGATATAGATATGATGAACTATTGGTTGGAAGTTGATGATTGGCATTTTGGGGAAGCTCTGGTCTAGCCGTTATGTTGCCGGATTTCCATCAAAATTATGGACTTAGTCATATCATTGCATTTGTCTAATCAAAGATGAACTATGCATGTAAAGTATGATGATAAGAAAAAAATTAATGGGACATGACCCTTCAATCACTTCGGTAAAGGAAGTTAGAGAAGGCGATCCACAAAGACTCAAGGAACCTTTATGAGGGAGGCAAGGGTGACATGGAGGACCCTCCAACTTAGAGGTAACCAATATCGGTTTAGTCTGATTTGGTTAGTGCTACTTGACGACAGTCACGGAATGAGCTCATATCCAAAAGCAGTCTATTTCAAAGGAAAGTAAAAGAATATTAAGCACGTGCTAAAAACGAAAGTCAAAGTAGGACCATGGTCAATTGATGAGTTGCATAGTCATGCATGTTATTACATTCCTTATGTACATTATGAATGTTTATTATGTCCATTACCATGTATGCCTAATATGACACTATGGATATGATGATAAAGTTAAAAGTAACCCGCTTCGGTCATTTTCTGAAACTATAAAAATTGAACCGATGTCTGTCCACTATTTTTATATTAAACCCGAGGTGACTGGGACGATGATGATGATACTGTATTTGTCTAGTTGCGATCCTACTAAGAAATTTAGTATTTCTCACTCCTATGTTTTTTGTGTCGTCTTTAGAGGATGTCGATGTCGGGCATAGTGGTGATCTACGTTGAGTTCCCAGTGTGGCATTGGCGCTTTGACCCGATGCTGAACGCCTCCGTGCTGTCTACGAGCGCAGTGATGAGGGTCTACATCTTCCACAACCGCCAGTTTCAGACTCCCGTGATGAGCCCATTTTTCCTACTGCATCAGCCATTCGGCGAGGTTACTATGGATGATATCCGCCCCTACTTTCAGCCACCGAGATATCCCACCAACGATGACGAGACTGACTCGGATACCCGTTTGACTCTGACTGTTTCACTAGATTCCGATTCCTTGGAGCCGTCTTATCTGAGCTACCATGTGGAGACCGACCCCTTTGAGCCCTTCTATCTGACTCGTTCTGGGGGATCTCACCATTCGGGTTCGTCATAGCCTTCGGTTATTCATCTATCTTCTGATTCTTCTGCTTCATCTGCTGACCCAGCTTCACTCTCCCGATTCACGAGTGTAGGTTCATTCATACCCGCGCTATACCCTGTGGGCGAGGACTTGCTTGAGGAGGAGGACGTGGTGGTGTTTCTCCTGATGTATATGGGAATGGTTTCCTCCCGCCCGATGCCTGATGTGACGATTGCATGCAGAGCTGAACACGAGGATAGCCCCTTTTGCTCATAGTTATAGGGTTATCATTTTGTTGTATGGCATGCTTGGGCAGTAGGATTTTTTGATGTATTTCCTTTTATTATGTATTTGGTAGGTTTCTTGTGTAGGGCCGACGGTAGATTTCGGACCCATTGTTATCTTATGTATGACTTTGGTATGACTATTATCATATTATTATAGATGGCCGTGAAATGAATGTTATCTTTATCTAAGATTGTCGTTATTCTTATTGCTTCTGTTTATGTTAAATGCAATGTATGAATGAGATGGCGACGTTTGTATTATACGTTCACAATGCGCTCATGGCTCTCGATTTCAAAAACGGTTTACTTGTTTTGTTCAAAAAAAAATTTACCCCTATTTTCGTTAAAAGTAATTTCTAAAAGATAATGTTAGTTCCACAAGCAAAAGTGACAACTAATAATTCCACAATATGACTTAAGCATAGAATGGAACTATTAGGGTGTTACAAACAAGCTCAATAAGCATAGGGGGAAGCACAATAGACTTTTCAGAACAAATTATCAAAGCATAGTTTGCTGAAAATCAGTCCATGCCTAGAATCAAATCCAAAACAAACAAAGGAAGACATATCAAATTTTCTATGAAAAACCTACCATCAATCTAAAAATGACATATCAAACAACATTGACGAGCTTAACTAGTTTCCCTGTGGGAGTAGAAACTACCAACATGTAAGGTAACTCAAATACAAGCAATCCAAATTTGTCTACACAATCATCAGAAATAAAGGAGTGTGTAGCAATGGCTTAATTGTGCAGTTCGTGCTATTTGTATATTATTATTTATATATATTTGGTTGTTTAAACTTGGAAGATTTGTGGGTGCATGAAAAACCCTTAGGAGCACCACCCTTATTGAGATTAGTATTTCACCCCATTTTCTTGGTGTTTCCAAGTATATGACAAGATAGCAAGGTTCAAATTCATTGGGATGCTTGATATCTATAGAATAGTATAAAAAGCTCTTTAATGTATTTTGTTTAGTGGGCATGTCCACAAAATTGTACGTCGGCATGGTAATTATATAATTGGACTGTATGTATTAATTAATATAGTTGTAATCACTCTTAATTTGATTAGTTAAAGAATTTGAGCAATGAATTTAGTATTCTCACTACTAATTTAACAGAACAAAAATTAACATTCACAAAATAATGATTTTTGTCTATTAGTGGGAAGAGTAATGAGTTAGTAGTACACTCTTGTTACACAAAACATATATATACACACACACATAATGCTTATTAAATAATAAAAAGAATAATCAATATGACACGTACTAGATTAATCATTAATGGTAATTGATATTAATTAAAACGAGCAGGGTGTTACAAGAAAGGTGTTTTCAACTTAAAATTGAACAAGTGTTTATGTGTATATACTCACATTTTCATAAGAAACCGAAGCAACTGTAATATTTATGATGACAATATATGATTGATGGTTTGAGTTTATTTACCAAGGGAGGGCTTAAAGTCCTCACTACTTATGTGCTTTAATGTAAACATTCCTGTACATGGAATTGAATTGAATTCGGCATTGCATGTCTTGGAATACTTACAAGACACAAGACCTAGACCCATAGCTAGTCTGGGAGACCACAGTGAGCCATGAATAGCCACGGAGTGACGACAGTAGGCTAAGACCAAATTTATATACAATATTAGTTATGTTTCCTTTAAGTTGTAACTATTTTACCTTATACGTTATGATATTTCGATATTTTAAACCCTTATTCAATGAAAGATTTTGAAGCTTGAGGGCTACATGTGTATCATACAAAAGAAACTATGCTTCTATTTAGTACTATTTATTGAATTATTTCATTTCATTAGAGAAATATGCTTAATTAGGATTAAAATATAAACATTAGGGTTAGAAAAAGTTGAGTTTGTTATATAGAAAATTAAAGAAGGCTATTAGTGTAATGACCCAAACCGTAATACATTTAATTTAATTTCTTAATCGATTTATTCAATTTTATTAGATATGTAGAGTTAATTAGAAATTAATCAAAGGTTAATTAGAAGTTAATTAGAAATTGATTAAAGAGATTTGGATTAGGAGAAATTGAAAATAAGCATGCAAAAAATTTCAAGAGATTACTAGCAATGTTTGCCGGTTTGAAAGAAATCGGTTGAAATTTAGGTATTTTTACTGTTAGAATCAAATCAATAGAATTTTACTCTGAAAGCCCTAGCTTGAGTGGCTGAAATTTAGCCACTCCTAACCCACTCAAGGGCACCACATGCAGCCCACTAAACAAGGAGAACTTGGCCTAACTCTTCACCACTCAACCATCCACCAATCACATGTAATCTCCATGCATTAAAACTTGAAAATCCGTCCTCACTTCTTCATTTTTTAGGCTCCTCCTTTTGTTGACCCCTCCTCATTCTCTCTTCTCCTATTTCATTTCATCTTCCTTCCATCTCCAAGCTTCACCTACATCCTTTAAGAAAAACCCAAATCTAGCTAGTTTTTACATCAATTTGAGGTAAGATTCAGTTTTCTCCTTCTATTGGTGAATTATTGGCTAATTAGAATTTATTTTTATTCATTTACTTGCTGTTATAATGTGTTTATATGAATATTGTGGCTGGATTAACATGGAAATGTTAGGTCTGGATAGGAATTTGAGTGAAAAGCCAAAAGGGTAGCAAAATAGAATTTGTTCAGATTGAAAACCCTAAAGCTGTCTATACTGCAAAGTGTAGGACTTTACCTATGGCAATTAAATTTTGATGAAACAAATGTTATATAAAACTAGACATTTAGAACTTTCCAACCATATAAATTATAAGGCTATTGAATCTGTAATGAGTGAGATATGAATTTTTGAAGTTAGCCTTAGAATTCTATCCCTGGGCATGAACAGATTGGAGTGTGAAAGGCATCACTCGCCCTATATAAATTCAATTAGAGTGCAAAAAAATTTATTAGAACGCTAACATATAAAGTAACGTGCTATAAAAATTTCAAAGTTAAGTTCCTTCCCTATTTTTCCCAATAATTCAACAAAGTTGTCATATGTCCTAACTAGACTAAAATAAGGCAGACCAATTCAACCAGCTTTGAGAGCTTATAACTTGAGCTCTTCCAACTTAAATAAAACGAAACTTATTGGAAATAAATTCAATTAGCTTTAAAATTATATAAGGTTCAAGCAAATCCAATAAGATTTCTACTTTTGACAAATTTTTACATTTTAGACCCCAATTCTGCCTAACACAAGATATACCTAGATTAATCCTCAATAACTTGAGCTATACTTATCAAAACTTAATGGAACTAAAGAGGATAAAAACTAGACAAACAATACTTCAACCTATCAAAAATTCAAATTTAAATAGGTTGAATAGAAATTGTGGCATAAATTACAAGACATGGTAGAATTGAATGATGTAAGTACAATTGCCAAATTGAGGGTTTAGGCACTTTAATACATGTATGAGTTTCAATTAAAGTGTGAATGTTGCAAATCTATGGTGATGCTGAAAGATTAATATATTATATTGTTCTGTAGCTATGACTGATTGTTTGGTTTAGAAAGCACTATTCATAGGGGGAAACATATCTGATCCGTTATGTTGCCGAATTTCCGGCAGAAGTATATGAAAATTATAGAAGTTTATATATTATGTACATAAATATCATGCAAGTATGAATATTTGAAAATAAGTTATAAAGCATGTGCATAAGTCTCTCAAGCAAATGTATACATGAATACATGGGCATATAAACGATAAAAGAATACAAAAGACAAAATGAGATCCCTTCACTTGGAGGCAGTTATTTGAGTCCCTCCCTCTAAAGGCAGCCAAAACTATTGAGTCCCTCTATGTTTGAGGCAGTTGGCTAGCTAAATCCCTCCAATTTAGAGGTATGTGGGTCTCTTTACAGATTAGAACTATGTGATGACGATCATGAGTTGAGGTCACCCCTAGATCAAACTATCCAAGGGTAGTAAAGATTGAAGATAAAGATATATACATACAGACACCCTAGAAACGGCGATACATAACGCCTAGATGTATCGAATAAAGAAAGCAAGAGAAGCATAAAGTGCACATGTATGAATTTATGATGAGCAATTGTATATGCATATGTTTTTGTTATTATTATTATGAAATTGCTCTCTCAAATAACAAGTAAGTGAATAAAATGAGTTCTATTTTGGACAATATGTTTCCAAACTATAAAACTGAAAAATTTATATAATATGCTCACCTTTTCATAATAAAGCAAAGCAATTGCAGATAATAACGATAACACGGTATATGGTAATCTAGTCAACCTTACTGAGAATTTTATAATTCTCACTCTTATATATATTTCCATATTATCTGCAGATATCTCAGGAGAGCTAAAAGATAATCATATTGGACAGAGTAGGAAGATTGAAGACAGCCAAAAAGCGCTGTCACACAAAGTTCAATCAAGTAACAATAACATATTATGACTTAAACATAGTACTTTGCCCGAGAGAGTGTTGCAATATGTACTATATTTTCTTATGTAGAAATCCTTTATAGTAACAATAACAACCTCTAGATATAACTCCATGACTTAAACATAACATATATGCTTGGAAGGTGTTACACACTATACTATAACTTTGTGTAATTCGATATTGTAATTTAATCGAGTTCGGTACTCGAATCACAAATAACACTAGAAGTACATTTTTTATAAAAAATTTTGAAAAAAAAAAATTCATCCCTTCTCCTTAGAAAAATGCGCAAACAAACTGCCCCAATGATGACGCCAACAACCGATAGTTCCAAATCATAATTCAAGATTATTGCTCCTCTCCTCCCAGTTACCACTCTAGAGCCTATAAATATCACATGGTACGTTCACTCACTCTGTCTCAATTACGCAGTGAGACCTAAAATCTTTCTGCCTAAGTCTCATTTCAATGTACCCAATCATTTTAGAACACGAGATTCTGGAAAAAAGACCCTACGCATGAGCCCATTTCATCATGGATATAACAACACACATGAACAACGTTTCAAGACAACGTCAGAAAATGCAAATATGATGTCGAGGAGCAATACTTCATACCTTACTGATTAAAGCAATTTATTCAAAATAACCCTTTCCTTTTTTCTTAGGTTCTGCTTTTCTTCGCAGCAATATATAATATTATATCTCGGAATTTTTGCCCAGTTGATAAATTAACCAAATCTCACACCTGTACAAGTTTCAGTTCAATATTTACAACTCTTCGGATGCGGCTATTAATCACATTTTAGAGGAGGAACACAAAAACCTTGTCAAACCAGAACTTTACATATATATATTAATGAACTTAGTACAACTTTTACCAGGTATTTCAAGCAAACACAGGGATTCCAGATTCTTCAGAAGATGAAGGCTGTAAGGCACGGATGCGAATGTCATATTTTGTGTGACTGGTTACTTCAGTACCAGGAAGTGATCCTGCTCTGTCAGACACAAGAGAGAAGGATGAAGTGTGACCATTGTATGCATTTCCAATATGGTTGCCACACTTGCGGCAAAGAAGCTTAGTTCTTTGGCGGAACAAACCCCATGAGTGCTTGGAAAAATGGGGGGCACATTGAATTTCATCAACCTGGGTAAATCTGCTATCATCAATATTGAAGAATGATATAATACCTCGCTTTATGGACTTCCCATACTTAGATCCAATGGATGAGGTGTTCCGGTTTGATGAGGATAGGTTTAGTTCATAACCACAACTACCACAGCTGCCAAAAATAAAAAGAGAGAAGGTATTGTAATTGAGACGATAAGGAACCAGATTCATCAAGTCTATATCAGAATCAAAATATTGTCACTCTTCAATGTATTGATATAAACAACCATAACGACAACACATTGGAAGAATGGCATGGCGATCATTTTTTTCTTCATATTCATTTTTGGCTCCCTAGGGTATCCCACACCCTTTGGGCGTGAGACTGATCCCTTAGGGCACAGAAAGACAAGGCTATCATCACAACATATCATGTTAAAAAGATTTTATTCTGCAACTAGTAAGGCTATGGCTTCTTATCTGAAAGGGGAATGGAATGGAACCTTGTTTCCCATTTTCAAGTGCAAAAGGCTCAAACTATAACATTTCTGGACTTCACTGTGCCATCCAAATCATCAACATTGAGCCATCAATCAAGTACTAGAAAATGAGTAAATTAGTAAAAGAAACTGCTAAACTGCTTAGAACTCAGAGAGGAAGCTAAGTAACTCCTTTTCTATTTGAGGTGTTTCATTGTCCATTGCTTAGCCCACTCAGATCCCAATAGTGCTTGAGCATACTATTCATGGCAATTTGATCACAATTTAACATAAGGTCATGTGCAAGTACCCAGAAAAAAATAAATAATGTTCATGTTCCAATCATCTTTTATGAACATTTATTCCATGAAAGTCACATCACAACCATCATTCATGATTCAAACTTAATACAACATAGGTAAACAGCAGTGGTGGAGGGATGGGGTGACCACGGTCCTCCCAAGCTTAGCCAGTTTTTTAAACTCTATTCATATATACTGATTTATTGACCCCCATATAGAATGAATAAAAATAAGTAAAAATGAAAGTTAATTGTAAATGTTAGCTTATATTGATCACAGATATGTCAGTACAATTTATATTTTTGTTGTTTCATATAGTATGTTTCTATATGACAGTTATTATTTTGTTTTTGTTATACATGTTTTGTCTGGCCTCCTACTAAATTTCTGGCTCTGCCCCTGGTAAACAGCATAAACTGTTTCTTTAAAACAGTAAATTCCTCACCTACATACCCCAAAAGAAGCTACTGAGTAGTTGTTTACAAATACCACGGTATTGAGACTAAACACAACCCATTCCCTTTCGATGGAAAAAGGATCATCAATATGAATTAAACCTTCAAAACATAAGTCTAACCACAGCACAATACAGCTCAAGGAAACGTTTTGCTCTAAACCATTCCAATTTTGACATGGTCTACAAACATCTCCTGATAGCAACAATTACAAGGTAAGGACCAGAGAAACAAACTCCAAGGAAATTTTTACCAGTAATATGTCATGGATAATAATCAAGGTAGCCACTGCATTTCTTAGCAGTGTACGTGGAAAAAGGGAGAAAGACAAAGTATCTTATACAGGCATTACCAGAAGCAAATGCTGATGACTCAGCAACTTCCCATTTTATATTCACAACGAAAGGAAAGTATAATCACCAAAGATTGCCACGCTATGCATCAATTACTATAGCATGCGTTTCTAGAATGATCAAGTAAATCCCAGTCATGAAAATGACTTAGACTTGGTTTGGTATTGCTATAGCTTTTTGAAAGTTATTAAACTCTTTAGACTCTCTAAGAGCTACTCTCGAAAAGATATAGTAGTACCATTTGGTAAAATAATGCAAAAATTGCTCTCAATAAGCAAAAAATACAAAAGTAGTGTTTGATAAAATTGTTCTTAAAATCTAAAATGACTATAATAAATAGAAATATTAAAGAAAATAATTTCTACTTTTAATATCATTTATGAGAATAAGGTTATATTAATCTTTTAAATTTTAGAGAGCATAAACCAACTCTAAAAAACACCTTATAAGAACTCCCAAGAGCAACCCCTGACTTTTAAAAGTTAAGAGCAAAAGCACCTCAACTTTTTGATTTACCAATCAGAAAATATTGGCTTATGATTTTTATAAACCAAAGTACTTCTTTAGATAGTACTACCAAACTGGGCCATAGAGTACCGATCTAAGTTGCCATTTAACCCAGTCTAATGTTGTATTTGCCAATCTAGAAAATTCCCTCTCAATTCACTAACAATTAAAAATCGCCCCCTTAATAATGCAAGTTATTGAGTTACTATTATGCTAATTAGTAATTACATATACAGCCAAGGTATCGTTATCATGATCGGCAACTCAGATAACTATATTTCCAAAACGTCGCAACCACAAATTCTGCTTCTGGCTCAAAATCAAACAATTCGATTATACAAAATTATAAATTTCATGAATTTACTAGTTAGCTATTCGACTCCAATTAAAAATTCCTATGCCAAATACCGCGAGAGAAAGAAAAACAAGAATCCGCGATTAATGGAAATTGGAAAGCAAAAGGATTAGAGAGAGAGGAAGAGAACCTGTAATGGACGTCTCTCCGAGAAGAGCAAGAATACGAGGGGTAAGAAGTTCGGGGAAAGCGACCGTCTCTGTTAAACACCGAATTATCCATTTATTATTACTAATTATTCTCCGACAGTGACGGTGACAGCAGTGGTGGCCGTGGCGGCGGAATGCGGAGGAGCCACCGTGGCAGCGAGGCGCGAGAAGGACAGAGATGAATTATATGAAATGGCTTCGTTGGAAAAATTAGAATTGTGGGAAGAACCAACGTGTGCCGAACGACTAGGAACGACTTTGGCCGAACAAAAACGGCACAGGAAAGAAAACGCGATCGAAACGACGCAGTTTTAAGAAGGACTGTACTCGGAAGAAAGAAAGAAAATGCCTTCACTGACAAGCGACACCCAAGTACCAACAAGGCAGACAGGCAGTACAAGAAGAAGAAGGAGCCGAGGGCAAGTGGGATCTCTTCTCTCTTTCTTTCTTTTTTTCCAATTCGTTGATTGTAATTATTGCGTTATGAATTAAATAAATGTTTTTATATTAACAGTGTTAACACGGAAACTGTCGAATCGTTTATGGTTATCTTGTGACACGTGTATTCAGATGTAGTCGGCTGCTAGGCAATGTTGCCCCTTCAGTAAAAAGGGTTACATTATTGACGAATGGAATTTTGTTCGGCCATTAATAGCCCTTTCTTTGTTTTTATCATATTTTGTCCAAAAGCAATAATTTAAATGCAGCTACAAGCTTCTTTATGCGCAACACGTCCTTTGAGATCCAGCCACAGCCATCATTAACGTACCGTATGGAGATGTAAAAAGATTATTTCGGTTGGAATTTGGCATTAAAGTAATCATCACCCAAAATGAAGAACCGACCTGTTTTCTGTTTAATGGATCGACAAGACTGAAGTTCAAGAGAATGAAAGAAAATGTGCTGGATACGGATACGGATTTGTATATCTCCTCCTCTTTACTCGTAGTGTCTTTTTGACAATGTAGAAACGGAGTACAAGGATAATTTTTTCCAGCAAATTGCCTCATTATTGCCATTTTGTGTGTGTTTCCCCCATCTCTTCAAATTAGATTAAGAAAGAGATGTCCGGTTGTTGGGGGCAAAAATTATCCAAAGTGCTGAAAGTTTAACCAACATTAATAATATCAAGCTCGTGGACAAGGTGCAGGATGTGGACTTGAAAAAATTCAAGAGAATAGGTTTGACAAGAAGCACATCTCTTTGGGCATGTGGAGATAATGTCGTGACAGTTGAAGATGTTGATGGTTACGGCCTAGAAACAATATGTAATGGTTACAAAGATTGGAAGCAATTTAACAATAATAGCAGTTTGATTCCGAAGATAAGGAAGCAGTTATTGGCAATTCAAACTCAAAGCATTCTGAAGCCTTGATTGAATAACTGTTAAGGATACTTGGCAAAATCTGAAAAGAGTCACTCAAATCTATAAATAGGGAAAGAATCACTAGTTTAGGGAGTTCAATCTGGAAACACACACTTGTAAACAACCTTAAAACACTTCTTCGCCATGCTAACAATGTGGAGTCAATGCGAAACCAAATATATTCCCTTGAACTCATTTCTTTTCTTTTAAGTTTAGTTCTTTGTTTCACATCATTCCTCTCCTCCTCCTCCTTCTCATTATACTCAGTTACTTTCAGTTTTACTTAATCAAAAACCTCATCTCATTTCTCTATTAAATTTAATTGTTCCTACACTTTATTACTACAAGTTCATTATCTTTACATTTATGTCAATTCATACTTTATTTCAACTTAAGACATATTTAACACTTGAAAAAGTCGACAGTTCATTAGAATCCATCAAAAGATAAAAGAATCTATTGGCAAAAAAAACCTTTTGACAAAAGCTCTAAGTTTGAAAGCCTACAACAAGAACCGTTTCTCTTCCCCAGATCAACATCCAGAAGCAAACTATCATTGTCATTTATTTGTTTTCGACAGTAAGCAAAAAAGCAAGTAAAACAACTTTGCATGCTCGATGGGATCAGATCTTAAAGAGTTGTGTCAAAAGAATTGCCCTATTTCCACATGCACTTGCGTAGTGGAACAATCGTGTCAAATATGTCAAGATCATCATCTTCTGATATGATCCTCAAATTGTCAAACTAATCAATGTGTCGACAGTAGGCACAAGTCATTCTCAGAAAGGATCAAATGCCATGAACAATAACAATTTTGGAGCATGGCCACCATATGGCCTACCCCAAGGGTATGCTCCCCCTATTGCAACACAAGGTTTGACAAGTCCTCTCCATTCGATGGTTCAGAATCTGCTATATCAAAATGCATGTACTAACACTATTATGGCTAATATGCCATGCCAATTCCTAGGTCTCAAACTCCACCATATGGGATCGTACCTCCTCCCCTTAATGTTAACCTTACGAGGAATGTCGGGATTAATATTGCTTCTTTATTAGGTCCACCAAATTCAACTAAAATTGAAAACATAAGGCCTATTTTCCCAAACATGCCTAGGACTCTACCCTTAGGAAATCCTAGTAATACTGTCAAGTCACTAGCAACATTCCCTCAATAGTTAAAGGAGATTCATTATGATTTAGTCAATATGTTAACCCAACAAATGGCAACATTATTGACACCTCTAATAGTGTCAACCAACACTAGGTATGACCAATTGGCCCGACAAGTGAATAGGATTGTAGAAGTAGTCAATATTGAAAATCCTAATGATCCTATCATCAAGCAAGTGCCAGATACCTAAGTGCACCCTATAAGTGAAGAAAACCCTCTCGAGTTTGATTTTCATGTGGCCAGAAGGGATCAAAATGCAGATGAATTAGTACAAAAAAACTTGACAAAACAATGTAGGGGGCCATGATAATCTTACTAAAGCAGTCAAATAAATTCTTAACCATTTTGGTGTTAATGTTGGCGTTGGCTGGGCTAACAAGCCATTCTTTGTGTCAACCTTTCTTGAGTATATCCAACAGGCCGAATTGCCTAAAGAATGGAAGGTTCCTAAGTCTCTAACTAAATTCTCTTTATAAAATGAGGAATCGATAGTTAAGCACATTGCTCATTATACAGTCGAGATAGGAGAGGCGGCAGCCAATGAGCATCTCAAAATGAGATTCTTCCCTTCTTCTTTAACTAAAAATGCTTTCCCTTGGTTTGCTAGTCTATGAGTTAATTCCATTCATTCATGGATGCAATTGGAAAGGAGTTTTAATGAGCAATTCTTTCATAAGGAAATGAAAATAAGTTTGACTGACTATTTTCAATTTGACAGTTTCAAGGGAAACGAATTGATGATTACCTAGCCAAGTTTAGGAACATGAAGAATAGGTGTTTTACCCTTATCCTTGAGGTTGAAGTGGTCAAGATGGCTATGAATAGTCTGGATTATGGGATTAGGAAAAAACTTGTCAATCAACAATTTTTGGATCTTGTTCAATTAGCCAAGAAGGTTCGATAGATTAAGCAACTGAGAGCAAAAAAAGAATGGCTTAAAAAAGGTCTTAAACGTGAAAGGATAGCTTATGTAGAGTGTATCAAGTCTAAGGACGATTTCGATGAAAGTGAAATACATGTTGCTAAATTAGACGCTGGCCTGCGTTATGTATGTGCCTCTTTGAAGCCTATCAAAGGAAAAGAGAAATTAAACTCAACCTCTCATAAGTCTTATTCATTTGACATAACTAAGACTAATAAAATATTTGACATTTTGTTAAAAGAAAAACAAATAATTTTGTTGATACCTTCTGTTGATGAAATTAAGAATAAGAAGTTTTGTAAGTTTTATCAATTTGTTGGTCATTCCACTAACAATTGTGTGTGTTTAAGACACTTGATTCAAAAAAATAATAAAAGTGGGAGGTTGAAGTTCAAAGAAAAATCTGCTCCTATGAAAGTTGACACTGAGCCTTCTGATGTCAACTCTAACTATGTGGAACCTATCACATTGTCAATTGGCATGGTTGGTTTTGACAATCAAGAGGCTGATGAAAGGAAGCTTCAATATGACATGAGTTTGGACTTGTTCACAAACACTAAAAAGCCTATTTACCCCAAGCCAGGGGAAGATTTATTGGATTTCCTTTTCAAGCAAAGGAATGGGAATGCCAATGTCGCCATGTGTCCTCATTGTAATGTCGTGTTCAATAGAAATACAGCAATAACCTATGGAAAACAGAAAGAGGCTGAAAGAGCCAAAGAGAAGCAAGAGCTTGAAAAGAAAATTATTGAAAATAGGCTGAGAAGGCTTAATTGAAGTGTAAGTTGGCTAGTAAGTAAAATATGTTCGATTTTGGGCTTTTTGACCCAAGTTATCTAAAGCCATATGGAGTGCATCCTATCAAGCAAAAAAAGAAAGCAGTAGTGATGGTTGATGGTATGCAAGGTTCCACTCGCCAATATTGCAAACAATGGATGGGTCCAAAATGTCAAGCATGTTCATGTATCTCCTATACCATTCCCTATGCGGAAAAAGAATAAATAGGCAAGGAACAGTAACTATATGCTTAGGTACTTTCAAAATCCACCTCAAGCATGGCACCCACAGCCAAAGCAACTTTAAACCAATCAAATGCAACTCCCAAAATGCCTTCTGCAAGTTTCAAATAGGTCTCAGAGCAAATATCTAGAGTACATGTCATTATCAGACTTCACGGGGTCAGATGTTGATTTTGTCTCTGTAGCTAAATTGATAAGACTAGTTCAGACAAAATTATTATCATCCAACCCCGAGAATAAAGCTGACAAGAAAGATGGTAAATGGCTAAAGCCAGAAACAGATGAGGACAATTTGATTACTGAGAGCTTTGACAATGGTTTTGAGGCAATTCTGGGAATTAAGAACTTTATTGGAGTTATTTTTGTTTTGCCTTTAGAATTTGAACAAGTACAAAGCATAGAATATTCTGAGGAAGATTGCTTTGATGTTTTCCCTAGGCGTGAATGCTTTTTCCTTGATGATAACCTTTGTGGAGGAGGGATTTTTGAGCATCCAACAGAAATGACAAAGAGTCACCTTCGACCTCTTCACATCCAAGCAATCATGGAAGGTCGGTTAGTGAATCGTGTGCTAGTTGATAGTGGTGCTGCCATTAACTTGGTGCCAGAAAGTATGCTAGGCAAGTTAGGAAAGATGTCGAGGGATCTTGTTCAAACAAATGTTGTTGTAACAAATTTCGATGGTAAAACTTCTGCTGTCAAAGGTGTGGTGCTGTTCAATATTAGGGTGGGAAGTGTTGATAGACCAACTATGTTTGTCATGATTCCATCTAAAGTAGGTTATAATTTGCTACTAGGGAGAGATTGGATCCATGGTGTTAGTGCAATTCCCTCTACCCTTCACCAAAGGATGATCCTTTGGAGTGAAGATGATGAAATTGAAGAAGTTGGACCTGATAATAGTAATTGCTACTATGAGCAACTACATGTTGACTTCAAGATGTACAATCCAAGGATAAAGCCTCTATTTGTTGACATTGACACTTTCGACCCTAAATCCATTGACAAGTGTCAAATTGAGTATAATGGTTTCCATATTGTGCCTAAAGCCGAGGTGGAGTCAGCCTCAAAGAAAACTTAGGCCATGAACACGGAGAGCCAAATGGCTCGGCTGTCGGGCTATCTAACTAACAAGGAAGGTTGTGCTCCTAAGGGAACATTTTATGATTGTATTTATGATTTCAGTCCTTTAGGCTTTGAGAAAAATATTATCAACAATGTCAAAAAAGTTAAGGTGCAAGACCTTTTTGAAGAAGTTAACATTGGAGATGGAGGTAGGGCTTACCCGATATTTGTCTATAAACTTTTGCCTGACGATTTCAAAAGGGAATTAGTCGAGCACTTGAAGGAGTACAAAGATTGTTTTGCCTGAGATTATGAGGAAGTGCCAGGATTGAGCGGAGATGTAGTCAAACATAGGTTGTGACTGAAAGCCAATATTCGACCTGTCAAATAACCACCTTGCCGGTTTGCACCAAAGGCAGTCCTCAATATCAAAGAAAAGATTAAAAAATTGCTAAAAGCAAAGTTCATTAGGATTGCTAGGTATGTCAATTGGATTTCCAACATTGTACCTATTATGAAAAAGAATGGTAAATTAAGAGTATGTTTTAAGTTTAGAGATTTGAATAATGCCACTTCAAAAGATGAGTATCTTATGCTAATTGCTGACATGTTGATTGATTCAGCAGCAGGTCATGAAATATTAAGCTTTATGGATGGGTATTCAAGTTATAACCAAATTTACATAGCTGAGGAAGGTATGCCAAAAACTGCATTTAGATGTCTGGGTGCTTTAGGCACATATGAATGGGTGGTTGTGCCTTTTGGGTTGAAAAATGCTGGTGCAACATATCAAAGAGCTATGAATAAAATTTTTCATGACTTTATTGGAAAATTTATGGAAATCTACATAGATGATATGGTTGTCAAGTCGCATGCCAAAAGAGAACATTTAAAGAATCTAAAACAAGCATTTGACAAAATGAGAATGCACAAGTTGAAAATAAACCCTTTAAAATGTGCATTTGGTGTGACTGCAGGAAACTTTCTAAGATTTTTGGTGCAGAAAAAGGCATTAAAGTCGACAAAAATAAAACAAAGGCCATTCTGGAAGCATCCACTTTAACAAATAAGAAGTAACTCCAAGCATTCCTAAGAAAGGTCAATTAGCTTTGACACTTCATATCAAATCTGTCAAGGACTAAAGCATTTACTCCTTTAATAAAGCTAAAGAAAGAAGAAGACTTCCAATGGCAAGAGGAGCATCCAAAAGGTTTTGACCAAATCAAGCAGTATTTGTCAAATCCACCAATAATTACTCCTTCAAGAAGCGGGTATCCTTTGAAGTTGTATGTGTCGTCATTAGAAACAACAATTGGGAGCATGCTTGCATAAGAAGATGAAAATAGCAATGGAAGAGTTGTTTATTATTTCAATCGCAAGCTAAATGATGTCGAAACTAGATATACCTCCATTGAAAAATTATCTCTTGCATTGTATTTCTCCTACCTCAAACTTAAGTGTTATTTGATTCCTAGTGAAGTTTATGTAATTTCTTATATTGATGTAATAAAATAGATGTTATCTTTTCCTATGTTTCATGGTCGTCTTGGTAAATGGATGGCTTTGACAGAATTTTCACTTTACTATGTACCTAATGCGGCTCCGACAAGTATATCGAGTCGTACAAGTAATAAAGTGATGAAAAGAGTATCGTTCTCTCGAGGATAGATCAAGTATCGGATAGTCTAAGGGAATAACTATTTGGACAGAATGAATTTATGGATTCTGAAAATTAAAATAAAAATTAAATAAAATAAACAAGAAAAATAGTAATGTAAACGGATGCTAATGATGTGGACAAATGCAATGGAATGAACACTAAGGCTAATTAATTTCACCTATTGTAGACGCAATTACTATGAATTTATTTAATCAATTCTTATCCTAATTGACTCACGATCAGTTCCCCTTAATTTATTCCTAGCCTCTCTCGAGATCAAGCAATACTCTTTATCCTAAATTGATTACCTAATCTCCTAGCACAAACTAATCTAGGTAAAGGTTGAAGCTCTATGGGTTCCTATGATGATCACATGAACCGCATTTATCTATCTCTAGTTTTCACTCAGCTCACGGTGTTTATATTAATAGGCTTTATTCATAGACCCTCTATCAAGTTATTGTAAATTTCCAAATCAATTAATTGGTAATCAAGCAATTAAAGGCATTAAACACAAACAAAAACACTAAGCAATTGAGATAGAAATAAGATTAACATTAATTCATAAATAAAATTGTCATATAAAAAGGGTCTATTAACGCCCTAATAAAAGAAAATCAGTTCATGACTGGAGAAAAGAAAACAACAGACGAATATGAAGAAGAGAAGAAAAAAGAACAAAAAGTCATAAAGTATTGAAGCTAATGACAAGAGATTTGGAAGAATATAGATCTGTCCGTGCCAAAGTTGAGCTATGGAATCCTTGAGTCTTTGCCTTCAATCTCTTTAGTAGAAGTCTTCTATCTTAGGAAATGTGTAAATGTGCCTAGGGATCCCTTTTTGATCTAAAGTGCTGTCTTTTATAGTGTGCGGATACCTGTTCTTCAAAATTCAACTCGAGCCCACTAATTCTGCAGTTGGGGTCGCGCTATAGTGCAACTAAAATTGCATGGATGAAAATAGCATAACTTTATAATATAGTGGCTTGCACTATAGCGCACTTACCTGATAGCGCTAACCTCTTTTACACACTTCCAAGCTCTATAGCGGTCCAAATAGTTGGAATTTGCCCTTAGAGGTAAAATAGCAATTGCAGGTCCTTGAGTAAGCTTTCCAACTTAATAAGAACCATCTTAATCAAAGTTCCATGGCCTAAAATATGAGTGAAATAGTGATGAAAGGTCAAACTTGACAGCATCAGAGACAGGATAAAGCTTCAATCTTTTTTCACCTTTTTCTCCTACAAGACTCGAGAAATAGGCAAAATGTCCAATAACAAAGTTAGAGATCTCCTTCTCTTCTTTCCAAAGAATCTTGAGTCTTCAAAATCTGACTTCTAGAGAGGTAGATATTGAATTTCCAATGCTGAAAGGTCTTGACTTCATGCAAGATAAGCTCTCTCATGGCTTCAAATTCCAACTTGAGTGCTTGCATCTGATGGCAATCAAAATATGCCCAAAATAAATATCCAAAATTTAAGAAAATAGAGAAAAATACCACCTAATCTAAACTAGTTAACTAAAATAAAACAAAATAGTAACTAAACTAAACTACTACATCCTAAATTTAATAAAAACTAACTAAAAATATAACTCACCAAAGGGAGCTATCAGTGCCACCTAAACTATAAAAGGCCAAGTCTTGGTAGATTTCTTTGTTGACCATCCATGTATAGACATTAAAGAAAATCCTATAGGAAATCCAGTGAACTTTGTTATATACCTTGGAAGATATTCTTTGATGCTTATTGCCACGAAAAAAGTGTTGGTGTAGGCATCTTGATTGTGTCACCTAGTGATGAACCTACTAAGTTTTTATTTGAGTTAGAATACCAATGTTCTCATAATGAGGCCGAATATGAAGCTCTAATCATAGGCCTTGAATTGTTGCTCAAAGAGTAGTTAAGAATGTAGAGATTCTAGGGGATTCTCAACTGGTTATAAGACAATTAACAAGAAAGCACAAATGTGTTAGTGAAAGTTAATAAAGTATTTTTCAATGGCTGCAAAACTCCTTTCTAAGTTTGACAGTTTGATATTAAGGCATATCCCAAGAGAATTTAATGAAGAGGCCAATGAACTAGCTCAAATAGCTTCTAAATACAAGGCTAGCCCTTCATCACTTAGAGAATTTATCACTGTTAAAAGGTCTTTTGTAACTTTTCAAGAAAGTGAAGTTTATTGTCTTGGCCAATTAGACTCTGATGATTGGAGAAAGCCCATAGTTGATTACTTAAAAAACCCAAATGTGTCAATAGACAAAAAAACAAGGTATAGTGCCTCAAGTTATATACTTTTAAATGATGTTTTGGACAAGAAGTCTATCGACGGAAATTTGTTGACATGTTTGGGGGAGAGAGAGGCTTTTATTGCCTTGGCTAAGCTACATGAAGGTATTTGTGGAGTCCATCAATTTGGACAGAAAATGAAATAGGTACTTACTCGACAAAGGGTCTATTGGCCCTACATGACCAAGGATTATATTAAACATGCAAGAGCATGCAAAAAGAAGTCAATAGCATGGGAATATTCAACATATCCCAACATCAGAATTGAATGCAATAATAAAGCCTTGGCCATTTAGAGGATGGGCTTTAGATTTAATTAGGTTGATAAATCCTTCATCTTCAAAAGGTCACAAGTTCATCCTAAAAGCTGTTGACTATTTCACCAAGTGGATTAAGGCTATTCCATTTAAACAAGTCACTCATGACAAAATCATATCGGGCCTATGGGTTTGACCTAACCTAACCTACTCATGAGTAAAGTTGGGTTGGGTGAGGTTGAAAGAAAACATTTGCTCAATCCAACCTAAGCTTACTGTTTGAATGAGTAGATTAAGTCGAAAAAGCACCTCAAAGTAGGCCTATTCAAATCCAATTCAACCCCATCAAATCACAAAATTAATCTAATCCAAATCAAAAACTATCAGAACTTAAAAAGTTTGAATTGAAGTGGATCTTGTGTTTTATAAACTACATGGATTGGATTAGATTTAGGATTTAATTTTCAAAACTGATTCAATCCAATCCAAACCAAATATTATATAATATAATATTTTATAATTATGTTTATACTTTCACTTATGATAATTTAAATTTATTACATAAATTTTTTATTTATATATCATTCTCATTTAGATAACATTTTATCAATATTAAATGACATAATTTTTATTTCTTTTTTCTATTTATTTATTTTATTAACTTAAGTTACTTTATTTTATAATATTCAAAATTTAAGCTTTTATTTTATCAAAAACTAATCAAATAGATCCAATCCAAACCGACAAAAATTGGATCGGATTGGATTGGATTCAAAATTTAAATTAAATCGATCTAATCCAGATCACAAGAAATTATATTATTTGAATCGGATTAATTTTTTACTCAAAATTGATCCAAACCTAATCACTAACTTAGATCCACCCAATGTAACCCACATATACCCCTGACCTCCACATTCAACCCTTTTACTTAGAGCCTCATATAATGAGTAATGTTAATTATACATTAAAAATAGATTCTTTTTTTTTTTTTGGGTAGATAGTAGATACCATAGAGAAAGACAAACAAAGTATTAAGCGGCAATAGATATTTAAGATGTTCACTATTAATATACAAATAGTATTGCACAATGTATAAAGAATATTTACAGTTAGAGTTTGCTTGTTATTGTGTTTCATTTTGTTTTATCTTTTTACTTTCATAGTACTTTAAGAGATTAATTTTGATGCATTATCAATGTAAAAAAAAATTTTATACTATTATCCAATTATATATTAATACATGAGCAAAAGTTGTTGACTCTCACACCCACTATCTCAAAAAGCTCACAAATAACAAAACATGATTGGATGAGTTAAATTCATACTTCAATAGTAATTAATGTGCTTACCAATGGATTCTTTTTCCTACACATAACTAATTAGTACAAGGAAAAGATTGAAAACAAAAGAAATCCAAATGTCTCTAGCATCAAATTACTCTATTTAGAGAAATTCTTTCCTCTTCTTGTAGAAAGAATTTTCTTCCACCACATGCCATCTAAACCATTCATCTTTACTCTAGGAGGATATAAGAATTTTTTTTCTATTGGATATAGTAATTATCAAAATCAAGTCATTTGAAGCTTTATCTTAAGAGAATCTATATATTTTAGTTAATTTATTTTTTATTACTAAAAGATTTTTAAAATGGATTTTTTGTTATTTTTTATGGAAAAATTGGTAAAGATTTATCAATTATGCAATAATTGAATAATATTTTTCTTTAAAAAGGATTTAAAACTTATACGAAAAATGTACACACTCAGGTGCAACTTACATACCTTATACACCAACAAAGACTGAGTACAATAACAAACTCTCAAGAAAATAACTTAGAATTAAAATCTTCAAAAGGGTGAATTGTTTCTTTTTTTTTTGTGGAGGATAAATTGTTAAAAACTCTTTATCATTTAACTATAATACTTTTTTGGTTGAATGGGGCTATCGGCCCAACAAAGAAATAAACTTTTCTTTTGAAAAAACTAAAAGAAAAATTTGGGTTAAAGAGAAGACTCTCCTTAATCTAACATCAGGATTTGCATTTAAACTTATTAAGTGCTTACAAAAGCATTTAAAAATTGCTTATCAATAGAGAAACCTAGGAAATGAATCCAAATCATAAGAATGCCTTGGCTGGCCCTATTACAAGGAAGCAATAATCAATAAGAAAAACACACTATGTCATCTTGCTCCAGACAACCTATATCAGGTCATCACTTAACAATGAACAAATGCTTTGCGAAAAACCAAACTACATGAAAGTTTTGTTGGTCATAACCGACATGGGCAAATCCATTCACAATATTACCTCCCAACAAAACATGCAAATCCATTGAGAAATCCATTTGGTCAAAAATAATCAAAATAGCTTTTTTTCTAGTATAAATAAAATAAGAAGAAGACTATAATCAGTTTTATTGCTATTACTGTCATTGAACATATCAAATTATATTAAAAATAACTTTTTTGGCTTATAATATGTTTGATTATTTTGTACTATGAGAGTATTTTTACTATTTTATCCATTATATTTCATTAAATGATGAATCAAATATTATAAATAAATAAATCATTTTATACCCATGTTAATAGGCTATTATACATAAAGTAACTTTTTAATACAATCCAAACAAACATACTATTTTAAAATTATTTTTTAGTTAATATATTCAAACATGAGACTGATTTTATTATAAATAATTATAAAGAAAATCAATTTTATATGTAATTTATTATTAACACTTTTTTAATAGCTAATTCAAATATACCTTAAGTTCCAAATAGCTCTAGAAAATCATTTTTGAAATAAAATTGAGAATATTGTTAAGGATAAAGAATAAAGTTCTCTATATTCAGAGATTCAATCTTCTTAATTTTTATCAATAATAATCACCAGAAATACATGGAAAACTAATGATATTACTGACGGACTTACCGATGGGAAATAAATTACCAAGAGAATTACCAATGAATAACGGATGATGATAAAACACATGATGGTAAAAATTTACCGATGACCAAAACCATCAGTTGGTAGTTACTGACGGCATTTGCGATAGAGTGTCAAATAAATCTGCTGGTAATTAATTGGAAAATTCGTCTCCCATTTCATCAGTTTAACAATAAATCCCAATGGATATGATAATTATCAACTAGTTATCCATCAACAATGTTAAAATATTAATTTTTTATTTTTTATTTATCGATGACAAAATAGTTGATAATTTTAAATTACTAATTTATTATATTTTTACCGACAGCTCAGTCGTCAATAAGTTTATTTTTAAGTTAAAAAAATATTTTCTCTACAACATCATCGACAAATAATCCATCGATAACAAGTAAATAAAATTTTTTAAAATAATTTTTTACTAATGACCAAAGTGATGTGATGGTGCCACATCAGAGGCATGTTTGGTAGAGGGAGTGGTGGGGGTAGATGGTTGAGTTGTGTTGAAGGGCTATGTGGTGGAGAAACGGGATAGGCCATCCTTTTGACACTGGTCTCATCTCTATCTTTATCCATACTTCTACTTGTCATATCTAAGACATAAACATATTACATTTATATAAATTGCAATAAAAAAACAAGATAATGCCATGCATAGTAACAACAAAACATGAATAATTAAATTTTAATCTTATTTAATCTGAAAGTTTAGGACTTTCTTCATCACTTTCGGATTGAACATTATCCCTAGGTTCTTCTTGCACTTCATCCTCAACAACTTCACTTGTTATCTCTGAAAGATGACTCAAAGGTTGAATGATGTCAACTTCCCTAGATTACTTAAACAACAATCAATCACAAATTACAAGGTATAATCACTTTCAATTTCAACCAAAAATCATGCAAAGTCTCCGTTTAAATTAGTAGTCTCCACTTATTAGATTAAAATACTTTTTCAATCAGAATGATAATCTAAATAATAATAAAAAATTTAGCAACGTCTACCCAAAATTATGAGCATTTTTTAATTACATTGAATCAATTTTAACTCAAAACAACTTAATAAATAACAAATAGTTTACAAAAATTTGAACAAAGTCTTCTCTTCAATTAGGAGCCTCCACAAAGATTGACCAAGCGTTCAAATAAATATACTCAATAACAAACACATGCAGTCATGCAATTCAATCAATCCTAAAAACTATTCTAGAGTACACTCCCTTACTTTAAAACATATAATCACACAATACCATAGCACATAGTTCAATCAATTGCGAAGGAGTGCTAAGCCTTTCCCCAAGTCATGAAGTCTCATTCTTCTTCTTTCATCCTACAAATCTATCCTAGAAATTATAACTCTCTAATTTTGCATAAAACTTAATTAAAGTTATAAATTACACATTCTACTTGCCTACACTCCAAATGCTATGCTATAAGCTCCAATTAGTGACAAGTGTCCCTCCGAAAGTGCTCTATATCAAACAAAAGAAGAGAAACATTAAGTTAAATAGGGGCCCTAACAAATAACTTTAAGTAAAGAAATAGATTCGAAAAAAACCAAATAAAAAAAGTAAATTGATTAAAATGATCTACACAGTACCAAGCACATAATGGTGGTCTTTGATGGCATTCTACAGTGTTGGAGTGGGTGGTGGTGGGAAGAGAAAAGAGAGATAGGAAAGGGAAAGGGGGGAAGAAGAAGGGGATTTTGTGTTTAACATTCACATTGTCGTAATACTAACAAATTACAGATGAAATATTCGTCAATAAATAAAATTGAAACGTACCATTTCACTTAAAGTCTTTACCGTTGGTATTAGATTAATTTGGTAAATAAAATGACATGACCTTACTGACGGATTATTCATCGATAAATTAAACAATTTTCAATAAAAAATATTATTTATCGATGATAGCATCGTCAGTAGAGATTGGACAAAATTTAAAAATATAAAATGTAAACTTACCAACGGAAATGTCATCGGTAAATTATTAGACATAAAATAAAATTAAGAAAAATTAATTACCAATGGTCAAGACATCGATAATTGTATAATTTTTTTAAAATTTTTTTTATGAGACTTCTATCGATAATGCCGTCAGTAATTGTTCGCATCAAGTGGCACATACTAGTGCCACTTGTTACCGATGGATATGTTAGAATTTCCTCCCTTGCCGTTATCCATTGGAATAGTCGTCTGTATTACCGGTGGAGCTTTGCCCGTCGATAATAATCATCATTTTTCTACATATATTTTGGTAGTGAAGGCTTCCTCATCTTGAACTTTTATATTCACCAAAAAACTTAAAGTATTGTTGTTAGGGATGGAAATAGAGCACACTAGATTCAACTTTACGACAATGGAGCTTGTCTATTTTATAAATTCTTGGCTTAAATTTGACATCTGAGTCATACCTTTTTGAATCCAAGCCCAAAAGTCCATTTAAAGACTCATCTAACAATAAAGCCTGCAAATAAATCAATAAACCTGGCATTTGATATGGACCTGTAGTTTTAAATAAGCCAATAATTTGTGGTTTAAGCTTCTAAGCTTTTCAAATTAAATAGATAATTTATCACATGCAAATTTATAAAACACAAACTTCTTATAGTTAAACGGACTTTTTAAAAAATTTTAACTTAATTTGTTTATTAAATAAGGAGTAAAACCCTATTTTATTTCTCGAAAGAAATACATAATATTATTTTAGTCCTATTGTATTACCAATTTAGTTCTCCAAAAAAATGAATATGATAGCATTTTATATCTTCAAAAAACTTACGTGATGACAATGATTTTTGGAGGACTAATATGATGATATGTGTATCCTTTAAATACTAAAATAGAGTTTTAATAAATAAGTAAAGCCAAGCCGTTGACCTGATGGTTGCTAATCTACCTCCAACCCTAATCACAGTAGAATTATGTGATTTGTTTGCTGCCATATATTGGGCGGATCAACATGTCAATTTCAAGTTGCAGCCTATCGAGCCTGGAGTCTCTAGGCTATTATTCCTCGTAATGTTGTCTCACTTTCTTCTTCTTATTATTATTATACTGAATCATTTATTAGTCATACAATGGAGTGCATTAATTTCCCAGTTTCCAAATTTAAAGAGAGACCACTTTATATTGAGTTTTATTCTGCCTGATAAGATAAACAATGCAAACTAAAAGTTTGATTTTATATAATGCAAACAAATTAGCGTGTTCTGGCTAACTGAAAATACAGAGCCTCCTACCCTCACAGGGCTTCAGTGATCAAAGTTTGACAAACGGGTCAAAGTAAGAAAATACTTAGTAAATCACGTCTTTTGGTTCGAGTTGGACAATTCAAATTTTACTAAATAAATCTACGCATGAAGAGGTAGGGAATTACTAGTAACTCAATGCACTGATTTCATTAGGCCTCATATAACATGAAGTTTTCTTAAGTACAACAAAGAGATGAGTGTGTCTATTCTTCCTCGCCCTCGTCTGTAACAAATTTACCAGTTCCAGGATTCAGAGCAGCAAAGAAGAAGAACACAATGCTGAACAACACTAGGGGTTCGATTTCGTTAATGGGCACCCCAGTCTCAATGTTTAGCTGAGCTAGAGCTCCTTTTCCCGTGATAATTTCGCCAATTAAAGAGAAAGCAAAACCCAATTGAGCCAACCGTCCAACAAAGAGCTCGTTTGCTTTGGTAAATCCAAATAAAGGACCTGATAAATACAAAACAAAAGCATCCGAATTTTCTATCAGAATTATAGTTCAGATTTATGACCTCTGATACATTTGACAGAAAGCAACTTTACGATATTTAAGGCAAATCAACTTGGTTTTAGTTCTATTCAACCCCGCTTGCATAAAAGGTCGTAAAATGCGGTGTTAGTATTGGAGAGAGAAATCACAACAATAAGTCTAATAATAACACATCTTGACTGAAAAGACTTCTATCGAGGATTAAAAACCAATCCAAAATGACAATTGATCTTTATTGTATTTTATTTTTTGTACTCTAATGATCCTCACTTAATTCATTTTGATACCAAAATGGAACTTCATTACTAAAACTTGAATTTTCTAACACTAATTTAGATAATATTGTGGGAGTTACCTCCTTCTTTGAGACCCAGAGCTGCTCTGAATCCTTTTCCTGGAGGAAGGACTCCCTTATCAAGTCCAGCGGGAGGGTCATCAACAAATTCACCACGGTCACCTAGAGCTCCAATGGCTCCTAGCAGTGTGAAAAGGATGAAGAAAAGGAGAAGAGGCTCGGCTTCATAAATGGGAATTCCAGTTTCCAGGTTCAGTTGTGCTAGAATTCCTTTCCCTGTAATTGCTTCACCGAACAATGATGCCTGAAAATGCGGCAAACCATGGCTTAAATTATGTACCCTTTGCATGAAATAACTTCGCACACTTATCTGTTAGTTGCTTTGTCAATTACAAAAGCAAATTCAAATCAATTCTGAAATGTTGTTTACAAGAGCCTACGTGTCCTGGCATACTCATAACAAAATTTTAGAACAACTTACTCGCCAATCAAAGATGCAAAATTTATTTTGGTCAAATATAACCTTAGCGCGTGTGGTAAAAAAAAATGGTCACCAAATCAAGACGTGCTGAAAATAATAAAAGATCATGTGGCAGTGTAGCTGATATAGCTAAGTAAGGAAATTTGGACTCACAGCAAAACCAAGCATGGCAATACGACCAACAAACAGCTCGTTCTGCTTAGTAAAGCCAAAACCTCCAGAAGTGCCAAAAATGCCATCTTCAACCTTTGGCTTCGGCTTGGATTTCACAACCTGCATAGATCACGTGGCACCAAATTCAGAGTGCTGAAGAAAATAATAAACGGAACTTCTAAAATTGAAACAAAATAAGTACCTTGCTGGGAGGGGCCTTGGTCTTTGATTTGAACACAGCCAGAGTTGTGAATGTACGAGAAGAAGAAAAAGAAGTTGAAGGAAGTGGGTTGAACGAGAGATAAGAGAACTTAGGCCTTAATCTTTGACTTTGTTGTCGGAGCAAAGAGTCTCTCTTCAAATCTACGGAATAGCTAGCAGAGACACTAGACATGCGCAACATGGTTTGAGCCATGGCTTCAGTGTAGTATAGTGAAACTCTAGCAGACTAGCTAGTTGCTACTTCCCTATGTTCTTATATGACTATGCTTTAAAGTCTAAGGTGGTTTACTAATATATTGTAGTATGGAACTGCCATCTTTAGTGGGATGTGGATATGGTGTAAGAATTGATGACAGGCAAATAAAGTGCCCACGTCTCCCCTACCATATGTGGTTATGGTGAAAAATGAAAATGTTTTGATTTGAGGTAAACATAATTTTTGGGGTCTTTCCTTTCCGGGCTCAAACCTTAGTAGACTCACTCAATTGGATTTCTCTTTTGCTTTTTTTTTTTTTTTGTCCCTTTTGAGATTAGTAGTGTAATTTAAGTCAAGTTGGAATTTTGATCTTGCATGCGTTTGTGCATTTCGGGAGCCGGGGTAGCATAGTACAAGGGACACATGTCTAAGCGCACTTGCTCGGGTCTCATTCGGTCCGCAATTTAAACTCAGAAGTTGCCACCCAGCTGCTGGGGTGATCTGGACAAGGATATCTGAAGGTGACAAATCCTGATTTGACACATCCACCTGTACACTGAACCGGATATTCTTAATATTTATTGCTTTTATTTTATTTATTTATCTTTCCGTCTTGGTGTGGTTTTTTTTTTTTTTTGTCCCTTTGGTCAACCATTTTTTTTAAGTTTTTTTTTTTTTTTTGGTCGGAAGGGGGATTTGGGGGAGGGGGGAGGGTTCTCTTCCCACGTCCAGCCTCTGGCTGGATTCGAACCCGGGATGCACTGGTTGCAAGGCCAACACTGAGGCCACTAAGCTCAAGCCTTGCGTGCGTTTTTTTGTTAGTTTATGTAAGCTTACATTCTAGGTTTTAGAAACTCAAATATACACTCAATCCAACCCAATTTGATAGGTTAGAGAACCTTTTCTTTTTGTGGTCCGGAGAGAACTTTTATTAAAAAGATGAAAGAAAACTTTTGGGTTGAATACGGTTGGGCCACAACTTAATGCAGCCTAGCTCACTTAGGCCCATGCCTATTATTATTGAATAACTCTATTTTTTACGGTTGGTAAAATATTCATTGAATAATAATCAAAAGCAATAACTTGCTCTATATCATAGAAACTGTTAGAAACAGATAACTCAGAACATTTCATTGATTAGAACGGAACATTTAAATATGAAAGCAGTTGAGGTGTTGGTTTAATTGTAAATCTGATTGCCTCTCACTAATTACATCCGAATTCAATATTAAGCAGAGCTTGATTTATGGTATATAAACCCTCCTTCCTCTCCATGAAGGTGTGAGTGGGTTGACAAAGAAAAATGAAAAAAATTTTCTGATTTACTCTATTTTTAGTGTTTTTTTTTCTCTCTCAAAGAGTCTTATTGTTTATCAAAACTTTTGTCAGCCTGTATTGGACGATTTTGTTTTTTGGGGGCGGCAGGGGGATCTGAAAGCAGGAGGCAGATTATCCAAGCAATCTGAATTATATGACCCTCTGGGCCATTTCAGGCCTGTGTTTTTTGGGTCAAAAGGCCTGTGATTTAATACTGGTAGCTGTGGCAGTGTATTGTTCATGACTTTATCAAGCCCATAAGAAACTCAAAATGGACAAACTGAATAGGTTAAACGCCCAAGGAGGGCTGATCTACAGCCTTCGCTCATGCCAAACATTGAATAGTTTATGGGCCTTTTCTGCTTAGTATTATGGATACACAATTTTCTGAGTTAGCTCTCTTATCTCTGTATCGACCGAAAAAAAATTCTTTTCTTTATTTTTTGCAAAAGGAAAAAAGAGTTCCCTTGTTACCTTTTCAAATTACTTCAATAAGCATTGCCAATGCTTAATGCTTTATATTTGTTTTCTCAGAATCCAAAGTCATGATCCACATATGCGTTGCCTTCACGCCAGTGTAAGATCATAGAACCACGTTAGGAATATAAATGCAGATGCAGTTCCTTTGAGTAGAAGACTGTGTCTTAGAGCTTCTGACATGTGGCCTACCCTGGCTTAAAGCAAGCTGACGTGAGAAAGAAAATGTAGCATCGGAATTTCATATAGGGCACATGCATTGTAAATTTAGAATTAGAAGAGCATAGAAGCATGCATTAAACTGCTAAAGGAAGCACTGTACAAGATGCTAACCTGAAAAGATACAAAAAGAAGAAAACAGTCGAAGATGGAAGATGCAATAATAATGGATACCTTAATTTTGTTCGCTGTATTTATTATTACTTTATTGTGATTGAGGAATCTTTCAATAGGTTACAGCTACAACAACCGGTGGTACTGACATCCATCCTTAACTAACATAACTGCTTTGTAAGAATTGCTACAAATGTTTTCTGTGAATTTGTATGGTAAAAAGCGAGAATATAAGTAAGTTTAAGGTCACGTTTGGATGGATAGTAATGGAAGGAATAGTATGGAAGGGAATGTCTTATCTAGTGGTGTGTTTAGAAATAATTTAAATAAAGGGAGTGGAATATCCAAGAAGGTAAGAGCTTATTATGTTAAAAGTGTATTTAAAAATGATTTAAAAAAAAAGAAGTGGAATGGTAAGGGCAGGAATTCATGCCTTGCCACTCAACCCTTTATCGTCCCTCTAAAATGAGGTTAAAACGAAAATAAGATACATTTTTCTTTCTCTCCTTCATTAAACTTGTTGAATATCTAAATATAAAAAATTGAGGATGATATAATTATTCTCTTCCACCCTTAATTACCTTTTCATTTCATTCCATTCCATTATCAATCACTCTCTTTCATCATCTATGAAATTCCAAAATTAGCCTCAAAGTCCTCAATTTTTTGTTTCTCTAAATTGGGAGGTTAAAGAAGAAATGAGATATAGTTATATTCCTTTCTCTTATTAAACTCATCAAACATTCAAATATGATAATAGCTTGATGTATTGCACTCTATCCCTTACCTTTTCATTCCATTCTGTTATTAATCATGTCATCCTATCACCTATAAAACTCCTTAACATAGACTTACATACCCTAAGGAACATTGATATCAAAGATGGCCTCGCTGTTTCTGATGCAAGCATGCAAAACGGTAATGCTCGGGCTTGAGATTGTTTCGGCGAGTAATAGACGGTCCCTCCACTCAAACACAAAGTGGGTCACACACGGCATTGGGTTTGTGGATCTTTTCAGGGTAAAACACCGCGAAAGTTGTGGCCGTGTGCAAAACTACTTTCCACTTTTTGCAGTTTGATGCCATTTTAACCTTAAAGGGTCCTCAGGTTTCAGAAATAGTACCCCGCCTGCCCCTTTTTGCTTTAAGCTCAAATCATGCCATTCTCCAATGTTGGTATATATGTCACAGACTAGCACCATCATCACCATCATCATGATGTCTACTATGTGTGCACATGTGCTGTACGACTGTACCATTGCTTTATCATAATAATTTTCCAATCTTGTGATATATTTTCTCTTTTAAAAAATATTTAGGAAACTCATTTTATATGGAACATTATGCCGACTTATATCTCATCCACCATTAAATAAGATACGGACATCACTTGAACTGGGCCCACATCCTATCCAATAATAAATAGGATATGAGTCAACACGATAACCCATACAGAATGAGTTCTTCTGTCATAACTCTTCTTTTTTATCAATTTTGGGACTTCAACTAGTTTTATGTGTTACAAATATAAAACCAATCTTCAATCTTACAGCTTTAAACTTTAAGAAAAATGGATTATAGTTTCTTTGACTACTAGTCAAGAGTTCAATGTTTATTTATTACAACCATTCTTCTTTATTCTTTGATTTGTGTTCTTATTTTTTAAAATTATTAATTAAATTTTAACATAAAATAAGGTAAATATTAATTAATATTATTCGTTCTCAAACAATTTATACATAAGGCACATGTTAGATATATGAAGTTAAAAATTGTTAACATGCTTTTTAAAGTATCATTCTAGATAATTTTGTAACGGTTTAGATTTAATTTAATAATATTTTAGTTTCATTCTTTTGCTTGTATATTTATATGATATATGATATGACATGCAATGTTTTAATTTTACTAGTGTAGTATTCTTCTTCCTTTTTTTATTTTTTTTCTAAAATATCCCCTTACCTGATGAATATGATAGACTAATCCCTAAAAATATAATCAGGTGTCTAAATGGGATCCCTCCTTACCATATTTTTTCTATACATATAGATCTTGAAATCAAACTTTGAACCACATGCTTAAAAGACTCAAACTCCTTTCACTCATATTAACACCTTGTTTATACTAGTATTCTAAAGATACAATAATATTTTCTCATATAAAATCATTCTTCTTTTTTTTTTTTTTTTTTTGAAGTGTCATATAAAATCATTCCTGACTTTGGTCATTGACACCTAATTTTGGAAATGATCTAGTCTTGATAAAATCATCCAAGGACAAAATATTGGCTGCAACTTGTAACGACACTATGATCAATTGATTCCATTCCATGGGGACGTGCATCATCGCAATAACTCAGCAAAATGCAATGATAGCGTTCGTTTTTATTATTTCCAATCCAAATAAAAGAAAGATTGAGGGTTCTTTTTTTACTAGATTAATGATAGTTGTATTTATTTTAGGGACTTATTATAAACACACAATGAGAGGAAATACATATATAGGATGGTGGTTCATCACTTTTAACTTTTTTAACATTGGGACTATCAGAGGAATCGGGCTGGCTGGACCGTTTAGGCTCAACCAATTAAGCCTACAAATTATATAAGTTAAGACTGCCCACCAGCTTAAATGGACCAACCCATTTACATTTTTGTTTTTGCTAGCCTTGTTAGAAAATTGATTATGCATGTGAATTTTTCCTGAGGAAAAAAAAATCTTATTCCTTACTTAAAAAAGTGAAAATATCCTAAATTTAATTAGTCAAATCATGTTCTTATGTATAAAAAAATAAAAATAAAAATAAAATCATGTTCTTAAATCAAATGTTCTCAAATCATGATCTTAATGCAATAACACTAGAAAAAAAATCTTTAATAGCAATGGAGTATCAAAATGGGGATCCCAGGTTATTTTTGCATTATATCTTTTCACAAAAATAATTGTGAAATATCTTGAAATAATATATTTGTGTAAAATCTTTAATAGCTATGAAAAAACAACACTTGAATATAGAAAAATAAATCTTTAATTTTATGGGTCTTGGGTTGCAAAAAGAACTTGCAAGACTACAAGCCCATGACACCCCTTAATGTGCCCTTCTGATCTTTTCTTTCATTTTGAACAATCGTGCACAAGCACAACAACACTTTCCCTTTTTTCCAAAAAAAGGAAAAAAAGAAAAGAGAGGTAAAAGGGTCGGCCCATTTACCTGCAAGGTTGGCTCGTTTAATAGAAACATACGAAAAATTGATGGATACTACCGACGGGCAAACCTTTGTCGGTAATATTGTCAGTAACAAGTAGTACTAATACATGCCACATGGCGTGTCAACAACCCTAGCCACTTAAAGCCAGAATAGCTAAAAATTGAGAGAGAGAGAGAGAGAGAGAGAGAGAGAGACTAGTGAAGGAGAGATGCAAACAGAAGGAAAATGCAAAAGAAGGGGTTCTATGGTGGTGAAGGTGACGCAAATAGATGATATGGTCATGGGATGAATGGGAGAAATGAGATGGAGAGAGCAAAAAAAGTGGAACGGTTAAGAGAGTGAGAGAGAAAGACGTAACGGGGTGGAAGGAAAACAAGAAAAAAAAAGAATGAAGATACAAAGCTGAGAAGCTTTTGGCGGTGAAATCATATAAAAGGGGAGCCTACGGTGTGCCATAGGAGTTATGGTGCACCATGGTCTCCCCTTCTTCATTTTTCTTTTTTTTTTTAATAAAAGCTAATACTTTTAAATTTTTATCTAACAATTTTAATTCTTGTATCACTATATTAGGAAATACCCAAAAGCGTAAACTATGAAAATTTTTAAAACTTTCTAATTACTGACGTGTTATTCTAATTAAACATTTATTCTAAACCAGGTATTACATTCTCCCCCTTTAGAAAATTCGGTCCCCAAATTTGGAAGGAGCATTACCTTGAGATAGGAATAGATGGGGATAAGAAGCATGCATAGAATCCTCCATCTCCTAAGTTGCTTCCTCTATGGAGTGATTCCTCCAAATTACTTTAACTAGAGGTATTTCTTTTGAACGAAGTTTCTTCACTTATTTATCAACAATGGCCACCGGCTCTTCTTCGTACGTCAAGTTCTCATCTATCTGAATAGCAGGTGAGGATATAATATTTGAAGGGTCCTGGAAATACTTGCGAAGCATAGACACATGAAACACTAGATGTATCATTGAGAGTTCAGGTGATAATACCAAACGATATGCAATAGGACCCACTCTTTCCAATATTTCAAAAGGTTCGATATAACGAGGACTAAGTTTCCCCCATTTGCTAAACCTCATAACTCCTTTCATTGGAAAAACTTGCAGAAACACATGCTCGCCCACCATGAATTCGAAATCCTTTCTCCTATGGTCCACATACGTCAACTGTCTAGTCAGAGCTACTAATAATCTTTCCCTAATCAACCGGACCTTGTCCATGGCATCTTGGACCAAATCTGGTGCAACAAGTTTTGCCTCTTCAAGTTCAAACCACCCAATGGGTGACCTACAACGTCCCCCGTATAAAGCTTCAAACGTAGCCATTTGAATACTGGTTTGATAGCTATTATTGTAAGAAAACTCAATCAAAGGTAGATAATTACTCCAACTCCCACCAAACTCCAAGATACACGCCCTTAGCATATCTTCTAAAATTTGAATGGTTCGCTCTGATTGTCCATCCATTTGTGGGTGGAAAGATGTACTTCCAAACGGGTCCCCAAGGCTTGTTGAAAGGCTTTCCAAAAATGTGAAGTGAATTGAGGGCCGCGATCAGATATGATAGATATTGGAATGCCATGAAGTCTGAGGATCTCATCAATGTACAACTGAGCATATTGAGCAGCATTGAGCATTGTTCTCACTGGAAGGAAGTGAGCTGACTTAGCCATCCGATCAACAATTACCCAAATAGCATCATATCCTTTAGGGGTATGCGGTAACCCTATCACAAAGTCCATAATAATCTTTTCCCATTTCCACTCTGGAATTTCAAAATGCTAGTGTAAACTAGCAGGCCTTTGATGCTCCGCTTTCACCTGTTGGCAGACAAGACAACAAGAAACAAACTCACTTATATCTCTTTTCATGCCTTCCCACCAATATAGTTGTTTCAGATCTTGATATATTTTAGTGGCACCTAGGTGCACGGAGTATTTGGAATTGTGGGCTTCTTCTAGGATTGTTTTCTTCAAGTCCCTAATATTGGGTACACAAAGTCGATCACCAAATCGCAATACACCTTCATTATCAATTTTGAAACCAACACCTTTTCCACTCTTAACCTCAGTTATTATTTTGGTCATCTTAGGATCCTTTTTTCTGAGCTTCTTGAATTTGTACATTAAAATGAAAATTGAGCCTTCACCTAAGCCAGAAACACCCTTGACTGTCCAAGGTCAAAATGCACCATTCCTAACTCTAGTTTATAAATATCTTCCACCAATGGTCTCTTGACAGGAGCTATATAAGCCAACCTGCCCATTGATTTCCTGCTTAAAGCCTCTGCCACCACATTAACCTTCCCAGGATGATACAATATGGTGTAATCATAATCCTTAAGCAGCTATAACCATTGCTGTTGCCTAAGATTGAAGTCTTTTTGCTGAAAGATACATTTCAAACTCTTGTGGTCTGTATAAATTTCACATGTTTCCCTATAAAGATAATGCCTCTAGATCTTTAGAGTAAAAACCATTGCAGCCATTTCTAAATCATGGGTGGGGTAGTTCTGCTCATGTCTAAGCAATCACCCAGCCATGCTGCATCAGAACACACCCAAGGCCCACTCTTGAAGCATGACAAAATATTGAAAACCCTCCTAAACCTGAAGGTAATACAAGAATTGAGGCTGAGGTCAAATATTCCTTAAGTTTCTGGAAACTAGCCTCACATTCGTTTGACCATTCACATCGCACATATTTTTTTGAGTGAGTCTAGTTAACGGAGCAGCAATATTGGAAAAATCCTTAACAAATCGACGATAGTACTAAGCAAGTCCCAAGAAACTGCAAATCTCGGTCATAGAAGCAGGTCTTGGCCATTGTTGGGTGGCTTCAACCTTCTTGGGATCTACCATGATTCCTTCACTAGACACAACATGCCCGAGGAATGCCACTTTCTCTTACCAGAATTCACATTTTGAGGATTTAGCATATAATTGGTGATCTTTGAGAGTCTGCAAAGCGATTCTCAAATGATGCTCATGCTCTTCTCGACTTTTGGAATACACCAATATATTATCAATAAAAACAATCAGAAAGCGATCTAGAAAAGGCTTGAACATCTGATTCATCAGATCCATGAAAGTGGGCAGAGCATTCGTTAACCCAAAGGGCATTACTAGAAATTCATAATGCCCATAGCGGATTCGAAAAGCAATCTTAGGAATGTTTGATTCTTTAATCTTCAGTTGATGATAACCTGAGCTAAGATCGATCTTAGAAAAACATGCTGCTCCTTGCAACTGATCAAAAAGATCATCAATTCTAGGAAGAGGATAGTTGTTATGTACCGTCAACCAGTTAAGTTGTCGGTAGTCAATAAATAACCTTAGAGATCCATCCTTCTTCTTCACAAATAGCACTAGTGCACCCAAGGTGAAGTGCTAGGACGGATAAAACCTTTGTCTAACAATTCTTGTAGTTGTTCCTTCAGTTCCTTTAGTTCTGCTGGAGCCATACGATAAGGAGGTACAGTTAGAGGTTGAGCATCGGGCACAAGATCAATACAAAATTTGATCTCCCTATCTGGGGGCATCCCTAGCAATTCATCAGGGAATACATCTAAAAATTCTTTGACTACCAGAATCTGTGTGATGGAGGGGACTTCAAGTGAAACATCTCACACCGCAGCCAAATATCCCAAACACTCCCTTTTTAAGAGGTGCATAGCTCTGAGAGAAGAGATAAGTTTAGATGGGGAGGTACTAACTTTGCCTCTAAACTCAAAAAGTGTTTCGCTTAGCATGGCAAATCGCACTATTTTCTGATGGCAATCAATGGTGGCATGACAAGAGGCCAACCAATCCATTCCCAAGATAACATCAAAGTCAACCAAATCTAGAACAATCAAATCTACCTTGGAGTCTGTGCCATTTATAGTCACTAGACATGATCTATACACAGAAGTGATTAAGAGAGATTCTCCCATCAGAGTACCAACCCAAAATGGTTGGTCCAGAGGTTCAGGCAGTCCTCCAAATCGAGAAGCAAAGTATATCGACACATAGGAATGTATGGATCCAGGATCGATCAAAGTATGTGCATCAAAGGAACAGACAGATAGAGTACCTGTTACCACCATATTAGATGCCTGAGCATCCTATCGAGTCAATGCATAAACCCTTGGCTGTCCTCTACCAACTGAACCAGATCCTCTGCCCCAGGAACCTTTACTTCTGTTTTCTCTACCTGCTGATCCGATGGCATCACCTCGGGATTGATTGGCAAGAGATGATGATGAAGGAGCAACAGACTGAATTAATCCTCGACCTTGACCTCTAGGTACTTGAGGGCAATCCTTCCTCAAATGTCCAGTCTGAACACTGAAAACAAGCTCCTGTTATTTGATGACACAATCCAGAATACATCTTTCCACATGTCTGATATAATGGGACAGAAGTAGTTGAATGCCCAGAACTTCGAAGATTGGATTGAAATGTACTCCTAACTTGAGAATCTAATGTAGGAGCACTCATAGGAGATGGTCCAGAGGATGTGACCCTTCGCGGAGGAGTGTGCTGTGTACCCTGATGGTTAAGTGCTCCATTGAAACTAGTACAACCAGAATAAGAACCCCGATCTTCATTTTCTTGGTCACCTCTCTAGCAGCCTTCCTGTCTGCCTTGCCAGATTCAATTTCTAAGGCAGTATTCATGGCTTCTGCATAAGTAAGCTTCCCAATCTGAGGTGATAATGCTGTAAAATATGGATCCGCCAAGCCCGTAATAAATCTAGCAGCTCTCCTATGCTCATTATCTACTAAATGCAAGGCATGACGTGATAACTGAGTAAATTTTGTGTCATACTCTGTGATAACATCCCCTGAGTCTGTGTCAGTCTCTCAAACTCTATGGGAAGTCTTGCTCTTGTGCTTGCAGGAAGAAATCTTGTCATGGAAGCTTCAGTGAATTCTTCCTAAGTCATAGGTTGTGATCTAGCTGGTCTCTCCCGTAGCATGTTTTCGTACCACTGTTTAGCTACACCTTTCAACTGATAAGCTGTAAGTTCAACAGCTCTTGTAGTGGAACATCTCGATGCTCTAATGGTTTTGCCCACCTTGTCTATAAACAGTTGTGGATCCTCGGTCACTAGATTACTTGAAAATATTGGTGGCTTTAAATTAAGAAACTCTTACACAGACACCTCTACGCCAGGAAAGGGCGAAGCTTGTCTCTGAGCATATGGACCAGCCCCTGCTCGAGGTTGTGGCCCCATAACCCCCACTAAAGTTTCAACTGCTTGCTACAACCCGCGCACTCTAGCAATTACTTCAGCCATGCCCCCTTCAGGGGCTGGTTTTGCTACCCGCCCAGCCGTTCTCCCACGACCTCTACCTTTACCTCTACCTCTGGTTCTACCTCTACCTCTGCCCTTATCTCCAAGCATAGGGGATGAGGCTTTATCTGATCCTACGTCTGACGGCTCATTTTCCTCAGTCCGCTGCCTCCGGGATTGCAGCCTAGGTGGCATCTCTACCTATTCAAAGAGAAACACTTTAGATTCTTAAAAGAGACCATAAGAATTCAAATTCTCAAAGAAAATCAAAGGCATTCAGAAAAGAATTTCCTAAAGCCTCTGGTAGCATTGCATTTTGTGAAAATGGGCTGGCAACCATTTACACAATTGCAATACTACTAAAGGACATTTGCTCTACCAACCACAGATAGACCTAACCAGGCTCTGATACTACCTTTGTCACAACCCTAGCCACTTAAAGCCAGAACAGCCAAAAATTGAAAGATAGAGAGAGACTGGTGAGGGAGAGATGCAAACAAAAGGAAAACGCAAAAGAAGCGGTTCTGTGGTAGCGAAGGTGGCACAAATAGATGATGTAGTCATGGGATGAATGGGAGGAATGAGATAGAGAGAGCAAAAGAGAGGAACAATTAAGAGAGTAAAAGAGAAAGACGTAACAAGGGGGAAAGGAAAACGAGAAAAAAAAGAATGAAGATACGAAGCTGAGAAACTTCTGGCGGTGAAATCATATAAAAGGGGGGGTTACGGTGTGCCATAGAAGTTATGGTGCACTGTGGCCTCCCCTTCTTCTTTTTTCTTTTTTTTTTTTTAATAAAAGCTAATACTTTTAAAATTTTATCTAACAATTTTAATTCTTGTATCACTATATTAGGAAATATCCAAAAACATAAACTATGAAAATTTTTAAAACTTTCTGATTACTGACGTATTATTCTAATTAAACATTTATTCTAAACCGGATATTACATGGCATGAACAATTATTGGCAGAAGTCTCATTGAAAATAAATCAAAAAAAATTATACAACTATTGTTGTCTTGACTGTTGATAATTATTAATTTTTCTTAATTTTATTTTACTTCTAATAATTTATCGACGACGTTTCCATCGGTAACTTTTAATTTTATTTTATTTTTTAATTTTATCCAAATCTACCAATGGTGCTGTCATTGGTAAGTAATATTTTTTTTATTAAAAATTGTTTATTTTACTGACAGGCGATAGATAATCTGTCGATAAGTTTGTGGCATTTCATTTGCCAAATTAATCCAAAACCTACAGCAATATTGACGGAAATGAAACGAATTGGTAAAGACTTTTAAGTGAAATGGTGCATTTCAATTTAATTTATCGATGGATATTTCGCCGATATTGCTAGAATGTGAATGTTAAATGTAAGATCCCCTTTTTTGCCCTCATTTCCTTTTCCCTTCTCTCTCTCTACACTGCCAGAGACTATCATTGCATTCATGGTACTATGTAGAGCATTTTAATCGATTTACTTTTTCCTATTTGGATTTTTTTCCATTCCATTTCCCTATTCAAAGTTGTTCATTAGGGTCCCTATTTAATTTAATTTTTTTGTTCTTTTGTTTAATATAAAGCACTTTCGGAGAAATATTTTCGCTAATTGGAGCTTAGAGCATAGCATTTGTAGTGTAGGTAAGTAGAATATGTAATTTCTAATTTTAATTAAGTTTTATGCAAAATTAGAGACTTATGATTTCTAAGGTAAAGTTGTATGATAGGGAAAGGAGAATAGCATTGCATGACTGGGGGAAGACTTAGCATTTCTTCCCAATTGATTGATCTTAGCATTTCAGGATTGATTGAACTGTGTGAGTGCATACGTTCGTTATTAAGTATGTTTGTCTAAATGGTTAGTCAATCTTTGTGGAGGCTCTAATTTAAGGTGAAACTCTGCTCAAGTTTTCATAATTGATTTGTTATTTAATTCATTTGTTGTTAAGTTGTTTTGAGTTAAAATTGATCCAATATAATTAAAGAACACTCCTAATTTTGAGGGAGACCCAGCCAAGATTTTTTAGTATTTAGAGTATTGTTCCAATTGAAAAAAAAATATTTTAATCAAACAAGTGGATACTTCTAATTTAAGGAAGACTCTACATAAATTTTGGTTGAAATTGAAAGTGATTTTTCTATGCAATTTGTCACTGATCTATTTATTAATGTTTTGTTGTTACTATATGTGGGATCATATTATGTTTTGCTGTGATTTATATATATTTAATATGTTTGTGTTTCGAATATGACAAATAGAGGTACAAGTAAAAATAAAGGTGAGGCTAGCATTAGAAAGATGGCCAACCCCATTCCTTCATCACACAACCCTCCAACACACCCAACCATCTACCTCCATTGCTTCCTCTACCACACATGGCTTTGATATGCCACCACCACCATGCTTCAGTCATTTGTAAAAATTATTTAAAAAAAATTGTTTACTTGTTACCGATAAATGATTCATCGGTAATATTCAAGGAAGAGAGAATTGGACCGGACTGGCCCAACCGGGATCCAGATCTCAAGTCGATCTAGTCTTCATCACAAAACCGGTTGTGGTCAAAACTGGTGTGAACCGGACCGGTCAAATTAGTTGACTGACTTTTTTTTCAAATTTTGATAAAAATTCTATTATTTCTTTTATTAAAAAAAAGAAAATGCTCAATCAAAACAAAAAATTATTTTTTTCAAACCTTGATTCTTTTAGTATGCTTATTTACTATATACTCTTAAATTAATTTAAAAATAAAAAATAAAAAATAATTGTTATACTATCTGTGAATACTTTTCAAAAGAAATGTAAATGAAAATTAAAATAAATAAATTTTACATTTAAGATGTTTGATAAGATGCCTCATAATAAATATTATTTTGCATTAGTTATGTTATTATTAATAATTTAATATAATTTTTTACTTTTTAATTAATCATATATATATATATATATATATATATTATGTTCCGGTCGGATTCCCGATTGAACCTCTAAACCTTTGAACTCTTGCCTTGGCTGGTTCGATGCCCGGTCTGATTTTCTTAATCTTCGTAATATTAGAAAGAATTTTTTTTACTTAAAAAAAAAACTTACCAATGGCTTTACCCTTGATTAAAAAAAAATTAAATTAGTAGTTTAAAATTATCGATGATTTTGCCATTGGTAAATAAAAATAATAATTAATATTTTAACATTATCAATGGATAACTAGTCGGTAATATTATCATATCCATTAGTGTAACATCCCCATATAACGTTATAGGAAATAATAAAAATGTCCTTGGGCAAACTTTCATTATTTACAATTTTGCCCCCAAATTTTTAAGAAAATGACCTTTAGGTCCTTACATATTATTTACAGCCTTGCCCTTGAATATTTTAAAAAATGACATTTAGGTCCTGCTATCAACCGAATTAGTAAAATAAGGTTTTAAATGAAGCAGAATCGCGTAGCAAAAACGTAGAAACCTAAACCTTGGCCGATTGAGCCACAGAGGTATCCATATGTGAAATGACATGGGATGCCCCTAGACTTATCCATAATTACGAAAATGCCATTAACTATTAACAACGAAAACCAGAAAGGCCCACAACTTGCAAAACGTTTAATTTATACTGTTAATCGATTTATTCGATTTATTGAATCCTTAAGATTAATTAGAACTTAATTAAAGGTTGATTAAGAGTTAATTAGATGTTAGATTAGAGAGATTAGACTTTGAAATAATTAGAATAGAAACATATAAAACTTCACAAACTTCTTCAAAACCGTTTTACCGATTTGAAGGAAATCGGTAACATTACGGTATTTTAAACTGTCGGAACTGAACCAATAGAATTGCAAGCCTCAAACCCTATTTTGAGTGGCTGATGGCTCAGCCACTTACTAGCCAAAAGTGGCGCCACAAGGCCACTAAATCATGGAGAAGCTTGGCTGAATTTCAGCCAAGCCTTTTGGACCAATCAAAATGTAAGAAGGAAGCCACCTATACACCCTCATGTGGTCAGATTTTCTACTGCCTTTATCACCAATTCTGACCCTCATTCACGCCACTTTCCTCTTCTCCTTCAGCTCTCTTTCTCTCTTGCTCACACACCCAAAAACTCAAGCCAAACTCCAGCCTTGTTCATCCAAACTTCAAGAATTTAGCACAAACACTTGGATCAAAGGTAGGAGTTCTGATTTCTTGCATCAAATTCATGCACTTGGCTGGCTGGGCTTGAATTATTTTCACCTTATTTGATGTGTTAAATGAATGTTTATGATGATATGTGATTGGTTTTGCGCTGTTTGATTGATTAAAACCGAAGTGGAAGCAAGAAACCATGAAAATAGAAAGAGCTGATGGGTTAAAGAACCAAAACCCCTCAGCTGTCCGTACGGCGGAGTGTACGGCTTTGCCTACAACTGATCAAAGTGGATGAAACCATTTTTATATGAAACTAGACATCTAGGGCTTTCCATAGACATATCATATAAGACTTTTGGATTAGAATTGAGGGAGATATGAATTTTTGAATTTCAACCTAGGGTTTTGACTTTGGCTCTGGGCAGATTAGGTTGTTTAGAGTAGAACTCGACCTATACTTCTTGAAAATGAGTGAAACTAACTTTGTTAGAAAGCTTACACATAGGAGAATATCCCATAAAAATTTTAGAATTAGATAAGGTCCCAGTTGCTCCCAGTGCTCCACGCAATTCGCCCTATGTCCACATCGGGCTAGAACAGGGCAATGTAGGAAGGTCCGAATTCGGGGCTTATAACTCGAGCCCTACTAAGCCAAATTGAGTGGAACTTTTTCTAAATGAAACTTTGTTCTGTTAGCTTTAATATGAGACCAATTTCGTATGATTTTCAGTTTTCGATTTTTAGTGGATTTTTACTTTTAGTTGCCTGATTCTGGCTAGCCAATGGGCAGGCCGAGATAAAATCTAGATATCTTGAGTTGTAGAAATCAAAATTAGATGGGACCAAAGAGGTTAGAAAATAGACACATAACACTTTAACATTCAAATTTGAGGTCCAAATGAGTTAAAATGAAATTATGGCTTGAATTATAAAAATCGGGTTGGTTGAATATGCTGAGGCAGGAATTCTGCCTTAATGAATTTGATGTTGATATGAGTTTAATGTTGGAATTTAAATGTGATGTTATGTTCTTTGTGACAAATTGATGTACTGATTGGCTGGCACTATTCATGGGTAAGCGGACTCGATCCGTTATGCTGTCGAATTTCCGGCAGAAGTTAGTGATAATCCTAAAGGTTGTTGTGTTAATGTTGTTTTGTGATGTGTATGAATATTAAGCAAGTATATTTGTTCGAGGTTAAGGCACAAAGCCTATGTATTTATGACTTTATAATAAAACATATGATGACGAGTCCATATTCCGAAGGGACGTGACATGGCGATCACGCTCTGATAGGGTATGACACAGCGATTATACTCCAGAATATGGCATAAGGACCCCACCCCCTAAGGAATGTGACATGGTAATCACATCCCGAGCGAGTATGACATGACGATCATACTCTGGGACGTGGCAGTGTGAAAATATTTTAAGGAGTGTGACATGGCGATCACATCTCGATAGGGTATGACATGGTGATCATACTCTAAAATATGGTATGATGACCACATCCTAAGGAATGTAACATGGCGATCACACTCCGATGGGGTATGACATGGCGATCACACTCTGGAATGTGCTGGAATGTGCATGACAAGTAAAGAAAGACCAAGAAACAAAAGACAATTATGTATATCTGCATAAGTTCAAGTACAAGTGAAGGCAGCTGAAAATTTCAAGTTTCCAGTATGTTAGTGTTTTATATTTTAATATGTTATAGTTATTATGCGTAATATGCTTCGTGACTTTTTCGTGTATTGGCTCTCCCAAATGACAAGTGCATGAATAAAATGATTTCTGCTTCGGACAATGTATTTTTTGAACTATAAAACTGAACAGTCTAGTAAGCATGCTCACATTTTTTTTATAAACCGAAGCAGCTGGAGATAATAATGATGGCATCGTACAGAATTTCTTAGCGAACCCTGCTGAGAATTTAAAATTCTCACTCTTGTTTCCGAATTATCTCCAGATAGATCGAGACGATTCTAAGACGGCTGAAGTTGTTGCCAGGTAAGCTCCGCTCAGGTAACAGTAACAACTCCAGAGCAGAGTACTATGACTTAAGCATAGTACTGTATAGAGGAGGATGTTACAGTTAGGATTTATTGTCAAACTGATAAAGGGGAGATGAATTTTCCAATTAATTATTGATGAATTTACTTGACACTCTATCGCAAATGTCATTGGTAACTACCAATGGATGGTTTTTACCGTTGGTAATTTTTTGCCGACATGTGTTTTATAATTGTCTATTATCCATCAGTAATGCCATTGATTTTCTGTATATTTCTAGTAATGCGGTTTGGACTGAAAATAAGTTAGTTTAAATAAGTTGATATTTTTTAAATCCAACTCACCTATTTTTGGCTAACCCAATGGGTTTTGTGCATTTTGACGATCTTATTTAACAACCATCATCTTGTATTTTTCTCTTTTATTGTATGTCTATAATAAGTTTCCAAATTGAATATGAGTAACATTTTTCTTTGTAATAAGGTGACAATCAAAAGAGTAAATTTTAATTGAGGTGGCATAGTCTTCAAAGTTCACTCAATTTTCTAACTCCTTAATTGAAATGTCAAGCAAAATAAAAAAATATAAATAAACAAAGAATTTTATGTAGGCATATGATTTGGTGCAAGGTTACTATAACATAATTATTTTTAATAAATCCTTTTAGTTTGTTTAATTAATTTGGTTGCTAATTACTTAAACTAAGATCCAAAAGGTGTAGAGACAATCCAAGATATTTAAGGAACTACTCGGGCTTTGCTAGCTTAGGACTGCTCATTCCAATTTGTTTCATAAAATTAATGAATTGAACTTGAGTATGGTTTAATAGTCTTTCATAAAAAGTGTAACACCCTACTAATTTGATGTTATGCTTAAGTTATAACATTAAATTAGGTAGTCTGTGTTACCGTGTTAACGTTCTATTTAAACCTCTTGATTATTGTCACTAAATCGTTGAAGCGGCGCACTGTTACATAATAGACGTGATTAGCGTTATAAGACATAATAAAGCCTAACATGACATAACAGAAAAGGTACGAATAATTGATGTATTATGAACTGTATACGTACATATGTCGGTTGGAAGCCAACCCTTTAGTCTATAATCTATACATATATATGTTAAAAGCAGACGAAATAAAGGAACAGCAAAATTCTTATTACTAAAAAAACAGAGACAGACTAGCAGGAGCCGACTGTGTCCAACGAGTCCAACTCGGAGTCATAGCGAAGCTGCAAGACTTTGATCTCAGTGTAAAGAGCGGTCGTTGAGCCCTTCGCCTGCGTCTCAGAATGTTGCGGAAATACAACACGGGGTGAGAATTTCAACAAATTCTCAGTAGGGCCTATGTATGGCGTTCTTTTGACGTCACATTCATTCTCAATTGCCTCAGTTTTTATTTAATTATAAAACATGTGTTTAAACTAGGCATATCCGTTTTAATGAGTTTAAGGAAAAGTCTGGTCCGAAGCAAAGTTTAGTTTTACTTTAGTTGACATAAGAAACAAAATAGATTACTAATACTGATACATAGAATGATAAACAGAATAAATAGATGAACAGCAGTGAGCAAATATAACAGACAATTGTAAACATCTTGACATAATTGTTTCATATCATCATGCAGTCATGTGATCAACTGTAAGCATCTTGATGTAACCATTCCATGTATTCATGCATTCATGTAATCATGTAGACTCGTTCTTGAACTTTCCTTCATAAACCTTTTTCATTACTTTCTATCATTTTCCATCTCTTGGTCCCTTGGGAGTTCTGGGCCATTTAGACTCCTGGGTAATAGTCTGCTTATCAGGATCAAGCTCATTCCTATACAGGAATGCCGGGTTTACTTTCCTCGACCTTCCCACCGATCTATTCCCCTTAACTTCTTATCCGGGGCTGGCCCAAGTAGCATGGAACTTTCATAGTAATATAATTCTTTTCATAACTTTCATGGCTTTCATAAGAGTGCACATGCATTAACATATAATTCATAGCTTGTACATGGGTTCTACCGAAATTTCGGCAGCATAACGGAATGTGTCCGCTTCCCCATGAATAGTGCCAGCCAACCAGTATATCAATTCATCACAAAGAACACAATATTACATTTATATTCCAACATAAAACTCAAATCAACATCAAATTCATTAAGGCAGAATTCCTGCCTCAGCATATTCAACCAACCCGATTTTTATAATTCAAGCCATAATTTCATTTTAACTCATTTGGACCTCAAATTTGAGTATATTAAAGTGTTATGTGTCTATTTTCTAACCTCTTTGGTCCCATCTAATTTTGGTATCTATAACTCAAGATATCTAAATTTTATCTCGGCCTGCCCAGTGGCTACCTAGAATCAGGCAACTAAAAGTAAAAATCCACTAAAAATCGAAAACTGATTCAAATCATACGAAATTGGTCTCATATTAAATCTAACAAAACAAAGTTTCATTTAGAAAAATTTCCACTCAATTTGGCTTAGTAGGGCTCGAGTTACAATTCCCGAATTCGGACCTTCCTACACTACCCTGTTCTAGCCCGGTGTGGACATAGGGCGAATTGCATGGAGCACTGGGAGCAACTGGGACCTTATCTACTTCTGAAATTTTTATGGGATATTCTCCTATGTGTAAGCTTTCTAACAAAGTTCGTTTCACTCATTTTCAAGGAGTATAGGTGGAGTTCTACCCTAAACAACCTAATCTGCCCAGAGCCAAAGTCAAAACCCTAAATCAAAATTCAAAAATTCATATCTCCCTCAATCCTAATCCAAAAGCCTTATATGATATGTCTATGGAAAGCCCTATATGTATAGTTTCATATAAAAATGGTTTCATCCACTTTGATTGGTTGTAGGCGGAGTCGTACACTCCGCCGTACGGACAGCCAAGGGGTTTTGGTTATCTAACCCATCAGCTCTTTCCATTTTCATGGTTTCTTGCTTCCACTTCGGTTTTAATCAATCAAACAGCCCAAAACCAATCACATATCATCATAAACATTCATTTAACACATCAAATAAGATGAACATAATTCAAGCCCAACCAGCCAAGTGCATGGATTTGATGCAAGAATCAGAACTCTTACCTTTGATCCAAGTGTTTGTGCTGGATTCTTGAAGTTTGGATGAACAAGGCTGGAGTTGGCTTCAGTTTTTAGTGTGTGAGGAAGGGAGAAAGAGAGCTGAAGGAGAGGAGGAAAGTGGCACTGGAATGTGGTCAGATTATGTGATAAAGGGGTGCAAAAATTCTGATTGTTTGAGTGGCTATAGTTGACTCACTTTGGCTTGTGATTGGCTAGAGCTTGTATGGCTGAAATTAGCCAAGCTTGCCTCCTTTCTTGTGGCCAAAGTGGTGCCAACTTGAGGGATTAAGTGGCTGAGTTATCAGCCACTCAAGGTAGGGTTGATGAGTTAAAATTGTATTGGTTCGGTTCCGACAGTTTAAAATACCGTAAAGTTACCGATTTCCTTTAAATCGGTAAATAGGTTTTCAATAAAAAGTGTATGAAATCTCCTATATTCTAACTTAATTCTCTCTTATCTAAACTCAAGTAATTGTTAATCAATTGAGTCTAAATAATGGTTTAACCGAAATCTATTTATTGTCAATTATTCGATAAAACCGAATAAGGCGAAAAACGGTGGATGTTACAAAAAGTCTTTTAGCGCTATTAACTTTGGGATAAATCTAAAGAGTTTAGTTTTGATTTTATAATATGTATCTTGCATTATGGTATATTTGAATTTTTAATTTTGTTTTTTCCACATTGGTCTTGTATTTTAGCCTAACAAGACTTACAACAGCACATTATATATGAGTCTTCATAGAAAAGTTATGTCATCATCAATAGATTGTAAATCAAAGAGAAAATTGTAGATCATGAACTAGTTTTTTGGATGAAAATTACATTTATTTATTTATAATAGATCTGTTACTTTACTCAAATTGTATGTTTCACAACAAAATCAAGTAGGTGTGATGAATTGATTTTTAATGCTAGAGATTTCTTAAATTTAAAACATACAAATGAAATAATATTAATAATATGAGGGAGACGTTAGTCCTCCTAGTGATTGCTAGGGTTTTTCTTCTAAACCCTAAAAAATCCATGAAGGTGTAAAAAAAGTCTCACACATGTTAGAATGTCTCCTTACTTCTTGTAGTTTGTGGGAGTGTCTAGCAATGTGTGGTGTAACACCCTCCCTAGCACAGTACTATGCTTAAGTCATAGTACCACACCTGATTTATTCTTGTTACACTGAGTGGACCTCATCTAACAAAGAATCTCACTGCCTTCGGAAATTTCTACAATTATCTGGAGACAACATGGAAATAGGAGTGAGAATTTTAAAATTCTCAGTAGGATTCTCTAATTTTCATATATAGTGTCATCATGGTCGTCTCCAGTTTGCTTCGGTTTACTTTGAAAAAGGTGAACATGCTGCACAAACGGTTTAATTTTTACATTTCGAAAAATGTCCTATCCGAAGCAAAGTTCATTTTTACTCACATACTGGTCCTTTGGGAAAGTGTACACAAGATTAATTCATGAATAATACCATGGATAATAACTTCAACATATAAAACGCACATAGCATTAATCTAATGGGAACATCACATCTGTACCTTACTTAACTTGCACTGGAATTCATACATATACATAAAATTTTACTTTTCTTTCATTCGGCACACCTAGGCGTTACGCATCGTCATCCCTAGGGTGCTTAGATCTGTCTACACTTGAGCGTTACGTATCGCCGTCCTCAAGTGCAGCATCATACCACATTCCAGAGTATGATCGCCATGTCATACCCCATCAGAGCGTGATCGCCATGTCACATTCCTTAGGAAGATGGGATCCTCATGCTATATTCCAGAGTATGATCGCCATGTCATACCCCATCAGAGCGTGATCGCCATGTCACGTTCCTTAGGAATATAGACTCATCATTATATCTTTACATGCCACATTCCAGAGTATGATCGCCATGTCATACCCCATCAGAGCGTGATCGTCATGTCACGTCCCTTAGGAATATGGGATCTTCATGCTATATTCCAGAGTATGATCGCCATGTCATACCCCGTCAGAGCGTGATCGCCATGTCACGTTCCTTAGGAATATAGGATCTTCATTCGGTACTTACACTAGCTGGGTCATGCCATGCCTCATGTAAGTCCTACCCCCCATAGTTTCACACTAGCTGGGTCGATGCCATGCCTGATGTGAGTGGGGCATATACTTAAATCTTTAGCCTTTAAGTCTTTACTCTTTAACCTTTACTGCCCTTGGGTAGCCTGGCCTTGGAGTGAGCTTGTCAGCTCAACTCGTGACCATTGTCACACCGACTCACCCACAAGGGAATTCACATCTTTATGTTCACACTTAATATGCTTATATTTTTTTTTTTTATTCTCATGCGTTGCCAAGCATAGTCATGCTAAATGTACTCGTACATATGCTACATCAGTATTTCTCATATATCTCATATCATACTGCTTCTTGATTTATTCTCATATATTTCATATCATAAATTCCTTGTAATTTAGACACTCATGGTGCCCTAGACTCCTGCCGTAAATTCGGCAGCATAACGGATCAGGTCCGTTTCCCCATGAATAGTGCCAGCTCTCACGGGCAAATCAGTCATAACAACATAATCAACTTAACACATATATATCAATATCAAACTGGCCATCCTCAACTCAAACTTTATACGTTTCCATAATACTTGTGAAATCTTCAATTGGGTCACTTTGTGAAACTATCACTTTGGCCATTCTGCTACCTTCTATTCGGTACTGCCCGAATTTCATATGATCCACTTTTATTTCTATTCAACTCATTTAGATCTGAAATTTGGATATATCATAGCTCTATATGTCTACTTTCTAACCTCTTTGGTCCCATATCATTTTGATCCATATAACTCAAGATATTTAAATCTTACCTCAACTCGTTCAGTCACTAACCCGAGTTACACTCCCGGAAGTATAAATTCACTAAAAATAGAAACTAATCTCAAATCAGGCGAAATTGGTCTCATATTGAAGCTATCAAGACAACCTTTCATTTGCCACAAGTTTCACTCCATTTGCTTAAGTATACCTCGAGTTATAAGTCCTGAAATTCTACCTTTCTGAACTACTCTGTTTTGGCCTAGATTGGACATAGGACAACTTCCTCGAATCACTGGGAACAATTGGGACCATAACAAACTTGGAATCTTATATTGGGGTGTTCCCCTGTGTGTAAGCTTTCTAACAAAATTAGTTTCACTCGATTTGGAGTTGTATAGGGTGAGTTATACCCTCCTCATGTCACCCTGCCCGGATGAAAATCCTAAACCCTAGGTCAAACTTCAAAAATTCATATCTCTCTCAATACTACTTCAATAACCTTATATGATATATCTATGGAAAGCCCTGAATGTCTACTTTCATCTAAAAATGGTTTCATCAGATTTGACCGATTGTAGACGGCGCCGTACACTCCGTCGTACGGACTACCGTGGAATTCTCACTCAGGCAGCATCCCAACCCATCCATTTCTTCTAATTTTCTCCTTCTAATCATAATTCTAATTCAAAATCTACTATGAATTTAATCATAATTCATCATAATACATCCAATAGTTCATCAAATACACAAAGAAGAGTTCAATCTCATGCAATCATAGGGCAAGGAATTCAAGAGTAGAAGTAGAATCCTACCTCTTTGGAGCAAGGTTTGGCTAAGTACTGAAACTTGGAGTGTTAGAACCTTACTAAGCTTGAAGGAGTAATGGAGTTGATTGAGAGAAGGGAAGGAGAAGAAGGCTGGGAAGGGGAACGTAACTCAGACCGAAATGAAGAGAAGAGTCTGATTTAAATACATGAAAGTTGTGGTATTGATTGGTTGGAATTTTGCGGTTGAAGTTCGGCCATGTCTCTCACTTTTGTGTCAAAATTGCCCTCCACGTCGTCCAAAAACTGGAATACGCTTCTGTTCCATCTGAAATCGGATCTCGTGTTATCCCAGTTGAGACTGGAGCTCAAGTTGTATGTCGTAACTCGTCCCATCTCGTTGTGACTTGAGGAAATCTTGTATCAAGGTCTGAGCTCGAAAGTCATGCAGCTGGCAATCCTATAATCTCGGAACTCCCTATTTGAATTCGGGAATGCCAATGCTGGATGTAAAATCGGATATCGAAACTCGTGTGACCGGAAATTGGCTCAAGGGTCCGAACTCGGGTCCACTCCAATTGAGTTCAACATTAAGGTCAGAACTCGGAAATTCGAGTCACATTTCCAAACCCAATTACTTAAACTCGGAAGTCGGTATCTTACATTTGATTACATCGGAAACCGTGTATAAACACCTTTGAGCCATGAAGTCAGAAGTCGTGAAGAAGTAAATTATGCCACTTGAAGTCGGAGGTCGGAAATTATGCCCAATCTACCTCTAAGTCGGAAATCGGTCATGATCAAAATTGAAGATTAAATTAGAAGTCGGACAGGATGTGAAGTCGGAATTTATGTGGAATCCGAAGGCGAACTCGGAACTCGGAAATAATCTTCTTATCTGAGTTTCAAAGGTGAAGTCGAAAATTGGCCAAAAATGAATTCGGAACTTGGAAATCGGGATGTTACATGTGGTATTAGAGAGGTGTTTGCAGACATGTCTTGATGGTAAAAGAATGGGTTAAGCAATGTACATTAATAGATGAGAAAGAAATCACTATAGAAGCTTCCCTATCAATTGAATGAGGGGATGCTTGCTAGAAAGTGTGTCAATAGTAAAGCCATATAACATCAACACTTTGGACAAAATGATGGAGACAATATGGCATCTAGCCAAAGGGATGGAACTTTAGAGGCTCAGGGACAATGTTTTCTTATTCGATAATTTTGGAAATAAGCATTAGAAGCAAATCATGGCAAGGAGATTTTGGTCTTTTGATAAAAATTTACTAATGTTAAAGTAGTACAAATTAAAGGCCATGATTGCGTATCAGACCTAGTATACATAGAAGAAAATTTTTGGGTTTAAGTTATGGACATGTTATTCATAGTTGTACATGTGAACACAAGCATGAGGAAGAAGATTAGTGACACTATAGGAAGGTCTAAGCAAGTAGATGTAGGAATCAATGAAGTGGATAGGGGTGCAACATTGAGGATTTGAATTAACTAAATATTCAAAAACCACTTAAAAGGAGAATTAAATTTTGAATTCTTTTTGAACAAGAGTCGCAATGGTTTTTCCTACATTGAAAAAGGCTTCCCAACTTCTGCTATAATTGTCATTTTCCTGGCCACATATTATATGACTGTACGAAAAAATGTGAAGGGAGTTAGGAGAAACCATTCAATGAGTAGATGAGAGCCTATGATGAGAATGGGGGTTTTAAAGGTGATGACAAGAAGAAAATAGGAACAAATATCCTAAGCAACTAGGTCCATCCAACTCTACTTCAAGGAGAATAGTTGTCACAACTTGTTTGGAAGGTGTCATGAAAAGAGACAACAAAAATATGTTGACAAAATATTCAATAGAATTACTACCAATTTTTATTATGGAAAAAATAAGAAAAATATTTTATTTTTGGAAAACTGGTCTTTTTAAAGAGATTGGATTCAGGAGTCTAATTATACATAGGGAAGAGTGGGAACTTAATTTCACTGCACTCCTAATATATCTATTTTATGAGGTTACCATAAAACTTGTTATGGAAATTAATTAATAACTAAAATAATATTTTATTTCCCCGTTTAAAATATTAAAACATTGCAACCATTTACAATAAAAAAATAAAATAAAATTTACAGAATTTTAATTTTTGGCTTGATGGGGGTAACCTCCTTCTACATATCGTCCGGTGCAATAAAGAACTAAAAGTCATGGTCCTTCTTGTAAAAAATAATTGTATGTCGATGATTTTTTATTTGTGAAAAGATTTTGGCACATTTATGAAAGGATTTTGATGTATTTACAAAAAAGCATTTTTGCCAGATTTATGAAAATAATTTTGATTAAAGAAAGATAAAATCTCATTTACATCCTTCATGTTTTATAGCGATTTTAACTTAGTCTCAAAAGTTTTGGTGATGCGGCTTTGGTGGTCACTAGTGGCCAAAGGGGAAGGGGACGCGGCTTTGGTGGCCACTAGTGGCCAAAGAAAATAAGATGGTTGTTGATGGCGGTGACAGCAGGACAACTGTGGGTCGAGGTTGTGCAATGATAGTGGTGCTATGCGGTGGTGGTAAGCATGATACGATGGTAATGGCATGGATGTCAATGTCGACAGGTTGCGGGTAATGGTGAAGATGATGGCGTAGCTTATTTCTAGTCAAGTGTGTAACATCTCGAAGAATAGTGCATCTGATTAACGCTGTTAATTGATTTATTTCGTTGCATTGGAAATATATGAGTAATTAGTGTTGAGATGTGAATGTTAAGGTGAGCAAAATCCAAGTTTCTTTATAGAAAAATTTTATGAAGACTACAAGCAAAAACATCGCTAATTTAAGGAAAATCGGTTTAATTGCGAGGTTGTGAAATATAGGAACCGAATCAATAGAAATTTATATTGTAGAATGACATAAGTACTAGTTTAAAACTCTAGAATGAATGACTAAAATTTAGCCACCGATACCCCCCTTGTTGGTGCCATATTAGCCACAAAAGGGGGAAGTTCAACCAAAATTTACCAACCACAAAATCCACCAGTCACTACCCATGGGTCATCCTTGCTTTTTGACTCAAACGTAAGTCATTTCCACCTTTCTCCCTCTTATTTTTGGCTTCCACACATACCAGATCCTTTTCTCTTATTTTCTTCCTTAATCTCATCTCATCATCCTTATTTCTTCACCCCACCTCCACACCTTCACGCAAATTTGCTTCTTTTTAACTTCAACTTAAGATTTGAGGTATGATTCTTGAATTTTTTGTTGGTTATTAGGGTTGTGGCTGGTTAGGGTTTCCTTGTTCCTTTCAATATAATGTTATATGATGATTATATGACTTATTTCAATTGATTTAACATAGAAATTCTTGGTTTAGGTTGGAAACTTGATCAAAAACTTAAGGAAGAACTCAAACAAGATTGCTGGAAATGAAATCCTAGGACCTATCTATATGATGAATGGTGCATTTTGACCTACAGAAGTTGAAATTTAATGAAATCATTTTTAGATGAAATAAGCCCATTAAACTTGAAATGAGAGAGTTGTAAATTTTTGAAGTAACCTCTTGAATCCTACCCATTGTTCTGACTAGTATGGATTGTGGAGGGCATAACTTGCCCTATACAACTTCAAATTTAGTGAAACAATTTTGTTAGACAACTAGCATATAAATGATCATGCCATAAAAATTTCAAATCCATATCTTAAGTAAATTGTTCCCAAAAATTCTTCAAAGTTACCCTATGTCCTGTCTAGGTTGAAATAGGATAGATTTAGGATTTTTGAAGTGTATTAAAAGTTTTAAGTAGTTGAAAGTTCTTGGATGATGAATAGCCAAAGATTTAAATTTATCGATGCAATTCTCGATTAAACTATTGTAATGTTGGTATATAATTATGATAGTTCTAGTATCTTAACTTGCTGGCTAAAAATTTACCTATTGCATTTTGGGGAAGCATTATGTTACAGCAGTTATGCTGCCAAATTTTTGACAGAAATGCACATGAATGATGTATTGTAAATCCTTTAAGTTTGAATTATTCATGAATATATGATCCAAGATATGATTAAGATTCCTTGTTACTTAGGCCAAACCTTAAACAGATTTAAGGGGAATAAGTTGGTGGGAGAGTCGTGAAAAATAAACCAGGCAATCCTGTATAAAAACAACCTCGGTCCTAAAAAGTAGGCTATTATCTAGGGATAAGAGAGACTATTCACCTTCAAGGGACCAAGTAAAGAAAGATAAGGAAGGTTGCACTTTGAGAGCGACAATACGCAAGCCCATGCAGACACCGTAGGGACAGCAATACGTAACGCCTAGGTGTGTCAAGTAAGAAAAATTAAAAAGAGACAAATGCACTTGCATCAAGAAGTCACTGACATTCATCTATGCATATTATTTATTTGTCCTTCAACTCGCCATAATTATGATCTTGTTCTTTCTCGGTTTACTAAGTTTATGAATAAAATTAACCTATTTTGAAAAAATATTTTTGAACTTTATAAAAATAAAATTTATAGTTCATATGGCATATAATCATTTTTTCAAAATAAAATGAAGCAGCTGGAGATAATAACGATGATAGTATGTGTGGTAGTTTAGGAAATTCTATTGAGAATTTGTAATTCTCACCCCTATGTATGTTTTCGTGCTATCTTTACGTAACTCAGGAGTTATTAAAGATAATCATCCTGAACAGAGTTGTTTGAAATGTTGAAGAGGGTCAAAGGTTGCTGTCAAGTAAGATCCATTATAGTAAAAATCCCTAAGTGTGGTATTATGACTTAAACATGGTATTGTGCTTGGGAGGGTGTTACAAAGTACAATAGTGCTTTGGTTAAAGGTTGTGGCAACCATGGTTTATCATGGTGAGGGTGCTGGTTTGGTGGAGTTGTAATCGTTTGGGATACAGATGGTGTTGTGAATGTATAGGTAGTGGTATTTGGTATGACTTGTTCATGGTGATGTTGGTGGTTCTCGAGTTTCGCGATTGGATTTGTAGTGGAGGTTGGACAACATAAAGAGATACTACAGGTTGTATTTGTTAGGTAAAGAGATCAAAGGCAATCTTCTTCCTCCTTCCTTATACCGCAACCACTATGTTGGTTTTTAGGGACATATTTTGCTCACTTATGTTATTTGTTGAATACCTATCTGTGCTCCATTTTTGGTGAAATTTCAACCGGTTGTTCGTGGCATTGTGGACATATTTTTAGTATACTTAGAACTTAGTTTTTTCTTCATTTTGGCATGATAGTTTTTACCTATTATGGGTCTTTGGATATTATTATTTTGGTTTACTAGCGAGTAGGGTGTTTATCGTTTAGATCCTTTTGGTGGAACTCCTTGGCTGTACTGATTGGTATTTTTCATAGTAGAATTATTTTGGATTAGGTCTTATGATTTTTTGTCCCTCATGTTACAAGTTTTACAAGTTAAAAATTCTTACATACTCTTCTTACCTTTACTTATTTATGTTTGCACTCTTGGAGATATTATTTGTTTCGGATATATTTGTGTTATCGAATATTATGCTTCTCACAAGTTCTCTTAAGCGAGAAATGTTTTATTTAGCTACATATTTGTTACCCTTCCCATTAGTGTTGGTGTAGGTTAGGGTGGCAATGGGGCAAGTTGGGACGAGTTTTAGCTCAACCTGAATCCGTCCCTCACCTCATTAAACAAGTCTTAACCTACTCCTACCCTACCCACAAACAACCCATCATAACTCGTACCCTACCCGCCCCTATCCACTACTTCTTTTAAATATTTAAAAAATTACTTTAAATTTTTTTATATAAAATTTATTTTAAAATTTAGTTTGTGTTTAGGATGTATTTGATACGAGAATTAAAAATAAAGTGAAAACTTTCATATATTAGTTTCATATAAAAAATTATACATTAAAATTTTTTTTATATTTATCTTTACTTCCAACCAAACAAAACCCTAGAATGATAAAAATATTTAGAAAAATAATCTTATACATATATAAATTAAATATAAATATCGGGTATAGGTAAGGTAGAGGTGGATTTGCCTTGAACCCGAACCCGACCCTACCCACATCCAAACCCGCCCTGGTGCCTACCTACCTCGTTGCGGGGTAGGTTTTAAACCCAACCCGACCAGGTTAAGGCAGGGTGGATAGCCACGGATAGGGTAGTAATTGCCACCCCTAGTATAGGTTGTGTTGCTATGAGTTGCAAAGTGTGGAAGAAAAGGTGACGGTGGTGCATGGTGGTGATGGTAATGGATGGCATCATTAATGGCTTGGTGGGCAGTGTGTAGGCTTGGGCAATGGTGAAAGTTGATGATTATTCCTCCCTTTTTCAAAATGCTTGATGCCTATTTATACATGCTTGAAAACTGAATGCAATTAATTTGAATTGATGTTGATGAATGAAAATTGATTGACACTAATTGAATTAATTAGAAGATGTTGATTGACCCTAATTGACAAATTATGAGATACTAATTGACACTAATTGATAAGATTCTAACACTAACAGACACTAGATGAATGTGATTTGATACAATTCTGATTTTATTTTATTTTAGGTTAAGACAAACTATGAGGCATGGGTCACAAGATTAGGCTTCTTCTTTTTCTTTTTTTGAGGCAAAAATGTTGATAGACCTGGACTAAAACATAGGACTCTCTTCTTTTCTTTTCTTTTCTTTTTTGTTGAAAAAAAAAGAGTTGGACGAAACATGGTGTTTACAATAACAAATAACTCTCAAAAAGATTTGATAGTGGTTGCCTGAAAGGAAATAAAGATTTATGAAGCTTCAAGCAACCCCTAATAGAAAAGTACAATAGTTTCTCAAAAGCAAGTATAAGACCAAACACTTAATACAATTAAAAAGAATGACCAAAAAGAGAACACTATCAAGGGATCCAAGGGAGGTAGGGAATGGACACTATTGGCTATAAAAATAACAATCGAGAACAACGAGGAAGAAAAGGAGGTGGCGACAAAACAAAGCCTAAAGAGTCAATGCAGAATGCAGAATCCATGGAGGTGGAGGCTAAACATGGAGTAGTAAAAGTTAGGAGAACTAAGCCGTAAGGTACTATTTATGTTGGACCATTCTTATAAGGTCCAGTATTGATCATTCTCTTTTTTACCTTTGCATTGAAAAAGAAAATAATCTATAATTAAGAGCTTTATGAATCCATTGGTGAAAAATAAACTAATCAGTATTGGACCCTATAAAAGAGTCCAACATAAACAAACCCAAGCCACAAATAGTGGATGTTATTTCTTCAATAACAGTTGTGCATGGACCACGCTCTACTAAAAGACATGAAAATGCTATGTTAGAATTACCAAGGCCTTAAGAATTCCTAGATAATTCCAGCACTAAATGTCTTCATGAGGTAGGAGAATTCCAACTTGGCTTTCTTGAGTGAAACCAAGCTGAGAAAAAAATGAATTTCATAAAGTGAAGTGGTGAGCTAGTCAAATGGATTTGGGGTGGATTGTGTTGACAAAAGAGGAGGGTTAGTCTTACTTTGGAAGTTAAAAGTGGAAATATCCTTAAAATGCTATAACTCCTACTATATAGATGCTGAGGTGAGAAGCTAGAAAACTACGGAGGAATGGAGATTCATAGGATTTTTTGGCAATCCTATTATAGTGAATAGACAAGAATCATGGCAGTTGCTCAAAAATTTAGCATGTACGGAGGATTGTCCATTGCTAAGAATTTTGAGGACAAACAATGATATTTAAAAGGTAAATGTTGATGCAACTTTCATAGGGAGGGAGAGATGACTAGGAGTTGGCATTTGATAATGGACTAGCAAGGCTAGTTAATGGGAGGAAAATCCATGCATATAGAGGGACTAGATGATGGCTTATCGTAGGGAGCTAATAGTCGCAAAGGACGGATCGATATTTTCGAGGGAACTTGGCTTTAGACGTGTATTTCTAGAAAGAGATGCTAAAAAGGTCTTCAAAGCCATCAAAGGAAGTATAGAAGATTGGTATCATAATAGTTTGATTCTCAAAGACATCTTTGTGTATGCAACATGGTTTTATGTACTTGATTGTGATTTCTATTATAGAACATGTACTAAGGTAGTTGATACTTTGGCCAAATTTGCAACAAATTGTGAATAGGAAATTTGGCTACACCATTTATCTAGACTACTCTTGTATCTGAATTTTGCTCTTGAATGAAAGCTTTAGTTAACTTAAAAAAGAAAAAAAAAAAAATATGCGAATGAAGAATAGGTAAGTATAAATGCTTGAAAATAACAAATATAGCAATGAGAAGAGTACAACTATAACCTAATTCTATTCTCTACACTGGAAATCAGATCCAAAAGAAATTAGAAACTTATCAAAATAAAAAAATTTTGGTTTGGATTTATTCTTGTTTTTTTTTTTAAATGATTGGATTGGATAGGATTTAGCTGATTAAAATTATATAACTTTTTATTACTAGATTTATTCTTTTACTTATGATAACTTTAATATATCACATAATTTTTTTTATTTATATGTCATTTTGAATTAGATACTATTTTATGCATATTCAATTATCTATTTTTTTATTTTTATTCTTTCTTTTTAATTTCCTAAGTGACTCTTAGTTTATAATATTTTAAACTTAAAATTTTTAGTAAAAATAATGATTAAATGATCCAATTCAAACCAATAAAAATTGATTCAAATTAGATTAATCCAAAATTTATAATAAACCAATTCAATCCAAACTGATGTAAATTACATTCCTTGGATTGATTCACTTTTTAACTCAAGATTAATCTAAATTGAATGACAAATACTCCTATGATGGGATTGTGTCACTGAGGGTAGCCAAAATGGAGAGGGTGGCTATGGGTTAAGGTTTGTGGGGTGGGGGTTGAATATTTTAAAATGAATTTCAAATCTTAAGAAGGCAAGGGGCTATGAGTGTGGGTTGGGTTGGTTAGGCTTTTTTTGTTGGGGGGAACATGAGTTGTGATGTATTGATGAACTAATTTATAACTTAAGTAAATATAGCGATTTGATTTTGATTGACTCAATTTTTAAAAATGATACTACAAATCGAACCATACTAATCGATTCTCACTAGATAAAAATCGAACTAATATAAATATTTTGGTTTTGATCAAATTTTACTCTTTTGGATTGATTTAGAGGTTGTGATCATATTAGATTTGTTTTAAACACCTCTACTACCTCCAATCACCAAGAAAATTATCAAACACGCATTTTCAATAAGTCCTATACCATGTTGAGAAATGTAGCAAGAGTCATGAAATTAGGAGGACATGAGAGAATAGAGAGAAGAGAAAATTTCTTATGGCAGATGCTATCGTGAACCTTGTTAAATAATATGCACCATGCACCTTGCTAAAAAGTGTGGTTAAATTCTTGAAAATGTGGCTAAATATACAAAATGTGTAGCTAAATGCATATAGCCACACTATTCATAAGTTACCAACACTTTTGAATGTAGCTAAAAACAAGGTGTGTAATGCACTTTGGTAATCGAAATACATGTTAGACAGACCCATTTCTTATTATTGTGAAATAAGAAAGATGATTGCGGTTGAGTTAGAATGCAAATTATATAATAGAGAAAATGTTACTAACTAATCACGACTAACTAACAAGCTAATTTGAACTAACTTTAATTAATAATTTTGTAACAAAATCAACTAGCTAACAAACTATATAATGTAACAATAACTTTGGAAAATAAAATATGAAGGTTCTTTCACATTTTAACAACAATAAACACATTAATTGATTCCTTCTTAGATTTTCAGCTTCTTATATATGCTAGATTCGATTCCAACTATGTCTAGACAACTTTCTGCATAGATAGCTCATTACATAGCCATTGTTGGCAAGTGAAGTCTCAATTTGTTGAAGAAAATGACGTGCAAACAAGTTGGTGACCCTACATTTGACTCTCACAAGTCCCAACTGATACATTTAAATTTTGTTTCAAAGAGAGAACAACTTTTCTCAAGTTGCCAGGTGTAGCAAGCAAACCAGTATAGAAAACAGTGTAGCAATGAATATGGATCTCCTGTAATTTCAAACAAGTTACAAGGAGTGTGAAATTACGAAATGTTACAATTAAAATACAGTCAAAAACCGTGGAAGGGCCGTAAATGGCCCAAAGAAAGAAAGTACGTTTAACAAAAGAATTTACAATTAAAAACATGAAAAAATGAACAAACCTAGAGTTGGCATTAGAGATTGGAGGCAAACATTAATTATTAGAAGGAAAATTGACAATGAGTGTATGATTGGAAAAATTATAAAATTAAAATTATTTCAACAATTATTTTTTTATATAATCGTTTATATGATAATTAATTTATTTTTAAATATTTTAATTGAAAAGTAATATTAAAGTAATCTATTTTATTTGGATCATTTAAAAAAATTATTTTTATATGATAAAATTATTAAAAATAGTATGAAATAATTGTTTATATTAATTATATAATATTTGTTATTTCAGATCAATTTATTAAAAATATAATAATTCTAAAATAATTAATTAATATTTATAATCATAAACTTTAAAATTTTGCTATATTTATAAGTTATTTTTTAATTTAAAATTATTAATTTCTGATTATAATTTATTTCTATTTGATATTTAAACATGATAAATTTTTTCAAAATAAATTTTTTTTTTTAAATGTTTTGAAAGGGTTCAAAAACACGCCCTGAATGATTAGCATATGTCCTGTACATGGGCGGGAACAATGGCAGGTCAAGTTTCAAACTTGTAAAATTAAAAACCAAATAAATAAAAAAATAACATTTCGTAAAAAAGCTGAAAAAGTGATTGCGGTCACGCTCACACACCCCACTCGCACCCATTGAATTTCACAACTCTGACACACCTTCAAATCACATGGCCTTCCTATTTTTATATTTGAAAATATCCTATAAAAGCAGGCAAAACAAACAAGAAATAGAAACCCCCCAACTCCATCCATTTATCTTCTTTCTACTAACTGTGCGTTATAGCAGCTGCTGCTGCCATTGTGAATGCTTACTGTTACTGACATTCTACAGATTTTTGGCCTCCCCATTTAATTACTATTATTTTATTTATTGTTGTCATTACTACCTTTGTTTCCTTTACTTCTACACTCTTTAAAATCTCTGGTCTGTACTCTGAGCCCGTCCTTAGCTTCCATTTATTATTGGCTTCCAGCAATTCCTTTTGGTTGGTTTGGTTGAGTTGGCCTTAAATCAATCACTGGTCAAAGGTATTTTCTCTGGCTTATTTTTTTCTTTCTTTCTTTCTTTTTTTTTTTTTTTTTAAAGATGTGGATTCTTTATTTTTTCTTTTTTCTTTATTTCTTTTTACTAGCAGTTATCTGTTTAAATGCTGAATGATACGTAGTTGTGCCATTAAAGATTATTATTATTATTGTCTTTCTTTTTTCGCTACACATTGGATTTTTTGGTAATGTTTAAGGCCTTTTCAGTTCACTGGCTGAAATAGGTAATTCATGTTAAGGATTTTTTCTTTTTTTTTTTTTAACCCCATTTCTGCAACAAACTACTGTTTCATTACCTTGTGTTCTGTAAATTTTCTACAAAAATGTAATGATTGGGTTTTAAATTTCAATGCTGTGAACGAAAAATGGGTTTCAATGGTGTTTAAAGAACTATGGGGGTGTCTTGGCCATGATAACGGAGGTACAACATTTCTTCTTTTCCATCTTATACCTGCTTTTCAGTCAAGCTAAAGTTAATTCTTTTATTCTTATAATCTTTGTGTTCATTGTGGGTTTGGGGTATGTTATAAACAAAGCGAGATAAAAATGTTATTAAACAAAGTTTTCTTGTTTTCCAGTTAATGAGATTGTTGAATAGGAATTGTGTTTCAGGGTTTCTGTTTTCTAAAGGTTAGGGGATGTAGGTTGGAATGGAAGTCTCAGTTTTGTGGCAAGCTGAAAATTTAGCTACGGCTTGTTCATATTTTCTCGCCATGATAACCTTGGACATTTTGAACAGGATTACTTTTAGGTGGTTTTGACTGAACTCACGATACATTTTGGGTACTAATGTCTGCAGATGAATGCCCTGTAATTTTCAAGTTCATGTTAGATACATAACTTGTTAGACGGACCCAATGATGGATAAGAAGAGATGGTTATGGAAGCGGAAGTCTTCCGAGAGGAGCCCTGGCGAAAGCGAAAGTTCAGGATCCGTGTCGTCGCATTCTGAGAGGTACTCTGATGAGCAGGTATGGTAAACAATCCTTAATCAGGATCAAAGTTAGGTTGCACTAATCTAGGACTTGTTTTAGTCTTTCTTAAGTTACTTGGGGTCTTTTTGATATATAACAAGAACTAGTTACAAGATTTAGAATCTAATTTGATTCCTTTCTTGTATGGTAAACTTGAGATTCCTTACTTGTTGCTTTAGTGGATGAATTCAATCGTTCACTAAGTGGGGAGCTAAGATAGTTTTCACTGGTTTTGCTCCTCTCTCTCTCTCTCTCTCTCTCTCTCTGTAATCTATGGTTCTCATGTGAGGAAAATAGACGCACCAATTGTGCTGGAAAATAAGTGACACAACGACTGAAAGATTTGTCTTGAAAGGCTCTTTCAATATAGCCAGGTTCCACAATTAATTGACAGAAGATGATGCTTAAAGAGTATTCGCCCTTCTCTAGGTCTGTCTTCCAACTCCCAAGTGCAAAAGATAAAAATATATTTCTATTTCTGTTTTAGACATGCATTGTTTGAATAAATGACCTGAAAACATAGCTCACTGTTGATTCAAGTTTGGTGTAGCCATGCTCATGTATTTGAAATTAAGTTCTTATTTGTACAACCAGTTAACCAGTAAAATGGATCCATCGTGGCTGATCTATGTTGAGTCCATTCAAGAATGTATTCTAAACTTCGCTGCCAATCATTAGTCTAAGCATGAATATCATATTAATTTGTAATCCTGGAAGTTTCAGCATGTAGTGGCCATCTTGATATATTCCACAAACAGAACAAAGTTTGCCAAAATTTTATCCTTCTTTTTTCTGATTATTCTAGTAATCTTGTGTCTTTGAAAGCGGGAGGCATCAAAGGAATCTACTAATGGAAGCAACCAGTCACCTGATGTCACCTCAAAAGCTGTGGCCTGGGCTGATGATGCTAATAACAATTGTTCATTTATTAATGAACAATCGCCTGTAGAAGTCACCTCAAAACCTCTACCTACTACAGGTATCATGAATGATGGTTCATTAGAGATAGATGGACATGGAGAAAATGAAAATGTAAAAAATGTAGAGGAAGGTGATCCAAATGATGGGTTGAGGACTATGTCAGAGAAGCTATCTGCAGCACTTGTGAATGTCAATGCCAAAGAAGACTTGGTTAAGCAGCATGCCAGAGTTGCTGAAGAAGCCATTGCAGGTACAACTAATGTAGTTAATGATCAGTAGATTCCTCTATTGCTTTGCGTAATTTCAAAAGTAACCGCTGATTGTACAATATTGGTTGAATTTGGACATTCATTGTTGTGCGACTTGTGTCTACAGAACAGTTCAGCAGCTGTTGAACTAGCAAATTACACAATAAGTTCCTCCTCATAGTGGAGGGTTGGGACTTGGAGGATTTATAAAAATTAAAGTCAAATTTTCATCTGAATGGTATATAGATTAAGAGGCTAATGTGATATATAAGAAGACTTACATGTTGAGACCATCATAATAATGATTTCCTTGTATGATTCCTGGGTATATCCTCTATATCACTTTCTCTTGTTTCTGGATTCTCTCTTAATTGGGCCTTTTTCATTAACTTAGGCTGGGAAAAGGCTGAAAATGAAGTGGCAATTTTGAAGAAGCAACTTGAAGCAGTCTCCCGCAAGAATTCAGCCTTGGAAGATCGAGTTACCCATCTAGATGGTGCACTTAAGGAGTGCGTTAGGCAGCTAAGACAGACAAGAGAAGAGCAGGAAGAGAATATCCGTGATGCAGTAGTACAGAGAACTCATGAGTTGGAATCAGCCAAAAGTGAACTCGAGAGCAAAATTGCCGAGCTCCAGCGCAAATTAGATGCTTCTAGTGCCAAATCTTATATTGATCTTGGCATGTGTCACAAGGCTGAGTTTTTGGAAAAAGAGAACACGGCTCTCAGGCATGAGCTCTTAGCTCAATCAGAAGAGCTGGAGATTAGGACAATTGAGAGGGATTTAAGTACTCAAGCTGCTGAGACAGCTAGCAAGCAACATTTAGAAAGCATCAAGAAAGTGGCCAAGCTTGAGGCTGAGTGCCGGAGATTGAAGAGCATGGCCTCAAGAGCTCCCTTAGTTAATGATCATAAATCCGTTGTTTCATCCTCATTTTGTGTTGAATCTCTCACAGATAGTCAATCAGACAGTGGAGAGCGACTTAATGCAGTGGAGATTGATACCCACAAGATGAGTGGCTCAGACCTGAACAAGTGTGAGCCAAGTTGTTCTGACTCGTGGGCATCTGCATTAATTGCTGAGCTTGATCAGTTCAAGAATGAAAAGTCCAGGCACACTCCACCCAATTCTGTTAAAATTGATCTCATGGATGATTTTCTTGAAATGGAACGACTTGTTGCATTGCCCGAGACCAAGAATGAAAGCCATGTCCAGGAGTCAGTTGTTGCTGATCAATGCATTAATGAAGAAAGCTCTCTCAGAGTGGAGTTTGAGATCATGATTCAGCAAATGGATGAACTAAAAGAAAAGTTAGAGAAGGTGGAAACAGAAAAAGCTGAACTAGAGATAGCTTTGACAAAAAGTGAAGAATCTATTGAGGAGTCACAGCTTCAGTTGAGGGACGCAGAAAAGAAATTGGAGGAGTTGCAAAACGAACTAGAAAATGCCTACAAATCAAAACAAATGATAGAAAATCACCTAATGAGCATGGAGGCAGAGGCTCAAACATTATCTGCAAAGGTTGACGTATTAGGAGCAGAGGTTAATAAGGAGAGGGCTGTGGCAGATGAAATTGCAAAGAAGTGTAAGGACTTGGAGGAAGAGCTAAAATGCAAATCTGTAAAGGTTGACTTATTAGAAGCAGAGGTTGATAAGGAGAGGGCCGTGTCGGATGAAATCGCGACAAAGTGTGAGGACTTGGAGGAAGAGCTAAAAGCCAAATCTGCAAAGGTTGACTTATTAGAAGCAGAGGTTGGTAAGGAGAAGGCTATGTCAGAAGTGATTGCAATGAAATGTAAGGAATTGGAGGAAGAGCTAGAAAGCAGGAAGCAGGAAGAGATACTCAGGTCAACAAATAGCTCATATGGAGAAAAGAAGATTAAGCAGGTTTGTCATCATTGACATTTGCATTTAATTTTCTATCATTGTTTGTACTTATGTACAAAAAAAGATGGTGAGTTTTGGTATAATAGTAAGTTGTTGCCTTGTGATCTAAAGGTCAAAGGTTCAAACTCTTCAGACAGCCTTTCTGCTTGCAAGGGTAAGGCCTCATGGGCCGCCCTTTTCATTTTTTATCTACAAAATTGGGAGGAATTAGTCATATATTTTCTGCACAACTCATGTAATGCATATGATCTTTGCTATGCCAGGAGGACCTAGCACTGGCTGCCGGAAAGCTTGCGGAGTGTCAGAAAACAATAGCATCCCTGGGGAATCAGTTAAAATCCCTGGCTACACTAGAAGATTTCTTTATTGACACTTCTAGCTTTCCTGCAAGTCCATCACTTGTTGCTCGAGCCAGTGGAGAGATGTGGAAGTTGCATTCAAATGACACATATTCGCCTAAAAGAGATTCAAATTCTTCAAGGTTGGTTGATGGGAGCTCTGGCCAATCCTTTAACAAAAATGAAGAAAGCTCACCACCTTTATCGACTTCGTCAACTTTGTCAGCAGCCATGCCAAATCATGTCGGTTCTGAGAAGAGTCGAAATGGCTTTGCAAAATTTTTCTCAAGAACAAAGAGTGGGATCAGACTGGAAATTTAGTGAGGGTATAGTGAATTAACTGCAACGCAAGTCATTCTTTTCTCAGTTGTAAAAGAGACCGGTCTTGTGATTCAAGGAAAAGATTTAGCAACACTCGATTGTCATCAATTATACCATATTTTTTTCGATCTCTTCACTTGTGTAGGGTCTGTCTTGTGACATTTGAACCAAGAATTAAATTTTGAATGCCTTTGCTCATCTATCTCAAATCTGACTCGGAAGACATAAAAGGGTAATAAATTTCCTATCCAGTCTAAACAACTTGCCCCTTCTAGTTCTTTAAGCCAAAAACATATGGAGAATCATCAATTTGGCTCTCGAAAGATTAAAAAACACTGACAATTTAGCCTTCAAAAAGTATTATCTTCTCTAAGGGTATCTCAATAATAAATGTGTTGACAAATTAATTCCTAAAAGATTAATGTATTGACAAATTAGTATCTAAAAATTCAATTTATTAACAAATTAGTATCTAAAATATTTTTTATTAACACTAACAAAGCTTAGTAGTAATAATAGAATTTATTATTGGGGTATCATGGATTAATAAAACATCTTTTAGAGATTAAGAGTGTGTTTGTTTCCATTTTTTAAAAAAATAATTTTGAAATTTAAATTTTGAGTGCATTTATTTCAGCTTTTTACAAAAGTAATTTTGAAACTTAAATTTTATATAGTTAAAAAAGCTGAAAATTAATTTTTTTCAGAACCTATTCTTTTCAGATTCTACAAAAAGTTGAAAATAAATTTTTTTGACTTTTAAATTTTGATTATTTTTAAAAATTTATTCAAATATATAAAAACTAATTTTTTAGGTGGAATACGAAAATTGATTTTTTTGGGTGAAAAAGGTAATTTCTTTTACCCAAAAAATCTAAATACACCCTTTATATATAGTTAAAAAAAGGTGAAAATTGATTTTATTTTTTAGAAACTACTATTTTTAGCTTCTATAAAAAAAATAAAAATCAATTTTCACATTATCTAAATATATAAAAATTAACTTTTTTAATAAAGAAAGTGATTTTTTGCTTAAAAAATCCTAAACAAACACACCATAAATTATTAGCATTTTGATCTTTTGAGACTTAAATTGGTGGTTCTCCCCCTAAACATATTTCAAATATTAATTTATCGACAACATCAAATTAGCCCTTCGATGATAATTAATACCATTAGTTTTGTTCTTTGATGACTAATTTAATAATGAAAATATGACATTGAAGGGCATTTTTTTTTAAAGGGAAGGGACAACTCACAGTGCAAGATATGCACAAATCTTGCATTAATCAATAACTTTTTATTAGAGCAATTTTTTTTTTTTCTAGGGGCAAAACTCATTCGATTGAAAGATTTTATATATTATGTTTATAAAAGTTTACATTAATTTAAAAGTATTTAATACATGTTTATTGATATTTAATTTTTTTGAAAAAAAACTAATACAAATGATCAATATGATAGATTAGTATAATTCAATGAATAGATTAATAATAATTATATTTAATAAAAAATTATTGAAAATATAAATATTTCAAGTTTTAGACTATTATCAATCGACTCCTACCCATTTTTAAATGATTAATTTGATATAACCATATATGAAGAACAAATGTAATGTTATATATATATATATATATATATATATATATATATATATATATATATGTATGTATTTTCCTGTGTTGCTTTATAAATAATGTGGCATTTCTATCATCATCCCACAAGTCTGAATGATTTCAGCGCAATTCGATCTTTTTCTTCAATCATGTGAATTTGTGTTGCATTCGTAGTAAAAAAATTTGTACTATATATATTTGCTCTCCTCTTTTTATCACGATTATTGAATGTTTCACTTGATTGTTATATGTGATGGATAGGAATAACTTTTCATTTATTCTCTTCACCTGAAAATGCGCTTAATCACTAAGGTGGTGAAGTGTGTCCTTGGATTAGGGTTTGTAAATTTAAATTAAATTTAATTTTAAATAAAATTAATTTTATAAATTTGATTTAGAAAAAAAGGACATTAATTTGTTTTAAAAATAATCAAAATATTTAAATTACTCTTTAAAATATATGAATTTAATTTTAATATACTAAAAATATAAATTTTTTAATATAAATATCTAATCATATACTATCATTTTATTAAAAAATTTAATTCTTACAATAATTACCTTCAAAATTACATATATATATATATATATATATATATATATATTGTGAAACTATGTCATAAAAGCAGCATTTTCCAATGATGGCTAAAAGAATAATTTAAGTTGTGTTAAAAGTATAGACAACATAGGGTAAAATGAGTAATTAATGATTGAATATTTTAGAGAAAATTACAATAACGTTCTAAAATTTTTAGAAAAGAAATTAAACTCTATATTTATAGGAAAATGATACTCCATTCCATTATTTGAAAAAAAAAAAAAAAATTGACGGGGGTGATTCGATGCATACAACTTCTCTTTCTTCAAGTGAGACCGACTTCACCCTTGTCATTCTTCTTTTCTATTTGTGCCTTCCCGTTCCTCTCGCTCCTTTCACTACTTCTCCGTTGTTGGTACTCCGTAGTGGCACATCACCGTTGGTGCGGTGTTATTGGTGGCCGGGCACCACTACTCTCATTTCTAGCCTCTAATCACCCATAGTCCTATCCCATAACTTTGCTTGTTGACTTATTTGCTTGAAGGGGTATAGGCACGCTTTCATCATTCTTTTGCTTTCTTTCTATATTGATTCCAAATGCCCATGTTTAGATCCCATTTTATTTACTCATGTTTGGTTCCCATTTTATTTACAATCTGATTTTGTCATCATCTTACACCCGATACTATAAGTTTTTATTTGTTTTATCTGCTTTTTTTTTTTTTCTCAGTGTAACAATGGTTGATAGAACTAAAAAAGCCTAAATATACACAAGAGAATGAGGGCATGTATGCTAATGAATCATATGTAGTCAGTGAAGAAAAAAGTTTTGGTGCTAGAGATGTTTATGAAACTGATTCTAGTAATGCATTTGATTTGATGAAATTTAGAGTGAAGTATTATTTCTTAATGAGTTTGGACTTTATTATCTTTTTATGAAACCTCAAGTTGGGTAAATTGTAACTTTCATCTTTTTTAATAATGGAGTGGAATGCCATCTTTTTATAAGTTTTGAGTCGAATATCTTTTTGAAAAATCTCAGAGATTGTTATAATTTTATCAATATTTTATTTTTATTGAAAATCATGGTGGATTGAAAGGAAAACAACAAATTTTTGTTTTAAGTGAAATCCCAATTTTATGCTAATATCAAGTTTGAAAAATAAATTCCACTACAAAACCAATGCATTTTGTGCCAAATTCCCGTTTGGAGTCCGCCGAAAAAGTAGAATTTTGAAGGCAAAGAATGAAGTCAATAACATCATGCTGGAGATGGATGGAAGAGGATATCTGGCGTTGTATTTGGGTCGAAATAAGGGCTGGCTCTTGTTAAAGGAAATTGAATTTGGTGGTAAGAAGATCAATGTATTGACTGAGAAAGAGAAATCAAAGTTGAGGAGTTCTGCACATTTGGTCCCTTTTACATACAACAACTAGAGACTAACTAACTTTCTAATACAGAAATGTAACTAACTGAGATCTAACTAACATAACTAACTTGTGCATAAATAGATATGTATAACTCCTAATACTTGTGGCTAGACATATTGACACAGATTACCTTGCAAGTTACAAGTAGCAACCAAAATGGTTGAACCGAAAAAAAATATAAGCAACCAAAATGTATTATGGGGTGAGAGAGGCTCGAACTCTCGACCTCAGGATAACTCAGAAGCTATGAGACCTACGCGCTAGCCAACTGCGCCACCACCCCCTTGTCGGAGCTTGGTTTTAATAAGCTTTCATAACATATATAACTAAATTTCTTTTTCTTTCACGCACATGCTCCATTTATCAGCTAGATAATGTGAACAATTTGAACGCCTGAGTGAATATTATTTTGTTATACGCGAGCAATATATATATATATATATATATATGAATGTACGTCTTAAATTTTAAAGTACCAATTATTTATCAAAATAAACAAAAATGGTCTTTTGTCCAAGAACAAATTAATTGTAGTTTTTCGAAGGTAGAAACAATGTTTATATAATTTGTTGCACAAATCTAGTTTGTCCAAGTTAAGTGAACGAGTACCAATGGGGTTGGCTTGCTTAGTCAATTTTTCACTTATGCAAAACTATGATTTAGATCTGATTTCTAGATTTTTCTATTGGTGGTGACCTATAGATATCATTATAAATGTTCAATAAATTCATAGACATGCCTTGACCTTAAAGTTTGGTAAACCTTCCTTTCAATCTAAACTTTTCCACAACCAAAAAGAAAGTCAAGTGAATTAATTGTTCAGGAAAAAATAATAGTTGAATTAGGTTAATATATGGGACAATTAATCGTAAAATGGCCGTTAGTTAGAATAGCTATCACATATCTATAACTTTTATTTGTTTTCAATGAGTGGTTGTGAAGGATAATTTTCTTGTTCATATTGAGTAAGTAACAGTTATAAATAAAATTCCTATATTAAATTTAAAAATTTAGAATATATGTTTTCTTATTTTTTTTCTCATTTAATGGCTAACAATATAATAAATTCTATGTTAAATTCATGAAATTTAGAATAAATTAATGAGTACCAATTACCTGCTATTCAGTGACTTCATATTCCTTCTAAGTGATTAACATTAATAAATAATTCTATAAGGTTATGCACCAATTTATTATTTTTTTTGTTTTTTGGTATATTATGATAATGAAGTTTGAATTCCTAATCTCAAATATATTATTCAAATCCCTTATCATTATACTACTCTAGTGTCTTAGTTTATTATTTTTTCTAAATAGTTGTTTTGTTTCACTTGAGTGGATAAAAATTTTAGATGAAATTTTATATTTGATATATGATTAAGAAGAATTTTGTAAGTAGCTATTGATTGTTATTGAGTGGTTGTTCATTCTCAGTGATATATATACATATATATATATATATATATATATATATATATATATATATATATATATATATATTGTAATTACAATATATGAAGTTATAAAAAAAATTTGTGAAAGATTATTACTTTATAACACATATGATTATTTATTTTTAGTGAGTGGTTATTATTTTTATTAGAAGTATTATAGTCTATTATGTAATTTTTTAATGGGCCTTCTCTTGAATAACTTTGATGTGATATTTCTTAATAATTTATATTTATATATCTTAAAATTAAATACTATTTTTAATAGTCTTTAATATTATTTTTCCGTTGATAGACATATGATAAACTATATCAGTTTAACAAAAAAATTTATAAATTAATCTAAATTAATGATATACTAACGATTTATTAGCCTAATACAGCTAACTTTGAGTACACTAAGTTCACGCAAATATTTCTCAGAAAGATTATTATTTTGTGATAACTGACAAGGCATGCAATTCAAGGTCAATTACAAAATCATAATTGTAATTGAAAATATGATTATGATGCAAAAGTGGAGGATAATTGTTTAAAGTTTTAGTTATTCAAAACAAAGTAACTAATGTTGCACGTTGGCTGGCAAAATGAATTTGTCTAACAAAGGTCGATGACTTATACTTTTACATGTTGTACTAGATAATTCATCAGTATAAAACCTGGCCATTTTTTCACTCCAGAAGTTTATCTTTTGGGTATAGATACATTAGGAGCCACTATTATTTAAGTTTACAGAATTTCATCTCTTTTGTTTCTTTTTTTTTTTTTCTCTTGATTTAAATATGTTTTTGATCCTTATAAATGTTGTAAATTTTGATTTTGGTCCTTATAAAAAGAATTGTTTAGTTTAATTCCAAATATTTTAAAAAAATTTAGTTTTAATTTCTATAAAAATTTTAATTTCATGTAGATCCAAATATTTTAAAAAATATTTGGTTTTAATCCATAAGAAACTATCATAATTTGGTATCAAAAAGGTCAAATTAATATTTTAAAAGATTTAAACCAAATTATTGTAATTTTTTAAGAATTTAAAACAAACATATTACTTTGATATAAAAATTAAAAATCAAACAATATAGTAGTAGAAACTTAAATCAAATATTTTTATAAATATTTAAATTTAAATTTAAATTTATTTTTTTTATAAAAATCAAAACTAAAATTCACAATATTTTCGGAAAATAAAAATATATTTAATCTTTTTTTTATCGCCTTTAGCTATCCGAGTCTCGTGTTGACTTTTCTGTGTCGTCGATGGCACCAAAAATCTGCAAACGAATTATACTGTACTGTTCACACACATATATATTTTCTTGCCCCAAAAAGATGATTGAAAGTTAATTTCTTAAAGTTTCCTATATTTATGATGATAACTGGCGCCGTGCATCAATCAGGTTCCATGGTGTAGTGGTTAGCACTCTGGACTTTGAATCCAGCGACCTGGGTTCGACTCCCGGTGGGACCTTGCTAATTATTGGTTTTCAGAATTGGCATTTAGTTTTGCTTTGTCTTCGGGATTGCTCCTCAAATAGTGGTAATATGAATTATTGTTAATGTAGTAATTCTTCCATTATTATTATTATTGTTGTTGTTGTTATTGTTAAAAATAATATTAATTATTAATAAAATTAAATATTATAATTATAATTAATAATTAAAGTTTCTCATTTTTATTAATTAATAATAATAATAATAATTAACTATTTATTATTATTATTATTATTATTATTATTATTATTATAATATTAATTTAATGCATATATTACTTAATAATCTTTTTGATAAATCAAATAGAATAATGTGAATTGTTATTTAGATTACCTATCCATATCAAACACCGTATTTAACATTAGCAACACTTTAAAAAGTGATAACATTTCTAAATGATAATTTATATTACTGACAAATTTAGTGGGTAATGTAACAAATACTACCTCAATGTCTGTAAACCCTTTCACAAAGCTTGGGCAATTTCTCTCGGCCCGAACATTCAACGTAGTCATTGCACTTGGTTAGCTTGTGACAATGAAGGAAAAGCTGGTAAATGATTTCTTTACATGCTTCAACAAAATTTATAATGCAGGGATGACAAATAGCCAAATTTTGTTGTATTTTATATAACAAGAAACGGGAGCTTATTATTTAAAATCATCACTTCACTTCCCATTAAAAATGCTTCTCCTTTTTTTTTTTCTGTAAAAAAAATGCTTCGTTTTTTTTCTTATTTTAGGAGTGGAGGAGGTGGGGGGAGACTTTGTGCTAGTACATGAATAAAAATCCAAAACAAAAGTGTTACTCTTTTCCCTTCTCTTATTTATTATAGTGATGATCTATGTTGCAAGTTATAGGTATGGTATTGGATCAGATACAGATACAAATACGAGATATGAAAATTTTGCAAAATTAGAGTACGGGAGGGTATATTGCATTAAAATATAAAATTATGAATAAAAACATAATTAAATCACACTGCCACTTGGGTTTTTTAGGTGAGGTCTTAACGAGGCGGGGCTTTCGTAGGACAAGTGATATTCACACAATGCCACTTGATTTTTTCTTCTTCAAATTTTGAATTCATTTGTAAGCTTCGATTTATTGTTAATAAAGTTACTATTTTTTCATTCTTATTTATTGCTATTTAAATCCTAAGGGGCTAATCACCCCTTAGTCGAAACGTATGAAGCTCAGGTCCAAAACCTTGGGCATAGTTTTGGCTTAAATATCCGAGTAACCAATGACCTTGGAAGTTGCCTGGGTGACTTACGACCACGGAATAATTTTAATCCTAAAGTATCTAACTTAAGCTACTATAGATCTAGGTCTTACATGACCTCAAAAATCAATTTAAACAAATGCCCTTAGAGTTATTAAACTTAAGTGAGAAAACAAAGAGACAAATGCAAAAAACAATAACATCAACTTCCTAATAAGAACAAAGCCTGAAAATTGGGTAATTAGTTCATTACAAAAGAAAGCCCATAAAATGGCATATTCAAAATACATGAAAAATTAAATACAAAAAAGGCTTATGGGTCATTATTGGGATTTGACAGGATCAGACTCTGAATCGGCACTATCATCTTCAACAGGGATATCCATAATCTGACCATCCACAACATGGTGATGGAGCTCAATCTCACTAAAGTTGGCCTCAAGACAAATGATTTTGGCTTAAGCTAGGAAGTTTTCCTTGATCTCAATCGTCAACTTTGCCCACTAGTCCTCTACATACTTGATCTCCTTGAGCTCGGAGATCTTCTTGGCCAACTCGAGACAAGCCTCCTTGGACTCCTCTAGCTGGCCCTTCAACTCCTTCAATAGCTAGTCCTTGGTCTTGACTTACTCCTTTAGTCTCTCGACCTCGAAAGTCAAGTCCTACTTGGCCTTATCCAGGGCCACGTTTTCATTTTGAAGGAGAGTCACCCTCTCCTCTAAGTCCTTCATTTCTAGACGGGTTCGGATCCTATAGGTAACCACCGATTCCTAATATCGGTATGCTGTTGTTGACTTTAGTAGAATGCTGCCGGCCCTTTAGAGCTTCTCCACTAGATCGTCCTTGTCCCCGTGGAACTGCTCGAGGTAGGTCGGATCTATAAACACTCGATCCATGAACTCCTAATATGGGAAGTTCTTAGACAGGATGTTAAGTTCGGACTTCTCCATAGAGGTTGGAGAAATATCAGTGTCAACCTCCACGACATCTTTCCTTCTCGCCGCAACCTTCTTCTGGAAGCTCGCTAGGAAGAACTTAACGACTGCCCTCTTCTCGGGCAAAAGATCATCCTTGTCCACCCGAGGTACTTCGAAATTCTTATTCCTGTAGCAATTTATTTTGAATTCCCTTTCTTGGGTTTTCCAGAAGGGGATTGTTCTTAGAGCCCCAAACACCTTGAAATATATTGGTTTAAAGCTATGGAAGGGCTCCTCGTATAGAAGGAAGACCTTTTGATTTACATGAGCTCGGAAAGAAAGCCAACTCGTTGTTACAACCCCGCCATTTAGGCTAGTAAGGGTAAAAAAAATAGAAGAAGATGTTGGAGGAGGGTGGAACTCCGAGATACTCGCATAGTATCTCGAAGTCCCCTATCATGGCCCAACTATTTGGATAGAGTAGAGAAGGAGCGACTAGGGTCTATAGCAAGACAGTAAACTGGAAGTTGATGAATAGAATTTCAACACTGAATTATGAGATAATAACATCATACATCCACATCCGATTCAGTCCAATCCCATGGTTTACATAGCACACTCTCTCATCCGCGTCGAGGACCTTGAGGACGTAGTCATCCTTGTACTTGCCTTCTAGGGTGATGAGGTTCTCCTCCCTAAGAGAACTTAAAAACTCGACAGTCACCCATGAGAAGGCTCCTAACATCTCCCAATCTACCGACTGATACATGAAGTTGATTGAGGGCAGAAACCTGAGAATTTTGAGAGCCTATTTCTTATTCATTTCTGAATCCAGAGTGGACCTATAAGGGAAACTACCTTTAATCATGACCTTGGAAAGAAATCTATTAGAACAAAAAATTTCCTAACCCTTATGGACCTACAATGGTTTTCTTACTAGGAAACTTCATCACCAAGGGTAAGCGGCAAAGAAAGGAAAAAAAAAAAGGAGAAGGAAAAGGTGTTTCTAAACCATTGTACTAGATAAAATGGAGAAATAAAGCAGTTACTAACATTCTAACCAAAACACAAATTGCAAAGCAAAGAGAAGGAGTTGAGAAGAATGCATCTTCGATAGAAGAAATTTGAAGTTGCAACAGGAGTGGGATATTTACTCTTTTCTTCATAAGCACCTTCTCTCGACACTCTCAATTTCAGGAAACACAGTCAAGCACTGTAAGAAAGCAAAAATAGGATGTTGAAAGAAGGAGGGGGTATTTAAAGAGGATGATGTGACCCTTATTGCACAAGTCAAACGTTGCGAAGGGTAAAAAGGTGTCTTTTCACATCATAAGTTGTTGCAAAACTACGAAAATGTCCCAATTCAAAATGATGATAGCATAGAAATCGAGGCATCAAAATGCCATGGGCCTTCTCAGGGAAAAGCATGCGACCTGTGATGGGATGTCCTGACAAAAGAGGAGAGGTTATGTCCCTAAGAAACTTCTCATAAGATTTCAGATAGGGAATCTGGCATCTAAGAACGTGTGGTTCAACGTTGGGACATCCTGTTACCAAGGTCACGTTGTACAATGCAAGGTTATCATCGAACTTTGCATCCAAGGTTATAGCTAGGAACGGAGTTGGGGGCACTGCTCCAGTCCTTTCAGACTAGTACTCGAGGCCTATATCTTGGTTCATCCACTAAAGCCTAAACCAAAATAAAGCCAATACGGCTCAGCTCCAAACCTATGAGGAGGGAAGGCTGTGGCCCAATTCGAAATCCACATAGGAAGAAGATCACGTGTTCGTAATGAGAGGCTGTGAATCTTGAACCCCATAAAATGTTTTGAGCTGTTGCTGAGAATTTGAAGTTGTCTCCTCGATTCGTGGAGCCCAACCACATTCATCCTCATCCACTTTTTCCTACAAGTAAGTGGTGGAACCTCAGATATCCAATATGTTATTACACCTATACTCTCATATTTCTCGCACTCCTTGACTTGAGCATTAGAATCCTTGCAGGTACACCCCCATCGGATTGGAGATCAAGTCACTTATTCAATTTCATTGGAGTTCAGCAACTTTGGTATTCTAGTCTCATTTGGAGCACTTCTAATATACTTAATTCAGCACCCACCTCAAGCAGGTATGACATTGAGTACCTTATAAGGATGTCGGTATAGGCATGACAAATGAATGAGTATTATGCGCAATATCATCTAACATCAAATGATATTTGTATAATTTATCATTATTTTACTTATGTATAATATGTAATACATAATTAAATAATTATACAAGTATTTCCAAAATTTAAGTGATTATAGGTTCTAAATAAAATCTAAGTATTTGCATAGTACAGAAAGGGTATGGAGTCGTTTTTCTATCTACAAATATCTATCCAAGGTTTTCAACCTGACCATAGATCAGCGCATCGGCATATCGTTTTTCACACACCAGATCAAAGAATAAAAATCAAATCCGTTGTCCTTGGTAACACATTTCGAATTTTCGACCGTAGATACACGACTTTCTCCGAGGGCCCTTTTCATTCACACAATTCTCTGTATACTGCCACACCCAATCGCTGCCCTAGAACTTTTTCAAAAGCGAAAAAATCAGACACACAAAAGGACAAAAGACTCAGCGCTGAGACGATAGAGAAGATAACTTCCCAATCCGAGCTGGCAAGGTGTGATGGCCCCACAATTGCTAGATACTATGGTAGCCCCAAACAGCATGTGGACGCAAGAGCTGCCACGTGCGAAACCAATGTGCCCACGCTGTTCCACGTGGCGTCCCCAGGAGGGAAACCGAGATCGCGCGAAACACCAACCTCTTATCAACAAAATCCTCATATTAAATCTCGCCCATTAATGTTTGCTTACGTTTCCTTCTTTCTCTTTCTGATACAGATTGTAACCTTTGCCCCGCCATGAACGCCATAGCAATTGCTTCAGCTCTTACTCTGCCAATCTTCTGTAGAACGTCCAAGCTTGACACAAAAAGGGTATCTCTTTTTTTTTTTCTTTTTTATTTTTATTTTTATTTTTCTAACTTTTTTCTGCCAGTAGGGTTTGTGCTTTGTTTGGTGCTTGTGCTTGAAAGTGAGACTAAATTAAAATGACATGATGTTAGTTGCTAATGATGTTGAGTAATAAACATTACAAAAATTTAGATTGGTTTATTTTTATATTTTATTTTTTATTTTTTTGGGCATGCAATTGAGTTCAAGATGAAAGTTTCGCATGTTGGAAATATAAAATTTTTAGTCCCTAGTTGTGTATTGTAGTATATTACTTGCCATTGATATACATTTTTTTTTTCTATTGCTTTCATTTTATTAGTAAACACCTCTGTAGCTCATTAAAACCTCTATCTATGCGATAGAGAAAGTTTCTCCTATGTAAGGGCTACATTTTATGGCCCCCGACGTGGCTGAGGGAGTATGTAGCTGACATTTTAGTGGGCGTGTAAAATTTCAGGGTTTGAAAGGTAGATTCAGCGTGTATGCTGTATTTGGAGAAGTAGAGAAGAAGAATGCATGGGGTCCGCTCTTTGATGTGGAGGATCCAAGATCTAAAGTCCCACATTATAAGGGGAAGTTTTTGGATATATATCAAGCCCTAGAAGTGGCTAGATATGATATTCAATATTGTGATTGGCGAGCTCGGCAAGACGTGCTTACCATCATGCTGCTCCATGAGAAGGTTTAAACTGATTTCGGTTATTATTATATATTTTAAAATTAAATTTGATGCTTAACAGGATTATGGTGTTTCTTGATATTTATAGCCTTTGTAAATTTTGGACATCTATAAACATGGCCATTGTATCAGACTAGAGTTTCAGTGCATTCTAGTTTTTGTTTGCTCATTCCCTTTTCACTTAATGAGCTATGCATCCCACTGTCATGCTCATTAATGTCTCCATAAATTATTGGTGTAGGTGGTGGAAGTTCTTAATCCTCTAGCTCGCGAGTACAAATCAATCGGCACCATGAAAAAGGAGCTGGCTGAGTTGCAAGAAGAATTAGAGGAAGCACACAGACAGGTATAGAATGTTAGCAACAGTAGAGTAGTCAGCACGGCTTGAAAATGAGATGTCTTTTGATCATCTAACCTGCCAAGACCTTGTCCATTATTTACTAACCTGTTACTTTATTTGTGTAACTTAATGAATAACACAGGTCCATGTATCTGAAGCAAGGGTGTCAACTGCTTTAGAAAAGCTAGCTTTCATGGAAGAATTGGTAAATGATAGGCTGTTGCAAAGCAGAAGCACAGCAGAAGTTGCCCAGACATCCTCTTCTCCCAGTACATCTGCCAAATCTTTAGATGCCGAAAAGAGAAGGCAGCCACAGAAAAGCTTGAATGTATCAGGTCCAGTTCAGTCATACCATCCACACTTGAAGAATTTCTGGTATCCTGTTGCTTTCTCTACTGACCTAAAGGATGATACCATGGTAAGTCAATAACTTATTTTTAATATCATATATTAGGTATCTTTGTGTAATCTCTGTCAATCACTAGAAATCAACTGGAAGCTATAATGGTGTGATATTTGAGACAGTCTTTCATCAAATAACAGTAAAATAGATTAGCATTTGCAGTATCTTTTGATTGATATTGCTTCTTTCTTTATTTACCTTTTTTTCTTTCAATATGCAACAGAGTTTATCTCACCCCATTTGACTGCCAAAGTGGCTTATGTGTGAGGCTAGATGCTAATAAAACGCCTTTTTGTGCACGATTTTGATTGGACGCAAATGAAAATGTTTGCTATTTTTTTCTTTTTGCTTTTCTTTCATTTCGTTCCTTTTCTATTTCCTTCTGTTTTCTTTCACTCTGATCTGAATGTGAATTCTGACGAGTGTGTCACTACTTTTCTATTTCAGATCCCGATAGAATGTTTTGAGGAACCATGGGTTATCTTTAGAGGGAAAGATGGGAAACCCGGATGTGTGCAGAATACCTGTGCACACAGAGCGTGTCCTCTGCACCTTGGTTCTGTAAACGAGGGTCGTATCCAATGTCCCTATCATGGTTAGTGGTCACCTCAACAAATAATGAATCTTGATGCTGTTTCTTCAGGACACTTGTGGTTCAGTAACATGATTATGTCCTATCAATTATATGCACTTGTGCTGTTCATAATGCATGTGTAAATATCACATGACACAATCCAAAGATTTATGTGCACTAAAATTGACAGATTCTGAAATTGCATAATGGTTGGATATCAGGCTGGGAATATGCCACTGATGGAAAATGTGAGAAAATGCCATCCACTCGACTGCTAAATGTGAAGATAAAATCAGTTCCATGTTTTGAAAAAGAGGGGATGATCTGGATTTGGCCTGGCAATGACCCCCCAACAGCTACACTTCCATCTTTACTACCTCCTTCTGGGTTTGAAGTCCATGCTGAGGTATGTCATGAATATGATCTATTCCATTAGGTATTGAGATGCAAGAAGCAAGAATTACAATGTTACTATTGATAAGAGAAGCTGTTTTCTTACTTGTTAGACCTTATATCACAGATTGTTATGGAACTTCCAGTTGAACATGGATTACTTTTGGACAACCTTTTGGATCTTGCACATGCCCCTTTTACACACACTTCAACCTTTGCTAAGGGATGGAGCGTTCCCAGGTTTGTTTATTATTTATAACCTTAAAACTGATATTGCCAATTGTCATTCAAAAGAGGTGAATATTGAATAATAAAAGTGATGAAGGCATCAAAACAGCTCAGCTCATTTCAAATTGATGAAAACCACCATCCCCCTCCCCCAATTCTACTTGAACCTTTAAAGGCTGCTCAAACGAGGGAAGGCAAAAATACGATCATTAATAAAGAGTTGGAATTTCTGTCATGTGCAGGATCCAATAACTGAAATTAATTTTTGCTCCTCAAAATAGTGAATCTGCAATAACAATGCTTTCTTTTGGCAATTTTATGGTGAATGCATTGGGGTGATATTTTTTTCAGGGTTCATGGACCTAATATCTTATATAGTCAATGTGTCATGCTTCCATATTTGAATTATGCATGAACAGAATAGTCAAGTTTTAGTTATAACTCTCGGCTGTTTCCAACAAAATAATATATTACTGAGTCACTTAGTCTCTTTGCATGAATTTGAAATTGCAGCTTGGTGAAATTTTTGACACCTGCATCTGGTCTGCAAGGATACTGGGATCCCTATCCAATTGATATGGAATTTCGGCCACCTTGCATGGTTCTATCGACCATTGGAATTTCAAAGCCTGGAAAACTGGAGGGACAAAGCACCAGTCAGTGTGCTACACACCTGCATCAACTTCATGTCTGCTTACCGTCAACAAAACAAAAAACAAGATTGCTATACAGAATGTCACTGGACTTCGCTCCTGTGCTAAAGCATATTCCTTTTATGCAATATCTATGGAGGCATTTTGCAGAACAGGTGAGAGTGCTTTTTGAATCATTAATGCATAATTAATGATGGATATCCTTATATATTTGGGGTATTTAAGCTTGAAGAGAATGCAATAAAACTAGTATATAGTCTTTAAGAAAAATCTAACGCATAATTCTGCGCTTATAAATGAAGATGGTTTGAATGTTTTTGGTTTTGATTATTGATTAGAGTAAAATTCTACTTCAGTGAAAAAAATTGGATTTTAACTTCCTTTCTTTTGTACTAATGGACTGCTGCTATTTCTGTTTAGGGTCTAATCTTATTTTCAACTCTCGCATACTGATGTGTTGATGTTTCTTACTCAAGGTTTTAAATGAGGATCTCCGGCTAGTGTTAGGCCAACAAGAGCGGATGAACAATGGTGCAAATGTATGGAATTGGCCGGTATCCTATGACAAGCTTGGGGTAAGGTACAGGCTATGGCGAGATGCCTTGGAGCGAGGAGTGAAGCAACTACCCTTCAGTAGATAGACCTAAATTAACAGATTATGCAGTGCATTTTATCTCAGTCAGTGATGCTTCTTAGATCCAACAAGGATTTTTTATGTCAAGGCTCTTGGACAACCTTGCATTAAGACGGGGGTTGGTTAGCAGATATTGGCTGCTTTCCCTGGCTTTCCTCCATCATCCATCCAAGGCCATCCGGGAACTGTTAAAATTGTTTAGAGGCTGTCTCTTTGTAAAATGACAGGACCGTACCCTTGAGTCTTGACCTCTTTTTTGTGTTTTGAAATTTTTGTACAGTGTCAAATCCATTTTTCTCTTTCTGATTTATCTTCCACCATTTCAGCTGGTGCCTTAATCTCACGCTTTTAATAATAAAGGGTTCGTTGTATGAAAAAACATTTTAGTCCACTGTGAATTCAGAATGGATGATTGGTTTGGGCTACACGTTACAGCCATTTTTCTTTTGACGTTATGCCACACTGGATGAGCCGCTATGGACCTTACAATCATAATGTACGGTAGAACATCCATTTTTTTGCCATTTGGTATCTACACCATCTCAGTCGGACTAGATTCTTTAAAATAATGGTGATTATAAAGTAAAAAAAATAAGATATTATTTATATTTAGATCAGTAACTTTTATTGAGTGTTGGTTCGTCAAAATGATCTAAAAATAAATAATTTTTTATTTTTTTCATTTGAGCAATACTACTCAATACGAATAGCTATGACACAATGTATGAAATGAAATTTTAGCCAATAAAATTTAGTTTTGTGATGGAAATATTGGAAGAGAGTATGTGGAGATAAAGTCAAGTTTTCCCTGCATTGTTGGCATGGAAAGTATGAATATTTTGTACTAAATACCAATTTCTTTTTCATTTTATGATTATTCTTATTTTAGAGATTCCGAATTTATCGCAGCTAGTGCCTTAACCTCACCCTTAATAATGAGATTTATTGTACGATATAACTCTTTAGTCAAATGTCGAATCATAGTTACTTAATGGTTTGGGTTACATGTCAGGCTTAAACTTACGTCTGTATTATACAGAATGAACCACCATGTAACTACAATCATATGCCAAATGCAGCTCCTCATAGACATTGCCAAACTGACACAAAAACTGGAACTATGAATACCAATCCTAAACCTCCAATTAGGACTCAATTTCTAGAACTACGATCTGTAGTGGTGAAAGGTCATAATGAAATGTTGTAATTTTCATCAACTTATCACACAATATTTCAAAACTTCCAAATAGATTGAATTCTAAACATGACATGCTCATACAATAAACATCAGAGAAGATAAAAATGAAGATAAAGCAATCTTGTATGAAACAAAGGCAAACGCGAATGCATGGATCGGGAAGACACCGCTGTACCCAAAGTAACTCTCAACTCAGTATATGACGTCTATTGTATAAGCATACTATATTTATAATATTTATAATCAAATTAAATTGAAAACTGTAAAATATTATGCCATAGATTAGAACCAAAAATTCGGCAGTAAATTCTACGTAAAGCAACAAAATTTACTGTGAATGATGGCATAATGCATTCAAATGCAGATTCTCAATCCATTTTCTTATTACAATTAGGAGAAAAAAAAAAAAGAAAAAGAAGAACAGTTGAACGTTCCATAATAATAATCAAATAACATCACATCTTCCCCACTTCTGTACACACCCATTTTCGCAATCACCAACAAAACATAAGCCCCTCAGCACCTAACGTTTAGGCTTTGGAGCCACAATAGGGGCAGAATCTGAAGTTGGTGCTCATTGCCTGGTCGTACAAACGGCGGCAAAAGGCATTGGAAACCGCCTTCAAATTCTGCCCCTACTGTGGCTCCAAAATTCAAATATTTTTAGGCCTAATTTGGTAGGGTTTTTTGGGGGGTTGCTCTTGCTTATAAAAAATATAAGTCGATTTTTTCTATTTGGTAAACAAAAATATTCGCGAGCTTTTGCTTCTAGTTTTTAAAAGTCAAGGGAAGCTTTTAAGAGCTCTCATGGAGTGTTTTGTTAGAATTGGCTTAATTTCTCTAAAATTTAAAAGACTAATATAACTTTAAATTTTAATAAAAATGCAATTTTATCCTTTTGACCGCTTCTCCTTAAATTTTAAGATTTTATATTCATTATAATCATTTTAAAATTTAAGAGCAAACTTATCAAATAATATTCTTGTGATTTCTGTTTATTAAGAGCAATTTTGATATCATTTTATCAAATAGAACTACTATGATTTTATGAGAGCAACTTTTAGAGAGGACAATAGCTTTGCAAAATTTACAATATTACCAAACCAAGCCTTAATTGCCTTTGCAAAAATCAATTTGTTTTTGTTAGGGACCATCAAAGATTGGACTTCTATGGACCTTTCCACCAACAATGGTGACAACAAGCACTACCATTATATCAATAATTTTGTGGTCGCAAATAGGAGAAGCTCAATGCTAATAAATAAATAAGTTTTAGTATGTCATATTCACAAATTTTTTTTTTGCGAGTATCATAGCACTGAGGATTACTGTCCAATTTTTAGGGTTTTTAGTTATACAATAGCAATTTTAAACTATTCTTTCTCTGACATTTGCATCATGCACATTAATTTGTCAGGAAACCATATATAGAATTCTAGAGATTTTATTCTAATAGGTGGGGATGTAAAACTTCCTTTCTTCAACTTAAAGAGAAAGAAAAATTTGAATAGAGGAAGTTTTACATATCCAATCAGTACACTAAAATTCCCAGAATTTTATTTATATTTTTCCAATAAAACAACTATACGAGATAAAAAAGTTACAAAGAATAAGAATGCATAGTTAAAAATCACCTAACTTTTGCACTAATATCCTCACTAACATATTGGTATAAGAATTTTTTTTACAAGTTCTGTACTAGACTGAATAAATTTACTAGGCCTCAGAGCTTGGCCTAGAGGAATTCGATAAGGGCCTTTTGGAAGGATTTCTCCCTAATAAGTATAAATTGAGTCAACACTTGGAAGTAGCTAATCCGTTGAGGTTAGTTTTCGAGCATTAAGGAATCCCACAAAAGTAGGGAAACCAGGAATTATTGAGGAATAGGGGAATATGAATTCAAATTTGAATATAAAATGGGGACTCGAGAAGAGCCAGAGATAAGTAATTGATCTCTCTTACTCAAACTTGAGTTGAATAGAGTTTTGACTTAAGCATTGGAGTCCCTTGCAAGTCTCCCATCAAAGAGCACGTGAAAGAGCTCGGACTTGTGGAGGACAACATCGAACTACCTTAGGAAATAGGCCAGAACGTTGCTGTCCACCATGGGCCAAAGACAAGCCCTACGCAAGGTGAATGGCCACCATAAGGAATTAAAGTGTAAGCATGGTTGAGCACATTGGCAACAACCAACACAATCAGCACAACCAAAACAACCAACATATCCTACATGATCAGCACAATCAACATAATGGGAACAAGGTGAACAATATTCCTTGCCTTCCACTATGGAAGGGCTATATTGGATGGTTCGATAGCTCTAGGATCAAAATCAGAAGTTGTCAGCTTAAATGGCAGTGATGAGCTGGGAAAACAATGTGAGGGAAAATGAAGCTAGTAACCATAGGAAAAATGATGACCCCATGGGAAACGAAGGGGAAAACAATATGCACAACACTCGTGGGAGAGAGGAAACTTTTCAAGAGACCACCACCTAAGGCCTTCAAGGCCATTCTCGGAATTTATTATGTCGGTAGCTTTTTTTGAGAAATTCTAGCTGCCGGCAATGTTGAAGTCATATGATGAAACTAGAGATCTTCAGGTCTATGTGACCATATTCAAATTTATGATGCTAGTCAATGGAGTGAGTGATCCATTCTTCTGCCAAACATTCCTTACCTTCTTGGAAAAGGCGGTCCGTTTATGGTTCTTGTCACTACTTGTAGGGTTGATCCGCGACTTTGCCGAGATTTCACAAGCCTTTTTGAATAGATTTTCCTTGAGCCAAGTTTATAAGAAGGCCTCAGATTCTTTGAATGCCATACGACAAGGACCACAAGAGCCACTGAGGGAGTACGTAGATCGATTTAAAACTGTGGCTATGCGTATATAAGATCTTAGCCCTACCGTCGAATTACACTCCAACAAGAAAGGATTATGAGCAGGACTTTTTGCCAATTCAATGGCAATTAACCCCCTGAGGTCTCTAGCTAAGTTCGAGGAATAAGTAATGGGGTACATGAATATAGAGGAAGTTCAAGAAATGAAGAAAGCAGAAGCTCGGATGGAAAATGGAATAATCGAAGACTCAAAGCAAAGTTAGAGATAAGAGAAAAGAAGTCAAAGGAAATTGGAGCTTGCCCCAAGGGAGAGGGGTCGAGATGAGGGAAGCGTAATTTTTAGTTCCCTTAATCTCATTGCAACGAAGCTCTCTTACTACTAAGAAGGAGACCATACTAAAGGAGGTCTACAATGCTCAGCTGATCAAATTACCACACAATATAGGAAAGCAACTAGCTCCCTTTGGAGCAGATAGGAGTACACAGTGTGAATTCCATAGGAATTATAGCCAACCACGAAAGACTACACTATTTTAAGAGACCAGATTGAACACCTCATAAGGTAAGACCTGTTGGACAAATGCATAGCTTGGCAGAGGAAAAGCTAGAGCAGAGACAAAGAGACAAAGAAGAAATGGCGAAGAAGCCATAGTCGAAGGAAATGAATACTAGAGACAAGTAACAAAGAGGAAGAACCAAGCACTAGGCAACCATAGGAAATCCAAAGAGAAATAGATTACATTGCCGGAGGATTCACTAGAGGAGGAGAAACAAGCACGGGAAGGAAAAGACACCTTCAAGCTATTATGGCTATGAAATCTACTCCTCATCGACCATTGAAAACATTAAACCCGATAATCTCATTTTCTGATCTTGATTTTAAGGGAACTGATTATAATCTACATGATCTCATAGTTATTTCTATGGTTGCAAGAAACTACATAATCCGAAAACTATTGGTTGACCAGGGAAGCTTAATCAATATTCTATATGCCTTAACAAGTTCGAAAGGCCGTCTTAGGGATGTCGTGTTCCCAGACTCAAATTTGATGATATCCGGAACTCAAGTTAATCTTGGAAAATACAGTTGCTCCTTGCAGTTGATCCATGAGGTCATCAATCCTTGGCAGTGGATACTTATTCTTGATTGTCACTTTATTCAGTTGTCTATAATCCATGCATAGGCGTATGCCCCCGTCCTTCTTTTTGACTAATAGAACTGGAGCTCCCCATGATGATGCACTTAGTCGTATGAATCCTTTTTCCAGAAGTTCTTCAATCTACCTTTTGAGTTCTGTTAACTTCAGAGGTGACATCCGGTACGGAGCTATAGATATTGGTCTCGTTCTCGGCACTAATTCAATGGTGAATTCAATTTCCCTCTCAAGAGGGAATTCAGGAATATTTTTCAAGAAAACATTGGGATATTCCTTAACAACTGGGATCTCCTCTAATTTCTGTTCAACTTCCGTCACATTAGCTGACAAGAGAATGTATCCTTGACTCTTTGACCCACTATAGTTTAATAATAAAGAGTTTAGATAAAAGTGTATCGAGGCTTGGGATTCAGAAGATGAGATAGAGGAGAATACCACCATCTTATCAGAACAATTGAGCATGACTCGATTGGCGAAAAGCCAATCCATGCCCAAAATTATATCAAGTCCAGATAGAGGGAGACAAATCAAATTGGCTACAATGGTCCTATCCTCAAGTTGAAGAGGAACATTTATACATATTTGACTAGTCTTGATAGGTTCATTTTGTGCAAGTTTGATTATGAAAAGGCCTTTAGGGCTACTTGCCTTTGTTGCCCACTGGTTGAAACCTTCTCTACTATTGAAAGTTGGGCTTGAATCTTGGGCCTTACAATGCCAACCCCTTCTTGAAGCTGCCACTAGATGCCTTGGCCGCAATTAGCTTCGGGTTACAATCTTTGACAAGTCGACATTTATTCAGCAATGTGAGGAAGTCTCTAATCTCCATTGGTCCCACTACTGCTAGAATATCTTCTCATAATCCTCCCTCAAATTTGACACACTATCAGGCCTCATCAGGATTTCTCTGATAAATTGTAGAAAACTTATATAGTTCCTCAAATTTAGTGATGTATTCTGAGATCGTCCTATTTCCTTGATGGAGTTACATAAATTCCAACTCTTTAGTATTTCGGACGGATGAAGGAAAATATTTCTTGTAAAATGCATCCGTAAATACAACCCAAGTGATCTTAATCTGAGATTCCTCCAGCAAGCGCCTCACACCATTCCACCAGAATTCTGCATCCACTTCAAGCATGAAAGTGGCAAAGTTCACTTTCTGGAGGTCGGTGTAATAAAAAATGGCAAAGATTTTCTCCAATACTTTAATCCATTCATCGACTTTATCAGGGTCAAACACTACCTTGAAGCTAGGTGGATTCGCTTTTCTGAACTCAGCAAACTTAAGGTAGTTCAAGTCTACCCCCGGGCCATGTGGATTTCCTCCATGGCTGGCCTTGGGCCGCTACCTAACTGATCCATTATCTGGTGGGTTGCAGCGGCCTGCTCCCGCATCGCATAAGCCATTTCTCGCATCGTGTCCATAAAGTCAGCTGGGTCCTCTTGAGCAGGTGCAGTGCGTGGCCTACCTCGCCTTTCGGAAGCCATTAAGTTCTGAACACACAAAACAAAAGCTAATGAGTTGATTAGGCTCAATACTAAGTCTAGCATGCTAGTAAATAATAGCTCATACAGTCAGACATTTCATTTACATACATCCCTACATCTTCCCCAAACAAACAAGATTCAACACATGCTATTGTCTAAAAATACAAAGTGTATGCAAAGCATAGTCAGTCCAATCCTTAGGCCTTAGCTAGGATGAATTGCTCTGATATCAAATTATAACACCCTACTAATTTAATGTGATACTTAAGTCATAGTATGTAACTTAGTAGCTGCATTACCGTGTTAGTATTCCATTTGTCTTTTTACCTTGACGAAGAGTACCTTAGGATGCAAGGAGTATCTAAACAGAAGATGCGACACTTCATATATAAGAGCATGATCGGTGATGCAAAGTGTTATAAATAAATAACATAACATAACATAACAGAAAAGATGTGGTAAAGTAGTATAAGTCTAATGTGGTAAAGTAGTATAATATATATATATATCAGAAGCTAAAGCTTCAGTTTTTGTACATGTGCAAAAGATGGATACAAATGCTAGGCCAGTACACACAAAACGACATATAGCTCGTGTTAATGAAGTGCAATCCTATTTGGTCCCCAAGGGATGTTTCAAGCTAGTATACTTACAAAATTGCTACTCTCGTGGCCCAGTGTCAAGTATTTTCAAAAGAGGGCCATGCTATACAACATAGTCTGCAAATTAGAGTCTACTTCGTCAAGTAGCCGTTGGCCATATCAGGCCTGGCTAGAGCATAATCTCCGTCAGGTCCAAAGGAGGAGGAGGGTGAATTAGTAGCCTCAAAGGGGTTGCTCTCAAAGTTGAGTGGAATATCTAGGACCTTCTGTGGAGGGGAAGTTGGTGGAGGAGCTGCTGGGGCTGCAGGTGCTGCGAGTACTGCAGGAGGTGGAAAAGGTGTGGGGTGTGCCACGTGCAGTAGCATGGCAAAATATGGTACAAAAAGGTCAAATGCAAGGTCAAAGAGGGGAATAGCAAAGTCCCTGTGACTAAAAAGATAAATCGAAAGCGGTAGGAGCCTACTATATACAGCGAGTCAAACATAGGATTGTAGTCGAGCTGCATATCTGGAAGCTCAATGTAGAGTCCATCCTCGTAGTTTGAGAATGATGCGGACATGCACAATGGGGTGAGAATTTCAGAAAATTCTCAGTAGGATCCCTATAGCTAAAAGTTTACTAACATCGCAATCATTCTTAGCCTCTTTGGTTTTTATTTGATTATAAAGATATGAACATCAAAGTAAACTACCTGCATTTATTAAGTTTAAGAATTATCTAATCTGAAGCAAGATTCAATTTTTCTTAAGACAGTAAAAATAGAATAAGCAGTTATATGACAAGATGTAATAAAAAAAATAGAATGAATAAGCAAGTAGCAGTAAAGAGCACAATAATCAACTTATGAACATCTAATATAAGTATGTAATGCAATCATGCCTGTACTCATGAGTTCTCCTATTCTCATCAGTTCTTAAATTTGGTTTCATAAATATTTTCATTACTTGGTCCTGTGAGAGTTCTTGGCCATACAACTCCTGGGTAATAGTCTGCTTCTTAGCATTAAGCTCGTTCCTATATGGGAATGTCGAGTTTATTTTCCCCGACCTTTTCACCGATTTATTCCCCTTAACTTTAATCTGGGACTAGCCCAAGTATTATGGAACTTTTCTTACAATATATCTCTTATAGGCTTCATGCAAGCATGCTCATGTATCAATGTGCATCTCATAACTTATACATAATTCTTGCTGAAATTTCGGTAGCATGACAGATCGTGTCTGCTTCCCCATGAATAGTGCCAGTACTCAGACAACCAATTGTTCAGAGAAACCACAATAGCATATTTATTTCTCAACATCATTCAATAACATTGCCAAAGACATAACATTTGCACCTAAGTATAAGTTTCTGCTTATGTTATTTATTTATGCCCGATTTTTTGAAAATAAGCTGTAATTTCTATTTAACTTCTTTGGACCTAAATTTTGGATATGTTGGAGAATTATGTGTCTATTTTCTAATCTCTTTAGTCCCATTTAATTTTGATCAGTGTAGCTCAAGTTGTTGGGGTTTTAATTTGACCTACCCTGTAGCCAGCTAGAATTGCATACTAGAAAGTAAAAATCTACCAAAAATAGAAATCTATTTAGATTCCTATCAAACCTACGTTGGGTTAAAGTTTGTTAACCAATTTTCATATCGAAAATGTTTCACTTCATTTGTCTAAGGAGAGCTCAAGTTATGAACTCACAAATTTGATAGACTCAGATTGTCCTATCTTTATTCCAATAGAACAAAGGGCAAATTAAATAATTTACTGCGAATTATAGAAAATGAATTTGACCATGAAATTTTATATAATGTTCTAATATATCTTGCCCTTTTTTTTAAAAAAAATTTCACTCTATTCCAAGTTGTATAGGGCAAGTTTTGCCCTGAATAACCTCCCTTACCCAGAATCAAACTTAGAAACCTAAGGCAAACTTCCAAAATTCGTATCTCCTTCAATGCTAACCCAATAGCCTTATAATTTATATGTATGGAAAGCTCTAGAAATATAGTTTCATTAAAAATAGCTTCGTTCAATTTTTACGACTGGATGATGGTCCGTACAACTCGATAGTACGAATAACTTGGGGTTTTCTTAAAAATCTTGATTCTATTTTGGGTATTCTTAGTTATTATCACTTAAGCTTCAAGTTAACCCAAACAAGATCATACCAAATCAAATTTAAATCACCCAATAAATATCACACAACATCATCTTCATAAAGGAAAAGAAATCATCAACAGCCACCAAGTGAAGAACAATGACCAAAACAAGTAAATCCTACCTCTAGCAAGTAAGTTTCTTGATCAAATTGGTGTTTGTGGGCAAGAGAGTTGATGAGAGCTTGAGAGGAAGTGATATGAAGTAAGAGATGAAGAAGAAAATGAAGAAGGGAAGAAAAGGGAGAAGTAACCATAGCAACCAAGGAGAAAGGAAGAAAAAGGACTCTTTGAATTAATGATAGTGGTTGGAAACTTTAGCATTTGATTAGAGGAAAGTGGGTAGTTAAGATGAAGCCAAGACCACCTATTTAGGTAGCAATTAGGCATCCAATACCATGGTGAGAGTGGGTAAATTTTAGCCACTCATTTTAGGGTCATAGGTGCATAATTTGGTTGATTCGATTCCGACAATTTAAAATACCGAATCTATACCGATTTCCTTTAAATCGGTAAAACATTTTGGAAAAAGTTTGTGAGGGTTTCTATGTGTTTATTCTAATTCTCTCAAGTCTAATCCATCTAATTAATTTCTAATTAGCCTTTAATTGACTTTTAATTAAATATTTAATTGATTTCTAATTAAATTCGTCGATTCGTTAAAATTGAACAAATCGATTAAAACGATAGAATTTTTTTTCGAGCATTACAATGTGACCTAAGGAAAGGATTATGAAAAGGAATTATTTTACGTAAAAACAAGCAAGCAAGATTTGCACTTATTGGAATCTAGAGTTATAAAGAGTGCCTTTTTTTAGCCTTTAAAAAAAGGGCTCTCATGTGAAGCTAACATGGCTGGCTACATACAAGTATAGCCAAATCAAGATGAGACGTGACAGATGGTCAGAGGCCGCAGCGGGACTATCATAGGAAAGCCCGCCCCCGCTAGCTTAAGTGCGGAAATTGTTGCCTAAGGATTAACTATTGGAAAAGTTAGATGGAGCTAAAAGGAACACTTAGCACAAAAAAGGAAGCACATGGAAATAATGTGCAAGGAACAATGTTGGAAATAAAAGGTGTATTTGGAACTACTAACTAGCCGAGGATAACTTGGAAAATCTACAAAATGCATCAATAAAAAGGAGAGAAATAAATGTGATCAATATAAATCCAATATATACAAGGGAAAAGAAAAATAGTGTTCAAGTTACATAAAAGGAAATAATATTGTCTAAGTATAAGGAAAATAAAAGTAGGTGGCTATTCGAGAGTCATCCACTTGGTCTTTGCCTTGATTCATCAGAGGAGAAACGTTGTCAGGAGTCTTTGCCTAAGCCCCACCTTCAACCTCGGTTGTGGTAGCACCTGGAAGTGGCTTGTGTACCAATTTCCCATCTCAAAGCTCCTTGAAGTAGGCATAGGAGGAGATGTTCAAATTAGCATAAAGAAATTTGACTTGATTTATAGCTTTGTCAAACCCCTTAGTATTCTGCTCAGCTGCCTCCCCTTCGAGGTTCTTGACCTCCTTCACTTTGGCATTGAGCTTTTCTTTGAGATCAGCCACTTTGGTGGCGTAGAAGTTTCCATGCTCTTTGAACTTTTTCTCCAAGGAGGTGACCTTGTCTTGGAGAATTCTCTCTTGAGCCACCCATTCTTTTTCCTTTGCTGGCACTTGTCCTCGGCCTTCTTGACTTTCTCCTCTAGAGAGTAGATCTACCCAACATGAGCCTCGGTTGGCTTCATGAGCTCCTCTTTTAGCTTAGAAATGGCCTTACCCTTGGTGCACATGTGTGATTTTTAGGTCGACCACATCAGTGTCAGCTTTTTTCTTTCCCCACTTGATAGCAAGGGGTGAGATGCCGAAAACTATTTCTAAACTATCCTCAGCAAGCTCGGAACTAGTTGCCAGAACACTGCCCTAAGTAGCTTGAGCTCAGCAGCAAGCATGGGTAGCCTGGAATGGATTCTTTGCCATTTTTGGGCCATGTCTTATGCAAAGCGAAGGAACCAAGGAAATGAAATTAGAAAAATAGCTACAATAAGAATTATAGAAAAAGGAAATTGTGAAAGAACTTGTTGAGATGTTTAAGCACCTCGTTAGTATCCTACTTCAAAAGATTAATATAGGACAAAACTTTCTTCTAACTCAACAAATGCTCGAAAAGAAATTTGAGGGTAGCTTGTTCATATTATGAGAGGCTGTGGCAGTCTATGCTAAGGGTACTTATTCAAGTATAAAGGAAAATTAGCACAACTTCTTATCCAAGAAAAAGGTGAACTCATGCTTGGATGCCCTAACCCTAAAGAACTAATCTTTGAAGCATTTGAAATTGGAGGTGAAAAGGTCAAATATCTTCCTCCTAGGCTAGTTACTCAGGGAAATCCATTTCCTTTTTTCAACATCTTTCACTTGGAATAAGGAAAATAAGATTCTGAGGGAAGGAATAGCACCTAAAAACTCCATAATAACCTCAAGTGCTCGGATGAAAACCCAACTATTGGGCTAAAAGTTGGGTCAGGGCTAAGTTGATGAAATTTAAACACTCGATCTCAAAAGGGGTAAAAGGAAGCTTAATGCCTAAAGTGGAAAAGAAGATGTCATAGACAAAGAGAAGGTAGGTTCTTTGTCATCGGATAGCTTGGCTATATGATAAGCTCAATCACTAGGCTTACAGGGAAGACACTTGACAAAATGCTCTTGTCCAGGCTAAGTTATGTTATAGTCCCTAAGGAAGTGTTCTAATATTTGTTAGTTGGTACAAAGGGAATAGGAATTTTTAACGTTTTCTACGACCCAAAAATAGTAATCTAATGATCCTTTCTTCTTAAAGGAACCTCCAAATCTCTTAACATTTTTTTGGGTATTTTTTTCCATTTGCCTTTGATAATGAAGGAAACGAGGGCTCGAAACAACCTCTAGAAATGAGAAAATAGATAGAGAAACTAGTGAATGGAGGGAAGAAAAACAGAGATCAATTGTTTGCTGCCCTAGGGTTTTCAATTAAAAATTGCAAGGCACTTAAAGAATGAAATGAAAGAGAGGAAAAGGGAGAGAAGTACTTACTAGAAAGAATTTGGAAAGAGAGGAAGTAGTGATTCGAACACTGGAACTACGATGAACCTTTCAACCCGAGGAAGTTACAAGAAGCAATGTGGAATGAAAGGAAAATAAGCATAAGAGAAATGGGAATTTTGGAAAGTTTGTGAATGAGTTTGTTAGGAATGAAGAGGATTGCAGAAATGGTTTTTAACCTACTCTTTGCATAATGGAAATGATCCAATGAATCAGAATATTTCCCACCAATTAGGATGAATCTTAACTGTCTAAGAAATCAACAACTGGGGGCTTGATCTAATAGCTAGAATTCAGAGGCAAAAATTATAAAAATAATTGCGCAGTAATAATGTGATAGTGGGGGCTCCATACCGTGCCACGTGTTCACGCGCATTTTCCCATAGCTTCCAAAGGAGTTGGAACATTTTCAAAACATTGCTAATAACATGAGCTTGAAGTATAAATTGGAAGGGAAGTCAAAAGACGTAAGCTCCATTATAGAGCTCAAAAAGAGGAACTAAGAGGATAATCTTGGATCGTTATTGATAACAACAACCGAGCTTGAGGGCTGTGGACTGAACAAATTTACTAGGCCTTAGAGCTTAGCCTAGAGGAACTCAACAAGGGCCTTTTGGATGGATTTCTCCTCGATTAGTCTAAACTGAGTCAACACTTGGAAGTAACTAATTCGTTGAGGTTAGTTATCGACCATTAGGGAATCCCACGACAGTAGGGAAACCAAGAATTATCGAGGAATGAGGGAATTTGAATTCGAACTTGAATATAAAAGGGGGGCTCAGGAAGAGCCAAAGGTAAGTAATTGATTTTTACTCACACTTGAGTGGAACAAAGTTTTGACTTAAGCGTTGGAGTCCCTTTCATGTCCCCCACCAAAAGAGCATGGAAAAGAGCTCGGGCATGTAAAGGACAAGATCGGGCGACCTTAGAAAATAGGTCAAAACATTTATGAATATGTAATTCTCTATGTACTTGTGAGTATGGAAGAAAATCCCTTGAAAATAATGTTTTGAGAACCACTATAACTCAGGCCATAATGATGCCTATTATTATCTACTTGGAACAAGTCAAAAAAACATAAGACTCAACAATTAGCTAAAAAAAAAAATAGTTTGAAAAGACATCAATTGGATTCCTCCTCCATCGAGTTATATCAAGGTAAATACAGATGGTTTAGTTAAAATCATCCTCAAAAGAGCTGGATGAGCGGAAATACCAAAGGGTTCATTGGTATTTATAATAACATTGAACAAGCTATGTTGAAAAGTGAGTATATATAATATGTTACTACAGAATAGACAAGAATAATGCAAAAGTATTATGATAGTATTATAAGAGCATCTCCAATATGGAAATTTCACAGTCTCAGTTACTGTAGGTCTCAATCCCACTTTGATTTTTGTTGTTGGAGACCATATGCGGGACTGGGAGAAAGAGTGTTAAGTCCTACTAAAACAGGACCATAATGGGATTCAAATTAGTCCCCAACAAAAATAAACTAACAAATTAATCCCTAACGTTTTAAAGCATCGGGCCAAATTAGTCCCTAACAAAAAAAATTGATAAATTAGTCCCTAATCTTTCAAAACATTAGACAATTTACTCCCTCCATCAAGTTTCTTCGTTAAATACTATGATGTGACCCGTAAAATAGTTGATATAATACCATAAAATAACATCTTTTCGACCAAACTTCTCTTATTTGCATATCATATCAAAATATAGAATTCAGCATATTAGCTTGGGAATATCCCAAAAATGACATTGTTTTAATAAATTGGAGCGACTAGGATGATAGGATGTAATAATGGTGTAAAATCAACTATTTAACGAGCTATGTTATAATGTTCAATGAAGAGACTTGGCGGAGGAACTAAATTGTTTGATGTAACGTCCGAAAAATTCTATTCTTAATAACCGAGTTGTTCGATTTTTACCGAATAAGTGGGTTTAATTCAGATTCAATTAAACATTTACTTAAAATCAATTACATGTGATTTAGAAGTGATTAGGCTTGATGGCATTAGATTAGGAATATAGGAAACCTCACAGAGTTTTTCTAAAGGCCGGTTTGTCGATTTAAGAGAAATTAGTAAGCTTTTAGTATTTTAAACTGTCGAAATCGGATCAATAGAACTTATAGGATGAGTGCTCTGAGATGAATGGCTAGGATTTAGCCAAATTACCCCCTCATGTGGCGACACTTTCAGCCATGGATGGCAGCCCAAAAATCAAATTGAAATGGGAAGCAGGAATCCACCAATCAACTTCAACTTGCATGAGAAGTTTTCCTTCTTTTCCTTTTCTGCCCTCACAAATTCGGTCCTTTATGTATGCTGACCCCTCTCCATTCTTCTCTTCTTCATCGCATCTTATCTCACCTCATCTCCCATAAACTTTTAAGCCATAACAAGATTTCTCCAACTCAAGCTTAAATCTAGTAAGAAATCATACCTACAAAAGGTAGGATTCTTCAACTTCTTCTATTATTGATGCTATTGTGGCTGAGTAGAATTTCTATTCTTTCCATTAGTTTGATGATATATGGTGTTTATATGAATTCTTATGGCTGGATAAATACATAAACGTTGAGTTTGGATGAGAACTTGGGTGAGAATTCAAAAAAAGATGCAAAACAGAAGCTAAAACCTTGAAAACCTTATGGCATCCATACTGGCAGAGTGTACGGCTCTGCCTACGGCCACCAAAACTTGATGTGTATGAAAATAGACATTCATGGATTTTCGTACATATATAATATAAGACAATTGGATTAGTATAGAGGTAGTTATGAATTTTTGAAGTTTGACCTAGGTTTTTGAGTTGATTTTGGGCAGACTAGGTTGTTTAGAGCAAAACTTGCCCTATATGATATGGAATTGAATGAAACCAACTTTGTTAGAAAGCTTACGTCTAAGAACATCCTATAAAGCTTTCCGAGTTAGATCTATTGTCGATTATTCCTAGCACATCAATGAAGTTGACTTAAGTTCAACTTGGGCTGGAACAGGCAGGAAGATCAAGTTTTGAAGCTTATATCTTGAGTTATATTCATTCAAATGATATGCAACTTCTTTCACTAGAAAACTGGTTCTGTTAGCTTTAAATTGATATAAATTTTGCATGATTTCGTTCAGATTTCTATTTTTGCTGACTTTTCTCTTAGAAGAGTGCAATTCTGGCTAGAGACATATATGAAAACTAGATCAAGTTTAGTTAATGTCGAAACTTGGGACTTAGCAAATAGAGAGTTAAATTGAGTATACTTAAGGTTGAACTTGGAAGGGCATAATTAAAGTTGAACTCGGAAAAGTATACTTAAGGTTGAACTTGGAAGGGTATACTTAATATTGAACTCGGACATGGTGAAATAAGAGAACTAGATCGGGCATGATTAAGGTCGGAACTTGAAACTTAGGAAACACGTTTCATAAAAGTGTTGGAAGATTGATTGAGGCTTAATGTCAGAGATCGGAGGTTGGTATCAGGATATGAGACCTTATATCCGCATATCGAAAGTCGGGAATCAAGACATTCATAATCCCAGAAATCAGGAATCGAGACATGGACCTTATGTACATAACCTACATGATCTTGAAACTCGGAAGTTGGTAATAAGCTCGAACTTGGGAGTATCATTAGAAGTTAAAAACTTACAAGATAGATTAAGGCTTAAGAGTTTAAGACTTGCACTTATTGATATTGTTATATTCTTAGTATGATTATAATGTTCTACATTGAGGTTGCTGTTTGATTAGACATGATCCGCTATGCTGCCGAATTTTTGATAGAATAGGAAGGAGGTTATGAGCGTTTATATGATATGAATATTTATGATATGAATATGAAATTCTAGCTGCAAGGATATATAAAAGTAAATGATGAAGCATATGCATAAGTATATTTAACATGTCTATACATGATTATGTGTGAGAATGAAAGAATATGAATATATTAAATGTGAATCCCTTCACTTGCAGGCAGTTATATGATCCCTCCTTGTGAAGGCAGTTAAATAAGATAAGATTGAGTTTCTTCACTTGGAGGCAGTTGCACATTGAATCCTTCCCTGTGAAGGCAGTATAAAACTACAAGATCCCTTCACTTGAAGGCAGTTATTTGGGTCCTTCCAGGTGAAGGCAGTTAAAAGATAAAGATGTGGGTCCCTTCACTTGGAGGCAGATGCTCATTGGGTCCCTCCCTCTAAAGCAGCCAAAACTTTTAGGTCTCTCTATGTTGGAGGCAGATAGCCAACTGAGTCCCTCTGACCTAGAGGCACGTGGGTCCCCTTACGGGTCAGTACTGTGTGACGACGGTCACATGTTGAGCTGATGAGTTCACTCCTAGATCAGACTACTCTAGGGCAGTAAAGAGTAAAGATTAAAGATTAAACCATATGCAAGCACCCTAGAGACGACGATATGTAACGCCTAGGTGTGCCAAGAAAAGAAAGTAAAGAAAGTTAAAGGAAGACACCAGTGCAATTGCATGAATTCAAGCATGAGTATTTACACAATTATATCCCATGTTTTATTGATATTGAACCTATTCTATCTGTGCGGTGACTTTTATTCTAAATATGAAATATTGTTAATGTAACCCTAGTGCGTGAATAAAAAGAACTCTGCTTTGGACGATATATTTTCAAACTATAAAATTGAACAATTATTTGGCATGATCACCTTATTTATGATAAACCGAAGTAGCTGGATATAATAACGATGGCACGGCATGAAGTTTCTTAATGAGTCCTATTGAGAATTTATAATTCTCATTCCTATGTTTATTTCCGTGTTATCTCCAGATAGTTTAGAAGTTCCAAAGAAGGTCCTCCGAGATGGAGTTGACTAGTAAGATTGCAGGTCGTCGAAGGTTGCTGCCAAACAAGGTCCGAGTAAGTGACATTAACAACTCCTAGATGAGATGTTATGACTTAAGTATAGTACCATGCTTGGGAGGGTGTTACATCTGATATTTTAAAAGGTTAGGAACTAATTTGTCAGTTTATTTTCGTTAAAGATTAACTCGTCTAATGTAAAAATCAATAGGGACACTTTTGGGGTTTTCTCATAAAAGATTGAGTTTAGAAACTTAATAATTTTATCTTATTTAATAAGTGAATAGTAAAAAACAAAAAAAAAATGTAAACAAAGAGCTTAAAATATTGAAATGTTGTGAAGCCTATGAAGTATTTCTTGGACATTGATTGAGCGAAAATTTGGGGTTCACTCTTAACCAATGTTAAAAGGGTTGAAACTTCAAAGTATAGTTATTGGGTTTATAGTACTCTTTGATGCAAGTACAGATATGCTATATATATACATGATACATTGGGGGTTATTTAATTTGTACATTTGTGGTACACTATAATATATTAATAAACATATTTTTGTTATAAATTTGTTGAAAAATTATAAATTAAAAATTTAATTTTAAAAAAGCTAATAATTTTCTCTTATTTAATAAGTGAGTTATAAAAAACTTGTAAATAAAGTCTATCAGCCCATTTATTTTTTTTACTTTTTGGTAAATAAAGTGATATGAACCCATGGATTGACAACATTAAATAAATAAAAGATAGAAATGATGGGCTTTATTATTGACAAGGCCCAATAGGATTATTGATATTACATTCTCCTCTCATTCTTCCACTGCCATATCATCTTTACTACTATTGGCTATCTCTCCGTGTCCTTTGCATCTTTCTGGCTATCAGTCATCTTTCACGTTGCCCTCAGCCTCTAGTGTTTTAGATCGTGATTCATGGCATTCCACATTGCAAAAGTATCGTGATCTAGTAAGCGTGAACTGGTACGTGGTGCGAAGGAGATACAAGCGAATTTAATAACTATGGTGGAAAGAAATCCCAAAAAGTGATACAAATAATATTGTTAATTTTTTAATTTAAATATGATGCATAGAAAGTGTGAAATATTTTTACACAGTCAATCAATCATATTCTTTCATTTGCATAACCATTCAAGTAATCGACATAAGACTTAATCATATTTGCTGATGTAGCAACATATGATTTGATAACAGTATAAAAATTTTTCACACTAACCGTATATATAAATTAAGTCCTTTTTTTTAACTTAAATAATATGAAAATATGAGTTGGGCTTTACTAATAAAAAAGCTCATTAGGGTTTTTGGATGTTACACCTTCTTACTTACTCATCCCTTTCTTATCTGCCTCCATCAACATCTCACATTACCAGCCATCTCTTTCTCTCCAATCTCCATCCACCTTTTTCTTTCACATTGTCATCCATCTCCCTCCCTCCCTATCTTTCTCATTTACTACATCCATCTGCATCTTCCATGGGTAGCAATTAACCGTCTCTGTCACTGTGGCAATTTGGGTGGCAATCCATAGTGTTCCAGAACCACGATCCAATATGTGTAAACTAGTACACAATATGTTGGGGGTAGGGTGAATTTTGTAACTATGGAATAGATAGACAAAAAATTTGATGCGTCAAAAGGACAATATAGAGTTCGTTGTAGATACCGTTATAAATTTGGGGTATTTAAGCTAGAAGAGGATGCAATAGAACTAGTATATAGCTTCCAACAAAATCTAACACAAATCTCTGCTTACAAGTCAATATGATTTGAATGTTTCTAATTGTGATTATTGATTAGACTAGAAAGCATGGACATGCCAACTTGCTGACGTGTTCGTGTGTTTGACAGATATCACCTCCGACATTTAGTGGACATACAATACGTGATAGATATATGTCCATATGTGTCTAATTTAAAAAAGTTTTTTTACATTTTGGACAGATTTTGGACATGGCTTGGATACGTGGGAAACATGATTTGGACACCTTATTTTATTTTATTTTTATCTATTTCAATAGACTAACTAAGATATTAAAAAGTGTAACCCAAATTTGAACCAATATATCTGGTTTTTTAGAGAGTATACCTTTTGTCAATATAGGAGATAGCAACAATAATGGAGAAGGAAATAAAAATTAATTTTTAAGTAGTTACTTTAATTAAATCTTTTGTTGTGCATGTATTTGTATGTTTCTTTTTGAAGAGACTTAGAAATAACACATATTGGCACATGGCATACACCATGAATGCTCCATATTTTTTTTGGAATGAGCTTAGAAAGTAGTAACTATTGATAGTTGGATATTATCAACTAGGTAATTACCTACTATAATAAAGGACCTATCATGATTTAATACTTCTTTGCATTTTTATTGGTTGACAGTATAAAATAATTTTACACTCAGTGTATATAAATAAACTCTAAAACAAAAGATATTACATGGAAACTTTTACACATATCAAAACCTGATGAATTATATATGTTTCCATTTTTAAAAATTTCCAATTAAGTAAATAAATTGAGTGTATTTGCAATTAAAAAAAAGGAAAACATTAAAAAAAAAAATAAAGGACACAAAGGAAGCCAATAGTTATTTTTTATTTAGTCAAATCTGTTTCAGTTACGATTTTGTTTCGTGTATTGATGGTTACGATTTTAATTCTTTTTTAATTATGAACAAAAAATTATATAATCTCTTTACATTATTTATTTTTTAAATTTATTTTTTCTTCTTAAGATGTCAAATTTTTCTCCTCGAACTCACGCTTTTTTAAAAAAAAAAAATGAAAAACGAAAAGTGAAAATGAAAAGCTATGATTGGGACGCTTAGTTTGAATTTATATTAGTTTGAATTCATATCTTTTCCTAGAAAGTGACATATAATTTCATGTTTTGAATTCATATCTTCACTTTTAGACGATCTTAATATTTTTTTTAGATAGATGAAAGATATGAACATTTAATACTTTTTGGAGCTATATCAAAAAATACATCATTGCTCCAATTATATGCAATCATTTTTTGAAATTTATACTTTTATATCATACAAGATATCAAAGATTTTAAATAAATGCGAAATCATAATTAAAGGCCTTATTAAATTTGTACTTAACTTTTCCTTATTATTATAACCCATGTTATATTTTATGTTCACAGTTAATTTATTTGTTATGTGTGTATTATTTTTGTATTTAAATAATAGTTTGTTATTTTGTAGTAAGACTAAAATATTTACTTTATTTTACAACTTAATCAAATTAAATTTTATACTTCTTATAATTGAAGTAAAATTTTTATACGTCGTGCATTGCACATATCACAAAAACACTAGTGCATATATGTGTGTGTGTGTGTGCATGCCCGTATGCGCACGTATGTATGTCATGTGTCTCTGTATCCTTGTTGTTTCGATTGTCCTTGTGATCAGTATGTATATTTTATATTAGAGTACAATTCTAGTTCAGTGAAACTAATAGGTTTTAACTTTTTTCCCCGTTTTTGGATTAATGGATTGCAGCTATTTGTGTGTGCATGTGACTGACTACTGGAAGATTAATTTTCCCAACTACTGATCTAATATTATCTTTACTTTAAACATTGATGTTTCTTAGTTCTTACTAAAGGTTTTAAATGAGGATCTTCGCCTAGTGGTAGGCCGGCAAGAGCTGATAAACAACGGCTCAAATGTATGGAATTGGCCGGTATCCTATGACAAGCTTGGGTTAAGGCACAGGCTATGGCGAGATGCCTAGAAGCAAGGCGCTAAGCATCTATCCTTCAGTAGATAGACTTATATAAGAAGTATGTCTTCTTAGACCCAACAAGGATTTTATCTCAGCCAGGTAAGGATTTTATCCCAACAAGGCTATGGAGCTAAGGTACAATGCATTTTATCTCAGTCAGTGATGCTTCCTAAACAAGGATTTTTCATGTCAAGGCTCTTGGACAACCTTGCATTATAAGAGGGGAGGTTAGCAGATATTGGCTGCTTTTGATTGCTCTCCTCCTTCATCCACACAAGGCCATCCGGGAACTGCTAAATTGTTCAGTGGCTTTCCTTTTGTAAAATGACAGGACCGTGTACCCTTTAGTCTTGACCTCTTTTTCTGTTAAATCCATTTTTTCTCATATGTTTTCACCATGTCAGCTGGCGCCTTAATTACACTCTTTATTAATAAAGGGTTTGTTGCATGAAACAACATTTTAGTCCAATGTTAATTCAGAACACATGATTGGTTTGGCTACATAATTTCAGACATTTTTCATTTGACATTATGCCACACTGAATGAGCCAGTATGGAACCTACAATCATAATGCACAGCTGCATCAAATCCATTTTTGCCATTTTACACCTTCACCATCTCAGCTGGTGTTTTAACCTCACCATTGATAAAGTGGTATGCTGTACGACAAAAGACTTTAGTCAAATGTCAAATTGTATTTCCTGACTGGTCAGGGTTACATTTAAGAATTAGACTTGCGTTTATACTGACTGAGTCTCTATTGGTGTGGTTGGTTTTGCCTTTAAGTAACTCGAACAAAGATTTATAATCACAAAATTAAATTGCTCATTTTAGAAATTTGTTTATTTTATGCATAGTTCTTTGTCACATGGAATTATGACTTTAAAATTGATTCTAACCAAAAGTAACACTGGGTTGGCAAACTGAAATTAAGTTCACAAAATTAATATTTTAGAATTTTGTTGATGCAGTTAGCTTAGTAAATTTTATCAAAGTTATTTTTGACTAAACTTAAGTTTAACAAATCGCTTTTAATCAAAATCAAGTTGACAAAATCAAATTTGCAGTACAATCATAATGCCAAATGCAGCTACTAATAGACATTGGCAAACTCACACAAAATTCTCGAACCATGAATAACACGCCTAAACCTTTAATTAGGACCCAAATTCTAGAACTATGTTCTGTAGTAGCGAAAGACCATAAGGAAATATTGGAATTTTGATTTTAATTTTATCACACAATATTTTAAAATTTTCAAATGAATTTAATTCTGCATATGATATGCTCATACAATAAAACATCGAATTTGATAAAAGTTAAAGTTAAAGCAATCTTGTATTAACTAGAGTCAATCACAAATGTTTCGAGTCGGGAAGAAATTGCTGTACCAAAAGCAATTCTCAACTGAATATAGTAGGCCTATTTTATGACCACATTATACATATAATTAATTCATTACACATTACTTAATTTAATTTGAAAGTTGTGGAATATTATGCCATAAATAAAATACAACCAAAATGTCAACAGTAAATTGCAGGTAAAGCATGACAACCGTACAACTTTCATATGAATAATAGCACAATGCATTCAAATTCCCAATCTATTTTCTTATTACAATTAAGAGAAAACAAAAACTATCATTCTATAACAAAACAAAGTACAAAGCCCCATAACAATAATCTCATTCACATGGCGACACATATTTTCTCAATTACAAAACATACCCACTTTCACAACTTCCAACCGAACCAAAACCCCTCAGGCAACTAACGCTTACAGTTCGGAGCCGCAGAAGGGGCAGAACCTGAAGTGGGCCTCCACCGCCCGGTCGCAGAACCGGCAGCGCAAGGCGTCGGGCAACGCCTCCGGCGACGGCGATCCCTCCGGCGGCGGCGGCAGGGAGAACGACTGAGGGAACATGAACCTGCAATTGTCGCAGTACACGAGAGGCTCCTTCCCTGGCCACCGCCAGACGGGAACGAAGAAGAGCTTCAGAACCTTCTCGCACTCAACGAGGTCAGCGCGCGAGCCGCAGTTGATGCACCTGCCCACACCAGATTTGAGCACCTGCCGCACCTGCTGCTCCAACCCTCCCGCAAAGAAGAAGAACATGGCTTCGTTTTTGGTGCCTTCAATTAAATTTCTCTACTATTGTATTTTCTTTCTCTGATGGACTTATGTCATTAATGTTGATGCTCAAAGGTGAGGATAACCTTCCCGTTCCCTGATTCGGGTCGGTGATCACTCTCTCTAGAGCTTTCTTGCGGTGTCTGTCGAAGGATCTGGGCTTTTATGATATGGGCATCAGCCCAATATTTTTCTTGGCTTATTGGCTGATTGATAGATTGCCATTAAAAGATGAGAACTTGAAACCCACCCCAAAAAAACTTAGAATACCGACAAAAAAAAAAAAGCGAGAAGAAAAAACGTGTCTCAAATATTTAAGAAACGACGTTAAAAGAAATATATAAAAATTAAAGTAATTTGATTAACTTTAATTTAGAAACTAAATTTTATATTTGAGACTTATTATAAAAATGAAAATTATAGGAAATAGATTTTAAATTGATTTAAAAATTAAATCTTATATTTGAGTCATTTAAAATGCAATTGGTATAATTTTATTTTACTAAATAGACTAAAATTTCCGGTGAGATTGTTAATAAAATGCGAATCTTGCCTTTACCACAACTTTTTGAAGGTGAGGATAACATTGTTTTGGGTATACCATGAAAAAATTAAATGAAAAAATCATATTCACCAAGGCTCTATTTGTGACAAAGTTAAAAATAAATTCTTTTTCTATTTTTGTTCATGAATGGGAAAAAGATATTAACCTGAAAGAGAGATTGATGCCAAAAAGATATTTTACCAATCATTGCACCATTGCACCATGAGGTCACTCAAGTTATAAGGCATCTTGCACTTGCAATACCTGCAAAGCACACACTAGGAAAAAAAAAAAAAGACCAAATCAATAATAAAATCCCACCATTTTAAAACGCAATCATCATTCCATTAAAAAAAAGGGAAATGAAATTTGGATCCTCGAAAAAGGATGTCCATCAATATTCTTAGAGACCAAAAGGGGAGAGGAGTGGAGAGAGAAAAGAAAGAGAAGGAATGATGATAATGGGACTCATATCTTTTTATCTCTTAGTATTAGGTGTTACATTATATACAGTGGTTCAAATAATGAATCTCTTAAAAAAAGTCCATAAACCAGAAAAGAATTAAAAGAATGAAACAACAACTTTGTTTGGTGTGAAAATCCCAACAGTAGCCTTGTACTGAAACTTACATATTAGTAGTCCTCAGCATATACATGAACTTTAACAAATCATATTATAAATTAGAACCATATTATAAAACATGGAGGAAAAAATAACATAAATTAGAACCATTATCAAAAAAGAGAAAAAAAAATACATAAGGAAAAGGAAAAAAAAATTACTCATGCAATTGTTAGTAAGAATTGGGATCCTATCAAGGCAAAGATCAACATTCTCCTTCCCATGTGTGCCACAAAAAAAAAAAACAAAAAAACAAAGTGCATGTTTCGATTAGAATCTATAAAACAAAAAAGAAGCAATGCAAATCAAAATGGGGATTAGGATTTGGGGGAAAACTCACTGGTATAATGGCCATGGGCGAAATTGTTGGCAGCACCTTCTTTGCTGTTGATGAGTTGTTCAAGGTGGAAGAGTTAATGGTAGGTTCAGGTCCTCACCTCATTGATGACACTAGGCACAAGCTTTTCGGCGCCACTCTCGTTGAAGAACCTATTGAAGGCATCATCTCCTTAGTAATGAATCTCAATGAAGAACCTGTTGAAGCCACACCCAAACTCACTGGCCTGGGTTGGGAATTTGAAGGTGAAAGGGAATCCACGAGGAGGAAGGCAAGAGAAAGATGAAGAAACAAAAACAATCGAGAATCTGCATCTAAGCTAGCAAGTTTTGACAGAAATCAAATATTAACATCAAAGGGGAAGAACACCTCAATGAAATGAAATACCCAATAAGAGACTGGGAGTAGGGGTGAGAGTAGGCCAAGTGGCCTATAAAGGGCCTATGGCCTGATCTATTTAAAAATAAGGCCAAAATTAGGCTTATTTAAAGGCCTATTTAATTTGGTAGGCCAAGCCTAAGCTTCCTATAAATCCTTTATGTTAGGTTGGCCAGTTTATATGTATATATATGAAGTGGTGGGTGTAAATTAGTAAAATATCAAACCCCAAGCTTGAACTCAATGCCACTAAAATGAGTTGCTCGTCACTTTACCGCCAAGCTACCGCATCTTACTACTATTGCTATGCATATTTTTTGATTTTAACTCCTTACATTATCTCATTTTAAAGATCAATTGGAAAACCTAGTTAATCTTTCAACCGCTGTTGCTACTACATTCCTCATTTCCTTCTCTCTCTCTCTCTCTCTCTCTCTCTCTTTCTTTCTCTCTCTCTTTCCATTATCACACCTTGCTTATTCTTCCTTACCTCTTCCTTCATAATGCCATTAACATTAGCGAACTCCCTTCTAGTGTTAGCAACCAATCACTGCCGCCACCTAGCTGCCATGAGCCACCTAGTAGGGGCTACCCACTGTGCTATCTCCACCTTGAGATAAACAGCAACTTAGCAAAGCTCAAGCCTCTCACACCTCTCAAGGTTAGTTCACTATTTCTTCTCATTTTCTCATTGACCTTGTTCCTGTTTAATAACTATTTAGCACTAATTTGTTTCCCTAAACACACATTGCATAGAGTATTGAGGAGTAACTATTCTAATTGAAATTGAAATTTGGCCATCGATTTTGCAAATTGAGTTGGTAGCAATGAGTTCCTGAAATTGCTTTAGCCAATCCACCCCTACCTTGCTTTGAATTTCATTGCTTTTATAGAAAACCTTTGACATAATTCTTCCTTTCTCTAAGTTCCAAATGCCTATTTTTTCTTCAGATTTTTATCATGAAGGAGTGTGAACATTTTGAAGTATTTTTTTCTTTTATTGAAGTATTATTTCTCTTTTGTGTGTGTGTGTGTGTGTGTATTTTCTACTTCTTTTTGCTTAAGGTTTGAGCTGCTTTTGATTATGGCGTTTCTAGCTTCTATATTATTTACTGTATAGAAACAAATTGTAATAAGATTATGGCAAGTGTAGAAATAGAGATTCGGGGATGAAGGAAACATGGTCATTATGAAAAAACCTTGTGTTTTGTAAACAGGTTTTAGGCTAGGCCAGGCTTAGATCAAAAAATAGCCTATATCAAGCCACAGGCCTGGTCTGTTTCCACCCTTAACTAGGGGAAGAGGGATAGAAGAAAGAGGAGCATAGAATGGGCAAGAGAAATAGGATTTGGCTATGTGATTTTATGAAATGAACAAAAGGTTTGGTGTTTTGAAGGGGAATTATGAGAGGTGTTTGAAGCTTAATTCACTATGAGAAATTTAAAAAAATAAAATAAAATAAAAGATTGGTAGAATCGCTCCTGATAAGCATAGGGAAGTGCAATGCCATAGTGGATTATTGAAAGATTTGTCAAATGTGTGGATTTAAATGAGTTACAAATAATTAACCAATCATTGTATTTTTTTGTTTAAATAATTTTAATTAAAATAATATAGGAAAAAATTGAACGTTTACTTAAAAAGGAAATTTTTTAAATTTTGGAGGGAATTAGAATCATAAAAAAGTCCCACTTGGCAAAATTTTCTAGTATATGGTTTTTTTTTTCTTGATACAGAGTTTATGGTTCTCTTTTATTATAGTTATAGATATGAGATTTGAATCCTCTAAAGTGAATATATTTATAAAGTGAGAAAATGACGGATTAATTACCCTTAGATCAATGGATGGGACCCATACATGATAGAAGTTATTGACTCAAGGGTGGTGAATCCCTCATTTTCCCACTTTATAAATATACTCACTTTAGAGGATCAAATCTATAGATATGATGGAATCTTTTCTTTTTTTTCTTTTTTTAATGTTCCGTAGCACTATTCGTTTGTGTAAAAAAGGAAATTCAATCTTTTAATGATGTACCTAAAATTTTACCCTCTAAATATATCATATATCAAGTTTACACTCTAAATATAATTTTAAGTAGTTATTTAATATATGCTTAAACAAAGTTCGTATCCTAAAATTCTAGGATGTTATTGTTTTCAAATAGTTAAATGAATTTCTTTAATAGTGTCGTTAGAGTAATAGTTTAAAATGTTGGATTATGGCTGAATATTTAATTTAATCATAAATCATGAATTGTTGATCATCTATTATTGTTATAGTTTCTTAAAATTAAGTGATTTTTAGTTTCCTATTGTCATAGAGATTTTGTTATTAATTTGAATTAGGAGATTTATTTATTTATTGTAATTATTATAAGGTTAGATTATTCTTTTAGTCCCTGTGTGCTATTTGAAAGAATTCGTTCTTATATTTCAAAAGTTTGTAGGATTAAATATGTTTTTTGTCCATATAAATATGGGTCATTTTAGTTTAGGTTCCTCTAAAATTTTTATTTTGATTTTAGTTCCTTCTTTTTCTATTATTAGGTTTTTGGTCCTTATTGTTAAGGTCCAGTGTTAAGTGATGATATTTATGTGGACCAAATTTTTTATTTAAAATATTTATAATAACCAAAAACAGAATGTCTAACATTTGTAAGGACAAAAGTATATTTTAAAATACTTATAATGACCAAAATTTAGAATGGCAAGAACTAAAAACGAGAAAAAGAGGGGGGGAGGGACCATAACCAAGGTAAAAAAGTTAGGAGGACCAAAATCAAAATGATCTATGTCTATAGGGGCTAAAAATATATTGTAATTAAGTTACTATAATCTAAAGTATTTTTCACTACTCCTTACTATTAGAACAACGTTATAGGGATACACACATTTATATAAGATCTTGTAAGTGCTTGGCAAACTAGAAAAAATAGATATCTAAGTACAATGGGGCATAATTTTTAATAAATATTGTTTGGTAATTACCCAAATATTTTAAAACTAGTTTTTATATGAACCAATTTACGCATAAAACCATTTTTTAAAAATTAAATTGGTTTATTTTTTTCTCAATCTATTTTATCTCTTCTCATTATTTTTTTCTCACTTCACATCGATCGTTTCTTGAGCCATTGACCTTGTCAACCAATCCTTTTAGAGTTTATCTTTGTGAACTCTAATTTTATTGCTCTTTATCATGGGATGCATTACCTTTTGACTGAATTTCAAGATGATAGTCTTCTGACTAATTCGTATTGTAACTCCTCCTTGTGTAATATGGCAAAGTTCCCATTTGGAATACTCAAAATTAGATTTTCTATATTAACAACTGCACATCTTTATTCTACTGAAACACAAATCAAGATTGTGCTAGCATATTGCATCTTATTAAATGAGGAAACAAGGCAAATTTGCTTTTTAATAATGTACAAGGAGAAAGAGAAACATAAGAAGAAAAACAACATGTATGTTAAAAACTAATTTTTAAATTGTCAAACTAAACACCATTTAATAAAATCTAGTTCATTTTTATACAAGTTAACAAAACTAGGTCTATTTTATATCATGTTAACTTAATTTTTCAAGTTGCCTAACACCCTTTATATTTGAAAATGTATAGGAACTCAAAAATTATTTGATATTTTAATTATTCATATAACACTCTCCTAAGCACAGTACCGTACTTAAGTTACAGTACCCCACTTAACCGTTGTTACCGTTAAATAAATGGACACTGCATGATAGCAACCTTGACCGCCTTCCAATCTTAAACAAGTTTGTCCAGTATGACCATATTCTATATCTCCTGAGATATCTGGAGATAACACAAAAATATATATAGAGGTAAGAATTAAAATTCTTTGTAGGATTCCCTAAACTATCACATAGAGTGTCATCATTATTATCTCCAGCTGCTTCAGTGTATTATGAAAAACTGATCATGCCATATAAACTATAAATTTCATTTTTATAAAGTTCAAAATATCCTTTCCGAAGCAGATTAATTTTATTTACACACTTGATAAGTAGAGAAAGAATCTGATCATCAACATAGCAATATAAAGAATAATTGAATAGAATGCGTAGATGAATGAAAATAACTTCCTGATACAAATGTATTTGTCTTTCCTTAATCTTCTTTTTTGCTTGACACACTTAAGCATTACGTATCGTCATTCTTAGAATGCCTACATATATCTGCACTTGAGCATTATGCATCACTGTCCTCAAAGTGCAGCCTTTCTTGCCTTCCTTTAGTTGGTCCCCTGGAGGTGAATAGCCTCTCTTACCTCTAGATAATAGCCTACTTCTCAAGTCCGAACTCGTATCTATACATGAGTGACAGATTTACTTTCCCTAACCCTCCTATTGGTCTATTCCCTTTAAATCTAGTCAAGGGCTATCTCAAGTTTTTGATAGTACCGCCCTAACCCATTGCAAGGTGGAGGCTTGCTACATCCCTTTGCAAGTTCTTATCATCTCTTGTTTTTCTTGGACATAAGCATGCTATGTGTACTTATGCATATGCCTCATGTCTCGCTTTTAAACATTTCTTGCATTCATGATTATCATGACCACAACATACAAACATCCATAACAAAGCATTGACATATTTCTGCCAAAATTTCAGCAAAACAAAGGCTAAAAACAAGATATTTCCCCAATATACAGACATTATCATTTCAATCGGTCAGTCACAGTAAACAAAAGCATCATATTTACATATTAATATCACATCAATATTATATTAATATAATTAAGAATTACCTCAAAGTTTAGCCATTGGCTTTTTATGACTTATCGGGTTTCTAACCCTTAAAGTTGGTAATTCAACTTAAATTCTCCAATTCTGCCCTATTCTTATAAATTGCATCAAAATTCCATTTTAACTTGTTTTGATTTGAAATCTTAATATGTTGTAGTCTTATTAGTCTATTTTTAAATCTCTTTAGTCCCATTAATTTTTTAGGTGGGTAGGTTGAGTAATTAAAGTTTACCCAAGGCTGCCCTATTTTGTGACAAACTTAAGCACCTAACATTAGAAAATCACTAAAATTCTAATTTTTATTATTTTTTTACAAATTTCATATCAATATGTATTTGATTGAATTATATTTCAATCCCAATAAGTTTCATCCTAATCGGGTAAGTAGAGCTCAAGTTATGAGCTCCTAGAGTAGGCTGTCTTGTTTTGTCCTATCCTAACCTGAATAGGACATAGGGTAATTTTAGAAAATTATTGGGAGCAATGTACATTAGATATAAATTTGAAAATTTTATGGCGTGATCATCTATACGTTAGCTTACTAATAAATATGGTTGCACTCAATTTAAAGTTATATAAGGCGAGTACGCCTTTCTCAATGCACACTGGTTAGGATTATGAGAAAAACTTAATGGTCTATTCAAAAACTCATAACTCTCTCATTTTAAATCCACTGAACCTATAATTTATACTTGAAGTCTAGTTTCATCTAAATTTGGTTTCACTCAATTTTGATGCCTACAGATGAAGCTGCACTATTCGTTGTACGGACTGCTACCCTAGGGTATCCTCTCAACTTTTCTGTTTGAGTGTTCTTTTGGTGTTTTGATCAAATCATCAAACCAAACTAATAATTCCTGCCTTAAATCACTTAAAGCGAGCCATATTAACATTAAATATCATCAATTAAAAGGTGACATAAGAAACCCTAATAGCTAGCTAAATTAGAAAGATCAAATAATCTAAGAAAATCCTACCTAAAAATATCACTTATATCTTGTAACTTGGAGTTTCTTGATAGTCTCTCTTTAATAAGGCTCCAAGATGGTGATGGTTTCTCTTGTTTTTTCTTGGTGGCTAAAGCTATATGATTCAAGGATAGGATGATTATGAGTTGTGTTGAGGTTTTCTTGAGGGAACACAAGGATAAAATGAAAATTTTGAGAAGAAAAATGCATGATTCACTTGGAAACTTAGATAGAAGTGGAGAGAATGGAGAAAGAAGTGGAATGGAAGAAAGAAATGGAGGGTGTAACACCCTTGGTGTATTTCCAAATTTTTGTTTGTGTTAATCGTGTTTGATCGATGCATTTAATCTGTTTATGATGATTTTGGGTGTTGGATGTCTGTTGGAATCAAGGAACCATGTTTTGGGATGTTGTAATCGATTACCGTGAAGCTGATAATTGATTACGGGGCTCTCTGTGTGTCCTTGGGTTAAAAATTTTCACGTCGTAATCGATTACCAAATATGTTAATCGATTACCAGTTCTGGGTTCGTGGTAATCGATTACCAGCCATTTGTTCATGGTAATCGATTACCAGTTCATCGTGGTAATCAATTACCAGCCCATGGTAATCGATTACCACAGGCCAATATATATACGGAGACGCATCCCATACTCTCATTTTTCGGTTTTTCTTCTCTCTCTAACCCCAACTCTTTCCCTTCTCTCTAGAATTCCTCCTCCTACCATCCCTTACATCTACCAACTTCATTCCATCATTTTCCCAACCAAATCAACAACAACAACACTAGATTCATTCCATTAAACACAACCAACCATTTACACAAATTTCTCCTCCTTCTGCATTCTTGCTTGAGTGGAATTGAAGTGGGGAGCACAACTTTATTATTCTTCTTCTCATTTCAATTCTAGAGGAAGTCTTATACATTGTTCTTTCCTTCTTCCAAGCAATTCCAATTCCTTATATCTTTAGTTGAATTCTTGGAACCCTAGGATTTTAAGACTAGAGAATTCATGGTATGGAAAGTGTTAATGGTCCAAAATTGATCCTAGTGTTATGTTGTAATGCTAGATATTCCCAAGGAAACTTCTCTCCACTCTTGTGGATCCGGAGATTTAAGGTTTTTCTGTGCCCGGTGATCTGTGAGTAGATAGCATGCTTTTGAGTATATTCTGTTTTGAATTTATAATTGTTCATTTACTTTAAGAAATGATACTCATGAGTTAATGATGAATGGAAATTTGAAGTGATATAAGATTCATGATTTATGAACATGAAAGAATGGGAAAGTCTGTGACAGGATCTGTTTGCTAACGACAGTAGACGTTAGCCTTGATGTACCTTGGACTATGATATTACATGGCCATCCAAGGGGGTGGTGCGTGACGGATATTTCACGGCCATACATATAGTGTGGTGCGTGCCTGTACTTCACGGCCTCTCTAGAAGGGGGTGCGTGCCTGATTTCGGGATTCACACGAAGGAACGACCACTTAAGTGTGAATCCTGTCTGTTTATCCTGTTAGATATATCCGCCGTTTTCCTTATTTGAATGAAATTATTTTAAACTTATACATATATACATTGACTCATGAGGCTTGAAAGTGTCCTATCTCTCACTGAGTTTCTCAAACTCACCCCGTGGTTGTTATATTCTTTGGTCAGACTTGGGAGCCGATCCCCCTGCTCAGCATCATTAGATTCCTTCCGGGGTGAGCCCTATATAGTAAGGGCCTTGTTTGTATTTTGTTTCGTTTGTAATCTTAGTTGTAGCTCCATAGTACTACAGGCAGGGTCTGACCCTTGCTAGTATGTTAAATTATGTTCAGAGGTTGATTAACTAGTGGATTGATTATTGTATGTACACCTGATGAATAGTTTAGGTTGGATTTGATGATGAATTGAATTGGATATGTAAATGTGACTTGGATTACTGACTCTAATTTTATATATGTTGCGTGCTGAGGGGTGCATTTTGAGAATGTCTGGATCCACGATGAAATGTGTGTGATTGTTGAATTGCAGGATAAGTACTCATATTTGGGAAATATCCTAAATATAGAGGAAACTATGTCCAAAATTTTGTGGAATTTTTTATGTGTGAGGCTTGCTAGGGAGCGTGCTCTCTAAGCGCCGGTCACGGCCTGGATTGAGTCATGACAGAGGGTGTATGGTGTAATAGGCTGGCTAAATTTCTACTTGGACATGGGAGGAAGAATTTGGTAACTTGTGGACTAAGTTGGAAAGATGAGAAAGAAATGTGATTAGTGGACCAAAATAGTATTTTGAATTTTGTTAATTCTTCAAATCGATGGCCATGATTTGGCAATAGATAAGGGTTAGATGGCTAGTTTCTAGCCACATAATTTAGGACTTTAAACTGGTATTCATATCATCCTACAATATCAATTCCTATCAACTCGATTCTTGCATTATTAACTACAGTAAACAAACCGATTTCCTTCAAATTTGCTAAACATTACTAATTATTTTCATAAAATTTTGTCTACAAAGGAACTTGAATTCTCTAATCTTAATAGATACATTTCGATTTGGCTACTCATATATCTATAATATATATATAAAAATTTAAATATTCGATAGAACTAGTTATGCAAAATTTTGGGATGTTGCAATTCAGCTGTAACAAACATATATGATATACATAGAGGTGAAATTACACGGGGGCAAGGGTGGTCGTAGTCCCCCCAAGATTTTCAATAGTTTTTAGAACTTATACATATATGTAACATATTGGCCCCACCCGCATGTAAAAATGCAACAAGGATAGGAAGCTTTTGGCCCTACTTTCTTTTTTATTCTTACTTTAGCAACTGACTCTAGAAAATCATTTAAAAATCCTTTTCCTTCTCTTTCCTGTGTCCACTTTCAATTTCCTCAACCTTTACGAATTACACTCCTTCTCTAACCCACTCACGGATGCGATAACACTAATAGGTAAGTCTACTATAACTCTTATTTCCTTCTTTCTTTATTTATTTTGATTAGTTGAAAGTTTAAAAGTTGAAAGAATTATTAACACTAATAGGGAAGTCCAAGAAGAGATAAAGGGGGAGACGCACAACAATCCTAGTTGGAATTTAAAACAATAAAGTAAGACAATTTTTCTCCTCAATTTTTTATTTCATTGTTAGCTTATGTCTCTAAAATGGTTATTTTAGTACTTCAACTTATTAATTTTTCATTTTTTCTGATTCATTAAGCAAAGTTACATCTTATTATGTCTTTTATGGTGTTGTGCCTTTCAGTTTTTGGGTCAATTTAGATTTTTTTATATAATATACATATAAATATTCTCTTTTTAGGTGAGACTTAGGGATGCCTAATAAGAAAACTATTGACTCATTTTTCAAGAGAAAAGAAAGAATAGATGATGAATCAAAATCTAGTTCACCTATTTTAAATTTAGTGAGTAATGTTGAAAATGTTGTTGAGCAACCTATAGTGCAAACCATTGAGCAACCTATTTAGCCACCTCTTTCCAAAATTATAAGGATTGATGAAAGAAAAATTGATATTGATACTTTGATATATGATCTTGGGAAGCTCCCATAAATTTGGGATTATCCTATTAATCAACAAGACGAAATTCATAGGGCATATATAGAGTTTGGACCACATCAATTTGTTATGGATGAGTATCCCCTTTTTTGGTTTAGAAGGTCATCCTCGTAAATTTCAAGCTCATTCAATTAAAAGCTATTCTTGGTTAGAGTACTCACTAGAAGTAGATGCTACATTTTGTCTTTCATGCTATTTATTTTCTAGAAAATCAAGTCCATTCACTTAAGGAGGATTTAGCAATTGGAAAAAAGTGAATAATGGGAAGAATTGTGCATTTTTATCTCATATGGGAAAAAATTGTGATTCTCCTCACAATGTTTCTATTAAATGCTATGAAGATTTGAGAAACCAATCATGTCACATTGGCAAGTTGTTGTCTAAGCAAACTTCACAACAAACTTTAAGCAATCAATTGCATCTTAAAGCCTTTATTGATGCTATCAAATGGCTAACATTTCAATCTTGGGCTTTTAGCGGACATGATGAAAGTCTTGAATCTGAGAATCAAGGAAATTTTCTTGAAATGTTAAAACTTTTGGCTTCTTATGATAAAGAAGTGAAAGCAGTTGTCTTGGAGAATGCCCCTCAAAATGCAAGATATACATCACTAGTATTCAAAGGGAAATTTTACATCTCCCTGCTAGGAAGGAGGAAAATGAAATCTGTAATGAGATTGGTAATGGAAAGTTTTGTTTGATTGTTGATGAAGCTCGAGATGAATCTAAAAGAGAACAAATGGCTCTTGTTCTTAGATTCATTATTAAGCATGGATTTGTCAACGAGCGTCTAAAACATGTAGTACATGTAAGAGATACTACTTCAGCTACTCTCAAACAAGAGATTTGTTCTATATTGTCTCATCCTAATCTCAACATTCAAAATGTTTGGGATCAAGGATATGATGGAGCTAGTAATATGTGTGGAAAGTGAAAAGGGTTACAAGCTTTAATTAGTCAAGAATGTTCTTATGTATGTACATGGCTTTGCTCATCAATTACAATTAGCTCTTGTTGCTATTGCTGAAGAAATTATTGATATTCATGCTTTTTTTCCAGAACTTGACTATATTATTGTCAATGTTTTGTGTTCTTGCAAACACAATGATGACTTACAAGCTATTTATGCAACTAAAATTGCTCATCTAGTTGTAAATAATGGGATTGAGACAAGAAGGGGAGCTAATCAGATTGGCACCTGGAGACACCATATGGAGTTCTCATTTCAATTCAACATGTAGCCTTTTATGCATGTTTGGTGCAACAACTTCAATTCTTGAAGATTTAGCTATTGAAGGATCTACATACTCTCAACATGGTGATGCTACTTATGCTCTTAAGTCTTTGGTGTCATTTGATTTTGTTTTCATTTCACATGTGGTGAAAGAAATCATGGGAATAACTAACAAACATTGTCAAGCATTGCAACAAAAATCTCAAGATATTTTGAATGCTATGCATTTGGTTTCTAGCACAAAGTCATTGATTTAGATGTTAAGAGATTAGGAAACACTTTTTGAGAAAGTTAGTTCTTTTTGTAACAACCAAACTATTCAAATTCCTGATATGAGTGCCTTTTTCTCTAATATAACTCGATCTCATTGTGAAAAAGATGTTGTCACAGTTGAGCATCATTATCATGTTGATATATTGCCATTGTGATAGATTACCTGTTGAAAGAGTTGAATAGTAGATGTAGAGAGGAAGCAACTGAGCTTCTCATATTGAGCACTACTTTGGATCATAAAGATGCTTTCAAATCATTTAATGCTTATAACATATGTAATCTTGTTGAGAAATTTTATTCTTTATATTTTTCTAAGCAAGAAAAGATCCAACTAATATATGAATTACAACATTATAAGCTTGATGTGCCTAAAGCTCCAAATTTTTAGAATTTGTTCACTATTGTTGAATTGTGTCAAAAGTTAGCAGAGATAGGAAAATCAAATATTTATCCTTTAATTGATATGTTAGTTCGGCTTGTTTTGACCTTCTTACGACAATGGCGACAATTGAACAAGTTTTTTAGCCATGAAAACTATTTAAAAACAAGAATTTGAAACAAGACGGAAGATGGTTTTCTTGCAGATTACATGATTGTTTACATTGACGAGGAGATTGCTGCAAAGTTCACTTCAGACATGATAATTAATGATTTTAACTCTATGAAGCATTGCTGGGCACAACTTCAAAAGTGGGATTAGATATAAGGTATGTGCTTAACCTTATATATGTATATGATTTATAGGTTATATTGACCTTAGATATATTTGTATAATTTATATTTTGTTAGTTGTTTAATATATTATGCTTCTTCTTTTTTTGTTGATAACTTGAAATAGAGGCCCAACACTCATGAAAGAGTGGAGCATTGATGTACTTAATAACGTTACACATGATACCTCAAACAAAACACAAAAAGAAAAGAAAAAAAAAATAAATTGAAAAATGCAAAGACAAGGACATACGAAACATAGCTAATGACCAAAACACAAGGACACCCAAACATCAAACAGTCTTCAAATTAAAATCGTCATGTTTCTATTAACCTTTTTTGGAAAATTAAATGGAATAAAAGTGATAAGTCCATTGAAGGACTTAAAAGGTAACTCGTTGCCTATAGGCGAGGACCTTGCAGAAAATTAAATGGAATAAAAATGATAAGTCTAGAGAAGGACTTAAAAAGGAACTTGTCTCCCATAAGTGAAGACCTCTTGAAGAAGTAATAGCCTCACCTGTTGGTTTGGGCCTTATACAATCCTAGGAAAGGATTAGGAAAGGAAATTATTTTGTTTGAAAACAAACATGGAAATTTTACACACACAGAACATTTAATGGAATTTGAAGATTATTAAGCTAAATGTGGAAATTATTGTCTTGGAATTGATAATTTGGAAGTTAGACAGAATTAATGAATTATTAAGTGCCATGAAGGAAATTCATCAGGAATTCAGGGAAAATAGCTTGGAAATAAGAGTGTCATTAGAACTACCAACTAGTCGAGGATAACTTGGGAGAAATTATGAAATTAAAATGCAATGAAAGGAAAAGGAATGAATAAAAATCCAAAATATATATGAAAAGGAGAAATATTTTTCAAATACAATAAAAATAAATACTAAGAGGTAGCAAAAGAATCATCTGCATCATCGTCGCCCCCAGAAGTAAGGTCAGCGACATCCTTCGAAGTCCTCGTCTGATCCCTTGTTTTGGCCTTGGCTGCATTGGCACCTGAAAGGGGCTTGTTCACCAATTACGTGTCTGGGATCTCCTTGAAGTAGCCATAAGAGGAGACCCTGGTTAGCATAGAGGAATTTGACTTGGTTTATTACCTCATCAAATGGTTCTATGTATTGTGTAGCAGTTTAACCCTCGAGATTCTCGGCCTCCCTCGCTCGGTAACGATCGCCTCCCTAAGTTTGGCCACTTTGACAGCATGAGACTCTTTCTTCCCGAGCTTTAGCCTTCAAAAAGGCAACCTTGTCTTGGAGGGATTTCTCCTTAACCCCCTATTCCTTCTCCTTGGCTAAGCATTTGTCCTCTGCCTTCTTGACTTTGGCTTCCAACAAATGGACCTCCTCAGAATAAGCCTCCTTCAACTTAGAAAGCTCCTCCTTAGCTTTTTGATGGTTTTCCCATTAAAGTGCTCCCTCAGCTCCAGATGGCGAGCTATTGTGCAAGAGCATAAGCTCATCACTTAGATCCACTTGTACATGCCCATGGCTCTTGCAACCTCAAACATGTTGAAATCAAAATTAGATGTAAGGAGCTCGTCCCTTTTTGATGAATTGGGAAGCCATGATACAAAGAGAGAAAGAAAAAGCATCGATCAAGAAGTCATGGAGGAGGTACGAGTTCTCGAAAGACATCGAACGAACACTCTTTAGCCAAGAGGGTGTGCTCGCTGCATGAAAAGGAGTGGATTGTTGTTCGAAAGTGGCCTCCACATTGATAATATCGTTGGAAGCCCTCTTTTTGCCCCATTTGATAATTAAGGTATGGGAGTCAGAGAGCATCTCTAAGCTGTCCTCGGTGGGCTTAGAACTTGGTCACCCTAGAGCACTACCTCGAGTAGTCTATGCTTGGCGATGGGCAAGGACAATTTGAAGGGAATCCTTTGGCAACTTAGGGGCCACTTCTCCTGAAAAAGAAAAATTAAGAAAGCAGAGTTATGAAAAACAGTTATAACAAAAGTATCAAGAAAGAAAGACTACAAGGAACTTACTAAGATGTTTGAACACCTTAGCCTTCTCGGTATCCTATTTTAATATGTGAATGCAAGAAAGCACTTTCTTCTTGCTTGTCAAGTGTTCAAAGAGGAAATCAAGTGTAACATCCATCACGAGTTCCGACCTTCGACTTTATGTTTTAGATAAGTGTACATGATTTCCGAGCTCAGGATTGATCTCAAAATGTTCATGATTTCCGACCTTAGGATTGATCTCAAAGTTCAACTACACGAATTCTAATCTCTGAATTTATTTTTCATTTTTGTTGATGTTTCTGAGTTTGAGCTTAGGACCGGCTTCTGAGATTGAATTGAGTTCCGAGGTTATATATGTCCCGATTTTTGGGGTTGTTAATCGATCTCCGAGATTGATCCTAGACTGAATTTTAGAATTACGTGTAACAAAAGTTTTAAAGCATCTTGTTATCGACTTCCGAGGCGCGGGTATAAGGTTTCATGTTTTGGTACTAACTTCTAAGTTTATGTTGAAGATCCTCGACTTTCGGGTTTAAGTATTTTTGGTTTCATATTCTTGTCCTTGACTTTCGATTTTAAGGTGATTTGTTTGTTGCATGATTTCCGATCTTCGATCTCAAGCCTTCCAAGAATTTTGTGTTTCTTGAGTTCCGAGTTCCACATTAGGTATAAAATGGACACGACTTCCGACTTTAAGCAGAATGGAGACGAGTTCTGATTTCATATAGAATGAAAATGAATTCCAAATTTTTTTAGGCAAAATGGAGAATAATCTGCAGCAACAAAAGAGGAAAACATAGCCGAAATTTACCTACAAAGTTTCAACCAATCAAAACTCACAAAGCCAACTACCTCTTCAATGCGTAAATCAAATTTTTCTTTCTTATTCCCTGCTAACTTATGCCTCCCTCTCCTCTAATTTCAGCCTTCTTCTCTTCTCCTCTTAACCTACTCCATCAAACCTCCAAGCTTGAAAAAGCTCCATCAATCCAAACTCCAAAACTTAGCAAAATCACATACAAAGAGGTAGAGTTTCAATTTTGTTCTTGTTACTCTGATTGTGAGTGACTAATTTTGGCTTTATCTTCTCACTTTTTGATGTGATTAGTGAATGAATATGATTATCTTTAGCTATTTTTGTGCTTAAATTTGATTAAGGAATAGGAAATGATGAGAATAGGAAGATGTAAGGGGCTGGGAGACCAAATTTACCTCGATAGTCTGTACGGTGGAGTGTATGGCTCCATCTAAAACTGTTCAAATTCGATGAAACTATTTCTATATGAAACTAGACATTCAGGGCTTTCCATACATATATCATATAAGGTCATTGGATTAATATTGAGAGAGATATGAATTTTTGAAGTTTGACCTAGAAATTAGGACTTTCATCCAGGTAGTGTGAGTTGAAAAGGGTGTAACTCACCCTACATAGCTTCAATTTGAGTGAAATGAACTTTGTTAGATTACACATAGGAGAACATTTCATAAAAATTTTTAGATATGGTCTCATTTGCTCCTAGTGGTTCGAAGAAGTTGCCTTATATCCAAATCGGGCTAAAACAAGGCAGTTCAATAAGGTCAAATTTCAGGGCTTATAACTCGAGCTCTACTAAAGCAAATAAAATGGAACTTGTTGAAAATGAAAGCTTATCCTATTAGCTTCAATATGATACCAATTTTGTATGATTTGAGTTGGTTTTCGATTTTTAGTGGATTTTTACTTTTACATGTGTAATTCTGGCTAGTCTCAGGGCAAGCCTGGATAAAACTTAAATAACTTGAGCTATACTTATCAAAATTAGATGAGACTAAAGAGGTTCAAAAATAGAAACGTAACACCCTAACATATCCAAAACTGAGCTCCAGATGAGTTGAAATGAAATTATGGCTCGATTTACAAAAATCGAGTTGAATATAATTGTTGAGATAGCAACCATATTTTAATTACAATGATTGTGCCATGAATTTGATGTGTGAAATATGAATAAAATGTTATGAGTTCTCTGAAAAATTGGTGTTCTGAGTACTGGCACTATTTATGGGAAAGCGGACACGTTCCATTATGCTGCCAAAAATTCAGTAAAGTCTATGCATGAGTTATAATATATATTGAGATCCATGTGCATTTGCCCGGAGTCCATAAAGGTTATGTTATGATGAAAGTTCCATAATACTTGGGCCAGCACCGGATTAAAGTTAAGGGGAATAGATTGATGGAAATGTCGGGGAAAGTAAACCCAGCATTTCTTTATAGGAATGAGCTCGATCTTAAAAAGCAGACTATTACTCAGGAGTCTGAATGGCCAAGAACTCCCAGGGGACCAAGGAATGGAAAAAGTTTATGAAGATAAGTTCAATAATGAATTTTGCATGGTCACATTGAATAGTCATTGTAATTTGATTATAGTTTGACTGTTATGTTTTACTTATTGCTGTATGTTCATTTATTCTGTTTCTTATACTGTCTTAAGTAAAATAGAATCTTGCCTCAAACCAGATGCTTTCTTAAACTTATTAAATATGGATAGTTCAATTTGATCCCATGTTTTCCTAATTAAATAAAAATCGAGGCAACTAAGAATGAATGTGGCATTAGTTAAACACCATACGCGAACTCTACTGAGAATTTCTTTAAATTCTTACCTCGCTTTGTATTTCCGCATCATTCTCAGATGGTGGTGATGGACTCGACAACCACCCTATTTATTGAGATTCCTAACCTACAGCTCCACCATGATCCTATAGTAGATTCACTGTACATAGCCGGCTCTAACAATTTCCGTCTCTATCTCTTTAGTAATAGGAATTTTGCTGTTCCCCTATTCTACTCTGCTTTTGACTCTGCTGCTCTATATTTTGTGGTCCTGTTGTATATGGCATGCCCTCCTCCAGCACCTCTAGTGCCCGTAGCACCTGCCGCACCTGCCAGTCCTTCCCCCGAGTCACCTCCACAAATGGTTCCAGACATTCCGCTCAGTTCTGAGAGCGATCCTTCGGAGGCTATCGGCTCGTCATCCTCCTCCTCGGGACCCGTATGGACTAATCCCTAGCCGGGCCTAGTGTGGCCAACGGCTACCTGACTGAGTAGGTCTCAATTGAGAGTTTTATTGTACAGCATGGCTTTCTTTTGGCAGTGTACAGCATTGGGTCATAGACTTAGCCGCTTGTATGTTGGTTAGTTTGAAATGTCCTTTGAGGACCGCAGGATCGATTTGACTAATACGGGCCTTCTGTTTGGTGCATCGGCCCCACATATGTATCCTATTTTACACCTGTACACAAACTGAAGCGTTGGCTTTTGACCTATATGATGATATATTACTTATTTTTATCTTCTCTGTTGCGTTTTATTAAACTTTATTATATTCTACGATGTTGAGTATGTTCATTATATAGCGCGCCGTTTCGCCTATTTAAAAAAAAATAAAGAAAAGAGAGTGACGTGACATGCTAAATAAATAGTAAGCAGAGTATCAATACGTTAATTTAATCTACTTAATTTTATACTATGACTTAAGCATAACATTAAATTAGTAAGGTGTTACATTTTTGGTATCAGAGTTGTTCATCCTAGCTAAGGCCTGAGGATTGCACTGACTATACTTTGCACGTATTCTGTATTTTTAGATGATAGCATGCACAAAATTTTGTCTAGAACTTAAGATATAAATGTGCATGTGTAAGAAGTGCCTGACCGTGTGAATTGTTATTTACTAGCACATTAGACTTAGCATTGAGCCTGATCAACTCAATAACTTTTGTTTTGTGTGCCTAGAACTTAATGGCTTCCGGAAAGTGAGGTAGGCCACGCACGGAATCTGCTCAAGAGGACCCGACTGACTTTATGGACACAATACGAGAGATGGCTCATGCGATACGGGAACGGGCTGCGGCTGCTCACCAGATGATGGATTAATTAGGTAGGCGACCTGAGGCAAGTAGTGGAGGAAATCCACATGGCCCCAGAGCTGACCTAGACTATCTCAAATTTGCTAAGTTCAGGAAGGCAAACCCGCCTAGCTTTCGAGGAGCTTACGACCTAGATAAAGTTGATGAATGGACCAAGGCTATGGAGAAGATTTTCTCTGTCCTAGATTATTCGGATCATCAGATCGTGTCTTTTGCCACTTATATGCTCGAAGCAGACACAGAGTTTTGGTGGAATGGCGTACGAAGATTATTTGAGGAATCCCAGACAATGGTCACCTTGATGGTGTTTAGAGATGTTTTCTACCGAAAGTACTTCCCCGCCTCAGCTCGAAATGCTAAAGAGCTGGAATTTATGCAGCTTCGTCAAGAAAACTAGACGGTATCTAAGTATATTGCCAGGTTTGAAGAGCTGTGTAAATTTTCTATAATTTACTAGTGGAATCCTAATGAAGTTTAGAAGTATGTCAAATTCAAAGGAGGACTTCGAGAAGACACTCTTACAGCAATAGGGCCAATGGAGATTAAAAACTTCCCCATATTGGTAAATAAATATTGACTAGTAGAAGACTGTAACTTGAAGTTGACTGCAATCAAGGTGTCTAGTGGCAGCTTCAAGAAGGGGCTGGCACCACAGGGCCCAAGATTCAAGCCCAACTTTCAAAAGCAAAGAAGGTTTCAACCAGTGGGCAATAAAGGCAAGCAGCCCTAGAAGTCTTTCTCGAATTCGACTTGCGCGAAATGTGTTAAGAATCACGGTGATCAGCTGTGTTTGCAGGCCAGAATGTCTGTTATGGATGTGGCAAACCAGGCCACAAAATTTATACGTGTCCAACCAGGAATCCATCGCAATCATCTAGACCTCAATGTCAAGGATGGGTCTTTACGATGAATGCAGAAGAAGCTAACAAGTCCGAAGGACTAATTCAAGGTACCTGTGAAGTGGACGGTGAGACTCTAATTGTACTTTATGATTCGGGTGCCTCCTACTCATTTATTTCTCATTACTATATGGTTGCTTTGCGATTACCAATTTCTGAGTTGCCTTATAATCTATTGATTCCTACTCCTGCAAATGAACTTGTTAAAACTAGTCAAATTTGCATCAATGTTCCTTTCTGAATTGAAGGTAGAACCTTTGTAGCTAATTTGATTTGTCTCCCTCTGTCTGGACTTGACATAATTCTAAGCCTAGATTAGCTTTTCGCCAATCAAGTCATGCTCAACTCTTCCGATAAAACAGTGGTATTCTGCTCTATCTCATTTTCTGAACCTTAAGCGTCGACACTCTTCTATCTGAATTCTTTATTAGCAAACTATAGTGGGTTGAAGAATCAAGGATACATCCTCCTATCAACTAATGTGACGAAAGTTGAATAGAAACTGAGGAGATCCCAGTTGTTAAGGAGTATCCCGATGTTTTTCCAGAAGATATTTGTGAATTCCCTCCTGAGAAGGAAATTGAGTTTGCCATCGAGCTGGTTCCAGGCGCAGGACCAATATCTATAGCTCCATATCAAATGTCACCTCTGGAGCTGACAGAACTAAAGAAATAGATTGAAGAACTTTCGGAGAAAGGATTCATACGGCCAAGTGCATCACATGGGGAGCTCCGGTCTTGTTAGTTAAAAAGAAAGATGGGAGCATATGCTTATATGTAACATCCACCGAAATTTTCTTATCTTTTTTCGCCTAATTGTTTGGTTTTATCGAATAATTGAGATTAATTAAAATTTGGTTAAATAATTATTTAGGATCAATTGATTAGCAATTAATTTGAGTTTAGGTATAAGTTAATTAAGTTAGAAGTATAGAAGATTTCATAAAATTTTCTTGAAATCGATTTACCGATTTAAAAGAAATCGGTAAGATTACGGTATTTTAAACTGTCGGAACCGAACCAATAGAATTTCAACTCATCAACCCTACTTTAAGTGGCTGAGTTCTCAGCCACTTAACTCAAGAAAGTGGCGCTATTTTGGCCACAAAAAGGGAGGAAGGTTGGCTGAATTTCAGCCTCTCATGCTTTAACCAATCAAAATCCTTCCTTCTAACTACCTCGTCAAGCCTTTATATACACAATTCCTTTCTTTCCTTCAGGCATTTCTGCACCCTCTCTTCTTCCTTTCTTCACTCACCCAACTCTATCAAACTATCAAGCTCAATCAAGTTTTATTCATCCAAGCTCCAAAATCAAGCCAAATCACACATAATAAGAGGTAGAGGTTTAATTCTTGTATTGATTCTCTGATCTTGGATGGCTGGTGGTAGCTTATTTTTCTCAATCTTTAATATATTGATTGAATGATTGTGATGATATATGGCTGGTCTATTGGCTGTTTGTGAGGTTAAAACCGAATTGGAAGCAAGAAAGGATGAAAATAGGAAGAGTTGAGGAGCTGGAAAACCTAGAACCCTCGGTAGTCCATACGGCGGAGTGTACGGCTCTGCCTACTGCCATTTAAATTTGATGAAACTATTTTTATATGAAACTAGACATCTAGAACTTTCCATACATATATCATATAAGGCCATTGGATTAGTATTGAGAGAGATATGAATTTTTGAATTTCGACCTAGGTTTTTGACTTTGATTCTAGGCAGACTAGGTTGTTTAGGGTAGAACTCGTCCTATACTACTTGGAATTTAATGAAATTAACTTTTTTAGTAAGCTTACACATAGGAAAATGTCCCATAAAATTTTCAGAATTAGATAAGGTCCCATTTGCTCCAGTGATGCAAGAAATTTGCCCTATGTCCAAATCAGGCCAAAATAGGGTAGTTCAGGAAGGTCAAATTTTGGAGCTTATAACTCGAGCCTTACTGAGTAAAATGGAATGGAACTTTTTGTAAATAAAATTTTGTCTATTATCTTTAACATGAGACTAATTTCGTATGATTTTAATTAGTTTTCGATTTTTAGTGGATTTTTACTTTTAAGTGTCTGATTTTGGCTGCCACAGGGCAGACAGGGATAAAATCTAAATAACTTGAGCTATAGTTATCAAAATTAGATGGGACTAAAGAGATTGGAAAATAGACACATAACACTTTAACACAGCCAAAATTGAGGTCCAAATGAGTTAAATAGAAATTATGGTTTGAGTTACAAAAACTGGGTTGAAGGATTACACTAAGGCAGTAACTCTGCCTTAATGAGACTAATACTTCTATGAGTTCAATGTTAAATTATGAATGTAATATTGTGACATCTATGAGAAATTGGTGTTCTGATATACTGTCAATATTCATGAAGAAGCGGACACATTCTGTTACAGTGCCAAAATTTCGGTAAAATCCATGAATGAATTATGAAATACATGTAGATACATGTGCATTTTCAAGAAAGTTATGAAAGTTATGTTATGATGAACATAAGGAATATGTGATGATGAAAGTCCCATGATACTTGGGCTAAACCCAGATTAAAGTGAAAGGGAATAGATCGGTGGGAAGGTTGGGGAAAGCAAACCTGGCATTCCTGTATAGGAACGAGCTCAATCCTGAAAAGCAGACTATTATCCAGGAGTCTAAATGGTCAAGAACTCTCAGGAGACCAAGTAATCGAAAGTTTATGAAGAAATGTTCAAGAATGAGTTTGCATGATTACATGAATGCATGATTACATGGAATAGTTATTTCAAGATATTTACAGTTGTTTGCTATATTTACTTACTATTGTATGTTCGTTTATTCTGCTCAATGGTCTAAGTGTCACTATTTATTAAATTGTTCTGTTTCTTATGCTGTCTAAAGTAAAACTGAACTTTGCCTCGGACCAGATATTTTTTTTTAACTCATTAAAATGGATAGTCCAGTTTGAGCACATGTTTTTATAATTAAATAAAAACCGAGATAACTGAGAATGAATGTGATGTCAGTTTAACACCATACGTGAACCCTACTGAGAATTTCCTTATATGGCGATGGACTCCTTGGCCACTATCTTTATTGAGATTCCAGATCTGCAGCTTCACTACGATCCTATCCTAGATTCTCTGTATGTAGCCGGCTCTTGCCATTTTCGTCTTTACCTATTTAGTAATAGGAATGTTGTCGTCCTTCTATTTCATTCTACTTTTGACCCTGCTACCCCATACGTTGCCATCCCATAGCACATGGCACACTCACCTCCAGCAGCTCCTGCACCCACAACACCTGCAGCTCCTGCTAACCAGGCACCAGAGTCACCCTCGCAGGTAGTTCCAGATATGCCGCTCAGCTCTGAGAGCGACCCTTCTGAGGCCACCGGCTCATCACCCTCTTCCTCCTCTAGACCCAGTGCAGACTACTCTCCAGCCGAGCCTGGCATGGCCAACGGCTATTTGACTGAGTAGGTCAGCCGCAGAAGACGTTGTACAACATGACCTTCTTTTGACAGCATGTAGCTTTGGGTCATAGAGTTAGCAGTAGGTCTAGTAGTAGGTTTGAAATGTCCTCTGAGCACCCATAGGATCATTTTGACTGATACGGGCCTTATGTCTTTTTGGTACACCGGCCCCACTTATTATCCTGTTTTGAAATTTGTACATAAACTGAAGCATTGGCTTCTGATCTATATATGCACATATATAGTTGATGTTATTTTACTTATTCTTATCTTTTGTGGTATTTTGTTAAATTCCGTTACGCTCATTATATAGCAGCGCACCGTTTCATCTGTTTACAAAAAAAAAAATTAGTAGGGTGTTACATTATGTGTGTATTATAGACAGCTGAATAAAGTGACGATTAAGAATAAATATCCGCTACCAACGATTGATGACCTCATGGACTAACTACAAGGTGCAACAGTATTCTCCAAGATTGATTTGCATTCCAGATATCATCAAATTCGAGTTCGAGAGCAAGATATCTCTAAGACAGCCTTTCGAACTCGTTATGGACACTACGAGTATACTGTGATGTCGTTTGGGCTGACAAACGCACCAACAGTATTCATGGATTATATGAATCGGATATTCCGCCCATATCTGGAGAAGTTTGTAGTGGTTTTCATCGACGACATACTTGTCTATTCGAAGACGGAGCGAGAGCACACGGAACACTTGCGGTTTATTCTACAAATTTTAAGAGAGAAGAAATTATATGCTAAGTTATCCAAATGTGAATTTTGGATGAAAGAAGTAAAATTTCTTGGCTATGTAGTATCCCATAGGGGAATCTTAGTAGATCCCAGCAAAGTAGAAGCAGTACTAAATTGGGAGAGGCCGACCACAGTCACTGAAGTTAGGAGTTTCCTAGGCTTAGCTGGATATTACAGATGATTCGTTAAGGATTTTTCTCGTATAGCCTTGCCCTTGACCAAGCTAACCAGGAAGAATGTTCTATTTGAATGGACACCGGAGTGTGAATAGAGTTTTCAAGATTTGAAAAGAAAGTTAACCATGACACCAGTGTCAGCTTTGCCAGACCCTCATGGACCATTCGAGGTCTATTGTGACGCTTCCAAACAAGGATTAGGATGTGTGTTGATGCAAGATGGAAACGTGGTCGCTTATGCCTCCAGACAATTAAAGCCACATGAAAGGAATTATCCTATACACGATCTCGATTTAGCCGCAATAGTATTTACTTTGAAGATATGGAGACATCACCTTTATGGTGTGAGGTTCAAGGTCTTTTCTGATCATAAGAGTTTGAAGTACCTCTTTGATCAGAAGGAATTAAATATGAGGTAGCGGAGGTGGATGGAACTTCTTAAGGACTACGAATTTGAATTGGAATACCACCCAGGCAAGGCAAATATTGTGGTAGAAGCTTTAAGCAGAAAATTATTGACTGTAGCCTGGATGATGGTGAAGGAGATAGAGCTCATTCAGAGCTTCTGAAATCTTAATTCAGGAATCTTTATGACTCCTAAGACCATTCAATTACACTAAGTTAAGGTAACCAGTAGCTTTAAGGAGCAAATTCTACAGGCACAATAATAGGATGCTAGTTTTCAATGTACCATCAATCTTGTGCAATTAGGAAAATTAACGGGTTTTGCTTAGGATAAAAAAGGTATATGGTGACACCGTGACAGGGTGTGTGTACTTGAGGGAAATGATCTCCGAAGAAGAATCTTGGAGGAAGCACATAAAGGTGAATTTACCGTACATCCTAGCATTACCAAAATGTATCAAGATCTCAAGAAAATATTTTGGTGGCCAGGCATGAAGTCAGATGTGGCGAGCTTCTTGAGCAAGTGCTTGACTTGTCAGAAGGTGAAAGTGGAACATTAAAAGCCCTCCAGGATACTACAACCTTTGGAAATCCCTGAGTGGAAGTGGGAGAGTATCTCCATAGATTTTGTAATGGGATTACCGAGAACGCCAACAGGATATGATGCCATATGGGTTATCATGAATAGATTAACCAAATCTGCTCACTTGCTACCCATTCGAGCAAATTATCCATTGGAAAAGTTAGCGCAATTGTATATCCAAGAAATTATAAGACTGCACGGGACCCCATCAACCATTGTCTCTGATCGAGATCCAACATTCACTTCATGATTCTGGGGAGCCTTATAGAAAGCATTTGGTATTAAATTATGCCTAAGCACTGCATATCACCCACAAACAAATGGTCAAATAAAAAGAACAATTCAAACCTTAGAAGATATGCTACGAGTCTATATAATGGAGCAACGTAGGAATTGAGATCGATACTTACCGCTAGCCGAATTTGCATACAACAATAGCTATCATGCTAGCATTGGCATGGTTCCTTACAAAGTGTTGTATGGATGGAAGTGCCAATCCCCACTGTGTTGGTATGAAATAGGAGAATCAAGTCTATTGGGGCCTGATTTAGTTGAATAGACCACTGAATCAATCAAGAAAATTCGAAGTAAGATGCTTGCCGCTCAAAGCCATTAGAAGAGTTACGCGGATACCAGGAGGAAGCCTCTGGAATTTCAAGAAGGAGACCACGTATTTCTAAAGGTTACGTCCACAACAGGGATAGGTAGAGCTATTAAGGTCAAGAAGTTGAGTCCCTGCTTTATCAGTCCCTTCCAAATCTTGAAGCGAATCGGATCAACTGCATACCGAATTGCTTTACCCCCATATCTATCAAACCTTTACAATATTTTCCATGTTTCTTAACTCAGAAAATATCAACCTGACCCCACACACTTCCTAGAACCGGATTCAATACAGTTAAAAGAGGACATGACTTTCCCCGTATCACCAGCACGAATCATAAACAGAAGCAACATGCAACTTCAAAACAAAACTGTGCAGTTAGTAAAGGTAGCATGGGAAAAATAAGATGCCGAGGATTACACTTGGGAATTAGAGTTAGACATGAAGAAAGAATATTCTAAAGTATTCTCAGGTACTAAATTTTGAGGACAAAATTTTTGTTAGGAGGGTAGTAATGTAACATCCACCATGAGTTCCAACCTCCGACTTTATGTTTCAGATAAGTGTACATGATTTCTGACCTTAGGATTGATCTCAAAATGTACATGATTTCCGACCTCAGGATTGATCTCAAAGTTCAACTACACGAATTCTGATCTCCGAATTTATTTTTCATTTCTATTGATGCTCCCGAGTTTGAGTTTGGGATCGACTTCCGAGATTGAATTGAGTTCCGAGATTATATATGTCCCAATTTCCGGGGTTGTTAATCAATCTCCGAGATTGATCCTGGACCGAGTTTTAGAATTATGTGTAATAAGAGTTTTAAAGCATCTTGTTATCGACTTCCGAGATGCGGGTATAAGATTTCATGTTCTGGTACTAACTTCTAAGTTTATGTTGAAGATCCTCGATTTTCGGGTTTAAGTATTTTTGGTTTCATATTCTTGTCCTTGATTTTTGATTTTAAGATGATTTGTTTGCTGCATGATTTCCGATCTCTGATCTCAAGCCTTCCAAGACTTTTGTGTTTCCTGAGTTCCAAGTTCCATACTAGGTATAAAATGGACACGAATTTCGATTTTAAGTAGAAGGGAGATGAGTTCTGATTTCATACAGAATGAAAATGAATTCCAAATTTTTTTAAGCAAAATGGAGAATAATCTGCAGCAACAAAAGAGGGAAATATGGCCGAACTTTACCCACAAAGTTTCAACCGATCAAAACTCACAAAGCCAACTACCTCTTCAATGTTTAAATCAAATTTTTCTCCCTTATTCCCTGCTGACTTGTGCCTCCCTATCCTCTGATTTCAGCCTTTTTCTTCTCTTCTTCTCTTCTCTTCATAACCTACTCCATCCAACCTCCAAGCTTGAAAAAGCTCCATCAATCCAAACTCCAAAACTTAGCAAAATCATATGCAAAGAGGTAGAGTTTCAATTTTGTTCTTGTTACTTTGACTGTGGGTGGCTAATTTTGGCTTTATCTTTGATGTGATTAGTGAATGAATATGATTATCTTTAGCTATTTTTGTGTTTAAATTTGATTAAGGAATAGAAAAGGATGAGAATAGGAAGATGTGAGGGACTGGGAGACCAAATTTACCTCGGCAGTCCATACGGCGGAGTGTATGGCTCCGCCTACAGTAGTTAAAATTCGATAAAAATATTTTTACATAAAACTAGACATTCAGGGCTTTCCATAATTATATATATAAGTCTATTGGATTAATATTGAGAGAGATATGAATTTTTGAAATTTGACCTAAAAATTAGGACTTTCATCCAGGCAGTGTGAGTTGAGAAGGGTGAAACTCACTCTACACAGCTTCAATTTGAGTGAAACTAACTTTGTTAGAAAGCTTACACATAGCAGAACATTCCATAAATATTTTAGAGTTAGATATGGTCCCGTTTGCTCCTAGTGGTTCGAAGAAGTTGCCCTATGTCCAAACCAGGCCAAAATAGGGCAGTTCAAGAAGGTCAAATTTCAGGGCTTATAACTTGAGCTTTACTAAAGCAAATGAAATGAAACTTTTTGCAAATGAAAGCTTATCCTATTAGCTTCTATATGATACAATTTCGTATGATTTCAGTTTTCGATTTTTAGTGGATTTTTACTTTTAAGTGTATAATTCTGGCCAGTCTTAGGGCAAGCCAAGATAAAACTTAATAACTTGAGCTATACTTATCAAAACTAGATGGGATGAAAGAGGTTGAAAATAGACACCTAACACTGTAACATATCAAAAATTAAGGTCCGGATGAGTTGAAATGAAATTATGGCCTGATTTACAAAGATTGGGTTAAATGCAAGTATTGAGACAGCAACCATGTTTTAATTACAATAATTGTGCCATGAATTTGATGTGTGAAATATGAATAAAATATTATGAGTTCTCTGAAAAATTGGTGTTCTGAATACTAGCACTATTCATGGAAAAGCAAACATATTCCGTTATGCCACCAAAAATTCTATAAAGTTTATGCATGAGTTATAATATATATTGAGATCCATGTGCATTTGCGAGGAGTCCATAAAGGTTATGTTATGAGTTCATAAAGGTTATGTTATGATGAAAGTTCCATATTACTTGGGCCAGCCTCGGATTAAAGTTAAGGGGAATAGATCGGTGGGAAGGTCGGGGAAAGTAAACTCGGCATTCCTATATAAGAACGAGCTCGATCCTAAAAAGCAAACTATTACCCAGGAGTCTGAATAGCCAAGAACTCCTAGGGGACCAAGGAATGAAAAAAGTTTATGAAGATAAGTTCAAGAATGAGTTTTGCATGGTCACATTGAATAGTCATTATAATTTGATTACAGTTTGACTGTTATGTTTTACTTACTACTGTATGTTCATTTATTATGCTTATTATTCTATTTCTTATACTGTCTTAAGTAAAATAGAATTTTGTCTCGGACCAGGCACTTTCTTAAATTTATTAAATATGGATAGTTCAATTTGATCCCATGTTTTTCTAATTAAATAAAAACCGAGGCAACTGAGAATGAATATGACGTCAGTTACACACCATACGCGAACTCTACTGAGAATTTCTTTAAATTCTCACCTCGCTTTGTATTTCCGCATCATTCTCAGACGGTGGTGATGGACACGACAACCACCCTATTTATTGAGATTTCCAACCTGCAGCTCCACCATGATCCCATAGTAGATTCGCTATACATAGCCAACTCCTGCAATTTCTGTCTCTATCTCTTTAGCAATAGGAATATTGTTGTTCCCCTATTCCACCCTGCTTTTGACCCTGCCGCTCCATATTTTGCGGTCCCGTTGCATATGGCACACCCTCCTCTAGCATCTCCAGCTCCCGCAGCACCTACCACACCTGCCAGTCCTCCCCTCGAGTCACCTCTGCAGATGGTTTCAGATATTCCGCTCAGTTCTGAGAGCGATCCTTCGGAGGCTACTGGCTCATCATCCTCCTCCTCAGGACCCAGTATGGACTACTCCCTAGTCGGGCCTGGTGTGGCCAACAGCTACCTGACCGAGTGTGTCCCGACCGAGAGTTCTATTGCACAGCATGGCCCTCTTTTGGCAGTGTACAGCATTAGGTCATAGACTTAGCCACTTATATGTTGGTTAGTTTGAAATGTCCTTTGAGGACCATAGGATTGATTTGACTGACACGGGCCTTCTGTTTGGTAAATCGGCCCCACATATGTATCCTATTTTACACCTGTACATAAATTGAAGCGTTGGCTTCTAACTATATGTATATGTAGTTGATGATATATTACTTATTCTTATCTTCTCTGTTGCATTTTATTAAACTTTGTTATGTTCTATGACGTTGAGTATGTTCATTATACAGCGCGCCGTTTTGCCTATTTAAAAAAAGAAAAGAAAAGAGAGACATGTGACATGATAAATAAATAGTAAGCAGAGTATCAACACGATAACACAATCTACTTAATTTCATGCTATGACTTAAGCATAACATTAAATTGGTATGGTGTTACATCAAACACAACTTGGTCATAGGTAGGAAGGTTGTGGTAGTCAACACTAAGGGCCTTTTTTTGGAAACCTATTCCAATATAAGGGAAACTTGACATGACTATTTTCGTCTAAGAAAAAAAGGAATTCATCATTGGAGGCTAAGACCTTGAAGAATCGGTCTTTAAACTATTGAAATTAGAAGTGAAGAGCCCAAAGACTTTATTCTTATGTTGACTAGGGAAATCCACTTTCCTTTCTCAACGTCCTTCACTTGGAATAAGGAAAAGAGAACCCCAATGGTCAGTGGAGAGTCCAAAAATGTCATAAGGTTCTCAAAGAAGCAGATAAAGGCCCAACTATTCAGATGGAGTTGAAAAGGGGCCACATTTATAAAGTCCAGACATTCAACCTCAAAATCAGTAAAAGGGAGCCTAAGACCTAGGGTAGTAAAAGGACATCATATATAAAAAAGAAATTTGGTGCTAAATCATCAGAAAGCCTTATTTAGATGGCAAACTCAATCACTACGCCTACACGGTGAGCATATTACAAAGTGTTCCTTCCTGGAGCAAGATATCCTACTGTCTCTAAGGAAATGATCTAAAATAATTTGGTCAATATATGAGAAGTAAGCATTTTTCACTTCATCGGATACCTAGAAATAGAAGTCCAATTTCCCATTCTTTTGTATGGAGCACTCAACATCATTAGCATTTTCTTGAGAACCTTTTTCCATCTTTAGTAAACTATAACCCAAAGGAACCGAGGGCTCAGAACAACCTCTTTAAACATGAAGAAGAAAGAAAAATAAACTAGTGAATATAGGACGGAGAGGAGAGACCAATCATCTATTACCCTAGGCTTTCAACTAAAATTTATAGTAAAATACTTGGAGAACAAAAGAAGAGAAAAAAGGAAGAAAGGAATCGAATACTTACTTGTGAATTTGTGGAAGAGGAAAAACACTGTACAATTGATGGAACTAGAAGAAACTTGGCAAAAAGAGCAAATAAAATTCATTGCAAGAAAGGTAAATCAAGAGAGAAATGAGAACGAAAGAAAATTGGAGTTTGAGAAACTGCACAAATGAGTTATAAAGGAATGGAGAAGGATTGAGGGAATGGGTTTAATTCCACTCTCAAAGAGGAAAAATGATCCAATAGACTAGAGAGTTTCACACCATTTAGAATGAATACTGACCATTAAGGAACCAATGGTTGGGGGCTGAATCCAACAGTTGGATTTTAAATCAGGAATTATAGTAATAACTACTTAGTAATGATGTAATAGTAGGGCTTCCATAACATGCCACATGTCTGTACATGTTTTCCCATAGCCTTTAGGGGAGTCAAAACATTTTCTGATTGTTACTACCAGTACATGCTTGGAACATGCACTTGGAAGGGAAGCTAAAGAGCTCAAGCTCAGTCTTAGAGATCGAAAATGGAAATTTGGAATATAAGCTTGGGTCATTAATAATAACAACTGAACTTGGGGGCTATGGAAGAGCTCGGTCTAAGAGGAGCTCAGCAAGGGCCTTCTAAAAGAGGTATACCCTAGGTAAATTCAAATTAAGTCAATGCCTGGAAGTAGCTAATCTACTGAAGATAGACACAGAAGACTAAGGAACCCCATGAAAGTAGGAAGATGTGGGATCCCCAAGGAATAAGGGAAGGAGGTTTGAACTTGAATAAAAGGGGGCTTGTAAGAGCTAAAGATAAGTAATTGATCCCTTTTACTTGCACCTAAGTGGAATAGAGTTTTGACTTGAGTGTCGATGTTCCTTGTATGTCCCCTACCGGAGGAGTGAACAGGAGCTCGGCCTTGCAAAGGACAATGCTAGATGACGATAGAAACAGGTTAGAACTGATACATATCTATTAATGTTCAAAATTATTTTTGAAAGTTTAAGATCCATCTTTGGGAGTAAACATTGGCTTACTTCCTTCAATATTATTTTTTATAAATATTTAATTTTATTAATCCAATTGTTGAATAATGTAATATTTCTTGATAACTAAGCATACTAAATTTTTAGAAAATTAGGTAATAACATATTCTACATCAAAATAGGGATGATGAAGTATCAAATCATTTACATGTTGCATTAAATTTGATAGACTTGATCTACTTAGAAAAACTTTTAATAAACAAGTGGATTGATGAAATTTAATGTTAATAAAGTACTATTTAATGGAATAAGTATGCAAATATTAACTATATAAATATATATGGTCAACAGAAGTGTTGAAGCTAATTATTGTTAGAGAATAAGGAACATAGGTAGTGTTTAGAATGATCAAAATTAGAAATTTATTTGATTTTGTTTGATTTATAAAGTAAATCCCATGTTTCAAATAATTATATAAAATTGTATTAAAATTGATTTAGAAATCAATCATTATACCAACCTTTGCTTTGCTCAAGGCACTTGTTTCTATCAAGCAAGGTTTTGGATTCAAGTTTTGTGGATAGGAAAAAACTAACATTAAGAAAGTTTTACCTCCTATAGTAGGTCGATCTGGCTCGAGTCGGATTAATTGGAGTCCAATAAACCTAAGATACTAGTAGTTTAGACAAGAAAAAAAATCACTTATTATATTTCAAACCTATTAGATAATATTTTGGATAATCATAAATAAGAAATCATTAAAATCAATTTGAATTTAAGCTTAAAATCAAATCAATTCTCACTAAATTATATCACATTTGATAGGATTTCAATACAAAATAATCAAATCCTATAAATTTGTCAAATCGAATCATATTTTTAAAAGTTTCAAAATTAAGATTTGATTTATAAACAAATCATATTGTATTAATATTTAATTAAATTATTAATAACAAGTTACAATGATTGATAAGATGTATTTACTGTTTTTCTTTTAAATTTTCTAAAACCTTTTAACTGTTCAATTAACAATGATTGATTAAGAACTGTAAAAATTAAATACCACAGTAAAAATCCTTCAACAAGTTATTTTATTGAATTCCTTTTATAACAATAATAGATAATAGATAATAGATGAGTATTACGTAAAAAATATCTACCAATGTAATTCTGCATTTATGGATGACATATCGTAACAAACTTAAATCAAATCTATAACTTATACGTATCTGAGTTAAAATTAATTAAGCATAAGATCTGAGTTTCTTTGTTCTAGTATGTTTACGGTTTTGCTCTATAAAAGCAGCATAGAATAAACAAAGTCAAATCCAACACACAAGTCCTGAATCAGTACTTCTTTAAATTCCTTATACCTATTGAAGTGGCTTACACATCCTTGGCCATGGAGTCCTCTTATTCAATAGTAACCACCGCCATTGAAGAACCAACCATAATGATGCCACAAGACAGTCCATTCAGTGATTGCTTCTACATTAACTTCAGTTGCACCCACGAATTCCGAACCCAACCTACAAACTCAACCTCTGAGTTGCCTCCTATTCCAACAACGGTGGTCAACAAATTCTTCTTGGTTCCTTGGGACATCTTATGTGAGTGTACTGAACTCACGGTCCAAAATAGAGATAACACCATATTCTTGCAAGAAACCTTCTCCTCAATGCCTATTTACCCTGAGTTATTGGATTCAATTCTACCTATAATGGGAGAATTTGCGAGGAGCATGATTGCGAGCAGCTATGAAGGATGTAATGTGTGGGAGATGGGTGTGACACTTCATATTACTACGTGGCCTAGAGAAGATTACTGTGGTGTTGATCTCTACCAGCATGCGCCAATAGCAACCCAACTTGTCAATCTGTTAGAGAAAGTCAAAATTGATCATGCCTCTCGTTATTCTACGGAACAATGTTCAATCTGTTTGGAGGAGTTCTGCCATGGATCAAGTTCAGAGCTTGTTCGCACCAATTGCTTACATGTTTTCCATGAAGACTGTATTTTCCGGTGGCTTCTGCATTGCATCAACCGTCAATCATCCTATTCTTGCCCATTCTGCCGCTGCCCAATGATATGTTCAACTTCAAAGGAAGACGAATAGGCGTCACTACTAAATTTTGACAGAATTTTGTCAATTTTTTTTAAATGTTCTGTAGCATTATTTGTTGTTATGAAAAAAAGAAGAAACTCAATCTTTTAATGATGTATAGTTTTACGATGTATATATGCTTAAACAATGTTTGTATCCTAAAATTTTAGGATATTATTGTTTTCAAGTTGTTACCAATTTTCTTTAACAGGTATGTTGGAGTAATAGTTTAAAATGTTGGATCATGGCTGATTATTTAATTTAATCGAAAATCGTGAAATTGTTGATTATCTTTAATTGCGGTAGTTGCCTAAAATCAAGTGCTTTTGATACCTTCCTATTATCATAGAGATCCTGCTATTAATTTGAATTAGGAGATTTGATTTATATCTTATAATAATGACAAGATTAGATTATTCTCGTAGTCTCGATACTATTTGAAAGAATTCAAATAAGATCTTATACTTTGAAATTTACTATTAAGACCTTATAGTCTAAAATATGTTTAATTGGCTCCCAACTGTTATAATTAACAACGTTATATATAAGGATACACACTTTTATATAAGGATTTTTTCAAATATAGTATAGGAAGATAGAAATTATTTAATATTTTAATTATTCAGTTGTAACACTCACATATGTGATATATATTAATGTAAAACATTATTTGGTTAATAAGCCAGCAGAAGTGGTCTATCGGGGAGGAGTTTGGATAGTTTGTATGAGGTGCTAAATTCAAATCTCATTGTCATTAATATATAAAAAATAAGATTGTTATTTGGTTAATTAATTATTATCTGAGTTGAAATTACATGTAACATTAATTTTTCTAATTATATCATAACCATTAATTCATTAGATCAGGTAACCAGTTGCCCTTTTTTTTTTTTAAGTAATTTTCCATCATTGCAGCGGTTTCAAAGGAAAGATTATGTTATCATAAAGAAATTAAGATGAAAATTTAAAAGATTCTCTATAATAATTTAAAACATTTCAGCATAATGAAACGGTGAGAAAATTAAAACATAAAAAAGAAGTGACAATATTAAGCTTTTTTGTTCTCTATTAGCAAAAGCGCATTGATTGGAGGCATCTGTAGTATCCATTTACTAGTCCTAACAATGAGATAAGACTACAAGTATCCTGGGAACTTAACCTCACAAGATCCTGCTAGTAGATGATGTCACTGCAGTATACCATCATATGGTGGATGGATAAATATTTTTCTTATTTAGGGAAGTTTCATTGGATTATCATTTGACCCCTAGAAATAGAATATAATGGTTGACACTCTAACATAATGTCATTTTCGAAAGTTAGTAATAATGACAATTGGATAGAGATCCTTTCTCAGTTTTTTACTCCCTTTGTTTAGAGGATGATTTAGTTTAATTAAGGAATAGAAATTAATCCCAATTTAATTTGAAAAAGTGAGAGAATATAACTTTTTTAGCATTATTTACATGATTTTTTAATTTGGTAAATATTTGCATGAATTTAACGTGTATAATGATAGACTTTTCAAAGACAAACCATTGTTAATTGATTCTTACTAGTATATATATGTTAGGAGGAGGCCAAAAAAAAAAAAAAAGGAGAAAGAAAGGCAACAATTTGAGAGGGCGTAGTGGATGAAATTTATAATTTTCTTTGTATTAACTTCTATAAGATTCGTGCTCAGCATGGCTAATTGATCTTTCTAATAGGAGAATAAAATCTTTTAATGATGTATAGTTCTTTTTTCAACGATGTATAGTTTTTCTTTTTAATGATGATTAGTTTTTCAATGATCATATGTCAAATTAGCACTCTAAATATAATTTTAAGTAGTTATTTAATATATGCTTAAACAATGCTTGTATCCTAAAATTTTAGGATATTATTGTTTTCAAATTGTTATAAATGTCTCTATCAGTGACGTTAGAGTAATAGTTTAAAATTTTGGATTATGCCTGGATATTTAATTCAATCATAAATCCTAAAATTGTTGATTATCTTTAATTGGGTAGTTTCTTAAAATCAAGTGATTTTTGATACTTTCGTATTATGTAACTTGGGTTTTAGATTAGATTAAATTAGTTCGATATCTTATAGTAGATTAGATTAGATAAAAACAATAACAACTGTAACATCCCGATTTCCGAGTTTCGACTTCACCCTCAGGATTGATCAACCCGATTTCCGATTTCATCTTTGCAGCTAAGATAGAAGGATTATTTCCGGGTTCCGAGTTCATCTTGCACAATTTCCGACTTCATCTTATGATATTTTCCCCATTTCCGAGTTCGTCTCACCTAATATCTACGACTTCCGACTTCATTACTTCTACAACTTCCTAGTTGAGCATTCGAGTCCGAACAATATGAATGTGATTCACCGGTATCCGACTTCATGTCTCAAGGGCATTTATACACGGTTTCCGATATCATCAAATGTAAGATACCGACTTCCGAGTTTAAGAACTTGTGTTTTGGAAATGTGACTCGAATTCACGAGTTCCAACCTTAGTGTTGAACTCAATTGGGATGGACACGAGTTCAGACCCTTGAGCAAATCTTCAGTCACACGAGTTCCGATTTTACATCCAGCATTGGCATTCCCGAGTTCAAATAGGAAGTTCCGAGATTATGTGATTGTGAGCTTTCGACTTACGGCCTCCGACCTTGATTCAAGATTTCCCCAAAGTCACAAACAAGCTAGTACAAGTTCCGACTTGAAATAGAGTAAATGCGAGTTCCGATTTCAAACAGTATGGCGGCAAGTTACACTGATAGGGAGATGTAGCTAAATTCTGTCCACAAGAAAATTCAGCCAATCAAAGCCCTCCAAGTTAACTACCACCTCAAGCTTATAAACTCATCTCTTCCTCTCCTTCAGCCCCATTTTTCTACGCCACTTTCTCCCTTGTTCAACTCTCTTTTCTCTTCTCCAACTCCATTACTCCTTCAAGCTTAGTAAGGCTCTAACACTCCAAGTTTCAGCACCTAGCTCAAAATCATACTCCAAAGAGGTAGGATTCTACTTTTATTCTTGAATTATTTGCCCTATGGCTGCATGAATTTGTATTCTTCTTCATGTATTTGATGAGTTAATAGGTATATTATGATGGATCATGATTGAGTTAACGTGAAATATTGAGTTGGGATTAAGATTAGAGGAAGAAAACTAGGAGAAATGAAAGTTGGAATACTGTCTAGTTGAGGAATTCCACGGCAATCCGTACGACGGAGTGTACGGCGCCACCTACAATCGGTCAAATCCGATGAAACCATTTTTAGATGAAAGTAGACCTTCAGGGCTTTCCGTGGATATATCATATAAGGGTATTGGATTAGTATTGAGAGAGATACGAATTTTTGAAGTTTGACCTAGGGTTTAGAACTTTCATCCGAGCAGGGTGACTTGAGGAGGGTATAACTCACCCTATACAACTCCAAATTGAGTGAAACCAGTTTTGTTAGAAAGCTTACACACAGAGGAATACCCCAATATAAGATTCCGAGTTTGTTATGGTTCCAATTGTTCCCAGTGATTCTAGGAAGTTGTCCTATGTCTAATTCAGACCAAAATAGGGTAGTTAAGGAAGGTCGACTTTCAGGACTTATATCTCGAGGTGTACTTAAGCAAATGGAGTGAAACTTGTGGCAAATGAAAGGTTGTCCTGTTAGCTTTGATATGAGACCAATTTCGTAAGATTTGAGCTTAGTTTCGATTTTTAGTGAATTTATATTCCCAGGAGTGTAATTCGGGCTAGTGACTGAACAAGCTAAAGTAAAAGTTGAATATCTTGATTTATATAAATCAGAATGACATGGGACCAAAGAGGTTAGAAAGCAGACATATAGAGTTATGACATATCCAAATTTCAGATTTAAATGAGTTGAGTAGAGGCAAAGGTGGATTATACAAGATTCGGGCAGAACCAAATAGAATTGGCAGGATGGCCAAAATGATAATTTCACAAGAGTCAGTGGACATATAAAGTTTGAGTTGAGGATGGCTAGTTTGATACTGATATATATGTGTTAAGTTGATTTATGTTGCTATGGTTGAACTGTCCGTGAGAGCTGGCACTATTCATGGAGAAACGGACCTGATCCGTTATACTGCCGGATTTACGGCAGAGGTCTAAGAAGTTATGAATGTTTAAATGTAAGGATGAATTGAAATATGAATGGGTATATAGAAACCCTATATTTAAGAATGACATAATTGTGTTATGAGGTATGGGAGGGTAAGTGATGTAGCCTATATATAACTATGCTTGAATATGTTTGAGAAGGAAAGAATGTGAATATATTGAATGTGAATCCCTTCACTTGGAGGCAGTTATTTGAAATCCCTCCCTGTGAAGGCAGTTAAATGATAAAGATATGAAATCCCTTCACTTGGAGGCAGTTGCACTTGAATCCCTCCCTGTGAAGGTAGTTAAGACAATGAGATCCCTCTACCTTGGAGGCACGTGGTCAGGTGAGATCCCTCTATGTTGAAGGCACGTGGTCAGATGAGATCCCTCAATTTTGAGGCACGTGACCAGAAGAGATCCCTCCAACTAGAGGTACGTGACCAGAAGAGATCCCTTCAACTAGAGGCACGTGACCAGAATGAGATCCCTCCAAGACTAGAGGCATGTGAGTCCCCTTGTGGGTGAGTCGGTGTGACGACGGTTACGGGTGATGCTGACGAGCTCACTCCAAGGCCAGGCTACCCAAGGGCAGTAAATGCACCCTAAGGACGGCGATACGTAACACCTAGGTGTGCCAAGTAAAAGATTAAAGACTAAAGATTAAAGTATATGCAAACACCCCAATCACATAAGGCCTAGCACCGACCCAGCTAGCGTATGTACCGGAGACAGAACTTGCATGAGGCATGGCATGACCCAGCTAGTGTAAGTACCGAATGAAAGAGAAGCAAATTTTATGTATATGTATGAATTCAAGTGCAAGTTAAGTTAGGTACAGATGTTATGTTTCCAGTAGATTAATGCTATGTGCGGTTTATATGTTGAAGTTATTATCCATGGTATTATTCATGAATTAATCTTGTGTACAATCCCCCAAAGGACCAGTATATGAGTAAAAATGAACTTTGCTTCGGACAAGACATTTTTTTGAAATGTAAAATTAAGCAGTTTGTGCTGCATGTTCATCTTTTTCAAAATAAACCGAAGCAAACTGGAGACGACCATGATGACACTATGTATAAAAATTTGAGAATCCTACTGAGAATTTTATAATTCTCACTCCTATTTCCATGTTGTCTCCAGATGATTATAGAAGTTTCCAAAGGCATTGAAGTTCTTTGTCAGACGAGGTCCGCTCAGTGTAAAGATATGACTCCAAGGTATGGTACTATGACTTAAGCATAGTACTGTGCTTAGGAGGGTGTTACAACAACCATAATAAATATTGAGTTATCTAACTTTTCAAAGTAGTTTCATGTAAAGCAGTGAGAGATCTTAACTCTTCTAATTCCATTACTCCTCTATATATAGGTGCCCTTTCTATTTTTTATGCCATACTCACACTGTTAAGCCCTTATTTGGAAACTTATACTTTTGCTTATTTCCTTGTTGCTTTTGAACATAATCTCAATGGCCAATCATTGTGACCCTCTTGAAAAAATTACTCCTGTGAGGAAGCGTTGGAGGATCAAGGTTCGTGTGGTGAAGCTTAAATTTGGTCTCTGCCAAGTTTTAATGATCTAGATTCCATTAACAGCCTTGAAATGGTTGTCGTAGATGAATTTGTAAGTTTTCTTATCGTGTAGTCATGTTGTAAATGTTTAATTTATTTATATTTGATATTGAAATCTTATTTTCTGAACTATTCTTTTTAGGGCTATACCAAGCATGCAACAGTTAGGAAGACTTTAGTCTACAAATTTGAACCATTGAAGAAAGCATGTTTTGAACTATTCTTGAAAAAATTACTCTTGTGAAGGAGTGCTAGAGGATCAAGATTCGTGTGGTGAGACTTTGGTCTCTGTCAAGTTTTAATAATCCAGATTCCATTAACAGTTTTGAAATGGTTGTCATGGATGAATTTGTAAGTTTTCTTATCTTGTAGTCTTGCTGTAAATGTTTAATTTATTTATATTTTATTTTGAAATCTTATTTTCTAAACTATTCTTTTTAGGGCTGTACCATGCATGCTATGATGAGGAAGACTTTAGTCTATAAATCCAAACCACTGATTTCAGAAGGACAAATTTACATAATGGCTTACTTTGGTGTGGGCGGAAATACAGGAAATTTCTGTATGACTAGGCATGATTTCAACTTAACTTTCAACTTAGAACCACCATCAGGTCGTCTGCAAACAAAAACTATTCCAATTTATGGGCTAAAGTTGGTTCCATTTGATGAGATTCTTTAAGCTAATGGAGATATCCTTTATTTAGTTGGTATATTTATCCTCTTTTAAATATTTTTTTCTATTAATGTAACTGAGTTAGGCAATTTTATGAAAAGTTTTAAATGCTTTCGTTTGTGTTGCAGTTGCCATGGGTATTCTGACTGCTATGGGGACTGAAAAAGAGCATGAAAAAGATAGCAAAAAAACAAGAATGATTGTCATTCACCTTGAAGCAGACAGGTTGGCTTTGAAACAGTTATAATTCTTAACAACCAATAATTTGTTTAGTTATTGCATGTTATGATATTTCTTTCTCCATTTCAGTTTGAAGCTTGAAATTGCATTTTTTGACAATTTTGTGGATGAGATCAATAGCTTCATAGCAAAGAGTGAGGCTTAATAGCCAATTGTTATTCTTCAGTTTGGAAAAATTAAAACATTAAAAGGTAATTTTAGATTTATAATTTGTAATTAAATAATTAGTTAATTATTCTAAATGTGTATATTCTTATTCTATTTTTGAATAGGTAAAAATGTTGTCCAAAATGTTACATTTGGCATGCATCTTTTGGTTAATCCTAATATCTCAAAAGTCATTAAGCTTAGAAACAAGTAATCTTTTATGATTTTTTTCTTAATAAATTACTTTGAATTTTTTTTTTGGATATGTATTATTATCACCTCAGTAGTTATTAATAATACAATGTATTTTTATATGCAACTTGCCTCTTATCACCCGTGAATGCTCACAGTCAATTTCTAAACTGTCTGAAAGACCCTACTATTCATTTGAGGAGGTCTTTTTAATTTCTACACCAAAAAAATGATAGAAGAGCTCAATAATTGCAAAGAAGTATTACTTTTAGATAGTTTATTCCTAAAAATAATTTATTTGTCTTATAATTTAAAATTTTTATTTACTAAATTTTATTTCTATCTGTGTTTATGGATGGCTTTTACATTGTGTTTGCTACTATTGATGCTATCAATAGTAGCACTGAATGGTCGTACCCCTGTAAGTGTAATGAGGCTATTACCCTAGATTCGGGCATGAATTATTGTGCGAGGTGTTTCTGTCATGTGGCCAGTGTCATACCCAAGTAATAACACATTGTCCTCTCCTTTTACATCTATAGATATCTTTGTCTTAAGTACTTTTTAATTTATAAAGTTTTACTTTTAGGTACAAGATCAAGCTTTCTGATCAAGACAAATCTGGTACAAGCTCCTTTGTACTTTTTGATTGTGAGGCTTCGATTATCCTTAAGAAGTCATGTCCCTTTTTGCAAAAGTGTGTCCAAAAGGTATGCATCAATGCTTAGTTTAATTCTTTTTCCAAAACTTTTAAAATGTGTCTTATGATATTTTTTTATTAACTGATCTAATTAATTTTTGTTTGTGCTTGGGAACAGAATATTGTTTCTGACATTGCTGATATTGTCAGCCATTTAAATTTATATTTAGGAGTTTCCTACTCCATGCATTTGACTTTACAATCAAATGTTATAGCTATAAACTGAGATTTATAATCATTTATCCTCATTTTAGAAACTCATGTTGTGTTTTATTGCTTCTAAAGCATTCTTTATGACCCAGAAATGGTGACATGACTTTTGTACTGTGTGAAGCTGAATTTCAAACTGAGTTTTATAATCATTTGACCTCAATTAGAAGTTGATGTTGTGTTTTCTTGCTTTTGATTCATTCTTTATAACTCTGATATGGTGACATAATTTTTGTACTATATGAAGTTGAATTTCAAACTGAGTTTGAAGTTGAGAATTTCTGTTTTATTAATTTTATACTAAATTCATGCCTCTCCGATGATCAATTTATGCTATTATATTGTCTATAAGTAATTTAAAACCTGATTTTTGTGGCTAATATTGTCTGTTATTGTTTTTGATATATTATTTTTAGCCATGATGCTTTCATTTATAGATTTGATATTATTTTTTGAGTTTAACACTATATACATTACATTGTCATATTTGGATCTGATTTTGATCCTAACTTATTTTGTGCTCTATTCATATAGTTGAACTTAATTGTTCTTCCAGAGTTTGATGATTGTCTTATGGGTCAATCTTTTCCAACCGAAGTTCAAGTGAAACACGAGTTGTACAACGAGTATGAGCCTTCTTTTAAAGTTGCAAGGGTTTGCTCTAAATCATCAATCACTGAAAAGTTCAAAACTAAGAACTACATTTGAAAAAGGATTAAGAAATGTTTCTCAACCTGAGTTCTATTTTATTGAGACTGTTTTTCTGACTACTCTTGTGAAAATAATTGAGGATTTGAAGAATTCCAAAGTTGTATGCTTCTCATCCTAATTATGTTTACTTTGATTATGAACACTAATATTCATATATATTAATTAGTTACTCTTTATTGTTATAGATTTTCTATTTAGGATGGATTATATGTTGTTTTAGCTACGGTGAAAGATGTTAGCAGTGGACCAAATTGGTGGTACCCAGCATGTTAAAAATGCCACCAAGTAATAGCTGACTCTAGAGTTTACTTTTGTTCTACACATAATGTTCATGTTGTTAATTTCGTGCCGAGGTTAGAAAGTCAAATTCTATTTGTTTTTATTCAACCATTTAGAGCTTACACTTACTAATTCATTTCCTTTAATATTTATAATTATTTACTGTCTTTAAGGTATTGGATCAAGCTTAGAGTCATGGACCGATTAGACAGTGCTACCTTTGTCATAGGAGATTGCCATGCATGTCAGATATTGAAGAAAGCATGTTCTGAGCTTTTCAACTCATTCGAAGATGTAAAATCAATTCAAATTATATTTGATAATTGATTTTGATATCTTAAATTCACCTACATTTATAACAATCTTTTATTATTCACAGCATGATAGCCTTGCTGCACAGCCTATTGAGTTCCAGGAATCCTTTAATGACAAGGAATTCATCTACAAAGTTGAATTTAGATGTGATGATATAAAGGACTTGAAGCCTTCTTTCCGTGTGGTTGATGTCCATCAAGATGCATTAGTTGTTTCAAAGTCTAAGGAAGCGAACCCAAATATTTTGTCTGCCGATGTGTGCATATCAATTTATTCTATAGAACAGGTATCTCAAATTTCTGGGTTATAATTGTGATGCCTATGGTTTATACTAATTTTTTTTTCACTTCTCATCGTCATCATCTATTTTTAAAGCTTGACTTAACTACTGGGGAATCTATTGATGAAACATCATAGGAGTTGCATGACGTACACTCATCCTCTGTGGCTAAGGTTTAGTATTCACTTAGTTGATCTATTTTTATTACTTCATTTATTTTCATTTCAAGTTGTTATCATGATCTTCGACCACTCTAACTTATTTTTACTTTTAGGATCTGCTCAATGATTTTAATGATAATGTGGCAGCAGACCTGACTCCAGCTAAAAGAGTCTCTGGAGAATTTGATCCAGATTGTGATGGAGATGTCTCAGCTACCAAGCTTAAGTTCGTGAATATAGAGAAAGATTGAAGACTTTAGATAGTTGCTTTTAATAAGACCTTCGCCCTGTTGTTTTAGGCCTTTTGAATAATCTGTGGATTTTACTATTTTAATTTCGGTCTTATTTCGTTGAGGGCTTTTGTTGATTTTGTCCCCAATGCATTTGGACAATTTGACAACTCTTACTTGGGCTTTTATTGTTTATGACCTTTGTTCTCTATTGGTAAGTTTCAAAGTTTCATTTATAATTTGTTCAGGTTATTTTATTCAAATAATCTATAGGGTTATTTTATTCAAATAAAATGATTTTTTTAAAATTTTTGTTGTTAAATTTTTACTAGAATTTTGCAATAACATATATTAGATAAAATTTTTAATTTTATGATTAAAATATATTCGTTTTAGGTTGTTTTAATAAATTGTTAATAGGTGGCAGAGAAAAAGTGAAATAAATTTCATAATAAGGGGGAAAGAGTGGTTAATGAATTTTTTTTTCTCATAAAAATTGAAATAAAGAAGTTTCTTATATAACACATTAGATCTTAATAGTAAGTTATTATGTAAAAATATTATGCAAATAATGTTTAAAATAATTAATTTATCCAATAAAAATTTTAGAACTACTTTTATCTATATAAATACTTATTTACATAATATTAATTAAATAATATTTAAAAGTAATTTATATAACCATATTTTATTAAAATTTTATACTTTATTATATATAGTTATACAATAAAAAAAATATCAACAATAAATTATTATATCAAATTATATTATATATATTTCTCATAATTTATACCTGTGCATTGCACGAGTTAAAATACACTAGTTGTAATAATAACTAGTTAGTAATGACATGATAGTAGGGACTCCATAACGTGCTACGTGTCCATACATGTTTCCCCATAGCCCCCAAGGGAGTCAAAACATTTTCAAATTGTTGCTACTGGTACAAGCTTAGAGCATGAGCTCAAAAGGGAAGCCAGAAAGCTCAAGCTCAATCTTAGAGCTTGGAAATGGAAATTTGGAATATAAGCTCAAATTGTCATTAATAATAACAATCAAGCTTGGGGGATATGGAAGATCTAGGTTCAAGAGATGCTTAACAAGGGCCTTCTAGAAGAGTTATACCCCAAGTAAATTCAAATTAAGTCAATGCCTGAAAGTCGCTAATCTGTTGAAGATCGACACCAAGGACTAGGGAACCCGATGAAAGTAGAAAGATGTGGAAATCCTGAGAAATAAGGGGTGGAGGTTTGAACTTGAATAAAAGGGGGCCCGTAAAGAGTTAAAGGTAAGTAATTGATCCCTTTTACTTACACTCAAGTGGAATAGAGTTTTGATTTGAGTATTGAAGTACTTTACAGGTCCCCCATTAGAGGAGTGAATATGAGCTCGGGCTTATAGAGGACAATCTTGATAATCTCAAAAACAGGTCAGAACAGATACATATCTATTAATATTCAAAATTGTTTTCGAAAGTTTAAGATCCATCTTTGGGAGTAAACATTGGCTTACTTCCTTAAATATTATTCTTTATAAATATTGAATTTTATTAATCCAACTGTTGAATAATGTAATATTATCTTGATAACTAAGCATACTAAATTTTTAGAAAATTAGATAATAACATATTATACATCAAAATAGGGATACTAAAGTATCAAATCATTTACATATTGCATTAAATTTGATAGACTTGATCTACTTGGAAAAACTTTTAATTAAACAATTGGATTGATGAAATTCAATGTTCATAAAATATTATTTAATGGAATAGGTATGCAAAGATTAACTCTATATATATATGGTCAAAAGAAATGTTGAAGCTAATTATTGTAAAAGAATAAGGAACATTAGTAGTATTTAAACTCATCAAAATTAGGAATTGATTTGATTTGATTTAATTTGATTTAGAAAGTAAATCCTATATTTGGAATAATTATATAAAATGGAATTTAAATTAATTTAGAAACCAATCATCATACCAACCCTTGCTTTGCTCAAGGTGCTTGTTTCCATTAAGTAAAGTTTTGGGTTTGAGTTTTATGGATAGAAAGAACTAACAATAAAAGAGTTATACCCCCTATAGTAAGTTGACTCGACTTGAGACAGAGTAATTGCAATCTAAAGTAAAGATACTAGTAGTTTAAACAAGAAAAAAAAATCAATTATTATATTTGAAATCTATTAGATAATATTTAGAATAATTATAAATAGGAATTGATTAAATTCAATTTGAATTTAAGCTTAAAATCAAATGAATTCTCACTAAATTATATCACATTTGATAGGATTTCAAAAAACAATCCAATCCCATAAATTTTGTCAAATCAAATCATATTTTTAAAAGTTTCAAAATTAAGATTTGGTTTATAAACAAATCATATTGTAAAAATATTTAATTAAAATATTAATAACAAGTTACTATATTATCACGTTTATCTTCAAATTTTCAAACGATTGATAAGACGTATTTATTGTGTTTTTTCTTCTTCTATAAGCCTTTAAACGTTCAATTAATAATGGTTGATTCAGAACTGTGAAAATTAAATACCGCAGTAAAAATCCTTTAACAAGTTTTTTTATTGAATTCCTTTTATAACAATAATAGTTAATAGATTATAGATGAATATTACCTAAAAAATATCTACCAATGTAATCCTGCATTTATGGATGACGTATCGTAACAAACTTGAATCAAATCTATAACTTATACGTATCTGAGTTAAGATTAGTTAAGTATAGGATCTGAGTTCCTTTCTTCTAGTATGTTTACGGTTTTGCTCTATAAAAGCAGCATAGAATAAACAAAATCAAATCCAACACACAAATTCCGAACGAGTATTTCTTTAAATTCCTTATACCTATTGAAGCGGCTTACACATCCTTGGCCATGGAGTCCTCTTATTCAATAGTAACCACCGCCATTGAAGAACCAACCATAATGATGCCACAAGACAGTCCATTCAGTGGTTGCTTCTACATTAACTTCAGTTGCACCCACGAATTCCGAACCCAACCTACAAACTCAACCTCTGAGTTGCCTCCTATTCCAACAACGGTGGTCAACAAATTCTTCTTGGTTCCTTGGGACATCTTATGTGAGTGTACTGAACTCACGGTCCAAAATAGAGATAACACCATATTCTTGCAAGAAACCTTCTCCTCAATGCCTATTTACCCTGAGTTATTGGATTCAATTCTACCTATAATGGGAGAATTTGCGAGGAGCATGATTGCGAGCAGCTATGAAGGATGTAATGTGTGGGAGATGGGTGTGACACTTCATATTACTACACGGCCTAGAGAAGATTACCGTGGTGTTGATCTCTACCAGCATGCGCCAATAGCAACCCAACTTGTCAATCTGTTAGAGAAAGTCAAAATTGATCATGCCTCTCGTTATTCTACGGAACAATGTTCAATCTGTTTGGAGGAGTTCTGCCATGGATCAAGTTCAGAGCTTGTTCGCACCAATTGCTTACATGTTTTCCATGAAGACTGTATGTTCCGGTGGCTTCTGCATTGCATCAACCGTCAATCATCCTATTCTTGCCCATTCTGCCGCTGCCCAATGATATGTTCAACTTCAAAGGAAGACGAATAGGCGTCACTACTAAATTTTGACAGAATTTTGTCAATTTTTTTTAAATGTTCTGTAGCATTGTTTGTTGTTATGAAAAAAAGAAGAAACTCAATCTTTTAATGATGTATAGTTTTACGATGATCATATATGCTCAAACAATATTTGTATCCTAAAATTTTAGGATATTATTGTTTTCAAATTGCTACCAATTTTCTTTAACAGGTAAGTTGGAGTAATAGTTTAAAGTGTTGGATCATGCCTGATTATTCAATTTAATCGTAAATCGTGAAATTGTTGATTATCTTTAATTGCGGTAGTTCCTAAAATCAAGTGCTTTTGATACTTTCCTATTATGATAGAGGTCCTGTTATTAATTTGAATTAGGAGATTTGGTTTGTATCTTATAATTATGACAAGATTAGATTATTCCCTTAGTCTCGATTCTATTTGAAAGAATTCAAATAAGATCTTATACTTTGAAATTTACAATTAAGACCCTATAATCTAAAATATGTTTAATTGGCTCCCTACTGTCATAATTAACAACGCCATATATAAGGATACACGCTTTTCTATGAAGACTTATTCAAATATAGTATAGGAAGATAAAAATTATTTAATATTTTAATTATTCAGTCGTAACACACACATATGTGATATATATTAATGTAAACCATTATTTGCTTAATAAGCTAGCAAAAGTGGTCCAGTGGGAACGGATTTGAATAGTTTGTATGAGGTATTAAATTCAAATCTCATTGCTATCAATGTACAAAAAATAAAACCATTATTTGGTTAATTAATTATTGTCTAAGTTGAAATTGCATGTAACATTAATGTCACAAATTACATCATAACCAATAATTCATTAGATCAGGTAACCAGTGACCTTTTTTGTTTTTTGGTAATTTTCCATCATTGCTGGGGTTTGAAAGGAAAGATTATGTTGTCATAAAGAAATTAAGATGAAAATTTAAAGTATTTTCTATAAAAATTTAAAACATTTCAGCATAATGAAACGGTGAGAAAATTAAAACATAAAAAAGAATTGAGAATATCAAGCTTTTGTGTTCTCTATTAGCAAAAGTGCATTGATTGGAGGTATCCAAAGTATGCATACTACAAGTCCTAACAATGAGATAAGACTACAAGTATCCTAGGAACTTAACCTGCAAAATATCCTGCTAGTAGATGATGTCACTGCAGCATACCATCGTATGGTGGATGGATAAATATTTTTCATATTTAGGGAAGTTTCATCGAATTATCATTTGCCCCTAGAAATTGAATATAATGGTTGACGCTCTAACCCAATATTATTTTCGAAAGATAGTAATAATGACAGCTGGATAGAGATCCTTTCTGACTTTTTCATTTCCTTTGTTTAGAGGATGATTTAGTTTAATGAAGGAATAGAAATTAATCCCAATTTATAAATTGAAAAAGTAAGAAAATGTAACTTTTTTAGCATTATTTACCTAATTTTTTAATTGGGTAAATATTTGCGTGAATTTAAAGTGTATAATGATAGGCTTTTCAAAGACAAATCATTGTTAAGTGACTCCTACTAGTATATATATAGTATATATATGTTAGGAGAAGGCAAAAATAAATAAATAAAAAGGAGAAAGAAGGACAATAATTTGAGAGGACGTAGTGGATGGAATTTATAATTTTATTTTTATTAACTTGGGTAAGATTCATGCTCCGCACGGGTAATTGATCTTTCTAATAGAAGAATAAAAACTTTTAATGATGTATAGTTCTTTTTGAATGATGTATAGTTTTTCTTTTTAATGATGATTAGTTTTACAATGATCATATATCAAATTTGCACGCTAAATATAATTTTAAGTAGTTATTTAGTATATGCTTAAACAATGCTTGTATCCTAGAATTTTACAATATTATTATTTTCATATTGTTATAAATTTCTTTAACAATGATGTTAGTGTATGTTTACTTGATTTTTAGGTTGACAAAACAAATCAAATTGACTGTTATCACTTTGCTTCACAGCTCTCAATTTGGGGAACGAAAGCAGTTCCTCTGATGAGTTCTCATAAATTAAAATGTCCAAAATAAAGAAACAAATAGAACAGAAATTCAATGAAATTGACTAGATTTGGATCAGAAATGTCAACGAGAAACAAATATAATGGCAAACAAGAAATTAGTAGCAGTAATGCAAAGCAACAAGATCAAAATAAAAATTGACAATACGAAAGACTATTACTTGAGTTCCTCCATACTCCTGAGCATCAAAGTGAGCATTTGGACAGAGTGTGTTTAGAGGTGAATCTCAGTGTGCAAAGGTCCTCTCTTCTCCCATAACCTGGCTATTTATAACCCTAAAGCCATACGAGAAGTTGGGACCCATTATCCCTACGTTCTACAATCTGTTTCTTTGAAGCTCATTATCTCCATGTTCTACAGTCCGTTTCTCTGAAGTCTATTATCTCCATTATCTCCACATTCTTTAATCCGTTTCTTTGAAGCCCATTATCTCTACGTTCTTCAATCCATTTCTTTGAACCCCATTATCCCCACATTCTATAGTCCGTTCCTTTGCAACTCACATTCTTTCTTGCTTCCTTAATTATTCACGTTTTTATAATACTCAAATCTAGTTGGAATATTATCCCAAAGTTCTTCTTGTTCATTCCAAACCAACCACCCTCGAAATATAGACTCCCAATGAATCGATTTTCGCCTTTCATCATTTTTTGACCCTCAAAAATCTGATGTCCTCATGCACTTCTCGGTGTCATTGCCCGTGGCTTCTAAATATTGACCCTTTCCTTTATTGAAAACTTTTTACCTTTATCGACACTTGTCTTCAACTCATCGTGTTGCTACATGTTAGGCTGAATACATCTCTACTTTTCTTCACCTAACACATGCCCCCCAAGATTTGAGTTTTATTTGAGATTAAAAAAAAACCCAACTCCTTATCCTGATCTTCGTTCTGCATGGGTTTTTTTCTTTTTTTTCTTTTAAGATAAAATCAAATCTTTATCTTAGCTTCCTTTCTGAACGATTTTTTTCCTTGTCGATACCTTTCCCCATTCCTGATCGGAAGATATGCCGACATTTGGAAAGGTTGCGGAGGGCCATACACAGATCCATTCGGGTTCACCTAAGATTGCATGTTTCCTCTCCTTTGCCATACATGATTTGGCAATGGGGTTTCATGATATCGAGGTTTCACCCACCTTGCCTTTTTCTTGTATGGCATCTGAATATAAGGCCCAGGAGCTTTACGTGTATTATGGATCCATTTATTATTTATCACATTCGATGGGGGCATTCGACTCCTCATTTGAACTTCTTCTGGTTTCTGATCAACCATGACCACTATTTTTACCTGTTGCCTTGCGCCCTGCATGGCTGTAGTATGCTAGGTCCCAATTTTCCCGTGTCGATAGCGACCTGCTTTCCGGCTATGTCCCTTCTCAGCCGTGCCACCTCAACTTCTTTTTCGACTAGCTTCTTTTCGACTTCTTGTCTTTCTCGTTCAATTCTCTCTTTTTCCTTTTCGACCTCAACTTTTTTTTCTTTGTCGAACATTTTTGCTGCTACCTTATCAAATACCATGCTACACCTTGGGCAAATAGTCACATTTGCACCAGCATCCCTTTGTTTTAAAAGGAAATCTAACAAATCTTCCCTGGCCTTGGGGTATATTGGTTTTTCAGTACTTTCAAATGCATCCATCTCCATTGCCTTTTTTATCTTATCTTCCGCATCTTCTTCGAGTCCTACAGCATTGATCGACAGGTGTACAGGCTCGACGAAAGCTGAATTCATCTCAAAGGGTTGACATCAATAGTCATTCTAGATTGAGTTCTCTCCTCAGACTTCAAGCATCCCTCTTTGATTGCCTTTTGAATCAAGTCCCTAAAACGGACGTAATTGTTAGTCAAATGTCCAATAATCTGATGATATTTACAAAATTTTTTATTTTTTATTTCTTCTACTAAAGGCATTTTTTTGCCCTTAGGTAAAATAATTTGTTTATCCTTTAGCAATACATCGAAAATTTGATCCGCCTTCATTATGTCGAAAGAATAGGACTTATTACTAGTGTTTGCCTTTTCTTTTACTTTTATTGGCTTAAGTAGGGCACAAACATATGGAGGGCCTACTTTTAATTCGGCTGCTCTAATTTCGGTTAAATTATTTTCATTGGAGTCGAAGTCATCTTCCTCATCATTAGACTCCATTTCCACAAAATTTACTTGTTCTTTTCTAAAAGCCTTTCTGATCCTATGTTTTTCGGCTTTTAGTTGTTTGATTTGTCGAACTTTTTCTGCTAGTTGAGCCAAATCTAGGAATTGTTGGTTGGCTAATTTTTTCCTGATGCTATAATCAAGTCCATTAGCAATCATTTCTACCATTTCAGACTTTGGGATGGGAGTGAAGCATCAATTTTTCATCACTCTAAACCTTGCTAAGTAGTCATTGACTGACTCCCCCTGCCCCCTCTTTATCGTGAACAGATCAATCAAACTTAGCCTCATTTCCCCCCTAAAAAATTGGTTATGAAAACTTTTCTCCAACTGATCCCATGAGAGAATCGAATTTGGCCGTAAATTTGCAAACCAGGTAAAAGCATTCTTAGCTAGGGAAGATGGGAAGAATCTCATCTTTAGGTATTCAACATTAGCAAGTTCACCAATCTCCATAGTGTATCGACCGATGTGCTTAACAGTAGATTCTCCATTTTCTCTTGAGAATTTGGTTAATGATTTTGGAGCTTTCCTTCCTCGACAAAGCTTTGCTTGTTGTATATAATCAGGGAATGTGGAGATGAAATGAGGCTGATTTGCATAGCCTATATTAAAGCCGAAACGATTCAAGACCTGTTTGATTGCCCTAGTTAAGTTATGATGCCCCCTAGCATTATTTTGCCTCAGGCTTTGCAGCACTTGGTCTGCATTTTGTCCTCGATTGACCAATCATATGTCATCGATCATTTGGCTTTCTGGCTGGGCGGGAATATGTTCTGGGTTGAAATTGTCAATTTCATCCCTTACTCTGGGCTGATCGATCGGCTCATTTGTAGTGTTGACTATTGAGGCTATACAGTTTACTTGTTGAGCCAACTGCTCATATCTAGTGTTGTTCAACTCTACGATTGGTGTAATTACAATAGCCATTTGATGAGTAAGCATGTTGACTAACTCATGATGGCTCTCTTTGAGTTGTTGTCGAAAAGTGGCCAATGATTCATTAGCGTAGGAGGGGATAGTTAATGGCACTGACCTAGCCATGTTCAGATACAAAGGGTCCATTAGGTTTCCTACACTTAGGCCTAGCGAAGGTCTTGGGAGTGACCCAAAAGGGGGTAAATTAGCCATAATAGTGTTTGTATACAATGGATTTTAAAAAGTTGTTGTAACTCCCCCTAATCCTAGTTGTACTAGAGCTTGTATAGCTATGGGTGGTACAAAACCAGGTGGCATCCCGTAGATGGGCATTGTGCTCATTGCCATTGTACTCGCGCTACTTAGAGCTTGAGTAACCACTGCTCTTCCAGCAGTGGGTGTTGGTGTCAGAACTGGCTCTAAAGGTTGAGCCGCTGCAAAAGGGTGCTCTCCCTCATTATTAACCTCATCGCTAGAGGATGTCCTAAATGACGGTGTTTTTGATCTTGCCATGTTGGATAGAATAGTGCCACTTCTCAGAATTATGCACTGTCAACAACAAATATTTTTTTTTTGGTTGTTTTTTGACACTTCCACCAGGAATGCCAATTTGTTTACTTGATTTTTAAGTCGACAAAATAAATCAAATCGGCTGCTATTAGTTTGCTTCACAGCTCCCAATTCGGGGAACGGAAGCAGTTCTTCTAATGAGTTCTCATAAATTAAAGTGTCCAAAATAAAGAAACAAATAGAACAAAAATTCAATGAAATTGACTAGATTTGGATAAGAAATGTCAACGAGAAAAAAAATATAATGGCGAACAAGAAATTAGTAGCAATAATGTAAAGAAACACAATCAAAATAAAAATTGACAATACGAAGGACCATTACTTGAGTTCCTCCATACTCCTTAGCGTCAGAATGAGCATTTTGGCAGAGTGTGTTTAGAGGTGAATCTCAGTGTGCAAAGGTCTTCTTTTCTCCCACAACCTGGCTATTTATAGCCCTAAAGCCTTACTAGAAGTTGGGACCCATTATCCCCATGTTCTACAATCTGTTTCTTTGAAGCTCATTATCTCCACGTTCTTTAATCCATTTCTTTGAAGCTCATTATCTCCACGTTCTGCAGTGTATTCCTTTGTAAGCTACGTTCTTTCTTGCTTCCTTCATTATTCACGTTTTTATAATACTCAAATCTGGTCGAAATATTATCCCAAAGTTCTTCCTATTCATTCCAAACCAACCACCCTCGAAATATAGACTCCCAATGAATCGATTTTTGCCTTTCATCTTTTTTCAACCCTGAAAGATCTAATGTCCTCATGCACTTCTCAATGTCAGTGCCTGTGGCTTCTAAATTTCGACCCTTTCCTTTATTGAAAACTTTTCAACTTTATCGACACTTGTCTTCAACTCATTGAGTTGCTACGTTTTAGGTGGAATACATCTCGACTTTTCTTCATCTAACAGAGTAATAGTTTAAAATGTTGGATTATGCCTGGATATTTAAGTTAATCATAAATCCTGAAATTGTTGATTATCTTTAATCGCGGTAGTTTCTTAAAATCAAGTGATTTTTGATACGTTCCTATTATGTAACTTGGATTTTTGATTAGATTAAATTACTTAGATATCTGATAGTATATTAGATTAGATGATAATAATAATAATAACGATAATAAATATTGGGTTATCTAACTTTTCAAAGCAGTTTCAAAGCATGGTAGCCTTGCTGCACAACCTATTGAGTTCCAGGAATCCTTTAATGACAAGGAATTCATCCTCAAAGTTGAATTTAGATGTGATGATATAAAGGACTTGAAACCTTCTTTCCACGTGGTTGATGTCCATCGAGATGCATTAATTGTTTCAAAGTTTAAGGAAGCGAACCCAAATATTTTGTCTGCTGATGTATGCATATCAATTTATTCTATAGAACAAGTATCTCAAATTTCTGGGCTATAATTGTGATGCCTATGTTGTATACTAATTTTTTTTTCACTTCTCATCGTCATCAATAAAGCTTGACTTAACTACTGGGGTATCTATTGGTGAAACACCATAGGAGTTGCATGACGTACAATCATCCTCAATGGCTAAGGTTTAGTATTCACTTAGTTGATCTATTTTTATTACTTCATTTATTTTCATTTTAAGTTGCTATCATGATCTTTGACCACTCTAACTTATTTTTACTTTTAGGATCTGCTCAATGATTTTAATGATAATGTGGCAGCAGGCCTGACTCCTGCTGAAAGAGTCTCTGAAGAATTTGATCCAGAATGTGATGGAGATGTCTCAGCTGCCAAGCTTAAGCTCGTGAAGATAGAGAAAGATTGAAGACTTTAGATAGTTAATTTTAATAAGACCTTCGGCCCTGTTGTTTTAGGCCTTTTGAATAATCTAAGGATTTTGCTGTTTTTATTTCGGTCTTATTTCGTTGAGGGCTTTTGTTGATTTTGTCCCCGATGCATTGGGATAATTCGACAACTCTTACTTGGGCTTTTATTGTTTATGATCTTTATGCTCTATTGGTAAGTTTCAAAGTTTCATTTATAATTTGTACAGGTTATTTTATTCAAATAACATGTCTTCTATAGGGGTATTTTATTCAAATAAAATGATTATTTTAAAATTTGTGTCATTAAATTTTTACTAGAATTTTGTAATAACATATATTAGATAAAATTTTTAATTTTATGATTAAAATATATTCTTTTAGGGTTGTTTTAATAAATTGTTAACAGGCGGGAGAGAAAAAATGAAATAAATTTCATAATAAGGGGTAGAGAGTGGCAAATGAATTTTTTTTCTCTTATAAAAATTGAAATAAAGAAGTTTCTTATAGACATATTAAAATTTTAATAGTAAGTTATTATATAAAATAAATGTATGCAAATAATGTTTAAAATGATTAATTTATTCAATAAAAATTTCATAACTACTTTTATTTACATAAATACTTATTTACATAATTTTAATTAAATAATATTTAAAAGTAATTTATATAACCATATTTTACTACAATTTTATATTTTATTATATATAGTTATATAATAAAATAAAATATCAAAAAAAATTATTATATCAAATTATATTATATATATTTCTCATATTTATACTGGTGCATTGCACAAGTTAAAATACACTAGTTGTAATAATAACTATTCGACAATGACGTGATTCGGGGGACTCCATAACATGTCATGCGTCCATACTTTTTTCCCCATAGTGCCCAAGGAAGTCAAAACATTTTCAAATTGTTATTGCTAGTACAAGCTTGGAGCATGAGCTCAAAATGGAAGCCAGAAAAGCTCAAGCTCGATCTTAGAGTTTGGAAATGGGAATTTGGACTATAAGCTCGGATTGTCATTAACACTAACAATCGAGCTTGGGGGCTATAGAAGATCTCGGTCCGAGAGATGCTTAGCAAGGGCTTTCTAGAAGAGTTATACCCCAGGTAAATTCAAATTATGTCAATGCCTGAAAGTTGCTAATCTATTGAAGATAGACACCAAAGACTAGGAAACCCCATGAGAGTAGCAAGACATGGAAACCCTAAGGAATAAGGGATGGAGGTTTGAACTTGAATAAAAGGGGGCTCATATGATTTAAAGGTAAATAATTAATCCTTTTTACTTACACTCAAGTAGAATAGAGTTTTGATTTGAGTATTGGAATACTTTACAAGTCCCCCATTAGAGGAGTGAATAGGAGCTAGGGCTTCTAAACGACAATCTTGATGACCTCAGAAACATGTCAAAATAGATACATATCTATTAATCTTCAAAATTGTTTTTGAAAGTTTAAGATTCATCTTTGGGAGTAAACATTGGCTTACTTCCTTAAATATTATTCTTTATAAATATTGAATTTTATTAATCCAACTGTTGAATAATGCAATATAATCTTGATAACTAAGCATACTAAATTTTTAGAAAATTAGATAATAACATATTGTACATCAAAATAGGGATGCTGAAGTATCAAATCATTTACATATTGCATTAAATTTGATAGACTTGATCTACTTAGAAAAACTTTTAATTAAATAATTGGATTGATGAAATTCAATGTTTGTAAAATATTATTTAATGGAATAAGTATGCAAAAATTTACTATATATGTATGGTCGAAAGAAGTGTTGAAGCTAAATATTGTCAGAGAACAAGGAACATTGGTAGTGTTTAAACTTATCAAAATTAGAAATTTATTTGATTTGGTTTGATTTATAAAGTAAATCCCATGTCTAGAATAATTATACAAAAATGGCATTGAAATATATTTAGAAATCAATCATTATACTAACCCTTGCTTTGCACAAGGCACTTTTTCTATCGAGCAAAGTTTTAGGTTTAAGTTTTGTGAATAGGAAAACCTAGCATTAAGAGAATTTTACTCCTCATTGTAGGTTGACCCGACTTAAGACAAATTAATTGGAATCTGATAAACTAAAGATATTAGTAGTTTGGACAAGAAAAAAAATCAATTATTATATTTGAAATACATTAGATAATATTTAGAATAATTATAAACAAGAATTGATTAAATCCAATTTGAATTTAAGCTTAAAATCAAATCAATTCTCACTAAAGTATATCCCATTTGATAGGATTTCAAAAAACAATCAAATACCATAAATTTTGTCAAATCAAATCATATTTTTAAAAGTTTCAAAATTAAGATTTGATTTATAAACAAATCATATTGTAAAAATATTTAAATAAAATATTAATAACAAGTTACCATATAATCACGTTTATCTTCAAATTTTCAAATGATTGATAAGATTTATGTACTGTGTTTTTTCTTCTTCTATAAACCTTTAAATATTCAATTAATAATGGTTGATTAAGAACTGTGAAAATTAAATACCACAGTAAAAATCCTTTAACAAGTTTTTTTATTGAATTCCTTTTATAACAATAATAGATAATAGATAATAGATGAGTATTACCTAAAAAATATCTACCAATGTAATCCTGCATTTATGGATGACATATCGTAACAAACTTGAATCAAATCTATAACTTATACGTATCTGAGTTAAAATTAGTTAAGCATAAGATCAAAGTTTCTTTCTTCTAGTATGTTTGCGGTTTTGCTCTATAAAAGCAGCATAGAATAAACAAAATCAAATCCAACACACAAATCCTGAATCAGTACTTCTTTAAATTCCTCATACCTATTGAAGTGGCTTACACATCCTTGGCCATGGAGTCCTCTTATTCGATAGTAATCACCGCCATTGAAGAACCAACCATAATGATGCCACGAGACAGTCCATTCAGTGATTGCTTCTACATTAACTTCAGTTGCACCCACGAATTCCAAACCCAACCTACAAACTCAACCTCTGAGTTGCCTCCTATTCCAACAACGGTGGTCAACAAATTCTTCTTGGTTCCTTGGGACATCTTATGTGAGTGTACTGAACTCACGGTCCAAAATAGAGATAACACCATATTCTTGCAAGAAACCTTCTCCTCAATGCCTATTTACCCTGAGTTATTGGATTCAATTCTACCTATAATGGGAGAATTTGCGAGGAGCATGATTGCGAGCAGCTATGAAGGATGTAAAGTGTGGGAGATGGGTGTGACACTTCATATTACTACACGGCCTGGAGAAGATTACTGTGGTGTTGATCTCTACCAGCATGCGCCAATAGCAACCCAACTTGTCAATCTGTTAGAGAAAGTCAAAATTGATCATGCCTCTCGTTATTCTACGGAAGAATGTTCAATCTGTTTGGAGGAGTTCTGCCATGGATCAAGTTCAGAGCTTGTTCGCACCAATTGCTTACATGTTTTCCATGAAGACTGTATTTTCCGGTGGCTTCTGCATTGCATCAACCGTCAATCATCCTATTCTTGCCCATTCTGCCGCTGCCCAATGATATGTTCAACTTCAAAGGAAGACGAATAGGCGTCACTACTAAATTTTGGCAGAATTTTGTCAATTTTTTTTAAATGTTCTGTAGCATTATTTGTTGTCATGAAAAAAAGAAGAAACTCAATCTTTTAATGATGTATAGTTTTACGATGATCATATATGCTCAAACAATATTTGTATCCTAAAATTTTAGGATATTATTGATTTCAAATTGTTACCAATTTTCTTTAACAGGTAAGTTGGAGTAATAGTTTAAAGTGTTGGATCATGCCTGATTATTTAATTTAATCTTAAATCGTGAAATTGTTGATTATCTTTAATTGCGGTAGTTCCTAAAATCAAGTGCTTTTGATACTTTCCTATTATGATAGAGGTCCTGTTATTAATTTGAATTAGGAGATTTGATTTGTATCTTATAATTATGACAAGATTAGATTATTCCCTTAGTCTCGATTCTATTTGAAAGAATTCAAATAAGATCTTATACTTTGAAATTTACAATTAAGACCCTGTAATCTAAAATATGTTTAATTGGCTCCCTACTGTCATAATTAACAACGCCATATATAAGGATACACGCTTTTCTATGAAGACTTATTCAAATATAGTACAGGAAGATAAAAATTATTTAATATTTTAATTATTCAGTTGTAACACACACATATGTGATATATATTAATGTAAAACATTATTTGCTTAATAAGCTAGCAAAAGTGGTCTAGTGGGAAAGGATTTAGATAGTTTGTATAAGGTATTCAAATTAAATCTCATTGCCATCAATATACAAAAAATAAAACCATTATTTGGTTAATTAATTATTGTCTAAGTTGAAATTGCATGTAACATTAATGTCACAAATTATATCATAACCAATAATTCATTAGATCAGGTAACCAGTGACCTTTTTTGTTTTTTTTTGTTTTTTGGTAATTTTCCATCATTGTTGTGGTTTGAAAGGAAAGATTATGTTATCATAAAGAAATTAAGATGAAAATTTAAAATATTTTCTATAATAATTTAAAACATTTCAGCATAATGAAACGGTGAGAAAATTAAAACATAAAAAAGAAGTGAAAATATCAAGCTTTTGTGTTCTCTATTAGCAAAAGCGCATTGATTGGAGGTATCTAAAGTATGCATACTACAAGTCCTAACAATGAGATAAGACTACAAGTATCCTAGGAACTTAACCTGCACAATATCCTGCTAGTAGATGATGTCACTGCAGCATACCATCGTATGGTGGATGGATAAATATTTTTGGTATTAAGGGAAGTTTCATCGAATTATCATTTGACCCCTAGAAATTGAATATAATGGTTGATACTCTAACCCAATATCATTTTCGAAAGATAGTAATAATGACAGCTGGATAGAGATCCTTTTTAACTTTTTCATTTCCTTTGTTTAGAGGATGATTTAGTTTAATGAAGGAATAGAAATTAATCCCAATTTTTAATCTGAAAAAGTAAGAAAATGTAACTTTTTTAGCATTATTTACCTGATTGTTTAATTAGGTAAATATTTGCGAGAATTTAAAGTGTATAATGATGGACTTTTCAAAGACAGATCATTGCTAAGTGACTCTTACTAGTATATATATGTTAGGAGAAGGCAAAAATAAATAAATAAAAAGGAGAAAGAAGGACAATAATTTGAGAGTAGTGGATGAAATTTATAATTTTATTTTTATCAACTTGCATAAGATTCGTGCTCCGCACGGGTAATTGATCTTTCTAATAGAAGAATAAAACTTTTAATGATGTATAGTTCTTTTTGAATGATGTATAGTTTTTCTTTTTAATGATGATTAGTTTTACAATGATCATATATCAAATTTGCACGCTAAATATAATTTTAAGTAGTTATTTAGTATATGCTTAAACAATGCTTGTATCCTAGAATTTTACGATATTATTGTTTTCATATTGTTATAAATTTCTTTAACAATGATGTTAGAGTATGTTTACTTGATTTTTAAGTCAACAAAACAAATTAAATCGACTGTTATCAGTTTGCTTCACAGCTCTCAATTTGGGGAATGGAAGCTGTTCCTTTGATGAGTTCTCATAAAATAAAATGTCCAAAATAAAGAAACAAATAGAACAGAAATTCAATGAAATTGACTAGGTTTGGATCAGAAATGTCAACGAGAAACAAATATAATGGCAAACAAGAAATTGGTAGCAGTAATGCAAAGAAACAAGCCTCATTTGGTTAATGATTTTGGAGCTTTCCTTCCTCGATGAAGCTTTGCTTGTTGTACATAATCAGCGAATGTGGAGACGAAATGAGGCTGATTTGCATAGCCTGCATTAAAGCTAAAACGATTCAAGACCTGTTTGATTGCCTTAGTTAAGTTATGATGGCCCCCAGCATTATTTTGCCTCAGGCTTTGCAGCACTTGGTCTGTATTTTGTCCTCGATTGACCAATCGTATGTCACCAATCATTTGGCTTTCTGGCTGGGCGGGAATATGTTCTGGGTTGAAATTGTCAATTTCATCCCTTGCTCTGGGCTGATCGATTGGCTCATTTGCAGTGTTGACTATTGAGGCTATACAGTTCACTTATCGAGCCAACTGCTCATATCTAGTGTTGTTCAACTCTACGATTGGTGTAATTACAAAAGCCATTTGATGAGTAAGCATGTTGACTAACTCATGATGGCTCTCTTTGAGTTGTTGTCGAAAAGTGGCCAATGATTCATTAGCGTAGGAGGGGGTAGTTAATGGCATTGACCTAGTCATGTTCAGATACAAAGGGTCCACTGGGTTTCCTATACTTGGGCCTAGTGAAGGTCTTGGGAGTGACCCGAAAGGGGGCAAATTGGCCATAATAGTGTTTGTGTACAATGGATTTTGAAAAGTTGTTGTAACCCCCCCTAATCCTAGTTGTACTAGAGTTTGTGTAGCTATGGGTGATACAAAACCAGGTGGCATCCCATAGATGGGCATTGTGCTCATTGCCATTATTCTTATGCTACTTAGAGCTTGAGTAACCACTGCTCTTCCAGCAGCGAATGCTAGTGTCAAAACTAGCTCTAAAGGTTGAGCAGCCACAGAAGGGTGTTCTCCCTCATTATTAACCTCATCACTAGAGGATGTCCTAGACGATGGTGTTTTTGATCTTGCTATGTTGGACAGAACAGTGCCACTTCTCAGAATCATGCACTGTCAGCGACAAATATATATATATATTTTTTTACACTCCCACCGAGCGTGCCAATTTGTTTACTTGATTTTTAAGTCGACAAAATAAATCAAATCGACTGTTATCAGTTTGCTTCACAGCTCTCAATTCGGGGAACGGAAGCAGTTCCTCGAATGAGGTCTCATAAATTAAAGTGTCCAAAATAAAGAAACAAATAGAATAGAAATTCAATGAAAAAACTAGATTTGGATCAGAAATGTCAACGAGAAACAAATATAATGGCAAACAAGAAATTAGTAGCAGTAATGCAAAGAAACAAGATCAAAATAAAAATTGACAATATGAAGGACCATTACTTAAGTTCCTCTATACTCTTGAGTGTCAAAGTGAGCACTTTGGCAGAGTATGCTTAGAGGTGAATCTCAGTGTGCAAAGGTCTTCTCATCTCCCACAACTTGGCTATTTATAGCCTTAAAGCATTACTAGAAGTTGGGACCCATTATCCCCACATTCTACAATCTATTTCTTTGAAGCTCATTATCTCCACATTCTGCAATCTATTCCTTTGCAACCCACGTTCTTTCTTGCTTCCTTCATTATTCATGTTTTTATAATACTCAAATCTGGTCAGAATATTATCCCAAAGTTCTTCCTGTTCATTCCAAACCAACCACCCTCGAAATATAGACTCCCAATGAATCGATTTTCGCCTTTTATCTTTTTTTGACCCTCAAAGGTCTAATGTCCTCATGCACTTCTCGATGTTAGTGCCCATGGCTTCTAAATTTCGACCCTTTCCTTTATTGAAAACTTTTCACCTTTATCGACACTTGTCTTCAATTCATCGAGTTGCTACGTTTTAGGTCGAATACATCTCAACTTTTCTTCACCTAACAGAGTAATAGTTTAAAATGTTCGATTATGCCTGGATATTTAAGTTAATTGTAACATCCCGGTTTCCGAGTTTCGACTTCGCCCTCAGGATTGATCAATCCCAATTTTCGACTTCATCGTTGAATTTCAGATAGAATGATTATTTCCGAGTTCCGAGTTTGTCTTGCTGAAATCCCCACTTCATGTCCTGTCCGACTTCCAGTTTCGTCTAAGTTTGAATGTTCCTGATTTCCGACTTCATAATGATAGGCTTTCGAGTTCCAATATCCGACTTAATGTATCTGATTTCCAGTCTCATAATGTAGCTTCAAGTTTCGGATAAAGGTTCCCGAGTTCCGACCTCATACCTCATGCTTCAAATGGTGTACGTGCCTTCCGGCCTCAAAAGTAATAGTTTAACACAATGGTGTAAATACCGAACTCCGAGTTTAATGTAACGAGTTCCGACCTTAGTGTTGAACTCAATTGGGATGAGCACGAGTTCGGATCCTGAGCCGATTTCCAGGCGTACGAGTTCCGACATACGGCTTCAACTTCAAGCAATGTAAAAGGGTCACGAGTTCTGACTTAAAGTATTATAGGAATGAGTTCCGATTTCAGGTAGAACGAAAGTGTATCCCAGTTTTTGGGGGCGACGTGGAGAGCAATTTTGACACAAAAGAGGGAGACATGGCTGAACCTTGCCCACAAAATTTCATCCAATCAAAGCCACTCATTCTAACTACCACTTCGAAGCTTTGTCTATATATATATATCCTCCTCCTGCCTCTTCAGCTCATTTTTTTATGTTGCTTTCCCTTCCTCACTTCAGCTCCCTTCCTCTCTCAAGCCACTCCATCAAATCTCCAAGCTTGGTCACGGTTCCGTTAATCCAAAACATCCGTTCAGCAAGATCATACTCCAAATAGGTAGGATTCTATTTCTGTTCTTGAATTACTTGCACTATGATTGCATGAAATTGTACCCTTCTTCTTGTATTTGATGGATTATCGGATGTGTATGATTGGATTAATATGGGATTAATATGAAATCTTGAGTGGGAATTAGAATTAGAAGAAGAAGACTAAGAGAAATCGATGGATTGGGATGCTGTCTGGATGAAGAATTCCACAGCAGTCCGTACGATGGAGCGTGCGACTCCGCCTACAATCGGTTAAATCCGATGAAACCATTTTTAGATGAAAGTAGACATTCAGGGATTTCCATAGATATATCATATAAGGTTATTGGATTAGTATTGAGAGAGATACGAATTTTTGAAGTTTGACCTAAGGTTAAGGATTTTCATCTGAGTAGGGTGACATGAGGAGAGTATAACTCACCCTATACAACCCCAAATTGAGTGAAACCAGTTTTGTTAGAAAGCCTACACATAGGGGAACATCCCAGTATGAAATTCCGAGTTTGTTATGTCCCTAGTTGATCCCAGTGGTTCGAGGAAGTTACTCTATGTCCAAACCGAGCCAAAACAGGGTAGTTCAGGAAGGTCAATTTTCAGGACTTATAACTCAAAGTATACTTAAGCAAATGGAATGAAACTTGTGGAAAATGAAAGGTTGTCCTGTTAGCTTCAATATGAGACCAATTTCGCATGATTTGAGCTTAGTTTCGATTTTTAATGAATTTATACTTCCAGGAGGGTAATTCGGGCTAATGACTAAATAGGTTGAGCAAAAGTTGAATATCTTGAGTTATATAGATCAAAATGATACGGGACCAAAGAGGTTAGGAAGTAGACATATAGATCTATGATATATCCAAAATCCAAGTTTAAATTAGTTGAATAGAAATAAAGGTGGGTCATATGAAATTCGGGCAGAACTAAATAGAATGTGGCAGAATGGCCAAAGTGATAGTTTCACAAAGTGACCCAATTGAAGATTTCACAAGTATTAGGGAAACATATAAAGTTGGAGTTGAGGATTATCAGTTTGACATTGATATATATGTATTATGTTGCTATGACTGATTTGTCCGTGAGAGCTGGCACTATTCGTGGGGAAATGAACCTGATCCGTTATGCTGCCGGATTTACGGCAGAAGTCTAAGAAGCTAGGAATGTCTAGATTGTAGGGGTGAATTTCAAAATGATATGAATTATCAAAGATGAATTAAAGTATGAAGGGGTATATAGAAACCCTATATTCAAGAATGACATAAGCATGAGATGAGACATATGAAAGTAAAGGACAAAGCATATGTAGGAGTGTCGGTAGAATGGTAAAAAGGCTACGAGCCTTTATACGTTACGAATATGTACGTGAAGATCATGTGTGCAATGACATATGAAAATGAATGAAGTATAGGTACCGTTAATATGACTATGCATGACCTTATATGAGAATGAAAAGCCATGAGTATATTAAATGTGAATCCCTTCACCTGGAGGCAGTTGCACATTGAATCCCTCCCGGTGAAGGCAGTTAAATGATAAAGATATGAACCCCTTCACTTGGAGGCAGTTGCACTTTGAATCCCTCCCTGTGAAGGCAGCTACCCTCTACCTTGGAGGCACGTGGTCAGATGAGATCCCTCTATATTGAGGCACGTGACCAAAAGAGATCCCTTCAATTAGAGGCACGTGGCCAGAATGAGATCCCTCCAAGACTAGAGGCACGTGAATCCCCTTGTGGGTGAGTCGGTGTGACGACGGTCACGAGTTGAGCTGACGAGCTCACTCCAAGGCCAGGCTAACCAAGGGCAGTAAAAGCACCCTAGGGACGGCGATACGTAATGCCTAGGTGTGCCAAGTAAAAGACTAAAGACTAAAGATTAAAGTATATGCAAGCACCCCAATCACATGAGGCATGGCATCGACCCAGCTAGTGTGAGTACAGGGGACAGGACTTACATGAGGCATGGTATGACCCAGCTAGTGTGAGTACCGAATGAAGGTCCCATATTCCTAAGGAACGTGACATGGCGATCACGCTCTGATGGGGGTATGACATGGCGATCATACTCTGGGATATGGCACGTAAAGATTTTATGATGAAAAGAAAGATGAAGAAAGAAAAGTAAGCTTTATGTCTATGTATAAATTTAAGTACAAGTTAAGTTATGTGCAGATGTTATGTTCTCAGCATATTGATGTTATGTGGGTGTCTTAATATGCTGTAGTTCCAGTAAAGTATATGTAGAAGTTATGCCTCTAGTACATTGATGCTATCGTACTTTATTGTATTTCGGTTATTAGTCCTAATATAATTCATGACTTGACTTTTATGGGTTTTTATGGGTTCTCTCAGATGCCAAGTGTATGATTAAAATAAACTTTGCTTCGGATAACATATCTTCGAACTATAAAATTAAACAATATATGTTCACCTTTTTCTTAATAAACCGAAGCAAACTGGAGATAACAACGATGACATTACTTATGATACTTAGAGAATCCTACTGAGAATTTACGATTCTCACTCTTATTTCCGTGTTGTCTCCAGATAGTTTCAGAAGTTTTCGAAGTCGGCTAAAGTTGCTGTCAGACAAGGTCCGCTAAGGTAATAGTAACAACTCTAAGGTATGGTACTATGACTTAAATATAGTACTATACTGAGGAGGATGTTACATTAATCATAAATCCTGAAATTGTTGTTTATCTTTAATTGCGATAGTTTCTTAAAATCAAGTGATTTTTGATACATTCCTATTATGTAACTTGGATTTTTTATTAGATTAAATTAGTTAGATATCTGATAGTAGATTAGATTAGATGATAATAATAATAATAATAACGATAATAAATATTGGGTTATCTAACTTTTCAAAGCAGTTTTCCTGGACCAACCCAAACTTCTGCTCTATAAATATTAATGAGATTGCTCTAACCCATCAATCATTGAAAAGTTCAAAAAGGATTAAGAAATGTTTCTGAACCTAAGTTCTATTTTATTGAGACTGATTTTCTGACTACTCTTATGAAAACAATTGAGGATTTGAAGGATTCCAAAGTTGTATGCTTCTCATCTTAATTATGTTTACTTTGATTATGAACACTGATATTCATATATATATATATATATATATTAATTAGTTACTCTCTATTGATATGGATTTTCTATTTAGGATGGATTATATGTTGTTTTAGCTACTGTGAAAGATGTTAGCAGTGGACCAAATTGGTGGTACCCAGCATATTAAAAATGCCACCAAGTAATAGCAGACTCTGGAGTTTACTTTTGTTCTACGTGTAATGTTCATGTTGTTAATGTCGTGCCAAGGTTAGAAAGTCAAATTCTATTTGTTTTTATTCAACCATTTAGAGCTTACACTTACTATTTCATTTCCTTTACATATTTATAATTATTTACTGTCTTTAAGGTATTGGATCAAGCTTAGAGTCATGGACCGATTAGACAATGCTACCTTTGTCATAGGAGATCGCCATGCATGTCAGATATTGAAGAAAGCATGTTCTGAGCTTTTCAACTCATTCAAAGATGGTCAATTCAAATTATATTGATAATTGATTTTAATTATCTTAAATTCACCAACATTTATAACAATCTTTTATTATTTACAGCATGGTAGCCTTGCTGCACAACCTATTGAGTTCCAGGAATCCTTTAATGACAAGGAATTCATCCTCAAAGTTGAATTTAGATGTGATGATATAAAGGACTTGAAACCTTCTATCCACGTGCTTGATGTCCATCGAGATGCATTAATTGTTTCAAAATTTAAGGAAGCGAACCCAAATATTTTGTCTGCTGTTGTATGCATATCAATTTATTCTATAGAACAAGTATCTCAAATTTCTGGGTTATAATTGTGATGCCTATGTTGTATACCAATTTTTTTTTTTTCACACAATCATCCTCAGTGGCTAAGGTTTAGTATTCACTTAGTTGATCTATTTTTATTACTTCATTTATTTTCATTTTAAGTTGCTATCATGATCTTTGACCACTCTTACTTATTTTTACTTTTAGGATCTGCTCAATAATTTTAATGATAATGTGGCAGCAGACCTGACTCCAGCTAAAAGAGTCTCTGAAGAATTTGATCCAAAATGTGATGGAGATGTCTCAGCTACCAAGCTTAAGCTCGTGAAGATAGAGAAAGATTGGAGACTTTAGATTAGTGTTTTAAATTGCGGTTGCGGTTGCGGATGCAGTTGCAGTGGCAGTTGCTGCGATTGCGGGTATTGCAGCTATCGCGTTACGCATTGCAGCCGTTGCGGTATGAGTTTCTTTTTTAGTTTACCACTTGAAATTAAGCTCGTTGCGGCCCATTACGGCTCTAATGCGGCCCGTTAGAACTCCAATGCAGTTACGTTGCGGTCAATTTACGTGAATGGGTAAAATACGGCAATTGCGGTGTGATGTAACCACAATATTGCGGTCGTATCACGTGATGTGGTCTGTAATTTGAAACCCTGCTTTAGATAGTTGCTTTTAATAACACCTTCGGCCTTGTTGTTTTAGGCCTTTTGAATAATCTATGGATTTTACTGGTTTAATTTCGGTCTTATTTCGTTGAGGGCTTTTGTTGATTTTGTCCCCGATGCATTTGGATAATTTGACAACTCTTACTTGGGCCTTTATTGTTTATGATCTTTATTCTCTATTGGTAAGTTTCAAAGTTTCATTTATAATGTACAGGTTATTTTATTCAAATAACATGTCTTCTATAGGGTTATTTTATTCAAATAAAATGATCATTTTAAAATTTGTGTCATTAAATTTTTACTAAAATTTTGTAATAACATATATTAGATAAAATCTTTAATTTTATGATTAAAATATATTCTTTTAGGGTTGTTTTAATAAATTGTTAATAGGTGGGAGAGAAAAAATGAAATAAATTTCATAATAAGGGGGAGAGAGTGGTAAAGGAATTTTTTTTCTCTTATAAAAATTGGAATTAAGAAGTTTCTTATAGACATATTAAAATTTAATAGTAAGTTATTATATAAAATAAATGTATGCAAATAATGTTTAAAATAATTAATTTATTCAATAAAAATTTCATAACTACTTTTATTTACATAAATACTTATTTACATAATTTTAATTAAAAATATTTAAAAGCAATTTATATAACCATATTTTACTTAAATTTTATATTTTATTATATATAGTTATACAGTAAAATAAAATATCAAAAAACAATTATTATATCAAATTATATTATATATATTCTCATAATTTATACTAGTGCATTGCACAAGTTAAAATACACTAGTTGTAATAATAACTGCTTGGCAATGACGTGATAGTGCGGATTCCATAACGTGTCACGCATCCATACATGTTTCCCCATAGCGCCCAAGGGAGTCAAAACATTTTCAGATTGTTACTACTAGTACAAGCTCGAAGCAAGAGCTCAAAATGGAAGCCAGAAAAGCTCAAGCTCGGTCTTAGAGCTTGGAAATGGGAATTTGGACTATAAGCTCATATTGTCATTAACAATAAAAATGGAGCTTGGGGGCTATAGAAGATCTTAGTCCAAAAGATGCTTAGCAAGGGCCTTCTAGAAGAGTTATACCCTAGGTAAATTCAAATTAAGTCAATGCCTGAAAGTTGCTAATCTGTTGAAGATAGACACCGAAGACTAGGGAACCCCATGAAAGTAGGAAGACGTGGAAACCCTAAGGAATAAGGGACGGAGGTTTGAACTTGAATAAAAGGAGGCTAGTAAGAGCTAAAGGTAAGTAATTGATCCCTTTTACTTACACCCAAATAGAATAGAGTTTCGATTTGAGTATCGGGGTACTTTACAAGTCCCCCATTAGAGAAGTGAATACGAGCTCGGGCTTGTAGAGGACAATCTTGATGACCTTAGAAACATGTCAGAACATATACATATCTATTAATCTTCAAAATTGTTTTCGAAAGTTTAAGATCCATCTTTGGGAGAAAACATTGGCTTACTTCCTTAAATATTATTCTTTATAAATATTGAATTTTATTAATCCAACAGTTGAATAATGTAATGTTATCTTGATAACTAAGCATACTAAATTTTTAGAAAATTAGATAATAACATATTGTACATCAAAATAGGGATGCTGAAGTATCAAATCATTTACATATTGCATTAAATTTGAGAGACTTGATCTACTTAAAAAAAAACTTTTAATTAAATAATTGGATTGATGAAATTTACTGTTCATAAAATATTATTTAATGGAATAAGTATGCAAAAATTAACTATATATGTATGGTCGAAAGAAGTGTTGAATCTAATTATTGTTAGAGAATAAGGAACATTGGTGGTGTTCAAACTGATCAAAATTAGGAATTTATTTGATTTGGTTTGATTTATAAAGTAAATCCCATGTCTACAATAATTATATAAAATGGTATTAAAATTGATTTAGAAATCAATCATTATACCAACCCTTGCTTTTACTCAAGGCACTTGTTCTATCGAGTAAGATTTTAGGTTTAAGCTTTGTAGATAAGAAAAAATTAGTAATAAGAGAGTTTTACTCTCCATAGTAGGTTAACCCGACTTGAGACAAATTAATTAGAATCTAATAAATTAAAGATATTAGTAGTTTAGACAAGAAAAAAAATCAATTATTATATTTGAAATATATTAGATAATATTTAGAATAATTATAAATAGGAATTGATTAAATCCAATTTGAATTTAAGCTTAAAATCAAATCAATTCTCACTAAATTATATCACATTTGATAGGATTTTAAAAATCAATCAAATCCCATAAATTTTGTCAAATCAAATCATATTTTTAAAAGCTTTAAAATTAAGGTTTGATTTATAAACAAATCATATTGTAAAAATATTTAATTAAAATATTAATAACAAGTTACTATATTATCACGTTTATCTTTAAATTTTCAAACGATTGATAAGCCGTATTTATTGTGTTTTTTCTTCTTCCAAAAGCCTTTAAACGTTCAATTAATAATGGTTCATTAAGAACTGTGAAAATTAAATACTGCAGTAAAAATTCTTTAACAAGTTTTTTTATTGAATTCCTTTTATAACAATAATAGATAATAGATAATAGATAAGTATTACCTAAAAAATATCTACCAATGTAATCCTGCATTTATGGATGATATATCGTAACAAACTTGAATCAAATCTATAACTTATACGTAGCTGAGTTAAGATTAGTTAAGCATAAGATCTGAGTTCCTTTCTTCTAGTATGTTTACGGTTTTGCTCTATAAAAGCAGCATAGAATAAACAAAATCAAATCCAACACACAAATTCTGAACCAGTATTTCTTTAAATTCCTTATACCTATTGAAGTGGCTTACACATCCTTGGCCATGGAGTCCTCTTATTCGATAGTGATCACCGCCATTGGAGAACCAACCATACTGATGCCACAAGACAGTCCATTCAGTGATTGCTTCTATATTAACTTCAGTTGCACCCACGAATTCCGAACGCAACCTACAAACTCAACCTCTGAGTTGCCTCCTATTCCAACAACGGTGGTCAACAAATTCTTCTTGGTTCCTTGGGACATCTTATGTGAGTGTACTGAACTCACGGTCCAAAATAGAGATAACACCATATTCTTGCAAGAAACCTTTTCCTCAATGCCTATTTACCCTGAGTTATTGGATTCAATTCTACCTATAATGGGAGAATTTGCGAGGAGCATGATTGCGAGCAGCTATGAAGGATGTAAAGTGTGGGAGATGGGTGTGACACTTCATACTACTACATGGCCTAGAGAAGATTACTGTGGTGTTGATCTCTACCAGCATGTGCCAATAGCAACCCAACTTGTCAATCTGTTAGAGAAAGTCAAAATTGATCATGCCTCTCGTTATTCTACGGAACAATGTTCAATCTGTTTGGAGGAGTTCTGCCATGGATCAAGTTCAGAGCTTCTTCGCACCAATTGCTTTCATGTTTTCCATGAAGACTGTATTTTCCGGTGGCTCCTGCATCGCATCAACCGTCAATCATCCTATTCTTGCCCATTCTGCCGCTGCCTAATGATACGTTCAACTTCAAAGGAAGACGAATAGGTGTCACTACTAAATTTTGAGAGAATTTTGTCAATTTTTTTTTAAATGTTCTGTAGCATTATTTGTTGTTATGAAAAAAAGATGAAAATCAATCTTTTAATGATGTATAGTTTTACGATGATCATATATGCTTAAACAATGTTTGTATCCCAAAATTTTAGGATATTATTGTTTTCAAATTGTTACCAATTTTCTTTAACAGGTATGTTGGAGTAATAGTTTAAAATGTTGGATCATGGCTGATTATTTAATTTAATCGTAAATCCTGAAATTTTTTATTATCTTTAATTGCGGTAGTTTCCTAAAATCAAGTGCTTTTGATACCTTCCTATTATCATAGAGATCCTGCTATTAATTTGAATTAGGAGAGTTGATTTATATCTTATAATAATGACAAGATTAGATTATTTTCGTAGTCTCGATACTATTTGAAAGAATTCAAATAAGATCTTATACTTTGAAATTTACTATTAAGACCTTATAGTCTAAAATATGTTTAATTGGCTCCCAACTGTTATAATTAACAACGTTATATATAAGGATACCCACTTTTATATAAGGATTTTTTCAAATATAGTATAGGAAGATAGAAATTATTTAATATTTTAATTATTCAGTTGTAACACTCACTTATGTGATATATATTAATGTAAAACATTATTTGGTTAATAAGCCAGCAGAAGTGGTCTACCGAGGAGGAGTTTGGATAGTTTGTATGAGGTGCTAAATTTAAATCTCATTGCCATCAATGTATAAAAAATAAAATTCTTATTTGGTTAATTAATTATTATCTGAGTTGAAATTACATGTAACATTAATTTTTCTAATTATATCATAACCAATAATTCATTAGATCTGGTAACCAGTTGCCCTTTTTTTTTTAGTAATTTTCCATCATTGCAGCGGTTTCAAAGGAAAGATTATGTTATCATAAAGAAATTAAGATGAAAATTTAAAAGAGTTTCTATAATAATTTAAAACATTTCAGCATAATGAAACGGTGAGAAAATTAAAACATAAAAAGGAAGTGAGAATATTAAGCTTTTGTGTTTTCTATTAGCAAAAGCGCATTGGTTGGAGGTATCTGTAGTATCCATTTACTAGTCCTAACAATGAGATAAGACTACAAGTATCCTGGAAACTTAACCTCACAAGATCCTGCTAGTAGATGATGTCACTGCAGTATACCATCATATGGTGGATGGATAAATATTTTTCTTATTTAGGGAAGTTTCATAGGATTATCATTTGACCCCTAGAAATAGAATATAATGGTTGACGCTCTAACACAATGTCATTTTCGAAAGTTAGTAATAATGACAGCTGGATAGAGATCCTTTCTCAGTTTTTTACTCCCTTTGTTTAGCGGATGATTTAGTTTAATTAAGGAATAGAAATTAATCCCAATTTAATTTGAAAAAGTGAGAGAATATAACTTTTTTAGCATTATTTACATGATTTTTTGATTTGGTAAATATTTGCATGAATTTAACGTGTATAATGATAGACTTTTCAAAGACAGATCATTGTTAATTGATTCCTACTAGTATATATATGTTAGGAGGAGGCCAAAAAAAAAAAAAGAGGAGAAAGAAGGACAACAATTTGAGAGGGCGTAGTGGATGAAATTTATAATTTTCTTTGTATTAACTTCTGTAAGATTCGTGCTCAGCATGGCTAACTGATCTTTCTAATAGGAGAATAAAATCTTTTAATAATGTATAGTTCTTTTTTCAATGATGTATAGTTTTTCTTTTTAATGATGATTAGTTTTTCAATGATCATATATCAAATTTGCACTCTAAATATAATTTTAAGTAGTTATTTAATATATGCTTAAACAATGCTTGTATCCTAAAATTTTAGGATATTACTGTTTTCAAATTGTTATAAATTTCTCTATCAGTGACGTTAGAGTAATAGGTTAAAATGTTGGATTATGCCTGGATATTTAATTTAATCATAAATCCTGAAATTGTTGATTATCTTTAATTGGGTAGTTTCTTAAAATCAAGTGATTTTTGATAATTTCGTATTATGTAACTTGGATTTTAGATTAGATTAAATTAGTTCGATGTCTAATAGTAGATTAGATTAGATAATAACAATAACAACCATAATAAATATTGAGTTATCTAACTTTTCAAAGCAGTTTCATGTAAAGCAGTGAGAGATCTTAACTCTTCTAATTCCATTACTCCTCTATATATAGGTGCCCTTTCTGTTTTTTATGCCATACTCACACTGTTAAGCCCTTATTTGGAAACTTATATTTTTGTTTATTTCCTTGTTGCTTTTGAACATAATCTCAATGGCCAATCATTGTGAACCTCTTGAAAAAATTACTCCTGTGAGAAAGCATTGGAGGATCAAGGTTGGTGTGGTGAAGCTTAAATTTGGTGTTTGCCAAATTTTAATGATCTAGATTCCATTAACAGCCTTGAAATGGTTGTCGTGGATGAATTTGTAAGTTTTCTTGTCGTGTAGTCATGTTGTAAGTGTTTAATTTTTTATATTTGATTTTGAAATCTTATTTTCTGAACTATTCTTTTTAGGCCTATACCAAGCATGCAACAGTTAGGAAGACTTTAGTCTACAAATTTGAACCATTGAAGAAAGCATATTTTGAACTATTCTTGAAAAAATTACTCTTGTGAAGGAGTGCTAGAGGATCAAGATTCGTGTGGTGAGACTTTGGTCTCTGCCAAGTTTTAATAATCCAGATTCCATTAACAATTTTGAAATGATTGTCATGGATAAATTTGTAAGTTTTCTTACCTTGTAGTCTTATTGTAAATGTTTAATTTATTTATATTTTATTTTGAAATCTTATTTTCTAAACTATTCTTTTTAGGGCTGTACCATGCATGTTACAGTTAGGAAGACTTTAGTCTATAAATCCAAACCACTGATTTCAGAAGGATAAATTTACATAATGGCTTCCTTTGGTGTGGGCGGAAATACAGGAAATTTTCATATGACTAGGCATGATTTCAACTTAACTTTCAACTTAGAACCACTATCAGGTCGTCTGAAACAGAAACTATTCCAATTTATGGGCTAAAGTTGGTTCCGTTTGATAAGATTCTTTAAGCTAATGGAGATATCCCTTATTTAGTTGGTATATTTATCCTCTTTTAAATATTTTTTTCTATTAATGTAATTGAGTTGGGCAATTTTATCAAAAGTTTTAAATACTTTCATTTGTGTTGCAGATGCCATAGGTGTTCTGACTGCTGTGGGGACTGAAAAAGAGTATGAAAAAGATAGCAAAAAAACAAGAATGATTGTCATTCACCTTGAAGCAAACAGGTTGGCTTTAAAACAATTATAATTCTTAACAACTAATAATTTGTTTAGTTATTGCATGTTATGATATTTCTTTCTCCATTTCAGTTTGAAGCTTGAAATTGCATTTTTTGACAATTTTGTGGATGAGATCAATAGCTTAATAGCAAAGAGTGAGATTTAATAGCCAATTATTGTTCTTCAGTTTGGCAAAATTAAAACATTAAAGGGTAATTTTAGATTTATAATTTGTAATTAAATAATTAGCTGTATTTAAGGGTAATTTTAGATTTATAATTTGTAACTAAATAATTAGTTAATTATTCTAAATGTGTATATTCTTATTCTATTTTTGAACAGGTAAAAATGTTGTCCAAAATGTTACATTTGGCATGCGTCTTTTGGTTAATCCTGATATCTCAAAAGTCATTAAGTTTAGAAACAAGTAATCTTTTATGATTTTTTTCCTTAATAAATTACTTTGAATTTTTTTTTTTGGATATATATTATTATCACCTCAGTAGTTATTGATAATACAATGTATTTTTATATGCAACTTGCCTCTTATCATCCTTAATGCTCACAGTCAATTTCTAAACTATCTGAAAGTCCCTACTATTCATTTGAGGAGGTCTTTTTAATTTCTACTCCAAAAAAAATGATAGAAGAGCTCAATAATTGCAAAGAAGTATTACTTTTAGATAGTTTTATTCCTAAAAATAATTTATTTGTCTTATAATTTAAAATTTTTATTTTACTGAATTTTATTTCTATTTGTGTTTATGGATGGCTTTTACATTGTGTTTGCTACTATTGATGCTATCAATAACAACACTGAATGGTGGCACCCCTGTAAGTGTAATGAGGCTATTACCCCAGATTCGGGCATGAATTATTGTGAGAGGTGTTTCTGTCATGTGGTCAGTGTCATACCCGAGTAATAACACATTGACCTCTCCTTTTACATCTATAGATATCTTTGTCTTAAGTACTTTTTAATTTATAAAGTTTTACTTTTAGGTACAAGATCAAGCTTTCTGTTCAAGACAAATCCGGTACAAGCTCCTTTGTACTTTTTGATCGTGAGGCTTCGATTATCCTTAAGAAGTCATGTTCCTTTTTGCAAAAGTGTGTCCAAAAGGTATGCATCAATGCTCAGTTTAATTCTTTTTCCAAAACTTTTAAAATGTGTCTTATGATATTTTTTTATTAACTGATCTAATTAATTTTTGTTTGTGCTTGGGAACAGAATATTGTTTCTAACACTGCTGATATTGTCAGCCATTTAAATTTATATTTAGGAGTTTCCTACTCCATGAATTTGACTTTACAATCAAATGTTACAGCTATAAACTGAGATTTATAATCATTTATCCTCATTTTAGAAACTCATGTTGTGTTTTATTGCTTCTAAAGCATTCTTTATGACCCTGATATGGTGACATGACTTTTGTACTGTGTGAAGCTGAATTTCAAACTGAGTTTTATAATCATTAGACCTCAATTAGAAGTTGATGTTGTGTTTTACTGCTTTTGATTCATTCTTTATAACTCTGATATGGTGACATAACTTTTGTACTATGTGAAGTTGAATTTCAAACTGAGTTTGAAGTTGAGAATTTCTTTTTATTAGTTTTATACTAAATTCATGCCTCTCCGATGATCAATTTATACTATTATATTGTCTGTAAGTAATTTAAAACCTGATTTTTGTGGCTAATATTGTCTGTTATTGTTTTTGATATATTATTTTTAGCCATGATGCTTTCATTTATAGATTTTAACACTCTATATATTACATTGTCATATTTGGATCTGATTTTAATCCTAACTTATTTTGTGCTCTATTCATATAGTTGAACTTAATTGTTCCTCCAGAGTTTGATGCTTGTCTTATGGGTCAATCTTTTCTATCCAAAGTTCAAGTGAAACAAGAGTTGTATAACGAGTATGAGCCTTCTTTTAAAGTTGCAAGGGTTTGCTCTAAATCATCAATCATTGAAAAGTTCAAAACTAAGAACTACATTCGAAAAAGGAATAAGAAATGTTTCTCAACCTGAGTTCTATTTTATTGAGATTGTTTTTCTGACTACTCTTGTGAAAATAATTGAGGATTTGAAGGATTCCAAAGTTGTATGCTTCTCATCCAATTATGTTTACTTTGATTATGAACACTGATATTCATATATATTAATTAGTTACTCTTTATTGTTATAGATTTTTTATTTAGGATGGATTATATATTGTTTTAGCTACTGTGAAAGATGTTAGCAGTGGACCAAATTGGTGGTATCCAGCATATTAAAAATGCCACCAAGTAATAGCTGACTCTAGAGTTTACTTTTGTTCTACATATAATGTTCATGTTGTTAATTTCGTGCCGAGGTTAGAAAGTCAAATTCTATTTGTTTTTATTCAACCATTTAGAGCTTACACTTACTAATTCATTTCCTTTAATATTTATAATTATTTACTGTTTTTAAGGTATTAGATCAAGCTTAGAGTCATGGACCGATCAGACAGTGCTACCTTTGTCATAGGAGATTGCCATGCATGTCAGATATTGAAGAAAGCATGTTCTGATCTTTTCAACTCATTCAAAGATGTAAAATCAATTCAAATTATATTTGATAATTGATTTTGATTATCTTAAATTCACCTACATTTATAACAATCTTTTATTATTCACAGCAGGATAGCCTTGCTGCACAACCTATTGAGTTCTAGGAATCCTTTAATGACAAGGAATTCATCTACAAAGTTGAATTTAGATGTGATGATATAAAGGACTTGAAGCCTTCTTTCCGTGTGGTTGATGTCCATCAAGATGCATTAGTTGTTTCAAAGTTTAAGGAAGCGAGCCCAAATATTTTGTCTGCTGATGTGTGCATATCAATTTATTCTATAGAACAGGTATCTCAAATTTCTGGGTTATAATTGTGATGTGATGCCTATGGTGTATACTAATTTTTTTTTTCACTTCTCATCGTCATCATATATTTTTAAAGCTTGACTTAACTACTGGGGAATCTATTGATGAAACATCATAGGAGTTGCATGACGTACAATCATCCTCTGTGGCTAAGGTTTAGTATTCACTTAGTTCATCTATTTTTATTACTTCATTTATTTTCATTTTAAGTTGTTATCATGATCTTCGACTACTCTAACTTATTTTTACTTTTAGGATCTGCTCAATGATTTTAATGATAATGTGGCAGCAGACCTGACTCCAGCTAAAAGAGTCTGAAGAATTTGATCCAGAATGTGATGGAGATGTCTCAGCTACCAAGCTTAAGTTCGTGAATATAGAGAAAGATTGAAGACTTTAGATAGTTGCTTTTAATAAGACCTTCGCCCTGTTGTTTTAGGCCTTTTGAATAATCTGTGGATTTTACTGATTTAATTTCGGTCTTATTTCGTTGAGGGCTTTTGTTGATTTTGTCCCCAATGCATTTGGACAATTTGACAACTCTTACTTGGGCTTTTATCGTTTATGACCTTTGTTCTCTATTGGTAAGTTTCAAAGTTTCATTTATAATTTGTTCAGGTTATTTTATTCAAATAACATGTCTTCTATAGGGTTATTTTATTCAAATAAAATGATTATTTTAAAATTTTTGTTGTTAAATTTTTACTAGAATTTTGCAATAACATATATTAGATAAAATTTTTAATTTTATGATTAAAATATATTCGTTTTAGGTTGTTTTAATAAATTGTTAATAGGTGGGAGAGAAAAAGTGAAATAAATTTCATAATAAGGGGGAGAGAGTGGTAAATGAATTTTTTTCTCATAAAAATTGAAATAAAGAAGTTTCTTATATAACACATTAGATCTTAATAGTAAGTTATTATATAAAAATTATTATGCAAATAATGTTTAAAATAATTAATTTATTCAATAAAAATTTCAGAACTACTTTTATCTATATAAATACTTATTTACATGATTTTAATTAAATAATATTTAAAAGTAATTTATATAACCATATTTTCTTAAAATTTTATATTTTATTATATATAGTTATACAATAAAAAAATATCAATAATAAATTATTATATCAAATTATATTATATATATTTCTCATAATTTATACTTGTGCATTACACGAGTTAAAATACACTAGTTGTAATAATAACTGGTTAGTAATGACGTGATAGTGGGGACTCCATAACGTGTCACGTGTCCATACATGTTTCCCCATAGCCCCCAAGAGAGTCAAACCATTTTCAGATTGTTACTGCTGGTACAAGCTTGGAGCTTAAGCTCAAAAGGGAAGCCAGAAAGCTCAAGCTCAATCTTAGAGCTTGGAAATGGAAATTTGGAATATAAGCTCAGATTGTCATTAATAATAACAATCGAGCTTGGGGGCTATGGAAGATCTAGGTTCAAGAAATGCTTCACAAGGGCCTTCTAGAAGAGTTATACCCCAAGTAAATTCAAAATAAGCCAATGCCTGAAAGTCGCTAATCTATTGAAGATCGACACCAGGGACTAGGGAACCCCATGAAAGTAGAAAGATGTGGAAACCCTGAGGAATAAGGGGTGGAGGTTTGATCTTGAATAAAAGGGGGCCCGTAAAGAGTTAAAGGTAAGTAATTGATCCTTTTTACTTACACTCAAGTGGAATAAAGTTTTGATTTGAGTATTGGAGTACTTTACAGGTCCCCCATTAGAGGAGTGAATATGAGCTCAGGCTTGTAGAGGACAATCTTGATAATCTCAAAAACAGATCGGAACAAATACATATCTATTAATGTTCAAAATTGTTTTCGAAAGTTTAAGATTCATCTTTGGGAGTAAACATTGGCTTACTTCCTTAAATATTATTCTTTATAAATATTGAATTTTTATTAATCTAACTGTTAAATAATGTAATATTATCTTGATAACTAAACATACTAAATTTTTAGAAAATTAGATAATAACATTTTATACATCAAAATAGGGATACTGAAGTATCAAATCATTTACATATTGCATTAAATTTGATAGATTTGATCTGCTTGGAAAAACTTTTAATTAAACAATTGGATTGATGAAATTCAATGTTCATAAAATATTATTTAATGGAATAGGTATGCAAAGATTAACTCTCTCTCTCTCTATATATATATGGTCAAAAGAAGTGTTGAAGCTAACTATTGTAAAAGAATAAGGAACATTGGTAGTGTTTAAACTCATCAAAATTAGGAATTGATTTGATTTGATTTAGAAAGTAAATCTCATATTTGGAATAATTATATAAAATGGAATTTAAATTAATTTAGAAATCAATCATTATACCAACCCTTGCTTTGCTGAAGGTGCTTGTTTCCATTAAGTAAAGTTTTAGGTTTCAGTTTTATGGATAGAAAGAACTAGCAATAAAAGAGTTATACCCCCCATAGTAAATTGACTCGATTTGAGACAGATTAATTGCAATCTAATAAACTAAAGATACTAGTAGTTTAGACAAGAAAAAAAATCAATTATTATATTTGAAATCTATTAGATAATATTTAGAATAAATATAAATAGGAATTGATTAAATCCAATTTGAATTTAAGCTTAAAATCAAATCAATTCTTACTAAATTATATCACATTTGATAGGATTTCAAAAAACAATCAAATCCCATAAATTTTGTCAAATCGAATCATATTTTTAAAAGTTTCAAAATTAAGATTTGATTTATAAACAAATCATATTGTAAAAATATTTAATTAAAATATTAATAACAAGTTACTATATTATCACGTTTATCTTCAAATTTTCAAATGATTGATAAGATGTATGTACTGTGTTTTTTCTTCTTCCATAAACCTTTAAAGGTTCAATTAATAATGGTTGATTAAGAACTGTGAAAATTAAATACAACAGTAAAAATCCTTTAACAAGGTTTTTTATTGAATTCCTTTTATAACAATAATAGATAATAGATAATAGATGAGTATTACCTAGAAAATATCTACCAATGTAATCCTGCATTTATGGATGACATATCGTAACAAACTCAAATCAAATCTATAACTTATACGTATTTCAGTTAAGATTAGTTAAGCATAAGATCTGAGTTTCTTTCTTCTAGTATATTTACGGTTTTGCTCTATAAAAGCAGCATAGAATAAACAAAATCAAATCCAACACACAAATCCTCAATCAGTACTTCTTTAAATTCCTTATACCTATTGAAGTGGCTTACACATCCTTGGCCATGGAGTCCTCTTATTCGATAGTAATCACCGCCATTGAAGAACCAACCATACTGATGCCACGAGACAGTCCATTTGGTGATTGCTTCTACATTCACTTCAGTTGCACCCACGAATTCCGAACGCAACCTACAAACTCAACCTCTGAGTTGCCTCCTATTCCAACAACGGTGGTCAACAAATTCTTCTTGGTTCCTTGGGACATCTTATGTGAGTGTACTGAACTCACGGTCCAAAATAGAGATAACACCATATTCTTGCAAGAAACCTTCTCCTCAATGCCTATTTACCCTGAATTATTGGATTCAATTCTACCTATAATGGGAGAATTTGCGAGGAGCATGATTGCGAGCAGCTATGAAGGATGTAAAGTGTGGGAGATGGGTGTGACACTTCATATTACTACACGGCCTAGAGAAGATTACTGTGGTGTTGATCTCTACCAGCATGCGCCAATAGCAACCCAACTTGTCAATCTGTTAGAGAAAGTCAAAATTGATCATGCCTCTTGTTATTCTACGGAACAATGTTCAATCTGTTTGGAGGAGTTCTGCCATGGATCAAGTTCAGAGCTTGTTCGCACCAATTGCTTACATGTTTTTCATGAAGACTGTATTTTCCGGTGGCTTCTGCATTGCATCAACCGTCAATCATCCTATTCTTGCCCATTATGCCGCTGCCTCATGATCCGTTCAACTTCAAAGAGAGACGAATAGGTGTCAATACTAAAGTTTGACAGAATTTTGTCAATTTTTTTTAAATGTTCTGTAGCATTATTTGTTGTTATAAAAAAAAAAAAAAGGAAAAAAGAAAAGAAGAAACTCAATCTTTTAATGATGTGTAGTTTTACGATGATCATATATGCTTAAACAATGTTTGTATCCTAAAATTTTAGGATATTATTGTTTTCAAATTGTTACAAATTTTCTTTAAGTTAGAGTAATAGTTTAAAGTGTTGGGTCGTGGCTGATTATTTAATTTAATCGTAAATCCTGAAATTGTTGATTATCTTTAATTGCGGTAGTTTCCTAAAATCAAGTGCTTTTGATACTTTCCTATTATGATAGAGGTCCTGTTATTAATTTGAATTAGGAGATTTGATTTGTATCTTATAACTATGACAAGATTAGATTATTCCCTTAGTCTCGATTCTATTTGAAAGAATTCAAATAAGATCTTATACTTTGAAATTTACAATTAAGACCCTATAATCTAAAATATGTTTAATTGGCTCCCTACTGTTATAATTAACAACGCTATATATAAGGATACATGCTTTTCTATGAAGACTTATTCGGATATAGTATAGGAAGATAAAAATTATTTAATATTTTAATTATTCAGTTGTAACACACATATATGTGATATATATTAATGTAAAACATTATTTGCTTAATAAGCTAGCAAAAGTGGTCTAGTGGGGAAGGGTTTGGATAGTTTGCATGAGGTATTAAATTCAAATCTCATTGCCATCAATGTACAAAAAATAAAACCATTATTTGGTTAATTAATTATTGTCTAATTTGAAATTGCATGTAACATTAATGTCACAAATTATATCATAACCAATAATTCATTCGATCAGGTAACCAGTGACCTTTTTTGTTTTTTTTGTTTTTTGGTAATTTTCCATCATTGCTATGGTTTGAAAGGAAACATTATGTTATCATAAAGAAATTAAGATGAAAATTTAAAATATTTTCTATGATAATTTAAAACATTTCAGCATAATGAAACGGTGAGAAAATTAAAACATAAAAAAGAAGTGAGAATATCAAGCTTTTGTGTTCTCTATTAGCAAAAGCACATTGATTGGAGGTATCTAAAGTATGCATACTGCAAGTCCTAACAATGAGATAAGACTACAAGTATCCTAGGAACTTAACTTGCACAATATCCTGCTAGTAGATGATATCACTGCAGCATACCATCGTATGGTGGATGGATAAATATTTTTGGTATTTAGGGAAGTTTCATCGAATTATCATTTGACCCCTAGAAATTGAATATAATGGTTGATGCTCTAACCCAATATCATTTTTGAAAGATAGTAATAATGACAGCTGGATAAAGATCCTTTCTAACTTTTTCATTTCCTTTGTTTAGAGGATGATTTAGTTTAATGAAGGAATAGAAATTAATCCCAATTTATAATTTGAAAAAGTAAGAAAATGTAACTTTTTTAGCATTATTTTCCTGACTTTTTAATTGGGTAAATATTTGCGTGAATTTAAAGTGTATAATGATGGACTTTTCAAAGATAGATCATTGTTAAGTGACTCCTACTAGTATATATATGTTAGGAGAAGGCAAAAATAAATAAATAAAAAGGAGAAAGAAGGACAATAATTTAAGAGGACGTAGTGGATGAAATTTATAATTTTATTTTTACTAACTTGTGTAAGATTCGTGCTCTGCACAGGTAATTGATCATTCTAATAGAAGAATAAAAACTTTTAATGATGTATAGTTCTTTTTGAATGATGTATAGTTTTTCTTTTTAATGATGATTAGTTTTACAATGATCATATATCAAATTTGCATGCTAAATATAATTTTAAGTAGTTATTTAGTATATGCTTAAACAAAGCTTGTATCCTAGAATTTTACGATATTATTGTTTTCATATTGTTATAAATTTCTTTAACAGTGATGTTAGAATATGTTTACTTGATTTTTAAGTCGACAAAACAAATCAAATTGACTGTTATCAATTTGCTTCGCAGCTCTCAATTTGGGAAACGAAAGTGATTCCTCTGATGAGTTCTCATAAATTAAAATGTCCAAAATAAAGAAACAAATAGAATAGAAATTCAATGAAATTGACTAGATTTGGATTAGAAATGTCAACGAGAAACAAATATAATGGCAAACAAGAAATTGGTAGCAGTAATGCAAAGAGACAAGATCAAAATAAAAATTGACAATACGAAGGACCATTACTTGAGTTCCTCCATACTCCTAAGCATCAAAGTGAGCATTTTGACAGAGTGTGTTTAGAGATGAATCTCAGTGTGCAAAGGTCCTCTCTTCTCCCATAACCTGGCTATTTATAGCCTTAAAGCCTTAAGAGAAGTTGGGACCTATTATCCCTACGTTCTACGATCTGTTTCTTTGAAGCTTATTATCTCCATGTTCTACAGTCCGTTTCTCTGAAGTCTATTATCTCCATTATCTCCACATTCTTTAATCTATTTCTTTGAAGCCCATTATCTCCACGTTCTTTAATCCATTTCTTTGAAGCCCATTATCCCCACATTCTGTAGTCTGTTCCTTTGCAACTCACGTTCTTTCTTGCTTCCTTAATTATTCACGTTTTTATAATACTCAAATCTGGTCGGAATATATCCCAAAGTTCTTCTTATTCATTCCAAACCAACCACCCTGAAAATATAGACTCCCAATGAATCGATTTTCGCCTTTCATCATTTTTCGACCCTCAAAAATTTGATGTCCTCATGCACTTCTCGATGTCATTGCTCGTGGCTTCTAAATTTTGACCCTTTCCTTTATTGAAAACTTTTCACCTTTATCGGCACTTGTCTTCAACTCATCGAGTTGCTACATGTAATACCCTCCCAAGCACAGTACTATGCTTAAGTCATTGTACCACACCCTAGAGTTGTTACTGTTACCTGAGCGGACCTCATTTGATAGCAACTTCAGCCGTCTTCGGAAACTTCTACAATCATCTGGAGACAACATGGAAATAGGAGTGAGAATTATAAAATTCTCAGTAGGATTCTCTAATTTTCATACATAGTGTCATCATGGTCGTCTCTAGTTTGCTTCGGTTTACTTTGAAAAAGATGAACATGCTGCACAAACTATTTAATTTTACATTTCGAAAAATATCTTATCCGAAGCAAAGTTTATTTTAACCATGCACTTAGCATTTGGGGGAAACCATAAAATCCATTCAAGTATAATACCATGAATAATATCTGTAGCATAGTAAAACGCACACAACATCACTATGCTAGGAACATAACATCTACACATAACTTTACTCATACTTAAATTTATGCTTATACATAAAACTTGCTTTTCTTTTTGCATCTTTCTTTTCTTTTGTCATCATGATATCTTTACGTGCCACATTCCAGAGTATGATCGCCATGTCATACCCCATCAGAGCGTGATCGCCATGTCACGTTCCTTAGGAATATGGGATCTTCCTTTGGTACTTACACTAACTGGGTCAAGCCATGCCTCATGTAAGTTCTGTCCCCTATATTCACACTAGCTGGGTCGATGCCATGCCTCATGTGAGTGGGGTACCTGCATAAGCTTTAATCTTTAATCTTTAATCTTTATTCTTTAGCTTTTACTTGGCACACCTAGGCGTTACGTATGGCCGTCCCTAGGGTGCATTTACTGCCCTTGGGTAGCCTGGCCTTGGAGTGAGCTCGTCAGCTTCACCCGTGACCGTCGTCACACCGACTCACCCTCAAGGGATTCACGTGCCTCTAGTCTTGGAGGGATCGATTCTGGTCACGTGCCTCTAGCTGAAGGGATCGATTCTGGTCACGTGCCTCTAGTCGAAGGGATCGATTCTGGTCACGTGCCTCAAAATTGAGGGATCTCATCTGACCACATGCCTTCAACATAGAGGGATCTTATCTGACCACGTGCCTTCAATATAGAGGGATCTCATCTGACCACGTGCCTCCAAGGTAGAGGGATCTCATTGTCTTAACTGCCTTCACAGGGAGGGATTCAAGTGCAACTGCCTCCAAGTGAAGGGATTCACATTCAATATATTCACATTCTTTCATTCTCAAACATATTCAAGCATAGTCATACATGTGCTACATCACTTACCCTCATATACCTCATAACATAATTATGTCATTCTTGAATATAGGGTTTCTATATGCCCATTTAAACTTTAATTCATCCTTACATCTAAACATTCATAACTTCTTAGACTTCTGCCGTAAATCCGGCAGTATAACGGATCAGGTCCGTTTCCCCATGAATAGTGCCAGCTCTCACAGACAGTTCAGTCATAGCAACATAGATCAACTTAACACATATATATCAATGTCAAACTGGCAATCCTCAACTCAAACCTTATAGGTTTCACTAACATATGTAAAATTATCATTTTGGCCATTCTGCCAATTCTATACGGTTCTACCCGAATCTTGTATAATCCACCTTTATCTCTATTCAACTCATTTAAATCTGAAATTTGGATATGTCATAGCTCTATATGTCTACTTTCTAACCTCTTTGGTCCCATGTCATTCTGATTTATATAAATCAAGATATTCAACTTTTTCTTCAGCTTGTTCAGTCACTAGCCCGAATTACACTCCTGGGAATATAAATTCACTAAAAATCGAAACTAACCTCAAATCTTACGAAATTGGTCTCAAATCAAAGCTAATAGGATAACCTTTCATTTGCCACAGGTTTCACTCCATTTGCTTAAGTACACCTCGAGATATAAGTCCTGAAAGTCAACCTTCCTGAACTACCCTGTTTTGGTCTGAATTAGACATATGACAACTTCCTCGAATCACTAGGAACAATTGGAACCATAACAAACTCGGAATCTTATATTGGGGTGTTCCCCTGTGTGTAAGCTTTCTAACAAAACTGGTTTCACTCAATTTGGAGTTGTATAGGGTGAGTTATACCCTCCTCATGTCACCCTGTCCGGATGAACATCCTAAACCCTAAGTCAAACTTCAAAAATTCGTATCTCCCTCAATACTAATCCAATAACCTTATATGATATATCTATGGAAATCCCTGAATGTCTACTTTGATCTAAAAATAGTTTCATCAGACTTGACCGATTGTAGGCGGCGCCGTACACTCCGTCGTACGGACTGCCGTGGAATCTCCACCAAGACAGCACCCTCATCCATCCATTTCTCTCAGTTTTCTTCTTCTAATTCTAATTGCCACTCAAGATTTCATATTAATAACGTATTAATCCAATCATACACATCCAATATATCATCAAATAATCATAAAAAGTAATCCTTCATGCATCCTTAGTTTAGAGAAATTAAGATTAGAGATTGAATCCTACCTCTTTGGAGCAAGATTTGGCTAAGTGCTGAACTTGGAGTGTTAGAACCTTACTAAGCTTGAAGAAGTGATGGGGTTGGGTGAGTGGAGAAGGGAAAAGAGAGCTGCAGTGAGGGAGAAGAGGGAGCGCAGAAAATGGGTCTGAATGAGCAGAGAAGAAGGTGTTATATAGGCATGAGTGGTAGTTAACTTGGAGGGTTCTGATTAGCTGAATTTTTCTTGTGGACAGAATTTAGCTACGTCTCCCTTTCAGTGTAACTTGTCGCCATACTGTTTGAAATCGGAACTCGCATTTACTCTATTTCAACTCGGAACTCATCCTTATTATACTTGAGGTCGGAACTCGTGTCGTTTTTACTTGAGCTTGGAGCTGAAGACTAATGTCGGAAATCGTACCAGCTTGTTTGTAACTTGGGGAAATCTTTGTAGCAAGGTCGGAGGTCGGAAGTCATGCAATTCCCATTCCTATAATCTCGGAACTCCCTATTTGAACTCGGGGAATGCCAATGCTGGATGTAAAAATTGGAACTCGTGTGACTGAGGATTTGCTCAAGGGTCCGAACTCGTGTCCATTCCAATTGAGTTCAACACTAAGGTCGGAACTCGGGAATTCGAGTCACGTTTCCAAACCCAAGTACTTAAACTCGGAAGTCGGGATTTATATACTGTATGGTTGGTGACATCGGAAACCGGATATACTCCCCTTGAGGCACGACGTCGGATCTCATGGAATTACGTTCATGTGTTTGGACTTGAAGGTCAAACTCGGAAGTCGTTGGAAATATCTATACAAAGTCGGAAGTCGTACAAGTCATGAAGTCGAGAATTAGGCAAAAATTAACTCGGAACTCAGAAATAATACTCTTATCTGTGTTTCAAAGACGAAGTCGGAAATCGGAATGAATCAGTCCTGAGGGCGAAGCCGAACTCGGAAATCGGGATGTTACACTACATATTAGGTCGAATACATCTCGACTTTTCTTCGCCTAACACATGCCCCCTAAGATTTGAGTTTTATTTGAGATAAAAAAAACCCAACTCCTTATCATGATCTTCGTTGTGCATGGGTTTTTTTCTTTTTTTCTTTTAAGATAAAAATCAAATCTTTATCTTAGCTTCCTTTCTGAATGATTTTTTGCTTGTTGATACCTTTCCCCATTCCTGGTTCGAAGATATGCCGACATTTGGAAGCGGAGGGCCATACACAGATCCATTCGGGTTCACCTAAGATTGCATGTTTCCTCTCCTTTGCCATACATGATTTGGCAATGGGGTTTCATGATATCGAGGTTTCACCCACCTTGCCTTTTTCTTGTATGGCATCTAAATATAAGGCCCAGGAGCTTTATGTGTATTATGGATCCATTTATTATTTATCACATTCGATGGGGGCATTCAAGTCCTCATTTGAACTCCTTCTGGTTTCTGATCAACCATGACCACTATTTTTACCTGTTGCCTTGCGCCCTACATGGCTGCAGTATGCTGGGTCCTAATTTTCCCATGTCGACAGCAACCTGCTTTCCGGTTATGTCCCTTCTCAGCCATGCCACCTCAACTTCTTTTTCGACTAGCTTCTTTTCGACTTTTTGTCTTTCTTATTCAATTCTTTCTTTTTCCTTTTCGAGCTCAGCTTTTTTTTCTTTGTTGAACATTTTTGCTGCTACCTTATCAAATATTGCGTTACACCTTGGGCACCAGCATCCCTTTGTTTTAAAAGGAAATCTAACAAATCTTCCTTAGCCTTGGGGTATATTGATTTTTCAGTACTTTCAAATGCATCCATCTCCATTGCCTTTTTTATCTTATCTTCCGCATCTTCTTTGAGTCCTGTAGCATTGATTGACAGGTGTACAGGCTCGACAAAAGCTGAATTCATCTCAAAGGGTTGACATCAATAGTCATGCTAGACTGAGTTTTCCCCTCAAATTTCAAGCGTCCCTCCTTGATTGCCTTCTAAATCAAGTCCCTAAAACGGACGCAATTGTTAGTCGAATGTCCAATAATCTGATGATATTTACAAAATTTTTGATTTTTTATTTCTTCTATTGAAGGCATTTTTTTTCCCTTAGGTAAAATAATTTGTTTATCCTTTAGCAATCATCGAAAATTTGATCCGCCTTCGTTATGTCGAAAGAATAGGACTTGTTACTAGTGTTAGCCTTTTCTTTTACTTTTATTAGCTTAAGTAGGGTACAAACATATGGAGGGCCTGCTTGTAATTCGGCTGCTCTAATTTTGGCTAAATCTATTTCATTGGAGTCGAAGTCATCTTCCTTATCATCAGACTCCATTTCCAGAAAATTTACTTGTTCTTTTCTAAAAGCCTTTATGAGCCTAGTTCTTTTGATCCTATGTTTTTTGGCTTTTAGTTGTTTGATTTGTCGAACTTCTTCGACTAGTTGAGCCAAATCTAGGAATTCTTGGTTGACTAATTTTTTCCTAATGCTATAATCAAGTCCATTCGCAACCATTTTTACCATTTTAGACTTTGGGATGGGAGTGAAGCATCGATTTTTCATCACTCTAAACCTTACTAAGTAGTCATTGATTGACTCCCCCTGCCCCCTCCTTATGGTGAACAAATCAATCAAACTTACCCTCATTTCCCCCCTAAAAAATTGGTTATGAAAACTTTTCTCCAAGTGATCCCATGAGAGAATCGAATTTGGTCGTAAATTTGCAAACCAAGTATGATGCGGAAGCCCGTGGATATAAAGATCCAGAAACCCCAGGCATACACTTTGATAGAAAATAAGACGTAGAATAAAGACCCTCCCTACTAAACCCCCAAAAAACCTGTCCTTGGAAATGTAGATAACAGGGAAAAGATAGAACAGAAATTGATTGAATATCGCAACGAATTTACCTTAGAATGAATTCTCTCAATTTCTTGATGCAACAAGCAAAGCAAATCACTCACCTCACTTGCACACAAAAGCACTGTTTTCTTGAAAGAAAACAAAACAGAATTTCAATTAATCAAAAACTCATAAACAATGTGTTCCTTGAGGTATTTATAATCTCTTACACTAGGTTAAACACTTAAACTAAGTCCAAGCCCAATAAGAAGTGTTCTAATGCTAAATAATATGAATTGAGCTGGATAAAACATAAAACATAAAATATGGGCTAAATAAAATAACTAAAAGTTTAGATGTCCTAAATACTTAAACTAACTAAACTAAACAAGACCAAAATAGGATAATGGCCCAACATGGCTAGTATAAGCTTCTAAGCCCAATTCGCAGCAAATAACAAGATCTTGGGTTGTCCATTAGTATGTGTTGGCATCTTCTTGGCCCATTCTTGATACATGTCTTCCACAATTGCTTTAGCCAAGTTCCCAAAGTCTTCTCTTAACCTCTTTGCTCTTGCTCGTGTGATTGGTCCTTCAGGCATGCTAAAATCTCCATCTTGCCCCCTTGTGCTAGAATGTCCAATTTGTCCTCCGGAGCACGTGTCAAAATAAAAGCATTCTTAGTTAGGGAAGATGGGAGGAAGAATCTCATCTTTAGGTATTCGACATTAGCAAGTTCACCAATCTCCATAGTGTATAGAGCGATATGCTTAACAGCAAATTCTCCATTTTCTCCTGAGAATTTGGTTAATGATTTTGGAGCTTTCCTTCCTTGACGAAGCTTTGCTTGTTGTTCATAATCAGGGAATGTGGAGATGAAATGAGGCTGATTTGCATAGCCTACATTAAAGCCGAAACGATTCAAGACCTGTTTGATTGCCCTAGTTAAGTTATGATGCCCCCCAACATTATTTTGCCTCAGGCTTTGCAGCACTTGGTCTATATTTTGTCCTCGATTAACCAATCGTATGTCATCGATCATTTGGCATTCTGGCTGGGCGGGAATATGTTCTGGGTTGAAATTGTCAATTTCATCCCTTACTCTGGGCTGATCGATCGGCTCATTTGCAGTGTTGACTATTGAGGCTATACAGTTCACTTGTCGAGCCAACTGCTCATATCTAGTGTTGTTCAACTCTACGATTGGTGTAATTGCAATAGCCATTTGATGAGTAAGTATGTTGACTAACTCATGATGGCTCTCTTTGAGTTGTTGTCAAAAAGTGGCCAATGATTCATTAGCGTAGGATGGGGTAGTTAATGGCACTGACCTAGTCATGTTCAGATACAAAGGGTCCATTGGGTTTCCTACACTTGGGCCTAGTGAAGGTCTTGGGAGTGACCCGAAAGGGGGTAAATCAGCCATAATAGTGTTTGTGTACAATGAATTTTAAAAAGTTGTTGTAACCCCCCCTAATCCTAGTTGTACTAGAGCTTGTATAGCTATGGGTGGTACAAAACCAGGTGGCATCCCATAGATGGGCATTGTGCTCATTGCCATTGTACTCCCACTACTTAGAGCTTGAGTAACCGCTACTCTTCCAGCAGTGGGTGCTGGTGTCAAAATTGGCTCTAAAGGTTGAGCAGCTGTAGAAGGGCGCTCTCCCTTATTATTAACCTCACCGCTAGAGGATGTCCTAAATGACGGTGTTTTTGATCTTGCCATGTTGGACAAAATAGTGCCATTTCTCAGAATCATGCATTGTCAGCAACAAATATTTTTTTTTGGTTGTTTTTTGACACTTCCACTAGGTATGCCAATTTGTTTACTTGATTTTTAAGTCGACAAAATAAATCAATTCGACTGTTATTAGTTTACTTCGCAGCTCGCAATTCGGGGAACGGAAACGGTTCCTTTGATGAGTTCTCATAAATTAAAGTGTCCAAAATAAAGAAACAAATAGAACAAAAATTCAATGAAATTGACTAATGAAATTGACTTTTCAAAGACATATCATTGTTAAGTGACTCCTACTAGTATATATATGTTAGGAGAAGGCAAAAATAAATAAATAAATAAATAAAAAGGACAAAGAAGGACAATAATTTGAGGGGGAGCAGTGGATGAAATTTATAATTTTATTTTTATTAACTTGTGTAAGATTCGTGCTCAGCACGGGTAATTGATCATTCTAATAGAAGAATGAAAACTTTTAATGATGTATAGTTCTTTTTGAATGATGTATATTTTTTCTTTTTAATGATGATTAGTTTTACAATGATCATATATCAAATTTGCAGTCTAAGTATAATTTTAAGTAGTTATTTAGTATATGCTTAAACAATGCTTGTATCCTAGAATTTTAGGATATTATTGTTTTCAAATTGTTATAAATTTCTTTAACAGTGACGTTAGAGTAATAGTTTAAAATGTTGGATTATGCCTGGATATTTAAGTTAATCATAAATCCTGATATTGTTGATTATCTTTAATTGCGGTAGTTTCTTAAAATCAAGTGATTTTTGATACATTCCTATTATGTAACTTGGATTTTTGATTAGATTAAATTAGTTAGATATCTGATAGTAGATTAGATTAGATAATAATAATAATAATAATAATAATAACAATAATAAATATTGGGTTATCTAACTTTTCAAAGCAGTTTTCCTGGACCAACCCAAACTTCTGCTCTATAAATATTGATGGGATTGCACTAACCCATCAATCATTGAAAAGTTCGAAATGGATTAAGAAATGTTTCTGAACCTAAGTTCTATTTTATTGAGACTAATTTTCTGACTACTCTTGTGAAAACAATTGAGGATTTGAAGTATTCCAAAGTTGTATGCTTCTCATCCTAATCATGTTTACTTTGATTATGAACACTAATATCCATATATATTAATTAGTTACTCTCTATTGATATGGATTTTCTATTTAGGATGGATTATATGTTGTTTGAGCTACTGTGAAAGATGTTAGTAGTGGACCAAATTGGTGGTACCCAGCATATTAAAAATGCCACCAAGTAATAGCAGACTCTGGAGTTTACTTTTGTTCTACATGTAATGTTCATGTTGTTAATGTCGTGACAAGGTTAGAAAGGCAAATTCTATTTGTTTTTATTCAACCATTTCGAGCTTACACTTACTATTTCATTTCCTTTACATATTTATAATTATTTACTGTCTTTAAGGTATAGGATCAAGCTTAGAGTCATGGACCGATTAGACAGTGCTACCTTTGTTATAGGAGATCGCCATGCATGTCAGATATTGAAGAAAGCATGCATGTTCTCAGCTTTTCAACTCATTCAAAGATGGTCAATTCAAATTACATTTGATAATTGATTTTAATTATCTTAAATTCACCTACATTTATAACAATCTTTTATTATTCACAGCATGGTAGCCTTGCTGCACAACCTATTGAGTTCCAGGAATCCTTTAATGACAAGGAATTCATCCTCAAAGTTGAATTTAGATGTGATGATATAAAGGACTTGAAACCTTCTTTCCACGTGGTTGATGTCCATCGAGATGCATTAATTGTTTCAAAGTTTAAGGAAGCGAACCCAAATATTTTGTCTGCTGATGTATGCATATCAATTAATTCTATAGAACAAGTATCTCATATTTCTGGGTTATAATTGTGATGCCTATGTTGTATACTAATTTTTTTTTTTTTTCACTTCTCATCGTCATCAATAAAGCTTGACTTAACTACTGGGGTATCTATTGGTGAAACATCATAGGAGTTGCATGACGTACAATCATCCTCAGTGGCTAAGGTTTAGTATTCACTTAGTTGATCTATTTTTATTACTTCATTTATTTTCATTTTAAGTTGCTATCATGATCTTTGACCACTCTTACTTATTTTTACTTTTAGGATCTGCTCAATGATTTTAATGATAATGTGGCAGCAAACCTGACTCCAGCTAAAAGAGTCTCTGAAGAATTTGATCCAGAATGTGATGGAGATGTCTCAGCTGCCAGGCTTAAGCTCGTGAAGATAGAGAAAGATTGAAGACTTTAGATAGTTGCTTTTAATAAGAACTTCGGCCCTGTTGTTTTAGGCCTTTTGAATAATCTATGGATTTTACTGTTTTAATTTCGGTCGTATTTCGTTGAGGGCTTTTGTTGATTTTGTCCCCGATGCATTTGGATAATTTGACAACTCTTACTTGGGCTTTTATTGTTTATGATCTTTATTCTCTATTGGTAAGTTTCAAAGTTTCATTTATAATTTGTACAGGTTATTTTATTCAAATAACATGTCTTCCATAGGGTTATTTTATTCAACTAAAATGATTATTTTAAAATTTGTGTCATTAAATTTTTACTAAAATTTTGTAATAACATATATTAGATAAAGTTTTTAATTTTATGATTAAAATATAGTCTTTTAGGGTTGTTTTAATAAATTGTTAACAGGTGGGAGAGAAAAAAGGAAATAAATTTCATAATAAGGGGGAGAGAGTGCTAAATGAATTTTTTTTCTCTTATAAAAATTGAAATAAAGAAGTTTCTTATAGACATATTAAAATGTTAATAGTAAGTAATTATATAAAATAAATGTATGCAAATAACGTTTAAAATAATTAATTTATACAATAAAAATTTCATAACTACTTTTATTTACATAAGCACTTATTTACATAATTTTAATTAAATAATATTTAAAAGTAATTTATATAACCATATTTTACAAAAATTTTATATTTTATTATATATAGTTATACAATAAAACAAAATATAAAAAAAAATTATTATATCAAATTATATTGTATATATTTCTCATAATTTATACTGGTGCATTGCACAAGTTAAAATGCACTAGTTGTAATAATAACTGCTTGACAATAACATGATAGTGGGGACTCCATAACGTGTCACACATCCATACATGTTTCCTCGTAGTGCCCAAGGGAGTCAAAACATTTTGAGATTGTTACTACTAGTACAAGCTTGGAGCATGAGCTCAAAATGAAAGCCAGAAAAGCTCAAGCTCGGTCTTAGAGCTTGGAAATGGGAATTTGGACTATAAGCTTGGATTGTCATTAACAATAACAATCGAGTTTGGGGGCTATAGAAGATCTCAGTCCAAGAGATGCTTGGCAAGGGCCTTCTAGAAGAGTTATACCCCATGTAAATTCAAATTAAGTTAATGCCTGAAAGTTGCTAATCTATTGAAGATAGGCACCAAAGACTAGGGAACCCCATGAAAGTAGGAAGACATGGAAACCTTAAGGAATAAGGGACAGAGGTTTGAACTTGAATAAAAGGGGCTCGTAAGAGCTAAAGGTAAGTAATCGATCCCTTTTACTTACACCCAAATAGAATAGAGTTTTGATTTGAGTATCGGAGTATTTTACAAGTCCCCCATTAGAGGAGTGAATACGAGCTCGAGCTTGTAGAGGACAATCTTGATGACCTCAGAAACAGGTTAGAACAGATACATATCTATTAATCTTCAAAATTATTTTCGAAAGTTTAAGATCCATCTTTGGGAGTAAACATTGGCTTACTTCCTTAAATATTATTCTTTATAAATATTGAATTTTGATAATCCAACTGTTGAATAATGTAATATTATCTTGATAACTAAGCATGTTAAATTTTTAGAAAATTAAATAATAACATATTGTACATCAACATAGGGATGCTGAAGTATCAAATCATTTGCATATTGCATTAAATTTGATAGACTTGATCTACTTAGAAAAACTTTTAATTAAATAATTGGATTGATGAAATTCGATGTTCGTAAAATATTATTTAATGCAACAAGTATGCAAAAATTAACTATATATGTATGGTCGAAAGAAGTGCTAAAGCTAACTATTGTTAGAGAATAAGGAACATTGGTAGTGTTTAAACCGATCAAAATTAGGAATTTATTTGATTTGGTTTGATTTATAAAGTAAATTCCATGTCTAGAATAATTATATAAAATGGTATTGAAATTGATTTAGAAATCAATCATTATACTAACTGTTCTATAGAACAAGGTTTTAGGTTTAAGTTTTGTGGATAAGAAAAAACTAGCAATAAGATAGTTTTACCCCTCATAGTAGGTTGACCCGACTTGAGACAAATTAATTAGAATCTAATAAACTTAAGATACTAGTAGTTTAGACAAGAAAAAAAATCAATTATCATATTTGGAATCTATTAGATAATATTTAGAATAATTATAAATAGGAATTGATTAAATCCAATTTGAATTTAAGCTTAAAATCAAATCAATTCTCACTAAATTATATCACATTTGATAGGATTTCAAAAAACAATCAAATCCCATAAATTTGATAAAATCAAATCATATTTTTAAAAGTTTCAAAATTAAGATTTGATTTATAAACAAATTATATTGTAAAAATATTTAATTAAAATATTAATAACAAGTTACTATATTATCACGTTTATCTTCAAATTTTCAAATGACTGACAAGATGTATGTACTGTGTTTTTTCTTCTTCTATAAACCTTTAAATGTTCAATTAATAATGGTTGATTAAGAACTGTGAAAATTAAATACCACAGTAAAAATCCTTTAACAAGGTTTTTTATTGAATTCCTTTTATAACAATAATAGATAATAGATAATAGATGAGTATTACCAAAAAAATATCTACCAATGTAATCCTGCATTTATGGATGACATATCGTAACAAACTCAAATCAAATCTGTAACTTATATGTATCTGAGTTAAGATTAGTTAAGCATAAGATCTGAGTTTCTTTCTTCTAGTATGTTTGCGGTTTTGCTCTATAAAAGCAGCATAGAACAAACAAAATCAAATCCAACACACAAATCCTGAATCAGTACTTCTTTAAATTCCTCATACCTATTGAAGTGGCTTACACATCCTTGGCCATGGAGTCCTCTTATTCGATAGTAATCACCGCCATTGAAGAACCAACCATACTGATGCCACGAGACAGTCCATTTGGTGATTGCTTCTACATTCACTTCAGTTGCACCCACGAATTCCGAACGCAACCTACAAACTCAACCTCTGAGTTGCCTCCTATTCCAACAACGGTGGTCAACAAATTCTTCTTGGTTCCTTGGGACATCTTATGTGAGTGTACTGAACTCACGGTCCAAAATCGAGATAACACCATATTCTTGCAAGAAACCTTCTCCTCAATGCCTATTTACCCTGAATTATTGGATTCAATTCTACCTATAATGGGAGAATTTGCGAGGAGCATGATTGCGAGCAGCTATGAAGGATGTAATGTGTGGGAGATGGGTGTGACACTTCATATTACTACACGGCCTGGAGAAGATTACTGTGGTGTTGATCTCTACCAGCATGCGCCAATGGCAACCCAACTTGTCAATGTGTTAGAGAAAGTCAAAATTGATCATGCCTCTCGTTATTCTACGGAACAATGTTCAATCTGTTTGGAGGAGTTCTGCCATGGATCAAGTTCAGAGCTTGTTCGCACCAATTGCTTACATGTTTTCCATGAAGACTGTATTTTCCGGTGGCTTCTGCATTGCATCAACCGTCAATCATCCTATTCTTGCCCATTCTGCCGCTGCCCAATGATATGTTCAACTTCAAAGGAAGACGAATAGGCGTCACTACTAAATTTTGGCAGAATTTTGTCAATTTTTTTTAAATGTTCTGTAGCATTATTTGTTGTCATGAAAAAAAGAAGAAACTCAATCTTTTAATGATGTATAGTTTTACGATGATCATATATGCTCAAACAATATTTGTATCCTAAAATTTTAGGATATTATTGATTTCAAATTGTTACCAATTTTCTTTAACAGGTAAGTTGGAGTAATAGTTTAAAGTGTTGGATCATGCCTGATTATTTAATTTAATCGTAAATCGTGAAATTGTTGATTATCTTTAATTGCGGTAGTTCCTAAAATCGAGTGCTTTTGATACTTTCCTATTATGGTAGAGGTCCTGTTATTAATTTGAATTAGGAGATTTGATTTGTATCTTCTAATTATGACAAGATTAGATTATTCCCTTAGTCTCGATTCTATTTGAAAGAATTCAAATAAGATCTTATACTTTGAAATTTACAATTAAGACCCCATAATCTAAAATATGTTTAATTGGCTCCCTACTGTTATAATTAACAACGCTATACATAAGGATACACGCTTTTCTATGAAGACTTATTCAAATATAGTATAGGAAGATAAAAATTATTTAATATTTTAATTATTCAGTTGTAACACACACACATGTGATATATATTAATGTAAAACATTATTTGCTTAATAAGCTAGCAGAAGTGGTCTAGTGGAGAAGGGTTTGGATACTTTGCATGAGGTATTAAATTCAAATCTCATTGTCATCAATGTACAAAAAATAAAACCATTATTTGGTTAATTAATTATTGTCTAACTTGAAATTGCATGTAACATTAATGTCACAAATTATATCATAACCAATAATTCATTAGATCAGGTAACCAGTGACCTTTTTTGTTTTTTTTTTTTTTTTGTTTTTTGGTAATTTTCCATCATTGCTGTGGTTTGAAAGGAAAGATTATGTTATCATAAAGAAATTAAGATGAAAATTTAAAATATTTTCTATAATAATTTAAAACATTTCAGCATAATGAAACGGTGAGAAAATTAAAACATAAAAAAGAAGTGAGAATATCAAGCTTTTATGTTCTCTATTAGCAAAAGCGCATTGATTGGAGGTATCTAAAGTATGCATACTACAAGTCCTAACAATGAGATAAGACTACAAGTACCCTAGGAACTTAACCTGCACAATATCCTGCTAGTAGATGATGTCACTCCAGCATACTATCGTATGGTGGATCGATAAATATTTTTCGTATTTAGGGAAGTTTCATCGAATTATCATTTGACCCCTAGAAATTGAATATAATGGTTGATGCTCTAACCCAATATCATTTTCGAAAGATAGTAATAATGACAGCTGGATAGAGATCCTTTCTAACTTTTTCATTTCCTTTGTTTAGAGGATGATTTAGTTTAATGAAGGAACAGAAATTAATCCCAATTTATAATTTGAAAAAGTAAGAAAATGTAACTTTTTTAGCATTATCTACCTAATTTTTTAATTGGCTAAATATTTGCGTGAATTTAAAGTGTATAATGATAGACTTTTCGAAGACAGATCATTGTTAAGTGACTCCTACTAGTATATATATGTTAGGAGAAGGCAAAAATAAATAAATAAAAAGGAGAAAGAAGGACAATAATTTGAGAGGACGTAGTGGATGAAATTTATAATTTTATTTTTATTAACTTGCATAAGATTCGTGCTCTGGACGGGTAATTGATCTTTCTAATAGGAGAATAAAAACTTTTAATGATGTATAGTTCTTTTTGAATGATGTATAGTTTTTCTTTTTAATGATGATTAGTTTTACAATGATCATATATCAAATTTGCATGCTAAATATAATTTTAAGTAGTTATTTAGTATATGCTTAAACAATGCTTGTATCCTAGAATTTTATGATATTATTATTTTCATATTATTATAAATTTCTTTAATAGTGATGTTAGAGTATGTTTACTTGATTTTTAAGTCGACAAAACAAATCAAATCGACTGTTATCAGTTTGCTTCACAGCTCTCAATTTGGGGAATGGAAGCGGTTTCTCTGATGAGTTTTCATAAATTAAAATGTTCAAAATAAAGAAACAAATAGAACAGAAATTCAATGAAATTGACTAAATTTGGATCAGAAATGTCAACGAGAAACAAATATAATGGCAAACAAGAAATTGGTAGCAGTAATGCAAAGAAACAAGATCAAAATAAAAATTGACAATACAAAGGACCATTACTTGAGTTCCTCCATACTTCTAAGCGTCAAAGTGAGCATTTTGATAGAGTGTGTTTAGAGATAAATCTCAGTGTGCAAAGGTCCTCTCTTCTCCCATAACCTGGCTATTTATAGCCCTAAAGCCTTACGAGAAGTTGGGACCTATTATCCCTACATTCTACAATCTATTTCTTTGAAGCTCATTATCTCCATGTTCTACAGTCTGTTTCTCTGAAGTCTATTATCTCCATTATCTCCACATTCTTTAATCTGTTTCTTTGAAGCCCATTATCTCCACGTTTTTCAATCCGTTTCTTTGAAGCCCATTATCCCCACATTCTATAGTCCGTTCCTTTGCAACTCACATTCTTTCTTGCTTCCTTAATTATTCACGTTTTTATAATACTCAAATCTGGTCAGAATATTATCCCAAAGTTCTTCCTGTTTATTCCAAACCAACCACCCTCGAAATATAGACTCCCAATGAATCGATTTTCGCCTTTCGTCATTTTTCGACCCTCAAAAATCTGATGTCCTCATGCACTTCTCGATGTCATTGCTTGTGGCTTCTAAACTTTCACCCTTTCCTTTATTGAAAACTTTTCACCTTTATCGGCACTTGTCTTCAACTCATCGAGTTGCTACATGTTAGGTCGAATACATCTCGACTTTTCTTCACCTAACACATGCCCCCCAAGATTTGAGTTTTATTTGAGATAAAAAAAAGCCCAACTCCTTATCATGATCTTTGTTCTGCATGGGTTTTTTTTCTTTTTTTCTTTTAAGATAAAAATCAAATCTTTATCTTAGCTTCCTTTTTGAATGATTTTTTTCTTGTCAATACCTTTCCCCATTCCTGGTCCGAAGATATGCCGACATTTGGAAGGGTTGCGGAGGGCCATACACAGATCCATTCGAGTTCACCTGAGATTGCATGTTTCCTCTCCTTTGCCATACATGATTTGGCAATGGGGTTTCATGATATCGAAGTTTCACCCACCTTGCCTTTTTCTTGTATGGCATCTAAATATAAGGCCTAGGAGCTTTACGTGTATTATGGATCCATTTATTGTTTATCACATTCAATGGGGGCATTCAAGTCTTCATTTGAATTCCTTCTAGTTTCTGATCAACCATGACCACTATTTTTACCTATTGCCTTGCGCCCTGCATGGCTGCAGTATGGTGGGTCCTAATTTTCCCGTGTCGATAGCGACCTACTTTCTGGCTATGTCCCTTCTCAGCCATGCCACCTCAGCTTCTTTTTCGACTAGCTTCTTTTCGACTTCTTGTCTTTCTCGTTCAATTCTCTCTTTTTCCTTTTCGAGCTCAGCTTTTTTCTTCTTTGTCAAACATTTTGCTGCTACCTTATCAAATATTGCGTTACACTTTGGGCAAATAGTCACATTTGCACTAGCATCCCTTTGTTTTAAAAGGAAATCTAACAAATCTTCCCTAGCCTTGGGGTATATTGATTTTTCAGTACTTTCAAATGCATCCATCTCCATTGCCTTTTTTATCTTATCTTCTACATCTTCTTTAAGTCCTGCAGCATTGATCGACAAGTGTACAGGCTCGACGAAAGCTGAATTCATCTCAAAGGGTTGACATTAATAGTCATGCTAGACTGAGTTTTCTCCTCAAACATCAAGCGTCCTTCTTTGATTGCCTTATGAATCAAGTCCCTAAAACGGATGCAATTGTTAGTCGAATGTCCAATAATCTGATGATATTTACAAAATTTTTGATTTTTTATTTCTTCTACTGAAGGCATTTTTTTTCCCTTAGGTAAAATAATTTGTTTATCTTTTAGCAATACATCGAAAATTTTATCCGCCTTCGTTATGTCGAAAGAATAGGACTTGTTACTAGTGTTAGCCTTTTCTTTTACTTTTATTAGCTTAAGTAGGGCACAAACATATGGAGGGCCTGCTTGTAATTCGGCTGCTCTAATTTCGCCTAAATTTATTTCATTGGAGTCGAAGTCATCTTCCTCATCATTAGATTCCATTTCCATAAAATTACTTGTTCTTTTCTAAAAGCCTTTCTGAGCCTAGTTCTTTTGATCCTATGTTTTTCGGCTTTTAGTTGTTTGATTTGTCGAACTTCTTCTGCTAGTTGAGCCAAATCTAGGAATTGTTGGTTGACTAATTTTTTCCTAATGCTATAATCAAGTCCATTGGCAACCATTTTTACCATTTCAAACTTTGGGATGGGAGTGAAGCATCGATTTTTCATCACTCTAAACCTTACTAAGTAGTCATTGATTGACTCCCCCTGCCCCCTCCTTATCGTGAACAAATCAATCAAACTTGCCCTTATTTCCCCCTAAAAAATTGGTCATGAAAACTTTTCTCCAACTGATCCCATGAGAGAATCGAATTTGGCTGTAAATTTGCAAATCAAGTAAAAGCATTCTTAGTCACGGAAGATGGGAAGAATCTCATCTTTAGGTATTCGACATTAGCAAGTTCACCAATCTCCATAGTGTATTGAGCGATGTGATTAACAGCAGATTCTCCATTTTTCTCCTGAGAATTTGGTTAATGATTTTGGAGCTTTCCTTCCTCAACGAAGCTTTGCTTGTTGTACATAATCAGGGAATGTGGAGACGAAATGAGGCTGATTTGCATAGCCTACATTAAAGCTGAAACGATTCAAGACCTGTTTGATTGCCCTAGTTAAGTTATGATGCCCCCCAGCATTATTTTGCCTCAGGCTTTGTAGCACTTGGTCTGTATTTTGTCCTCAATTAACCAATCGTATGTCATCGATCATTTGGCTTTCTGGCTGGGTGGGAATATGTTCTGGGTTGAAATTGTCAATTTCATCCCTTACTTTGGGCTGATCGATCGGCTCATTTGCAGTGTTGACTATCGAGGCTATATAGTTCACTTGTCGAGCCAACTGCTCATATCTAGTGTTGTTCAACTCTACGATTGGTGTAATTACAATAGCCATTTGATGAGTAAGCATGTTGACTAACTCATGATGGCTCTCTTTGAGTTGTTGTCGAAAAGTGGCCAATGATTCATTAGTGTAGGAGGGGGTAGTTAATGGCACTAACCTAGTCATGTTCAGATACAAAGGGTCCATTGGGTTTCCTACACTTGGGCCTAGTGAAGGTCTTAGGAGTGACCCGAAAGGGGATAAATTGGCCATAATAGTGTTTGTATACAATGAATTTTAAAAAGTTGTTGTAACCCCCCATCATCCTAGTTGTACTAGAGCTTGCATAGCTATGGGTGGTACAAAACCAGGTGGCATCCCATAAATGGGCATTATGCTCATTGCCATTGTACTCACGCTACTTAGAGCTTGAGTAACCGCTGCTCTTCCAGCAGTGGGTGTTGGTGTCAAAACTGGCTCTAAAGGTTGAGCAGCTGCAGAAGGGCGCTCTCCCTCATTATTAACCTCATCGCTAGAGGATGTCCTAAATGACAGTGTTTTTGATCTTGCCATGTTGGATAGAATAGTGCCACTTCTCAGAATCATGCGTTGTCAGCAACAAATATATATATTTTTGGTTGTTTTTTGATACTCCCACCAGGCATGCCAATTTGTTTACTTGATTTTTAAGTCGACAAAATAAATCAAATCGACTGTTATCAGTTTGCTTCGTAGCTCTCAATTCGGGGAACGGAAACGGTTCCTCTGATAAGTTCTCATAAATTAAAGTGTCCAAAATAAAGAAACAAATAGAACAGAAATTTAATGAAATTGACTAGATTTGGATCAGAAATGTCAACGAGAAACAAATATAATGGCAAACAAGAAATTAGTAGCAGTAACGCAAACAACCAAGATCAAAATAAAAATTGACAATACAAAGGACCATTGCTTGAGTTCCTCCATACTCCTGAGCGTCAGAGTAAGCATTTTGGCAGAGTGTGTTTAGAGGTGAATCTCAATGTGCAAAGATCTTCTCTTCTCCCATAACCTGGCTATTTATAGCCTTAAAGCCTTACTAGAAGTTGGGACCCATTCCCCATGTTCTACAATTTGTTTCTTTGAAGCGCATTATCTCCACGTTCTGCAGTCCATTTCTTTGAAGCCCGTTATCTCCATGTTCTTTAATCCATTTCTTTGAAGTTCATTATCTCCACGTTCCGCAGTCTATTCCTTTGTAACCCACGTTCTTTCTTGCTTCCTTCATTATTCACGTTTTTACAATACTCAAATCTGGTTGGAATATTATCCCAAAGTTCTTCTTGTTCATTCCAAACCAACCACCCTCGAAATATAGACTCCCAATGAATTGACTTTCGCCTTTCATCTTTTTTCAACCCTGAATGATCTAATGTCCGCATGCACTTCTCGATGTCAGTGCCCGTGGCTTCTAAATTTTGACCCTTTCCTTTATTGAAAACTTTTCACCTTTATCGACACTTGTCTTCAACTCATTGAGTTGCTACATTTTAGGTACATCTTGACTTTTCTTCGCCTAACAGAGTAATAGTTTAAAATGTTGGATTATGCCTGGATATTTAAGTTAATAATAAATCCTGAAATTGTTGATTATCTTTAATTGCGGTAGTTTCTTAAAATCAAGTGATTTTTGATACATTCCTATTATGTAACTTGGATTTTTGATTAGATTAAATTAGTTAGATATCTGATAGTAGATTAGATTAGATAATAATAATAACAATAATAATAACGATAATAAATATTGGGTTATCTAACTTTTCAAAGCAGTTTTCCTGGACCAACCCAAACTTCTGCTCTATATATATTGATGGGATTGCTCTAACCCATCAATCATTGAAAAGTTCAAAATGGATTAAGAAATGTTTCTAAACCTAAGTTCTATTTTATTGAGACTGATTTTTTGACTACTCTTGTGAAAACAATTGAGGATTTGAAGTATTCCAGAGTTGTATGCTTCTCATACTAATTATGTTTACTTTGATTATGAACACTGATATTCATATTTATTAATTAGTTACTCTCTATTGATATGGATTTTCTATTTAGGATGGATTATATGTTGTTTGAACTACTGTGAAAGATGTTAGCAGTGGACCAAATTGGTGGTACCCAGCATATTAAAAATGCCACCAAGTAATAGCAGACTCTGGAGTTTACTTTTGTTCTACATGTAATGTTCATGTTGTTAATGTCGTGACAAGGTTAGAAAGTCAAATTCTATGTGCTTTTATTCAACCATTTCGAGCTTACACTTACTATTTCATTTCCTTTACATATTTATAATTATTTACTGTCTTTAAGGTATTGGATCAAGCTTAGAGTCGTGGATCGATTAGACAGTGCTACCTTTGTTATAGGAGATCGCCATGCATGTCAGATATTGAAGAAAGCATGTTCTGAGCTTTTCAACTCATTCAAAGATGGTCAATTCAAATTACATTTGATAATTGATTTTAATAATCTTAAATTCACCTACATTTATAACAATCTTTTATTATTCACAGCATGGTAGCCTTGCTGCACAACCTATTGAGTTCCAGGAATCCTTTAATGACAAGGAATTCATCCTCAAAGTTGAATTTAGATGTGATGATATAAAGGACTTGAAACCTTCTTTCCACGTGGTTGATGTCCATCGAGATGCATTAATTGTTTCAAAGTTTAAGGAAGCGAACCCAAATATTTTGTCTGCTGATGTATGCATATCAATTAATTCTATAGAACAAGTATCTCATATTTCTGGGTTATAATTGTGATGCCTATGTTGTATACTAATGTTTTTTTTTTTCACTTCTCATCGTCACCAATAAAGCTAAGGTTTAGTATTCACTTAGTTGATCCTCAGTGGCTAAGGTTTAGTATTCACTTAGTTGATCTATTTTTATTACTTCATTTATTTTCATTTTAAGTTGCTGTCATGATCTTTGACCACTCTTACTTATTTTTACTTTTAGGATCTGCTCAATGATTTTAATGATAATGTGGCAGCAGACCTGACTCCAGCTAAAAGAGTCTCTGAAGAATTTGATCCAGAATGTGATGGAGATGTCTCAGCTGCCAAGCTTAAGCTCGTGAAGATAGAGAAAGATTGAAGACTTTAGGTAGTTGCTTTTAATAAGACCTTCGGCCCTGTTGTTTTAGGCCTTTTGAATAATCTATGGATTTTGCTGTTTTAATTTCGGTCTTATTTGGTTGAGGGCTTTTGTTGATTTTGTCCTGCATTTGGATAATTTGACAACTCTTACTTGGGCTTTTATTGTTTATGATCTTTATTCTCTATTGGTAAGTTTCAAAGTTTCATTTATAATTTGTACAGGTTATTTTACTCGACTAACATGTCTTCCAGAGGGTTATTTTATTCAAATAAAATGATTATTTTAAAATTTGTGTCATTAAATTTTTACTAAAATTTTGTAATAACATATATTAGATAAAATTTTTAATTTTATGATTAAGATATATTCTTTTAGGGTTGTTTTAATAAATTGTTAACAGGTGGGAGAGAAAAAAATAAATTTCATAATAAGGGGGAGAGAGTGCTAAATGAATTTTTTTTCTCTTATAAAAATTGAAATAAAGAAGTTTCTTATAGACATATTAAAATGTTAATAGTAAGTAATTATATAAAATAAATGTATGCAAATAACGTTTAAAATAATTAATTTATTCAATTAAAATTTCATAACTACTTTTATTTGCATAAATACTTATTTACATAATTTTAATTAAATAATATTTAAAAGTAATTTATATAACCATATTTTACAAAAATTTTATATTTTATTATATATAGTTATACAATAAAACAAAATATCAAAAAAAAATTATTATATCAAATTATATTGTATACATTTCTCATAATTTATACTGGTGCATTGCACAAGTTAAAATACACTAGTTGTAATAATAACTGCTCGACAATAATATGATAGTGGGGACTCCATAACATGCCACACATCCATACATGTTTTCTCGTAGTGCCCAAGGGAGTCAAAACATTTTGAGATTGTTACTACTAGTACAAGCTTGGAGCATGAGCTCAAAATGGAAGCCAGAAAAGCTCAAGCTCGGTCTTAGAGCTTGGAAATGGGAATTTGGACTATAAGCTTGGATTGTCATTAACAATAACAATCAAGTTTGGGGGCTATAGAAGATCTCAGTCCAAGAGATGCTTAGCAAGGGCCTTCTAGAAGAGTTATATCCCATGTAAATTCAAATTAAGTTAATGCTTGAAAGTTGCTAATCTATTGAAGATAGGCACCAAAGACTAGGGAACCCCATGAAAGTAGGAAGACATGGAAACCTTAAGGAATAAGGGACAGAGGTTTGAACTTGAATAAAAGGGGCTCGTAAGAGCTAAAGGTAAGTAATTGATCCCTTTTACTTACACCCAAATAAAATAGAGTTTTGATTTGAGTATCGTAGTATTTTACAAGTCCCCCATTAGAGGAGTGAATACGAGCTCGAGTTTGTAGAGGACAATCTTGATGACCTCAGAAGCAGGTTAGAATAGATACATATCTATTAATCTTCAAAATTATTTTTGAAAGTTTAAGATCCATCTTTGGGAGTAAACATTGGCTTACTTCCTTAAATATTATTCTTTATAAATATTGAATTTTGTTATTCCAACTGTTGAATAATGTAATATTATCTTGATAACTAAGCATGTTAAATTTTTAGAAAATTAAATAATAACATATTGTACATCAACATAGGGATGCTGAAGTATCAAATCATTTGCATATTGCATTAAATTTGATAGACTTGATCTACTTAGAAAAACTTTTAATTAAATAATTGGATTGATGAAATTCGATGTTCGTAAAATATTATTTAATGCAACAAGTATGCAAAAATTAACTATATACGTGTGGTCGAAAGAAGTCCTAAAGCTAATTATTGTTAGAGAATAAGGAACATTGGTAGTGTTTAAACTGATCAAAATTAGGAATTTATTTGATTTGGTTTGATTTATAAAGTAAATCCCATGTCTAGAATAATTATATAAAATGGTATTGAAATTGATTTAGAAATCAATCATTATACTAACCCTTGCTTTGCTCAAGGCACTTGTTCTATAGAGCAAGGTTTTAGGTTTAAGTTTTGTGGATAAGAAAAAACTAGCAATAAGATAGTTTTACCCCTCATAGTAGGTTGACCCGACTTGAGACAAATTAATTAGAATCTAATAAACTAAAGATACTAGTAGTTTAGACAAGAAAAAAAAATCAATTATTATATTTGGAATCTATTAGATAATATTTAGAATAATTATAAATAGGAATTGATTAAATCCAATTTGAATTTAAGCTTAAAATCAAATCAATTCTCACTAAATTATATCACATTTGATAGGATTTCAAAAAACAATCAAATCCCATAAATTTGATAAAATCAAATCATATTTTTAAAAGTTTCAAAATTAAGATTTGATTTATAAACAAATCATATTGTAAAAATATTTAATTAAAATATTAATAACAAGTTACTATATTATCACGTTTATCTTCAAATTTTCAAATGATTGATAAGATGTATGTACTGTGTTTTTTCTTCTTCTATAAACCTTTAAATGTTCAATTAATAATGGTTGATTAAGAACTGTGAAAATTAAATACCACAGTAAAAATCCTTTAACAAGGTTTTTTATTGAATTCCTTTTATAACAATAATAGATAATAGATAATAGATGAGTATTACCTAAAAAATATCTACCAATGTAATCCTGCATTTATGGATGACATATCGTAACAAACTCAAATCAAATCTATAACTTATACGTATCTGAGTTAAGATTAGTTAAGCATAAGATCTGAGTTTCTTTCTTCTAGTATGTTTACGGTTTTGCTCTATAAAAGCAGCATAGAATAAACAAAATCAAATCCAACACACAAATCCTGAATCAGTACTTCTTTAAATTCCTTATACCTATTGAAGTGGCTTACACATCCTTGGCCATGGAGTCCTCTTATTCGATAGTAATCACCGCCATTGAAGAACCAACCATACTGATGCCACGAGACAGTCCATTTGGTGATTGCTTCTACATTAACTTCAGTTGCACCCACGAATTCCGAACGCAACCTACAAACTCAACCTCTGAGTTGCCTCCTATTCCAACAACGGTGGTCAACAAATTCTTCTTGGTTCCTTGGGACATCTTATGTGAGTGTACTGAACTCACGGTCCAAAATAGAGATAACACCATATTCTTGCAAGAAACCTTCTCCTCAATGCCTATTTACCCTGAATTATTGGATTCAATTCTACCTATAATGGGAGAATTTGCGAGGAGCATGATTGCGAGCAGCTATGAAGGATGTAAAGTGTGGGAGATGGGTGTGACACTTCATATTACTACACGGCCTAGAGAAGATTACTGTGGTGTTGATCTCTACCAGCATGCGCCAATAGCAACCCAACTTGTCAATCTGTTAGAGAAAGTCAAAATTGATCATGCCTCTTGTTATTCTACGGAACTATGTTCAATCTGTTTGGAGGAGTTCTGCCATGGATCAAGTTCAGAGCTTGTTCGCACCAATTGCTTACATGTTTTTCATGAAGACTGTATTTTCCGGTGGCTTCTGCATTGCATCAACCGTCAATCATCCTATTCTTGCCCATTATGCCGCTGCCTCATGATCCGTTCAACTTCAAAGAGAGACGAATAGGTGTCAATACTAAAGTTTGACAGAATTTTGTCAATTTTTTTTAAATGTTCTGTAGCATTATTTGTTGTTATAAAAAAAAAGGAAAAAAGAAAAGAAGAAACTCAATCTTTTAATGATGTGTAGTTTTACGATGATCATATATGCTTAAACAATGTTTGTATCCTAAAATTTTAGGATATTATTGTTTTCAAATTGTTACAAATTTTCTTTAAGTTAGAGTAATAGTTTAAAGTGTTGGATCATGGCTGATTATTTAATTTAATCGTAAATCCTGAAATTGTTGATTATCTTTAATTGCGGTAGTTTCCTAAAATCAAGTGCTTTTGATACTTTCCTATTATGATAGAGGTCCTGTTATTAATTTGAATTAGGAGATTTGATTTGTATCTTATAATTATGACAAGATTAGATTATTCCCTTAGTCTCGATTCTATTTGAAAGAATTCAAATAAGATCTTATACTTTGAAATTTACAATTAAGACCCTCTAATCTAAAATATGTTTAATTGGCTCCCTACTGTTATAATTAACAACGCTATATATAAGGATACACGCTTTTCTATGAAGACTTATTCAAATATAGTATAGGAAGATAGAAATTATTTAATATTTTAATTATTCAGTTGTAACATACACATATGTGATATATATTAATGTAAAACATTATTTGCTTAATAAGCTAGCAGAAGTGGTCTAGTGGGAGAGGGGTTTGGATAGTTTGCATGAGGTACTAAATTCAAATCTTATTGCTATAAATGTACAAAAAATAAAACCATTATTTGGTTAATTAATTATTATCTAAGTTGAAATTACATGTAACATTAATGTTACAAATTATATCATAACCAATAATTCATTAGATCATGTAATCGGTGACCTTTTTTTTTTTTTTTGTAATTTTCCATCATTGCGGTGGTTTGAAAGGAAATATTTATGTTATCATAAAGAAATTAAGATGAAAATTTTAAAGATTTTCGATAATAATTTAAAACATTTCAGTATAATGAAACAGTGAGAAAATTAAAACATAAAAAGGAAGCGAGAATATCAAGCTTTTGTGTTCTCTATTAGCAAAAGCGCATTGATTGGAGGTATCTAAAGTAGGCATACTACAAGTCCTAACAATGAGATAAGACTACAAGTATCCTGGGAACTTAACTTGCACAATATCCTGCTAGTAGATGATGTCACTGTAGCATACCATTGTATGGTGGATGGATAAATATTTTTCGTATTTAGGGAATTTTTATTGGATTATCATTTGACCCCTAGAAATTGAATATAATGGTTGACTCTCCACCATTCTAACCCAATATCATTTTCGAAAGTTAGTAATAATGACAGTTGGATAGAGATCCTTTCTAAGTTTTTAACTCCCTTTGTTTAGAGGATGATTTAGTTTAATTAAGGAATAGAAATTAATCCCAATTTGTAATTTGAAAAAGTGAGAGAATGTAACTTGTTTAGCATTATTTACATGATTTTTTAATTTGGTAAATATTTGCATGAATATAAAGTGTATAATGATAGACCTTTCAAAAACAGATCATTGTTAAGTGACTCCTACTAGTATATATATGTTAGGAGAAGGCAAAAATAAATAAATAAATAAATAAAAAGGAGAAAGAAGGACAATAATTTGAGGGGGAGTAGTGGATGAAATTTATAATTTTATTTTTATTAACTTGTGTAAGATTCGTGCTCACCGGTAATTGATCGTTCTAATAGAAGAATAAAAACTTTTAATGATGTATAGTTCTTTTTGAATGATGTATATTTTTTCTTTTTAATGATGATTAGTTTTACAATGATCATATATCAAATTTGCAGTCTAAGTATAATTTTAAGTAGTTATTTAGTATATGCTTAAACAATGCTTGTATCCTAGAATTTTACGATATTATTGTTTTCAAATTGTTATAAATTTCTTTAACAGTGACGTTAGAGTAATAGTTTAAAATGTTGGATTATGCTTAGATATTTAATTTAATCATAAATCCTGAAATTGTTGATTATCTTTAATTGCGGTAGTTTCTTAAAATCAAGTGATTTTTGATACATTCCTATTTTGTAACTTGGATTTTTGATTAGATTAAATTAGTTAGATATCTGATAGTAGATTAGATTAGATAATAATAATAACAATAACAATAATAAGTATTGGGTTGTCTAACTTTTCAAAGCAGTTTTCCTGGACCAACCCAAACTTCTGCTCTATAAAAACACTATACTAGCCATATAATTGTTCAATTTTCTTCTTCTTTGAAAGCACGCATGTCGTAAACCAGTTTCTTCATTGTGACGGTGAGTTGATCATGGAGTCCCCTATTCTCATCCAGATTGAAGAACCCACTGAATATTCAACCCCACAAGATAATTCTTCATCTGAATGTTTCTGTATTAATTTTCGCTACACAAGCGTGGATCAAGTCTCTCTATCGCGTTTCATGAACTCTGAGATGCCAGTCACAACCTCGTTCAACATGACTTTCTCGGTTCCCCGGAACATCGTATGCAATTGTGATGAATTTGAAGTCTTGGACCCCGACAGTATTCCTATGACCTATTTGCGCAATATCTTCGCCTCCGCGCCTATTTCTTTTGAGGTGTTAGACTCAATTTTACCTTTTATGGGTGAGTACGCTAATGAGATGATCGAGCACAACTATGAAGGACTTAACATATTGGAGATGGATGTGACAGATAATTAACGTTAGCAATTGGCACAGGGACGATCATGTAGAAATTGATCGCCATGATGCATCTACGGCATTGGCATCCCTGGTGAATTCATTGGATAACGTTACAACCGAGTATGACGCTTCTTCTTGGTCGACCAAACAATGTGCAGCTTGTTTCGAGGAATTCTGTAATGTGCCTGACAGGAAGCTCGTACGCACCCAATGCTTGCATGTTTTTCATGAAGAATCCATTGCCCAATAGGACTGAATTGTAAAAGAATATTGTATTATTTTAACAAGATATAACGCATATAATGAGCTAAGGTCCATTTAATTTATTGTAGCAACTCTTAATGTGATGTTATGACCTAGGTATAGTATTATATTTAGAAGGATGTTATTCTCATTGCCTTTATGATAAATTGGGAAGCTGGGATACTGAAGAGAGAAAGGAGGAGTATCAGTCAGGAAGTCATGGAGGAGGTGAATGTTCTCGAAAGACACGAAACAAACTCTCTTCAGCCAAGAGGATGTGCCTGCTGCAAGAAAAGGAGTGGAATGTTGTTGGAAAGTGGCCTCCATATCGATAATATTGTTGGAGGCCCTCTTTTTGTCCTAATTGATAATCAGGCCTGGGAGTTGAAGGCCATCTTTGAGCTGTCCTTGGTGGGCCTAGACCTCACCCTAGAGGCACCACCTTCAGCAACCTATGCTTGATGATGAGCAAGGACAACCTGAAAGGAATCCTTTGTCAACTTGGGGGCCATTTCTCCTAAAAAAGAAAAACCAAGAAAGCATAGTTAGGAAAATAGCTATAACACAAGTTTCAGGAAAGAAAGACTAAAAGAAACTTACTGAGATGTTTGAGCACCTCGGCCTTCTCAATATCCCATTTTAACACGTCAGTGTAAGAAAGCACCTTCTTCTTGCTTGTCAATTGCTCGAAAAGGAAACCAATGAAGTGGTTTCCTTATTTCCTTTTCTCTATTTCATTTTTTTTTTTAATTCTCTCTTAAAGATCATCATTTAGTTTTCATCAATACCCATGAAGTGGGTATAGCATCACGATTCAGGATTCATTGATATTTTTGAGCACCTCTCTCCTCCTCACGGTGGTTCTTTTTCAAAAGGGTATATGCGAAGTCTTAAGCATTGATTTTTTTTTCTTCCAATCTAATCCCTCTCTATGTTGGTATTGCCACTATTGCCTTTGAATAATTGAATGATGAGTGTTAGATTAACGAACAGTTTGTGGGATTGGGCAATTTATTTGGAATCTCATTGGTTAGTGTTTCATATCTTCAACAAAGCATGTAAAGCAGTGAGAGATCTTAACTCTTCTAATTCCATTACTCCTCTATAGATAGGTGCCCTTTCTATTTTGTACGCCATACTCACACTGTTAAGCCTTTATTTTGAAACTTATACTTCTGACTTGTTTCCCTTGCATCTGTTTGTTGCTTTTGAGCATAATCTCAATAGCCAATCATTGTGACCCTCTTGAAAAAATTACTACTGTGGGGAAGTGTTGAAGGATCAAGATTCATGTGGTGAAACTTAAATTTGGTCTCTACCAAGTTTTAATAATCCAGATTCCATTAACAGTCTTGAAATGGTTGTCATGGATAAATTTATAAGTTTTCTTGTCATGTAGTCATGTTGTAAATGTTTAATTAAGTTATATTTGATTTTGAAATTTTATTTTCTAACCTATTCTTTTTAGGGCTATACCTTGCACGCAATAGTTAGGAAGACTTTAGTCTAAATTCAAACCACTGAAGAAAGCATATTCTAAACTATTCTTGAAAAAATTGCTCTTATGAAGGAATACTGGAGGATCAAGGTTCATGTGGTGAGACTTTGTTCTCTGCCAAGTTTTAATAATCTAGATTCCATTAACAGTCTTGAAATGGTTGTCATGGATGAATTTGTAAGTTTTCCTGTCCTGTAGTCCTATTGTAAATGTTTAATTTATTTATATTTTATTTTGAAAATCTTATTTTCTGAACTATTCTTTTTAGGGCATTACGATGCATGCAATGATTAGGAAGACTTTAGTCTATAAATTCAAACCATTGATTTCAGGAGGACAAATTTACATAATGGCTTACTTTGGTGTGGGCGGAAATACAGGAAATTTTCATACCACTAGGCATGATTTCGACTTAACTTTCAACTTAGAACCACTATCAGGTCGTCTGAAACAGAATCTATTCCAATTTGTGGGCTAAAGTTGGTTCCGTTTGATGAGATTCTTTAAGCTAATGGAGATTTCCCTTATTTAGTTGGTATATTTCCCTTATCAAAAGTTTTAAATGCTTTCATGTGAGTTGCAGATGCCATGGGTGTTTTGACTGCTGTGGGGACTGAAAAAGAGTATGAAAAAGATAGCCAAAAAAAAAAAAAAGAATGATTGTCATTCACCTTGAAGCGGACAACTTGGCTTTGAAACAGTTATAATTCTTAACAACCAATAATTTGTTTAGTTATTGAATGTTATGATATTTCTTTCTCCATTTCAGTTTGAAGCTTGAAATTGCAGTTTTTGGCAATTTTGTGGATGAGATCAATAGCTTCATAGCAAAGAGTGAGGTTCAACAACCAATTGTTGTTCTTCAATTTAGCAAAATTAAAACATTAAAGGGTAATATTTTAGAATTATAATTTGTAATTAAACAATTAGATGTATTTAAGGGTAATTTTAGATTTATAATTTGTAATTAAATAATTAATTAATTATTCTGAATGTGTATATTCTTATTCTATTTTTGATCAGGTAAAAATATTGTCCAAAATGTTACGTTTGGCATGCGTCTTTTGGTTAATCTTGATATCCCTAAAGTCATTAAGTTTAGAAACAAGTAATCTTTTATGATTTTTTTTCCTTAATAAATTACTTTGAATTTTTTTTGGATATATATTATTATCACCCCAGTAGTTATTAATAATATAATGTATTTTTATATGCAACTTGCCTCTTATCACCTGTCAATGCTCACAGTCAATTTCTAAACTATCTGATGGTCCCTACTATTCATTTGAGGAGGACTTTTTAATTTCTACACCGAAAAAAATGATAGAAGAGCTCAATGATTGCAAAGAAGTATTGCTTTTAGATAGTTTTATTCCTAAAAATAATTTATTTGTCTTATAATTTAAAATTTTTATTTTACTGAACTTGTAACACCCTTGATTTTAATTTCAAGTTTTTACATGATCAATCTGTTTGATCGATGTGTTTGATTTGATTATAATTGATTTTTTGTAGATGTGGGTTACCTTAGGTGTTAGATGGCATTTGGGATGCAAGGAATCAAGTTTTGGGACATTCTAATCGATTACTGTGTGCTTGGTAATCGATTACAGGGCTCTCTATATGCCCACGAGTTAAAAATTTTTGCACTGTAATCGATTACAAAATATGGTAATCGATTACCAGTAGCCCGTGGTAATTGATTATCATAGGCCAATATATATATGGAGATGCATCCCACGCCCTCATTTTCAAATTTTCTTTCTCTCTTTAACCCAAACTCTCTCCTTTCTCTCTAGAATCCTCTCTTTCCACCACTCCTCACATCTATTACACTCATTCCATCATTTCCAACTAAATCAACAACAATAACATAAGTCATCCATTCAATCCATTCTTCCTTCTTTTATCCGTGCTTGGGTGGATTTGAAGTTGGAGAGCACCTCTTTATCCATTCCCTCCTTCCTCCAATTCCAATGGTAATTCTTATCTCTTACTCCTTCTTTTTCTTAAGAAATTCCAACTCCTTGATTGTTAGAAGAATTCTTGAAATCCTAGGGTAGTAAGATTAGAGAACTTATGGTATGGAGATTATAATATATCAATAATTGATACAAATGTTGTATTATGGCGTTAGATTATTCCAAGGGAGTCCTCTCCAGCTTTGTGGCTCCGGAGAATTAAGATTTCCTATGACTGGTGATCTGTGAGTAGATAGAATACTTTTGAATTATTATTATTTTGAATTATAATTGTTTATTTACTTCTAGAACGCTACTCATGAGTCGATGATGAAAACAAATCATATGCTTATTTTAAATTGATGGTTTATGAACATGAAAGGTTAGGAAAGTCTATAACAGGATCTATCTGTTAACGGCAATAGACGTTAGTCTTGGTGCACCGTGGATTATGATATTACACGGCCACCCAGGGGGGTGGTGCATAACGGATATTACACGGCCATCCACATAGTGTAGTGCTTGACAGAACTTCACGGCCTCTCAAGGACGGGTGCGTGCCTAATTTCAAGATTCACACGAAGGAATGGTCACCTAAGCGTGAATCCTGCCTATGTATCCTGTTAGATATTTCCTCTGTTTTCTTTATCTGAAATGTAATCATTTTGCACTTATATATTCATTGACTCATGAGGCTCAAAAGTGTCCTGTCTCTCATCACAAACTCACCCCATAGCTATTCTATTCTTTTCAGATACAGGTTCAAACTTGAGAGCCAATCCTTCTACTCAACATCATTAGATTTCTATCTTTGGTGAGCCCTCAATAGTAAGGGCCTTGATTTGTATTCTTTTTTAGTTTGTAATCTTAGTATGAAGCTCTATAGTACTACAGGCAGGGTCTGACCTTTACTAGTGTGTTAAGTTATGTTTAGAGATTGTTTAGACTGAGTTGGATAGACTATTATGTATTAAATTTGATGAATGGATTATGTTGGATTTGATTTTGAATTGAACTTGGAAATGTCTTGTGATATGTATGATTATAAATTATGCTGTGTGCTAGGGGATGTATTCTGAGAATGCTTGGATCCTTGATGGAAGTGTGTGCTTATTGAATTATAGGATAAGTACTCGTATTTGGAAAATAAAGTAAATATAGAGGAAACTCTGCCCAATTTTTGTGAAATCTTGATGTCTAAGGCTTGTTAGGGAGTGTGCTCTCTAAGCGCTAGTCGCGGTCTATGTTGTGTCGTGACAAAGATGGTATTAGAGCCTTGGTTTCCTTGCATACTATGGAGCAAGTGTCCTTCAGTAGGATAGATGTTTCATTAAGTTGTTGAAATTTTTAGAGCTTAAAACCATCCAAAACCTTTTTAAAATTACTTTTGATGAGTGTTTTTTATGCTTGTTTGTTAGTTATTTATGTTATTTCATTTCTTTTAGCATTTTTGTGGATTTATGAGCGCTCAGGCGCTAAACTTTCACCGCTTAGGCACTGATTTTGCTAATTTCATTTTGCTGTCAAGTGACCTAGCACCTAGGCGCCCAACGCCCAACGCCTAGATGACTACAGCGTATTGTCAAACTTTTGTTTCGTTTAATTAAAAGAGGAGACACGATTTCTAGATTATCTAAGAGGGGAACTCAAAGAGAAATAAAGGGGAGGAAGCTCTGAAGCTAATGGAACACCTTGGGAATAAGAGAAGGAATGGAGATTAAGGATTCATCTTCCATTTCTTGGGTTCTTCATGAGTTTTTCTGCACTTTCTCTCTTTGCTCTTTCATAGGATGAGTTGCTAGAAACTATAGCTAGGGGAAGGGATTGGTTCTGAAATGATCGTATTGGGTTTGGATTTCTGATACTTTGATATGGATTTCTTGGATTAATTGTTCATCTTTTGTGTTTATATACAATAAGTTATGAGTTGTTATTCATGATTGGCTTAGGGTTCTTATATGATTTGGGAAAATTGTGTATAAGTTAGCTCCATGGATGAACAGTATGAATTTCAAGGTTTAGGAATAATTCTTGAGTTTTGTATGGCATGTGGATTGATTTCTAGGCTTAATCCAAACTTATATTGAAATTTTGTCAAGGAATTGTCATATTTTAGCATGAATATGAGAATTGATTCACCAAGGAATTGGGGTTAGGTCACTAATAATCCTGTCATTAATCTAAGATTTTCAAATTAAGTATTTGAGGAATTCAATTAAAAAGTAAGAAAATTTAGACCATCCTAACCTCTAGTGTTTTGAAATTTTGAGATTATCTTTTGCTTGTTTTAAGTTTTTATAAATCTTGTTTTCATTCTCCGTTTTAGTTACGTTTTGAATTAGAGCTTTCTTCAATCCAAACAGTTGTTATTATTTAAATAGAAATTTAGTTAGTGAAGTATTGTTTGATAATGTCAATCCTTGTCGGATGATACCCACTTTCCGTGGTTATTACTTAAATGATTTGGTGCACTTGCCAAAGAGTTATCAAGGATCATGATTGTGCAAATGGAAACCGGTCCATTTTCACAAAACATGATGCTACCAGAGGCCTTCAGGATTATCATTCATGTGTCTATCCTTCATGTTTTGTGCACTTCAAGTGTTTTCTAGTCTTGTATATCAATTTGGCCCTAACCTTGATAAACTCTTCCCTTAGGTGAAATGCTACCTAGAACTCGCACCCGTGTTGCAAGGGCAGAAGCCCATGAGGTTTCTAATACTGAATCTGACCAGACACCCTCTCTTCCTAGGAGAGGGAGAGGTCGTGGTCGAAGAGGAGGCCGTGGGAGACCAGCCATGCAACCAAAAGAGCCCACTCCTAAAAAGAGCCAATCAATTTAGCAACTAAAATGAAAGGGGTCCACCAGACTCTCAATACTCTAGTGAACTCCTAGCTCATCAAAGGAGGAATGAACCTTAACCTCATGCGAAACCATCCACCTGTCTATGAGCCTCGTTATTAGCGAGAAGGGACCGAAGTGTCAATTGAATCTTTTCTCAGATTGACCCACCAAGTTTTTCTAGAAATCCCTTAACGGATGACCCTCAACAATTTCTTGACCGCACCAACAAGGTCCTCAGGATCCTTAGATGCCCGAGTGAGAGAGTAGTGGAGCTGGTAGCTTATAATCTGAATAGGCCTATAGAGCAGTGGTATGCCACACAATTGGGAGGTAGGGAAGCCTCTGATTCACCTCCCCTTACCTAGGAGGAATTTACTGAGATTTTCATGATGAGATTCCTTCCCATTAAAAAAAAAAAGGAGAAGTATGTGCTGATTTTGAGAGACTAAGGCAAACCCCAGGAATGTCCATGGCAAAATATGAGGAACATTCACCAAATTATCTCGCTATGTTTATCACCTGGTATCGAATGATACAATGAGAGCAAGGAGGTTTGTCCGAGGCATACTTGACCCTTTATTCTCCAATCTACTTCCTATGGTTAGGAGAATGACTTATGCTGAAATTGTGTATACTGCTTATGGTCTAGAGCTTCGGAGAGAAGAGTGGAGAGCGGCTAAGGAAGCAAGCAAGAAATAGAAAATAAAGGGAAATTTTTCTGGTGGATCTAATTCTGAGAGAGCTCAGAATTATCAGGACCGATGCCAGGCACTATCGAGTGGGGCTAATTCTTCAGGGACTGTTCCTATAAGTGTGTCTGCCTCAGGATCCCAAGCTGGCAGTGCACCTCAACCTGGTATGCAAAGAATTGATAAGTTAACTTTCTCCAGGCCTCTATGTCAATCTTGTGGGAATTTCCACTTGGGACAATGTCATAAAGCCACTGGAGCTTGTTTTGGATATGGCCAAACAGGACATCTCAGGAAGGAGTATCCCTATTCAAAAGGGGCTTTTGATCCAAGCTTTGCACGTCCTACCGTGCCAGTACCATCTTACTGAACCTTATCTCCAAGAGCTTCTCATGGACCCTCTGGAAGGGGTTTAGGCAAGGGAGCAGGTGGCAGAGGTCCTGGTGGTAGAGGGGCAGGTAGAGGCTAGCCCAGAGTTTTTGCCTTGACAAGGCAAGATGCCCAGGCTTTGAATGCTGTGGTGGCAAGTACCTTACATGTTTATTCTTTCAAAGTATATGTGTTGTTTGACCCGGGCTCCACCTACTCCTATGTATTCTCGTATTTTGCTTCTCGTTTCAATCAGCAACTAGTATTGTTGGATCATCCTTTTTGGGTTAGAACCCCCATGGGAGAATCCTTAATGGTTCAGTTAATGTTTCCCTCCTGTATAGTTAATATCAAGGGAATGGATACTCTGACCAACTTGTTGTTATTGGAAATGATGGACTTCGACGTCATCCTAGGTATGGACTAGTTGTCCTCATGCTAGGCCGCGGTGGATTGTCATTCTAAGACTGTGAAGTTTGAGTTGACGGCTTATCTCTTATATTTTGGAGAGATAGTAACTTAACCCCCACAACCTAATTTCTTCTATGACGGCAATGCAATGATAGATAAAGGAAATGAAGGCTATCTTGCGATGTTTCACGACGTAGAAATGACGATGTCTAGTCTTGATCAGGTTCATGTGGTAAGAGAATTCCCAGATGTGCTCCCTAAAGAATTGCCAGGAATGCCTCCAGATAGGGAGATTGGATTTTGCATTGAATTGAATCCGGATGTCCGACCTATTTCTATTCCTCCTTATCATATGGCTCCAACAAAACTTCGAGAGTTAAAAGTTCAGTTGCAAGACATGCTAGAAAAGGGCTTTATTCATCCTAGCACATCACCATGGGATACTCTAGTGCCCTTTGTAAAAAAGAAGGATGGGTCCATGCGATTATGTGTGGACTATCGACAACTTAATCGGCTGATGGTTTGTAATAAATATCCATTACCCCAAATTGATGACCTGTTTGACCAGCTTCAGGGGGCATCATGCTTCTCTAAGATTGATCTTTGGTCCGGATACCATCAATTGAGAATTCGAGAGAAAGATATTCCTAAGACTGCTTTTTGAACCCGCTATGGATATTACGAATTCTTAGTAATATCTTTTGGATTAACCAATGCCCTAGTTGCTTTCATGGACTTGATGAACAGACTATTCAGACCCTTCCTAGATCACTTTGTGATCGTCTTTATTGATGATATCTTGGTTCACTCAAGGAGTGAGGAAGAGCATGAGTGTCATTTGCGGATCCTTCTGCAAATTCTAAAGGATCTCTAACTCTATGCTAAATTTTTCAAATTTTGGTTGGATCAAGTGATCTTTTTGGGTCACGTAGTATCAAAGGAAGGAATTATGGTGGATCTTAGGAAGATTAAAGCTATCCAAAAGTGGCCAAGGCCAACAACCGTGACAAAAATTCGGAATTTCTTAGGATTGGTAGGCTACTACCGAAGATTTATGAAAGACTTCTCCAAAATTTCCGTTTCCTTGACTAAGCTAACCAAAAAAGGTGTACCTTTTCAATGGTCTAATGATTATGAAGAAAGCTTCCAAAGGCTTAAAGTTTGTCTAACTATAGCCCCCATATTGGTTTTGCCCTCAGGATCTGAAGGGTGTTCGGTCTATTGTGATGCCTCCTGGGTAGTGCTCGAATGTGTTCTTATGCAACATGGACGAGTCATTGCTTATGCCTCAAGACAATTAAAAAGACATGAGCAAAATTACCCCACCCACGATCTGGAGATGGCATCCGTGGTGTTTGCACTAAAGATTTGGAGACATTATCTTTATGGGGAGACGTGTGAGATCTACACCAATCATAAGAGCCTAAATTATATTTTCCAACAAAGAGATTTGAACTTGAGGCAACGTAGGTGGATGAAATTGCTCAAGGACTACGATTGCACCATTCCATATCATCCAGGCAAGGCAAACATAGTGGCCGATGCATTGAGCAGGAAATCCATGGGTAGTCCTGCACATATAGCACCTATGAGAAGGCCTATAATGGAAGAGATCCACAAGTTAGAAGCTGAGATATTTACTTTGAACTTAGAGGTTCTGGGCCACTTTGGCCCATGTTCGGGCACAATCTTCCTTGATTGAGCAAATTAAAACTGCCCAATATGAGGATACACAACTATGTAACTTGCGGAATGAGGTTCGCAATGGAAAGAAGCCTGAATTCTCCCTTGATCAAGCAGGAGCTTTGAGATGCGAAAATTGCTTGTGTATGCCAGATGTAGACAATCTAAGGAGAATTCTTCTAGAGGAAGCCTACAATTCCGGATATACGATTCATCTGAGGTCCACTAAGATGTATCAAGATTTAAAACAATTATTTTAGTAGGAAGGCATGAAGAGGGATATAGAGGACTTTGTATCACAATGTTTAGTATGTTAGCAAGTCAAAGCCAAACATCAAAGACTTGCCGGGTTATTACAACAGGTTGAAATACCTAAGTAGAAATAGGAGAGAATTACCATAGATTTTGTGACCGGGTTTCCCTGAAGCTTTAGGGATTTTGACTCTATTTGGGTGATAGTAGACAGATTAATCAAGTCGGCTCATTTCCTCCCAGTCAAGACTACCTATAAAGCTTCCCGTTATGCTAAACTCTATGTTGATGAGATTGTTCGACTTCATGGGGTTCCAATGTCCATTATCTCAAACCGTGGACCTCAATTCACTTCTCATTTTTGGAATGCCTTCCAAAAAGCCTTAGGTGTAACATCCCGATTTCCGAGTTCGGCTTCACCCCTCAGGACTGATTCAGTCCGATTTCCGACTTCGTCTTTGAAACAGAGATAAGAGTATTTTTCCGAGTTCATGTTTGCCCAATTCTCGACTTCATACCTTTCACGACTTCCGACTTCGTATGGATTATTTCCAACGACTTCCGAGTTTAACCTTCAAGTCCAAACACATGAACGTAATTCCATGAGATCCGACTTCGTGCCTCAAGGCAAGTATATCTGGTTTCCGAAGTGACCAACACCATACAGTATATAAATTCCGACTTCCGAGTTTTAAGAACTTGTGTTTGGAAACGTGACTCGAATTCCCGAGTTCCGACCTTGATGTTGAACTCAATTGGAGTGGACACGAGTTCGGACCCTTGAGCAAATCTTCAGTCGCACGAGTTCCGACCTCAAGTATAATAGGGATGAGTTCCGACTTGAAGTAGAGTAAATGCGAGTTCCGATTTCAAACAGTATGGCGGCAAGTTACTCTGAAAGTGAGACGTAGCTAAATTCTGTCCGCAAGAAAATTCAGCCAATAAGAACCCTCCAAGTTAACTACCACTCATGCCTATATAACACATCCTTCTCCTTTGATTCAGACCATTATTCATGTTGCATTTCCTCTTCTCCATCAGCTCTCTTTCTCTCTTGCTCACACACCCAAAACTCAAGCTAAGTTCCAGCCTTGCTCATCCAAACTCCAAGTTTCAGCACTTAGCCAAGTCTTGCTCCAAAGAGGTAGGATTCAATCTCTAATCTTAATTTCTCTAAACTATGGATGCATGAAAGATTACTTTTTATGATTATTTGATGATATATTGGATGTGTATGATTGGATTAATATGGGATTGATATGAAATCTTGAGTGGCAATTAGAATTAGAAGAAGAAAACTAAGAGAAATGGATGGATGAGATGCTGTCTTGGTAGAGAGTCCACGGCAGTCCGTATGGCGGAGCGTACGACGCCGCCTGCAATCGGTGAAATCCGATGAAAGTATTTTTAAATGAAACTAGACATCTAGGGCTTTCCATAGACATATCATATAAGGTTATTGGATTAGTATTGAGGGAGATACGAATTTTTGAAGTTTGACCTAGGGTTCAGAACTTTCATTCGAGCAGGGTGACATGAGGAGGGTATAACTCACCCTATACAACTCCGAATTGAGTGAAACTAAGTTTGTTAGAAAGCTTACACCCAGAGGAATACTCCAATATAAGATTCCGAGTTTGTTATGGTTCCAATTGTTCCCAGTGATTCGAGGAAGTTGTCCTATGTCTAATTCAGACCAAAACAGGGTAGTTCAGTAAGGTCGACTTTCAGGACTTATATCTCGAGGTGTACTTAACCAAATGGAGTGAAACTTTTGGCAAATGAAAGGTTATCCTGTTAGCTTTGATATGAGACCAATTTCGTAAGATTTGAGCTTACTTTCGATTTTTAGTGAATTTATATTCCCAGGAGTGTAATTCGGGCTAGTGACTGAACAAGCTGAAGAAAAAGTTGAATATCTTGATTTATATAAATCAGAATGACATGGGACCAAAGAGGTTAGAAAATAGACATATAGAGCTATGATATATCCAAATTTCAGATTTAAATGAGTTGAATAGAGATAAAGGTGGATTATACAAGATTCGGGCAGAACCGAATAGAATTGGCAGAATGGCCAAAATGATAACCTTGCATATGTTAGTGGAACATATAAGGGTTGAGTTGAGGATTGCCAGTTTGACATTTATATATAAGTGTTAAGTTGATCTATGTTGCTATGACTGATTTGTCTGTGAGAGCTGGCACTATTCATGGGGAAACGGACCTGATCCGTTATACTGCCGGATTTACGGCAGAAGTCTAAGAAGTTGTGAATGTTTAAATGTAAGGATGAATTGAAATATAAATGGGTATATAGAATGAAAGAATGTGAATGTGAAGGTATTGAATGTGAATCCCTTCACTTGGAGGCAGTTATTTGAAATCCCTCCTTGTGAAGGCAGTTAAGTGATAAAGATATGAATCCCTTCACTTGGAGGCAGTTGCACTTGAATCCCTCCCTGTGAAGGCAGTTAAGACAATGAGATCCCTCTACCTTGGGGGCACGTGGTCAGATGAGATCCCTCTATGTTGAAGGCACGTGGTCAGATGAGATCCCTCTATGTTGAAGGCACGTGGTCAGATGAGATCCCTCAATTTTGAGGCACGTGACCAGAATCGATCCCTTCGACTAGAGGCACGTGACCAGAATCGATCCCTTCAGCTAGAGGCACGTGACCAGAATCGATCCCTCCAAGACTAGAGGCACGTGAATCCCCTTGCGGGTGAGTCGGTGTGACGACGGTCACGGGTGATGCTGACGAGCTCACTCCAAGGCCAGGCTACCCAAGGGCAGTAAATGCACCCTAGGGACGGCGATACGTAACGCCTAGGTGTGCCAAGTAAAAGTTAAAGAATAAAGATTAAAGATTAAAGCTTATGCAGGTACCCTACTCACATGAGGCATGGCATCGACCCAGCTAGTGTGAATATAGGGGACAGAACTTACATGAGGCATGGCTTGACCCAGTTAGTGTAAGTACCAAAGGAAGATCCCATATTCCTAAGGAACGTGACATGGCGATCACGCTCTGATGGGGTATGACATGGCGATCATACTCTGGAATGTGGCACGTAAAGATTTCATGATGACAAAAGAAAAGAAAGATGCAGAAAGGAAAGCAAGTTTTATGTATAAGCATAAATTTAAGTATGAGTAAAGTTATGTGTAAATGTTATGTTCCTAGCATAGTGATGTTGTGTGCGTTTTACTATGCTACAGATATTATTCATGGCATTATACTTGAATGGATTTTATGGTTTCCCCCCAAATGCTAAGTGCATGATTAAAATGAACTTTGCTTCGGATAAGACATTTTTCGAAATGTAAAATTAAATTAAATGCGGCATGTTCACGATAAGCAAAGCAAAAGCGGAGACGACTATGATGATACTATGTATGAAAATTAGAGAATCCTACTGAGAATTTTATAATTCTCACTCCTATTTCCATGTTGCCTCCAGATGATTTTAGAAGTTTCCAAAGACGGCTGAAGTTGCTGTCAGACGAGGTCCACTCAGGTAACAGTAACAGCTCCAGGGTATAGTACTATGACTTAAGCATAGTACTGTGCTTAGGAGGGTGTTACATTAGGGACCCGACTAGATTTGAGTACAGCGTTCCACCCTCAAACGGATAGGCAATCTGAAAGAACAATCCAAATTCTCGAAGATATGTTGAGGTCCTGCATTTTGGACTTTGGCGGGAACTAGGATAGTTACATGCCTCTAGTTGAATTCTCTTACAACAATAGTTATCAAGCCAGTATCCAGATGGCACTATTTGAAGCCTTGTATGGAAAACGTTGTAGGTCTCCCATTGGATGGTTTGAGGTGGGTGAGGCTAAAATCTTGAGGCCAGACTTAGTGCAAGACTCTTTGGAGAAGGTTTGGTTGATTACAGAATAGTTGCTAGCAGCTTAGAGTAGGCAGAAGGCCTATGCTGACCATCGAAGGCGAGACCTAGAATTCTCCATAGGTGACCTTATGTTCCTTCGTGTGTCCCCCATGAAGGGTTTAATGAAGTTTGGAAGGAAGGGCAAGCTCAGCCCTCGTTACATTGACCCTTTTGAGATTTTTGATAGAATTGGCCCAGTGGCGAACCATTTAGCCTTACCACTTGGCTTATCCATGGTTCATCTAGTATTTCATGTGTCAATGTTACGGAAGTATCTCCCTGACCCTTCTCATGTGCTTGCTCCACATACCATCCAGTTAGAGGAGGATTAAACTTATGAAGAAGAGCTTGTGGCTATAATTCGTCGTCAAGTGAAAAATTTGCATTCAAAGGAGGTGGTCTTAGTAAAGGTAATCTAAGAAAACCACTAAGGGAAGAAGCAACTTGGGAGGTTGAAGAAGCCATGCAGACAGAGTACTCGCACGTTTCGGATAAAAGGTAAATATTGCTTTGTTAAGAATTCGGGGACGAATTCTTTTTGAAGGGGAGAGTATGTAACACCCTTGATTTTAATTTTAAGTTTTTCCATGATCAATCTGTTTGATCGATGTGTTTGATCTGATTATAATTGATTTTTTTTGCAGATGTGGGTTACCTTAAGTGTTAGATGGCATTTGGGATGCAAGGAATCAAGTTTTGGGATGTTGTAATCAATTACCGTGTGGCTGGTAATCGATTACAGGGCTCTCTGTATACCCACGGGTTAAAACTTTTCGCATTGTAATTGATGACTAGACTTGGTAATCGATTACCAGCTATTCCTTCATGGTAAACGATTACCAGAAATGGTAATCGATTACCACGGGCCAATATATATATTGAGACGTGTCCCACGCCCTCATTTTTGAATTTTCTTTCTCTCTTTAACCCAAACTCTTTCCCTTCTCTCTAGAATCCTCTTCTTCCACCACTCCTCACATCTATTACACCTATTCCATCATTTCCAACTAAATCGACAACAACAAACAAATCATCCATTCAACCCGTTCTTCCTTCTTTTATCCTTGCTCGGGTGGATTTGAAGTTGGAGAGCACCTCTCTATCCATTCCCTCCTCCCTCCAATTCAAACGGTAATTCTTCTCTTACTTCTTCTTTTTCCTAAGGAATTCCAACTCCTTGATTGTTAGAAGAATTCTTGAAACCCTAGGGTAGTAAGATTAGAGAACTTATGGTATGGAGATTATTATAGATCAATAATTGATACAAATGTCGTATTATGGTGTTAGATTATTCCAAGGGAGTCCCCTCCAGCTTCGTGGCTCTGGAGAATTAAGATTTCTTGTGATCGGTGATCTGTGAGTAGATAGAATACTTTTGAATTATTATTGTTTTGAATTGTAATTGTTTATTTACTTCTAGAATGCTACTCATGAGTCGATGATGAAAATAAATCGAATGCTTATTTGAAATTGATGGTTTATGAACATGAAAGATTAGGAAAGTTTGTAACAGGATCTGTTTACTAATGGCAGTAGACGTTAGCCTTGGTGAACCTTGGATTATGATATTACACAGCCACCTAGGGGGTTGGTGCGTGACGGACATTACACGGCCATACACATAATGTGGTGCGTGACGAAACTTCACAACCTCTCAAAGAGGGGTGCATGCCTGATTTCGGGATTCACACGAAAGAATGGCCACCTAAGTGTGAATCTTGCCTGTTTATCATGTTAGATATTTCCTCTGTTTTCTTTATTTGAAATGTAATTATTTTGCACGTATATGTTCATTGACTCATGAGGTTCAAAAGTGTCTTGTCTCACTGAGTTTCACAAACTCGACCCGTGGTTTTTCTATTCTTTTCAGATACAGGTTCAGACTTGGGAGCTGATCCTTCTGCTCAGCATCATTAGATTTCTAACTTTAGTGAGCCCTCAATAGTAAGGGCCTTGATTTGTATTCTATTTTAGTTCGTAATCTTAGTATGAAGCTCCATAGTACTACAAGCAAGGTCCGACCCTTGCTAGTGTGTTAAGTTATGTTTAGAGATTGTTTAGACTAAATTGGATTGACTATTGTATATTAAATTTGATGAATGGATTATGTTGGATTTGATTCTGAATTGAACTTGGAAATGTCTTGTGATATGTATGATTATAAATTGTGCTGTGTGCTAAGGGGTGCATTTTGAAAATGCCCGGATCCCCAATGGAAATGTGTGCTTGTTGAATTGTAAGATAAGTACTCGTATTTGGGAAATAATATAAATACAGGAAACTCTGCCCAATTTTTGTGAAATCTTGATGTCTAAGGGTTACTAGGAAGCGTGCTCTCTAAGCGCCGGTCACAGCCTATATTGGGTCGTGATAGAACTTTATTTCTATTTGTCCTTATGGATGGTTTTTACATTGCGTTTGCTACTATTGATGCCATCAATAGCGTCACTAAATGGTGGTACCCTATAATTGTAACAAGGCTGTTACCTCATATTCGGGCATGTATTATTGTGAGAGGTGTTTCTGTCATGTGTTCAATGTCATACCCAAGTAATAACACATTTACCTCTCCTTTTACATGTATAGATTTCTTTGTCTTAAGTACTTTTTAATTTATAAAGTTGTACTTCTAGGTACAAGATCAAGCTTTCTGTTCAAGACAAATCCAGAACAAGCTCCTTTGTACTCTTTGATCGTGAGGCTTCAATTATCCAAAAGGTATGCATCAATGCCCAATTTAATTTTTTTTTCAAAACTTTTAAAATGTGTCTTATGATATTTTGTTATTAATTGATCTAATTAATTTTTGTTTGTGCTTGGAAACAGGATATTGTTTCTGACACTGCTGATAATGTCAGCCATTTAAATTTATATTTAGGAGTTTCCTACTCCGTGAATTTGACTTTACAATCAAATGTTATGGCTATAAACTAAGATTTATAATCATTTATCCTCATTTTAGAAACTCATGTTGTGTTTTATTGCTTCTAAAGCATTCCTTAGGACCCTAACATGGTGACATGACTTTTGTACTGTGTGAAGCTGAATTTCAAATTGAGTTTTATAATCATTTGACCTCAATTAGAAGTTGATGTTGTGTTTTATTGCTTTTGATTCATTCTTTGAAACTCTGATATGGTGACATAACTTTTGTACTATGTGAAGTTGAATTTCAAACTGAGTGTTGAGAATTTCTATTTTATTGGTTTTATACTAAATTCATGCCTCTTCGATGATCTGTTTATACTATTATATTGTCTGTAAGTAATTTAAAACCTGATTTTTGTGGCTGATATCGACTGTTATTGTTTTTGAAATATTATTGTTAGCCATGATGCTTTCATTTATAGATTTGATATTATTTTTTGAGTTTAACACTATATCTATTACATTGTCATATTTGGACCTGATTTTGATACTAACTTATTTTGTGCTCTATTCATATAGTTGAACTTGGTTGTTCCTCCAGAGTTTGATGATTGTCTTATGGGTCAATTTTTTCTGTCCAAAGCTCAAGTGAAACAAGGGTTGTACAACCAGTATGAGCCTTGTTTTAAAGTTGCAAGGGTTTGCTCTAACCCATCAATCATTGAAAAGTTCAAAACTAAGAACTACATTCCAAAAAGGATTAAGAAATGTTTCTGAACTTGAGTTTTATTTTATTGAGACTGATTTTCTGACCACTCTTGTGAAAACAATTACGGATTTGAAGGATTCCATAGTTGTGTGCTTCTCATCCTAATTATGTTTACTTTGATTAGGAACACTAATAGTTGCATATATTAATTAGTTACTCTCTCTTGTTATGGATTTTGTATTTAGTATGGATTATATGTTGTTTTAGATACTGTGAAAGTTGTTAGCAGTGGAACAAATTGGTGGTACCCAGCATGTTAAAAATGCCACCAAGTAATAGCAGAGTCTGGAGTTTACTTTTGTTCTACATGTAATGTTCATGTTAATGTCGTGCCAAGGTTAGAAAGTCAAATTCTATTTATTTTTATTCAACTATTTAGAGCTTACACTTACTAATTCATTTCCTTTATATATTTATAATTATTTATTGTCTTTAAGGTAGTGGATCAAGCTTAGAGTCATGGACGATTAGACCGTGCTACCTTTGTCATAGGAGATCGTCATGCATGTCAGATAGTGAAGAAAGCATGTTCTGAGCTTTTCAACTCATTCCAAGATGTAAAATCAATTCAAATTATATTTGATAATTGATTTTAATTATCTTAAATTCACCTAAATTTATAACAATCTTTTATTATTTACAGCATGGTAGCCCTGCTGCACAACCTATTGAGTTCCAGGAATCCTTTAACGACAAGGAATTCATCATCAAAGTTGAATTTAGATGTGATGATATAAAGGACTTGAAACCTTCTTTCCGTGTGGTTGATGTACATCAAGATGCATTAGTTGTTTCAAAGTTTAAGGAAGCGAACCCAAATATTTTGTCTGCTGATGTATGCATATCAATTTATTCTATAGAACAAGTATCTCAAATTTCTAGGTTATAATTGTGATGCCTATGTTGTATACTAATTTATTTTTTTTTCACTTCTTATCGTCATCATATATTTTTAAAGCTTGACTTAACTACTGGGGTATCTATTGGTGAAACATCATAGGAATTGCATGACGTACAATCATCCTCTGTGGCTAAGGTTTAGCATTCATATAGTTGAGCTATTTTTATTACTTCATTTATTTTCATTTTAAGTTGCTATCATGATCTTTGACCACTCTTACTTATTTTTACTTTTAGGATTTGCTCAATAATTTTGATGATAATGTAGCAGTAGACCTGACTCCAGCTAAAAGAGTCTCTGAAGAATTTGATCCAAAATGTGATGGAGATGTCTCAGCTACCAAGCTTAAGTTCGTGAAGATAGAGAAAGATTGAAGACTTTAGATAGTTGTTTTTAATAAGACCTTCGGCCCTGTTGTTTTAGGCCTTTTGAATAATCTATGGATTTACTGTTTTAATTTCGGTCTTATCTCGTTGAGGGCTTTTGTTGATTTTGTCCCCAATGCATTTGGATAATTTGACAACTCTTACTTGGGCTTTTATTGTTTATGATCTTTATTCTCTATTGGTAAGTTTCAAATTTTCATTTATAATTTGTACAGGTTATTTTATTCAAATAAAATGATTATTTTAAAATTTTTGTTATTAAATTTTTACTAAAATTTTGCAATAACATATATTAGATAAAATTTTTAATTTTATGTTTAAAATATATTCGTTTTAGGTTGTTTTAATAAATTGTTAATAGATGAGAGAAAAAATGAAATAAATTTCATAATAAGGGGGAGAGATTGGTAAATGAATTTTTTTTCTCTTATAAAAATTGAAATAAAGAAGTTTCTTATAGAACATATTCAAATAATGTTTAAAATAATTAATTTATTCAATAAAAATTTCAGAATTACTTTTATTTATATAAATACTTTTTTACATAATTTTAATTAAATAATATTTAAAAGTAATTTATATAACCATATTTTATTAAAATTTTATATTTTATTATATATAGTTATACAATGAAATAAAATATCAACAATAAATTATTATATCAAATTATATTATATATATTTCTCATAATTCATACTTGTGCAGTGCATGAGTTAAAATACACTAGTGGTAATAATAACTACTCAATAATGATGTGATAGTGGGGATTCCATAACGTGCCATATGTCCATATATGTTTCCCCATAGCCCTGAAGAGAGTCAAAACATTTTCAGATTATTACTACTGGTACAAGCTTGGAGCATGAGCTCAACAGGGAAGCCAGAAAGCTCAAACTCGATCTTTGAGCTTGGAAATGGGAATTTGGAATATAAACTCAAATTGTCATTAATAATAACAATCGAACTTGGGGGCTATGGAAGATCTCGGTCCAAGAGATGCTTAACGAGGGCCATCTAAAAGAGTTATACCCCAGGTAAATTCAAATAAAGTCAATGCCCGAAAGTCACTAATCTATTGAAGATAGACACCAAGGACTAGGGAACCCCATGGAAGTAGGAAGATGTGGAAATCCTAAGGAATAAGGGATGGAGGTTTGAACTTGAATAAAAGGGGGCCTGCAAGAGCTAAAGGTAAGTAATTGATCCCTTTTACTTACATCCAAGTGGAATAGAGTTTTGATTTTGAGCATCAGAGTACTTTACATGTCCACCATTGGAGGAGTAAATACGAGCTCGGGCTTGTAGAGGCCAATCTTGATGACCTCAAAAATAGGTCAGAACAGATACATATCTATTAACGTTAAAATTATTTTCAAAAGTTTTAGATCCATCTTTGGGAGTAAACATTGGCTTACTTCCTTAAATATTATTCTTTATAAATATTGAATTTTATTAATTCAACTGTTGAAACTGTTGACTAATGTAAGTAGTGTTATCTTGATAACTAAGCATACTAAGTTTTTAGAAAATTAGATAATAACATATTATACATCAAAATAGGGATGCTGAAGTGTCAAATCATTTACATATTGCATTAAATTTGATAGACTTGACCTACTTAGAAAAACTTTTAATTAAACAATTGGATTGACAAAATCCAATGTTCATAAAATATTATTTAATGGAATAAGTATGCAAATATTAACTATATATATATGGTCAAAAGAAGTGTTGAAGCTAATTATTGTTAGAGAATAAGGAACATTGATAGTGTTTAAACTGATCAAAATTAGGAATTAATTTGATTTGATTTGATTTAGAAAGTAAATCCCATGTTTGGAATAATTATATAAAATGGGATTTAAATTAATTAAGAAATCAATCATTAAACCAACCCTTGCTTTGCTCAAGGCACTTGTTTCTATTAAGCAAAGTTTTGTATTTAAGTTTTGTAAATAGAAATAACTAGCATTAAGAAAGTTTTACTCTTATGATAGATTAACTCGACTTGAGACAGATTAATTAGAATCTAATAAACTAAAACTAAAGATACTAGTAGTTTAGACAAGAAAAAAAATCAATTATTATATTTAAAATCTATTAGATAATATTTAGGATAATTATAAATAAGAATTGATTAACTTAAATTTGAATTTAAGCTTAAAATCAAATCAATTCTCGCTAAATTATATCACATTTGATAGGATTTCAAAAAACAATCAAATCCCATAAATTTTGTCAAATCAAATCATATTTTTAAAAGTTTCAAAATTAAGATTTGATTTATAAACAAATCATATTGTAAAAATATTTAATTAAAATATTAATAACAAGTTACTATATTATCACGTTTATCTTCAAATTTTCAAATGATTGATAAGATGTATGTACTGTGTTTTTTCTTCTTCTATAAACCTTTAAATGTTCAATTAATAATGGTTGATTAAGAACCGTGAAAATTAAATACCACAGTAAAAATCCTTTAAGAAGGTTTTTTAATGAATTCCTTTTATAACAATAATAGATAATAGATAATAGATAAGTATTACCTAAAAAATATCTACCAATGTAATCCTGCATTTATGGATGACATATCGTAACAAACTTAAATCAAATCTATAACTTATACGTATCTGAGTTAAGATTAGTTAAGTATAAGATCTGAGTTTCTTTCTTCTAATATGTTTACGGTTTTGCTCTATAAAAGCAGCATGGAATAAACAAAATCAAATCCAACACACAAATCCTGAATCAGTACTTCTTTAAATTCCTTATACTTATACCTATTGAAGTGGCTTACACATCCTTGGCCATGGAGTCCTCTTATTCGATAGTAATCACCGCCATTGAAGAACCAACCATACTGATGCCACGAGACAGTCCATTTGGTGATTGCTTCTACATTCACTTCAGTTGCACCCACGAATTCCGAACGCAACCTACAAACTCAACCTCTGAGTTGCCTCCTATTCCAACAACGGTGGTCAACAAATTCTTCTTGGTTCCTTGGGACATCTTATGTGAGTGTACTGAACTCACGGTCCAAAATCGAGATAACACCATATTCTTGCAAGAAACCTTCTCCTCAATGCCTATTTACCCTGAATTATTGGATTCAATTCTACCTATAATGGGAGAATTTGCGAGGAGCATGATTGCGAGCAGCTATGAAGGATGTAATGTGTGGGAGATGGGTGTGACACTTCATATTACTACACGGCCTGGAGAAGATTACTGTGGTGTTGATCTCTACCAGCATGCGCCAATAGCAACCCAACTTGTCAATCTGTTAGAGAAAGTCAAAATTGATCATGCCTCTCGTTATTCTACGGAACAATGTTCAATCTGTTTGGAGGAGTTCTGCCATGGATCAAGTTCAGAGCTTGTTCGCACCAATTGCTTACATGTTTTCCATGAAGACTGTATTTTCCGGTGGCTTCTGCATTGCATCAACCGTCAATCATCCTATTCTTGCCCATTCTGCCGCTGCCCAATGATATGTTCAACTTCAAAGGAAGACGAATAGGCGTCACTACTAAATTTTGGCAGAATTTTGTCAATTTTTTTTAAATGTTCTGTAGCATTATTTGTTGTCATGAAAAAAAGAAGAAACTCAATCTTTTAATGATGTATAGTTTTACGATGATCATATATGCTCAAACAATATTTGTATCCTAAAATTTTAGGATATTATTGTTTTCAAATTGTTACCAATTTTCTTTAACAGGTAAGTTGGAGTAATAGTTTAAAGTGTTGGGTCATGGCTGATTATTTAATTTAATCGTAAATCGTGAAATTGTTGATTATAATAGTTTAAAGTGTTGGGTCATGGCTGATTATTTAATTTAATCGTAAATCGTGAAATTGTTGATTATCTTTAATTGCGGTAGTTCCTAAAATCAAGTGCTTTTGATACTTTCCTATTATGATAGAGGTCCTGTTATTAATTTGAATTAGGAGATTTGATTTGTATCTTATAACTATGACAAGATTAGATTATTCCCTTAGTCTCGATTCTATTTGAAAGAATTCAAATAAGATCTTATACTTTGAAATTTACAATTAAGACCCTATAATCTAAAATATGTTTAATTGGCTCCCTACTGTTATAATTAACAATGCTATATATAAGGATACACGCTTTTCTATGAAGACTTATTCGGATATAGTATAGGAAGATAAAAATTATTTAATATTTTAATTATTCAGTTGTAACACACACACATGTGATATATATTAATCTAAAACATTATTTGCTTAATAAGCTAGCAGAAGTGGTCTAGTGGGGAAGGGTTTGGATAGTTTGCATGAGGTATTAAATTCAAATCTCATTGCCATCAATGTACAAAAAATAAAACCATTATTTGGTTAATTAATTATTGTCTAATTTGAAATTGCATGTAACATTAATGTCACAAATTATATCATAACCAATAATTCATTCAATCAGGTAACCAGTGACCTTTTTTGTTTTTTTTGTTTTTTGGTAATTTTCCATCATTGCTGTGGTTTGAAAGGAAACATTATGTTATCATAAAGAAATTAAGATGAAAATTTAAAATATTTTCTATAATAATTTAAAACATTTCAGCATAATGAAACGGTGAGAAAATTAAAACATAAAAAAGAAGCGAGAATATCAAGCTTTTGTGTTCTCTATTAGCAAAAGCGCATTGATTGGAGGTATTTAAAGTATGCATACTACAAGTCCTAACAATGAGATAAGACTAAAGTATCCTAGGAACTTAACCTGCACAATATCCTGCTAGTAGATGATGTCACTGCAGCATACCATCGTATGGTGGATGGATAAATATTTTTCGTATTTAGGGAAGTTTCATCGAATTATCATTTGACCCCCAAAAATTGAATATAATGGTTGATGCTCTAACCCAATATCATTTTCGAAAGATAGTAATAATGATAGCTGGATAGAGATCCTTTCTAACTTTTTCATTTCCTTTGTTTAGAGGATGATTTAGTTTAATGAAGGAATAGAAATTAATCCCAATTTATAATTTGAAAAAGTAAGAAAATGTAACTTTTTTAGCATTATTTACCTGATTTTTTAATTGGGTAAATATTTGCGTGAATTTAAAGTGTATAATGATAGACTTTTCAAAGACAGATCATTGTTAAGTGACTCCTACTAGTATATATATGTTAGGAGAAGGCAAAAATAAATAAATAAAAAGGAGAGAGAAGGACAATAATTTGAGAGGACGTAGTGGATGAAATTTATAATTTTATTTTTATTAACTTGCGTAAGATTCGTGCTCCGCACGGGTAATTGATCTTTCTAATAGAAGAATAAAAAGTTTTAATGATGTATAGTTCTTTTTGAATGATGTATAGTTTTTCTTTTTAATGATGATTAGTTTTACAATGATCATATATCAAATTTGCACGCTAAATATAATTTTAAGTAGTTATTTAGTATATGCTTAAACAATGCTTGTATCCTAGAATTTTACGATATTATTGTTTTCATATTGTTATCAATTTCTTTAACAGTGATGTTAGAGTATGTTTACTTGATTTTTAAGTCGACAAAACAAATCAAATCGACTATTATCAGTTTGCTTCGCAGCTCTCAATTTAGGGAACAGAAGCGATTCCTCTGATGAGTTCTCATAAATTAAAATGTCCAAAATAAAGAAACAAATAGAATAGAAATTCAATGAAATTGACTAGATTTGGATCAGAAATGTCAACGAGAAACAAATAGAATGGCAAACAAGAAATTAGTAGCAGTAATGCAAAGAAACAAGATCAAAATAAAAATTGACAATATGAAGGACCTTGAGTTCCTCCATACTCCTGAGTGTCAAAGTGAGCATTTTGACTGAGTGTGTTTAGAGGTGAATCTCAGTGTGCAAAGGTCCTTTCTTCTCCCATAACCTGGCTATTTATAGACCTAAAGCCTTACGAGAAGTTGGGACCCTTTATCCCTACGTTCTACAATCTGTTTCTTTGAAGCTCATTATCTCCATGTTCTACAGTTCGTTTCTCTGAAGTCTATTATCTCCATTATCTCCACATTCTTTAATCCATTTCTTTGAAGGCCATTATCTCCATGTTCTTCAATCCGTTTCTTTGAAGCCCATTATCCCCACGTTCTGTAGTCCATTCCTTTGCAACTCACGTTCTTTCTTGCTTCCTTAATTATTCACGTTTTTATAATACTCAAATCTGGTCGGAATATTATCCCAAAGTTCTTCCTGCTCATTCCAAACCAACCACCCTCGAAATATAGACTCCCAATGAATCGATTTTCGCCTTTCATCATTTTTCGATCCTCAAAAATCTGATGTCCTCATGCACTTCTCGATGTCATTGCCCATGGCTTCTAAATTTTGACCCTTTCCTTTATTGAAAACTTTTCGCCTTTATCGACATTTGTCTTCAACTCATCGAGTTGCTACATGTTAGGTCGGATACATCTCGACTTTTCTTCACCTAACACATGCCTCCCAAGATTTGAGTTTTATTTGAGATAAAAAAAACCCAACTCCTTATCATGATCTTCGTTCTGCATGGGTTTTTTTCTTTTTTTCTTTTAAGATAAAAATCAAATCTTTATCTTAGCTTCTTTTCTTGTCGATACCTTTCCCGATTCCTGGTCAGAAGATATGCTGACATTTGGAAGGGTTTCAGAGGGCCATACACAGATCCATTCGAGTTCACCTAAGATTGCATGTTTCCTCTCCTTTGCCATGCATGATTTGGCAATGGGGTTTCATGATAACGAGATTTCACCCACCTTGCCTTTTTCTTGTATGGCATATAAATATAAGGCCCAGGAGCTATACATGTATTATGGATCCATTTATTATTTATCACATTCGATGGGGGCATTCGAGTCCTCATTTGAACTCCTTCTGGTTTTTGATCAACCATGACCACTATTTTTACCTGTTGCCTTGCGCCCTACATGGCTGCAGTATGCTGGGTCCTAATTTTCCCGTGTCGATAGCGACCTGCTTTCTGGCTATGTCCCTTCTCAACCATGCCACCTCAGCTTCTTTTTTGACTAGCTTCTTTTCAACTTCTTGTCTTTCTCGTTCAATTCTCTCTTTTTCCTTTTCGAGCTCAGCTTTTTTTTCTTTGTCGAACATTTTTGCTACTACCTTATCAAATATTGCGCTACACCTTAGGCAAATAGTCACATTTGCACCAGCATCCCTTTGTTTTAAAAGGAAATCTAACAAATCTTCCCTAGCCTTGGGGTATATTGATTTTTCAATACTTTCAAATGCATCCATCTCCATTGCCTTTTTTATCTTATCTTCCGCATCTTCTTCGAGTCCTGTAGCATTGATCGACAGGTGTACAGGCTCGACGAAAGCTGAATTCATCTCAAAGGGTTGACATCAATAGTCATGCTAGACTGAGTTTTCTCCTGAAACTTCAAGCATCCCTCTTTCATTGCCTTCTGAATCAAGTCCCTAAAACAGATGCAATTGTTAGTTGAATGTCTAATAATCTGATGATATTTACAAAATTTTTGATTTTTTATTTCTTCTACTGAAGGCATTTTTTTTCCTTTAGGTAAAATAATTTGTTTATCCTTTAGCAATACATTGAAAATTTAATCCGCCTTCGTTATGTCGAAAGAATAGGACTTGTTACTAGTGTTAGCCTTTTCTTTTACTTTTATTGGCTTAAGTAGGGCACAAGCATATGGAGGGCCTGCTTGTAATTCGGTTGCTCTAATTTCGGCTAAATTTATTTCATTGGAGTCGAAGTCATCTTCCTCATCATCAGACTCCATTTCCACAAAATTTACTTGTTCTTTTCTAAAAGCCTTTCTGAGCCTAGTTCTTTTGATCCTATGTTTTTCGGCTTTTAGTTGTTTGATTTATCGAACTTCTTCTACTAGTTGAACCAAATCTAGGAATTGTTAGTTGACTAATTTTTTCCTAATGCTATAATCAAGTCCATTAGCAACCATTTTTACCATTTTAGACTTTGGGATGGGAGTGAAGCATCGATTTTTCATCACTCTAAACCTTACTAAGTAGTCATTGATTGACTCCCCCTGCCCCCTCCTTATCGTGAACAAATCAATCAAACTTACCCACATTTCCCCCCTAAAAAATTGGTCATGAAAACTTTTCTCCAACTGATCCCATGAGAGAATCGAATTTGGCTGTAAATTTGCAAACCAAGTAAAAGCATTCTTAGTGAGGGAAGATGGGAAGAATCTCATCTTTAGGTATTCGACATTAGCAAGTTCACCAATCTCCATAGTGTATCGAGTGATGTGCTTAACAGTAGATTCTCCATTTTCTCTTGAGAATTTGGTTAATGATTTTGGAGCTTTCCTTCCTCGACGAAGCTTTGCTTATTGTACATAATCAGGGAATGTGAAGACGAAATGAGGCTGATTTGCATAGCCTACATTAAAGCCAAAACGATTCAAGACCTGTTTGATTGCCCTAGTTAAGTTATGATGCCCCCAACATTATTTTGCCTCAGGCTTTGCAACACTTGGTCTGCATTTTGTCCTCGATTGATCAATCATATGTCATCGATCATTTGGCTTTCTGGCTGGGCGGGAATATGTTCTAGGTTGAAATTGTCAATTTCATCCCTTACTCTGGGCTGATCAATCGGCTCATTTGCAGTGTTGACTATTGAGGCTATACAGTTCACTTATCGAGCCAACTCCTCATATCTAGTGCTGTTCAACTCTAGAATTGGTATAATTACAATAGCCATTTGATGAGTAAACATGTTGACTAACTCATGATGGCTTTCTTTGAGTTGTTGTCGAAAAATGGCCAATGATTCATTAGTGTAGGAGGGGGTAGTTAATGGCATTGACCTAGTCATGTTCAGATACAAAGGGTCCATTGGGTTTCCTATACTTGGGCCTAGTGAAGGTCTTGGGAGTGACCCGAAAGGGGGTAAATTGGCCATAATAGTGTTTGTGTACAATGGATTTTAAAAAGTTGTTGTAACCCCCCCTAATCCTAGTTGTACTAGAGCTTGTATAGCTATGGGTGGTACAAAACCAGGTGGCATCCCATAGATGGGCATTGTGCTCATTGCCATTGTACTCGCGCTACTTAGAGCTTGAGTAACCGCTGCTCTTCCAGCAGTGGGTGTTGGTGTCAGAACTGGCCCTAAAGGTTAAGCAGTTGTAGAAGGGCGCTCTCCCTCATTATTAACCTCATCGGTAGAGGATGTCACAAACGACAGTGTTTTTGATCTTGCCATGTTGGACAGAATAGTGCCACTTCTTAGAATCATGCATGACAGCAACAAATATTTTTTTTTTTTTGGTTGTTTTTTGACACTCCCACCAGGCATGCCAATTTGTTTACTTGATTTTTAAGTCGACAAAATAAATCAAATCGACTATTATCAGTTTGCTTCGCAGCTCTCAATTTGGAAAACGGAAGCTGTTCCTCTGATAAGTTCTCATAAATTAAAGTGTCCAAAATAAAGAAACAAATAGAACAGAAATTCAATGAAATTGAGTAGATTTGGATCAGAAATGTCAATGAGCAACAAATATAATGGCAAACAAGAAATTAGTAGCAGTAATGCAAAGAAACATGATCAAAATAAAAATTGACAATACGAAGGACCATTACTTGAGTTCCTCGATACTCCTGAGCGTCAAAATGAGCATTCTGACAGAGTGTGTTTAGAGGTGAATCTCAGTGTGCAAAGATCTTCTCTTCTCCCACAACCTGGCTATTTATAGCCTTAAAGCCTTACTAGAAGTTGGGACCCATTATCCCCATGTTCTGCAATATGTTTATTTGAAGCTCATTATCTCCATGTTCTGCAATCTATTCCTTTGTAACCCACGTTCTTTCTTGCTTCCTTCATTATTCACGTTTTTATAATACTCAAATTTGGTTGGAATATTATCCCAAAGTTCTTCCTGTTCATTCCAAACCAACCACCCTCAAAATATAGACTCCCAATGAATCGATTTTTGCCTTTCATCTTTTTTCAACCCTGAATGATCTAATGTCCTCATGCACTTCTCGATGTCAGTGCCCGTGGCTTCTAAATTTCGACCCTTTCCTTTATTGAAAACTTTTCACCTTTATCAACACTTATCTTCAACTCATTGAGTTGTTACATTTTAGGTGGAATACATCTCGACTTTTCTTCACCTAACAGAGTAATAGTTTAAAATGTTGGATTATGCCTGGATATTTAAGTTAATCATAAATCCTGAAATTCTTGATTATCTTTAATTGCGGTAGTTTCTTAAAATCAAATGATTTTTGATACATTCCTATTATATAACTTGGATTTTTATTAGATTAAATTAGTTAGATATCTGATAGTAGATTAGATTAGATTAGATAATAATAATAATAATAATAATAATAATAATAATAATAATAATAATAATAATAAATATTGGGTTATCTAACTTTTCAAAGCAGTTTTCCTGGACCAACCCAAACTTCTGCTCTATAAATATTGATGGGATTGCTCTAACCCATCAATCATTGAAAAGTTCAAAATGGATTAAGAAATGTTTCTGAACCTAAGATCTATTTTATTGAGACTGATTTTCTGACTACTCTTGTGAAAACAATTGAGGATTTGAAGTATTCCAAAGTTGTATGCTTCTCATACTAATTATGTTTACTTTGATTATGAGCACTGATATTCATATATATTAATTAGTTACTCTCTATTGATATGGATTTTCTATTTGGATGGATTATATGTTGTTTGAGCTACTGTGAAAGATGTTAGCAGTGGACCAAATTGGTGGTACCCAACATATTAAAAATGCCACCAAGTAATAGCAGACTCTGGAGTTTACTTTTGTTCTACATGTAATGTTCATGTTGTTAATGTCGTGACAAGGTTAGAAAGTCAAATTCTATTTGTTTTTATTCAACCATTTAGAGTTTACACTTACTATTTCATTTCCTTTACATATTTATAATTATTTACTGTCTTTAAGGTATTGGATCAAGCTTAGAGTCGTGGACCGATTAGACAGTGCTACCTTTGTTATAGGAGATCGCCATGCATGTCAGATATTGAAGAAAGCATGTTCTGAGCTTTTCAACTCATTCAAAGATGGTCAATTCAAATTACATTTGATAATTGATTTTAATTATCTTAAATTCACCTACATTTATAACAATCTTTTATTATTCACAGCATGGTAGCCTTGCTGCACAACCTATTGAGTTCCAGGAATCCTTTAATGACAAGGAATTCATCCTCAAAGTTGAATTTAGATGTGATGATATAAAGGACTTGAAACCTTCTTTCCACGTGGTTGATGTCCATCGAGATGCATTAATTGTTTCAAAGTTTAAGGAAGCGAACCCAAATATTTTGTCTGTTGATGTATGCATATCAATTAATTCTATAGAACAAGTATCTCATATTTCTGGGTTATAATTGTGATGCCTATGTTGTATACTAATTTTTTTTTTTTTTCACTTCTCATCGTCACCAATAAAGCTAAGGTTTAGTATTCACTTAGTTGATCCTCTGTGGCTAAGGTATAGTATTCACTTAGTTGATCTATTTTTATTACTTCATTTATTTTCATTTTAAGTTGTTATCATGATCTTCGACCACTCTAACTTATTTTTACTTTTAGGATCTGCTCAATGATTTTAATGATAATGTGGCAGTAGACCTGACTCCAGCTAAAAGAGTCTATGAAGAATTTGATCCAGAATGTGATGGAGATGTCTCAGCTACCAAGCTTAAGTTCGTGAATATAGAGAAAGATTGAAGACTTTAGATAGTTGCTTTTAATAAGACCTTCGCCCTGTTGTTTTAGGCCTTTTGAATAATCTGTGGATTTTACTGATTTAATTTCGGTCTTATTTCGTTGAGGGCTTTTGTTGATTTTGTCCCCAATGCATTTGGACAATTTGACAACTCTTACTTGGGCTTTTATTGTTTATGACCTTTGTTCTCTATTGGTAAGTTTCAAAGTTTCATTTATAATTTGTTCAGGTTATTTTATTCAAATAACATGTCTTCTATAGGGTTATTTTATTCAAATAAAATTATTATTTTAAAATTTTTGTTGTTAAATTTTTACTAGAATTTTGCAATAACATATATTAGATAAAATTTTTAATTTTATGATTAAAATATATTCGTTTTACGTTGTTTTAATAAATTGTTAATAGGTGGGAGAGAAAAAGTGAAATAAATTTCATAATAAGGGGGAGAGAGTGGTAAATGAATTTTTTTCTCATAAAAATTGAAATAAAGAAGTTTCTTATATAACACATTAGATCTTAATAGTAAGTTATTATATAAAAAATATTATGCAAATAATGTTTAAAATAATTAATTTATTCAATAAAAATTTCAGAACTACTTTTATCTATATAAATACTTATTTACATAATTTTAATTAAATAATATTTAAAAGTAATTTATATAACCATATTTTCTTAAAATTTTATATTTTATTATATATAGTTATACAATAAAAAAATATCAATAATAAATTATTATATCAAATTATATTAATTATATTTCTCATAATTTATACTTGTGTATTGCATGAGTTAAAATACACTAGTTGTAATAATAACTAGTTAGTAATGACGTGATAGTGGGACTCCATAACGTGTCACGTGTCCATACATGTTTCCCCATAGCCCCCAAGAGAGTCAAAACATTTTTAGATTGTTACTACTAGTACAAGCTTGGAGCATGAGCTCAAAAGGGAAGCCAGAAAGCTCAAGCTCAATCTTAGAGCTTGGAAATGGAAATTTAGAATATAAGCTCAGATTGTCATTAATAATGACAATCAAGCTTGGGGGCTATGGAAGATCTAGGTTCAAGAGATGCTTAACAAGGGCCTTCTAGAAGAGTTATAACCCAAGTAAATTCAAATTAAGTCAATGCCTGAAAGTCGCTAATCTGTTGAAGATCGACACCAGGGACTAGGGAACCCCATGAAAGTAGAAAGATGTGGAAACCCTAAGGAATAAGGGGCGGAGGTTTGACCTTGAATAAAAGGGGGCCCATAAAGAGTTAAAGGTAAGTAATTGATCCTTTTTACTTACACTCAAGTGGAATAAAGTTTTGATTTGAGTATTGGAGTACTTTACAAGTCCCCCATTAGAGGAGTGAATACGAGCTCGGACTTATAGAGGACAATCTTGATAATCTCTAAAATAGATCAGAGCAAATACATATCTATTAATGTTCAAAATTGTTTTTGAAAGTTTAAGATCCATCTTTGGGAGTAAACATTGGCTTACTTCCTTAAATATTATTCTTTATAAATATTGAATTTTATTAATCCAACTGTTGAATAATGTAATATTATCTTGATAACTAAGCATACTAAATTTTTAGAAAATTAGATAATAACATGTTATACATCAAAATAGGGATACTAAAGTATCAAATCATTTACACATTGCATTAAATTTGATAGATTTGATCTACTTGGAAAAACTTTTAATTAAACAATTGGATTGATGAAATTCAATGTTCATAAAATATTATTTAATGGAATAGGTATGCAAAGATTAACTATATATATATATATATATATATATATATGGTCAAAAGAAGTGTTGAAGCTAATTATTGTAAAAGAATAAGGAACATCGGTAGTGTTTAAACTCATCAAAATTAGGAATTGATTTAATTTAATTTGATTTGATTTAGAAAGTAAATCCCATGTTTGGAGTAATTATATAAAATGGGATTTAAATTAATTTAGAAATCAATCATTATACCAACCCTTGCTTTGCTCAAGGCGTTTGTTTCCATTAAGTAAAGTTTTGGGTTTGAGTTTTATGAATAGAAAGAAGTAGCAATAAAAGAGTTATACCCCCCATAGTAAGTTGACTCGACTTGAGACAGATTAATTGCAATCTAATAAACTAAAGATACTAGTAGTTTAGACAAGAAAAAAAATCAATTATTATATTTGAAATCTATTAGATAATATTTAGAATAAATATAAATAGGAATTGATTAAATCCAATCTAAATTTAAGCTTAAAATCAAATCAATTCTTACTAAATTATATCACATTTGATAGGAATTCAAAAAACAATCAAATCCCATAAATTTTGTCAAATCGAATCATATTTTTAAAAGTTTCAAAATTAAGATTTGATTTATAAACAAATCATATTGTAAAAATATTTAATTAAAATATTAATAACAAGTTACTATATTATCACGTTTATCTTCAAATTTTCAAATGATTGATAAGATGTATGTACTGTGTTTTTTCTTCTTCCATAAACCTTTAAAGGTTCAATTAATAATGATTGATTAAGAACTGTGAAAATTAAATACCACAGTAAAAATCCTTTAACAAGTTTTTTTATTGAATTCCTCTTATATCAATAATAGATAATAGGTAATAGATGAGTATTACCTAAAAAATATCTACCAATGTAATCCTGCATTTATGGATGACATATCGTAACAAACTTAAATCAAATCTATAGCTTATACGTATTTGAGTTAAGATTAGTTAAGCATAAGATCTGAGTTTCTTTTTTCTAGTATGTTTACGGTTTTGCTCTATAAAAGTAGCATAGAATAAACAAAATCAAATCCAACACACAAATCCTGAATCAGTACTTCTTTAAATTCCTTATACCTATTGAAGTGGCTTACACATCCTTGGCCATGGAGTCCTCTTATTCGATAGTAATCACCGCCATTGAAGAACCAACCATAATGATGCCACAAGACAGTCCATTCAGTGATTGCTTCTATATTAACTTCAGTTGCACCCACGAATTCCGAAACCAACCTACAAACTCAACCTCTGAGTTGCCTCCTATTCCAACAACGGTGGTCAACAAATTCTTCTTGGTTCCTTGGGACATCTTATGTGAGTGTACTGAACTCACGGTCCAAAATAGAGATAACACCATATTCTTGCAAGAAACCTTCTCCTCAATGCCAATTTACCCTGAATTATTGGATTCAATTCTACCTATAATGGGAGAATTTGCGAAGAGCATGATTGCGAGCAGCTATGAAGGATGTAATGTGTGGGAGATGGGTGTGACACTTCATATTACTACACGGCCTAGAGAAGATTACTGTGATGTTGATCTCTACCAGCATGCGCCAATAGCAGCCCAACTTGTGAATCTGTCAGAGAAAGTCAAAATTGATGTAGTTCGGAGGAGTTCTGCCATGGATCAAGTTCAGAGCTTGTTCGCACCAATTGCTTACATGTTTTCCATGAAGACTGTATTTTCCGGTGGCTTCTGCATTGCATCAACCGTCAATCATCCTATTCTTGCCCATTCTGCCGCTGCCCAATGATATGTTCAACTTCAAAGGAAGACGAATAGGCGTCACTACTAAATTTTGACAGAATTTTGTCAATTTTTTTTAAATGTTCTGTAGCATTATTTGTTGTTATGAAAAAAAGAAGAAACTCAATCTTTTAATGATGTATAGTTTTACGACGATCATATATGCTTAAACAATATTTGTATCCTAAAATTTTAGGATATTATTGTTTTCAAATTGTTACCAATTTTCTTTAACAGGTAAGTTGGAGTAATAGTTTAAAGTGTTGGGTCATGGCTGATTATTTAATTTAATCGTAAATCGTGAAATTGTTGATTATCTTTAATTGCGGTAGTTCCTAAAATCAAGTGCTTTTGATACTTTCCTATTATGATAGAGGTCCTGTTATTAATTTGAATTAGGAGATTTGATTTGTATCTTATAACTATGACAAGATTAGATTATTCCCTTAGTCTCGATACTATTTGAAAGAATTCAAATAAGATCTTATACTTTGAAATTTACAATTAAGACCCTATAATCTAAAATATGTTTAATTGGCTCCCTACTGTTATAATTAACAACGCTATATATAAGGATACACGCTTTTCTACGAAGACTTATTCGGATATAGTATAGGAAGATAAAAATTATTTAATATTTTAATTATTCAGTTGTAACACACATATATGTGATATATATTAATCTAAAACATTATTTGCTTAATAAGCTAGCAGAAGTAGTCTAGTGGGGAAGGGTTTGGATAGTTTGCATGAGGTATTAAATTCAAATCTCACTGCCATCATTGTACAAAAAATAAAACCATTATTTGGCTAATTAATTATTGTCTAATTTGAAATTGCATGTAACATTAATGTCACAAATTATATCATAACCAATAATTCATTAGATCAGGTAACCAGTGACCTTTTTTGTTTTTTTTGTTTTTTGGTAATTTTCCATCTTTGCTGTGGTTTGAAAGGAAAGATTATGTTATCATAAAGAAATTAAGATGAAAATTTAAAATATTTTCTATGATAATTTAAAACATTTTAGCATAATGAAACGGTGAGAAAATTAAAACATAAAAAAGAAGTGAGAATATCAAGCTTTTGTGTTCTCTATTAGCAAAAGCACATTGATTGGAGGTATCTAAAGTATGCATACTACAAGTCCTAACAATGAGATAAGACTACAAGTATCCTAGGAACTTAACTTGCACAATATCCTGCTAGTAGATGATATCATCACAAAGATACCATCGTATGGTGGATGGATAAATATTTTTGGTATTTAGGGAAGTTTCATCGAATTATCATTTGACCCCTAGAAATTGAATATAATGGTTGATGCTCTAACCCAATATCATTTTTGAAAGATAGTAATAGATAGAGATCCTTTCTAACATTTTCATTTCCTTTGTTTAGAGGATGATTTAATTTAATGAATGTATTTAGGGAAGTTTCATCGAATTATCATTTGACCCCTAGAAATTGAATATAATGGTTGATGCTCTAACCCAATATCATTTTTGAAAGATAGTAATAGATAGAGATCCTTTCTAACATTTTCATTTCCTTTGTTTAGAGGATGATTTAATTTAATGAAGGAATAGAAATTAATCCCAATTTATAATTTGAAAAAGTAAGAAAATGTAACTTTTTTAGCATTATTTTCCTGATTTTTTAATTGGGTAAATATTTGCGTGAATTTAAAGTGTATAATGATAGACTTTTCAAAGATAGATCATTGTTAAGTGACTCCTACTAGTATGTTAGGAGAAGGCAAAAATAAATAAATAAAAAGGAGAAAGAATGACAATAATTTAAGAGGACGTAGTGGATGAAATTTATAATTTTATTTTTACTAACTTGCGTAAGATTCGTGCTCTGCACGGGTAATTGATCATTCTAATAGAAGAATAAAAACATTTAATGATGTATAGTTCTTTTTGAATGATGTATAGTTTTTCTTTTTAATGATGATTAGTTTTACAATGATGATATATCAAATTTGCATGCTAAATATAATTTTAAGTAGTTATTTAGTATATGCTTAAACAAAGCTTGTATCCTAGAATTTTACGATATTATTGTTTTCATATTGTTATAAATTTCTTTAACAGTGATGTTAGAATATGTTTACTTGATTTTTAAGTCGACAAAACAAATGAAATTGACTGTTATCAATTTGCTTCGCAGCTCTCAATTTGGGAAACGAAAGCGGTTCCTCTGATGAGTTCTCATAAATTAAAATGTCCAAAATAAAGAAACAAATAGAATAGAAATTCAATGAAATTGACTAGATTTGGATCAGAAATGTCAACGAGAAACAAATATAATGGCAAACAAGAAATTGGTAGCAATAATGCAAAGAAACAAGATCAAAATAAAAATTGACAATACGAAGGACCATTACTTGAGTTCCTCCATACTCCTAAGCGTCAAAGTGAGCATTTTGACAGAGTGTGTTTAGAGATGAATCTCAGTGTGCAAAGGTCCTCTCTTCTCCCATAACCTGGCTATTTATAGCCTTAAAGCCTTAAGAGAAGTTGGGACCTATTATCCCTACGTTCTACGATCTGTTTCTTTGAAGCTCATTATCTCCATGTTCTATAGTCCGTTTCTCTGAAGTCTATTATCTCCATTATCTCCACATTCTTTAATCTATTTCTTTGAAGCCCATTATCTCCACATTCTTTGATCCATTTCTTTGAAGCCCATTATCCCCACATTCTGTAGTCCGTTCCTTTGCAACTCACGTTCTTTCTTGCTTCCTTAATTATTCACGTTTTTATAATACTCAAATCTGGTCGGAATATATCCCAAAGTTCTTCTTATTCATTCCAAACCAACCACCCTCAAAATATAGACTCCCAATGAATCGATTTTCGCCTTTCATCATTTTTCGACCCTCAAAAATCAGATGTCCTCATGCACTTCTCGATGTCATTGCTCGTGGCTTTTAAATTTTGACCCTTTCCTTTATTGAAAACTTTTCACCTTTATCGGCACTTGTCTTCAACTCATCGAGTTGCTACATGTTAGGTCGAATACATCTCGACTTTTCTTCACCTAACACATGCCCCCTAAGATTTGAGTTTTATTTGAGATAAAAAAAACCCAACTCCTTATCATGATCTTCGTTGTGCATGGGTTTTTTTCTTTTTTTCTTTTAAGATAAAAATCAAATCTTTATCTTAGCTTCCTTTCTGAATGATTTTTTGCTTGTCGATACCTTTCCCCATTCCTGGTCCGAAGATATGCCGACATTTGGAAGCGGAGGGCCATACACAGATCCATTCGGGTTCACCTGAGATTGCATGTTTCCTCTCCTTTGCCATACATGATTTAGCAATGGGGTTTCATGATATCGAGGTTTCACCCACCTTGCCTTTTTCTTGTATGGCATCTAAATATAAGGCCCAGGAGCTTTACGTGTATTATGGATCCATTTATTATTTATCACATTCGATAGGGGCATTCAAGTTCTCATTTGAACTCCTTCTGGTTTTTGATCAACCATGACCACTATTTTTACCTATTGCCTTGCGCCCTGCATGGCTGCAGTATGCTGGGTCCTAATTTTCCCGTGTCGACAGCAACCTGCTTTCCGGTTATGTCCCTTCTCAGCCATGACACCTCAGCTTCTTTTTCGACTAGCTTCTTTTCGACTTCTTGTCTTTCTCGTTCAATTCTCTCTTTTTCCTTTTCGAGCTCAGCTTTTTTTTATTTGTTGAACATTTTTGCTACTACTTTATCAAATATTGCGTTACACCTTGGGCAAATAGTCACATTTGCACCAGCATCCCTTTGTTTTAAAAGGAAATCTAACAAATCTTCCTTAGCCTTGGGGTATATTGATTTTTCAGTACTTTCAAATGCATCCATCTCCATTGCCTTTTTTATCTTATCTTCCGCATCTTCTTTGAGTCCTGTAGCATTGATTGACAGGTGTACAGGCTCGACGAAAGCTGAATTCATCTCAAAGGGTTGACATCAATAGTCATGCTAGACTGAGTTTTCCCCTCAAATTTCAAGCGTCCCTCCTTGATTGCCTTCTAAATCAAGTCCCGAAAACGGACACAATTGTTAGTCGAATGTCCAATAATCTGATGATATTTACAAAATTTTTGATTTTTTATTTCTTCTACTGAAGGCATTTTTTTCCCCTTAGCTAAAATAATTTGTTTATCCTTTAGCAATCATCGAAAATTTGATCCTCCTTCGTTATGTCGAAAGAATAGGACTTGTTACTAGTGTTAGCCTTTTCTTTTACTTTTATTAGCTTAAGTAGGGTACAAACATATGGAGGGCCTGCTTGTAATTCGGCTGCTTTAATTTCGGCTAAATTTATTTCATTGGAGTCGAAGTCATCTTCCTCATCATCAGACTCCATTTCCACAAAATTTACTTGTTCTTTTCTAAAAGCCTTTCTGAGCCTAGTTCTTTTGATCCTATGTTTTTTGGCTTTTAGTTGTTTGATTTGTTGAACTTCTTCTACTAATTGAGCCAAATCTAGGAATTCTTGGTTGACTAATTTTTTCCTAATGCTATAATCAAGTCCATTGGCAACCATTTTTACCATTTCAGACTTTGGTATGGGAGTGAAGCATCGATTTTTCATCACTCTAAACCTTACTAAGTAGTCATTGATTGACTCCCCCTGCCCCCTCCTTATCGTGAACAAATCAATCAAACTTACCCTCATTTCCCCCCTAAAAAATTGGTTATGAAAACTTTTCTCCAAGTGATCCCATGAGAGAATCGAATTTGGTCGTAAATTTGCAAACCAAGTATGATGCGGAAGCCCGTGGATATAAAGATCCAGAAACCTCAGGCATACACTTTGATAGAAAATAAGACGTAGAATAAAGACCCTCCCTACTAAACCCCCAAGAAACCTGTCCTTGGAAATGTAGATAACAGGGAAAAGATAGAACAGAAATTGATTGAATATCACAAGGAATTTACCTTAGAATGAATTCTTTCAATTTCTTAATGCAACAAGCAAAGCAAATCACTCACCTCACTTGCACACAAAAGCATTGTTTTCTTGAAAGAAAACAAAATAAAATTTCAATTAATCAAAAACTCATAAACAATGTGTTCCTTGAGGTATTTATAACCTCTTACACTAGGTTAAACACTTACACTAAGTTCAAGCCCAATAAGAAGTGTTCTAATGCTAAATAATATGAATTGGGTTGGATAAAACATAAAACATAAAATATGGGCTAAATAAAATAACTAAAAGTTTAGATGTCCTAAATACTTAAACTAACTAAACTAAATAAGACCAAAATAGGATAATGGCCCAACATGGCCAGTATAAGCTTCTAAGCCCAATTCGTAGCAAATAACAAGATCTTGGGTTGTCCATTAGTATGTGTTGGCTTCTTCTTGGCCCATTCTTGATGCATGTCTTCCACAATTGCTTTAGCCAAGTTCCCAAAGTCTTCTCTTAACCTCTTTGCTCTTGCTTGTGTGATTGGTCTTTCAGGCATGCTAAAATCTCCATCTTGCCCCCTTGTGTTAGAATGTTCAATTTGTCCTCCGGAGCACGTGTCAAAATAAAAGCATTCTTAGTCAGGGAAGATGGGAGGAAGAATCTCATCTTTAGGTATTCGACATTAGCAAGTTCACCAATCTCTATAGTGTATCGAGCGATGTGCTTAACAGCAAATTCTCCATTTTCTCCTGAGAATTTGGTTAATGATTTTGTAGCTTTCCTTCCTTGACGAAGCTTTGCTTGTTGTTCATAATCAGGGAATGTGGAGATGAAATGAGGCTGATTTGCATAGCCTACATTAAAGCTGAAACGATTCAAGACCTGTTTGATTGCCCTAGTTAAGTTATGATGCCCCCCAGCATTATTTTGCCTCAGGCTTTGCAGCACTTGGTCTGTATTTTGTCCTCGATTAACCAATCGTATGTCATCGATTATTTGGCATTCTGGCTGGGAGGGAATATGTTCTGGGTTGAAATTGTCAATTTCATCCCTTACTCTGGGCTGATCGATCGGCTCATTTGCAGTGTTGACTATTGAGGCTATACAGTTCACTTGTCGAGCCAATTGCTCATATCTAGTGTTGTTCAACTCTACGATTGGTGTAATTACAATAGCCATTTGATGAGTAAGCATGTTGACTAACTCATGATGGCTCTCTTTGAGTTGTTGTCAAAAAGTGGCCAATGATTCATTAGCGTAGGAGGGGGTAGTTAATGGCACTGACCTAGTCATGTTCAGATACAAAGGGTCCATTGGATTTCCTACACTTAGGCCTAGTGAAGGTCTTGGGAGTGACTCGAAAGGGGGTAAATCGGCCATAATAGTGTTTGTGTACAATGGATTTTAAAAAGTTGTTGTAACCCCCCTAATCCTAGTTGTACTAGAGCTTGTATAGCTATGGGTGGTACAAAACCAGGTGGCATCTCATAGATGGGCATTGTGCTCATTGCCATTGTACTCGCACTACTTAGAGCTTGAGTAACCGCTACTCTTCCAGCAGTGGGTGCTGGTGTCAAAACTGGCTCTAAAGGTTGAGCAGCTGTAGAAGGGCGCTCTCCCTCATTATTAACCTCACCGCTAGAGGACGTCCTAAATGACGGTGTTTTTGATCTTGCCATGTTGGACAAAATAGTGCCACTTCTCAGAATCATGCATTGTCAGCAACAAATATTTTTTTTTGGTTGTTTTTTGACACTTCCACTAGGTATGCCAAATTGTTTACTTGATTTTTAAGTCGACAAAATAAATCAATTCGACTGTTATTAGTTTACTTCGTAGCTCGCAATTCGGGGAACGAAAACGGTTCCTCTGATGAGTTCTCATAAATTAAAGTGTCCAAAATAAAGAAACATATAGAACAAAAATTCAATGAAATTGACTAATGAAATTGACTTTTCAAAGACAGATCATTGTTAAGTGACTCCTACTAGTATATATATGTTAGGAGAAGGCAAAAATAAATAAATAAAAAGGAGAAAGAAGGACAATAATTTGAGGGGGAGTAGTGGATGAAATTTATAATTTTATTTTTATTAACTTGTGTAAGATTCGTGCTCAGCACGGGTAATTGATCGTTCTAATAGAAGAATAAAAACTTTTAATGATGTATAGTTCTTTTTGAATGATGTATATTTTTTCTTTTTAATGATGATTAGTTTTACAATGATCATATATCAAATTTGCAGTCTAAGTATAATTTTAAGTAGTTATTTAGTATATGCTTAAACAATGCTTGTATCCTAGAATTTTACGATATTATTGTTTTCAAATGGTTATAAATTTCTTTAACAGTGACGTTAGAGTAATAGTTTAAAATGTTGGATTATGCCTGGATATTTAAGTTAATCATAAATCCTGAAATTGTTGATTATCTTTAATTGCGGTAGTTTCTTAAAATCAAGTGATTTTTGATACATTCCTATTATGTAACTTGGATTTTTGATTAGATTAAATTAGTTAGATATCTGATAGTAGATTAGATTAGATTAGATAATAATAATAATAACAATAATAAATATTGGGTTATCAAACTTTTCAAAGCAGTTTTCCTGGACCAACCCAAACTTCTGCTCTATAAATATTGATGGGATTGCACTAACCCATCAATCATTGAAAAGTTCGAAATGGATTAAGAAATGTTTCTGAACCTAAGTTCTATTTTATTGAGACTAATTTTCTGACTACTCTTGTGAAAACAATTGAGGATTTGAAGTATTCCAAAGTTGTATGCTTCTCATCCTAATCATGTTTACTTTGATTATGAACACTAATATTCATATATATTAATTAGTTACTCTCTATTGATATGGATTTTCTATTTAGGATGGATTATATGTTGTTTGAGCTACTGTGAAAGATGTTAGTAGTGGACCAAATTGGTGGTACCCAGCATATTAAAAATGCCACCAAGTAATAGCAGACTCTGGAGTTTACTTTTGTTCTACATGTAATGTTCATGTTGTTAATGTCGTGACAAGGTTAGAAAGGCAAATTCTATTTGTTTTTATTCAACCATTTAGAGCTTACACTTACTATTTCATTTCCTTTACATATTTATAATTATTTACTGTCTTTAAGGTATAGGATCAAGCTTAGAGTCATGGACCGATTAGACAATGCTACCTTTGTTATAGGAGATCACCATGCATGTCAGATATTGAAGAAAGTATGCATGTTCTGAGCTTTTCAACTCATTCAAAGATGGTCAATTCAAATTACATTTGATAATTGATTTTAACTATCTTAAATTCACCTACATTTATAACAATCTTTTATTATTCACAGCATGGTAGCCTTGCTGCACAACCTATTGAGTTCCAGGAATCCTTTAATGACAAGGAATTCATCCTCAAAGTTGAATTTAGATGTGATGATATAAAGGACTTGAAACCTTCTTTCCACGTGGTTGACGTCCATCGAGATGCATTAATTGTTTCAAAGTTTAAGGAAGCGAACCCAAATATTTTGTCTGCTGATGTATGCATATCAATTAATTCCATAGAACAAGTATCTCATATTTCTGGGTTATAATTGTGATGCCTATGTTGTATACTAATTTTTTTTTTTTTTCACTTCTCATCGTCATCAATAAAGCTTGACTTAACTACTGGGGTATCTATTGGTGAAACATCATAGGAGTTGCATGGCGTACAATCATCCTCAGTGGCTAAGGTTTAGTATTCACTTAGTTGATCTATTTTTATTACTTCTTTTATTTTCATTTTAAGTTGCTATCATGATCTTTGACCACTCTTACTTATTTTTACTTTTAGGATCTGCTCAATGATTTTAATGATAATGTGGCAGCAGACCTGACTCCAGCTAAAAGAGTCTCTGAAGAATTTGATCCAGAATGTGATGGAGATGTCTCAGCTGCCAAGCTTAAGCTCGTGAAGATAGAGAAAGATTGAAGACTTTAGATAGTTGCTTTTAATAAGACCTTCGGCACTGTTGTTTTAGGCCTTTTGAATAATCTATGGATTTTAGTGTTTTAATTTCGGTCGTATTTCGTTGAGAGCTTTTGTTGATTTTGTCCCCGATGCATTTGGATAATTTGACAACTCTTACTTGGGCTTTTATTGTTTATGATCTTTATTCTCTATTGGTAAGTTTCAAAGTTTCATTTATAATTTGTACAGGTTATTTTATTCAAATAACATGTCTTCCATAGGGTTATTTTATTCAACTAAAATGATTATTTTAAAATTTGTGTCATTAAATTTTTACTAAAATTTTGTAATAACATATATTAGATAAAGTTTTTAATTTTAATATTAAAATATAGTCTTTTAGGGTTGTTTTAATAAATTGTTACCAAGTGGGAGAGAAAAAAGGAAATAAATTTCATAATAAGGGGGAGAGAGTACTAAATGAATTTTTTTTCTCTTATAAAAATTGAAATAAAGAAGTTTCTTATAGACATATTAAAATGTTAATAGTAAGTAATTATATAAAATAAATGTATGCAAATAACGTTTAAAATAATTAATTTATTCAATAAAAATTTCATAACTACTTTTATTTACATAAGTACTTATTTACATAATTTTAATTAAATAATATTTAAAAGTAATTTATATAACCATATTTTACAAAAATTTTATATTTTATTATATATAGTTATACAATAAAACAAAATATCAAAAAAAAATTATTATATCAAATTATATTGTATATATTTCTCATAATTTATACTGGTGCATTGCACAAGTTAAAATACACTAGTTGTAATAATAACTGCTCGACAATAACATGATAGTGGAGACTCCATAACGTGCCACACATCCATACATGTTTCCTCGTAGTGTCCAAGGGAGTCAAAACATTTTCAAATTGTTACTACTAGTACAAGCTTGGAGCATGAGCTCAAAATGGAAGCCAGAAAAGCTCAAGCTCGGTCTTAGAGCTTGGAAATGGGAATTTGGACTATAAGCTTGGATTGTCATTAACAATAACAATCGAGTTTGGGGGCTATAGAAGATCTCAATCCAAGAGATGCTTAGCAAGGGCCTTCTAGAAGAGTTATACCCCATGTAAATTCAAATTAAGTTAATGCCTAAAAGTTGCTAATCTATTGAAGATAGGCACCAAAGACTAGGGAACCCCATGAAAGTAGGAAGACATGGAAACCTTAAGGAATAAGGGACAGAGGTTTGAACTTGAATAAAAGGGGCTCGTAAGAGGTAAAGGTAAGTAATTGATCCCTTTTACTTACACCAAAATAGAATAGAGTTTTGATTTGAGTATCGTAGTATTTTACAAGTCCCCCATTAGAGGAGTGAATACGAGCTCGAGCTTGTAGAGGACAATCTTGATGACCTCAGGAACAGGTTAGAACAGATACATATCTATTAATCTTCAAAATTATTTTCGAAAGTTTAAGATCCATCTTTGGGAGTAAACATTGGCTTACTTCCTTAAATATTATTCTTTATAAATATTGAATTTTGTTAATCCAACTGTTGAATAATGTAATATTATCTTGATAACTAAGCATGTTAAATTTTTAGAAAATTAAATAATAACATATTGTACATCAACATAGGGATGCTGAAGTATCAAATCATTTGCATATTGCATTAAATTTGATAGACTTGATCTACTTGGAAAAACTTTTAATTAAATAATTGGATTGATGAAATTTGATGTTCGTAAAATATTATTTAATGCAACAAGTATGCAAAAATTAACTATATATTTATGGTCGAAAGAAGTGCTAAAGCTAATTATTGTTAGAGAATAAGGAACATTGGTAGTGTTTAAACTGATCAAAATTAGGAATTTATTTGATTTGGTTTGATTTATAAAGTAAATCCCATGTCTAGAATAATTATATAAAATGGTATTGAAATTGATTTAGAAATCAATCATTATACTAACCCTTGCTTTGCTCAAGGCACTTGTTCTATAGAGCAAGGTTTTAGGTTTAAGTTTTGTGGATAAGAAAAAACTAGCAATAAGATAGTTTTACCCCTCATAGTAGGTTGACCCGACTTGAGACAAATTAATTAGAATCTAATAAACTAAAGATACTAGTAGTTTAGACAAGAAAAAAAAATCAATTATTATATTTGGAATCTATTAGATAATATTTAGAATAATTATAAATAGGAATTGATTAAATCCAATTTGAATTTAAGCTTAAAATCAAATCAATTCTCACTAAATTATATCACATTTGATAGGATTTCAAAAAACAATCAAATCCCATAAATTTGATAAAATCAAATCATATTTTTAAAAGTTTCAAAATTAAGATTTGATTTATAAACAAATCATATTGTAAAAATATTTAATTAAAATATTAATAACAAGTTACTATATTATCACGTTTATCTTCAAATTTTCAAATGATTGATAAGATGTATGTACTGTGTTTTTTCTTCTTCTATAAACCTTTAAATGTTCAATTAATAATGGTTGATTAAGAACTGTGAAAATTAAATACCACAGTAAAAATCCTTTAACAAGGTTTTTTATTGAATTCCTTTTATAACAATAATAGATAATAGATAATAGATGAGTATTACCTAAAAAATATCTACCAATGTAATCCTGCATTTATGGATGACATATCGTAACAAACTCAAATCAAATCTGTAACTTATATGTATCTGAGTTAAGATTAGTTAAGCATAAGATCTGAGTTTCTTTCTTCTAGTATGTTTGCGGTTTTGCTCTATAAAAGCAGCATAGAACAAACAAAATCAAATCCAACACACAAATCCTGAATCAGTACTTCTTTAAATTCCTCATACCTATTGAAGTGGCTTACACATCCTTGGCCATGGAGTCCTCTTATTCGATAGTAATCACCGCCATTGAAGAACCAACCATACTGATGCCACGAGACAGTCCATTTGGTGATTGCTTCTACATTCACTTCAGTTGCACCCACGAATTCCGAACGCAACCTACAAACTCAACCTCTGAGTTGCCTCCTATTCCAACAACGGTGGTCAACAAATTCTTCTTGGTTCCTTGGGACATCTTATGTGAGTGTACTGAACTCACGGTCCAAAATAGAGATAACACCATATTCTTGCAAGAAACCTTCTCCTCAATGCCTATTTACCCTGAATTATTGGATTCAATTCTACCTATAATGGGAGAATTTGCGAGGAGCGTGATTGCGAGCAGCTATGAAGGATGTAAAGTGTGGGAGATGGGTGTGACACTTCATATTACTACACGGCCTAGAGAAGATTACTGTGGTGTTGATCTCTACCAGCATGCGCCAATAGCAACCCAACTTGTCAATCTGTTAGAGAAAGTCAAAATTGATCATGCCTCTTGTTATTCTACGGAACTATGTTCAATCTGTTTGGAGGAGTTCTGCCATGGATCAAGTTCAGAGCTTGTTCGCACCAATTGCTTACATGTTTTTCATGAAGACTGTATTTTCCGGTGGCTTCTGCATTGCATCAACCGTCAATCATCCTATTCTTGCCCATTATGCCGCTGCCTCATGATCCGTTCAACTTCAAAGAGAGACGAATAGGTCTCAATACTAAAGTTTGACAGAATTTTGTCAATTTTTTTTAAATGTTCTGTAGCATTATTTGTTGTTATTAAAAAAAAAAAATAAAAGACAAGAAGAAACTCAATCTTTTAATGATGTGTAGTTTTACGATGATCATATATGCTTAAACAATGTTTGCATCCTAAAATTTGAGGATATTATTGTTTTCAAATTGTTACAAATTTTCTTTAACAGTTAAGTTAGAGTAATAGTTTAAAGTGTTGGATCATGGCTGATTATTTAATTTAACCGTAAATCCTGAAATTGTTGATTATCTTTAATTGCGGTAGTTTCCTAAAATCAAGTGCTTTTGGTACTTTCCTGTTACAATAGAGGTCCTGTCATTAATTGGAATTAGGAGATTTGATTTATATCTTATAATTATGACAAGATTAGATTATTCTCTTAGTCTCGATTCTATTTGAAAGAATTCAATAAGATCTTATACTTTGAAATTTACAATTAAGACCCTGTAATCTAAAATATGTTTAATTGGCTCCCTACTGTTATAATTGACAACGTTATATATAAGGATACACACTTTTATATAAGGACTTATTCAAATATAGTATAGGAAGATAGAAATTTTTAATATTTTAATTATTCAGTTGTAACACACACATATGTGATATATATTAATGAAAAACATTATTTGCTTAATAAGCTAGCAGAAGTGCTCTAGTGGGGAGGGATTTAGATAGTTTGCATGAGATACTAAATTCAAATCTCATTGCCATTAATGTACAAAAAATAAAACTATTATTTGGTTAATTAATTATTATCTAAGTTGAAATTCCATGTAACATTAATCTTACAAATTATATCATAAACAATAATTCATTAGATCATGTAACCAGTGACCTTTTTTTTTTTTTTTTGTAATTTTCCATCATTGCGGTGGTTTGAAAGGAAAGATTATGTTATCATAAAGAAATTATGATGAAAATTTAAAAGATTTTCTACAATAATTTAAAACATTTCAGCATAATGAAATAGTGAGAAAATTAAAACATAAAAAGGAAGTGAGAATATCAAGCTTTTGTGTTCTCTATTAGCAAAAGCGCATTGATTGGAGATATCTAAAGTATGCATACTACAAGTCCTAACAATGAGATAAGACTACAAGTATCCTGGGAACTTAACCTGCACAATATCCTGCTAGTAGATGATGTCACTGCAGCATACCATCATATGGTGGATGGATAAATATTTTTCGTATTTAGGGAATTTTCATCGGATTATCTTTTGACCCCTAGAAATTGAATATAATGGTTGACGCTCTAACAGTCTAACCCAATATCATTTTCGAAAGTTAGTAATAATGACAGTTGGATAGAGATCATTTCTAAGTTTTTAACGCCCTTTGTTTAGAGGGTAATTTAGTTTAATTAAGGAATAGAAATGAATCCCAATTTATAATTTGAAAAAGTGAGAGAATGTAACTTTTTTAGCGTTATTTACATGATTTTTTAATTTGGTAAATATTTGCATGAATTTAAAGTGTATAATGATAGACTTTTCAAAGACAGATCATTGTTAAGTGACTCCTACTAGTATATATATGTTAGGGGAAGGCAAAAATAAATAAATAAATAAATAAATAAGAGAAAGAAGACAATAATTTGAGAGGGAGTAGTGGATGAAATTTATAATTTTATTTTTAGTAACTTGTGTAAGATTGGTGCTCAGCATGGGTAATTGAGCTTTCTAATAGAAGAATAAAAACTTTTAGTGATATATAGTTTTTCTTTTTAATGATGATTAGTTTTACAATGATCATATATCAAATTTGCAGTCTAAGTATAATTTTAAGTAGTTATTTAGTATATGCTTAAACAATGCTTGTATCCTAGAATTTTACGATATTATTGTTTTCAAATTGTTATAAATTTCTTTAACAGTGACGTTAGAGTAATAGTTTAAAATGTTGGATTATGCCTAAATATTTAATTTAATCATAAATCCTGAAATTGTTGATTATCTTTAATTGCGGTAGTTTCTTAAAATCAAGTGATTTTTGATACATTCCTATTTTGTAACTTGGATTTTTGATTAGATTAAATTAGTTAGATATCTGATAGTAGATTAGATTAGATAATAATAATAACAATAACAATAATAAGTATTGGGTTGTCTAACTTTTCAAAGCAGTTTTCCTGGACCAACCCAAACTTCTGCTCTATAAAAACACTATACTAGCCATATAATTGTTCAATTTTCTTCTTCTTTGAAAGCACGCATGTCGTAAACCAGTTTCTTCATTGTGACGGTGAGTTGATCATGGAGTCCCCTATTCTCATCCAGATTGAAGAACCCACTGAATATTCAACCCCACAAGATAATTCTTCATCTGAATGTTTCTGTATTAATTTTCGCTACACAAGCGTGGATCAAGTCTCTCTATCGCGTTTCATGAACTCTGAGATGCCAGTCACAACCTCGTTCAACATGACTTTCTCGGTTCCCCGGAACATCGTATGCAATTGTGATGAATTTGAAGTCTTGGACCCCGACAGTATTCCTATGACCTATTTGCGCAACATCTTCGCCTCCGCGCCTATTTCTTTTGAGGTGTTAGACTCAATTTTACCTTTTATGGGTGAGTATGCTAATGAGATGATCGAGCACAACTATGAAGGACTTAACATATTGGAGATGGATGTGACAGTTAACGTTAGCAATTGGCACAGGGAAGATCATGAAGAAATTGATCGTCATGATGCATCCACAGCGTTGGCATCCCTGGTGAATTCTTTGGATAAAGTTACAACCGAGGATGACGCTTCTTCTTGGTCGACCAAACAATGTGCAATTTGTTTGGAGGAATTCTGTAATGTGCCGGATAGGAAGCTCGTACGCACCAAATGCTTGCATGTTTTTCATGAGGATTGTATTGCCCAATGGCTCCAGCATTGTAGCGCCAACCAATCCTATTCCTGCCCACTGTGTCGCAGCCAAATTTCATTTTGATTAGATTTTCAAATTAGTATGGGCAACGTCATTGTAATTGTAACAAAATATCAATGTTCAGATTTAATTTTAATGTTGTGTAATGCAATAAACAATAGCAAAATGCTTTTTGTCATGAACAAAAGTTCGTACAACGGGCACACGAATGTGTAAGTAAACCTGCATTTCATGTACCACCAAGACCATATATGATAATATGGAGCCAGATTAAGTTTTTGCTTTGTTTTATTTCCATCCACGTCAGTACGTACATTTCGTGCCACACAACTTTGGTACTATATAGCAAAGCTGTAAACAATATAGCTCCATGTCATCAGCTTCTGTATTTTATTTTTCCAGAGCTTATCATGCCAAAGGTCAATATCTTCTTACAAAATATCGTTGTTCATCGGATTATCTTGGATTCATATTAAATGGGAGTACTAAGTTGTGCTATTTTAAACATTATGAAATTTGATGGTATATTTTAAGGTAGTTATTAGGACTCCGACTTCTATGCGCTTCGCAGTCCAAGGTGCTTAGTGCACCTTGTGACTGTAGCACATAAGGAGATTTGTGAGGTATATTAATATATCAATAACCTACGATGCACTATAGTAATATATTAATTTTAAAAAAATTAAAAAATATGATTAAATATATTTTAGAAATTAATTTATACATTGACGGTATAAAATTATATCAATAATATAAAATAATTTTATATTATTAGTGTAATATTATACTAATATATAGTGTAAAATTATATTGACAGAGTAAAATTATATTGATAAATTTTTTATGATTTTTAGAAATTAATTTTTATATACTAATAATATAAAATTACACTGACAGCATAAAATAATTTTACACTGTCAGTGTAAAATTACATTGGCAGAGTAAAATTACAATGACAAAATTTTTTGATTATATTGATAGTGTAAAATTATTTTATACTATCAGTATAATTTTATATTATCAGTATATAATAATTAATTTTAAAATATATTTAATTATATTTTTAAATTTTCGTAAATTAGATATTATTATAGTGTATTATAGGTAATTGGTGCATCGTTACACCTTATAATCTCACCGTCAGATTGCAAGATGCACTATACTCCTTGACCAACAAAGTACATAGTAAAACACGCCAGTTATTAGAGCACATATACGAAGACTACTAAGCCATGAGAATAGCTAAAGTTTGTTATTAGCTAGAGTTTGTTATTTTGTTAGCATTGTCATTCTTCTTTTAGAATATTCTCTAGCCCCGCACATGTATGCACACACTTCACACTTAATATATCCCTGTCTCGTATCTCATTGTGTCAATATAAGCAGCCTATGCTGCCTTTAGAATTGTTTATCTAAAAATTATCATTTAGTAAAATCTATTTATATTTCTCTTAATTTCTCAGATATTAGTTTTTCACTCTAAGACATATTTCTTAACATGGTATCAGAGCCAACACATCCACTGTGAATTTTCTCTGTTCGGGTGGCTTGAGTTCTTCATGGACTCATTTATCATTCGACTTTCTTTAATTTTCTCCCCATTCCTATCTTATTCTTCTTCACATTTCAATCGCATTTCCCAAGATAGCCATCTAGCTTCTCTCTCATTGCAATTTTGTCCTCTTGCATTTTTCTCTTTCCACTCATTCAATTTTTCAATTTTTACCTATAGCCACTTTTGATCCAACCGAGGCATCAAACTTTCTCTCTGTTTCTCGCAAAATAAACCAAGACATCAGACTCAGTTTTATTTCTCTGAAAAAAAGGGGGTGACATGAGAAAATTTTGGTTCGTTTATGGTTTGCTTCATATCTATTTTCCAACTACATTTATATTTTCATCTTCCGGTGAGTTCGCGATTTTTGGAATCGGTTCTTCTCTTCCAAGCTGTAGATCGGGACCTCGGATTCAAATCGGTGAGTGTGGTTCTCATTCTCAGGCGTGGCTCGCATTTTCCGACGAGATTGTTCGGTGATTCAAGTTTCCTCGTGTTCTTCAGTTGGTGAAAGCATTGTGTTGCGTAACTTTTGTTCTTCAAAGATTCAGTAATCGTGAGCTTCTCCTCCATCTTGATCAATCTTCTATAGTTCGTTGCTTTTTTTTTTTTTTTGCTACTGTTGCTGGTTTCTTTTCGGCTACTATGAATCTTGTGTTGATGGTTCATGTTACACTTCTCGTTAAAGATGCCATTGCTCTCTGGTTTTTTCTGTACTCTTTTGCTAAGTGATTTTCTTGTTGAAGAGTGTATGGAGGTTGATGATTTGCTCCAATATTTGGGAATAGAAGATTGATGTTGTGCACCTAGCAAACTGCATCAGCAGAGATAATTGTGGAGTTATTCACATGGTGTTGGTTTTTCATTCTTGTTCTATGACTTAGTGGATAGATTTTGGGTATTTGGCTATTATTGCCTTCGTTCTTTTGATTTTACTTCTGCCTTCTTTTCAAGGAGGCTAAGCACCGTTCAGTTGATTCAGATTTGTTAATTTAGCCTTGATTTGATTTTGAATTGCCTCTACGATGGATGGTTAAATATGGAAGATTGGCTTTTGTCCTTAACGGTTGAGTGGCTTTTTTCAAGATGATTTACTCTTGCCGAGTGGTTAAGCATAGATGATAATTTCTGCTTGGTGGTTCAACATTTGATTTCAGATTTGACATTGATATTTGATATTCCCTAAATTGAGATCTCTTAATATTGCCTTATGGCTTTAACTTCTTTTTTTGCTTCTGCTTTAACTGGTTGAACATAGTTTCTATTCTTAGTAGTTAAGCTTTATTACAATTTGATGTTATTATTAGAACACTGGAGATGGCTCCTGGAAAGCCACGTGGCCTTGATTTTCACTACGGGGTCTCTTTCCCAAGCTGGAGATTGATGAGAACAACCACTCTCCAGCATGCAAGGGGCTATTAGAGGACATATACGAAGACTACTCAGCCATGAGAATAGCTAAAGTTTGTTACTAGCTAGAGTTCATTATTTTGTTAGTATTGTAATTCTTCTTCTAGAATATTCTCTAATCCCATTTCCCTTATCTTATTGTGTTTATATAAGCAGCCTATGCTGCCATTAGAATTGTATATCTAAAAATTATCATTTAGTGAAATCCATTTATACTTAATTTCTCAGCTTTTAGTTTTTGGCTCTAAGCCATGTTTCTTAACAATAGTTTGAAAATGATTAAAATTAGGAAAGAAATTAATTTGATTTGATTTGATTTAAATTAATTTAATTTATAAATTAAATCATATGTTTGGAATAATTATATAAAATATGACTTAAATTGATTTAGAAGTTAATTCTTATATTTAGAATACGATAGATAATGTTTTATATGTCAATTTTAAAATCAAATTAATTCTTATTAAATTCTATTAATTTTGATAGGATTTCAAAATTGTAGGGATCAAATCCCCTAAAATTTGACAAATGAGATCATTTTTAATTCTTAAATCATCTAAACCCAAAATTTGATTTACAAATCAAATTAATTTCTAATTTTTCACATTCTAAATATTACCTAATACGATTATTCCATTTATAATTTAGTGTTTTAATTTTAGTAACTAAAAGCATATATGATATATTCTTGATTTTTTTTTAACTCTTTGGAGTAGTGCATTTTGAATTTTTTTATTGGCTCGAGTTTTTTCAAGCACACACAAACCTCAACCTTGAAATTATGGAATGGCAAAAGTCTGCGTCAAAATCTACAATATCAATATCGGTTTGAATTATATTTTTTGGATTGGATATTATCTTTCTTATTTTTAGGATTTAATGTTCTGTTTAATTTATTTTTGATATTTATCTATTTTAAAATAGTATCTATGCATTTTAGAATAGAATAAATATTGATATTGTTATATTTATTTTTATTTGCTAGGAATTTTGTATCTGAAAGAGAATTATAAATAACTGTCTCCTGTTATTTTGACAATTATTATTGATTATTCAATATTAAACTTATTGCCTAGAACCTGTTAACAAGTCTCTGGAATATTTTCTAATTACGAACTTTCAAAAGATAGCGAAGAGCCACTCCAAACAAGTGCGTCGAGTTGTGCCTTATGTCTATATGCCCTCCCTTCAAGTTGATTAGCCACCGGTGCCTAAGAGAGGCGACAGAGACAGATGCCCACAGATGAAGGAACAAGGCGCACCCAAATAGTCTCAGTTGTGCCAAATTTTATAGTCGACACTCTTGACATGGCTTGGGGGTTTAATGTGATGTTACATCCGAAAAATTTTATTGTAAATAATCGAGTTGTTCGGTTTTTATCGAATAAGTGAGTTTAACCGGAATTCGATTAAACATTTAATTAAAGCCAATTAAGTGTGATTTAGAAGTGATTAGGCTTGATGGAATTAGATTAGAAATATAGGAAACCTCACAGAATTTTTCTAAAACCCGTGTACCGATTTAAGAGAAATCGGTAAGATTTCGGTATTTTAAACTATCGGAACCAGATCAATAAAACTTATAGGATGAGTGCCCTAAGATGAATGGCTAAGATTTAGCCAAATTACCCCCTCATGTGGCGCCACTTTTAGCCATGGATGGCAGCCCAAAAATCAAATTGAAATGGAAAACACAAATCCACCAATCAACTTCAACTTGCATGAAAACTTATTTTTCTTTTCCTTTTCTGCCTCAAGATTTCGGCCCTTTATGTGTGCTGACCCCTCTCCACTCTTCTCTCCTTCATCTCATTTCATCTCACCTCATCTCCCACATGCCTTCAAACCACAACAAGATTTCTCCAATTTAAGCTTAAATCTAGCAAGAAATCACACCTACAAAAGGTAGGAATCCAACTTCTCTTCTTGTTTTTATTGATTTGGAGCTATGTGGGAATCTTGTCTTCTTCATGATATTGATATGATTTGGGGTAATGATGATGGTTTATGATTGAATTTGCATGTGTGTTGTGATTAGAATTGGAATTGGTATGAAAGAACTTGAATAAAAGAGAAAACTCAAGAAGCTGTTAGGGTCTTTCCTCAATGATCCGTACAGTGGAGTGTACGGATCCGCCTATAGCCATTTAAATTTCATGAACCTATTTTTATATGAAACTAGACATTCAGTGATTTCCATACATATATAATATAAGGTCATTGGATTAGTATAGAGGTAGTTATGAATTTTTGAAGTTTGACCTAGAAATCAGGACTTTCATCCGGGCAGTGTGAGTTGAGAAGGGTGTAACTCACCCTACACAACTTCAATTTGAGTGAATTCAACGTTGTTTGAAAGTTAATATATGAAGGAATATCCCATAAAAATTTCAGAGTTAGATTTGTTGCCAACTATCCTTAGTACTTAAATGAATTCACCTTAAGTTCAATCCGGGCTGGAACAGGGTAGTTTAGTAGAGTCAAGTTTCGGGACTTATATCTCGAATTATACTTGTTCAAATGACATGCAATTTATTTCATTTGAAAGCTTGTTCTGTTAGCTTTACATTGATATGAATTTTGTATGATTTCAACTAGATTTCTATTTTTGGTGAATTTTCTCTCAAAAGAATGCAACTCTGGCTAGAAATGGGGTAGTCTGGGATGAAACACATTTAACTTGAGTTAATATTGGAGCTCAGAACCTAGCAAACAGAACTAGATCGGGTATACTTAAGGTTGAACTTAGAACTTAGCAAACACAGCTAGATCGGGTATACTTAATGTTGAACTCGGAATTTAGTGAATAGGAAATTAGATCGGGTATAGTTAATGTCAGAATTTGAAAGTTTGAAACACACTCATAAAAGTCTTGGAGGACCAATTGTAGATTAAGGTCGGAGATCAGAATTACAAACCCATAAAACTCTCATACACGTAATTTCAAAACTCGACCCAGAATCAATTTCAAAAGTCGAACATAACCCCAGAAGCCGGAAATTATATAAGCTTGGAACTCGGACCCCATATAATTTTGGAAGTCGAAGTCGAGAACATCAATAGGAATTAAAAGCTTGCAAAATATATTAAGACTTAAGATTTTAAAACTTGCATCTATTGATATTGTTATGCTCTTGGTATGAATATAATGTTTGATTAAAATTTCTTAGTTGTCTGGCACTATTTATGAGGAGGCGGATATGATCCGTTATGCTGCCAAAAATTAGGCAGAGATTTCAATTATTATGAATCTATAAGTTATGCATGCATTGGTCAAAGTATTAGATAAGCAATGCTACCTTTATAAGAATAAGGAAAGATTTTCATGTGACTTGGGCCAACTCCTGAATAAAGTTAAGTGGAATAGATCAGTGGGGAAGTTGGGGAGAGTAAACCCGGCAACCCTATATAGGAACGAGCTCGACCCTAAAAAGTGGATTATTACCCAGGAATTTAACGGCCAATAGACTCCCAGGGGACCAAGTATGGAAAAATATGAGTTAAGGTGAAGTGCATTATTTATTATGCATATCCCCAATTTCTGTTATCATACATTATGTTAATTGCACCATTGGATTGTCGACTTTTCTAAAAATGATGGAAAGAAAAATGGACCTTTTCACAACAGAAAAAATCTTCTATGAGGAATTCCATAATTACTAGAACTCTAGAAATATATATATATATATATATCATTGTTCATTTTACGACTGGTTGTTCAATTCTCTATTTAATTTCCTTTATCTCCTTAAGTAAAACCAAGCTGTGTTTTAGACCATGATTTCTATAGCTAATTGAGTAGAATATTTTGTTGATGCAACATTTTTTTTTAATTAACCAAAATCTGAAACAATTGAGAATGACAGCGATTATAGATATATATAAACCTAGGATTCCTACTGAGAAACCCTTATTTCTGACCCTATCGTATATTTCCGCGTCATTCTCAGATCATGGAGAACACAGCCACCGGTGTCCTTTTCATCAAGTTTCCTGAGCTCCACATCCATCTCGACCCTTTCTTAGATTCTGTGTATATATCCGATAGATGTTAGTTTTGCCTCTACTTCTTCTTCCAGAGAGACTTTGCTGTACCACTCATGCATTTGCTGTTTGACCCTGCTGTCCCTTATATAGCCATTCCTTTCCATATGGCACACCCTTTTCCACCTCCACCAGCAGCAGTCCCCTTTGCGTCTATGTCTGAGAAGGACTCGTCGGAGGCAGCGAGTTTGTCGTCCTCGTCTTCTACCCCGAGTATAGATTATACTCTTGCTGATGCCGGTATGGCGCATGGATTCCTTTCCTCGGAATCCACCTAGAGTGCCTGTGTAGTGCAATGGTAGGATATGTATAGAATGACCTTCTTTTGGCATTTTGGGCCATAGGCAGTAGTTTAGTGGATGTTACATGTAGATAGATGATACCTAAAATGTCCTATGGGGGCCAGTTAGGGTTCTGATTTTTGTGACAGGTCGATTTATTTTGCCTTAGTGGCCTCATTTTATTACCCTGTACTATTTTTTGTACATTCTAATAACTTTGAAAACAGATGTTTATGTACCCATATATGTAACTCAAGTTTCGGAAATTCTGACTAATTCTACAGTTTTAATTATTTTACTTTATTCCTGCTACATCGATTGTCTAGTACTTATTCTATAAAGCTAACAGGAATTTATTAAAGTGAATAGTTAGCTCTATACGAGTAATTAAGAATGGAACGAAAGATGAAATTAGGTTAGTCACACGAAAGATGAAATTAAGTAATATATTATGACTTAAGCATAGTATTTTGTCTGATAAGGTGTTACATGTGACGTGCGAATGAACATGATATTAGAGCATGGTGTCGAAATGCTTTTTGATAAGGGTAAACTGTGTTTTGTCGCCTGGAAGACTTGGAGATTTGTGGAGCGTTTTGACACATTTGTCGTGAATATTTGTCGTGAGGATGATGGAGGGGTTAATGACACTGAGGTGGACTGGAATCGCCTCGACATATGACCTCTGATGTAGAAACTTGTGGTTGAAGCATCCATCGTCACTCGAGACATTTACAGAGTTGTGTCAAGATGACTTAGTATCAAAGTGACTTTGTGAAAGGTTAAGAACGGTTATCTTGGAAGTAAAATTAACAAAAATGCGTGGTGTTGGTGATGGAGTGATAGGTTGCAAACATAACCACGTGGCACACTAAGAAGAGTAACTATCGAGGACACGTGTCCACATCTCAGATGATTTAGTCCCCTATTAATAGGAGTTTGATAAATGTAAAAAAGGTTGGAACTTCTACTCACAACTACTTACATACTCTTCCCAAGTCATCATGACAATCAGGAGTTCAAAGTTCATTGAGTAATTCTTCTATACCCTTTCTTCATTTCAATTCTTAGGATTAGTGCTTTTATCATCTTCTTGTACTTTTACTTCATAGTTTCGATTATATTTCAACAAGATTGTGTTATTCATTTCGATTATTCACTTGAGCATTGTTCAAATTGTTGTTTCATTTCAACATTATACTCTTGCCTTGAGAACTCACAAAACAAGTTGCTTCTACTCCTTGAATTGATTTCGAGAAGCAAAGCTGTTGATTTTATTTGTTTGCTTGATAAAAATCATTGAAAATAAATTAGCATGCCTGGTGGGACCAAGTGAACAAAAAAAGAGTGGTGTTGAATAAAACTGCCATTGTCCTATTACAAGCATGAAATTGCATAGTGGTACTATCATGTCTAACATGTCAAGCATCTTCTTCATCCTCTGAGGAGGGCAAAAATGAAGTGGAAAATAACAATGCTCGAACCATGAAGCCGATGGTGGCTCCCATCAGTCAAAATATTAACAATAACACAATCCCTCTACACACGAGTGTCACAACCACATCTGGTATGACTACATGGCCACTATACAGTTTGCATCTGGGGTACATACCCCCAGGGTTTGTTCCCCCTATGTCAAGTTAAACCAACAGAGGAACAATTCCTAGTGTCTTACAAAATAACCCATTGTATCAAAGTTTGCCATTAATGGCTAGTTTGCCACAACTTGGCGTGTATTCTCAATCTTTAGGATCACAGATGGCACCAATGAACATGGTGGTATTGGGTAGTATTGCCTTAACCAACATTTCAACCACTAGTCAATAGCCAATTGCTAAGCCTATTTTCTTGAGCATGTCACATAAGCATACGATAGGATCCCCTGCAAACATTGCCAAGTCTTTGGCAGTCTTTCATCAACAAATCGATGAAAGTTATCATGATCTGGCCAACTTGCTTATTCAACAAATAGCCATTATCCTAAACCCTTTAATCAAGACCATTAATGCTTGATTCGAGCAATTGGCTAGGTAAGTGGGTTGAAAAGCTGAAGTTATCAATCTCGATGAAAACCCAAATGATGAATACATGGCAAATGCACAGCCTTAACTAAACTTTGAAAACCAAGAAAATCCCGAGGCCAATATAAGAATGGTTCAACGAGGGCAAAGTGCCAACCACGTCCTACATAAGGCCCAGAACAATATATGAGGACATCAAAATCTAAATTTTACTAGGGCTGTCGAACAAGTACTTAACTACTTTAGTTTTAATGTTAGCTTTGCCAATAAACCATTATTCATTTTTGCCTTCCTAGATTATATCCAGCAAGCTGAGATGCCTAGGGGTTGAAAGATCCCTAAATCTCTCACCATGTTTTAAGGAGAACATGGTGAATCAATAATCAAACATATTTCTCAGTACACCATCAAGATTAGAGAGGTGGCATCAAACGAGTACCTGAAATGAGATCCTGGCCTTCATCTTTAATGAGAAATGCCTTTACTTGGTTTTCGAACTTGAGGACTAATGCGCTCACAACTTGGGCCTAACTAGGGGTTAGTTTCCATAATCAATTATTTAGGGGTGAAATGAAATTAAGCCTCACTAACTTCACAATTTGATGGTTCAATGGTGAATCTATCAATGATTACCTTTCAAGGTTTCGAACAAGTCAAACTATTGTTATACTCCAGTCCTAGAGGTCGAGATAGTAAAGATGGCCATAAATGACCTTGACTATGATGTGAGAAAAAAGCTTGAGAACCAACAATTCTTAGATTTAGCCTAATTTGCTAATAAGGTTCAATAGGCAGAGCAACTAAGATAAGAGAAAAAGAGAATAAAAAGGAAAAACCTATTAAAAAAGAAATGGTTGCTTATGTCAACTATGTTGAGTTGGATTAAGAAGAAAATGAACCTAAAAGTAATGAAATTTTATTAATTCAACATAACTAAAGCCTGTCAAGGGAAAGGAAAAGGCCAATAGGTCGAAATTTTATTCATTCGACATAACTAAAGCTGATCAAATCTTTGATGTGCTTTTACTAGATAAACAAATAATAATTCCCAATGGAAAGAAATTACTTTCTTTGAATGAATTGAAAGGTCAAAATTTTGTAAATTCCATCAAATGACAAGGCACATGACTAACAACTATGTCCATTTTAGGGGTTTGATGCAAAAAGCTATGAAGGTAAGGCGATTGAAATTCGATGAGAAAGAGGCTGCAATGAAAGTCAATACTAATCCTTTCAAAGTTAGCTTTAGCTTTGTCGAACGTATTTTTATTTGACTAATGTTCATGGAATCAAAGCTAACCATGATGCCACCACCAAAAGCAAGAGATGGGTTGATGAAGTAAAACTCGACCACTTTGAAAGGGTTAAGGAACCAATCTTTTTTGTTACTAGAGAGAGCCTACTTGACTTCCTGTCAAAATAGTGTGATGCTAATGGGGATATGTCACTATGCCCTAAATATAGCACTGTGTTCGCGAAAAATGCTGTGAGAGCATTTGAGAGGAGGAAGCTCGAGCACAAGATTGCCTTAAAGGAGGCTGAGAAAGATTAGTTAAGATGGAAAGTTACAGGAAAATAAAAGACGATCGATTTTGGGCCCCTTGAATCAAAGCATTGAAGAGCCAAAATTAGACCAGTCAAATAGTATATGAAGATCATGGTCATGCTCGATGGGATACCTGAGGGGATAAAGTCAAAGACTAGGGTCCCACTATCCAATTTCATTAATAACCGCTAGGTACAAAATGTGCAACAAGATAGATCAGGCTTATCCAGAAGGAAAAATCAATGGAAAAGAAGAAATAAGATTGATTAATTGGATTTTTATATATTTATTTTCTCTAATATTTAACTCATTAATCCTCTTTTGTGCTTAATTGGATTGATTTGGACCATTTTGTGCTTAATTGGATTTTGTTCGGGCTTAATTTAATTTTTTTCAACATTAAGCTAATTCTAATATTACTTTGGTTTTTGGGCTATATCTTGAGTTATAGAGCTCATTTGATCATGATCTTTGATTTGTAGGAAAACTAAGAGATATCCCTACAAGTTTTATGAAGAAGTCAAAGGCCAATTCTGGTGTTAAGGAGTTGAATTGGCCCTAGAATTGAGCTAAAGTGGTGAAGTCGCGGATTTTGAGTAGGGTGTGGTATTTGGGCCATATCTCGGTCCACAGAAGCCCAATTGAGCCCATTTTAGTGGCGTTTTGAAGCTGACATTCAAGGCTACAAGTCATCTTAAGAATACAAATCCAAAAGGATGCATCTTCTCTACCTAATCTGTGGAAGAACATTACTAATTTACCATGGAACTTTATTACATGTTTTTAGTGTAACTTTCTTTCTATAATTTGGAATTTAGCAAATAAGGTGTCCAGATTCATCTTAGAGATAAGGGATTAATGTAATAACCATTATGAAATTAGTTTAGGAATTTTTTATTTTTAATTGTTCGAGTTTAATAAGGGGCTAGAACCTTGTAATGGTGAGACAGAATTTGGAATAACAATTTTTTGATTTTTCTTTTCTATCATCTTTTTCACGCCCTCCTCTCTCAACTCCAAGTTTTCATATTCCTCCATCTATGGAGAAGTAATTTTCTATTTGATTCAAGAACTCAAGTAGAGCAATCACATTCTTGAGGAATGCAATTCGAACTAAACACATCCAATTCGGTTTCATCTCTCTTTCTCTATTCTTAATTTTGTTTTGGAATTGAAAGTCTTTATTTCGAAATATGGTTGAGAATTCAATTGTTTTCATTTTGATCATTTGATTTATGATCAATTATTGAAAGGACTTTGAATTAGATTCACATCTAATTTCTAAGATTAAATATATTGGTATATTAAATCAATTCAATTCTCTTCGATTCTAGAGATTTTTGAACCGAAGTGCTTGTGTAATCGTTTGCATGCATGGAGGTTTCTGTGTGAATGCTAGGTTCAAATTGAGGTTTCATTTGGATTTATTGTTAATCATTGAATTAGGTTGCTGATATACTTTTCCGATGATAAAGTAATAATTGTTCTTCTCGGTACTTGGATTGGAGTTTCAATTTCTATTTGATCTTATTTTAATTTTCCAACGTTTTTGTTCTATTTTGTCATTTTTAATCTTAATTCATAAAACAAGAAACCCCCTAGATTTTCTGATCATAAAACATTTGCGTCATTTGGGAGACGACCCGAGTTGCATCCTAACTATAAATTATTGTAATTCTGTTTTACAATTTGAGTGAGCTCGACACTCGAGATCAAATTTTGGCGCCGTTGTTGAGGATGATTGATCCTATTTGATTGTATGAATATGTGTTAATACAATTGCTAACTTTTTTTTTTTTGTGTCTACTCTTAGTTTATAAATTTTAGTTGAATTTTATTGTGTTAGTAGTTGAATTTTACGGTTTTTGACCATTGACTCTTTTTTGTTTGATTTTAGGAAACCTAATCCTATAAGAAAACACCATTATGAGAAAAACTCAATCCTTTCAAGTGATTGAGCCCCCCTATTTTTGTCAAATTCTAACATTTAGATCGACTTTTTAAGGCTTTTCGGTTTTTTTGGGATGTCGCCAGTATTTTTACAATAGATTTTGTGCTCCAATTGAGCTGATTTTTGGTTAGTTCAAGGAAAATGACCTTCTGATCAAGACTTTCAGCTCTGCTAAAAGCTTTGCATCTGGAAGCAAATTCCTTCATTAAGACCACTTTTTTAATTTTTTAAGATTTTTCTTTGCATTTTTGGACTCCTTGAGGGTCAAATATTTAAGCTGTGGTGGCACCATAATTTTTAAAAATCATTTGGTAGTGTTTTTAAATTTCTTTGATTAATTTTGAGTATTTGTTTGCAATTTTTACTATTTTGTGTGAGGAGGTGACATAAGTGTGTATATGGTTGTGTGTGCTGTCTTGTTAGTGTATCACTAGGTCTGACCCAAATCTTAATTTAGTTGAATTTGATCTTGAAATAGAGAGGACCCTTAGACAAATTAGAACATCTAGGAGAAGATTGTTTGATACTAGTTCTGCTAGCAATTCTGTTTTTGATTTACCTATTTCTGGATATTTTCCTAACTTTGCTAATAATTCTGTTTTTGCAGACAATATGGCTAACAGGACATTGAAGGAGCTTGTAACACCTGATATTAATTATCAAGCTCTAGCCATCCAATATCTTGACTTGGATGTAGATTTTGAGCTGACATCTGGTCTGATACACTTGCTGCCAAGTTCCATGGCCTAGCTAGAAAGGACCTCACAAGCACTTGAAGAAATTCCATGTGTTATGCTCAACCATGAAGCCACATGGAGTTGATGAAGATCACATTAAGCTAAGGGCCTTCCCTTTCTCACTTGATGGAGGTGCCAAAGATTGGCTATACTATTTGTATCCAGGCTCTATCACATGCTGGCAAGACATGAAGAGGATGTTCTTGGTGAAATTCTTTCCTGCCTCAAGAGCTGCATCTATAAGGAAAGAAATTTACGGAATAAGGCAGATGAGTGGTGAGACATTGCATAAGTATTGGGAGAAATTTAAGAAGCTATGTGCAAGTTGTCCGTACCACCAAATCAGTGACTAGTTACTGATTCAATACTTCTATAAAGGGCTACTACCAATGGATAAAAGTATGGTTGATGCTACCTCTGGAGGTGCACTAGCAGACAAGACTCCCACAGCAACATGTAATTTGATTGCAAACATGGCTGCTAATGCATAACAATTCGGCACAAGAGCTATAGTTCCAACCAGAGGAGTAAATGAAGTATAGACCTCAGCGCCAACCATAGAGGATGGACAACCGAATTGAAGAATTGACATCCTTGGTTAGGCAAATGGCTCTTGGCCAACAACAGTCGCAACTCCGGCAAATCATGCCACTAGCAACTAACATTTGTGGCATTTGTTCCCTACCAAGCCATATCACAGATCAGTGTCCAGAGCTGCAAGAAACCGATTAAACAATTGCTGGAATATTTCTTAGCAGACCTTACCACTAGCAGCAACAAAGGAATTATGACCCCTTCTCTAACACATACAATCCTGGATGGAAAGGCAACCCAAACTTGAGGTATGGCAACAATTCTAACCAATTGCAGTAGCAGTTTAAACATAATGTAGCAGGGTAAATAAGGCAGTAATATCCACAGCAAGCAAAACTAGACCAACCACAAAGCACCAGTGTAGAACCAAGCTTGGCAAAATTGGTGAAGTAGATGGCAACTACCAGTCTTTAGTTTCAGCAAAGAATAGAAGCCAGCATCCAGAATTTGCAAACACAAATTGATCAACTAGCCACAACAATGAATGAATTGAAATCTCAAGGTTCTGGCCACTTACCTTCTCAAATAGTGAGTAATCCTAGAAGCAATGTGAATGCCATCACCTTGAGAAGTGGCAAGGAGTTGAATGCCTCAACCCAAGCAGAAAAAGAAAAATCAAATTCTATAGAAAATTTAGAGCCTGCAGAACCAGTCAAAATTGATGCAAAGGCATCCAAGAGCAGCAGCAACCAAGCTGAACCAAGCATCCCACTGCCTTTCCCCAATAGAGTGACACAGAATTAGAAGATAGCTGAGGCAGCATTGGACAAGGAGATCATGGAGACTTTTAGGAAAGTGGAAGTCAATATTCAACTCCTAGAAGTAATCAAACAAATACCCAAGTATGCCAAGTTCCTCAAAGACTTGTACACTCATAGAAGGAGGCTAAAGGGAAATGAGAAGGCGAGCATGGGCAGAAATGTTTCTACCATAATTCAGCCAAGCATTCCTCCAAAATGAAAAGATCCTGGCATTTTCACTATTCCTTGCATCATTGGAAGCAAGTAGTTCAGCCAAGCCATGTTAGACCTAGGAGCATCAATCAATGTAATGCCAAAATCAGTCTATCAATCTTTACACATTGGAGAGCTCAGGCCAACAGGAGTAGTGATCTAACTTGCCAACCGTAGCACAACTCATCCTGAGGGAGTATGAAAACTCGTTGGTTGACTTTCTTGAAATTGTAGGAATTAGAGATGAATTCAAGTGCTCAGCTTGTGATGGAATTCAAGCATTATGTGTTGTTTGTGCTGTGATTGATGCATGCTTACATGGTTTAGATTTTGTTCATTCAAATTCTGAAAGTTCTGGTTTTGTTAAATCAAAATCAAATTTTGGTATAATTCAGTCTAATTTTGTTTGTGCTATTTCTACTATAGTGTGTGTTAATTCTGGTTCTTTGAATTTTGCATGTTCTGATTGGCATTCTGGAAATTCTGGACTTTCTGAAAATTCTGCAGATTTTGTTGCTGCTTCTATTCATTTTGAATTTGTGAATTCTAACTTGTATTCTGGTTTTGTAAAAACTGATTCTGTAAATTTTGCTACTATTAATTCTGAATTTGAAAATTCTAGTTCTGCCATTTCTACTATTCATTTTGCTATTTCTTCAAGTTTTAATTTTGCAATTGCTATTTCTACTAATTCTGATGCTATAATTTATGATTCTGGTCATTTTGGTGCAGTTTTTGATGAAGTTTCTGCTACTTCAAATTCTGCAAATTTAATTTCTGAATGTTCTGACTTTATTTGTTATAACTCTGCACATTATGCTACTTCTGCTGATTTTGTTTTCATAGGATATGATGATGCTATTATGCTAAATTTTTCACAGATTGCAGGTGCTAAAGCAAAACCAGTAGAGGCGGTATCAAGATTAGCACCATCCATGATAAAGCCCCTTAACTTGGAATTGAAGCCACTGCTAGAAAATTTGAAGTATGCATTTTTTGCACCAAATGAGAAACTGCCAGTCATCACAGCCAAATATCTGCAACTAGAGCAAGAAGTGAAATTACTGAATATCTTGAGGTAGAACATGAAGGCTATAGGACACTTGCAGACATACTTGAGATTAGCCCCTTCACATGCATGCACAGAATACAGTTGGAGAAGGGAGTGAAACGAATGAGGCAACCCCCTTAACTCGCTGATTCTGGATGTAGTGAAGAAAAAAGTGAGTAAGCTTCTAGCTGCTGGCATCATTTATCCAATTTAAGACAGCAAGTGGGTGAGCCAGTGCAAGTGGTTCTCAAGAAGAGTAGCATAACAATAGTGAAGAACTCTAAGGATGAGCTGGTGCCTACAAGAGTGCAAAATAGCCAAAGAGTCTGCATAGACTATAGGTGTAACATCCACCGTTTTTCGCCTAATTATTCGGTTTTATCGAATAATTGAAAATAAATAGATTTCGATTAAGCAATTATTTAGACTCAATTGATTAACAATTACTTGAGTTTAGATAAGAGAGAATTAAGTTAGAATATAGGAGATTTCATAAACTTTTTATTGAAAACCGATTTACCGATTTAAAGGAAATCGGTAACATTACGGTATTTTAAACTGTCGGAACCGGGCCAATAGAATTGCAAGCCTCAAACCCTATTTTGAGTGGCTGATGGCTCAGCCACTTACTAGCCAAAAGTGGCGCCACAAGGCCACTAAATCATGGAGAAGCTTGGCTGAATTTCAGCCAAGCCTTTTGGACCAATCAAAATGCAAGAAGGAAGCCACCTATACACCCTCATGTGGTCAGATTTTCTGTTGCCTTTATCACCAATTCTGACCCTCATTCACGCCACTTTCCTCTTCTCCTTCAGCTCTCTTTCTCTCTTGCTCACACACCCAAAAACTCAAGCCAAATTCCAACCTTGTTCATCCAAACTTCAAGAATTCGGCACAAACACTTGGATCAAAGGTAGGAATTCTGATTTCTTGCATCAAATCCATGCACTTGGCTGGCTGGGCTTGAATTATTTTCACCTTATTTGATGTGTTAAATGAATGTTTATGATGATATGTGATTGGTTTTGGGCTGTTTGATTGATTAAAACCGAAGTGGAAGCAAGAAACCATGAAAATGGAAAGAGCTGATGGGTTAGAGAACCAAAACCCCTCGGCTGTCCGTACTGCGGAGTGTACAGCTCCGTCTACAACTGATCAAAGTGGATAAAACCATTTTTATATGAAACTAGATGTCTAGGGCTTTCCATAGACATATCATATTAGGCTTTTGGATTAGAATTTAGGGAGATATGAATTTTTGAATTTCAACCTAGGGTTTTGACTCTGGCTCTGGGCAGATTAGGATGTTTAGAGTAGAACTCGACCTATACTACTTGAAAATGAGTGAAACTAAATTTTTTAGAAAGCCTACACATAGGATAATATCCCATAAAAATTTCAGAATTAGATAAGGTCCCAGTTGCTCCCAGTGCTCCACGCAATTCGCCCTATGTCCACACCAGGCTAGAACAGGGCAGTCTAGGAAGGTCTGAATTCGGGGCTTCTAACTCGAGCCCTAATAAGACAAATTGAGTGGAACTTTTTCTAAATGAAACTTTGTTCTGTTATATTTAATATGAGACCAATTTCGTATAATTTGAGTCAGTTTTCGATTTTTAGTAGATTTTTACTTTTGGTTGCCTGATTCTGGCTAGCCAATGGGCAGGCCGAGATAAAATTTAGATATCTTGAGTTATAGATACCAAAATTAGATGGGACCAAAGAGGTTAGAAAATAGACACATAACACTTTAACATATTCAAATATGAGGTCCAAATGAGTTAAAATGAAATTATGGCTTGAATTATAAAAACCGGGTTGGTTGGATATGCTGAGGCAGGAATTCTGCCTTAATGAATTTGATGTTGATTTGAGTTTTATGTTGGAATATAAATGTGATGTTGTGTTCTTTGTGTTGAATTGATGTACTGGTTGGCTGGCACTATTCATGGGGAAGCGGACACGTTCCGTTATGCTGCCGAAATTTCAGTAGAACCCATGTACAAGCTATGAATTATATGTTAATGCATATGCACTCTTATGAAAGCCATGAAAGTTATGAAAAGGATTATATTACTATGAAAGTTCCATGCTACTTGGGCCAGCCACGGATAAGAAGTTAAGGGGAATAGATCGGTGGGAAGGTCGGGGAAAGTAAACCCGGCATTCCTGTATAGGAACGAGCTCGATCTTGATAAGCAGACTATTACCCAGGAGTCTAAATGGCCAAGAACTCTCAGGAGACCAAGAGATGGAAAATGATAGAAAGTAATGAAAAAGCTTATGAGGAAAGAATCAAGAATGAGCATGCATGATTGCATGGAATGGTTATGATAAGATGTTTACAGTTATTTATCATGTTTATTTACTGCCATTTATTCATTTGTACTGTTCATTATAATCTGTTCTGTTTCTTACGTCAACTAAAGTAAAACTGAACCTTGCCTCGGACCAGACTTTTCCTTAAACTCATTAAAACGGATAGCCTACTTTGTACACATATTTTTATCATTAAATAAAAACCGAGCCAACTGAGAATGAATGTGACGTCAAAAGAACGTTATACATAGACCGTACTGAGAATTTCTTGAAATTCTCACCCCGTGTTGTATTTCCACACCATTCTCAGACGCAGGCGAAGGGCTCAATGGCCGCTCGTTACACTAAGATCCCAGTCTTGCAGCTTTGCCATGACTTCGAGTTGGACTCGTTGGACACAGTCAGCTCCTGCTAGTCTGTCTCTGTTTTTTTAGTAATAGTAATTTTGCTGTTCCTTTATTTCGTCTGCTTTTAACATATATATGTATAGATATATAGACTAAAGGGTTGGCTTCCAACCGACATATGTACGTATACAGTTGATAATATATCAATTATTTGTACCTCTTCTGTTATGTTATATTAGACTTTATTATGTCTTATAACGCTAATCGCGTCTATTATGTAACAGCGCGCCGCTTCAACGATTTAGTGACAATAATCACGAGGTTTAAATAGAATGTTAACACGATAACATAGACTACCTAATTTAATGCTATGACTTAAGTATAACATCAAATTAGTAGGGTGTTACAATAGGAAGTTGATCTAGGCCACTAGAAAAGATCGCTTCCCATTGCCTTTCATTGACCAAATGCTGGAGCAATTCATAGGTCAGTTACACTACTATTTCTTTGATTGGTTTTCTGGCTATTTTCATATCCACATTGCACCTGAAGATTAAAAGAAGATAACCTTGTAACACCTTCTATCATATAAGCCATACTCGAGTCATGGAGTTATATTAAGAGGCTATTACTATGTTAGGAAATCTTTAAAATACGGAAAATATAATACATGACCCTTTAATTGCATACTTTATTACTAAATAATGGTTCATAAATTTTGTTATTTCTGATACATATAGAATAAAATAATTACATTTTAAGAATTTTTTTTTGTAGTTAACATTATACACAGAAACTGCTTCCATATTGTGGCTATCGCCCTCACTGAACTTTAGCCAGTCTTCATAGTCTCCAAGATTGACTTATGCTTGAGTCTTACATGATGAATATCCCAGGATTCAACCTCATTTTTGGCCTAAGCACTGGAATGTTTACGGAAAAGAAAAACATACAAGTAGGCAGTGAGAACCTAAAGTTCTTAGTAGGTAAACTCGAACCATCACTCATACAGTTTCATCATAAACATTTTAGCTGCTTGCAATTTCTTATAAAAAGGTGAGCACATATACATAAGCAATAGTTCAATTTTAAGTTGAAAAACATTTGAAGCAGGTTATATTTTAACAAACACTTGGCATATTATATGACAAACATAGAAACAAGAATAGTATAATATACTTCAATAAGAATTATAATGACGTTATAACATGATGAGATAATTAGATATGCATAGGTAGATACTTGTACTTGACTGTATGCAAGTGCACTTGACTTAATTTATCTCTTTCTTTAACTTCCAACTTGATCTTGCTCCTTTGTACTTGGTTCCCTGGAGTTCAATGGCTTCTTTCACCTCGGCAATAGCTTGCCTTTCAGGATTGAGCTCGTTCCTATACAAGATTACCGAGTTTACTTTCGCTGACGCTCCCACCAACTTTTTCCCCTTAAATCTATTCAAAAGCTGGTCCAAGTCTTAGACAGTATTACTATGGCCCATGCTAACTAGGTCTTATAACACTCTATTACATAAGCTATGCTCGAGTTATGGAGTTATATTAAGAGGTTCTCATTGTGTTAAAAGAATCTTTAAAATATGGAAAATATAATACATGACCATTTAACTACACACTTTATTACTGACTAGTAGTTCATGAACTTCATCGTCTCTGATACATAGAGAATAGAATAATTACAATTTAAAAGAGATTGTGACCAACATAATACATAGCATTTGCTTCCGACTAGTCATTAGCTAGCTTCAATAGCCTCTTGGTCTGGTTTGCGCCCGAGTCTTGGTTAGTGAATGTCCCAGTACTCCGCTTCGCACTTGATTTCCAACTTGGATGCTGGAATGTTTACGAAAAAGAAAAACATACAAGCAGGCAGTGAGAACCTAAGGTTCTCAGTAGGTAATCTCAAACCATCACTTTTATAGTGTCATCATAAACATTCCAGCTGCTTCGATTTATTATGAAAATATGAGCACATATACGCAAATAGTGGTCGAATTTTAAGTTGAAAACACCTTTCTTAAAGTAAGTTATATTTTAACAACCACTTCCCATATCATATAACAAACATAGAAATACGAATAGTATAATATGCTTCAATAAGAATCATAATAACATTATGACTTAACAAGATAATTGAAGATGTACATATAGAGGCTTATACTTGACTGTATGCAAGTACACTTGACTTAATTCGTATCTTTCTTTAACTTGCAACTTAACCTTGCTCTTCTGTGCTTGGTCCCTCGAAGGTGAATGACCTCTCTTACCCCTGGGTAATAGCCTGCTTTTCAGATCCGAGCTCATACCTATACATGAGTGACAAGTTTACTTTCCCCGACCCTCACACCTGTCTATTCCCATTAATTCTGGTCGAGGGATGGCCCAAGTCTTAGACAGTACCGCTCTGGCCCACATTAGTTGGGTCTATGCTATGCCTTACGTGGTAGCTTAATATGTCCTTCTCACAAGTTCTTATTATCTTTTTCTTTCCATATCTTAGCATGCATGGGGACGCTTTACGCATTCATAGATATGTCTCACACCTTACTTCTCATATCATATTCTAATTATACTTGTATCCATGACGTACATGAACATGACATGTAAATGTAACTATATTCAAAGCATATTCACCCATAGCATAAGTCCTCGTAACTTCATATTATACTTAAATCATTCTTGCATATATGAATCTTATGAGTATAACATATAAATGTTTATAACATTCATATAATTCACATATTCCTGTCGGAATTTCAGTAGTATAACGGATTGTGTCCGCTTCTCTATAAATAGTGCCAGGCTACCAGAAAGATTCAAACAGGCAACAATTCCAATATGGGCATCACATTCATAATAATAATGTAACAATATAACAAGTTAACATGAATGGGGTTTTCTGCCCCCTTTATTCAATTCTGCCCGAAATTTATACATCCCACCAAATTTTCATTTTAATTCATTTAGACCTACAATTTGGATATCTTACAATGTTGGTTGTCTAGTTTCCAACCCTTTGGTCCCATCTCATTTTGATATGTGTAGCTCAAGATATTCAAATTTTGCCTTAGCCTATTCGGTCACTAGCCAGAATTACACTCCTAGAAGTAAAAATTCATTAGAAATAGAAATCTAGTGAAACTATATGAAATCTATACTAAATTAAAGATAACAGGACAAGCTTTTACTTCCAAAAGTTGCATATTATTTGCATAAGCAGAATGCAAGTTATAAGCCCAGCAATTGACCTTTCTAGATTATCTTGTCTTAGCCTAGTTTAGACTTAAAGCAATTTTATTGAATTACTGGGATTGATTGGGAATGAATCTAATTCTGAATTTTTTATAATATGTTCCTCTACATGTTAGCTTTCAAATAAGACTAGCTTCGCTCAATTTGAAAGTGTGTGGGGTGAGTTACACCCCTCCCAACACGTACTGCTCAAAAGGAAACCTAGATTTTTAGGTTAAAATTCAAAAATTCATAACTCACTCAATACTAATCCAATGACCTTATAATTTATATGTATGGAAATCTCTAAATGTCTAGTTTCACATAAAATTAGTTTAATTTTGTTTCAATGACTGTAGGCGGATCCGTACACTCTACCGTATGGACCGCTGTAGGTTCTCTTAGGTTTTCAGATTCTGGTTTGCTCTCTATCTTATATTCCATGCAAGATTCAATCTCAATCCCTCCAAATACTTAATAAGCCAGCCATAAATCATCACACACATCAAGTATATCATCAAAGAAGTGAAGAGAGTTGAACTCTCATGCATCTTTAATCCATAAAATTAAGAAGTAGAAAATAGAAATCCTACCTTTATTTGGATGCAAAACTAGCTAGTCTTGAGTTCTAGTGAAAGATATGGGTACAAGAGACTTGAGGGAGGCTGAAAATGGAAGAAGTAGATGAAGAAAATGAAGAGAAGAAGGAGAAAAGCTTGCTGGAAGAGGGAGGATGAAAATGGGTGTAGAAAAAGAATTAAAGCAAGTAGAATTTTGAGGTAGTTGGAAGGAAAGCACCCCATTGGTCCTTATCATAAGTGGCTAAGAAGGAGCCAACTCTCTTCCACTCTTGTGGCTGTCTTGCACCCCTCTTAATGGGTTAAGTGGCTGAGTTTTAAGCCACTTGATTTAGGGTTTTGAGTGTATAATTCTGTTGATTCGGTTCTGACAGTTTAAAATACTGAATCTTTATCGATTTCCTTCAAATCGGCAAAACGATTTTGAAGAATTTTGTGAGGTTTTCTATGTTTCTATTCTAATTGTTTCTAATCCTAATCTCTCTAATTAATACCAAATTGGATTTAATTAAATGCTTAATTGATTTCTAATTAATCTCTCTTATGCGATAAAATCGAATAAATCTATTAACGTCATAAATTAAACGTTTTGCAAATTTAGAACTTTTCTATTTTCTATTTTTCATAGCTAATGACATTTCCATAATTTTGAGCAAGTCCATGGGCACCCACGTTATTTCATACCAGACTGCCTCCATGGCCCAATCGGCAGAGACTTAAACTTCTATAGTTTTACCATGTGATTCTACTCTATTTAAAATCCCATTCTGCTAATTCTACAGATACGGGGGTATAAAGGTCATTTCATGAAAAGTTCGAGGGTTATTGTGGGAATAAGTCTTTGGAGTCAAAATATAATTTCTAAAAATTCGAGGCATCACTGCAATTAACAAAAGTTTACAGGGGCACTTTTGTCATTTCTTAATTTTTAACATATAGCAGTGTCATATTTTCATAATACCCTATAATTCTGAGTGTGAGGATTGTGATGGCATAGCGCTGCCTGAGAAATTCTCACATTGCCTAAGGGAAATAATTCAAAGTTTCCATTACGTTTTGTTTACGAAAATAGGGATGTTACAGGTCTTACCATGCCTCACGTGGTAACTTAGTACATTTTTTTTGCAAGTTCTCATAATTTTTATCCTTCTTTGGACATAATCATACATGTATATGCTATATGCGATATGCATTCTTTTATATACTTCATATCATACTTAAATCATTCTTGCATACATGAATCTTATGAGCATAATATATACATATTTATAACATTCACATAATTCACATATTTCTGCCAGAATTTTGGCAGCATAATGAATGGTCTGCTTCCCTATGAATAGTGCCAACTCTCACAGACAAATCAGTCACAAGAGCAGAGTTGACATAATATATCCATATTTCAGTAGTTTGATAAAGGTTTTGATCAAAGAAACTAGCTAAGTTTATAAATTAGAGTTCAAGAGTTTGCAAATTCTTAGAGTTTCTTATTCTATCTTATATGGTTCTACCAGTTTTGTAAATTTTGTCATAAATTCTATTTAACTCACTTAGACTTGAATTTTGAATATGTTTAAGCGTTATTTGTTTAGTTTCTAACCTATTTGGTCCCATTAAGTTTTGATATGTATAACTCAAGTTATTAACATTTTACTTAGGTCTGTCCTATTACTAGGAAGATGTGCACACCCAAAAAATAAAATTCACTAAAAATAGAAACCTAGCTGGAATTATATGAAACTTATATCATCTTAAAGCTAACTGAACTAGCTTTCATTTCCAATAAGTTTCACTTCATTTGAGTAAGTAAAGCTCAAGTTATGAGCTCTCTTGAAATTGGCTAACCTGCACTACCTTGTTCCAGCCCAGTTAGGACTTGGAAAATTTCATGAATTATTGAGAATACTAGGGATTGAATTTGGTTCTAAAATTTTTATGGCATGTTACCCTATGTTTTAACTTTCTAACAAAATTGGTTTCACTCAATTTGAAGGAGTATAGGGGAAGTTATGTCCTGCTCAATCTACTCTAGTTAGGTCCAGAGATAGGAACCTAGGGCAAACTTCAAAAATTCATATCTCTCAATACTAATCCAATGGTCTTATAATTTATATGGTTGGAAAGCCCTAGATATCTAGTTTCAGATAAAAATAGTTTTATCAAGTTTTAATGGCTAGATACGGAATCATACACTTTGTGCCTATGGACACTGTAGAGATTCCAGGTTTTCATATTCTGTTTTGCCTTCCTTAGTGTCTTTCATGCATGATTCAACTTCAATCCAACCAAATAATTACCAAACTATCTAAGAACACTTGCAAACTCTCATATAAACATCAAATATATGTATGTAATCAAGTGAGTCAACAACCATTAATCACAATAAATTCATCCAAAAGAGCGGAATCCTACCTTAGATTTGAGGTGTAAGCTAACAAAACTCAAGTTATTGGTGAAAGAAGATGATGAAGGTTGAAGATGGAAGAAGGAGGAGGTGAAATAGAAGAAAAACGGAGGAGAATACTTTACAGAAGGAGGTGAAAATTTGAGTGGAGTTGAAAGGGGTTTTGGTGTCTTAAAACATAAGGGAAGGCTTGTGATTGGTCAAGGATTAGTTGGCGGTTATTGAGCCAAGCTTCCCCCACCAACTTGGGCAGCACGTGGCGCCCTCCATGGTTTTAGGGGTGGTTCAATAATAGCCACTCAAACTTGGGTGATTGGTGTGAAATTCTATTGATTTGGTTCTGACAGTTTAACACACCAAATCTTTACCGATTTCCTCAATCTGGCAAAACAGTGCTAAATAATTTTGTAAGCTTGTCCATATGTCTATTCTGATTTTATCAAGTCTAATCTCTTTAATTAACACTTAATTAACTCCTAATCAACCTTTAATTAACTTCTAATTAATTCTATACATTCAATAAAGTCAGATAAATCGATCAACAATGAAATTTAAATGTATTGTAATTCTGGACGTCATACTAAATAATTTCTCATAGTCTTTTATATAGCAAGCTAAATTTCTTTTAGCTTTAGTATTTATAATTCATCCCTAATTACTCTTATTTTTCTAATAAATTGATTAACAGCGCAAATCAATTACACCATTTCTTATGGATTGTTATATTTTTGCTTTTTTGTAAATCATTTAGTATTTTCTGTTTGGTTTCCACAACTAATGACATTATCGTAATTTTAAGCAAGTCTAAGCGCACCCCATGTCATTTCACACTTGAATATCTCTACGGCTCAATCGGCTAAGATTTAAACTTCTACGATTCCACCACGTGATTCTACTTCATTTAAACACCTATTTTGTCAACTCTCCAAATGTGGGGATATAAATGTCATTTTTTAAAAAGTCCTAGGGTCATTACAGAATATGCATGTGTGGTCAAAATGTAATTTTCAAAAGTTCTGGGTAACCCTGCAAATAACAAAAGTTTATAGGGGCATTTTCATAATTTTCCAATTTTTAACATATGGCAACGCCATAGTTTTAGCAACAGTGTTATGATAACTTAAAATTCTAAGTGTGAGGATCATCAAGGTATAGCACTGCTTGAAAATTCTCACATTGCCTAAAGGAAATAATTAAAAATTTCTATTACATTCATTTTAAGAAAATAGGGATGTTACAAACCTTAACTTGTCCATTTGGCACATTTGCATACCGAAGGATGCCCTTTGGCTTATGCAATGCCCCAGGTACGTTTTAGAGATGTATGATGAGTATCTTTTTTGATTTTCTAGAGGATTGTATGGAGGTCTTTATGGATGATTTTACTGTTTATGGATCTTCATTTGATGCATGCTTGGATAGCCTTGCTAGGGTATTGGGTAGACGTATTGAGACGCACCTTGTATTGAATTTTGAAAAATGTCACTTTATGGTTAGACAAAGTGTAGTCTTAGGACATGTTATTTCTAGTTAGGGTTGTTGATAGATTCAAAATTGATGCTACTACTTCTTTATCTTACCCCACATTCGTGTGGGAAGTGCATTCTTTTTTTGGACATGTAGGTTTTTATCGGCAATTCATCCAGGACTTCAGCAAGATTGCTCTTCTGATGTCCAAGCTACTACAGAAAGATATAGACTTCTAGTTTGATGGTGATTGCATGAGAGCTTTTAACCAGTTGAAGTGGCACTTGATTTTTGCTCCAGTTCTTCAGCCGCCAAACTGGGAGTTCCCATTTGAGTTAATGTGCGACACTTCTAACTTTGCAGTTGGAGCAATACTTTCACAAAGGGTCAAGAAGATACCCCATGTCATAGCTTATGCTTCTTGGACCCTAGACTCTGCACAAGCTAATTACACCACCACTGAAAAAAAGCTTCTAGCCATTATTTTTGCTTTAGATAAATTTCATGTTTATTTTTTACGAACTAAAGTGACTGTTTTTGTTTTTTTATCATGCAGTATTGAAGTTCCTGTTGAAGAAGCTGGATGCTAAGCCCAGGCTAATTAGGTGGATATTGCTGTTGCAGGAGTTTGACATAGAGATCAGGGACAGGAGTGGAGCTGAGAACCTAGTAGCGGACCATTTGAGTAGCATCCCATAGTCCCTAGAGCCTCTTCCCATCTGTGAGACTTTTTCAGATGAGCAGCTTTTAGAGCTGCAAGGTAAGGACCATGGTATGCTAACTTGGTTAATTATTTGGTTGCTTATGAGTTGTCTACTTATTTTAAAAAGCATCAGATAGATAAACTTAGGAGTAAAACTAAGCACTATGTTTGGGATGATCCTTATAGAGGATGTGTAGTGACTAGGTTTGTAACATCCACGACTTCCGACTTCCGAGCTCATAGTATTCCCAACCTCCAAATTCAACTTCAAGGCTGGACAAACAAGGATTTACGATTTCCGAGTTTGTCTTATAATTTCGCTTCCGATCTCAATATTAGCTTCGACTTCCGACTTCGTTCCAAGGCTTACAATGGATTTCTTTTGATTTCTGATTTCAGGAGCTAAAATGAAGTGACTGATGCTTCTAACTTACGAGTTCGTCTTCGACTTCAGCACAATTTACGACTTCCGACCTTGGCGATCAAAGATCAAAATGTTCGATTTCCGACTTCGTCTCTAAGGCTCAAATGAACTGGCTATGTTCCTAATTCCGACATTATGATTCACAAATGTACGAGATCCGATCTCGAGTTCAATGTTAGTAGCTCTCATTTCTATATCTTTTCGAGTTCCGAGATCGAGATTCTATAATTCCCGATTTCCAATTTAAGTGCTTGGCTTCACACCAGGCTCTGCTTTCAAGTTTCGACTAAACTGGATTTTTCCGAGCTCCGACTTCATATGCATGGTGTTTACGAGTTCCGATTTCGTTTCCAGAATATACTGGAAACTAGTCCCACTTTAGGCGACGTGGAGAGTGATTCTACCACACAAAGAGGGCAACGTGGAGAGCAAGGTTGGCTGAAACTTAGCCCTATGTTTAGAGGCCAATCAAAACCTTCCAAGTTAACTACTACTCATACTTATATAACTCTCCTTCTCTTCTTCAGATTTTTTTTTTCTCACGTTGCACACTTCACTCCAACTTTCTCTTTTCTTTTCATCTCTCACCCAACTCCTTCATACCTTGGACTTTTACCAAGTTGCAGCTACAAACTCAAACCAAAATTATTCACGATAAGAGGTAGGAGTTCTAATTTTTTTGCTTGACTTTCAGATTCTTGAAGTATTGATGGTGGTCTAAATTTTATTTTGATGTGTGGATTAAATAATTATGCTTGAAGTAATAGAAGATTTTGAGTTAGAAGTAGAATTAGAAGAAGAAAACTAAGAGAAGTAAATGGATGAGGGTGCTGTCTTGGTGGAGAGTCCACGGCAGTCCGTATGGCGGAGCGTATGACGCCGCCTACAATCGGCCAAATCCGATGAAACTATTTTTAATGAAACTAGACATCTAGGGCTTTCCATAGACATATCATATAAGGATTTTGGATCAGAATTGAGGGAGATATGAATTTTTGAATCTCGACCTAGGGTTTTGACTCTGGCTCTGGGCAGATTAGGTTCTTTAGGGTAGAACTCGACCTATACTACATGAAAATGAGTGAAACCAACTTTGTTAGAAAGCTTACACATAGGAAAATATCTCATAAAAATTTCAGAATTTAATAAGGTCCCAGTTACTCCCAGTTCTCCACGCAATTCGCCCTATGTCCACACCGGGCTAGAACAGGGTAGTGTAGGAAGGTCCGAATTCGGGGCTTCTAACTCGAGCCCTACTAAGCCAAATCGAGTGGGACATTTTCTAAATGAAACTTTGTTCTGTTAGCTTTAACATGAGACCAATTTCATATGATTAGAGTGAGTTTTCGATTTTTACTGAATTTTTACTTTTAGTTGCTTGATTCTGGCTAGCCAATGGGCAGGCCGAGATAAAATTTAGATATCTTGAGTTATAGATACCGAAATTAGATGGGACCAAAGAGGTTAGAAAATAGACACATAACACTGTAATATACTCAAATTTGAGGTCCAAATGAGTTCAAATGAAATTGTGGCATGAATTACAAAAACCGGGTTGGTTGAATAAGCTGAGGCAGGATTTCTGCCTTAATGAATTCGATATGGATTTGAGTTCTATGTTGGAATATAAATGTGAATTTGTGTTCCTTGTGATAAATTGATGTATTGATTGGCTGGCACTATTCATGGGGAAGCGGACACGTTCCGTTATGCTGCCAAATTTTCGATAGAACCCATGTACAAGTTATGAATTACATGTTAATGCATATGCATTCTTAAGAAAGCCATGAAAGTTATGAAAAGAATTATGTTATTATGCAAGTTCCATACTACTTGGGCCAGCCCCGGATAAGAAGTTAATGGGAATAGATCGGTGGGAAGGTCGGGGAAAGTAAACCCGGCATTTCTGTATAGGAACGAGCTCGATCCTGATAAGCAGACTATTACCCAGGAGTCTAAAATGGCCAAGAACTCCCAGGGGACCAAGAGATGGAAAATGATAGAAAGTAATGAAAAAGTTTATGAAGGAAAGTTCAAGAACGAGTCTACATGATTACATGAATGCATGAATACATGAAATAGTTACATCAAGATGTTTACAATTGTATGTTATAATTGCTCACTGCTATGCATTTATTTATTTCGATTACCATTCGATGTATCCGTATTAGTAATCTATTTTGTTTCTTATGTCAAGTAAAGTAAAACTGAACCTTGCCTCGGACCAGATATTTTCTTAAACTCATGAAAGTGGACTTTTCAGTTTGAGCACATATTTTTGTAATTAAATAAAACCCGAGGCAACTGAGAATGTATGTGATGTCAATACCAATACAACCGAACCCTACTGAGAATTTTCTTGAAATTCTCACCCCGTTTTGTTTCTCCCGCATCATTCTCAGACACTGGCGATGGACTCCACAGCTACCCTTTTCATTGAGATTCCTGCGTTACAGCTCCACCATGATCCGGAGTTGGACTCTTTGTACATAGCTGGTTCGTGCAGCTTCCGTTTATACCTCTTCAGTGACAGGAACTTTGATGTTCCTTTACACCATCCCCTCTTCGACCCTGCTACCCCTTATATTGCCGTCCCTCTACACATGGCGCACCCACATCCTGCACCTCATGCACCCGCAGCACCCGCTGACCCTATCCCTGAGTCACCACCGCAGGCAGTCCCCGACATCCCGTTGAGTTCAGAGAGTGACCCCTCCGAGGCCACCGGCTCGTCGCCCTCTTCCTCCTCGAGACCCAAATACAGACTATACACCGCCGAGCCTGGCATGGCTAACGCCACTGACGGAGTAGCTTAGTGGTAGGAGATGTTGTACAGCATGACCCTCTTTTGAACAGCATGTAGCTTTGGGTCATGGACTTGACTGTAGGGTTAGCAATAGGTTACGAAATGTCCTTTGAGGACCATAGGGTATTTTGGCAGATGAGGGCTTTATGATCTTTCTGATACACCAGCCCCGTATGTGTTCTACTTTAAAACTTTGTATATAAATTGAAACAGTGGCTTCCGATATATATATATGTTTACACGTATGCAGTAACACTATTGTACTATACTCATCTTGGTGATATCTTGTTCGATTCGTTTCGCTTTAGTATAGCAGTGCGCCGTTTCGTCAAAAAAAAAATGTTTATATGATGATGACGATTTAAAGAGAAATTAAAACAGGAAAGGTAACTAGAGTATCAACACGGTAACACGATCTGACTAATTTCATGCTATGACTTAAGCATAACATAAAATTAGTAGGGTGTTACAAGGTTATCAGACGTTGTGTGCATGAGCTTGAGATACCATCTATTTTATAGCTTTGTCACACTCTTGCTTGTGGTGGTCATTTTGGGCCACAGCGCACTGCTAGGAAAGTCTTAGATACATGTTTTTACTAGTCCACATTGTTCTGTGATGCTTACACATATTGTAAGAAGTGTGATCAATGCCAAAAGACAGGTAGTATTTCTCGTAGGAATGAGATGCCTTAGTAACCCTTATTATTTTGTGAGATATTTGATGTGTGGGGTATTGACTTTATGGGTCATTTTCCTGTTTCTTTTGGTTTTGTTTACATTTGCTAGCTATTGCTGGCTATTGATTATGTCTCCAAGTGGGTGGTGGCCAAGGCCACCCGAACTGATGATTCTCATGTTATCATAGATTTTGTTAGATCACAGATATTTTGTAGGTTTGGAGTGCCCAGGGCTATCATCAGTGATCAAGGGAGCCATTTTTGTAACTGAAACATGGCAACCTTGCTGAAGAAATATGGTGTTACCCATAAGATTTCAACTCCATACCATCCGCAGACTAATGGACAAGCAGAGGTGTCAAATAGGGAGTTGAAGCAAATCCTGGAGAAGACAATGCAGCCAAATAAGAAGGATTGGAGCAAGAGACTTGAGGATGCACTATGGGCTTACCGCATTGCCTACAAGACTCCTTTGGGCATGTCTCCCTATAGGATTGTCTTTGGTAAGGTATGCCACCTTCTGGTAGAGGTTGAGCATAGGGCATATTGGGCAGTTAAGAATTGCGACCTTGATTTAAGCCAGTCCAAACTTTATAGGAAGTTCCAACTTTAGGAGTTGGAGGAGATCTGGTTAGAAGCCTATGAGAACTCCCACCTATATAAAGAGAAGGTCAAACTCATCCATGATAAGATGATGTTGCGGAATGAGTTCTCCATTGGTCAGAAAGTGCTCTTCTACAATTCTTGCCTCTTTTCTGGTAAGCTTCGTTATAGGTGGCTTGGTCCTTATATAGTGACTAAGATTTTTCCATCTGGTGCTGTGCAGATTTTGGAGTCTGGGACAAATAAATCTTCACAGTGAATGGCCACCATTTAAAACCATTTCATGAGGACATATCCTTGGAGACCATTGAGGAAGATTACTTGCTAATGGCCAGTTACACTTGATAGGGGAGTTCCTCTTTTCCTTCCTCACCTCATTTTGCTTGCCTTGTATTTCCATTGTTGCATTACATTGAGGGCAATGTAGAGTTGAAGAGTAGGGGAGGATAATTTAGTTATAGGTTGTTTTTCATATATTTTTGCATTATAGATTTGTTTCCATGGTTAGTTTTTACCTTGTTTTCTTTGAAAAAAAAAATGATTTTGTTCTCCATTGATAATTGGAAGTTGTTAAGTCAAGGCATTAGTCATTAGGAAGGATAGGATTCCAACATGATTTTATTTTTCTTTCCCTTCTTGATATGTGAGAGTTTAGTGATTGATCTTGATTTTTGTTGGACTTAACCTTGTGAGATTTTGAGCTATATTTGGATGACTACATTACATACCATTCTCTTCCTTCTTGTGTGTTTTCCCTCAGATTTTGTCATTTTAGAACTTGCTTTGATTCTTCTTTGAGGCTACACTTTTTCATATGCATTCATGAACATGATAGAGACATTTCTTTCATTTTAGCCACTTAGCCATATAGCTTGGCTTACATTTTCCCTTTGTTTAACCCCTTTAAGCCTTCTTGACCATTCTTTGATTTCTAGCACATTATAAGCCTAAAGTGAAAAACCATGTTATACTCAACATTAGGAAATAGGGAGTGCATTGGTTTCATCATTATTGTTGTACTTGGGATCAAGTGTGGGGGTTTACAATGATGCAAGAAAAGTGAAAAAAAAAAAAGAGAAGAAAAAATAAAACGGGGAATTTTGATAAAAGGAAAAGAGGGTTCAAAGAGAGTTAAATGTGTTATGGAATGACTTGGGGAAAACTTCACATTTGTGAACTTTACTTGTCTATTGACTAATGCTATTTCTATTCTCTTAGGTTTTGCCTTGCATATTCTCATATTTCCCTACCCTTACCTTGCCCCATTACAACCTTGAATAAAGCCCACTTGATTTGTGTTTGCAGGTGATGATAAGTAGTGGAGAAGTAGAAGATTAGCAAGCTTATGGTAATGCATTTTCTATCAAGATGATTTGTGTAACACCCTCTCTTATATAAGTCATGCTCAAGGCACGGAGTTATATTAAGAGGTTGTTACTGTGCTAAAAGAATCTTTAAAATGCAAAAAATATGATACATGACCTATCAACTGTACACTTTATTACTGAAATATAGCTCATAAATATCGTTTTCTTTGACATATAGAGAATAAAATAATTACAATTTAAATTTGTGACTAACATGTCACATAGAACTTGCTCCCGCTGGTCATCAACTAGCTTCAGTAGTCTCTTGATTTAGTTGGCTTCCGTGTCTTGCTCTATGAACATCCTAGTATTCCATCTCATACTTGATTTCCAACTTAGGTACTGGAATGTTTACGGAAAAGAAAAATATACAAGCAAGCAGTGAGAACCTATGGTTCTCAATAGATAAATTCAAACAATACAGTGTCATCATAAACATTCCAGCCACTTTGGTTTCTTATAAAAAAATGTGAGCACATATTCTCAACCAACAGTCCAGTTTTAAGTTGAAAACATCTTTCTCGAAGCGGGTTATATTTTAATAATCACTTGCCATGTCATATGATAGTCATAAAAATATGAATTGTAAAAGATGCTCCAACAAGAAATTTAATAACATTATGACTTAACAAGATAATTGAAAATGCACATAAAATGCCTATACTTGACTGCATGCAAGTGCACTTGACTTAATTCGTATCTTTCTTTAACTTGCAACTTGATCTTCATAAACTTTTCCATTACTTGGTCCCTTGGGAGTTCTTGGCCATTTTAGACTCTTGAGTAATAGTCTGCTTATTAGGATCGAACTCGTTCCTATACAGGAATGCCGGGTTTACTTTCCCCGACCTTCCCACTGATCTATTCCCCTTAACTTTAATCCGGGGTTGGCCCAAGCATTATGGAACTTTCATCATAACATAATCTTTATGCTCATCATAACATAACCTTTATGTTCATCATAAGTTAGCCTTTGAGAACTTCATGCAGAATGCATATGGATCTCAATATATATTATAACTCATGCATAAGACTTACCAAAGTTTCGGCAACATAACGGAACGTGTTCGCTTTCTCATGAATAGTGCCAGTAAGTAGAGCACCCAATTCTCAGAAATCTCATAACATTTATTCATATTTCACATATCAAATTTATGGCACAATCATTGTAATTAAAAATATGGTTGTTGTCTTAACACTTGCATTCAACCCAATTTAGGCCATAACTTCATTTCAACTCATCTGAACCTCAATTTTGGATATGTTAGAGTATTATGTGTCTATTTTCTAACCTCTTTGGTCCCACCTAATTTTGATGAGTATAGTTCAAGTTATTTAATTTTTATCCCGGCCTGCCCTAAGACTGGCTAGGATTACACACTTAAAAATAAAAATCTACTAAAAATTGAAACTAACTCAAATAATACAAAATTGGTATCATATTAAATCTAACAAGATAAGCTTTCATTTGCAACAAGTTCCATTTCATTTGCTTTAGTATAGATCGAGTTATGAGCCCTGAAATTTGACCTTCTTGAACTGCCATGTTTTGGCTCGATTTGGACATAGTGCAACTTCTTTGAACCACTGGGATCGTACCAAACTTGGAAATTTATTATGGAATGTTCTTCTACATGCAAGCTTTCCAAAAAAGTTTATTTCACTCAATTTGGAGTTGTGTAGGGTGAGTTACACCCTTCTCAAGTCACACTGCCTGGATAAAAGTCCTAATTCCTAGGTCAAATTTCAAAAATTCATATCTCTCTCAATATTAATTCAATGGCCTTATATGATATATGTATGGAAAATCCTGAATGTCTACTTTCATCTAAAAATAGTTTCATCCACTTTAACTGGCTATAGGCGGAGCCGTATACTCCGTCGTACAGACTGCCGAGGGAATTTGGTCTTCTAGCCCCTCACATCTTTCTATCCTCACCATCTTCTACTCCTTAGTCATATTTAAACACAAAAACAGCCAACAACCAATCAAAGATCATCATAATAATTCACTAATCACATCAAAAAGTGAAACATAAAGCCAAAATCAGCCACCCTAATTAGAGTAACAGCAGCAAATTGAACCTCTACCTCTTTGGAGTGTGATTTTGCTAGGTGTTGAAGTTTGAATCGATAGAAACTTGTAAAGCTTGAAGGTTTGATGGAGCTCGTTGAGAAAATGAGAGAAAAAGAAGGCTGAAATTAGAGGAAAGAGTAACACAAATCAGTATGGGAGCAAGAGAGAAAAATCTAAGTTAAACATTGAAGAGGTAGTTGGCTTCGTGAATTTTGATTGGCTGAAATTTTGTGGGTAAAGTTCAGCCATATCTCCCTCTTTTGTGGCTAAATTATTCTCCACGTTACCTAATAAGTGGAACTCGCTTCCATTGTATCTGAAATCAGAACTAATCTCGATTCTACTTAAATTCAGAACTCATGCCCATATATTTGAAACTTGGAGATTAAATCGGAGATCGAAAATATTGTCTATTTTAATCGAAACTTGGAAACAAAGTTGGACGTCGGAAATCATGCACAATTTATTTGAATGATAAGGTTGTAGGTTGGAAATTATACAGCACACAATCACCTTAAAATCAAAACTCAAGGATAAAAAGGTGAAGCCTAAAATACTTAAACTCGGAAGTCGAGGATATTATCATAAACTCGGAAGTTAGTACCAGAGCATAAAACCTCATACCCGCATCTCTGAAGTCGAGAACTAGCCCATAAAACTCTTATGCATATAATTCCAAAATTCGGTCTAATAATCAATCTCGAATATCGATTCACAACCCAGGAAGTTGGAAATCAAAACATTCACTTAAGAATCGGGAAGTTGAAACTTATATAATCTTGGAATATCAATAGAAATGAAAAGCTCTTGGAAATAGTTTCGGGGATCGGAACTCGTGTATATCTTGGAAATCAATTCTTATGTCGAAGATCGTGTTCATTCTCATTGAACTTGGCTATAAACTCGGAGGTTGGACATCATGTCCATTCTACTTGATCTTGAACATCAATTTTGAGGTTGGAACTCGGGTACATTTTTGTTGAATCTTAATTAACATCAATTATTTGATAAAAATCCAAACAAATAGGCGAAAAACAATAAGAAAATTCTGGGGGATGTTACAATTTGAGTGAAACGCTTTTACCCATACACTTGAGAGTTGAGAGTTTCATACACTATCTTGTGAGGCCTTTCAGACTTGATCTATATTCACTTTGAAGAGTATTGCTTGGCTTACATTTTTTAGAGTTGGGGTGTTGAATGATTTGATTGTTGGAAACTCTTGAGGCCTTATACGTTCTTGTGTTCCTAAGCTTAGCACTTTTGATGATTCTTTGGAGAATTTTCTTGTTTATTTTAGTTATTCTATGATTTTTAGGTTGCATATTTTTATTTGCTTAGTTGAGTCTTGCACGAGGACATGCAAGAGCTAAGTATGGGTGGAATTTGATTAATTGAATTTTTATTTATTTATTTTCTCTCATATTTAATCATTAATCCTCTTTTGTCCTTAATTGGATTGATTTGGACCATTTTGTGCTTAATTGGATTTTGTTTGGGCTTAATTTAATTTTTTCTAGCATTAGGCTAATTTTGACATTGCTTTGGTTTTTGGGCCATACCTTGAGTTATAGAGCTCATTTGATCATGATCTTTGGTAAGTAGAAAAGCTGAGAGATAGTCCTACAAGTTTTATGAAGAGATCAGAGGCTAATTTTGGTGTTAAGGAGTTGAAATTGGGCCTAGAAGTGAGCTGAAAAGGTGTAGTCGTGGATTCTAAATAGGGTGTGGTATTTGGGCCATATCTTGGTCCATAGAAGCCCAATTGAGCATGTTCCAATGGAATTTTGAAACTGACATCCAAGGTTACAACTAACCTTAAGAATGCAAATCCAAATGAATGCATCTTCTCTGCCTAATATGTGGAAGAACGTTATTGATTTACCATGGAACTTTATTACATGTTTTTAGTGTAACTTTCTTTCTATAATTTGAAATTTAGCAAATAAGGTATTTATATTCATCTTAGAGACAAGGGATTAATGTAATAACCATTATGGAATTAGTTTACGAATTTTTTATTCTAAATTGGCCGAGTTTAATAAGGGGCCAGAACCTTGTAATGGTGAGACAAAATTTGGAGTAACAATTTTTCGGTTTTTCTTTTCTCTCATCTCTTTCACGCCTCCCCTCTTAACTCTGAGTTTTTGTATTCCTCCATCCATGGAAGAGTAATTTTCTATCTGATTCAAGAACTCAAGTAAAGCAATCACACTCTTGAAGATTAGTGTAATCTGGACTCAACTCATCCAATACGGTTTCATCTCTCTTTCTCTATTCTTAATTTTGTTTTGGAATTGAAGGTCTTCATTTCGAAATATGGTTGAGAATTCAATTGTTTTCATTCTGATCATTTGATTGTATGATTCAATTATTGAAAGGAGTTTGCATTAGATTCACATCTAATTTCTAAGATTAACTGCATTGGTACATTATATCAATTCAATTCTCTTTGGTTCTAGAGATTTTTGAACCGAAGTGCTTGTGTAATCGGTTGCATGAATGGAGGTTTCTATGTGAATGCTAGGTTCAAATTGAGGTTTCATTTGGATTTATTGTTAATCACTGAATTAGGTTATTGATATACTTTTATAATCCGATGATAGAGTAGTAATTGTTCTTCTTGGTTCTTGGATTGGAGTTTCAATTTCTATTTGATCTTATTTTAATTTCCAGCATTTTTATTCTATTTTGTTGTTTTTAATCTTAATTCATAAAACAAGAAACCCTCCAGATTTTCTGATCATATAGCATTAGCATCATTTGTGAGACGACCCAAGTTGCATCCTAACTGCAAATTATTGTAATTCGATTTACAATTTGACCGAGCTCGACACTCGAGATCAAAGATGCAAAAACAAAATGAGGTTCAACCTGACCAAATGTAGCAGGATCATTGCTACCCTATCTGAAATCCATATGTATAGAGGAAGGTCACGTAACCTGCAACTTAGGTCACACCAAGGCAGGAAGTGCCAATAATCAATTTCCCTTAATAAGGGCCAAGGAATTTAAACTAAGGAAAGGTTCCATTTGTACCTAAATTTCTCAGGTACACTCCATTGGACTCAGATCAAGAGTTTTCAACTTCACAAGACTCTGGTCGACGCAACGACATAGAAGCTTTTATTATGTCGAAGGTGGCTCAAAGTACACACTCGACGTCCCTACCTGAAGGAGAAAATGGGAGAAAGGTGAACCACAAAGGGCCATTTTCCAAGGAAGAGATGATTGCTAATGAACTTGAGTCGGGTTTCTATGATGATTTGGATGCTATATTTGGATCAAAACTACTTTTGTCTGGACTATGTCGATCACTCCTTCTAAGTTTATTTATTGTTTGGATGAATTCAAAGGAGAATTCGAGGAGGATTTGGAGTTGCTTTTGGATCAATGTTCATAGGAGTTGCGTCTATTTTGCCCGCCGAATACAATGAAGTCTAAGAGATTGAAGAGTTAGAAGGAGATTATACATATTTAGTAGTTGGAGATGAATACATGTTTCTTAGCCAGGACTTTTGCACCAACAGGGTATTCAAGTATCTCGATGAAGTAAGAAAGGCTCATCTTTGTCCTTCGCATGTTAAGGCCCTAATCGAGGGGAAGCTAATGAATAATGTCTTTATTAATGGACGTACCACGATCAACCTATTGCCAGAGAGCATGCTTGAAAAATTTGGAAAAGGAAACAAGGAACTTGTAAGAACCAATGTCGTTGTAATAGATTATAATGGAAAGTCTATTGCAACAAAATGGGTGGTCATGCTGAATGTGCATGTCGGTATTGTTTGTGGCCGTATCATCAAAGGCTAGTTACAATAAGTTGTTAGGGTGCAATTGGATACATGGGGTCGGAGCAATACCCTCAACATTGCATCAAAAGCTAATCTTGTGGAACAATGAAGGAAAAACTTAATAAGTTGTTGCTTTATAGCTGTTGCTATGTAGAGAATTTCGTTGTGGACTACAAAATTTATAATGAGAAGATCAAGCTCCTTGAGTCAAGGCTGACGTCGACCTAATAGTGGTCGAAGGTTTTTTTTTTTTTAGACAAGATTGCTTATATCTAGTGCCCAAGGCCAAGGCAGAATCAACCTTAACTAATATGTAATTAATGGATTTGATGAGCCAAATGGCTCAACTATCAACCTATATGGTCAAACAGATAGATTGCACCCATAATGGTGTTAACTTGGATTGTATTTATGACAATGAACCATTAGGCTTCGAATTCTTTTTTACTGCTTCTAACAATTTGTGCAACAAGAACAAAAAGCTTGATGTGTAGGATACACTAGAAGAAGTCAACCTTGGCAAAGAAGGAGACAAGTGACCAACTTATATCAGCCATTGGCTTGTCACAAGATTTTAAAGAAAAATTCATCAAAATGCTGAAATAATTTAAAAATTGATTCACAAAGGAGTGTAACATCCCCAATTTCTCTAAGTTAATTATCTCAATATTAATGAATAATTAGAATAATTAGTAAGTTAATCAAGGATTACTTCACTAATTAAATGAGCAATAGCTTGGTGATTAGGAAAAGTCAATTAATAAGCCAACATAGTTAAGAAAGGGGCTAAAAGGTAATTTTAATCACTAAACAAACTTGCAAAATTTAAGTGATAAAAATTTAAAAATATAATGGTGGGACCTTAGGATATCACGGCTAAGCCTTGGAGGGCAACACGCAAAAATTTGAGAATAGACCTTCAAACGGAACTTACCACAAACATTCAATAAAATCAGAACTCGGGACCCTCCGCTTTGAAATAACTAGTTTAAGATATAATGGCTTAAATCTCGAAACAAACTCAAAGCCCACCATGAGCTGAAACATAAATTTGAAATAACCAGTTTAAGATATGATGGCTAAAATCTAGGAACAAACTTAGAACTCACCCTAGCTAAAACAGGAATTTAAAATCACCAGTTTGAGATAGCTTAAATCTAGAAACCAAATCAGTAACCACCCAAGACCTTTAAACCACCGACGGTGTAACACCCTACTAATTTAATGTTATGCTTAAGTCATAGCATGAAATTATAGACTGTGTTACTGTGTTAATATTCTGCTTACCTTTCATGATTCGTATTACATCTCCTTTCTCTCTTTTTTTTTTTTTTTGGTAAACAGACGAAACGGTCTGCTACTATGTAATGAGCGTAACAAAATTTAACAAAATACCACAAAAGATAAGAATAAATAAAATAACATCAACTGTATATGTGCATGTATAGATCAGAAGCTAATGCTTCAGTTTATGTATAGATTTCAAAACTGGATATATAAGTGGGGCCAGTGTACCAAAAAGACATAAGGCCCATATCAGTCAAAATGATCCTATTGGTCCTCAAAGGACATTTCAAACTTACTGCTAGTCCTGTTGCTAAGTCTATAACCCAAAGTTGCATACTGTCAAAAGAGGGTCATGCTATACAATGTCCTCTGCTGCTGTCCTACTCTGTCAAATAGCCGTTGGCCATGTCAGGCCCGACTGGAGAGTAGTCTGCACTGGGTCCCGAGGAGGAAGAGGGTGATGAGCCGGTGGCCTCAGAAGGGTCACTCTCAGAGCTGAGCAGCATATCTGGAACCACCTGCGGGGGTGACTCTGGTGCTTGGTCAGCAGGAGCTGCACGTGCTATGGGTGCGGGAGGTGCTGGAGGTAGATGTGCCATGTGCAGTGGGATGGCAACGTACGGGGTAGCAGGATCAAAAGCAGGATGAAATAGGGGGACGACAAAGTTCCTATTACTAAATAGGTAAAGACGGAAGTGGCAGGAGCCGGCTATATACAGAGAATCTAGGATAGGATCATGGTGAAGCTGCAGATTTGGAATCTCAATAAAGAGAGTGGCCATGGAGTCCATCACCAGCATCTGAGAATGATAACGAGGTGAGAATTTAAGGAAATTCTCAGTAGGATTCGCGTATGATGTTTAACTAATATCACATTCATTTTCAGTTGCCATGGTTTTTATTTAATTATAAAAACATGTGTTCAACTGGACTATCCTTTTTAATGAGTTAAAAAAAAGGGTCTGGTCCGAGGCAAGGTTTAGTTTTACTTTAGACGGCATAAGAAACAGAATAAATTAATAAATTGAGACACTCAGAGCATTGAGCAGAATAAACGAATATACAACAGTAAATAAATATAGCAAACAACTGTAAACATCTCGAAATAACTATTCCATGCCATCATGCATTCATGTAATCATGCAAACTCACTCTTGCAACTTTCTTCATAAACTTTTCCATTACTTGGTCCTCTGGGAGTTCTTGGCTATTTAGACTCCTGGGTAATAGTCTGTTTTTCAAAATCGAGCTCATTCCTATACAAGAATGCCGAGTTTGCTTTCCCCTACCTTCCCACTGATCTATTCCCCTTAACTTTAATCCGGGGCTGGCCCAAGTATCATGGAACTTTCATCATCACATATTCCTTATGTTCATCATAACTTAACTTTCATAACTTTCTTGAAAATGCACATATAACAACATATATTTCATAATTCATGGATAAATTTTACCGAAATTTCGGCAGCATAACGGAATATGTCCGCTTCCCCATGAATAGTGCCAGTACATCAGAATATCAATTTCTCATAGAGGACATAATATTGCATTCATTATTCAACATTGAACTCATAGAAGCATTAGTCTCATTAAGGCAGAGTTACTGCCTCAGCATAATCATTCAACCCAATTTTTGTAAATCAAGCCATAATTTCTATTTAATTCATTTGGATCTCAATTTTGGATATGTTAAATTTTTATGTGTCTATTTTATAACCTCTTTAGTCCCATCTAATTTTGATCACTATAGCTCAAGTTATTTAGGTTTTATCCCGGTCTGCCACAGAATTAGACACTTAAAAGTAAAAATCCACTAAAAATCGAAAGTTGATTCAAATCATATGAAATTAGTCTCATATTAAAGCTAAGAGGAAAAAATTTTATTTAAAAGAAAGTCCCATTCCATTTGGCTTAGTAGACTCGAGTTATATGCCCCAAAATTTGACCTACCTAAACTGCTCTATTTTGGCCTAGTTTGAACATAAGGCAATTTTCTTAGATCACTAGGAACAAATAGGGCCTTATCTAATTCTGAAATTTTTATGGGACATTCTCCTATATGTAATATTTCTAAGAAAGTTATTTTCATTAAATTCCAAGTAGTATAGGGCGAGTTCTACCCTGAAAAACCCAGTCTGCCCAGAATCAAAGTCAAAAACTTAGGTTGAAATTCAAAAATTCATATCTCTCTCAATACTAATCCAATGGCCTTATATGATAGATGTATGGAAAGCCCTAGATGTCTAGTTTCATAAAAAAATGGTTTCATCAAATTTAAACGGTCGTAGGCAGAGTGGTACACTCTACTGTATGGACTACCGAGGGTTTTAGGTTTTCCAGCTTCTCAACTCTTTCTATTTTCATCCTTTCTTGCTTCTAATTCGATTTTAACCTCACAAACAGCCAATAAACCAACCATGTATCATCATGATCATTCAATCAATACATCAAAGATTGAGGAAATAAGCCACCACCAGCCAGCCAAGATCAGAGAATCAATACAAGAATTAAACCTTTACCTTTTGCTATGAGTGATTTGGCTTAATTTTGGAGTTTGGGCTTTCAAAACTTTGTTGAGCTTGAAGCTTTGATGGAGTTGGGTGAGTGAAGAAGAAAAGAAGAGAGCTGAACAAGAGGAAGAGAGGGCACAGAAAATGGGTCTGAATGAGAAGAGAAGAATGTGTTATAAAGCATGGAGGAGGTAGGTAGAATGAAGGATTTTGATTGGCCAAGAATGCAAGGCTGAATTTAAGCCAAATTTCCTCCCTTCTTGTGGCCAAAATGGCGCCACTTTCATGCATTAAGTGGCGAAGTTATCAGCCACTCAAAGTAGGGTTAATGAGTTGAAATTCTATTGGTTCAGTTCCGACAATTTAACATACCGTAATCTTACCGATTTCTTTTAAATCGATAAATCGGTTTCAAGAAAATTTTATGAAATCTTCTATACTTCTAACTTAATTAACTTATACCTAAACTCAATTAATTGCTAATCAATTGATCCTAAATAATTATTTAACCGAATTCTAATTAATCTCAATTATTCGATAAACTGAACAATTAGACGAAAAACGATAAGAAAATTTTGGTGGATGATACAGATGGCCTCCTTCTCCATTCACTTTTGTAATTGTCATTCTTTCACTTAACTCTCTATCACGCCAAAAAAGCATGAGCTCTTCCTCTTCTTCTTGCTAGCCATGACCTCAAGTGTGGCTCAAAGAAGAGCTCCTCAACCTTCCAGTTTCCAGTTTCAGTCATAATCACTCTCTCTCAACTCACAAACTCCTTCTTCCTTGATTCAACTTGCAACCCCAAGTGTTATTGGAAAGGATGCTACAACCTTCAAAGCTCCAAGCTCTTCATTAGATCACTCATCTAGGGTAGGGTTCTAATTCTCTCTTTGGTTTGTTCTTGTGAGACCATGACATGTGCAGAGGGACTCTAGTCTTTCTATGGCTAAGAGCACCGATCTTTGTCAAAGTTTTAATTGTTATATGAAATCTCATGTTCATGCCTTTAGAAAACTTTTAATCAGTTCAAAACTTTCCCCTTAATGTTTCTCAAACATTTAATCAGTTCAAAACTTTGTCGTCATATTTCTAAAAGATTTAATCAGTTAAAAGCTTCCAAAACCCTGAATATATAGCCTTGTAGTAAAGAAGAACACTTTTAACTCTTAAAATAGATACTAAGGTTACTTAGGATTTAACCTCGAAAATCGGAAGAAATTATAACCTAGAATTTTAGTTTAATGTCAAAAAACGGAAACCTAGCAAACATGAAACTAGATCAATTATAGTTAATGTCGGAAATCATAAACTTAGAAAAAATAACATTCATACAACCTTGGAAGACCGGTTTTGGTTTAATGTTGGAAGTCGAAATCATAGTAAGCATAAAACTTATTCATATAATTTTGGAAGACTAGTCATAGCTTAAACCTGGAAATTAGTGCTTAGGAAACATAAACCTCCTATTCACATAATCCTAGAAGTTAAGAAGTAGAACACATAAAACACTTAATTCTCATAATCCTGGAAGTCAGGAACTAGAATGCATAAAATCCTTATTCACACAATTCTGAAAGTTGGTAAACTAGTAAAACATAAGACTTTCATTCATATAACCTCGAAAATTGGTCCCAATTCAATCGCAGAGATCAGTCCTGAACCTTAACCCCAGAGGTCAGGAACATTGAATAAAACTAAGAGCCCATAAGATAAATTAGGATTTAAGATAATTATCTAATTACCTAAGCTTTGCTCATAAACCCTATGCGTAACTAGTTACAACTAATTACCCATGCTTGAATGAAACTATGAAGTGGCTATGTTGAGTTTATATGTGTGACCTTTGGGCTACATACCAATTGAATTTATAATGTTGAATGCTATGTATGAGTGCTTATGAAGTTTGCATATTTGATATGAATTATGATATCGATGATTATGTCTGTTTGGATTCACAACATATTTACATAATAAGAAAGAAAAAGTAATTAAGTACGTATGATGCATTAACTTACCAAGAAGAAAAGAATCAAGGGAATGGTCCTTCTACAAGGGGAGGTGACTCCCAAAGATCAAATAATGGATATGATCATTCGATCCCCAGACATATGCTGGCAAGTGAAAGTGATCCCTAAGCTTAGCACAATCTTTCCACAAAAAAATGTGACGCCCTTTTCCTCCGCTTCCATAAGGGAACCCTAAAGTGGCGACAGTCACGATATGAGCTCATTACCATTCCAAGAGGAACAAGGCCTACAAGGGTGAACCAAGTATTAAGACTCTAAAGAAGTTAAGCAAGAAAGTTAAAAGGCACAAGGCCTAAGATCCAACTAAAATTGCATCAAGCATATGAATATACTCTCATTTTAGTCTTGTTATTTACTTATACACTATTATACGATGAGTATGCTTTATCATTGTATACCTTAGAATGTAGTAAAGTGGTATGTTTAAAATGAACCTCCTTCGACTAATTACATTTTCAAACTTAATTAAATGGACTACATGTATGTACACTTTTTTTTTTATAATAAGCCTGAAGTGGCTAGTGATTTGAGATGAGGAAATTTAGTTTAAGTTGAAGAATTTATCAAAAACTCAAAAAGGAGCTAAGCAGAAATATGTTTTGTGAAAAAACCCTACTACAGCATCCGTATCGGCAGAGTGTATGGCTCTGCCTACAGCCATTTAAATTTGATGAATCTATGTTTATATGAAACTAGACATTCAGGGCTTTCCATACATATAAAATATAAGGCCATTGGATTAGTATAGAATTAGTTATGAATTTTTGAATTTTGACCTAGAAATTTGGATTCTCATCTGAGCAGTACAAGTTGAGAAGGGTATAACTCACCCTACATAACTCTAAATTGAGTGCAACCAACGTTGTTTGAAAGATAACATATAAGGAAACATCCCATAAAAAATTTAGAGTTAGATTCGTTGCCATTTGTTCCCAGCACATCAATGAAGTTGACTTAAGTTCAAACCGGGTTGGAATAGGGTAGTCCAATAAGGTCAAGTTTCGGGGCTTATATCTCGAAAGATACTCATGCAAATGATATGAAACTTCTTTCATTTGAAAGCTTGTTCTATTAGCTTTAAATTAAATTTTGTATGATTTCACCTAAATTTTTATTTTTAGTGAATTTTCACTTATAAGGGTGCACTTTTGGTTAAGTATAGGGCAGTCTGAGGTAAAATACTAATAACTTGAGTTATAAAAATCAAAATAAGATAGGACCAAAAAGGTTGGAAACTAGACACATAGAGCTATGACATATCCAAAAGAGGTCTAAATGAGTTGAATAGGAGTAAAGGTGAACTTTACAAAATTCATGCAGAAGAAGGTGAAGTGAGCAGAAAACTCTATTGATATTTTTATTGATTTCGACATACCATATGATTAATAATGCTGCTGTAACTTGCTGTTTTACATTGAATTGCATACTTAATTGATTGTATTGGTAGCCTAGCACTATTCACGGGGAACCGGACTCGATTTGTTATGCTGCCGAATTTTCGGCAGAAATTTATGAGTACTTACGCTCTGGGTGATTATACTTTGGATATACTTACATTTACATGTCATGTTCATGTATGTCATGCATGCAAGTATAATTAGAATCTGATATGAGAAATAAGATGCGAGACATATCTATGAATGCACAAAGTATCTCCATGCATAATAAGATATGGAAAGGAAAGGATAATAAGACCTTGCAAGAGGGACATATTAAGCTACCACGTGAGGCATGGCATAGACCCAGCTAACGTGGGCTAGAGTAGTACTGTCTAAAACTTGGGCCAGCCCTCAACTAGATTTAATGGGAATAGACTAGTGTAAGGGCTGGGCAAAGTAAACCCGTCCCTCATGTATAGGTACGAGCTCGGACCTGAAAAGCAAGATATTATCCAGGGGTGACGAAGGCCATTCACCTCTGGGGGGCCAAGTATAGAAGAGCAGGGTTAAGTTGCAAGTTAAAGAAAGATACGAATTAGTTAAGTTGCAAGTTAAAGAAAGATATGAATTAAGTTAAGTGCACTTGCATACAGTCAAGTATAAGCATCTATATGTGCATCTTCAATTATTTCGTTAAGTCATAATATTATTATGATTCTTGTTGAAGCATATTATACTATTCGTATTTCTATGTCTATCATATGATATGGCAAGTGGTTGTTAAAATATAACCCGCTTCGAGAAAGGTGTTTTCAACTTAAAATTGAACCACTATTTGCGTAAATGTGCTCATATTTTCATAATAAATCGAAGCGGCTAGAATGTTTATGATGACACTATAAAAGTGATGGTTTGAGTTTACCTACTGAGAACCTTAGGTTCTCACTGCCTGCTTATATGTTTTTCTTTTCCGTAAATATTTCAGTACTTAAGTTGGAAATCAAGTGCGAGGCAGAGTACTGGGACATTCATTGAACAAGGCTCGGGCACAAATCAGACCAAGAGATCATTGAAGCTAGTTAACAACTAGTCGGAAGCAAATACTGTGTATTATGTTAGTCACAATATCTTTTAAATTGTAATTATTTTATTCTCTATGTATTAGAGACGATGGAGTTTATGAACTATTAGTCAGTAATAAAGTGTGCAGTTAAAGGGTCATGTATTATATTTTTCATATTTTAAAGATTTCTTAGCACAGTGACAACCTTTTAATATAACTCCATAACTCGAGCATGACCTATATGATAGAGGTTGTTATATTTATTGGTATCAGAGCAGTTCATCCTGTATAGGCCCGTGGATGGACTGATTATGCTTCTAATGCATACTTTGAGAACCTAGATAAACTTAAACCATGCTTTAGGTCCTCACGTTAAGAGGAAATAGGAATATTATGCATGGTAGCCTTGTTGTGAGTGTTGTAGACTACCTGTTGCACTTGACTGAATGTTGATCCTGGTCATCCCAATATAAGATTTTGTGTAAACAAAAGCCTATGACACCCTATAGGCTTATTAGGAACCTTCTAAACATAATTATGAAGGATGAAACTCCTAGAAAGTAGCGATGGCATAAAGGGGTAGACAATTGAGCAAGTTAAGGAGGAATTGTGTCAGACGGTTTGCTATGGACATAGTAAACCTAGTTATATCGAAAAAGGTCATTTGCAAAGTGTTGCCGGCTAGCCAAAAATTTAAGTCATCAAGGGCAGGATCTTAGTTGGAGACGAGCTGACTAAAAATCCTCTTCACCTTGATGGTGCTTATTTTAAGCTTTATTGCGATTACCTAATCCAGACTATCTTCTCTAGCTTGAATCTAGGGGATCCTTCTACCTGGTTTTGTAACTTTAATACTTGACAGGAGTAGGATGATTACCCGCTGATAAGGTTATCTTATGTGGCCTGGATGGTACCCTTATTTTCTTCATAAGTGAGACTACCCCAAAGGTACCTTGCCAGCAAATTCAGTCCATGGTTTTTATTGTGGATTGTGGCAATATCACATCATAAAGGCCCGTTCCTTCACTAAAAAATTTGTAGAGTAGACGAATAAAGCAGAGAATCAGTGAAAGAAGCTAAGGGTAGAAGCTTCGGTTAGGTATACAGGAGACCTTTTAAGTCCCCGTCCAGAGAATGGATTGGTTTCTTCCTCAAGGGTACAGGGAGCTAACCTTGTAGCGATTGCAAATTAGAAGAGTACTAAGTGAAATCTTGGCTATGAAGGGGAAATAGTTAAGCAAACTGTAAAGAGATCCATCTAACTGTATATTGAATCAAGATAGAGATACAGTAGTTATACACGATATGGAAAGCAAATGAAGTTATAAGTGTAACAAGAAAGAGAGGCAGTATATCTCCTACTAACCTGAAGTAGGAACACTTTCAGACTAGAGGTGGCATATGAATCAAGTGTAATTTTTCCTACCTTTCAGGGATAAAGGAATTGTTAAAAAATTTAGTCATGCTCAAATTCTATTAACCTCAGCCGTCATAGAAATTGGATGATAGGATCGTCTTCAACATGTTGTTAGTAGAGGAATATGGCTATTCATAGAAGGAAGGCGAAGGTTAACGATCACATTTAGGCACTATTGCGTATGTTGTGGGAGGAATAATTCGATAAGGAATGTATTCAGATTCTAGCAAGAATGACAAAGACTTAAAGTGTGCAGCTATTTCCGGTAGCTTGAGATTGTGTTAAAGTGGGAAGTCCTAATGGACTAAGATAAAGATAAACTTCTATAGGGACAACGGATATTATGGGAAAGAAATAGAAGAAGAGAACATTTTGATTTCAAATGGTCTATTGAGGAAAGAAAAGCTAACTAGTAGGAGATTACGGTGCAAATAAGATTGTATATGAAATACCAAGCGGGGTTGCCTTGGCACTGGTCATAAGTGCAACAGACCCAATGCCTCCTAAGCAAGATCGGATGATGCACCAATATAAAATCAAAAAGGATTTGGGAGCTTGCCCCATGAGGGACAAGGTTACAATGTCGGAATTAGAAGCAGTCAGAAGAGTCTCTATATCTTGGGCCAGATTAAATGCGATCATCACTAACGCACTAGTTTCCATCAGAGTTTCATAGTTAAGCGTACTCGGACGAGAGTAATATTAAGATGGGTGAACTTCTGGAAAATCCTCATATTATAACTTCAACAGAGTAGCAAGACCATCATTTTCATCTCTCATAGCAAAAGGATTACATGCTAGGGGCAAGATGTTACAAGGGATAACCAAGAGGCCCAGTAGTGAGAGTAATGTAAAGTTTAACCATAAACTTGATATATATTATACTAGGATTGACCATCAAATAGAAATGTAGTGCTGGTAACCACGAGATTCCTTAAGTTGGTATTCAAAGTTTAGAAGAAGGTGGATGTCAACATAATAAACAAGGAATCTCCTCACTACCAAATTGAAGAAGATAAGAGAGTGATGAAATCTTTTCAGCTCAACAATCCTTTTTCTCAGATTGAATTGATCATATTCTGGGGAGAAAAGATATTGCAATAGTCACTAAGAAGTTCAACAGGAACGACATGAAATTCGACTAGCAGATAATGAGAAAAATAGAATAGAGCCCATAAGAAGAGGAGAGATTTCAAAATAAGGCCTATAGTTATAGTTTATGAAAATATTCTAGTCCTACACCCTAGATTCAACATAAGGGAACTCATCACTGATCAAAGGTGGTCAAGTGGACCAAAAACCTTAGAAACTACTAAGAGTTGGTGCCAAAGAATCAAGACACAAGTAATGAAGAGTTTACCAGAAATCACAATGCAGTAGTAGTTAGTCACATGGCAAGAAAGATAAGTAAGTTTCTCAGCAAACTCGCTAACGGATCAGGTCATCGTCAAGATAAAGTGTACTTTGGGCGATCATGCAATCTAGGGGGACTCTTGACATGTTAGGAAGGTATCTCATAGAAAAGAAATGGGATAAGGAAGAGTCTGCAGCTTTGCTATCACATATACCTTGATAGCTAAAAAATCAAGGAGAATAAGAAGATGGTAATAAGAAGAGCTATGAATCTTATAAACTTTAACCATACAGTGGGAGTGACCTGAGATCTTCCCACAAGTAATGGAGCACGAGGTTAAGTTTATAAGGAATAGGAGTTTTAAGATAAAGCTCCTAGTTATAATTTTGAGAAGAAGCCTAAGCCTATGTTTCTAAAGAACCGTATCGGAGGCAAATTTATTATTAAACTAAGGGTAGCTGAGTAAATAAGAATCTTAGGAAAGGATATACGAACCTTCTAAAACTTGACACAGGCATTATCATTACTACATATTGACGTCAATTACGATGATAGTTGCTAATCTTTGCAATTGCAAATCTTCATGAGTTGAATATCTGAGGTCTTATGTACAAGTAGCGAAAAGTTTAGTAGCTACCACAAAGCAGGAGTAGCGAAATATAGAGCAAGGGAAATGAGTAAGAGTCTCCAATAAACTGAACAATGATTCAAAGCATCATAGAGATAAGGCAAGCTTAGGCACCAACAAAACCCTTATGAATCCTTTGTACACACTAAGATAATACCTCATAGCTACCGGCAAGTAATCTCAAGACAAGATGCAAACTCGAAAAGAGGAGTATCCCTATAAGTTAAAAAGATTTTTCCTTGACCCTTCTTAATCTTAGAATTTTGAGAACAAAATTCTTTTTAAGGTACGTAGAATGTAACATCCCTACTTTCGTAAATAGAACGTAATGGAAAATTTGAATTATTTCTCTTAGGTAGTGTGAGAATTTTTCAGGCAACACTATGTCATGATGATCTTCACACTCAGCATTATAGGGTAGTGTAACACTGCCATTGAAAATATGGCACTGCCATATGTTAAAAATAAAGAAATGACAAAAGTGCCCATGTACACTTTTATTAATTGCAGTGATGCCCAGAATTTTTAGAAATTATATTTTGACCTCAAAGACTTATTCCCACAATAACCCTAGAACTTTTCATAAAATGACCTTGATGTCCCTACATATGTAGAATTAGCAGAATGGGGTTTTAAACAAAGTAGAATCACGTGGTGAAATCGTAGAAGTTTAAATCCTTGTCGATTGGGCTATGGAGCCAGTCGGGTGTGAAATAATGTGGGGTGCCCCTATACTTGTTCAAAATTACGGAAATACCATTAGCTATGGAAAATAAAGAATAAAAAAGCTCCGAATTTGCAAAAACATTTATTTCGCGTTAACAAGCAATTTATTCGATCTTATTGACTAAGCAAGGTTAATTAGGAGTTAATTAAATGTTAGTTAGGAGTTAATTAGATGTTAATTTGAGAGATGAGGCTTAGGAACAATTGGAATAGAGATATAGAAATTCTCTCAGAGTCATTTAGTAAAGTTTTGCCGATTTGAAGAAAATCGGCAAAGATTCGGTATTTTAAACTGTCAGAACCGAATCAGTAAGATCTTACATTGATAACCTTAGGTTGAATGGCTGAAATTCAGCCACCTCCACCACCATAGATGGCGCCATATTGCAGCCATATGATGAGGAGATTCGGCCAAATCATGACCACTAAAGCCAACTACTTCAAGCCACCCTTATTTATGTCATAAAGCTTAGAAAATTCCACCTACTTCCTTTCACTTTTGCGCCCTCCACCAGCTGCAGTCTCCTTCCATTTCTTCTTCTTCTTCTTCCTCCTTTCTTTCCTTGCCTCCATGACCAAGAGTTTCACGCTCAAGATTGGAAGCCTTCTTGATCTCAAATCCCTTTGCTCATTTTATGAAAATTAATCCTCATCCTCTCCTCTACAAAACCCCTCTAACAATTTCATGATTTAGCATCAAGTGGTGTCCCTCCACCACCATTTATGGCACTACCATGAGAGGGGAAGAAGATTAGGATGTTGCTCTTGCCTTCCTTGCATCCATGGTTTCAAGGATTTTGAGGGAGGTAGCTCAAATCCTTAGTTATTTGATGTATCATATGACTATGTGGCTGCTGTGTTCCTCTTATGCCATGCTTGCATGATGGTGTTTTGACGTTTTTCTAGTGATTTGAGATGAGGAAATTTAGTTTAAGTTGAAGAATTTATCAAAAACTCAAAAAGGAGCTAAGCAGAAATCTGTTTTGTGAGAAAACCCTACGACATCCGTACTGATGGAGTGTATGGGTTAGACGCCTACAACCATTTAAATTTGATGAATCTATTTGTATATCTCTAGGGTTTTCCATACATGTAAAATATAAGGCCATTGGATTAGTATAGAATTAGTTATGAATTTTTGAAATTTGACCTAAAAATCTAGATTCTCATCTGGGTAGTATAAGTTGAGAAGGGTGTAACTCACCCTACACAACTCTAAATTGAGTACAACTAAATCTGTTTGAAAGCTAACATATAAGGAAACATCCCATAAAAATTTCAGAGTCAGATACATTACCATTTGTGTCTAGCACATCAATGAGATTGACTTAAGTTCAAACTAGGCTGGAATAGGGTGGTCCAGTATGGTCAAGATTCAAGGCTTATATCTCCAAAGATACTCATGAAAATGACATGAAACTTCTTTCATTTGAAAGCTTGTTCTATTAGCTTTAAATTGACATAAATTTCATATGATTTTACCCAGATTTCTATTTTTAGTGAATTTTCACTTATAAGGGTGCATTTCTGGCTAAGTATAGGGCAGTCTGAGGTAAAATACTAATAACTTGAGTTATACAAATCAAAATAAGATAAGACTAAAAGAGTTAGAAACTAGACACATAGATCTATGATATATACAAAATTCAAGTCTAAATGAGTTGAATAGGAGTAAAGGTGAACTTTACAAAATTCCAGCAAAAAAAGGTAGAGTGAGCAGAAAATTTTGTTGATATTTCTATTGATTTTGACATACCATATGATTAATAATGTTGCTGTAACTTGCTGTTTTACATTGAATTGCATACTTAATTGATTGTATTGGTAGCATGGCACTATTCATGGGGAAGCAGACTCGATCCGTTATGCTGCCAAATTTTCGGCAGAAATTTATGAGAACGTATGCTATGGGTGATTATACTTTGGATATGCTTATATTTATATGTCATGTTCATGTATGTCATGCATGTAAGTACAATTAGAATATGATATGAGAAGTAAGACGCGAGACATATCCATGAATGCATAAAGCATCCCCATGCATGATAAGATATGGAAAAGAAAGGATAGTAAGAACTTGCAAGAGGGACATATTAAGCTGCCACGTGAGGCATAGCATAGACCCAGCTAACGGGGGCCAGAGTAGTACTGTCTAAGACTTGGGCCAGCCCCTGACTAGATTTAATGGGAATAGACCGGTGTGAAGGTCGGGGAAAGTAAACCAGTCACTCATGTATAGGTACAAGCTCAGACCTGAAAAGCAGGCTACTACCCAAGGATGAGAGAAACCATAATACCTTCGGGGGACCAAGTATAGAAGAGCAAGGTTAAGTTGCAAGTTAAAAAAAGATACGAATTGGTTAAGTTGCAAGTTAAAGAAAGATACGAATTCAGTCAAGTGCACTTGCATACAGTCAAATGTAAGCATCTATATGTGCATCTTCAATTATCTCGTTAAGTCATAATGTTATTATGATTCCTGTTGAAGCATGTTAAAGAAAGATACGAATTAAGTCAAGTGCACTTGCATACAGTCAAGTGTAAGCATCTATATGTGCATCTTCAATTATCTCGTTAAGTCATAATGTTATTATGATTCTTGTTGAAGCATGTTATACATTTGTATTTCTATGTCTGTCATATGATATGGCAAGTGGTTGTTAAAATATAACCCACTTCGAGAAAGGTGTTTTTAAATTAAAATTGAACCACTATTTGCGTATATGTGCTCATATTTTCATAATAAATCGAAGCGATTGGAATGTTTATGATGACACTGTAAGAGTGATGGTTTGAGTTTACCTACTGAGAACCCTAGGTTCTCATTGCCTGCTTATATGTTCTTCTTTTTCATAAATATTCGAGCACCTAAGTTGGAAATCAAGTGCAGTAGTATCTTGGACATTCATCGAGCAAGGCTCAAAGAAACCGGACCAAGAGACCGTTGAAGCTAGTTAACGACTAGTCGAAAGCAAATGCTGTGTATTATGTTAATCACAATATCTTTTAAATTGTAATTATTTTATTCTCTATTTATTAGAGACGACGGAGTTTATGAACTATTAGTCAATAATAAAGTGTGCAATTAAATGGCCATATATTATATTTTCCATATTTTAAAGATTTCTTAGCACAGTGACAACCTTTTAATATAATTCTATGACTCGAGCATGACCTATACGATAGAGTTTGTTATAGTAAACACAACCCACTAATCATACAAGGTGTCATCATAAATATTCTAGCCGCTTCGATTTATTATGAAAATATGAACACATATACATAGGCATTGGTTCTATTTTAAGTTTGAAAACATACTTCTCGAAGCAGGATTTCTTTTTGGAGGCACTTGGTATAGTTCATGATAATCACAGTAACAGTAGCAATATAACGTGCTAATCATGCTTATAACATTACAACATTATGAGACACTTAAATACAGTAGTAGTAACAACATAATCTAAATAATAGTTGCAGTATATTCAAATATAACAATTCCAATATAATAGGAAAGTAGAACATGCATATGCAAATAATTTTACTTGAATTCATGCAAATGCACTTGTGGTTTCTTTAACTTTTTTTCCTTGGCACACCTTGGCGTTACATATCGTCGTCTCTAGGGTGCAACTTGCCTTTAGTACTTGGTCCCCTGGAGGTAAATGGCTTCTCTTACCCTTGGGTAATAGCCTGCTTCTTAAGCCTGAGCTTGTACCTATATATGAGTGATTGATTTACTTTCCGCGACCCTCACATCAGTCTATTCCCCTCAAATCTAGTCGGGGGTGGCCCAAGCCTTAGACAATATTATATGATCATGCATGCGGATGCTTGACACTCATATATATGTCTCATAGTTCGTATGCATTCTTATACATTTACTATTAAAAATTCTTGGATGCAGAATATTCATAATTGTATAATTGTTCATATCCTAAATTTCTCATAACATAAGCACTCATAAATTTCATAAACTTCTGCCGAAAATTCAGCAGCATAACGGATCAGATCCGTTTCCTATGAATAGTGCCAGTTTCAACAGATAGTTAGTCACAATAGCATATCAAGTATAATACATTAATCTTTCAACAACTTCATGAATTTGTAACATTTAAGCTTTAATTGCAACTTTCACACTTATTGGAGAAGCTAAACTTTCAATTTGGCCAACCTGCCTGTACTATCCAATTATGTCCTATTTTGTTATTTATGCTATAATTTCTGTTTAGCTTATTTGAATTTGAATTTTTGATATGTTGGAATGCTACTTGTCTAGTTTTTATTCTCTTTAGTCTCATTAAGTTTTGATAAGTGTGATTCAAGTTATTGAAGTAATATTAACCTAGGTATGTTCTGTAGCTAGATAGAGTTACACACTGAAAAGTAAAAATTCACTAAAAATAGGAACCTTGCTGGATTTATACAAAACCTATATCATTTTAAAGCTAATTGAACTAGCTTTCATTTTCAACAAGTTTCATTTAATTTGAATAAGCAGAGTTAAGGTTATGAGCTCTTGAAATTGGCTAACTTGAGTTACCCTATTCTAACCCAGTCAGGACATGGGGCAATTTCAATGAATTACTAGGAGCAACAGGGATTGAATTTACTCTGAAATTTTATGGGATGTTGTCCTGTGTGCAAGATTTCTAACAAAATTGGTTGCACTAATTTGAAGTTATATAGGGTGAGTTATGCCCTACAAAAGCCACTCTGGTCAAATCCAAAAATAGAAATCTAGGATAAACTTCAAAAAATCATATCTCACTCAATACTAATCCGATGGCCTTATGATTTATATGGTTTGAAAGCTCTAAATATCTAGTTTCATTTAAATTTTGTTTCATCAAATTATAATGGCTAAATGCAAAGCTGTGCACTTCACAAGTACAGACGCGATAGGGTTTTCTATAGTTTCAGATTCTCTTTTGCTACCTTTTTAGTTTTTCATTCAATTCTCAATCCAAATCAAGTGAACACTTGCTAAACCAGCCATAAATCATTACATGCACACCATATATCATCAACTAAATGGAGAAAGAAAAGTTTTCAAACAATCGTCAATTCAATAAATTCAAGCAAGGAAGTTGAATCCTACCTTACAACTTGAGTTGTAGCCAAGAAGAAGCAAGCTTGGGGTAAGATCTTAGAAGTGGGATGAGAGGTTCCGGATGAGGAGATAAGATAATGAAGAAAAATGAGAGGGGAAGGTCTAGTAGGGAGGCCGAATCATCAAAGGAGAGGAGAGCAGTTAGGTTGACTTTGTATTTAAAGAATAAAAGTGTGGTGGTTGGTGTTTGTCGTGGAAAGCTAAGCCAAATCTCTCCTCCTCTTAGGGCTGCAAGTGGTGCCAACAACATGAGATGGGAGTGGCTAAATTTTGGCCACTCAAACTAGGTTTGTCAATGCAAAATTCTATTGATTCGGTTCTGACAATATAAATACCAAATCTTTGCCGATTTCCTTTAAACCGGCAAACTATTACATAGTAACTTTATGAGATTTTCTGCATGTCTATTCTAATGTTCATTAATCCTAATTCCTTTAATTAATCTCTAATTAACTCCTTATTAACCTTTAGTTAACTTCTAATTAACTTTACATGTTCAATAAAATCAAAGAAATTGATTAACAACGTAAATCAAATGTATTGTAATTCTGGACGTTAGATTAAATAATTTCTCAATCTTTTATATAATAACCTAAATTTTCTTTAGCTCTAATATTTATAATTCACCCCTAATTACTCTTATTTTTATAATAAATTGATTAATAGTGCAAATCAGTCACACCGTTTCTTCGGAATTGTTACATTTTAGCTTTGTCATAAATCCTTTAGTATTTTCTGTCTGATTTCTATAACTAATGGCATTTCCATAATTTTGAGCAAGTCCAAGGGCACCTTATGTCATTTCACACCTGAATACCCCCGTGGCTCAATCGTCTGAGATTTAAACTTTTACAGTTCTGCCACGTGATTCTGCTCTGTTTAAAGCCTTATTCCGCTAACTCTCCAAATACGGGGACATAAATGTCATTTTTCTAAAAAGTTCTAGGGTCATTATAGAATTAACCATGTAGGGTCAAAGTGTAATTTCTAAAAGTTTTGGGTAACCCTGCAAATAACAAAAGCTTACAGCAACATTTTCATAATTTTCTAAATTTTTAACCTATGACAGTGCCATATTTTCAGCAACAATGTTACGCTACCTTATAATTCTAAGTGTGAGAATCGTCAGGATATAGCACTGTCTGAGAAATCTCACACTGCCTAAGAAAAATAATTCAAAGTTTCTATTATACTCTATTACAGCCTGCATAATATCACTAAAACAAGACGGATCAGAGCTTATCAACATGATTGCTGGAGTTAAAAATATTGAAAGAATATATAATCACATGGACAAAACCATAGTCAAATAATTTTCACTAGTCCTGCCTACATTATAATTTTATATAAGAAAAATTAAAAAAAAAATATCCTATGATTAGACAAGATTTACATGCCAGCTTTCCAAATTCAATAAACATGCAATGTAGCGAAGCCATGTAGAGTTCAATCTATTTGTGAACATGTTGGCAATATTGATAAACTGATGGTGTTCTAAACGGAGGTGGCAAAGTTCAATATGTTGGTAACAAGATGGCTAACGAAAGAGGTTGCTTGTCATTTCTGTGACAACTGAAACATTAGCCTCAAGGATTGACCTCTAAATTAAAAAGAAAATGAAACAAAAAAGATCCACCATGAGAAAATATTCATTTCATCAACAGGAAAAAAAATTAAGCAGATCATCTACAAAATTCTTACATATACAAAATATATATTGGAACTTGATATAGACAGAGTATAAATAGATGGATTATAAACAGGGTACTTCATGCCTTGCCTACAAGAAATAAAAATGAAAAAATATAAATTAGCAAGGGAAAAAAAATTAAAACTTACTTCCCCCTTAAAGAAGAATATACAATCTTGAATCAGTAAAGTTGTGGATGCTTGCTCTTAGTAGATTCTTGAAAATCCAAGGAAAATAATGGTAAAATTATCGACAATAGCTTAATTTTGAAACAACTCAGTAACAAATTGCCACATAACTCTGGCTTATTAGATAAACAAACCAAATATCTGTATTATGTAAAGCTCTATGTAACATCCCTAGGAATAGTGTGTAACATCCTCCCAAGTATAGTACTATGCTCAAGTCATAGTACTGCACTCGGAAGTTGTTACCATTGCTTTAACAGACCTTGTATGACAGCGCTCTTCGGCCGTTTTCAATATCTCTAGTCAACTCTAGGTGGCTGCCTTCAGTATGTCCTGAGCTATCTGGAGATAATACGAAAATATACATGGGAGTGAGAATTATAAATTCTTAGTAGGATTCACTAAGAAATTACATGTCATATTATCGTTATTCTCTCCAGCTACTTCGATTTATTATGAAAATGTGAGCATGTTATATAAATATATTCAATTTTATAGTTTGATTTCTGGAGCAGAGTTCATTTTAGTCATACACTTGATAAATAGAGCAAGAATTAAAGCATTCATAAGCATAGTAGATTGTAAATGATTTCATAATAATAACAATAGCAGATTATGTAGGTGCAATGGCTTATCATGAATTTATGCAAATGCACTTATACTTTCTTTTCTTCCTTTACTTGACATGCCTGGGCGTTACATATCGCCATCCCTAGGATGTCTACATGCATATATCTTTGCCTTTAATCTTTACTGCCCTTGGGTAGTCTGACCTAGAAGTAAGCTTAATTCACGACCATCTTTACACAGAACTAACCTACAAGAGGATCCACGTGCCTCTAGTATTGGCGGGATCTCATTTTGGCCACGTGCCTTCAACATAGAGAGATCTTATAACTTTAACTGCCTTCATAAGGAGAGACCCATTAACTGCCTCCAAACGAAGGGATCTCATCTTATCTTCCATGTGCTTTCATGGTTCATATGCTCATATTTTCACGTATGAGAAGTTCATGTACATTTTTTGTATCTGGATTTCAAACTTTATGCTTGCATGAAATGCATCCATGGACATAACATATAAATATGTTTATCATTCTCACATTCCTGCCGAAATTTCGGTAGCATAATGGATTGAGTCCACCTCCTCGTGAATAGTGCCAACTCATACAGATATTCAGTCATAATAGTAGAGTAAACATCATACATTAGTCCCTCAGTAATATTATAAGTTTACAGCCAACAAGTTCTAATTGAATTTCATTCATGCAATAGAGTAGCCAAACACTCAAATAACAATTCTACCTATATCACCCAAATCTGCCCAATTTATAAATCATGCAATAAATTCTACTCAACTCCTTTGGATATGAATTTTGGATATAATAAAATGCTATATGTCTAGTTTGTAACCTCTTCGATCCCACTTAATTTTGATAAGTATAGCTCCAATTATTGAGGATTTGCCTTGACCTGCCCTGTAACTAGGTAGATTTGCACCTTCAAAAGTAAAAATCTGCCAAAAATGGAAATCTACTTGGATTCGTGTCAAACCTATATTGTTTTAAAGCTTATTGATTCAATTTTCATATTCAATAAATCTCATGTCATTTGAGTAAATAGAGCTCAAGTTATAATCTTGTAAATTCGACTAATCTAAACTACCCTGCTCTAGTCCAGTTAGGTCATAGAGCAATTTTACAAGTTTACTAGGAGCAATAGTTGTCGAATTTGGGTCTGAAACTTTTATGACATATTACATTATATCTTAAATTTCTAATAAAATTGGTTGCATTTAATTTGAAGAAGTATAAGATGAGTTATACCCCTCGAAATCTAGTCTGCTCAGAATTAGGGTTAGAATCCTAAGGTTAACTTCAAAAATTCATATCTCATTCAATACTAACCAATGGCCTTACACTTTACATGGTAAATGTCTAATTTCACTTAAAATTGGTTTCATCTCATTTTGGTGTCTATAGGCAAGTCCGTATAGTGCGCAAGTACAAACGATGTAGGTTTCTCAACCTAACAGATTCTATTTTGTGGCTCCTTGTGTTTTCTCATTCAAATCTTAATCAACCCAAGTAAATACATGCTAAACCAGCCATAAATCATCACATCGGTACCATATATCATCAATTACATGAAAGAAAGTATTTGTAATAGTCATTAATTCTATAAAATCAAGTAAAGAAGTTGAATCTTACCTCAAATTGGTGTAGAAACTAGCTAGATTTGAGCTCTTGGTGGAGGAAGTAGGTCGTGCTTGGAGATTTGAGGAAGAAGAAGTGAAAAAGAAGAAGAATGAAGGGAGGAAAGTTAGTTGAAGAGGATAGCACGAAAATGAGGGGATTTGAAGGGAATTAAGGAAATTTTATAAGGCTTTGGTAGTTAGAATCTTGGATTGTGATTGGTTGTTGTTTGTATGGTATTCCTTTGGCCACTTCTTCCCATTCTTGTGGTTGTTGGTGGCGCCACTTAGTTGGGTGGTGGTGGTTAAATTCTAGCCACCCATGTTAGGTTTTTAACTGTATAAAATTCTACTAATTCGGTTCTTGTGGTTTAAATCACTGAATCTCTATCGATTTCCTTCAAATCGGCCAAACGATCTTCAAGAATTTTGTGAGGTTTTCTATGTTACTATTCTATTTTTTTTCTAATTCTAATCTCTCTAATTAATAATTAATTGGCGCTAAATAAACGCTTAATCAATTTCTAATTAATCCCTATTATGCAATAAAACCGAATAAATCAATTTAAAAATGTTAAAAATTTTTAGATGTTACATTACTACCCTTCTTAAAAAAATTTACTCCCCGAAATTTAGTCACAAAACTAACTATTTATTATTGTAAGAGTTTGATAAAAGAGTTCGCATATAAGCATACAGAAATTCAATAAACATAATCGAAGAAAATACAGTAAACCTAGTTATATGATTCAACATAACACAGTTAGCAAAAGTGAATCTTGTCCTATGTTATTCCTAATTTCACTTCAGCTCTTTTGAGGAAGTAGCCTCTTCAACATTCAGGATGAAGACCCTTCCTGGATATTGTGGCTTAGGGGTTGGTGGTTGATGTTTATATTGGCAATCTCTAATCATATATCCGGGCTTTCCATACGTGAAACATACATTCTGTCTGGCCAAACAAGATCTTCCTCCATGGTCTTTTCCGCACTTTGAGCAATCTTGCCTTATGATTGGCCCTTGTGATTGTTTACCCTCATGTCCATTGAATTGAGACAACTTCTTTGGTGGCAATTTGTGTTCAAATTCTGGGCTTTCAGGTGTCATCCTCTTTTTAGTAGTATCTGACTTGGTATCGGCGAGCTTCTTGTTGTATTCCTCTATGAGTTGGCATTTTTTTACTAGGGTGGCAAAGTCCCTGATTTCCATTGGTCCCATGACTACAAGTATGCCCTCCCTCAAGCCGCCCTCCAATTGAACACACTTCCAGACTTTGTCTAGATTTCGCTGGTAAATGGTGGAGAACTTGCACAATTCTTGAAACTTGGCTATATACTCCAATACACTCTTGCTTCCTTGTCGGAGTTGTTGAAAATCCAATTCCTTAGTATTTCGGACAAAAGTGGGAAAATATTTTTGGTAAAATGCCTCTTTAAACATATTCCAAGTAATCTTTGCCTGGGAATCTTCCAATAGTCTTCTCACGCCATTCCACTAGAACTCTACATCCACTTCAAGCATATAAGTGACAAAAGCCACTTTCTGGCGGTCAGTGCAATCTAAGACGGAGAAGACTTTCTCCATGGCTTTAATCCACTTGTCGGCCTTGTTAGGGTCAAAGATTCCTCTGAAACTTAGCAGTTTTGCCTTTCTAAACTCAGTGAATTTAAGTTACTCTTGGTCCACCCTTGGTCTATTTGGGTTTCCATCGTGACCAACTTCAGGTTGTCTTCCTAGCTGATCCAATATTTGGTGTGCTGTAGCAGCTTGTTCACGCATGGCATATGCCATCTTCCACAAAGCGTCCATGAAATCTATGGGGTCTTCTAGAGTGGGTACAGTTCGTGGCCTACCACCCCCTGGAAGCCATTAGTTCCTAATCATACAAAACAAAACATTGAGTTGATCAAGCTCAATAATAAGTTAAGTGTGACAGTAACTAATTACATTCACAGGTAGGCGGTCATGCATATCTAATTCCTATATCCTATTTGAGCAAATAAGATTTATCGTATGACATTTTCTAAGAATTTCAGAGTGCATTAGAAGCGTAGTTAGTCCAAATCCTCAGGTCCGGGAAGGATTGAACTGCTCTAATACCATTATGTAATATCCTCTCAAGTACAGTACTATGCTTATGTCATAGTACCATACTCGGAAGTTGTTACCACTGCTTTAACAGACCTTGTATGACAACGCTCTTCGGCCGTCTTCAATATCTCTAGTCAGCTCTAGGTGGCCGCCTACGGTATGTCTTAAGCTATCTGGAGATATCACAGAAATGTATATAGGAGTGAGAATTATAAATTTTCAGTAGGATTCACTAAGAAATTATATGCCGTGTCATTGTTATTATCTCCAGCTGCTTCGGTTTATTATGAAAAGGTGAGCATGTTATATAAATATATTCAATTTTATAGTTTGATTGTTCGAAGCAGAGTTCATTTTAGGCATACACTTGATAAAAAAAAAGCAAGAATTAAAGCATAAATATAGCAGATTGTAAGTGATTTTGTAATAATAACAATAGCAGATTGTGCAGGTGGAATGGTTCATCATGAATTCATGCGAATGCACTTATACTTTCTTTTCTACCTTTACTTGACATGCCTAGGTGTTATGTATCGCCATCCCTATGGTGTTTCCATGCATATATTTTTGCCTTGAATCTTTATTGCCCTTGGCTAGTCTAGCCTGGGAATGACTTACAAGGGGATCCACGTGCCTCTAGTCTTGGAGGGATCTCATTTTAGCCATGTGCCTTCAACATAGAGGGATCTCATAGCTTTAACTGCCTTCATAAGGAGAGACCCATTAACTGCCTCCAAGTGAAGGGAACTCATCTTATCTTCCATGTACTTTCATAGTTCATATGCTCATATTTTCATCTATGAGAGGTTCATGTACATTTTCCGTATCTGGATTTCAAACATTTATGCTTGCATGATATGCATCCTTGGACATGACATATAAATATGTTTATCATTTTCACATTCCTACAAAAATTTTGGCAGCATAACGGATCGAATCCGCCTCCCTGTAAATAATGCCAACTCACACAAACATTCAGTTACAATAGCAATGTTAACATCATAAATTAGGCCCTCAGTAATATTATAGGTTTACAGCTATCAAGTTCTAATTGAATTTCATTCATGCAACAGAGTAGCCGAACACTCAAATAACAATTCTGCCTATAGCACCCAAATCTACCCAAATTTATAAATCATGCCATAAATTCTACTTAACTCCTTTGGTTCTGCATTTTGGATATAACAAAATGCTATATGTCTAGCTTCTAACCTCATGAGTCCTATTTGATTTTGATAAGTATAGCTCCATTTATTGAGGATTTACCTCGACCTGCCCTGTAACTGGCAGATTTCCACCTTCAAAAGCAAAAATCCACCAAAAATCGAAATCTACTTGGATTCCTACCAAACCTATGTCGTTTTAAAGCTTATTGATTCAATTTTTCATATCCAATAAGTCCCATGTCATTTGAGTAAATAAAGCTCAAGTTATAACCTTATAAACTTGGCTAATCTAAACTGCCCTATTCTAGTCCAGTCAGGACATGGGGCAACTTTACAAGGGAGCAACAGGTGTTGAATGTTATTCTAAAATTTTTATGGCATATTACCCTATATCTTAAATTTCTAACAAAATTGATTGCACTCAATTTGAAGAAGTATAGGGCGAGTTATGCCCCTCGAAATCCAGTCTACCAGAATCAGGGTCGGAATCCTAGGGTTGACTTCAAAAATTCATATCTCATTCAATAATAATCCAATGGCTTTATACTTTATATGGTTGGAAAGCTCTGGATGTCTAGTTTCACTTAAAATTAGTTTCATCTTAGTTTGGTGTCTATTGTCTAGTCTGTATAGTGTACAAATACGGATGCTGTAGGGTTTCTCAACCTAATAGATTCTGTTTTATGGCTCTTTGTGTTTTCTTATTCAAATCTCAATCGACCCAAGCAAATACATGCTAAACCAGCCATAAATCATTACACCATCACCATATTTCATCAATTACATAAGAGAAGAAAGTATTCCTAATAGTCATTAATTCAATAAAATCAAGCAAAGAAGTTGAATCCTACCTCAAATTGGTGTAGAAACCAGCTAGATTTGAGCTCTTAGTAGAGGAAGTGGGTGGTGCTTGGAGATTTGAGGAAGAAGAAGTGAGGAAGAAGAAGAATGAAGGGGGGAAAGTTAGCTTAAGAGGGCAGCACGAAAATAAGGGGATTTGAAGGGAATTAAGAAAATTTTATAAGGCTTTGGTAGTTGGAATCTTGGATTGTGATTAGTTGTTGTTTGCATAGTATTCCCTTTGGTCATTTCTCCCCATTCTTGTGGCTGCTGGTGATGCCACTTAGTGGGGTGGTGGTGGTTAAATTCTAGCCACCCATGTTAGGTTTTTAACTGTATAAAATTGTACTAATTCAGTTCTTGCAGTTTAAAATACCAAATCTCTACCGATTTCTTTCAAATCGGCCAAACGTTCTTGAAGAATTTTATGAGGTTTTCTTTGTTTCTATTCTAATTATTTCTAATTCTAATCCATCTAATTAATACATAATTGACTCTAAATAAATGCTTAATCGATTTCTAATTAATCCCTATTATGCGATAAAATCGAATAAATCAATTTAACAACATTAAAATTTATCGGATGTTACACTATGCATCTGATTAGCGCTATTAACTAATTTATTTCTATATATTAGAGGTATATGAATAGTCAATAGTCAAATATGAATATTAGGGTTGGAAAATTTAAGTTTCCTTGTAAGAAGAACTCATGAAGATAAGTCGTATAGTCTTGTTGGTTGAAGAAAAACCAGTTTAGTTTTGATGTCTTGTAAATGCAAAAACTGAATTGGTATGAATTTATACTGTAGGATGATAAAAGTAACAATTAAAAATGCTATAATATATGGCCAAACTCAACCACCACCTTACTCTTGTTTGCCAATATATGGCCATACAATTTGGGAGCTTAAGTAAAATTTATTTAGTTTGAAATCCTCCAATCATAATACACCAAGGATTTGATTTAAGAAACCAAACTTTCCCATTTAGGTCCCACAAATTTTCGGCCAACCCCCGTAGTTACACTCTCCATTTTTTTTTTTTTTTTCCTTTCTTGTGTTCAACTCATCTTCAACACTCCAACCTTCACTCAAAGAACCTTTATGATTTTTCAAATCTTTTACTTTCCTTTATGTATCCTCAAGTAAACCCAAAGATCAGCTCAAAAATCCTTTCCCTTTAACCTTTTGGATTCAACTCATCGAAGATCAAGAAAGGGTTTCTATATACTTCAAGGTTTTGGAGGGATAGCACCATCAAACTCTAAGTAGAAAGGCTTAAACGTTGGATATTAGGTAGGATTTCTTTGGGTTTGCTTAGGGCTATCAAAGGGGTGGGGCTGGCCCATTTAAGCTTGGCCTGTTTAGGCCCGTAAAATAAATGGGTTAGCTTGTTGAGCCCACAGACCAAAATTTTTTAGCCCGACCCGTTTAAGATTAGTCCACGGTCTTAAATGGGTTGGCCCGTTTATTTTTATTTTTTTATTTTTTTGTTTTTCATGTTTTAAAAATTATTTTTATTTAAAAAATAATTTTCATCTTAAAAAAAAGCTAAAAATTCTTTTTTTTATAAAAAAAAGTGAGAATGTTCTAAATCTAATTATTAAATTATATTTTTATGTCCTAAATTTATACAATTTTACTTAAAAAAATAAGTGCCTATTTAACTTGCGGGTTAAATAGACCGGGTTGAAAATGGGTTAGTTTAAGTACATTTTTTAAGCCCAGCCCAATTATTTTTTGTGGGTAAATGGGTTTGCCCCGATGATTTTGGCCCATTTTGACGGCCCTAGGTTTGGTTGTCCTTTAGGATTTAGGGCTAATTAAGGTTTTTTCATGTCATCCTTGTTTGATGATGTTTGATGATAATATGATTTGTTTGTGATGCTTGAGAATAAGAATTTTTTATTTGGATTGAAAATCTGATTAAAAGACAAGAAGGAAACACAAACAGAAATGATGAGGTAAAACCCTAGGTGCATAATCCATACAATGAATGGTACTGTTCCACTCATAGGCACCAAAGTTGAGTGAGACTAATTTTATATGAAACTAGACTTCAAGAGCTTTCTAATCATATAAATTATAGGTCCATTGCATTTAAAATGAGAGAGTTATGAATTCTTGAAATAGACTATTAAGTTTCATTAACTACCCTAACTAGTGTTCATTGAGAAAGGCATAATTTGCCCTATACAAGTTCAAATCAAGTGCAACCAATTTTTCAAGGTAGCTAACACATAGATAGTCATTCCATAAAAATTTCATATTCATATCTTAAGGACTTTGCTCCCAGTAATTGTCTAAATTTACCCTATGTCCTATTCAGGTTGGGACAAGGCAATAGAAGATGGCCTAATTTAGGAGCTCATAACTTGAGCTCACCCAATTAGGATGAAACTTCTTTGGTTTGAAAGATAATTCAATTAGCTTCAATTTGGTATAAAATTCATATAGAAATGATGAGGAATAAAATTTTAGTGAATTTTTAAACTTAGGCAGTCAACTTGTCCTAAAATAGGGCAGCCTTGAGCAAAACCTTAATGACTTAAGTTATACACCTGAAAACTTAACGAGACTAAAGATGTTTTAAAATAGACTAAGAAGGATACAATATATAAAATATTTAGGTCAAAATAAGTTAAAATAAAATTTTAGTGTAATTTATGAAACAAAACAAATTTTGAAACAAATAAAACACCTTGGCAGCTCCAATGATTAGAAGCTCAAAAGCCACAAGACACCAAAGGTTGAACTGTGGATGCAATCCTTTGTGATACAATGTGATATTAATGTCTGAACATATTGGATCTTATTACTATTACTACCAATTGACTGTCTTTATAACAGGAAGTTTCATATTTCAGCCGTTATGTTGCCAAATTTTTGATAGAAATATATATGATTTATGCATTATAATTTCAAGTCATTTAAGCATAATGTTCATAAGCATATGATTTGTAATGAAAGTATGATTCTATATTATTTGGGCCAGCCTTGAAATGAATTAAGGGGAATAAATCGGTAGAAGAGTCGAAAAAAGTAAACCTGGCAATCCTTTATATTAATGAGCTCAATCTTGAGAAGTAGATTATTACCCAAGAGTTTACATGGCCAAATACTCCTAGGAGACTAAGTATGGAAAGAATATGATGAAAGTTAAGAAATAAAAAGTAAAGTGCACTTGAATCAAGAATTTAATAATATTCATTATGCATAGCATATTATTCAACTGTTCTATTCATTATGTATAATATTTCACTGTTCCTTGATTTGATGTGTCCTTGATTATATCCTTAATTGTTTTCCTTCTCTGTTTGCTAAGTGCATGACTAAAAATGAACTTTGCTCTGGATAATATGGTTTCAAACTATAAAAATGGCATAAATACTTTATTATTTACATTATTCACTTATCTTCGAAATAAATCGAAGCAGCTGGGAATTATTGTGATGTCATTAGATTATATCCTAGGAAATCCTGCTGAGAATTTCTAAATTCTCATCCTATTTATATATCTGTGTCATTCTCAGATGATGGTGATGACGGCAATGGCATTCTTCACCGAAGTGCCTAAATGGCAGTGACACTATGACCCTGCCATTGACTCTTTGTACCTCATTGCTACCTTTAGCATCCATTTGTACATATTTTTCCAGCATGCATTTGCTGTACCTATCTTCAACCCATTTTTGATCCCGTGACTTTGTTCAAGGGGATCCCACTGTATATGGCCCATCCCGATCCCGTGCCACTTCACATGGCCTAGCCTGGTCATACTGTACCACCTCAGCCTACATCTCCTCAATCTCCTAAGAGTGATCCATCAGAGATGGGTGCGTCTTCTTCTTCTTCATTTGCCTTCGACGATGGTTTTGCACCTAGTGACCTGGCGAGTCCTATGGCGAACGAATTGCTCCCTTTGGGGTCCACCTAGATGGAGTGTACTTTTCTTAGACATTAGTACTATATAGGGTAGCCCTCTTTTGGTTCTTTTGTATGACCATGGGCCACAGAAGTAGTTATTTTCCTTTTAGCCACATTTATTCTTATTGGCTTTTGATGTCCCTACAAGGACTTATGTTGAGACTATACTTTGAATCATGGGTCAGGTATATATTTTGATGGTCCTTTAACATGTATTCAAAACTAGTGAATGAATGCATGGGATTGTCCATATTTTGTAAATAGTTTGTAAATATTTACTATAGATTTTACTTCAGCTCTTTTGAATTGTGGCTTTCGATGTAAAGCATTTTATCTTATGAACATAGTTTCACATGTTTATTTCACGGACAATTTAGTAAATTAATAATTTTGTACAACTTCTAAATAATCCACACTACGATTTATCACGATGAAACTAATAAAGGTAAATTAGTATCAGTAACAGACTCCAAATTATAATATTATGACTTAAACATAGTACTATATTAGGAAGCTGTTACACTCTATAGAAAATAATCTACCAGTAAAGATAACAGTCACAAAATACATGAGCCAAAACTTGCTTAAAAGCTCAACCTAATTTTTTTTTGAAAAAAAAAAAGGGTTGGCCCAAGAAGTATGCATTAACAATGAAGCATAAAATGATATTTCAAATAATGGCATGTGCTAATCAAATCATAGATTAAGGGCAGGCCTTTTTTTTATATCTTTTTCTTATCATATTCAAATACCAAATTTCCATTTTTTTTATCATATTTTTGGATGCAATTTTCACATCTATATGATGTCCTGAAGGAATCGACTAGTCTCATTCATTTTTCTCTTCAGCAAAATCTCCAACCCTGCATTTATCCTAAAAATATCAAATCTTTTTTTTTTTTCTAAAGGTGACATTGACATAGATAGAGTGTGAGAAGTATGTACAAGATCTGCAAATATTCCTCTAGCTGACACTCAAGTACCTAGCACACAAAACCATATCTACCAAAAGGGGCGTGAAGTCCAAATCATTTGAAGCAAACAAATACCTTTTTTTTTTTAATTTCTTGGTTGCCTTTTGGTCACTATTTTCAACTTTGCAGCAATTCCAAGGCTTGAAAGTCCAAAGAAAAAGACAAAAAATTGAGTGTAGGAATATTATTTACCCACTTTAGATAGTTCCTTTTCCAAGTTTATGAGAGTTATAGTAAAATATAGAACAAAAATTGTTTTCCTAGTAAACTAGAGGAATTTAATAGCAATTAACACAAGATGATTAACAAATTTAGCAAATTTTTTCACATATTTTTGAACTTGAGACAAGATGGTTAACAAATTTGAATATCTCATGTTCAGATTAACACATTGGTGACTGTGCACATTCAAAATCAATAGTAAAATAGATGAATTTAACAATAATTAGCACAAAAATTGACTCAGAATTATCTTTGAAAAAAATTTTGTGAGTTAAATCTTATTAATGATGCATGCATAAGATACTTTCATAGGTAGGTATGCTCTGAAGGTCATAAGTTGTAGAGGTGGAGTCCATAGTTCAAGGTTGCTTTTCACAAAGAACAATGGACTTTTCCAATTCATGAATTGGACTACTCTTTAATGATTTCATTTCTTGAAGACTTCAACCTTAGCACTCAGTCATTATGAAATAGAGTTCAGACTAAAGAGAGGTGCATAAAGGGCTCTAATGGTGGTTCATATACTACTAACTTCATTTATTTAAAGGGTATCAGAATATATAATGCAACATTTATCAAGTGTGCAGCAGCATAATCATCTGCACATGCAAAGTTAGGTTTTATGACAAGTTGTACTTGGAGAAGTATTCATGAAGCAGTTGGAGTATTGCATAAAAGAGGATATTGGAGAGTGGGAAATGGCATGGATATTTATATTTGGAAGGATGCTTGGATACCCACACAGAATGAAAATAGACTGTCGTCTCCACCAAATCTGTTGGAAGAATATGCAAGGGTTATGGAATTGATTGATCATGAAAATGGCTGCTAGAAAGAGGACTTGATTAATGCATGTTTTTATCAGTTTGAAGCTGCACAAATTCTAGCCTTACCTCTTCCAAAATTTAATAAAGATGATAATATTTGTTGGCAGGGGACAAGAAATGGAGACTGTACAAGCATATTAGCATATTATATGATTAAAAGTGGGGAGAATAATTCTCTTGAGAATTGCAATAGAAGATTAACAAAGGGCGATAAGGGGTGGAACAAGATTTGGAAGTCTAATATTCCTCCTTGGAGTGGATTGTTTCAGTGGAGCTTATTAAATAACATACTACCTGTGAGGCAAAATCTAGAGAAAAGATCAATTACAAGCTTTCCTCAATGTCCGAGATGTATAAGGGCTAAAGAATCAGTGATGCATGCTATTTTTTTATGCATTGACATAATGATGATCTGGTTTCAATCTCCATTAAGTCTAAGAATTCCACAACTGTCAAAAGAAGATTTGAAGGAGTGGCTTATGGAATTTATTAGAGAGCAACCACAAGAAGCTAAAGAGATGCTAGCTACTTTAGCTCATGGAGTGTGGTGGGCACATGATAAGCTATGTTTTGAAGGAAAATTTGTGGAAAATAATCTAATTGTTTATTGGGCAATGTCTATTTTGACAGCATACCATGATTGTAATTCTCCAGCAATGTAGCATATATCCTCATCCATGCTAGCACAGAACATAGTTTTCCAGTGGAGTTTTCCAGTGGAGGCCACCTCATGAGGGAGAGTATAAGCTCAATGTTGATGCAACGGAGGCTAGACCATTGCGATGGGGGATTGGAGCTATCATTTGAGATCATAAAGGAGAAGTGCTTACTGCAACAACTTGGTTAATTGCTTCCAGACTTGATGCTACACTTGATGAATACCTGATGCTACACTTGATGAATGCTTGGGTCTTCGATTGGGTCTTTTATTTGCCAAAGATTTAAGTTTTATGCAGCTCGTCGTAGAGTTAGATTGTTCTCAACTTATTAATGAAGTTGGTTCAATGCATAATCAATCCTTATATTTTCATTCTTTGCTTCGTGATTGTCAAATACTGGGCACTATGTTTCAAAGTTGTGTTTTTAGCCACACAAAGAGGTTAGGAAATCAAGCAGCTCACCGCTTAGCAAAACTTGCATGGTTGATAGGTGATTTATGTATGGATTAAGGAGTATCCCATTGAAATTGCATCTATTGTAACAGAGGATTGTAATTTTTTGAATTGAGCTAATTGAAAGCAACTATTCCTACTCAAAAAATAAAAAAGTGTGCATTTGCATGCCTTTTGCTTCCTTTGTGTGTGACTTGGGAGGCAGGGGCTCATACTTTTTTTTTTCTATTTAACATTGCAAGCCTAAACTCACAGGAACATAACTGCAAACACCTACAATACTAAAATAAAACTCAAACTCACTACTCATCATAGTTCCAATACCTTCATATATAAAACCCCCCTAAAAATAAAATTTAGATTCAAAAACCAATATAAAGTTTAACACAAATAATGAGTTATAGACAAAGAAGAGGTGTTTTGATTGTACCTAGATAGAGGAATGGAGACTCCCTCTGTGGGTGCCAATTGAGAAAAAATCAGTAGTTAATGAGAAAAGAATAGTGATGGAGTTGGATGAGTAACTATTGAGAGAAGATGAAGAAACAAGAAAAGGGTAAAGGTGAAGGAACGACAATTCCCTTCAGAGCAACGTTGTTAGGAGAAGGGGACGTTGTTGGTTAGAGATAGTTGTTAGGTGATTCATTCAACAAAATGTTGGAGGAGCTGGAGGTAGAGGGTAAACTAGGGGGTTTGGGTTTCTTTTTTGGTTTTCAAATTTTTTATTTTTTTATTTTCATTTACCTCCACTATCTTACCATTATATAATTATATGATTTTTGTCTCCTTGCATTTTATTCTTACATGAGTCCATATATGCATCGCAATTTTATGAGAAATGTTTTTTGTATCACTGGGGTAGGTAGACACCTTAGACATCCAGAGATAGAAAGGAGAAAAAAATTGTAAAAGAAAATAAAAAGAGTAAAATGATTGATAAAGAGAGAAAAAACTGAGAGAGAATGTTGAAGTGTTGGGATTTTGGATATGTACAAATAACATAACCCCAATTTTATACCTTCGCGTGTCATTTCTCAAATGACCAACCCTTCCAGTTTGGAAAGGGCAAAAAGGAGATGACACACGGGTAAAAGAAAAAGAAAAGAAACAAAAAACTTAAAAAAACAAAAAACAAAAAGAAGAGCAAAAGGGCATTGTCGTAAAGTTACACAATACGCCACTACGACCCCTCACACGCTGACACCTAACCTGCCTCTTTCTGCTCCTGTCCAAATAATAACACTTCCCATATTCAATCCCCAATAATTTACTTCGATCTGATACCAATCTGTGTATACTATTATCAACTCCAACTCCAACTCCATTCATCTCCCAAATAGAAGAACAAAAAAGAGTGCCAGTAATTCCTCAAACGTAGCAAAGCAAAGCAAATCACATCAAAGATGGCTGGCTTCAGCGGCGACGAAACTGCTCCTTTCTTCGGCTTCCTCGGTGCCGCTGCGGCCCTCGTATTCTCCTGTCAGTCACTCTCTCCCCTTTCTCTTTATTCTCTCTCTTTTTTTTTTAGTCCAAAAAATAAAAACCTGTGTAGATCATCGTGTTCTTTTTATTATAAGAAAAATTAGATAATAGTATCATTTTAAGGGCATAATAATTTTCTTTTTCTTGACAAAAGAAGAAGAGAATTAGTTGAATTTTGAGGGCTTTTTGTTTTGCGGGACGATGGTTGATGACAGGTATGGGAGCGGCTTATGGAACGGCGAAGAGTGGAGTGGGGGTGGCTTCTATGGGTGTGATGAGGCCTGAGCTTGTGATGAAATCAATTGTTCCAGTGGTTATGGCTGGTGTGCTTGGGATTTATGGGCTTATTATTGCTGTTATCATTAGCACTGGGATAAACCCCAAGGCTAAGTCTTACTATCTCTTTGATGGGTATGCTCACTTGTCCTCTGGCCTTGCCTGTGGCCTTGCTGGACTCTCTGCTGGCATGGCTATTGGAATCGTTGGTGATGCTGGAGTCAGGTCTGTTTTCCTTCTCTTTCTCTTTTTTTTTTTTTTTTATCGTATGTTTTATGAGAATAATTTTTATGGATTGACAATATATCGGCTAATCAAAATTCAAGAAAGTGTCAAATCACGTAGGAAGTTACATAAACTTAGTTTAAAAAGACACGAATAGACACTTTTCTGAATTTCTACCGGCTCACAGAGTAAAATTATTCTCATGTTTTATTTGTTGCCCTATTTCTTCACAATTCCTTTGCTTACTTCTTGTGAAGCCTGTGGACTGCGCAAAGTTAATTCATTTTGGTTTCTGACACAAGTTCAAGTAATCGATCGCTTCTCTTCCAATGAGCTTAAATCATTTCAGAATTTTAATCTCAAGAATTATATGGTGTTTAAGTAGTTCTTTAAAGTCAGGTATTTAGATGTTTTCCGTATCTCTTTTTAGATCATATTGTCACACAGGATTTTTAATTTCCTCTTGCTTACTTATAAGGCTTTGTTTTTATTGTTGTTGTTGATGTGGCAAAGTCAATGGGCTTAAAACTGGTTAAATTTTAATATAAAAAATATATGGTATTGCAAAATTGTTTTAAAGTGACGAACTTCTTGGTGAGTGTTCCTCACCACTAAGGTTAGATGCGTTACACATATCCTGTTATCTGTTATGGATTGTGAAGATCATTTATTTACATACTTACTCTGAATCATTCTTTTTGGTGATGTGGAAATTACTAATACTGGCTAAATAAGCATATTCAACTTGTGAAAATGTTTTCTAGTTGAAATTCCTGCTCAGTTTATTTTCTGCTACATTTTGGCTGTATATTTTGCATGTTCATATCTGTTTTTTAATGAAATGTCCAATGATCATATGTTGTCTATATTATGTACTTCAAACTTTTTATTTTATTGCCTGTTGTGGAAACTTGAAAGCTGTCTTGGTTAATTTGGGTTGAGCTAATGAAATGTATTCATAAAATGCTATTGCAATCAGCTTTGTTGTACGAGTTTTTAATTTTAAGGAATTTTTCCTGTCTTGTTTCAGTCAACGTTATTTAGTAAGAAAGGGTAGAATTTTTTCAAGCCAATGAGGTTGGGATGGCTAGAGTGAATTTTGTTGCATCACTAATCTGGTTTCTCCCTTCCCAACGATTTGCATTTGAATGGCAAATGCATAACTTCATAGTTTACTTGTGGAGATACATATCTATTTGAGAATTTCATTTTGGCTTTATTTCGTGTAGTTTTTGTTTAAAGAAATATTGACTGCAGATATTTTCAGCTGTTCTCCATCTCTGTCCCCCCCCCCCCCTCCTTTCTCTCTCTAACAAAACAAAAAAAAATACATATGTTACTGTAACTTATCATTCAGTAGAAGTTTGATGTAAATAATCTCTACATGCATTTTCAGATGAATAGTGCTACTTTGCGTTTGGGGGGGAATAGATCCTCTTATGTGAAATTTTCGTATAACTTGGTTATGTGTGATCTTTCACCATTGATTAAGAAAATATGGTCTGTACATAACACTTGATAGGAGAGAATTAATGATGAAAGATCATATATGACCAAGTTATATGAAAATTTCACACGGGGATCCATTTCCGCTTCTTGGGAATTGTCCATTTTGATGCGTAATTAATTCCCTATAGGCTGTATCTCTATAATATGTATTTTCATGCCATTTCATCTTGCTCTTTCCTATCTCGACGTCTGCTTGCGTGCAGTACATGATCTTTCTCAGTTAAAATTTTCATTCCATACATTGAATATATGCAATATGTATCATTATTGAGAGAATGCTTGGACACTGAGTAAGGTTATTTCTCTTTTGTCAGGGCTAATGCTCAGCAGCCAAAGCTGTTCGTTGGTATGATTCTGATCTTGATTTTTGCTGAAGCTCTCGCTCTCTATGGCCTTATTGTGGGTATCATCCTCTCATCCCGAGCAGGCCAATCTCGTGCTGAATAAAAGATGAAACCAAATCAGTCATAGCTGGTAGTCCATTAAGTTTTTAATATCTGGCTTGTGTTTGAAATGGAGTTGGTTTGCCTTGAGTAGGCTATTATTATTTCATTTATTTTAGAACCCAAATACTGTACCTGAAATCTATCAGTTTTTTGAAGTTGTATTTTGCTGCGGATTATTCATTTGGATGGCTGCCTAATGATATGATACTTTACTCAGTGCAAGTTATTGATACAACTATTAAAACGATTGGTGACTCACCTAACTACGTTATCAATACAAAGTACAAACACGTGCATTCGTGAGTTCGGGATTATTATCACGTGGTAACATCCCTACTTTCGTGAGCAGGATGTGGTGGAAATTTTGAATTTTTTCTTTAGGCAATGTGAGAATTTCACAAGTAGTGTTATGTCATCACAATCTTCACCCTTAGAATTGTAGGATGGTATAATATTGTCGTTGTAAATATGGCACTGTCATATGTTAAAAATTAAAAAATAATAAAAATGCCCCTGTAAATTTTTATGAATTGCAGTGATATTCAGAATTTTTAAAAATTTTATTTTGACTTCAAAGAATTATTGCTACAATAATCTTAGAATTTTTCATAAAATGACCTTTATATCCTCACATATGTAGAATTAGCAGAATAGGATTTTAAATGGAGCAGAATCACGTGATGAAATCGTAGAAATTTAAATCTCTACCGATTGGGCTACGGAGGCAGTCTGGTATGAAATAACGTGGGGTATCCTTAGACTTGCTTAAAATTATGAAGATGCCATTAGCTATGGAAAATAGAAAATAGAAAAGCTTCGAATTTGCAAAAATGATTATTTCACGTTAAAAAGCAATTTATTCGATTTTATTGACTAAGTAAAGTTAATTAGATGTTAATTAGAGGAATTACGCTTAAGAACAATTAGAATAGAGATATAGAAATTCTCTCAGAGTCATTTAATAAAGTTTTGCCGATTTGAAGAAAATCGGCGAAGATTTGGTATTTTAAACTGTCAGAATCGAACCAGTAGAATTTTCTATGGGAATTCCTCACTTAAGTGGCTGAAATTTAGCCACCCCTACCACATGTGAGTGGCGCCAAGTATTGCTCAAAGTAGTGGAAAAACTTGGCCTCACCTCCGCCGGATTTTTATCGTTTTCGCCTTGTTGTTTGGTTTTATCAACTACTTGAGATTAATTAGCATTCGATTAGATATTTATTTAGAGCCAATTAAATATCATTTAGAGAAATTAGATATGAGAGAATTAGATTGAAAGCATAGGAAACTTTATAGGATTTTTCCAAAACCGATTTACCGATTTAAAGGAAATCGGTAAGATTTCGATACTTTAAACTGTCAAAACTGAACCAATAGAAATTATACTGTGAGAACCCTAGGATGGATGACTAAGATTCAGCCAACACAATCTACAAGTGGCGCCACAATCAGCCTTTAAGAAGGCAGCCAAATCAAATTGGAGAAGGAAAACACATCCACTAATCACATGTAATCATGCTCCAAAAGTTTCCAATTATTTCCTTCCAGCTCCCTTGATTATTTTCAGATTTCATAACTTGCTGAACCCTCATTATTTCTCTTCTATCTCAACTCATCTTCACTCCATCTTCATCTACTCTTCAAGCTTCATCAAGATTCCTTCAATCCAAGGCACCAATCTAGCACAACAACACCTAGAAGAGGTAGGAATCTCAACTTTCTCCTTCTTTTCTTTGATTTGGGGCTGCCTAGGGTCCCTTGTTTATCCATGATTCTGATGTTGCGATAGGTGGGGATGATGAATTAAGGCTGGTTTAAGGTGTATATGTGAGTTTGAATTGAAGATTTGATGGATTGATTTAAGGAAAACATGAATTCAAGAAGAATTCAAGAAGCTGTTAGGGTTTTCCTCTCGACGGTCCGTACGACGAAGTGTACGGCTCCGCCTACAGCTGTTCAAATTTGATAAATCTATTTTTATATGAAATTAGACATTCAGAGCTTTCCATACATGTAAAATATAAGTCATTGGATTAGTATAAAATTAGTTATGAATTTTTGAAATTTGACCTAGAAATCTGGATTCTCATCTAGGCAGTATGAGTTGAGAAGAGTGTATCTCACCTACACAACTCTAAATTGAGAGAAACTAATATTGTTTGAAAGCTAACATGTAAGAAAATATCCCATAAAAATTTTAGAGTCAGATTCATTGCCATTTGATCCTAGCACATCAATGAATTTGACTTAAGTTCAAATCGGGTTGGAACAGGATAGTCCAGCAAGGTCAAGTTACGAGGCTTATATCTCAAAATATACTCATGTAAATGATATGCAACTTCTTTCATTTGAAAGCTTGTTCTATTAACTTTAGATTGATATAAATCTCATATAATTTCATCCAGATTTCTATTTTTAGTGAATTTTCACTTATAAGGGTGCATTTCTAGCTAAGTACAAGGCAATCTGAAGTAAAATACTAATAACTTGAGTTATACAAATCGAAATGAGATGGGACCAAAAAGGTTGGAAACTAGACACATAGAGTTATGATATATCCAAAACTTAGGTCTAAATGAGTTGAATAGGAGTAAGGATGGACTTTACAAAATTTGAGCAGAAAAGGATAGAGTGAGCAAAAAACTCTGTTGATATTTCTATTGATTTTGACATACCAAATGATTAATACTGTTGCTATAACTTGCTGTTTTACATTGAATTGTATACTTAATTGATTGTATTGGTAGCCTGGCACTATTCACTGAGAAGCGGACTCGATTCGTTATGCTGCCGAATTCTCGGTAGATATTTTTGAGAACTTATGCTATAGGTGATTATACGTTAGATATATTTATATTTACATATCATGTTCATGTATGTCATGCATGCAAGTATAATTAGAATATGATATGAGAAGTAAGGTGTGAGACATGCCCATGAATGCACAAAGCATCTGCATGCATGATAAGAAATGGAAAAGAAAAAGATAATAAGAACTTACAAGAGAGATGTACTAAACTATCACGTGAGGCACAACATAGACCCTGCTAGCATGGGCCAGAGTGGTACTATCTAAGACTTGGGCCAGTCTTCGACAAGATTTAATGGGAATAGACCGGTGTGGGGGTCGAGGAAAGTAAACCCGTCACTCATATATAGGTATGAGCTCGGACCTGAAAAGTAAGCTATTATCCAGGGGTGAGAGAGGCCATTCACCTCCGAGGGACCAAGTACAGAAAAGAGCAAGATCAAGTTGCAAGTTAAAGAAAGAGATGAATTAAGTCAAGTGCACTTGCATACAATCAAATACAAACATCTATATGCGCATTTCTAATTATCTTATTATGTCATGATGTTATTATGATTCTTACTTAAGTATATTACACTATTCGTGTTTCTATATCTGTCATATAATATGTCCTTAAATCTGGTCGAAGACTAGCCCAAGTCTTAGACAGTACCACTCTAACCTACACTAGCTGGGTCTATATTATACCTCACGTGGTAGCTTGGTACATCCTTCTTGTAAGTTCTTATTATCTTTTTCTTTCCATATCTTATCATGCATGCAGATGCTTTGTGCATTCATCGATATGTATCATATCTTACTTCTCATATCATATTATAATTATACTTGTATGCATGACATATATGAACATGACATGTAAATGTAAATATATTCAAAGCATAATCACCCATAACATAAGTTCTCAGTACTTCATAAACTTTTGCCGAAAATTCGGCAGCATAACGGATCGAGTCCGCTTCCCTATAAATAGTGCCAGACTACCAGAAGGATCAATCAAACAACAAATCCAACATAGAACATCAAGTTTTATAACAATAATCTCAATCATATAATATGTTAACATAAATACATAACTTAGGTTTTTAGCTTATTTTACTCAATTCTGCCCGATTTTGTAAAATTCACCATAATTTCTGTTCAATTCAGTTGGATCTAAATTTTGAATATGTTATAGTGCTATGTGTCTAGTTTTCAACCCTTTTAGTTTCATCTCATTTTGATTTATATATCTCAAGTTATTCAAGGTTTGCTTCTGTCTACCCTATAACTAGCCAGAATTGCACTATTAGAAGTAAAAATTCATTAAAAATAGGAATCTGGGTGAAATTATACAAAATTCATATCTAATTAAAGTTAACAGGACAAGCTTTCAAATGAAATAAGTTGCATATCATTTTCATGAGTATATTTTGAGATATAAGGCCTGTAACTTGACCCTACTGGACTACCCTGTTCTAGCCTGGTTTGAACTTAAGGTAAATTGATTGATGTGCTGAGAATAATTGGCAACAAATTTGACTCTGAAATTTTTATGGGATATTCCTTTACATGTTAACTTTCAAACAACGTTAGTTTTACTCAATTTAGAGTTGCGTAGGCTGAGTTTCACCCCTCTTAACTCACACTGCCCAAATGGGAATCCAAGATTCTTGGTCAAATTTCAAAAATTCATAACTAATTCTATACTAATCCAATGGCCTTATATTTTATATGGAAAGCCTTGAATGTCTAGTTTCATATAAAAATAGATTCATCAAATTTAAATGGCTGTAGGCGGAGCCGTATACTCTGCCATATGGACCATCGAGGGGAAAACCCTAACAACTTATTGAATTCTTCTTGAATTCATATTTTTCTTAAATCAATCCATCCAATCTTCAATTCAAACTCACATATATACCTTAAACCAACCTTAATTCATCATCCCTACCCCCTTACAACATCAGAATCATGGATGAACAAGGGACCCTAGGTAGCCCGAAATCAAAGAAAAGAAGGAGAATGTTGAAATTCCTACCTTGATGGTGTGAAATCTTGGTGGAACTTGATCTTGGAGTGAAGTTGATGGTTGGAGCTTGAACTTAGGGATGAGAGAAAGTGGAAGAAGATGAAGGAAAGTGGGAAAATGAGGGCTGGTCTCCCTCTATTGTGGGGAGGTCGAAAATTTAAGGGAGAAGGAAGAAGAAAAAAAATGAAAACTTATGAAGGAAGCTAGCTTTTGATTGGTGGACTTCAATCCTTATTCAAACTTCGCTTGGCTTCCCTCTTTTATGGCTGATGGAGGTGCCACTTCTAGGTATGTTTTGGCTAAATCTTGGCCCTCCATCATAGAGTTCTCATAGTATAATTTCTATTGGTCCGGTTCCGACAGTTTAAAATATCGAAATTCTGCCGATTTCCTTCAAATTGGTAAAACAATTTTAGAAAAATCCTATGAGGTTTCTTATGATTCTAATTTAAGTGAATGCTTAATCGAATCCTAATTAATCCCAATTATTCGATGAAAATCAAACAACTAGGTGAGAAACGATAAAAATCCGGTGGAGGTGAGGCCAAGTTTCTCCACTATCTTGAGCAACACTTGGCGCCACTCATATGTGGTAAGGGTGGCTAGATTTCAGCCACTTAAGTAAGGGTTTCCAGTAGAAAATTCTACTGGTTCAGTTCTGGCAGTTTAAAATACCGAATCTTCATCGATTCTCTTCAAATCGGCAAAACTTTACTAAATGACTCTGAGAGAATTTCTATATCTCTATTCTAATTGTTCCTAAGCCTAATCCCTATAATTAACATCTAATTAACTCTTAAATAACCTTACTTAGTCAATAAGATTGAATAAATTGCTTGTTAACGTGAAATAATCATTTTTGCAAATTAGGAGCTTTTTTATTTTCTATTTTCCATAGCTAATGATATTTCCGTAATTTTAAGCAAGTCCAGGGGTACCTCACATCATTTCACACCAAATGCCCCCATGGCCCAATCGGCAGATATTTAAATTTCTACGGTTTCATCATGTGCTTCTGCTCTATCTAAAATTCCATTATGCTAATTCTACATATGTGGGGACATAAAGGTCACTTCATGAAAAGTTCTAGGATTATTGTAGGAATAAGTCTTTGGGGTCAAAATATAATTTCTAAAGATTCTGGACATCACTGCAATTAACAAAAGTTTATAAGGGCACTTTTGTCATTTCCTAAATTTTAACATATGGTAGTGCTATATTTTCAACTGTAATATTATAGTACCCTAAAATTATGAGTGTGAGGATCGTCATGGCATATTACTGCCTGAAAAATTCTCACACTACTTACGAGAAATAATTCAAAATTTTCATTATGTTCTACTTACGAAAGTGGGGATATTACATTCTACCCACCTTAAAAGAATTTTTGTCCTCAAAATTCTAGGGCAAAGAACGGTTGAGGAAGATTTTTTTATTAATCCACTAGGGCACTTTTCTTTTTGAGGTTGCCACTTATTTCGAGATTGCTTGTTGGTAACTGCGAGATATTGCTTTAGTATGTACAATGTAACACCCTCCCGAGTACGGTACTATGCTTAAGTCATAGTACCCCACCTAGGAGTTGTTACTGTCACTTAATCGGACCTTGTCTGGCAGCAACCTTCGGCCACCTTCAATCTTACTGGTCAACTCCGCCTCGGAGGACCTTCTTCAAAACTGCTGAACTATCTGGAGATAACACGGAAATAAACATAGGGGTGAGAATTATAAATTCTCAGTAGGATTCATTAAACTAACATATGCTATGTCATCGTTGCTATCTCCAGTTTGCTTCGGTTTATTATGAAAAAGGTGAACATACTATACAAATTGTTTAATTTTATAGTTCAAAAATATACTTTTCGAAGCAAAGTTCATTTTACTCATACACTTGGCAATTTGGGAGAGCCCATACGAAACAAATTTCATGAATTATATTAGGAATAGTAACTGAAACATAATAAAATACAATAGCATCAATATATTGGGGACATAACATCTGCACATAACCTTACATATACTTAAATTCAAGCATATACATAAAGTTTACTTTTCTTTCTTTTGCTTCCTTTTCATCATAAAATCTTTATATGCCACATCCCAGAGTATGATTGCCAAGTCATACCCCATCAGAGCGTGATTGCCATGTCACGTTCCTTAGGAATATGGGACCTTCATTCGATACTTACACTAGCTGGGTCATGCCATGCCTCATGTAAGTCCTAGCCCCTATATTCACACTAGCTGGGTCGATGCTATGCCTCATGTGAGCGGGGTGCTTGCATATGCTTTAATCTTTAGTCTTGAGTCTTTAGTCTTTAGCCTTTACTGCCCTTGGGTAGCCTGGCCTTGGAGTGAGCTCGTCAGCTCAACTCGTGATCGTCGTCACACTGACTCACCCACAAGGGGATCCACGTGCCTCTAGGTCGAAGGGACTCAGTTGGCTATCTGCCTCCAACATAGGGGGACCCAAAAGTTTTAGCTGCCTTCACATGGAGGGACTCAAAGTGCAACTGCCTCCAAGTGAAGGGACCCACATCTTATCTTATTTAACTGCCTTCACAAGGAGGGATCTCATAACTGTCTCCAGATGAAGGGACCCATATTCAATATATTCATATCATACTTAAATCATCCTTGCATATATGAATCTTATGGGCATAACACATAAATATTTATCACATTCATATAATTCACATATTTCTGCCGGAATTTTGGCAGCATAACGGATCAAGTCCGCTTCTCCGTGAATAGTGCCAGTATACTAGAACATCAATTTATCACAAAGGTCACAACATTGCATACATATTTCAACATGGAATTCATAATAACAATAATCTCATTAAGGCAAAGTTTCTGCCTCAACATAGTTAACCAACCTGGTATTTATAATTCAAGCCATAATTGTTATTTAACTCATTTGGACCTCAATTTTGGATATGTTGTAGCCCTATATGTCTAGTTTCTAACCGTTTTGATCCCATTTCATTTTGATTTCTATAGCTTGAGATATTTATGTTTCATCCCTACCTGCCCAGTGGCTGGCCAGAATCAGACACCTAAAAGTAAAATTCCATTATAAATCGAAAACTGTCTCAAATCATACAAAATTAGTCTCATATTAAAGCCAAAAGAATAAATTTTCATTTACAATAAGTTCCATCCCATTTGACTTATTAGGGCTTGAGCTATAAGCCCTGAAAATTGACCTTCTTGAATTGCCCTGTTCTGGTCCAGTTTGGACATGGGGCAAATTTCTTGGATCACTGGGAGCAATTGGGATCTTATCTAACTTTGAAATTTTTATGGGACATTCTCCTATGTATAAGATTTCTAACAAAGTTAGTTTCATTCATTTCCAAGTAATATAGCGCGAGTTCTATCCTAAACAACCCAGTCTGCCCAGAGTCAGAGCCAAAGACCTAGGTCGAAATTCAAAAATTCATAACTCTCTCAATACTAATCCAAAAGCCTTATATGATATGTATATGGAAAGCCCTAGATGTCTAATTTCATATAAAAATGGTTCCAGCCAATTTAATCGATTGTAGGCGGAGCCGTACACTCCGCCATACGGACTGCCGAGGGTTTTTGGCTCTCTAACCTATCAGCTCTTCCTATTTTCATGCTTTCTTGCTTCCACTTCGGTTTCAATCAAACAAACAGCCCAAAACCAATCACATATCATCATAAACATTCATTTAACATATTAAAGAAGGTGAAGATAATCCAAGGCCAGCCAGCCAAGTCCACAGATTTGATGCAAGTATTAAACTCCTACCTCTTGTTATGTTGTGATTTGGCTTGATTTTGGAACTTGAATGAAAAAAACTTGATTAGGCTTGATGGTTTGATGGAGTTGAGTGAGGGAAGAAGAGAAGAAGGGAGCTGAAAGAGAGGAGAAAGCAACGTAGAAAATGGGCTGATGAAAAGAGGAGAATTGTGTTATAAAAGCTTTAAAGTTAGTAGTTGAAATGAAGGGTTGTGATTGGCTCAAAATGCAAGGCTGAATTTCAGCCAACTCTCCTTGTTTTTGTGGCTAAAGTGACGCCACTTTTAGGGATTAATTGGCTGAGTAATCAGCCTTAGTTCATAAGGTTTTAAGCTTATAATTCTATTGGTTCGGTTCCGACAGCTTAAGATACCGTAATCTTACCGATTTCTTTTAAATCGGTTAACCGGTTTTAAGAAAATTTTATGAAATCTTGTAGACTCCTAACTTAATTAACTTATACCTAAACTCAATTAATTGCTAATCGATTAGTCCTAAATAATTATTTACCCGAATGTTTATTAATCTCAATTATTTGATAAAACCGAACAATTAGGCGAAAAACGATAAGAAAATTTTTATGTTTAGCATTTTCTATTTGGTTTTCATAACTAATGCAATTTTTGTAATTTTGAGTAAGTCCAGGGGCACCTCACGTTATTTCACACCAGACTGCCTTCATGGCCGAATCGGCCGAGGTTTAGGTTTCTACGTTTTCTCTACGCGATTCTGCTTCGTTTAAAACCTTATTTTACTAATCCTGTTGATATAGGGACCTAAATGTCATTTTCTAAAATATGTAGGGGCAAGGCTGTAAATAATATATAAGGACATAAAGGTCATTTTCATAAAGTTTAGGGGTAATATTGTGAATGATAAAAGTTTATTTTTATTAATTCCTATTACGTTATATAGTGATGTTACATACAAAGGATCCATAAAGAGTATGTTGGCGCCCATGCCTATCTTGTCTCTATGATGCCCTGAACCATCATTTAGTTCATTGGAGACTTCCCTCATCTTCTTCACTTAGTATTCTACTACTTTCGCTCAAAAGTGGCCGTTAAACTTTTTGTTGTTGGTACTCGAGTCTCCATAGCCATTAAACTTTCTATCGTTTGCACCTAAGTCTCCAAATATCAATTTGCGAAGATTTGCAGTTTTTAAAGACAACCGGCTGTCGACATAATTGACGTCAATATGAAGTAATGATGACGGTTGTGTCCAAGTTTTAGGAGGTGTGTACAACGTTTTTCAAGATTCTTATTTGCCCAGTTACCGTTAGTTCAATCATAAATTCGCCTTTGATACCACCCTTTAGAAGTATAAGCTTAGGTCTCTTCTCAAAATTATAACTAGAAGCTTTATCTTAAAATTCCTTTTCCTTATCAACTTCACTTCGTGCTCTATTACCTGAGGGAAGATCTCAGGTCACTCCCACTGTATGGTTAAAGTTTATAAGATTCATAGCTCTTTTTATTACCATTCTCTTATTCTCCTTGATTTTTAGCTATCAAGGTATACGTGATTTGGCGTAGAAATAGGGGTTAATAGCCATAATTACCTTAGCAAAGTTGCAGACTCTTCCTTATCCCATTTCTATGAGATACCTTCCTAACACGTCAAGAGTCTCCCTAGATTGTATGACCGCCCAAAGTACACTTTATCTTGATGATAGCCTGATCCATTAGCGAGCTCACCGAGAAAGTTACTTATCTTTCTTGCCATGTGCCTAACTACTATTGCATTGTGATTCCTGGTAAACTCTTCATACATTGTGTCTTGAGTTTTCGACACCAACTCGAGCAGTTCTATCATTACCAGGGCTATTGTCTATAGGAGCAATTAATTTCAATAGGTAGTGGTCATAGAGCCCTATCAAAGTTTTTGGGTAGCGATTTCCAAGGTTTTGGTCCACTTGACCACCTTTGATCAGTGATGAGTTCCCTTATGTTAAGTCTAGAGTGTAGGATTAGAATATTTTCATAAACTGTAACTATAGGCCTTGCTTTGAAATTTCTCCTCCTCTTATGGGCTTTATTCCATTTTTCTCATTATCTACTAGTCGGATTTTGTGTCGTCCCTGTTGAGCTTCTTAATGACTATTGCAATATCTTTTTCCCCAAAATATGATCAATTCAATCTAAGAAAAAAGATTACTGAGCTTAAAAGATTCTATCACTCTCCTATCTTCCTCAATTTGATAGTGAGGAGATTCCTTATTTATTATGTTGATATCCACCTTCTTCTAAACTTTAAATACCAACTTAAAGAATCTTGTGGTCACCAGTACTACATTCCTCATTGATGGTCAACCCTAGTATAATATGTATCAAGTTTATGGTTAAACTTGACATTACTCTCACTACTGAGCCTTCTGGTTATCCTTTGTAACATCTTACCCTTATGATGTAATCCACTTGTTATAAGAGATGGAAATGATGGTCTTGCTACCCTGTTGAAGTTACAATATGAGGACTTTCTAGAAGGTCACCCATCTTAATATCACTCTCGTCCGAGCATGCTTAACTATGAACTCTAATGGAACCTAGTGCGTTAGTGATGATCATATTTAATCTGGCCCAAGGTATTGAAACTTTTATGACTGCCTCTAATTCTGACATCGTAACCTTGCCCCTTACGGGGCATACTCCCAAATCCTTTTTGATCTTATATTGGTGCACCATCCGATCTTGCTTAAGGTGTATTGGGTCTGTTACACTTATGACCGGTGCCAAGGCAACCCTACTTGGTATTTCGTACACAATCTTATTTGCACCGTAATCTAATACTAGGTAGCTTTTCACTTTGTAATGGGCCAGTCAAAAATCCAAACTTCCCCCTTTCCTACCTTGTTCCTACTATGTTCTATTGTTCCTGCCGAACTTGTTTGTTTTCATTTGTCAGAACCTACCTTGCTGTTGCTCCCTTGATCTATCGGGATTAGTTGCATACTTTAAATTTTTATTACTTTCGCCTGAATCTGAACACATTCCTTATCGAATTACTCCACCCATAGCATATATAATGGTGCTTGAGGGCAATTGTTAGACTTTGCCTTTCTCTTCAAAATAGCCTCATTCCTTTACTAATAACATGTTGAAGGTGATCCTATCATCCAGTTCCTGTGGTGGCTGAGGTTGATAGAATTTGAACATGACTAGATTTTCTAGCACTTCCTTTATCCCTAAAAGGCAGGAAAAATTACACTTGGTTCATATGCCACCTCTAGTCTGAAAGTGTTCCTACTTTAGGCTAGTAGGAGATATACTGCCTCTCACTCTTGTTACATTTATAACTTCATTTGCTTTCCATACCGTGTATAACCGTATCTCTATTTTGATTCAATGTACAGTTAGATGGGTCTCTTTACCGTTTGCTCAATTGTTTCCATTTCGAAGCCAAGAATCCACTTAGTACTCTTCCAATTTGCAATTGTTACAAGGTTAGTTCCTAGTACCCTTGAGGAAGAAACCACTCCATCCTCTGGACGGGGTATACGGGAGACCTTTTCAAGTCCCCGTCCAGAGAATGGAGTGGTTTCTTTCTCAAGGGTACTAGGAACTAACCTTGTAGTAATTGCAAATTAGAAGAGTATTAAGTGGAATCTTAGCTTCAAAAGGGAAATAGTTGAGCAAACTGTAAAGAGACCCATCTAACTATACATTGAATCAAGATAGAGATATGGTTATACACGGTATAGAAAGCAGATGAAGTTATAAATGTAACAAGAGAGAGAGGCAGTATATCTCCTACTAACCTAAAGTAGGAACACTTTCAGACTAGAGGTGGCATACGAATCAATTGTAATTTTTCCTACCTTTCAGGGATAAAGGAAGTGTTAGAAAATCTAGTCATGTTCAAATTCTATCAACCTCAGCCACCGCAGGAACTAGATGATAGGATCATCTTCAACATGTTATTAATAAAGGAATGAGGCTATTTAGAGGAGAAAGGCAAAGTCTAACAATTGCCCTCAAGCACCATTATATATGCTATGGGTGGAGTAATTCGATAAGGAATGCGATCAGATTCAGGCGAAAATAATAAAAATTTAAAGTATGCAACTAATCCCGAAAAATCAAGGGAGCAACAGCAAGGTAGGTTCTGACAAATGAAAACAAACAATTTTCTATAAGAACAATAGAACATAGTAGGAACGAGGTAGGATAGGAGGAACTTTGGATTTCTGACTGGCCATTACAAAGAGAAAAGCTACCTAGTATGAGATTATGGTGCAAATAAGATTGTGTACGAAAGACTAAGCAAGGTTGCCTTGGCACCGGTCATAAGTGCAACAGACCCAATGTATCCTAAGCAAGACCGGATGATACACCAATATAAGATCAAAAAGGATTTGGGAGCGTGCCCCATGAAGGCCAAGGTTACGATGTCGGAATTAGAAACAGTCAGAAGAGTCTCCATACCTTAGGCCAGATTAAATACAATCATCACTAACGCACTAGGTTCCATCAAAGTTCCATAGTTAAGCGTGCTCGGATGAGAGTAGTATTAAGATGGGTGACCTTCTAGGAAGTCCTCATACTGTAACTTCAACAGGGCAGCGAGAACATCATTTCCATCTCTCATAGCGAGTGGATTACGTCCTAGGGGCAAGATGTTACAAGGGATAACCAGAAGGCTCAGTAGTGAGAGTAATGTCAAGTTTAACCATAAACTTGATACATGTTATACTAGGGTTGACCATCGATGAGGAATGTAGTGCTAGTGACCATGAGATTCTTTAAGTTGGTATTTAAAGTTTAGAAGAAGGTGGATGTCAACATAATAAACAAAGAATCTCCTTACTACCAAATTGAAGAAGATCGAAGAGTGATGGAATCTTTTCAGCTCAATAATCTTTTTTCTCAGATTGAATTGATCATATTCTAGGGAAAAAGATATTGCAATAGTCATTAAAAAGCTCAACAGAGACGATACGAAATCTAACTAGTAGATAATAAGAAAAATGGAATAGAGCCCATAAGAAGAAGAGAGATTTTAAAGCAAGGCCTATAGTTACAGTTTATGAAATTGTTCTAATCCTACATTGTAGACTTAATATAAGGGAACTCATCGCTGATCAAAGGTGGTCAAGTGGACCAAAACCTTGAAAATCGCTAAATCGATTTCCCAAAAACTTTGATAGGGCTCCATGACCACTGCCTATCGAAATTAATTGCTCTTATAGACAATAGCCCTCGTAATGATAGTACTGCTTGAGTTGGTGTCGAAGACTCAAGACACAATGTATGAAGAGTTTACCAGGAATCACAATGCAATAATAGTCAGGCATATGGCAAGAAAGATAAGTAACTTTCTCGGCGAGCTCGCTAACGGATCAGGCCATCGTCAAGATAAAGTGTACTTTGGGCAATCATACAATCTAAGGAAGGTATCTTATAGAAAAGAAATGGTATAAGGAAGAGTTTGCAACTTCTCTAAGGAAATTATGGCTATTAACCCCCATTTCTATGCCGAATCACATATACCGTGATAGCTAAAAATCAAGGAGAACAAGAAGAATTCAAGAAGCTATTAGGGTTTTCCCCATGACAGTCTGTACAGCAGAGTGTACGGCTCTGCCTATAGCTGTTTAAATTTGATGAATCCATTTTTATATGAAACTAGACCTTCAGGGCTTTCCATACATATAAAATATAAGGTCATTGGATTAGTATAGAATTAGTTATGAATTTTTGAAGTTTGACCTAGAATCCTAGATTCCCATCTGGGCAGTGTGAGTTGAGAGGGGTGGAACTCATCCTACACAACTCTAAATTGAGTCAAACCAATGTTTTTTGAAAGTTAACATGTAAAGGAATATCTCATAAAAATTTCAAACTCAAATTTGTTGCCAATTATTCTCAGCACATCAATGAATTTACCTTAAGTTCAAACAGGACTGGAACAGGGTAGTCCAGTAGGGTCAAGTTATGGGGCTTATATCTTAAAATATACTCATGCAAATGATATGCAACTTATTTCATTTGAAAGCTTGTCTTGTTAGCTTTAATGACCAATAAATATAACAACCTCTATTATATAAGCCATGCTCGAGTCATGGAGTCATATTAAAAGGCTATCACTATGCTACGAAATCTTTAAAATATGGAAAATACAATACATGACCCTTTAACTGCACACTTTATTACTAACTAATAGCTCATAAACTTCGTCATCTCTGAAACATAGAGGATAAAATAATTATAATGTAAAAGAAATTGTGACTAACATAATGCACAGAACTTGCTTTCGACATGGTCGCTAGCTAGCTTCAATAGTCTTTTGGTTTGGTTTGCGCCCGAGTCTTACTCAGAAAATGTCTCAATACTCTGCCTCGCACTTGATTTCCAACTTAGGTGCTGGAATGTTTACGAAAAAGAAAAACATACAAGCAGGCAGTGAGAACCTAAGGTTCTTAGTAGGTAAACTCGAACTATTACTCATACAGTGCCATCATAAATATTCCAGCCACTTCGGTTTCTTATGAAAATGTGAGCACATATATGCAAGCAGTGGTTCAATTTTAAGTTGAAAACATCTTTCTCGAAGCAGATTATATTTTAACAACCACTTGGCATATTTTATGACAGACATAGAAACACGAATAATATAATATACTTAAGTAAGAATCATAATAACATCATGACATAATGAGATAATTAGAAATACATATATAGATATTTGTACTTGATTGTATGCAATTGCACTTGACTTAATTCATCTCTTTCTTTAACTTGCAAGTTAATCTTGCTCTTTTCTGTACTTGGTCCTTCGAAGATGAATGGCTTCTCTCACTCCTGGGTAATAGCCTACTTTTTAGGTCTGAGCTCGTACCTATACATGAGTGATGGGTTTACTTTCCCCAACCCTCACACCGGTCTATTCCACTTAAATCTGGTCGAGAGCTGGCCCAAGTCTTAGACAGTACTGCTCTGGCCCACGCTAGCTGGGTCTATGTCATGCCTCACATGGTAGCTTAGTATGTTCCTCTTGCAAGTTCTTATTATTTTTTCCTTTCCATATCTTATCATATGTGCGGATGCTTTGAGCATTCGCGGATATGTCTCATACCTTACTTCTCATGCCATATTCTAATTATGCTTGCATGCAAGACATATATGAACATGTAAATGTAAATATATTCAAGCATGATCATCCATACCAAAAGTTCTCATAAATTCCTGTCGAAAATTCCGCAGCATAACGGATCGAGTCCGCTTCCATATGAATAGTGCCAGGCTGCCAATACAATCAATTAAGTATGCAATTCAATGTAAAACAGCAAGTTACAGCAATATTATTAATCATATGGTATGTCAAAATCAATAGAAATATCAACAGAGCTTTCTGCCCACTCTATCCTCTTTTGCCCGAATTTTGTAAAGTCCACCCTTACTCCTATTCAACTCATTTAGACCTGAATTTGGGAGATATCATAGCTCTATGTGTTTAGTTTCCAACTTTTTTAGTCCCATCTCATTTTGATTTGTATAACTCAAGTTATTAGTATTTTACTTCAGACTGCCCTGTACTTAGCCAAACATGCACCCTTATAAGTGAAAATTCATTAAAAATAGAAATCTAGGTGAAATGATACAAAATTTACATCAATTTAAATTTAACAGAACAAGCTTTCAAATGAAAGAAGTTGAATATCATTTCAAAAGTATATTTTGAGATACAAGCCCGGTAACTTAACCATATTGGACTACCCTGTTCCAGCCTAGTTTGAACTTAAGTCAACTTCATTGATGTGAGGGAACAAATGGCAATGAATCTGACTCTAAAATTTTTATGGGATGTTTCCTTATATGTTAGCTTTCAAACAGCATTAGTTGCACTCAATTTAGAGTTATGTAGGGTGAGTTATACCCTTCTCAACTCATATTGCCCAAATGAGAATCTAGATTTCTACATCAAATTTCAAAAATTCATAACTAATTCTATATTAATTCAATGGTCTTATATTTTATATTTTTGGAAAGCCTGAATGTCTAGTTTCATAAAAATGGATCATCAAATTTGAATGGCTATAGGCGAAACTGTACACTCCTCCGTACGGACCATCGGGGGGAAAATCCTAACAACTTCTTGAATTCTTCTTGAATTCATGTTTTCCTTAAATCAGTCCATCAAATCTTTAATTTAAACTCACATATACATCTTAAACTAGCCTTAATTCATCATCTCCACCCATCACAATATCAGAATCATGGATGAACAAGGGACCCTAGGCAGCCCTAATTCAAAGAAAAGAAAGAGAAAGTTGAGATTCCTACCTCTTCTAGGTGGTGTTGTGCTAGATTGGTGCCTTGGATTGAAAGAATCTTGATGAAGCTTGAAGAGTAGATGGAGATGGAGTAAAGATGAGTTGAGATAGAAGAGAAATAATGGGGGTTCAGCAGGTTATGAAATCCGAAAAATAATCAAGGGAGTTGGAAGGAAATAATTGGAAACTTTTGGAGTAAGATTACATGTGATTGGTGGATGTGTTTTCCTTCTCCAATTTGATTTGGCTGCCTTCTTGAAGGCTGATTGTGGCGCCACTTGTAGAGTGTGTTTGCTGAATCTTGGCCATCCATCCTAGGGTTCTCATAGTATAATTTCCATTAGTTTGGTTCCGATAATTTAAAGTACTGAAATCTTACAGATTTTCTTTAAATCGGTAAATTGGTTTTCGAAAAATCCTATGAAGTTTCCTATGCTTTCAATCTAATTCCCTCATATCTAATTTCTCTAAATGATACTTAATTGGCTCTAAGTAAATATCTAATCGAATGCTAATTAATCTCAAGTAGTTGATAAAACCAAACAACTAGGCAAAAACGATAAAATCCGGTGGAGATGAGGCCTAGTTTTTCCACTATCTTGAGCAATACTTGGCGCCACTCATATGTGGTAGAGGTGGCTTAATTTCAACTACTTAAGTGAGGGATTCCCGTAGAAAATTCTACTAGTTTGATTCTGGCGGTTTAAAATACCGAATCTTCATCGATTTTCTTCAAATTGGCAAAACTTTACTAAATGACTCTGAGAGAATTTCTATATCTATCCCTAAGCCTAATTCTTCTAATTAACATCTAATTAACTCCTAATTAACTTTACCTTGCAAATAAGATCAAATAAATTGCTTATTAACGTGAAATAATCATATTTAGAAATTCGGAGCTTTTCTATTTTCTATTTTCCATAGCTAATGGTATTTTCGTAATTTTGAATAAGTCCAGAGGCACCCCATGTCATTTCACACCAGACTACCTCCATGGTCCAATCGGCAGAGATTTAAACTTCTACGGTTTTACCACGTGATTTTGCTTCATTTAAAATCTCATTCTGCTAATTCTACAGATGTGGGGACATAAAGGTTATTTTATAAAAAGTTCTATGGTTATTGTGAAAATAATTCTTTAGGGTCAAAATAAAATTTTTGAAAATTCTGGGCATCACTGCAATTAACAAAAGTTTACAGGGGCACTTTTGTTATTTATTAATTTTTAACATATGGCAGTGCCATATTTTCAACGGGAGTGCTACACTACTCTATAATTCTAAGGGTGAAGATCATTATGGCATAACGCTGTCTGTGAAATTCTCACACTGCCTAAGGGAAAAATTGAAAGTTTCCATTATATCCTGTTTACGAAAGTACGGATGTTACATTCTACCCGCCTTAAAAAGAATGTTATCCTCAAATTTTCAGGGCTAAAAATGGTTAAGGAGGATTTTTCCTAATCCACAAGGGCACTTTTCTTTTTGAGGTTGCCTCTTGTTCCGAGATTGCTTGTTGGTAACTACGAGGTATTACTTTAGTACGTACAAAGGATCCATAAGGAGTATGTTAGCGTCCAAACCTATCTTGTCTCTATGATGCCCTGAACCATCATTTGGTTCATTGGAGACTTCCCTCACCTTTTTCACTTAGTACTCTACTACCCTCGCTTAATTGTGGCCGTTAAACTTTCTGTTGTTTGTACTCGAGTCTCTGTAGCCATTAAACTTGTTGTTTGTACTTGAGTATCCAAATATCAATTTGCGAAGATTCACAGTTTTTAAAGACAACCAGTTGTCGCCATAATTGACGTCAATATGCAGTAACGATGATGGTTGTGTCCAAGTTTTAGGATGTATGTACAACATTTCTCAAGATTCTTATTTGCCCAATTACTATTAGCTCAATCATAAATTCGCCTCCGATACCGCCCTTTAGAGGTATATGCTTAGGTCTCTTCTCAAAATTATAGTTAGGAGCTTTATTTTAAAATTCCTCTTCCTTATAAACTTCACCTCGTGCTCTATTACTAGTGGGAAGATCTCAGGTCACTCCCACTATATAGTTAAAGTTTATAAGGTTCACAGCTTTTCTTTTACCATCCTCTTGTTCTCCTTGATTTTTAGCTATCAAGGTATACGTGATTCGGTGTAGAAATGGGGATTAATAGCCATATTTCCTTAACGAAATTGTAGACTCTTATCCCATTTCTTTTCTACGAGATACCTTCCTAGCACGTCAAGAGTCCCCCTAGACTGTGTGATCGCCCAAAGTACACTTTATCTTAATGATGGCCTGATCCGTTAGCGAGCTCGTCGAGAAAGTTACTTATCTTTCTTTCCATGTGTCTGACTACTATTGCATTGTGATTTCTAGTAAACTCTTCATACATTGTGTCTTGAGTCTTCGACACCAACTCGAGCAGTTCTATTATTGTAACACCCTAATAAACCCATACTACGCTTAAGTCGTATTACGGTGTTTGATTAGTTGTTACTTATAGTCGTGGAAAATTAAACTTCACTTGAAATTAAATTACGCAGAAAATACGGTAAGATTTTTTTTTTTTTTGAAATACGTCGTCGCTTTGCAACGTTTGGAAAAGTAAAGCCTTGAGCGAGAAGTCAGATAAAGAAAGAGCATGTCCCATAAGATACATAACCCAATCTCATAAAACAAGAGAAAGATAAATAAATAATAATTCACAAATACATTGCATTACATAACTAATCATTACATCCATAAGGGTTCATAATATTTATATACATATATATATATATAATAGCATTACATTGAAGAAAGCTTATGGTTGCGCCATGGTCCAAATACTACACACAACTTAAATTGACATCATTCGTCACAAAAAGGAATGTATACGGCAACTACAAGTCCAAATCAACATTGTCTGGCATCCCTCATCCTACGTTTGCTCGTAGTGCGGTGGCTCCAGGCTCCACTCCATCGGATGTGCCAACAAAATTTGGTGACGATGCGGAAAAGTAACTAGAGGGAGAAATAAGATTTCTCAGTAGGACTCGAACCCGACACGGAGGTGTCATCGTCATCGTCCCAGCCATTTCGATTTTATAATGAAAACAGTGAGCATGCATAAGGTCCAATTCTTAGAATTTCGAAGACATAGCTATATGACAATTCAATTTTAAGTACATATTCTCATTATGATAACAACATCATGGTATACATAAAAACTTATATGACAATTCATAACATGCATGAACATGTTGAGAGTTTTATTCTTTACTTGGATCGGACCGAAGTCCCTTTTTTTCTTAACTTGACTTATCTTAAGTCCTTTTCTTTCCTTAACTTGACTTATTTTAAGTCCTTTTCTTTTCTTAACTTGACTTATCTTAAGTCCTTTTCTTTTCACCCACTAAACATAAGTGGTAATGAGCTCATACCATGGCCGTCGCCACCATAAAATTTCGGTACTTACACTAGCTGGGTCATGCCATGCCTCATGTAAGCCCTATCCCCTATACTCATACTAGCTGGGTCATGTCATGCCTCATGTGAGTCGTGGGTAAGGGGAGCTTACTTTGGGTCACCTTCCCTTTTGAATGATCACGCCTTTAGTTTACTTTATCTTCTTATTAAAACTTATGATGCAAAATTATTTTAATTATTTTCCATATTTGGGCATTACGTATCGCCGTCCCCAAATGTGATTCCTTTATCACATATCATTAAGCACATTATCCTCAACATATCATCTTCATACCATCATCATTATATCATATTATCATCATCATCATGATCATCATCACATCATTGTCATCATAACGATTCATAGAGGCATACATATCACACAAAGTCTTATGAACTTAGTTTAGTAAATTTGGTGCAAGCTTTTAATTAAGGTTGCCTCTTAGGCCTAGGGTCAATCTTATCTATTATCCTCTTTAAAACTTTTTATGTTGAATTATGAAGGTTTTCCAATACTTAATGTAAGGGACTTAATGCCTTAAAGCTTATTCCTTATTTACCTTTAAAACTTTAACCATAACTAGTTTTACTTTTACAGTGGGGCAGTAACTTCAAAAATTCACCATAATTTCATCTTTTACTCTTTTACTTCGAATTTTGGTATGTTTATACTCCTCTGAGTCTATTTTTAAACAAAATAAACTCCACTCAAAAATTCATTTTGTAGCTTGAGTTATGCACATTTTATTCTGACTGTTCAGACTTGAAAGTTCATCTTGGGTCAATGTCTTTTAAACATTACTGTGAACTCCTCACAAGGAATCTTCCAAAACTGTTTTATGGGGATGTTCCTCTATGTCTTAGCTTTCTAAAAAACTTGGTCCCACTCAAAAATGTTCTGTATAACTTGAGTTATACACGTTTTATCACCTACTGCCCGAACAGAAACCTATCCGGGAATAGCAGATTTTGAAAATTCATATCTCTCCCGTTTTAAGGCCAAATCTCACATATTTTATATGTATGGAAATCTCTTTGAGTTTATTTTCATCTAAAATTAGTTTCGCTCCATTTAGAGTTATATTGAAAGAGTTATTAGTCACGCAACACAGACTGCAGAATTTTTCAATTTCCATGGTTTTGATTTCAAGGAGTTTTCTTGTACAAACATTTAGTCTTTTCTTCAAGTGACCATTTTACATATCCAAACCATCTTTAAACTTTGAGATCTTGGTAAAAATCAATATTTTGAGTTCTAAAAAGTTGGGTTCAACATAAAACAAAATGCACAACCAAAGACATTTGCCAAGAAAAGAGCAAAAATCACAAACAACTTCATATGATGAAAACATAGCCATGAAGCTTTTAGTACAAGTTCTAAAACCACCTAGCTATGAAGAGCTTAGGAGTTATAGATCTTGAAAAACATGGAAGAGAAAGGAGTTAGAGTAACTACCAAATGAGTTTCTTACTACCAAATGAGTTTCTTGAAGAGTTGAAAGAGTTGATGGGTTGGAGATGACCTCCTCCTTCTTGAGCTTGATGATGGGGCTAAGTAAGTGTTTATTTTTGTTTCTTTAAGAACCAAAGAGGGTGGTCCTTGAAGGGCTTGTGAGAATGGTGATAGGAAAGAGAGTTGGATAAGGTGAGAAAGAGAGAAGAGGAACAAGAAAGATTGGAAGAACAAAAGAGCTAGAATGAAGTTTAGATAGAGATGGGAGCTTGGGCTTGTAGTGAGAGGATGAAAATCACAAATGAGAGAGTGGGGGAGGCTATTTGGGGCACAAAAATGGGTGAGGAGGCTGATTGGTTTGGCTTCTCTAACAAGTAAGAGTGAGTAGGTGAGTTTTACTTCTTTGTCAAGCAAAAGGGCTAGGAACCTTGGGGTAAAAGGGTGGGTTGTGTTTTCTTTGAGTCTTGGCACTTGGGTAAAGACCATTTAGTGTTTTTTCAAGTGGTTAAAGGCATGACCACTCTTGGGATTGGCTTGGGTGAATATGATCACTCAAAGTGGCATAATCCTAAGGGAAGAAGGTACTTCTCTTGTCTAGACTAAAGAGATACTACTAACATAGACTCTTGATCTAAGAGTGCATGATGAGAAGGCAAATAGATGGATTTTGCTCTTATCCTTGGCCAAGATTTGGTGCATCAATTAAGAGAAATTTTTAAATCTTTAAAGCTATTAGAATTACCTAAGTTCTTAATTCAACTTGATTAGTTAAATTGCTCTTTGACCGATTTCGGTTAATTACACTTTTAAGATGTTTTTCCTGTAAAAGATTTGACCTTATAAATTATGTAATTAGGGTGTAAGAATTAATCTATCTCAATCGATTAAGGTAGAACAATTGTCTTGTACTTAATTAATAAGATTGGATTAGGTTAATTAGATTTCGAAGTTATGACTTAATGAGGTTCGAATAATTAGGTTTTAATTAAAACATTTAGTACGTTATGATTAATCATTGACTTGATTCAATTTACTAAGCTTTTACTCATCGAGATTAGCCGATTAGTCCTAAGTTAATCGTTAACCTTTCTAATTAGTCAGGATCACTGAGCTAATTAGCTTAGACAAAAATTGGGGATGTTACAATTATTACCAGGGCTATTGTCTATAATAGCAATTAATTTTGATACGTAGTGGCCATGGGGCCCTATCAAAGTTTTTGGGAAATCGATTTAGCGATTTCCAAGGTTTTGGTCTACTTGACCATCTTTGATCAGTGATGAGTTCCCTTATATTGAGTCTACAGTGTAGGATTAGAACATTTTCATAAACTATAACTATAGGCCTTGCTTTGAAATCTCTCTTCTTCTTATGGGCTCTATTCCATTTTTCTCATTATCTACCAGTCGGATTTCATGTCGTCCCTGTTGAGCTTTTTAATGATTATTGCAATATCTTTTCCCCCAGAATATGATCAATTAAATATGAGAAAAAAGATTATTAAGCTGAAAAGATTCCATTACTCTCCTATCTTTTTCAATTTGGTAGTGAGGAGAATCCTTGTTTATTATATTGACATCCACCTTCTTCTAAACTTTAAATACCAACTTAAAGAATGTCATGGTCACCAGTACTACGTTCCTCGTTAATGGTCAACCCTCGTATAGTGTGTATTAAGTTTATGGTTAAACTTGACATTACTCTCACTACTGAGCCTTCTGGTTATCCTTTGCAACATATTGCGCCTAGGATGTAATCCACTTGCTATGAGAGATGGAAATGATGGTTTTGCTACCCTGTTGAAGTTACAATATGAGGACTGCCTAGAAGGTCACCCATCTTAATATTACTCTCGCCCGAGTATGCTTAACTATAGAACTCTGATGGAACCTAGTGCATTAGTGATGATCGTATTTAATCTAGCCCAATGTATGGAGACTCTTCTGACTACCTCTAATTCCGATATCATAACCTTGCCCCTCATGGGGCACACTCCCAAATCCTTTTTGATCTTATATTGGTGCATCATCTGGTCTTGCTTAGGGTGTATTGGGTCTGTTGCACTTATGACCGGTGCCAAGGCAACCCTGCTTGGTATTTCGTACACAATCTTATTTGCACCGTAATCTCATACTAGGTAGCTTTTCTCTTTGTAATAGGTCAATCAGAAATCCAAACTTCCTTCTTTCCTACCTTGTTCCTACTATGTTCTATTATTCCTGCAGAAACTCGTTTGTTTTCATTTATCAGAACCTACCTTGCTGTTGCTCCCTTGGTCTATCGGGATTAGTTGCATACTTTAAGTCTTTATTACTCTTGCCTGAATTTGAATACATTCCTTATCGAATTACTCCACCCATAACATATATAATGGTGCTAAAGGCAATAGTTAGACTTTGCCTTTCTTCTCTAAATAGCCTCATTCCTCTACTAATAACATGTTAAAGATGATCCTATCATCCAGTTTTTATGATGGCTGAGATTGACAAAATTTGAACATAACTAGATTTTCTAGCACTTTCTTTATCCCTGAAAGGGTGAAAAAATTAAGTTGCAAGTTAAAGAAAGAGATGAATTAAGTCAAGTACACTTGCATACAATCAAGTGCAAATATGTATATGTGCATTTCTAATTATCTTATTATGTCATGATGTTATTATGATTCTTACTTAAGTATATTACACTATTCGTGTTTCTATGTCTGTCATATAATATACTAAATGGTTGTTAAAATATAACCTACTTCGAGAAAGATGTTTTTAACCAAAAATTGAACCACTGCTTGCGTATATGTGCTCACATTTTCATAAGAAACCGAAGCGGCTGGAATGTTTATGATGGCACTATATGAGTAATAATTCGAGTTTACCTACTGAGAACCTTAGGTTTTAACTGCCTGCTTATATGTTTTTCTTTTTCGTAAACATTCTAGCATCGAAGTTGGAAATCAAGTGCGAGGCAAAGTACTGGGACATTTTCTAAGCAAGACTCGGGCGCAAACCAGACCAAGAGACTACTGAAGCTAGCTAGCGACTATGCCGAAAGCAAGTTCTGTGTATTATGTTAGTCACAATTTTTTTTAAATTGTAATTATTTTATCCTCTATGTATCAGAGACGACGAAATTTATGAACTATTAGTCAATAATAAAGTGTGCAGTTAAAGGGCCATGTATTATGTTTTCCATATTTTAAAGATTTTCTTATCACAGTGACAACCTTTTAATATAACTTCATGACTCAAGTATGGTTTATATGATAAAGGATGTTACATTTATTGGTATTAGAGCAGTTCATCCTGTATAGGCCCGTGGATGGACTGATTATGCTTCTGATGCATACTCTGAGAATATGGATAAACCATGTTTTAGGTCCTCGCATGAAGAGAACATAGAAATATTATGCATGGTAACATTGTTGTGAGTGTTGTGGACTACCTGCTGCACTTGACTGAATGTTGAGCCTGATCACCTCAATATAGGTTTTATATAAACAGAAGCCTAAAACACCCAGCAGGCTTATTAGGAACCTTCTATACAAAATTATTAGCGATAAGACTCCTAAAAAGTAGCAATGGCAATAGAAGGCAGATGATTGAGCGAGTCAAAGGGATGTAGAGAATTTGGGCTTCGATCAAAAGAATTGTGTCGGACAATTTACTATGAACCTAGTAGATTTGGTCATAACGAAGAAGGATTGTTTCTTAAGTGTTACAGGGCAGTCGAAAATTTAAGTCATCAAGGGCAGGATCTTAGTTTGAGACAAGCTGAGTAAGAATCTTCTTCACCCTGATGGGGCTTGTTTCAAGCTTCATTGCGATTACCCAATCCAGACTATCTTCTCTAGCTTGAATCTAGGGGATTCTTCTACCTGGTTTTGTAACTTTAATACTCGACAGGAGCAAGGTGATTATCCATTGATGATGTTATCTTATGTGGCATGCATAGTGCCCCTATTTTCTTCATAGATGAGATTACCCCGAAAGTATCTCGCCAGCAAATTTAGTCAATGGTTTTTATTTTGGATTGTGGTAATACCACATTATAAAGACCTGATTTTTCATTAAGAAATCTGTAGAGTGGACGAACGAAGTAGAGAATAAGTGAAAAAAGCTAAGGGCATAAGCTTTGGTCAGGTATACGGGAGAACTTTTTAAGTCTCCGTCCAGAGGATGGAGTGGTTTCTTCCTCAAGGGTACTAGGAACTAACCTCGTAACGATTGCAAATTGGAAGAGTACTAAGTGGAATCTTGGCTTCGAAAAGGAAACAATCGAGCAAACTGTAAAGAGACCCATCTAACTATATATTAAATCAAGATGAAGATACTTATACACGGTATGGAAAGTAGATGAAGTTATAAGTGTAACAAGAGAGAGAGACAGTATATCTCCTACTAACCTAAAGTAGGAACACTTTCAGGCTAGAGGTGGCATACGAACAAAGTGTAATTTTTCCTACCTTTCAGGGATAAAGGAAGTGCTAGAAAATCTAGTCATGTTCAAATTCTATCAACCTCAGCTACCATAGGAATTGGATGATAGGATCATCTTCAACATGTTATTAGTAGAGGAATGAGGCTATTTAGAGAAGAAATGCAAAGTCTAACAATTGCCCTTAGGCACCATTATATATACTATGAGTGGAGTAATTCAATAAGGAATGTATTTAAATTCAGGCAAGAGTAATAAAGACTTAAAGTATGTAACTAATCCCGATAGACCAAGGGAGCAACAGCCAGGTAGGTTCTGACAAATGAAAACAAACAAGTTTCTACAGGAACAATAGAACATAGTAGGAACAAGGTAGGAAGGTAGGAAAGGAGGAAGTTTGGATTTCTGACTAGCCGATTACAAAGAGACAAGCTACCTAGTATGAGATTACGGTGCAAATAAGATTGTATACGAAATACCAAGCAGGTTTGCCTTGGCACCGGTCATAAGTGCAACAGACCCAATACACCCTAAGCAAGACCGGATGATGCACCAATACAAGATCAAAAAGGATTCACCTTGGGCCAGATTAAATACGATCATCACTAACGCACTAGGTTCCATCAGAGTTCTATAGTTAAGCGGGCTCGGACGAGAGTAATATTAAGATGGGTGACCTTCTGGGAAGTCCTTACATTGTAACTTCAACAGGATAGCAAGACCATCATTTCCATCTCTCATAGCAAGTGGATTACATCCTGGGGGCAAGATGTTACATAGGATAACCAGAAGGCTCAATAGTGAGAGCAATGTCAAGTTTAACCATAAACTTGATACATATTATACTAGGGTTGACCATCAATAAGGAATATAGTGTTGGTGACCACGAGATTCTTTAAGTTGGTATTTAAAGTTTAGAAGAAGGTGGATGTCAATATAATAAACAAGGAATCTCTTCACTACCAAATTGAAGAAGATAGGAGAGTGATGGAATCTTTTCAGCTCAATAATCCTTTTTCTCAGATTGAATTGATCATACTCTGGGGAAAAAGATATTGCAATAGTCATTAAAAAACTCAACAAGGATGATACGAAATCCAACTGATAGATAATGAGAAAAATAGAATAGAGCCCATAAGAAGAGGAGAGATTTCAAAGTAAGGCCTATAGTTACAGTTTATGAAAATGTTCTAATCCTACACTCTAGACTCAATATAAGGGAACTCATCACTGATCAAAGGTGGTCAAGTGGACCAAAACCTTGGAAATCGCTAAATCGATTTCCCAAAAACTTTGATAGGGCCCCATGGCCACTATCTGTCAAAATTAATTGCTGCTATAGACAATAGCCCTGGTAATGATAGAACTGCTTGAGTTAGTGTCGAAGACTCAAGACACAATGTATGAAGAGTTTACTAGAAATCACAATGCAATAGTAGTCAAACACATGGCAAGAAAGATAAGTAACTTTCTCGGTAAGCTCGATAACGGATCAGGCCATTGTCAAGATAAAGTGTACTTTGGACGGTCATATAATCTAGGGGGACTCTTAACGTGTTAGGAAGGTATCTCATAGAAAAGAAATAGGATAAGGAAGAGTCTGCAACTTCACTAAGGAAATATGGCTATTAACCCCCATTTCTACGCTGAATCACGTATACTTTAATAGCTAAAAATCAAGGAGAACAAGAGGATGGTAATAAGAAGAGCTGTGAACCTTATAAACTTTAACCATATAGTGGGAGTGACCTGAAATCTTCCCACCAGTAATGAAGCACGAGGTGAAGCTTATAAGGAAGAGGAATTTTAAAATAAAGCTTTTAGCTATAATTTTGAGAAGAGACCTAAGTTTATACTTCTAAAAGGCGGTATCGGAAGTCAATTTATGATTGAACTAACAATAATTGGGCAAATAAGAATCTTGAGAAATGTTGTACTATCTCCTAAAACTTGGACATAACCATCATTGTTACTACATATTGACGTCAATTATGGCGACAACTGGTTGTCTTTAAAAACTGCGAATCTTCGCAAATTAATATTCGGAGACTCAAGTACAAACAACAAAAAGTTTAATGGCTACGAAGACTCGAGTACAAACAACAAAAAGTTTAACGGCCACTATTAACCGAAAGTAGTAGAGTACTAAGTGAAGAAGGTGAGGGAAGTCTCCAATGAACCAAATGATGGTCCAGGACATCATAGAGATAAGATAGGCTTGGGTGCCAATATACTCCTTATGGATCCTTTATATGTCCTGAAGCAATATCTCGTAGTTGCCAACAAGCAATCTCAGAACAAGAGGCAACCTCAAAAAGAAAAGTGCCCTTGTGGATTAAGAAAAATCTTCCTCGAGCATTCTTAACCCTGGAATTTTGAGGACAAAATTTTTTCTAAGGTAGGTAGAATGTAACATCCCTACTTTCATAAACAGGACGTGATGGAAACTTTGAATTTTTTTCCTTAGGCAGTGTGAGAATTTCACAGGCAGTGTTATGCCATAACGATCTTCACCCTTAGAATTATAGGGTAGTGTAACACTGCTGTTGAAAATATGGCATTGCCATATGTTAAAAATTAAGAAATGACAAAAGTGTTCCTATAAACTTTTGTTAATTGTAGTGATGCCCAGAATTTTTAGAAATTTTATTTTGACCCCAAAGAATTCTTTCCACAATAACCCTAGAGCTTTTCATAAAATAACCTTTATGTCCCCACATCTGTAGAGTTAGCAGAATGAGATTTTAAACGAAACAGAATCACGTGGTGAAACCATAGAAGTTTAAATTTCTGCTGATTGGGCCATGAAGGTAGTCTAATGTGAAATAACGTGGAGTGCCCCTGGACTTGCTCAAAATTACGAAAAGACCATTAGCTATGGAAAATAGAAAATAGAAAAGCTCCAAATTTGCAAAAACGATTATTTCACGTTAACAAGCAATTTATTCGATCTTATTGACTAAGTAAAGTTAATTAGGAGTTAATTAGATATTAATTAGAGGGATTAGGCTTAGGAAAAATTAGAATAGAGATATAGAAATTCTCTCAGAGTCATTTAGTAAAGTTTTGCCGATTTGAAGAAAATCGGCGAAGATTCGGTATTTTAAACTGTCAGAACCAAACCAGTAGAATTTTCTATGGGAATCCCTCACTTAAGTGACTAATATTCAGTCACCCCTACCATATATGAGCGATGCCAAGTGTTGCTCAAGATAGTGGAAAAACTTGGCCTCACCTCCACCGGATTTTTATCATTTTCGCCTAGTTGTTCGGTTTTATCAACTACTTGAGATTAATTAGCATTCAATTAGATATTTACTTAGAGCTAATTAAGTATCATTTAGAGAAATTAGATATGAGGGAATTAGATTGAAAGCATAGGAAACTTCATAGGATTTTTCCAAAACTAATTTACCGATTTAAAGGAAATCGGTAAGATTTCGGTACTTTAAACTGTCTGAATCGAGCCAATAAAAATTATATTGTCAGAACCCTAGGTTGGATGGCCAAGATTCAGCCAACACACCCTACAAGTGATGCCACAATCAGCCTTCAAGAAGGCAGCCAAATCAAATTGGAGAAGGAAAACACATCCATCAATCACATGTAATCTTGCTCCAAAAGTTTCCAATTATTTCCTTCCAACTCCCTTGATTATTTTCGGATTGCATAACCTGCTGAACCCTCATTATTTCTCTTCTATCTCAACTCATCTTCACTCCATCTCCATCTACTTTTCAAGCTTTATCAAGATTCCTTTAATCCAAGGCACCAATCTAGCACAACAACACCTAGAAGAGGTAGGAGTCTCAAATTTCTCCTTCTTTTCTTTGATTTGGGGCTGCCTAGGGTCCCTTGTTCATCCATGATTCTGATGTTGTGATAGGTGGGGATAATGAATTAAGGCTGGTTTAAGGTGTATATGTGAGTTTGAATTGAAGATTTGATGGATTGATTTAAGGAAAACATGAATTCAAGAAGAATTGAAGAAGCTGTTAGGGTTTTTCCCTCAATAGTCCATACAGCGAAGTGTACAACTCTGCCTACAATTATTTAAATTTGATGAATCCATTTTTATATGAAATTAGACATTTAGATCTTTTTATACATATAAAATATAAGATCATTGGATTAGTATAGAATTAGCTATTAATTTTTGAAGTTTAACCTAGAAATCTGAATTCTCATCTGGGCAGTATGAGTTGAGAAGGGTGTAACTCACCCTACACAACTCTAAATTGAGTACAACTAGTGCTGTTTGAAAGTTAACATGTAAGGAAATATCCCATAAAAATTTTAGAGTCAGATTCATTGTCATTTGTTCCTAGCACATCAATGAAGTTGACTTAAGTTCAAACCAAGCTAGAACAGAGTAGTCCAGTAGGGTCAAATTACAAGGCTTATATCTCAAAATATACTCATGTAAATGATATGTAACTTCTTTCATTTGAAAGCTTGTTCTGTTAAGATATAAATTTCGTATAATTTGACCTAAATTTCTATTTTTAGTGAATTTTCATTTATAAGGGTGCATTTCTAGCTAAGTACAGGGCAGTCTGAAGTAAAATACTAATAACTTGAGTTATACAAATCAAAATGAGATGGGACCAAAAAGTTGGAAACTAGACACATAGAGTTATGATATATCCAAAATTCAGGTCTAAATGAATTAAATAAGAGTAAGGGTGGACTTTACAAAATTCGAGCAAAAGAGGATAGAGTGAACAGAAAACTCTATTGATATTTCTATTGATTTTGACATACCATATGATTAATAATATTGCTGTAACTTGCTGTTTTACATTGAATTGCATACTTAATTGATTGTATTGGTAGCTTGGCACTATTCACAGGGAAGCGAACTCGATCCGTTATGCTGCTGAATTCTCGGCAGAAATTTATGAGAACTTATGCTACGAGTGACTATACTTTGGATATATTTACATTTACATGTCATGTTCATGTATGTCATGTATGCAAGTATAATTAGAATATGATATGAAAAGTAAGGTGTGAGATATGTGCATGAATGAACAAAGCATCTGCATGCATGATAAGATATGGAAAGGAAAAAAATAATAAGAACTTGCAAGAAAGATGTACTAAGCTACCACGTGAAGCATGGCATAGACCCAGCTATTGTGGGCTAGAGCGGTACTATCTAAAACTTAGGCCAGCCCTCCACTAGATTTAAAGGGAATAGACCGGTATGAGGGTCAGAGAAAGTAAACCCATCATTCATGTATAGGTACGAGCTCAGACCTGAAAAGTAGGCTATTACCTAGGAGTAAGAGAGGCCATTCACCTCTGGGGAACCAAGTACAAAAAAGAGCAAGATCAAGCTGCAAGTTAAAGAAAGAGATGAATTAAGTCAAGTGCACTTGCATACAATCAAGTACAAATATCTATATGTGCATTTCTAATTATCTCATTATGTTATGATGTTATTATGATTCTTACTTAAGTATATTATACTATTTGTGTCTCTATGTCTGTCATATAATATGTCAAATGGTTGTTAAAATAAAACCTGCTTCGAGAAAGATGTTTTCAACTTAAAATTGAACCACTGCTTGCATATATGTGCTCACATTTTCATAAGAAACCGAAGCGGCTGGAATATTTATGATGGCACTGTATGAGCAATAGTTCGAGTTTACCTACTAAAAACCTTAGGTTCTCACTTCCTGCTTGTATGTTTTTCTTTTTCGGAAACATTCCAGCACCGAAATTGAAAATCAAGTGCGAGGCAGTGTATTGGGACATTTTCTGAGCAAGACTCGGGCATAAACTAGACCAAGAGACTATTGAAGCTAGCTAGCGACTATGTCGAACGCAAGTTCTGTGTATTATGTTAGTCATAATTTCTTTTAAATTGTAATTATTTTATCCTCTATGTATCAAAGATGACGAAGTTTATGAACTATTAGTGTAACATCCTAATAAATCCATACTACGCTTAAGTCATATTACAACATTTTATTAATTGTTACTTATGCTCGTGGAAAACTAAACTTCACTTGGAATTAAATTACACGAAAAATATGGTAAATTTTTTTTTTAAAAAATATGTTATCACTTTGGAAAGTAAAGCCTTACGCGAGAATATAACAATAAACGAGCATTTCGCAAAGATTCCAGTCATAAATTAAGGGAACAAGGGATAAATCAAAATACCATGCATTCACATTACTAAAACAACCATATAGATATAAATAGTCTCATAATATCCAACAATACATAAAAAAGGAAACTCATGGTCACGCCATGGCCCCAAAATATTGAACGTAAGTAAATCTGACAAGGTTCGTTACAAAATAAAATATAAAGGATAAGGAACAATAATGAAATAGGCCCGTGTAGACACGTGCTGACTTCTCTGCCCTTTCCGTGCCCTTTGATCGGATGGACTCAAGTCCTCGAGTGCCTGGTCCCCCTCGCTCCTTAGCCTCGGGGGACATGAGGAGTACGGATAATACGAGGGTGCCAGCTGATCACCTCAATGCAACGGATGCAACGATCTAGAGTATAGTTGGCCACCGAAGAACGTTCCTCGGAGGGATCCTCCTCAGACGTGGCGGGGTGATACTTGGGGAGCGGCGGCGAAGTGGCTGCGGCCCTAGGAGTGGCCGTGGAACTTACGTCAATCACGGGGATCTCCGGCTGTGGCACGGGCTCGGCTGCGGGCAGGCTCGGAGACATCGACTCCATCTCGATGTCTGGCAACGGCTCAAGCGAGAAATCCCAAGGACCCAGCGGCGGTCCAAGGTGAGCCGAAGAAACATCTATAGGGGCTGGCGGGACTTTTAGCTCCTCTTCCTCAAAAATTCAACCCAGCTAAAAATGTGTGCGAACTACTGTGGTGGTCGTGGCCACAATAGCATGAGTATTCACATCATAGGCCCACTCATGGTGGGGAGGGTCCATGCTCCACTCCATTGGGTATGTCATAGGTATCTGGTGATGAAACGAAAAAACAACTAGGGTCAGAAATAAGATTTCTCAGTAGGACTTGAACCTGACACATAAGTGTCATCGTCATTGTAACATCCCGATTTCCAAGTTCCGACTTCGTCATCAGGATTGATCAATCCCAATTTCCGACTTCATCTTTGGATTTCAATAAGATGATTATTTTCGAGTTCCGAGTTCATTCTTGCCCAATTTTCGACTTCATGTCCAATCCGACCTTCGACTTCACGTGATGGTTACGAGTTGAATGAGATGCTTCCGATTTCCAATATACGACTCTATGTAAACAATTTCCGACATTATGCTCGAGTACGTGATATCTGAGTTCCGACATTAGGTGATTCCAAATGGACATGAAATGCGACTTACGAGTTTTAGCTGAATTGGATTCCGAGTTCATGACCAAGGTCTTTTATCTCTTTCCCGAGTTCCGATATCGAGTTGAAGTGCCAGATCCTATAAATTACGAATTCCGACTTCATCCGAATAGGTATGTACGAATCACGACTTCCGACTTAATGAACGTAATTCCATGAGATTCGACTTCATTTCTCAAGGAAAATATACCCGGCTTCCGATGTCACCAACCACAACGCATATAAGTCCCGACTTCCGAGTTGAAGTACTTGGGTTTGAAAATGTGATTCGAATCACCCGAGTTCCGACATCTGAGCTTATTACAAGGAGTCCCGACTTTGAACTAGGAGTTCCGAGATTATATGATAGTCAGTTGCATGGCTTCCGACCTCCAACCTTGATTCAAGATTTCCTCACGTCATAAACAACATGGTACGAGTTCCGACATCCCGATTCAGCTTCCAGCAATGTAAAATGTCACGAGTTCCGACTTAAAGTATTATAGGGACGAATTCCGGTTTCATGTAGGATGAAAGCGTATTCCAGTTTTTGGACGATGTAGAGGGCAATTTTAACACAAAAGTGAGAGACATGGCCAATCTTCAACCACAAAATTCCAATCAATCAACACCCACAATTCCAACTAACCCCATCTATTTAAGTCAGACTTCTCTCTTCATTCCCAGCTGATTTACGTCTCCCTCTCCTCCTTGCTCCAGCCTTCGTCTTCCTTTCCTCTCTCAAATCCAACTCCATCAAATTTTCAGGCTTGGGCAAGTTCCATTAATCCAAAACATCTGTTCAGCAAGATCATACTCTAGAAAGGTAGGATTCTACTTCTACTCTTGAATTCCTTGGCCTATGATTGCATGAGATTGAACTCTTCTTTGTGTATTTGATGAATTATTGGATGTATTATGATGAATTATGATTAAATTCATAGTAGATTTTGAATTAGAATTATGATTAGAAGGAGAAAATTAGAAGAAATGGATGGGTTGGGATGCTGCCTGAGTGAGAATTCCACGGCAGTCCGTACGACGGAGTGTACGGCACCGCCTACAATCGGCTAAATCCGATGAAACCATTTTTAGATGAAAGTAGACATTCAGGGCTTTCCATAGATATATCATATAAGGTTATTGAAGTAGTATTGAGAGAGATACGAATTTTTGAATTTTGACCTAGGGTTCAGGATTTTCATCCGAGCAGGGTGACATGAGGAGGGTATAACTCACCCTATACAACTCCAAATCGAGTGAAACTAATTTTGTTAGAAAGCTTACACACAGGGGAACACCCCAATATAATATTTCGAGTTTGTTATGGTCCCAATTGTTCCCAGTGATTTGAGGAAGTTGTCCTATGTCCAATCTAGGCCAAAACAGAGTAGTTCAGAAAGGTAGAATTTCAGGACTTATAACTCGAGGTATACTTAAGCAAATGGAGTGAAACTTATGGCAAATGAAAGGTTGTCCTGATAGCTTCAATATGAGACCAATTTCGCATGATTTGAGCTTAGTTTCGATTTTTAGTGAATTTATACTTCTAGGAGTGTAACTCGGGCTAGTGACTGAACGAGTTGAGGTAAGATTTAAATATCTTGAGTTATATGGATCAAAATGATATGGGATCAAAGAGGTTAGAAAGTAGACATATAGAGCTATGATATATCCAAATTTCAGATCTAAATGAGTTGAATAGAAATAAAAGTGGATCATATGAAATTCGGGCAGAACCGAATAGAAGGTAGCAGAATGGCCAAAGTGATAGTTTCACAGAGTGACTCAATTGAAGATTTCACAAGTATTAGGGAAACATATAAAGTTTGAGTTGAGGATGGCCAGTTTGATATTGATATATATGTGTTAAGTTGATTATGTTGTTATGACTGATTTGCCCGTGAGAGCTGGCACTATTCATGGGGAAACGGACCTGATCCGTTATCTTTGCCGAATTCTGGCAGAGTCTAGGGGACCATGAGTGTCTAAATTGCAAGGGATTTATGATCTGAAATATATGCGAATAAATTAAGAAGCAGTATGATATGAGATATATGAGAAATACTGATGTAGCATATGTACGAGTACATTTAGCATGACTATACTTGACAACGCATGAGAATGAAAAAAAAAATATAAGTATATTAAGTGTGAACATAAAAATGTGAATCCCCTTGTGGGTGAGTCGGTATGACAATGATCACGAGTTGAACTGATAAGCTCACTCCAAGGCCAGGCTACCCAAGGGGCAATAAAGGTTAAAGAATAAAGACTTAAAGACTAAAGATTTAAATATATGCCCCACTCACATCAGGCATGGCACTGACCCAGCTAATGTGAGAATATGGGGGGTAGGACTTACATGAGGCATGGCATGACCCAGCTAGTGTAAGTACCGAATGAAGGTCCTATATTCCTAAGGAACGTGACATGGTGATCACGCTCTGATGGGGTATGACATGGCAATCATACTCTAGAATATAGCATGAAGATCCCATATTCCTAAGGGACGTGACATGGTGATCACGCTCCGACGGGGTATGACATGGCGATCATACTCTGGAATGTGGCATGTAAAGATATAATGATGAGTCTATATTCCTAAGGAACGTGACATGACGATCACGCTCTGATGGGGTATGACACGGCGATCATACTCTGGAATATAGCATGAGGATCCCCTATTCCTAAGGAACGTGACATGGCGATCACGCTCTGATGGGGTATGACATGGCGATCATACTCTGGAATATGGTATGATGTTGCACTTGAGGATGGCAATACGTAACGCTCAAGTGTAGACAGATCCAAGCACCTTAGGGACGGCAATACGTAACGCCTAGGTGTGCCGAATGAAAGAAAAGTAAAATTTTATGTATATGTATGAAGTGCAAGTTAAGTTAGGTACAGATGTTATGTTCCCATTAGATTAATGCTATGTGCGTTTTATATGTTGAAGTTATTATCCATGATATTATTCATGAATTAATCTTGTGTACACTTTCCCAAAGGACCAGTATATGAGTAAAAATGAACTTTGCTTCGGATAAGACATTTTTTCGAAATATAAAATTGAACAGTTTGTGCAACATGTTCACCTTTTTCAAAGTAAACCGAAGCAAACTGGAGACGACCATGATGATACTATGTATGAAAATTAGAAAATCCTACTGAGAATTTTATAATTCTCACTCCTATTTACATGTTGTCTCCAGATAATTGTAGAAGTTTCCGAAGACGGCTAAAGTTGCTGTCAGAAGAGGTCCACTCAGGTAACAGTAACAGCTCCAGGGTGTGGTACTATGACTTAAGCATATTACTGTGCTTGGAAGGGTGTTACAGTCATCGTCCCAGCCACTTCGGTTTTATAAATGAAAACAGTGAGCATTCAATAGGTTCAATTCTTAGGTTTTTGAAAGTATCAATGTCTGAAGCGGGTTCCATTTTAAGTACGTATTTCTTATATACTAACATCATGGTATACATAAGAACTTATATGACAATTTGTATCATGCATGCACATCTTATGAGTTTCATCTTTACTTGGGTCGGATCGAGATCCTTTCCTCTTCTTCACATAACCTTTATCTTAGGTATTTTTCTTTTTCTTTTCATCCACTAAACATAAGTGGTGATGAGCTCACACTGTGGCCATCGTCACCATAGAATTTCGGTACTTATACTAGCTGGGTCATGCCATGCCTCATGTAAGCCCTATCCCCTATACTCACACTAGCTGGGTCATGTCATGCCTCATGTGAGTCGTGGGTGAGGGGAGCTTAAATTAGGCCATCTTTCCTTTTGAAGGACCACGCACTTTATTAAATCTCTTCTTATTAAAATTTATGATGCAAAATATTTCTAAGTTCACAATTTTTACAAAATTTTGGCAGCATAATGGTTAGACCAAAGCTTCCCAAAATTTTGCCAAACAGAGAAACCAATATCACATATCATTAAGCATCATATCATCAACATATCATATTCATACGATTATCATCCGTCATCATCATAACATCATATTTGCACATAAGCATAGGCATATTCTCAACCAAAGTTTTATGAACTTAGCTTAATAAATTTGGTGCAAGCTTTTAATTGGGGTTGCCTCTTGTATAAACTCTATTATTAGGCATAGGGCCAATTTCATCTATTATCTCTTTTTAAACTCTTAAGTTGAATTATGAAGGTTTTCTAATACTTAAAGTGAGGGTCTTAATGTCTTAAAGCTTATTCCTTATTAACTTTTAACATTTACCATAACCAGTTTTACTTTTATAGTGGGGTAGTAACTTCAAAAATTTTCCATAATTTCACCTTTTACTCTTTTGCTTCAAATTTTGGTATGATTATACTTCTCTGAGTCTATTTTTAAACAAAAGAAACCCCACTCAAAAATTCATTTTGTAACTTGAGTTATGTACATTTTATTCTGACTGCTCAGCTTTTAAGTTTATTCTCGGTACAATGACTTTTAAACTTTACTACGAGCTCCTCACAAGGAATCTGCCAAAACATGGGGGTGTTCCTCTATGTCTTAGCTTTTTACCATACTTGGTTCCACTCAAAAATAATTTTTGTAGCTTCAGTTATAAGGTTTTTAGTGCAGACTGCCCAAACAGAAATCCATCCAGGAATAGCCCATTTTGAAAAATCATATCTCCCTCATTTTAAATCCAAATTTAATGTATTTTATATGCTTGAAAAGCTCTTTGAGTCTACTTTCACAGAAAATTTATTTTATTTTATTTTGAGTTTTGTAGGATGAGTTATATCATACGCATTACAGACTGCCATAATTTCAGCTTAACTAGTTTTCATGTTTTACATATCAAGCTTACGAAAAAGTTGCTATACCACTTCAAATCACCATTTTCATGTTTTATCTCACTATCATATTCAAGGTTTTAGTCACCAAATCAGTGTTTAAAACAAAAATAAAGCAAGACTCATAAGAACCATCATACCACAAAATCTCATTTCAAGACAACAATTTCAACAAGGCAAGAAAACTCATAAAGCAAGATATGGTCATGAGACCTTGAACAAGTCCTAAAACCACCTAGCTATGAAGAGCTTAGGGGTTCTAGAGCTTGAAAAATACATGAAAAAGAAAGGTTAGAGTCACTACCAAAGAGAGCTTTCTTGAAGGATTTGGGATGAAAAGGAGGTTGAAGAGAGCCTTCCTACTTGGAAGCTTGAAAATGGAGCTTGTGTATGAGTGGCTTTGTTTCTCCAAAGACCAAAAATGGTGGTCCTTGAAGGGATTGTGAGTGTGGTGATGGAGATGAGGTAGGAAGTAATAAGAAGGTTAGAAGAAGAACAATGAAGGTTGGAAGAAGAAGAGAGTGGGTATGAGACTTGGAGAGAGGAGAGAGCTTTGTGTCTTGAGAGAGGAAATGAAAAATGAAATGAGGGAGAGAGAGGGGGGGCTGAAGTGGCGCAAATGAGGGGGAGGGAGTGAGGTGACTTTGCTTTTTACAACAAGTAAGAAAGTGGGAAAAACCCTTGAGGCAAAAGAGGGAGTTGTGTTTCCTTTGAGTCTTGGCACTTGTGTAAAGACCATGTAGTGTTTCTTTTAAGTGGTTAAAAGCATGACCTCTCTTAGGATTTGGCTTGGATGACTATGATCACTCCAAGTGTCACAATCTTGATGGAGGAAAGTACATCTCTTGTCTTGACTCAAGAAATACTACTAATATAGACTCTTAATCTAATGGCGTATGATGAGAAGGCAAATGGATGGTTGGATATGACTCTTGCTTTGACCAAACTTTCAAACAATAATTAAAGGGAAATTTCAACATTTTTACACTTGCTACAATTATCTAAATGTTAATAAATTTGATTAGTTCAATTACACCTTAACACATTTTTATTGAAAAGGATTTTCCTCATTAATTATGTAAAGAGGGTGTGAGGGTTAATTTTTTTTATGTGATTAGGATGTGATGCTTGCCATGCTCTTAGTTAATAAGGTTAGGTCATCTTGATTTTATATTCTAAGTCATAAATTAATAAGGATTGGGCTATTAGGCTTTTAATTGTAACTTTTAATGCGTTATGTTTCGATTGTTGACTTTTTTAATTAGTCATTGACTTTCACTTATCTTGTTAACTTGCCTTAATTTACTAAGCCCCTACTCTCAAGATTAATCAATTAATTTTTAATCAATCGCTAACCCCTCTAATTAGCCAGGGATATAGAGCTAATTAGCTTAGATGAAAATGAGGATATTACAATTAGTCAGTAATAAAGTGTGCAGTTAAAGGACCATGTATTATATTTTTCACATTTTAAAGATTTTCTTAGCACAGTAACAACCTTTTAATATGACTCCATGACTCGAGCATAGCTTATATGATATAGGATGTTACACACGCAATTTTATCACTACCCGTGAGGAGGCTACTGCCTATTAGTAGTCTATTAGTAGTGGAAAAAAAAACTATGTTTTTTTCGTGATAGGAGAGTGAATCCAAAAACTACGCAAATCATGGCAAAGAAGCGAAAAATTTATTAGGCTAGTCACTTTGCCATCAATTAAGAAATTGTTTTCTTTAAGGGCGCGACTCTTTGTAAAAACTTTCTATTTGTACATATTTAGCATTCATTATTTCGCGGCCTTTCTTTCTGCGGGATTTTGCATTCGACAATTTTGGTTCCTCTCTTAAAAGTCTTTGAGCATGGGAAATGCTTTTTTACATATGGAAAAATTTTTACGTATGGAAAAAAAAAAATGAGTTATGATACAAGGGATTTAAGTGTAAATGAGTATGAATTCTATGTTCATGATTGAAGTATTGGGTGACTGTAATGATAAGTGATAATATTATCTGTTGAGAATTTATGTGCAATGAATAAAAATTTTATATACGTGATAGAGAGATAAGTTGATAGGATTATTATTTATCATCACCCATTAATAAATATGAATTTTCTATTCCTATTCATTTTCACTTCACGTCTATGGAGACCAAAATATGCTATATACACATATTATTATTAAAAAAAAGAGTTTAATTGATATGTATTGATAGTATAAAATAATTTTATATTATCAACTAATAGGAATAGAAAAAAGTGAGAAATCATGGTGGATCCCTTATTATAATGAATAGTTATTTATATGAGTTGATATTTTTTATTATTTTTATTGGTTGATAGTATAAAATTATTTTACACTATTTGTATATTTAAATTAAATTCTAAAAAAAATTCATTATAAGAACTTATTTAAAGACTTATTTAAAAAATATGGTAGATGTGATTAGCATTTAAAACGTACACGAGACAGGAGGCCGCCCTGCCACAAACGCAACACAAGAATCCCATAGGCACAAGGCTCGCAACTCGGGTACCCAGCGAAATGGTAACGACAATCAAACCCGAAGCAGAAAAGGGTGCCACTGCCAAGACTCCGAACATCTTGTGGAACGAAGGCAATCGCAAGTTCGAGACTGAGGACAAGGAGGCGTACGCGCAATATGTCATGAGACACAACGGCAAGGTGATGGACTTGGTCCACACTTTTGTGCCATCTTCCAAGAGAGGTTTGGGTTTGGCTTCCCACCTCTGTGAAGCTGCGTTCCAACACGCCAAGTCACATTCCTTGTTGATCATCCCCACCTGTCCTTACGTCTCCGTGAGTTCATTCCCAACGTTTCCTTTCTGGGTTTGTTTTGTGTTTGACATGTGACATGATTTGAAGTATCATTTTGAATTGAATTTCATGTTTTTAAACAAAGGTAAGGCAAGGGCTGGAACCAGAATTTAGTATAACAAGAAGTTAAAAAGAAGGATTGTGAATTAGGAACTCTACAAGATGTTAAAATGAAGTTCTATAACTCTTTCCAATCTGAATTTAGATGGCTGTTATATTTAATGATGCAGTGTTAGGAAATGCTAAATTGTTAAAAGTTTTCGAGAGGGATACCTTAACATCTGGCATGACATTGGTGAGAGGTAACAAAAGAGTGTCCAAATTATGTTGTTGATTTTACTTGTTAAGTGCTCTTCTATCTTTTTGCACTTGTCTTGGATGGGCTTGATGAACATATCCAAGAACCGGTGCTGCGGTGCATGCTTTTTGCAGATGATATAGTTCTATTAGGAGAATTGTGATGGAAATAAATGCGAAGTTAGAGCTGTGGAGACATACTTTAGAAGTGCATGTAGTCCTATTAGGCATTATCATTTTATTTTAAGTTCATTTATATCATCTTGTTTTGACGAAGATGCTATTCTAAAGAGAAGTAATCTGCTAGCTGTAATTCTAACAAAACTATAGAATTAGCGTTTTATGTCGTGGTGATATGAATGCCACAGTTTTCCCACGATATCAGATGTCCTAAAAGCATTAACCCCATAAGTTGTCCATGTAAGATTGGGTTTTCCTTTTCACTAGCAAGTTCTGATTGCCTTCTGTCTGAGCTAAAATTATAGGAAAAATGCCCTGTGGTATACACACTGCTGATGATAACATAATATTTCTAGTACATCCCATTGAACAATAGGTCTTTTGCTGATAGCTTATTATTCTTTGGCTCATTCCCTAGATCCTTCACTAATTGACAAGTAGTAATTTCTTTTTAGAAGTTCATTGATATAAGCAGGTTATAAGAACCAGATTTGGAAAAATTACAGGTAGTCTTTATCTGCATTATTTCTCCCTTTTCTGATATAGCTTGAATCTCTCAAACAAGGGGCCTAGGCTAATTGCAGGCAATTTTCACACCCTTCACTTCAGATTCAGGTTACTCTGGCATGGTATAAAATACTTCTCCACAAAGAATAGAAATATAGGTTCATCACAATGCACTTTACCAATATTCCGGTCGTCAAAACTATATTCTCCAATTATCGTTGTATTCAAACAACAGGCCTTTGGAATCTTGGCAGCAACTTATTGTCTATGTGCAAACAAACAACTGTAAATGGGTGAGGGTTATAAGGATTATTTCATCACAAAAACAATCTCAACTATGAGATCCATGGGCGCAAAACCGCACTGCATTGTAGGTCGTCAAGCGTCATCCACAAGTTTAGCTCCATTAATAGAAAATTATTAAACTGCTAAATTTGTTGGTTATGAATTGCTCATATCCGAACCTGAAGCTATAAGATACCTCATACCACCTGATAGTTGATTTGGTTGGAATTATTATGTCAATGAAACAACAGATAGCAAGGGACTAAAGGCATCTCCATAAATTTAATAGGAAGTTTTATTCTTTACTTCCAAAAATCTAAAGGATTAGCTTCTTTAAAGTCTTCCAGCATCTTCTTAAGGCTATTTGTGAATTATGATTATGAACAGCCAAAGCAAAACAAATGTGATTGTGCTCAGCAGAGTACTTATCTAAACAAGCAGAGAAATTTAGGGGTTAAAGTGCAATACTCAATCAGGAATATGAGCTTGGTGACCCCTAAACCCGAACTACAAAGCAAGCTTAGTCTCTTTGATTTTTTACTGGCTTTTGTGCTGTTTCTGCTGAAATAGTATTTTGATAATCCTTCCTTTCATGAATCAATCTTTTTTTTTCACTAATTACCTCGTTTCACTAATTAACTCCAACTAATATCCTTGAGGTGCTCACAACGGAACACATTTACATAACAGCAACCAATGGGGTTGTGTGTTCAGCTTTGCATTATGACATAAAGTTAAAATTGCACATTTTCTTAGAGAAGCCTGCAGCCACTAAAGAAGGTTGCAGCAACTTCTATCCCTTGACCACCGGCTGTATGCCACAGTTGTGACTTTAAACCTGTGTCTATGCAAGCCCTTGACACCAATCCCACTTTTAATTTCCGTGTCAACAACTTTTTACACTTTGCGCTTGAACTTCATTTCTTGAACTTCATTTCAGTGCTTTTCTCAATGCTACATGTTCATTGTTTTACTTGTTACAATTTCTGTTGTTGGAACAGGGCACATTTCTTCCACGGAACCCATCTTGGAATTCTGTCGTGTTCACAGAGTGGGCCAAATCTAATATCTGAACTTACCAAGCATCTTGTTGAGGCGTGCTTCTAAGTAAACGCTTGTATGTTGATATCTGGTCATCTATTCTTAAGTGGTTCTGTTATTCAATAATGGTGTGCTTTGCTTCCAATTGTTTTCTGCTTGTGAAAAATAACCTTTCTTTTATCATAAAACTTGTGATTATTGGTTGCCTCAGTGCATCCTGATTCCTCATCACATGTTAAAACTTAATGAAGTTGTACCTGAAACCAAACACTACTTGGCTGTCGTGACTTGTAAGCAAGGTTCTAAAAACTAGTCTAAGTTTTAAAATGTTTAGGGTGCGTTTGGTTTGTGAAAATATTTCCTATTTTCATTTCCTGTTTTCATTTTTTGAAAAGGATTTTTATTTTCATATTTTCTGAATTTTGGAAATATGTTTGGTTTATAAAAGTAAATTCTGTTTTCAAAAAGTGAAAACAATGGGAATATGTTTGGTTTGTCTGTTTTCAAAATATACTTTCAAAATTAAATTTGAGATAATAAAATTATATTTATTATTAAATAATAAGAATTATATATATTTGATTTTCACATTTTGTTCATCTACTAAAACTTCAACTACAAACTTGTAATGATAAAATATGTTTAGAATATATTTGATTTGTGAGTAAATTATTGTCAAACTAAAAAGAGATATAATTGAACAAAATAACTTGTACTATCTATAATTACAGTCTTTATTATATTTTAACTTATTAACCAACTAAAAAATACAAAAAAAAAGAAGAAAAAAGCATCACCCTACAACAAAGTACAAAAAGTGATAGTCATTAATCATCTATAATAATTATCCCATATTTGAATAGCAATTATCTTTTTAACTTATATCATTTGAGTTGCTTAAGTAGCATTAATACCAACACTTTTCTAATCTACACTTAAACTTTGTCCAAGATGACAATATGTAAATTTTCTTCATATGATTATGAATAGTAAAAAAGATTGATATGTTTTTAATTTAATTATATTTTTCATTAAATCTTAAATGCAAGATGGCAATATAAAACATTTCTTCATATGATTGTAAATAGTAAAAAGAAATGATCCAATAATAAGTTTTAATTACTCGTTAGAACAAGTTTCTATACAATTTATTGATTTAAATATTTAATCAAACAACCAAAACTCTAATAGGAGATACAGCTCAGTGGCATTTTTTCTCGTAGTGTGCACATGGTTGCGTGTTCGATTCTTGGATTGGACAATTTCGAGTTTTTGCTGAAGCTTTAAATAGGTGGCGTGAAGCATTGGAAAAGGGAAAAAATATAAGAGGGGTTTCCACCAGCAGGTTCGAACACGGCACAATGGAGTTGGAAAAGACAATATTTGCTCGGATTTATCGTTATGCCACCGCGTTTCTGATTGAAAATATTTCCAATACATGTATATAAAATGTTGAAAATGTACACAAAATCTTGAAAACGTGAAAACGACGTTTTCAAAATCACAAAGATTTCTGAAAATATTTTCATGAAATATTTTCAACAAAATTTAGCCAAACATATTTTCATAGCCATTTTTCATTTTCATTGAAAATGAAAACAAGAAATAGGCAAACCAAACAGCCCCTTAGTGATTCAACTGGTTGAATTGAGGTTCAATTGGGGTATATTAATATTTATACACGATAAAACATACACAAATTATTAAATAATTTAGATAAAGAGTAATAAATATATACTAATTATTACTTTTTATTCTAGTAATTAATAAACTTTTAATATCACTTAAACCATAGTTGTCCATATAAGTATACTAGTTTTTAAAGAATGGGCTTGGATACTAAAAGCCCATTACCCATTTGTACAAAGAATAAGTGGAAAACCCAAATCTCCAAATGTGCCCCATCACTCATTCACTGTTCCTCTTGTTCCTCTCTCTCTCTCTCTCTCTCTCTCTCTCTCTCTCTCTTTGCGTGTGTGTGTGTGTGCGTGTGTGTGTGTGTGTGTGTGTGTGTGTGTTCGCATCTTTCTCTTTCCCTATTTGCTTCTCTCTTTTTCCCAAAGGAGTAGAATCAAAATGCCACTGAAGAGAAGTGAGATGGTGGTCCTTCTCTAACATCAACCACATTGAGATGGTGGTTCCAGTGGTAGAGAGTGGCATTGCCTTTGTGAGAGCACTGTGCAGAAGGATGATATTTTTTTTTTCTGAATCGCCAATCATGTGAATCATCGCCAGTTCAAGTGGTTCACCAATTTTTGTTCGGTTCATCCAGTTTTTGACCTCTTTTTTAATATCTGGGTTTTAACAGACAACTTGATCCAAAGAAGAGTATGGTTTCTGATTCTATGACCGACTGGTCTTGCCTGATTTTCAGAACACTTCTTGCAACATGCTTGTAAGAGTTGCTTGATTCTTATCTAAAAATTAAAAGTTTATATCTTTATAAAATGAAATACAATTTGAATAATGATTTGTTATACAGGATGCTTTTATGAAACTTCTCCTTTAACATTACTACATCAGGATGAAGAAAAGAGGAGACAAAGAGGGATTAATTTTTTATTTTAGTTATTTAGTTGTCATTGAAAATTTTGAAGTACATGTTCTTATAAAATGAATACAACTTTTAATCATAAATTGTTGTATGAAATAATTCTATATTTTTTGTAAAAAATTACTTTACAATAAGGATGAAGAAAGGTAAATGGAGAGAAAAATGAAATGAATATTTTTCTTTGAGTTGTTCAAGTTTTACTTAAAAATTAGAGGTATATATCTTTATGAAATATATTACACTTTTAATAATTAGTTGTTATATGGAATGCTTCTTTGAAATTTTTTCTTTGAATTGCTTTATTTTGAGGTTGAAGAAAGAGGAGAGAGATAGAAAATGAATTAAATTTGTTTTAGCTCCATCCTCATTTAAAAATTAGAAGTATTTAATGAATTACACTTTTATTTATGAGTTATACTATAGAATGATTGTATACAAACTCTCTTTAAAATTACTTTATTAGATGGCTGAAGAAAGATGGAAAAGAGGAGTAGAATGAATTATATTTTTAAATTGTTCTTTTCTCATTTAAAAATTGAAAGTAGATATTCTTATAAGATAGATTATACTTATAATATTGAGTTATTTGGAATGATTTTATCAAATTTTATCTTTAAATTACTTATTTTATTTAATAACAATTTGAGAATAATATTTTTATTTCTATAATTACTTTATTGCAAATAATTTTTACTTTTATAATTATTCTTTGACTTATTTTATATAATATGAATTTTTATAATATTTTTGTTAGACTTGTATTCCATAGTAAAATTTCAACAATAAATTACTGTAGTTAAAAAAAAAAAAAGGATTTGCATCTTTTAAAAAGGAAATAGTACAAAACACATAACCTAATTGATATAAGACAGATTCGACTAAGATATCCAAGTGGACGCAACTAATTTGTTATCACATCTGTGGGGCAGCTTCTCTTTAATTGCATGCAACTCCTTTATAACATCTTTTATGCCCATTCGCTGAGTGGGGAACTCTGCAGAACAAGCAACTCCAATCTTAGCAAAGGACACTAGACACTCCCCAACGTTGTCTTCCATATTTTGGCGCCACATGACCCTTTTTTCTTCTTCAACAAGTGGGATTAGCAATCGTGGATCAACAATCTCAGCGATTCCTTCTGGAGTTGCCATATCGTAGAGCTTGTGTAGGCCTAGAGCCTCACCAAACATGCTATCAGTTGGTCTCTTTCCAGTGAGCATCTCTAGAAGAAGAATTCCATAGCTGTAAATATCTCCCAGCGGTGATATTCGGCCACCTGCCCCATACTCTGTTCGGTTCGAATAACAATTCTTTGAACAAAAATGAAGCAAAGGAATATAGAAAAAAACACAGTCGTATATCTTGATCTTAAACTTATCATTTTTAGCTGAATGAATTTTAGGGGGTTGATTTCCATAGTTGAGGTAAAAACACAAGCGTCAATTTATAAGACTCAATAAAGTTTGTGCTCTAAATAAACTATTGTAAGTATGATGCCAGCTAAAACCTAATATAAATGACAACAACATGTCAGTGTCACTAACAAACATGAATTCAACAAGATAACTTTTCTTTTTGTCACCACAGGCTAATAAGGAAATATCAACAAAACATTTTAAAGGATATTAAGAGACAAAAGCAACTTTACCTGGGGGAATATATCCAATGGTTCCCTTAATTGCAGAGGAACTAGCTTGTTCTCCATTGGAATCACCCTTGATGCCGTGAAGGAGCCTAGTTAACCCAAAGTCTCCCAAATGGGCAACTATGTCATCATCAAGAAGAACATTACTTGGCTTAATATCACAGTGAACTATAACTTCCTCTAAATCATTGTGAAGATAATCCAATGCGTAAGCCACATCAAGAGCAATATTTAACCTTTGTGTAAGGTTGAGATTTAGATTTCTAGACTCGCTATGTTCATTGTTGTGCAACAAGCTTTCTAGACTCCCATTAGGCATGAACTCATAAACTATCGCCTTGAAATCTTCACCTTTATAATCAACACTTGAACAACAAGTCAGTATATTGAGAAGATTCCGATGCTTGATTTTTCCCAGAGCTTTGCATTCAGTCATGAAACTCTTTGATGCCCCATCCGTTTGAAGATTCAACACCTTCACAGCAATAGGTCTTTCAAAATGGACAAGAATTCCTTTATATACAGAACCAAAACTTCCTGTACCAATTAAATTGGATGCAGAAAATCCATTTGTTGCTTGATGTAGCTCTCCATAAGAGACCCTTAAGTAGCCGTATTGCATAGATAGTGAAGAAGAAAACTTTCTGGGCTTTTTCCTGAGATAATAGATACTAATAAAAGCTATGAAAGAGATCAAAACACCACCAATTACAATCACAGGGATAACTTTCTTTTTAAGAGACGTCTTGTGTCTGTCAGAGGGCAACCTGGAGCATGCAGTGAGATTCAGTTGGGGTATCCCACCGCAAAGATCCTTGTTTCCAATGAGTGATATTGCTGTGATGTTACTAAAAACTCCTCCTATTGGGACCTCACCATAGAGATGGTTATAAGACAAGTTCAAAGTACTCAAAAATGTTAGATTCTCAAGTTCATGAGGGATTGTGCCTGAGAAGTTGTTGTAAGAAAGGTCTAAGAATTCGAGTGATTTTAGAGAGCCCAAGAACGAAGGTATACTTCCATATAAAAAGTTTCTCTCTAGTACTAACTCTGTTAATGCGGAACAAGCACCAAGTTCCACCGGAACTTCCCCAGAGAACTTGTTTGCATATAGATATAATATTGAAAGATGCATCAACTTACCAAACTCTGAAGGAAAGGGACCATTTAAGGAGTTTTTGGATAAGTCAAGTGTTATTAAACCTTCCTGATGGCCAAATGTTTGATTGGGTATATTTCCACTCAAGTTGTTTTCAAATACACTAAATATTTGCATCTTGGTACAATATCTGAGGGTAAATGGGATGCTTCCTTCAAATTTGTTACGACCAAGATAAACTTCAGATAGCACAGTAAGATTGCCAATGACAATAGGAACACTACCAGATAGTTTATTTCCTTGCAAGGCCAATCCTACAAGACTTTTAAGCTTTCCAATTGAATCCGGAATTGTTCCCTTGAGGGAATTCTCATGCATAATAAGGGAAGTTAAGCCAATTAGGTTTCCGATTCCTTCAGGTATCCTTCCGGATATTTGATTATTTCGCATATTAAGAAGATAGAGATCGGTGGAAAAGTTGCCTATGAGATCTGGCAATACACCGCCTAGATTGTTTTCAAACAAATATATTTCTTTCAATTGAGTACAATTGGTTAATGAGGAAAGGAAATCCAAATCGTGAGCTCTTCCACTCCCAAAACTATTGCCACCAATGTGAAAAAACTGAAGTTTGTTTAATCTTCCCAGAGTAGGAGGAATTGGTCCATAAAAATCATTTCCCGGTATTTGAAACCATCGCAATTCAGAGAGATTGGATATTGAAGATGGGAAAGTTCCAGTGAATTGATTCAGTGCAATATTCAATACTTGAAGAGTCGGAAAAGCAAGGTGTAAATTTGATGGAAGGGTACCCGCTAATTTGTTTCTAACTACTTCAAAAACTTCAAGATTTGAAAGGTTGTAAAGTGAATGAGGGACCATACCTGACAAACCATTTGAACTTAGGAACATCTCTTTCAAATTTGACAACCTACCCAAAGCATGAGTTATGCTTCCTTTCAAATGATTCACTTCGAGTCCTAATGTCTCAAGTGATGAAAGATTTCCCAACGAAGGTGGGATACCACCAACTAGGTTATTGACTCCAAGGTCTAACCGAGTAAGCTGCATCATAGATCCAAACCATGAGGGAACTTTCCCAGTGAGATTATTTTTCGACAAATTAATTACCTGGAGACTTGAGCAGTTGGTCAGCTCCATAGGAACCTCACCATGAATTTTATTGTTTGTTAAGTTAAGAATCTGCAACCGCTTTAAGTGACCAACTTCTCTTGGAATCTCACCCTGAAGATTATTCATGCTTAATTCAAGAATCTGCAGCCTCTTTAAATGACCAACTTCTCTTGGAATCTTACCATACAAGTTGATGTTAGTGAGATTGAGCTTCCTGAGGAACGTTAGATTTCCCAAGGCCGGTCCAAGAGTACCACCCCAGTCTTGATTTTCTAGTTGCAAGACTGAGACTCTCATGTGGCGGGAACTGCATCTAACACCCTGCCATTTACAGAAATGGATAGACTCATTCCAAGATGGCAGAGAGTCAGGAACACCATTGGCAAGCTTGTCCTTCAAAGCAAGCAAAGCGAGCTTATCAGTCTCTGAACTCAAAGGCATAGCCGCTGTAGCTGACGGCAAGTACTCCAAGGTTTGTGAACCAATACAAAGAAAAAACATGATGAGAGCCATCATTTTGCCGAGTGACAAGATGTGCATTGCGCTAGCAGGGAAAAGGAAGGTGAAGAAAATATTTGGTCGAAGCAAGCACCTAGAGTCGTTTTTTATAGACTTTCTAATCTGCTCCCGTGAACGGGACGAATTTAGTTTTGGTTTGACTCGAACATCATTCTGAAAAAGTTTTTATTGTACATTATAGAAAACATATTATTTAGTAGTTCAAATATATTACGGGCATAAATTCATCTATATATAAAGCACAAATAAAAACCAGAGCCTCTATGTACGTAAACCCCGGTTTTGATTATTTAAAAATATAGTTATTATTATTATTTTATATTTGTAAAGAAATTGCATATTAATTTATTTTTTAATTATAGAAAGCATTATTAATTTAATTTTAAAAATAAATTAGTTTACTTTTTCGATTATAAAAGTCTATTAATTCTTTAATTATACAGAGGTTACATCAACTACCTACTCAATCATAAAAAATAAAATTGATTCATTATGTCATATTTTTATAATTTAATGTTGACTTTTATTACCAAAAAATATTAATCTTAAAATTTTTACGTAATAATATGAATTATCGTCCCAACTCAGAAAGAATCCTTATCTAACTTGCCGGATGACCAATAATTTCAAGTAAGCTCCGGTTTTAATTCTTTAATTATACAAAGGTCACATCAACGGTTTTTTAATAAATAAAATAAAAAAATTAATTTCAAAAATACAGAACATTGAGAATAATTACAAAAATGTAGGGAAATTAGTTTGTGAAATAAATCGACCAAAGTTACGCTAATTTGCAATAACATCTAAATCGGCCTAAGCTAAGCCAATCTATGTATTAAATATTTTGTACAATAATGAATCTAGCCTAGACCGATTTATGTGCTATTATAAATTGGCCCAATCTAGGCCAATTTCCATGGAGTCTTTTGCCTATATATATCAACTTGGGTAGGTTGATTTCGTTGTTAGAGAGAAAGAGCGAAATGCGGTGTGTTAGTGCTAGAGTGAAAGATAGAGAGAGTGAGAGAGAAAGATAGGAAAAATTAGAGAGAAGAAAGGAAAAAAAGAAGACAAAGGTAAAATATGCAATTAAAAAATTTTATATTTTTATTTATGAAGTATTATAGTTACTAATATTTGTTATTATGTTTATGTTGCAAATCTAAGAGAATGGAGCATGATTTCCGCTGTCTAGATGCTACTATCCATATTGCTGAAAGACTTAATATACAGATAATTTATTTATTTTTAATGATCATTGCTAGTTAAATTAGATTAGATTAGTTAGGTATAATATGAATTTGTATTTGAATCTGAATCTGAATATCAATTTGAATTTAAATTTGTATTTGAATTTTTGAATTTGAATTGAAATCTGAATCTGATTTTGAATTTAAATCTAAAGCTAAATTTGAATTTAAATTTGAATATAAATTTAAATTTGAGTTGGAATTTCAAATTTTGAATTTTGAATTTTGAATTTGGGAAGGAATTTTGAATTTGAGTTTGAATTTGAATTTGTATTTGAATATCGCTTTAAATTTGGATTTATAATTTGATTTAAGTCTTAATTTGAATCTAAAATTGATTTTAAATATGAATTTCGAATTTGAGTCTGAATTTGAATTGGAATTAGAATTAGAATTTTGAATTCGAATATGAATCTAAATTTTGCATCTGAGCCTGAATTCAAGTCTTAATTTGAATCTCAATTCAAATGCAAAATTGACTTTATATGGTGCATCGAGTGCTGCAAGATAGGTGTCAGCACTCGCAAGTATCGGTGCCACATCCACTGATGCAAAATTATTTGGAGCAAGCAGGTTTGTGGTATGTTGTGAACATATCATTTTTCGATTATAATAGCGCATTGATTAGTGCACTTATTGAGCGGTGGCGCCCGAAGATGCACACCTTCCATTTGCCCTATGGAGAGTGCATCGTGATGCTTTAGGTCATTGCATTCCAACTAGGATTATGTGTAGATAGAGAGCCAGTTATTGGATGCACATCTAACTATGAGACCCATCTAAATCATGATATACGGAGCTTCTACAGAGAGCTACTTGGGGTGGTTCCAAAGGAGTCAGATATGCAAGGATCCACATATTAAACTCACCTGGTTTAAGAGAGCATTTCCTACTTTAGATGTCAATGCATCCAATGAGATAATTGCACGTCACACCTGCGCATTCATTCTATGGCTACTTAGTGAGTTTTTGATTCTAGATGCATCAGCCTCTAGTATTAGTCTAAAGTGGCTACCTCTTCTCCGTGACTTTGGCAAAGTTGGGAGGCTTAATTAGGGCTCTATAGTATTGGTGACCCTATATCGCCAATTATATCATAGTATGAGTCACAATGCCATGAATGTTTCTTGGTGCCTGGTCCATCTACAATTATGGCCATGGTATAGAATACCAACATTGCGCCTTTGAGGCAGATACCAACTCATGTTTCCTTTAGTTGGGAGGTAACTTTTCATAAAAATAAACATTTTTTCTTTATTATTTTCCATTACGAGAGTAGTAATTCTTTTTTTTTTTTCATGTAGGCAAGATATCAATGTTTGTTTGACTTGAAGAAGGGTCGATTGATTCATTATAGGGAGGCTATTGACACTATCAACATTAAAGGGTAAGCTATGTAGAGTGACTATTGACTTGTGGATTAAGAGTATTTATTTATTTTTTTGGTATGACCTCTGATGCATGATTGTTATACATCACAGTTTCGATGGTTGCCCTATTAGCACGCCAAAGTTACTGGAGTCACACCTCAATTTGTGTATGTTGAGGTTGATATTTGGATGTCTATGACATCCTTATTATGCTTCGGTATTGTCAAGTGGCCTAGGTAGATCGCGTCCTTTGACAGTTTGGCGAACAATAACACATACCTGAGGAGCCACTCAACATTAACAAGTTGCACCGTAGGGATGCGAAGGGTAATGATAATTGGTGGTCCACACACTACCATGAGCACTATCATATACGGGATGCGCACAGGAGCCGAATAGTTGAATTTACAGCCACGCAAAGCCTTCTTCCATCAGTCACATACTTCAGATGATACTCGAGGGTTGCACTCTGATTTTTGTCAAACTCCATTTGCAGCAAGTGCAAACTCCATTTTGTAAACATTGAATATGGTCTAAATATGGTAAACATCATGGACATAAGTAGACCAATCAACTCATGCATAGGCACAAGCAGCAAGAACATGGGGGCATGGGAAGTGTAAGGCCTGAAAGTACCCACAATCACACCGACACTGTCGAAAGTGCACCCTATAATTCCGATGACTCCAACCTGCTATTGGTGCCAGTTCTTCCACCATGAACAACTCATTTTCCCCTGAAAACTAGGACACGTTCATGGTGCCTATTAACTATTTGTTCATATCAATCGCTCGCATCAGCACAAGTGAAAACACTTGTTCGCTCACAAGTTGGGCCTCGTCCTCCTGTGTAACATCCCTATTTCCAACTAAGCTAATTAGCTCGGTGTCTCCGGCTAATTAGAGGGGTTAGTAATTAGTTAAAAATTAATCGATTAATCTCAAGAGCAAGGACTTAGCAAATTAAAGGCAAGTCAACAAGATAAGTGAAAGTCAACAATTAATTAGAAAATTCAACAATTGATGCATAATGCATTAAAAGATTTCAATTAAGAACCTAATTGCCCAATCCTTATTAATCCATGATTTAGAACATATAATCAAGGTGATCTAACCTTATTAACTAAGTGCATGACAAGTATCGTATCTTAATCACATAAAAAAATTAACCCTCACACCCTTTTTCCATAATTAATGAGGAAAATCCTTTTCAATGAAAATGTGCTAAGGTGTAATTGAACCAATTCAATTAATTAACATTTAGATAATTGTAACAATTGTAAAATTTAGAAACTCCCTTTTTATTTAATGTTTGAAAGTTTGGTCAAGGGAAGAACCATATCCGACCATCCATTTGCCTTCTCATCATACACCATTAGATCAAGAGTCCATGCTAGTAGTATTCCTTAAGTCAAGCCTAGAGATATACTCTCCTCCATCAAGATTGTGACATTTGGAGTGATCTTATCCACCCAAGCCAATCCCAAGTGTGCTCATGCTTTTAACCACTTGAAAAACACAAAATGGTCCATAGTACGTACCAAGACTCAAAGAAAACACAACCAACCCTTTTACCCCAAGGTTCTTAGCCTTCGTGCTTGTAAAAGAAGCAAAACTCACCTACTCCTTGGCCTTGACGTGAGGCACCAATCAGCCCCTCATTTGCTCTCTCATTTTACAAACTTCCACTCTATCTCTTAGACACAAAAGCTCTCACTTCTCTCCACCTCTCATTGTTCTTCCTACGCTCCTTCTTGTTCTTGTCACTTTTCCACCACCATCACCCTCATCTTCTATCACCACCCTCATAACTTATCAAGGATCACATTCTTTGGTCTTTGGTAGAGCAAAACAAACACTCACTTAACCCCATTATCAAGCTCAAGGAGGAGGAAGGTCATCTCCAACCCATCAACTCTTTCTACTCCTCAAGAAACTTATTTGTTAGTGACTCTAACCCCTTTCTCTTCTATGTTTTTCAAGCTCTAGCACTCCTAAGCTCTCCATAGCTAGGTGGTTTTAGGATTGCTCTAAAGGCCTCATGGCCATGCTTTCATTATATGAAGTTGTTTGTGATTTTTGCTGTTTTCTTGGAAAATAACTTTGGTTGTGTATTTTGTTTTATGTTGAACCCAAGTTTTTAGAACTCAAAATATTGATTTTTGCCAAGACCTCAAAGTACAAAAGTGGTTTGGAAATGTAAAGTGGTCACTTGAAGAAAAGACTTGATGTTTTTACAAGCAAACTCATTGAAAACAAAACTATGGAAACTGAAAAATTCTAGTAGTCTATATGGCATGATTGATAACTACTTCAATATGACTCCAAATGGAACAAAACTAATTTTAAATAAAAATAGACTCATAGAGCTTTTTATACATATAAAATACATGAAATTTGGCCTTAAAACGATAGAGATATGAATTTTCAAAATGTGTTGTCCTTGGATGTGTTTCTGTTCGGGCAATATGTAATAAAATCTTAATAACTCAAGTTATACAGAACATTTTTGAGTGGAACTAAGTTTTCTAGAAAGCTAAGACATAGAGGAACATTCCCATAAAACTGTTTTGGCAAATTCCTTGTGAGGAGCTCGTAGTAAAGTTTAAAAGCCACTGTACTGAAAATAAACTTAAAAGCTGAGTAGTCAGAATAAAATGTGCATATCTCAAGTTACAAAATGAATTTTTGAGTGGGGTTTGTTTTTTTAAAAATAGACTTAGAGAAGTATAATCATACCAAAATTCGAAGCAAAAGAATAAAAGATGAAATTATGGTGAATTTTTGAAATTACTGCCTCACTGTAAAAGTAAAACTAGTTATGGTTAAGTTTTAAAGATTACTGAGAAATAAGCTTTAAGGCATTAAGACCCTTATATTAACTATTGAAAAACCTTCATAATTCAACTTAAAAGTTTCAAAAAGGATAATAGATGAAATTTTCCATATGCCTAATAAAAGAATTTATACAAGAGGCAACCTCAATTAAAAGCTTGCGCCAAATTTACTAAGCTAAACTCATAAAACTTTGCTTGTGAATATACCTATGTTTATGTCCAAGCATGATGCTATGATGATGATGAATGATGATGATATAAATATGATATGTTGGTAATATGATGCTTAATGATATGTGATATTGGATTCTCTATTTGGCAAAATTTTGGGAAGTTTCGGTCTAGCCGTTATGCTGCCGAAATTCCGCAAAAATTATGGACTTAGAAATAGTTTGCATCATAGGCCTTAATAAGAAGAGAAAGTAAACTAAGGGTATAATCCTTCAAAAAGGAAGGTAACCCATAGTAAGCTCCCCTCACCCATGACTCACATGAGGCATGGCATGACCTAGCTAGTGTGAGTATAAGGGATGTGGCTTACATGAGGCATGGCATGACCCAGCTAGCGTAAGTACCAAAAAGTTATGGTAGCGACGGCCACGGTATAAGCTCATTACCACTTATATTTAGTGGGTGAAAAGAAAAAGACTCAAGATAAAGTCAAGTAAAGAAAAGAAAAGAGACTTCGGTCCAAACCCTTGAAGGGAAGAAGTTAAGAGAAGCTTATAGCACAGTCTTCCATGTTTTATGTGATTATACTTGTACCCATGTATGTTATGATATAAATGATTAGAGGGTATGTTAAAATTGAATCCACTTCGGATACTCATGTTTTCGAAAACCTAAGAACTAAACCTTATGAATGCCCACTATTTTCATTAATAAAACCGAAGTGGTTGGGACGATGACGATGACACCTCCGTGTTGAGTTCGAGTCCTATTGAGAAATCCCATTTCTTACTCTAGTTATTTTCCGCATCGTCACCAGATTCCGATGGCACATCCGTTGGAGTGGAGCACGGATCCCCTACACTGTGAGCAGATGTATGACGTGGGATGCCAGACGATGTTGATTTGAACTTGTAGTTGCCGTAGCTCTGCATCTTCATCCATTCCTTTTTGTGACGAACGATGTCAAATTAAGTTTGTATTTAGTATATGGGGTCATGGCACGTCCATGAGCCTCCTTCGATGTAATGCTGATATATATGTATATATATATAGTATAAACCTATATGGATGTAATGGTTAGCTATGTAACGCAATGTATTTGTCAGTTACTATTTATTTCCCTTTCTACTGTTTTATGAAATTGGGTTATGTATTTTATGCAACACGCTCTTTCTCTATCTGTCTTGTCGCTCAAGACTTTACTTTCCAAAACACTGCAAAAAGACAATGTATTTAAAAAAAAAAAAAAAAAATCTTATTGTATTTTTCGCATAACTTAATTTCAAATGAAGTTTAGTTTTCCACGAGTATAAGTAATAACTAATAAAACGCCATAATATGACTTAAGCGTAGTATGGGTTTATTAGGGTGTTACATTATGGTATCAAAGCAGTTCATCCCGTTAAAGCCTGAGGTTGGACTGACTATGCTTCCAAGCATAACTCTACGTGCACTATGTTAAGTCATGCTATGGATTCTGTCTGTATGATGGGATGTAGGACTTAGAATGCATGACCATCATGTGAGATTGCCTTGAGTTGCTGCCATGCTTATGCTTGATATTGGGCCTGATCAACTCGATATTTTTGTTTTGGTGTGTTCAGGAACTAATGGCAACTCGCAGACGTACCACTAATGAGCCTAGCGATAGCACGAACATTGTCGATTTCGTGAGGACTTTCCAGCAAATGGCGAACGCCATGCAAGCTCAAGCTACAGCAGCCAAACACATGATGGATCAGCTGAACCGAAGGTCTGAAGAGTCCATCGGTGGAAATGGAGCAAGTGCTGAGTATCAGAAGTTCTCCGAGTTTCGCAAGGCCAACCCACCCATTTTCAAAGGGGCTTTTAACCCTAAAGAAGCTGATGAATGGATTAAGGAGATCAAAAAGATCTACTCTATGTTGACTTGATCGGAGACCTAGAAGGTAGCCTTTGCTACTTATATGCTGAAGGCGGATGCCGAATTCTAGTGGAAGGGAGCGAAGAGCTTGATAAAGAGCGACCAAAGAGAAATTACCTGGGATGTCTTCAAGGCAGCTTTCTATAAGAAGTACTTCCCGATGTCTGTAAGGAATGCAAAGGAGATGGAGTTCTTGAGCCTCTACCAAGGAGGTATAAGCCTTGCTGAATACACGATGAAATTTGAGGAGCTGTGTAAGTTCTCCACACTATATCAGCGAAACCCTGACGAGCATTGGAAGTGCATGAAATATGAAGGAGGTTCGAGGGCTGACATTCTGGCATCCGTGGCCCTGTTGGAGATTCGGAACTATGTGGCCCTTGTCAACAAGAGTCTCGTAGTGGAGGAATGCAATCAAAAACTGGCAATCCAGATATCAGAGGCCCATAAGAGAAGGCAGGTATCTCAAGGGCAACACCTGAAGTAGCCCCCGCAAAAGAAGCCCCACAATGGTGAAGGTTCTAAAGGCAAGTAACCACAGAGGCCCTCCGCCAATCCTCCAAGACCCGTCGACCAGCCGCCGAAACCTACAACAAATCCCGTCTGCCCTAAGTGTGGGAAGCAACACAAAGGGGTTTGCTACGCTGGGCAAAATGTTTGCTTCAGATGTGGATAGCCCGGGCATTTCGCCAAGAACTGCACCAAGGACACGCCTGCCCCTAAACCGCAACGCCAAGAGAGGGTTTTCACCATGAATGCTGAGAAGACCATGGAGTCTAATAATCGCATTCGAGGTATATGCGAAGTGAATGGTAACATCTTAACTGTACTATATGACTCTGGTGCTACACATTCTTTTATTTCCCATGATTGCGTAAGTAGATTGGGGCTATCTATTTCTGAAATGCTTTATATGTTGCTTGTTTCTACTCCTACTAGGAAACCAGTTAGAACTTGTCTGTGTTGTTTGAAATGTCAAATTCACATTGAGGGTAGAACCTACGAGTCTAATTTAATCTGCCTTCCTTTAACTGGTTCAGATTTAATCTTAGGCATGGATTGGCTCTCAACCAACCATGTTATGTTAGATTATGCTGCCAAGTTAATCGTATTCCCTTCCATACCTTCTAAACCTATTAGTTTAAGTTTGAAACCTATTGTGTTATACTGTTGTAAGACTGAGAATCAAGAATACGTTCTCCTATCGGCTAGTGAAGTTGAACTAGAGCAAGCTCTTGATGAGATTCCTGTGGCAAATGAGTATCCTGAAGTCTTTCCTGAGGATATCCCTGAGTTTCCCCCTGAGAGAGAAATAGAGTTTTCCATAGAATTGGTGGCGGGAACTGGACCAATATCTATTGCACCCTACCAAATATCCCCTTTAGAGTTGGAGGAGCTAAAAACTCAACTGGAGGAGTTACTGGAAAAGAAGTTTGTGAGACCAAGTGTCTCACCTTGGGGAGCCCCAGTGCTATTTGTTAAGAAGAAGGCTGGAAGCATGAGGCTGTGTGTAGATTATTGATAGTTGAATAAGGTCACAGTAAGGAACAAGTATCCCTTGCCAAGGATAGATGACTTGATGGATCAACTCAGAGGAGCATAGGTGTTTTCAAAGATAGATCTAAGATCGGGATACCATCAGATTAGTGTGAAGGAGGAAGATATTCCTAAGACGGCTTTTAGGACTAGGTATGGCCATTATGAGTTTAGAGTAATATCGTTTGGATTGACCAATGCCCCGGCTGTGTTTATGGATTATATGAACGGAATCTTTAGGCCGTATCTGGATAAGTTTGTGGTGGTCTTTATAGATGACATCCTCATCTATTCAAAGATGAAGGAGGAACACGAAGAGCACCTTAGGATTATGTTAGAAATCCTAAGGGATAAGAACCTTTATGCGAAGTTGTCGAAATGTGACTTTTGGCTGGAAGAAGTGAAGTTCTCGTGTCTAAGGGAGGGATATCCGTAGACCCAAGCAAAGTGGAAGCTGTAATGAACTGTGAGAGACCTACGATGGTGGTAGAGATTCGGAGTTTTCTCGGCCTAGCCGGATACTACCGGAGGTTTATAAAGGGCTTTTCTCAGATATCCCTACCCTTGACTAAACTCACTAGGAAAAATCCTGCTTTTGTTTGGACTGCAGAATATGAGAAAAGTTTTCAAGAGTTGAAGGTGAAGTTGACTTCCACACCTGTACTAGTTCTGCCTGACCCTAAGGGAGCCTTTGAAGTTTACTGCGATGCCTCTGGAAGAGGTTTAGGTTGTGTTCTAATGCAAGATCGTAATGTGGTAGCTTATGCCTCTAGGCAACTGAAACCTCATGAAGTTAATTACCCAACCCATGACCTGGAGCTAGCGGCTGTGGTGTTTGCCTTGAAGATATGGAGGCACCATTTATATGGAGTTAGGTTTGAGGTATTCTCGGATCATAAGAGGTTGAAGTACTTGTTTGATCAAAAGGAGCTTAATATGAGACAGAGGAGGTGGATGGAATTCCTTAAGGATTATGATTTCGGGTTGAACTATCACCCTGGTAAGGCTAATGTGGTGGCAGATGCGCTAAGCCGTAAGTCATTACATGTGTCACAGATGATGGTCAAGGAAGCGAAGTTGATTGAGAGTTTTAGAGACATGAACCTCGGAGTTGGTCGACCATTCACAGCATAAGATTGAATCTGATCAAGGTGACAAGCGAGTTCAAGGGACAAATTATGCAGGCTCAAGAAGAGGATGAAGAGTTCTTGAAGATAGTAACCCAGGTGAAAGAGCGAAAGTTGAAAGCATTTACTCAAGGTGTTAATGGCATGTGGAGGTACCAAGGGAGGATATGTGTACTGGCTAAGGATGACCTGAGGAGGATGATTGTAGAAGAAGCTCACATAGGTCATTTCACCATGCATCCTGGCATGACGAAGATCTACCAAGACCTCAAGAGGATGTTTTGGTGGCCGAGTATGAAAAGTGCTTAGTTTGTCAAAAGCTGAAATTGAGCACCAAAAGCCCTCAAGTGTGCTGCAGCCATTGGAGATCCCTGAATAGAAATGGGATGGAATCTCTATAGATTTCGTGATGGGTTTACCCCGAACACAAGTTGGATTTGATGCCATATGGGTTGTTGTGGACAGATTGACAAAGTCTACCCACTTCTTACCTATAAAAGCGAATTATCCTTTGGATAAGCTAACCCAGCTATACATCCAAGAGATTGTACAACTGCATAGAGTACCTGCAACCATTGTGTCTAATAGAGACCCAAGGTTTACCTCTAGGTTCTGGGGAGCCTTGCAAAAGGCATTTGGGATAAGACTTTGTCTAAGTACAGCCTACCACCCCCAAACTGATAAACAATCGGAAAGAACCATACAAACCCTAAAGGATATGTTGAGAGCATGCGAAATGGACCAACCCCAAAGTTGGGACAAACACTTACCCTTCATCGAGTTTGCCTACCACAATAGTTTTCATGCTAGCATTGGGATGGCGCTTTATGAAGCCCTGTATGGCAGAAAGTGTAAATCTTCACTTTGTTGGTATGAACCGGGTGAGCAAAGCCTCTTAGGGCCTGAGTTGGTTAGACAAACCACCGAACAAATTAAGAGGATAATGGAAAGAATTCTCACTGCATAGAGTCGTCAGAAGAGCTATGTGGATAAGAGGAGAAAGCCAATCAAGTTCCAAGAGGGAGAACACGTATTCTTGAAAATCACACCTACAACAGGTATTGGTAGAGCCCTTAGAGTCAAAAAGTTGAGCCTTCGTTTTCTTGACCCTTTTCAAATCTTGAAACAAGTAGGAACAGTTGCCTACCAAATAACATTATCATCCCATTTTTCAAACCTTCACAATGTTTTCTATGTCTCCCAACTGAGAAAGCACAACTCTGACCCCAATCATCTTCTTGAGCCAAAAAGTGTACAGTTAAGGGAGGACCTAACCTTCAACCTACCGCCTATGAGAATCATAGATAGGAAGGTCAAGTAGCTAAGGAACAAGTCTATGCCCTTAGTCAAGGTGGCCTGGGGATGAGGAAACTTGGAAGAGCACACGTGGGAACTCAAGGCAGAGATGCAAAGAGATTATCCCCACCTATTTTTAAGTAACGAATTTTGAGGGCAAAATTCTTTTCAAAAAAGGGAGAAATGTAACATTCTCATATTCATCTAAGCTAATTAGCTCGGTATCTCCGGCTAATTACAGAGGTTAGCGATTAGTTAAAAGTTAATCGATTAATCTTGAGAGCAAGGGCTTAGTAAATTAAAGACAAGTCAACAAGATAAGTGAAAATCAATAATTAATTAGAAAATTCAACAATTGACGCAGAATGCATTAAAAGATTTAAATTAAGAACCTAATTGCCCAATCCTTATTAATCCAGGATTTAGAACATATAATCAAGGTGATCTAACCTTATTAACTAAGTGCATGACAAGCATCGCATCTTAATCACATAAAAAAATTAACCCTCACGCCTTCTTTGCATAATTAATGAGGAAAATTCTTTTCAATGAAAATGTGTTAAAGTGTAATTGAACCAATCCAATTAATTAACATTTAGATAATTGTAACAATTGTAAAATTTAGAAACTTCCCTTTTATTTAATGTTTGAAAGTTTGGTCAAGGTAAGAACCATATCCAACCATCTATTTGCCTTCTCATCATACACCATTAGATTAAGAGTCCATGCTAGTAGTTTTCCTTAAGTCAAGCCTAGAGATGTACTCCCCTCCATCAAAATTGTGATATTTGGAATGATCTTATCCACCCAAGCCAATCCCAAGAGAGGTCATGCTTTTAACCACTTGAAAAACACAAAATGGTCCATAGCATGTACCAAGACTCAAAGAAAACACAACCAACCTTTTTACCCCAAGGTTCCTAGCCTTCTTGCTTGTAAAAGAAGCAAAACTCACCTATTCCTTAGCCTTGATGTGGGACACCAATCAGCGCCCTCATTTACTCCCTCATTTTGCAAACTTCCACTCTATCTCTTAGACACAAAAGCTCTCACTTCTCTCCACCTCTTATTGCTCTTCCTACTCTCCTTCTTGTTCTTGTCACTTTTCCACCACCATCACCCTTATCTTCTATCACCACCCTCATAACTTATCAAAGATCACATTCTTTGGTCTTTGGTAGAGCAAAACAAACACTCACTTAACCCCATTATCAAGCTCAAGGAACCCATCAACTCTTTCTACTCCTCAAGAAACTCATTTGGTAGTGACTCTAACCCCTTTCTCTTCTATGTTTTTTAAGCTCTAGAACTCCTAAGCTCTCCATAGCTAGGTGGTTTTAGGACTTGCTCTAAAGGTCTCATGGCCATGCTTTCATTATATGAAGTTGTTTGTGATTTTTGCTGTTTTCTTGGAAAATGACTTTGGTTGTGTATTTTGTTTTATGTTGAACCCAAGTTTTTAGAACTCAAAATATTGATTTTTGCCAAGACGTCAAAGTATAAAAGTGGTTTGGAAATGTAAAATGATCACTTGAAGAAAAGACTTAATGTTTTTACAAGTAAACTCATTGAAAACAAAACCCTGGAAACTGGAAAATTCTGGCAGTCTGTATGGCATGACTGATAACTATTTCAATATGACTCCAAATGGAATAAAACTAATTTTAGATGAAAATAGACTCATAGAGCTTTTTATACATATAAAATACGTGAAATTTGGCCTTAAAACGAGAGAGATATGAATTTTCAAAGTGTGCTGTCTCCGAATATGTTTTTGTTCAAGCAATATGTAATAAAATCTTAATAACTCAAGTTATATAAAATATTTTTGAGTGGAACTAAGTTTTCTATAAGATATATAGGAACATTCCCATAAAATTGTTTTGGCAGATTCCTTATGAGGAGCTCGTAGTAAAGTTTAAAAGCCACTGTACCGAAAATAAACTTAAAAGTTGAGTAGTCAGAATAAAATGTGCATATATCAAGTTACAAATTGAATTTTTGAGTGGGATTTGTTTTGTCTAAAAATAGACTCAAAGAAGTATAAGCATACCAAAATTCGAAGCAAAAGAGTAAAAGATGAAATTATGGTGAATTTTTGAAGTTACTGCCCCACTGTAAAATTAAATTTGGTTATGGTTAAGTTTTAAAGATTAATGAGAAATAAGCTTTAAGGCATTAAGACCCTTATATTAAATATTGAAAAACCTTCATAATTCAACTTAAAAGTTTCAAAAAGGTTAATAGATGAAATTGACCCTATGCCTAATAAAAGAATTTATACAAGAGGTAACCTCAATTAAAAACTTGCACCAAATTTACTAAGCTAAGCTCATAAAACTTTGTTTGTGAATATACCTATGTTTATGTCCAAGTATAATGCTATGATGATGATGAATGATGATGATATGAATATGATATGTTGGTGATATGATGCTTAATGATATGTGATATTGGATTCTCTGTTTGGCAAAATTTTGAGAAGTTTCGGTCTAGCCGTGATACTGCCAAAATTCTGCAAAAATTATGGACTTAGAAATATTTTGCATCATAGGCCTTAATAAGAAGAGAAAGTAAACTAAGGGTATGATCCTTCAAAAGGGAAGGTGACCCAAAATAAGCTCCCCTTACCCACGACTCATATGAGGCATGACATGACCCAGCTAGTGTGAGTATAGGGGATATGACTTACATGAGGTATGGCATGACTCAGCTAGTGCAAGTACCGAAAAGTTATGGTGGCGACGGACACGGTATGAGCTCATTAGCACTTATGTTTAGTGGGTGAAAAGAAAAAGACTCAAGATAAAGTCAAGTAAAGAAAAGAAAAGGGACTTCAATCCAAACCCTTGAAGGGAAGAAGTTAAGAGAAGCTTATAGCACAGTCTTGCATATTTTATGTGATTATACTTGTACCCATGTATGTTATGATATAAATGATTAGAGGGTATGTTAAAATTGAATCCACTTCGAATATTCATGTTTTCGAAAACCTAAGAACTAAACCTTATGAATGCTCACTATTTTCATTAATAAAACTGAAGTGGCTGGGACAATGACGATGACACCTCCGTATCGGGTTTAAGTCCTATTGAGAAATCTCATTTCTCACTCTAGTTATTTTCCGCATCGTCACCAAATTTCGATGGCATATCCGGTGGAGTGGAGCACGGATCTCCCACACTGTGAGCGGATGTATGACGTGGGATGCCAGATGATGTTGATTTGGACTTGTAGTTGCCGTAGCTCTGCATCTTCATACATTCCTTTTTGTGACGAACGATGTCAAATTAAGTTTATATTTAGTATATGGGGTCATGGCACGTCCATGAGCCTCCTTCAATGTAATGCTGATATATATGTATGTAGATATAGTACGAACCCATATGGATGTAATGGTTAGCTATGTAATGCAATATATTTGTGAGTTACTTTCCTACTGTTTTATGATATTGGAGTATGTATTTTATGTGACACGCTCTTTCTCTATCTGTCTTCTCGTTCAAAGCTTTATTTTCCAAAACGCTGCAAAAAGACAACGTATTTAAAAAAAAAAAAAATCTTATCGTATTTTCTGGGTAACTTAATTTCAAATGAAGTTTAGTCTTCCACGAGCATAAGTAACAACTAATAAAATGTCATAATATGACTTAAGCGTAGTATGGGTTTATTCGGGTGTTACATCCTGCACTTTCCTTACAAATAGCTCAACATGACTAAAGTAAGTGGACTTCACGAGGGTCGTAATTGGAAGATTACGGGTACCCTTTAGAATAGCCTTAATAAACTCTAACAAATTGGTGGTCATATGCCTGAATTTGGATCCCTCGTCATAGTATTGTGTCTACTTTTCTTTTGCAATCTTGTCAACCCATGTACACATTGTTGGATTCTCATCTCTTAACAAGCCATAATAATATGCAAACTCTCAGTGAGTCTTTGCATATGCTGCATTCACAAGGGCTCAACGTGCATCTTTATTCTTGAATTGGAGTGCAAAGTTTGAAGCAATGTGGCATATGTAGTATGCGTGATAAGCTGTTGGAGGATGCCACCCACTATCTTCTGAATTTGTGACAGCTTTGATAGCCCCATGTATTGGTAAAAAATTATTAGAATTCCTTCTTATGGCATCACATGTTGGTGTAGATTAGTCAAGGAAAAGGACCAAACATCCCTTGTCTCTCTTTCTACCACAGCAAATGCAATTGGCAAAATATTAGAGTTGTTGTCGTAGGTAATTGCCATCAAGAGTGTTCCACTATACTTTCCATACAAGTCGGTGCCGTCGACTGAAATGAATGGATTGCAGTATTTAAATGCTTCTATGCAGGGCTGAAATGTCTAGAATAAAGGGTGGAACATCACACAATTCTGATCAACAAAATTCCTGCTATAGGATGGAATAGTAGTCAATTGGATGATTGTACCTGGCATAAACATCTGTAAAGTTTGTAGCCATCTCAGAAGCTCATTGTACGATTCTTCCCAACTGCCATGGACCTTATCAATGGCCTTTTGCTTGGTAAGCCGCACCTTCCTATACGAGGTCTTGAAATTGTACCTTGCCTCCACTGGTCCTTGCAACAGTTTAATGGATATCGTCAGATTAGCTTGCACCATGAGGAATATAGTTGCACAAATAACATTAATGTCCACCTTCGGATGGTCTTGGGAAAGGGAAGTGGATAAACACATATGTGGTCCATTATACTTTCGAATTTCCTACTGCTCCTTCTTCTGGCGATATGTAATGCGTATACTCCAAGTACACCCATTCCTAAAGTCTTTGCATTTGCTGTGGTATGTCACCTGATCAGAGTCCAATATCTTACACTCAATGGATCTTCGGATGCTGTAGTTTTTTACAACAGATAACACAGCTTCTTTATTAAGAAATTGTTGCCTAACATACAACTCATTCTCCCTTGCATTATCCAAGACATTGCCACCTCTTACAGGTCCACTGCCCTATAAATATGCTTTGTTGCATTGTATCCAAATTCAAAGATGATTAGTGATGCAAATGACCCTAAGATTGGCTCATCACTGATTGAGTTATGGATGGTTGGTTGTCGGTTATAGGAGTTGCCTCGCTATCTGAGCCTTTGCCGCTCTCACTACAGTTGGTACTTCAAGCAGCTCCTCCTCATCGTATATATGATCAACAAAACTTTCAAAACCCGCAATTGAGCCGCCTCCCATAAGTGGCTCTACAATCTGCATTGCAACTTGTCTGAAACTTCTATCATCCCCTAAATCCTCTGTATTTTCACACTAAACATCTTCATTTTGCAAAGGATTGTACAAAACAAAAGTTGGAGAAGGAGAATGCATTAGCAGCAAAGTTGGAAATGCTATAGGATTAGGATCCGATCCTTTAGCACTAAAGTCCGTTCCAACATATGGTGGGTTAGGAGTTGATCCTTCGTAGCTGACATTTGTATCTTCCAAGGTGATGAACAGCTCTATAATGTGAATCTCAAGACACTAGGAGTAATAATAGAACATGAGACTCACATCTTTTTCACTTCTAACTGGAAAAGTTGTGTAGCAAACCACACTTTGCACAATTGTAGTGGGCAATCTACACACTACTTGAGTTATTTGTTTCCGATTCAGTTGTTCTAACTTCCTCAATATTGTGTGTTGCAAATCTAAAAGAGTGATAGATGAAGAAACACTCACACCAACAATCTTTTGATTACAAAATATTGCTCCCTTTATTGTGTTTATGATTTCACCATTGTGGTGAATAATATGTATGAAAGATCTCTTAGACATTTTTCACTTAGAAATGCTCTCATAGAAACTCTCACTCAAACAAATTGCAAATGATCTTAGCCAATTGAGTGGGGGAGGGATCTTATAGGAAATAATTAAACTAAAATTGGCTTAGGTTGGGCCGATTTTCAATAACACATAAATCGGCCCACGCTCGGCCGATTTATGTACAGTAAAATATTTAGTGCATAAATCAGCCTAGCCTAGGCCAATTTATGTGTTATTGCAAATCGGCCCAACATAAGCTAATTTGTTTCACAAACTAATTTCTTTGCATTTTCATAATAATTATCAATTTTCGGTATTTTCGAAATTTAAATTTTTTATTTTATTTTTGAAAAAAAAACCTCACATCAACTACCTACTCGATCATAAAAAATAAAATTCATTTGGTATCTCATTTTTTCCAATTTGATATTGACTTTTATTACTAAAAATTATTAATCTTAAAACTTTTACGTAATAATATTAATGACAAATATCCCAATCTAAGAAACATATCTCATCTTGTAGGGCCGTTAAATTGGGCTAAACCTATTAAGGCAACCCATTTACTCGTCAAAAATAGGTAGACTTGGGCATTAAAAATAACGACTTATTTAAACTAACACATTTTTCAACCTGACCCGTTTAATCTATGGGTTAAACAGGTTAGCTCGCTTCTTTTTTTTTTTTTTTTTTTAAGCAAACATATATAAATTTAGGATATAAAAATATAATTCAATAATTAAATTTAGGACATCTTCACTTTCTTTTAATAAAAGAAAAAGAACTTTTATTTTTACTTTTTTAAAAAATTAGAATCACTTTTTTAATCAAAAATAAAATGTTTAAAACATGAAAAGTAAAAATAAAAATAAAAATAAATAAATAGGACGGGCTGATAAAATTTGATCTGCAGACTAAAAGACCAGCCCATTTAGCCCGTTTATTTCGTAGGCCTAAATGGGTCAGTCTGGCCCATTTGATAGCCCTATAGTATTACTTGCTGGATGACCAATTTTCAAGAAACACCAGTTTTAATTCTTTAAAAATATAGTTATTATTATTTTAGATTTTTAAAGAAATTGCATATTATTTTACTTTTTCAATTATAGAAAGCATTATTAATCTAATTTAAAAAAAATTAGTTTGCTTTTTCAATTATAAAAGTATATTAATTTAATTCTTTAATTATACAAAGGTTACATCAACTAACTATTCAATCATAAAAAACAAAATTGATTTAGTATTTCTTTTTTTGTTTTCCAATTTCATATTGATTTTTATTACCAAAAAATGTTAATCTTAAGCTTTTTGAAGTTTTCAAAATGATGATGCTTATAGTTTTTATAAATTAAAATAAAAAATTCATTCTAATTTCAAGTCGTCTTACGATAGCTACATCAAATCACCGGAACAAAATATCCTTAGTCCGACTTGCTTATACGTAACATCAACTCATATGAACAAAATGTCTTCAGTCTTCTTATATCAAAGGTCATCGATTTGATCTATGTCAATATAATTTATCAATTATTTTTTATAATCACTAAAACTAAGTTTACTCCTATTTTTATATAAAAATATCATTAAATTTATGTATGTAAACAAGAGCTATAAACATCCTCCCCTCCACTCTTTGTTTTTGAGAAAGAAAAGCTTTATTTTCTTCTTGTTCAAAACAACTTAAAGAATTTTGGAGAGAACCCAATTAATTTCTGAAAAATTAACTTATCTCATAGTTCTCGAATATTTCTTCAATAACTAAAATATAACGCCCTTAAGAACTAATTTGCGCTGCTAAAAAGGTTAATTTCGAGTCACTTCAAGACATTTGAGCACTCTGGGACAAGTCTTTTTTTTTTTTTTTTCTTAAATAACTTTTTTTCCCCCGATAATTTAGAATTGCTCAAGAGATTCACAAGAAGCGGAGCAATAGGTCTACATGAAGCCAAAACATAAATCAAGACAAGGAACAAAATGCACCTACTGTAGTACGGGTGTGCATGGTCGGGCGGGATTTAGTGGAAAAAAAATACCCAAACTAATTAAATATAGCCGGGTCAGATTTTTGGCTTTTTTACCTCTAACCCGAATCAACCCAACCCGAACACTTTCAGGTTGGATCAAGTCGAGCATCCGGATAGGTAGTCAACTTCTTTTTTTTTTTGTGGATGAAAATTATATTGAAACACTCTATTTTATGATATTTTGAAACCTTTAAATTATATTTTTGAAATCTGAATATAATCAAATATATTTTTAAAAAAATTACATACATAATTGATAATTTCATAATCATAATCATAAAATATATTATATATCATATATTATATAATATCAATCATATATTATATATCATATATTATATAATATTAATCATCAATAAATATAATTATACACTAATATATTAACAGAATCTAAAAATTAATATTTATAATTATATTTTTATATATTAATATATAAGTGAATAAGTCATTATTTATTAAAAAAATAGAAAAGAAGTTGGGGTTAGGGTTTGGATTGGATCGGGTAATAGGTTTAATTTTTAAACTCATTATCCGAATTGAATATTGGACGGGTCAATAAGGTTTTACCTGATCAGACCTGATTATCCGATCCGAATCAATTTTTTTGCACACAGGTCGAGTCAGGTCTTCAGAATCGCGGATTAACTCGTATCGATGCACACCCCTTTGCTACAGTACCCCTCAAGGTATAAATCACACCTATCCAATATACCTCTCAAAATGGCAGTGCCATAGATTCAGCTCTATTGTACTAGCAACACCAGTAGATAATTGGTTTCCTGCACCCACTGCTTCTTTATCATTTCTTCATGTAGGCATGGCACCAGTTCTGGGCATAGCCCTTGATTCTCCACCACATCTCCTGTTGCTTAATCTATTCCTAGATCCCCATTCCCATATGGTCCAGACAACAACCGCAAAAACAGAAAACTAAGCATTCCTGTTGATCCCAATTATCTTAGGCCTAATTTGATAGTACTTCTAAAGGGATGTTCTAATTTATGAAATATATAAGTTAATTTTTTTGTTTGATAAATCAAAAAATTAGGATGTTTTTGTTCTTAACTTTTAAAAGCCAGGGGGTACTCTTACGAGCTCCCATGAGGTATTTTTTAGAGCTGACTTGTACTATCTAAAATTTAAAAAATTAATATAAACTTATTCTTGTTAATGATATTAAAAGTAGAAATTATTCTTTTTCATATTTATATCTATTATAGTTATTTTAGATTTTAACAGTAATTTTTTTAAATATTATTTTTGTGACTTCTGCTTATTGAGAATAACTTTTACATTATTTTATCAAACAATCATACTATCGTTTTTCAAGAGTAACTTTTAAAGAGTCTAAAGAATTTAGTAGCTCTCAAAAAACTATAATAATGTCAAACTAAGTCTTAGTATCACATCAATAGTCATATAATGTCATCATATCATTGGGAAGAACTCCTACTACATCCCCCATTTTTGACAAATTTCTTTAAAAAAAAAAAGCAAAACAACAAAAAGAAAAAAATATAAAAATATAAAAATAAAATACAAACAAAAGAATAAGGAAAAAAAAAGAATAACTAACTCAGAAATATATATATATATATATATATGCCTAACAGGAGTTGATTCCTTTTTTCAAATAACTAATTTCAAGTTGAGTTGATCCTAGCCAGAGGTATTTAAGTTAGTTACGGACATTCAGATGAATTAATTGGCAATATGGAGTAGTGGCTAAGAGGCCGATTCGATTATAATTTACATCTACCAAAAGGGCTTTTATGAAGAGAAAAATAATTTTATATAATAAATAATAATATTTAATTTAATTTTTTATTTTTTAAATTTAAAAGATATTTTAAGAAGAATATTTTTGAAATTAATTTTTATTAAAAAAAGATTTTTAAAATTTTTTTTTACTATTATCTTATATTAAATACCAAAAATAATTTTATTTTATTATATCTAAATAAAATTTATTCTCTTAAACTTACTTTTATATATTTAAATAAAATAAAAATTATTTTCTTTAAAATAATTTCAACAAAAATCTTCATCCAAAAGCTAGACCGACCAGATCTTATCATGTTTTGCGTCATTCTTCAAGCGCTCTGGATGGCCAACGTCAAATATAAAATAGGAGGAACGCGTGAAACCAGACTGATGGAATATATCGAACGATAAAGAGAACACTGGATCTTTGAAGGCGGGGTGGATCTGCATGAAAAGGAGACCGTAAATCAACAGTCGAACGAAGACTGAGGCGAATATTTGGTAGTTGGAAAGCGACTTGGCTGGGTCGGCAACTTTGTTAAACATGCGTTCAGGCTGAAAGCCTAATTTGGCGGAAAAATATTAGATTACTATAATAATTTTCAAATTTTTTATTCTTTTAAGAATGACTTGCATCAATACTCTTAGATAGATCATAGATGACAAATTTTAATTAAATACGATTTATTTTTGTTTGATCTGTTTAGCATTTCTTCTTCTATAGCTCAATTTGTACCATGTAAGCCTATTTGATTGACGGCGAAGTCTGCGCGGGAATTATAATTTCAGAATCAAAATGGTCGTTGTTATTATTATTATTACAATTACAATAAAATTAAAATATCAAATTACTTTTCTCTCCCAATCCTTCTTCTCTTTCTCTTTCCTTTGCCCCTTTGGAGCATTGCGCTGTCGATCCCTAGACCCCCTGCACTTCCACCACTCTGCCTCTACCCACCTCCGCCGCCGGCACCGACGTCAACGCCGGCTCCGACGCCTTCCCCTACTACACTCCTAGTAATATTTAGAGTCTGAATAACTCTGACAATCTCACCAATCATATGATAGATTCTTCTTCTTCTCCTCTTCTTTTTCTATTAATCTACGCACCTTTTTAATTTTGTTGATTGTGTTGTTTAGGTTAGGAATGAGTGTGTTCAGTTTAAAGAGGTAGACCATGCTGCCAATGCCTTAGTGAATCTCACCAGAAGGTTTTATTCGATGAGTGTTGTGCTTCTTTTAAACCCCCCCCCCCCGGGGTTTTCTTTTTCTGTTGCTATTTATTGGTTATTCCCTCGTTCTTTGTTTATACAGAGAAGTTGATTCAATTTACGCTAGTGTTGTTTAGTTTTAGGTATTGTGAATCTGTGTGGTTAAAGGAACAATTTTCTTCTTTTTACTTTTTTTGTTTTATTTTGCTGTTTTTGTGTTATATGAATAGGTTTTGTCCTCTTGGGTTGCGCAAATAACAGCAAGAGCAACAAGAAAGATTGCAAATCCATGGTGAGAAGGCAAAACGAGAAGAAAACCAGTCTTTGTGGTGAGAGGGGCAATGGCGTGGGGAAGGAGGAGGATGGCAGAGGCCTAAAGAAAAGAAAAGGAGGTGATTTTCAAGAAAGAAATAAAAAAAATTAAAATAGATAATATGATTCTAAATAAATATTAAAATATAAATATAAGTTAATATATAATTATTTTTTTATATTAAAAAAATTTAATTATTTCAAACGATTTAGTGACTATTTTGTCTCAAATTCACAATCCCCGCCCCATACTTCCTCGTTGATTGACTTGAATCTTGACTTTTAGCACATGCAGGTAATTTGGGCAATTTTTCCTCTTTTCTATAGTATTTTATTTTGGAGATCAGAAGATAAAACATAATAGATACCATGTTGTTTTTTAATTAAAAAAATACATAAATCATATGTTTGACGTATCGAATCATTGCTGTATTATCTGTGGGATCCAGCCGTAACTATCGAAAAGAAATGGAGACAAGGAATTTATTGCCAACAATAAATCTAGCTGGAGATAGAAAAACTTGTTGCATACGCGAACTAAAATTCGCATGGTCTAAATTATAACAGGGCGGTAGTAGATGAGGCTGAAATATTGACTCGTGAGCCGAATTGCTGCTGTGTTTTCACGCGGTAAGGAATGCCATTAAATAAAATATAGAGTAAGCAGCACGAACAAGCTAGAGTGAGAGGCACGGAAGACAGTCCGCCTTTGAGAGTGATAAAAGAAATAGAGTGTAAGAAAATTCTAAAGAGTACAAGGTGTGGATAAATATACTAAAAATATTTTTAGATATTATCTTTATTATTTTTTGGTATTGTAATTACCATAAAATTTTATTATTTGAATAGGAGAGTTTTTATTGAAAAATATTATATTTACATTTTGTGTTAGAAAGTGTGAAAATGATATATTATAATTGTCCTAAATATAGTGAAATATTTTTTAGAATTTATCTTATGGTTAGAGATGAAAATAGGCTAGCTCAGGCCATGTTTTCTTCTTAGCAAGCTAGGCCTGCGTCGGACCTCTCTAGCCTAAGCCTAGTCTATGGCCTATTATAGGTATTTTTTTGAGCATGAGCTTGGTCTATTTAAAAGTTTGACTTGGCCTAAAGCTTGTCTTAAAAAAAAAAAAAGTGAATGCTCACTTTAGTTTTTAAATTTACAAAATTGTCAAATTAGTTATTGATTTTGCAAAATATGAGTCACTTTAGTCTCTCTATTAGTCAATCATTACAGTTTTGCTAACATATTATATTAAGTGACATGTGCCATGTCAACCACGTGGCCTTCGACAGGGCATATTGGTGCCACATAATATGCCATGTATAACGTCTGAAAAATTTTATTGTTAACAACTGAGTTGTTCGATTTTATCGAATAAGTGAGTTTAATCAGAATTTGATTAAACATTTACTTAAAGCTAATTAAGTGTGATTTAAAAGGATTAGACTTGATGGGATTAGATTAGAAGTATAGAAAACCCCATAGAAAATTTTCAAGTCAGTTTACCGATTTAAGGGAAATCGGTAAGATTTTGGTATTTCAAACTGTCGAAACCGGACCCATAGAAATTATGCTATGAGTGCCCTAGGATCAATGGCTAAGATTTAGCCAATCAACCCCTTCAAGTGGTGCCTTGATCAGCCTTTGATGATAGGAAGTCAAGCTAAATTGGAGAAGGGAGTGAAATCCACCAATCACATGCATCTAACTTCCAAATATTTCTACCTTTTCCTTCCTTCCCTTATCATTATTTTCGGCCACCCTCTCTAGCTGCTGAAGGTCATCTCCTTCTCTTCTCTTTACTCTCATTTCCACTTCATTCTCATCCATTTTCAACTCTCATCACAAGTTGCTTTCATCAAAGGCACAAAATCTACCCAAACTCAACTAGACAAGGTAGGAAATCCTACTTTTCTTTTCACTTTCTCTGGTTTGGGGCTGCATGATGATTATGTATAACCTGAGATATTGATATTATGTAGAGTGATGATGATGGTTTATGATTAATTTTGCATGTATGTTGTGATTAAAATTGGAATTGAGAGCAAATAGCTTGAAGGAAGGAGACAAATCTAGAAGCTATTAGGGTTTTTCCTTGGCGGTCCGTACGGCGGAGTGTACAGCTCCGCCTACCGCAGTTTAAATTTGATGGAACTATTTTTATATGAAACTAGACATTCAGGGCTTTCCATACATATATCATATAAGGCCATTGGATTAGTATAGAATTATTTATGAATTTTTGAACTTTAACCTAGAAATCTGGATCTTTATCCGGGCAGTATGAGTTGAGAAGGATATAACTCACCCTATACAACTCCAAATTGAGTGAACCTAAGGTTTTTTGAAAGCTAACATGTAAAGAAATATCTCATAAAAATTTCAGAACTAGATTCATAGCCATTTGCTCCCAGTGCAGCAAGGAATTTGACTTAAGTCTAAACCAGGCTGAATCAAGGTAGTCTAGTAGGGTCAAGTCTCAGGACTCATAGCTCAAAATATACTTATGCAAATGACATGAAACTTAATTCGCTCTGATAGCTTTAATTTGATATAAATTTCGTATGAATCCACCTAGTTTTCTATTTTTAGTGAATTTTTACTTATAAGAACCCAATTTTACCTAAGAATAGGGCAGTTTGAGATAAATAGTTTATATCTTAAGTTATACAAATCAAAATGAGATGGAACTAAAAGGATTAGAAACTAGACATGTGAAATTATGACATATCCAAATATTAGATTTAAATGAGTTGAATTGAATGAAAAATAGGGCATACTAAACTCAGGTAGAACAGGGGAGAATAAACTGAAACCCTATTGATACTTGATTTGAAATTGTTGAATAATGCTATGAATGCATATATATATATTTGTTGGTCCATATTAAATTTGCAAGTTTGTACAATGGTACTGGTTGTCTGACACTATTCATGGGGAAGTGGACTCGATCCATTATGCTGCTGAAATTTCGGTAAGAAGTTCATATGTTGTGAAATTTATAATAGCATGAATACATGATATTTGAAGAATCAAGTTAGATGTGCATTCATTTCATGATATTATAAAGGATTCCATATCACTTGGGCCAACCCCAGAATAAATTAAGGGGAATAGACCAGTGGAAAGGTCGGGGAAAGTAAACCCGGCAATCCTGTATAGGAACGAACTCGGTCCTAAAATGCGGACTATTATCCAGGAGTATATGGCCAATAACTCCCACGGGACCAAGGATGGAAATAAGTTCTAATAGACGAAAGCCTTCAAGGATAAGATGCATTTTCTAATTGCACATTCATATGTACAATGTAATGCTTCTTAATTGATTGTTCTAGATCTTTGTTTATTATTCTTAATATACTATTGCTCCACTATAATTACTGTTGAGTGCATTAGTGTATTTGTTAACTAAAATTGAATTTGTTTCGGTGTATGTTTTACAAACAAGTATTCAAGTTAAATATTATCATTATACCATACTATTTCAAAACTATTGCACAACCGAAGCAACTGGGAATGACAGCGATGGTAGATGTGTAGAAACTAGGAATTCCTACTGAGAAATATTCATTTCTCACCCTACTGTATGTTTCCACGTCATTCTCAGACCATGGAGAGTGCAGCAATCGGAGTGCTTTTTATTGAGTTCCCCGAGCTTCACATACACCTTGACCCGTTCCTAGACTCTATGTATATATCCGACAGGTGTCAATTCCATCTCTATTTCTTTTTCCAGAGAGATTTTGTCGTCCTACTTATGCACTCTCTTTTTGATCCTGCTGTTCCCTACATTGCCATACCCCTCCACATGGCCCATCCATTTCCACCGCCACCAGCAGCAGCGGCAGCAGCTCCAGTTCCTATGGCCCCTCTTGTTTCACCACCGCAGCAGATGCTATCAGCCTTGATGTCAGACGAGGATCCATCCAAGGCAGCGAGTTCTTCCTCCTCGTCCTCTGCTCCTAGTGTGGGCCACCCTCCCGCAGACGCCACCATGGCAAACATGTTCTTTTCTTCGGATTCCGTTTAGATAGTGTGCATGCTACAGCAGTAGTAGATATACAGAATAGTCCTCTTTTGGCTGTCTGGATCACGGACAGATGGGTAGATGTTAGGAGATGTATATGAAATATCCCATGGGGACCATTTGGGGTACTGTTCATAGAGGCTGGCCGTTTTGTTTTGTATTAGCGGCCTCATTTTATTACTCTGTATCATTTTGATAAACTTTAAAATTAGATGTCTATGTATATATTTATGATGCATTTTGCAGTAGTTCTATCTTTATTATATTTTTTTTTTACATATACCGATTAACTAGTACTTATTCCACTGTCAAGTAGAAAATTTTGTTACGCAAATAGGCATCTTTATGTGGGTAACCAATAATGATACAGAAAATAGAATTTAACCAGTACTATACGTAATCACTTATCAGATAATTTATTATGACTTAAGCATAGTACTTTGTCTGATAAAATGTTACATTTTTGGTATCAGAGCAATTCATCCTAATATAGGCCTGAGAATTGGACTGACTATGCTTCGCATATGCTCTGTATTCCCTAGATCTTATTATGTTATGAGTCTTGTCCATATGGATAGGATGTACATGAAGGAGTTTGTCTAACTGTATGCTATTATTTACTAGCACATCTAACTTAATATTGAGTCTGATCAACTCAACTACTCTTATTTTGTGTGCTCAGAACTTAATAGCTTCTGGAAGGTGAGGTAGATCACGAACTTCCCTAGCCCAGGAGGAATCCACGGAGTTCCTAGACGCAATGCAAGAGATGGCGCACGCTATGTGTGAGCAGGCAGCTGCTGCGACTCAAATGATGGGCCAACTAGGAAGATGGTTAGAGGTAGATCGTGGGGGAAATCATAATGGCGCTGGAATGGATCTGGAATACCTCAAATTTGCTGAATTCCGGAAGGCTAACCCACCCAACTTCAGAAGAGTCTTTAACCCAGATAAGGCAGATGAATGGGTTAAAGCTATGGAAAAGATTTTCTCCGTGTTAGATTACATAGGCCGTTAGAAGGTGACTTTTGCCACCTATAAGTTAGAAGCCGATGCAGAATTCTGGTGGAATGGTACCCGACGATTATTAGAAGGATGCTAGACAGAAATTACTTGGGGCGTATTCAAAGATGCGTTCTACCAAAAGTATTTCCCTGCGTCTATCCGCAATGCCAAGGAGGTGGAGTTCATGCACCTCTGTCAAGGAAATAGTAGCGTGTTGGAGTATATTGCTAAATTTGAGGAGTTGTGCAAATTTTTCACTATTTATCAACGAAACTTCGATGAAGCATGGAAATGTATGAAATTTGAAGGTGGACTAAGAGAGGACATCCTTGCTATCATAGGACTAATGGAGATTAGAGACTTCCTTCCTTTGGTGAACAAGTGCCGCTTAGTGGAGGACTGTAATAAGAAGTTAGTTGCTGCTAGGTCAACCGGAAATAACTGTAAGAAGGGGTTAGCTCCGCAAGGCTTGAGGTTCAAGCCTAACTTACAGCAGCAGAGAAAGTTTCAGCGGATAAGCAATAAAGGCAAGCAACCTCAAAGGCCTTTTGCGAACCAGACTTGCAGCCAATGCTGCAGGAATCATGGCGACCGCCCCTGCTTGATAGATCAAAATGTCTGCTTTGGATGTGGCAGACCAGGCCACAGAATCTATGAATGCCTTGTTAGGAACTCTTAACCGGTTCCCAAATCACAACGCCAAGGGAGAGTTTTCACTATGGATGCACAGGAGGTCAACAAGTCGGAAGATTTGATGCAAGATACATGTGAAGTGAATGGTAAGACCTTAACCATTTTATACGATTCAGGTGCATCTCACTCTTTCATCTCTCATGATTGCATGACAGCCCTGCAGCTACCTATTTCTGAATTACCCTATGACTTGCTAGTTTCTACTCCTATAAATGAGCCTGTTAGGACCAACCATATTTGTATGAATGTCCCCTGTCAAATAGGAGGTCGAATCTTTTTGGCTAATTTAATTTGTCTTCTCTTGTCCGGACTTGACATTAGTTTGGGTAAGGACTGGCTCTCTACCAACCAAGCCCTGTTAAATTGCTCCGATAAATCCATTATACTCCCTCCTGTTTCATCTTCTAAATCAGTAATCTCTGTAAGTTTTTATTTAAGTTCCTCAACAGTGCACCCTTGTAGGAATGGAAGTCAAGGGTATATTTTCTTATCAACCAGTATAGCAGAGGTTGATCAGGAGTTAAACAATATTCCAGTTGTTAGGGAATATCCTAATGTGTTCCCCGAAGATATTCCTGAGTTCCCTTCCGAGAGAGAGATTGAGTTTACCATTGAATTAGTGCCAGGAGTTGGACCAATATCTTTAGCACCATACCGCATGTCACCCTCGGAACTGGCCGAACTTAAGGGGCAGATTGAAGAACTCCTGGAAAAGAAATTCATTAGGCCAAGTGCATCACTATGGGGAGGCCTAGTCTTGTTAGTTAAGAAGAAAGATGGAGGCATGCGACTATGTGTAGATTACAGGCAGTTGAATAAGGTGACAATCAAGAACAAGTATCTGTTACCAAGGATTGATGATCTTATGGATCAACTACAAGGGGCTACTGTATTTTCCAATATTGATCTACGGTCTGGATATCACCAGATTCGGGTTCGAGAAGAAGATATTCCGAAGATGATGTTTCGAACTCGTTATGGACATTATGAATATACTGTGATGTCCTTCCGATTGACGAATGCACGGGCAATATTCATGGATTACATGAATCGAATATTCAGGCCATATCTTGATAAATTTGTGGTGGTGTTTATTGACGACATACTTGTCTACTCGAAGATGGAACAGGAGCACGCGAAACATTTGCAAGTAGTTCTGCAAATTCTAAGAGAGAAGAAACTTTACGCCAAGCTATCCAAATGTGAATTTTGGATGAAAGAAGTAAAATTTCTTGGCCACGTGGTATCCCATGGGAGAATTTCAGTGGATCCCAGTAAGGTAGAAGCAGTATTAAACTAGGAACGACCAACAACAGTTACGGAAGTCAGGAGCTTCTTAGGGTTAGCAGGATACTATAGGAGATTTGTTAAGAACTTCTCTCAAATAGCCCTACCCTTAACAAAGTTAACTAGGAAGAACGCCCCATTCGAATGGACACCCGAGTGCGAGTAGAGTTTCCAAGGATTAAAGGAAAAGTTGACAACAGCCCCAATACTTATTTTATCGGACCCTCATGGACCGTTCGAAGTGTACTGTGATGTTTCTTAGAAAGGATTGGGGTGCATGTTAATGCAGAACAGAAATGTCGTAGCGTATGCTTCTAGGCAATTGAAAACTCATGAAAGAAACTATCCAACACATGATCTCGAGCTAGTAGCGATAGTGTTTGCCTTGAAGATGTGGAGACACTATCTCTATGGAGTGAAGTTTGAAGTATTTTCTGATCACAAAAGCTTGAAATACCTTTTTGATCAGAAGGACTGAACATAAGGCAGTGAAGGTGGATAGAGTTTCTTAAAGATTACGAGTTCGACCTGAAGTACCATCCAGGCAAGGCAAACATTGTAGCAGACGCCCTAAGTAAAAAATCCTTAGCAGTAGCATGGATGATGATCAAAGAAGCGGAACTTATAGAAAGCTTCCAAATCCTCAACTTGGGAATCTCTATAACCCCCAGTGCCATTCAATTGCACAACTTAAGATAACTAACACTTTTAAAGACCAAATCCAACAAGCACAACAAAGAGATGATGACTTCCAGCATACAGTGCGACTGGTACAATCTGGCAAGCTAGCAGGATTTTCTCAGGATGCAGGAGGAATATGGCGATATCATGGGAGGATATGTGTACCTAAGGAGGACAACCTCAGGAAGAAGGTCTTGGAGGAAGCCCATAAGAGTGAGTTTACTATACATCCTAGCATTAATAAGATGTATCAAGATCTCAAGATGTTTTGGTGGCCAAGCCTTAAAACAGATGTGGCCAATTTTGTGAATAAATGTTTAACTTGCCAGAAGGTGAAAATAGAGCATCAGAAGCCGGCAGGGACACTACAACCCTTATAGATTCCGGAATGGAAATGGAAGAGCATTTCTATGGATTTCATGACGGGCTTACCAAGAACCCCCTGGAGATATGACGCTATATGGGTCATAGTGGATAGACTAACCAAGGCTGCTCACTTTTTACCCATTTGAGCGAATTCTCCTCTAGAGAAGTTAGCTCAACTGTATATCCAAGAAGCGGTACGGTTACATGGTATTCCTTCAACAATCATTTCCGATCGAGATCCAAGGTTTACCTCATGGTTTTGGGGAGCGCTCCAGAAGGCATTCGGTACTAGGCTATGTCTAAGTACTGCATATCATCCGCAATTGGATGGCCAAACAGAACGAATGATTCAGACTTTTGAAGATATGTTGCAGGCATACATTCTGGAACAACAGGGAAATTGGGATCGATACTTACCATTAGCCAAGTTTGCATACAACAATAGTTACCATGCTAGCATCGGCATAGCTCCATATGAGGCTTTATATGGATGAAAGTGTCAATCTCCCCTATGTTAGTATGAATCAGGAGAACAGAGTCTATTAGGTCCGGAACTAGTCAAACAAACTACAGAGCAAATCAAAAGAATCCGTAGCAAAATACTTGTAGCTCAGAGCCGTCAAAAGAGCTACGCGGATGTCAGGAGGAAACCCTTGGAGTTTTAAGAAGGAGACCACGTGTTTCTAAAAATCACACCCACAACTGCGATGGGCAAAGCCATTAAAGTCAAAAAGCTAAGCCCTCGCTTTATAGGTCCCTTTTAAATTTTAAAGCGAATTGGGCCAGTTGCATATCGAGTTGCCTTGCCTCCGCATCTATCAAATCTTCATGATGTTTTCCACATTTCTCAACTCAGAAAATACCAACATGATCCTGCTCACTTTTTGGAACCTGAATCAATCTAGTTTAGAGATGACTTAACTTTCCATGTACCCCCAGCATGGATAATGGATAGGAGCATCAAACATCTTTGGAATAAAGCCGTACAACTGGTGAAGGTAGCATGGGGACATGAAGACTCAGCGGATTGCATGTGGGAGTTAGAATCTGCTATGAGGAGGGAACATCCCGAATTATTCTCAGGTACTAAATTTTGAGAACAAATTTTTTTTAGGAGGGTAAAAATGTAACATCCGAAAAATTTTATCGTTAACAACTGAGTTGTTCGGTTTTATCGAATAAGTGAGTTTAATCCGAATTTGATTAAACATTTACTTAAAACTAATTAAGTGTGATTTAAAAGGATTAGGCTTGATGAGATTAGATTAGGAGCATAGAAAATCCCACAGAAAATTTTCAAGCCAGTTTACCGATTTAAGGAAAATCAGTAAAATTTCGATATTTCAAACTGTCAGAATCGGACCCATAGAAATTATGCTATGAGTGCCCTAGGATCAATGGTTAAGATTTAGCCAAGAAACCCCCTCAAGTGGTGCCTTGATCAGCTCTTGATGATGGGAAGCCAAGCTAAATTGGAGAAGGGAGTGAAATCCATCAATCATATGCATCTAGCTTCCAAATATCTCTACCTTTTCCTTCCTTCCCTTATCATCATTTTTGGCCACCTTCTCTAGTTGTTGAAGGTCATCTCCTTCTCTTCTCTGTGCTTTCATCTCCACTCCTTTCTCATCCATTTTCAAGTCTCATCACAAATTGCTTTCATCAAAGACATAAAATCTACCCAAACTCAACTAGACAAGGTAGGAAATCCTACTTCTCTTTTCACTTTCTCTAGTTTGGGGCTGCATGGTGATTATATATAACCTGAGATATTGATATTATGTAGAGTGATGATGATGGTTTATGATTAATTTTGCATGTATGTTGTGATTAAAATTGGAATTGAGAGCAATAGCTTGAAGGAGGGAGACAAATCTAGAAGCTATTAGGGTTTTTCCTCGGTCGTCCGTACGGCGGAGTGTACGGCTATGTTTACCGCCGTTTAAATTTGATGGAACCATTTTTATATGAAACTAGACATCTAGAGCTTTCCATACAGTATCATATATGGCCATTGGATAAGTATAGAATTAATTATGAATTTTTGAACTTTAACCTAGAAATCTGGATCCTTATTCGGGCAGTATAAGTTGAGAAGGGTATAACTCACCCGATACAACTCCAAATTGAGTGAACCTAAGTTTGTTTGAAAGCTAACATATAAAGGAATATCGCATAAAAATTTCAGAACCAGATTCATAGCCATTTGCTCCTAGTGCACCAAGGAAATTGACTTAAGTCTAAATCGGGTTGAATCAAGGTAGTCTAGTAGGGTCAAGTTTCGGGACTCAACTCATGAAACTTAATTCATTTGAAAGCTTGTTTTGATAGCTTTAATTTGATATAAATTTTGTATGAATCCACCTAGTTTTCTATTTTTAGTAAATTTTTACTTATAAGAACCCAATTCTAGCTAAGAACAGGGTAGTTGAGGTAAATTGTTTATATCTTGAGTTATACAAATCAAAATGAGATGGGACTAAAAGGATTAGAAACTAGACATGTGAGGTTATGATGTATCCAAAAATTAGATCTAAATGAGTTAAATTGAATGAAAAATGGGGCATACCAAACCCGGGCAGAACAAGGGAGAATAAACTAAAATCCTATTGATGTTTGATTTGAAATTGTTGAATGATGCTATGAATGTATATATATATTTGCTGGTCCATATTGAATTTGCAAGTTTGTACAATGGTATTGGTTGTCTAGCACTATTCATGGGGAAGTGGACTCGATCTATTATGCTGCCGAAATTTCGGTAAAAAGTTCACATGTTGTGAAATTTATAATAGCATGAATACATGATATTTGAAGAATCAAGTTAGATGTGCATTCATTTCATGATATTATAAAGGATTCCATATCACTTGGGCCAGCCCCGTAATAAATTAAGGGGAATAGATCAGTGGGAAGGTCGGGGAAAGTAAACCCGGCAATCCTGTATAAGAACGAACTCGGTCCTGAAAAGCGGACTATTACCCAGGAGTATATGGCCAATGACTCCCAGGGGACCAAGGATGGAAATAAGTTCTAATAGGTGAAAGCCTTCAAAGATAAGATGCATTTTATAATTGCACATTTATATGTACAGTGTAATGTTTCTTAATTGATTGTTCTAGATCCTTGTTTATTATTCTTAATATACTATTGCTCCATTATAATTACTGTTGAGTGCATTAGTATATCTGTTAACTAAAATTGAATTTGTTTCGGTGTATGTTTTACAAACAAGTATTCAAGTTAAATATTATCATTGTACCATACTATTTGAAAACTACTGCACGACCGAAGCAACTGAGAATAACAGCAATGACAGATGTATAGAAACTAGGAATTCCTACTGAGAAATATTCATTTCTCACCCTACTGTATGTTTCCGCATCATTCTCAGACCATGGAGAACGCAGCAACCAGAGTGCTTTTCATTGAGTTCCCCGAGCTTCACATACACCTTGACCCGTTCCCAGACTCTGTATATATATCCGGCAGGTGTCAGTTCTGTCTCTATTTCTTTTTCCAGAGAGATTTCGCCGTCCCGCTTATGCACCCTCTTTTTGATCCTACTGTCCTCTACATTGCCATACCCCTCTACATGGCCCATCAATTTCCACCACCACCAGTAGCAGCACCAGCAGCGGCAGCAGCTCCAGTTCCTATGGCCCCTCCTGCTTCACCACCGCAGCAGATGCTATTAGCCTCGATGTCAGAAGAGGATCCGTCCGAGGCGGCGAGTTCTTCTTCCTCGTCCTCTGCTCCCAGTGTGGGCCACCTTCCCGCAAACACGACCATGGCGAACATGTTCCTTTCTTTGGATTCCGTTTGGATAATATGCATGTTGCAACAGTAGTAGATGTACAGAATGGCCTTCTTTTGGCTGTCTGGATCATGGACAAATGGGTAGATGTTAGGTGATGTACATGAAATGTCCCATGTTTTGTTTTGTATTAGCGGCCTCATTTTGTTACCCTGTATCGTTTTGACAAACTTTAAAATCAGATATCTATGTATATATTTATGATGCATTTTGTAGTAGTTCTGTCTTTATTATATTTTTATTTATGTTATGTTATTTACAGTATACCGATTAACTAGTACTTATTTTGCCGTCAAGCAGAAAATTTTGTTACGTGAATAGGCATCTTTATGTAGGTAACCAATAATGATACAAAAAATAGAATTTGACCAGTACTATACATAATCACTTATCAGATAATTTATTGTGACTTAAGCATAGTATTTTGTCTGATAAGATATTACACCATGTGTCATATTAGTGCCACATGGCATGTGACGTATCATCTAACGTGGTGTGATTTTATGTATGTTCAAATTAGTCCATAAAATTTCTAAAATGAGTCAAAAAAGTCCTTAAAACTTCTAAAATGTGTCAAAAGGGTTCCAAATCCGAAAATCTATCGTTGTCACCTTCATAAACTCCAAATCCTCAATATTCTTTAAATCTACTAATTTCTCTCCTATTTTTACATCTAACTAGACTAGATCTTCGCTATATAGAATAATAAGAACATAATATGTAGAAATGAGACAATGAGATGTACTAAAGAATTTTAATGTAGCTCAAAAGAGAATACATAAATTAGCTTTTAATTAAAGAAACTTCTGATTTCTATTATAAGAGTTTTAATATAATTCTAAGAAAATTTAGACAAAAACTCATAAATAACAAACATTAAAAAAAGAGAGTAGAAAATAGGAAAAAAGGAAGAATGAAAGAAGTAATTTTAGGGTAGACAATATTAATTAATTGAGATAGAAGATCTCTATCCTAAAATTGTTTGTTTTGGTGCAAACCTTGTTTAAATGAGAATGTGTTAATAATTAACTAGATCCAAGAGTGTTCCTAAAGGCAGTGTTTCTAACTAAATAATAATTGAAATTTGCTAATATGAAGCATCTTTTCAAGAGTATTGTTGTTGCTATTCTCACATTACTATCAGGCTAAGCCATCGGTCCCTAATAGGCCCGCCTCACCTATTTCTATCCTTACTCAGGGTTTTTGCCTCAGTATTTTCATGTTAAAATTTGGTGTTCTTTTTTTGTATGCTTTGTATATATTTATTTTCTTTGTGTTGCATAAATTGGTTGATCTAATTCTATCAAGTCTACTTTGGCGCTCATTACCACATTGTAGCATAATTTAATTTCCGTTGTGAATCAATCCCAGAGCCCAACAAGTGGTATCAAACCTCAAGTTGAGCTTTGGGTTGTGTTGTGTAAATTAAATGGAGGAGGATATGAGCACCATGATCAAGTTAACAACTGCAAATTACTCCATTTGGTAGTTGAAAATGGATGATATACTTTACTACAAGGATATATATGATCCTATGGAAAAGAGAGATGCAAAACTAGACAATGTGACATCTGACAATTGCAAAAAGATGCACTAGAAGGCCATTAGATTAATCAGGTAGTGGGTGGATTGTAACACCCTACTGAATATAATACTATACTTAAGTTATAATATTACACTCGGTAGCTTATTACTTGTCTAAAATTTTTGTTTAGCTTACTTTCGAATAAATTGATTTAGAGAAATAGTTTATAACCAAATGTAATTTATCAGCTCAATTTCTTTTACAGTATATACATATATATATATATATATATATATATATATATATATATATATATATATATATATATTTACGAAGTGTGTCTTAGAATAATCTAAAAGTAAACGGTAGGGACGAAAATAAAATTTATTATAATATATTCGATACATATAAACATCATCATCTTGTGTATTCATATGGTCATGATGTCAAGTACATCAAGTTGGACCATAAACAAAAAGACATCGGTTCGTATTTGAGAAAGCATCTTTATAAAGGTTCTCAAGGGACATTTCACTGTCATGGATACATGAGACAAGCAAAAGAAAGCGATGTCCATGGCCCAAAATCATAAAAGATGCCAAAAAAGAGTTATTCTGTACAACTATAGTCAGCAGGTACGTGTGGCTCCACTAGACAGACTCCAAGGAGAGGAATCCGTTCACCATGCTAGAGTTGGTAGGCATATAGTCATCATTAGGGGTTGAGGGGGAGGAAGAAGAGGAGTCTACCATTTCTGAGGGGTCACTCTCAAAAGATGCTAGGTGAGCTAACTGGGGTGGTGCTACAGGTGGTGGCACAGGATCGGCCATATACAAGGGTATGGCTAAATAGGGTGATGTAGGATCGAACAGAGGGCTAAATAGAGGGACAACAAAGTTACAACAAAAGAAGAAGTACAAGTGAATTCGGTAGGTGGCGGTAATATACAGGGAATCTATCACAGGGTCATAATGCCACAGCAACTCCGGCAACTCAACAAAGAGGATGACTGTTGCCGCCATGTCCATGGTCTGAGAATGATGCGGACATATACAATGGGATAAGAATTTTGGAAAAATCGTCAGTGAAATTCTCATAACTATTCTACAATGATATCACATTCATTCACAGTTGCTTTGGTTTTTGTTATATATATAAAAAGGTACACAACATATTAAGTAACTCCATTTATTAGTGTTCAAGAAAAATGGTCCAAAGCAAGGTTTCATTTTACTTAGAAATTCAAGAAACAGAGAGCATTCATATAGAGAATATTATACATTGCAAATAAAACTGTAAGCAGATATCCAATATTCATAAATAAGTAAGCGATAGAAATTCTCAAGATAAAAGAGCATTTAACCCTCGATCTTTCTTAGCTAATATCTACTGAACTTTTTCCATACATGGTCCCCTAAGAGTTTTAGGCCATATAACTCCCAGGTAATAATATACTTTTTTGGATAGAGCTCGTTCTTATATAGGATAGCCAGGTTTACTTTCCCTGGCTCTCCTACCGATCTGTTCTTAAATTTATTTCGAGGCTGGCCCAAATAAAATGGAATTCATATAGACCTCATGAGTTATATAATCATAGTTAAATCAACTTGGATAACATATGTATTTACATGCATGACATATTATGCATATAAGTTTTGCCGAAATTTCGGTAGCATAACGGATTAGGTCCGCTTCCCCATGAATGGTGCTTTTTATGTCAAATAGTCAATGAAGGCATTAGAATCAACATAACACATTAACCTTTCAGCATCAACATAGAATTGAAACATTTAGCTTTGAATAAAGGTCATTCACACATTAAGGTGCACAAGTACTCAATTTAGTAACTATACCTAAGTCCCTCAATTCTGCCCTATTTTATAATTTATGCTATAATTTCTATTTAACTTATTTAAATCTAAATTTTTGATATGTTAAAGCATTATTTGTGTAATTTGTATTCTCTTTGATTCCATTAAGTTTTGATAATTATAAATTAGGTTATTGAAGTTTAATCTAGGTTTGCCCCAATATTGAGCAGAATTGGATACCAAATGTAAAAATTTATCAAAAATAGAAATCTTATTGGATTTGTAAAATTTATATCATTTTAAAGCTAACTGAACTAGCTTTTATTTTTAATAAGTTTCGTTTCATTCGAGTGGATAGAGCTCAAGTTATAAGCTCTCACATTTGGCTAAAATGGTCTATCCTGGTTTTAGTCTAGTCAGGACATAGGGCAACTTTGATGAATTACTGTGAAGAATAATTTTTTACAGGATGTCACCCTATGTGTTAACTTTTTAAAAAAATTTGTTGTACTCTATTTGAGATTGTATAGGGCGAGTTCTGCCATTCACAATCCGGTCTGGTCAGAACTAGAGACAGAATTCTAGGGTTAATTTTAAAAATTCATATCTCACTCAATATAAATCCAATGGCCTTATAATTTATATGGTTGGAAAGCTTTGGATGTTTAGTTTCATCCAAAATTGGTTTCATCAAATTTTGATGGCTATAGACGAAGATGTACATTTTGTAGTATAGATACGTCTAGGGTTTTCCAATCTAACCAATTTTGGTTAGCTATACTTAAGGTTTTTCACTAAATTTCCAACCCAACCCAACCCAAATATTTACATATTAATTCAGCAACAACAACCCATATGAACACAATGTATCATCAAATAAATGAGCAGAAATAAAATCTCAAATAGCCACCATATCCTAAACAACAAAGAGAAATCATGAATCCCTCCTTAATTTTGATGTATAGTGTAACATCCGAAAAAAAAATCTTGTCGTTTTTAATCGATTTGTTCGGTTTTATTAAATAAGCAAGATTAATTAGAAATGGATTAAATATTTGATTAGAGGCCAATTAAAGGCTAATTAGAAATTTATTAGATATTAATTAGAAAGAGTAGATTTGGGGAAATTAGAATAGACACATAGAAAGCCTCACAAAATTTTCCCAAAACCATTTTGCTAAATTGTAGGAAAATGGTAAAGATTCGATATTCTAAACAACCAAAACTGAACTAATAGTATTATTCAATTAAAAACTCTAGATCTATGGTCACTAGCTCAGCCATCTTGCCTCTAAAAGTTATGCATGGATAGCCACACAAGGAATCAATTTGGTTGATATAACATCCTCCCAAGTACAGTACTATGTTTAAGTCATAGCACCACACCCAAGAGTTATTATTGTTACCTAAGCGGACCTTATTTCATAGCAGGCTCAGCCGTCTTCGGGACCTTTCAGTCTATCTGGAGATAACATAGAAATAGGAGTGAGAATTATAAATTCTCAGTAGGATTCATTAAGAAACTTCATATCATGTCATCGTTATTATTTCCAACTGCTTTGGTTTATTATAAAAAGTGAATACATTATATGAATTGTTTTGTTTTATAGTTTGAAAACATATAGTCCGAAAGCAGAATTCATTTTATTTCATGCACTTAAGTCACGTTGGCAATATTTCCTATTTAGAATAATAATCACCACATAAGTACATCATCATTAAGACATAAGATATAATTATGCAAATACTCATATATGAATCCATGCAAATGCACTGGTATCTTTCTTTAACTTTCTTTGCTTTCTTTTCTTGGCATACCTAGGCGTTACGTATCGCCATCCCTAGGGTGCTTGCATATGTCTTAATCTTTAGTCTTTACTGCCCTTGGGTAGTCTGATCTAGGAGTGAGCTTGTCAGTTCAACTCGTGACCGTCGTCATACAGACTATCCCATAAGGGGACCCACGTGCCTCTAGTCTTGGAGGGATCTCATTTTGGTCACGTGCCTCTAAATTGAAAGGATCTCTTCTGGTTACGTGCCTCAAGAATAGAGGGATCTCAGCTGACCACTTGCCTTCAATGTAGAGGGATCTCATTTGACCACGTGTCTCCAAGGTAGAGGGATCTCATAGTTTTATACTGCCTTCACAGGGAGGGATTCAATGTGCAATTGCCTCCAAGTGAAGGGACCCAATCTTATCTTATTTGATTGCCTTCACAAGGAGGGATCTCGTATCTACCTCTAGGTGAAGGGACCCACATTTAATATATTCATATCCTTTCATTCTCATATATATTCTTAACACATAAATGCTCATAACCTTCTTTACAATTCTACCGAAAATTCGGCAGCATAACGAAACGTGTCCACTTCCCCATGAATAGTGCCAGTACGCAGACAATCAATTTTACAGAAAATTCACAATACTTCATTCATAATTCAACATCAATTTCACAGGAACATTAGTTGCATTTAAAGCACAGTTGCTGTCTTAACACTTTTACCCTGCCTGATTTTTGTAAATCAGGCCATAATTTCTATTTAACTCATTTGGACCTCAACCTTCTAGCCTCATTGGTCCCATCTCATTTTGATTTGTATAGCTCAAGATATTCAAGTTTTATCCCGGCCTACCCTGCAGCTAGCTAGGATTACACACTTAAAAGTAAAAATCCACTAAAAATTGAAAACTAGCTCAAATCATACGAAATTGTATCATATTAAAGCTAACAGTACAAGCTTTCATTTGCTAGAAGTTCCATTTCATTTGCCTTAGTAAACCTTGAGTTATAAGCCCCGAAATTTGATCTTCCTAAATTGTCCTATTTTGGCCCGGTTTAGACATAGGGAAAATTCTTTGAATCACTGGGAGCAAACGGGACTGTGTCTAGCTTGGAAATTTTTATAGAATGTTTTTCTATGTGTAAGCTTTCTAACGAAGTTAGTTTCACTCAATTTGGAGTTGTATAGAGCAAGTTATGCCCTGAACAACCCAGTCTGCCCATTATCAACCTCTAAAATCTAGGTCAAAATTCCAAAATTCGTATCTCTCTCAATACTAATCTAATGGTCTTACATGATATATATGCGGAAAGCCCTGAATGTCTAGTTTCATCTAAAAATAGTTTCATCGAATTTAAACAGCTATAGGCGGAGCCGTACACTCCACCATACAGACTGCCGGGGGAAATTTGGTCTTCCAGCCTCTCACTTCTTCCTACTTTCACCTTTCCTTACTTCTAACGTTAATTTCAACTCACAATTTCATGTTGATCCAACCATAAACCATCAAATACATCCAATCGATCATCAAATAATTGAAGAAAAGTGGAATTTCATACAGTCACAGTTTAGAGAAATCAAGAATAGAAAGTGAATCCTACATCCTTTAGGTGTGATCTTGCTGAATTTGAATTTGGATTGATGGAACCTTGACAAAGCTTGAGGATTTAATGGAGTAGGTTGAGAGGAGAAGAGAAGAGAAAAGTTGGAACAAGAGGGAAAGGGATGCATAATCAATTGAAGGAAAGAGGAAAGGAATACGTTATTAGGGCTTTGAGGAAGTAGTTGGAGTTAGGAGCTTTCATTGGATGATACTTGGTGGCCAATTTTCGGCTATGTCTCCCTCTCTTTGTGGCCAAGTTTTTCTTGAACGCGCTTCCATTCTGTCTAAAATTGGAACTCGTCTCCATTTTGCTTTAAGTCAGAAATCATGTTGAACTTGGAGATCAACTCGGAGGTCGAAGATCTTCAACACAAACTTGGAAGTTAGTTCCAGAACATAAAACCTTATACAAGCACCTCGGAAGTCTAGAACTAGACGCTTTAAAACTCATTACACAAACTCGGGCCATAATCAATCATCGAAGATCGACTCACAACCCCGGGAGTCGGGAAATCCAAACATTAAACCGTATGTTCCGGGAAGTCGGAACTTATATGACCTCGGAACTCTTCAATATCAGAAGTTGGTCATAAGCTCAAACCCGGGAACATAGCTCTTGGAAATGAATTCGGAGATCAGAACTCGTGTATAAAGGGAAACAAATTCTGAGGTCGGAACTCGTACCGATTTTAGTTGAATTTAATTAAATTCAATTATTTATAAAAATAATCCCGTGGATGTTACAGTTGAATTCCAACCACAAGAGTAGTAACCAATGAGAAACTAGAAAACCAACTGCCTAACTTTATATCAACTTAATGAATTCCTCCTTTCTCCTTATTTGTTTGGGCCCTCTCCATTCCTAATTGACCTCTCTTCATTTCTTCTCCATTTCAACCTCTCTCAAGGTCTCACCCATACCATTGCCCATAAACTTCAATCTTGATCAAGAAATCTACTTATTAGAGGTAGGATTCTATGGTTTTAGTTAATTTTCTTAGGTTAGTGATAGATGTTGAAATTATTCATTGTTCATGAAACTGATGTGATATGATATGCATAGGGTGATTTGGAACGGATTTGACAGGATTTTGATAGGTTTAACTAAAAGCTTAAAGAGGAAACCACAAAAACTCCCAAAAATAGAATCAGAAATTCTAGGAAAACCCTACACTATTCGTACTATCATGGTGTACGGACCATCATTCGGCCATAAAAATCGAATGAAACTATTTTTAGATAAAACTAGACTTTTAGGAATTTTCAACCTATAAATTATAGTCATTGGATTAGTATTGAAGGAGATATGATTTTTTGAATTTACTAAGAAATCTTGTGTTCTGTTCTAGACAATACAGGTTGAGAAATGTATAACTCACCCTATGTAACTCGAAATTGAGTGCAACCAATTTTTTTTAGAAAGATTATACATAAAGAAATATCTCATAAAAATTTTAGAGTTAAATTAGATCCCTATTGCTTCCAAAAAATTTATGAAGTTGCCCCTTGTTCTGGTGGAATAAAGATAGGGTAGTCCAATCTCATCAAATTCGTGAGCTCACAACTTGATGTCTCTTTAGGAAAAAAAGGTGAAACTCATTAGATATGAAATTTGATTCAATGGCTTTAAAAAACATAGGTTTTGTAGGAATCCAAGTAGATTTCAATTTTTAGTGGATTTTTACTTTTGAAGGTGTAAATCTGCCTAGTTACAGGGCAGGTTGGGGTAAACCCTCAATAACTAGAGCTATTTTGATCAAAATCAAATGGGATAAAAGGGTTTAGAAACTAGACATATAGCATTTTGTCATATCTAAAATTCAGGTCCAAAGGAGTTAAGCAAAATTTATGGAATAATTTATAAAACCAACCATAATTGGAGATATCGGCAGGAACTCACAATTCAAGTATAGAGGGTGTGGCTTTTATATTGATTTTGAAAAATTAATGCACTATTGTGATTTTCTGGATGATTGATTATCTGATTATTAGCACTATTTATGAGGAAGCAGACATGATCCGTCATGCTATTAGAACTTTGGCAAAAATTATGCATAAATTATGAGATACACATTGATACATGTGTATACTTGCATGAATCTTATAAGAGTTATGTTATGAGAAAAGTTCCATAATACTTGGGCTAGCCCCAGATTAAAGTAGGGGAATAGATCGGTGGAAAGGTCGAGAAAGTAAACCTGACATTCCTGTATAAGAATGAGCTCGATCTTAAGAAGCAAACTATTACCCAGGAGTTGTATGGCCAAGAACTCCTATGGAACCAAGTGTGGAAAAGAATAAGTCATATGAGTTAAAGGATCACTGAAGCTACATGCATTTCACTTTCATTCATGCATTCATGTGGTTCTGTTTATTAGTCCTGAGCTAAATGAATTATTACCTGTATATCCCTTGTGCTTATATTCTTCTTTAAACTATGGTTAGTGCAAAAATTGTGTTAGGAATATTTTTCTGTTTCCACTTCTTGTTATTTTAAGTAAAATTAAGTTTTGCTTCGGAATATGCTTTTCTTAATATTAATTGAATTGGATATCATAGCTATGTTACACCTTTTTAATTTAAATAAAAATCGAAGCAACTGAGAATGAATGCGATGTCAGTATAATACAGCACACGAACCCTACTGAGAATTTCTTCAAATTCTCACTCTGTTTCATATTTCCGCGTCATTCTCAGACCCCAGTGATAGACGCGACGATGGTTCTTTTTCTTGAGTTTCCAAACATGTAGTTGACCCAACGTTCGACTCGTTGTACATAGTTGGTTCCTGCTATTTCCGTCTTTACCTCTTTAGTCACAGAGATTTTGCCATTCCCCTATTTCACCCTACTTTTGACTTTTCTGCTCCATATTTTGCCATTCCACTACACGTGGCACACTCCGTACCTCCTTCATCGCCCGCAGCACTAGCTGCCCCAATGCCCGCTCCACCAGCCTTACCTGACTAGATGGTCCCCCCGACCTTCCTCTTAGCTCTGACAGCGACCTTTTGGAGGCCACTAACTCACCTTCCTTATCCTCCGAGCCAGATGTAGACTATACTCCAATCGAGCCTGATATAGCCAACGACTTTTTGACTGAGTATACACTAGATCAATGGACTACCTTGTACAATATGACCCTGTTTTGGTAGTGTGCAGCGTTAGGCCATGGGAGCAGTCGTTTAGTTAAGGACACTGACCCTAATTTGAAATGTCCTTTAAGGACCAAGTAGGGATGAAGTTCACTGTCATAGGCCATTTATCTTTTTGCGTGTATTGGCCCAATACATGTACCATTCTTTTGCATATGCACAAAATCTGGAGTGTATATATATATTGCTGAGGTTGTGTTACGTTACTTCATGCTTTCTGTTAAATTATTATTTACTTTCAATGTTTTGCATTGTCGACTATATTCCTATATTTAAATATATGCACCGCATTTTCTATTTAAATATTATTTGCACTGCTTCAAAGACCTAAGTTAATGCAAACAAAAAGAAAGAAAGGCCAGAAGAAACATGAGTTTATTAGAAGTTAAGATAGTAAAGAACATAATACTCGAATGGTAACATAATTATGGAGTCTCGTGCTATGACTTAAGCATAACACTAAGCTTGGTAGGGTGTTACATTTTGGTATCAGAGCAGTTCGTCCTAGCTAAGGCTTGAGGATTAGACTGACTATGCTCCACGCACACTTTGTAGCTTTAGGTAATATCATGCATTGAGTCTTGTCTGTATGGCTGAGGCATAGGAATACATATATATGAAATCTCTGACTATGTGAGATGTTATTTACTAGTACACTAGACTTAGTATTGAGCCATATCAACTCAATAAATTTTGTTTCGTGTGTTCATAACTTAATAGCTTCTGGAAGGCGAGGTAGGCCATGCACGACACCTGCTCAGGAGGACTCGGTTGACTTTATGGACTTGATGCAAGAAGTGGTTGATGCGATGCTGGAGCAGGCCGCTGCAGCCTACCAGATGATGGACCAATTAGGTAGGCAGCCCGAGGTCGACCATAGAGGAAATCCACATGGCCCAAGGATAGACCTAGACTATCTTAAGTTTGCTAAGTTCAGGAAAGTGAACCCACCTAGCTTTAGGGGAGTGGTTGACCCCGATAAGGCTGATGAATGGATTAAGGCTATAAAGAAGGTTTTTTCTATCCTAGATTGCTCAAACCATCAAAAGGTGACCTTTGTCACATATATGCTCGAAGTAGATGCAGAGTTTTAGTGGAACGACATACGAAGACTATTCAAGAATCTTAGACGGAAGTCATGTGGATGGTGTTTAGAGATGTTTTCTACCAGAAGTACTTTCCTTTTTTAGCTCAAAATGCCAAAGAGTTAGAATTTATGTAGCTCTGTCAGGGAAATAGGACTGTATCCGAGTATATCACCAAATTTGGAGAACTATGTAAATTTTTTACAATTTACTAGAGAAACCTTGCTGAGGCCTGAAAGTGCGTCAAATTTGAGGGAGGATTATAAGAAGATATTCTTGCGACAATGGCACCAATGGAGATCAGAGACTTTCCCGCATTGGTGAATAAGTGCCGGCTTGTCGAAGATTGTAACCTAAAATTAGCGGCAGCCAAGGCATCTAGCGGCAACTTCAAGAAGGGGTTGGCACCGCAAGGCCCGAAATTTAAGCCCAACTTCTAGCAGTAGAAGAAGTGTCAATCGGTAGACAACAAAGGTAAGCAGCCTCTGAAGCCCTTCCTAGGGCAGACATGTACCAAATGCAGCAAGAATCATGGTAATCGGCCATGTCTGGCCAGACAAAATGTTTGTTTTGGATGTGGCAAGCTAGGTCACAAACTGTATGAGTGCCCAGCTAGGAACCTGCGATAAATCTGAAGGACTAATTCAAGGTACCTGTGAAGTGGATAGTGAGATTTTAACTATACTTTATAATTTGAGTGCCTCGCATTCGTTTATTTATCATAACTGCGTGACTGTTTTATAATTACTGATTTCCAAATTACCTTATGATCTATTAGTTTCTACTCCTACTAATGAACTTCTCAAAACTAGTCAAATCTGCATAAATGTTCCTTTATAAATTGAGGATAGGATCTTTGTAGCCAATCTGATTTGTCTCCCTCTGTCTAGACTTCACATAATTCTGGGCATAGATTGGCTTTCTGGTAGCAAGTGTCGCAGCCTGCTCCAAATTACAATTTTAAAATACTTAATTACACTAAATTTGAAATATAGTGCAACTAAGGTTGTCTTACAAGGATGTTGTTGCTATCTAGGTAAGTAACAAAGGGGTATGTACAAACATGCAGTCAATAAGCTATCAAAGAAAATTAGATGAAAATAAAAACACTAGTTCAAAGAGTTCCTTAGGTATAAGGCGAATCAATCATTAACGCATAATATATCAAACATATGGAGTGCAGCTAATTTGAGCTATTAGAGAGACCTCTACTAATAACCCCATAATTCTACCTAGAGAACTCTAGGATTTCAACTAACACATGATTAGATAATTGAGATGTCAACTCTAATTAACCTATGTTGATTTCTAGCCCCAATTGTATTAGCCTAGGTTTGAACTCAAACCCAATTCTTAATTCTTTAACTAATCAAGTTCATACCAATTGACCAACTAGCAATCACCCAACTAATTCCTCATTCATAAACCCACATATCAATACCATTTAATACAAGTTTACAAATAAAAGAGGGCAAAGAATCAAGAAAACAAACATGATTGAAATTCAAGCATAGGGTTTCAAGATTACAACCGTAATACCCTTAGGGTCTCTTTGAACTAGCTTGAAGTCCTACTCCTCCATAGCAATGAAGGTTACAAACTAGAACCCAAAACAAGTATCTTACAAATGAAAGGAAAAGAAAAGAAAAGAAGAGGAGAGGAGAAGAGAAAAGAGAAAAATGAAAAATGTTGGAGATGAGTCCTCTTTTTTGCGTCTCGGATTTCTCTCTTCTTCTCAGACTTAAAACATGAAAATCCAAACATACACTTGAGCCTAAATTAATCCTCTGCCTCTTAGCTTTAAGTGGACACCTAATTTGCTTAATTTGGATTTGAAATGAGAGAGTTATTGCCCAATCTTTAAAGCATGTTCAGGTTGTACATTTATTCACCTTAGTTAATTTCAACAGCCAATAAGTCCATCAAGATGTCACTATTTTAGAGAGTGATATCATATAGATTGAAGCTTTATATCTTAGCTTTCAAATGGCACCAATTTCACCTCAATCCAACCTCTACAACTCAAGTTATGGCCCAATTAGTGGACACTACTCAGTTCCAATGCAACAACCCTATTCTGATTTCGTGGCCCAATTCGTCCTCATAGACATCTGAATTAGTTTTTGATTTCTTCAGCAAAGTTGTAGATCTTTCTCTCAGCTTTCTTGCAATATAAAATTTGTAATTTTTAGATATCGAAAACTCAAGATATACTCAAAATACAGAAATAGTATAAATTTATAATAATGCTAAAAAATATAATTAAACTCAATTAAAGTCCAAACTCATAAAATGTGTCTAATATTGATCAATTAAGCACAAAAGAGGTCCAATAAACTAAATATGAGAGTTGATCAATGTATCAAAATATTACTTATCAAATTCTCCCACACTTAGCTTTTTTGCATGTCCTCATGCAAAATCTAAAAGATACTCAAGGGTGCAGAAAGTGAAACATGAAAATCTAAAACAAACACACAAGTCCTAGAAACAAAAAATGATCAAGTACCATGAAAAATAAATTCCCAATGGATCCTCAAGAGTGTCAAGCGTATAGGCAAAAAGTACACCCAAGGCATTAAGAAATTCAACAATCAAGACACATCTCTACAAAGGTGCAAGCAAGGCAAAAATCACTCCAAAAAGTATGGATCAAGCATGAGGATCTCACAGGATAATGCATTTAGCACTCTTACTCTCAAGTGTTTAAGGCTCAATTATACCACTCAAATCATCTCAAAAGGAAAAGCACTACCATAAGCTTGCTTATCATCTAATTCACCACCACTCAAGCACATGCACACACAAATCAAGAGGACTTTGTTCAAGGTTGTAATGGAGCCAAGGTAAGGGTAGGGAAATAGTAAGGATATGCAAGGTAAAAACCAAAGAGCATAGAAGAATATTGACAAAAACATGAGGTCACAAATGTGAGGGCTCTCCTTAAATCCAAGTAATGCAACAAATAACTCTTTTTTATCCCACTTCTTTACTTTCTTTTTTTCATCAAAATTGTCCCAATTTATTGATTTTTTTCTTTTTCTATTTGCTTTTTTTTTTTTTTTTACATTTTCTTTGCTTCTTCTTTATTTTTTTTTAATCTTTTTATTTCTTTCCTTTTTCTCTTTTCATCACTTTGCACCCCCCACACTTAAAGTCTTGCATGTCCTCATGCAAACCCACACACTTATGTGAATGCACATTGCTAATGGCAACCAATGGTCTCCTAATCCCTAAGGTTAGGTAGAATCATGGTTTTTCGCTTTAGGCTTGTAATGTGCTAAAAACAAAGAATAGGTAAAAAGGCTCAAAGAGGCTAAGCAAGGGGAAAAAAAAATGCAAGGATGACTATTTGGTTAAGTGGCTAATCACAAAATGAATGGCTCAATCATATTCATGTATGCAAATGAATGATCTAGCCTCAAAAAGAATCAAAGCAAGTTCTAGAGTGACAAATCCTATGAGAGAACAAAACACACAAGAAAGATAAGAATGTCATTTAACATAGCCATCCAAATATGGCTCAAAAGCTTACATGAGTCATGTCCAACATACTTAATCTAAGCAATTGAAGATCAATCTACCAAGCATGCAAGACATAAAGAATGAAATGAAAAGTCACGCATGTTGAAGTCTCAAGCCAAGAATGTCTAATACCTAAAGCTAGCAACTCAAACATTGCCATGGGGAAACATCCATCTAAACAACACAACTAGTATATGAAAACTAACATTAAACATACTTTATTCTAAAAGTAAAATGTAAGACAGAAAATTAAAAAGGTAAAAAGTGATGAAAACTCCTTCATGGCGGCTTATGTTTGAATTGATCTACGAACTCCCACTAAGGCTTGCATCTCTTGCCTCCACCAAGATCCCACAAGGTTATTTTGTGTTGCCGACCATCCTTGTCACTTTTGCATTCACATCCCAGTGTAGAATACCTTAGTTCATTCCCATGATGCATCGCTATGGTAATGACATAGATGGCTCCGAGTTAAAAAGCGCTCTCCTTGTAAGCATAATCCAAGCACCTCAATGCATCTATGGAAGATGTCTTTGGAGCCATGTCACAAACAGCTTGGAGTTGGGCAACATTTTCCAGGTAGGCATATTCAAATCGACCCAATAGATGCTCATAAGGAGGAAATTCTAACTTTAATTTTAGTGTTTGGACTACAGAGGGAATAATCTCTTTAACCTAAATCTTTGTCAAATGAATTTTCTCCATTGTGTCAACACTCGCAGGCCTATCGCCCATTAGATATGCATCCATCTCTGCACACTCTACACACAGCTCAACACCATTACATTGATCACAAGAGAAACAATCAATGAAATCACTAAGGTCAAATAACTCAGGGAACTCCTCACAGAAACTATCATGAACCTCCTTAGCTACATAATCAATGATATCCAAATGAAATACAAAGTGCTTATTTGATTCCTCTTGTACAAAATTTGCACCTAGCTTTTCTTTCACTTCAGCTGCTTCATCAGAATACTCAATCTTAGCTATACTTTGATCAATTCTTTGTGCCAACTCTGGTAAAGTCCTACCTGATTGCTGCATAGCAACACTAACGTTCCCCTTTGGATCGGGGATCAATTGAGATGGAGTCTGACCAAAACCATGTGATTGCATCTGGCTCATGGAGGAAGCAAACTGACCAAGCAGAGTCTCTATATTCTGGATGGCTGTGTCAGTTCTTTACTGATACTGGAGGTTATTTTCTACAATTTGCTTCATCAGATCCTGCAATGATGGCTCCAGTGAGGTAATTGCTAATCCAGTCTGTTGTTGTTGCTAAGGGGATAGGTGCTGGTATTGAGGGTTCCCAGGGAATACTCCAAAACAGCACCCCACTGTATAACCCTGAAGGCATGAGGTATCCTCTTGAAGTTGGGGGCATCCATTAATAGAGTGGGATGGACACACTAAAATATCACATACTCTAGTAGGCTCTAGTGCAGATGTAGGGGTAACATGATGTCCCATGGTCAACCACTTTATCAATGATGCCATCTCATCTAATTTGTGTTCGATCCTCAACAAATTCACATCAGGGATCTCACTAACTCCTCTGGTCCTTGTGATCAGCTTAGAGCCAAATTGTTGGAAATTCTTTGCCATGTAAACTATCAAATCTCTGGCAGCAGTAAGTGTCTTGTCCATTAGAGCTCCACCACTCGCTACATCAATCAAGCTCTTATCCGTAGGTATCAGCCCCTCATAGAAAAACTGTATCAACAAGTGCTCACCAATTTGGTGATGGGGACAACTTGCAACACAACCTATTGAACCTCTCATAATACTCGTATAATGTTTCTTTTTGAATTTTCCTAATACCATAGATCTTCTTTCTTATTGCTGTAGCTCTGGATACAGGGAAAGATCTCTCCAAGAAGAACTTTTCATATCAGTCCATTCTATTACACAACTAAGGGGAAGATAGTAAAGCCAATCCTTGGCTACTTCAACTAGTAAGAAAAAGAAGGCTCTTAGCTTGACATGATCTTCATGAATTCGCCGAAAGTTGAGAGTTGAGCATACCACTTGAAACTTCTTGAGATGCCTGTAAGGATCCTCGCCTGTATAACCATGAAATCTTGGAAGCAAATGAATCAATGCAGGGTTAAGCTCAAAGTTAGAATCTAAATTAGGATATTGGATATAGAATAAGTGATCTACGGCATTGGGAGCAAATAGCTCCTTCAGTGTCTTATCAGGGATAGTCATCTCAACAAAAAACATAGAAAAGAAAAAAAAGAATTAGCAGAATAATGTATAAAAGTGGAACTAACATAACTACTATTACTTTTAAAAATACCAAAACACAGAAATCACTAAAACAAATGACTTAAGAAATTAAAAGAAAACTATACAAAATGATTTTTTTTTCAATTTATAGAAATACCACACAATAAAACCACACCTATCTAGAACCCGAAAATGCAATAAAAATTATTAAAAATTCAAAAAAGTGGTTAAAACAGTGAAATTTAGCCAAATAGGGTGGGGCTCATGCTTTGCAGTGAGTCTTGCTTAGAATGTCGAAAAACTTTGGACTGGAAAGTTTTAAGGTAATTTGAGCACAAATAAAATAGGATAGCGCCCAAAATCAGCCTAAAAACACCGAAAACGACCATAATAGCAAAACTCAAACAAAAGCAAGTAAACACATATTTACAAACTAAATAACGTCAACATCCCCGGCAACGGCGCCAAAATTTGGTAGCAAGTGTCGCAACCTGCTCCAAATTACAATTTTAAAATACTTAATTGCACTAAATTTGAAGTATAGTGCAACCAAGGTCGTCTCACAAGGATGTTGTTGCTATCTAGTTAAGTAACAAGGGGGCATATGCAAACATGCAGTCAATAAGCTATAAAAGAAAATTAGATGAAAATAAAAACACTAGTTCAAAGAGTTCCTTAGGTATAAGGTGAATCAATCATTAACGTACAATATATCAAACACATGGAGTGTGGCTAATTTGAGCAATTAGAGAGCCTCTACTAACAACCCCACAATTCTACCTAGAGAACTCTAGGAATTCAACCAATACATAATTGATTAGATAATTGAGACCTTAACTCTAACTAACCTATGTTGATTTCTAGCCCCAATTGTATTAGCCTAGGTTTGAACCCAAACCCAATTCTTAATTCTTTAACTAATCAAGTTCATACCAATTGACCAATTAGCAATCACCCAACTAATTCCTCATTCATAAACCCACATGTCAATACCATTTAATGCAAGTTTACAAATAAAAGAGGGCAAAGAATCAAGAAAACAAACATGATTGAAATTCAAGCGTAAGTTTCAAGATTACAACCGTAATACCCTTGGGGTCTCTGTGAACTAGCTTGAAGTCCTGCTTCTCTATAGCAATGAAGGTTACAAACTAGAACCCAAAACAAGTATTTTACAAAATGAAAAGAAAAGAAAAGAAGAGGAGAAGAGAGGAGAAGAGAAGGGAGAAAAATGAAAAATGTTGGAGATGAGTTCTCTTTTTTGCGTCTTAGATTTCTCTGTTCTTCTCATACTTAAAACATGAAAATCCAAAAATAAACTTAAGCCTAAATTAATCCTCTGCCTCCTAGCTTTAACTGGACACCCAATTTGCTTAATTTGAACTTGAAATGAGAGAGTTACGGCTCAATCTTTATAGCATGTTCAGGTTGTACATTTATTCACATCGGTTAATTTCAACAGCCAATGAGTCCATCAAGATATCATTATTTTAGAGAGTGTTATTCATATGAATTGAAACTTTATATCTTAGCTTTCAAATAGCACAATTTCACCTCAATCCAATATCTACAACTCAAGTTATGGCCCAATTAGTGCACACTACTCAGGTTCCAGTGCAACAATCCTATTCTAATTTCGTGGCCCAATTCGTCCTAATAGAAATCTGAATTAGTTTTTGACTTTTTCATCAAAGTTGTAGATCTTTCTCTCAGCTTTACTATAATATAAAATTTGTAATTTTTAGAGATCAACAACTCAAGATATGCTCAAAATACAAAAACAGTATAAATTTATAATAATGCTAAAAAATACAATTAAGCTCAATTAAAGCCCAAACTCATAAAATGTGTCTAATATTGATCAATTAAGCACAAAAGAGGTCCAATAAACTAAATATGAGGGTTAATCAAAGTATCAAAATGTTACTTATCACTTTCTACTAATCGAGTCGTGCTCAATTGCTCTGAAAAGATTGTAGTATTTCCTTCTGTTTTACGTCCTGAATCTTGGATCCCTATGAATCTCTATTTGAATTCATTAGTGATAAACTTTTGGGGGCCAAGGAGATAGGGATACATTCTGCTATTAACTAATGTGATAGAAGTTGAATAGAAATTAGAGGAGATCCCAGTTATTAAGGATTATCCCGATGTTTTCCTTGAAGATACTCCCAAATTCCCTTCTGAAAGGGAAATTGAGTTCACCATCGAATTGGTGCCAGAAACGGGACCAATATCCATAGCTCTGTATCGGATGTCACCTCTGAAGTTAATAGAACTGAAAAGGTAGAACTTTTGGAAAAGGGATTCATATAGCCAAGTGCATCACCATGGGGAGCTCCATTTCTCTTGGTCAAAAAGAAGGTTGGGGGCATGCACTTATGCGTGGATTATAGACAGTTAAATAAAGTGACGATTAAAAATAAGTATCCACTGCCAAGGATTGATGACCTCATGGATCAGCTGCAAGGAGCAACTGTGTTGTCCAAGATTGATTTGTGCTCTGGGTATCATCAAATACGAGTTCGAGAAGAGGATATCCCCAAAACGACCTTTCAAACTCACTATGGACATTATGAATATACTGTAATGTCCTTTGGATTGACAAACGCACCGGCAATATTCATGGATTACATGAATTGGATATCCCGACCATATTTAGATAACTTTGTAGTTAATTTTATTGACTTTTTATAAGAGCAATTTTACAAAACACTATCTTGTGACTTTTGCTTATTGAGTGTAACTTTTACATTATTTTGATACTACTATGAATTTTTAAGTATAGCTTTTAAAGAACCTAGAAAGTTCAATAACTCTAAAAAAGTCTCATTAATATCAAACCAATCCTTAGGCTTCTTCTTATTTTGATCTCTCTATGAAAAATCTGAGATGCATACTCGGAATGTGTTATGAGTTTTCAATTTTTTTTTAATTTCTACATTTTATTCTTTATGGAAATTTTCAGTGCAAAAAAAAACTATTTTTTTAAATGATTTTTATTGTGTGTGATTTGTGATCTATTGTAACACCCTCTATCATATAAGCCATGCTCGAGTCATGGAGTTATATTAAAAGGTTGTCACTATGCTAAGAAATCTTTAAAATATGGAAAATATAATACATGGCCCTTTAACTGCACACTTTATTACTAACTAATAGTTCATAAGCTTCGTCGTCTCTGATACATAAATGATAAAATAACTACAATTTAAAAGAAATTGCGACTAATATAATACACAGAACTTGCTTTCGACTACTCGCTAGCTAGCTCTAATAGTCGCTTGGTCTGGTTTGTGCCCAACTCTTGCTCAGAAAATGTTCCAGTACTCTATCTCGCACTTGATTTCCAACTTAGGTGCTGGAATGTTTATGGAAAAGAAAAACATATAAGTAGGCAGTGAGAACCTAAGGTTCTCAGTAGGTAAACATGAACTATTACTCATACAATGCCATCATAAACATTCCAACTGCTTCGGTTTATTGTGAAAATATGAGCACATATACGTAAGTAATGGTTCAATTTTAAGTGGAAAACATCTTTCTTGAAGCGGGTTATATTTTAACAACCACTTGCCATATTATATGACAAACATAGAAATACGAATAGTGTAATATGCTTCAACAAGAATCATAATAACATTATGACATAACGAGATAATTGAAGATGCACATATAGATGCTTACATTTGACTGTATGCAAGTGCACTTGACTTAATTCATCTTTTGCTTTAACTTGCAGCTTGATCTTGCTTTCCTGTACTTGGTCGCCCGAGGTGAATGGCCTTTCTTACCCCTGGATAGTAGCCTATTTTTCAGGTCTGAGCTTTTATCTATACATGAATGATGGGTTTACTTTCCCTGACCCTCACATCGGTCTATTTCCCTTAAATCTGGTCGAGGGCTAGCCCAAGTCTTAGACAAAACCGCTCTGGCCCATGCAAGCTGGGTCTATGTCATGCCGCACGTGGTAGCTTGGTACCTCCCTCTTGCAAGTTCTTATTATCTTTTCCTTTCCATATCTTATCATGCATGCGGATGCTTTGAGCATTCATGGATATGTCTCATACCTTACTTCTCATATCATATTCTAATTATGCTTGCATGCATGACGTACATGAACATGACATGTAAATGTAAATATATTCAAAGCATAATCACCCATAGCATAAGTTCTCATAAATTTCTGCCGAAAATTTGACAACATAACGGATTGAGTTCACTTCCTTGTGAATAGTGTCAGGCCACCAATACAATCAATTAAGTATGCAATTCAATGTAAAACAACAAGTTACAGCAACATTATTAATCATATAGTATGTCAAAATCAATAGAAATATCAATAAGTTTTCCACTCACTCTACCCTCTTCTGCCCGAATTTTGTAAAGTCCACCCTTACTCCTATTCAACTAATTTATACCTGAAATTTTGGATATTCATAGCTCTATGAGTCTAGTTTCCAACCTTTTTAGTCCCATCTCATTTTGATTTGTATAACTCAAGTTATTAGTATTTTACTTCAGACTGCTCTGTACTTAGCCAAAAATGCACCCTTATAAGTGAAAATTCACGAAAAATAGAAATCTGGGTGAAATCATACGAAATTTATATAAGTTTAAAGCTAACAGAACAAGCTTTCAAATAAAGAAGTTTCATATCATTGGCATGAGTAAATTTTGAGATATAAGCCTTGTAACTTAACCCTACTGGACTACTCTGTTCCAGCCCAGTTTGAACTTAAAGTCAACTTCATTTATGTGCTAGCAACATGTTAGCTTTCAAAAAACATTGGTTGCACTCAATTTAGAGTTGTGTAGGGTGAGTCACACCCTTTTCAACTCATACTGCCTAGATGAGAATCCATATTCCTAGGTCAATCTTCAAAAATTCGTAACTAATTCTATACTAATCCAATGGCCTTATATTTTATATGTATGGAAAGCCCTGGATGTCTAGTTTCATATAAAAATAGATCCATCAATTAAATGGCTGTAGGTAGAGCCATACACTCTGCCGTACAGATCGTCGAGGAAAAATCCCAACAGCATCTTGAACTCATAATTTCCTTTAATCAATCCATCCAATCTTCAATTCCAACTCAATCATACACCTTAAACCACCCATAATCCATCATATCCAACCAATATAACATAAAAAAAAGGGAGAAGGGGGAGCCCTAGGCAGCCCCAAATTAGAGAAAAACAAGAGAAAGGATGAAGTTCCTACCTTAGAGGGGTAGAATAGGGTTGGATCTTGATCTTGGAGTGAAATAAGTAATTGGAGCTTGAACCTACAGATGAGATGAGATGAAGGAGGATGAAGAAGGTGAAGAAAATGAAACAAAGGGGGGGTTGGTCTACTCCTTTTGGTGGCTGAATTACACAAGGGAGAAAGAGGGAATTAGTCACAAACTTTTGAAGCAAGTCTCACATGATTGGTTGATGTGTATTGGTAATTCAAATGGATTGTGGCTGCCTTCTTTGGGTTGATGTAGCACCAAATATGGATGTGTTTTGGCTAAATCTTAGCCATCCATCCTAGGGTTCTCACAGTATAATTTATATTGGTCCGGTTCTGATAGTCTAAAATACCGAAATCTTGCCGATTTCCTTTAAATCGGTAAATTGGTTTTGGAAAAATCCTATGAAGTTTCCTATACTTTCAATCTAATTCTCTCATATCTAATTTCTCTAAATGATACTTAATTGGCTCTAAGTAAATATTTAATCTAATGCTAATTAATCTCAAGTAGTTGATAAAACCGAACAACTTACCAAAAAAATGATAGAATGTTTTCGGACGTTATACTAAATAATTTCTCATAGTATTTTACATGACACTCTAAATTTCCTTTAGCTCTAGTATTTATAATTCATCTCTAATTACTCTTATTTTTCTGATAAATTGATTAGCAGCTTAAATCAATTGCACCATTTCTTTGAACTGTTATATTTTCGCTTTTTTTTTTTTGTAAATCCATTAGCATTTTCTATTTAGTTTTCGTAACTAATGGCATTTTTGTAATTTTGAGCAAGTCCAGGGGCACCCCATATCATTTCACACCCGACTGCCTCCGTGGCTCAATCAGCAGAGATTTAAACTTCTAAAGTTTCACCACTTGGTTCTGCTTCATTTAAAACCTTATTCTGTTAATTCTACAAATGTGGAGATATAAAAGTTATTTTATGAAAAAGTTCTAGGGTTATTGTGGAAATATCCACTTGGGGTTAAAGTACAATTTCTAAAACTTTTGGGCAAGATTGCAATTAACAAAAGTTAATAGGGGCACTTTTATCATTTCTTAATTTTTAGCATATGGCAGTGCCATATTTTTAATGGCAGTGTTATGCTACCCTATATTTCTAAGTGTGAGGATTGTCGGGGTATACCACTACCTCAGAAATTCCCACATTGCCTAAGAGAAATAATTCAAAGTTTCTATTATACTCCACTTAAGAAAGTGGGGGATGTTACATCTATGTTCTGTTAGTCTCTGAAGTGGTATAAGAGGTTGATTGAGGAAACTACTAGACTCAGTCAAAGATTGAATCACAATTTTACTGGAAAAAGAGATAGGGCGATAAATAAGGACTACAATGAAAATCTTGATGTCACAAAAGGCAAGATAAAGATTGGGGTGATTTTGTTCGTTTCCATATTCTCCCAGTTGTTGACAAGGCCTATGATGGATCATGCTTGCATTTTTGTTCCCTTTTTGTTGGTGGTTTGTTCATAGGCTAAATGGTTATATCTTTTGTGTGTCTTTTGCTCTTGTGCTGCATTGATACAGTGGTTCAAACCCAAGCAACCTATATGCCTTACTAGCTAGTGTTGGATGAAGAACGTGAGGTTACAAGCTATGAAGCAACCATAGCAAAGAAATAGAAAAGTTATTCCAGTTTAGAGGTCAAGTATAGGGGTGTAAGTGGATCGAGCTAACCCAATAAACTTGACCCACCTGAATTGAACCAATTAAATTGGTTCGGGTGGGTTCGAGTCACCAAGTTATATCGAGTAAAAATCGATCAAACTAACTAGTTATTGGTTCGGGGATCAGATTTCACAAAATTGAACTCAATGACCCGAAGCAATACATATCTTTTTTTTTTTTTTTTAACTTTCAGTCCAAAGTTATATCTAGTCACTTACACTTACCCATAAGATTTTTCCCAACCAAAGACCTTGTAAGCCTAATCACTTTCTTTTCCCCCCCAGCCAGTAACCCATTTTTCTTATTCTCTCCCCCCGCCCGTTTAGGAACCCTAGTTACCACCGACATCATCTTCTCTCCCCTTTACTTCATCACCCTCAATCTGGTTGACTTCAGCATCAAGTGGCACAGCTCTACTGGCAAGTCCTCTTACCACTCTGCCACAAGCCACCACTTACCACTTGCAACCACCACAATTCATGCTCCATTCATCCACCACAATGCATTGTAACATCCCCAAATTTCTATAAGTTAATTATCTCATTTTAAAGAGTAATTAGTAAATTAATTAAGGATTAATTCACTAATTAAATGAGCAAAAGCTTGGTAATTCAGAAAAGTCAACTAAATTGTCAACATAGTTAAGGAGGGACAAAAAAGAAATTTTACATAATTACACCCACAGTCACCTAATCCCTATAGTTATGAAATCAAAACTCATAACTAACACCTGATAAAGTCGGAACTTGAAATCCTCCCCAGCTAAAATAGAAATTTGAAAATGAACAATTTGAGATTTAAACCTAATGGTTTGAATCTTAGAACAAACTCAGAACCCGTTACCTAGTTGAAACAGAAATTTAAAATAACTAGTTTGAATTAGAGATATGATGGCTTAGATTGAGGAACTAACTCAGTAACCATCCCAAAGCCTTTCACTATAAATACATGGCCCCTCTCTTTCTATTCACTTTCCATTATCTCACTTTCACTCTAACATTCTAAAAGGCACAAAGCTCTTCCCTTTTTTCTCGCTAGCCACGACCTCAACTGTGGCTTAAAGAAGAGCCCTCCAACTTTCTAGTCTCCAGTTTCTAGCTTCCAGTTTGTAGTTTCCAGTTTCCAGTGTCCAATTTCAATTAGAATCACTCAACTCACAAACCCATTACCTTCTTGATTCAACTCACAACTTTAAGTGTTGCTGGAGAAAGATCCCACAGCCTTCAAGCTTCAAGTTCTTCGTTGGATCATCTCCTCTATGGTAGGAGTTCATATCCTTTCTTTGGTTCGTTTGTGTGTGTTCATGCTTTTAGAAAATCTTTAATCGGTTCAAACACTTATCCTTGATGTTTCTAAAACCTTTGATTGGTTCAAGCCTTTCTTGTGATAATTCTAAAAGATTTAATCAATAAAAGCATCCAAAAACATCAATATACAAACTTGTAGGAAAGAAGAACACTTTTAATAGGTAAAACTAATACTGAACTTCCATAGGATTTGATCTCAAAAACTAGGAAGGAAATCATAACTTAGAACTTTAATCTAACGTCGGAAGTCGGAAATCAGGTGAATATAAAAATAATATAGGTTATAGCCAATGTTGGAAGACGGAACCTTAGTGAACATAAAGCTTATAAGATCAATGATAGTTGACGTTGGAAGTTGGATGCCCTAGAAAAACATAAAACTCTTTTAAATTCGAAAAAATTGGTTGTAGCTTGAACACAAAAATTGGTACCCCAAAAACATAACCTTATTCCTCTAATCCTGGAAATCGAGAACAAGGACATAAAATCCTCATTTCCCTAATCCCGGAAGTTGGGAACTAGAACACATAAAATACTTAATTCTCATAATCCCGGAAGTTAGGAATCGCAACACATAAAACATTTTAAATCATATAATCCTGGAAGTCGGTAACTAGAAGCACATAAAACACTGAAGACTAGAAAGTTGGGAACTAAGACACATTAAAACCCTTATAAACATAATTTTAGAGCTAGGTAACCTGGTACACATAAGACCCTCATTCATATAACCTTAAAACTTGATCCCGATTCAATCTCGAAGATCGGTCCTGAGCTTAACTCGGAAGCCGGCAACACCAAGTAAAAGTTAAAAGCCTACAAGGTAAATTAAGATTTAAGATAAGATTTTAAACTTGCACCTAATTATCTAAGTTTTGCTCAGAAGACTTAGTTGTTTAGTTAGTTTAAAACTAACTACCCATGCATAATGAAACTACAATGAGAAAATGTTGAGTTCACATGTGACCATGGGTCATATACGAATGATACATGTGAATGTTGATGGGTGTATGCTTGACATGAATCATGACAATTGATATGTATGGATTAATGTTGCTTTTATTCATCATGATTACATGTTAAGTAGAGATGAGCATTCAAGTTGTATGTTATGCATTAACTAAGAGCTAAAAGAATCGAGAGCATGATTCTTCTACAAGGGAAGGTGACCCTCAAAAACAAGATAAAGGACATAATCTTTCCATAAGGGAAAGTGATACCCTTTTCCCTTCTCCTTATAGGAACCCTAAGGTGACGACGATGACCACGGTATGAGCTCATTATCATTCTAAGAGGCACAAGACCTATGAGGGTGGACCAATGTAATAAGACGTTCAAAAAGTTAAGAAAGTCAAGAGACACAAGGCTTAAGAGAAAGTTGTCTTGAGTACACTCTTAATTTAGCATTTATTACTTATTATTCATTGCCATGTCTTATTATTTTATGTTTTAGATCTAAGTAGAGAGATATGCTAAAATGAATCCACTTCGGCTAATAATGTTTTCAAACTTAAATAAATGAACCAATTACGTGCACACTATTTCGAAATAAATCCAAAGTGGCTGGGACGATAATGATGGAACATTAGTCCTACGCTAGCATCCTACTCAGAAATTTTAATTTCTCATCTCTACTTTCTTTGTCATCTCCAGATGATAATGGCTTCATTGATGGAGCACTACATGATGTCATCGAGGGTTGACTAGTACTAATTAAGTGTGTGACGCCATAGTAATTGTAAGCTCCAGTACGACTTATACGCTAATGTACATAGGTCATATCAACAACATAGTTGAGGTTCCTCTCACTCCTACACCTATGGATCTTCTGAAGTTCTTGTGGCCTCCCCTAGCCTTGCTAGAACTACAACCAGTCCTAGAGACTAAGTTATTGCCAAAGTACATCCTTTTGCTAGAGGTAGACCCTATGCATCCTGACCTGCCACTCCCAAAGCCCATTATTCTAGATATATCGGCACCAGTCATAGAGATTAGTTCATTGGACTCTCTTATTCCAATAGCAAAGCCTTTTCAATAGTCGACCTCATCTAAGTCAGACCCTTTAGAGGCAACTTCCATAGCAACTAGCCAAGTTTCTCGATGCAATCCTGTACATGCATGCAGTTCTTGTCCTTGTTGAATTCGCACTCTAATTGTTCCCAGATGATGTGGTCGTAAAGGGCGTGGGCATTAGTTCTTTTGCATGATTAGTAGTTCTAGTGATTGTTTAGGAATGCCTTTGACATTATAGTATATTTCATTATTTTGTTTCTTGTGAATATTCATGATGTTGTTAAGTTGATTGGATTATTTATGTTAGTTATTTATCTTTATTACAATATGTCTTGTTATTATTTAAGTCTAGTGTTTCTACGTCATTACAATGCTTCTATTACGTAATGAATCGCTTATGCATTATAATTCCTGTCCAAGGCTCACATTTTCAAAACAAAAATTTTTTACCTATTATTTTCAAGTAACGCTATTTAAAAAAAGGTTAAGTTTTCTGCAAAGTTAAAAAGTAACAAACTAATAGAATCTAAGTGCGACTTAATCATAAGTTGGAACTACTAAGGTGTTACATTTTGATATCAAAGCAGTTTATCTTGATAGAGCCTGAGGATAGGACTGAATAGGCTTTTAAGCATAATTGCATGTTTGATAGTTAAATCATGCCAGGAAACTTATCTATATGATAGGTTTTATGAAGTAGAAATGCATGATCGTTTAGAGGTGTATGTAGTTGTTTGTTGCCACACTTTGCATTATACTAAGCCTAATCAACTCAATGGTTATTGTTGGGTGTGTATGAAATGAATGGCAAGCCATAGACATACTAGGAACGGAGTTGTAGCAGAAAAAGATGTGATGGAGACCTTCAGAGCTATGACAACGGCAACCAAGGAGCAAGTTGCTGCCACCACTCACATAGCCTAGCAAATGTTGAATGAAAATGGAAACGGGAATGGCAATGGGCACAGAGATGACTACATGATTTTTATAATTTCACAAGGCAAACCCGCTTAATTTCAGAGGCATTTACTACCTGGATACTGCTGATGAGTGGATGAAGGAGATAGATAAGATATTTTCTATTCTCACTTGCACTAAGGAACAGAAGGTTTCTTTTGCTGAATTTATTCTAAAGGCAAACACGAAGTTTTGGTGGAACGACACCAAGAACTTGTTGGGGAATAATGGTACGCACGTCAACTGAGAGATTTTCACGTCTGTTAGAAACACCAAGGAGCTAGAGTTCATGCTGTTGAGGCAAGGAGGGAAAAGCAACATCGAGTACACAGTCAAGTTCGAGGAGCTATGTAAGTTCTCCACCATTTACTAATGGAATCCTAATGAGCACTAGAAGTGCATGAAATATGAAGGTGATTTGAGGGTGGAGATCTTAGCATTTAGGGCCTTATTGGAGATTAGGAATTATGTGGCCCTAGTGAACAAGTGTCAGGTAATGGAGGATTGTAGCAAGAGATTAGAGTCGAAAAGGTTCGAAGCTTACAAGAGGAAGCAAGCACCGAAAGGGATGCAACCCCAGTAGCCGCAACAGAAAAAGCCCTTCCAAGGTGGAAATTCTAAGGGAAGCAACCCCAGAAGTTTACTGCCAGCCCCTAACGAACTACCGCTAACCCTCTAAAATCCACCAAGGGCCAAGTCTACGCCAAGTATGGGAAGCTTCTTGTAACACCCTCTAGCATGTAAGCCATGCTCAAGTCATGAGTTATATTAAGAGATTGTTACTATGCTAGGAGATCTTTAAAATATAGAAAGTATAATATATAGCCCTTTAACTGCATACTATATTATTGAATAATGGTTCATAAATTTTGTCATTTCTGATACATATAGAATAAAATAATTACACTTTAAGAAAAAGTTTTGTAGCTAACATTATACATAGAAACTACTTCTGCACTGCAGCTATCGCCCTCATTGACTTTAGCCGATCTCCATAGTCTCCCGAGCCGACTTATGCCTGAGTTTTCCACAATGAATTCTCCAGGATTTTTGCCTCGTTATTAAATTTTAGCCTTGGCACTAGAATGTTTATGAAAAAGAAAAACATATAAGTAGGCAGTGAGAACCTAAGGTACTCAGTAGGTAAACTCGAACTATTACTCATATAGTACCATCATAAACATTTCAGTTGCTTTGGTTTCTTATGAAAATGTGAGCACATATTCACAAGCAGTGGTTCAATTTTAAGTTGAAAACATCCTTCTCGAATCGGGTTATATTTCAACAATCACTTGGCATATTATGTGGCAGACATAGAAATAAGAATAATGTAACATACTTCAATAGGAATCATAATAACATTATGACATAATGAGAAAATTAGAGATGCACATGTAGATGCTTGTACTTGACTTAATTCATCTCTTTTTTTAACTTGCGACTTGATCTTGCTCTTCTATATTTGGTCCCCCCGGAGATGAATGGCCTCTCTTACCCTCGGGTAATAGCCTGCTTTTCAGGTCCGAGCTCATACCTAAACATGAGTGACAAGTTTACTTTCCCCGACCCTCACATCGGTCTATTCCCCTTAAATCTGGTCGAGAGCTAGTCCAAGTCTTAGATAGTACTGCTCTGGCCCACGCTAGCTGGGTCTATGTCACGCCTCACATGGTAGCTTGGTACGTCCCTCTTGTAAGTCCTTATAATCTTTTACTACTTCTTGGATATGATTATGTACGTGAATGTTCTATGCGTTCATGCCTATATCTCATATCATTCCTCAATCCTATTTGCATGCATGATTTTCATAGACATGGCATTCATATGAACATATGCATCCTTGTAATCTTAGCACAATTATTCATAGTATAAGTCCTCATAAACTCCTACCGAAAATTTGGCAGCATAACGGATCGAGTCCGTTTCCCCATGAATAGTGCCAGACTACCAAAAGGATCAATCAAGCAACAAAACTAACATAAAGCATCAAGTTCTATAACAATATTATCAATCATATAATATGTCAACATAAATACATAACTTAGGTTTTCTACTCATTCTACTCAATTCTGCCCGATTTTGTAAAATTCCCCATAATTTCTATTCAATTTAGTTGGACATATGTTATAGTACTATGTGTCTAGTTTCCAACCTTTTTAGTCCCATCTCATTTTGATTTATGTAGCTCAAGTTATTCAAAGTTTACTTCTATCTACCCTACAACTAGCCAGAATTGCACTCTTAGAAGTAAAAATTTACTAAATATAGGAAACTAGGTGAAATCATACGAATAAGTTGCATCTCATTTATGTAAGTATTGCTTGAGTTATAAGCCCTATAATTTGACCCTTCTAGACTGCCCTATTCTAGTCCTGTTTGGAGTCAAGGCAACTTCATCGAATTACTGGGAATAATTGGGATCAAATCAAACTCTAAAATTTTTATGGGATGCTTCCCTATATGTTGGATTTCAAAGCCAATTGGTTGCACTCAATTCAAAGTTTTGTAGGGTGAGTTACATCCCTTGAAACTCATACTGCCCAGAAGAGAACCTAGAATTTCATATTAAACTTCAAAAATTCATAACTAATTCTATACTAATCCAATGACCTTATATTTTATATGTTTGGAAAGCCCTAAGTGTCTAATTTTACATAAAAATAGTTTTATTGAATTTAAATGGCTGTAGATGGAGCCGTACACTCCGTCGTATGGACTACTGTAGGGCCTCCCAGCTTATCCTATTCTGGCTGTTCTCCTTCATGGATTTTCATGCAAGTTTCAACCAAAATCCAAGAGTTTCATGCCAAACCAGTCATGAATCATCATATGTATATGATATATCATCCAATAAAGGTGGAAATCGCAACTCTCATCAGCCACACACAAGAGAACTATCGGGATTATTGAACCCTACCTTCAATTTTTTATGCAAGACTAACTAGCTTTGAGCTCCTCTTGATAGGCAGGTGATGGAAGCTTGAAGATGAGGTGAAATAAAGTGAAATGAAGGAAGATATGATGGAGAAGAAGTAGCTGAAGGGGTAGCACGAAAATGAAGGGATAAGGAAGGAAAAGACTCACCCAAAAGCTAGATGAAGTGCTTGGCAAGTTTTATTCTTATTGGCTGAAATTTTTTTGGCTTAATTGCAGCCAACTCCACTCATTTTGGGGCTGATTTGTGCCACCAATTGAGTGGTTATGTGGCTGTGTATTTAGCCATTAAACATAGGGTTTAGGGTATGTAATTATATTGATTCAGTTCTGCCAGTTTTAAATACCGAAATCTTATCGATTTCCTTTAAATCGGTAAATCAGTTTTGAAAAAACCCTATGAAGTTTCCTATGCTTTCAATCTAATTCCCTCATATCTAATTTCTCTAAATGATACTTAATTGGCTCTCTAAGTAAATATTTAATCGAATGCTAATTAATCTCAAGTAGTTGATAAAACCGAACAACTTGTTAAAAAAAAAAATGATAGAATGTTTTCGGACATTATATTAAATAATTTCTCATAGTATTTTATATAACAATCTAAATTTCCTTTAGCGCTAGTATTTATAATTCATCCCTAATTACTCTTATTTTTCTGATAAATTGATTAGTAGCGCAAATCAATTGCACCATTTCTTTGAACTATTATATTTTCGCTTTTTCATAAATCCTTTAGCATTTTCTATTTAGTTTTTGTAATTAATGGCATTTTTGTAAATTTGAGCAAGTCTAGGGGCATCCCATGTCATTTCACACTTGACTACTCCCGTGGCTCAAACGGTCAAGACTTAAACTTCTTCGGTTTCATCATGTGATTCTACTCTGCTTAAAGCCCTATTCTGCTAACTCTACAGATGAAAGGACATGGATATCATTTTCTAAAAAGATCTAGGGTCCTTATGAAAATATGCTTGTGGGGTCAAAGTAAAATTTTTTAAAAGTCCTAGGCAACTCTACAAATAACAAAAGTTCACAAGGGTATCTTTGTAATTTTCTAATTTTTAACATATGGCAGCGCCATATTCTCAATGGCAGTGTTATGCTACCCTATAGTTTTAAGTGTAAGGATTGTCAAGGTATTACATTGCCTGAGAAATTCTCACACTGCCTAAGGGAAATAATTCAATATTTCTATTATTCTTTATTTAAGAAAGTAGGGATGTTACACTCCACAAAGGAACTTGCTTGTTGGGAAAGAATGTTTGCTTCTAGTATTGTAAGCCTGGACATTTTGTGAAGGACTGCACCACTCAGCCCGTACCTCCAAGTCATGACACTAAGGACAGGTCTTTACCCTTAGTGATGAAGTGGCCAACGAGTCTAGAGATCAAATCGAAGGCAATTGCAAAGTGAACTATACAATCTTAACTATTTTATATTATTCTAGTGCCATGCATTCTTTCATTTCATATGACTGTATTCATAGACTAGAATTTCCTATTTTTGAATTACCATATGACGTAGAAGTGTCTACACCCATCGAAAAACAAGTTAGGACTAGCCAAGCCTATTTGCAGTGTCATCTTAAAATCTTTGATAAGAATAGTATGGTAGATTTGATATGTTTTCCCCTATCTGGCTTTGATATATTATCTTGTGTATGAATCGACTTTCAGCCAATCATACCATGTTATACTATTCCAAAAAAATTGCCATGTTTCTCCCTTTATCTTTTGAAGCCATGAACCTTATGAGCCTGTATCTATGTTCTCTAGAGTCGGAAAGTCTTAGGAGTGAAAGTCAGAAATACATTCTTTTGATGGCAAGCGAGGTGACTCTGGAGCAAGCTCTAAGCGAGATCCCGGTAATATGAGAGTGCCTCAATGTCTTTCTCGAAGACATACCTGAATTTCCCCTGGAAAGGAAAGTCGAGTTTTCTATAGATTTGATTCTAAGAATAGGACCTACTTCTATAGCTCCTTACCAAATGTCCCCGTTGGAGCTGGCTGAGGTAAAAAAGCAATTTGAGGAATTGCTGGAGAAGAAGTTTGTATGACCCAGTGTGTCACCACAGGAAACCTTAGTACTATTCATAAAGAAGAAAGATGGAAGTATGCCATTATGTGTGAACTACCGTTAGCTAAACAAGGTGACCATTAAAAACAAGTACCCCCTTCTGAGGATAGATGACTTGATGGACCAACTGTGAGGTGCAATTATGTTCTCTAAAATTGATTTTAGATCTGGATACCATTAGACTAGGGTTAAAGGAGAATATATATCCAAGATGGCATTTAGGACTAGATATGGGCATTACGAGTTTACTGTTATATCTTTTTGATTGACCAATGCCCTAACCATATTTATAGATTACATGAATAAGATCTTTAGGTTCTTTTTAGACTAATTTGCAGTGGTATTTATTGATGATATCCTGATTTAATTGAAGTTGGATGCGGAACATGAGGGACATTTAAGGATAGTGGTGGAGCTGCTTAGGGAAAAGAAACTATATGCCAAACTATCTAAGTATGAATTTTGAATGAAGGAGGTAAAATCCTTATGACATATGGTGTCTGGTGTAATCGTTGTTGACCCAAGCAAGATTAAGGTGGTGATCAGTTGGGATAAGCCCACAACTATAATGAAAATAACGAGCCTTTTGGGTCTAGCAGGTTATTACAAGAGGTTTATCAAGGGATTTTCCCGACTAGCCTTGCCCTTAAGCAAATTAACAAGGAAAAACACCCCTTTTGATTGGACATCTGAGTATAAGAAGAGCTTCCTTGATCTAAAATATAAGTTGACCTCAACCCCCAGTATTGGTTTTACCTGATCCTAAAGGAGCATTTGAGGTATACTACAATGCCTCAAGGAAAAGTGTAGGATGTGTTCTAATCCAAAATCATAACGTAGCAGCCTATGCCTTTAGGCAATTAAAGACCATGAGGTAAACTACCCTGCCCATGACCTTGAGTTAGCTGCCATAGTATTTGGATTAAAAGTATGGGGAAACTACTTGTATGGAGTATGGTGTTCTTCGACCATAAGAGCCTCAGCTATTTGTTCGACCAAAAGGAGTTAAACATGAGGTTGCAAAGGTGGATGGAGTTTTTGAAGGACTATGATTTTGGATGAACTACTACCCTTCAAATGCCAACATGGTAGCTGATGCTTTGAGCCGGAAATTCCTGCATGCATCTTGGATGATGGTGAAAAAGACATAGTTAGTTGAGAGCTTCAGGGATTTGAACTTAGGTTTCACCCTTACCCCAAATAGCATAAGATTAAATCAAGTAGTGGTGACAAGTGATTTTAGAGGACAAATTGCCCTAGCCCAAAGCACAGAACTAGAGTTCCTAGAAATCCTTACTCTTGTAGAGCAAGGAAAGCTGAAGGATTTTGCCAAAGGGACTGATGGACTATGGAGATATCAAGGTACAGTTTGCGTGCTAGCAAGTGACAATTTTGGGAAGAGAATCATGGAAGAGGCACAAAAGAGCAGCTTTACCTTTCACCTAGGCATCACAAAGATGTATCAAGACCTAAAGAAGATGTTTTGGTGGCTTGGAATGAAGAAGGACATCAGGAGGTAGTGAGTAGGTGTTTGGTGTGCCAGAAGGTACAAATCAAACACCAAAAACCTTCAGGCGTATTGTAATCATTGGAGATTCCCAAATGAAAATGGGAAGGTATTTCAATGGATTTGTGACGGGACTACTGAGGACTCAGGCTAGATATGATGCTATATGGATAATCATGGACAGATTGACAAAATCTACTCATTTCTTCTCTATTAGAACAAATTATCCCATGGAGGAGTTAGCCCAACTTTATATCCAAGAAATTGTAAGGTTGCATGAAGTACTTTTGACAATAGTGTCAAACAGGGATCCAAGGTTTACATCCAAGTTTTAGGGAACCTTACAAAAAGACATTTGGGACAAAGCTCTTCTTGAGTATAGCCTATCACCCCCAAACAGATGGGCAAATAGAAAAGGACCATCCAATCCTTGGAGGATATGTTGAGGACTTGTGTTTTATACAAGCCAGGGAAATAGGAAAGATATTTACCCTTGGTAGAATTCACATACAACAATAGCCATTATACTAGCATCGGGATGGTACCTTATGAAGCCTTTTACGGCCAAAAGTGTGAATCCCCTTTATGTTGGTATAAGCCGATAAAGTAAAACTTTTTGGAACCTGATTTAGTAAGGAGGCCACAGACGACGTGAAAAGGATAAGGGAACGGATCATCATAATACAGAGCAGGCAAAAGAGTTATGCCGATCAATGAAGGAAGCCTCTCTAATTCTAGAAAGAAGACCACATGTTTCTAAAAATCGCTCCTACCATTGGTATAGGTAGAGCAATTGTCAAAAAGTCTAGGTACCCTAGTTCCTTTCAAATTTCAAATGAATAAGGACGTTAGCCTACCAAATAACCCTACTTCCAAATCTGTCAAACCTTCATGACATTTTCTATGTGTCATAACTTAGAAAATGCCAATCTGATTCCAGTTATGTTTTGGGACCAGATAGTATACAGTTAAGAGAAGACCTAACCTTCAATGTTCTGATTGTGAAGATAGCAGACGAAGGTACTAATCAACTTAGGAATAAATTCATCCATTTGGTGAAAGTGGCATAGTGTAGTGGGAAATCAGAGGAGTTCACATGGGAGCTCAAAGAAGATATGAGGAGAGACTATCTAGAATTGTTTAGATGTAACAAATTTTTAGGGCAAAATTTTTTATTAGAAGGGGAGAAATGTAACATCCATAATTTTCTCTAAGCTAATTATCTCATTTTAATGAGTGATTAGAATAATTAGTAAATTAATCAAGGATTAATTCATTAATTAAATGAGCAAAAGTTTAATAATTAGGGAAAGTCAACTAAATTGTCAACATAGTTAAGGAAAGACAAAAAGGTAATTTTACATAATTACACCCATGGTCACCCAATCCCTATAGCTGCAAAATCAGAACTCGTAACTAACATTTGATAAAGTAGGAACTCGAAACCCGCTCCAGCTGAAACAGAAATTTGAAAATGAACAGTTTGAGTTTTAAACTTCGTGGCTTGAGTCTCAAAACGAATTCAGAACCCATTACCTAGCTAAAACTGAAATTTAAAATAACTAGTTTGAGTTGACAATATGATGGCTTAAATCTAAGAGCTAACTCGGCAACCACCCCAAAATCTCTCACTATAAATACATGGCCTCCCTCTCTCCGTTCACTTTCCATTCTCTCACTTTCACTCTAACATTTTGAAAAAGCACGAAGCTCTTCCCTTTCTTCTTGCTGGCTCGCGACTTCAACTGCGGCTTATAAAAGAAACCTTCAACTTTCCAGTCTCTAGTTTCCAGCTTCCAATCTCCAATTTCAAGCTTCTGGTGTCCAGTTTTGGTTAGAATCACTAAACTTGCGGACCTATTACTCTCTTGATTCAACTTGCGACTTCAAGTGTTACTGGAGAAGAATCCCATAGCCTTCAAGCTTCAGGTTCTTCATTAGATCATCTCCCCTAAGGTAGGAATTCTAATCCTCTCTTTGGTTTGTTATTGTGTTTTCATGCCTTTAAAAAACCTTTAATCGGTTCAAACACTTTCTTGTAATGTTTCTAAAACCTTTGATTGGATCAAGCCTTTCTTGTGATAATTCTAAAGGATTTAATCAATAAAAGCTTCCAAAAACATCAATATACATCCTAATAGTAAAGAAGAATACTTTTAACACGTTAAAATGATATTGAGCGTAATTAGGATTTGATCTCAGAAACTGGGGGGAAATCATAACTTAGAACTTTAGTCTAACCTTGGAAGTCGGAAACTAGGTGACTATAAAAATAAGATAGGTTATAGCTTATGTCGGAAGATTGAACTTTAGTGAACACAAAGCTTATAAGATCAGTGATAGTTAACATCAGAAGTTGGATGCCCTAGAAAAACATAAAACTCTTGTAAATTTGGAAAAATTGATCATAGCCTGAACCCAAAAATATGTACCCAGAAAAGATAACTTTATTCTCTTAATCCCAGAAGTCAAGAACTGGAATGCATAAAACACTTAATTCATATAATCCTAGAAGTCAAGAACCAAAATATAAAACCTAACATACCTAATCCGTCGGAAACCAAAACATAAGATCCTATATACACAATCTCAAAAGTCGGGAACTAGAAGCACATAAAACACTGAAAATTCGGAAGTCAGGAACTAAGACATATTAAAACCCTTACGCACATAATTCCGAATCTAGGTAACCCAGTAAACATAAGAGCCTCATTCATATAACCTTGGAACTTGGTTTGGGAACACTTAAGAACTATTTTTTATTAATTCATGAGCATTGGCAATATTTTCTCATTGTGCAAGATCATGGGGACCACACTGCTGTTTGTACCTCACACTAATAGATCAAATTTCTCTAGCTATCTTGCATTTCTTCTGATTTCGCCTGATATGGACAATGGAGACATTTCTAAACCATCCCTTGATACTCAATAAGTGATTCCTTGGAAAATGTAGCTCCCAAATAAATTCATTCTTTAGCCAACCTAAGGAGTGAAATCATTAATATCATGCCACGAATGATAAGAGCCGGTAGCTGCAACATAAGACCATCAAAAGTTGTGAGATCACAGTGAAATCTAAAAGCAATGTTTTGAGTAATGTAAAGGAAATTGATGTTCGACAAAATGACTTTTGCAAACCAATTAACTTACGACCATTGTTGCAATAATCACGTAACAGAAACGATTTCAAAGCCAAACCATGCCTCGTCTTTTCCATGCTATAAATCTTGACCAATTCACTCTATTATCAAAGCCCATCATTTCAAAACTCTCAGAATTAATATGCACTTGTACCCTCTTGGTTATTGCATTTGCCGAGAGGTTTAGTTCTGCAGACTGGAAAATGATGCTCCATTTTCTACTGCTATGAACAGTAGGATGCAATACATCAAAATTCAATTCCAGAACTGTTGCACTGTGTTAGAAAGGTCATTTAAAAGGTCTGATCTCCTATGCCAGAAGATTTGATAGTTTAAAAAAGCTAAATTGTTGGGTGGATAAAAATGTCAAAAGAAAATGCATATCAAAGGTTTATGATTCACTTCTTGCATCAACACTCGAATTTTCATTAGATTTCCCACGTTGCTATATGTTGCTGCACAAAATATGGAAATTGTTCTATATGGATCCTTACCCACACAACTAAAGGATTATGATTAAGAATTATTGCAAAATTCCCATGAAAGAAAATAACATGGTAACAACAAATCAGCATAATGATTAGGATCATACTGTGCCAACAGGGGATATATTAACTGTGTCCTATCTATGTATGCATTCAAATGGAAAGTATCAAGAGAACATTTGAATGACAAAAATAATCTACTTTGTCAACCAAAAAAAAGATAACTGAGAGATAGAGAGAACCAAAGAAAATAAAACACAATTATCAGTAGAAAGTAGCATGCAAATATGGTCACAAACCTATCTGCACTATACAATCTTCAACTAGTATGCCAAGTCACAGGATCAACTAACTCAGACATATACTCTTGTACATATAGATTTTTTTTTTTTTTTTGTGTTTGGGGGGGGGGGGGGGGAATGTTTCACATTTTTTATCCTTGATCAAAAAGCATAAGAATGACTGAAATGTTGTTGACACAAAAGATTACTTCATATTAAATATATCAAGCATGTTTGATGTATAGAACCAAGCCAAGTCCAATGAGTAAGCACTAAAATTTACAGGCGGTCTTATAATAAAGAGGCATAATCTCATTGCATGTTTGCGCATAAAAACCAAGTAGTGTAAAAAGTTGGACTCCGTTTTGCTTTCACCATTCTCCCTCCAAGTTGTAACAGCATTGTCACCTGTCCTATAATAAATTGACCCGCGCACACACACACACACACACACACACACACACACATATATATACACAACATACAAAGGGAGAAACACAATTCTCATTTGATATTTCTATGCTAGCATATCTGGGTAATGTTACCCTTTCCCTTCATCCTCAACTCAAATTCAACTAAAAAGGAATCATAACAAATGGAATAAGCATGAAAAATTGAAAATACAGGGGATTGGGAAAGATGATATGAACTACCAAATTTTACATAATGGAATGCAAAGAATCATCAAGGTTTTAGATTTGTAACAAAGAATACGGAGAATCATGAAGATTGTAGAGGAAGACATCAACCAGTACATAAAAAATAACACCCTAATGTATAAAAATGGAAAAATTTAAATGGTAAACAATGCAAACAATGAAAGGAAAACAAAGGGAAAGATGAAAGATGAAACATGTTTGAGTGACGGAATAAAGGTAAACTAAATAATTCCCACACCAACAATTGATTTATGTCAAAAAAAGAATGTTAACAGAAGAAATAATGAAGCATGAAATGTAATCCATGTTGGAAACAATACAAATGACCATCAAGTGAAAAATAAAGACTCTTAGATATCTCTAAAAATAACAAAAAATCATCACCACAATACTTCACTACATAAACTGACAAACACAGAGGCAAGCTAGCATATAACTCGACATAATGAGAAGATGAAAAGCAATTTCAAAGGGTAACTGGAAAAAAGAATTGATTGTTCTTTTTATGTAAAGGTTCAAAATCCAAATAATAAATAGTAATAGAATAATCTAATAACATATATAGTATATTAATCAATCTTTGTATGCAGACAAGCAAAAAGAAAAGTTAAGAAAATTTTAACAAATGCACCTTGTAATTGCATTGCAACCACGATTGGAAAATAGGGGATGTGCATATTAACATAAATAGTACACATATCCATATACTTATATTTATCTATATGTCTAGTATATATATATATATATATATATATATATATATATATATATATATATATATATATATGTGTTTGTGTGTGTGTGTGTGTGTGTGTGTGTGTGTGTGTGTGTGAATATGAATTTGAATCATGAATATAGAGATATGAAACCCTCATATTAACACCTAGTTAGCGTTTAAAAACCACTATGAGGATATATATCGTGAACTAAAACTTCAATTGACATCAATAAAATAATGAATTGTATAATTAGACCAACCTACACTTTATCATCGTCAGTGAACACTTCCTACCCAAGTGTTTTAATAGCAACTTGAATCATCATCTGCACATAGTCAGAAAAAGACAATTTAGTAAAGGGTATCACAATCGTAACCATAACCCAAACTTCCAGAGCTCGATTCGTAAAACATATAAAAATGCTGGTACCAAACTGGAAGATTGAAGAAAAAAAAAAAATTAATGAACAAAACACAAAGGCCCCAGATCATAACGTGTTCAATTGAAACATCCTCTCCCAAGCTTAAACATAAAAATTGAAAAATGATGAAAGTCAATTATAGTCTCATGCAGCTTGAGATTATTGGAAACTGCATCACACAAAGAATCAATAAGTTTGAGAGCCATAGAAAGGTAGAAATGCTTACAAAGAATGAGAAGGGGTGGCACCCAAAGAGGAAGAAGCTGATAAATGTTGAGCGTGTTTGATATTTATAAAAAGACCATAATCAGTTTTTGAATGATCACAAACAAAAATTCAACGGATAATGTTGGATTTTTACCTTCTAGTGTTTCATGTGTAACATCCTCAATTTACTTTCATGCTAAATTATCTTAATAACCCTTAATAATTAGGTACTTAAGGAGAAATTATGAAATTAAGGCTTAATTAAGGGATTAATGAGATAATTATGAAGAGAAAAGTTAAGAGAATGCTTAATTAAGATTAGAGAATATCTGATTAAGCAAATCGAAATCTTAATAGCTTAATTAAGTATTAATCACTCATAATTAGCTTAATTGAGTTTAATTAAAGATAATTAAACTTAATCAATAGTTTAATTTTTGTTAATCATGGTCACATGAGTTAATCACTAATCATTACTTAATCAAGTTAATTAAGTTATATGAGTACTAATCACATCATTAAAATTCAAATTTGGTCAACTAGATAATAAAACATTTAGTGATGTCACTAAAGCATAAATGATGAGACAAAGTTGCTGTTTGTAAGAGTTGACCACACTTTGTCTCATTCATCATCCAATTTGTCTTCTTAATTCTTAATTAACACAAATGACACAAAAATATCTCCCCCCACCTACTAGAGACCTATGGCCAACACGTGCACACACACACACACACACACACACACTCAATTTCATTTTCAAACTTTCATTCTCTCGTTAAGCCTCTCAAATCCTCCAACTTCTCTCTACATTTTCTTTTCTTTCTTCATCATCTTCTTCATCATTCTCCACCACCATAACGAAACCTTCTTCACTAAGCCTTTCAAATATCACATCTTTTGGTCTTTGAAGACAAGAATTAAACACTACAAACTCCATTTCTCCAAGAACTCAAGAGCTCTCTTCCTCTCCATTTAAAACTGCCACTACCACCCTTGTAGGAGCCATCATTTTCTTCATCTTTCTCTCTAAAGAAGATGCCACTTTCACCCTAGATAGTGATCTTCACTCTTTTCTTTTTGTTACTCAAGAAAGCTTAAAGCTTGGCTCTCACCATAGCCAAGAACTTCAAGTAACAACTTGAGAAAAGCTCTATGCTCTTTACGAGCAAAGTTTCTATTTTTAGCAAAGTTTGATTCTTTGAATTTGTTTCATGAGATCTTGTGTGTTTCTCTTCTTGAATGCTTTAAAAGTTTTCATTTTCTCTTATGATGCACTTGTTTTGATGTTTTTGTGAGTTGTTAAAAAGGAAATATGCTTTTTTGGTGGTGTTTATGTTGAAAGTTGGTTTCTTTCTTGTTGAGGAGTTTATGATTTAAACATCCTCTTTTTACATCTTCTTTATGAGTCTTGATGTGACCGAGAATATTCTAAAGCACAAAACTTTAAAAAGTTTGCTTTTTGATGCATAGAAAGTGGCGCTATTTTGCTTATGTTTTATAAAGTTTCATTTTGTTTTTCTTGAAAACAAGAATATGTGTAAAGATCCAAACTTTCCCAAGATATAAAGCTTTCTTATCATAAAAAGTAAGCACTTGTCACCTTATGTCCCAAATATTGAACCTTGAAGACAAGACACTTTAAAAGATTCAAACTTTCTTAAAGAATGAATCTTTTAAGTCTTAGGAGCAACTTTAAGTCATAAAGTTGGAATCTTGAAAAGTTTTAACTTTCTTAAAGGATAAGACATTTTAGCCATAAAGTTAGCATCTTGTATTATTATTTCATAAAGGTTGGTTCTTGAAGACTTGAATATGATCTAAAGGTTCACATTTCCATAAAGAATGAAACTTTATAATCATAAAGGTGAAATTTTGTTATTCTATTTAATAAAGTTTGAATCTTGTAACTTGTTGGAATAAAAAAATTACTTCTTGATAATTGGTGAACATGGTGTTGTTGAGTTCATGAGTGTGGTTATGCATTGTTATAACCCAAGGGGCTAGAGATATCTTGATATCCTTTGAGAACGGAAGTATGATTAGGGCCTTTGAGTATACTATGAACCTAGAAATCACTAGCATGCTATCTCAAGGAAATTAAAAGATTTGAATGCAAAATGTTGGCTAAAACATCATATTAGGCTTCGGCCATATCAAAGAAGAAAAGAAAAGTTAGGTGTCAAGCTTTGTTAACTTGAAAACATTATTCCTTAAGATGTATACATAAGAAAGTTATGAAATTATTTGGTGAAAATGAATCCCTAAGGTACAATGTGACTTTATTCAAGAATCAAGTAACTAAAAGTTTACACATACACATTCGTATTAAACTATGTGGTTCTCTCATAGGTAAGCATGAAGAATCACATGATGATTCATAAGACTTCTTGTAAAGGAAAATGCAACCATAGACACCCATTAGGGTATGAACGTATAATGCTTTTGAGCATGATGCATGATAAGTCTTATTATGGATTCTACTCATGATTGAGGATTGTTGATGCTTGATATGGTGATATGGAATGGATATAATTGATTGTTGGTCGGAATTTTCATGATTGGCAAATTTTGGAGAAGCTTCGGTCTAGCCGTTATATTGCCAAATTTCTGCAAAAAATGTGGACTTAGGAATATTTCTTGTATGTGTAGCTTACTCATGGAAAGTAATGCATCGAAAACAAATGAGGTAATGTCAAGTATCATGTTATGAGAATGGAAGAAATGTGATCCTTCAAAACAAAAGGTGATCCACTAAGACTTGAAATCCCTTTATGTTGGAGGCATGTGGCCAAAAGTAGATCTCTCCAATGTGAATCCTCTTGTTAGCTGAGTTTGACATAGATTAATATTGTGTGACGATGATCACAAAATGAGCTCATGTCTAATAGCAGTATATTCCAAGGGCATGTAATGTAAAGAATATTAGGCATGTGGTAAGCATGAAAGTAGAGTCAAAGCAAAATCATGATCAAGTCTATGAGATTGCATAAGAGTGCATGGATCTTTATTTCCCATATGCATCATGAATGTTTATATCATACTTTAGTATGTATGTTTCTATTTTATGGCTAGATATGGATTTATGTTATGTTTATAATGTTAAACTTAAAAGAAACCCGCTTTGGGAATTTATGTTTTCAAACCCTTTAAATTGAACCTAAAGCATGTCCACTATTTTATAATTAAACCTTAAGTGGCTGGGATGACGATGATCACACATTAACTTTCTAGTTGAGATCGTACTAAGAAATTGTAACACCCTACCAAATAGAATACTGTGCTTAAGTCATAATATTATACTCAGTAATTTATTACGCGTCTATAATTTCCATTTAGCTTATTTTCAGGTAAATTGATTTAGCAGAATTAGTTTATAATCAAGTGTAATTTATCAGCTCAATATCTATCATGATATATATATATATATATATAGAGAGAGAGAGAGAGAGAGAGAGAAAGAGAGAGAGAGATAGATATATAGATAGATAGATAGAAGCATGTCGCAGTATAAGCCAAAAGTAAATGATACAGATGGAAATAAAATTTATTACCATATATCTGATACATCTAAACATCATCATCTCATGCACTCATATGGTTATAGTGTCAAGTATATCAAATTGGACCATAAGCAAAAAGACATCGGTCCATACCATAAAGGTCCTTAAAGGGCATTTCACTGTCATGGATACATGAGAAAAGCAAAAGAAAACAGTGTCCATGCCCAAGATTATGAAAGGTGCCAAAAGAGAGTCATTCTGTACAACTGTAGTCAGCAGGTACGGGTAGCTCCACGATATTGACTCTGAGGAGAAGAATTCATTTGCTATGCTAGAGCCGGTAGGCGCATAGTCGTCATTAGGGGTTGAGGAGGAAGAAGAAAAAGAGTCTATTGTAACACTCTCAAGTACAATACTATGCTTATGTCATAGCACCACACGCAGGAATTGTTACTGTTACCTGAATGGACCTTGTTTAACAGTAACCTCTCGCCGTCCCTAATATTTGTTAAATTATCTGAAGATAATACAGAAATATAGTGAGAATTATAAAGTCTCAGTAGGATTCAATCAATTAACTACCACATACCATGTCATCATTATTATCTCCAACTACTTCAATTTATTATGAAAAAGGTGAACATGTTAATAGACTTTTCAATCTTATAGTTTGAAAACATATATTCCAAAACAGGATTCATTTTATTCATACACTTGTTAATCAAAGAAAGAATCTAAACATAAATGTAGCAAAATAATCAACATCTGCATATAGATGCAATTAGTCTCTTGATAAGCAAGGAAAAGAATTTAATCATAAGCATAGTAGATCAAAGAACAACTAAATAATATGCATTTATGAGTGCAACAATACATTTGATGTAAGTGATTATGTCTCTTTTTAACTTTCTTCACTTTCTTTCTTATCACACCTAGGTGTTATGTGTCACCGTCCCTAGGGCGCTTACTAGGGTCTACACTTGAGTATTATATATCGCCGTCCTCAAGTGCATCCTTTACTTGTATCTTGCCTTTGTTTAACCTTTACTACCTTTGAGTAGCCTGATCTAGGAGTGAGCTCACCCATAACCGTCATCACACAGTACTAATCTACAACGGGACCCATGGGCCTTTAGGCTGGAGGGACTCAACTAGCCAACTGCCTCCAACATAGAGGGACCCAAAAGTTTTAGCTGCCTTCACAGAGAGGGACCCAAATAACTGCCTCGAAGTGAAGGGATCCATATCTTAGCTGTTCATGTTCTTTCATGTTTCATATGCTCATATGTTCATGCATGAATAAGCTTGAGAAACTTAAGCTCATGCTTCATATATGATATTTTAAACATTCTTGTATGATATTCATGTACATCACACATAAGCATTAACACTTAAACATTCTTAACTCTCACTAATTTTTGCCGAAAATTTGGCAGTATAACGGATTAGGTCCACTTTCCCATGAATAGTATCAATCAACCAGATAGTCATTCATATAGAAATTCAATACAAGGTATCTATCCTTCAATAATCAAACAAGATTTAGAACCTTGATCCTGAAATTTAGTTTTTGCCACTTTCTTTCAATTCTACTTGGTTTTGGAAATTAAGCCATAGATTTTATTTAACTCATTTAGACCTAAATTTTGGATATGTTAAAGTGTTATTTGTCTAGTTTCTAACCTCTTTGGTCCCATTAAGTGTTGATATATATAACTCAAGTTATTGAAGATTTATCTAAACTTGTCGTGTACTAGGCAAATTTAAGCTTTGAAAAGTAAAAATTCACTAAAAATAGAAAAATAATTGAAACTATATGATGCCCATAGGTTTTTAAAGATAACTGAACAAATTTTCATTTACATGAAGTTTCATCCCTTTTGAATAAGTAGAACTCAAGTTCTGAGCTCTTGAAGTTGGCTAACATAAACTGCCCTTTTCTAGCCCAATTAGGACTTGAGGCAAATTTCATAAATTATTGGGAACAACAAGGATTAGAAGGTTCTGAAATTTTATGGTATGTTACCCTATGTCTCAAATTTCTAATAAAATTGGTTGCACTCAAATTGAAGAAGTATAGGGCGAGTTATGCCCCTCAAAATTCGATCTGCTCAGAATCAGGAAAAGAATTCTAGGGTTAACTTCAAAAATTCGTATCTCACTTAATACCAGTCCAATGGCCTTACATTTTATATGGTTGGAAAGCCCCAGATGTCTAGTTTCATATAAAAATAGTTTTATCAAAGTTTGATGATTGTAGGAGGATCCATACACTTCGAAAATATGGACACCATAGTGTTTCAAAGGAACCTATATTTTGTTTTGTGGCTCCTTCTTCATGTTGGACTCTAACTCCTAGGTGTAGTCCTCTGTTCTTTCTTTTCTCCATGCTACTTTTACTAACAGTGCTATCTTGTTTTAGAGTTGCTTAGTACTTCTATCTACTATATTTGCTGTGGGTATATGGAAGGTTAGATTGTCTCTTAACTGTATTGTTTCAGGTTCCGAGAAGTGTATGGGATCAGGGTGATACTTTCTATGTTGAGAGACATAAAAAACATCATGAAGGTTAGATAAGTGCGAGGGTAGGGCAATTCGATATGTTGCTGACCCGATTTGTTTCAAAATTTGAAAGGATCTAGGACTCAACTTCTTGACCTTAATCGCTATGCTTATTCCTATTGTGGGTGTGATCTTCAAAAACATGTGGTCTCCTTTTTGAAACTCTAACGGTTTTCTCCTCGCATGTGCAGAAATCTTCTGACGGCTCTAAGGCATCAGTATCTTGCTCCGAATTTTCTTTATCTATTCAGTAGTTTATGTGACTAGGTCAGGTCCCAGTAAACTCTTTTCCCTCAGTTCATAGCAACACAATAGTGATTGACAGTTTCGTCTGTATGATGCTTCATATGGAGCTATGTCAATATTAGTGTGATAACTATTATTATAGGTGAACTCAACTAGTGGCAAGTACCTATCCCAATTCCTTCATTGCTCCATGATTTATGCTCTTAACATATCCTCCAAAGTTTGAATGGTTCTTTCTATTTGTCTGTCTGTTTGGGAATGATAAGTGGTACTTAGATAGAGTCTTGTATCAAATGCCTTCTGAATTGCCCTCCAAAATCGAGAAGTAAACCTTGGGTCTCGATCTGAAATGATAGTCGAAAGGATTTCATGTAACCTCACTATCTCTTGAATATATAGTTGAGCTAGTCTCTCTAAGGGGTAATTTGCTTGGACGGGTAAAACATGAGCACACTTAGTTAGTTTATCCACTATAATCCATATAGCATCATACCCAATAGATGTTCTTGGTAATTCCACACAAAATCCATTAAAATACTTTCCCATTTTCATTCAGGTATCTCTAAGGGCTGTAATGTCCCAAATGGCTTTTGATGTTCTATTTTTCCATTTTGACAGACCAAGCATCTACTTACAAAGTTCACTATATTTGATTTCATATCTGGCCACCAGAACATTCTTTTAAGATCTTGATACATTTTGTTGATTCCAGGATGCACTGTGAACTCACTCTTGTGACCTTCTTCTAAAATTGTGTTATGAAGACCATCTTCCTCCAGTACACATATATTTATTTGATGTTGCCATATTCTTTCTTTATCCTAAGTAAATCCCATCAATTTTGCTGATTACATTAGGGTTTTGGTACGCTGAAACTGGCATTTTGCTGCTGTGCATGTTGAATTTGCTTCTTGAAATCACTGGTTACCTTGATCTAATTTAACTGAATAGTCTGGGGAGTTATAGAGATTTCCAAGTTGAGGTCTCGAAAACTTTCTATAAGCTCCACCTCTTTAATCATCATCTAAGCCATACTCAGAGATTTTCTGCTCAGGGTGTCTACCACTACATTGGCCTTATTAGGATGGTACTTTAGCTCGAACTCATAATCTTTCAAGAATTCTATCTATCTTTATTGCCTCATATTTAATTCTTTCTGTTCAAGGAGATACTTTAAACTCTTATAATTAGAAAACACCTCAAACTTTGCTCTGCAAAAGTGATGTCCCCATATCTTTAGAGCAAACACCGCAGTTGCTAATTCAAGATCGTGAGTTGGATAATTCATCTTATGAGATTTTAGCTGTCTTGAGGCATAAGCCACTATGTTTATGTTTTGCATCAACACACCCCTTAACCTCTTCTTGGAGGCACCCCTTAACCTCTTCTTGGAGGCATCACAGTAACCTTCAAATGGTCCATGGAGATTTGGTAAGGTCAGCACTAGTGCTATAGTTAGCTTCTCTTTCGATTCTTGGAAACTCCACTTACATTTAGGCATCCATTCAAATGGAGAATTTTTCTTGTTCAGCTTTGTCAAGAGTAAAGCTATCTGGGAGAAGTTTTCAAACTGCCTGTAATACCTAGCCAGACCCAAAAAACTCCTAGCTTAAGTAACTGTGGTTGGCCATTTCCAATTTAACATTGCCTCAACTTTGCTAGGATCCACAGAGGTTCCTCCTTAGGATACTACATGTCACATAAATTTGACCTCCTTTATCCAGAATTCGCACTTAGACAGTTTGGCATAGAGTTTCCACTCCCTCAGAATCTGGAGCATTAGCCTCAAATGTCCTGCATGTTCTCTTTCGGTCTTCGAATAAACAAATATATCATTGATAAAAACCACTATAAACTTGTTTAGATACTGCCAGAATATGCAATTCATGTAGTCCATGAATATTTCCAGAGCATTTGTCAATCTAAAGGATATCACCGTGTATTCATAATGTCTATAGCAACTACGAAAGGTTGTCTTGGGAATATCCTCATCTCGAACCCGAATTTGATGATATCCGGATCACAAGTCAATCTTAGAAAATACAGTGCCTCACTTTAGTTGATCTATGAGGTCATTTATCCTTGGTAAATGATATTTATTTTTTATTGTCACCTTATTCAGCTATCGGTGGTCCATACATACCTGCATGCCCTCGTCTTTCTTCTTGACCAGCATAACCAGAGCTTCCCATGGCAATGCGCTTGGCCTAATGAACCCTTTATTCAGAAGTACTTCAATTTGCTTTTTAAGTTCAGCTAACTCTAAAGACAACATCCTGTATGGAACTATAGATATTGGTCCCGTTCCTGGCACCAACTCAATGGAAAACTAAATTTCTCTTTCTGGAGGAAATTCAAAAATGTCCTCATGGAATATATCTTGGTATTCCCTAACAACCAGAATATTATTTAACTTTTGATCAATTTCCGCCACATTAATTGACAAGGGAATGTATCCTTGATTCTCCTTCCCACAACAAATTATTTCCAAAGAGCTTAAATAGAGATTTACAAGGGTTATAAATTCGGAAGGTAAGGTAGAAGGAAACACAACAGTTTTATTAGAACAATTCAGCATGACTCGATTGGCGAAAAGCCAATTCATGCCCAAAATTATATCAAGCCAAAACAATGGGAGATAGATCTAATTAGCTACAAAGGTTTTGCCTTCAATTTGAAAAGAAATATTCATACAAACCTGACTATCTTAATAGGTTTGTTTATAAGAGTGGAAACTACTAGATCATAAGGTAGCTCAGAAATGGGTAATTGTAAAGCAGTCACACAACCACAAAAAATAAAAGAATGTATGGCACCCGAATCATATAATCCAGTTACGATCTTACCGTTCACTTCACATGCACCTGGAATTAAATCTTCAAATTTAGCAGCTTGTTCTGCATCCGTAGTGAAAGCCCTTTCTTAGTGCTAAGGCTTGGAGGACGATTGTGGATTTATGGTAGGGCACTCAAAAATTTTGTGGCCTGACTTGCCATATCCAAAACAAACATTCTGCCCTGCCAAACATAGTCGATCATCGTGATTCTTCCTATATTGTGCACAAGTCTACTTCATGAAAAGCATTTGGGGCTACTTACCCTTGTTGCCCATTGGCTGAAACTTCTTCTATTGTTAAAAGTTGGGCTTGAATTTCGGGCCTTACGGTGTTAACCCCTTCTTACAATTACTACCGGTAGATTTGGCAACGTCCAACTTATTGTTACAATATTCTACAAGTCGGCACTTATTTACCAGAGCGGGAAAATCCTTAATCTCCATGGGTCCCATAGCAGCAAGGATATCTTCTCTTAGTCCACCTTCAAATTTGATGCACTTCTGTAACACTATCCCAAGCATAGTACTATATTTAAGTCATAGTACCATATTTGAGAGTTGTTACTATTTCTTAAACGGACCTTGTCTGACAACAATCTTTGGCCATCTTCGCTCATCTTGGTCAACGCCACCTGGGAGATAATGCAGAAATAAGCATAGAAGTGAGAATTTAAAATTCTTAGTAGGATTCTCTAAATTGTCACACATAGTATCATCATTATTATCTCTAGCTACTTCGATTTATTATAAAAAAGGTGAACGCATTATATAAACTATTCAGTTTTATAGTTCGTAAACATATTGCCCGAAGCAGAGTTCATTTTATTCATACACTTGTTAAATAGAGAAAGAATCTAAACATCAACATAGTAACATGAAGGATGATTGAATAAGGTGCATAGATTCATTATAACAATAACAAGAACACAACGTATGCTTATGTAATTGCTCATTATAAAATCATGCAACTGCACCCATACTTTCTTTACTTGACACACCTACACATTATATATCACCATCCCTAGGGTGTCTACTATTTTCTTAAATCTTTACTGCCTCTGGGTAGCATGATTTATGAATGAGCTCAACTCGTGACCGTCATCACATAGTGCTGACTCGCAAGGGGACCCATGTGCCTCTAGGTTGGAAGGACTCTACTGCCCAACTACCTCCAGCGTAGAGGGACCTAAATGTTTTAGTGCCTTCATAGGGAGGGACCCAATGTGCGACTATCTCAGAGTAGAGGACCCATATTGTATCTTGTTAACTGCCTTCACAGGGAGAAACCCATATAACTGCCTCTAAGTAAAGGGATCTCATATATATACTTTCTTCATTCATATGCAATTATGCATTCTTTCATAAGAATAATCATGATCATATCATAATGCATGGGCTTAACATGTAAATATAATCATATCATAGTTATTCATTCATGACATAAGATTCCTATAATTTCATATATTTTTGCCGAAAATTCAGCAGCATGATAGATCAGATCTATTTCCCTATAAATAGTGCTCTTTAGTACAGATAATCAACCAATTTACATGACAAAAACGTCATAGTCATATATCATCATTTCAATGGTTTAATAAGGGTTTTGTTCAAAGAAACTAGCAAAGTTTACAAGTTGGAGTTCAAGAGCTTGCTATTTCTTAAAGTTGCTCATCCTGCCTTATGTCCCAGATTCTGCCCAATTTTGTAAATTATGCTATAATTTCTACCTAATGTATTAAATTCTAAATTTTAACTATGTTGAAGTGTTGTTTGTCTAATTTAACATCTTTGATCCCAGTAAGTTGTGAAAAGTATAACTCAAACTATTAAGGTTTAACCTAGATTTGTCCTATTATTAGGTAGATTTAGGCACTAAAAAGTAAAAATTCACTAAAAATAGGAAACTAATTGGAATGATATGAAAGCTATATCATTTTAAATCTAACAAAACTAGTTTTCATTTTCAATAATTTTCATTTTATTTGAATAAGCAGATCTCAAGTTATGAGCTCTTGAAGTTGGTTAACATGAGCTACCATATTCTAGCCTAATTAGGATATAGGGCAACTTCAATGAATTACTGGGAATAACAGAGATCGAATTTACTCTAAAATTTTTATGGGATGTTGCTCTATGTGTAAGATTTCTAAAAAAATTGGTTGCACTCAATTTGAAGCTATATAGGGCAAGTTCCCTATACAATCCACTTTGATCAGATCCATTGGCAGAAATCTAGGGTAAACTTCTAAAAATCACGTCTCACTTAAAACTAATCCAATGCCTTTTAATTTAAATGTTTTGAAAGCTCTAAATGTCTAGTTTCATTTAAAATTGGTTTCATCTCATTTTGATGTCTGTAGACGAGTTCATACACTTTGAAAATACAGACACCGCTGGGTTTTCCTAGTTAACTTCACTCTGGTTGCTTCCTTTTGGTTCTTTCACTAATTAATCAATCAAAACTCAACATATACTTGATAATCCAGTCATAAACATATGGATGAATTTCCAATAGCCACCAATTCACAAGAAATTAAGAAAAGAGAATGAATCCTACCTTAATTTGATGGTTGAACTGGCTAAGCAAGAGTCTTGGGTGGAAGGAGTTTATGCTGAATGAAGAAAACAAGGATGTCTTGAAGGAGATACATGAGAAGATGAGGAAAGAATGGTCGGTTCTTGTAAAGGCCAAAACTTGAAGAGGAAAAGTGGAAATGGTAGCTTTGGTGAGTAATAAATAGAATAGAAAGTGGAGGGTGGTAGTTGTGATGTATAGTTTGAGTTTGGTTTAGTGGCTTCACATTTTGTGGCTGATTTTGCATCATTTTGAGGGGTTAAGTGATTGAAATTTAGTCACTCCTCTTAAAGTCTTAAATGATATAACTTCTACTGACCCGGCTCTTGCAGGGTGTGGCACAGGATTTAAACCGATTCTCCCTAAATTAAGAGGAAATTGCCAATGATTTTCTAAATTTTTCTACATAATAAATTCAACTCTTTTTCAATCCTAATGTTTATTTCAATCTTAATTACTCTTATTTCTCGAATGCTACAAAAAAATCAATTAATAGTACTACTTAGTCGTACTGTTTCTTTAGAATGTTACAATTTTGGCTTTTTGAAAGCCCTTTTAGTATTTTCTATAACTAGTGGCATTTTCATAATTTTGAACAAGTCTAGGGGCATCCCATGTCATTTTACATGTGACACCTGTGTGGCTTGATCGGCTGAGAAATAGGTTTCTATGTTTTTGCTACGTGATTCTTTTCGGTTTAAAACTCTATTATGTTAATTCTATAGGTGCAGGGACCTAAATATCATTTCTTAAAAAGTTCCAGGGTAATTACGGAAAGAATATTTAGGGGTCAATATGCAATTACTAAAATTTTTGGGGAAAAACTACAAATAACAAAAGTTTGTACAAGGATATTTCTATAATTTTTTAATTTTTAGTATATGACAATGCCATATTTTCAACAGCAATACTACACTACCCTACAATTCTAAGTGCGAAGAATGTCATGGCATAGCACTGGTTGAGAAATTCTCACACTATCTAAGTGAAAAAATTCAACATTTCTATTACGCTATTGGGGATGTTACAATTTTCATGTCTCGTTTGGGTTCTGCTGATAAATTGTAGAAAACTTACACAACTCCTCAAATTTGGCAATGCACTTCAACACATTCCTGTTTCCCTAACGGAGTTGCATAAACTCCAATTCCTTGGTGTTTTGAACTAAAGCAGGAAAATATGTCTGATAAAAGGCTTCTTTAAACACGTCTTAAGTATTCTCTTTCTGGGAACCTTCTAGCAACCTCTTCACACTACTCTACCAGAACTCAGTGTCCGCTTCCAACATATAAGTAGCAAATGCTACTTTCGGAGGATTGGTGAAAGCTAAAATAGTAAAGACCTTCTCCATGGCCTTGATCTACTCTTCAGCTTTATCTGGGTCAAAGACTCCTCTGAAGCTAGGCAGATTCGCCTTTCAAAACACAATGAACTTAAGATATTCTAGGTCCACCTCCGAGTCGTTAAGGTTTCCTTTGCGACCGAACTTAGGTTGTCTTCCTAACATTTGGTGTGTTGCAGTTGCTTGTTCACTCCTTGCATATGCTATCTCCCATAGTGTATCCATGAAATTAGCAGGATCTTCTTAAATAGGTATCGTTTATGCCCTACCTCGTCTATCGGAAGCCATCAAGCTTTGAACACACAAACAAAAGTTATTTAGTTGATTAGGCTCAACACTAAGTTCAGTGTGCTAGTAATTAATAGCTTACATAGCCAAGCAATCATGGACATACATGTTCTTAAATCTTATCTAAACAGACAAGATTCAATACGTGAAATCGTCTAATAGATACAAAGTATGAACGAAGCATAGTCAGTCCAATCCTCAGGCCTTTGCTAGGATGAACTATTCTAATACAAAAAATGTTATACCGTATCGAATATAATATTGTGGTTAAATCATAATATTATACTCTGTAGTTTATTACGTGTCTATAATTTCTATTTAGCTTATTTTCGAGTAAATTGATTTAGTGGAATTTGTTTATAATCAAGTGTAATTTATTAGCTCAATTTCTATTACAGGATATATATTACGAAGCATGTCGCAATATAAGCTAAAAGTAAATGATACAGACGAAAATAAAATTTATTACCATATATCTGATACATATAAACATCATCATCTCATGTATTCATATGGTTATAGTATCAAGTACATCAAGTTGAACTATAAGCAAAAAGACATCGGTCTTTATTTGAGCAAACATCTCTATAAAGGTCCTTAAAGGGCATTTTCTTTATCATGGATACATGAGAAAAGCAAAAGAAAACAGTATCCATGGCCTAAGATCATAAAAGGTGCCAAAAGAAGGTCACTCTGTACAATTGTAGTTAGTAGGTACGGGTAGCTCCACTAGACGGATTCCAAAAAGAGGAATCCATTTGCCATGCTAGAGCCACCAAGTGCATAGTCGTCGTCAGGGGTTGAAGACGAGGAAGTAGAGGAGTCTACCATCTCTGAGGGGTCGTTCTCAGAGGATATTGGGTGAGCTAGCTAGGGTGGTGTCGCTAATGGTGCTACAGGTGGTGGTATAGAACAGGCCATATATAGGGGTATGGCTAAAAAGGCTGATGTGGGGATCGAACAGAGGGCTAAATATAGGGATAGCAAAGTCACAACGGAAGAAGAAGTACAAGCGAAATTGGCAGGTGGCGGTAATATACAGCGAATCTATCAGAGGGTCGTAATGCCATTACAACTCTGGCAACTCAACAAAGAGGATGACTGTCACCGCCAAGTTCATGGTCTGAGAATGATGCGAACACATACAATAGGATGAGAATTTTGAAAATTCCCAGTGGATTTCTCATAACTATTCTATGTTGACATCACATTCATTCCTAGTTGCTTCGATTTCTTTTTTGTTATTTAAATAAAAAGGTGAACAACATAATAAGTAACTCCATTTATTAGTGTTCAAGAAAAATAGTCTGAAGCAAGGTTTCATTTTACTTAGAATTTTCAAGAAACAGAGAGCATTCATATAGAGAATATTGTACGGTGTAAATAAAACTATAGGCAGATACACGATATGCATAAACAACTAACTGATAAAAACTCTCAAGATAAAAGGGTATTTAACCCTCAATCTTTCTTAGCTAGTATCTACTGAACTTTTTTCATACTTGGTCCTCTAGGAGTTTTAGGCCATATAACTCCTTGATAATAGTCTATTTTTCAGGATCGAGCTCATTCTTATACAGGATAGCCGAGTTTTCTTTCCTTACTTTTCCATCGATCTATTCCCCTTAATTTCATTCCGGGACTGGCCCAAGTAAGATGGATTTCATATAGTCATTATAATTTGTATAATAATGGCTAAATCAATTCGGATAACATATGTATTTACATGCACAATACATTATGTACATAAGCTTTTGCCGGAATTTCGACAGCATAATGGATCATATCTGGTTCCTCATGAATAATGCTTTCTAAATCAGATAGTCAATCATGGCATCAGAATCAACATAACTTGTTATTATTTCAGCACCAATATAGAACTGCAACATTTAATCTTTTAAGATCCCACCTTGTGGTGTAAAACACTCAATTTGGCAATTATACATAAATTTCTCAATTCTTCCCTGATTTATAATTTATGCCATAATTTCTATTTAACTTATTTAAATTTGAATTTTTGATATGCTAAATGTTTGTCTAATATATGTTTCCTTTGGTCCTATTAAGTTTTGATAAGTATAAATTAGGTTATTGAAGTTTAATCTAGGTCTGCCCTATTATTGAGCAGAATTGGGTACCAAAATATAAAAATTTACCAAAAATAGAAATCTTATTGGATTTGTTTGAAATTTATATCATTTTAAAATAGCTGAACCAACTTTTATTTTCAACAAGTTTCATTTCTTTGAGTGGACAAAGCTCAAGTTATAGGCCCTTATCTTTGGCTAAAATGGTCTGCCCTATTTCACTCTAGTCAGGACATAGGGAAACTTTGGTGAATTACTGTGAAAAGTAGGAAAAGAATCTGACTCTAAAATTTTAATAACATGTTACCCTATGTGTTCACTTTCTACAAGATTTTGTTGCAGTCTATTTGTGGTTGTATAGGGCGAGTTATGCCCTTCACAATCTAGTTTAGTGAGAATTAGGGACAAAATTCTCAATAATACATATCTCACTTAATACAGGTCTAATGGCCTTATAATTTATATGGTTGGAAAGTTTTGGATGTCTAATTTCATCTAAAATTGGTTTCAAATTTTTATGGCTATACGCAAAGCTGTACACTTTGCCATATGGATATGTCTAGAGTTTTCCAATCCAACCAATTCTGGTTAGCTATGCTTTAAGCTTTTCGCTAAATTTCCAACCTAAACCAAATATTTACATGTTAATTAAGCCATGACAACCTATATGAACACAATTTATCATTAAATAAATGAGTAGAAATAAAATCCCAAGTAGCGACCATATCACAAATAACAAGGAAAAATCATGAATCCCACCTTAACTTTGATGTATAAGCTAGCTACACTCGGGTTTTTGATGGAAGAAGTGGATGAAGGTTACAGATGGAGGAAGGAGAAGGTGAAATGGAATAAATGATAAGGGAGAGTGCTCAGTTGAAAGGGGTCAAAATATGAGGGAGATATGAGGGATTTTGTGTGTTTAAGTCATAATGAAGAAGTATGACTCACTTGGCTACCATTAGTGGATTTGTCTTTGGGTAAAACTTGATTAAATCTCCCCATTTTGTGGCTATCTGGGGTTCCACCTTTAGAGGTTTATATGGCCGAATTTTAGCCACTTCATATAGTGTTCTATCGATATAAATTCCTACTAACTCAGTTCTTGTGACATGAAATAGCAAAATTTAACCTGTTTCCTTCAAACTTGTGAAACATTGCTGGTAATCTTCTTAAATTTTCTACATAGGTATTTCAAATTCTTCTAACTCTAATCTCTCTCTAATTCACCTTTAATTATTCTTATATATCTAAAAAAATCGAATAAGTCAGTTAATAGCGTAATTTAAACATATGGTAATTCAAGACATTACAGAAATCTTGCTTTTCTCACTCTCATGTTTCCATGCCGTCTTCAGAGGATGTCATCAGGCATAGCAGTCATCTTTATTGAGTTCCTAGTTATGTATTGGCACTTTGACTTGGTGATTAATGCATCCGTGATGGTGGCTCCAGCAGCTTTGAAGGTCTATATGTTTCATAGCCGCCAGTTCCATGCACCAGTCATGAGCCCATTTTTCCTCCCTTACGAGCAATTTGATGATATCACCCTGGAAGACATTCGTCTGCTTTTTCGTCCACCGAGGTATCCTATCAATGGATAGTCCAACTCTGACACCTACTTGGCACCAACGTATTTCGTGGAGTTCGATCTTTCAGAGTTGACCTACTCGACGTAGTCTGTGTAGCCCGATCCCTTGGGGCCGTCCTACCCTTCGGTGATCCGCCTGGCTTCAAATTCTTCTGCTTCTTCTGCTGCTGGGCAAGTACCACCTCTAGTCCATAGGTGTGGGTTCATTCACACCCGTGCTATACCTTGTGGGCATGGGCGTGCTCGAGGTGGAAGACATGGAGATAAGACACTCGATGGTTTCGGGATTGGATACCTTTCGTTTAATGGTTGATCCGGATGGCGCATACGGAGCTGATCACGAGGATAGCCCTTTTTGTTGGTAGTTATAGGGTTATCACTTTTTTTATGGCATGTGTGGGTAGTCGAGGTTCATATTATATTTCTTTTTCTTTAATGTGTTTAGTTAGGTTTATCTTGTAAGACTGACGATAAATATTGGACCCATAACTTATTATGTATGACTTGTTGCACCACTCTTAATTATATCTAACTATGGTTGCTATGGAATGTTATTATGTTGATCTGAAAAGATCGGTCTTTACATTGCCCTTATTTATTTTATCACATTGCATGTATAAGATAGTGACGTTTGGTATTATAGGTTCACGATACATTCATGGCTCTCATTTTCCTTTAAAGGTTTATTTCATTATTAAAAAAAATAAATTACCTCTTATTTTTAGTATAAAGTAATTTCAATGAATGTAGTTAGCTCCATGAGCAAAAGTAACAATTAGTAATTCCATAATATGACTTAAGCATAGTATGGGATTATTAGAGTGTTACATCATGTGCATCCAATGATCTTGACAGAACACACATAAACTATTAGATCCTAGATCTCCTGCTATATCATCTTAACATATCATTTAAATATACATGAAAAGCCAAAAAATTGAGATGATGAGAAGGGAAAAAGACAAATCTATGAGCTACTGAAGTTAGATGGCTTGTATAGGATATAAATCAGAGGATGAATGAAGCTATTGCAATGAATAATAACATAACCAAAAACCTTATCAAAGATATCTCATGCTCAACAAGGAAGAAAGGTGTTTATCTATTGGCACCAAAAAATTGCAACTAGCCGAGAATGGATATTAGCCAAGGAGAAATATCCAGATAAGGCAATATTCGGTCAATTTTAGCCGATAGCCAAGAGTAGTTAGTCAAAGAATAGGCAATGATCGACAGCCGATACGGAATGTGTTACTCAGCTTAAATTAATTGAAAGAGGCCAAAATGCTCGGCTGAGCTTCACCACCGGCTAAAATCCAAGTGTCAGAATAACCATTATTGGATATCTATCGAAAGCTCAATAGGAGAGCATCAACACGGCAATCGGGGTTTGCCTGATTGAGGTCATTTCATGCCTAAAAAACGACCGTTTCAATATTTTTTTGGCCATTTTTTCCATTTTGCCTCAACTGATTTACCTTGTCTTTTATGATTAGTATTCTAACTGGGCATAGTTACCTATAGAAACTCTTATTCACATATTTTGAAGCTTGACAACTGATATGGGTTTCAGCCAATAGTTGACGGCTGATTTAGCCTACAATCGATAGAGAATGGTTGACACTTGAATAGTGATATCAGTTGTTAGATGAGGGCATGAATTTCCTATTAGGCTTTGGGCCTTTTCTGATAACTTATAATCCACAAACCAATTATGGGCTTTGGTTAGAGAAAGAGCGTGCTTTAGCAGTTAAGGATAAGAGTTTGATCAAGTTAGTAAACACTCCCTAGCAAGTAGGAACAACTAAGGAAGACGGTTTCCAGTTCAGAAAGTAGGGAGAATAGATGAAATACAAAGAGTGTTTTAAGTAGTTACCACTATGCTGAGAGTAGTGCACTCAAGGAAGACATGGAGGATGGTTACGAGGTGGTTACCAAGATGAAGTTTGCTGACCATGTTTCTATGAGAACATGGTTAATAGATGCCTTAGGATACTTGTTAAGTTTGTATATGTATAAATAGCCTTGAGCATAATTTGTAAACCCATCCCCGAACAAATAGATCAAACATAAGTTTTTTTCACATTTATCTTTATGTTTTCCTACATTTTACATTCTATGCCTTTACTTTTTAGTACTTTACAACATTTCTTTATCGTATTTTGTTTATAGTATTTCATTTACTTTCAGCCTATTTAAGTTTCAATCTATTTCATTAGCCTTTAGCTATTTGCCAATATCCTTTTGGTGACCTGATTCGCTTATCTACCTACCAAATACTCTTTGGAGTAGTTTGGGAACCTATTTGCTAAGAGATAGAGTCCCTCTCTTCGTATTAATCTCTTGATCATGGGAATCTGCTATGTTTTGCACTAGCTGAGCCTCTTGGTTATCTTGGAATAGTTTTCTAGCGCGCCTTCACTCTCAACCCATTCGGATAGCAAATAATTTTGTGCAAAACATATTTTGGCACACTTGGTGGGACCATCAGCAGATCAGTTCACCATTTTGGTAGCTAATAACGATGCTTATGACAACATAAGTAGTTGCAACCGTAGGTTCCTCTAATCAGCCTACAGCCACAGCAGCCTTATCTAAGCCAAATCCAATTTCAAGGATTGAGACCAAACAAGGGTAGCTGATAGTTGTGATGACATTTTTCATACATCGACAGATTAACATGGGCTTGGATGATTTGATATGTCAATTGTCAACTCAATTAGTCAAAATTGCTAAGCTACTGGTCGAAAACAAGGTGTGGAACATGCATGCTCAAGAATGGAGAAGTATTTATTCAGTAGATAAAAGTACAATGCTGTGCCATTTTGGCTATGCCGTTCAACTCTGGGTGCAATCGAATGTTAATCCTCAGAAAACTACTCATTCAGTTTTTTAGCTAAATTGACATGTTCCATTGCAGGCTAGTGAGCAGAATGTCGCTTAGCTGATGGCTGGCTACGATACTCAACCAAGAATCATGGGGGATAATGTTGGGGGCAGCCATGGACAATTATTCCATCTCTACCAACTGATCAACCAACATTCTTAGTTGTGCCTATTTAGGCGGATTCAACTCTCTTACCTTGGAGAAATGAATTCAAAGCACAAGAAGGTTTTGTTGTAGAGGAGCCATGGGGATCATCTCCACCTCAAGCAATAAGTCAACATGTGTACATCATTCCATTGGGGCACCTGATTGCTCAATAGCCTAGAGCTTGATTAATTAATTAGTCGAATGGTTAGCAGAATAGTTCATAGTTTGCTACTTAGCTATTGAGCTCTCGGCCTCTAATATCTCAATTGATGGTACAGCAGCCAAGCTGTTACTATAACATCCTAATAATACCACATTATGCTTAAGCCATTTTATGGCATTACTAGTTGTTACTCTTAATTAATAGAAGTTCTTTTAGTTGAAATTGGTGTAATATACGAAAATAGCTTGTAGGTTTTTTTTTTGTAAAACCTTTATACTTGAAAATTGAGCCTTTAAGTGCTTACTTACTTGTACACATATGGATGTTGTTCCTCATATCACTGAGTTATTAATAAGACATATGACAAAAATTGGAGCAACATAGCACAACTCCTTAAGCCAATAATGTAATCTTAGATAATCAAAGAGTCATCATTATACTTAATAAGTATCACATATGTAATAGATCAAATTAAGTAACACGACTTCCTACATGCTCTTAATTACACATAAGCTGCCCAACTAGGGCTCTAAAGAAAGTGAAAATACAATGCTAATATCTCGATCCTCCTTAGCTAGGTGAAAAAGTATGGCAGCTCCTTGTCTTATCCATTCAGGTACCATCAGAAGTACTACTATGGATGCCATCAACTCCATCTGAAGACGACACGGAAACATAGGAGTGAGAAATACAAGATTTCTCAGTAGGATCCTAACTAGACCATTAAGCATGCATGAGTTCTATTTTTAATGGGTTTGAAAACATAGGTTCTTAAAGCGGGTTTCTTTTAATCTTCCCTATATAAACATAATATAAAGAAAGTCAAAGCTACAATATAAGAGCATATACATGTGAGAGCAAAGTATAAACATTCATGACCATACAAATGAGATAATGAAGATGCATGCACATTTATATAACTTCCCAGACTAGACTAGAGTCTTTCTTTAACTTTACTTTCATATTTAGTATGTGCTTATCATTCTTTACTTTTCCTTTGAAATAGACTGCTTTTGGACATGAGCTTATTTCGTGATCGTCATCACGTAGTACTAAACCAAATCAGACTAAGCTGATATTGGTTACCTCTAAGCTGGAGGGTCCTCCATGTTGCCCTTGCCTCCCCTATAAAGGTTCCTTAAGTCTTTATGGATCACCATTTCTCACTTCCCTAGAGTTATCGAGAGGTCATATCCCATTCTTTCTTTTCTTATCATTATACTTTATATATATAGTACTTCTTTGACAAGACACATGGAATGATATGCCTAGGTCCCAAAATTTTGACAAAAATCCAGCAGAATGACGGCTAAATCGGAGCTTCCCCAAAATGCCAATCATAAAACTCTCAACCAACAGTCCATATCATATCATCACACTAATCATTCAATCATGAGATAGATCTCCATCAAACTTGTCATTCATCATGTCGAATGGCATCATACATTCATACCCTAAAGGGGTCTATAGTTGTGTTATTCTTTGTGAGACATCTTATGGGTCATCATATGATTTCCCGTGGTTACCTATAAGAGAATCACATAGTTAAAATGAATGTATGTGAAATCTTTCAGTTACTTAGTCCTTATAGGAATTTACTTTTTACTTAGGTACATATCTTATGGAACACTTGTTCAAATTACCTGAGTTAGATAATTATTTCCTTTCCTTGAGATAGCGCACTTAGTGATTCCTAGGTTCATGGTATGCTTAGAGGCCTTAATCATACTTCCGTTCCCAAGGAATTCGAGATCTCTTTAATTCTTGGGTCATGACAACGTATAACCACACTCATGAACCCAATAACACTATATTCACTAATCACCAAGGGTGATTTTTAACTTATTCATATTGCAAAGTTTCAAGCTTTTATTATTAATATAACAAGATCTTGCCTTAAATGTTATAAAAGTTATCATTCTTTATAAAGTAATTATAAAGTTTCATTCTTTAAGAAAGTATGTGCCTCTAGAATTAAGCTCTTATCTTAAGGATTCATTCTTTATGAAATAATGGTGCAAGATATTAACTTTAGAACTAAAAAGTCTTATTCTTTATGAAAGTTGACACTTTTAGTTATTCTAAGATCATCAAGGTCTCAACTTTATGATTTAAAGTTGGCTTAAAATCTAAAAGATTCCTACTTTATGAACTAATGATATAAAAACATTAGCTTTAGAGTTATAAAGTCTTGATCTTTATAAAAGTTAACACTTTATGCCTTATTTTGACTCAAAATATAAACTTTATAAATTAAAAGTTGCAAGTCAACACTTTTATGACTTATAGATTTCATTCTTGACTAAAGTTTGAAACTTTATGAAAAGTCTTGTCTTCAAATTCGATTTTTAAGACACAAAGAGGCAAGTTCTTATTTTTATGACTTAAAAAGCTTCATATTCCAAAAAGTTTAGACTTTTACATATATTCTTGTCTTCAAGAAGAACAAAATAAAACCTTATGAAACCCATAAAAATAGCACCACTTTTTAAGCATCAAGAAGCAAACTTTTTAAGGTTTTAAGCTTTTAGGATATTCATAGTCTTATCAAACCATGAAAAATATACAAAGATGAAACTTTTCTAATCATAAGCTCATCATAAGAAAAGGAGCAAACTTTAAAAAAAATACCACCAAGAATATTATTCTTTTTCAAATAATTCACAAGAAATATCAAGATCTCATGCATCAAGAGAGAAAAATAGAAACTTAGAGACACTCAAGAAACAAATTTCAAATAACCAAGAACAACTCATGAAGAAGAATATGAACATTTTTTGCTAAAAAGGAAACATTTGCTCAAGAAGAGCATGAGTTTTTCTCAAGCTTTCACTTGAAGATCTTGGTCATGATAAAAGACAAGCTTCAAGCTTTCTTGAGTAAACAAAATAGAAAAGTGAAGATCACTACCTAAGCTTGAAAATGGCATCTTTGAATAAGAGGAAGAAGATGAAGAAAATTCCTCCTTTGGTGAAGATGGTGGCAGTTTGGCTTGGAAAGGATGAGAGCTCTTAAGTTCTCTTGAAAATGAAGCTTGTAGTGTTTAGATCTTGTCTCGAAAAACCAAAAGATGAGGTCTTTGAAGGGCTAAGTGAAGTTTTGGTTATGATGGTGGTGGAGAAAGGAAGAAGATGAAGAAGAAGAAGAAGAAAGGATGTAGAGAGAAGCAAGAGGATTTGAGAGACATAGGGAGAGAGTGAAAAGTCACAAAATGAAAATGGATATGCATTTAGGGGAGGAGGAGGCCATAGCCTTCATATGGGCATGGGGAGGATATTTTCTTCAATTTGTTGTAATTAAGGGAATAAAATGGTTAATTAAGGGGTTTACTTTAGACAAAACCTAACGCTTTTCTTACATAAAGCAATATTGTCTTCTATTTTTTTACTTTAGTGATGTCATCAATACTTTATTGTCTAGTTGACTAAATATTAATTTTAATTATGTAATTAAGTGCTATTACAACTTAATCAACTTGATTAAGTAAGAATTAGTGATTAACACACAAGAATATGATTAACAAAGATTAATCTTGCGATTAAGCGTAATTATCTTTAATTAAACTTAATTAAGCTAATTAAAGGTAATTAGTGCTTAATTAAGCTATTAAGGGTTTGACTTGCTTAATTAGAGATTATCTAATCTCGATTAAGTATTCTTTTGACTTTTCTCCTTAGAGTTAACTCATAAATACTACATTAATCTCTTAATTAAGCCTAAATCTCATAATTTCTCATTAAGTACTTAATTATTTAGGGTTACTGTGGCAATTCAGCAGAACAATAAATTGAGGATGTTGCAATTACCAAAATTGTTCGTAGTTTGTTGACCAACAGTCGAGTCCTCAACTATTAGTGCATCAACCGATGACTCAGCAACTGAGCTATCAACAAAATAGTTTACAATTTGCTTCCTAACGGCTAAATGCTCAACCACTAAGCAATCAAATGCCGGCGTTTCAGCTGATTCTTGCACCACAATAACAAGCTTGCCAACTAGCTACATCGATACAACCAGCTAACTAACAAGCAAGTATAGATCCGAATATGATAGCTAAGACCATCAAAAGGCATTTTGGTGTGCAGTTGAGGCCACTCAGCAGGCTTGTACACCGACAGCAATATCCAAAATGGATAGAGAAAATAATGCCTTTGCCGAGAAAATTTGAGATTCCAAATTTCACTATTTTCTCAAGCAAAGATGAGAAGTCTATTATGGATCACATTAGTCGATTCACTGCTCAATGTGGAAAGGCAAACCAAATAAGTATCATAAGCTCCAACTATTTCCTTCATCTTTATCTGCAATGGCTTTTACTTGGTATTCGTCTTTGCCTCCTAATTTTGTTCAAAATTGGGCAAACATGGAATGGTTATTCTATGATCACTTTTATCAACTTAAGCCGAAAGTAATGGTGGCCGATCTCATGAGCCTTAAGTAATAAGATGGCAAGACTGTGGCCAATGTTATGGAAAGATTTCTTAGGCTGAGGAGCATATGCAATGTCAAATTGCCAAAAGCTGATTATGCCATCATCACTATAGGCAATATGCATCCTAAGCTAAAGAAGAGGCTGATTGCTCTGGAATTTGAAAATCTCAATCAGTTAATAACCAAGGCATCTAGAATTGAGTAGTTTATCATGGAGAAAGAGCAAGAAGTGACCAACAAAATACAGAGCCTAGGGCCACAATTAATCTTAGACTATGACTACGATTCAGCTAAAGACGAAATGGTAGAAGTCTCAATGTCAGCTGAGATGCTGACAATTGCAATTTTCAAGAGAAAGCCATGTATTTGCCCCAACTTATAGGTCAATTGAGTAAGACTTTGAAGGAAATCTTGCAACGGCTAGCCCTCTTTAGAGCTGAGGTAGAATAGAAGAATATGCTCTGGGGGGTGAGCTGAGAAAGAAGAGTAGAGGCTGGATCAAGTCAAGCTTAATTCCACCAGACCAAAAGTTTACTAAGTGACAATTCATAGAACATTGGTGGACCAATTGGTTAATGGAAGATGCATCTTCGAAAGCCGTAAAAGGAAAAGAAAGATAAAAGAATTGGAAATCTCTGGAAAATGCATCATTTCAGCTTCATTGCCTATCACTCGGCTGAAAGATGTAGGGAGCATTATGTTGGCACCAAAAAATTGCGACTAGCATAGAATGAATATCAGCCAAGGAGAAATAGCTGGATAAGGCAATACTCGGTCAATTTTAGCCGATAGTCGAGAGTGTTTAGTCGAAGAATAAGTAATGACTGACGACTGACATAGAATGTGTTGCTAGGTTTAAATTGATTGAAAGAGGCCAAAATGCTTGGCTGAGCTTCAATTGGGCACTGGCTAAAATCTAGATGTCAGAGTAACTATAATTGCTTATCCATGGAAAGCCTAAGTCGTGGCCCAGTTGAGGCTGTTTCAAGCCTGAAAAAAGGTCATTTCGATATTGTTTCAACCATTTTTTCTATTTTGGCTCGGCTGACTTGCCTTGTTATTTGTGATTTGAATTCTAGCTAGGCATAATTGCCTATAGGAACTCTTATTCACATATTCTGAAGCTTGACAACTGACATAGGTTTCAACAGATAGTTAACGACTGATTTAGTCTATAGGTGATAGCAATGGCTGACAATTGAATAATGACATTAGCCGTTAGCTGAAGGCATGAATTTTCTATTAAGGAAAGAATATGCTTCAATAGCTGAGGATAAGAGTTTTACCAAGTCCGTGACTACACCCTAAAAAGCAGGAGCAGCTGAGAAAGGCAGTTTCTAGTTCATAAAGCAGGGAGAACAAATGAAATGCAAAGAGCATTTTAAGCGGATACCACTACATTAAGAGGAGTGCAGTCAGGGAAGACATGGAAGACGACTATGAGGCGATTATCAAGACAAAGTTTGTTAACCACGTTTGTGTAAGAATATGGTTAATAGATGCCTTAGGATGGCTGTTAAGTTTTTTACATGTATAAATAGCCTTGAGCATAATCGGTAAATCCATCCCCGATCAAATGGATCAAACACAAGTTTCTTTTACGTTTATCTTTATATTTTCCTACACTTTACATTTCTTGCCTTTATTTTTCAGTACTCTACAACATTTCTTTACTATATTTCATTTACTTTTAGCCTATTTAAGTTTCAATCTATTTCATTAGCCTTCAATTGTTCGTTAATATCCTTTTGGTGATCTGATTTGCTAATATGCTTATCAAATGCTCTTTAGAGTAGCTTAGGAACCCATTTGCTGAGAGACAAATCCCTCTCTTTGTATTAATTGCCTGATCATGGGAATCGACTATGTTTTGCATAAGTCAAGCTATTTGGTCATCTTGGAATAGTTTCCTGGCATGCCTTGACTCTTAACCCATTCGGCTAGCAAATAATTTTGTGCAAAACACTGTCAAAAGCAACATAAAAGGGAGTTTGAAGCGAAATGAAAGACTGTAAATATAGAAAGTAGTGAAATATGAGCGATGAATGTAACATCCTCCCAAGCACAGTACTATGCTTAAGTCATAGTACCATACCCTGGAGCTGGAACTGTTACCTGAGCGGACCTCATCTGACAGCAACTTCAGCCATCTTTGGCAACTTCTAAAATCATCTGGAGACAACATGGAAATAGGAGTGAGAATTATAAAATTCTCAGTAGGATTCTCTAATTTTCATACATAGTGTCATCATGGTCGTCTCCAGTTTCTTCGGTTTATTTTGAAAAAGATGAACATGCAGCACAAACTGTTTAATTTTACATTTCGAAAAATGTCTTATCCGAAGCAAAGTTCATTTTTGCTCATATACTGGTCCTTTGGGAAAGTGTACACAAGATTAATTCATGAATAATACCATGGATAATAACTTCAACATATAAAATGCACATAGCATTAATCTACTGGAACATAACATCTGTACCTAATTTAACTTGCACTTGAATCATACATCCACATAAAATTTACTTCTCTTTCATTCGGTACTTACACTAGCTGGGTCATGCCATGCCTCATGTGATTGGGGTGCTTGCATATACTTTAATCTTTAGTCTTTAGTCTTTTACTTGGCACACCTAAGCGTTACGTATCGCCGTCCCTAGGGTGCATTTACTGCCCTTGGGTAGCCTGGCCTTGGAGTGAGCTCGTCAGCTTCACCCGTGACCGTCGTCACATCGACTCACCCGCAAGGGGATTCACGTGCCTCTAGTCTTGGAGGGATCTCATTCTGGTCACGTGCCTCTAGTTGAAGGGATCTCTTCTGGTCACGTGCCTCAAAATTGAGGGATCTCATCTGACCACGTGCCTTCAACATAGAGGGATCTCATCTGACCACGTGCCTCCAAGGTAGAGGGATCTCATTGTCTTAGCTGCCTTCACAGGGAGGGATTCAAATGCTCGCCTCCAAGTGAAGGGATTCACATTCAATATATTCACATTCTTTCATTCTCAAACATATTCAGGCATAGTCATACATATGCTACATCACTTACCCTCACATACCTCATCACATAATTCTGTCATTCTTGAATATAGGGTTTCTATATACCCATTTATACTTTAATTCATCCTTACATCTAAACATTCATAGCTTCTTAGACTGCCAGTAAATCGGCGTATGTGGATCAGGGCCGTTTCCCCATGAATAGTGCCAGCTCTCACGGACAAATTAGTCATAGCAACATAATCAACTTAACACATATATATCAATGTCAGGCTGGCAATCCTCCATTCAAACTTTATATGTCTCACTAACACTTGTAAAATTATCATTTTGGCCATCCTGCCAATTCTATTCGGTTCAGCCCGAATCTTGTGTAATCCACCTTTATCTCTATTCAACTCATTTAAATCTGAAATTTGGATATGTCATAGCTCTATATGTCTACTTTCTAATCTCTTTGGTCCCATGTCATTCTGATTTATATAAATCAAGATATTCACCTTTTACTTCAGCCTGTTCAGTCACTAGCCCGAATTATACTCCTGGGAATATAAATTCACTAAAAATCGAAACTAAGCTCAATTCTTACGAAATTGGTCTCATATCAAAGCTAACAGAATAACCTTTCATTTGCCAAAGTTTCACTCCATTTTCTTAAGTACACCTCGAGATATAAGTCCTGAAAGTCGACCTTCCTGAACTACTCTGTTTTGGCCTGGTTTGGACATAGGGTAACTTCCTCGAATCACTGGGAACAATTGGGACTATAACAAACTCGGAATCTTATATTAGGGTGTTCCCCTGTGTGTAAGCTTTCTAACAAACTTAGTTTCACTCGATTTGGAGTTGTATAGGGTGAGTTATACCCTACTCATGTCACCCTGCTCGGATGAAAATCCTGAACCCTAGGTCCAACTTCAGAAATTCGTATCTCCCTCAGTACTAATCCAATAACCTTATATGATATATCTATGGAAAGCCCTGGATGTCTAGTTTCATCTAAAAATAGTTTCATCGGATTTGAATGATTGTAGGCAGCGCCGTACGCTCCGCCATACGGACTGCCGTGGACTCTCCACCAATATAGCACCCTCATCCATGTACTTCTCTTAGTTTTCTTCTTCTAATCTTAATCCCAACTCAATATTTCACGTTAACTCAATCATGATCCATCATAATACATCTATTAACTCATCGAATACATGAAGAAGAATACAAGTTCATACAGCCATAGGGCAAATAATTCAAGAATAAAAGTAGAATCCTACCTCTTTGGAGTATGATTTGAGCTAGGTGCTGAAACTTGGAGTGTTAGAGCCTTACTAAACTTGAAGGAGTAATGGAGTTGGAGAAGAGAAAAGAGAGCTGAACAAGGGAGAAAGTGGCATAGAAAATGGGGCTGAAGGAGAGAAAGAGATGAGTTTATAAGCTTGAGGTGGTAGTTAACTTGGAGGGCTTTGATTGGCTGAATTTTCTTGTGGACAAAATTTAGCTACGTCTCCCTTTCAGTGGAACTTGCCGCCATACTGTTTGAAATCGGAACTCGCATTTATTCTATTTCAAGTCGGAACTCGTCCCTATTACACTTGAGGTCGGAACTCGTGCCGTTTTTACTTGAGCTTGGAGCTGAAGCCTAACGTCGGAACTCGTACCAACTTATTTGTGACTTGGGGAAATCTTGTAGCAAGGTCGGATTCCGAAAGTCGAAAGCTCACAATCACATAATCTCGGAACTCCCAATTCAAACTCGGAAACCACGCACACTATTTTGAACCTTGTTGTCTTAGGTCGGAACTCGGGTACCTCAACTGAAACTCGAGACTATATTATGAGACCGGAAATCGTATATCAAGTCAGGAGTGAAGAAAATGCTAAGGTCGGAAGTCGGAAATTGATTGAACATGGAAGACGAACTCGGAAATCGAAAATGGTGCCAGTTTATGTGAAATTCGAAGATGAAGTCAGAAATTATGCAAGATGAACTCAGAATCCGGAAATAATCCTTCTATCTGAGCTTTAAAGATGAAGTCGGAAATCGGAAATTGGGATGTTACAATGAACATCTAGAAAAATGAAAACAAAGCACTTAATGGTGCTCACTACAGAGATGAATGTGTGACATGTAGCAGAAAGAAACTATTCAATAATAAAAGGTACCAGTGACACTACAGTAGAAACGACCATCGATGGTGGTAGCTAATGGCGACATCGTCATTGGCATTGACATCGATGTGAGATTAGGGCAGATGATGTTGGTGTCACTAATGGACGAAGGTGGATAAAGTTATTTGCATAATAGGAATAGGAAGAGATGAAGAGTTAAGAGTAAAGAAAGAGAAAATGAAGAAGAAAGATAGAATATAAAAAGGTGGATTCTATGGAACTCTTCCTAAACCAAAGGGTTTCAATCCCTTCTTAAGTGGCACAATCTAAAATTATCATTTGTTCGATTTGATCCACTTAAGCCACTACTAGAAATTTGTTTGGTTGTGACCGATTTTTCGGTCGCAAAATGAAGCAAATCGGTCGCAAGGACCATTTGCGACCGATTTTGCCACAGATTTTGTCGGTCGCATATAGGTAGGATGCAAACCTATTTACGACCGATTTTTTCGGTCGTAAATTTTGAATCCTACCAAATATTTTGATCGCAAAATTGGTCGCAAATTTTAAATCTAAAAAAAAAAAAGAAAAACTTGAATCTTATAAAATCTAAATTTCATACACCTGGATTCAACAACAGCCCAGAAAAGTACATCCAATAATCTATAAGCTAAGAAATCAATATTTTTATATAATTAATTATTAGTAAATTATGATGCATTCTGGGTTTATTAAATCCGAATACATATATAAAAATTAATAAATGGTGGAAGATTTATGGCAAAACAACATGGTACTTTCCTAAAAGTTGCTTCCTAAATTTTGGCATTAGAGTATAACATGGTACTTTCCTTTATCTACTACCATATGTAGCTTCAAATCAAGTATTTGATCAAGTTAGTAACCCAAACTAATAGAAACAAAAAACAACAACATACTCTCATACTCAACTAACAATATAATTAAACTCAATTTCAATTAAAACGCACACCCTTAACAACAACAAACTTTCTTAGACAACCAATAACATCAAAAATCAATCTCAAATGCAACATCCCTTACTTTGTCTAAGCTAATTAGCTCAATAATCCTGGCGAATCAGAGAGGTTAACGATAAATCGAGAATTAATCAGCTAATCTCGATGAACAAGAGCTTAGTAAATTGAGTCAAGTCAATAATTGAATTATAATGCACTAAATGTTTTAATTAAAGCCTATTATTCGAACTGCACTAATTCGTAACTTAGAAATATAGTTAAGTACATGACAGTCATTTTACCTTAATCAATTGAGATAAATTAATTCCTAGACCCTAAATACATAATTCATAAGAGCAATTCTTTTAGAGGAAAAATGTCTTAAAAGTATAATTAATCAAAATCAACTAAAGAGCAATTAAACTAATCATATTGATTAACAACTTATACAATTCTAATAGCTTTGAAAATTCAAAAATTTCTCCTAATTATTGCACAAAAATTTCGGCCAAGATAAGAGCAAATCCAACCATCCATTGCTTCCTAATCTTGCACCCTTATTCTCTAACCAAGCCCAACCTAAGGAAGAGCTAGTCTTCACTAGAGTCTTGTCACAAGAGTAAGTAGACCTTGCTTTTGTCCACTTGAAAAACACAAATGGTCCAAAACATGCATCAAGACACAAAGAAAATACAACCAACCCTTTTACCTCAAGGTTCCTAGCCTTCTTGCTTGAAGAAAAAGCTAAACTCATCTACTTCCTCTTGCTTGTTGGAGAAGCAAAACCAATCAGCCCCTCACCTTATTTCTTGCGCCAACTAGCCCCCCCCTCTCCTCATTTGCAAGTTTTCATCTTCTCACTACAAGCCTAAGCTCTCACTTCTCTCTAAGCCTCATTCTAATTCTTCTACTCTTCCAAATTTTCTTTGTTCTTCTTCCCACTTTCTTACCATATTCTACCCTATTTCCTTTCACTATGTTCACAAGCCCTTCAAGGACCACTTCTTTGGTCTTTGGAGAAGGAAAGTAAACACATATTAGCCACATTCCCTCAAGCTCTAAGGAAGGAGGCCATCTCCAACCATTTTCACTCTTCAAGCTTCCAAGAAATCTTTGTCGTAGCGACTCTAACCCTTCCTTCTTCTATGTTGTCAAGATCTAGAACTTCTAAGCTCTCCATAGTTAGGTGATTTTAGAATTGCTCTAAAGGTCTCACGGCCATACTCTTATTTTAAGAAGTTTACTTGTGGTTGTTACTTTTTTCTTGGAAAATTACTTTAGTTGTGCATTTTGTTTTATGTTGAACCCAAGTTTTTAGAGCTCAAAATATTGATTTTCATTAAGATCTCAAAGTATAAAAGTGGTTTAGAAGAGAAAATTGGTCACTCGAGGAAAAGAATGTTTTTACAAGAAAACTCATTGAAACCAAAACTGTTGAAGTTAGAAATTCTGATAGTTTATTTTACGCAATTAATAACTCATTCAATATAACTCCAAATCAAATGAAACTAATTTTAAATAAAAATAGACTTGTAGAGATTTTTATAAAGAAAATATGTAAATTTTGGCTTTAAAACGAGAGAGATATAAATTTTCAAACTATGTTGTCCCCAAATGTGTTACTTTCGGGCAGTATGTAATAAAATTCTAATAACTCGAGTTATACAAAACATTTTTGAGTGGGACCAAATTTTCTAGAAAGCTAAGACATAGAGGAACATCCTCTTAAAATAGTTTTATCAGATTCCTTTTGAGGAACTTCCAGTAAAGTTTAAAATTCACTATATCGAAAATAAACTTAAAAGCCGAACAGCAGATTAAGACATGCATATTTCAAGTTACAAAATGAATTTTTGAGTGGGGTTTCTTTTGTTTAAAAATATGCTTAGAGAAGTATAATCATACCAAAATTTAAGTCAAAAGAGTAAAAGGTGAAATTATGGCAAATTTTTGAATTTACTGCCCCACTATAAAAGTAAAACTGGTTATGGTTAAGTTTAAAGGTTAATGAAAAATAAGCTTAAAGACATTAAGACCCTCAAATTAAGTTATGGGAAGACTTCATAATTCAACTTAAAAGTTTCAAAATAGACAATAGATGAAAATGACCCTATGCAAAATAAAAGAATTGACACAATAAGCAAATTCAATTAAAAGCTTGCACCAAATTTACTAAGTAAAGCTCAGAAGACCTTGTGTGTTATATATACCTCTATGTGTCAACATGATGATGATGATGATACGATAATGATAATGTTGATATGATGTTGATATGATGATGATAATGATTGATATGATGTTGACATGATGATGGCATGATGATGATAATGATGCTTAATGATATGTGATGTTGGATTCTCTGTCTGCCAAAATTTTGAAAAGTTTCGGTTTAGCCGTTATGCTATCAAAATTCCACAAAATTTATGGACTTAGACAAATTTTTGGTATCATAAGCTTTAATAAGAAGAGATTGAGCTAAGAGTGTGATCCTTCAAAAGGGAAGGTGACCTGTATTTGACTCCCTTTCCACCCACAACTCACATGAAGCATGGCATAAACCCAGCTAATGTGAATATAGGGAATAGAGCTTACATGAGACATAGTTTAACCCAGCTAGTATAAGTACCGAAAAGTTATGGTGGTGACGGCCATGGTATGAGCTCATTACCACTTATGTTTAGTGGGTGAAAAAGACTTAAGATACAGTCAAGTTAAGAAAAGAAAGGAACTTCGGTCCGACCCAAGTAAAGAATGAAACTCTCAAGATGTTCATGTATGACACGAATTGTCATGTAAGCTCTTATGTATACCATGATGTTGTTATTATAATGAGAATACGTACTTAAAATTGAATCTGTTTCGGATATTCATGTTTCAAAAAACCTAATAATTGGACCTTATGCATATGCATGCTCACTGTTTTCATTTATAAAACCGAAGTGACTGGGATGATGACGACGGCACTTCCGTATTGGGTTCGAGTCATGCTAAGAAATCTTATTTCTCACTCTAGTTAGTTTTTCCATATCGGCACCAGATTCCGATAGCACATCCAATGGAGTGGAGCCTGGAGCCACCACACTATGAGTGGACGTACGATGAGGGATGCCAGACGATGCTAATTTGGACTTGTAGTTACCATCGCTCTGCGCCTTCTTATATTTCTTTTTATGATGAACTATGTCAATTTAAATTTGTAATTGGTATTTAGTATTTGGGCCGTGGCATGACCTTGAGCCCCTTCTATGTATTCTTTAACATTATCAACCCATATGGAAGAAATGATTAGCTATGTAATGCAATATATTTGTAAATTACAATTTATTTACCTTTCTCATGTTTTATGATATTGGGGTATGAATTATATGCGACATGCTCTTTCTATATCTATCTTCTCACTCAAGGCTTTACTTTCCAAGCGCTGCAAAGCGACGATGTATTTTAAAAAAGAATTTTACCATATTTTCCGCATAACTTAATTTATAAATGATGTTCAGTTTAACATAAGCATAAGTAACAACTAATAAAACGTTGTAATACGACTTAAGTGTAGTATGGGTTTATTAGGGTGTTACATCAAATACCTCAACTAATTTAAGAACCCAAGCACTCAAACAATGTAATTTAAAGAACTAACTAAAACCCATAAATCAACAATCTAACAACACCTAAACACCTATTATTAAAAGAAAATCATATCTAAAATTTTTTTTAAAAAAAGAAACAACAACATACTCTTCTATTCAATTAACAACATATTTAAACCCAATTTTAATTAAAACACCCACACTTAACAACAACAAACTCTCTTAAACAATCAATAATATCAAAAATTAATCTCAAATACCTCAACCAATTTAAAAACATAAACCCCTAAACAATATAATTTAAAAAACTTAACAAAACTAACAAACCAATAATCTAACAACACCCAAATCCCCATTATTAAAATGAACCAGATCTGAAAATTTAAAAAAAAAAAAATAGAAACAACAACATACTTTCATACTCTCTTAACATTAAAACAACAACCATTAACAACAACAAACTCCCTTAAACAACCAATAACATCACAAATCAATCTCAAATACCTCAACTAATTTAATAACATAAATACCAAAACTAGATAATTTAAAGAACTAAACAAAACCAACAATCTAACAACATCTAAACCCCTATTCTTAAAAAAAAAAAATCATATCTGAAATTAAAAATAAAGAGAAATAAGCAAAGGGAAGAAGAGAACCAGGATGGTGGACACAGTAGTGGCAGTGGTGGCGGCGGTGGTGTTGGCGGCAACGGCAATAGTGATGGTGGTGGCAGCTTGGGGTGGGGGAGGGTTAGGGTAGGGGAGGGTTAGAGTAAGAGAGAAGAGGAGTTTGAGAGAAGAAAGAAATGACGCAGAATGAATCTAATTTGGGAAATTTTGAGTTTAAGTGTTTGAATTTGCGACCGATTTTTTGGTCGCAAAATGGCTTATGTTCCGCAAAATTAAGTGTTTGAATTTGCGACTGATTTTTCGGTCTCAAATTTCCAGATTTTTTAACGCAAAGGTTTTAAATTTGCGACCGAATTTTCAGCAAGATTTGCGATCAAATTTTCAGCCGCAAAATTCAAGTTTCCTTTTATTCATATTTGCAACCGATTTTTTGGTCGCAAAGTTCAAGATTGTTTTAATGCAAAAGTTTTAAATTTGGGACCGATTTATCGATCGCAAAATTCAGGATTTGTGGTTGATTTTTCGGTCACAAAGTTCAAGATTTTTTTAACATCAAAGTTTTAAATCGATTGCAAAATTCGAGATTTGCGACCGATTTTTTGGTCTCAAGGTTCAAGATTTTTTTAACATAAAATTTTTAAATTTGTGACCTATTTTTTGGTCGCAAAACTCAGTATTTGTGATTGATTTTTCAATCAAAATTTTTTCAACACCTTGTTTAGTTGAGTTTTATATATCGGCCGCAAAATCGGTCACAAATCTTGAATTTGCAACCGATTTTGTGACTGAAATATACTCTCCTTATTTTTTCCTTTCCTTTTTTCATATCAGTCACAAAATTCAGCTTTGCGACCGATATTTTAAGCATTAATTTAGTCCCATTTTACTCAAATCGATCGCAAATCTATTGTTTTAGCAACCGATAAAAATCAGTCACAAAATCGATCGTATAAATTCTAGTAGTGAGCCCTTGGCTGTCAATAGTTTTAATTTTATATCTTTTCCGACATTAATTTTGTTTGGTTACTAATATGCCCTAATCTTACTACCCCCAATCCTTATTCCAAATAACTGATAACTTATCTTAATCTGATCTCTCATGTATCACTCTTATATTAGGGAAACCTAAAAATTAAATACATCCTTTCTTCCTTTTATTGAACCCAGCAAATATGTGGTCGCCCTTAGGTTATATTATTTGTACATACACAAAATCCCAGCACCCCAACACCTTCTCTCAACTTTTTTTCTCTCCATCAATCATTTCACTCTTTTTATTTTCTTTTACAATTTTTTTCTCCTTTCTATCTCTAGGTGTTCAAGGTGTCTAGTTACCCCAGTGGTACAAAAAACATTTCTCGTCGCCCTTACCACTATGACGTTTGCGAGCACCCCGTCGCCAGCACCATGACCCACCCTCATGATGCTATCCACCATGTAACGCTGCAATCTACCACCACCCAACCCCTGTTTCTAACAGAGAAGCAAACAGCCCCTTACCCAGCACTAGCGAGCATCTTCTTCTTCCACCTGCTTTGTAGGCTACATGGAAGACTGCACCGTTGACCCCCCTTCTACCACGCACCTATAGGAAAAATTTAAGCAAAGCCTTCAATGTAAAATCTCCAACCTATCACATGGTGGCCAAAACTCTAGGACCAGGAGCAATAAATAATGGTGTTAATTCATGGTTATTGAATTCTAATGGGATCAATCATGTGGATGTGAGGCCATCTAATCAAGGTTTTCGAGTAGCGCAACCCTACCAACCTGTGATGAATCAAAGTCATGAACTAAATCGTCCAAATACTTTGAACCAGAAGACACATCAGAACTTGAACTCATCCACCTATATTAGTTTTTAGAATCCTTGCTCTCAAACAAACATTGGTTCCTAAAGGCAGATTAACGAAAATGGAGATGATTTTGACATAACTCAATTTGTCAACACTGCTTTGGCGGAGGAAAATTCGATAGGTGATTTTGATGTAGTGGTAAGAAGCATTATTTGAGGTTGACAAGGCCTCTAGTACTGATAACTGGAGGTCTTGTTATCAATTCAGCAAATTGCTTAATAGTGTGGTTTGAGAATAGAATTTACTTTTAAGTCTTTGCCTTGATTATCAAACTCTATTGTTAGTTCTGCTTTATCTGAGTGAGCCATGTGAAGGCGAATCCAGATGGTTAATTTAAATTATTTTACCTTCAAATATTTGAAATGTGCATAAACATTGTTATTGTCATTACTCTATTGAACTTAAAGATTTATATACTTTTACTGGCTTAATTTGAATTAATGTGTGATATGTTGGAAGAAAATTAGAGGAGATCTAAATTATTTCTACAAGCCAAGTGCAAATACTAATTAATGTTTTTATTCCTCTTTGATGGAAAAAAAAAAAAAAAAAAACTTAAATTAGGAACGTTGCTTATAGTTCAGATCAGACATTGATAGCCAAAGGCGGTGTATGGGGCCAGATAGCAAATGATTCAAGTTTTAGCAGTGAAATGCTAGAGGTAATAGCCAAAGAAAGTTGGAGAAGGATTGGTGATAGTAATTCTGTCCTATTGTGGGAGCATATTTAGGTGGGGGAGCAAGCTCTCAAGGATAGATTCTCTAGATTGTATAGAATCTCAAACCAGCAGAGACTACACATCTCTAATATGGGGTATTGCGATGGCCAGAGATAGAGGTGGGTCTTCAGATGGAGAAGGAACTTTATATAGTGGGAAAATGAATTATTGGAGCAGTTAATCACAGTCCTGCCTCGAAATCCTGTCATGGAGAGGAAGATGCCATTGTTTGTAATCTTGATAAATCTTGTTTATTCTCTATTAAATAATTTGCTTTGCAGGTATACAAATTGATGAATAGCGACTCACAAGTATCTTTGATGGTGAACAAATCATGGCTCGGTATTCCACCCCTACGTGCTACAGGAGAAATTGAATACAAGGGAAAGATAGTCTAAGCTGGAAATTCTTCAGCCAGTTGAAGCACTCTGTCCTACGTGTTTGCAAGCTGTGGAATTAATGGAACACTTGCTCTATAGCTGTGATGTTGTTTGGAGATTCTGGACAGAATGTTTGTCTTGGTGGGCATCACTTGGTGCTGTCTTTTAAAACTAATATCTCTTTTTGAAGCTTGGAATGAAGTAGCAATGAATGGCTTGGAGAGAAAACTATGGAAAGCCTTGTTCTATGTGGTGATTTGGAGTATTTGGAATATTAGGAATCAAATTATTCTTGAGAATGAAAAATCGAATTGGGATATAGAACTTTGCCAAGTGAAACTGAGGTGGGGATATTGGATAAAAAGTTGGCTCCAAGGAAAGAATTTATATGTTGAAGAATTGTGTTACAATCCCTCAACACCGAATAAATGGAGACTTATTTGGAGAAATGTAAAAGGATAAAGTGGCTCACTTGTTTGGGTTATTCGAATTATGGAGGCACTGCATGAATTTTATTTTGCTAATATACCTCTGATAGTTATTACAAGGTACAAATGTTGACTTGAAGTAGTATGGTAGCATTGTTGGTTGAAATGAGTGTGTGCTCATCGACACGATCAGTAGAAGCATCACAAGTGCAGTTGACTAATTGATACTATTTTGAATAGGCTACTAGTTTTTAGGGGGTTTCTGGTTTTGGAGTGGTAATTTGTTATAGATAGTACATTAAGAGTTATATGGCCCTTTGGGTTCTGCTTAGTTCTTGGGTGATATGGTTTTTCTTTGAAACCAATTTTTTGTTCTGCCTTGTGGCTCCTCACTAGTGGTGAGTTGGAGCTTTTGTCCTGTGTCCAAAAAAAAAAGAAGATCAGATATTGACAACAAATCGGTAAATTTGCTTATGGGTTTTTTCATTGGCTGCCCTTTTATATTTGTTTTTGAAAAATCATCCATTACTACTAGCTGGCCAGAAAATTTTGATTAGATCTTACAAATATAAACCTAGCTTGTTATAAATTTCTAATTTATTCTCGTAATTGTAATTAGTTCCATAATTGAAGTTCCTTACCATACCTTGTGCACAAGAATTTGAAGCTTGTCATATACCAATAAACAATTCTTGTTTTTTTTTGGTGGCTAATAAACAACTCTTTACAATTTATTATATAATAATCACGGTCATTTTTATTTCTGTTAATTTATTTCCAAGGACAGCCTAAGCTTTTTAATTATTAGGTGTGATTTTCATTAGCTTTTTATCTAGCAAGGGTGATACTGAATTTCATGTTTTTATTGGTAGATAGATAGGTAAAGCCTATCACTGCTTTATTTTTTACCGTTTTGGTGTTCGCAATGCCTTGCCAAGGGGATAATGCTCAATGATATGCAAGCTAAGGAACTCATAGGATTCTTAATGGATGGACATAGGGTACGGTGCTATTTATAATTCTGCTATCTTGTTGCAGAATGCAGAATTGGAGAAAGAGCATTTAGATGAGGTGTATAAAGGGGATCAATAGCATAATGTAGCAATAGGCATTTCCTATGTAAAAGCTGGATTTTTAGAATTATGTTTATGATGTATTTTGGGTTTTAAATTGCTCTTCACTTGACTATTGTAGGATGAGCCTCATGTATGAACTTATCGAAAGCTAAAAATGAGTTACTTTGTGAAGTTTTGTTGAAAAGCATTGAGATTTCCAATTTAAGAGTTCCTTGGCAGAATGTAGAAATCGGAATTTATGATTTCAAAGTTTCCAATTTCCGATTTTAGTGTTGCATTGTTGCTAGCCATGTGGCAGCAGCGCATATGCAGTGGAATGCAAAAATCATAATTTTTTGATTTTAAGGTTTTCGATTCCCGATTTTAGGGTTTCTAATTTTTTTTTAATGTTGCACTTTTGCTAACCATGCGACAGCAGAGCATATACAGTAGAATGTGAAAATCAGAATTTCCTATTTCATGGTTTCCAATTTCGAAATTTAGTGTTGCACTATTGCTAGCCATGTGGCAGCAGAGCACATACATTGAAATGTAGAAATCAAAATTTCCAATTTCCAATCTATTTTAAAAACACTAAACATATGACACGTTTTTCTTTTTCTCATAGCAAAATTCAAAGCCAATTAACACCGAGTTTCACTATTCAAAGCGCATGTCAATGTCTTTAAAACAAAGTTCACCATATTAATGGTCATCCACAAAAACAAAATACTGATATATGATAATATCTTAATCATAGCAAAATAGCAAAAATTTGTCTCCCAAATGTTAAAAAATGTAGTATAAAACAGAAATATAGAAACTGGAAAACACTAAGGCCTCAAGTTATGTGAAGGTGTAACATCCCCATATAACGTAATAGGAAGTAATAAAAAATAACTTTTATTATTCACAATCTTGTCGCTAAACTTTTTAGAAAATGATATTTAGATCCCTATATCAACAGGATTAGTAAAATAAGGTTTTAAACGAACCAGAATCGCGTAGCGAAAACGTAGAAACCTAAACCTTAGCCGTTTGAGCCACGGAGGTATCCGTATGTGAAATGACATGGGATGCCCCTAAACTTACCCATAATTACGAAAATGGCATTAGCTTTGAAAAACAGAAACAGAAGTCCCTAAAATTTTGCAAAACATTTAACGTACACTATTAATCGATTTACTCGATTTTATTGGGTTTGTAGAGTTAATTAAAAAGTTAATTAGAGGTTAACTAGAAGTTGATTAGAGGTTAAATTAGAGAAGTTAGAGCTAAGATAAAAACTCATAAAAACCTCACACAATTCTTCAAAACCAATTTACCGATTTAAAGGAAATCGGTAACATTACGGTATTTTAAACTGTCGGAACCGGACCAATAGAATTGCAAGCTTAAAACCCTAGCATCTAAGGCTGATAACTCAACCACTCAAGCCCCAAAGGTGGCGCCACTTTGGCCACACAAAGGCAAGAGGGCTGGCTGATTTTCAGCCATGGAAAGCCAACCAATCACAAGCCAAAGTAAGCCAACCACAACCAGTCAAACATGATCAGATTTTTCCACCCTTTTTATCACAATTTCAGACCATTCTTGCGCCACTTTTCTCCTCTCATTCAGCTCTCTTTCTCTCTTCTTCACACACACAACTTCAGCCAATATCAAGCCAATCCAAGCCTTGCTCATCCAAGCCTTCAAATTCCAGCAAAATCACTTGGAACAAAGGTAGGAGTTTTGATTCTTGCATCAAATCCGTGGACTTGGCTGGCTAGGCTTGAATTATTTTCACCTTCTTTGATGTATTAAATGAATTTTTATGATGATATGTTATTGGTTTTGGGCTGTTGGTTTGATTCAAACCGAAGTGGAAGCAAGAAAACATGAAAATAGAAAGAGCTGATGGGTTAGAGAATCAAAAACCCTCGGCAGTCCGTACGGCGGAGTGTACGGCTCCACCTACATCCGATTAAATTGGGTGGAACCATTTTTATATGAAACTAAACATCTAGAGCTTTCCATAGATATATCATATAAAGCTTTTGGATTAGTATTGAGAGAGTTATGAATTTTTGAATTTCGACCTAGGTTTTTGACTCTGATTCTGGGCAGACTGAGTTGTTCAGGATAGAACTCGCCATATACTATTGGAAATGAGTGAAACAAACTTTTTTAGAAATATTACATATAGGAGAATGTCCCATAAAAATTTCAGAGTTAGATAAGGTCCCAGTTGCTCCCAATGATCCAAGAAAATTGCCCTATGTCCAAACCGGGCCAGAACAGGGCAGTTTAGGAAGGTCAGAATTCGGGGCTTGTAACTCGAGCTCTACTGAGTCAAATGGAATGAAACTTTCTGAAAATGAAACTTTGTTCTTTTAGCTTTAATATGAGACCAATTTCGTATGATTTGAGACAGTTTTCGAATTATAGTGGATTTTTACTTTTAGGTGTCTGATTCTGGCCAGCCACTGGGCAGGCCAGGATAAAACATAAATATCTCAAGCTATAGATATCAAAATGAGATGGGACCAAAAGGGTTAGAAACTAGAGACATAAGGCTACAACATATCCAAAATTGAGGTCCAAATGAGTTAAATAGAAATTATGGCTTGAATTATAAAAACCGGGTTGGTTGAATATGCTGAGGCAGGAATTCTGCCTTAATGAATTTGATGTTGATATGAGTTTAATGTTAGAATATAAATGTGATATTGTGTTCCTTGTGATAAATTGATGTACTGGTTGGCTGGCACTATTCATGGGGAAGCGGACACATTCCGTTATCCTACCGAATTTTCGGCAGAATTATGTGAAGTTATAATAGCTTGGGTTATGAAATTTTAAGTTATGAATATGGAATTTTATATGCAAGGATATATGAAAGTAAATGGCAAAGTATATGTATGAATGCATTCAGCATGCCTATGTACGATTATGTATGAGAATGAAAGTATATGAACATATTGAATGTGAATCCCTTCACCTGGAGGCAGTTGCACTTTGAATCCCTCCCCGTGAAGGCAGTTAAAAGATATAATGAAGATCCCATATTCCTAAGGAACGTGACATGGCAATCACGCTCTGATGGAGCATGACATAGCGATCATACTCTGGAATGTGGCATGATGATCCCACACCCTAAGAAATGTGACATGGCGATCACATTCCGATGGAGTATGACATGGCGATCAGACTCTGGGATGTGGCAGGATGAATATATTCCTAAGGAACGTGACATGGCGATCACGCTATGATGGGGTATGACATGGCGATCATACTCTGGAATATATACTCCCCTCACCCACATGAGGCATGGCGTGACCCAGCTAATGTGAGTATAGGGGATAAGGCTTACATGAGGCATGGCACGACCCAGCTAGTGTAAACAATGAAAATGTATGGTGGCAACATACATGACATTAACTCATTACAGAGCAAAGAAAGTTAAAGAAAGGCATCAGGATATTTGCATGAATTCAAAGATGAGAATTTACATAATGACATCCTATGTTTAATTGATGCTGAAGCTGTACTATTTATGTATGCTGTGGTTATTTTCTAAATATGAAATATTGCCAATGAGAACTCAAGCGTGTGAATAAAATGAACCCTGCTTCGGATAATACATTTTCAAACTATAAAACTGAAAAGTCTATTAACATGTTTATTTTTTTCATAATAAACCGAAGCAGCTGGAGATAATAACGATGACACAGTTTATGTTAGTTTAATAAATTCTACTGAGAATTTATAATTCTCACTCCTATGTTTATTTCCGTGTTATCTGCAGATAGTTCAGAAGTCTCGAAGAAAGTCCTCCAAGGCGGAGTTGACTAATAAGATCGAGGGTGGCCGAAGGTTGCTGCCAGACAAGGTCCGATTAAGTGACAGTAACAACTCCTAGGTGAGGTATTATGACTTAAGCATAATACCGTACTCGGGAGGGTGTTACAGAAGGCACCTTTGTCTTCAAAGTTCCTTAAATTTTTTAATGCTTTCTCCGCAACTTCTTTCTTGATTTTGTTGTACGGCTTAACAATCAAGTCCAATGCAATCCTCATTCTCATGGCATCATTGACCTAATATGAAAGAAATAAATAATGGTCATGGCATAATAAGGGTATAATATATGCAAACTAATAAGTGATATCATCTTACAAAAATCTCGTAACCATCAATCCAATTTCATTCCCGCATCCAAGAGGCTACCCACACACCATAGTCATTCCTAATAAATGCATTAACATATTAGAAAATATATAATTATTTAAACAAATATATTGCTATTTATCCTACGATCCATCCTTGCTCCACAAGTTCTTCGGTACAATGATTGGGTAGTCAGAGATTATTGGCCTAATGGTTGCCTCGAAGTTGTTAAATGATTCATCCTCAAGCATTTCTCAAATGAAGAATGCCTACAACAAGGTAATAATATTAATCAAAAACAACTATAAAAAGTAACTGAGATTTTGAATTAAATTGAAGGTAATGAGATTTTATATACCAATATTTGTACTACTTTCTTCCTTAATTTCTTCCTGCGTGGACATGTTTTAGAGTCCAAAAGAACTAGTTTCCTCTTGTATAGGTCAACAAGAAGAATGTAATACCCGACACAAAGATTAAGTGTTAGAGAAGTAAATTTCGAGTTTGTTCGGTATAGATCTTAAGAAAAATATCTTTGTAAGTCAATTCGTCACTTACTGTGAGCTTTAGTAAATTATTATGAATGATGATTAATTATTTACTCCGTGCATATGGAATTCTCAAGGGCAATTATGTTAGTTAAGTGTATATATATTTGTGTTTGTAAATATGTGTACATGTGTAGTTATGGGACAAGCTACCTTGGAAGTTATATTTGATTTTAATACTTAGCCATTGGTATACGTCTATGGATTTGATGGATTCATTTTTGGACATAAGGGTCCGAGGATTTCCTTATAAGTTTTGATAAACAACTTGAATGGGAGGGTTTATTTAACAGAACTGTACGTTAATGGTAGGGACATTAGCCTATGGTGCAATTTCGTAGAACCCCAGCTAGCACGGGGGTTGCTAGCCTGGCATGTTTGGCCGACATGTCCAAAATAAGTTAAAGTCAAACTAGGCACTGGTTGCCAAGGCCGACCATTAGGCAAAATATTCTGGATTAGAAACCTCCCTAGAAATGCAAGTTATTATACCTTCATTATAAATGTTTTGTTATAGTTATATTTAAATGCATTATGGTTTTATATACAAAGAAGTTTATATCTAGTTGAATTCAAAGGATGATTTAACGAACTATGGATGTTTTAAGGATAGATCATATATCAGGTATGTTTTACCGAAAATCTTTATGGTATTTTTAATATATAGACAAAGTATTTTACTTGAGAAATGATGTATGGGGTTCTTAAGAAGTTTTATAAAATTATATTCTACTAAAAGCTTTTGTTTAATCTTGTCCCATCCTTGTTATAGGTATATTATTCCTCATTGAGTCCATATGACTCACTTATCCCTTTTCTCCATGTTTTTAGATAAGTGTAGATTAGTACTCAAATTTCTATGGCTAGCTAGAGGTGTCAGATTCCCAGCAAACCCACACTCTTGTTTGTGTGATTTCTCAAGGTTTTCAATATTTGAGAGTCACATTAATTGGTTATATTTTGTTTAACCTCTAGTGATGCTCCAATAATCCACAGGCAAGGTTTTTCCTATGTTGGTTTATTTGTTGTAGTAAAAGTATATTTGCTTGTATTTTTGACCAATTTGAATCTTAATGATTATGGACTAAAGTTTCTTAAACGGATATGTATATATATTTTCATAAGAATGAATATATTTTAAACTCCTATGTTGTGTGTTGTGGGATGCATTTTGAGAATGATTGGATCAATAATAATTTTGTGTGTTTGTACTAATGGTGCAGGGAGAGAATTCGTATTTGGGAATAGTCCTAAATACAAAGAACACTACTCGATTTTTAAGGAAAAGGTTGAGTGTAGGCTTGCTAGGGGATGTGTCCCCTATATGCCGGTCATGTCCCAGGTTTGGATCATAACAAAGGTGGTATCAGAGCATTAGATTTCCTTATGCTTAATGAAGGAAGTGTCCTCTAGTAAGATCACAATTGTGCAAATGGAAGCTCTCCCATTTTCATAGATTGTGGTGTTATGAGAGGTCTTTAGGAATGTCAGCTATGTCTATTTGATTGCTAAATGTCCTTTGTTCTCCTTCTATTCATAGATTTTGAATCTAACTTTGTCTCGTACATGTTTTACGCTATGTAGGGATGTTTCCCCCCTAAAGAATCAAATCTTGAACATATAGAATCAAGAAGCGTGTAGTTCCTAAGGAAAAGTTAAATGTTGTACCTTCTTTTGAAAGTAAGAGAGAAAGGTTGATGTAGGAGCTAATCCTCCAAGTTATGGTAGGAATAATCACACAAGCAGCGAGATCAATCTCATAATGAATTTGAGTTAATCTTCTAAATCTCAAGGTGACAAGGTGATAGTAGTAGTTATCGACCGAATTTAGCCAGTTAAAGCCATTGGGTACCTGGGGGACATAATAAAGCGTTAGGAGGAAGATAAGGGAAGATCAACTATAAGAAACTAGGTGAACCTCCTATAACATCCTTAATTTCGTGTCGTGCTAAATTACCTCAGTAACCTTGAGTAATTGCCACTTAACGAGAAATTATGAGATTAAGGCTTAATTAAGGGATCAACGAAGAGTTTATGAGTTAACTCTGATGAGAAAAGTCAAGAGAACGCTTAATTGAGATTAGATAGTCTCTAATTAAGTAAGTCAGACCCTTAATAGCTTAATTAAGTATTAATCGCCCTTAATTAGCTTAATCGAGTTTAATTAAGGATAATTAAGCTTAATCGAAAGATTAATTTTTTGTTAATCATGTTCTTGTGTGTTAATCACTAATCCTTGCTTAATCATGTTAATTAAGTTGCAAGAGCACTTAATCACATAATTAAATTCAAATTTAGTCAACTAGACAATAAAGTAAAAGGTGATGTCATTAAAGTATAAACCATTAGACAAGAGTACTTTATGTAAGAGTTGACTTTGTCTTTGTCCCCGCATCATCCACTTTGTTCCCTTAATCACAAGATAACACAAAATTAAGCAAAATATCTCCCTTCCTCCCTTGATGTAGTTGACGCCACAACACACACACACACACACACACACACTTACATTTTCATTTTGTGTCTTCCTATTCTTTCTCCAACCCTTATATCCTCTCACTTCTCTCTAAAACTCTCTTCTTCTTCTTCATCTTCTTCTTCCTTTCTCCACCTCCATAACCAACCCCTCTTCACTTAGCCCTTCGAAGACCACATCTTTTGGTCTTTGAAGAAGAGACCTAAACACTACTATCATCATTTTCAAGAGATCTCAAGAGTTCTCTCACCTTCCAAGATCAAATCGCCACCATCTTCAAGGAAGGAACCACCATCATCTTCTTCTTCTTCTCTTGTTGTAGCACCGTTTTCAAGTAGAGGTAGTGATCTTCACTCTTTTACTTTGTTTGCTCAAGAAAGCTTAAAGCTTGGTTCTTCTCATGACCAAGATCTTCAAGTGAGAACTTGAGAAAATCTTTTCATGCTCTTCATGAGCAAAAGTTTCTACTTTTGGTAAAATATGTTCATGTTCTTCTTCAAGTGTTTTTAATGTTTCTATTTTTGGTAAAATATGTTCATGGTCTTGTTCATGAGTTTTTGAAAAGTTTCCTTCTTTAAGTGCCTTAAAGTTTCCATTTTCCTTTCTTGATGTATAAGATCTTCATGTTTTTGGGTGGTGTTGGAATTGAAAGTTGCCTATATTCCTATGATGATGCTTATGATTGGAAAAGCTGTTACCTTTTATCATTTTCCCTAGATTTGACACATTCTTGATGATGAAATTTTAAAAAGTTGTTACTTGCAACCTTAAAGTTGGTGCTAGTTTGGTGTCTTCATAAAAATCTTATTTTATTTTGTTTTAAAGACAAGACTATATGTAAAAGTTTAAACTTTTTGGAATATTAAGCCTTTTTGAGTTATAGAAATGGTATTTCGTTATTTTGTGTTTTAAAGATTGATTCTTGGAGGCAAATCCTTTCATAAAGTTTTAAACGTTAGTCAAGAGGATAACTTTAAGCTATAAAGTTATAAGCTTGCACTTTAAGTCTTGTAAAGGTGGAGTCTTGAGATGATTATATTAGAAAAGTTTTAAGCTTTAAGCAAAAAGATCACTTTTGAACCATAAAAGTGTTAACTTTGATAAAGATCAAAACTTTATAACTCTAAAGTTAATGTTTTATATCACAAGTCCATCAAGTAGGAATCTTTTAGACTTTAAGACAATATTAAATCATAAAGTTGAGACTTTGATGATTTTAGAAGATAAAAGTGCCAACTTTCATAAAGAATAAAACCTTTTAATTCAAAAGCTAGTATCTTGTATCATTATTTCATAAAGATTCAATCTTTAAGGCAAGAGTACAATTTTAGAGGCACTTACTTTCATAAAGGATAAAACTTTATGACTACCTTATAAAGAATGATAACTTTTATAATACCTAAGGTAAGATCTTGTTATGTTAGTGATAAAAGCTTGAAACTTTGTAACTTAGTTAAGTTAAAAATCACCCTTGGTAATTAGTGAACATGGTATTGTTGGGTTCATAAGTGTGGTTATGCATTGTCATGACACAAGGATTAGAAGGATCTCGAACTCCTTAGGAACAGAAGTATGATTAGGGCGTCTGAGCATACCATAAACCTAGGAATCACTAAGTGCACTATCTCAAGGAAAGAAAACAATCATTTAACTTAATTAATTCGACAAGTGTTTCATTAGACATTTACTAAAGTAAAGAGTAATTTCATGGAAGAACTAAGTAACTAAAAGATTGCATACATATATTTTAACTATGTGATTCTTTCATCGGTAACCACGGAAAATCATATGATGATTCATAAGATTCTTCATAAAGAACAATACAACTATAAAACCTCTTAGGGTATGAATGTGTGATGCCATTCGGCAAGACGAATGGCAAGTATGATTGAGCTTTGTGTCATGATTGAATAATTAGTGTGATGATATGATATAGATATAATGGACTGTTGATTGAAAGCTTTATGATTGGTATTTTGGGGAAGCTTTGGTCTAGTCATTATGCTGCCGGATTTCCGTCAAAATTATAGACTCAGTCATATCATTACATATGTCTAGTCAAAGAAGTATTATACATGTAAAGTACAATGATAAGAAAAGAAATAATGGGATATGACCCCTCGATCACTTTAGGGAAGTGAGAGACGGTGATCCACAAAGACTCAAGGAACCTCTTTGGGGGAGGCAAAGGTGACATAGAGGTCCCTCCAACTTAGAGGTAACCAATGTCAGCTTAGCCTAATTTGGTTAGTACTGCGTAGCGACGGTCATGGAATGAACTTATATCCAAAAGCAGTCTATTTCAAAGGAAAGTAAAGAATGTTAAGCACGAGCTAAAAATGAAAGTAAAGTCAAAGTAGAACCATAGTCAAGTTGATATGTTGCATAGTCATTCATGTTTCTATGTTTTTCATGCGTATTATGAATGTTTTATCCCATGTATTAGCATGTATGCCTGTGTATGATGTTATGAATATGATGATAAACATAAAAGCAATCCGCTTCGAGATTTATATCTTCAGAAATTGTTAAAATTGAACCTATATCTGTCCACTATTTTTATAATTAAACCTGAGTGGCTGGGACAATGGCAATGACATAATGTTTGTCTAGTCACGATCCTACTAAAAAATCTTGTATTTCTCACTCCTACATTCTCGTGTCATCTTCAGATGGGGCTGATGGCATCCATGGTAGTACTTCTGATGATACCTGACTGGATAAGATGAGGAGGTGCCATGTTTCTTTACTTAGCTAAGGAGGATCGAGATAGTAGCATAGTATTTTCATTTTCTTAAGAGCCCTAATTGGGCAGTTTATGTGTAATTAAGACCATGTAAGAAGTCATGCTACTTAATTTGATCTATTACATATGTGATACTTATTAAGTGTAATGATGACTCTTGATTATATATGATTACATTCTTGGCTTAAGGTATTGTGTTATGCTATTTCAATTTTGTCATACATCTTATTAGTAACTCAACGATATGAGGAACAACGTCCATATATATGTGAGTAAGTAAGCGCTTACAGGCTCAATTGTCAAGCATAAAGGTTTTACATGAAAAAAAATCTACGAGCTATTTTTGTATATTACGCTAATTTCAATTATAAGAACTTCAGCTTGTTAAGAGTAACAACTAGTAATGCCATAAAATGACTTAAGCATAGTACAGTATTATTAGGGTGTTACAATTCCAAGTAGTGTTTTGAAAGTGAAGGGTGGGTTACTCCTTAAAGGGGTAGCCGAAGCTTCTCGAAGGAAAGATACAATGGATCTAATAGCTTCGGAGTAATTGAACATGATGGGTTGATAAATAGGAGTGAATAACATCTTTCATATTCAGTTAGATCATTGGTTGGGATGCCAAGGCGAAACCTTTAATGCGTTATGAATTTCAAGTGAGACATCTCATAGTATAAGATAAAAAGTCAGGTTTAGCTTAGCTATGGCTGTGCATCAGGAAATTTGTATAGCATCCACTAGTTGATGTCAAGCTCATATCTTGAGCTATTGATTCCAGTATGCAGTCATAGTTATGTTAGTAAAGTAAAGTGGATGTAAAGCTAGATTTATTTAAGCTACTTGGAAATGAAGAAAACTAAGATCCAGTTTCAAGCCATGGCTTGGCATGGAGATGATTAACCTCATGTTGATAGGATGCTAATGCTGCACAAGTTCATGTTGAGGAATCAAACCAACAATTGGGCTTGCTACTTAATGCTAAGAGCATCTAAGTCTGAGATGTGTGGTGGCTTTAGAGCTTTTAGAAAATATAGCTATTATTATGGGGATGATCATACCCAAACCTTGCTTCCTTGTAAGGCATGGAAATTATCAAGGAAATTCCTCTAGAAAACCAAAGAGAAGGGAAAGGAAAGTTTGCTAGAAAAGGATATTTTCAGTAGAATAGACATGATATCTTCCTATACCACTAAACTATTTGTCCCTACTTTTCAGATGGCATCAATTTCATGCTTTTGGATTCTTCTAGTGAAATCTTTAATCGAAAGGTGAAAATCATTGGAAATCCTAGCTTTGGTAGGTCGGAACTTTGAGTCTTATCTGGTGGAAGCAAATGACTTCTAGTTAATGGTTGATCAATATTTTAAGCAAGGGTACTTCTAACCTAACACATGAAATTGACACTCATCTTGGCGTCAATAAAGAGCTCATTGATCTTTTTATAACAACATAACTTACGAAAATGAATTGTTGGTTATAAGAACAAGGTTTGAGTTTTCTTCACATCGTATAATGACAAAGGATGGCTATAAAAGAATAAGTGAAGTAGGGATTCCTCTTGAAGTTGCATAAGGATTGAGAAAGAGCTGGAGAAGGCCCTTCTTAGAGGGATGTACAAGAATCTTATGGATGGAAGACAAGTAAAGTTGCTTCAAGAGAAAAATTGGAATATTCCGTGTTGTATGTGCAAACGAAAAGTGGTAAGCGATATTGAAGAAGAATTTTTGTTATTGGCTCGAACTATTTGATTCACACATGATATTGAATGAGGAATATTTACCTTGAAAAGGGGCATGAAGTGATTAAGAATGAAAAGACCAAATTCTTAGCGTAGAATGAGACTCCATTATCTATGATGGACTAGGTAAAGCCGTTCAGGGTAAGTAGTAAAAGCTAAACAAGTCATCAAAGAGTGTCAAGGAAGTTAGAATATTAAAACAAAACAGGATTTGGACCATTTAAAAAGGATTGCAAAGTAGTAATTGTGATTCCAAATTTGGATAGAGCTAAAGGGATATCTACCAAAAATAGAGATCTCTAATGGTCTTGCATGCTAAGTCAAAAGGTACTTTAAAGTTTTTCTATAGGTAAAGAGTAGACCCTGGAGGGGTAGATTGCATAAGAAGCCAAATAATGATATGTTTTTCATATGGAATGGTAACAAGAAATGTTAGTTAAAAATTTTAAAATTTTGATCCACGTTCGTTGAAAGAAGCTAAGCATATGGGAAAGAAGAAGGAAGAATCTAGAATATGGTGACGATATATTGCAATTGAGAATGGACAAGTGTATCAGCTTAGTGGATACCAGTGGTAGCAAGTGTGAGTGTTCTGATAGGTGCCATTTATTGCCACCACATGATGCATGGCGAAGACCTAGTAAGTGTAAACATGACAAAGATGCTCATTCAAGGAAAGAAATCAAAAAGCAAGAATGTATGGGCATTCATATTGATAGGGTTCAAGATGGAAAAGCTCTTTTAAATTCGGAGGATTGAATTTATTAAAGGGGGAGAATGCAACACTCAATACAAAGATTAAGTGTTAGAAAGGTAAATTTTGAGTTTGTTCGGTATAGATCTTAAGAAAAATATCTTTGTAAGTCAATTCGTCATTTATTTATTTGATACTAGATTTAGAATACGATTAAGAATAGTTTCTGAGCCTTGTGAATGTGTAATGTGTTGTGTATTAAAGAGGAAAAATGTTAACAAGACAATTTATAATTTTAGCATGGATTTGGCCTTAGGAAAAATTTCTTTTGGAAGATTTTCGTTTGATTGATGGGGAGTTATTGGAGTGAAAATATGTTTAAAAATAGCTTTTAGAGCCTTGGAATATATGTTACAATTGTATGACAAAATTGAAAGAATTTTGGGTTTAGGGGCCACCACCTAGGCACTCAAATGCAAGGCCTAGGCAGTGGATATGGAGAATTAGTGTGCTGTCTACTTAGAGAATGCCTAGGGACCCGGAATCCACTGCCTAGGTGGTGGCGGTGAGATTAAAAATCTGTCTTGCAAAGTTTCTCCTTCATTCTACTATTTTTCATTCTTTTTCAATCCTCCTTTCTTCATCTTTCCTTCCCTACTTTTCCACCTCAATTCCTCCACCTATAACCTCCATTTCTTCAACATTTTGGCACCGTCATATGATGTTATTGGGGTTCAAATGCACGTAGAGAGAGAGGGGTGCGATTCATGGTTTAGGAAAAGCTTGGGGTAGCGATTTTGGAGCTCCACCGATGACCCACTCCCTTACTTTATTCCTTTTGGCTTCCAAAGGTAATTATTGGACTCATATATGCTCATATTTCAAGAGTTGACTAAGGTTTCCCATGAATTTTGGTTTTGGAGTAAGGGAGTTTGAGTTGGGGCTTGGAATTGGGGATTTTGTGCTTTTGAAAGCATTTCAAGTTAATCTTTAGTTCTAAAGGCTAATTAGTGTTTGGATGATGATGCTTTTGGTGCTAGATAACTTGTGTGGTAACCATGAGTCTCTGGCATAACATACTAAGGGTACTCTTTCCCTTGGATTAACACCATGAGTGATAGTTTGTCTATAACCTGTTTCTTGTCTTTAATTTGCTAAATACATGGTTAAAATGAGCTTTAGTAAATTATTGTGAATGTTGATTAATTGTTTACTCAGTGCTTATGGAATTCTCAAGAGCAATTATGTTAGTTAAGTGTATATATATTTGTGAATGTATATATGTATTTATGTGTAGTTGTGGGACAAGCTACCTTGAAAGTTATATTTGATTTTAATACTCAGTCATTGGTATACGTCTATGGATTTGATGGATTCATTTATGGACATAGAGTTCCGAGGATTTCCTTATAAGTTTTGATAAACAGCTCAAATGGGAGAGTTTCTTTAACAGAATTGTATGCTAATGGCAAGGATGTTAGCCCATTATGCACCTTGGTAGAACCCCAACTAGCAGGAGGGTTGCTAGCCCGACATGTTTGGCTGACACATCCGAAATAAGGTAAAGTCACACTAAGGATTGGTTGTTGAGATAGCCCAATAAGCAAAATATTTTGGATTAGAAGCCCCCAGAAATGCAAGTTGTTATACCTTCATTATAAGTGTTTTGTTACAATTATTTTTAAATGTATTATGGTTTTATATACAAAGAAGTTTATATCTTGTTGACTTCAAAAGGTGATTTAACGAACTATGGATGTTTTAAGGACATATCATATTTCAGGCATGCTTTATTGAAAATCTTTATGGTATTTTTGATATATAAACAAAGTATTTTACTTGAGAAAAGGCGTATGAGGCTCTTAAGAAGTTTTATAAAACTATATTTTGCTAAAAGCTTATGTTGAAGCTTGTCCCACCTCTGTTATAGGTATGCTATCCCTCACCGAGTCTGTATGACTCACTCCTCCCTTCTCTCCATATTTTTTGATAGGTGCAGATTAATGCTCAAATCTCTACAACTAGCTAGAGGTGTCAGATTCCCAACAAACCCATACTCTTGTTTGTGTTATTTCTAGATGTTTTTTAGTATTTGAGAGTCATATTAATTGGGTATATTTTGTTTAACCTCTAGTGATGCTCCAGTAATCCACAGGCAGGGTCCTTCCTGTGTTAGTTTATTGTTGTAGTAAAAGTATATTTGTTTTTATTTTTGACCAATTTGAATCTTAATGATTATGGATTAAAGTTTCCTGAATGGATATGTATATATATTTTCATAAGTATGAATATGTTTTAAACTCCTATGTTGTGTATTGTGGGGTGTATTTTGAGAATATCTAGATCCACAATGATTTGTGTATTTGTACTAATGGTGCAACGAGAGGATTTGTATTTGGAAAGAGTCGTAAATACAAAGGAGACTGAATCCGAATTTTTAGGGAAAGGTCGAGTGTAGGCTTGCTAAAGGACGTGTCCTCTATGCGTCGGTCACATCCCGGGTTTGGGTTGTGACAAAGAAGGTACCGATGTATGTTATCATCATTGATATGATCAAAGATCTGCAAATCAATGCAACATAGTATAATCAAGCTTGCATGAATAACTCAAACTAAGTTAACTTTTAATGTTCACTCAATTACTTACTGAGAAATTCCACTTTACCCATAAAATCATTTTGGAAATGTCCTTTAAGAGTTGTAGGGCTTTTTTGTCTAATTAAGTGCAAGTTGCTACTAACCGAAACACAAATTTAACAAATAGTCACATGAGTAACAAAGAATACACTAACAATAGTTATTAAATTTTACCGCAAACATTGTTGGTAAGATGCAAACGCTTTGGTAATTTGTGGCTTTCTTCTCATATGTCAACATACACACTAGCAAATTTAGCACCTGTGAAAAAGAAAAAATTGCACAATCAAATTTAATTAAATAAGTCACAGTAATTTACATCCTAGTCATCGCATTCCTTTGGAATTAGACTCCTAAATGTCTCTTGATATCCATGACAATAATTTGCTTCAACTAATGCTTCCTTCCTACAAAATGGGAATCACCAAGAAGTTAAACTTCATAATTTGTACAAATTTGACAAAATAACTTCACATAAAGAAATAGTACATTTAAAACTAACCCATGGGTTTTGTAAGGAAAATTAGTTTCGAAAACATACGCTGTAACAGCAACATCTTCATTTATTTTCATATATTTTAAAGGTCTTAAAGGGACATGCACACACTGCAAAAGTTATACATATATGAATGAATTAGTAAACTTTCATGATGACTACAAAAATTCGTAGCTGAAAGAAAAAAGGTACAAGTAATACTCACATTAGGCACCGTCAATCCCCTTTTTAAGATAGGGGCCGCATCGAAGAAGGTGATCGAATGTAATGCCCAGAAGGTGTGCCCAATGTTTGATTCTTGTTTCCTCTTCCATTAGGTTGATTACATAGAGAGAACAACTTTTTTCCTGCCCCAACATCAACATTTCCATCATAAGGTGCAACTTTAGGTGTTGACTTTTTCCTTCCCCTTGACCTACTATTATACTACCTTTATTGAGGGAGTTTCCTTGGAAAATAACATCTTGCCTGGAGACTTGAGTTTAGCCATGAAAAAATTAGTTGCACTATGATTTGTTGGAGAGAAACTTCCAGGGGTGTTTACCCCACTCAAAACTAATGGCATAAACCGATGTAGCTTGAAAACAGATTAAACATAGGAACCATATGTTGACTCATGTCCTGACTCATGTCCAACATAGAAGGACGTTGGTTCACAACATAGTTAGTTAAATTATTGACTACTTGTTTCATTTCTTGCACTGACGAATCAATTCGCTTAAATTCCTCAAAGACATTCTGTTAGGATAAAAAATTCACATTAGTTGTGTTCGTCAGGCTAAAACAAATAATTAAATAATAAACTAACAGATTCATTATATTTGAAGATGTTGTGGTCTTAAATTACCTTATCTTCTGCTGTTTGTGCTCTCTTAATGCTACCATGATGACTAGCATGAAGTACAATCATTAGTCAAAGTTACATAAAAAATTACACACAGATACAATAGAAAAAATGAAATATAAATCCTGATAATACATATTAATTAAATTTATATAACACAACAAAATCTGATAATGATTTAATCAATGAACTATTGTGAATGCAAAGTCTAAATCGTTCAATAAGGAAAAAGAAAAGAAAAGAAAAAAAATCACAAATTAACTCTAAATCAACTACATGTATTAGATATCTTTCTGAATTTTCACAAGTATATATATTCGAGAACCTTTACATATGTATCCAATGCATGATATACATTGTTAGCTAGTATGTATAGTGATTGTAATGTAAAAATCAAAAGGCCTAAATATGATCGATGAATGTGAACCAGTTATTGGTGCTCAAGCATAACACATCAATGTTAAAACTTTTATTATAAGGGTTCCCTAACTAAATTCCCAATTTTCATTGCATGTGTTGTCACAATCTAACTGAGAAAAAGTATTAATAAAAGTAAACACAAGAACACCAATTCATAAGTTCATGCCCAGAAGATAGCATCAATAGAGAATTATCTCGAAGATATTTCGATGGGATCATTGTCAGCTAGTTTTGAAACCTTATCAACAAAGACTTGGTGATGAGGTACACCCTGGCGTGTAGCGTCAGCAACCTTAATGCTTTCATATTTCTCATCCTTAGATTGCACTTTCATGTATTGTCCCGCTTTCTTGACGATGCAACCTCGCTTGGGTCTAGCGGCCATGTTACCACGAAAAAACATACAAATAGTGATGGAATAGTTCTTGTTGCTAATAGCAACAGAAGTTGCCACGGATTTTATCTACTAGCAATGGATGCATTTTTGTTGAAATTAGCGACGGGATTCGTAATCGATATTTTCTGTTGCTGATGAATCCATGACAAATTTCGTGACTGAACCTATATATTAATTTAAATATAAATATATTTCAGGCATGATATTCATAGTAATGAAATATATTCCATCGTTAAGAATTTTTTTTATTTAAAAAAAATTAAAATATTAATATACAGCATTGTCGTGATGGCAAAATTATGTCATTGAGTTCATTCCTATGTAAAACTATTTTTATATAAGTTAGGGATGTAGGATTAGACATGCTAATTTTTTTTAATAAAAAATAAAATATAACATATATATGATCGTGAAAATAGGCTAATTTATGTAGGTCAAGCCTGTTCATCAAACAAGCAACATCTAGGCATATGTAGCTCATTCTACATGTTATATAATAAATATAATAAAATATAAAATTTTATTAAAATATGATAATATAAATCAATCTTAAGATAATTCTAATATGTTCTATAAGACAATTCTTTATTCTAATTTTTATAGGAGAATAAAAATTAATTCCATTTACAACTCCCTCCTCCTTATTATAAAATTTATTTTATTTTTCTCTCCCACCTGTTAACAATTTATTAAAGCCAACTTGAAAAGAATATAATTTAAGATTAAAATCTAAAATTTTATCTAATATATGTTCTTACAAAATTTTAGTTAAAATTTAATAATTAAAAAATTTAAAATAATTGTTTACCTATCCTCTCGGTGTTATATAATGATATATATAAAAAAAAAAAACCCGTAATATAAAGAATATATATATTTAATCCCTTGTTTAAAATAAATCATGGATAATGGAAAATTTTAAAGTTCCACATAAGAGTCTTTGAAGTATTTTTCTTATGTACTTTAAATCTTATAATGATAAAGAAATTAAATATAAATTAAGTGGGAATGTCTCTTTCAGTAAAGAAGTGTATATATATATATAGTGACATGCTTTTTCTTTAATAAAAAGTAAAAAAATTGCAGCCACACAATTACAAGATTTTTTTTATCTTGTACACCACCCTTCTCTTCCCCTTTCTTTTCTTTTTGGGTTCTACTCTCCCCCTTACTTTCCCCTCACTGTCCTTCTTTCTCTCAGTTTCAATTTTCTATTTCTCCTTCCCTATTCTTTTCCCTCTTTCAGCCTCAACGCCGCGGCACACCCTTTCTCCACCCAAGCCTCAACCTCGCTATCCCCTTCTCTACTCGTGTCTCTCTCTATCTCATTTCTCACCTTGCGTGCTCTTTCTCAATTCTGTCTCACGCTCTAGTTCTTCCATCCATCGTGCATTCCTCTTTTTGCTGTGTGCCTACACCCCACATTTGGGATGCTGGGTGGCTATCCTAACTCGCCACAGCTTTGGTGAGTTTCTCTTCTTCTTATGGTTGTTTTGCCCTCCTTGGAACCTAATGGTTTGGCTTGCTTTTCTTCCCTATTAGGAATAGCTATTGGAGATCCTAGTTGCTTGGGTTTTGGTGGGGATGAAAGGAATTTGGTAGCTATTGACCAAATTTTTTATTCTTGAAAGCTATGGTTGATTTTGAGGTCTAGTTTAATTAATGAGGGTTAACTGGAACTTCAGTTAGTAGATTTAATTTTGGGTCACCGGTGAAGTGAAATGGTGGAGCAATTGGAAATCTATGACATGTGTGTGTTTATGTAACTAGTATATTGCTTGATGTTGGAATAAATTGAAAGTTTGTTTCTATTCTTCAAAGCTAGTTGTGACAACTACTAGAACTTTATCAAATTTATATAGAATGCTTGTAAGAAATATTCTAACTTAATTAATAGAACTATTATTATGACGGTAATTTCACGGGAAGTTAAATTGCTAATAATTGTTGCGAAGTAAGTATTATAGGCAGCAAATCGCATGAGGCTTGTAGTGACATTATTTTTTATTTTGCTTTACACTTGACTAGAGTTCAACAAGTTCGCATTATCCTCCTAATATTGATTTCTTGAGATGTTTGGAAAAGATTGAATTTTCATTTAGGGCTGCAAAGAAGAAAGAAAAGAAAAGATAATGGGGTTTAGATTCTAAATCATAGCATTATTATTTAAATTAGAAATAATTTGATTATATATTGGTTCTAGATTCCCCAGGAGATCAACCTCCGAGTTCGACAACCACTAGGAGGTGGATTTATGTCTTCCTTTGTTCTATAAGTGGACAGTGCATTTAAGCATATGCAATTTATGCCATAAATTTTGGTTGATTTTATTGTATTAGAAGTCTATTTTCTAGACATGTTCGGTCAATTATGAATACTTTGCTTAGTTAGTATAATTGTCATATAATTTGGTATGCTCAACCTTTTATGAATGATTGTCTTAATTCGATTATGAAAAATAAACCAGTACAAACTTATTGAAAATCTAAAAGATTTTTGGAAACAGATTATGGATTTTATAAAGAATAGGACAAGCTCTTGCACTAGTGTTGGTTTACTAAACTGAATCGTTTAGAAATCTATGCTTTGGATATTTTGAAAACCTTATTTAGTACTTTTGTATCCTAAAAATTTTGTTAATGTTAAAACTTGGTTCAATATTGGTATTTTAAAACTTCATCGATATTTTGTGGGAGGATTTTCAGTTTAACAGCAGCTAGCGGTTGCTAACGCTAGCCTCGGTGCATCTTGGCTCGAACCCAGCTAGCAGGGGTGTTGCTAGCTCGGTGTATGTGTGCATGTATGAGGCCTACGCACACTGCCAATTTAGTCAAATCTAAACTGGCTAACCGTTATTTGGAAATAGCTTTGAATGTGAAGCCTCTCCATTTTAACATTTATGTTTGAGAAGTATGTTACCAATTTTGTGAAGTTATGTTAATACTTTTTATACATATAATTTTTTAATAGTAACTCTTTACATATGTACAATGTAGGCAAATTAGGCAAATTAATTGAAAGCTGTTAAAGGTGTTGATTATTGGGGAAAACCATACTTCAGCTGAAATACTTGTACATAGGCTTAATGTAACAAGTACAATGTGCAAATCTCTTCTTTGCTTTGAGTGAAACTTGGGCTCTATTCCCTATATTCTATAGGCCCAAAATGTTAGTGTATCCATCCTTGCATGTATAGCTGGATTATATTCAAAACACCAACACTTACATCAAAACAATAAACTTAAACAACAAAATTGCATACTTGCAAGGTAACAGCCTCAGAATTGGAGAATTATAGCAATGCAAAAAGGCCTTTTAATCCCCAAAGATGGTTTCCATTGAATTGTATATATAAAATTGGTTGCTAACTCAAGCCACACCTAACAAAGAGATTTGAAGTAGCATCTTTGGACCTTACTAAAGGTAACAAATATATAAAGTATAAAAATAGAAAATATTTAATTTCTTTTAACATAAGTATCAAGTTGATCAAACAAGTTCAAGAAATCCTAGCTCATCTTTAATAGTAGATGCTTAATAAAGGTATATGTCAAGTTGGAATAGGGAAAAAAAATTGTGTAACCATTACTTCATACTAAAAGATGATGCAACTACTCTTCACTAATCTGCTGGCTCATCATGACCCTTGCTCATTATGCTTTCAAAGGCCATGTACTCTAAAGTTCCACAAATAGAATTTGATCTTGCAGTCTCATTGAATTGCTTAGCCATGCCAAAATTTGTACACTACCTAGTATCCAGCACAAGATTAATACCACAATACAGCAAGATAAAAGTTAGATATAAGTCACAAATCCCTTTTGAAACATACATATGTGGCATGCCTAATGTAGACAAACAATCCAACATAGAACTCTTAAAAACTAAAATGTAAAACTTTACTTTTAAAACTACCTTTGATTTATCCTTACCTCTGAACTCTAAAGTTTCCATTACAATAATGATGACGTACTATAGGTAAATAATTTGATAAGCTAATGATTTTTTTCTCATGTTTCAAAATACGGTTAACCAACATGTTAACTAATCAATTATGATAAATTGAATCGGATTTTGTGATTTTTTCTTCCACAGTACCTTGTCGTGACATGAGTGTGAAAGAAAGAATCTATTTTTTTTTTAAATAACTTGTAAGAGCTAAAATCATTTATTTTGGCTTTTTAGCCCCATATTGTAACATGGATCTCAAAAGATATGAAAGATCTCCCTTTAAGCTATACATACGACTTTCATCAAATATGACTTTTGTAACACCCTCTATTATATAAGCCATGCTCGAGTCATGGAGCTATATTAAGAGATTGTCAATATGCTAAAAGAATTCTTAAAATGTGAAAAATATGATACATGGCCCTTCAACTGTATACTTTATTACTGAAATATAGCTCATAAATCTCGTTGTCTCTGACATATAGAGAATAAAATAATTACAATTTAAATTGTGACTAACATGCCACATAGAACTTGCTCCTACTGGTCATCAACTAGCTTCAGTAGTCTCTTAATTTAGCTTGCTTCCGAGTCTTGCTCTGTGAACGTCCCAATCTTCCACCTCTCACTTAATTTTCAACTAGGTGCTGGAATATTTACGGAAAAGAAAAATATACAAGCAAACAGTGAGAACCTATGGTTCTCAGTAGATAAATTCATACCATGCGGTGTCATCATAAACATTCCAGCCGCGTCAGTTTCTTATAAAAAAAGTGAGCCTATATATACACAGCCAGTGGTTCAATTTTAAGTTGAAAACATCTGTCTCGAAGTAGATTATATTTTAACAATCACTTGCCATATCATATGATAGTCATAAAAATATGAATTGTAAAATATACTTCAACAAGAAACATAATAACATTATGACTTAACAAGAAAATTGGGAATGCACATAAAATGCTTATAATTGACTGTATGCAAGTGCACTTGACTTAATTCGAATCTTTCTTTAACTTGCAACTTGATCTTCATAAACTTTTCCATTACTTGGTCCCCTAGGAGTTCTTGGTCATTTGTAGACTCCTGGGTAATAGTTTGCTTATCAAGATCGAGCTCGTTCCTATACAAGAATGTCGGGTTTACTTTTCCCCACCTCCCTACCGATCTATTCCCCTTAATTTTAATCCGGGGCTGGCTCAAGTTTCATGGAACTTTCATCATAACATAGTCTTTAGGTTCATCATAATATAACTTTCATGACTTTCTTGAAAATGCACATGTGTCTAAATGTATATCATTATTCATGCATATGTATCTTATAACTCATGCATAGATCTTATCGAAATTTTGGTGGCATAACGGAACATGTCCGCTTCCCCATGAATAGTACCCGTACTCAGAACACTAATTTCTCATAGAAGTCATAACATTGCATTCATAATTCAACATCAAACTCATAGGAGCATTAGTTACTTGGCAGCATAACGGAACGTGTCCGCTTTCCCATGAATAGTACCTGTACTCAGAACACCAATTTCTCATAAAAGTCATAACATTGCATTCATAATTCAACATTGAACTCCTAGGAGCATTAGTTATATTAAGACGAGGTTACTACCTCAGCATAATTATTCAACCCAGTTTTTGTAATTCAAGCCATAATTTTTGTTTAACTCATTTGGTCCTCAATTTTAGATATGTTAAAGTGTTATGTGTTTATTTTCTAACCTCGTTAGTCTCACATCATTTTGACTTATATAGCTCAAGATATTCAAGTTTTATCTCAGCCTGCCCTACAGCTAGCTAGAATTACACACTTAAAATTAAAAATCTACTAAAAATCGAAAACCAGTCCAAATCATACGAAATTAGCATCATATTAAAATTAACAGGACAAGCTTTATTTGCAAAAAATTTCATTTCATTTGCTTTAGTAGGGCTCGAGTTATAAGCCCCAAGATTTGACCTTCTTAAACTGCCCTATTTTAGTCTGATTTGGACATAGGGTAATTTCTTTGAACTACTGGGAGCATATGGAACTGTAACAAACTCAGAATTTCTTCGTGGGATATTCTTCTACATGTAAGCTTTCTAACAAAGTTGGTTTCACTCAATAGTTACACCCTTCTTAAGTCACACAACCCGAATGAAAGTCTTGATTCCTAGGTCAAACTTCAAAAATTCATATCTCTCTCAATACTAATCCAATGGCCTTATATGATATATGTATGGAAAGCCCTGGATGTGTAATTTCGTATAAAAATAGTCTCATCAGATTTAACTGGCTGTAGGCAGAGCTGTACACTCCATTGTATAGACTATTGAGGTAATTTGGTTTTCTAGCCCTTCACATCTTCCTATTCTCATTCTTTCCTACTTCTTAATCAACTTTAGGCATAAAGACAGCCAAAGATCATCATGTTAATTCACTAATCACATCAATAAGTGAAGGGATAAGGCCAAAATCAATCACCCATAATCAGATTAACAAGAACAAGATTAAACCTCTACCTCTTTGGAGTATGATTTTGCTAGATGTTGAAGTTTGAATCCATAGAACCTTGTGAAGCTTGAAGATTTGCTATGGAAATAGTTGAGAGTACTTGAAAAAGAAGGCTGAAATCAGGGGAGAGAATGGCGCAAATAAGAGAGGAAAATTTGGTTTAAACAGTGAAGAGGTTGTTAGCTTTGTGAATTTTGATTGGCTGAAATTTTATGGGTAGAGTTTAGCCATGTCTTCCTCTTTTGTGGCTAAATTATTCTCCACGTGCCTAAAAAGTGGAACTCGCTTCCATTGTATCTGAAATTGGAACTCGTCTCGATTCTACTTAAAGTCGGAACTCGATGAAATCGGAGATCGGGAATCTTGTTTGTTTTATTTGAAACTTGGAAACAAAGTCGGATGTCGGAAATCATGCATAATTTATTTGAAACATAAGGTGGGAGGTCGGAAATCATACAGCACATAATCACCTAAAAATCGACAGTCAAGGACATGAAGGTGAAACCTAAAATACTTAAACTCGGAAGTCAAGGATATTATCATAAACTCAGAAGTTAGTACCAGAACACAAAACTATATATATATATATATATATATATATATATATATATATATATATATATATATCAATCTTGGAGATCGATTCACAACTTCGAAAGTCGGAAATCAACACATTCGCCTTAAGAACCGGGAAGTTGGAACTTATAAAATCCTAGAGCTTAATTCAATCTCGGAAGTCGATCCTAAACTCAAACTCAGGAACATCAATAGAAATGAAAGATAAATTCGAAAACCAGAACTCGTGCATAACTCCTTGAAGATAAATTCGGAGGTCGAAATTCGTGTAGTTGAATCTTTGGGATCAATCCTAAGGTCGGAACTCGTGTTCATTCTTGTTGAACTTGGATATAAACTCGGAGGTCGGACCCTGTGTCCATTCTAGTTGATCTTGAACATCAATTCTGGGGTCAGAGCTCGGGTTCATTTTAGATGAATCTTAATTAACATCAATTATTTGATAAAAATAGGAACAAATAGGTGGAAAATGATAAGAAAATTTGTTTACTCACTTTGAAATTGAGTATCTATTCCCCCCTTTCTTGCTAAGATTAGAAATCCTGTATTTTACATATCTATAGGATTAAGTCCTTGCGTTTCTGAAATTAACATCTATCTCATGTTTGGTACTGCAAGGTTTCATCTTGTAAGAATTTCGAATCATTCTCTTGAAGCTCATCTTTTTCCTTATAAATGATCCACTTGCCCTAAAATGACCTAGCCTAATAGGGAAATCCCAATTCATTCGGCCTTTTGATACAATCAAATAGAAAACCCCACTGGCATCATATTCTAGGATAGTTTTGTATTTTGAGGGAGTTCCTCAAAATGGTTGACCACATATCTTGCTCAATATAGCTTGTATTATAATGAGAAAGAAAGTACTAAAACCATCAAATTAGTGAAACAATAACCAAACAAATGAAAACATTCATCATATGACATGCTGCAATTTAGTGTCAAATCAAGAAAGGGCTTTGTAATGAAAAAGACGAAAATAAGAATCAATGCACAATTTGTTCCCAAATCAAATGTTGTCTTTCCATTTAGAAAGAGGCTTCCTCATTCAGCCACTACATGTAATTTTTCCCTCCAGTTGGTTAGTCAAGTCCACATCACCTGCCTCACTTCAATTATTTTCCATCTGATCAACAACCACATTGCCTATGTCTTTTCTTACTCTATTGCTCGACACAATTTTTTCCTATTGTAGGTTCGTCAAATCCATCTCAACTGCCATATTTGTTTTATTTTTCACGTCATTAATAGCCTCAATTACTTTGCCCTTTCTTATTTAGTTGCTAGAAATAGTGTTTCCTTCTTGCTTGTTCAGCATGTCCACCTTTGCTACCTTGCCTTTATTATGTTCCACCTCTGTAGCAGCCTCATTAACCCCTTCCCCATTTTTATTCATTATAGATTTCTTGCCCTTCGAGCCTCCTTTGGGATGACTATTACCAGGGCTATAACCATATATTTTTGCGTATAATAAATGCCTGTGTAAATGAAACATGAAACATTTAATCAACAAAAAAAAAATTACCACAAATTATTTAACATTATCTAACCCAGGGCATTTGGGAATAAAGTGATGCTGCATGAAAATGTAGAGATGATAGAAATAAAGTGATGCTGCATGAAATAATGTAAGGCTGACCAATTGGTATATACCCATTGCTAAAGTGCTAAGGGGTGGAAATAGAATTAGCATTTGTCACAACGTGCCTAGAGGGCGCCGCAACGAGAGGCAACAAGAAATATTGAAAAATATAATTTCAATGGAGTCGCCACCAATTTTTATTATGAGAAAAATCGGAAAAACCTTTTAATATTTGTAAAACTGGTCTTTTAAAGATATTGGATTCGGGAGTCTATTTATGCATAGGAAATGGTGGAAACTTAATTCCACCGCACCCCTAATACATCCGTTTTGCAACGATTACCCTCGAGCTTGTCATGCAAATTAATTAATAACTTTAACAATATTAATTTTTCCCCTTAAGAACATAATAATTATTTACAAACAAAATAAAGCAAGATTAATATCACAATTATTTACAAAAGAGAAGAAAAAAATAAAATTAATATGATAAATATTAATTTTTTCCCTTAAGTGTAACACCTTACCAGATAAAGTACTACGCTTAAGTCATAATAAATTATCTGATAAATGATTACGTATGATACTGGTTAAATTCTAGTTCCTGTATTAGTATTAACTACTCGCATAGGAATACTTAACCGTGTAATAAAATTTTCTGCGTGACAGCGAAATAAAATACTAATTATTCAGCATACCGTAAATAACATAACATAAATAAAAATAAAATAAAGATAGAACAACTGCAAAATGCACCATAAATATGTACATATATATCTGATTTTCAAGTTTGTCAAAATGATACAAGGTAACAAAATGAGGCCGCTAATACAAAATGAAACGACCAGTTTCTATGAACAGTACCCCAAGTGGTCCCCATGGGACATTTCACGAGCATCTCCTAATATCTATCCTCCTACCCATGACCCAGACTGCCAAAAGAGGGTCATTCTATACATCTACTACCACTACGGTAAGCCCACTATCTAACCAGAATCCGAAGACAGAAACCCATTCGCCATGGGTGCATCTGTAAGAGGGTGGCCCATGCCAGGAGCAGAGGATGAGGAGGAACTCGTTGCCTCCGATGGGTCCTCCTCAGATGTCGAGACGGAGAGCATCGGGTGTGGTGGTGAAGTAGGAGGGGCCATAGGAGCAGGGGCTGGTGCTGGTGCTAGTGCTACTGCTGTTGCTGGAGGAGGTGAAAAGGGATGGGCCATATGAAGTGGAATGGCAATATACGGGACAACGGGGTCAAACAGTGGGTGCATCAGTAGTACGGCGAAGTCTCTCTGGAAGAAGAAATACAAACGAAACTGGCACCTGCCAGATATATATACAGAGTCTAGAAATAGGTCAAGGTGTATGTGAAGCTCGGGGAACTCAATGAAAAGGACTCCTGTCGCGGCGTGCTCCATAGTCTGAGAATGACGCGATAATATACAGTAGGGTGAGAAATAGAAATTTCTCAGTAGGAATTCCTAGTTCTATACATGTGTTATCGCCGTCATTCCCAGTTGTTTCGGTCATGCAATAATTTTCAAATAGTATGGTAAAATGATGATATTTAACTTAAATGCTTGATTGTGAAGCATACACCGAAACAAATTCAGTTTTAATTAACAGATACACTGATAAAATCAAGCAATAGTCATGGTGGAATAATAGCATGTGAAGAATAATAAACAGGGATCCAGAACAATCAATAGAAAAGTATTACACTGTATATATGCATCTACGATGAGAAGATGCATCTTATTCTTGGAGGCTTTCGCCTATTAGAACTTACTTCCATCCTTGGTCCCCTGGGAGTCATTGGCCATATACTCTTGGGTAATAGTCCACTTTTCAGGACCGAGCTCGTTCCTATACAGGATGGCCGGGTTTACTTTCGCTGACCTTCCCACTGATCTATTCCCCTTAATTTATTCCGGGGCTGGCCCAAGTGATGTAGAATTCTTTATAATATCATGAAATGATTGCACATCTAACTTGTCTCTTGAATATAATGCATTCAAGCTATCATAAAGTTTCACAACATATGAACTTCTTACCGAAATTTCGGCAGCATAACGGATCGAGTCCGCTTTCCCATGAATAGTGCCAGCCAACCAGTGCATTTATACAATTTGCAATTTCAGTATAGAGCAGCAATTATGCATATACATTCATAGATTCATTCATTAGTTTCAACAAAGCATCAATAAGACTTTTTGTTCATTCTGCCTTATCCTACATGGTTATGGTATATCCCACCTTTATTTCAATTTAACTCATTTAGACCTAATTTTTAGATATGTTGTAACTTTATGTGTCTAGTTTCTAACCCTTTTGGTCCCATCTCATTTTGATGTGTATAACTCTAGATATAAACAATATACCTCAGACTGCCCTGTTTTTAGCCAGAATTAGGTCCTCTTAAATAAAAATTCACTAAAAATAGAAAACTAGGTGAATTTATACGAAATTTATGTCAAACTAAAGCTATCAGAATAAGCTTTCAAATGAACAAAGCTTTATGTCATTTGCATAAGTATATTTTGACTTATGAGTCTCGAAACTTGGTCTTACTAAACTACCCTGGTTCAACCCAGTTTAGACTTAAGCCAACTTCCTTGTGCACTGGGAGCAAATGGCTAGGAGTTTGGTTCTGAAATTTTAATGGGATATTCCTCTACATGTTAACTTTCAAACAAACTTAGGTTCACTTAATTTGAAGTTGTATAGGGTGAGTTATACCCTTCTCAACTCCCACTGCCCGGATAGGAATCCAGATTTCTAGGGTAAATTTCAAAAATTCATAACTAATTCTATACTAATCCAATGGCCTTATATGATATATGTGTGGAAAGCCCTGGATGTCTAGTTTCATATAAAAATAGTTTCATCCAATTTAATCGGCGGTAGGCGGAGCAGTACACTCCGCCGTACAGACCGCCGAGGGAAAACTCTAACAGTTTCTAGATTTGTCTTCCTCCTTCAAGCTATTTGCCCTCAAATCCAATTTTAAGCATAACATACATGCAAAACCAGTCATAAAACATCATCATCACTCTATAAAACACCAACATCTCAGATCATGCAAGCCCCACATGCAGCCCCAAATCAAAGAAACAAGAGGAGAAGTAGGATTTCCTACCTTGTCTTGAGTAGTTTAGGCTGATTTTGTGTCTTTGGTGCAAGTAGTTTATGATGAGGCTTGAAGAAGAGATGAAAATGGAGTGGAGGAGAGAATGAGGAGAAGAAGAATGAAGAGAGCTCAGCTGGGAGAAGTGGCCGAATTTGGATGAGGATGCAAGGAGAAAAAGTGAAGATATTTTCAAGGTGGCTTGAATTTGATTGGTGGAATGAGTCTTGGTCAAAAATCTGGTCTACTCCCCATCATCCATGGCTGTCTAGGCGCCACTTGGGTGGGGTGTTTGGCTAAATCCTAGCCGTTGATTCTAGGGCACTCATAGAAAAATTCTACTGATCCGGTTCCGACAATTTGAATTACCGAAATCTTACCGATTTCTATTAAATCGGTAAATTGGTTTGAAATTTTTCTGTAAGGTTTTCTATGCTCTTAATTTAATTACATCGAGCCTAATCTTCTCAAATCACCCTTAATTGGCTTTAAGCAAAGGTTTAATCAAGTTCTGATTAAACCCACTTATTCGATAAAACCGAACAACTCAGTTGTTAACGATAAAATTTTTCGGACGTTACATTAAGAACATAATAATTATTTACAAACAAAATAAAGCAAGATTAATACCACAATTATTTACAAAAGAGAAGAAAAAAATAAAATTAATATGATAATTATTTATAAAAGGAAAGAAAAGCAAAATTGATATAATAAATATTCCCCAAAAAAAAAGCAAGATTAATATACAATTATTTACAAAAGGAACAAAAATTAATATAATAATTATTTACAAAAGAAAAAGAAAGTAGAATTAATTTTATGATTGAAAGAAATAAAAACTGACGTAAAAATTATTTACAAATGGAAAATGAGGTAAACATAATGTTACCATTATTTAAGGAATTAAAATTGAACAAAATTTAAGAAAATTTAATTTTTGATTTGATGGAGATTATCCGCTCCTACATATCCTCTGGTGCAATGAGGAATTCAAAATCACGTAGTTCTTGTAGAAAATGATTATGGGTTAGATTAATTTTATTTATGAAAAGATTTTATTTGAAAAAAAAAAGGAAAGAAAACAAATCCACTCTTGCACAGGGTTTAGGATAGTGTAAGCTATACAATAAACTCTTACAATTCTCACAACCCTTGAGAATGGTCTAACCATATATTAATGTTAGAGATTGTTGCATGGATTTTAAAGACTTAAAAAAGAATTATTTTTTATTATTTGAGTAAAAAAAAAGGCTCATTTTGTGTATATTTTAAAAAAATAAAAAAACAAAAAAATAAAAAATAAAAAGGAATAAAAATAAAAAGGTAACGCTAAAGAATAATAAAAAACCAATATTTTGAAAAGAAATGACAAAACATCAAGGAAAAAAAAAAGATAAAGGAAATAAATAAAAAAAAAGGCACACCAATACTCCCACATGATGGTAGTCTACCATAGGCAATAGCTTTATCAACCCAAAACGAGTTGTGTATTGAACTAAGACAAGAAGCGTGATTTGATGCGAAAGCTAAGGTAAATGTGTGTTGTGAGAGAGAAGGAAACGGTTCGATCACAAGGCAAAAGAATAAAGCACTGTGTTGCAAAGAAGAAAAAAAATGCTTGGCAGCGTCTATGACGTTAAATAAATTGATGCACAGGGAAGGATGAAGATTAGAAAAGGTATCAGGTACAATAGGCAAGAACTAAAAGAATGATATTGATACCGATATGACTGCCCTCGGGTAAATCTTCTTGCCTGGACCTTATTGCTGCAATATTTTTGTCTTGTCCTTTTGTCCCAATCTCTCTGTTCCCCTACGCACAATCACAGTTCTTCCCTCTTAATCTCTATTGCTTTGCTTCAAAAAAAAGGCCCCCTCTCCTCTTAATATTTGATCTATTTATAAGTATTGAAGGGATCAGATGATATTAATCTGATTGATTCTATTTGGAACCTTACCTTAATGGTAATTGACTGATTTGATCTGATTTGGATACAAATGCCAAATTAAAAGATTTGACCAAATTTATTCTTATTTATTCTGATTTGATTTTTTTTTCTTTTTTTGGGTCAAAATATTTCATAATTGAGCTGTTCTCTTATTCCAAAAAGCAAATGGGCCAACTTTTTTTTATCTCTTCTTCTATCTTTCTCTTTTTTTCTTTTTATTTTTTATTTTTTATTTTTTTTTGTCTCGAACAAAATATGGTGTCACAGTTGCCCCTCTTTACTTGTTTCTTACTAAAAAATATAAAATCGTAGTTTTAATATTTTTGTGGTGAAGAACTAAAAGATATGAACACATATTTTTGTCCGAACAAGGAAAATGATGAAATTGGACCTTGCAAATGAGATGAAATGTAGCATTATGGCCTTGCAAATGAGATGAAATTTGGCCTTATGGCCTTGCAAATGAGATGAAATGCAGCCTTGCGGCCTTGGGAATGAAAATGCAGCCTTGCGAATGAAATGGAATGCAGCCTTATGGCCTTGCAAATGAAACGAAATGCAGCCTTATGGCCTTACAAATGAGAAGAAATGCAACCTAGATGAAATGACGTGTAACCTTATGGTCTTACCAATGAAATAAAATGCAGCCTTACGGCCTTGAGAATGGAATGTAGCCTTGCGAAATGAAAACTAAAATGCAGCAATGCGAATGAAATGTAGTCTTGCATAATTTGAAATTGACTTTGAATTTGAAGATGCAGTCTTGAAAATGCAGCTTTGCAAAATTGAAATAGATTTGAAATTGAATTTGAAGATGCAGATAGAATTGAAAATAGATTTGAAATTGAACTTGAAGATGCAAGCAAAATTGAAATAAATTTGAAATAGATTTGAAATTGAATTTGAAGATGCAAGCAGAATTGAAATAAATTTGAAATTGAAGATGCAGTTTTGCAGAATTGAAATAGATTCGAAATTGAATTTAAAGATGCAAGCGGAATTGAATTAGATTTGAAATTGAAGATGCAGTTTTATAGAGTTGAAATAGATTTGAAATTGAATTTGAAGATGCAGGCAGAATTGAAATGGATTTGAAATTGAATTGAATTTGAAGATGCAGACAGAATTGAAATAGATTTGAAATTGAAATTGAAAATGCAGCTTTATAAAATTGAAATAGATTTGAAAAATGCAACTTGCTGAATCGAAATAGATTTGAAATTGAAATTGAAAATGCAACTTTGAAAAATTGAAAATGCAACTTTACAGAATTGAAATAGATTTGAAATTGAAATTGAAATTGAAAATACAACTTTGCAGAATTGAAATGCCTTGTGATAATTTGCTAGAAAATAAAATGATGGTGATAATTGCTGAAAAGTAAAATGATGGTGATAATTGCAGAAAAGTAAAGTGATGGTGATAATTGCAGAAGAGTAGATGATTTATGATATAGGATATTAACAAAAGGAGATGATTTGTGACGACTTGAAAATGAATGATCCATGATATGCGATATTTACAGAAGAGGAAATGACTTGTAATAACTATGGAAAATGAATGGTTTATGACATGCTATATTTATAGAAAAGAAAATGATTTGTGCTGTGAAAATTGCCTATGGATGATGATGTGATGATGATATGATTAATGATATCATGATTTTCATAATGTATAAAAAAAATTGAATGATCAATGATGATGAGAAGATTATACCAAGAAAATTGCCCCAATTTATGAAATGATATGAAAAATGAATGATATGGTGATGATAATATAAAGAATGACTTGTGTATTGATTACAAGACCTAGATGACTTAATGATGCAAAGGATGAATGGCATTACATGAGGAGAAACAATGAAAAGAAAAAATTGCCCCAGTTTGTGAAATGATATGAAAAGTGAATGATACAGTGAAGGTGGTATAAAGAATGAGTTAGTGTTAGCGATATGTGCATTGACCTAGATGATATGATGATGCAAAAGATGAATGATGAGAAAGTGAAAAAAATTGCCCCAGTTTACAGTTTCTAAACATCGTACTTTTGGGAAAATCCTTGTTAAATTCAAGTAAGCTGTTCTATTTGAAAAGTCATTGCATTTAACAACTCTTGTGAACTATTTGTCTCATGCTCCTTTCTCTGACTCCATTTTGACTTCTGATATGTGGCCTTGCATGCTGAATAGCCTTTATTGTGAATTGCTTTCTTCTTGAATTTCTACCTTAACCTTTACTTTCAACTGATTCTTTATTTTGGCATGCTTTGGATCTTTATTCTTTTTTGATTTTGCTCTAATTTTTGCTTAGACTACCATTGTTGGTTTTTGATCTAGCGAGCCTCTTTTTTTTTCACTCTAATTTTGCCTAGACCGCCATTTCTAGTTTTCAATTTAGCAGACATTTTTTTAATTTCTTTTTTCTTCTTTTATGCTTTAATTTTTGCCTAGACCGCCCTTTTGAGTTTTCAATCTAGCAAGCTCTATTTTTTTTTCCGCTCTAACTTTTGCCTAGATTGTCCATTCAGGTTTTCAATCTAGCGAGCTCTTTTTTTTTTTTTTTTACCATTGCAATGTGAATTCTAAATCTAATGTTCTGATTATGCATGATTAAAAGAAAACATATGAACCAACCAAAATGCACCCTTTGATGATGATAATGAGAAAGAGAGAGAGTAGAGAATGAAAGTAAGAGGGAAAGTAAAGAACAAGATAGATTTATTAAGCTCAAAATTGGAAGTGTTTACAAGACATGGACAAATATGGAGAGATAGATGGAGTATAGTAAGGTTGAAAGGACTTGCAATGTAGATTTCTCATGATTGACCCATTTCATTAATTCTTTAGTTACTTAGACTAGAGCTCATGATCAAAACTAAAATCCCTTGCTATGCGACAAATAAATTTGCCCTTAACGGTTGACTCCTCACGATTAAATTGCCCCAGTTAAGTATTCTTTTGATACTTCTTGTTCACGTACTTTTTTGTTCGGCTTCTTAAGTGATACACCTTTGCCTAGGTTGCTCTAGTAACACACGTTCTTCTTCTTCTTCTTCTTCTTCTTCTTCTTCTTCTTCTTCTTCTTTTTTGGCTCTAATTTTTGCCTAGACCATTTTTGCATTTTTGATCTAGCGAGCCTTTTTATTTATTTATTTATTTTTTGGGCTCTAACTTTTGCCTAAATCAACCTTTTAAGTTTTGTGATCTAGCGAGCCTTTTCCTTTTTCTTTTCTTCTTTTTATTTTGTGTGGAAACACTTGCACTTGACTAGCTTGTGAAGTTCTTGATGCCTTCCTGTCTCAGTTGTCTTCTTGAGTTGAGAAGTCATCTAGCTAAACTGTTTAAGCTAGAGTGCTCTTCCCATCATCTTCGGTACATTTGCCCATGGTAGCTTAATGTTTCTCGTTAATCAAATTCAACTCTTTGGGAGTTCTCTTCATACAACAAACATAAGATTGCCCCAGTTGATAATTAAATTGGATGAGTGGGGCAATATTTCACCCTCTAGTTGCAACTACCTTGCCATTTTGCCACTAAGTTCAATATCTCAGCAAATTGTTTGCATAGCTAAGGACCTTTATTATGTTCATGATAGTTCATGCCCACTGTAACAGAAGAATCAATTGATGGATTTTTCATGATTATCTGCATGGGACAGAGATTCTGAAAGGAAGAAATAACCTTGTAAAGGGTGCAAAAGAAAGAGAGAGTGTATAGACAAGACATGAAAGATAATGTGTTGATTTAAAAGAAGAAACCATGCATAATTATTTCATTACTTCAATGGATCTCAAATACAAAACAAAGGCAACAAAAGCCTAGTATTCAATATTCAAGATACGTCAAGTCAGATCAAGATTCCCATCACTAATTGTCTAATGCCTTTTCTTTGCAATAAACACGTCTCTTCATATCTTCCAAAGCTTTAATGGACTCATCAAGATCGAGTGTCGTAGCTTCTACCAAGGCTAGGAATAACTTCCAAGTATGCATGATCAACTTTCAAATATGTAGAATCTTTTCTTCAATGATTTCTTGGGTCGTATCCCTTTCTTCAATCATATCCCTTTCTTCTAATTTTCTTACTTCCACCTTATCTCTTTTTACTTTTTTTCTCTTTTTTTTTCTTTTCTCATTTTTTTTTTTTTTTGCTCATGACTCTCAAACACGGCTACTTAGATTGAGCAAAGTTTTCCTTGAGTGAGCGATGTTTAGAGACAAAATGATACATCCTCTTTCCAAAGTTATTTTTCAAGAAAAAATGCATGTTAGAAATGAGAGAATGTGTATAATATGCATGAGTAATATGGAAGAGATAAAGGAAAAAATACAGGTTAGATGAATTCTTCCTAAATGCTTATTGATGTATGTTATTATGTACAAGAAAGATGAGGAAAAATGCATGCTATGAATGTTTAAAGTTAAAAGAAAAATGCATGTTAAGCGATTTTTTTTTTTTTTTGCTTTTTAATGCATGTCATGAGTGTTTGTGAGCATAACACAATGGCATGTTATATGGACTTTTTTTTTTTGTTTTAATGCATGCATGTTGTGAATGGTTTTTTTTTTTTTTGGGACTTTTCTTATCTATGCATGTCATGAATGTATGGAAGAGGAAGAAAGGAAAAATGCAAGTTCGGAGATTTTTCATTTAAATTTATGCATACTATGAATTTATGAAAGAATAAAAGAAAAAAGGAAAGATACAATATTATGAATGAGATTTTTTTTTCACTTTTCTATACATGTGTTGAATGTATGGAAGGGAAGAAAGGAAAAATGAAAGTTTGAAGAGTTTTTTTTTTAATTTATGCATGCTATGAATTTATGGAAAGGATAGAAGTAAAAAGGAAATATGCAATGTTATAAAGGATTTTTTTGGCCTTTTTTTATGCATATATTGAATGTATGCATGTTCAAAGAGTTTTTTTTTTTTCAAGTTATGTATGCTATGAATTTATGGGAATGATAGAAAGAAAAAGGAAATATGTAATGTTATAAATGACTTTTTTTTTTCTTTTTTGCTTTTCTATGCATGTGGTGAACGTATGGAAGGGAAGAAAGGAAAAATATAAGTTTGAAGAGTTTTTTTTTTTCATTTAATTTATGTATACTATGAATTTATGGGAATGATAGAAAGAAAAAGGAAATATGCAATGTTATGAATGAGATTTTTTTTTTTTTTACTTTTTTATGCATATGGTGAATGTATGGAAGGGAAGAAAGAAAAAATGAAATTTTGAAGAGTTTTTTTTTTTTTAAATTTATGCATGCTGTGAATTTATGGAAATGATAGAAGAGAAAAGGAAATATGCAATGTTATGAAGGATTTTTTTGGACTTTTTTGTGCATATGTTGAATGTATGCAAGTTCAAAGAGTTTTTTTTTTTTTTTTCAAGTTATGTATGCTATGAATTTATGGGAATGATAGAAAGAAAAATGAAATATGCAACGTTATGAATGACTTTTTTTTTTTTTTTTTGCTTTTCTATACATGTGGTGAATGTATGGAAGGAAAGAAAGGAAAAATACAAGTTTGAAGAGTTTTTTTTTTTTTTAATTTGTGCATGCTATGAATTTATGGAAATGATAGAAAGAAAAAGGAAATATGCAATGTTATGAATGAGATTTTTTTTTTTAACTTTTTTATGCATATGGTGAATGTATAGAAGGAATAGAAAAGAGAAAGAATGAAAAATGTGAGTTCAATGATTTTTTTTTTTTTTTTGCTTATGTATATATGCCATGTTGCACGATATAGATTATGATGAGAAAAATATACTCCTTTGTGTCCTAAAAAGGTGGGATCTAGCAGTTTGGTATTTCTAAGATTAAGACCCTAATTTGGATAGCGGCTAAATTCAATCTATTAGTACATGGTTTTTAGGATAGATCTAGACACCTTAAAAGTCAAGATCCCCAGATTGCCCTTATCCATAGGATAAGGACCCGGACTTATGAGCAAAGCCATAAGGACATAAAAGTCACAATATGATAATTCACAATCCCAGTAACAATCTGAGCAAAGAGTTAACGACTGTTAGGGAAGTATAAGCCTCACAATAACCTCGTCAAAACTCCTTCTAACCCTACGGCTTTCCAAGGCTCGGGTATAAAGTCCAAATGGTGTGTGAGAAAAGTGACGGTGAAATGTGTACAAGGAGCATAAAGACCTAAGTCCTAAAACTACACAATAAAGCCCAAACAATATATATAAAAAGTTGACTATCCTAAAGTTTGAAATATATACAATATATAGAAAAGACAAAATAAATCTACTACCCTAAAGTTTGAATGACAAATAATTACAAATAAAATAAATACTTACAAATAAAAATTATATACAAAAATAATTATTTACAATCCAAAAAATTGAAAAGAAACAAGGAAGGCAAAAACAAATTTGATTTTAGTTATATAATTTGCATAATTTGCTCCAATGGACTTGACTCTCTAACCATCCCCAGTGGAGTCGCCAAACTGTCACAACACCCGGAGGGCGCCGGGACAAGAGGCAACAAGAAATATTGAAAAATATAATTTCAATGGAGTCGTCACCAAGTTTTATTATAGGAAAAATCGAAAAAATCTTTTAATATTTGCAAAACTGGTCTTTTAAAGATATTGGATTCGGGAGTCTATTTATGCATAGGAAAGGGTGGAAACTTAATTTCACTACACCCCTAATACATCCGTTTTGCAACGGTTACCCTAAAGTTTATCATGCAAATTAATTAATAACTTTAATAATATTAATTTTTCCCCTTAAGAACATAATAATTATTTACAAACAACATAAAGCAAGATTAATACCACAATTATTTACAAAAGAGAAAAAAATAAAATTAATATGATAAATATTAATTTTTTCCCTTAAGAACATAATAATTATTTATAAACAAAATAAAGTAAGATTAATACCATAATTATTTACAAAAGAGAAAAAAATAAAATTAATATGATAATTATTTATAAAAGGAAAGAAAAGCAAAATTGATATAATAAATATTCCCAAAAAAAGGCAAGATTAATATACAATTATTTACAAAAGAAACAAAAATTAATATAATAATTATTTACAAAAGAAAAATAAAGTAGAATTAATTTTATGATTAAAAGAAATAAAAACTGACCTAAAAATTATTTACAAATGGAAAATGAGGTAAACTTAATGTTATCATTATTTAAGGAATTAAAATTGAACAAAATTTAAGAAAATTTAATTTTTGATTTGATGGGGATTATCCACACTACGTATCCTCTAGTACAATGAAGAATTCAAAATCACGTAGTTCTTGTAGAAAATGATTATGGGTTGGATTGATTTTATTTATGAAAAGATTTTATTTGAAGAAAAAAAGAAAAGAAAACAAATCCACTCTTGCACAGGGTTTAGGATAGCGTAAGCTATACAATAAACTCTCACAATTCTCACAACCCTTGAGAATGGTCTAATCATATATTAATGCTAGAGATTGTTGCATGAATTTTAAAGACTTAAAAAAGAATTGTTTTTTATTTTTTGAGTTAGAAAAAAAGCTCATTTTGTGTATATTTTAAAAAAACAAAAAAAAAGTAAAAAAATAAAAAATAAAAAGGAATAAAAATAAAAAGGTAACGCCGAAGAACAATAAAAAACCAACATTTTGAAAAGAAACGACAAAACATGAAGAAGAAAAAAAGATAAAGGAAATAAATAAAAAAAAAAAGGCATACCAATACTCCCACATGATGGTAGTCTACCATAGGCAATAGTTTTATCAACCCAAAACGAGTTATGGACTGAACTAAGACAGGAAGCGTGTTTTGATGCGAAAGTTAAGGTAAATATGTGTTGTGAAAGAGAAGGAAACGGTTCGGTCACAAGGCAAAAGAATAAAGCACTGTGTTGCAAAGAAGAAAAAAATGCTTAGCAGCGTCTATGACGTTAAATAAATTGATGCACAGGAAAGGATGAAGATTAGAAAAGGTATCAGGTACAATAGGCAAGAACTAAAAGAATGACGTTGATACCGATATGACTACGCTCGGATAAATCTTCTTGCCTAGACTTTATTGCTGCAATATTTTTGTCTTGTCCTTTTGTCCCAATCTCTTTATTCTCCTTTGCGCACAATCATAGTTCTTCCCTCTTAATCTCTTCTGCTTTGCTTCAAAAAAAAAAGGCCCCCTCCCCTCTCAATATTTAATCTATTTATAAATATTGAAGGGATCAAATAATATTAATCTGGTTGATTCTATTTGGAATCTTACCTTAATGGTAATTGATGGATTTGATCTGATTTGGATATAAATGCCAAAATTAAAAGATTTGACCAAATTTGTTCTTATTTATTCTAATTTGATTTTTTTCTTTTTTTGGGTCAAAATATTTCATAATTAGGCTATTCTCTTATTCCAAAAAGCAAATGAGCCAACTTTTTTTTTTTGTCTCTTCTTCTGTCTTTCTCTTTTTTGCTTTTTATTTTTTATTTTTTATTTTTTTTATCTTGGACAAAATATGGTGTTCACATACATATGTTTTCTTTTGATCAAAATTTATAGATGGTGTTTCTCAGCAATAAGAATCTAGCAAGTATGCAATATTATTAATGTATATTCCTATTATGATTGGTATTCTAAATTCCTAGTAAAAATCTAACAAAATTTTACATGCATTGTGTAGCATCAGTTCAATATTCCCAACTTTTTCTATTCTCAAGTTAGAAAAATACTAAAGAGCCATAAATTCTTGGCAGAATTTAATTGGTAGAACCATGGAACATGCTTGATGACTCTTAAATAAATAATTGTCTTCATCTAATAACTATTATGATTTCTATAACAAAATTATGACAATATTTAGTTGTGTATCATTTGTCCGTGGGTTATTGATTTTCATATGTGGTCTTTGTCAAACTAACAAAACATGGTTGATCTAGGAAATAGGGGTGTTCGCAGTGTGATTTTAATCATTTTTGAGTAAAAAATTTATCCAATCCAAATAATATAATTTATAGCAATTTGGATTGGATCAATTTAGTTTAAATTTTAAATCCGATTTGATCTAATCTTTTGCGAGTCAAATTAGATCAGTTTTTGAGAAAATAACATTTAAATTTAGAATATTATAAAATAAAAGTAATATAAGTCAATAAAATGAATAAAAAAATATAAAAAAATAAAAAAGGTCATTTAATATTTATAAAATGTTATTTAAGTGAAAATGATACATAAAAAAAATTACATAATAAATTTAAATATTATACGTAAAAGTACAAATTTAATAATAAAAAAATTGATATCATATAAAATTGGATGCATTTATTTATACTTCTGGTACAAAAAAGGTACTTTTTTTTCAATTTTTTTTTTTAAATTACTTATAGAATTTTTAATGTTATTTGTTTATACTTTTAAAAAAAAGCAGATGCAAAAAATAATCAGTTTTTCTATTTTTTTTTTAGAAGCAGATACAGAGCTGCTTCTTCCAGAAGCAAAAACTATAGAAAAGAGATAATATTGCTTCTTAAAATTTGCAATCACTTTCTTTTTACTCAATTACGATTTTATCCTTAAAATTTTTAAAAATTACCACTCTTATCCTCTCTCTCCATATCCTTAATTGTAATTTTATTAAATAAAGTACTTCTATATTTATCACATCTAAATAATTTAATAACTTAATTTTGATTTAAAAAAAAATACTTATACAATTATATCCAAACGTAAAATAATTTTCTGCTTTTGTTTCTATTTTCATTTTTTAAGAAATACTTCTCCTAAAATCTTAATTAAATGGGCCTATTATGTGGTTTGGATTGGATTGGATTGGATCGGTTTTGAAAATTAAATTCGAAATTCAATCTAATCCTTGTAGTTTACAAAATATAAGATCCAATCCAATCCAAACTTTTGCTGTTTTGATTGGATTTCACTTTGGATTGAATTGATTTAGTAGTTTTGATTAGGTTTGATTAGATTTAAACAACCCTACCAAGAAATATTTCTAGTCATGATTGTGGTCGGTAGACATTTTGTAGAGCATGCTATTCTTCGTTCCTTGTCATAAGAGTTGGTCTTGTTCCAGCTGAAGATGTCTAAAGACGGTGCATATTGGGGTAAGACTAGCGTTACATTATACATGTTTGATGTGCCACTTGTATTAAAAACGGCATTAGCCATTTAATGTATTTTCTTTTGCTTGCTTACAGGAACTATAGCTGGAGTATACGTTGGAATGGAATAGGGGGTCGGGAGGGATAAGGATCCTCTCATGTTGAAAATGAACATAATCTTGTCATATTTATATCTCTATCATTAATTTTTTATATTTTTAACTTTTCACCCCTTTTAAGGTAACTTAATTAAAAGTGGAGGTGTGTACATGACAAGTTCATGTTATTTTCAACATGAGAGAATCTTTATCCGGGTGGAGAGGATATGTGGCAGCAGGGACCGGGTAATTCTCTCCAAAAGGGGTGGTTGGATTAACCATTGGCCTAACTACCGTTATTTCCTCATAGACTTGTTATGATTTTTAGATTCTGTGATAGTGATAACGCTTTTTATTGAGTTGCTTTTCGTTGGAGTTTCCTTCAAATCTGATGGCATAAAGTCTAATAACAAATTAGTAACAAGAATCATGTTTTGCTTTAAATGAATCTCACTTAGAATTTAGAAATCTACTTTAGGATAGCTTAAGTGGCTGGAGCAGGTGTGGATTTAGGTAGAATTTTGTTGTAGACTCAAGTTGGATAAATACTCTTTGCTATAGTAATTGATAAAACGAATTTATCAAATGTATGTTGATTTTGATTTGTACTGTGCACCGTGCATTTTGTTGGTTAATTATGAATTCCTTTTTCAGTTGAGATTCTTAATTTCTTACCTTAAATTTTTTATCTTTTCTTGGACATGGATGTAGTGCAGAAGAATGCCGTGATTGGGGGTGCAGTTACAGGGGCTCTGGTATCTGCGGCCAGCAAAAATGGGAAAGACAGGATTGCCCTGGATGCCATTACGGGGGAGCAGTTGCTACTGCTGCAGAATTCATCAATTACCGTGCCTGAATGAATGATAATGGGTGTGTTACGACTATTCTAGCATGTTTTGAAAAGGGATGGCGCACTAAGTCTCTTTTGTGAGCATCTATGTTGGTTAGTGTTAATATTGATGCAGTTATTTAGCTTCTTAGCTAAAGTATGTTTTGATCATTGTTTTGGCCAATTGGTTGTTTGCATGATACTAGTCACCGTTTTTATATATATTCCACAAGCTAGCCTTGTGCAATTTCGTCATGGCATGTTCAGTTCAATTTAGCACTTGGGGGGTTTTTGGTATGACGAAGGCTCTGGATGAACAGGTTTCCAATTTCACCCTTGTTTCCTATCAGGTGGATCAAGTTCATCTTTGCCTAATATAATTGCAGTTCTAGACCACGAGGAAGTGAACGTTTGCTGTAAGGTAGGAATGTCTTCCTGTAGAGAGCATGGCACAAATCAAATCTATCAAATTGTGGTTCCCTTATAACATAAAGAGCTAACAGAAGCATGATTTTTTTGGTACATATGAAAAATTAAAAAACAAGACTAGAATCTAATAAAAGAGACCCCCGCTGCATTAGCTAAGAGGAAATGCGAGATTGTTGCAGGAGGACTACTCAACTCTTGGAAACCACTGTCACCATTGGCCCCTTATTTTGCAAGAACATCAGCACAATTGTTCGCTTCTCTAAATGGCATGTTCGCTTCTCTAAGCCTTGCATTCCAATTTCGACAAAGAATGTTTCTGATCTCATGGATGAGACCCCGATAATGGTGAAAATCACCCTCCTCATCCTCCACAAGACATAGAGCTTCGCGGGAGTCAGATTCACAAATGATGCTCTTGAAACCTAGCTTCCAAGTTAAATCCAAACCATGCTTTACGCCCACTAGCTCAGCCCATTAGCTCTGCCCATATGATACGATCCAAGATCATCATACCAAGAGCCAAAGAATGAAAGGAGCCCCAAGTTGGGCCGTAGACTTCGTATCCAAAATATAGTGCAAATACACAAGTTGTAATTCTGTCATAATTAGGAATATAGTTAGTTAAGTGGTTAGTTAAGTTGCTGAATAAGGAGGACCTTTAATTTTGATTGGTTGGTTAGGCAGTTAGTTAGGAAGTAATAGGAATTGTTGTAATTAGTTGAAACCATATCAGTATATAAGGACCTCCTCTATCAATTGTAATTCATTCTTTTTTCTGATATTAATAAAACTAACAGAGGGTACCGTCTCTCTTTCCTTGGAGTTCCAAACCTGACTCGGAGAAGGTTTAACATCTAGCACTTTCATTGAGTTCTTCACTAGGTGCTTGCTCATGGCTGAAGGTACAAGAATCTCTGAACTCGAAGCTAAGATCCGCCAAGAACGTGAAAACCGCTTAGCCTTTCGAGCGGATATGACCGAAAAGATACCAAAGATCATGCAATTCGTGGAGGAACTCGCCAAGAGCAAGCATGATGAAGATGTCAGCTCTAATCGTTCTCATGGCAAAGGGAATACTGAGGACAGGGGGGCTAATGATATGATCCAAGATCATCATACCAGGAACCAAAGAAGGAAAGGAGCCCCAAGTTGGGCCACAGACTTTGTATCCAAAATATAGTGTAAATATACAAGTTGTAATTCTGTCATAATTAGGAATATAGTTAGTTAAGTGGTTAGTTAAGTTGCTTTATAAGAAGGACCTTTAATTATGATTGGTTGGTTAGGTAGTTAGTTAGCCAATAATAGGAATCGTTGTAATTCATTGAAACCATGCCTTGATAGGAGAATATCACCTATGACCTTGCGCCTTAAAGGTTCTTATCACAATCGTATGGTTAACATTTTGGTGAACAGTGGCAGCTCGTATAATTTCATCAAACCAGGTGTGACTCACAAATTGGCCTTACTAGTTTCTAGTATCTCCCTTTTCAAGGTATTTGTAGGAAGTGGTGATTTTATTTGGTGTCAGGCTGTCAATCCTAGGGTCTCAATCATGATTCAAGGAGTCTCATTTTTGGTGGATTTACATCCTTTAGAAATCTCAGGAGTTGATGTAGTGTTTGGTGTTTCTTGGATGAAAGGATTAGGTAGGGTTTTGACAGACGATAATAACCTAACTATCGAATTTCTTCATGAAGGGAAGCATACTATTTTGTCTGCTGAGAAATTACTGCGAAAGGAAGCATTGAATGGCAAATATATGAGGAAATTGATTGATAGCTCCAACATTTCTTCACTGTGTCATTTCCAACTAATCTCAGACACTACCCAATAAAGTTGTTCCACTATACCCCAACATGTTATGGACCTTCTGCATTAATACAACTCTGTTTTTCAGGAACCAATTGAGTTACCTCCTATTCATGCTATTGATCATCAGATTGAGCTTCAACCAGGATCCAAACCAGTGCATGTTCGCCCCTACAAATATCCTCATTTCCAAAAAAGGGAAATTGAGAGATTGGTTAATGAAATACTGCAGAGTGGTATTATAAGGGAATAGTAAGAGTTCTTTTTCTTCCCCAGTCTTATTAGTTAAAAAGAAAGATGGTTCATGGCAGTTTTATGTGGATTATAGGGCACTCAATGCCATTACCATTAAGGATGTTTTTCCGATACTAACAACTGAGGAATTATTGGATGAACTTCATGGGGCTACTATTTTTTCTAAGATTGACCTTCAGTACGATTACCATCAAATAAGCATGAAGCCCATGGATATACACAAAACTGCATTTAGGACACACACATGACATTTTGAATTTTTGGTAATGCCCTTTGGCCTTTCAAATGTGCCTTCCACCTTTCAAGCCACCATGAACAAGGTATTCTCCCTTTTCTCAAAAAATTTGTGACAGTTTTTTTTTATGATATACTAATATATAGTGAATCATTGGAAGGACATATTCAACATTTACAAGCTGTCCTGCATACTTTGTTTCAACATAAGCTATTTGCCAAACTCTCCAAATGTGAATTCTGTCAAACCTTGGTTCACTACTTAGGCCATATAGTATCAGTACAAGGCGTACAGGTTGATGACCAAAAGATTGAGGCAATCCTTACTTGGCCTATCCCTCAAAATATGAAACAACTTCATGGATTTCTTGGCCTCACCGGCTATTATCGCAGATTCGTTCAAGGTTATGCTTCTTTGGCTTGGCCATTAACTGAATTGCTCAAACTTAATTCCTTTAAATTGACCCCTGCTACTGATCAAGTTCTTAGAAACCTACAAACTGCCTTGACCTCTACTCCTATTCTAGCATTGCCTAATTTCTCCCAAACCTTCATAGTAGAAATCGATGCAAGTAATGTCGAATTAGGTGCAGTTTTATCTCAAAATGGTCATCCCTTAGCTTATTTTAGTAAGAAATTGACACACAAAATGTCATTGGCCTCAGCCTATGTTCGTGAATTATATGCTATCACTCAACCTATTGCTCATCAGCGACATTATCTCCTGGGCAAAAGGTTTATCATCAAAACAGATCACAAAAGTCTTAGGGAACTAATGTCCCAAGTGATCCAAACCCCTAAACAGCAATATTATCTCACTAACCTGCTTGGCTATGAGTTTGACATTGAATATCGCTCAGGCCATAGCAACACTGCTGCTGATGCTCTATCTTGGGTTCTTGCTAAATATATGCATACTTACTCCACTCTTGAAGGTGGATTGATGGAAGAATTAAGAGCAGTTCAAATTATTGACCCTGAATTACAAAACCTGCATGAGCAACATAAGCAATCTCTTCTGCCTGATGGGTACTCAGTCTAGCATGTCCTTATCCTGTTCAACAAGAAACTTTTTCTTCCTAGTACTTCACCCTTGATTGATCAGATCTTGCTCGAATTCCATAGCTCACCCCAAGGAGGACATTTTGGCATTCTCAAGACTTATAAAAGAGATGCAAAGCAGTTTTATTGGAAAAACATGAAGACCATTGTGGCAATTTTATTTCTTCTTGTTTTATTTGTCAACAAACAAAATACATGACTATTAAGCAACCTGGCCTCTTGCAACCTCTTCCTATCCTAGCAGCTCCATGGACAGAACTATCTATGGATTTTATTATTGGTTTACCCAATTCAGTTGGTTACACTACAGTGTTGGTGGTGGTTGATCGGCAAACTAAGGTAGCACATTTTAGCTCCCTCAAGCCTAATTTCACTGCAAAATTTGTTGCTGAAGTGTTTATGAATTCTGTTATCTAGTTGCATGGGTTTTCATTGGGGATTGTTTCTGATCGTGATCCTATTTTTCTGAGCAATTTTTGAAAACAATTGATGTTACATGGAGGCACTAAACTCCATCATTCCTCAGCCTACCACCCACAGAGTGATGGCCAAACTGAAGTTGTCAATAGATGTTTGGAACAATACCTCATAGCTTTTACTTCTAATCAACCATATTTGTGGCATAAATACTTATCCTTGGCTGAATTGTGCTACAATACCACACATCATAGCACTATCGGCATGTCACCTCGTCAAGCTCTTTATGGTTACAATCCCAAATTGCTCCCTACTTACATCCCTACTTCTGCTTCTGTTGAGGAAGTCGATATCACCTTGGTGAAAAGACAACAGCTACAATAGCAACTCCAACATCAAATTTCCCAAGCTCAATCTTGCATGAAAAAATATGTTGGCTCTAAGCGAAGAGATGCAAAATTCGATACAGGCCAATGGGTTTGGGCCAAATTCCATCATTACAAACAGCAGTCTGCAGCCAAACGACTAAATTTCAAATTGGCAAAATGATATTTTGGGCCATTTTTAATTTTAGCAAGGATTGGCAAGGTTGCATATAGACTTAATCTCCCTTCTGACTGTAAAACTCATCCTATGCTGCATGTTTCCTTATTAAAACCATACAAGGGGCCCCTGCCATCGCCGTCGGTCATTTATGAAGAGTCACAATTTCCACCTCTTCCCTTGCCTTAAGCAATCGTGACAGAATGCTGGATTGAGACTACCGAGGGACTCAACTATCAAGTATTAGTGGAATGGCACCACCAGGCCAGGGAACATGCTACATGGGAAGATTGGAATACCTTGGTTGATCTTTACACAGTCTCGACCCTTGAGGACAAGGTCCTTTTCCAACCGCCGGGGGGGGGGGGGGGGAACAATGATACAATCCAAAATCATCATACTAGGAACCAAAGAGTGAAAGGAGCCCCAAGTTGGGCCACAGACTTTGTATCCAAAATATAGTGTAAATACACAAGTTGTAATTCTATCATAATTAGGAATATAGCTAGTTAAATGGTTAGTTAAGTTGCTAAATAAGGAGGACTTTTAATTCTAATTGGTTGGTTAGGTAGTTAGTTAGTCTGTAATAGGAATTGTTGTAATTAGTTGAAACCATATCAATATATAAGGACCTCCTCTATCAATTGCCCCTCCTCTATCAATTGTAATTCATTCTTTTTTCTGATATTAATGAAACTAACAGAGGGTACCATCTCTCTTTCCTTGGATTTCCAAACCTGACTCGAAAAAGTAGGTTATCAGTTATCCCAAGGTAGCAAGTAAAACCGCTCAACCAATTTCCGAAACAATCCCGCACAACGCCTCCACACCCTCCTTTCCCTGGGCATCCTTGACCACTACCATCAATATCTATCTCCACGCCGTCTACATGGGGCGGACACCAACTAATCAATTTCGGTTGTCTCACAATATTCTTGATGGAGAAATTATTCACAAAATCATCATTCATGTTTCGGATTCTCAAAATGGTAACAGCCTCAGCACATATGTCACCGTCGATGACCTCCTTATTTCCAGAAGTCCAAATGCACAAAAGAACCGCGCAAAAAAGCTGCCAGTTGCCATATTAAAAATCCACTCTCGCACATCTTGGTCATAAAAATTGGGGGGAGCACGTGAAATTCATCAAAAACCAAATTGGATGTGCCCTTGAGCCAGTCCCTAAGACAGTGCATTATACTCTCGTCATCGGTAAAGCATTGTTGACACAAAGGAGAGCTACTCATGCCACGACTAACTCTGAGCACGTTAGTGGGTAATGCACCATGAAGTATTAGCCAAAGGAAGACTTTACGTTTTTCAGAGATCCGAGTTTCTAAAGCCAATTCCAATATTCCACATTGGTGGATGGGTGATGGCGAGATTGTAACCAATGGTAACCAGAGGCTGTTGTGTAAGCGCCCGAAAGGTTACCCTTCCAAATAATTTCATCTGCGTTTCCTTCACTAAGCCAGACCTTGGATCCAAGAATATCATTCTTCACCTCCTCTGTTAATGGAGTAGCCAACCTTTCTAGAGTCCAGATCCCATCCCTTCATATGTCTTTTACTTTAATCAATGTGTCAGAGATATGCACATAATCATGTTTACTGCAGAGCGCTTCAGCTGTAGTTCAGTTATCATACCAAAGGAGGGACTACCCATCTCCCAAGCTCACAAAGAAACCATCTCCCAGAGTGTTGCAAGCCTTTATTATGGCTTTCCAAGTGGTGGAAGCTCCTTTTGGGATGGTATGATTTAAATGATCTTCCTCTTGATTTTTGTATTTAAAGAAAGTAAAACACATTTTTCACGCATATCACAATATCCAAATTATCCTCCAAAATCGCTACTCAAAAATGTAATGTAGATAAGTGAAATCAGCTCAAACGTTTGTATTCAGAGAAATTTTAACGCATAATCAAAGACAATAGAACAAAAAACTTGCGCGCGCATTGATTATATATAAAGCATTTCCTGTCCCGCAGGGGATTGATTAACAAAATCATTATCTGAAAGTGTAATCCAAGATTAAATTTACGGTATCTTAAACATCGTACTCTCATTTGAGTAATGAATGAGCCCTGCAGCATGGCTAAAAGCTGGAGAAAGCAAATCAACACATTATACTCTAAGCGTCTTTAGATTATCAAGTGGTAGATGCAAACAAAAGAAGCTTCCATAAATAATGGCAGATGTTCCCTAATATCTCTTCCATCTTATTGACTCTTGTGCGTAATCAATACAATATATTTGTAATGACTAGAAGTACAACAAAAAGATACGCTGTACTTGTCAAGAATTGACAATCAAAATCAGGTCCGAAACTGCTCAGCTACTTTCAAAAGACTGTTAGTTTCAGCATCTGGCCTAGCTCCTCCAAGAATCATCCTTTTCAAAAGATTTGGATCATAAATCTTAGCTTTTGCATAAGCCTTAATCAGGGTATTATATACAAAGGTATACCTACAATACTTAGCCTTGTAAAATTCTTCAAACAATCTCTCAACATTTTCCACATCACCCTTCTCAGCAAAAATCTCAACAATTGAAAGGGTGGTCTCCAACCATGGGGTTGAATTTCTAACCCTCTTGCTAATTGTCAGATGCATGCCCAAGTGTAATGTCTTCAAAGCTTGCTCTGTCAAACCAGATTTCAAGCATCCCAGGGCAAGTTGACGATAAGTTATCGCATTTGGTTTGCACCCATTTGCCTTCATTTTTCTGTACAGTCTGGATGCTTTATCAATGAATCCATATTTGCAATATACAGACATCATTGAATTGAATTGCTCTATAGATTTCAATCCTTTTCTCGTTTCCATTTCTACCCAAAGTTCTTCAGCTCGGTTTAGCTGTCCAATTCTACCAAATGCTTCAATGGCTAACATGTAACTTTTAGATCTAACAAAGGGGAGTTCCTGAATGATGCCCCAAACTCTTTCCAGCTCCCTTTGGTTCCCCAGATACCCATACATTATAAGCAGGACATCCCATGTTGACCAGTTGTTCCCTGTAATAGACTTCTCTACAGCTTGAACATATGCTTCGGTTGCAGTAGACAATCTGGCCACTGCATGAGCAGTAGCTAAAATGCAGTAAGATATCTCATTTGGTTCAACCTGTGCCTTCTTCATCTGACCAAAGACCTTCACCAGGTTTTCAAGATTATGTTCATTGGCTTCTATTTTCATCAGAATATTGTAGGTGGACACATGGGGAGCGACCTTATCCGCCTTCATCTGAGTGAGCAATTTCGGTATCATCTTCTTGCGGGCAGGCGAGGAATGAAGGACTATGAGGCGGTTGAAGACTAAATGTGAGATGGGATAACCCAACTCCCTCATTTTCTTCATGTACTCAAGTGAAAGCCTTATGACACCTTTGTCCAAGCATGCAATCACCAGATTGTTGTAGAGCAACTCATTCTGAAACTCACTAGGAATTCGAGAGAAGAGCTTCTCACCATGTGAAATCCCATGAAGCTTAGTTGTGAATTCCACAAGATAAGAGTAATCAAGTTCCCTAGGTCTATAGGGCCTCTCTCTGATCACCCATTCCATCACCTGGCAATAATCCCCACATGAGAAAAACGATAAAGTTTCCATTTTTCCATTACCCTTTTCCTTAAATCATAATCTTAAACTCTAGTTCTCAAGAAAGCAATAAATCTAAGGTGCCTTTAACTTAAAGAGAATTTTTCTGCAAGTAAAAATTATATTCTTCCATCAAAAGAGAAAATGATTGAAAAGCAAAAATATTTATTACATAAAACAGTATTTGTGACCTCGAGTGCACGTTTGTTCATCTTGATCTTGCGAAGACGGTTGATGGCATGGAAGACATCGCCTCTGTGAACAGGGAAGCCATCTCCCATCCAACTACAGAAAGCAGACCCAACAGATTCTCCTTTCAGGAGCTTCTCAATTCTCCGAGACAAGCTTTCTGGGTATTGCGGAGTGTCAGAATTGTTGTTGGAGAATTCTTGTGGTGATTGGGTGCAGAGGAATCTGAAATGAAGCTGGATGCAAGTGGGAGTGGGGGCAGTGGCAGAAGTTGTTCGACGTATTGCCTGCATGAACCTGCGTCATAAAATGATTGTCACACTTTGCATGTTCTCTCTTCCCTCGTGGAAGAAAATTGAAAATGAAACGCACCGTAGAGGGAAGGTTGCCAATTCTAGCATGAAGCTCGCTAAGTATAAAATGTTTAGCAGAAAAGGAGGGCATCTTGTCCAAAGCTCTTGCTAAGACTCACCCACAACATCCTCTCCAGGGACTTTAGCTTCGTTCAAGGTAGTAACTATCTTCTTCACCTCTTCAGCGGTCCATTCTGCAACAAAATCAATTCAAATCACCAGTTATGCATAGGGATTTCAGGAGAAGGGTTAACTTAATTTCTTCATAACATGGGCAATATGAATAGATCTACGAATAAAATTATACCAGACAATCAGCAATGCCATCACATAAGCCATTCATATAAACACAAAATGCCTTTATTTGAGATCATCACAGTAAGTTCAAGTAAATGCTTGCTTTAGGCATATGCTTAGTAGGGATCAGGATCTTATTCCCAGGGATGTCACTACTATTGAGTAACTGTTAGATCAGGAAAAAGGGGTATCAGAAATCAAATGATCTGACATGAATCAACAAAGAGACCTAGCACATTTAAGACCATCCATGTGCTTAAACTGGCCAGCCCCTTCCTTTTTCGCTATTTGGGCTTGCCAAAAAACTTATTATACATGTGAATGTTGCCAAAAAAGTACTTCTTATTCCTTACTGAAGAAGTGAAAATGTCCTAAATTTGAGTACTTAAAATCATGTTCTTAAATCAAAATGTTATCAAATCATGATCTTAACTTAAATCTAGCTTCAAGTTTTTAACCATGAACCAAAATGAACACAAATAAGAATTAGCATCCACACTTGAATCCTGACTCCCTCAAATCCAAATCAAGACAACAACATCAACTAATTCAAGCCATCACAATCACAAATTCAAATCCAAATCAAAAACACCAAACCCAGTCCAATATCTTCACAATCACAAATTGAAGACAATCTAAAAATCCAAGCCCAAATCAAACACGGACTAACACCAAAGTCCAAACGAAGTCCAAATAACTACAAAAGTTCAAGTTCTAAAATTTCAACAATACATATCAAACGTCACACAAATATCCAAATCGAAAGTTCAAATGGTTAAAGTCCCAAAACAAATAGGAAGTCCAAACAACCCATTTACATAGTCATCCATAACTACTGCAAAACAAATAGAATGTCCAATTGCATCTCAACAATAGGAAGTAGCAGCAACAGAATAAATACAAAATCACATATTAAATCACATTTATCACAAATTGTGACCAACAGCAACAGCAGCGACACAAAATCACCGACTCACAATAATAACCAGAGAGAGAGAGAGAGGGTTGAAGACAGAGAGTCCCAGACCTGCAAGCTGCTCACCGGCGACGGAGGGAGACACGGCAAGGGCTGGCTTCGCTGCGGCGGCGCTGGGTTCTGGCCGGCTTCGTTGGCGTTGTGGCGGTGCTGGGCTAGGAATACGCGCTGCGGCGGTTCTGGCTGGGGCGGTGGCGGTGAGAAGAAGAAGACGAAGAAGAAGATGCTTGGGACTCGGTTCACTCACCTGGTGGCGGCGGCAGTTCCTTCTTTCGGACTTTTCTTTTCCAACTTCAGATTTCTAAATTCTAAAATTCTAACTTTTTAATTTCTTACTCAATTCTTTTGTCTTTTTGTCAACATTCTAAATTTTTAGAGGAATTCTATAAAACCCTTGTATATCTTTGGGTTTTAATACCTTTGCATACGTGAATCAATAAAAAAATATTATAGAGATTTATAATAATATTTTTTAAAAATTAATCTTTATTTTTATTTTTATAAAAATATTATAGTGGATTAGGATTATCAATAGGGGTATATTGATTTGTCATGTGCAGGCTAGTCCAAAGGATTGTTAAATAGGCTACCCTAGCCCTATTTAGATTTATTCTATTTAGACCCATTACTTAAATAAGATAGTCTAACATATAATAAATATTAATAAGCCAACTTAATATTGATTTGGCTTATTTAGGTCCAGCATATTTGAGTTTGTTAATTAAATAGGTCAGATCAATTCATAAGCCAGATCAATTCATAATAAATGTAAATGAGCCAATATAATATTGGTCCAAATTATTTAGTCCTAACATATTTGGTCCCGCTAATTAAATAGGTCAGTTAACATATAATAAATATTAACAAACTAGCATAATATTTGCCATACATGATTGAAGTTAGCCCACAAAATTAAATAAACCAACGTAACTCATTCAGGCTTGGCCTATTTAGGCTTGACCTATTTGGGCCTGTTAGTTAAATGTGTCACGTGAACTCATAGCAAATGTTAAAGAGCTTGTCAAGCTAGCATAATGTAGGTCTGTGCTATTTAGGCCAACCCATTTGTGCTTGCTAGTTAGATGAATCAAGTCAACCTATAGAAAATATTAACAAACCAGTGTAATATTGGTCCGGCTCATTTAAAATTAGCCCATAGACTTAAATTGGCTAGTATAGCCCATTTAGGCTAGATTCATTTGAGCCAACTAGTTAAATGGGTTAGGCCAACCTATAATAAATGTTAACAAACCAGCATAATATTGGCATAAGCTGTTTAGTCTTAACCCATTTGAACCTGCTAATTAAATGGATCAGGTCAACCTATGACAAACATAAATGAACCAACATAATATTGGTCTGACCCGTTTAAGGTTAGCCTACAGACTTAAACAAGCTAACACAGCTTATTTAGGCTCGACCCAGATCCACTTAAGCCCGCTAATTAAGTGGGTCAAGTTAATCTATAGTAAATATTAATAATCCAACTTAATATTGGGTTAGACCGTGTAAGCAAGGCCTATTATTATATGTCATGATATAATTGGTCTAACTCAACTTGGGTTTTAAACCCTCTAAATTTTCTTAGGTACCATAGAAAGCTTTTTTATTTGTAATTCTTTTTTTTTATTTTTTTGTGTCAACATTGATCTTTTCCATTGATTAGTAATCAATGGCAATAGCCAAATTATATCAAAATAATACATCAAAGCTTGACAACTTAGGAGTTAAATCTAATATTACAATCAATGAAATTATACAACTAAAGATTAGATACATCAAAACATATAGCGATTTCGCATCGCACTATATATAACCATAACAGTACAAGTGAGCTTGCCAAGATCTATGATCTTTGGTTCTAATAGAACTTTTATAACCAATTGTGTAGATAAAGTGGTTGGCTCAAAGCTTAAATTCTACTATTATTATCATTAAACACCAAGTCCATTATGCAATAGTTTCAATACATGAGTAAAAAGATCACAGTTAAACTTCTAAAGATAAAGGTCTAGTGCCTCACCAGCATAACCTAGTGCACTACGAAAAGCATGCACAAAAATAAACACAGAAAACAGACAGCAACCCCAAGCTATCATCAATAGATATTGTTGAATAATCATGACCTAAGTGCAATCTTATACCACTATTGATATGTCTACAAAAGCGAGAATCACAAAAAAATAAATAGTCACTAACCATTCCTCACTAATCAGACACCACCACCATCAAGAAAATACACTGGACAAAGTTTCAACCAAAACATCATATGATGAGGAGATAGGCAATAAAAGGGAAAAAATAGAAAAATAAAAAGGGAAAGGTCACTAGACTACCATGGAGGAGGTTAGAAGCCTCCATTGGGCTGGTTGTCCCTTCAAGAAAATTGAAGGTGGAGCTAGCTACTCAAGTGGAGGAAGCATGGTTAATGGTTGTAGAAGGAGAAATAAGAACAGTTAAAGATGGAGATCAAAGCGGACGACCCTAGGGTAAGCCAATATTGAATTAAATTGCATGCAAGCCCAAGTTGTGTCTAGTGCTCTAATTGTCTCCTTCCCTAGACAACACAACACAACTTGTTTTTCTAATAAAACTAAAACTATTGTAAATCTAAATTATAGATATTTCATTATTTAGATAAATAATCTAACTTATATTTGATCTAGAAAATATTGCCTTAAAATAATTGATTGTTGTGCTTATGTGTAACAACAAAACTAAAATTAAATAATTATTCATTTCAAATTTTATTGATTTCACAAAAACTAATAGTTATTGTATAACAATTTTTTCTGCAAAAGCCCAACCTACAGTATGGCATCAGTAGTGCCAATTTGCAACATTGTTGTGAGACATATTAGCAACTCAAAGTCCTAAGTCTGATTTTGGAGACATATAGGAAGATATTAGTGTCTTAGAATTAAAATGGACAAATTTACTTTATATGTATTTTAATAATTAACTGACTTTACTACTTTGTTATCAATTAATGTCTCTACCAGTAGAGGAAAAGGATATAAAATCCAATAGGCGTAATTAAAAGCACGTATAGTCAAATATGTTACGTATATGGAAAAAAATCTCACCATGCACCAGGACTCCATGATCAACTTTACATGACATCTATTAGGCCCTATTTACAAAATCAATTCATGTACATATGAACCAATTGAATTTTATCACAAAGAAAGAAATCAAGGTATTGTTAGCATGTTGTAGCTATGAAAGGCATGCCATTCCTTTCGATAGCAGTTGAGGATTATGTTCAAATGAAGATAATTTCATCTAACAAATCTTCCACCATCATCTCCTCTAGTTCAAATGCTACATGCTCCTTTTCTTGTTGAAAGTTCATCCAACCTTGCCACGTAATGATGCACAACATCTTCTAATGTCTGATCTAGCTCAGGTTTCAAGTTTATGTATGAGTTAACAATAGCCTATACTTCATTAAGAAGATAGTTCCCTTTAGGCGATGGAGGTGATAGTTGAAGGAAAAGGACCTTGGGAAGTAATTTGGTGACCTCATATATTTCAAGAAGCACCTTCTTACCTAGGTTGAAAAGAATATGGCGATCATAGGTTTTGATACTCTTTTCTCCAAAGGATTTAATTTCATGGAGCAATGAAGCATCCAAATCCATGAGTAAAAGGCTTTAATGGCTGGTTTATCGTGTGTTGCATTTGAATCTACTCATTACCCATGAAATCCAAAAATTGAAGACTGGCCTTCACGTGTTTGAAGTTGGAATCATTGTTTATTTCTGATTTTGGGTGTGTTTGGAATCATTTGAAACAGTGCATTTTGATTAGGCAAACCAAAACAATGTCATCTTGTTACACCATGGCATTTAATGGAGATAGCTAAGCAACTCAACAGGACATGTATGCAATTCCATTTAAGTGTTGAAATAGCAAGTTTATTGAGGGATTAACATGTCCCCCTTTTTTAATAGTGAGGGACTATTATTGGGTTTTTAAATCCTAAGGCACTAATTTAATCCCTACAAATTTTGTCAAGAACCAAAATTGGGTTTTTGTCTTTATTTTATTTTTCCATTTTAACTAGACTAGAAAGGAAAAGGTAGCTAATATGCTAGCTTAAAGATACTTTCAAGGACAAGATAGGTCTTTTCTCTGCCACATTATGTTTTATGATCCCCACTTGATGCTTCTATAAAATATTGGTTTTAGGATTATTTATGTTGGACAAATAGAAAAAAATAAGATGGTGGAAAAAAGTTGTCCAAATATTGATGAACAAGATATATGAGTCAGGCTTGTCAAATAGTTTTCTGACAAAGAAACTTCTATGGCCAAGTTAGTCCTAACCATGACAGAAAATTTTAACAAAAATAATATTAAAAAAATCTAATGCTTTATAAAATATAGGACAAATTACATTTATCTTTTCTAAGGTCTTTCAATATTACACTTATCTCCCTCTAGTTTTTCAACATAACACCCGATTCACCTGAATAATTTAAAGATAGAACACCTATCTCCCCTGACAGTAATTAGTCATTTGCTTTGTTAGTGTCACATGAACTACATGTGAGTTCCTTTTTTTTTTTTTAAACATAAAAATAACATGTAAAATTACTAATTTCTCCTCAGCCAATCCTTCCCTTTGTATTTTTCCATCCTCCTTATTCCTTCATTGTCATCCAACATCAAGATTAGGGCTAGGAATGTAAGTTGTTGTACTCTTCCTCCATTCTTGTCTTCCTCTATTTTCTTCCTTAATTCTCCTCCTCTATTTATGTCATTCTCTTTCTCCCATCTATTTGTGTCATTCTCTTTCTCCCATCTCTTCATCCATTCTTGGTTGTGGTTTGGGAGTTTTTCATGTGGGATTGATAATCATTTTTGTGAAGCAAGTCATTCTTGACATTTGGTGTTTATGGTTTGAAGGGGTTGTATTTTTTTTGCTTGAAATTCTTTTACTGATTTTTCCTCTTTTGGGTTTAGGGTTTTCAAGGTTTATAATGGCTTCATCAAGTATGGATGATAAATAGGAATTTTATATATGCATTTTCCTCTCATTTATAATGCACTAATATTCTTTTGTGCTCAATTGATTAAATTTGGGTCATATATAATGTTTGGGTTTAATTTGGACTCTAATTCATTTTTCAATGTGGTTGTCATCCTAACACTATTTTAGTATTTTAACTATAACTTTCATTCTAGACCTCCAATTTGGGTGCTTCTTAATTTGTAGGAATTTAGATTCAGCTTTACTACTTTTATGAAGAGTTTGAGAGCCAATTCTAAAGTTTTGTTGGTCAAACAGGGCCTGGAAATTAAGCTGCAAGTGTAGTCATAGTGTTTTGAGCAATTTGTATTATTTGCATTATAACTTGATCCATAGGAGTCCAATTGAGCTCAAATCAGTTCCATTTGCAAGCTTACATGTAGGGCTACAAACTTCATTCAGACACTTGCTCGGACGGTGATGTTTGGATGGTAAAAAGTGCAATGCAATATTGTGAATGGCCCTAACTTTCTCACCAAAAGCCCAATTAATGCAAATGATATGTCCAAATGAAGCTTAGAGAGAGGACATTAATATAATGAAGGATTGGTGAACTAATTGTACCTACAAATATAGTGAAGGCCAAAATTGGAGGGAGGCCCACATTTTGAGAATTAGAAATAGAACTTTATTTTCTTGTGTTTGAAGTTTTCTCATTTACTTCTCTCCTTTTCTCTTTCTCTCTCTTCGAATTATGCTTTCTCTTTTATGTAGTTTTGGTTTTACTTCATTATTGGAGGAGTAGATCTTTATCTAGTTCAAGGATTCAAGAGAAGCATTGATACTCTTAAAAATTGATTAATTCGAATTCAATATCCAAATTTGTTTTTCTACTCTTCTCTCTTGTTCTTGATATGATTTCTCATTTGGAGGTTTTCAAATTGGAATTCATGATTAAGGATTTGATTGTTCTCATATTGATCAGTTGATTAATGTGATTCAATTGTTGGATGAGTAGGATTTAGGTTTTCAGGTTTGAATTTATGTCAAATTGCATTTAGTGCTTAAAATCAACATAGATCAATTAGGATTTTGAGATTTCAGAATTTAATTGATTGTATGTTGATTGATTACATGAAGATTTTCATGATTGAATGCTTGGATTTGGATTGAGGTCTCATTTGAATTCAGATTAGCGACTGATTTGTGTGTGTTGGCATATGCTTTGAATTCTATGATAGAGTAGCAATTGTCTCTTCTTGGTTCTTGGACTAGTGTTTTAATTAGACTTGAATTCTCTCATCTACATTTTACATATGAATTGTTTGATAACAAAATCTCCCCACAACCTTGGTTAGATAGCATTAATCTCCTTGTGAGATGACTTGGATTGCAACCTACATTACAATCTTTTGCAATTCGATTTTATAATTTAATCAACCTCGGCACTCGAATCAATAGGTGATAGTGGAAGGGGACATGCAATATCATATAAGAAATTGCCTTTGTAGGGGGGGTTTGGCATTTTATTACATTTTCTTATATATATTCTACATAATTACTAGCTTAATTAACTAATTAATTAACTATAGGTTTAAATAATATTTACATGTTTCATACATCATTTAATTGGCACCTTAGACATTGATATGCATGACAATAAGGGGACAAAAGGGGGATAAGTTGTTCTTGGTTCATTTATGGTAGTAAAAGTGTTAATTTGACTAGATTGAAATAACCTAAAGTTACTTGATGTAATTAAATTCTTAATATTCATAAGGCTTCTTTATTTTTCTTCAATTAAATTGATTCTTGTGTGTGTACAAGATGATTCCCAGGCGTGGCTTGTCCATGGATCAAGAGTTACAAAATTTTGTGTTTTTCTTAGTTTATGTGTTTAGTTTTTAGCCTTGTTGGTAGTATAGGCCAGAAATAATTTAAAAAGTCCAATACTCTGAATTTACTATTCATGGCCCAATCTTGGAGGATCAATTTCGTAGTCCTAAGGTGCACGGCCAAAACTCAACTAATAAGTTTACCTACAGCAAGAAACAATGTTCTAATAGGGTTTTTCGAAACTCGTTGTGCACTCGGTAAGGTTGTTTTTATGTAATTATGCAGCTATTCTTCAATTTTACTAAATATTGATATTTATCTTCAAAACCATATTAAAAATGTATTTATATTTTTATAGAATTTTTCGAAGCATTTCAAGTAGTTCTTAGCTTTCCATAATCCCTTTAGTATTTTTTGTCTATTATTTATTAGAGTTTCGGTTGTATTTTTTATTTTCTGTAACTAAAGATATTTCTGTAATTATTAGCAAGTCTAGGGGCATCCATTCCATTTCACACTTGGATATCTTTGGGGTCTAATCGGCAGTGATTTGGGTTTCTACAACTACTTTGTTTTGCTCAGTTCTACTAAAACACCTTTTTTGCTAATTCTAGAAGTGCAATGACCTAAATGTAATTTTCTAAAAGTTTAGGGACTTAATTGTAAATAAAATATGACATCTAAATGTATTTATTAAAAATATTAGGGACGTTTTTATAATTACAAAAAGTTTTGGCAGCTAAGGATATTTTTGTCATTTCATATTATAAATATATGGCATTGTCATATTTTCAAGTGTAGTGTCACACTATTCTATAGTTCCAAGTGCAAGAATCGTCATGATATATCGCTACCTAAGAAATTTTCACATTGCCTAAGTAAAATAAATCAAAATTCCTATTAAGCTGTATTACAAAAAATGACGATGTTACAATCATAATTATTTGCTTAATTGTTTAATTCATGAATTTTATAATTGCCATGAAAAAATTATGCTATTATACAAAAATTCGAAAGATTTGTAGAAAAAATACATCATGGAGAAGGCTAGTGTAAAGAAGTACACTGGAAGAAAATTCTTCTGCTATCAAATGGTGGATAAATGTCTCGTTGTGGAGTAAGCTTAAGGGTTCCAAATGCTTGCACATGAAGTGAGATTGGATAGCATATGAATAGAAGACAATTTCATTCAACCAGCCATATTAATTGAACAACTACATCCAACATGGAAGGAATTTCGAAAGAATGTTAACCACAAGCACAAAGAAACAAACCTTGAAAGTTTCATCACTTAAAATCATGTAGAAGAGGAGGCTGGAAATCAAGACATGCTCATGCATCAAAATGAGAATGGAAATGCTAGTTCCTCGATAACGGTATATGCTTTAGGAGCCAAAGACCTTTTTCCAAAAGATCTAAAAATAAAAGAAAATGCTCAACTTACACCAAAAAAAGAAGTTCATGAAAATTTGCCACTGAAGAGGACCATTTCAAAATAAAGCTATTTCCATCAAAAGAACAATTCTACATAAGAAAATAAAATTCAATGTTTTGTGTGTGGAAAATTTGGGCATGTTAGAAAAGTATGCACATTTTGAAAATGTGGGCTTAATCACCAAGCCAATCTTATTGAAGTGCTTCTTGTGGATAGGATAATTGACGTTGGCATGTTGAATGAATCAAATGGCTGGTGGGTAGATTCTTATGCTATTAGGCACATTTATTTCGAGAAAGATTGATTCAAGGTGTTTGTACTTTAACGCTTTGTTTGGATGCAGTATGAAAATGAAAGGAAAAAATGAAGAAAAAAGAAAATGAAGAGAAAAATAATGTTTTCTTTCTATATGTTTGGATGAAAGAAAATAAAAGGAAAAAAAGGTTGTTGTATAGGAAAAAAAATTATTTATTCACACTTTTTCTATCCAAGACATTTATCCCTTTTTTTTACTCACTTTTCTCTCTCTTTCTCCATGTACATTTTTTGCCTTCATCTTTAAGGAGATAAAAAATTGTGGGCACCACATGCAAGTTTTCTCTTCTCCCCCTTTTTCTCTTATGTTCCAAATGAGGGGAAAAAATATTTTGTTCATTTTTTTTCCTCCTATTTTATCTCTTCTCTATTTTTGCTAATCCAAACAAAAGGTAAAAAGGAAAAGAATAGTTTTCACAAGTAATGGCAAGAGAAAGAATGTCACACATGCTAAACAATATAGCAACTTAACTAAGGAGGAATTGGAGGAAAGGACCTAGTAGGAAAAAGTGACAAAATCAAAGTTAGTTAGCAATGATGGACATATGGCAGGTGCTACTATAATCAGGGTTCAAGAAGGTCTAGTAGAGTAAGGAAATGAGCTCACTTATAAGTTTTCTTTCTTTTTTTTCTTTTACTTGGCGAAAATACTCCATTAAAGTTTAAAGCAGATTTGTGTCAAAACAAAAGAAAAGAGTTTAAAGAGGACTTAATAAACATGGCCAAACTATATACGAAAGAAGGAGCATCCTCTATCCAAAGAAGAATAGGATTTTAGACAGCACATCTAACTAGCTTATAAGTCACACAATTTGCTTTCCTATTCAAGATTATTTTAATTAAATTTGAAAGATGCTATATTGATTATCACATACTATGTTAAGATAAAATAACTCATATTTAATTGTAGAAATGAGATAATGTTATGTTTAATAGAGAAGGCAGGTACATATAGTGGAGGATGAGCATAGCATCCAATATGACACTCAAAAGCAATGTTAGCATAGCATATCATATCATATCCTTCCTGCATTTCCTTGAACTAATTAGAGCTCTATAGGACTTGTCAAACATTAGTAAGTTCTTTTATCAACAAGCAAAGAGCTGGTTTAAGTAGCATAGAAGCATACGATTTTGGTTCAGCAATTCCAAATTTTGCCTTTGTTTGCATAGGATGATTGTTGATTGGAGCTAAGATATATGTTGTAGTGGTTGAATTGGGTTGTGATATGGTAGATATATACTGCGGGTAGCACTGCCTCAATAGCTGCACTAGGTGAATTAGTAGTAACCTCAATAGTAGGCAACTTAGGATGAAACAACATAACTAGAATTAGTTTGGAACACTCAATGAATGAGATGAGTGATTTATGATAGGTATAGCACGAACAAGAGAAAGATGAGTATCTAATGAGTTTTGAATAGTGGAAATATTATGCTTGAATGGAAATTGATGCTCATCAAAGATTACATTCTTCAAAACATAGATTTTGCCATTTGTGCTATGAAGCATAGCAAGGAAGCTACATTTTTCAAATTTGTAGGCAAGCTTGTGAGTGTTATAAGGCATGAGATAGGGAAAAAATGCACAGCCAAATGTCTTGAGAAAATTGTAATCAGGTTTGTTTCTCTAGTAGGTAAGATTTGTTGGATGATTTTGTGGACTTACATAAATCAAATTGCATTTAATTTTGAACCCGAATTAATTGAATGTCAAAATTGATTAAAGCCAATTGTTGAAGCCTAAATTATTGCAATCATTGTTGTTATTGGGCTTATTGGGCCCATTGGGCCTATGCACTTTTTATTGGTGGGTATTGTTAAGTTTTTCTATTTGTATAGACTTTGTTATACTTGGTGGCTTGACTTATCACTTTTTTGACATAAGGGAGAGGTCCCTCCTCCTAATCCTATATATAGGCACTTATGGCCCCATTAAAACATAATACCCTTTGGGCTCTTTGAGGAATAAGAAGAGCTCTTATCTCCCTCAAGCCTTCCTTAGCCAAATCATCTCTCTTCTCTCTCTATATTCAAATTGAAGAACAAATTACGGCTATGAATCGATCATTTTACCTCGATCAAATTAGGTATTTAGCACCTAATCTTGTTCTTAATTTTGTTCTTGAATTGTATGTCATAATCAGGATCAAATCTTGATCCAAGGACTGTAAAATTCCTTCAAGATTTTCAAGTGTTGGTGAGGCTAATATGTTTATGGTATGTGTACCAGTAGATACTGCATCATCCTAACGATGCAAAGATAATGACACATGGGCTAGAAGGGTGAGGGCACTTTCAGTTCAGTGTATGTGCTTTTCTTTCAACACTGCCACTTTGATGGGTGTAAGAGTAAGAGAGGTGACAAGCTATATGCCTTGTGTCTAGAGATGAGTGATAAAGACATGAGAAAGATATTATGTACCATCATCAATTCTTTTTCAAGTTTGAAGCTCAGCCTGGGGCTTTAAATTGAAGAAAATCATCGAACAGTTGTGAATTGGTACTTAGCAAATAATGCCATGTAAACTTCGAGGAACGAGGGCATAGGAGCTGGTCCCCAACACTATAGAATAGACTAATTCTAAAGGTTCAATGTATGTTGTGACAAAAGGCAGAAAAGGTGACCTGTGAATCTTTCCATTACAACGAGCATCACAAGTAGGGTGCATTTTATTTGATCACAATGAAAGGTTAAAAGATTCAAGCACTTTTAGCACAGTCAAAGAAGATGGATGCCGTAATCTATTATGCCAAAGACTGAATGTTACATCAGTAGATATTTGTTGTATATTTAATGAGTTTAATTCTACAATGGAACCAGAATTAGTTTTCGAGGCATTTCAAATAGGTCAATCCTATAAAAATATTTCATGGTTTTACATAAAAGGTATAATTCATAAATTAATTTTTGTTTTTGTTTTTATTCTAATCTTATTAAAATAAAGTTTGATTACCATATATACATACTACATAGCAAAGTAAACCAAGTTAGTGCGAATCACGACCGCAACCAAATAATCGACCGGGGAAAGACACAGGTGAGAAAATAAAAAAACTAAGTAAATTGGTGAAGATGATGGCGATGTGAGTATGTGATCGGACGGTTCATATGCAGCCGCGTTAGAACGCTGTGTCAGACTTATGATTAGGTTCAGACATGGAATGAAGGAACACGTGGCAGACAACAATTGGGTCCCGCACTCATTTCTATGGAAAGGATTTTGAACAAACTAAATGACCCCTAAAAGGGATGAAAAACCCTCAATGGGAACAGATTCGCAATTCAGAGAAGATCTATTCTAGACCAGAAGGGGAATGGGGACCCCAGAAAGATTATATTTGCTTGGACCCACATAAGATTTCAAATATTTGCTCGATGGGGTCCTCATCATGGTCCCAACCATAGCTTTTATTTATTTCTTGTCCCCTTTATTTTATGAAGCAATGAACATTAATATTTAATCGTGTTCTTTCGATTATATATATATATATATATATATATAGAGAGAGAGAGAGAGAGAGAGAGAGTTAAAATAAATAAATAAATAAAATTTTTAATGCATTAAATATATTAAAATGTTTAATTTTTTTGAATATCTTAACCTGTATTTTTAAAACTCTAATAAAAATTTTCAAAATTATAATAAAGATAAATTACTCCAATGCTATCAGAGTACCTGCGACTTGCAGGGACTGCTCACCTAGTCACCGAGTAGCAAAGGATTTCTGTTTTTAATAAAATGATCTCCAAGTAATTAAAACTTCAAAGAAGAAAGAATCTGGACTAATGCATATAGAAATCCAAAGTCTTACCTATGTTTTGATATGATTTCACTTTAGATATTTCAAAATAAAAGAAATTCACTTTGATGGTTATGCAAAGTAACTATAGATTAATCATGTTCTAATGTCTACTCTTTAAAAGAAACAGACTATTACATCTAAGTATAATTTCCTTAATAAGGCGTCAATTTTTTAATAACAGTATAAAAATATAGTGACTACTATATAATATTTAAGTTTATTCTTTTAGCTAGTGGAGCTAACTCTTGACATGTAACGTGCACTGTGTGACAATAGTGGTATGGTCCCTCCTTATTATTTATCATTTGTGTTTCCATTTTTGGATAGAACCAATCCGATCTATACCATATTACCCGAAATTCAACTAATCCGATATGATCCGACGAAAATTCTTAAAGGAGGTAGGGTCTAACAAGAATAATTTTTTCGATACTCTAGGTACCAACTCGACATATTTGATTAAGATATTTACTACCTTACCAATTCCAAGTTGGTTTTGTGTTTTCGTTTCTTCAATCTTATTTTCGGTTCTGAAAATTCTAATCACGTTTGTTGGATTTTGTGACCTGACCTATATATCCAAACTGAGCAACTAAATTTAAAAAGAAGGAGGGTCGGTTGCCTGTTATAAGTCTACGCTTTTGAAATCGCTCATTGACTGGAACAACGTTAGCGTCAGGTCTTGAGCGATGTCAACATTGCGTCCAATTTCAGGTAAGCACAGCCCCCTTTTGTGATATCCGTGGGATCTTTTTCAAGATCTTGTAATTGATGTTTTCGTAATTTTGGGTGCAACACTAGAGTAGATCAATTATCACAACAGTAAGCTAAAATAGTGCCCAAAAAAAAAAAACCTGGTTCAAAGAATTTGGCAATAAGTAGTGATCTGTAAAGTAGTTTGCAGAAATACAAATCCTTGTGCTTTCGTTATACATAAAAAAATAAAAAAGCTTAATTATAAAACTTTATTTGATTGAGTATTATGTGCAAATTTATGCATTTTTATGTTCTGTTCAATCAGTATCAACCTCTTAAATTATATAAATCACATAATCTGTTACTATTGTTACCTTAAACGCATATGATAGATCTAATACATGTGAAATCGACCTAAACCGGAAAAATAAGAGATTTTTCAAAAGCGTTTAAGTACAATGAGATTTTTATGACAATTATTCTACAACGGTCAAACGGAAGAAAGAAGTGGAAAATCACATACACAATTCTGGTAGCGCAAATAGAACGGTACATAATAGAAGTTAATCCATTGAACTTTACCAATTTCATAGCGTTAATTATTTCGATTGAAAGTTATAAAGAGGGGAAATTTAAACGTGATGCTTGGTTAAAAGGGATCTTCTGTAATTTAACTAAGAAAAAGAAGAAGAAGAAGAAAACTCAGATTCTTCTTAAAAATAACCACCTCATTCCTTGAATGGATCGAACCCAATATTTAAGTTTGCTTCTATACTTTTATAATATAGAGATTTTCTTTCTTATGCCTAACTATCAGAATTTGAGTTAATTTTCTTTAGCAAGCCAGAAGTTTCAAGCATCTGAAAACACATAATACAACTAATGCCGCTAAAACGGGTCAAACGTGTTATACTAACTTATTTATTCACTAAAATTATGCAAGTTGGGTAAAAGAAAAAAAAGTATTGACCCTCTTTATACTTATACATTTTGAGGTTAATAATTTCAATAAGTTCAATTTAAAAATTAAACGAGCCAATTTGTTTCACTAGAGGGCAGTTCACGCCCAATTAATATTTTTTGAAATCAAAAGGGTTTAATAATAATATAACAATCGATATATAGAAAAAAATAATATAACAGTTGTTAAAATTAAAAAATGTTAAATAAAAATAATTTTTAAAAATAAAACTAAAAATTGTCATTTTAAGTTATTTTAGGAAGCTTAGGTTTGATAACTTTGTTTGGAATTGAAAATTTGGAAATGATATAACTTTGCTGTAAAAACTTAGATTAAAATTGCTATGATTTTTACCTTAAAATTTAAAGTATGAGTTTATTAAAACCTTTTTTGGCGTTATATTATTTAAAAAATTTAATTTTAATGCATCGTTACCGTAAAAAAATTTTACATAGATATTTAATTATATATTATACTCACTATCTTAAAATTCCTATAAATGAAAGCATATGATTAGATGATAATATAAAACTCTTTTATATTGATAATATATTAAAATTAATTTTTTATTTAAATATATTTAACATATCATGTATAATTTTTAAAATAATATAAACAAAAAATTTGAAAAAGAATAAGAAAATCAACCTAATTAGCCTATGGTTCGCTATTTTGGTAGTGGATTAACCCCCATACTACTAGACAAAACTGCAGGAAGTAAGCTTATGATCCCCTTAAGAATGCTATATATATGCAACACCATTACTTTTTTCCTTTTTGGGGTACCTTATTCATTTTTAGTTTTTTAGATTTCAGTTAAGAAAGTCACCATATTGAATGAGGGGTCACCTTCTTCATTCCTTAGGGAAAAAAATAAATGTTACTTGTACATAGAAAATGGATATAACGTAGACATACATATATAATGAGAAAGAAATATAAATGATAGATGTTGAAAGCAGATCCAAAAAAGAAATAAAAGGCAATAAATGTTAATAGGAAAAAAAATGATAGATTCATCATTTTTGTTTCTTTCTCTTTTTCTATGTATGTTTAAATTGTGTCTATTTTTTACATAGAAATAACATTCCCCTAGCGAAAATATACTTAGCTAAAGTAGGCAACAGGTGAGGGTATCTGTTAGTTGCAGCAAAGTCTTCTCGGCCATGCGTGATGCATGCGCTTCAAAATTTAAGGCACATCTGAGAGCACTGTGTATTTAAAAATGAAAAAAGTAAAGCGTAAGTAGACAACAATAATATTAAAATAAGGTGAAATTGAACGTACAAACGCAATAAACTAATTGAATTGAAATAGTTGAGGAAATCAAGGTGAGAGTAAAAGCAGTTTAATCAGTTAAGAAAGAAGCATGTTTTAATTTGCGAAAGTAGACTTCGTATCGAAAAAATATAAGGTGAAATTGAACGTACAAACGCAATAAACTAATAGAATTAAATATAGTTGAGAAAATTAAGGTGACGGTAAAGGCAGTTTACTCACTTGAGAAAGAAGCATTTTTTTAATAATAATGTTTGGTGAAAACATGTTTTTGACGCCATCCGCGAGTATATTAAAAAAATGAGGAAAACAACAAAAATATTTAGATGGTGGATTTTAAATAATTATTATTATTTTTGTTTAAATTTTTTTTCCATTCAAAAACTTATTAGCGCTGCACTATTTATACTGATAATTTTATTTTTTTGGACAAAACTTATCCGTGCAAAAAGTGCAAGCAATTGTAAATTTTTTCTTTTGTTTATAAAATTTACTAGCATAAATACTACAAATATTGATAAATTTTGTATATATACATATATATAACAAAATTTATTAGCGCTTGCCCTGTTTGAACCGACAAAAGTTATTAGCGTAAACAATATAATGCAAGTAAGTTTTTGGATAAAAAAATTGAATGATAATAATTATATAAAATTCATCATTTGAATATTTTTATTATTTTTTTTCACTTATCCAATAATGCACTGTACTATTTGTATGTTTATCTATCATTATTTTTTTTATTGTACCCAAAAAAGAAGAAGCATGTTTTAATTTTCAAAGTCTTTGATAACACAAGTATTGCGCAATCCTATCCACACCCAAAATCAACTCTTTTCCCATCATGATGATGACCGAATGGGAGCAAATATCTTGGCTTTTTTCCCTCATCAATCAAACAAAATCCAATTGAAAGTGGAAAGAGAGAGAGTTATATTTGTGGTGGTTGTACCAACGAGGTAGGGAATCTAGAGTCGAAATCTTAGCATGAATCGCACACAAGACTGCTGCCGTGCCTCTACATTAATCCCACGAGGTATGTTTTTTTTTTTTTTCCTAACATACTTCTTCACAACTAAATATTAACATTTTTTCCATATAAAAATATATATAATACTCTTTTATTTTAATACATGTATACCTCAACAGTTACCCACATTTACATTCTTTTACCATGTCTTTGCCAAATCACATTGTCTGTGAACATAATATTTCTCTTTTCTCATGCACCCACCAATAGAAAAAGCTACGGAGACAATAACATGCCACCTCGCATTCTCATTCACTCTATTTCTCTCTCTTTCTGAGAACAAGTTTTCTCTCGAAGACACAACTGAGGTTAAAAACCTTGTTTATTGGCTGCTGAACACTGAGATGGAGCTTGTGGATGCCCCAAAGCTACAAGAACAGCAGCAAGAGAATTTTCATGTGTTGGTGGTAGATGATAGTGTCATCGACAGGAAGCTTTTGGAGAGGCTCCTGAGAGATTCTTCATGCAAAGGTAGGTAGCTAGTTTTTCTTCTTTCCATGAGTTTTTGTTTTGGTTTTTGGCCTTGGCACAGTGGTCTAATTATCATTTCAATTCTCACCATTTTTGTGTCTAGTTAATTCAATTTGTGATTTTCTGATGATGACTATAAGTTTGACTTGATGAGCAGCTACCTTTGTGGACTCTGGAGACAAGGCTCTAAAATATCTTGGCCTGCTTGATGGCCTTGATAATGCTTCCTCAACTTCTTCAGAATCATTCCAACAAGACGTAATAATTTTCTTCTTCTTTCTCTTATTTTTCTTCTTCCTCTCTTCTCGTGTTAAGTGTACACGGACGAGAGTGCTAGTTATTATTAACTACATTTGAGCTAAGTTGTTAGTTTTAGCTGTAGCATTTCCTTTATTTAGTTTCCTTTTCCTCCTTGAATCACACAAATTCACTGTCAGAATTCCTCCTCTTCTTTTTTTTTTTTTTAATAAATCGATAGCAAGAGAGAGAGAGAGAGAGCGTATAAATGCTGATAATTAAGGGGTTGAATCTGGAATATTTTTATCCTAATCTCAATTCAACAAGATAATAGATTGAATTTATTGAATTGTTAGTTATGTCAACAACATTAAATGCGTGTGAAGTCACATATAGAAGACTAGTTCGGGAAGGCGCATCAAGTCATTAACCATAAAGTGAATTTCTATACTGTTGACTATTTCTCGTTCATCGCTTCTTGTATTCATTTGTGCAAGGCATACATATACATATGTATCAAAATGCATTATTTAGAATAATCCAGTTCACTACTTTGAAGTTATAGTAGTGCTTGTGTATGTAACTCATTCCTCATAGCATAGCTATATACGTGTGCTCACCTCAACATTCAAGAAGCTATCGAAGTGCTAGTTTCTTGAAGAATTGCATTAGAATATGCAAGCATTTGACCAGATGAGAAATAAAATAACATATATTTTATGACTTGAGCAGTTTTCTTGAAATAAACAGCACACAACATACAAGAAGCTACGGAAGTGCTAGTTTCTTGAAGAATTGCATTAGAATATACAAGCATTTGACCAGATCAGAAATAAAATAACATATATTTTATGACTTGAGCAGTTTTCTTGAAATAAACTGGAGGCTTTTTCGTTGCATTTACACATAAGCAGCTCCCATTAAATTTTTATAATTTTGATAGACTATTTTCTTTACCAGAAGCATATCTTCTCTACTCTTTTCTTTTAATAACTCTTTTGGAAGCCTATTGTGGTTACTTTTTTTATAAGTGTGAGTTCAGATTAACTTAATTTTAAAATTAAAATAACTTATAATCAAAACCTTTCTTAATGAATTTTCTTTTTACTCTAAAATAATCAAAATCAAACATGGGTTATTACAATCTAATTTTAGTAAGCTATATAATCTTTAATCCTAATAAGAAACTCTTGAATCTTTTGAATTACAGGGAATCAAAGTGAATTTGATCATGACAGACTACTGCATGCCAGGGATGAGTGGCTATGATTTGCTTAAACGAATCAAGGTCAAAACACACTTCTCATTTCCCAAAATTCCCTGTCTTTATTTGCTTGAATCTATATACATTTACACTCAGATTGAAAGTGATGCCAAACATTCCCGAATTCTCCATTAATCAATAGTTCTAGAATTCATATAGTGCTGTTCATTAACTTGCCTACTTCGGAGCATCAGTTTTTTTTTTTAACCTTTTCATTTTTTTGGTTTTTTTTTTGGGGGGGGGGGGGGACACCGATCATCAAGCTTTATTTAAATGGTTCTGTGATCTATGTTACAATCTGACAAGCAATTAAGTACATGAGGAACAGTATTGTAACTTATTTTGGCAGAAACTTTATTTTAAAGACTAGGAACCTGCAATTTTCAGTAAAAAGAAAGAAAAAGAAAAAGGAAACATCCAGACTTCGGGATCAAAGTTCACTTTTTCTTTTCTTTTCTTTATCCAACTATTTATTTGTTTATTTATTTTATTTTCCTTTCTTTCTTCTGTTGACATTTGTCACAGCTGCAGGGATCCTCTTGGAAAGATGTACCCGTCGTGATTATGTCATCAGAAAATGTACCTTCCAGAATCAGCATGTGAGTCGTTTTATTAGATTAATTTTTCATTTTCTTTATCTTTACCCTTTTCATTGAAATCGAAACACGAGTTCTTCATTAAAAATAAAAAATAAAAATGGATTTGTATTTAAATTTTACTGTGATTCGTTGCTTTCCATTATTTAATTAATTTTGGCAATTTCATAACTGAAATGTACAAGCAGTACTTTTGTAATAAAAAACAATTAACAAGAAAAACAAGTGCAGCATTGTCGTGTGCCTGACTTGTGGAGACGATATTGTTTGTAACATCTTCATAAGAAATTTATTTATTATTTTTTAAAATGTTTGTTCATAGGTGCTTGGAAGGAGGGGCAGAAGAGTTTCTATTGAAGCCTCTTCAGCTATCAGATTTGAAGAAGCCGTACTTTCTAAAATCCCTTGATAATTCTAGTGAGCAAGAAAATGATAACAGCTCCTTGGCTTCTAACAACGACAACAATAACAACAGTAATAACAACAATAACGTTAACGAAAGGAAATCAATTTTTCAACGACATGGTTTCAAATTTCAGTCTCCTACCAAAATTGTAGCCGCGATATTGCAGTTTTGGAAGTCTCCGTAACTGCAATGTAAACTGCAATTGCAACTTTATCAATCATGCATTGCTTTCTCACAACTGTTGACTATTTCGGCAACTTTAACTGCGATGATTACAATCACAATTGCATTTTAAAACCATGCTTGCGAGTCTTAAGACTCAACATGCTAGTGTTGGCCGTGGTGTAAAAATGTACTGTAAAGTGGTAGATGCACATAGGTATAGTTTATTTTTATGATCCTAGATTTGATTTTCACCACAACTCAGGAGCTTAACGTATCCTTTGTGGATTAGATAGTAATATTATTTATAAATACAACTACTCAAATCCATGTTATTTTATTTATACCTTCATTGTCTACTGGGTGTTGCATGCCAAGAAAACTAAATTTCACTTGGAGAAGTCTCATTTACCATTCGGGGCTTGATTGATTGATGAGTGTTTCGGAGTTGCAGAAGTCGTCTTGGTGAAATGCAGTCTTGCTTGCATGGGAAAAGGGCACATGAAATCCTTACACAATAGAAAGAAAAGGAGCAAAGGGAGCTCGAGCAACCCGCCCCAGCATTGGAACTCACCCTAAATAAGACAGTTGAGAGCAAGGTTCCAAATTTTAGTCCGCAATACTATTGCGGCTGCAATATTGCTGTTGTAATGCCTTTCGCAATCGCATCGTAGTGGCAATTGCGGCTGCTTCAAGTACGTTTTCTTGCAACTTTTCGCATCACAATGCAACTGCAGCCATAATTTAAAACCAACTTGAGAGCAACTTTTGGCAATGCGAGAGCGGCTTGAAAGAAGCATGTAGAGTGTTTGGGAAGAACTAATGAGCGGTTTGTAGAAGCTTGAAGGAAGTATGCAGAGCGGTCCATAAAGGTTGCCCTAGTTGATCAAAGTCCGCTTTCATCAAGACAACTAAGAGCGTGTGAAGGCGCTTCGTCATGCAGAACAAATTCAAGTATTGTATTCACATCATGATGCATTACGTAACTAGCCAATATATGCCCTCACAAGCCAGTGCACTAGCTTAGCTAATGCACTTGTGTACACCCGCTCAGTCAACATGCCCTATGAGCCAACATGCTCGCTCAGCCAACGTACTCGCCCGTGTACGCCTGAGCCGCACGCCCTAGCTAAGTAGCATACATAACGCCTAGATCCCGAAAGGAGAGAAAGGATGATCCACCTTGCTATAATCTGCTTCTACCAAAGTAGCTGTGGGTTAAGAGGAAAGTACTTGAGCACATAAGCATGCTCTTGAAGAGCAAATTCGAATGTTATGCTCACATCGCTCACTCTTCTAATGGTCAGCCTCACGCCTAGCACCACCCATCCCAAGGACAGCTTTCTACTTCACTACTCCTACGAGCTAATAGTGTTGTGCCATGTGTAATTGTATGGCCCAGCGTCGTAGTGCCACGTATAGGCATATGATGAAAATATCTAAAAAAAGAATAAAGACTTTTTTGTCTTTTTCTTCTTTTGGGATGTCTATAAATAACAGTCTAAGAAATAGGAAAAGGGGATTCCTTTTGGGGTAGAGAAAATATGTCATGTTATACTGTAGAAATTCTTATCACAAACTTTTTAGAGTTGTCAGCTCTTCTTTTGGATCTTGTCTTATCAAGTTTGAACTTTAGAAACAATCCATGAATTATGCGGAAGAAGCTTTGAAAGTGAGGTACTTCATGTGAATTAACTTTTCGTATGTAACCCTTCTAGAAATAACTTTTTGGACAGTTCATTTTTTTGAAGTGCTTGATATCTTTCTGATGGCATGATTTTCTTCTGATGTCATAAACGTATCCTTCTAGTCCTTTTGATATGCTTCTTGAGAGATAGATCATAGATTCTTTCGTAAAAAAATTTCTTTCCTTGTGGCATATATCTATGAGAGGCATGTAAGAGCTTTTAACTTTATATGATCTCATTCTCAACCTTTCGTATGCATGATCTAGTGCAAATGAAGATAAACACTTGAACAAATTGTTAGTCTACACAAAGGTATTTTTAAAAATTGATTTATTGTTTATCAAAACCCTTAGCTCAATAAAGCTTATACCATCTAGTGGCTTTTGAAGGGCATTGGAGCTTATAATCTCCCCTTTTTTTATGATGGCAATCCAATGCTTAAGAAAAGCTTTAGTTTTAAAAAATGAAAGTGCATAAGCATACGATTTGTTATTAGATTCAAAGTTTTCTGATTTGCAAATATACTTTCTGAAGTTGATATCAAGTGATAGTGTTAAGTAGAAACTTCAAAGAAATATGTAGTTAATTAGAACAAATATTTGATCAAAAGTAATTCACCAAAAAATGAACATTTTTAATATCAGAGTAGGATGAGCCAGTTCATCACTTCTCAGTAGTTTAAAAAGTTCATGATTGATCAGGACGAAAAAATGAAGTACAAAGAGATTATAACATATAAGAATTATAAAAATCAAAGCCAGATATGTGTGTGATTAGAGCAAACAAGAAATAATTAGAGCAATTGGAAGTATTGACAAGAATTGTAGCTTCACAAAAATTGCATAATCAAAGCGATAGAGTGATCAACGTAATTGTGATAACTATCAAAGCATTAAAATACTTGAGCAAAGATATCAAAGTGAAATTGATCATAGAAATATTCAATGATAAACGTCAGAGCAGAAAGTAAGATATTCTAAGTATCAGAGCATAGATTTGCATAAGATATCAAAGCAAAATAATAATAATAATAATAATAATAATAATAATAATAATAATAATATAAGAGCATAAATATGAAAATCAAGAGAAAATAGTAATCTCAGAGCAAATGATTAAATAAAATAAACTGCAATATCAAATAGAATAAATTGTTCTGAAATAAATATAAGTGCAACCAAAAGGAATTAAAATAGTTCTCATACTCAAAATGCAAAGAGAAATGTACTAAAAGAATGAGGAAAAAAAATGCTATGTATGAAATGAATTTTAAGCAACTGGAGCTCCCCCTTAATTAAGCTTTTCGTTATTCTTCTACCCCTTTTGACATCATCAAAATATGAGTAGGGATCACAGAAGACCATTACTGATTGCCTTTGGAATTTCCTTTCTGAAGAGCCTCAAGCATTTATAGCAGCAGATTCTCCATCTTGTCCATTCTCCTCTCAAATGCATATTGATTGGCTTGAAGTTCATGCTGATTTGCCATAATTGTCAGTTGGTTGGCCAAGATAAGGTCTATTTGTACGTTAGCAGCATTTGGAAGGACATCTGCAGTAGTTGATTTTTCAAAATTTGGCTTCTCAATGTGACCAACTAAGCACTTTGCAGATTCAGAACTAGCTTGAGTTGTTATTTTGTCAAATCTACGGCCAGAAGTCAATAATAGCAGAGTCTTAGCAATAGTTGGGGTGGCTAGGATGTCTTAGGATGCAATAGTAGAGGCTAGATAGGGCATTGGAGTTGAGATGGGTGCAGCCTCAAAAGTACGGACAAAATGAGCTTAAGCTTTCCTCACCAGAGTTAAAGCCTTTTTTGGTGTAGCAACCACTATTGCGGTCTGATTCCTCTCAACCATAGTTCTTTCTTGATCAATAGGCACCGATGGTATGTTCAGAGGTTAAGTAGCAGCCTGTCTCGCTTGTTTAGCTTGATGCACAGAGGACATAATTACCCTTCTCATCTTTGATAGAGGATTGGCTTCCTCAATCATCACAAATTGTTGTTGTATCTCCTGCAAGATAGAAGAGCTTTTGGGTTCTAATGCTTCAATTCCATAAGCCAAATTTCTTCGTTTCTGTAGCCAAGCTTCCTTTCTCAGCTTATTTTCTTCTGCTTATCTACAAGCTCTTCTCAAGGGAGAAGGTGTAGAATCTCTAGAAGGAGTAGCAAGGGCCTTTTTTAGTTTGTTCTTCCCCTCTCCTTCTAGAGCCTACATACCCCTTTCCTTCTAGAGCCTCTTCTTATGCAGGTTGTTCTTGAGCCACAAGTTCCCTAATTACGATTCCCCTTGAGCTGGTCTTACAGCTCGAGTAGCAAGTTGGACAACAGGTTCAGCCAGGTTGATGGGTTCTGCACTAATTGCAAAGTCCTCATCTTTAGTCCTTGATGAGGAAGAGGACTTTTCAGCAAGTTTCATTACTCTTCTTTTGCTTGTTCTGGTCTCCTTAGGGATTGGTGAGAGACTTCTTTCTATTCCTTTCTTCTTCTTGCCCTCTCTAGAAGGCTTAGAGTTCTTCTTCTTGGCACTTATTTCTTTGACAGAACAATCTTTCTTCTTTTTATCTTTCTTCTCTTTTTCTTTCTCCTTATCTAGAGCTTGAGGTTTTAGTTCCAAGGTTGAGAAAGTTTTCATCATTGTTGTTGACCTTTTGTTGTCTGCCCTGTGCGCATCTAACAGCAACTAGGCCTTGATGAAAACCCTAGTAAGGAATATGCCATATAGAAGGGTGGCATGCCTTTTTCTTTCAGCATTCATAGCAACCAATATGAAGTCTAGAATCAACCAAACCAAGAGAAGCAACACAGTGTGTTAGACCACTGAATATACAACTCTAACAGGAGCAAGCAAGTGAGATGTTCGAATATTTCTTGCATGCAAGCTACTCTTTCTTATAAGTACTTCAATAACCTCCTCCTCTATAGCACCGAGCTCTTCCTACCATCTCTCTCCAGCCCAGCACAAAATACCATTATTTGGTATGTTAGTAATCTGGGCGACATTGGTGGGTATGACTTGCAACTCAAAGCTTCCAACAATGCTTCGAAGGGAAGTGTTGTCTTTGTTAGAAGGCACCAGGGTGCTGTAGAAAGTAGTTATTACCCCTATGTAGATGTCCTCTGATATTCTTAAGAAGTCACTCCATCCTTGGAACTCGAAGACATCAAAGTCTCAGGAAGAGTTGTGGAGTTCTCTTGATAGAAACTCCTTCCTCTGGCAATAAGCCTTCGAAAAAAATAATTCTGAAAGATCGCCTCCATCTCATCATTCTCGAAGATGTAAGGAATGCTTTGGTCACCTTTGCTTGCCATTATAAAGTGCAAATGTTGAAGCTTGAAACAAATAAGGAGTGTATTTGGGAGGAAAATGAAGGCAAAGAGTAGAGAGTTTGACTTAGGAGCAAAGATGAATAGTGTCCTGGGGTTTTTGTGACTCAGGAAAAAAAAAATAGTTTCAGAGTAAGTGGAATGGTTTGATGGTTTAAAAAAATAACTAAGGGTCAAGGAAATGTGAATAGTTTCGAGGCTGAAACGATGATGTTTTTGTGTTGAAAAAAATAATTTATATTGTGAATCAATCCTTGAGCCCTAAAGAAGACTTCAAATTAGGAGGGGAATGTTAAATAAAATAAAATAGCATAGTAATATGAAGTTAATGGAGACTTGATGGTTTTGGTGATTATGTGAATATTATGAGAAATAGTATGAGTATTTGCCATCAAAGAGAATAATGTGAGGTTATGTAGTAAGTGTGAATGATGTTGAGTTGAAGGAAAATATTCTTATTAATTGTAAGTTTTGTAGAGTGTATAAGGTCTCATAAAGATTTCTATAAACATCCTGTGCGCTTTAAAGTTTGAGAAATAAGTGAAGTACATGTTATTATTTACAATTGCATGTGATTCTTAACTTCTTGTATACTTCCCTCCATTCTCGTACAACAAACATTACACCGTTGAAAAGGATGAAGAGCCATGATTGTTGATTTTGAGTTGCACCTGGTAACATTAGTTACGTTTCAACTTTCATTTTCTTTTCAATTTTTAAGCTGAAAAGCATTATAATTTCAACATAAAACCTTCACTTTTGAGTGATGTCTATATGGGGAAATAAGGAAGGGAATTTCCAGCTCACGTCCACGATGCATGGCAAACAAGTATAACCTAGCTAGCTATAGTGTTCATAATATTGGCAGTGGATTTGAAAATGACTTAAAGCATTTCATCATACTTAAAAGGGTGGTACTATTTGTTACAAATGATTCTCTACGAAGCAATAAGCAAACCAAGTGTTTAAATTTGATCAAATGTACTAATGCTTAATTGATTCAAGAGATTTATCGCTTATTTTTCTTTAGCAAGATTTTGAGTTAAGTCTTGTAGATGGAGAAAAAAAAAGCTCTAAAAGATCTTTACGCTGATAGTGAATGAACCCAACTTTACATAAAATTCAATAGACTTTGAATATCATCAGTTTCAATTTTGCACTAGGGGCTTTCATACTGGAGAGTATTTAATTAGGACAAGAAGGAACTAAGAAGCACAATAAAAGACTAAACTTACGGAGGAATGGTATGACTTCATCTCAATGATGTTTTAAGAAACAAAAACTAAAAAATAGACCACAAAATGCTGAGGAAAAAAAAAAGACTCTAGAACACCACTTGAAGCTTCAATTTGCTTAGAGTTATGTTATTTAGGGTAAATTGCATTTATCCCCCTCCGGTTTGAAGAAATTGCAACTAACCCCATTTGTAACATCCCGATTTCCGATTTCGGCTTCGCCCTCAGGACCAATACATTCCAATTTCCGACTTCGTCTTTGAAACACAGATAAGAGATTATTCCCGAGTTCCGAGTTAGTCTTGCTGGATTCTCGACTTCATGCCTTGTACGACTTCCGACTTCGTATGAATTATTTCCAACGACTTCCGAGTTTAACCTTCAAGTCCGAACACATGAACGTAATTCCATGAGATCCGACTTCGTGCCTCAACGGAAGTATATCCGGTTTCCGATGTCACCAACCATACAGTATATAAATTCCCGGTTTCCGAGTTTAAGTACTTGTGTTTGGAAATGTGACTCGAATTCCGAATTTCCGACCTTAGTGTTAAACTCAATTGGAGTGGACACGAGTTCGGACCCTTGAGCCGATTTCCAGTCACATGAGTTCCGATATACGATTTTACATCCAGCATTGGCATTCCTGAGTTCAAATAGGGAGTTCCGAGATTATAGGATTGCCAGCTGCATGACTTCCGACCTCCGACCTTGATACAAGATTTCCTCAAGTCACACCGAGATGGGACGAGTTACGACATACGACTTCAGCTCCAGTCTCGACTAGGATAACACGAGTTCCGACTTAAGGTGTAATAGAGACGAGCTCCGATTTAAGATAGAACACAGTTTTTGGGACGACGTGGAGAGCAACACAGTCACAAAAACAGGCGACATGGCCGAACTTCAATCACAAAACTTCAACTAATCAACACCCACAATTCCAACTACCCCCATCTATTTAAGTCAGACTTCTCTCTTCATTCCCAGCTGATTTACGTTCCCCTTCCTCTTGCACCAGCCTTCTTCTTCTTCCCTTCCTCTCTCAATCAACTTCATCACTCCTTCAAGCTTAACAAGGTTCTAACACTCCAAGTTTCAGCACTTAGCTCAAATTAAACTCCAAAGAGGTAAGATTCTACTTTTATTCTTGAATTATTTGCCCTATGGCTGCATGAACTTGTATTCTTCTTCATGTATTTGATGAGTTAATAGATATATTATGATGGATCATGATTGATTTAACATGAAATATTGAGTTGGGATTAAGATTAGAGGAAGAAAACTAGGAGAAGTGAAAGTTGGAATACTGTCTAGTTGAGGAATTCCACGGCAGTCCGTACGACGGAGTGTACGGCGCCGCCTACAATCAGTCAAATACGATGAAACCATTTTTAGATGAAAGTAGACATTTAGGGCTTCCCATAGATATATCATATAAGGTTATTGGATTAGTATTGAGGGAGATACGAATTTTTGAAGTTTGACCTAGGGTTTAGGATGTTCATCCGGGCAGGATGACTTGAGGAGGGTATAACTCACCCTATACAACTCCAAATTGATTGAAACCAGTTTTGTTAGAAAGCTTACACACAGAGGAATACCCCAATATAAGATTCCGAGTTTGTTATGGTTCCAATTGTTCCCAGGGATTCGAGGAAGTTGTCCTATGTCTAATTCAGACCCACATAGGGTAGTTCAGGAGGGACGACTTTTAGGACTTATAACTCGAGGTATACTTAAGCAAATGGAGTGAAATTGGTGGCAAATGAATGGTTGTCCTGTTAGCTTTGATATGAGACCAATTTCGTAAGATTTGGGCTTAGTTTCGATTTTTAGTGAATTTATATTCCAGGAGTGTAATTCGGGCTAGTGACTGAACAGGTTGAGGTAAAAGTTGAATATCTTGATTTATATAAATTAGAATGACATGGGACCAAAGAGGTTAGAAAGTAGACATATAGAGCTATGATATATCCAAATTTCAGATGTAAATGAGTTGAATAGAGATAAAGGTGGATTATACAAGATCCGGGCAGAACCGAATAGAATTGGCGGAATGGCCAAAATGATAATTTGACAAGTGTGAGTGAAACACATAAGGGTTGAGTTGAGGATTGCCAACTTGACATTGTGATATATGCGTTAAGTTGATTATGTTGCTATGACTGGTTTGTCCGTGAAAGTTGGCACTATTCATGGGGAAATGGACCTGATCCGTCATGCTGCCGGATTTACGGCAGAAGTCTATAAAACTAGGAATGTTTACAGGTAAGGATGAATTAGAGTATGAATGGGTATATAGAAACCCTATATTCAATGACATAAGTATGAGATGAGATATATGAAAGTAAAGGACGAAGCATATGTATGAGTGTCGGTAGAATGGTAAGGAGGCTACGAGCCTTTATACGTTACGAATATGTATGTGAAGATCATGTGTGTAATGATACATGAAAATAAATGAAGTATATGTATGAGTACACTCTTTATAATTATGCTTGAATATGTATGAGAATAAAAGAATGTGAATATATTGAATGTGAGTCCCTTCACTCGGAGGCAGTTATTCGAGGTCCCTCCTTATGAAGGCAGCTAAATAAGATAAAATGTGGGTCCCTTCACTCCGGGGCAGTTATTTGAAATCCCTCCCTGTGAAGGCAGTTAAATGATAAAGACATGGGTCCCTTCACCTGGCAGTTGTACATGGGTCCCTCCTTGTGAAGGCAGCTAAAGACTTGGGTCCTCTATGTTGGAGGCAGGTTGCACTTTGGGTCCCTCCAACCTAGAGGCGATGGGTCCCCTTGTGGGTGAGTCGGTGTGACGGCGGTCACGGTGAAGCCGACGAGCTCACTCCAAGGCAGACTACCCAAGGCGATAAATGCACCCTAGGGACGGCGATACGGCTAGGTGTGCCAAGTAAAAGACTAAAGACTAAAGATTAAAGTATATGCAAGCACCCCAATCACATGAGGCATGACATCGACCCAGCTAGTGTGAGTTCAGGGGACAGAACTTACATGAGGCATGGCATGACCCAGCTAGTGTAAGTACCAAATGAAGATCCTATATTCCTAAGGAACGTGACATGGCGATCACGCTCTGATGGGGTATGACATGGCGATCATACTCTGGAATATAGCATGAGGATCTCATCTTCCTAAGGAACGTGACATGGCGATCATACTCTGGAATATGGTATGATGCTGCACTTGAGGGAGGACGGCGATACGTAACGCTCAAGTGTAGACAGATCCCAGCACCCTAGGGACGGCGATACGGCTAGGTGTGCCAAGTAAAAGACTAAAGACTAAAGATTTTATGACGAAAAGGAAGATGAAGAAAGAAAAGCAAGTTTCATGTATAGGCATGAATTTAAGTACGAGTAATTTTATGTGCAGATGTTATATTTCTAGCATATTGATGCTATCTGTGTTTTAATATGCGACAGTTATTATTCATGGTGTTATAATTGAATGAATTTTATGGGTTCTCCTAAATGCTAAGTGTATGAGTAAAAATGAACTTTGCTTCGGACAAGGCATTTTTCGAAATGTAAAATTAAGCAGTTTGTGCTGCATGTTCATATTTTTCAAAGTAAACCGAAGCAAACTGGAGACGACCATGATGACACTATGTATGAAAATTAGAGAATCCTACTGAGAATTTTATAATTCTCATTCCTATTTCCATGTTGTCTCCAGATAATTGCAGAAGTTTCCAAAGATGGCTGAAGTTGCTGTCAGACGAGGTCCACTCAGGTAACAGTAACAGCTCCAGGGTGTAGTACTATGACTTAAGCATAGTACTGTGCTTAGGAGGATGTTACACCATTCTTTTCCCTAAGTTGCATCCCACCCCAAACCCATGTAGCACTTAACGATGTTGAAAGAATATTTTAATAGAATGTTCTACCCACAGGTGGTAAATTGCTCACGCGTCTGGTAAAACCTTTCTAATGGCGTCAAGTGTGTTAAACATGGAACTCATAACTTGGAAACATGAGGACAAAGAAGAAGCGAACTCTATCATATCAACTCAGACCTCAAAACCAAGAACATGTTAAGTGACACATTAAACTCAAAATTGCAAGTTATAGAACTCGAAACTCGGAAAATTGAGATTATGGAAGAAATGAACTCACTTTGTTGAACTCAGAACTCAAAAACTTCTGGGGGAGGGGGGACAAAGAAAAAGTGAACTCTATTATATACACTGAACTCGGAACTTGGAACAATAAACACATTAATTGACACGTTGAACTCGGAACTACAAGTTTTGAGTTTTGACATGAGTCCCGTATAATGCAACTTTTTTAAGTTTGACACTTTGCTTTGGTTAGGTACTCTGTTCAAATATTCCTTCAATACTATTAAGCGCTCTATAGGTTTGGGGCAGGATGCAATTTAGGAAAAAAAATAGGGTTAGTTGCAATTTCTTCAAACTTGGAGGGGGACAAGTACAATTTACCGTATTATTTATACATAGTAATAATATACTCTAACCGATATCTGATGATAGTAGTTCAATTAAATATGGATTTCAATTATATAAATGTTGAATAATATATTATCTTCAGAATAAAAAAATATGGTAATCATAATTCAAATAAGTATAAATTTCAATTATGTGAATGTTGTATTAATATATTGGCTTCATGAATAGCGTGCATTCTATTATAAGTTAATACTTATACAAACTGGGATTACCAATTGTCGATAGAGAGTTTGACTCACAACATACAAATAACATTTCCCGTTTTTGCTTAATGCCATGTAGCATGTAGCATACAGTGCTTGGTTTCACAAATAATCATATCAAGAATCACTTAAGAACCAATTTTAAGGGCAATAAGTAACCCACTGTACAGTTTTTATTAGATTTAATTTTGATAGGTGCAAAATTCATTTGTATAGTTATCTAATTATATATAATCACATCATTAAAATTATTTGATTTTGATCAAAACTATTCGAAAGGACCAAAAAAAAAAAAGAATGCATTAATTAACAGATAACAGCATTTTACACTATAATTGCATTAAGATTAAACTCAATTTCTATCTAGAAGAAAAAAGCTTAACTTAACCAAAATTTATTTTTTTTGCTAAACCCGAACTTAATTGAACATTTGGCTTTGATTATTATACTTTTCAAAAAAATTTCCCAAAAACTCGTTCAACATTTTGATTTTTATTATCAGCTTTTCATCAAATACCCAATACAAATATTGATATACAAATTTTTCACTATCATCTAATCATGTGATACCATATTATCCAAAGAATTTGACCTCTCAAGATGTTATCATAATCAAGCTCTTTTAATGATATAATACCACATAATTATACGATAATGTAAAAATCTAGGCAATCAAAATTAGATGCAAGTGTAGAATAGTTTTGGTAGGATTCAATTATATCATTGAGGCATCCGTTCTTATTGTATCACTGCTTTCAGGACAGTGCAAGAAGCAGAGGTGGAAAAATAGCCAAATAGGTAGCAAGTAAGCACGGCCTGTGAATCATGCATCCTTTGAGTATCAAGAACCCACATATTGAGAAGAATTGAGAAGAATAAGTGCAACTCACGAGGATGCCTACAGAAATATAAAACTCAATGATATATACGCATCTACTGATTTAATAAATATTAAAGGTTTTTTACTTCCACAACTTTCAATGTTAAACTACACTACCTCCCCTCCCCCCCCCCCTCTCTCCCCAAAAAACCAAAAAAAAAAACCACTTCATTCAAAAAATTATATAAATATATAAGCACAAACTGACAGAATAAATGGTAGGCAAAGAAGAGAGATCAGCACTAAGACACACTAAGATGCTTAATTTGGAGCTAGAAATACATGTAGATACTTCATGTAACTTAGTGTGTGTCGGTATCCTCTGAGAAGGTACGCCTTTCCTGCAAAAGGAAGACAACTTAATCAAAATATAAATGAGAAACTATCGAAGACAAATTTTATGTTGTCTACAAGGCAGCAGAATGAGAATGGGCATGTAAACTAGTGAAATACTGACATTTTTACCTTTTCAAAGCTCATCTTTTCTTTGTTCTTGCTGATTTGGCTTATCTCGGTTCTTTTCAATGAAATCTATGATGTCTTCCTTCGTCCTATTTCCATCATACTGTGATATCTTCCCACTTGCTGACCTGAAGTATAGGGTAGGAAAACCTTGGACAACAAAGGTCTCACTTGGGATATCGTTGGCAGTTGCATCCTGGAAAGTAACACAAATGAGATGGTTAATAAAGTTCAGCAAAAACATAAAAACTGATAATGTCATTAAAATGCAATTCTTGAAAATATGCACACATAATCACAGCCATTGTTGTGTGGTTATTTTTTGTATCAAATTCCTTTCAGTTCTGATATAACCAACCTGCTTACACCATAGGGCAAAGTGATTGATTAAAATAAATATACACACAATCCTCAAGGCTAAAAAAGATGCATTTCCTACCATCTTTGCAATAACAACATCAGGATCACTTTGATATGAAATAGCAACTTCCTCCAATGTTGGAGCCAACTTTTTGCAATGACCACACCACGAAGCATAAAACTCCAGAAAAACTGCAGAGTGTTTGTGTTAATAGTTAATAAATTCTATAGCAGTATGATCAAGATAACTCAACAATCAACATAAGAGAAGTATTAATTTAGATGTGCATTTAATGCTATACATAATCACAGATCCATAATGATATATTAGATGGACATGTTTTACAAAGTAAAATTGCAAAGAAAGAAAATAAGAGCATAACTACTTGACATTGAGCAGTTTATTTTTTTCACACTAGCAAACAATCCAGAACCATGTCAAGTTATGCAAAAAGACTAAGCAATTTAAACTGTCAGTTCTTTGAGACCTTTACAGAAAATCAATACATAAGAAGACTTAATGGATTACATAGACACGAAATTTGGTAAGTAGCGATCAAATCTAGCTTCATACAGAAAAGAGGGCTTAAATTTCTAGGCGAAAACATTTAATCACTAGCAAATAGAAGTTAAAAGAGGGCATCAGTCAACAGGATTTTGACACGCCAGATATCCAAGAGTAAGAAAACACATCACAGGACATTATTTAAGGATGTAAATCCTCTAGAGTTCTAGCAATATCAACCATTATATTTATCCTGTTATCGTCAACCATTCTATTTTGCCAAAACCTTCAGTTTTTAAAATTAACCATTCTATTTTGAATCAGTTAATATTAACTCCTTTAGTTTAAAAAGCCAAACCACTTCCATTTATGTTAATTTTTAAACGTAATTAGAAAAAGTTATTTGAGCAAGGATAATTACTTCTAACCTGAAATGTCTCAGTAACAGTCAATTTTTTTATCTCATTATATATTGGCTAAATTGATATCAGCAGTGCTTTGTCTTATGCATCAGATACAAAACGCCACATAAGGACCTTTATATTTAAAAGCTAAGTATTTTTTTAATTCTATGAAAATTCTTATTATCTCTATCTTTGAATTTCATAAATTATTTTTTCTCTTTTAACATTCTCACTTTCGTTTTGTTTACTGCTATACAGTCAAATAATAACTGCTAATTAAAAATTTTCTTCATACATTGCATCCAACACTATAAGCATTTGGTATATAGCATTAGAAATACTTTCAAGAGAAAGGAAAATTACTCCTTCACCGAAAAAAAAAAAAGGAAGAAACAAAAAAAGTGAAATTTGTTTAGTCCTAGAAATTTAGCAAGGATGTAACCCCTAACTAAATGTAAGGGCGGATATTACAAGAAATCCGGTTATCTAGAGTTATTCATGATTTAGACATCTCTATTGGAGCATACTGGTCTTGCACATGCTAGGAATAGAATTACCTCAGGAACATGTTTTTTGATCAGATCATATTGAAAGCCAAAACTATCAGATAGTTGATGGAATAAGACCAAATAGAAGAAGCAACAAATTATACCATTTTTCCCTGAGTTGAGAACTATGCCCTCAAGATTATTTGCAACTACCACTTTAACAGGCTCATTGTTAACTTCAGGAATAGGTTCAGACTTAGCATATGGTGCAATATTTCCGTCCTGAAAGATAAAAAGAAATAGTTTGATTAAAAAAAATATACAATCTCCAAGACAAATAACAGAGAGAACACAATTATTCTAAAAATGAAGATATTATTAACCTATGTATCCTAACAAGTATAACAAAGACACCAAATTACAGCATGCAAAAGATATAAGCTACTAATTGCAATAAGCATCACCTTATATGCCTTCAACCAAGCTGAAATTTCATCAGGCGCCAAATTAGTTTTCAAAAATTTCTTCCCGTCATTATGTTGAATGATAATTAGAGGCACTTGGTCTTCCTTAATGCCAAAATACTGTCAGGAGAAGCCAAATTCATAATGTCAAGTGTTGATATTAAGCAAAGAATAACTGAATCAGACGGTGAACTATTTTGAGACAAACCTGGAATGCACCTTCACTAGCCTCAACATCTGCTACTAGAAAACCTATGCCCTCTTGTCTATATTGCTCAGCAGCTTCACGGTATTTTGATTTGAGAGAATCAGCACTGTCGGCAGTGAAGTTGATGAACAACATTGCCTAACAAGATTAAGATTTTCATTCAGAATTTTGAGACAATGGGGATAAAATAAAGGTTGGGGGAATAAAGGCAAATAAAATAATAAATATTTTGGAGCAACTAATGTAGCGAGAACAAGGAAATTATGGAGAAAATGTAGAAGGCAACCCCAAGCAGATGACAGTATAAAAGGGGTTACGCATAACAAATATAAAATACTCTACAATGGTATGATTATGATGAATCCTCTGGCTTAATGTTGAACATGTACAATAGGTTAAGATAGCATATTACCTTTGCATGGGGATTGTTAAAGAATTTGATAACAAAAGGGTGATTGTTTGGGTCATTGTTATAGACAGTCACAATGGGGATACTAGATTCTTCAACAAATTTCTCTAGAGCTTCAAGATGGAAATCCTGCAAGCATGAGACACTCATGAGACAATTATGCACAACAAAATGAGATAAAAGGATTAAACTGCATTAAAAGAAATCCATATGCAGTACCTGGAAGTCAACAAAAAGCTCATCAAATGGCTTGAATAGTCTAACTATGGGCCCAGTCACTAATGATTCTCCATGTGGAAGGTGTTTTGCATCCAAGGTGTGGCCGAAATCATATTCAGAACGCAATTTCTCCACCAGTGCAATAAAGTTCTCAAACTCCTCCCCAGAAAATTTTGGGAAAATGCCAACCTGAAAGTATAGGAAAATAAGATTATAGGCCAGTGCTAATCAACCAACAAATCAAGAGAATAACGGCCTATTACTTACAATAACAACTTTATTTCCACTAATAAAAGCATTAGCATCGTCAGTAGATTTAATTTCTATTGATGCAGGACCACTTTGCTTCTTCAAATAGTCAACAATACCGTCTGCATCACGGGGACCTTTGTATTCTTGAACAATCTTACCCCCATTTCTCAGAATCTTGATTGTTGGAAACCCCCTAACTTCAAATTCACTTGCAAGTTCCTTGTTCTCTTCATCATTGCCATCAACTTTAGCCAAAGGGACCGGAGGATCATAACTACTCAAGATAGAAGCAGCTTTCTCATACTGCGGGAATAAATATCATAGAAAATCAGAATTTGCATGATCTTATTACCAGTTTAACTCAATGTAAATTCCGAAATAGAGAGTGAGCAACAGTACCTCTGGAGCAAGCTTCATACAATGGCCACACCTAGAAATAGAAATTTTTTGAAAAAAAAATAAGTAGTAAGAGTTAAGAGACAGAAAATTCTAAAAATACACGAACATTGAATAGACTGCGAAAAATAATTAGTCTGATGATTGTGATTGGAATTTCACATATTGCATAAAAAGAAAAATTCGAAACATAAAAATCTGCAAATTAGACAATCCAAACAACGATCGTACTCTGAATCTAAACATTTTTTTAAAGTCACAAAACTTAAAAAGAGAAAAAAAAAATCTAAAATTTATGATCACTTCAGATCTCCGAAAAAAAAAAATTGACACTTTGTAACTCATAACCAAATTAAGCAATAAATAACTAACTGCACCATTCAGCGAAATTACAAGCTTAAAACCAAAATTTAACCGCGCCATGAAAAATGAAAATCTAGCAAAGGACAAGTGTACAAAACGAAGCATAAAAAAAAAAAAAAAAAACACTATCAATTTTCAAAAAAGAAAAAAAAAAAAGAAAAAATTTAGATCTGTAACATGCAAAACGCAAAATGCTACACATCAGAAAAACGAAAGAAGAGACAGAAGACAAAAAGAAGAATCAATCAGCGTACCAAGGCGCGTAGAACTCAACGACGATGAAGTCGTGCTTGCTGACAGTGTCGGAGAAGTTGGAACGATCCAAGGTAAGCACGAACTCCTTCAATTCAGACTCTTCTGCGGAGATCAGAGTGGGAAGGAGATATAGCACGAACACGGACATGAAGCATATCGATACCCTCTTCGATGCCATAACCAGAACCCTTTGAAGCGAAGATCAATGTCGTGTGTTTTTCTTTCGCATGAGAATGGTGGCGTTGGGGCTTTAATACGGGATGATCTGTGGAATGGCACGTGATGAATATCACGTGTTTCAAAATGTTTTGGTGTTGGCGGACACGTCCTCGAACTCCAACGGAATAACGAATTCCATGCCCCACATGGGCCTTGTGTCATATGTGTCGGTAATTTAGATATGCCAATTTGGCTCATCAGGTTGTTCAGATGTAAAATTGATCTTATCTAAATACTTGATCAGTCTAGATTTGAATTCTTTTTAAAAGATTCATGTCATCAAGAACTAATTAGTTATCTTTAAGTTATCTAGATTTATCTCAAGTTGGTTGAAACTTGTTATCTTTAAGTTAAACTTTGAGTTTGAGATTTGTGAATAAAAAATTAATGTTGAAAAAGACTTATCTCTAAATAGCCACACATTGTATTCGTGAAAATTTTTGAAACTTTATTATCTTAATAAAATTTTTATTTCTATTAACCATTCATTAAGAACAAACAACTATTTAATGATAATTAATAGTCATTTACAAAGTTCTTCTTAATGATATGTTTAATATGCTATCTAAGATTATTAGCGACTCATTTGAATTAAATAACTACTCATAAAATAATAAATTTATCTATAACTTCATTTATCTTTATAAGAAATAGAGTAAACCCCCAAATCAATTTTTGACAATATTTTCGGTGGACATATTGGTCCTCAACGGAAAATAATTAGTTCTATGGTCCTTGAAAATAGCAAAAATTAGATATTATAGTATTTGACAATTATAAAAATTGGATACTTGTAGTCTCTTACTCACTTGCAACCAATAAAGAGTCTAATATAAAGGTAAAATAATGAACAAGACTTCCTTAATCATATTCCACATAGCATCCTCTTTTGTATAACTTATAAAAAAAAAAAAAAACAAAATCAAAATGCACCGTTTTGAAAGATGAGAGTTGGATGTGACATATGAAAATGGTGCATTTGAAGGTTTTTTTTTTTTTTTTTTTTCTAATTTTGCAAACTATGTGTTTAGAAGATATTATATAGGATGGGATTAGGGAAGTTCTAGTCATTATTTTACTTTTATATCATACTTTTTACTAGTTGCAAGTAAGTCAGAGATCATGATGTCCAATTTTTCCAATTGTCAAGGATCATAAGACCATTATTTTTTTTGTCATGAACCAATATGTCCATTAAGAATATTATCAAGGACTAATTTAGAATGTTTACTTCAAAAAAATATTATTCATAATGACTAGTCACTTAGTAAAAGAATAAATAATTATTCAATAATAAGAAATAGTTACTCATACATTTATTTTAAATTTTATAGGTTTAATATAGAATATCACATGTAATTGTTAAACATGTAATGTTAACTATATCAAAAAAGGAAAATTAATTTTAACAAATAACCACACAAGAAAACATAATAGTCATTCATAAATTTACTCTAACAACATTGCATTCATTAAAATGGGCAATTAAAATTAATATGTATTTGTAAATTTAAAATAAATTATTTAACAACCTATACTAAAATAAATTTCTTAGGCACAATAAACATTATATTTATAAAAAATTTAATGAATATATTACTAACTATAAAAAATTTTATTTTTTATATTAAATTATATTTTATATCAAATTAAAGTGTAAATTTTATTAATACAGTACATATATTATTCTATTTTTATTTTTGATATTATTCATAAATATTTCATTTAAATTTTATTTTAGTATATATTTTTATCTATTATTTTTAATTTTATATTGTAAATATTCTATTTTAACTTAATTAAATATTCTTACTTTATTCTTTTTAGTTTTTTTGGTTTTAGGAAGCTCCTGAAGCTACAAAAAATGGGAAAATGGATGGGCCAATGGGAATCAAGCCCTTGACCTAAAATTAACAAATCGATTATTAGCTTATTTTATTATAATAAAAGTAATAAAATAACAATTAAGCATCACATGAAAATTGTTGATTCATTTTTCATTTGTAATTTTTATATCCAAGTCATTGTAGCCATAAGATGGATTCCTTCGTTTAACTTTAAAAAAAAAAAAAAAAGCATTCCTTCACTTAAAGCCAAATTATATTTCTTGCAAAGTCTTAAGATGACTTTGTTTACCAATCATATACTTATGAAATATTTTATTCAAAATAAATCAAATTATTGCAACATGAGAAAATTGTCATCTTATGTTTTGTGTAACACGTATATGCAACATATGTTCTATTATTTAAATCTCTAGTGATTAATTAGTCGCTTAATTAGACAATAATCTATAAAAGACATTGCAATTGTCTAAAGTCACCTTATCAAAAGAGTTGAAAATTCTTATTGTTATAGTTGAGAAAGTTGAGAAATTCTTGCACACACTAAAAACAACGTGAGAATAATTAAAAAAATTAAATATATTATTATATTTAGTGTTTAATCACTATAAGATATTTCTTTCAAAAGTGTTTTTATTAAAAGCAATTTTTTAAAAAATATTAACAAATTTGTGCAATGCACGATGATTGTCCCTAGTTCAAAGTAGAATTTCATTTATAACATTTAATCACTCAATGAGAAAAATAACCATTAGAAAAAGAAAAAAGAATCATTCGTAAACTTTTTTTCCAAATTTCGTATAACTAATACATAAATTTGCTTACAACTATTAACTACCCACTCAAAGTATATATAGCCACTCATTAATAAGCAATAGTCATTTACAAATTTATTAGAATAATATGTTTTCATGCTAACTAAAATTCAATTGTCATTTTTCTAAATAAATTCTAATATAAGAATTTAAACATATTATGTTCCTTAAAATTAAATAGTTAATTGATCATTCACATTAATTTTGTCTTGACAATAACTACTTGTATGCTGATTATACTACTTTTCAAAAACTATTTGGAGTTGTTATACTTTTTTTTTATATTAATGTATAAATTCTTTAAAATTTAAAAAACATATTTTTAACTATCAAACACTTGCATACAAACATATACACAAGTAAAAAAAAAAATAGTATTCCAGGAAAGTAAAATTTAAACAATTTATTATTTTTTAAAATAATTTATATCATAAAATAAGAATAAATATTAAATGTTAGTTTTCATTTACTTATATGTATGTTAATCCACTGATTGTTATTACGGATTGTTGTTACGGACTTGTGAGTCATTATGTATTTGTTGGTTTACATTTTATATATTTTCCTTTCAATAAATAAAAAAATAATGAATATTTAACATAATTATAGTTAAGAAATAGAAATAAAAATATTTTTTTAATTTTATGAGTTGCTATAATTGTATTTATATATAAAGCTTTTCTTTTCTGTGCTGAGGAGTGGCAACAATGTACTGGAAAGTACTGCCACGTACCATATCATGAATGAAGGGAATGCCCAAATATTTATATATAATGATAGTAAAACCATAAATATAACACAACGCAGAGCACCTGTTGTGGTTCATGTTTTAAAAAAAACATACACCCTGGACTTTTCAATATTAACACGTTGGCCCGAAGCAGATGAAAATAAATCAAGACGCTTTTTCATTGTGTCTAATTACTGGTTTGAAGCTTCCTCGAATATAATTAAGTCATCCAGAAATAATGAATATGGTATGACTAGCCCTACGTTGCCCCATTTAATTACAGGGCTTTCACAACCGCTCAGAAATTTTAATGTCGATAAGGTATGAGAATCTCTCGATACATAGGACAAATAAATAGGGAGAAATGGGGTCTCCTTGAAGAATACCTTTGGAAAGAGCAAAGGAATCCATCTGCACTCCATTCTAAAGAATCTTCATGGAGCAAAGGGAGACCTAACTCAAGATTAACGAGCAAAATCCATCATTATAGCCGATCTCCTTCAAAGTGTCATGTGAAAAAGCCCAATCAATTCTATCATATGCCTTTTTCAAGATCCACTTTAATTGCAAAGAAATATCTCTTCCTTTCTTGCGTGCCATCAAGTGAATACACTCCTAGGTCAAAATAATATTATTAGAGCTATATCAGCCAGGAATAGAACTACAATGGACTAGGGAAATCAACATATCCATATGCTATCTGAGTCTGCTAGCAATAATTTTAGTAATCTATTATGATATATTAAAGCAGAGACCAAGGTTGTAGAACAATGGGCTCCTACCACCTTAGATAGTCTATAACCTTGCCACATCAGCATCTTATTGGAGTTGGCATTCTCTAATATAACATACTTCTCACTAACCACTTTATTTCACCTTTTCTTCTTCTTCACTAATTTTACGTTACAATACTCCCTCCACCTAAGAGAGTACCTACTGCCATATTCTACACCCAACTTCCCCTTCACCCTTCACTCTTCCCCTCCCCAATAAATGTTAATGGCTTTCTATCAGCACGACATCGAACTGATCTCCATGTTAATATCCCCACCTTGCGCAAGCTCGATGTAATTATAGCTACTCAGCCTCTGGACTGCCACACCTTGGACCACTACATTGTCACACCCAAAACCCCACGAATCACCCTTCGCCCCCACCACATCATCACGTGTTCCTGCTATGCATGCCACAAGACATAGCTCTACACTGCCTATCCGCGAGATTGCCTTGTGGCTATGAAAAATGGGTAGGATGAATATGGAATTGCATTTGGTTGCCATAGCTATGATATCACCATCTAGAGTGTAACAGGATCATCTTCATTTGCTGGCATTGCAATTGGCAATGACACTTCTAGTGGGGCGGAACTTGCTAAACACATCAACATTTTCAACATGGCAGTTGGTATCCACATTAAGACAAATAGTGGTAGGGGAAGGCTTATTAATAACATAACAGTGTTACATGTATATATGGAGAATTCAAGGGAGGGGGTCATATTGATGATAAATTTAATCCTGATGTTGTGCCAGCTGTCAAGGGCGTCTCTATTAAGAATGTTAGGGATGTGAAGGTTACAAAAAGGATTGATGAACTCTCCTTTCATTGAGATTTGTCTATTTGATATCAATTTGCATGGTATGACAGGACCTAGATTTCCCCCTTGGAAGTGTTCTGATGTGTTTTGACTTTGGCGTTGCTCATCAGGTTAGCCCATGGCCATGTTCTTAGCTGAGCAGCCAATTACTCTTGAAAGTACAAAATTTTCCTCTTTCTCCGAGTATTAGTAATGGTAACTAAGTTCTATTTTTTATTTATTTATCACGATGGAAGGCATGAATCACTCCATTATATGATATGATATGATATGCAAGCATATGTAGTTTCACATGTTAAGCATCATGTTTCTAACACATGCATTAACATAAGAGCCAAATGCTTAGTTATATTATTCAAGCCTTGAGATGCTTAAGATATTAAGATCATATCTGAAGGTTACTTTGATAAAGTTTGCCACTATAATTGTATACAAGCATGCTAATGATTATATTGTAGATTGCCTCTATATTATTATTCCATTATATACATTAACCCATATGCTGTCAATGTTATAGAACCTGATGAGTGAATGAGCAGTTGGTCTGGCAATAGCTCATGAGCTCCTTATTTGAACGTTCATCTATTCTTGGTTTTGGCTAATGGACTAAAGACATGAGAGTACGTATTTCACCACTCTAACAGATTGAATTTCAATTTCATAGGAAATAGTAGCTCAGTCCATGTTCTTTGGTATTTAGATTCTTATTTTCATAGTTTGGTCTTAGCACTCAATGTGTATGGACACCAACATTTGTGGAAAGCATACCAAAATAAATAAATCAAAGTATTACAGTTCAACATGCTGGAAAAGCTAAGCAACTCTCTTTTATTTTATTATTTATTTAACAAAGGAGGTTTTATGACTTGGTCTCCGGAATATGATATACAAATCATGGTTAGAATTTATTCCAACATCAATGGAGCCAACTAAGCTTATACAGCCTAAACAACACATTAGTCTTCCATACAGTAGCATATTGGTCTAGAAAATGTCTGGTGACAAGAATAATGTATCAGAATCTTATACGCCTGAATTACATGGTAATAAGATTTGGCTATAGGTATATGGTTTTTTTTTTTAAAAAAAAAAACTTGTGATCTTTTTCCTCATACTAAGAATTTGCAACATATGTTTTGCAATGATTTTGCGGGAAACTATGTTAGCAGTGTAGCATCACTCAATTGGTTTTCCAATCAGCAAACTTATTCAAGACAAAAAAAAAAAAAACAAGAAAAAAAAAGCCAGCAAACTTATTGTGCTGAAAAAGATAGTATCAATTTCAAAGTGGCATGTTAGCTGTTTGCTACTTGTGTCACATGGACTTATGCTAGAAATCACAGGCATAAATACTATTTTGACCTCCTCTTTGGGACTTCAATAATAAGAGGTCAATTGTTGGAGTTCTTGCTATTTTGGAGCTTAATTTAAATTGAAGACAGCTACATATTTAAAATTTTAGTTTATCTTTACTTTTGGTATGTCAAGCTAAACATTATTATTTGTACTTGCCACAACTTTGGGTTGTTTCAGGTAGTCGCAGATTAATTTTATTTTATTCAAATGTTTCCGCATCTATCATAATTTGTATTCAACAACTTATTAGGTTGTTTTAGGTATGTGTTTAAATATTAATTTTATTTAAATATCTAAATGCTTTATCTATCTTTTATTTATTTTAGTAGAGATAACCTTCACATTTATGCAAGTGATTACATTGCAAAAGTTCTGGTGGGATATTGCTTAGTTTATATTTTCAGGCAGACTTTCATGATTCCAAAGAGTATGTTCATGTCATTGCTTTTTGCAGCACTCTTTGAAGTCTTCAAAGGTGCAGCTTTGATTATTTTCATTACCATAATAGTAACTTCTTCATGTTATTTCCTTCAAAACGAGGTTTCTCTCAACTTCTTGCTCCACATAAGAGACTTAGTGTAATATGCATATCGGATTTCATATGCAATTTCATACCATGAGTTACTTATACGCTCATGCCACATAGTTAATGTATTTGAATTAATAATTCAATTGCAATAAGAATGTTAGGACAATGACTGATGCGGATATGTTGTAGTGGCGCAGAAATGGTTGACCAACCAGTGCCGTTTGTTGTGTTGGCCTATGATCCATTCAAATTCCAATAATTTTTGTCTGTGAGGAAATTCATTACGGCTAATAGCCTATAACTACAAGTCTATAATAAAGCACCAACACCTCATTATTTGATTTTGTCTCCCCTATATTCTATCAAGGCTGATAATCAACATGGACTCTGAAATGTATTCATCACATGATTAAAACATACAATTTTTTTTTGTATTCCTATAATATTTATTAATCATTCTTATAGTTTATCAGCTCCACACAATGTGCAGGTTTTATTCTAGTTATTTTATAAATTGCATCGCAAAGACTGATAGGCCTAAAGGCTCTAATCCTCACAAACGAAAAGCCCACATTGTCCCATTGAGATTGCAAAAAAGACCATGTGCAAGCCATCGTGGCCAGGATCCTCAAAGGGTCTTATACTAAGGGTAGCATTATGAATTTACTCATTACTGAAGGGTGTTAGCTCCACAACCCTATAAAAGCCACTGAAAGTTATCTTCTGAGTACAAGCTTTTATGGTTTCGAACATTAACAAACAAGTCTTAAAAACTTCTGTTATATACTACCAGTTTGTTTGGTGATTATATGAGAATAGGTTTTCAATGCTCATATCATACAATACAAGTACAATCATTTCGAAAGCTTAAGTTTTTTAAAGTTCTGATATTGACTTGTGCTCAAACACACTACATTATGGACAAAAAAGACTTCTGATTGTCAATATGAAAGTATCTCAATAAAAGCCAATGCACTTCAACGCAACTGAATGCAAGATATCTTGAGTAACACTTGCAAGCGCATAAAAAAAGTGTGTTAAGGGCAAAGAGATATATGAGCATCGTAATCTTTCCAAAATCTTCTAGCAATCTGTTGAGTCACCAAATCAAAAGCATTAAACTTGATATTCCTAATGCTTAACTCCTCTAAAGTCGGACACCAAGTTAGCTGATGCTGAACTAATCTTTACAACACCAACTCCCAGCAAAAACAAAAAACAAAAAAAATGTACCAGGACACGGTGATATAGCCATAGAGGAATAGCCCATGATAATGGAAGGAACTATTTTATGCTTTAGGAGATGCATCTGACTGTCTTTTGTTAAAAGTTACTCATTTTGGTTTTACTTTTTAATTATGATGTATCCATAAAAACAACCTATGTAATGTATGCACAATGCACGTGCAATGCTCAGATAAAATAACTAATATATCTTTAATATGATGCAAGGAAATTGAGCTATGGAAATAGACCATTTCAAATGCAGTACTTTTGGCATCGGGAGGCTGGGTATTCATCCGAATTAGATTTGGGTAGTTTACCAATCAAACTACTCAACCCAACCCAATATAATGATGTTTAATTGGATTGAATTGGTCAATTTGGTCATGACTCCAACCCATCACCTACGCTATCAGAATTAAGTCAAACATAATAAACTTATAGCTAGGAATGATGACTGTAAAGAGCCATTCACCCCAATTGCTTAAGCTTTGGAAATGAGGCACTCCTCGATGATACATTGACACTGAATACACCTCATCAAGAAATTAAAATTAGTACAAATAACAAAATATAAACTAATAGGACAAATCACTGAATCTAACAACTTAAAAATCATCCCTCTAAATCATTTAGCCCTATTACCCTAACAAGACTTTAGTGGATCAAGTAGGAATTTCAAAGCACATTGTAGCAAACATTCAAAGCAAAGGCAGGGAAAGAATTGCCTTTTTTGCAGAAGGTGCACAATAGCTACTATTGACAAACATTTAAAAAGGAAAAAAAATATACATAATCTTGCCAATCATGAGAAGACGGATTCTCAATACGAAGTAGAACAGCATCACTATGACGACATTGATTGCAATGTCAATGCTAATCTCACAAACTAGTGCCTGAACAACTTGGTGTTTGTAATCTGGGCGTTCCATATGAGTAGTTGGTACTTTGATGAGGGTATTGGAGGAGTCAACACTTTTTCCTCAACAAGTGGTGGTGACACTAGAAGAAGAACAAACAAGACAGGCTATAGGTGGTAAGCATAAGTAAAAAGAGGAGAAGGACGAAGAAAAGGAGATGGAAGTCAAGGTAGCCTGATTTTATGGTGGAAGCTGCAACCAATGAAATATAAAGCACACCTGTTTTATGTATTTTTTTATGTTAGGAAAATATTTTACTTGGTTATATTTACTTTTTGAAAAATAGTGATCAATTATAGGCAAACTCTAGTTCCCTGCCCACGGTTATATTTGTTGGCTCACTAAGTTGGTCTTTCGCTCATCTATCATTATAACTTGGGTTTGATTCCTAGATTACTTCTTTGGTAGATAATTTATAAGTACTTTTATAAATACTTAATGAGCCCAAAAGTATTATCTTAAGCCTATACTTACCTTAAGCCTAGACTAGATGGGCATTTCCTCAACATAAACTTAATTTCTATAAAAAAAAAAAAAAAACCTTCCTCCAATTAGCTAATATATGCAAGTTGCTTGGAAGCTAATAACTACACAACTCTTTTTTTTAGCCTACCTTCTAACAAAATGAAAGTGAATTTTTTTCTACAATTACTCGTTAACAAAAGAAAGGAAACATGAAATCTCTAATGTATAAATTATTGTTGGATGGTGATGGCCACGGTAGGAAACATTTCATATTATCAATTTCTATTTGACTTTTCCAGTTATTGAAATTCTCAATTACCTATCAACATTCTTTATCAATTATTTAAAATGTTAATTTCTTAAATTATCCTCAATTAAATACTTTTTTTATTAATAATTTATAATTTTAATATTATTTTATTTGCATTTCACATTCTTAATATTTTTATATTTTAATTTAACTATAATTTTAACTATTATATAGAGTTATTTATTTTTTACTATTATTTTTTATAACTCCTTCTCTGACATAAAGCTATAACAGCATATATCTGCTAAGGATGAACTTGCTTATTTAAACATAGAAAAAAGTACTTTATGCAATATAACTTTTTCTTTTCAAAAGTTAATGGGAACTATTTGGTGCATCTTGGAGCTATATCTCTTTATTTGGAGTTAGTTCTCTGGTTTTCCTTTCAAATTTAAATGTAAAAAAGAAAAAAAAAACATAAGCAACGTTTGCAACGTGCAATGCACGGATAAAGTATCTACTTAATCTTTAATCCGATACAAGGGGATTAGGCTATAGAAATAGACCATTTTAATGCAGAGAAAACACCCATGAAAATCTGTTAAATCGAAAGTTGAACAATGGAATCCATGATCATGAGCACAATGTAAGGCAAGAACAAGAACCTAGAGGCTCACACAATGGTGATCATGACCTCAATGTAAGGCAAGAACAAGAACCCACGCACACACACACACACACACAGTGGTTACTAAGGCATGAATTCTTTAATTTAGATATATCCATATAATTAATTGGATATTAGTCTTTTGGAAATGCCATAGCAGCATCCAATTATTGTGATAGACTCTTTGTTAAGCAGCATTTGCAAAAGCACGCAAAAAACGTGTGTTGCAGGCAAAAAGAGGTCGAAGGATAGTAACATTTCCAAACTCTTTTAGCAATCTATTGACAACCTAGATCAAAAGCTCTTAACTTCATATTTCCAATAGTTAACTTTTCTTATGTCGAATACTGTGTTAGTTGATGTTCCGCTAATCTCTATGACACTAACTCCTAGCATAAAATAGAAAATGAGAAAACGGGCCTTTGCGGGGATACTGGCATATTAGAGATTTCAGGGAGGTAGTGGATGATTGCAAACAGCATTCTAAATTGCGGACCGCATTAGATGATGTGGCCGCAATATTGCGGTTGCGGCAGTGGCCGCAACGGCATCGGACTGCAATTGCGGAGTGACTCCGATTCACAAGAATAACTGCGACGCAACGGTGTTGCAGCCGCAACGTAACGGCGTTTTGCGGCCACAATGGAATGCAACAGATCTGTACTCACCGTTCCGTTCTTCCCCTTCTCTTTCCTGGTTCCGTTTTTCCCCTGCCCTTTCCCATGAGTCAATTTTTTTTTTCAAAAGTAAAAGATTCTCATACAATAAAAATGACAAAAGACAAAAGCTAACAGCACATAATATTCAGTATCAGTACACGCTACACAACTACACATTCAGAATTACAGATTAATCAGATCAAATCTATTGAACATTGCAAAATACTCACAAAATTTTTTTTCTAACTCAAGATCATCTCTGACTCTTCATCTTCTCTTCCACTTCGAAGCTCTTCTGTCTTCATCCTTTTTTTCCGCTTCCAGATCTTGAATCACCGAAGCAAGGTAAGCTCTTTGCCTCTTTGTGGTCTTTCTTTTGGTTTTTCGACTTTTCCACTGTGTAGATCTGATCATATCTGTCATGCTCTGTTTGCTAGGGGAAGGAGACACTGCTATTTGGTTTGTTGAGATGGGATGGAGGGGGAGAGCTGGAGAGCTGCTGTTGTTGTTCGATTTCTTGGGGTGGGAAAGTAATGTAGAAGAAGACAAGAAAGTGGATGGGTTGGGAAAAGGGGGGACCGCTGGTCCCCTTTCTTTCTTTTTTCCCCCTTTGGTTTGGTTGTTGTACGTTTGAATGGATGGGTAATGTATAGAAGAGTGTGGAAGCAAGAAGAAGGTGGAAAGTGGGATGTTGGGTGGGTGACTTTTCCACCCCACTTTTTTTTTTTTTTTTTCCTTTTGGAATTTGGGTGGGAGTGGGACGTGGGTGGGGTGACTTTTCATTTTTTTTTTCGGGATTTGGGTGGGAGTGGGATGTTGGGTTTGTTTGAGATGTATGTGTTTTTTTTTTTTTTTTGGTCTTTTAGGTGATTTTTTTTTTATTTGGGTTGGTTTTTTTTTAAAACAAATATATATTGAGTTTCTAATTTTAAAAAAAGGGGTTATGTATAATCTATTTTAAGAATATATATGTAATAATTTTTATCTAAAAATATATAATTAAAAGTTATGAAATTAATAGTTAAAATAATTAATTATAAGTTTACATTTATGTATAATGTATTTTATTTAGTTAAGCTAGTTAAATTCAAGTAATTAGTATGTTATATCAAAATTATTGTTTAATTTAATTGTTAGTAATTATTTCTGTGAGCAGAAATTGTCAAATTTTACAATGCCACCAAAAGAAGAGTTTCCAGTAGGAAGATTGGAAGGTACTCCAAGTGATGATATTGGATGGCATTTTGGAGATCCTGTGGCTGGAAATCGAAATAATGTCAGGTGTAAACTTTGTGATAAAGTCATAAAGGGTGGCATTACTAGGTTGAAGGAGCACATTGCACATGTTAAAGGCCAAGTGGCAGGATGTTCTAGAGTTACCACATTGGTTCAACAAAGTATGATGAAGTTCCTTATGGATGCAAAAGCAAAAAGAAATGACTCCAAAAAAAGAAAAGAAGAATTTGAAGCACGTTTAAGAGGAGATGATGAAGATGAAATTGAAGACCATATTGATGAGCAGATAGGGCTAGCCACACAAGAAAGTAGAAGATCACATCGTGAGTGGGAAGATAGACAAAGATTTAGACAACAAACAGGAGGACTCCATAATATATATGAGCCTGGTGGAAGCTCTCATGCAAGTGCTAGTGGAGCATCAATGTCACAAGATGTCTCTTTTGCTTTGAGGTCTACTGATATTAATCTTGTGAGAAGCAAAAGCACAAAGCAACCAAAAGTTAACACTGGCTTTATGAAAACACTAAGGAAGAAGCTCGGAGAAGCTGTAAGCAAATTTATTATTTATGAGTGTTTGCCTATGAATTTATCTAACTCTCCTTGGTTGCATAATTTGATTGTTGCTGCTGCTGAAGTAGGGCGAGGAGTTTAGTGCCCAACTCGTTATGAAATTTCAGATGTATATTTAGAAAATGAATTTCAAAACATGCGGGAATGGATAAATAAGTTGAAAAGTACATGGAAGGAGAAAGGAGTCACAATAATGTGTGATGGTTGGACAAATAGTATAAACCACACATACATTATGAATTTTTTGGTGTACTGCAGTAGGGGGATAATTTTCTTAAAATATGTTAATGCTTCTAGTGTTGATACTAGAAATATAGATTATTACTTCCAATTGCTTGATAAAGTTATAGAGGAAGTAGGAGAAGAATATGTGGTTCAAGTGGTTATAGATAATGAAAAAGCACTGAAAGCAGCAGGTCAAAAATTGATGGAAAAAAGGCCACATCTTTATTGAATTGCATGTGCAGATCACTATTTGGATCTTTGCTTGGAAGACATAGGAAAAAGGAAAAATGTGAAAAAAAATATTGGATGAAGCAAAGATAGTGACATCTTTTATCTATAACTACATATGGACTATAAATCTCATGAAAAAATACACTGGAGGCAAAGAGATTATTCGTCCTGGAATTACTAGATTTGCAACACAATTCTTGCAACTTCAGGCAATTGTGAAGCAAAAGCAAGGGTTAAGAAATATGTTCAACTCTGAAGAATTTAGAAGATCTAAATTTGGGAGAGAGAAGAATGGACCAGCATATGAAGCACGAAACATTGTTGTAAGTTGTAACATCCTCCGAAATACAGTACTATGCTTAAGTCATAGTACCACACCCTGGAGATGTTACTGTTACCTGAGCGGACCTCATCTGACAGCAACTTCAGCCGTCTTTGGAAACTTCTGAAATCATCTGGAGACAACATGGAAATAGGAGTGAGAATTATAAAATTCTCAGTAGGATTTTCTAATTTTCATACATAGTGTCATCATGGTCGTCTCCAGTTTTGCTTCGGTTTATTAAAAAAAGTGAACATGTCATGTAAACTATTTGATTCCACAGTTTGAAAAATACATTATCCGAAGCAAAGTACATTTTATTCATACACTTGTCAACTCATCAATTATATTATGAATGATAACTGGAACATAAATAGAGTATAATAGCATCAATTTCCTGGAAACATAGCCTCTACTCATAACTTTACTTGTACTTGAATTTATACATATACATAAAATTTACTTCCCTTACATTCGGTACTTACACTAGCTGGGTCATGCCATGCCTCATGTAAGTTCTGTCCCCTGTACTCACACTAGCTGGGTCGATGCCATGCCTCATGTGATTGGGGTGCTTGCATATACTTTAATCTTTAGTCTTTAGTCTTTTACTTGGCACACCTAGGCGTTACGTATCGCCATCCCTAGGGTGCTTTTACTACCCTTAGGTAGCCTGGCCTTGGAGTGAGCTCGTCAGCTTCACCCGTGACCGTCGTCACACCGACTCACCCACAAGGGGACCCACTGCCTTTAGGTTGGAGGGATCTCATTCTGGCCACGTGCCTCTAATTGAAAGGATCTCTTCTGGTCACGTGCCTCAATATAGAGGGATCTCATCTGACCACGTGCCTTCAATATAGAGGGATCTCATCTGACCACGTGCCTCCAACATAGAGGGACCCAAGTCTTAGCTACCTTCACAAAGAGGGACCCAATGTGCAACTGCCTCCAAGTGAAGGGACCCATGTCTTTATCATTTAACTGCCTTCACAGGGAGGGATTTCAAATAACTGCCTCCGAGTGAAGGGACCCACATTTTATCTTATTTAGCTGCCTTCACAAGGAGGGACCTCGAATAACTGCCTTCAAGTGAAGGGACTCACATTCAATATATTCACATTCTTTTATTCTCATGCATAATCAAGCATAGTTATACTGAGTGTACTCATACATATACTTCATTTATTTTCATATGTCATTGTACACATGATCTTCACGTACATATTTATAACGTATAAAGGCTCGTAGCCTCTTTACCATTCTACCGACACTCATACATATGTTTTGTCCTTTATTTTCATATATCTCATCTCATACTTATGTCATTGAATATAGGGTTTCTATATACCCATTCATACTCTAATTCATCCTTACATGTAAACATTCCTAGTTTCATAGACTTCTGCCAGAATCCGTGAAGATGACGGATCAGCTCCGCCTCCCCATGAATAGTGCCAGTTCACATAGACAGTTCAGTCATAGTAATATAATTAATCTATTCATATATATGGATCAATATAAAACTGGCAATCCTCAACTCAAACTTTATAGGTTTCACTAATACTTGCAAAAACTATCAATTTGGCCATTCTGCCACATTCTATTCGGTTCTGCCCGAGTATCATATGACCCACCTTTATTTCTATTCAACTCATTTAAACCTGAATTTTGGATATGTCATAGCTTTATATGTCTACTTTCTAACCTCTTTGGTCCCATGTCATTCTTATTTATATAAATCAAGATATTCAACTTTTACCTTAGCCTATTCAGTCACTAGCCTGAATTACACTCCTAGGAATATAAATTCACTAAAAATCGAAACTAAGCTCAAATCTTACGAAATTGGTCTCATATCAAAGCTAACAGGACAACCTTTTATTTTCCACAAGTTTCACTCCATTTGCTTAAGTACACCTCGAGTTATAAGTCCTGAAAGTTGACCTTCCTGAACTACCCTGTTTTGGTCTGGATTAGACATAGGACAACTTCCTTGAATCACTGGGAATAATTGGGACCATAACAAACTCGGAATTTCATACTGGGATGTTCCCCTATGTGTAGGCTTTCTAACAAAACTAGTTTCACTCAATTTGGAGTTGTATAGGGTGAGCTATACTCTCCTCATGTCACCCTGCTCAGATGAAAATCCTAAATCCTAGGTTAAACTTCAGAAATTCGTATCTCTCTCAATACTGCTCCAATAACCTTATGTGATATATCCATGGAAAGCCCTGAATGTCGACTTTCATCTAAAAATATTTTCATCAGATTTGACTGATTGTAGGCGGCGCCGTACGCTCCGCCGTACGAACTGCCGTGGAATCTCCACCAAGACAGCACCCTCATCCATTCATTTCTCTTAGTTTTCTTCTCCTAATTCTAATTCTATCTCAAAATCTTCTATTAATTCAATCATAATTCATCATAATCCATCATAATACATCCAATAATTTATCAAATACATAAAGAAGGATACAATTTCATGCAACCATAATGTAAGGAATTCAAGAATAGAGCAGAATCCTACCTCTTTGGAGTATGATTGGAGCTAAGTGCTGAAACTTGGAGTGTTAGAACCCTGCTAAGCTTGAGGGAGTAATGGAGTTGGAGAAGAGAAAAGAGAGCTGAACAAGGGAGAAAGTAGCGTAGAAATGGGGCTGAAGGAGAGAAAGAATGAGTTATATATATAAGCTTGAGGTGGTGGTTAACTTGGAGGGCTTTGATTGGCTGAATTTCTTGTGGACAAAGTTTAGCTACGTCTCCTTTTTAGTGGAACTCACCGCCATACTATTTGAAATCGGAACTCGCCTCTATTACATTTGAAGTCGGAACTCGTGTTGTTTAGGTTGAGACTGCAGCTGAAGTCGGATGTCAGAACTCATACCATCTCATTGTGACTTGAGGAATTCTTGTCTGGTTTATTCGAGCCTTGGAAGCCAGGTCGTAAGTCGGAAGTCATAAGCTTAAAATCAACTAATCTCGGATATCGTGTCCACCCCAATTGAGTTCAACACTAAGGTCGGAACTTGGGAATTCGAGTCACATTTCCAAACCCAAGTACTTAAACTCGGAAGTCGGTATCTTACATTTGATGATATCGGAAACCGTGTATAAATGCCTTTGAGACATGAAGTCGGATACCGGTGAATCACGTTCATATTGTTCGGACTCGAATGTTAAACTCGGAAGTTGTAGAAGTAATCCAGATGAAGTCGGAAGTCGTGAAGTAGTATATTATGCCACTTGAGGTCGGAGGTTATGCCCAATGTACCTTAACTCGAAACCGGAAATCGGTAATAGAGATGAAGTCGGAAATCGGACAGGACGTGAAGTCGGAAATTATGTGGAATCCGAGGGCGAACTCGGAACTCGGAAATTGGGATGTTACATAAGTAGTGAATTCTGGACCAAGGCTAATGATATACTAAAAGTATTTGAGCCTATAGTAAAAGTTTTGAGGTTGGTTGATGGTGACGAGAAGCCAACAATAGGTTTTATATATGAAGCCATTGATCGAGCGAAGCAATCTATTGAACAAAATTGTCATTATTATTCCAAGTACAATGAAATAATAGATGAACGATGGAGATTCATGCATTGTGATCTTCATTCTGTAGGTACATCAGTTTAATTATTAATTTATATTATTTCTAAAACTTTATACTCATGGCTTTGCATACTTTATTTGATTAACTTCCTTCTCAGGACACTTTAATTGATTAACTTTCTTTTTAGGCTATTTTCTTAACCCACAATTTCAATATGGAGTTGAACATGGAACTGATGTTTATAAAGAAACATTTGATGGAACAAGGAATGTGATCCTTAAATTGGAAAGAAATTTAGATGATCAAATTAAAGCATTGAATCAGGTTAGTAATAAACGTTTAGATTAAAATTTAAAGCATTTATAACTTAATATTATATTTACATATTAACATATTATATTATGCTTTATAGTTGATGCTTTTTAGAGAAATGGGTGAGACATTTGGCACACCACAAGCTAAAAGAGCTTGGCATGAAATGAATCCAAGTAAACTATTATTTTTCTTTGTTTACATTTTGATAAAATAAATTTATTTCCACTTTATTTTTTATATAACTAATAATTTATTTATTTTACTTGTTTAATGAAAATTACTGAATGGTGGTTGATATTTGGTTCATGTGCTCCTCAACTTCAACATGTGGCAATAAAAGTTCTTAATCAAACAACTTTAGCCACAAATTGTGAGAGAAACTGGAGCACATTTAGTTATATCCATACCAAGGCAAGGAATAGACTAAAGTACAAAAAGTTGCAAAAACTTGTCTTTACATTTTATAATATGAAGCTGAAAATGAGACATGAAATGAGAAGAAGTCAAGAAGAGATTGAAGCTAGTTTCAATTCAATTAATCTTGACTACATATTTCAAGATGATGATCCATTGTCACCATGGATTGAAGAAAGAGAAAATCCACTATTAGAGGGAGTATAAAATGCTGAGTGGTTACCTATAATCGATTCTGATGATGAAAATATGGAAGTTGGTAATGATGATGCTAATTCTAATGAAAACAATGGTGGTTTAAGTCCACCAAATAATAACAGTGGTAATGGTGGTGATAATGTAGAAGCTGAAAAAACTGATGATGAGGATGATGGTGATGAACAAATACAGAATGATCCATATCAGAAGGTACCATACAATAAGTGTGATAGGAGCCTAGTGATTGATATGAGATCTTATAGGCCAGATATGCCTTCTGATAGTTCACTTGGAGATAGTAGAAGGGGTGGATCACATTCTAAAAGAGGAAAAAGATAACAAAATATTGCAAATGAAGAGTTTTCCACTTCTAATATTGAGCAAAGTTTCAGTAACTTTGGTATTGATGAATCATCTCAAAGTAGTCAAGGGTATCCACCATATTATCAGCATTCTTATTTGAGCATATATGACCAATATATAGGTAGTCAAGCTCCACCATACTACCAATTACCAATGGGTTACCAAAATCCTTATTATCAACAATCAAGCAGTGGATTTTTCAATTATGTCTTTGTACAAGGAGATACACAAAGTGACAGTCAGAATGAAAGTGGAGAATATGATCTACCGCGTCATTCTACCATGTGGTAATAAGCATCATGTAAGTTTTATTTGATTTATCTCCTATTTATTTTAATTAAATTATTTTGCTTTATTTTTTAATTTTAAATGTATTTTTAGTTAATTATATTTATATTTAAAAGAAAATATTGATTTTCTTAAAATCTTAAGATTCTAATTCTAATTTATTTTCATGTTTTCTGTAGTGAAGTCATATATCTAAATTGGTGGTTTGTTAATTGGATTGGACAATTAGGGACTTGATCATCACTGGAGTAAGTTGTATTTCACTTAGAATTTCTAATTTATTGTATTATTCTAACAACATGAGAAGTTTATATTTGAATATATTAGAGTCACAAGTTTGTATCAAATATGTTTGACACCTTATCTTTTAGTCCTACAATTGTTGTATTTCTTTTATTTTTACATTTTGTGCACCAAAAAAAAAAAAAAATCATGCTGCAATGGCCGCAATCGGGATCGCAGCAGTCATAACACCCATGTCGCAAATGATCGCAATTCAATCGCAACCGCAATCGCGACTGCAACCGCAATTTAAAACCTTGATTGCAAACTTAAAGACTTAGGGTTTGTGGATTGCAAGTTCACTTGGAGCAACCAAAGAAAAAGAAATGGCAATGTGGAATTAGACTTGACCATTTCCTATACAATTTAGCCTGGACAAATCTCTACCATCACTCAAAGGTGTCACATCTAATCTTTTCTCACAGTGAGCACACACTTATTCTGTTCAATACTGAGGAAATAAAAGTGATGGAAAGAGAATCCCAAAAATAGAAACCTTTTAATTTTGAGAAAATGTGGAGCAGCTATTCTTGGCTGAGAGTGGATTTAGGTGTTGTTGGTAAAATCAAAAGAATTGGGGAGGAGCTCAGAATTTGGAATAGAACCGAATTTGGCCATGTGGGCCATAAAATAAAAATTCTACAAAAAAAAATAGTGAAGTAGTGAAAAAATCAGTAAGATGAGCAGATAAGAATGAGAGTGAAATGCCTAAAGGGACGGTTGAATGAGGTGTTGGCTAGTGAGGCGATCATGTCAAAACAAAGATCCATAGTTTAGTGGCTAAAGGAAGGTGATTCAAAAGCAAAATCTTTTTCGTAGTCAAGCTTTTGCCAGATAAAGGAAAAACGAGATCACCAAGTTGAAAGATGAAACTGGAAACATACACAGAGACTCAAAAGTATTGGAGAAAATGGTAGTTTCTTCCTTCATGGATCTGCTTAAGACCTCAAGCTCAACCCTACAAGAGAGAGTGATGGAGGGACATTTCAACCATCTTAATGCTAAGGAGCAACAATTTTTAACATTCCTTTTTACTATAGGGGATATTAAAGAAGCAATGAGTGTCTTTAGTGAGAGTTTTGTGCTGACTAATAGTGAGTGTGTTACATTAAGGGATCTTCTCACTATGATTCTGGCAAAGTCATATTCAACCCACAATGCTGACACTTTCATTCTTTGGTTTGTTGAGGGACTCTATCTTTTATTCTTCCTTCTAAGCTCATAGGGTCAACACCAAGAATTTTCCTGTCTCTGGTTTCCCTACTTGAATCCTTTACTAATTTCGGATGTGCAGAGATCGTAGTAGCTTTGTTGAGGTCCTGTTGGAAGTCACTCCAATTGCCTCTCCTTGGCCTTCACTTACTTACCACTTGTGGGCCCAAGAGTGGTCTCCTATCCCTTTGAGTGGGGTTCTTCTTAGTCTACCTTTTTGAAATCCTGCCCACAAGTTCTTACTTTGAGATTTGTTAATCTATTAAGGGGTTTGCCCTACTTCTTATCGCCTAGCAATCTGCATCTTTACCATGATTTGATAAAAGTTCCATGTTTCGTCACTGAGTTTCCTAAGTTTCCATTTTGATTTTTTGTTACCAAGGTATAGGTAGCTCAATGTGAAGGAAAGAATTGATAGTCTCACTTTACTATCGAGATTGCAAAGTTTCACTATTACATCTTCCTTACGAAGTGTTAATCTCGGTATGTGTAGAGATTCCTCATTGATTGCATTGGCACCAAAGCTCACCTTGCCTCGATAATGCCATAATCCATCACTAGATTCCATAGGAAATTCTATTTACCTTCTCTGCTGTGTATTTAAGTTTCCTCAATAGGGCTGAGGTTTTTGGTGTCCCATAATTAGCTCGACCTTATGCATAGGGACTTGTTGTGGTTGTTTGAGGTTAAGAGTCCATTAATTCTATGTCATAGCCTTGACTACCATAGGACATGGTTCTAGCTCTTTGATCTTATATTGGTGCATCACTTAGTCCTCCTTGGGGTGCATTGAGCAATCCCAAAAGAATCCTTCAGATTCAATAACATTATTACTTATCAAGACAAGCTAGTGTGTTAGTTCTTCTATACTTTCACTTATACCTTGAATTCAAACCGGGTAGCATTCCTCTCTTTAGTGGGCTTCTGCAAAGGTAGAACTTCCTTTTTTATTCCTTGTGGCATCTTACTATTTTTGCAAAAAAGCTTGTCTTTGTATCAGTCCATTAAGACCTCCCATTTTACTACTATTTCAGCCCACTAAGATCAGTTGCAATTCCCTTGGTTGCAACATACCCACTTGTAAATTCCTAATCTTCATCACCCATCTTAGATATAGGTGCGTTCATCATCAAATTACTCCACCCATAGAGCTCACAATGGTGTTTGAAGGTAATCATCATACCATTTCATCAGTAATATATTGAAAATGATCCTATGGTAAGTATAACTTATCTCGCACCTATGACACTTCAATTATCCTTAATGGGTAGGAGACTTCGCTATCCCTTTTCTTATCCTATCATGGCTTGAGAGTGTCTTTACTTCAAATTAGTGGGAGATCTCTTGAAGGATCTTCGGTATCTACTCTTATACCTCCATCTTCTTTCCATTACCGGGTAAAATAAGGGCTTTACCTTGGTATGATGTGTGAGTAGATAAATTCCTCCAAGACTTTTCCAACTATTCTTTATTCTAAGGTCTCGCCTAGGGTTTTGCAGACTCGTAATAGCTAGGGTGTTGGCCCCCAATATCCTTGAGGGAAAAGGTTGTTCTATTCTCTAAACGGAGACCTGGAGAGGTCTTCCCCTGCGCATGGTTGGGGTTTCCGTTCTTAACTATCTTGCTTGAGCTCTGCTTCATCTAACCAAGCTTTTTAAGTAACGGATCTAACTTACAATGTGGCATTGCCATAATCCATTGTAACAAAGCCTCAACTAAGGCTGCTAGTAGGTTACTCTTAAGATAGTCTCACCTATAAAGAAAGATAAGAGTGCTATCCACACAAATTGATATAACTCTATTAGCAGATAGTTACCCTACTCTCATCGATTATCCGTTAAATCTATAAAACTAGGTAGAAATTCAATCTAGAAAAAATAGCCTAAACTAGGCCAACACTATTCGAGCTTGAAACAATTCCTTATCAAGGTTAGAGAGGTTCTCACCCTGCTCGTCCAATGTCGAGATCTCGCCCTCGACAATCTAAGTTTTTAGTTTTCATAATAATGCTAGATAGAGCAATCTTTCCCTTTTGTGGCCAAGTACACTGTGTCCATAGCAAACTGGCCAACATAATTTCTTTGATTGGGTATCCAATGCGATCCCTAGTTTGACAACTATCTGCCTTTTTGGGCAACAGTTGTCTCCTAGAGAGTTCCCTGTATGCCTCCTATACTATCAATATCTATATCAAGGAAGCTCCTAATAAGCTTGTCAGATGCCATAGGCTTCTGTCCACACAAAATGTTATATTGAGTTGATCAAGCTCAACATGCAGCTAAGTGTGGAAGATAGACTATAACACTCACAACAAGGCTATCATGCACAATTATCTATGCCCTTATCACACAAAGATATAAAGCATGACTTATCAAGACTCTCAGAGTATGCCTCAGAAGCATAGTCAGTCTATCCGTGGGCCTATATAGGACAATCTACTCTGATATAAAAAATATAACACCCTCTAAACATATACAATATACTCGAGTCATAAGGTTGTATTGAGATGTTGTTACGGGTTTTGTGAAAACTTTTCAATTGAGAAAAACATAACATGTGGCCCTTATAGTATAGTATTTCATGAATAAATAAGGATTTACAAAACCCAAATTATATGATAGAGACATAATTTAAAATACAAATATTCAAACTCAACTACTTATACACACAAAATACTTCTTGCTCTACATTCGTCGTTTCGCTACACTAGTAGTCCGCCTTAGCACTCGAGCTGGAGTTCTAGGTGCTGGACTCAAGCCCATATCATGTAGTTGTAGAAGTCCCAAAATTCTTCCACAGACCAAAGGCATGTTCTTTCTATTAGAATATTTACAAAGACATAAAAGCAGGTAGTGACAATTTGAAATTTCCAGTAGATACACTTAATCCACTAAGCACATAAAGTGTTATCGTAAGTATTTCAACTACTTCAGTTTATTATGAAAATGCGGACAGGTACATATAAGCACAGGTTCAATTTTAAGTTTGAAAATGTATTTCTCGAAGTGGGTTGCTTTTATAAATCACTTGGCACCTTTTAGGACAAGTATATTAATAATAAGAAGATAATTTCCAATCATAATAATGGTAGTCATACAGTATAATAAAATAATAGAACATGCATATGTAGATAACTGTATCATGCAAGTGCACTTGTCTTTCTAGTTCTTTGTTTAACTTGTAACATGAAGACCTATACTTGGTCTCACTCAATTTCAAACTCTAGGGGCTGAGATATTAATCCACAAACAAGATTTACGGTTTTGCTAGTATCCTCTCCTGTTTTCCCTAAAAATTCACATCTCATTCAATTGGGCATGGATGGCTGAAATTTTTTGTATACATACTGGAATCATCTTAAACTAATAGGGAAAAATGGCTTTAATCTCGGAAGATTAGCTAATTATTGCAATTTTGCTAAAGATTACCACTTCCCTGTTTTAAACTCTCATCTTAGGTAGCTAAATTTTATAAATTCCTAAAAGTTCATCTTTAATTATAAAATTACCAAATTTTACTAGGGTGTAATAACATGTCTAAGCTTTCATTTGAATGAAGTTTCATTCAATTTCATTTGGTAGAGCTCAATTTATGAGCTCCTAATTAGGGCTACCCTATTGTAACCTGAATAAAGCATAGGAAAACTTCATGGATTTACTGGAAGCAATTCACTAGAAATCTGAAGCTTGAAATTTATTAGCTTATTCCCTTATATTTTAGCTCTCTAATAAAAGTGGTTGCACTCAAATTAAAGTTATATAGGGTGAGTTATGCCTATTACAACACATACTGGTTAGGATGGTGGTTCTTAGTTCATTGCCTAATTTGGAAATTCATAACTTTCTTATTCTAAGCCCAATGGCCCTCAAATTTCATGGGTATACTTTTTTAGAGTATATTTTCATTTAAAATTAGTTTCACTTCAATTAGAATATTGCAGCACGGGATATAATCCATGGATTGAGCATTGTTCATATTATTCTTAGCAACAATTTTTCTATTTTAAAGTTATTTTGATTATCTAGCTTATCTCTCAACACGACTCTAGTCTCACTAACCTTAGATCACTAGAACAAGCTTTATTAGCATCATACCAGCCTCAAAATAAGTAGAACAAAATGAATTAAGGAAACTCTAGTTTTCAAGAAACCATATAATACAAACAAGTTCAACACACCTTCATAGGCTCAAAACTATCACCTATCCATATCAATTAACAACAAGCCAATGGAACCATCATCAAAATAAGGTGAAAGACTTAGGGTTTGGGCAGCATATATGGCACTAGAAATTAGGAGAAAAAAACTAGGATTTGAGCTATCTACCTCAAGGTTTTTGGAGCTATGGAAGCAAAGAACCCAAAAGCAACTCTTAGCTTTCTCCTCCTCTAATGGCCGCCACTGTAACACCCTACCAATTTAATGTTATGCTTAAGTCATAGCATGAAATTAAGTAGATTGTGTTACCAATACTCTGCTTATTATTTACTTATCATGTCACATCCCTTCTTTTTCTCTCTTTTTTTTTTTTTGTTCAAATGGGCGAAACGGCGCGCTGTGTATAACAAATGTGATTAATATCGCAGAACGTAATGAAATTTAAAAGCACGACAGAAAAGGATACAAATAGGTAATACATCATCAACTATAAACACAGGTATATATATGTAGGTAGAAGCCGATGCTTCAATATATGTACAAATATCAAATAGGATACATAAGTGGGGCCGGTGTACCAAAAAGAAAGGCCCATGTCAGTCAAAGCGATCCTCAGAGGACATTGCAAACTACTACATGTGGCTAAGCCTATGACCCAATGTTGCACACTGCCAAAAGAGGGCCATACTATACAATCGAGCTCTTGGTCGAGACCTACTCAGTTGGGTAGCCGTTGGCCACATCAGTAGCCTCCGATGGATTGCTCTCAGAATGAGCGGTAGGTCTAAAACCATCTGCGGAGGTTACTTTGGTGAAGGGCTGGCAGGTGCGGCAGGTGCTGCAGGCACTGAAGGTGCAGGAGGAGGGTATGCCACATGCAATGGGAATGTAAAATATGGAGTGGCAGGGTCAAAAGCAGGGTGGAACAGAGGAACAACAAAATTCCTGTTACTGAACAGGTAGAGACGGAAATTGTAGGAACCAGCTATATATAGTGAATCCACGAAGGGATCATGGTGGAGCTGTAGATTGGGAATCTCAATAAAAAGGGTGGGGGTCAAATCCATCACTAGCGTCTGAGAATGATGTGAAAATATAGAGCAAGGTGAGAATTTAAAGAAATTCTCAGTAGGGTTCGCATAATTGATGTCATATTCATTCTCAGTTGCCTCAGTTTTTATTTAATTATGAAAACATAGGAACAAATTGAACTATTCATATTTAATAAGTTAATAAAGCATCTGGTCCGAAGCAAGATTCTATTTTACTTAAGATAATATAAGAAATAGAATCATAAGCAGAATAGATGAACACACAGCAGTAAAAAAATATAGTCATACTGTGATCAATTTATAATGACTATTCAATATGACCTAATGTGACCATGTAAAACTCATTCTTGAAACTCTTTTCATAAACTTTTTCCTTAAACTTTTTTATTTCTTGGTCCCCTAGGAGTTCTTGGCCATTCAGACTCCTGGGTAATAGTCTGCTTTTCAGGATTGAGCTTCTTCCTATATAGGAATGCCGGGTTTACTTTCCCCAACCTTCCCACTGATCTATTCCCCTTAACTTCAATCCGGGATTGACCCAAGTATTATGGAACTTTCATCATAACATAACCTTTATGGACTCATAACATAACCTTTATGGACTTCTTGCAAATGTACATGGATCTCAACATACATATTATAACTCATGCATAAGATTTATCGAAATTTCGGCAAACATAATGGAACGTGTCCGCTTCCCTGTAAATAGTGCCAGTACTTAGACAATCAATTATATAGAGATATCATAACATTTCATTGATAATTTAATCATAAATCTTATAGGAATAGATGTTGCATGTAGAACATACTTGCTGTCTTAGCATATTCATTTAACCTAATTTTTGTAAATCAATCCAAATTTTCTATTTAACTCATCTAGATCTAAATTTTGGATATGTTAGAGTGTTATGTGTCTATTTTCTAGCCTCATTGGTCCCATCTCATTTTGACTTCTATAGCTCAAGATATTCAAGTTTTATCTCGGCCTGCCCTACAGCTAGCCAGAATTACACATTTAAAAGTAAAAATCCAGTAAAAATCGAAAACCAGCTCAACTCATACGAAATTGTATCATATTAAAGCTAACAGGATAAACTTTCATTTGCAGAAAGTTCCATTTCATTTGCTTTAGTAGGCCTCGAGTTATATGACCCAAATTTTGACCTTCCTGAACTGTCCTTTTTTGGCTTGGTTTGGATATAGGGCAATTTTTTTGAACCACTAGGAGCAAATGATACCATATCTAACCCGAAAATTTTTATGAGATGTTTTTCTATGTGCAAGCTTTCTAACAAATTTGGTTTCATCAAATTCTAAGTCATATGGAGCAAGTTTTGCTCTGCAAAACCCAGTCTGCCCAGTATCAACCTCAAGAATTTAGGTCAAAGTTCCAAAATTCATATATCTCTCCATACTACTCCAATAGCCTTATATGATATATGTATGGAAGGCCCTGAATGTCTACTTTCATATAAAAATAGTCTCATCAGATTTAACTGGATGTAGGCGGAGCCGTATGCTCCGCCGTACAGACTACTGAGAGAATTTGGTTTTTCAGCCCCTCACATCTTCTTATTCTCACCCTTTCCTACTCCTTATTCAATCAAATTTAAACACACAAACAGCCAACAACCAACCAAAAATCATCATATTCGTTCATAATCATATTAAGAAGTGAGAAAATAAAGCCAAAAATCAATCACCCACAATCAGAATAATAAGAACAAAATTAAACCTCTACCTCTTTGTGTATTGTTTTGGTAAGTATTGGAGGTTGGTTGAGAGGAGAAGAGAAGAGGAAAATGAGAAGAGAAAAGGGAAACTGAAGTAAAGAGAGAAAAGGGCGTGTAAGTCAGCTGAGTGAAGAAGGAAAAATCTGATTTAAACATAAGGAGGGTAGTTGGAATTGTGAGTGTTGATTGGCTGAATTTCTTGTGCCTGATTTTCCAGCCATGCTTCCTTCTTTTTGTGGCTCAATGTGGCTTACTTATCCTCTAAGCAAAATGAAGACTCATTTGCACTCTGTCTGAACTCGAAATTCGTATCCATTCTACGTAAAGTCGGAACTCATGTCCATCTTATTTGAACTTGGAGATTAATTCGGATATCGGAACTCGAGTCACTTGGAAATAGCTCATTAGATTGGAAACCGTGTCTGTTTTCTTTGAAAAATAAAGTCAAAGATGTTACATAAACTTGGAGGTTAGTACCCGACCATAAAACCTTATACCCGCATATCGGAAATCGAGAACTAAGATGCTTAAAAGCTCTCACACGTAATGCTAAAACTTAGTCCATGATCAATCTCGGAGATCGATTCTAAGCATAACCATGGAAGTCGGGAATTCAAAACATTAACTTTATGTACCGGAAAATCGGAACTTATATAATCTCGGAACTCCCAATTCAATCTCGGAAGTTGGTCACAAACTCAAACTCAGGGATATCAATAGAAATGAAAACCCTCTTGAAATAAGTTCGGAGATCGGAACTTAAATAAACTTGGATATCGGTAATCACTCCGTTTTGTTTGGACCTTAAAAGTTAAGTCGGAAATCAGAAATTATCCCGTTTTATTTGAAATCGAAAATGAAGTCGGAAATAATGTCCATGGTATTCGAAACTTGAAGATGAAATCGGAAATCGGAAATTATGGAACTTGAAAATGAAGTTGGAACTCGTGGAGGATGTTACAGCCACTATCAAAGGGCTGGAAGAGCTCCATAAATAACTTGAATCCTTCAATTCTTTGAGGGGTTTTGAAGAAGAGGAGATGAGGATTAATTTTTATAGAAGGAGCAAAGTGTTTTAAGGCCAAACAAGCTATCAACCATGAGCTTGAAGCTCTCATGGCTATGGTGGTGGCAAGGAAGAAGATGGAGAAGGTGCTGACGGTGTGTGGGTGAGCGTGTGGCTGTGGATGAGAGAGAGGAAGGAGAGAATAAGAGTGTTGTGATATTTGTTAAGAGGAGTGGTGGTGATTACTCCACCGATTGGGGTCGGTGCAGTACTCTCACATCCACTCATTTACGTAACATAAGGTGTAGCTCATTTCTGGTCACTTATTCTGACTACTCTCATGACATATCTATTTAATCTTTATAAGATTATTTCCTTTGATTTGTCATACCATAGACAATATGGGACCCTTAAGAATTAATTTAAAGTATCCGGTGATTAATTCGGGTACTCTAAGTCTCTCAAGATAATATTCACTTGTGTGAATTATCCTACACTTTTATTTAAAACCCTATGTATAAAACATCATTTATAAAATAATTATATGTATATTATTTATCTACTAATCTTGTGGGATTCACATATTCTCAAAATCGGGATTTTTTTTTTCTGATATCCCTCTTGACAACCATAAGCCTTTATTTACAGTTTTACCATTATAGCATGATAATTATAATTTAACCCTTTCTTTTGCTATAGTTCACTTATTTACTGTTTTGCCTTGCCTCGGGTCTGGACTTCCTTCTATACTTGTCTACTCTCAGAGTTGGTGACATTACAATAAAAGCCTTACAATCTTCAACAAAATGTCTATGGATGTTCACGTGGAACTTACAAGTTCGACTTGGATTTACCAAGATGGAATGGGAGTGTCATTGGTCACAAAAGTTATTTCTCTCCAAATGGTGCTAATTTTATGACCGAATTTTTTACGGATTTATTTTCTATCATAAATTTGTACATGTCTCTAACCGATCTTCTAACCAATTGAGTTTCAGTCATAATCTCGTACCTTTCTTCTTCATTGATTAGTTTCAGGTTACAAATTAGGTCGCAAATTATGACTAATAATATTGCTCACAAATTTCAGTCAAGATTTATTTATTTGTTTGTCTATGCATGCCAAAGGTAAATGCTTATGATTAATCGCTCCAAAATATTTCTTCAATATAATATTCCCGTTTGTACTCTAGGAAGGAATCTGAACAGCAAAGCATAAGACAAAACAGACATAGCAGTACCCCGTTGGAAATATCCACACACTATTATATAAAAATATAACATCATCTAATCTTATCGTCGGTATTGTGCAAATCATCATTGCATATATAAGTGTATGTATGTTTTTGAAACTTGTTTACAGTTCCCCACAGATAGAGCCATAGAGGAGTTTTCTCTGTGCTTCAGATTCATCGAGTATCATACTAACATATAGCTAATTAGATGGCTTCTACAATCAGCAAGAAAGTGTTTGATTCAGAGGAAGCTTCAGCGATGGTCAACGATCTGAGAGTAACGTTTGATTCTGGTAAGACTCGGAGCTATGAGTGGAGAGCTTCCCAGTTGAAGGCACTTATGAAGCTGTCTGAAGAGCACGAGCAAGAGATAGTTCGAGCTCTTTACTCTGACCTATCCAAGTCTGAAACCGAAGCCTACATTCAAGAGGTAACAGTTTTCTTTCTCTAAACTACAATTTTACCATTTATTAATATTCTGTGCATTTTTTTTACGGTTCATTTTTTAGTCAAATTTTCTTAGTTTTGCTTCTTTATTTTAGATTTTAGATTCGCTTTTGTGTATTTTTTTCAAAATAAAAAAAAAAAATCTGAACTTAGTAAGATAAACAAATGATTAGTCGACATCTTCCGTTAATTATGAAAAGGCAAGTTATGTGCATTTAGAATCTATAACTTATAAAATATAGTCTATATAATACGTAAGGTCCAGTAAACTTTTAAATGTAGCAGGCTGTTTCATATGAGTTGAGTACGAAGTTAAAGGCGCCGTCTGCGGTAGTTTTAAAGATGGCAAAAGAGGCCGCTCCGCCCCAACCCAACAAAAGCGGGGCGGGATGGGCCGAATTAGGAGGGTGGACTCAATATTCTAGTCAGCCCTATTTAAGGACAGGTTGTCCGCCAAATAAATAAAAAATAAAAAAATTATTTTAATACTTTTTATGAGTTAAATTACTTTAAAAATTAAAAAATATATATTGAATGAAAAATTTATTTAAATAAAATAGAACAAAATAATTAAACTACATAATTTATATCCAAATTTAACTTAAATACAAGTATAATAAACTAATTGGAATATATAAATAAGTTTATAAATAATAATTAATTATAAATTTATAATATAAAGTTCACAAATTAATAAAATTGTAATAATAACATAATCTATAATAAAAATCTAAATTTTTTTTTTAAAAATGCTCTTGAACCTAAAAAAAAAAAAGAGACAAGCTTAGCTTAGCGAGCCAACCCGCCCCGACCAGCTAAAGCCCAAGGGTTAGGCAAGTCGAAAATTTTTGGCGGGCCAAATATGTCAACTTAACCCATTATTTTTGACAGATTTGGTGGGCCAATCCGGCGAATTGAGCCCGTTTTACCATCTTTAAGTAGTTTGATACACTGAGCTAATCCGACAGTGAGATGAAAGACTATACCTACATATCAAATCACGTGTGATGCATTATAGCATTTTTTTTTTCAATTTTGCTTGATTTAAAAAAGTAGTCAAATGTATTTCACAAGCAGTTAGATATTTTCTACATAATTCTAAAATTAACTAAAATTTTTTGGGTATTATATAGATAAAATTTGGACATTTTTAAAATAGCAAAAATATTATAGAGATAAAATTTTATCAATTCACAAGATATTAGTGTCATCTTGTAAATAAATAGTATTTTTTGGGGTATTATATATAAAATTTTTGACACTTCTAAAATACATTTAATCACTTTTTTTAAACACGACAAAACTGAAAAAAATACTAATGTACTCTGCATGTGATTTGGTGTATAAATACATCTTTCTATCTCACCATTAAATTATCCAATGTGCCATACACCAACTTATGGCAGCATTCTCCCGAAGTTAAATATGTCAATCTATTCGTATCGCATTTTGTAAACAAAATTTGGTACTAAAGAGCATTATTGTATTATAAAATATGATATAGGGTCAGAATGAGAATGACATTAAGAGCAAATTGCTTTACATAAATGCATAGTGGGAAGAAATCAAGTCAACGGACGAATGATAAACTTAACTAGTTCAATATTGTTATGTATAAATTTTAGAGCAAACTTTTAAAATAGTCCTTGTCAAATTTCACGTCGAGCAAATTAGTTTTTCAGGAAAAAAGAAAAAAAAAGTATGTGGTCCCTTATTATTCAAAACTTAAGATAAGTTACTCTCTTTATTAAGTGATTGACGTAACTTATTAAATGGCTAATATGGCTCATTTTGTGTCATCATAGCAAATAACAAGATAAATTGGTCCTTGACAAATTATAAATAGATTGTTAGCAATCTTTCCACAATAGATTTATGAAAGCCATCATGAGTTGGCTAATCTACTCACTCAGCAAATGGTCACTGTCTTGAGCCACTTGATAGAAACTAATAATACTAGGTTTGAGTAGTTGGTTCGATAAGTAGGTCAGATTGCTGAAGTGGTCCATTTAGATGAAAACCCACACAAACTAAACAATGCATATGTAATAAATGCTTCATATCTGCAGTATCGCAAAAAAATTCTTAAAATTTTTATATGGAGAGATTAATATGTCTCCTTTTTTGAATGATGAGAAATTATTTATAAACTTTCAAATTTTGGGGGGACAAACTTTCAAATTATGAAAGACTAATTTATCTCTCAAAATTTTTGTCAGAATCCAAAATGGGTATTTTGACTAATTTATATGATTAACTTGCATTAAAAGAAATATAATTTAATTTGTATTAAAAGATTTAGAATTGTGGTTGTTTCAAAATGATATTTGGATGAAATTTTATAAAAAAAAATTAGAAGATGTACAATTAATTTTTATATTTTCAGACTTGTGCGCAGTACGACCCATTATAAGCTAACCTACATAAGGTTTAGGGGCGTACTACGGATGGGCTGAGCCTGATTTTTAGATTGAGTCATCTCTTTAAACTCAAACTGGATTCAGTGACTAAGTTAATGAACGGGGTTAATTCAACATGTAGACAACATGTATAGATTTGGATTTATGCATAGTAAAATCATAAAATTTTAAAAATAAGAAATAAAATTTAAGAGATATTTTATAATACATATTTTAAAATAAATTATATCACTATAAAAATTAGATGTGACTTTAGAAATTCTATGATTATCACTATAAAAATAATATTATGTTATGTAGAATATAAAGTACAAAAATTTTATAATTTATTATTATTTTAAAAATATAACTTTTAAAAAATATGTGACTTTAAACTGGATCGAGTGCAAATTAGACTCGAAAATATATTGGGCCAAATTTTGAAAACTCAAACTCAACCCAATAAATTTCAAGTCATGTCAAGTTATTAGACCAAATTGAATTATGAACACTTTGTCCTAACTGGATCATGAACATTCTTAATTAACTCAAAGTAAATCTGATCAAATTAAACCTAATCATAATAATTTTTTGACGAATCACATGCATTTTGATCCTCAAAAGAGTCATGTGATATCTCAATTGAGTCCTTGAAAGATTTTTGACATCAAATAAGTCTCTAAAAAATCAAATGTGAAATCATATTATTCGTCCCTGAAAGTTATTTGATATCAAGAAGGTTTTTAAAAGCTTAAATGTGACAATATATTAGTCCTTAAAAGTTGTTTGATATGAAATAAGTAGTAAAAGTTCAAATGTGGTATCACTTTAGTCTTTTTGAAAATTATTTGGTATTAAATAGGTTACTAAAAACTCAAGACCAATTTGGTTTCTATTTTTGCTTCCTGTTTTCATTTCCTATTTTTAGTTTGAAAAATGATATATATCCTCCTAAAACATCTACCTAACAATCCTCCTAATTACTAAATATGGAAAATATTGAATATTTTGTAAATGCATTTATTATCTTGAAAATATTAAAAAAAATATCACTATTTTCCTTGTATAGAAATTAAGGTGATGATTAGGAGGATGTTTTTGGAGAATATTTCTTTACTCATTTAGTTTTAATTACAAGGATGCTAACTTATTATTACTCTGTTTCATGTTTTTATAACTTTGTGAAAGAAATAATGAAAATAGGAAATGGAAATTGAAAACAAGATTTTTTTATTTTTATTAGTTTCTTTATAAAATCTGAAAAATAGGAAATAGAATAAAAATAAGGCAGCATTTTTATAATTAAAACTGAAAATTGGAAATGTTGACAAACTAATAGACCCTCATATTTTATCGAAAAAGGAATCAAATAGTCTTTCGAGAGAACTAAAATAATGTCACATTTTAATTTTTTGATACTTATTCGATATCAAAAATTTTTAAAGATTAATGTGATATTATATTTAATTTTTTAAAAATCTATTTAATGTCAAAAAAATTTTAGAAACACAATTAACAGCACACGAATTTTTCAAGGCCAAATTGCATATTTACTATATCTTTTCAAGGCCAAATTAATTTTATATTATCAGGTTATTCCAGTCCATCAAGTTCGAGTCATTCTGACGTCTCTAATCACGCCTGACTTTTTCACCATTATTTTTCATCGGTATAAGTTACATAAAGATATTCAATAAATCATTACCCAATTCATGAAAAGTAAGATTCAATCTCTTGAGCACAAACTTAAATTATTTGAGTTTAAAATTTGATGCACGGTAAATTTAAGCATAAGTTTTGTATAATAATTTAATGATATATTATTTAATAAATTTAATATTTCGTATAGTAAATAATCATTTAAAAAAAAACCAAAAAACCAAAGCATAATTAGTTCAAGTGATTTAACACTTATTTCTTTTAAGTAAAGTCTTGAATTTAAATCTTGTAGGGAAAAAAAAAAACTTTGTTGAGAGAGCTTTACCCCTCTAGTGGATCAACCCAACTCGAGCCACATTAGTTAAAGTTCAATGAAGTTTGGATACTTGTGGTTTTAAACCCAAAAAAAAAAAAGTGAAAAGTATATTAAAATTAAAATTATTTATGAATATTATAAAATTTATTAAAACTAAAGTGAAAAACTTTTAATTAAATTAACTTGTTGTTTTCTTGGTTTTGTTATTGGTAAATAAATAAACTACAACAACCTTACTTTTTGATCTCAAATTAGGAAACGGAAGCAGTTCTTCTTCCTTTTAGGGCCCGTTTATATAAACAACTTATTTAATTACTTATGTGAAAGTAACTTCTAATTAGTAACTTATGAATAATTTATTTTACATTTAGATATGTAATAATAGAAGCACTTGTCTAAAGTGTTTTAAAAAGTGTTTTCTAAGAAGCTAGATATTTTAACTTCTTAAAAAAATACTAAAAATGACCTTCTGTTAAATACTCCTTCCGATTCATAATATTTGTCACTTACAAAAAGTTAAAAATGTAATTTCTGACTTCCAAAAAGTTGAACAGAGTCATAAGTGGTGTTATCCCAACGAGTCCTTAAAGCTCTCAAGTCAAGAGCTTTTATCAAACTTAATGGCAAGCTATTAACTTTGACAGTAACTTTAGTAACACACTCCCACTAACAGTTTGCATGCAAATAAATCAAAGTTGTATTAATGACAAGCTTCAACTAATGCAAGAACTAGCAACTTGAAATGATTGAAATATACGAATAGAGTAACGTACATTGTACACGAACCATAATATAAATGAAACCAACAAGAAATGAACATGAACAATGAACAAAAATAGATAAGCATGACAATGGGAATCTATAGGCAGGGATATCCATGGGAATCTAAATGTGAGGATTTTTTCTCCGTAAGAATGGGGATAGGGACAAAAGTTCCCTCTTGTGATTTCGGGGACGGAGACGAGGATTATGCCTCTTGCCCTGAGGACTATTTAATAATTTCACATATATTAATTATAATTATTATTTTTAAATATAAAAATAAAGGCAACCAAACTCTAACTTAGCAACCTCACTCTATCACTCATTCTAACTCCAAACACACTAACACAGTTCTGCTCTCTAAAACTCACAACCCCATCCCAACGTTATTTGTTGTGTGCCCTTTTCCCTCTCCCTCAGTCCCTTTCTTTGTTTTCTTTCGATGACCACTACCAACCATGAGGGCACGACAACGAGAACAAAAGTAGATTGCGACAATGCAAACAAAAGTAGACTATGACAACATGAACAAAAGCAGATCATTAGCACAGATCGGTGACAAGTGGCAGAGATAAGGTAGCAACTCTTAGATTTGTTCTCTAGCTCTTTCTTGTTGTTTGTCTACCCTTTCATTGTTCGACTCTCAAACTTGAGTATATTGAATAAAGCCTTAATTTTTTTTTTTTTGGGTATTATTATTACTATCGTTATGTGTTGTCTAGGTCTCCTAATTATAGAAACAATCAGTTGTGGATTCAGAATACGGTGATAGGATTGTTAGAAGTTAGAACAAGTTACTTTGGATTTTAGAGTAGGGGATAACTCATCTTGGGTTCGATACATCTAGTATGTTAATTGTGTGTTTGTTATGTATTTTGAGGTGTTCACGATTCCCCATGGAGGGCAGGAATCAGGGGACTACTCCTCGCACCTATCTTGCCCCATTATCATCCCTAAAAATAGATCAAAATGAATTAAAAGCTAAAATTACAGCAACAGAGATAGAAGAATTTAACTTGGGTTCCTCCTAACCCGTAAGCAACAACATGACTAGTAGGATATGTGAGATATTACAAGCACGTCCTAACCATCTAATCGTAATCCCCTTCCTCTATTTATGGACAATCCTAGGCTTTAGAAAGATGACATGTGGCTTGTTTGGTAGTTATTTGATAAGTAGTGGCTTCATCCTCATCTAGCACGTGTTGTATCAAAATTTTAGGTTGATACCACTATGCGTCAACATGATTCGAGGATATAATGTGACTAGTAAAGAGGAATGAGGATATAGCATGATATCTAACTACTATGAAAAGAAACAAGTCAAGGATGTGTCACTTGGAGATTTATGGAGTGAATTGGAGGGTTTTAGTGCATGGTTGTTATGTTGCAACGATTCTGTCACAAATGTGATTAAAGGAAACGGCACAACACATGATCCTCGTCATAGTGGCTTGTGGTCAAAACATCCATTATCTTTCAAGGCACTTGGAGAAATTTTGGTTTGAAGGGAGAATTGTTATTGGGTCAAAAATATATGTCGAGGCAACTTTGCGAATAGTTAAGGTGCAATTACTCCAAAGAACAAGGTCAAGATTAATGAAGATGTAGGGCATTGGTTATGAAACAACAAGTCACAAAGATAACTATCGAAGACATGTGGTATCTCTAAAAAGATAGCTATCGAAGACACGTGTTAGCTTTTCATAGGGTCAAGTTGCCTATATATAGAAATTTGATCAATATACTAGGGGTTGAAATTTTTACTCACAAATACTCATGTACTCTAACAAGTAATCGTGATGAATAAGAGTGCCAAGTTTATTGAGTAACTCTTCAATACCCCCTTTTCATTTCAATTCTTAGGATTAGCATTTACTAGTACTTATATTCTTCACTTTGTAATGCATTCATTTACAATCGAATAGTATTGTGTTATTTGTTTCAATTATTTACTCGAGTATTGTTCATTTTTTTATCTCTTTTGACACTCTTTGCCTTAACAACTCACTTAGAGGAGTTGCTTTTACTCCCTGAATTGAGATTAAGAACCAAAATTCTATCAATTTTAATTTGTTTTCCCTCAACAAAAATCATAGAAAACAAATTGGCACGCCTAGTGGGATCAAGTGAAAGGAGAAAAAGTGTTGTATAAAACAAAATAACCATTGTCCCAAGATGGACATGCAATTACATAGCGGCACCATCGTGTTCAATATATCGAAAGCATCTTCTTCATCCTCCGAAGAGGGTGTTAATGATGCGAAAAATAACAACGCTCGAAATCCAGAACCTATTTTGGTTTTAATGAGTCAAAACATGGAGAATAACATAATCCCTCCACACACAAGTGTCATTGCCACATCTGGCGCAATTGCGTGTTTGCCATATGGTTTGCTTCTCCAATCTCGAGTCAAAACAACTTAGGCATGATAACTAGCACCTTGCAGAACCCACTATATCAAATTCTGCCATTGCCAGCTACTTTCAAAAATAGGTGTACATCTTCAACCCATAACCATGCAAATGGCACTGATAAACATAGGGTTGTTGGGTAGTATTGCCTCCACTAATCCTCTAACTATCACTTGACAACCAAATGCTAAGCCTATCTTCCTAACTATGTCACATAACTACATGATAGGATCTCCTGCAAATACTGTCAAGTTGTTAGCAGTCTTTCGTCAATATATTGATGAAAGCCATCATGATCTTGCTAACCTACTCACTCAGCAAATGGCCACTATCTTGAACCCCTTTGATAAAAAAATGCTAGGTTCAAGTAGTTGGCTCAACAGGTAGGTCAGATTGCCAAAAGAATCCATTTAGATGAAAACCCACACAAACAAAATGATGCATACATAGCAAATGCTCCATATCTAGAAAACCTAGAGAACCTTGAAGCCAATGTAAAAATGGTACGACAAGAGCAAAATGTTGACCATCTTCTAAATAGGGTCCAGAACAATATAAGGGGGGCATCAAAATCAAAACATCACTAGGGCCTTTGAGCAAGTCCTCAATAGGTTCAAGTTCAATGTCAATTTTGCTAACTAACCATTCTTTATGTCTACCTTTCCCGATTGTATCCAGCAAGCTAAGATGCCAGAGGTTGGAAAATCCCTAAGTTGCTCACAAAGTTTTCTAGTGAAAATGGTGAATCAATGGTTGAACATATCGCTCGATACACCATTGAAATCAGCGAGGTATTGTCGAGTGAACACCTAAAGATGAGATTCTTCCCCTTATCCTTAACAAAAAATGCCTTCATTTGGTTCTCTAACTTGAGGTCTAATTCAATCACCACACGGGCTAAATTGGAGGCTAGTTTATTTTTTAGGGGTGAGATAAAGGTAAGCCAGGCTGATTTATTCACAATTTGACGATTCAATGGAGAATCTGTTAACGACTATCTCCCACAATTTCAATCCGCTCAAAACTACTATTACACTCCCGTCCCAGAAGCCGAAATAATGAAAATGGCCATAAATGGCCTTGATTATGAAGTTAGAAAAAAGCTAGTAAACTAACAGTTCCTGGATTTAGCCTAACTAGCTAATAAAGTTCAATAGGTAAAGTAACTTAGGAGAGCAAGAGAGATGAAAAAAAAAATTCTATCGAAAAAGAAAATATTGCTTATGTCAATTATGACAAATCGGAGGAGGATGGAAGTGACCTTGAAGGCAACGAAGTATATATGGTTGACCTTAAATCAGGGCCACCATATACATGCACTTCGCTAAAACCCAACAAAGAGAAAGAAAAAGCCAATAGGTCAAAATTGTACACTTTTGACATAACAAAAGCTGACCAAATGTTCAATATGCTCTTAAAAGATAAACAAATAGTAATCCTTGATGGGAAGAAATTCCCTTCTGAGACTGAATTAAAGGGTCAAAACTTTTGAAAATTCCATGAAATGACAGGCCATACAACTAACAATTGTGTTCATTTGAGGGATCTAATACAAAGGGCCATTAAGGAGGGTGCTAACTAAGATTTGAGGAAAAGGAGGCCACAATGAAAGTTGATTTCAATCCTTTCGAAGTTAACTCAAGTTTCGTCAAACCTGCATTTATTTTGGTGAATGTTGCTAGGGTCAAGACTAATCAAGTCGATAACGCAAGCAGCCAAAAATGGGCTGATGAGGTCGAGCTTGACCACTTTTAGGCAGTTAAGAACCCCATTTTCCCAGTCGCTGGATAATCTCTACTCGATTTTCTATTGAGGCAGTGCAATGGTAATGGAGACGTATCTTTATGCCCCAAGTGCAGTGTTTTGTACGATAAAAATGCAGCGAAAGCATATGAGAAAAGGAAACTTGAGCGGAAGATAGCTGAGAAGGAAGCTAAAAAAGATCAACTTAGGAAGAAAGTTATAGGAAAGCAGAAGAAATTCGACTTTGGACCTTTCGACCCAAAGTACTTGAAAGTTGAGATTAGTCCTATCAAGCAACAAATGAAAACTATTGTCCAAAAGGGTCATGTTGAAGACTAAGGTCCCACTATCTAACGTTGCCAACAATCAATGGGTCCAAAACATGCAGCAAGATAGACCTAGCTTGTTTAGGAGAAAGAATACGTAGAGGAGAAGGAATAAGGCACAACACCAGACTATGGATTATCGTGGGCGCTTGGTACAGCGGCCGTCGCTACCAATCCCGAATCCATCTATTTAGAGGAGGGTGACGCCACCAGTAACACACATCATACTAAAGCCAAGCATGCTAACAATGCTGCTAACCAAACCAAGCAACGTGAATTCAGGAAAGTTTACCAGTGCCAAAGCATCCTAAATATAACCCACTAGATTTTGATAAGGAGTTCTCGACTTCTCAATATTCTGGTCCAACTAGTAGGGTCGAAGCTCTAGCTTCGTCAAAGGAAGTTCAAAGTGCAATTTGACATTTCTCACAGAAAGTGAGAAAAAGAGAAGGTCGAGTCACTAAGGGCCAAATTCTGACAAGGAGAGTTTACCAATGATTTGAAACGAGCTTTAATGATGATTTAAGTGCTATATTTGGGAATGAAGCAAGGTTTGTTGGGACAAAATTGATCACCCCCACAAAATTTATCTACAGTTTAGACGAATTCAAAGGAGAGTTCAAGGAAGACCGAAATGCTTTACTAAATTTGGTTTTTGTGGGAGTCACTTCTGTTCTGCCTACTAAGTATGGTGACGCCTAGAAAGTCAAAGAGTTGGAAGGAGATTGCACTAATGTGGTTGTAGGAGACAAGTGCATGTTTCTTGGCCAAGATTTTTACTATGATGGTGTTTTCAAATGCGCGGACAAGGTTGCAAAGGCTTATTTCCACCCTTTTCACATTAAGGCCCTAATTAAAAGGAAAGTGATAAACAAAGTCTTAATCAATGGAAGGGCTGTGATTAGCCTGCTGCCAAAAAGTATGCTTAAGAGATTTGGTAAAGGCAATAAGGACTTGGTGAGAACCAATGTTGCTATTACTGATTACAAGGGGAAGTCCATTACAGCAAAAGGGGTAGTCATGCTGAATGTGTGTGTCGAAACCATCAATTGACCTACAATGTTCGTGGTTATGGCTTCTAAGGCTAGTTACAATGCATTGTTAGGATGTGATTGGATCCATGGGATTGGAGCTATCCCATCGACGCTGCAGCAGAAGCTAATATTGTGGAACAAGGAAGGGAAGATAAAAGAAGTTATCATTGATGATAGCTAGCTATTATTATGGGAAGAGGTGGATTTCAAGATTTACAACGAGGATTAAGCCTCTTATAGTTGAGGTTGACTTTAACCCATCTTATGTCGAGGGCTGTGTGATTAGATGAGATGGCTTGTATCTCATGCCCAAGGTTGGGGCAGAATCAGCCTTGACTAGCAATGTAATATATGGATTTAATGAGCCAGATGGCTCAATTGTCAGCCTACATCGTCTAATAGATAAATTGCACCTATAGTGGCATTAAGTTAGATTGTATTTATCACAATGAACTTTTAGGCTTTGGTTTTTCTTCTATTGTCTCTAATGATTTACGCAATAGGAACAAAAAGCTTGACATACATGTCGACCTAGGTGAAGACAAGAAAAAATGACTAACATATGTTAGCCAATGGTTGTTGTAAGCCGTTATAGTGAAATTGGTCGAAATGTTGAAAGAATTCAAAGATTGTTTCGCATGGGAATACGATGAAATGCTAGGCTTTAGTGGAGAACTGGTGGAGCATCGACTTCCATTGAAGCCACATGTTTAAATCGTGAAACAAGATCCTCAAAGATTTGCTCTAGAGTTACTTTATAAAATAAAAGAAGAGATTAAGAAGCTATTTAAAGCCAAATTTATTCAGACGGCTAGGTATGTCGACCGGGTTTCAAATATAGTTTATGTCACAAAAAAAATGGTAAGCTTTGTATTGGAATGGATTTTAGAGATTTAAATAATGCTACCCCCAAAAATGGGTATCACATGCCCGTCGCTAATATGTTGGTCGACTCCGCTTCAAGTAATGAGATACTAAGCTTTATGGATCGGTATTCTAATTATAATCAAATTTTCATTGCAGAAGATGATGTGCTGAAGATTGCATTTCAATGTCATGGGGCTCTTGGTACTTATGAATGGGTTGTCGTGCCTTTTGGATTAAAGAATATTGGAGCGACATATTAAATAGTCATGAACATGATCTTTCATGAGTTCATTGACAAATTTATGGAGGTTTATATTGATAATGTAGTGGTAAAATCCAACACAAAGGATACATATCTCGATCACTAGAGGAAAGCATTTGAGAGAAGAAGAAAACAAGTGTTAAAAATGAAACCACTGAATTGTGCTTTTAGTGTTATTATAGGTAATTTTTTAGGCTTCATTGTGCATTAAAAAAGGGATTGCAGTTGACCAAAATAAGGCTAGAGCTATTGTCAAGGCATCACCTAGGCCAACAAGAAGCAACTACAATCTTTCCTAGGGAAAGTTAACTTTCTACGGTGATTTATCTCAAATTTATCAGAAAAGGCTAGAATCTTTGTCCTATTGGTGAAGTTGAAGAAAAAAGAAGACTTTGCTTGGCTTAAACGGCATCAAGAAGCCTTTGAGGAAATAAGAAAGTACTTTACAAATACTCCCATCATGGCATAGCCAGTAATAGGTCCACCTTTGGAGCTGTATATCTCCGGATCAGATTCGACTATTGGAAGCATGCTTGCTCATGATGACAAGGAAAGAAAGGAAAGAGTTGTGTATTACTTAAGTCGAGTACTAAATGACGTCGAGACTAGGTATAGCTCGATAGAAAAGTTATGCCGCTCCTTGCATTTTGCATGTACTAAGCTTAAAAGTTATATGATATCCCAAGATGTACATGTAATTTCCAAAATTGATGTAATAAAATATATGTTATGTTATCCCATTTTGAGAGGTCGCACTGGTAAATGGATCGTGGCATTAACTAAATTTTCGCTTTAATATATTGTTGCTAAAGTAGTGAATGGCCAAGTCTTAGCCGATTTCTTGGTGGATCACCCATGTCTGGATGTCGAAAATCCTGAAGTCAGTTATATCAAATTGAAGCCATAGAAACTTTACTTTGATGGCTCTCAACACCAAAATGGTGTTGGGATTGGTCTGTTATTGGTTTCCCCTTGTGGGGAACCAACACACTTCATGTTCGAGATCTTGTATGATTGCTCGAATAATGAAGCTGAGTATAAAGCCTTGATCATGGGTTTAGAATTATTAATTGCTCGAGGAGCCAGAAATGTCGAAATTGTTGGTGACTCGTAATTGGTGATTAGACAAATAAGGTGAGAATATCATTGTATTAGTGAAATTTTTTTAAGTATTTCACTCTCACCACAAGGTTATTGTGTGAATTTGATAATCTTTCTTTGTGACATGGATCGAGAGAGATGAATAAAGAAGCGAACGACCTCGCATAAATAGCTTCAAGGTACAAAGTCTCCCCTTAGATGCTCGACTCGTTAGTTTGGGTGGAGAAGATTTTTATACTAGTTAACAATAGAGAAGTTAATGTTTTTGATACCCTCGAACCATCTAACCGGAGGAAGCCTATTTGAAGAATCCAAATGAGCCTGTCGAAAGGAAAATAAAGTATCAAGCATCAAGTTATGTTATTCTAGGTAATACTTTATTTAAGAAATCGATCGATGGTAACCTTTTGACTTGCTTGGATGAGAGTGACGCTTTCATCACTTTGGCTGAAGTCCATGAAGGGATTTGTGGTGCTAATCAAGCAGAGGAAAAAATAAAGTGGGTACTCTACCGATAGCAAGTATATTGGCCGACGATAGCTAAAGATTGTATCAAGTATGCAAGATCTTGCAAAGAATGCCAAAAATATGGCAATCTATAGCATGTTCCTGCATCTAAATTATATTCCATTGTCAAGCCTTAGCCTTTTCACGGTTGGGCTTTGGATTGAATTGAGCAAATAAACCCTTCATCGTCAAAAGGACACAAGTCCATACTGGTGGCTATCGATTATTTTACCAAATGGGTCGAAGCCACTCCATTAAAAAAAGCAACGCAAGAAGAAATTATTAATTATATTGAAGAGAAATTCATCTATCAGTTTTGGATCCCTAAATCTTTTACCACCGATCAAGGTACTATGTTCACTTGCAAGAAGGGTTGTTCACTATGCAGCTACTCGAAGAATCAAAATGATAATGTCGACACCCTACTATATGCAAGCTAACAATCAAGTCAAGGCGGCAAATAAAACTATCATTGAAATGGTTAAAAAACATGTTTGACGTCAACTGAGGAAATGGCATGAAACTTTGAGCCAAATACTTTGGGCTTATCATTGTTCACCAAATGGGTCAATAGGAACAGCTCCTTATAAGCTTGTGTTTGGACAAGATGCAGTGTTGCTTGTCGAGATCAATTTACAAACCGTTTGTGTTATGAGACAATGTGAATTACTCGTTGATGAATATTGGAATGCTATGTTCGATGAGCTAGATGAGTTGGAGCAAGAAAGGATAAATGCTTTAGAAAAATAGTGCAACAAAAGGCGGCTATGTCGCAATACTATAACCATTTAGTAAAAAATAAAGCATTCAAATTAGGTGACTTAGTATGGAAGACCATTTTACATTTGAAAAGAAATCTAGAACATATGGAAAATGGTCACCCTAGAACTTATTTGGGCAATGCTTATGGCCTAGTCGATGCCAATAGTGGGGCCAAGATAAAATCTATAAATGGAAAATATTTGAAGGTTTATAAACTATCAATGCATGAAGTGAAAATACCTACGTGAATTGATCGGGTAAAACAAAAAACCATAAATTGAAATAAAAGTGGTGTAAATTGTCGAGTGCAAATAAAGCAAGGGTAATTGTCCAGAAAATAAGTTCCAAAGATAACCAAATATAAATCTAAAACTTGATGCAACGAGTTTAGAAAATAAGAGAAATTAAGCAATAAATTGTGAAGGGACAACTTTAAATCTTCTCGCTAGCAGGCCTCTTCATTTCTGGTAGATTGCGCTTTTTCTAGATTCACTATCGCTGCTTTGGCCATTGCTTTCTTTTCTTCTTTCTACCGAGTAAGCTTGGTGACCTTTTTCTCGATCTTCCCAAGAGCTTGTTCCCCCACTTTCATTGCCTTGGCCAGGCTCTTTTCTTTGACCTTATTCATCTTTTGCTCAAGGTCTTTTAATTCAGCCTCAAGTTTGGCATCTTCACCCTTTCCGTAGTCGATCCTCTCAAGAACCTGATCTATGAGGCTATGCGCTCTTTTTTCCACTTGGATCGATTCTTTAAGTGTCTTCACAACAACTTGATGGGTATTGTTAGCCTTGTACACATCACTAACAACTTCAAAAAGCTGACTAATGAAATTTTAAAGGTTAGTCGAGATATATTGAAGTGAAAAGGGAAGAATAGTTTATTCCAAGAGGGAAACAACATCTATTAGCTATTGCTTCGAATCCCGATTGGTAGCAAGAGACTCTAGAGAGTTGTTTAGAAAAGATTAAATGTTGTTAATTTGATCGACCATAATAGAGAGGTCTTGGGTAACCAGGGTGGAAGATTTGACCTTGACTTGGATTTGGTCCTAGGTTGGGATCAAAGACTTCACACTTGGGGCCTCCAACCCTAAAGCGGAAGGGCGATCCTTTTGTAACCCCGACTCCGACAAAGCCTTGTCCATGATCTCCAAGAAATTTAAGTCATAGTCTTCATCGTCATCATCACTTTCACCTATTTATTCTTTTCTTAAGTAGGGAAAAGAGTGGTGTTAACCTCTGGTTCCTTTGTTGATGGAGTTACATCAGGTCGTGACTGCATAATAGGAGTAGTCTATGTTATTTTCTTGGGAACTATCATAATATCAACTTCATAGTCATCAACATTAAGGTCACCTTGCTCCAAATCAAGGACTTCTTTGTCATGTAGGGTGTAGGTGGTTTCTTCGACCCTAATTCTTTCAACTTTGGAGCATTACAAAAATAAAATAAAATAAAATCAAAGATATTAGCATGAAATTAATGGAGATTTTGAACATTATGAATGTACTGAAAGACAAAATCGACCATTAATACCTTGTTGTGTGTCAAGAATAATGAGTCAGAAGACAGATCGAGGTGTGATTCATTCACATGGCCAGGATTAACAGATGGAGAATTGCTTCTCACTGTGGCTGATGTAGGTTAAACAAAGTATCAAAAATAAAATTCATGAACACACACACACACACACACACACATATATGTATACATACATACATACATACATACATATATACATACACATGCATACATATATGTATGTATATATGTACATACATACATACATACATATATATATGTATAATATAATATGAAAAAATGAATAAGTAAACATACCTTGGCAAAATGAACCTTGTAAAAAATTTTGCCAGAGACTTCGATAGCAAGATGAATTGAGTTGACTTGCCCTTTGAAGGTGCCTTCTTGGGTTTAGTCAATTTCTCTCTTGGTATGGGAGGAGCTTTTCTTTCCTTTCCTTTCCCAGCCTCTTATTCTTCGTCGCCAACTACATTCGCGACAAGTTTATCAAAATGTGGTCGACATATATATTAAAAAAAAGGAAAATTTTATTATGGTAAGTTCTTACCTTGGTCCATTGTCGCTTCATCCTCTTGTTCCTCTCCTGAAGGGTCTTTTGTTATCAAGTGAGCTTTGCATTATGCAAATGAGAAGTGTTGTGTTTGGTAGTAATCAAACCATTAGTCGAGAAATGATTTAGAAACAAAACCATTGGGCTCGACATCAATTGATGCAAAATCTCTCATCTATACATCATTTTCTTCTAACCAAGCTTGAAACTCGTTAGAGGAAGTGACAATTGAATTATAAATCTAACTCTTGGGGTTGAGGTAATAGGGGCTAGAATGGCTTGTGAAAAACCAAATTGGCGAACCACAAACTGTGGGGCATGAAGTGTAAGACCAAGGTTGTTTGACCTTGGAAACCCTGTCGGGAAGACTTGGCAACCCAAGAAATTGGACCATATTGCATCGCTATGATCTTGCATGACTAGATTTGATGGAGAAGAAATATGTGGTTGAGTGAACCATTTGGGGCCAAAACATCTGTTGACAAAAGGTGCATAGTCTAGGTGCTTCACTTTGTGATACCGGTTTCATGAAAAAGATATCACAAAAGTGTGCCTTCGATGTCCCTATATAGCATAACAAGAGGCGAGTATAATAGCATTGAGCTAAAGTTGGAGAAGCAAAAAGGACCACCAAGGTTAAAATTCTCACCCTTCTTGATTTGCTTGACAATGAAGCTTGTTTCCTCATAGAGACGAGTAAGAAGCAGTTTTGACAAATAAAGCTTCCTTCCTTCATGAAGGAGAACAGTTAAGGGAAGGAGTGTGCTTTGAGCTTTGACACTCTTTAAGCAAAAAATGATGGAGTTGAGCCAATTGAGAAGAAATACGACATGCTCATGGTCACTTACATCTAAACTTCGGATGCCTATATTGTTCTTTATATATGCAGAATAGGCAGTTTGCGACATGTTGATCCTATACTTATGGGTCAATGACATATTAGGTATGATGACTTTGCCAATGGGGCAAAGCCTTGTAATGGCTGCTACTTCAAAAAAAGTGGGACCAACTATGCCATATGGGATTTGTAGGGTGTTGATCGTTCGATTCCAGAAATAGAAAATGGCTCCTAAAATAGAAGGGTTGAGTCGAATGGGAAGTCGTGAGAGTTGAATGAGTTCATAATCCCTTAGATTTTTCCAAACTTTCTCTTTTGAGGGTTCGACTCTATGAAGCCATTTTATATACTCTTTGATGATTTTGGGTTGTTCTTAAAGAGCCTAGCAAAGGATGCAAAGTATCTGCAGTGAATCCTTTCCTGACTTGCTAAGGTATCCCTATTCTTTATGCATGGGAAAAAAAGGTGGGCCTGTTTGGCTCCCTCTGGATCCAATAAAGGTCCAGTGAAGCTGTAAATAGAAGAGCCTATGGAAAAAGAAAGTATTACTTGGCCAAAAAGAGAGGTTGGAGCTACTCAGTATCCACCATTTTTGGAGCTTCAAAGGAGACCACTAAGGTGAGGTCTTTGGTAGCATCTAAATGAGAACATGTGTTTTTCGGAGCTTGAGAAGCCATTAATAATGGTGAAAGGAAAAAAAAAACACGGTGGCATGAATGGAGGAGTAAAAAGAAAGAGGGAGGTTGATGATGCCAAAGTAACAGAAGCAAGTAAAGAAAAAGAAGGAGCCTTGAGAAAATGGAGAGAGCAAAAGTGCAAAATGAGGGTTCTTTGGAGCATTTATAGATGGTAGCTAGCTATGAGAGAGAAATAGTGATGTGATGGTTACAATCCCTAATAAAATGATAATGACAGAGGGACAATTTGAACAACGTGCCTTGGGAAGGTGTGAGAAATTTAATATTTTAATAAATGAATTTGTTCTCTAAAGCTTGCACCCAAAGCTATAGAGATATGGTCAAGAACAAAGATAATTTGAACCAACTCCTCCTTTCTTGTTCATCAACGGATAAATTATTGGGGGGCATCATGTTGTATCAAAATTTTAGGTCGATAACACTATGCGTTGACGTGATTTGAGGATATAATGTGACTAGCAAAGGGGGATGAGGATAGAGCATGATGTCAAACTGCTATGAGAAGAAACACGTGGAGGATGTGTCACTTGGAGATTCATGGAATGAATTGGAGGGTTTTAATGCATGGTTGTCATATTGTGACGATTCTATTGTAAACATGATTAAGGGAAGTGGTGCAGCATGTGATCCTTATCGTAGTGGCTCATGATCGAAACATCCATTATCTTTCAAGGCACTTAGAGAAATATTGGTTTGAAAGGAGAATTGTGATTAGGTCAAAAATATTTGTTGAGGCAACTTTGTGAACGGTTAAGGTGCAGTTACTCTAAAGAATGGGTTCAAGATTAATGAAGACGCATGGCATTGGTTATGAAACAACAAGTCATGAAGATAACTATCAAAGGCACGTGTTAACTTTTCATAGGGTCTAATTGCCTATATAAAGAAATTTGATCAATGTACCAGGAGTTGGAATTTTTACTCACAACTACTCAAATACTCTAATAAGTCATCATGACAAACAAGAGTGCCAAGTTTATTGAATAACTCCTCTATACCCCATTTTCATTTCAATTCTTAAGATTAGCATTTTCTCGTGCTTGTATTCTTCACTTTGTAATGCAATCATTTACAATCAGATAGTATTGTGTTATTTGTTTCAATTATTTACTTGAGTATTGTTCATTCTTTGTCTCTTTCGACACTCTTTGCCTCGAGAATTCATTTAGAGGAGTCGCTTCTACTCCCCGAATTGAGATTGAGAAGCAAAATTCTATCGATTTTAATTTTTTTTCCCTTGACAAAAATCATAGAAAACAACATGATCTCTATTTTGCACATCTTCTTTGATCAGCTTGTAACCATCTTAGAACCTAGGATAGTGGTTTTGAAGCTTGACCACATTCTTAGTATAGTGGTGAACATCCAAGTTCTTCATGCTCATAAAACCCGTGTGGTAGTTTCTTCGAGGCTTTGACATTTCTAGATCCATCAAATTCAATATAAGTCTAAATTATGGCAAAGCAAACTAGTCGAAATCTCCTTTTATTGATATGATTTATACTTGATGTGCAACATCGAAGTCATTTACCCTTTTTGGCCGAACAAATAACTTGCCGACATCAATCTAAACTCGAGCTTGATTTACCTCATTCTTGATGTCGAAACAACAACTCTTGTCAATGGTGCAATCCTTTATTCAAATCGACTATTTAATTTATGAGTGTTCAAATCTAATCCAATTCAATCAAAATCGTTAAACCAATTCAATCCAAATCAAAAATTGATCAACACCACAAAAATTTGAATTCAATTGAATCTTATTTTTTTATAAACTGCATAGATTTCGAATATAATTTTCAAAATCAATCCAATCCAATCCAAACCGAGTAATATTATGTAGCACAATTTTTTATTGTTAATTTTATACTTTTTCGTATAATGATCTTAATTTATTACATTATGTATTTTATTTTTGTATCATTCACTTAAATAACATTTTATAAATGTTAAATTAATTATTTTTTATTTTATAATATTCAAAATTTGAAATTTTATTTTGTCAAAGACCGCTCAAATCCAAACCAAACCATAATAAATCATATTATTTGAATTGGATTGATATTTCACTCAAAATCGATCCGAATCAAACTGCAAGCACCTTTAATTGCATCAAACCAACACTCTAATGCGAAATTGTGAACTCTCTTGTTGACTATCATCGCTATCGAGAAACTTATTCTCACTTGGACCTCATGACTTTGGAGTCTCATAATTGACCCCCAATGTCTGATATTTCGAAAAATTTTCCCTAGCACTTATATTTTAGTAACTTCATATAGTGATTATTTAAACTAAAACCATATAGCAACCAAAAATTGATAAGGATCCATCAACAATGAGAACGATAGAAGATGTAAAAAGTGTGGTGTTATTTTTGTAACACTTTAAGGATAGAATAGTAAATGAATAGGGAATAAAGTGGAAAAAAAGTGGGTCCGAATTTTTAGGGATAATTACCTCTCTCTTCTACTGCTTTTATTTTTGTGAGAAGCAGAAAAATTGATTATTTTCTGCTTTTTTTTTTAAGAATCACAAACAAACATCATATTTTTACTCTGAAGGTACCTTTTTAAAAAAGAAATTGAAAAAAGGTACTTTTTCTACTCATAGAAGAACAAACATACAGGCTCATTGGCATTGTACGTGAGGGTTATTCCTACTAATCCTTTTCATATGAAATTAATTGTTTGTTGGATGCGTGTAGGAATTGTATTTTGACTTTATTTGTTTGGTTCGAAGTGTAAGCTGTGTTTGGTTTAGATCTTAGACTATTTTAACCAATTTTAATGGTAAATAATAGGTTTGTCTTCTACATTATATTTTAGAGTAATTATATTCTTCTATAAGTTGTACTTTTTAAAACAATAATAATTGCTGGTACAAAATTTTGTTTACGAATTGTGACACAAATAAAATGACAGCTCTTGATTGGTTATGGATTATTTCTACTATACATTAAGAGTATGGTTTTCACTATTTTTTTTTCTCTCTTGTGTATTACTTTCGCACTCAATTCTTGTAAAATGATCCGTACTATATAGTCAATTCTTTTTGAAAAATATTGTGAGTGATTTATTTTTATAGTAGGTCAATTTGCCTTAAATAAGATTAATTGGGAGCCAAGTAAATTACGAATATTGGTGGCTTAGACAAAAATAGAAATTAATAAATAATATTTTTAATATTAAAAATTTCATGATACTACTAATTTAACGTCATAACTAACTAACCCATCAAAAAAAAAAAAAAAGAAGTCAAAACTAGGCTTTAAAAATAGAGAGTGAAATATCTCCAAGAGATACCTTAGACTATTGAATCCGAATGAATGTAACTTCTATTCAATGAATTCATAAGTTAGTTTATATACACCAAAAGTCTCAACTAATTACAACGGCCAATAACTAATTACAAAACTAACTATAACTACTTTTTTAACTAACTTGCTACGTCATAATACCACCCCTAAAGATGAAGTTGGAAGGAAAACATTCTTGAGACCATCTTGGACAACATATAGCAAAATTGAGGAGCTAGGAGAGCCTTAGGGTATGTTTGTGAGTTGAGATTTTGGAGGGGAGAGGAGGGGAGGAAGGGAAGGGAAGGGCTTGAAGAGTAAAATAGAGTTAGTGAATAAATTTGCTACTTAATGATGTGCACGAACATGAACCAGCTTAATTGTACCATCTTGCACCTTTTCACGAACGAAGTGGTAGTCCACCTCAATGTGCTTCGAGCGCTCATGGTAAATTGGATTAGAAGCAATGTAGGTTGCTACTTGACTATCATAGTAAACAATAGCATATCCAACATTGAGGTGAAAGTCTTGAAGTAAAGATTACATCTAGGTTTAACTCATTAACCACAAAAAGCAAGGGACTTATATTCTGACTTTCCTGAAGAGCATGAGATCATATTCTGTTTCTTGGATTTCCAAGAAACTAGTTAGTCCCCAGTGAACACACAATAGCCAGAAACTGACTTGCGTATGATGTTGAATCTACATCAACATAAGCATACAAGTGAAGAGTGAAACTTGCTGAGAAGTACAAGCCTTGACCATGGGTACGTTTGAGATACTGAAGAAGATGATGAATAACCTGCAAGTGAGGGACTCAAGGCTTAGAAACAAATTGGCTAAGCCTATTGACAACAAAGGTAATGTCAGGTTGAGAAATAATTAAGTATATCAAATGTCCAATCAACCTCCTATACTGGCTTATGCTAGGAAGAAGGTCCCTATCCTTAACATTAAGTTTGCAATTCCGATCCATGGGCAAGAGGGCTAGTTTAGAAGCTAAGAAACCAGTGTCTTCAAGCTAAGACAATGCATACTTCCATTGAGAAAGAAAAATCCCTTACTTGGTTCTAGCAATCCCCAAGCAAAGAAAATACTTAAGGGAACCCAAGACTTTCAGTTTAAACCAATTCTGAATAGTGTGTTTCACTTGCTGTAGCAACGTAGAATCTGCTCCTGCAAGCATATTGTCATTGACATATACTAATAAAGCAACAGAAAAGGAACCAAATCCTTTGATGAACAGGGAATAATCATTGCCAAATTAAGAGAAACTAGCCTCCAAAAGTGTAATGGTAATGGTGGAAAACCATTGCCTTGAGACTTGCTGCAATCCATAAATGGATTTATTCAACTTGCAAACTAGATTCTCCCCCTTGCAATGATGTCCCAAAGGCAAATCTATATAAATCTCTTCGAAACGGTTGCTATTCAAAAAGGCATTGTTGATGTCAAGTTGCATCAAACATCGATGATTAATAGCTACCAAAGTGAGAAGAACCCGAATGTTGGAGAATTTAGTAACGAGCAAGAGTGCTTCCACAAAATCCAATCATGCTTGTTGAGTATAGCCCTCAGCAACTAATCGAGCATTGTACTTATCCACTAAGCCATCGGGATGATACTTCACTTTGTACACCCATCTACATCCTATGTTATGCTTGTTAGGAGGTAAAGGAACAAGTGTCCAAGTGTTATTAATCTAGTGGAAGGTGAATCCCTCATGCGATGGCGAACCAATAGTGAAATCCCATATGGAAGAAATACCCACATTTATTACCCGATTATATCTTGAACACAATTGTTTTAAGTGGAGAACACCTATGGAAACAAAATATAAAACAGTTCAAATATTATAGAATATGTTTATGACATTTCATATAGATTTGGAATCGTTTAATCTACTTTTTATACACATAAAATCCGACGTAATAAGTACTTTTTAAATATATGCAAATAAGAACTATTTAATTTTTTCATATGATATTTTTATTAATATCCATTTTTTAAAAAAATTTGGCATAAATAATGAATATGATAGATATATTTATAATTTAACGGTTAAATTGTTAAGAATTATATTTTATAAAAAATTATTAAAGAAATAAGTGTGTCAAGTCTTATAAAAATATGAGAGGGGTAAATATTGATCGATAAATTATATATTAATAGCCAATATTAGAAGTTATTTAAATGTCATATAATTACTTAAAAAGTTATGCAAGTTTATATTTTAATCTTGACTATTTATATAAAATCTAGTACTCAAAGAGTTTTTCTCGTATAGTAGACTAATTCAACTCGAACTAAATTAGAGTCTAATGTACTGTGAACAAGAGTGATTCAGACCCAAAAAAAAAATAATATTAAACTCCTAAATCTTTATTATGCAATTAATTATTATCATATACTTATAATTGAAGGCAAATAGGGGAAACAAATTACACGTTACCATATTTAATACAAATTCTATTTATTAAGAAAAAAATCAATTAAATAAATGTTAAGTCCCACTACTCTTCTTACTTCTATGAAAAATAGGAAAAAAAATGCTAAGTGGACGGGCAAAAGGATTAAGGATGCGTTTGTTTCAATATATATATATATATATATATATATATATATATTTTACAAAAAATTTTAAAAATTTATTTATTTTAGCTTCTATTTAAAAATTAAAATTAAAAATTTAACTTTTAAATAAAAATTAATATAACTAGCTTCAATTAGAAATTATTTTTCTTTTAATTTAAAGAATTACTTGTTTTGTCAAAAAAATAAATAAATAAATAAAACCCGAAATATATACACCCTAAATTAGGGAACAGCTCTTATATGTTACTGAAGTAAGTTTTTTAATCCATTTTTTATTTCTTACATCTTTGTGAATTATTTTTGTCCTTTTAGTAATTTATTATTTTCTTCTTCTGATACAAGATTACTTTTTAATAATTTTTAAAAAATTAATTTAAAAAATAAGAATTAATTTTCTGTCAATATAAATGAATTTTATATTATCCCCTAATCATATTTTTCTATTTATAAGATTTTTAAAACAATAAGTGATGAAATTAAATATATTTATTAATATGATAATATATAATTAAATATTTATATAAAAAATTTTGTATTATCAATGTTTCAAAATTAAATTAAATTAAATTAAAAAATAAAGATAACTCACATTATTAAATATCAGATTCATCGTAATAAAAAGTTGTTTTGTCCAATAATGTATAAAAGTTGCTTAGAAATCACCAAACCAAACCTCGAAAAGGTCCAAACAACCGAAACTAACTTGAGAGTAAAGCTCCAACCCCCGTGGAATCGCGGAGAGCCGCAGGCAACTTTGTCAACCCTCCACGCTCCTCCAAGACCGCGTGCCCAACAATCTCATCGTCCCACACGCCAACGAAGGATCAAGGACGTAGTTGTACTATTAAAAGAAAAAAGAACTTTGTCCAATTTTTTTGTTGCATTCTTTTATAGTTTAATTTTTTGATTTAATTTATATATATTGATAATATAAAATAATTTTATATTATTAAATAATAAAAATTAAAAAAAATTAAATCATAATAGATAATAATGTATTATAATAATTACTTACTATAATTTGATATTTTTTTATAATTTTATTAGTTGATGATATAAAATTATATTATATTATCAATATATGAAAATTGATTTCATAATATGTTACTAAAATCTAATTAATTTAACTTGTGCTGGAAAACCTACTATAAGATTAAACTTCTTCTAGCATAATTAAATTATAACATGTGTAATAAAATTATATAAGGCATTAAACTTAAGGTTTTTTTTTTCCTTAGAGAAGTTATTAAATATTACATAATGAATAATAATTTTTATTTTAAATAAATAATTGATTAGGTCTTTATATGGCATGATTATTTTAAAATATAATGTGTTGATTATTTATTAATTTAATTTACTTAACTTGCATAAATTAAGTACATATAAAAATCTCACATAAGAATTTTCTAATTATTAAAAATATTTTATACTAATTAATTATGATACCATTTAAGTAAACTACTCATATTGTTATTAACTTTTACTTGATTTCTTTTTCTTTTATCGTGTTTATCAAATTATTTTTTAATTATCAGTTAAGATAAAAATAATAAAACAATGAATATTTACAATAAAATATAATTACAATATAAAAGCTTAAAATATTTAAAATTAATTATAATCTAATATGTTAAAGTCAATTATAATTAAAGAATAAAAGATTTTAAATAATTATAACTAGTATTAAATCTTTCATATATTATTCTAAAATTTTATTATATTATATTTTTATTTTAAATCTTTTAATAAATATTTTTGAATAAAAACCTATTGGAATTTTCTTTAAGAAAATAAAGATAGTCACTGGAGATGAAATAAAATAATACTGCTTATTTGAAAAAAAAAAATCTATCTCTTTATCTTTGAAAAATAAAGAAGTAAACTCTTAAATTAGTCCGTGATAATATTTTTAGGAGACAAATTAGTTTCTGACAAAAAATAAATTAGTTTTGAAATCTCTAACACACTTTAGTCCTTAATTCATTTGTCTTTGATAAAGAGTGATATATAGGTTACATGTTAGCTATGATTTCCTAATATTTTTGTTTGTTCTTAACTGAGACACTTATTGTACATATAATGTCATCCTTAATACAAATGTTTATGCAATCTGAAACTCAAATATAGAAAGACTAAAGAATATATATGCTTAATAATCTCTTTGTGAATTTATCAAATATCATATTACTCAATAATCTCTTTTTTTATCAGTGTTTCAATTACGATATTAAATACAAGATAGAGTTCAACAATTGAAATATTAGGGTTAGGACTCATTGACTAAAATGATGAGTTTTTCTTCTTTTTAATTGTATATTTGGGAGGGATGGTGCTATATAGAATCAAGTTAAAATGTCTTAATCAACATATAACATACACAGTATACTATGTATTAATTGTAAATAAATTAGAGATTAAAAAAAATCTAATTTTGATAATTATTAAAGACTCTGAGATTAATTTATTTTTATCAAAAACTATCCTATCTTTCAACAATATTATCAACGACTAATTTGAGATTTTTCACAAAATAAAAATATCGACGACCCCAACGCCCGCAGTCACCCACCAGCTGGGAAGAAGGAAGGGCACGCTGCGATCTTATAATACAGCACGACACGACAATGCACCCTCACATCACGCCTTGCCTTTCCTCGCAACTCACTTCTTATCTCTTTTCCTCCTTTCTTTCCCCGTCGTTCACTGACAAGAGCACCCTCACATCACACCTTACCTTTCCTCACAAATCACTTCTTATCTCTTTTCTTCCTTTCTTTCCCCGCCGTTCACTGATAAGAGCCACTTCCAATTCAATCCGCTTCGTTTCTATCTCAAGTCAGCAACCCCCCCCCCTCTCTCATCTCATCTCTTCTATCTTTCATTTATTATTATTATTTTCTTTCCGTGATTCTTCGTTGGGCGTTTCGCGTTCGCGTTTCATAATGTCTGTGACGGAGGCAACAGAGAAGAAGAAGGAAGCGTTCGACGCAGAAGCGGCCTCGATGCTAGTGAGGGACCTAAGGGCAACCTTCGCTTCCGGTAAAACGCGAAGCTACGAGTGGAGAGTGTCGCAGCTCAACGCGCTTATCGAACTTGTCGACGCTCACGAGCAGCAGATCGTAGACGCGCTTTTCTCCGACCTCGCCAAGCCACCCCTCGAAACCGTCGCATACGAGGTCCCTCTTCCCTCTGTTCTTTCTTCTTCTTCTTCTTTTGACCCTCCTTTGTCGTTTGTTCCACTGGGTTGCGTTTTTGGTGTGTGTTTTTTCTCCTTTTCTTTCCGGTTTTCTGTGCAGTACACCTCATTTTTTGTTAACTTCTATTGATTTGTTATCCAATATCGAAACAATAAGTTCTCTGCTTGCCAATAATCAACTCCTAGTGTGATAACTATCATGATTTCAAATTGCGGTTACGAGGTTGCGGATGCGGTTGCAGTCAAATTGTGAATAGTTTGTTAAAAAAATGCGGTTACTGACATAATCGAATTATTGCAGTCATAATCACTGTCAATTACTAATAATCTATTCATATTGTACGAAAGGTTTAGAATCTTAAGTGCTAAAGACACGTTAATCACTCTGTGGACGCTTACGTTTGAACCAGGAAATGACGATGATGTGGTTTGATTGACCTGGGTAATAACAATAACATTCCTAAGATCGTTCACTGGTGGGTTTTTTCCTGATGACCCTGCTACTATGATTGAGATTGGAAAATTCTCAACTGGGTATGGTACTTATGTGACTCTGTCCTTGTCAGAACACTGTTCTGGATGATTTGTTGTGTAGTTCATTTATTATGATGGGGTACAATTGCACGGGGATAAAACGATGACAGCTCTGTATTTTTTTCTCGGCTTCTAATTGTGAGCGTCCTGAATGAATGGATGCTACATGTAACATTTTGCTTTGCCCCATTTTGACGCGTTGTGTTGTTTCTTTGGACTTTGGGGTAGTGTTTTTTAAGTGTGAAAAGGGGGACATATGGTAGCAAGTAGCAATTCATTCATTCAATTTGGTGGTGGAAATGTTGCTGTATGTGCGGTTGGTGTGAGCATTAATGGCGCTCTCTTGAATTCCCACCTGGCCTTCCCCCATTTTGGGTGGGGCCAGTCTTGGGGTCCTCTCTACTTTGCTTGTGAATCTTTGATACGTTGCTTAGGTTCCTAACATTTATTGCAACAGACTACAATGGTGTAAGTGTTTCTTAAACAACCGTCACAGGATGTGTTGTTGTAGTACACCTCGTCCTTGGTCTGTCTAGGTTTTTCGGGTTTCCGTTTTGAAATTTTCGAGTATTTGCTGTGTGTTGCTTAGATGTTCATATATTAAGTGTGTGCTCCAGGATTTGCCGTATTTAGTTGATCTAAAACACTAGGATTATTTTACAAGGTTGACAAATGGAATTCCAGTTGAATTTAGTTCAGGGGTGAACCTGGTTAGTACATAATCAGAATACTAAATGAAGTATAGGCCCCTAATTTGGCACTTATCAAGGACAATTCAATTCACACACTATGTGCTTATTTAAGTATGAAACTATGTGCCAATTAAGGTTGGCTAAATGGGTAGGATCGAATCGTATTGACACAAAGGTCTTCTTGGGTTTGATTCCTAACGTTGGTCCTTCATTGATAAGCCATCCCTGAGGCCTCTCCCTGAACTTTTGCTACCAAAGTAAAGGGGAAAATCTGTGCATTTGGAGAAGATCCAAGGAGTCTTGCTCTAATACACTGTTGTTTTTAAGTCATGCATATTGTATGGTTAAAATTCCAAAATCTTCAATAATAACTTTCATGAGATGTATGCACACTGAATGGGCTATTTCTTAGTTGAATTATTATTATTATTATTTTTTGGATCGTAGGCTGCTGCTGCTCAGTCCTGCCTAGCTTGTTTCTCCAAACTTGTCCACATATTATTGCATGATATTGAAGTTAATAAGATTTCATTATGTTATTATGTCTGTTTATGGATTGGTGACCTCTGATGATATGCGACCGGTCGCGTGTATTTTCAATTATTAATACAATAATACCTGAACAGGTGTGAATCAGTCGTAGTATTTATCATTCAGACAGTCACAGAATTTTTCGCCCTTGGTATTTTTACCACGCATATTCCATTTGATAGTTAATTGATTAAGACATATTTTGGCTAAGATACTGAAAATTTTATTAATATTAAATTCATACTTGTAATATTTGCATCTAAACCAACATTTTACAATTTTTAACACGGACATGAAGCTGAAAATGCATAAAAATACAGTAGTCTTAAATGTGACATTTTGCATCTTTGCATAACTGATGTAGTTTGTATTGCAGATTGCTATGCTCAAAAACTCATGCAAAGTCGCACTCAAGGAGTTGAAATGTTGGATGACTTCAGAAAAGGTATATTTTATGTGAATTTATTTATTTCTTCCACTGAAATTGCTTGACATAATTCTTTTATCACATGAATTTCCCTATAATGCAGGTCAAAACTTCAATTGTAACTTTTCCGTCTTCAGCTGAAATAGTATCTGAACCACTGGGGGTTGTGTTAGTCATCTCTGCATGGAACTATCCATTTTGTATGTTAATATTTGGTTGAGCTTGTTTCACATGTTTTGAGCTGACTTCTCACCTTTCTCTTCCCTCAAAGGTCTATCTTTAAAATCTATGAAGATGTTAATATTACATTCCTCTATCTGTCTTTCCAGTATTGTCACTTGATCCAGTCATTGGAGCTATTGCAGCTGGTAATGCTGTGGTTCTAAAACCATCAGAAATTGCTCCGGCCACATCATCACTGCTGGCAAAATTGTTAGGGAAGTACCTGGATAACTCATCTGTAAGAGTTGTTGAGGGAGCAGTTGATGAAACATCTGCATTACTGCAGCAAAAGTGGGACAAAATTTTCTATACAGGTTCTTGTTTGTAACTCTTCTGACTTTCTTAGATGGTTTATGATCCTGAAATGATTTTCCGTTTTATATGGAGAAAATCTTCCTTATGGTTGGTCTTCTTTAAGATATATTATATATGTGTGAAATTTTGAAAACCCTTTTTGGGTAATTCAATAAGTGCATTTGTTTACCAGAAAAAGTAGAAGACTAAAAGTTTTTTGCCACATTCAAGTTATATACATATTTCCTAGCTTAAGATTTGCAACAAGCCACCAAGTTATGTGGCCAAACTTCTCTGTCAGAATACCTTATAGGATATTGTTTTAGTCATAGATGATATTTGGTTAAGTATAAATCTTTTTCTTTATGCTTCTGAAAAATCATGCATGTGGATTTAACAAGAACCTTGGGATAACCATATCACAAAAACTAGCTATTATGATGGGAGAACCGAAGGCCTTATAAAACCACCATCGGAATCCCATATTTTCGATGTGGGACTCAAGTCCCATACCTTGGAATTGGGTCCTAACATCCCACCCTGCGCAGCCCTGGCGCCCACATAGGCTGGCTGTGCGCTAGCCCCTTTGACTAGTCTCGGGCGAACACTACCATACTAGCGTCACCACCCGCATCACTCAATTGCAGCTAAGAGACATGGTGGAAGGCTTTGATACCAATTGATAAGAACTTTGGGAGAACCACATCACAAAAGTTAGCTATTGTGATAAGAGAGCCCATGGCCTTGTAAATCCCCCATCGGAATCCCATACTTTTGATGTAGGACTCAAGTCCCATATTTTGCAATTGGGTCCTAGCAGGATTTTGCATTGTCAACTTATGGATAGTTTGACACATGAAATTGTCAATGATCATATGTATCTGATGTCACTTATTTCTGCTACTTTAAGGGTGTGTTTGTTTGGGAATTTTTTGGCAAACAATCACTTTTTTTACTGAAAAAATTAGTTTTCATATATTTGGATAATTTTTTTAAAAAAATTAGATTATAAAAAAAAAATTTAAGCTTTTTTGTAGAAACTGAAAAGAGTAGCTTTTTAAAAAAATCAATTTTCAGTTTTTTCATCTATATATAAAATTTAAGTTTCAACATCACTTTTTTTAAAAGCCGAAACAAACACATCCTAAATAAGTTTGATTGGCAGATGTTTGATATTCCTTTTATTTTCGTTGGTGGAGAGTAGGGGAGGTATATCATTCTTAAATCATTAATATTTACGAGTGTGCAGATAATGTTTGTAGGTTTCATGAGCATCTACATATTTTTTGAAAGCAGTTTCTTCTTCCTTTATGGGGCAAACCTACAAAGCTGTTTCTTGAAAATACGTTATTCTTTTTTTTTTGGGGGATAGAAAATACTTCATTCTAAATAATGGTAGTCTAGGTGTTGTGGATTGTTGATTGTGATACAGCTTGGAATACATCTGGGATGATTCTGTTATTGGTTGTGGAAATAGTTGGCTTAGATTGAAATTTCGGGCAGGGATTCTGCATCTTGAAATATCTGTAGTGGCATATACAATATTGAATCACACAATTGCTCTAGTATAATATTTAAAACAGGATAGGAATTTTTTGCCCAATGTAGTTGAAAGCATCTCAGTGGATGACAGGATAAAATTAAGTATGAAGCTTTCCAAGAGCTGTATTGCATAGCAAGATATGTGTGCAAGATCCTCACATATCTTGGTCGACAAGGCAGTATGAGACTTGGCACGACTCCTAACAATATATGCTGCCAGATAATTGATGGTCAGATATAAGCTATCGTTGAGTCTCTTGAGCATTATTGTTCTTTAGAGGAGGACAATGAATTAGATTATTGTCTTATCCATGTTCAATTGGTCTGACCAAGTGCCTTTGTTTCAGTTGCACTGACTGTGGTTGTATGTATGTGTGACAGATTAGGACCCTTATTCTTGGTCTTATATATAAGAATGCCAATATTTTGTAAATATACAGGGATCTATAGGCTAGCTGCATTTGTAATGTTTGCTTGGAAGTTTTATCACTGTGATACTTGGGTCTGGGGATATTCTATACTTAAGTAATTGTTGAAATTTTAGGTAATGGAAGAGTGGGACGCATAGTGATGGCTGCTGCTGCTAAACACCTTACACCAGTAGTGCTGGAGCTTGGAGGAAAATCTCCAGTTGTTGTTGATTCAAATATCGATTTAAAGGTATAACTTAGCCTCTCTTCTGATTTGTCAATCACTTGCTATCACCCTGACCTCCTTGCATCTGATTTTTGACGTCAAATAAATTTGAATTTGAACTGGCAAGGTAACAACTAGACGAATAATTGCTGGAAAGTGGTGTTGTAACAATGGACAAGCCTGCATTTCTGCAGATTATATTATTACAACAAAAGACTATGCTCCCACGTTGGTAATAATTTTTCCCTGAAGTGTAGCTCGAATTCTAAATCTTTCTGTGTCTCTTTAGTGTTTAGTGTTTCCTATTTCTAGGTGGATGCCCTAAAGACTGAATTGGAGAAATTTTATGGAGAGAACCCATTGGAATCAAAAGATTTGTCCAGCATTGTGAACTCCAACCACTTTGCTCGGTTGTCAAAGCTCTTGGATGATGACAAGGTTTCCGGTAAGATTGTTTATGGAGGTGAACAGGATGGAAGCAAATTGTAAGCTCTCTGTCTGCTCTTAAGGGTACTTTATGGATGAAGTATTGATTTAGTGAAATATAATAAGATCTTGTCACTATCATTTCTCTTTTTCCTCAAATTACAGGAGGATTAGCCCCACCATTCTATTGGATGTCCCAAGAGATTCCCTAATAATGAGCGAGGAGATATTTGGTCCTTTACTTCCCATCCTCACGGTAAGAATTAAGACTCCAAAGTAATATTGGTGAGATTTAAAGAAAAAAAAATCATTTTTTTTTTTTGGTTGCTTTTACAATAGTCTAGTACACAAGATTTCAAATAGTTTTTCAGCAAGTCTAATATACAAAATGCATAGTTCGGCAACATGTTTAAAAGCTGAAAGAGTAATTTATATGTGCTTCAGTATGTGGGATAAGTGCAAAGGAAATAAGATTCACTTTTCGTTTCAAACAGGTTGACAAACTGGAAGAAAGCTTTGACATAATCAATTCAGGACCAAAGCCTCTCGCTGCATATTTGTTTACAACCAACAAGAAGCTCAAGGAGCAGTTTGTAATGACTATTTCTGCTGGGGGTTTGGTTGTCAATGACACCACATTACATGTAAGTATTTGTTTATGTTTAACAATCTATCCCTGAATGCCTGAGTTTGTGTGTGCCCTTGTATATGATTCCTGTATTCAAACAGATCAGCATTAAAGGGGATCACACATCTGCTTCAAAGTTGTGCTTGTTCCTATCAATTCCTTGTTTTAAAGCTACCTTTAGACTAATAGTAAATTTTAACTACAAAATCACAGGACAATAATTTCTCAAAGTACTGTTTTTTCAGATTTTATTTGCACCGTGTGTTTGCTTTTATTGCTTCGTACTGAAATTCGTGTTTCTTCAAGTAAAAAGTGATTTTTTCCATCTATAGATGCTTATTATTCATATTTGTTATGTTGAATTAACTTGAAATTTCAACACTCTCCATCTCTGTGTTTCTGTTTTCCATTTGGCCTTTTCACCTGGTGCAGCTTGCTGTTCATACTTTGCCCTTTGGCGGAGTTGGGGAGAGTGGAATGGGTGCATACCATGGGAAATTCTCGTTTGATGCTTTCAGCCACAAAAAAGCAGTTCTTTATCGCAGTTTTATTGGTGATGCACCAGTAAGGTACCCACCGTACACGAACACAAAGCTGAGATTGTTGAAGGCTCTCATTGCTGGTGGGATCCTTAGTATAATTCGTGCCCTTCTTGGATTGTCCTAGGCGTAATTGTCTTGGAAACTTGCTGCTATTGATATTTGATACATGTTTTATTCTGGTTTCCTTGTATTTTAGTGTCCAGTGACTTGTGCCTAAGAGAGTAAATCAAATGTTGCTACTCTTTTATGTTTTTTTTCCCCCAAAAAAAAGTTTGTATGAATGTGTTAAGATGCCTTGTGGTTATTCTGCCTGATCGGAGGCTAGGCTAGTACTAATATTTATGCATTGGTGTATAAATCTGACGCTGTTTAACGAAGCATAAAATCTAGTCTGTGCTTCCTTTTTTCTGTGAAGAAAAATACTTTCTAATACAAGAATATTTGTGTGGATTAAAAAAAAAGAAAAAAAATTGTGCTTTTAAAAGAGTAGTTTCAAAAAATTGTATTCAAATGTAAAACATTTTTTAGCTCGACAAGGTTATCAGTGCAAAGAGTTAATGCTGTAAGATGCCGTATTGCGCCTAGCATAAGACTTAGCAAATGCCGTCCGCTGAAATATTTCACACATGCAAACAAATTGCCTAGCATTGAGACTCGAGGGAATGGTTTCTCTCATGAAAAGATTTTACATCATCTTATTATGTAGTAACTTTTATCATTTGTGAATCTTATATTTAGTCCTATCTTCTTAATTAATAATAAAAGTTAATACATAATATAATTATATAAAATTTTTATATGAGAATGTTCACTCCTGTAGTTTTGAGACATAAATGATTTCTATGAAGTGACGAGTAAAATGGACTAAAAATACATAATTCATATCTATATTACTTTGTAGTGTAATTCTCATTAATTAATGGCCAACATTAAAAATGCAAGTGATCTTCGGTCTGCCAAATATTACTTTTTGCACTGTAGATTTACTTCCTATAGATGGTGGCGTCTAGGGTGCTCTTCGAATTTTCACGGAGTACCACACACCTTGAATCTAGACCATCCACTTCCTATGCAGTAGATTGCTCCTATGGATGGTGCTGTACTTGATTATTATCACTTGCCCCCACTCCACTCTCCGCCAATCACCCCTCATCGTGAGTCTATTTGGCCAATCACCGTGAGTCCACCCCCAGTCAAATAAGGCAACCACATCTTGAACCTTTGAGCAATCCACCACTGAAACTGAAACCATGCCTCCACTTAGTCACCGTCGCAAGCCGTTCACCACCCATCTCTGTCACAAAGCTGCAGTGTCGTCGTTCACCGCCTCGTCATCACCTTTGCATAGCCCCAGGCCACCAGCTACCTTGCGTCGCCGTCATCATCCTCGCATCCTCGTCGTGGCAGATCTACGAAAATCGTGCTCGTCGCAAATACCGCCGTCACCGTCGCAGTCTTGCACCGTCGCTTACGCCCTTATCCCACGTGTCCTCGCCACCCTGATGGCCTCTCTTGGGTCACTGTTCAAGGTCCTTGCTATGGCTAACCCATTGGGCGGCACAATCAGGGTTGATCTTCGCCTCAAGAACTTCACTCTCATCTGCGTGATCTAGCTCCGAGAAATACATGTGCCCTTTTGGAGGAGAGTCCACGAACATGGGCTTTACATGATCAAGTCCTTCACTTTCTCGAAGTAACAAGCTTGGGTTATGAGCAACTTGGCATTGTAAGCCTTTGCCTGCTTGGCGAACACAAACTGTGGGGAACTAGGTAGCAGGAACATGATGACGCCGCCTTGTTGGATGCCAAGTTTGTTGAGCCATGAGGCAACTCTTCTTGATGTGAGCTCCACATCAAAGTAGGTATGGGTAACTCGTTGAAGCACACGCACCGAGGACCTGCAAATTATGTATATAGTGGTTGCACGGGTTGGTAATATTTGATGACAATCAGCCATTAAAATATTAAGTTTACTACAATGTTGATAGCTTGAAGCCGTGGAGGATAGAAATTGGAAATATTCGAAAAGAGAGAGAACAATTGTTGTTGCAATTCTTGTGAGCATCAGAGTAGAGGGTAGAGGGCAGCGGTGGATGCGATGCGACAGCGGGGTGTAGGCAAAAAGATCGGTGGTGGCCCGTGCTTTGAAAGTTGTGGAGCAGCAAATGAGTGCATCCATGGGAAGCAATCAGGTGCAGCAATGCGCATGGAATCAAACAAATCCAAGCCATCAAATTCAAGGCGTGTGGTACACATTGATCTTCTTGGTGTACCACAGACACCGCCTTTATCGTTTATACAAACTGCAAAACTTTCCATCGCATTCGGGGACATATGATGATCTGATGATTAAGAAATGTAATATGTTTATTTTATTTTTTAAAGGAAGCCGTTTCATACCGCAGAGGGAGTAAAATCTAATAGCTGATATAATCAACAAAGATCACGTGAAGTCTCAAAAGGCTTACTTCATTGATCATCTGTAAATTCCTTAGTCCTTACTGGAAATACTAGCAATATAACTCTCAAATTTCTCTTCACTGATTGATCGAAAATTGCCATGCCCTCTGATGGTGACTTTCCTCTCATAAAAGAATTTCTTGTTGGGTAAGAGGGTTATAAATTTAATGAGGGAAAATTTGGGCTAGAGAAAAAAAAAAAAAAAGCTTCCACGACAAGAAAAATGTTTGTGGCGGAAGACAGATAATATGTTACCAAAAGAGGTAGGAGCCAAAAAAAGCTATTTTCCACCGTTAACGGTAATATTCTTTATATATTTTTTTTCATAAAGAATAATTTGCGGCGACATATGCCGCTGCTAAACCTGGAAAAAGATTCTGGTGGCCAAAGCTGCGCACCAACTTGCTGAGGTTTATAATTAAGGGAAGACTTTGTGGCGTTCAAAACCACTGCTAATCTATAAACAATTTGCAGCGGCAAATGCCGCCACTAAATACAATTTCGACTGGGAAAAAAAATGTGTTCATGCATTTTGCGACGGCATTCTATGAATCTTTAGTCGCCGCTATTTCACAAAGTGTTTTGTGGCGGCATTACATTGATTACAAAAAAAAAAAAAAACATATGAAGTAGTTTTATCATCGCTAATTATTAAATCGAATAAAAAAAAGATATGTGAACCAATTTGGGACGACAATTTATAAATAGTTTTGTGGAGGTAATTGTTGCTGCTAATTATTACATAGATTTTTTTTTTGAAAAAAAGACGTGAAGTAGTTTGTGGTAGCAATTGCCATTGCTAATTTTTAAATTGATTAAAAAAAGACATTTGAAGAAGTTTATGGTAGCAATTGCTGCCGCTAAGTTATAAATAGTTTTGCATTTGTTGTCGCTAGTTATTACATTGGTTTTTTTTTTTTGAAAAAAAAAGATGTGAAGTAGTTTGTGGTGGCAAGTGTGAAAAGTTTTGTCACTGGTAATTATTACATCGATCAAGAAAAAAGAGATTTGAAGCAATTGCCACCGCTAAGTTATCAATAGTTTTATGATGGCATTGATTTGAACCAAAAAAAAAAAAAAGGAATGTGTAGCCATTTAAGGCGACAATTGCTGCTGGTAATATACTAAGATATTTGTGGCGGCCTAGGCTAGCGCTAATCCCTTAACACTTTTACAGCAGCATAGGCTGCCACTAATTATATTTAAAAAAAAATTTGAATGGTGGAAATATTTTGGTGGTAGCACTCCAAATTTGCAAAAAATTACAATTTGTATTCTTAGCCAGACATCTTCTTCCTCAGGATGTGAGCGGAGCTAGAGTGTTTTTGAACAAATTAATACTAAAAAATGGAATAGGCTAGAGTAACAAAGACGAAGTGGTATTGTTTATGTGACATATAACTTGCAGCTTAAATCCAAGTATCATATGATTTATATCATTATTTATTTAATACTTATCAATGTTATTATCTTATTTTTGGAACTTAAGTTAGCAAACTTAGAAAGTGTTGATAATATTTTGCTTTTGCATTTTAGGTTGCAACAAAAGAAAAGATCCTATGATCTAATTGATTATGAAAATTTTGATCTAATTGAGTAAGAAAAGAATCGGAAGATAGGTGAATCACCGAAGGCTGAGACGGCTCCAAACGGTAGGATCCCAAGAATAAGTCGGGTATGATGACTCAGAAGGATCCATCTCTATTGAAGCAGTCGAAGTCAACCGAGTGTCAGAGTTAGAGTCCTCATCCGTCGGGTACCTCGGAGGATGAAAAGGCGGGCGGACGTCATCCATGGTAATGTCCTCAAATCGCTTGTGAGGGCGGAAAAACAGACTCATCACAGGTGTATGGAACTCGCGACTATGGAACATGTAGACCCGCATCGCTGCCTGAGCAGTCAGCACAGATGCATTCAGCACCTAGTCGAAGTACCAATGCATCACTGAGAACTCAATAAAAAGTACGACCGTGCCCGATGCTGGCATCTTTTGAAGACGACACAGAAATATAGGAGTGAGAAATATTAAATTTCTTAGTAGGATCGCGACTTGACAAACATTATGTCATCGTCATCGTCTCAGTCACTTCGGGTTTAATCATAAAAATAGTGGACGGATATAAGTTCAATATTAATGATTCTGAAAACTTAAGCCCCAAAGCGGGTTGCTTTTAAACTTAGCATCATAACTAAACATTTATACTAAAGCATAGAATAAATATTCATAATGCAAATGGACAATATAAACACATGCAAAGACATGCATCATCATAGACTTAACCATGGTTATACTTGACTTTATTTTCGTTTTTAGCACATACTTGACATTTTTTACTTTCCTTTGAAATAGAAAGCTTTTGTAACACCCTACTAATTTAATGTTATGCTTCGGTCATAGCATGAAATTAAGTAGTCTGTGTTATCGTGTTAATACTTTGCTTAATTTTCGTGATTAGTGTCACAAAACAATGGAAGCGGCGCACTGTTATATAATAGACGTGAATAGCATTATAAAACGTAATAAAATTTAATATAACATAATAAGAAAGATACGAATAAGTGATATATTATCAACTGTATACGTACATATGTAGGTCGGAAGCCATCGCTTCAGTCTATACATACATACATATATACATACATATATATATATATATATATATATATATATATATATTAACAACAGATGAAATAAAAGAACAGCAAAATTCCTATTGCTAAAAAGTAGAGGCAGAAATAGCAGGAGCAGGCTGTGTTCAACAAGTCCAACTCGGAGTCATGATGAAGCTGCAGACCTGGGATCTCAATGAAATGGGTGGCCGTGGAGTCCATCGCCAGCGTCTGAGAATGATGCAGAAAATACAGAACGAGGTGAGAATTTAAAGAAATTCTCAATAGGATTCGTGTATAATGGTTATCTGACATCACATACATTCTCAGTTGCCTCGGTTTTTATTTAATTCTAAAAGCATGTGTTCAAACTAGTTATCCATTTTAATGAGTTTAAAGAAAAGTCTAATCCGAGGCAAGGTTCAGTTTTACTTTAGTTGGCATAAGAAATAAAATAGTAAATAGAATAAATAAATAAATGGCAGTAAATAAACTTAATAGACACTGCATCCATCTTGACATAATTATTTCATGTAACCATGCATTTATGTAATCATACAGACTTAATCATGAACCTTTCTTCATAAGCTTTTCCATTACTTTTCATCATTGTTCATCTCTTGGTCCCTTGGGAGTTCTTGGCCATTTAGACTCTTGGGTAATAGTCTACTTTTCAGGATCGAGCTCGTTCCTATACAGGGATGCCGGGTTTACTTTCCCCGAGCTTCCCACCGATGTATTCCCCTTAACTTCTTATTCGGGGCAGGCCCAAGTAGTATGGAACTTTCATAGTGACATAATTCTTATCATAACTTTCATAACTTTCTTGAAAATGCACATGCATTAACATGTAATTCATAACTTATACATGGATTCAACCGAAATTTCGGCAGTATAACGGAACGAGTCCGCTTCCCCATGAATAGTGCTAGTACATCAGAACACCAATTTATCATAAAGGTTGCAACGTTGCATACATATTTAAGATTGAACTCATAATAATATTAATTTTATTAAGGCAGAGTTTCTGCTTCAGCATATTCAGCCAACCTGATTTTTATGATTTCTATTTAACTCAATCGGATCTCAATTTTGGGTATGTTAAAGTGTTATGTGTCTATTTTCTAACCTCTTTGGTCCCATCTAATTTTGATATCTATAACTCAAGATATTTAGGTTTTATTCTGGCCTGCCCAGTGGCTGGCCAAAATCAGACACCTAAAAGTAAAAATCCACTAAAAATTAAAAACTAACTCAAATTATACAAAATTGAACTCATATTAAAGCTAACAGGGTAAAGTTTCATTTACAAAAAGTTCCATTCCATTTGACTTAGTAAAGCTCAAGTTATAAACCCCAAATTCTGACCTTTCTAAACTATCCTGTTCTGGCCCAGTTTGGACGTAGGGCAATTTTCTTGGATCGCTGGGAGCAACTAGGACCTTATCTAATTCTGAAATTTTTATGGGATATTCTCCTATGTATAAGCTTTCTAACAAAGTTAGTTTCACTCATTTTCAAGTAGTATAGTGCAAGTTCTATCCTGAACAACCCAGTCTACCTAGAACTAGAGTCAAAACCCTAAGTCAAAATTCAAAACTTCATATCTCTTTCAATACTAATCGAAAAGCCTTATATGATATATGAATGGAAAGCCCTAGATATCTAGTTTCATATAAAAATAGTTTCATCAGATTTAATCAGCTGTAGATAGAGCCGTACACTCTGCCGTACGGACTGCCGAGGGTTTTTAGTTCTCCAACCCATCAGCTCTTCCTATTTTCATTTTTTCTTGCTTCCAATTCGATTTTAACCAAACAAACAGCCAAAAACCAGCTATATATCATCATAATCATCCATTTAACACATCAAAAATTGTGAAAATAATCCAATCTTAGCCAGCCAAGACCACATAATTAATGAAAAAATTAAACCTCTACCTTTGTTATATGTGATTTTGCTTGATTTTTGGGGCTTGGATGAGCAAGACTTGATCAGGCTTGATAGTTGGCTGGAGTTGTGTGAGTGAAGAAGAGAAGAAGAGAGCTTAAAGGAGAGGAGAAAGTGGCGCAGAAAGGTGGGTCTAAATGAGTGAAAAAGGGAGGAAAAAATCTGATTACATGAGTGGTAGTAGTTGGCTTTCTTTGGCATTTGATTGGTGGAACTTCTATGGCTAAAATTCAGTCAAGCCTCCCTATGAGTTATGGCCAAAGTGGTGCCACATCTGGAGGTTAAGTGGCTAAGTTATCAGCCACTCAAGGTATGGTAAAAGAATTGAAATTCTATTGGTTCAGTTCCAACAGTTTAAAATACTGTAATTTTATCGATTCCCTTTAAATCGGTAAATCGGTTTTCAATAAAATTTTATGAAATCTCCTATACTTCTAACTTAATTCTCTCATATCTAAACTCAAGTAATTGTTAATCAATTGATTCTAAATAATTATTTGACCAAATTTTAATTATTCTCAATTATTCGGTAAAACCGAATACTTAGGTGAAAAACGGTGGATGTTACATTACCACCCTCTTTAAAAAAATTTTGTCTCCAAAATTTAGTACCTGTGAATAGTTCAGGATACTCTTTCCTCATATCTGATTCCAGCTCCCAAGTGTAGTCCTCTGCATCTCCTTTTCCCTATGCTACTTTTACTAGCTACACGGTCTTGTTCCGAAGTTATCTGTTACTTCTGTCTACAATCCGTGCTGGTTGTGCACAGAAAGTCAGGTCCTCTTTTAACTGTATTGATTCAGGTTCTAGGGAATGGGTAGGGTTAGATTGATACTTTCTGAGTTGGGAGACATGAAAAACATCATGAAGGTTTGATAGATGTAGAGGCAAAGCGACTCGGTATGCAACTGATCTGATTTGCTTCAAGATTTGAAAGGGGCCAATAAAATGAGGATTTGTCTTCTTGACTTTGACTGCTCTACCTATCCCTGTTGTAGGAGTAACCTTTAGAAATATGTGGTCTCCTTCCTGAAATTCCAGAGGTTTCCTCTTGGTATTCACGTAACTCTTCTGGCGGCTCTGAGCGGCAAGCATCTTGCTCCGTATTTTCTTGATCTGCTCGGTGGTCTGCTCGACTAAATCAGACCCAATAGAGTTGATTCTCCTGTCTCATACCAGCACAAGGGAAATTGGCACTTTCATCCATATAATGCTTCGTAAGGAGCCATGCCGATGCTAGCGTGATAGCTATTGTTGTATGCGAATTCGGCCAACGGTAAGTATCAATCCCAATTTCCGCGTTGCTCCAGTATATAAGCTCGTAGCATATCTTCCAAGATTTGAATCGTCCTTTCAGTTTGGCCATCTGTTTGTAGGTGATATACAGTGCTTAAATATAGCTTTGCACCGAATGCCTTCTGTAATGCTTCCCAAAATCGTGAGGCAAACCTCGGGTCTCGATCAGAGATAATAGTTGAAGGGGTCCCATGCAACCTTATAATCTCTTGAATGTACAGTTGAGCTGGTTTTTCCATCGGATAATTTGCTCGAACGGGTAGGAAATGAGCAGATTTGGTTAATCTATCCACAATGACCCATATAGCATCATGTCCCATTGATGTCCTTGGTAACCCATTATAAAATCTATGGAGATACTCTCCCACTTCCACTCAGGGATTTCCAAGGGTTGTAACATCCCAGAAGTTTTCTAATGTTCCGCTTTCACCTTCTGACAGACCAAACACTTACCCACGAAGCTTGCTACATCTGAGTTCATGCCTGGCCACCAAAACATTTTCTTGAGGTCTTCATACATCTTGGTTATGCTAGGATATACAGCGAATTTGCCTTTATGTGCTCTTTCTAAGATTCTTCTTCGGAGATTGTTCCTTTCAGGAACACACACTCTGTCGTGGCACTGCCAGATGCCCTCTTTATCTTAGGCAAACCTGTTAATCTCCCTAATTGTATGAGATTAATCGTATGTTGAAAGTTAGCATCCTGCTGCTGTGCTTGCCAAACCTGGTCCTTAAAGCTACTGGTTATCTTAATTTGGTGTAACCGAAGAGTCTTGGGAGTTGTAAGGATTCCCAAATTAAGATTTTGGAAGCTTTCAATAAGCTCCGTCTCTTTAATCATAATCCAGGCTACAGTCAATGATTTCCTGCTCAACGCATCTGCCACGATGTTTGCCTTACTCGAGTGATATTTCAATTTGAATTCGTAGTCTTTAAGGAGTTTCATCCATCTCCGCTGCCTCATGTTTAATTCCTTCTGATCAAAGAGGCAGTTCAAACTCTTATGATTAGAAAAGACCTCAAATTTCACTCCATACAGGTGATGTCTCCATATCTTCAAAGCAAATACTACTGCTGCTAATTCGAGGTCGTGAGTCAGGTAGTTCCTTTCGTGTGGCTTCAATTACCTGAAGGCATATACGACCACCTTTCTGGTTTGCATCAACACGCACCCTAACCCTTGTTGGGAAGCATCGCAATAGACCTCAAATGGTGCATGAGGGTCTAGTAAAGCTAACACTGGCATCGTGATCAATCTTCTCTTCAAATCCTAAAAACTCTGTTCACACTCCGGCGTTCACTCAAATTGGACATTCTTTCTGGTTAGCTTGTCAAGGGCAAGGCTATTTGAGAAAAATCCTTAACGAATCGCCTGTAATATCCAGCTAAGCCCAGAAAACTCCTGACTTCAGAGACTGTGGTCGGCCTTTCCCAGTTTAGAACTGCTTTTACTTTGTTGGGGTCTACAGAGATTCCTCCAGAGGACACTACGTGGCCGAGAAATTTTACCTCCTTCATCCAAAATTCACATTTAGATAATTTAGCATAGAGTTTCTTTTCTCTTAAAATTTGCAGAACTAGCCGCAAGTATTCCACATGCTCTTGCTCCGTCTTCGAGTAGACAAGTATGTCGTCAATGAAAACCACTACAAATTTGTCTAGATATGGGCAAAATATTTGATTCATGTAATCCATGAATACTGCTGATGCGTTCATCAGTCCAAACGACATCACGGTATACTCATAGTGTCCGTAATGAGTTCAAAAAGCTGTCTCAAGGATATCTTGTTCCCAAACTCGAATTTGGTGATATCCAGAATGCAAGTCAATCTTGGAGAATATCGTTGCACCCTGTAGTTGGTCCATGAGATCATCAATCCTTGGTAGTGGATATTTATTCTTAATTGTCACTTTGTTCAGCTGCCTATAATCTACGCATAAGCACATGCTTCCATCTTTCTTTTTGACCAACAAGACCGGAGCTCCCCATGGCGACGCGCTTGGCTGTATGAATCCTTTTTCTAAAAGCTCTTCGATCTGTCTTTTTAGTTCTAACAGCTCCAAAAGGTGACATTCGATATGGAGCTATAGATATTGGTCCCGCACCTAGAGCCAACTCGATGGTAAACTCAATCTCTCTCTCCGGAGGGAATTCAGGAATATCTTCTGGAAAAATATCCGGATATTCCCTGACAACCAGAATCTCCTCTAGTTCCTGCTCAACTTCTGTCACATTAGCTGATAAGAGGATATACCCTTGATTCTTTGACCCAAAAGAGTTCAGATAGAAGAGCGTTGTGGTTTGGGATTCAGAAAGTGAGACAGAGGGGAGTACCACCGTCTTATCAGAGCAATTGAGTACGACTCGATTGGTAGAAAGTCAATCTATGCCCAGAATTATGTCAAGACCAGATAGAGGGAGACAAATCAAATTGGCAGTAAAGGTCCTACCCTCAATTCGAAGAGGAACATTGATGCATATTTGACTAGTTCTAACACACCCATTGGTAGGAGTAGAAACCAGTAGATCATAAGGTAATTCAGAAATTGGTAATTGCAAAGCAGTTACACAGTTATGGGAAATAAACGAATGTGAAGCACCCGAATTATAGAGTATAGTTAGAGTCTCACCGTCCACATCATAGGTGCCTTGGATTAGTCCTTCCGACTTGTCAGCTTTTTCTGCGTTCATTGTAAAGACCCGTCGTTGACGTTGGGGTCGAGGAGGCTGTGATGAGTTCCTGGTTAGACACTCATAAATTTTATGACCTGGCTTGCCACATCCGTAGTAGACATTCTGACCTACCAAATACGGCTGATCACCATGATTCTTACCGCATTTTGTGTAAGTTGGATTTAGAAAAGGCCTTTGGGGCTGCTTGTCCTTATTGCCTGTTGGTGGAAATCTCCGCTGTTGTTGTATATTGGGCTTGAATCTTGGGCCTTGCGGGGCCAACCCCCTCTTGAAATTTCCACCAGATGCCCTGGCTGCAGCTAATTTCGAATTGCAATCCTCCACAAGCCGGCATTTATTCACCAACGTGGGGAAATCCTTGATCTCCATTGGCCCTATCGCAATAAGAATGTCTTCTCGTAACGCTCCTTCAAATTTAACGCACTTCCAAGCTTTATCTGGGTTCTCATGGTAAATCGTGGAAAATTTGCACAGCTCTTCGAACTTAGCAATGTATTTAGATATCGTCCGGTTCCCTTGTCGAAGTTGCATAAACTCAAGTTCCTTGGTATTTCGGATGAAAGTCGGAAAGTACTTCTGGTAAAATACATCCCTAAACATCGTCCAGGTGACTACTGTCTGAGATTCTTCGAACAATCTTCGTACGCCGTTCCACCAAAACTCGGCGTCTGCTTCGAGCATGTAAGTGGCAAAGGTCACCTTCTGATGATCCGAGCAATCCAAGACAGAGAAAATCTTCTCCATGACTTTGATCCATTCGTCAACTTTATCCGGATTATACGCCCCTCGGAAACTTGGCTGATTTGCCTTTCTGAACTCAGCAAACTTGAGATAGTCCAGATCAACTCTTGGGCCGTGAAAGTTCCCTTCATAGCTTGCCTCAGGTCGTCTGTCTAGCTGATCCATCATATGGTGAGCCATCGCGGCTTGCTCCCGTATTGCATGGGCCATTTCTCGCATTATGGCCATAAAATCAGTCGGGTCCTCTGGAGCAGGTTCTGCATGTGGTCTGCCTCACCTTCCGGAAGTCATTAAGTTCTGAGCACACAAAACAAAAATTATTGAGTTGATCAGGCTCAATACTAAGTCTAATGTGCTAGTAAATAATAGCTCACACGGTCAGGCACTTTATACACATGCATAACTATACCTCAATCGTACAGGCAAGATCTGGTGCATATTATCAGCAAAGAATACAGAATATGCGCGAAGCATAGTCAGTCCAATCCTCAGGCCTTGGCTAGGATGAACTGCTCTGATACCAAAAATGTAACACCCTACTAATTTAATATTATGCTTAAGTCATAGCATAAAATTAGGTAGTCTGTGTTACCGTGTTAATACTCCGCTTAATTTTCATGATTAGTATCACAAAACAATGGAAGCGGCACGCTGTTATATAATAGACGTGAATAACATTATAAAACGTAATAAAGTTTAATATAACATAACAGGAAAGATGCGAATAAGTGATATATTATCAACTGTATACGTACATATGTAGGTCGAAAGCCAACGCTTATGTGTGTGTATATATATATATATTAACAGCAGATGAACTGAAAGAATAGAAATATTCCTATTGCTAAAAAGCAAAAGCAGAAATAGTAGGAGTAGGCTGTGTTCAACGACTCCAACTTGGAGTCACGATGAAGCTACAGACCTGGGATCTCAATGAAATGGGTGGCCGTGGAGTTCATCGCCAGCGTTTGAGAATGATGTGGAAAATACAGAACAAGGTGAGAATTTAAAGAAATTCTGAGTAGGGTTCGTGTATAATGGTTATCTAACGTCATATACATTCTCAATTGCCTCGATTTTTATTTAATTCTAAAAGCATGTGTTCAAACTAGTTATCCGTTTTAATGAGTTTAAGAAAAAGTCTGGTCTGAGGCAAGGTTCAGTTTTACTTTAGTTGGCATAAGAAACAGAATAGTAAACAGAATAAATAAATAAATGGCAGTAAATAAACTTAATAGACACTGCATCCATCTTGACATAATTATTTCATGTAACCATGCATTCATGTAATCATGCAGACTTAATCATGAACCTTTCTTCATAAGCTTTTCCATTACTTTTCATCATTGTCTATCTCTTGGTCCCCTGGGAGTTCTTGACCATTTAGACTCTTGGGTAATAGTTTGTTTTTCAGGATCAAGCTTGTTCCTATACAGGGATGCCGGGTTTACTTTCCCTGACCTTTCCACTGATCTATTCCCCTTAACTTCTTATCCGGGGCTGGCCCAAGTAGCATGGAACTTTCATAGTGACATAATTCTTATCATAACTTTCATAGCTTTCTTGAAAATGCACATGCATTAACATGTATTTCATAACTTATGCATGGATTCTACTGAAATTTCGGTAGCATAACGGAACGAGTTCGCTTCTCCATGAATAGTGCCTGTACATCATAACACCAATTTATCATAAAGGTCATAATATTGCATACATATTTAACATTGAACTCATAATAATATTAATTTCATTGAGGCAGAGTTTCTGCCTCAGCATATTCAACCAAACCAATTTTTATAATTCAAGCCATAATCTCTATTTAACTCATTTGGACCTCAATTTTGGGTATGTTAAAGTGTTATGTGTCTATTTTCTAACCTTTTTGGTCCCATCTAATTTTGATATTTATAACTGAAGATATTTAGGTTTTATCCCGGCCTATCCAGTGGCTGGCCAGAATCAGACACCTAAAAGTAAAAATCCACTAAAAATTGAAAACTGACTCAAATTATACGAAATTGGGCTTTACAAAAAGTTCCATTCCATTTAACTTAGTAGGGCTCGAGTTATAAGCCCCGAATTCTAACCTTCCTAAACTGCCTTATTCTGGCCCGATTTGGGCATAGGGCAACTTTCTTGGATCACTGGGAGCAACTGGAATTTTATGTAATTCTGAAATTTTTATGGGACATTCTCCTATGTGTAAGCTTTCTAACAAAGTTAGTTTCACTCATTTTCAAGTAGTATAGGGCGAGTTCTACCCTGAACAACCCAGTCTGCCCAGAACCAGAGTCAAAACCCTAGGTCGAAATTCAAAAGTTCATATATCTCTCAATACTAATCCAAAAGCCTTATATGATATATGTATGGAAAGTGCTAGATGTATAGTTTCATATAAAAATAGTTTCATCAGATTTAATCAGCTGTAGGTGGAGCCATACACTCCGCCGTACGGACTGCCGAGGGTTTTTGGTTCTCCAACCCATCAGCTCTTCCTATTTTCATTCTTTCTTACTTCCAATTTGATTTTAACCAAACAAACAGCCAAAAACCAGCTATATATCATCATAATCATCCATTTAACACATCAAAAATTGTGAAAATAATCCAACCTTAGCCAGCCAAGACCACATAATTAATGCAAGAATTAAACCTCTTCCTTTGTTATATGGGATTTTGCTTGATTTTTGGGGCTTGGATGAGCAAGACTTGATTAGGCTTGATGGTTGGTTGGAGTTGTGTGAGTGAAGAAGAGAAGAAGAGAGCTAAAAGGAGAGGAGAAAGTGGCACAGAAAGGTGGGTCTAAATGGGTGAAAAAGGGAGGAAAAAAAATCTGATTACATGAGTGGTAGTAGTTGGTTTTCTTTGGCATTTGATTGGTGGAACTTGTATGGCTGAAATTCAGCCAAGCCTCCCCATGAGTTATGGCCAAAGTGGCGCCACATTTGGAGGTTAAGTGGCTGAGTTATCAGCCATTCAAGGTAGGGTAAAAGAATTGGAATTCTATTGGTTCGGTTCTGATAGTTTAAAATACCGTAATTTTATCGATTCCCTTTAAATTGGTAAATCAGTTTTCAATAAAATTTTATGAAATCTCCTATACTTCTAACTTAATTCTCTCATATCTAAACTCAAGTAATTTCTAATCAATTGATTCTAAATAATTATTTGACCAAATTTTAATTATTCTCAATTATTCAATAAAACCGAATAATTAGGCGAAAAACGGTGGATGTTACAGCTTTTGGCCATGAGCTCATTTCATGACCGATGTCACGCAGTACAAAATCAAATCAGACTAAGCCGATATTGGTTACCCTTAAGTTGGAGGGTCCTCCATGTCACTCTTGCCTCCCTCATAGAGGTTCCTTAAGTCTTTGCGGATCGCCGTTTCTCACTTCAATTACCGAAGTGATTGAAGGGTCATATCCCCTTAATTCTTTTCTTATCATTATACTTTACATGCATATTACTCCTTTGACTAGACACATGCAATGATATGACTAAGTTCATAATTTTGACGGAAATCTGGCAACATAACGGCTAAATCGGAGCTTCCCCAAAATGTCAATCATAAACTTTCAACCAACAGTCCATCACATTTATATCCTATCATCACACCAATCATTTAATCATGAGACAAAGCTCAACCAAACTTGTCATTTGTTATGCCGAATAGCATCATATATTCATACCCTAAAGGGGGGTTCATAGTTGTGTTATTCTTTATGAATAATATTATGAATCATCATATGATTTCCCATAGTTACCCATGAGAAAATCACATAGTTAAAATATACGTATGTAGTCTTTTTGTTGCTTAATTCTCATGTGAAATTACTCTTTACTTAAGTTCATGTCTTATGGAACACTAGTTCGAATTAATTAAGTTAAATGATTGTTTCCTTTCCATGAGATAGTACGCCTAGTAATTCCTAGGTTCATAGTATGCTCAGAGGCCCTAGGCTTACTTCTGTTCCTAAGGAGTTCAAGATCCCTCTAATCCTTGCATCATGACAACATATAATTACATTATGAACCCAACAATACCATGTTAACTAATCACCAAGGGTGATTTTTATCTTAACCAAGTTGTAAAGTTTCAAGCTTTTATTATTAACATAACAAGGTCTTATCTTAAATATTATAAAAGTTATCATTCTTTATAAAGTAGTCATAAAGTTTTATTCTTTATGAAAATAAGTGCTTCTAAAATCATATCCTTGTCTTAAAGATTAAATTTTATGGAATAATGATACAAGATACTAACCTTTGAACTAAAAAGTCTTGTTCTTTATGAAAGTTGGCACTTTTATTTATTTTAAGACCATCAAGGTCTCAACTTTATAATTTAAAGTTGTCTCATAATTTAAAAGAATTATTTCTAAAAGGAAGTTCAACACTTTATGAATTATTTTGACTCAAGATACAAACTTTATGAACTAGAAGTTGCAAGATAACACTTTTATGACTAAAAAGTAACATTCTTGGTTAAAGCTTAAAACTTTATATTTAAGAGTCCATTATTAAAATATGAAGAGACAAGTTCTTACTTTATAACTTATAAAGGTTTCCAAGATCCAAGAAGACTTGAACTTTACAATTATTCTTATCTTCAAGACAAGACAAAATGGAACTTTACGGAAGCATAAAGGTTGCGCCACCTTTAAAGCATCAAGAAGCAAATTTTTTGAAGCTTTAAGCATCAAGAATGTTTTTAATCATGCCAACTTAATAGAAAAAAATGATAAAGAAGACAACTTTCAACTCAATACCACCAAGAACATCAAGATCTCATGCATCAAGAATTGAAAATAGGAACTTTAAAGCATTTAGAGTGAGAAACTTTCAAAGGGTCAAGAACGCTTGTGAAGAAGAGCATGAATATATTTTACCAAAAGTAAAAATATCAAGAACACTTAAAGAAGAACATGAATATATTTTACCAAAAATAGGAACTTTTGCTCATAAAGAGCATGAAAGATTTTCTCAAGTTTTCACTTAAAGATCTTGGTCACGAGAAGAACCAAGCTTCAAGCTTTCTTAGGTAAACAAAATAAAAGAGTAAAGATCACTGTCTTTACTCAAAATGGCACTACAACAAGAGAAGAAGAAGAAGAAGATGATGATGACTCCTCTTGATGATGATGGTGGCGATTTTGGATGAACCAAGGGAGAACTCTTGAGTTCTCTTGAAAATGATTTTGGTAGTATTTAGATCTTATTTTCAAAGACCCAAAGATGAGGTCATTGAAGGGCTAAGTGAGAGGTTTTGGTGGTGGTGTTAGAGAAAGAAAGAAGAAGATGAAGAAGAAGAAGAAAAAGAGAGAATTTTAGAGAGAAGTTGGAGGAGTAGGAAACTTAGAGAGAGAATAGAAGTTGAAAAATGAAGTGAAGGTGTGTGCATGTAGGTGTGTTGGCCGTAGGTTGTATGGAGAGAAGGAAGGAGATATTTTCTTAATTTTGTGCTAATTAAAGTTTAGGGAGACAAAATAGATGATGGGGGAACAAATCAAGTACTTACTCTTACATAAAGCACTCTTGTCTAATGCTTTATGCTTTAGTGACATCACTCTTTACTTTATTGTCTAGTTGACTAAATTTGAATTTAATCATATGATTAAGTGCTCTTGCAACTTAATTAACATCATTAAGTAAAGATTAGTAATTAACACACAAGAACATGATTAACAAAAATTAATTTTGTGACTAAGCTTAATTAATCTTAATTAAACTCGATTAAGCTAATTAAGGGCGATTAGTGCTTAATTAAGCTATTAAGGCTCTAAGTTACTTAATTAGAGATTATCTAATCTCGATTAAATATTCTCTTGATTTTTCTCATTCGAGTTAACTCCTAAACTCTTCGTTAACCCCTTAATTAAGCCTTAATCTCATAATTTCTCATTAAGTGCCTAATTATTCAGGGTTGCTAAGGTAATTTAGCACAACAAAAAATTGAGGATGTTACAAATATCATGTGGGTTAATGTTGTCATGTTTTATTAGAAGTTGAGACTTAGACTTGAGATATTTGGTTTCAGATATATTATGTTTATTTTGATTAATATATGAATTATGTTATGTTTTATGAGTTAATGTAGGGTGAAGGCTCTGAAGCACCTTGCTAATCAAGGTGCTTCAAGCAACTTAATATCTGATGGATAAAATATGATGGTCTATGCATATACTAACAAATTTTTGAACATTATAAAATTTCTCTTTTTCTATCTCTGTCCCAAACCTCGGCCAAACCCCCCACCTTACACTGCAACCCTCCTTTCCCACCCTTTTCTAACTCCAACTTTGCCATCTCTATCATGAAGTCACCCCACAACCACTGTCCACCATTGCCCTCATTCTCCCCAGTGAAGATAATGACATGCTGGCTTGGAGCTCCCATGCCCTCCCTACATTCAACGATTTCCTTGCCTAGTAGCAGGGACACCACTCCATCACCATTGCCGAAACCATCACAACCACTATTATCCTACATTGCAAATCTTGTCGCAACCACACCCTCAACCTTCATCCTCAATTGCTTGCATCGACATCATGTCATTATTTTCCAACTCAAGTTGCACAACCACTCTATGACCATAACAACATCAATGCATCTTGTATCTCACGAACATTAGGTTAATGGTGGTTGTACCTGGTTTGATCTGGGGTTTCCTTCAATTTTTTATTTTCAAATCTAGAGTTTGAGTGCATGTAGCTAGAGGCTTGAGTTTTTTAGGGATGAATGGGCCACAATCTTGGATTTTATGGAGGACAGTGTGATGATAGTCAAGCCAGTGATGGCCAGAGGCGAAGTGGGGCGATGTAAAGATAAAAGGAAGTGGGCTAGTTTGGGAGATAGAGTGTGACATTTTATGGTAGATTAGCGGTAATCAATCGTATACATACTCCATAATCTTAACCATTAGATCTGGGGGGTGCTTGAACCACCTTGCTTAGCAAGGTGCTTCAGAGCCTCTGCCATTAATGTAGTAGATTTTGTTCTTTAAAATTGTCTTTATCGTGTTAAAATTTTGTTTTACTCTTTATTTAGCATTTAATTAATTGTGTGTGTGTGTGTGTGTGTGTGTGTCTATATATATATAATACTCTGGTTGAACTCCTGATTAAACTGATCGAACTAGTAACCTCTTAACTAGTATCTTGATCGATTCAATACCCGATCTAGTTTTCAGAACCTTTCCTTTTATTACTAGCAAAGTTACTTTTGGTAAAATATACATATTAACTGCTTTGGAAGAAGATGCATTCACAATAAGCATAAGTGGAAAATATTTAAAAAAGTATTATCCAATAATGTGGGAAGAAGTCAAAGGAAAATAAAAAATGTACAAGGAATAAGAAAGCCCTAAACTATAAGAGCCGAATCACTAGGAAGAGCAGTAGCCTAATCATTCGCTCTAACATCCTCTCCAGCATGTATTGCTGCCTTGCTCAATCAATCACCTATTCTCTCTTAACTTCTTCTAGGAGGCATTGTTGAGGAAAAGTTGGCTTAGATGTGGGAATTGGTCAACTCAGGGCTAGGGACATTTACCGTAGCCGCTTGGACAATGGAAACTGAGGCAGTTGTGATATCAATAACCACTAAAGAAACAACAGTATCTATAGCTTTCTTTTCGACCGAGGCCGATAGATCTCTAGACTCAGCCCAAGAAAGTTCCACCTTGGTAAAGCATTAGATGCCACTCTGCACCTCATTCTCTAAGATTTGTTTCCCCTCCTCAAGAAGGTGGATCTCACCATCTAATGCCTTAGCTTGGTTTGCACAACTGAAGCTTACTTCCAAAGTCAGCCTTGAGGTTAATTGTGACAACAACCAACTCAGGCTCAAGTTAGTGCAACTCAGACTAAAGCCTTGCAATCTCCTAATTAATCTTCACAATCCTATTCTACACCACTTGCTATCACTATTGTTTGGTCTTCTAGCTAGTGTTAAGCGATTGGAATTAGGCTCTGAGGCTATCCTTTTGAACTCTTAGTTCTGCTAGCCATTTCTAATATCTCAAACCAGTAAACTTCCAGGTCTTATACATTTTTTGGTTAAAGGTTAGTGTCTCCAGCCTTACGACTAGTTACTGATAAACTTCCTTGACCTTGATAGCAATTGAGACATCGGTTGACTTGACAACTTTCAACAAGGCCTTTTGCAGGTGTGCTGAGGTACTAGGATAGGTAGGAAAAGCTTACTCCAATCCTTCATGAATAGTTTGCATGTCCTGGTTGATTGGCGAGGAACTTTACTTGGTTGAGGGAGAAAAGAAATACTTCTCTAGCACCTCTGCAGGTACCTCAGCTTTTTCTTTTTCAGTAGAGGTTGCGGTCAGGTTGGCAATAGGGATGGTGGTCCAAGGACCTTGGTGACAGTCGTATGCTCAGGAATTTCGTAAACCTTTTCCTCATCCTCTTCATATGAGGGTAGCCTCATAACTTGGCATTGAGGTGAACGAGCCTTGGCTTTCTTCTACTGAGCTGGCTGGGAAGATGAAGCTTCAGTTGAGACCTTTCTCTTTTTCTGCAAAAAAATAGATGTCAACAAAGAATGTCAAGATACTAATACTTGAACAGCTTTAGAAAGAAAAGAAAAAAAGAGCTTGTACAATAGTAGATGCCAATTTAGGGACAGGTCTTGCCAGGGTGTAGCTTACTGAGGAGAGGCCACACTGATTAGCTGAAAAGATAGTGGCTGTCGAGAGCTTCTGTGTAACTTAAGGGCATTATCTTCCTATGTTGGGGCTTCTTAGCTTTATAACCCCTCAGTTTCTTTGATGTTTCTAAAATAAGAAAAAGGGTCAGCAAATAATTTGATAGGGAATGCAACCAAACATTTAAGGAAAGAAAAACAAAAAGGGTTATGATACTCACTTTTGGTAGTCAAGGCTTTTCTAGTAGTGCCAATTCTGGGTTGTGCTGTGGAGCTTGATCCTACCTCTTTGGCAGGTTGTGATGGTTGCCGAAGAGGCTCTAGAATGTTTTCCTGCTTGAATTTGGGCAAAAGAGCACTAGGAAGTGACCCCAATAACTTTCTAAAAAGCGCTTCCCACCATGAAGCAAACTTTGGTGTAGCTGAGGGGCCTACCTTGGACTTTTGAAACTAGAAGTCATTCAGCTTCTCTGTGTTATTTAACTCCTAATCGGCTAGCTCGTTAATATAGAGACTAGCTCTCTCATCAAATTTGGCATATGATTCATATGGAATGGGAATTCCTTGAATCAAGCTAACCTATCGAGCCAAACATTACGGGTTATATGGCTCAACAAAGTTTTTAGTGTACCTTGAGTTGAGCTTCACTTTGTTAAGGATATCACAAGTTGTCAAGACTCCATTCCATTGCAGAGTCACTTGGGAAAGCTTTAAATCGGTAGTTGAGAGGGGATGTTGCTAGATCCAAGTTAGCCCACAGTCCCAGTCTTGATAAGGACATAGCTGAGTGAAGGTCCTCACCTATATCTTGATCAAGACGTTGGTCACCTCAAAAGTGGAAAGTGAGAGGAAAGGGAGCTATGTATAGAGGTCCCTATAGATGGCAGGCTAGATTGAGCGGGCAAGGATGGCTTCGGCAAAGAGCTTTGGAAAGTATTGTTGAATCTAGGGTTAGAGGAACCGGAGTGGGTCAAAGACAGCCTTGACTGATTCGCCCTTCTTTAGCCAAGAAACCATCATGAACAAGCTTTTGTAGAGGAGGAAAAAGAAGAAAGCACTAATATTGAGATAGCTCCTATCGAGAATGGCGTTGATGTATGAAGAGAACTCTCCTAGCACAGTAATTGAGCTCGTACAAATGAAAAATCAGCAGGTCTAGAACAGAAGGAAAGCTCTGTGCTCAGTATCATCAACTAGGTCGCTTCCTTTGTTGCTCTTCTACTTTTCAGTTAAACGCACTAGATCCGATTTTTACAGTCAAGTTAAACACATTTATACCATACAAAATATCACATTAATGAAAAATAAACCAAATCAAGCATTGATTGTGGGTGAAAGGACAAAGCATGCTTACCTTTTGGTCACCTCCACAATGATTATGAAATTTAATCCTTATGCATTCATGAAGAACCATGTCTCAATTACTCTTTTATAAAAATGTCATTTCTTTGTTTTGTTTCCCTTTTTATAAATGAATGGTTGTATCTTAATTATGAGAATGAATCCATGAATCCTCTTATCAGTTTTTAACATGAAATAAGCAGGTAAAATAAAATTACAAATTTTAGAAAAATCAGTTAATTTATGATTTTTATTGTTTATCTCTCTCTAAATAGGATTCTATCATATAAAAACTTGAGAGGTAATTTATCTCCCTTAATTAAGACATATGTTTGTAAAAAATAACAATATTCACAAATAATATTTGAAATACAAATTACAAAAAATCATAAACATTCATTGGCTTTAGAAATAAAGAGAAAAAAAAGGGAAAATTGCATTTTATCCTAATGAATTATAAGCCATGTGCACTTTAGCCCCTAAAGTTTAAAAATGGGTAAATCGACTCCCAGAACTTTCATGAATGTACATTTTAGTTAAAATAAGTATATTATAAGCCCCTGAACTTTCCTAAATGTATAATCGGATACCCTAAATTTTATTGAATGTGTGATATTTTTATTAACAATTGATAGAAAAATTAATAGAAATGTCAATTTACACCTTCAAGAAAGTTCATAGAGTCGATTTGCACATTTTTAAACTTTAGAGACTCAAGTACAAATGGCCTATAGTTCAGGGGGGTAAAGTGATTTTTTCCTAAGAAAAAATGATGAGGATGTTATTCGTGTTGTTTCTATTAAAAGGTGTGTTTGTGTATCATTTTCTGTGATTAGAAATCATATTTCATTTTAGTGAACAAAAAAATAAGAACATGTAAAATGAATAGCAAAATAGAAATATATTAAAAAAAAATTTAATTCCAACAGGAGAATATTTGTCCATGGACAATTTAGTGGAACCTACATGCAATACATTTTATTAACATAACTAAGAGTATATACTCTTAAACTTTTCAATTTAACTGTCTATTTGGAATGAGAGAAAAAGGAAGGAAAGAAAACGAGAGAAGGGAAAATGAATGGAATTTAGAATTTTCCTTTGTTTGGATATTAAGAGAAAGTGGTGAAGGAGAGAAACTTCATGTATGGAACCCATGTGCTCTTGTCAAGGCCTAAGATATCTAGGGTTTTTCTTTGATTTTGTGAGTGTCGTATTATAGGGATCAATAATAAATTTTTGTGGATTTCTAGTTATGCAATGGGGATAAAAAAAAATTTTCTTGAGCAAATATGAATATCATATTAAGCAGATTAGTGTTCAATTTTCTAAGGGATTTTCAATTAAGCAATGAGGATTTAAAAATATTCCCTCTCCAACTTTTTATTTCTTTGAAGTTTAAATAGATAGAAAATTTTGAACAAAGAGAATGGAAATTAGTGTTCAATTTTGTGGGATTTTTAGTTATGCAATGGGATATCTCTCCAACTTTTTATCCCTCTCAAGTTTGAAGAGAGACACAACTCTTAGTCCTCTCATTCTTGATCTAAAATTCTCCCAAATTTCTTATATAAATCCCTAATTGACCAATTATAAAATAGCAAAGTTGAAGAGAAAATAATTAAAACTTTGATAGAGAATATTCTAATTTTGTATTGTTTAACAAAAAATTCCTCAAAATTTGAATAACAATTCCCATAACATTGTACTCACAAAAGTGGTCATGCTTACAAGATTTGTAAAGACCGGTCCTTCTTGTGAGTGATATATAAATCCCTAATTGACCAATTATAAAATAGCAAAGTTGAAGAGAAAATAATTAAAACTTTGATAGAGAATATTCTAATTTTGTATTGTTTAACGAAAAATTCCTCAAAATTTGAATAACAATTCCCATAACATTGTACCCACAAAAGTGATCATGCTTACAAGATTTGTAAAGACCAGTCCTTCTTGTGAGTGATGTGATGACCGTAGTCTTAATGAGTTTTTTTATATTATGGTCCAAGAAAAAAACCTCCTTAGTGTGCCTTCTAGATAACCCCTAATAAGGGTATAAGAGATAGAGTGAAGATAAAAAGTTAGAAAAACAAAAAAAATACAAAATAAGTAGCATTTGGCAAGAATTGAACCTTCTTATTATTTTTGGATATTCTCAATTTTTACTAACTAAGCTAATCAAATTATTTTGAAAACTAGATACGAGTTAGGAATAAAAAAATTACAACTACTCACGCACTACTACAAAAATCACTTCACATTTATATAACTAACATTTTTTACCCGTGCAATGCACGAAAATATAAACTTATTGTATTAAAATGAATTATACTTATGATTTGCATTGCACGAGTACAACATGCTAGTTTAATGCAATAAGTTTGTTTTCTTGAGCATTGATTTATAAGGTTTTTTTTTTCCTGTTCATTTTAACATCATTCATTAATAAACTTAAATTTTATTGTTCTAATAACTAAAAATATATGTTGTTTCTCGTGCATTGCACGGGTAAAACATGGCAGTTTTATAAAAAATTGTGAAGTTGAAAAATTTTATTAATTTAATTATGAAAGTATGGAAGGATAATCTAGAGAAATTAACAAACATGATTATTGAATGGGAGTGGTAATAGACAAAAATAAATGGCTATAGTGAAACAATCACTTTTAATCTCTTAATTTATAATTATATGATTAATAATAGTCATTTATAAAATAATTCTTTATCAATGCTCTACGATAATAAGACACTCTTCTTTAGACACAACAATAATATTATTATAACTAAAGAATTAACTCTCTTACGGTAAACAAAATGTTTTGTTATTAAGCTTTCTTGACAAATATTTTTAAAGTTATAATTATAATTAATTATTTAAAACAAAACATATTTCATGTAATTTTTAAAATTTGACAGTCATGTAATGAAGAGAGGTTTTTTTTTTTCTTCTTCATAATGATAAAAAAATTAACTATAGTTAGAGGTTTGAGTTAAAGTTGAGAAATGTGAGGTATTTAGATTTTAAATGATAGGTTCCACTCTTCATATGATCAACAAAAGTGGGTTTAAATTTCAAGTTTGTTTTGCTTGGAAGATAGTAATGGTAGTAATAATAGCTTAGTGCTTTTCTATTGTTATTGATTTAAATTAATTTTTTAATTAAAAAATTTAAAATTTTTTTCATTTAGGGTGTGTTTGGTTTGGGTGATTTTGGAAGGAAGGAAAGGGAGAATAAAGAAATAGGAAAAAAAAGGTATTATTTCCTTTATTTGGTTGAAAGGAAAAGTTAGAAAGGAAAGAATAAATAATATACTGTTGCATATGAGTTACATGTGAACAGTGTCAAAATCTTTTCCTCCCTCTATCGGGGCAGAAAATTGCAGCGAAAAGAGGTGGGTTTTTTTAATCCTTTCTTGCCCTCCTACGAAACATAGAGAGTCGAGATGATGAGATGATGAGAGGGGAAGGGACTAGGGTGCGCAACACCTTTCGGTGTTGTATGGTCCCTCCCCTCTTTTATCTTTTTTTTTTTTAAATTAATACTTTTAAAATTTTCATTTAAATAATTTTAATTCTTTTATTATTATATTATTAAAAATAAATATAGAAAAATGTCCAAAGCACAAGTTATATAAAATTTTAAAATTTTTTGGTTACCAGTATTTTATTTTAAATAAGATATTAAATAATAATTGAATAATATTTTTGGTATTATTTAATTAGTAAAATATATTTTTAAATAATCTTTTTGAAATATTAGATTAACTAAAAATATTAATTTTATTTTAAATAATTTATTTTTATTAATATTAGTTTGATTTAATAGGTTGATATGATTTTTAATTGTTAAATTAAAAATAGTAAAATTTTATATTTGATATTAATTAATATAGTTAAAATATTTTTTTATAATAATATAAGGATAAAATTATTATCTAATAGTATTATTTTTTTTTCTTTCACTTTTCTACATAAATAAATAAAAAAATAATTTTCCTTCTATTTTTCCTTCCTCTCATTCTTCTTTTATCGAAATATATCTATAAAAAATATAAATTTATTCTATTTCTTCCTTCTTAACTTTCCTACTTCCAAATTTTTTTTCCTACCCAAACACACCATTAAGAAAAGATTCCGTAAACAATGGAATTGAAAGTGAACAATTGAATTGCATGTATAAAAAATTATCGGATTATGGACTTTGTACTATTAGTATTATTATAAATGAATTGTAGATTCACTGTCAAAATTATAATGAGTCCCACCTAACATTCCACGCCGTCCATGATGATTCAACAACAAATTGAAATGTGAACAGAGATGTTCATTAAATTATTATAATGAGCATTTTTTGACTAAAAAATATGTAAATGATTAACTTAACAGCACATATTGAGCACATACTATTGTTGAATGTCATAAATTGTTTTTTTGCCTTTTTTTTAAAAAAAAAAATCTGAGCTCGATTATGAACCTAAGATTTCTTCTGCCAGTGAAGATATATATCCTGGTACTTTTGGCCTATGGGAAGACAAAACAAAACCTTTCGATTCTCCGGATGGGACCATCCGCCGACAACAATCCCAAAAAGTAGAAACTGGAAAGTGGCAGACGCCCTTCTCACCTCGCCTCTAGTTCTACTATTCTAGAATTCAAAAGCGGTCGTGCTCACTGTTTGAAACTATAAAATTAAAAAGGGAAAAGTAATGGCGATTAAATTTTTAATAAAAACTTGATTATAACAATTATGTGAAATAAATATTTCAATGGCATAAATAAATTTTTAGTCGTATAAATATAAATTATTTTTATTTATTTTTTTTTTTTTGGCTTTTGATCCTTTTTTTAATATTATATTTTTATCCATTATTTAAAATTTTGCCCCAATAATTATTTTAAAATACATATTTAATCTTTATAAATATTAAAGATTTTATTTTTATCATTATAAATATTCAAGTAATCTTTTTTAATTTTTATAAATATTAACATTTAACAATATTAATTAACAGCAAAAATTGAAAATATAATATTAAAAAATGACTAAAATTCAAAATTTTTTTAAAAAATTTAAATTAAAATAATTATATTTATAAAAACTAAAAATATATTTAATCTATATTTTAATTATTGAAAAATCCAAAATATGTCCGTCAAACACTAGTAAAAACTAACAAGAATTGGATTTAATAAAAAGAGTTAGTCTTTCATAAGATAATGAACCATATTTCAAATTTTAATTGAAAAAATATTTATATTTAATATTTAATCATGCCTCAAAATTTCAACTAAAATTGCCTCTACTAAAAAATTTATATTTAAAAGTTAAAAAAATCTCTAGTTAAAAAATTATAATGACCTAATATTACTATGTCAAAAAATAAAAAATGCCTTTCATATTAAATCCCCCTTTTTTTTTTGAAGTGACATTAAATCCAATTCACTATATAAATTAATGTGTATTTAAGATAATCATAACATAATACAAAGTCTAATTCTCTAATTTTCCCTTTCAAGTTTTATTATGATAATCACGATTCGAATTCTAGCCGGCAAAGGTGTCACGTAAGTTTTTTTATTTATTTTGGCAAAATAACTGAAACACCTCTAGACCAGAAAGAAGACACGCCAGTGTGCTTACCAAAATAAGAGAAGACACATTACCGAAAAAAATAAAAGAAGTATCCTCTGCTTCAGTGTCCAAAATTCCTTTCCTTTTCAACTCATTTCTTTTCAATTTCTTTCCCTTTTCTTTTTACAATCATTTGCCTCATCCTTTGCCTCGATGAAATTGAAAACCTTTCCTTAAAAATCATTGCCACCTTTTTTCTCCTCTGATTTCAGCAAGTAATACCTTTTCTTTCTAAAGATGGCTGTGAAAATCTGGGAAATAGCTTTGAACACGGTCTTGCTTTTTCTGGTATTTTCTGCTATTTTCCCACTCACTTTCTCAGCAGCCAATCAACCCCGGAACGCCAAGAAACCGAAATCCCAAGCTCCTGATGGATCCTCAGCTATTTTCCAGGTTGAAGGGAATGTATACCCTCTTGGGTATGTGTCCTTTGATTTCTTGGACTCTTTGTTTTTTCAATCTTCATCTTCAAGGAGCATCAACTTGCTTAATATTAAATCTTCCCTGAAGTCTATTGTAGTATGATATTTCTTTAAAGGGTTTCTGGGTTTGGTTTTTGGATAATTTTGTTCTAGTAATTGTGTTCTGATGTTAGCTATAATAATTGTGTGAAACATTCTTCATGTGTCTCATCTATATGTATATAACCAAAAGAAGAGATATGGAGTTCTATTTTTGATCAGTTCTTCTAAAGTTAGAATCTTTTCTAGTTTCTTTGGAAATTTCAGATCGTTTACATCAATTTATCTGCTGTTTCATTGAGTTGACCCACTATTCAATTTCTTCTTTTCTGTTTTTGAATTTTTTCTTTCTTTTCTTTTCTTTTCTTTTCTTTTGGGTACTTTTCTTGAAAGAAAAAGAACAAAAGTAGTTACATACTATTTTTGGCAGCATCTCCTTTCAAAGCTTCTCAAATTGGACCCCATCTCGTCTCACAAAAGTAACATAATTATTGATTTTCTAAAGTGAATTTGTTTTTATTGTCTAGTTTAAATTATACTGATTCCTTGAAATATTTTCTTAATATTCCTCTTTATGCAGGCATTACACAGTGTCCCTCAACATTGGCTATCCCCCAAAGCTTTACGACTTTGACATTGACTCAGGTAGTGACCTCACTTGGGTTCAGTGTGATGCACCATGTAAAGGTTGCACCAAGGTAAACTTAGATTGGGCCTCATTCTGAATTATGAATAGTAACCAGTCATTTTATCTTCATCATCAGTTCTTCACCTGGTGTTTGGCTGTCTTTGCAGCCGCCGGATCAACTTTATAAACCGAAGAACAACCTTGTCCAGTGTGTGGAAGAATTGTGTGCTGGAATCCAGTTATCAAAGGAACATCAGTGTGCTGACCCAGATGACCAATGTGACTATGAGGTTGAGTATGCAGACCAAGGGTCTTCTCTGGGTGTGTTAGTTCGAGACCAAATTGCCTTTCGATTCACCAATGGCTCTGTGGTACGACCAAGGATAGCCTTTGGGTGAGTGTTTTGTTTCTATCCTTATGAGTTATAACGGTTGCATTGACAATTTTTTCCTTTTTAGTGGAGAATCAAACCTCCTGCATCATATCTTAGAGATTGAGCTGGTATCTACAACATCATTGGTATTGGGATTGCCATTTTGATCATTTTGAATGGTGAAATTATGGTGGTAAGAAATGATTTAAGAATGATGATGGTGAAATGATGCTAATTTTTTCTGTAAAAAGGTCATTATGGCTTCAACTTGAACACAATTTTGTATTCACCTTCCTGAATTATTGAGAATTCCTTTGTCTGCTGCATGGATAGGTGTGGATATGATCAAAAGTATTCTGGTCCTACCTCGCCACCTTCAACTGCAGGAGTCCTTGGCCTTGGCAGGGGTAGGGCAAGTTTTTTGACCCAACTTCATTCTCTGGGTTTGATTCGCAATGTCGTCGGCCACTGCTTAAGTGTGCAAGGGGGAGGGTTTTTATTCTTTGGAGATGATCTCATTCCCTCATCTGGAGTTGTTTGGACACCCATGTTGCCTAGTTCCTTGGAGTAAGTTTTTAAAATTAATATTATTTGCTTCCTTCAGAGATGTTTTCGTCTCACACATATATCTTCTGTTACCACTCATGAGAAAATTCACGTGCAATCATTGCTTCAGAAAACACTACAGCGCAGGACCAGCAGAACTGTTTTTCAATGGAAAGCCTACTTCTGTTAAGGATCTTGAACTTATCTTTGACAGTGGTAGCTCATACACATATTTCAGTTCCCAAGCTTATCAAGCCATTGTTGATCTGGTAGGGTGGAAACCAAAGTGCCTAAATTATATAATCATCAATTTCAATTTCATAGTCTTATCTGGCCTAAAGCTAAATAATCTGCCTTCCTTGATCCATAATTCAGGTAACCAATGATTTAAAGGGAAAGCAATTGAAAAGAGCTACCGAGGATCCATCGCTTCCAATTTGTTGGAAGGGTGCAAAGTCTTTCAAATCTCTAAGTGATGTCAAGAACTATTTTAAGCCCCTAGCATTCAGCTTCACAAAAAGGAAAAATTTGCAGTTGCAGCTACCACCAGAGGCTTATCTAATTGTTACTGTTAGCACCTTCTAAGACTATGAGCAACTACTTTATCTCTTTAGTGAAGAGAGCAAATGAAATTATGCGTCTAACTTTCTGTCCTTTTCCAGAAACATGGCAACGTATGCTTGGGGATTCTAGATGGCACTGAAGTAGGACTCGAAAATCTTAACATAATAGGAGGTAAAGCTCACCAAATATCAATAAAATATAAGGATGTGTTTGGTTTCTCTCTTCAATTTTTTGTTTCATATTCTATTTTCAGTTGTAATTACATAGATGTGCCTTTCCTGTTTTTAAAATTTTGTGAAGCAATTATAGAAATCCTAAAAGCAAGAAACAATATGGCATTCTTATAATTAAAATTGAAAAAATAGAAACCAAACATAAGCAAATCATATTCTTTTGCTCTACCTAATACATTTTCTTTGTGCTTTCAAACAGACATCTCGTTACAAGATAAAATGGTGATTTATGACAACGAGAAACAGCAGATTGGATGGGTTTCTGCCAATTGTGATAGGCTTCGCGAGTTGTAAACTCATCTTTTTGTATTTCTTCTTTAACTGTTACTGACAAGACGTCTAAAAGGAACTTTTTTTTTGTCCCCTGTTCATTAACAGTGTGAATCGTGAAGTTGAAGAAGGATTTCCACACCTATACTCAAATAATTTGGGTATCTTTTCAGACCGGTGCCCAGCATAACAGACAGTCAATGAGTTGTTTGGCGCACTCATATGGAAATTAGATAGCATATATAATTCCATATGGTACAACATATCTATATACATAGATTCAATGTTTATCAGCTGAGCTTAGTACAATATTTTATGCTTCATAAGCTACGATTAATGAACTCGTAAATGATAGCTTCCGACCCGTAGAGGCTTCTGAATTAGTGATCCTCGGAGGAATTTCAACTCCGATTAGTAGCTAGTTAATCTATTAAACCAGGGGATGCAAACTCACTGTTGCTTCCATAAACCAACAAAATGATGTACCATATTAGGAACATATGTACCTGCAGTAAAAGTGAATACTTGGTATTAAACACAACAAATCAGGAACATAATTCCTCGAGTACCACATTTCTGTTGACTGCTGCCTACTTCAAAAGTCTCGCCTACTTGGAATGCTCCCAGCGGCCATTGGCAAGACGCTACAAGTTTTGATTTGCATACTGCAAGTTGTAAAATAGCCGTCAGTTCTGGTAGGGTTAGTCGCAAGAGATTTACAATATTAGGCACAAGAGAATGAAACTAAGCCTTAACTTGGAATTTAAGTTGTGACATTATTCGTATATACATATGCCGCCTCTAAAGTTTTGTATTAAGCATGCGCTTTGTAAATTCATAATATTGACATTGTATTCGTCAAAGCAAATACAAATGGGTTATTATTTTTTGGTCGAAAAATACAAATGGGTTTATATTTCGGACTAGAACAACGGGCCTATGAAGGCCTATGGTGCAATGAGTTGGCCAAGCACGTCAGCCGAAGACCAGTTTCCAGAGGCTAAGGGGCTCACTTTCCTATCCCAACTATGATACGTGGTCATTAGGATTCTCGGAAATGAGATTCCTTGGGTTGAATATTGAATAAGTGACTAACATAGGAAATATGATAGAACTAGCATGGGTAATAATATACGTTATCGGAAATAGGTTATGTATTTAATCGTTCTTGTAAATAGGAGCTTTAGTTTATCTCTCAATTATATATTATATATAGTCATATGATGAATGAACATTGCAGGAGGTATGTCAGTAACGTTCTTATTGTTCTTTATTTTCAAGTTGGAATCATCAGAGCGGGTTCCAACCCAGCTCTGGTTTTTTCCTCCTTCCGGCTGAACCACTTTTGGTCGTGTCTATCCATTTCTGTCTATCTTCAGTCGTGTCTCTCTATCTCCGAATACCAGAACCTCTATCTTTCTATCCTCTGTTTTAATTCAAGCCCTTTCATTTATCCATAACAGAACTGTAATTTTTCCTCTCTCAAACCCTTTCTTTTTTACCAATGATCACTCTTAACCCATACACATAGAAAACCGACTTCATATTCGAGCTCAGCAAGTTCAGCTTGGCCAGCCGCTGCCTCACGCGTCGCCACCCTAACGGCACGTAAGTCTCGCGCGTCACCTCCCTGAAAGCTCTTGAACGTAAGCTGCCACCTCCCACATTTATTTCCGGCCAGAACCTTCATTTTAAGCCTGTTTTCGGCCTTTCTTCACTATTGCACAACCTCTACTTCTAATCCACTATGGCAAAGCCTTCCAATGAAAAATCTTCCATATTGACTTTTGTTATCTCTGGAAATATCACTATGACTATTGAAAAATTAATTGGAGGTTAAAATTACCTAGCCTGGGACTGGGTAGATTCTATTGAACTTTGGTTCATGGGCCAAGGATATGAAGACCATCTTACTAAGACTGGAGATGATACTCCTACAGCTAATAGAGCAACTTGGAAGAAAATTGACTTGAAGATGATATTGCTGAAGATGATATGTGAGGTTTGCCTCTACCAGTCTTCACATCATATATTGACTTGCGTCGACGCGCCTACTCCGCCTGGAACTACCTAAGTGGAATCATCACCAAATCATGAGCATGCTCATTTTGAAGCTACATATCTCTCTACTATAGTTATCGTATTTGCAATTCTCTTTGATATGAGTACCTCTATGCGATGTGTAGTACATTAACTTATTAAATATGCGTCCTTGAGGTTTTACCACAGTGATAAAATACTGCATAAATCCACATGTCAAGGGCTCCATCCCCATTCCTATGCCCCACCCCCAAACCCACAAAAAAAAAAGAAGATATATATCAGGGATATATTTGGTTTGCACACTATTTGGGTTCTTGATATTTTTTTTGTAATATTAATTGGCACATCTCTAGTGTAATTTTTTAAAAAATAATAAATTAAGAATTACATATAAAAAAAAAAAAAATACAATAGATTAAGTGAAAAAGACAATAATTTACCTTGATTAATAAGTGAGCTGTCTAAACACTAAAATGTTGAGATGTCCATGATCTTATTTTCGAAGATTGAGCTGTTATTACTTTTTCTTTTTTCTTTTTTTTTTCACCCCCAAGTTAAATGAATTAAATGAAATGATGCATTTTCTATTTGAATAAGGTCTTCTGGATACTTTGTGTTGCTTACGCTAGCACCTCCATTTTCCTTGCTTTTTCTTTGGTTCATACAATACGATCATGAAAAAGAGGCTTTTCTCCTTCATTCTTCAACATTTTCTTTCCTTTTTTTCGTTTCATAATGCTTTAACATATTGGTTCACCGGGTTCACCAAGCTTGGTGACCTAGGTCACATGCCATTGCGCTTCTTATTGCAAAAGGACTGAAATATGATACGTTAAAATTGATATGTGGGACAAAAAGGATAGGAGCCAATTTGGTAACTTCGCTCTCTATTTTTAAATCAAGGTGGATGATACGTTGACGAAGCAGATGTCGGAGAGGTTCAAGACACTTTGAGCTCGTTTGGATTGGTTTTTTTTTAAGAAAAAAATACTTATTTAAAAAAAATACTTTTATAAGTTTTTATATATGTTTGGATACAACTTTTAAAACGAGTACTTCAATTAAAAAAAGTCAATTTACCACTTTTTAAAAGTTAAGAATACTTAACTTCTAAAAAAAGCAGAAGCAGAAGTAATTTTTAATAAAATTATCTTTTAAAAATATCTTTTACCTCTATGCAAAATTACAATGCATATCTTTACTTTCTTATCACTTACCAAACTCTAGTTCTCTTTCCCCTTTTCGAATTTTTTTTTTAATTTGGCTATAAAAGAAGTACTTTTACTCTTTTATATCCAAATAGATTTATAAATACTTTTTACCACTAAAAGTACTTCTCAAATAGTCTATCCAAATGCAAAATAATATTTCCCAAAAATTAAAGCTCTACTAAAAAAAGTTGAGTAAAAAGTCATTTTTTCAAAAGCTAACCAAACGGACTCTTTAACTTAGAACCCTATGTCTACCAATAGACCCATTTCACAATTGCTTTATGGGGTTATTTTATAATTTTAAAAAAGGGGATTAATGTAACTCCCTAACATTCTTGGAGCAATGTATCATCCAATGTAAATCAAAAACAAACATTGGCACCATTTGTGAAAACCCTAAATTTTGACTCCAGCTCTTCTCATTTTACCTTCAACCATGGCAAATAGCCACAAAAGAGGAGACACCAACCATGAGCAACCTCATGATGTCTTGAAAGCTTTTGTACAAAAAGTCAAGGAAATCGACCTAGCAGACCAACCCTATTCCACCACCTTACCACTACAAAATATAGAGATAATGATTCGAGGTACAAACAAGCCCTAGAGCTTGTCTAAGCCTAGGACTCGAGGAGCAGTAAAGATAATTTAAGGAGCTCAAATGACACATCAATCAAGAAGAGGCTAGAATAAACATTGAGGTTGTGATTAACAAAATCCTCACCAAAATTCTAGAGCTCTCTGAGATTTTGAGCCCATCCCAGTATGTTGAAACTAGCACAACCACTTGTTCTTTGATTTTCATTATGAGTGTGGACTTTCAAGAGGTTTCACTTAAGCAAGTTCTCCCAGACCTGCACACTTTCCTTCCTCTTCTATCCCAAGTGACCATAGCCCAAAGGTGTCTAGGCTCATATCTTCGATCATAAGGGCCACAACATAACAAGCTTCGATGTCCTAGACTGCAACTCTCTTTCATTTCCTACCTTACTTCCTTAGAAGGCCCTTAGAAGTTGTGCAATATGCAAATGGAAGAAACATGTCAAGAAAAATAAACGAACATCAAAGAAATAATGTCGAGAAGTAATCACAACACAAAATTTTGACCAAAATCTATCTCGCCGAATACAACCCCAACATTGACCTTTATGACATCGGTCAAAGATATCCCTTCTTGGTGTTATTAGCGTTCTTTAACTGAGGTCAAGCAAGAAATACCTACACTATGGCTTTGATGATCAAAATGATGGACTCCTTAAAGATAAGAATATTCTTAACAATGTTCCAAGGTTCCCCTTCCCACCTTCAATAAAAGGAATAAAATCTTAGTTTGTACTCCAAAACATCTTTGAACTCCTACTAAGACTTGTTCAACTCAAATACTTCTCAGCCTTAACAAATATGGACCGAAACCCAATAGCTATAAGAGAGCGAGCAAGAAGAGTACGTCAAAAGATAGTGGCATCTTGTACCTTTGGCATGTCTTCTAAAAGCTTTGAATAAGGGCCTAATTGATAAGATGAATTTGTTAAGGAATAATCTACATCAAGCAATTGGGTCTGGATGTTGGAAAATGGAACCTAAAGCCCCAATCTACTAAAGAACATGAGTTACACGAACGTAAGGCCCTAAATTCATTGAAGAGAAACATACAGGTTCATTCCTTGAGCACAACTGACACATAAACTCGACATCTCATTGCCTACTAAAGATTAGTTGCAGATACTCCCTTAGTTGTGACATGTACGCATTTCTATGGATTAATGAGCGGATACCAAGAGGTTCACAATGAACCCATGACTAATATTATGCATTTGAAGTCAAAGGAAAATCGTTGTTTGAAGCTATTGTCGATATCTAATGTCCCAACTTACTATTTTTGCACCTGGAAGGGTTACAAAGGCCAAGCTACTATTAGAATTTGTTAGATTCCCACATTGCTTAAGAATATGGCCAATATAGCCTTCATAAGAGCTTGGACAACCCTCCCCTCATAGGCTAGTGTTTAGGGTGGAGTTAGACCCAATTAAGTCTAAGATAGTATTAGAATCTATCCTATGGTTATTATTGGGCCACTCGCAGATGTCCAATTCTGCAAACTTTCATGCTCCACATGACCAGCCCTAGGTATGTGACGGGTTGTTTTAGAATCCCACATTGCTTAAGGATATGGTTAATATAATTTTTATAACAACTTGGCCAATCCTTCGCCTATGACTTAACTTTTGAAGTAAAGTCAAATCCACTCAATCTAAGAGAATTTCTACAACTTAAAGGCCCTAGTTTGACGATTAAACTTTCAAAATCAGCCTACATCTTAGTGACAGTTTGCCTTGGCCTTTTGTACTTGACCAACAAAATGGATAGCGGAACCTCTCCCCCACCCAAAGCGTAGAGGATGCCTCCAAAACCTCCAAGGAACTCTCCTCCCCCTCATTGGTCATCTCTCCCGCTAACCATTCTAACAAGATGAAAACAGTTTAAGGAAAAGAGAGAAATAGGGGTAGGTACCTTGTGAAGGAAACTTCAATAAATTAGTGCATGAAACTTTGGGGAGTTGTCAAAGAAGTGTGTGTCAAAGGAATGAGATAGCCAAAGAACATAACACAATGGCTTTAATGAAGAAGCCAAAAAGCACATTTACATTCCCTTCATGCCTCAAAATCTCAAATACACAAGCCTTTGTTGCAAACCCACAAACTTGGGGGCAAAATGGTAAAGTTACATGTAAAAAGCAAGAGTGACAAGCAAGCATGCAACTATCACGATAAGTTAGAAATGATTGTTGCAAGGCTTTCAAAAATACAAAAGATGCATCAGTTGTTACCAATTGGCACCTAGGGATGTGATTCAAGTGAAGCATCCCAAAACAAAACCATACAAAATGCTGAGTGCCTCTGTCATAGTAAATGGATTTTGATGCCTTAGTGTTGTATATTGTTGCCAACACACTAAGATTCATAGCATTCCCGGGTTTAAGTCAAATGTTTCACTATTGCTAGGCTCTTGACTTGGGGCCAATGTTCTAGACTAGAATAACGGGCCCATTGGGCATATGGTCTAATGTGTTGGGCTAAGCCCATAAATTGAAGGTTAGCTTTTAAAAGCTAAGGGGAATATCGACTATTATATAGGATAGCACCTAAAACATATCGCATTGAGAAAACTTAAGATTTTTTGATAAGGTTCTATCACCACCTTTAGATTAGAAGAATCACTCTCCTATCCAAACTATGATACTTTGGTCAATAGCTCCTATAAAAATAGGTTCAAGTCACCAAGGTATGGATCTTAGTTGTCATATACATGCTCTCCAAGTCACATGAACTTGAGGCTCAGAGCACCTTTTGCAAGTATGCCCTGCTATCCTTTGCTGCAAGCCACTACATTGAAATCTATTAGAATTGTAAGTCACATATTAACTTGAGGCTCAAAGTACATTTTGCAATTACACCCCCACTGCACTTTTGCAAGTACCGTAAAAGCTGGCTCAAGAGGAAAGAATAGCCCAAACTATAATATAGGGTATTTTGGCGATATGTTTAGTTTAGCTGATGTGAGACTTAACACACACTTGTCATGCCTAGGACCAAATATCTGGAGCACGAAGTTTGTAGGCATATTATAAAAGCTAGCTCAAGGGAAAAGGATTGCTCAAGCTATTATGAAAGATACTTGGCCATATGCCTAGTGCAAGTGGGACTAAACATAATCATCATCAAATCATTAACACATCCACTTGGGGGAGCTAGGTATCTCTCTTCCACACAAAAATTGGAAACACAAATTTTCCCAATTTTAGTAATCATTGTGGAAAGTGAAAATGTCTAGACATGTGAGAGGTAACACAAGTTATCCTACATTTTCACGTGAAACATAATTCCTATAATTTGAAGGAAATCTAGAATGCCAATTTCAAAATATATCGAGTATCTAGAAGGGCGGTGGCACTACTAACCTGCGATTAACCATCCAAAACATCTAAGTCTTAATGTTTACTTTTGCAAGATATAAATGACCATAAAAAATGGCCTGAAAATGTATTCTAAAGTTTGCAAAGGTAGAAGCAAAAACTCAAGTTGTGAAACATTAGGACTAGTTATAAGGCAGTAAAGTGAGAAATGTCACCTTTGCATGGCAAATCTTTGTTATTGCATCAATATGAAGGTTTTGAAGCTCTTCAAGGGCCATAACATCCAGACCAGCAATATCTTCACCCTATTACATAGTTAAAAGTGGTGTCACTTGCAGTTGTTTCACTTAATGTAGAGAAATCAGAAAACAAAAAGTCTAGGCTTATGTGATTTGAGATAGATGACCATCGGTGAACAATATCCTTTGTGCCATTTATAATGCATACTCTTCAAAATGTACAACTTTCATACGTGCAAAAAGAACATTAAAACTGAGGAGTGAGGAGTTAAGCTTGAGAAACCAAGCAACAAGTTTAAAAGCAACCAGTACGTGTCTATATCTGTATCTGAATCCCCAAAAGACAGTTGACGTCCTTCAATGGTGAGGAAGGTTTTCTAATTCATCGATTAATTGCCCACCATCATGGAGCACTACCTGAATTTCCTTTTTAGTCTTCTTGAAACAACGGAACTTGAAACCATAATTGGTCTTCCTGCCAATCCATTTTGTCATCCTTAAAAAATACTAACTCTATCCATTTGGAAACCTTAAGCTCTCCCATAATTTTGGTACCAGATCCAATATATTTAGGAATTTTCTTTTGCTAATGAAAGTTGAAACCCCTGATTCCCTAACTTGATGTCTGAACTCAAAACATATACTTGTACTCCTTAATCCACTTTTGCCTTTGCATTCCATTCTTTCAGACCCAAACATAGCAGCTGTGCAGGAGTCCCAGATCTATCCTCATCAAAAGGTTTATGAATATTTTCAATTGTTAAATTTCTTTGATTAGAAATTACTAATACTATTAGTAGTAGTTATAGAACTTGCTATATAGTTAAGTATATTATATCAGAAGAGTTCATCTTATTGACTTCACTCTCCAGTCTACCTTGTCTCAATTTTCTCTCTTTTCATCATTTCTCTCTTGTAGAAACCAGTTGCCTAAACTTATTTTCTAACACCTGATCTCAGTTAAAAGGTTAACCAGAAATTCAACCAATGCAGATTATGAACATGATTAGCATTATCATGGCATATAGATGAAACATGACGTGGGGTAATCAGAATAAGATACCTTCAATCTAGAAATACGACTTTCTAGTTCTTTGCATCTTCTTCTTTCTCTTTGATAACTAGCCTTCAGTTCTTCTAATACAAACATATCTTCCATCTTTCCTATAGTTTCATTATCTTTGTATTGTTTTCTATAGGTATAACCATTAGATGGGGGAAATCCATTTTTTACCCTGGTTAATATATCACTAGCTATATGAACTGTTGACTTTTCCTCAATATTAATGCCAGACTTTCTCATCTTTGCTACCAGTGCCCGCATGCCTGTAAGCTCATTTTCCAAATCTTGTTTTTGGTGTTTTATTCCATCAAGCGTCCTCCTTAGTTCAGCTTCTGTTTCATCTTTGACAGATAGAGCTGCTTCTAATGCTGCTTCTCTTTGCAGTCTAGCATTAAGGTCCTTCTGCAACTCCTCAATAAGAACTTCATTCCCTGGCCTTTTCATTGGCCCAATATTTTGCATGGAATCATATGAAGATATCTGACAAAAGTCAGATTTGCTACAGGCCTCTTTGGCAGCTGCCAGATCACTAGTCAGTTCTGCGTTTTCATAAGTAAGTTTAGTTACTTCTTCAGCCAGGTTTCGGAGTTCAACTGCTGCAGCTGCTGCCAACTCTTTTGCATATGAAGCTTCCTCTGCAAGCTTCCGGCTTTGAATTTCAAGCCCATCTTTCTCTTCAACCAATCTCACCTTCTCTTGCCTCAAGTTCTCTATCTCAGCTGCCTGCACAATTTGATAGTAAAATAGTAAAAGAAAATGACTTCTACCGAAACACAAAGCACACCAAAAGAATTGAGGAATCTGTTCTCAAGATACTCTGTCATACCAAAAGCAACCATAATATTTTGAAGCTCTTTCTGCAGAAGGTGCCAGAAAGAATGTGTGAGAGAGAGAGAGAGATAACCTGCATAAGAATGTCCAAATTTAAAGTTGAATCACTACTTCCATGCTTGGAGTGCTCTTGAGAAACTATTGAATTCAAGTATGTGACCTCCTGTGGTTCATCAGTGTTTCTCAATATCTCTTTAGAATGGTCAGTATCACTCTCAGCAAACTGCTGAGAATTAGTTGAGGTTTCATCCAGCAACAAATTTATCATCTGTTTCCTTAGAGAAAGAATTGTCTCTTGCATCTCAGCATTCTCTGAATTCTGTGGAATGTAAGCAAATGTTAGAATTTGCAAGTACCCATATAATGAGGTTATACAATTGTTTCATATACCTTCAACTGTAGTTGCTCTTGGAGTATCCTATTATCTGCTGACTTGATCTTGAATGCTCAATGAACATGAGAGAGAACACCTTAGTAATATTGTAAAGCATTTCCACTTACTAAATGCAAATGAAACCATCCAACAACTATCAAGAAGATAGGACAACCAACCTCAAGTTCGAAAATTTTTTCATTGAGCTCGGTAGTAAGTTTGGCCAGAGTCTACATTCAGGAGAAATTAACGTGTTAGAAGTTTACCAATATGTTTGAATATAAGTTATCACTAACAACAGTGCTCAAACAAAAGAAAAATAGTCACAACTACAGAGATTTCTTTCACTAAAACCTTGGGTAGGATAGGTCTATCTTTTACCCCAACAAAAAATTGAAAACAGAAAGGATATCTCCACGAGGGAGAAGAGAAAATTAATTGATAGGTACTCATGGTCAAGCATAGGACACTTTACAAACACTAACCAAATAACCACAACAGTTCCCATTGGGTTAACGGCCCTAATCAACTTAAAAAATTTGTGTCACTAGTAGTCTAGTAACACCCTCTCCCTGAGACTTCTTCTCACTAAATTTTACATTACCTTTAAGATTATGTAGAGTTAAGCCACAATACAAAATTTATGCTTAAAACAAACAACAATACTGAAATAATACATAAATAAGTCTGAAGCATGAGAATGCAAAAGCAACTTCAAAGGCTTAAAACTGTAGAGCAAGAGATGTTGAAAAGAAGAGGACATGTCAGAGGAAATATAATGATGAATGTGCAAAAGCAAGAATGAAATGAAGATGTGGTTGATGATGAAGATTACTAGTTTGGGGAAAAAAGAAGGGAAAAAAAAATATTTCCTCTCATAAGAAGCTTGATCAAGATATATTATTTATGTCATTTGTTTCTGTAATGCTGTCCTCGGAATAACTATACCCGCTTACTGTTGATTGTAGTGCAATGCATTAGACAATTCATTGTTGTCATTCATCATGATGCATGTATGATAACATGAAACATACACTCTAGACTAAAAAACGATTATGCCTATAATGATTTCTAGTGGTATGAAACTTGTTCATCTCAATGCCAGTTTACATATTATATAACATGAATGAACTGCAAGATGTTGCAAGTATAGAATTCTTTGAACTGTGTTTAACCCGAATATAGCTGTATCTATAATCTCAAAGTTACCTGAGACATTTCACTGTTACTTGGCGCATGTCCAAGAGATCCAATCATGTGTTGCTCCAGAATACAGATTTGGTTCTTCTTTTCACTAATTTCATCATTCAAGTTACGCATGTCCTCCTATCATCATCCCCAAAATAACCCATCCAATTTTATTATGAAATATTAAATTCATTTGTCACTTACAATCTTATAGTAAAAAAACTCACTTGTAGTTGGATATCTTCAGGCTTGTTAGCTGCTTGCTCAGACAATCTTTTCAGAGAACTAATACATAATGCAACCTCCCCAGCCAACATTTTCACTTGTTCACGTAGGAGATCCATTTGATCTGTAACTGTTGTCCCAGTCTGCAAGATAGTCATTCAGCACTATTATGGTTCAGTCTCTAAGATTCACCTATGTTTCAAGGTATATGTATGCCTTTCCACTGCAATATTGTTGACAAGTAATTCAGATCTCTCGATTCTCACCGGAGGAAGTTGACGACCTCCAATGGTTCCACTGAACAAGTCACCTGCTTGAGTTCTTCCCGGAAAAGAAGTAACAGTTGAAGCATTATCCTTTCTGCTGACTGAATTCCTGCATGAGTCTTTCATGTCATAAAGCATAACTCTATCTGGCTTTAATTTTGAAGCAGATGCAGGTGACCCATTTTTAGAGCCCTCACTATCAACATTTGGTGACAATTCAACCAGATTATCAGGTTTCTGCATAGGAGGTATATGCTGTTTATTGGCAGAATAATAATAAATATAAGATGCTAATTTATTTTCGCATAATACATAGAACACCACCAATCGTCAAATCCAAGTCCACACAAACCTCTGCTTGGCAGAAATTCCTAAATCTTTATCAATTCTGAATTGTAATTTTTATATTATTTGTTTTATACATTAATATAAACTTTTATATTTATTACTCAGTTTGTCATTCATTTCTAACATGATAAATAATATAGTTCAAATAAATTGGAAAATAGCTTACTCTCAGCTTCAACCAACCAAGCATTCCACGTCTTTTGTCCCTTTTATAATCCTTCACCAACTCATTTAAATGGGTAATATCATCCTTTTCATCCACCGAAGGAACTAAACCATAACTTCGGGCATCATCATCAATCAACAACTCACGTTTTCTATCTGGCAAATATGCTAGCTGCAACCATAGAATGACAAAATATTTGCTGTCATCAAGAACAATTCTTACACTTTTTACTAGTCATTCCAAGTAACTGAAAATTCATATTGTAAACAACATATCAATGAAAATTGTGCACATCTAAGATCAAATTTCAGAGTATGTAATTGACTGCTGCACAAATTCAAGTACTCTTGTACAATTCACACCTCATCTTCCCCAAAAGAATGCCTTCGCCTATGGCTAGGCCTTTCAGGAATGCCTGATGACATTGCATTCTTTGTAGAAACTAAGATTAATTTGGTTAGTCGCTGAATCCTTCCCATCAATGCTGCTTTAGCTTGTTCCTCCTCTTCCAATCTCGACTTCAATTTGGACTGGCCAGCTTCCAGCTATTACATGATGAACTAATTCTCATCAATGGAATGTGACGAAACAATATACCAACTAAAAATATATGTGCAGTGAGGAAAGTAAACATCAGTGGGATAAGATTCAAGACACAATGTTTTATTCTGGCATATTATAGAGTCTCCCACCAAGCACAAAGTCACTTTTTAGATGATCCATGATATGTGCAACAGCACAAACCTGAAGCTTCAGAGTAACCAGATCTTCTTGTGAGGATGCAGCCATACTGGGATTCTCAATCATGCCCTGCTTCAACTGTTTAAGTTCTTGCTTTAACTCAGAAATTTCCCTCTGATACTTTTTGATCAGAGACTTCTCATCAATAATCTAAGACGAGAAAATAAGCTAAAAGTTAATTACATGAAGTCGCTGTGGCTAGAGCGTTATCACATCATTAGCATTCTACATAAACTTGCCTTGTTTTGGGAAGCTTTGATTTCAACATGCTTACTCCGGTGCGCAAACTTTAATGTGTTGTGTGTCTCTTCACTGCTGCTAGAGGCAGGAGTAACTGTGCAAATGAGCTTCAACAACGAAACCATAGTAATTCCAGACATTAGCTAACCACGCCAATGTTTACAACAACTAGCATAAAATTCAAAGAGCACTCATACTAACAGAAATTCGTCCATGGCCGCTAAGGGATGATTGTAGTAAACGAGTGAGCTTTGAATCTCGATAAGGAATATGAGTAGCCTTTCCATCCGTTAATTTTGCAATCACCTGCAATGCAGAAACATCAATGACTAGGAAGAGAGGGAAATGTAATTACTTTGCCAAATAGAAACTGAGAATGTGATTGTTCGATGCCATGAGAATAGAGAACATCAGTGCATCCCCAAACTGTTTTACTAGATGTAAAGCAAAAATTACAAGCTGGCATCATAGCATAAGGACAGAAATTCTCGCAACCAAGATTACTCACTAATATGCTCATGTTACTGATGTATTGCACTCACTTAGCTGCCCTAAAAAGATTGTTATGAGACAAAGGGACTCATTAAGTCATCAACTGTGTGCAGGGGAGGCTAGGTAATGAATGATGAAGAAATCAAATGTAAAACTCAAGCCAATTAATGCCAAATCTATTGACAAAAGACGAAGCAAATTCTCAGTTTAGTATTTTTACAAATTATGATAAGCAACTAACTACAAAAGTAAACACAAGAAACACGCGCAATAACTGGCAATATCAAGTATTACACATAAAAAGTGGAAGAGACTGAGAGCATTTGAAAACTAATATAGCAGCCATTATGGTGAAAAGAGTTCAAAAAATTTAAGGACAGGCAAAAAGTAAGCATATCACTACCGTTCCAAGAGTAAGCAAGCTTTTGTTAATATAAGAACCCTCTTTCCTCCTTAAGCCAGTTGTTTCAGTTTTAGAACTTTCAGATCCTGCAAGATCAATTAAGTGCTGGAAAAGGAGAATCACAAAAAAGGAAACACATCAGAAGTGGTAACAAACAGACACTAGAGACATTAAGTGGAGTAATAGAGTAATATATTATCTTTTGAGAATCCTAGTTTTACCAGGTGGGACAATGTCACATCCTCTTCACCTATATCTCCCCCTCGTGGGCTGCTTTCAATAGTCTGATAGAAATAATTCACTCAGTAAAGCAGGATAAGCCAGATAAAGAAATTGAAACAAAAAGAAGGTGCCAATGCAAGTTATGCTTGATCAAAACACATTCATAACGAACAGCATTTGATGTGATAGCTACTCAAAAGCATTTAAAACATTATATGAAATCCTATGATTTGAAGCCACAAAAGTAGTTTAAAAGAGTGCAAACATGGAGGCCAAAGGAAAAGAGATATATGTTAATATATTTTACTTAGGCTTTTTTCATTGATTAAAAGCAAGGTTGGTCGCTAAGGGATATGTCCAAGTCTATGGTATGGATTACTTTGAAACCTTCTCCTTTTTGTGAAACTCACTTCAATGCAGCTGTTTATTTCCTTGGCTGCTTCTAATGGTTGGCATCTTCATCAACTTGATGTAAAGAATGCATTTTTACATGGTGACCTCTAAGAGGAGGTCATATGGGAGCAACAGCCTAGATTTGTTGCTCATGAGTCAGGTATGGTGTGTAAACTTTGTAAATCCTTGCATGGGCTGAAACAGTTCATGAGAGCTTGGTTTGGGGGATTTAGTGAAGTGATCATCAAGTTTGGGTTACAATGGAGGGCATATGCTGATTCTGTATTCTTCAGACGACCTAATTCTGGTTGCATCCTTCTAGTAATCTATGTTGACAATATTGCCATTACTGGCATTGGTATTGTGGGCATTGATACCCTCAAAAGTGCTCTTCAGAATTAGTTCAAGACAAAAGACTTGGGTGCTCTTAAGTACTTTCTGGGGATTGAAGTCATGAGGAGCAACAAGGGGATATTTCTATCACATAGAAAATATGTTCTTGACTTGTTGGATGAAACTGGGTTGTTGGCAGCAAAGCCATGTGAAACTACATTAATACCAAACATAAACTTGAAAGCTGATGATGGAGAGAATTATTAATAGATCCTGAGAGGTATAGGAGGATTATTGGGAAAATCAACCATCTTACAGTGACCAGGCCAAACATTGCGTTTTCTATTAGTATTGTTACCAACTTATGTCTTCACCTAGGAATCCCTATTAGGATGATGTTATTCACCTTATAAAGTATCTCAAGGTTTCACCTAGGCATCGGACTCAGTACCAAATTCTTGGGGATTGTAAGGTGGAAGCTGTCTCAGATGCTGATTGGGCAAGCTCTCTAGATGATACAAAAATCAGCTACTAGGTACTATGTTTTTGTTGGGGCAATCTAATTTCATGGAGAAGTAAGAAACAAGGAGTGGTGGCTCAATCTAGTATTGAGTTTGACTACAAAGCCATGGCACAAGTTACATGTGAACTTATATGGGTTTATCATCTCCTAGGAAAAATTGGTGCAACCAGCTTCTGTCCTATGCAGCTTTCGTGTGATAACTAAGCAATGATACATATTGCTAACAATTCAGTCTTTTATGAGTGCACCAACCATATAGAAGTTGATTATCACTTTTGTTTTTTGGTTTGTGTTGGTTCCCCCGGGGGAAACAGCAAAATCTAATCTCTCCCTAGAGCATGTTTGAACTGTACATCAGCTACCTGATGTGATCACTAAAGCTCTAGCTGGGAGAAAGGTCACTCAAATTTGTAACTAGTTGGGCATAATTGACATTTATGGTCCATTTTAAGGGGTGTGTTAAGGATACCTAAGTTCTAAGGCAGAATATATGGGCACTAAATTAGGATATTTTACGCAATTAATTAGTTTACTAGTCTTTCTCTATTATCTGTCAGATCCCTATAATTATGCCAATAATATCTCATCATTGTTAATATATAAATGAAGACTATGGCTTCTACATCCCTTCTCTTAACCTCACTTCCCAATGATTATGCTCTCACGCCCACATCCAGAATTTTCAACACTTTTTCTCCGCTGCCATTGTTTCGCCATTTGCTAATCACTTTTTCAAAAAATAAGGCATTGGCATCAAGTCCAGAGGCCACCGATTATCTAGAACCCACACACACATTGCTCCTGTACTGTAACTGCCAGAGTTGCCTCTGTCTGGATGCTGTTAGGTCTAGTTGCTGCTGCTAGACTGCCATGCCAGCAAATATGGACTAGTATTCTAAGAGGGACTTTCAGTAACATGTAGAAAACTAATATATTATTAGGAAACATCAAATATTGAGCACATTGTGAAAGTAAAAGAAGCATGCTTTCAGATATTAAGCATAAGGAGTTTATTCTGACATACCAAGGTGAATAAAGTGTGGCTTCGACTGCTAACTAGATTGAAATTATTTGAACCCACATGTCTATGCTCTGCATTATTTAAGAAACTAGACATTAAAATGCATGAATTATAAGAAACAACCATCTAACCGTACAAGACCAAATACAACATTAGAACCCTAAATAACTCTTCGAAAATATGCAATTTGCAGTAGGCAGGAACCTTGAGCACAAAAGATGGTCATGCTTTAGTTGAAGCAAGGAAGGAACTGTAAAGGGAGAATTTAGACATACAATGCCACCAATGGCTTAAAATGAGAACAAATGGAAGACAACCATCAAAAAGGGTGTTATACCTTCTCCTGTAGCAATCAAAGAAAGGGCATGAGCAGGGGATAGCACAACTTCCTCTTTGATTCCTTCAACATAGGTCCCCTGTCACCATTATATACCATGTCATGTCATTATGAGATCCACATAATTGGCATATCAAGCCTTCTTTAAGCAATGTCTAAGATAAGAAAAAATAAGTAGAAACAGTTGTATGTAACAAATGCCAATGTCACAAGTCGAGTATGACTTGGAGCAGTGGTGATAAATTAGAAGGTTTGAAATTAGGATTAGTGGTCATGATGATCATTGACGAAACATTATGCATGCACCGGATGAATACAATCACTCCACGACTTGATAAAAATGGAAAGAATATTATTAAATGAAACTTGACAAAGGAAGGGGTCTGTAACTGTCAGCCAGAAATTCCATTTGGATACTTTATCTTATTTCAACTAAATGGTATATAGTATTTTAGTAAAGATTGTATCATTATAAGGAATCTGATATATTAATATTTATATTCAGCTCCAAGTGTAAATTATGTTTCTTATCCCAGCAGAATAAAGATTATGAAGGGATTACCCTATGCTTAAGATATGAGGCATCCCATATTTTCCTATTTCCATCTCATTCCCTGTCCCCTCCAATCAAAATACGCCATGCGTGAAAGTCATGTATGGATTTAAAATAGTTAGTTTAGGAAAAATCATAAGTGATGTCATAATTTTACATGGGTCGACAGGGAATGGAACAGAGCAAATGGACAGAGGAATTTAAAGTAGTTAGTTTGGGAAAAGTCATAAGTGATGTCATAATTTTACATGGCTCGACAGGATATGGAACAGAGCAAATGGACAGAGGATTTCAATCCCATTTTAATTTTAATTTCAATCTCAATTTCACTAATTTAACTACTGAAACATATCACATTAATTCAGCTTCAAAAACAATTCGAGAGTCTCATCCCAGAAGAATACAAAGGAATCACCCTATGCGTTAGATGAGGCATCCAGTATATATACGCATGGTCAGAAGAATTATATTTTCCTTTCAATTTCAAGCTCTTTTCGTTACAGAGGTCTATGACCTAGCATGAGGATGGGGATGGCAGGCCAAAAGTGCAAGCAAAACAGCCTAGATGGAACTCAAATACTCAATCATGAGATCAAGTAGTTCCCAAAGCGATTTGGTGCCTTAAGCAGCTCTTGGGCCAAGTAAGTTTATTTAATTAGTGAAATTTGTCCCACCTCCTCCTCCTCCTCCATTTTTTTACCTTCACTTTTTATCTAGTCCCCTCCCTCTACATGAATTGCAATAAAGTTTGGTACAAACAATTGGTCTAAAAGAAGAGGGGCCGTCATAAAGATCAGAAATAAAGCAAAACAGTGGGAAGAAAATCATATAGCATAGGAAACATCTAAAAGCTTTGAAGAGGAAGTTCAATGAATAATGATTGCACCTTAATTAATGGCACTAAGTTCTAAGTTAACTATGGTTTTTTATTGATATAGAACTGAACTTATGATCAGCAACCATTCAGATTTAAAGATAAATTTGATTATTTAAAATTCAGTAATTCACCCAAGTTAAACTTTTCGCAACGAGAACAAGGAGCTAACAACAGGGTGTGCTTTAGAAAACAGAAAAAGAAGCCCAAAACTCTAAACTAAGCTACTATTGGAAGAGCAGAAAATGAACAATGACAGAATGACCAACTGTCAACTATCCAATATTAATAAACATAAAAACCTGTGCATCCTCTCGTATTCTTAGATTCTGCCCAATTGGATCCAGCAAGTCGTTAATGACCTACAACAAGAGCAGAGAAAATGTAATGTGATACTAATTAAGATATATATATACTTGGGGACAAGGAAGACTCATGCATTTAAGTGTTATTTACAAAGAAATTTGAGGTCGGAGGTACAGGGAATAAAACAAATAGTTTTAAAGAACAGGCTTGCACTTGCAAGTCAAATTGGAGAGAGTATTATACCCAAAGATATTTGAAATATAATTCTTTTTCCTAAGCACACCTTCCTTATGTTTTTCTAACGTGTCCCACCATACACCGAACAAGTAACAACTGATGCAACCAAGATAAATATTTCCCAAAATTATTTTAAGTCCACAACAACAATTATTTGTGACCATATTGTTGGTTACGCTTCATAACTATTCTATATTTTTTTTATTGCAGTTAATTTAGTCTGATACCAAACTTTAATGCTTCTTCTAATTGTATTAGGATCACTTTCAGTTTCACTTAATAGCCCACCAAAAACTTTTGTTGACAATGGATGGCCGGCCATCCTAGGCAGCTTGCAATCATTTCATATAGTTTGTGTGTAAAAATACACTAATTTATGGCATGATTTTGTAGGACTTTTGTTTAATTTAATTTATTCAGATGTGAATTATATTTATTTTCTACATTTTTTCCACTATGTCGTATTTTCCTTGTAAATTTTGGGATTTCCTACATATTTTCACATAATCCTGTTTGCTTTTAGGCAGATTTTAGCAGATTTTAATTAGGAGCTTAAAAGAAAGAATAAATCAGAGTCAAATCAAGCCAAATACGATAAAGTGGGCAAGTAAAACATAATCTTAATTGGCATCTAATGCAGTTAATATAATAGCATGTTGATTTTGCCAAAAAGAGAAAACTTGGCCGCAGGATCTCAAGGAAGATATGGAAAGAAGAAAAGAGGAAAGCTCTCCCTATAAATAATAGAGGTACAAGAGAGGCTACAGTGTGCAAATATGGATGTTTTACTATGCACAATAGGATGGAAGGAGAAAGTAGGGAAGCTGCACAACAGCTGAAGGAAAGATTTGATGAGAGGTGCATAAGGATTTGTCATGACAGATTTGTTCATCATTTTATTTTGAATAACTTACGTTGTTCTTTAATTTCTAGCTCCTTCTTGATTGCTCCGTGATACAATAAGTTGCGAAATATCTATATCTAAGATAGGGAAGCAGCTCATAGTGACTTATGCAATTGAATCTATTTCTATTCTCTTAGTTTATGAATTATGTTTGTTTCTTGATTTATTCCTTGTGTACTGATCCCCTGCAAATATGAAGGCCCCCATATATGGCATTAGATATTAGGCGAAGGTCCACGAGGTGAAATTTAATATTAGAAAATCAAGGATTGAACTCAGGAGAGTTTAGATAACATGAAAAGGACTAATGCTTTTGAGGAGTAATGACTATCACAAAGCTTAATGGGTTAGAGTTAATTTGGTACTTTGAGAGCAATATTGCCTTAAGTTATGCACGTTCTTTATGACTCGAGAGAGCAACTCAATTACTTTAGAGCATACCATCTTCAAGAACAACTTCAACTTAATTAAGAGCAAGCAGATAATTGCAAATAATTGGTGTAATGAACCCCAAGTCATAGATAAACCCAATTAATTGCCTTAAAATCCATTTAAATCTTGTTTTAATTTGATTTAATTTATATAAATAGTAATTGATTTCTTAATTTCTTTGACTAAAATTTAGGCTAGCCTAGATGATTAAAATTGTCATAATTTAGTGCTCAATCTCAATCCTGTGGAAACAATACTATACTCATTACTCTGTTACTTGTCTAACGACCTGAGCATTTGCTATATCACCTCCAGTTATAAACAAACTTAATTACCCATTTTAATGCCATCATGTATCTTGACTGTATCCCACATGCAGACTGAGCCTATTCCTAGACAATAATGGAGCTAATCTGGTCAATATTTATGCTAATGTAACGATGAATTCTCCAATATAGGCATAACAAGTTTCATTAGGATGAGAGATGTTAGTATAACACAGTACATGATACTAACCTCATTGTAAATCTCAAGGTATGAAACTCGGAGTAGGAATTCTCGTCCAGGGGTCTGAAAATGGCAAACAAACCTGTCAAGGATATAAAACAATTTATTGCTAAAGTTTGGAAAATTTAACTTTTTTTACCTCCTGTATAATACTGAAGACATCCTTCACTGCAAGTGGAATAATTCCAGGAGACTTCTGCTCTCCCTGGAAAAATACAGAAAAACTCAGAAAGTATATAAAGGTTGGGAAACAGAAAACAATATTTAGGAATTTCAAAGGGATGCCCCAGCTAGTCTATAGTCAACCAACAAAAAAGTTCTTAAAAAGAAAGGAGAATTGTTGTTCAATCAACAGAATGATCACCTTATTGATTAAAAAGAAACATTCTATCTTTTGCTTAGGCAACAGCTCACACTACATACTAAAAGAAAATTTGACCCAAAACTTTTCTGTTTTACATGTAAGGGCACATTAGAATGGCTACTAATTTTCTACTATATTGCCCTGTGAACTGGCACTGTGGCATCGTCTAAAAGAGAAAAGAGATTTAGATTCTAATGGTCTGAATGTAAACATAATTTATGACAAGACACAATGACATTTCCATGTAACTAAGCCCACCAAGTGGACAAGGCTTGGTTATTATTGTTGTTGTTGTTCTATTGCTAATTGAACTGGCTTTTTTTCATTTCTTACCTGATATTTCTGGTTATGCCATCTACTTAGACATGCTTAGAACAATACTGCTTACCCGGAATAGGTGATTTAGCAATGGTAAAAAGTTGATTGCCCTTGTAAGACTATACCATTTTATTTGATGGGGAATAATAGGTTGAAAAAAATAGACTTATCTATTATTTTAATTTGAGTTTATTCCTCTTAGTGGGACAAGGTCTAGCTGTTGTTGTTTTGTCTCAATTTACTAAGTTTTTAGCTCCTGGGAATATTAGTTCATCTTATGATATTTTATAATTTTCTTACCAGTAACCACCAGAATAGCACTGGCTAAGAAGCTCCCCGACTACTAGCTCCAAGGTGGTCTAGATAATTAACCCACAAAACTTAATGGTTAGTTACTTGGCATTTACATACTAGTCTCCGGCAAGCAAATTTTAATTATGCAACTAAATTCACATCTGACCAAAGTAAATAAGAATTTGTATCCATTTTATCAAACTAGTCTCTGTACTATTTATCCCCAAAAATAAATAAGACTAAAGGCAACAAAATTTTTTTGCAGAATACAAATAACAAGGACTCAATTTACTTTAAATCCTAGTGCTAACTACTTAGATGAGAAAATAGTGATGCATCCCATTCCAGCAGTTTGTCGCATAGCTGTGTCAATCAAGCTATAGGATCAATCACAGGTTAGACTGTCGAACTTCAAATACGATGCTGCAGATGGTGATGCAACCATTCCATGTTCCAAATCTCTGACCTAAAATAATTCCCATGCATGATACCACTTCTAAAGAGAAGATTAAACATTTAGACTAACTTACATGCATGGTATGAGTCTTTCCACTACTAGTAACACCATATGCAAAAACAGTACCTGTAGATCAACAAAACGACAGTCAGCCAATAACCAAGTTGGTGCCAAGTTTGGAACAAAATAAAATAAAAATATAAATAAACTTCTCAAGTATGAGAGTGTTTATCAACATGTTTTACAGAAAAAAGGATCCAACCAACCTCAGCAGCCACATAAAAAATTATAAGACCAATGCCTATTTTAGGATGAAAATTAGCCATCATCGCTTCTCACAAATCTCAGATTATAAACAATAACTGCAGGTAGCCAGCTGCTTCATGGTTTCAATAAGTAATAACTTGTTTACAGGTGCCAAAAGAGTGCTGAGTAAGAAAAAATTCTGCAGTACCTTGACCTTCATCTCTATTTACGAGCACTCAAAAGTAAGGGTAGCAAAATGATCCATGAATTCTCCAACCAAACATCATCCCAATTCCAATCCATCCATTAGTGTACTGGTTTGTAATAACTGGATTTACTAAATACAATTAATGTATTGGATGCATAATGGATAACTCATGATCCATCAAGATCCACCACTCTAAACAGGGCAAAAGACAGATTTTCAAAGTATATTATAATTTAAATGGATAGGTGAGATATCCATCCATAAAATTGATTAATTGATTGACGGGATAGTTATTTATTAAATGGGTCATGGAAAACTTTTTATCAGATCACAATGGATTAATGGTTTATTTTTGACCCATCCATTTTGGTCCAATGCAAAATCCGTTCAACCCATCTACTTTCCACCCCTGCTCAAAAATAACAGAAAATAATCGCTTTAGAGGTGGGGGAGGAACCTTAGTCTCCTTAATTAACCATAATTTATGTACTTGTTAAATAAACAGAAAAATTAAGCACCTGAAAACTGGTAATCCAACCTAAACCATAAATTCCTTCATCCTAGTCATATATCTATAAGTTGACCAGTTAATGAATCAATAAAAGCCTGAAATTAGGGACTTGACTTCTATGATGACTCTGTATTGTGCTTTGCACAGTCTCATTTGCAGCCCGGATAGGAGTTTTATTCATAAATTTGATTACATACCCCAAAGCAAACCAAGTTACCATCATCAGTTGGGATTACTAGTATTAAATTGCTCAGGCAGACAAGTTGCATGTCGTGAACACCAAAGTAGAACAGAATTAAAAGTTTAATACTCAAAAGGAAGGGACAAACAAAGCTATCTATTCCAGTCATTAACTCATTACAGGCCCTTAATCCATTAATTCCTTCCCCTTACAGAAAGACTATGCTATACACATGTATAACTAAGAGCAAGAGCATTACCATTAATCCCTTCCATGGCACCACTGACAATGTGCTGAGCAGCAACATCATAAACATGCCGAGTTGTTGTTGCAGGCCCAAATACCTTATCTGCCACAGGAAAAAATAGCAAGAAATACCAGAGAAAGAAAACATAAATCCAGCTAGTAAGTAATGTACCCTTGTAAAATTGAGTAATGCTTGTCACAACTCTCAGCTATATTTTTTTCCTTTTGTTTTTTTTTTCACATGTCAATAATCTGTCCCAGTTTCCTATCTGCTTGACCCAAGTCCACCTTACCAAATAGGAAAATTCCCCTATCCACGCTTTGATGCATGCATCGTATTAATAGCGGGTACCACCCTTATCCTCTATAAATACGATAGCAGAGAAAGGGGTTAGTCAAGAACATCTCAACCCAAATGCTAAACCCCCTCTCTACCTCTAAGCCACCCCATTCCTCTCTAGGAGAGCTATATTCCCCTCTTTTCTTGGCTCTCCACCACCATGTCTCACCACTCTCGGGTTGAGATGGGAACAATCAGCTATATATTTTTCACCATTGATCTATATAACAGCTTTCGAAAAACAATTGCACGTGAAAAAAAGTCGTGACATTTTGTAATTTGAAAGTTGTAATTATAGCCGGTCTACATGACAGTCTAACATGTCACATCACCTGGTTTCCATCCAAATATTAAAAACAAAATAAAAATAAAACTAAAAATAAAAAGCAAGAGTATTTTGTATGACTATAAACAGGATTTTATCAAAACAAAACATATAAACAGGATTACATAAATGGAAAATGACCCAAAATGATCCTTTCCATTTCAACTCGTATATTAATTAATCATCCATTCATCAAACTAATTTAACAAGTAATCTACCTACATTATGATACTTGGCTAACTACATGTAGATTATTAGTCAAATTAGTTTGCTTTTTGCATTGATTTATCAACTGAAACTCTATTCTTTAATTGTCCGTCCCCCAAATTCTTCAAGATATTAGGGTGTCTATAAGGTTTTCATTTCTTTTTCTTTATATTTTTTAGTGAATAAGGCTTTCAATTCCTGTAGCAGCAATATTTGAGTTTTCGGTTCACACAATTCAATTTTCTTTAGTCTTCTTTTCCATTTTTTTTTCCTTCGCACATTAATCTGAAATTCTTCAATTCATGTTAATCAATATGCAAACTGAAAAAGAACGCTTGCCATTTTCCCAACGCAACAGTTTCTTCTTTGCTGGGAACAAGAACATTTTCAAACGACGCTAAACAATATAATATCTCGATAATAACGAATGTTAACCAAAACGCAAAACAACCATACACAGTAAGTGATAATAAGAGATTAAACGACACTAACCAAACCCATACGCAAGGGAAGGATTGTACTCATTCCTCACTATTTGATCCCCATCCGCGTACCACGCCACCTCGTCCCCTTTATTAATTTCCCTGGCACTGCCCAAACCCAAAACAAAAAATAATGAACAAAATAAAATAGAATTTAATTTGTATGTAAAATTGTTTTAAATGGTCGTCCAATTACATTCTTCCATTTATATCATTTTGTGAATAATATGGTTAAAGGTCATATACATTTGCTCATGCGACATGCCTCACCCCAATACTCCAAAAGTCATATAAAAAGAAAATTGAGAATGAATAACAGCGAAAAACAGTTTTATACTGTAATTACGTACCGAAAATAAAAGCAAAAAACTGTGTCACACGAAGCTACTGCTCAAGAAGTCGAGAACCGAACCTGAGGGGTCGGAACCGGACGGTGACAGTGACATTCTCCTTCGCCTTGCTGACGTCAGACGGCGGAGTCCTCGAAGAACACGACGACGACGACGGAGTGGTGGGTCTTCCGCCGGACTTCGACGCCGGAGACGCCGCCGCGGGAGACTTCCGTGACCGGAGCGGAGACACGGTGGAGGAGGCCCTTTGGGAGGAGCGCGTGTAGCCGGCGGCGAAAGACATGTATATTCGAGCAACAACAACAACAACAACAACAACAAGAGGAGTAGGAGGTGAGCTCTTCAAGAAAACAAAGTTTTAGGGAGAAAGAGAGAGAGAGGAGAGGCGAATGAAGCAGAAGTCACGTGCCGGCCATGGAAAATGGGAGAGGCTTTGGAGTTTGGAGTGTGCTTCTTGTCACGTAGCTCTCCGGCTCCCTCCAAAAAGTGGCCAATTTATTTTGCTTTGTTGTGTTCTGTTTTTTTATTTTAATTTTTTAATTTGGAAGTTAAATAATATAGGATGGTGAAGAAATTATATATTGGAGTGAAATGGGGAGAGTGGTGTGTGTGCGGTGTTGGTGGTGTTGTAGTGCAGGTAATGTCTGTTTTTTGTTTACTTACTGAGTGTCACTGTTCCTGTCTTGTTGGTTTGCGAGGGAATGCGAGCTCCTCTGGCAAAAACGCATTTTAAGAACTGTTACAAAACAAGGGCCTTGCCTTGTCCTAAACGCAGAGATTGACCCCTTAAATTTCAAAAATTAATGAATTTGGGTGTCAGAAGTCAGAACAAAATAACGACATTGCCTGCTTTGTAATAATCATTACATGCTATTCTCCCTTAAACAAATAAAAATTTAATTGGTATAAAGTGACTCTTAATCAATAAAAATAAAGGAAAGTAAAAATTATAATAGGTCTTTCATTATAATGGGTAATTATTTATATGAATTGATATTTTTTTTTATTTTTATTGGCTGACAGTATAAAATTATTTTATATTTTCAATTCATTTAAATTAAATTCAATAAATAAATAGATGAATTTATTTTTGATATACTTATAGTGTTAAAAACTTTTTATTGAAATATTTAATTATATATTATCATATTAACAAAGTACTTGATTTAATTATTTATTATTTTAAATATTTTACAAATAAAAATATTTGACTAAATGACCATGTAAAATTCTTTTAGCATGAAAATTAATCTCTAAGTAACTGTATGAAGAAATAAATATAAGAATTTAATGTCGATGTACTGTTAGTATAAAAATTTTTTGAACAAATATCCAATCATATATTATTATATTAATAAAAGTGTTTAACTATCTACTACCTTACAAGTTTTATAAAAAGAAGGATATAATTGAATGGCTCATTATCTTATAAGTCTTATAACAGAAGGATATAATTGGATGACTACCCATTATTTTATAAGTCTTACAAAATAAAAGAATATAATTAGATGATAATATAAAATTATTTTATAATATAAGTATATCAAAATTAATCTCTAAAATTGTTTCAATATGTTTCTTTTGGAAAAAATTGTATTTTTACCTCTTGGAAGATTTGCTATATGAGTTGTGCTCTAAAGTTTCCTAAGAGCACTTATTAAAATTTCAAAAGTGAGAAGTTAAAATTTTATTATTCAAGCAAAATTTTCCAATTTTTAAACCTTAAGCACTTGTTAGCAAACCCTTAGCTTTTTCTAATATTAAAAGTCTAGATCAATTTGGTACTAATTATCTTATCAAGGTCAGAACACGACCTCCATACTTAAAGAGTGCTTATAGGATACTTATGAAATCGCCTACCAACAAAATTTTTCACATCGATAATGAAAATTGAACTTGGGTCTTTATAGGATTTGAGTTCGCTTCTTACCAATCCTTATTGGCGCAAAACCCTTGTTATAGTTACCCATGCTAGGCTTTCATTTTGTGAAAAACCCATACATTCCATAACGTATGCCAAGGTTTTTAAGAAAGAAACATAAATCATAGGAATCTATGCCTTGTCAAAGATTGGTGCATCTTGATCCAACCAAGAATGAATTTCTCCACGTAATCCAAGTGGCAAAGAATCACCGCTGACATTGTCTACATCTTTTGAGGAAATAAAATCAAATTATTAAATTATTCATCTTCAACTCTCTTAATGTGTCTCTTGATTGTTAAAAACTATGGTTAAAAACTAAGTAGTTTACATAACTCTCTTAAGACTAATGACTAGGTGACAGTTATGTCCACCATCGCGCATGTAAGAGCAGTGTGACCTGTACTGCTTTTCTTTGTAAAATAATATAGTTTAATTATATTTTTGGTGCCTCCACTCAAAATATCATTTTTTTTTATATATATTTTATGTTTGCTCTCTTTTCATTTAGTTTCTAAAAACTTATTTTCATTTTAGATTGGTCCCCTCGTTAATTTTTCACTATCTTCTAGCATTAAGTGCTACAATTTATGTGAAAATGTCGACATGATATTGTGGTAGAGTTTTGAAAGCATGGGAGGATATATCTAATGTTCATGAATTAAGTTCCATGCGGTTTCTAGTGACTTTTTGCTCCCTTGAAGCCATGCAATTGGCACTGTCTAGAGCGGTGTAACATCCAAAATAAATAAATAAATGGAAAAAAATTTATAATAAAATTATAATTCCACATTGGTTATGAAATAATTTGGGAAATTTTGAAGTTTAATTAATTTGGACACAAATTGATTAATTTAAATAGAATCCTACAAAGGAGGATTCTACCATGGTTGCCAAAAATAATAATAACAACAATAATATGATTATAACATGAAATTATATCATGAGAAAAATTGATATAAAAAAACAAAAATTATATATATGTATAGGGACAAGCCAAAAAGAAAAAAAAATGAATTAGAAAATTTATTATAGGTCAAGGTTGCAAAAAAAAATAATAAAATAAAACAAAATAAGAAAATAGAAGGTCTTCTTAGCTTGCCATGTTGGATGGAATGAATGAGATATAAAGTGAACGGTGGGTGAGAACAACCTATTTTTTCTACAATTAATCTTAACACTTATCTATCTAATGATGGGTCAATAGAGTAAACAACTAAGTAAGTTGACCCTCCCCTCTCCAAGGCCACTTTCACTAGGGTAAGAGAACAAGAAAAAGAAGAGGTTAGAAATTATTGTAGAAGGCTGGAATAACGTAGGGAGGCAAAGAAAAAAAAACTCACCTCTCCCTTCTTCTTAGTCTCGATAGCCGTCATCATAGGTAGGGGGTTCTTTCCATGTGCTCCTTCAGCTTCCAAATTTAGGATTCTTGTGTGCTTTTAGTCATTCTCTACTTAACATTTGTTGTTAATACCTTGGGAATGTTTTGAAGGGTGGAAAGGTGGGGTCCAATAGTAGATATAATATTTCTATATGCAATATACGGTTCTAGGCAAGTAGCTTTTAATCTTATAGACAATACTTGGCTCGTAAGTTATGTAGTGCTAATTAAATGTTGTTTCAATAATTTGCTAGTCCAGGACGGAGTATTGATGACTAACATATGTAATGGATTATAAAAGGAAAAAAAAAAAACGGAAAAATAAGAGAGCACTAGTTAGTATTGTACTTCAACGACACAAAAGATGGAAAATGTAAGTGCAAGGAGGTTGTTTAGACGTTGCACTAATACTGGCATGGGGGGCGCTAAAGAAGATTAGAGTAGAGAGCATTATATAGCGTTAAGGTAGGATTGGGTGTATGGGTGCACCTAAAAGACAAAAAAATAATCATAAACATAATTATAGGATAGAAAAATTTCAATAGTATAGAGCACTTGGAATCACGCATCCGAAAAGCAAAGGACATGGAGAGTGTCTTATGGTGTTATAGAATAGGTGAGTGTAGCGTGCACCTAGCAAAAATAAAATAAAATAAAATAAAATAACATAATAATAATAAGTAAATAGTAATAATAATAATAAAAATAACAATGTATATATATACGAAGTGGTCATGAGATGTATAAAAAAAAGGGGGAATGGTAACAATAACCATAACCATAAAATTAAAGTGAAGTAGACAGGTCATAACCTCAGAACATAAACTATAAAAGGTTTAGAAAATTACTAGTTGAGAGTGTAATATATAAAAGTAAATAAATAAATAAATGAGATAATAAAAATAGAGATGGGTGGAGGTAATGATCTCAAGTTTAAACTATAGTAGTGATAAGATAGTTTTATATTTGTGAGAATAATTCGAGGGAAAAAAATTAGTACAATAATGCACCAGATTTAAGCAAATGTCTTGGCCCCACCTTAGAATAGATCAGTGAGACATTCACTCAGTGATGTCTTATCCCTACCTTAGAGTGGATCGGTGGGACGATCACTAATAAGGTCTAGGGTGATGCCTTGGCCTTATCTTAGAGTTGATTAGTGGGACATTTATTTAGTGACATCTTGGCCCCACTTCAGAGTGGATCAGTGAGACGTTCACGATTGGACAAGGGGGAGGTCTAGTGATAAGAGCTCTCACAAATTCGGATGTAAGGGAGACCCTATGAGCAATAGACAAGAGTAAAAATTATGCACAAATTTATCAGTGTTGTGGCCTCCATGTTAGTAAATTTTTGTCGAATTAGATATTTATTGCACACTATGATGAGATATCTTATGGTTGACCATGAGACTCCTGACAGATTGTTCTAAGATGATATCTCTTATTAAAGCACTAAACTCAACCAACAAAAAAGGAAAGTAGCATATATACTTTATCACTTTACTATTAGATACTTTAGTCAGTAGTTATAACTATGTTATTTCTACTTTATTTCTTTGTTATGCACTAGAGGATTTTAGGTAGTTGCAGCATACTCCTAGGAACACCACCTCTATTGAGAGTATATCTCTCACCCCATTTTCATGGTGTTTTCATGTGGGACCCATGGCGAGGACATACGTGGCCTTGGAGATAGAGGTCATATGGGACTATATTCTCTTTGAGAGCATGACTCTGCTAGCAACCTACTATTACTAGGTCCTTGTTCACTTTCTAGACCATTGGTGCACTCCCTAGTGAAGGCCTATGTACATAGCTAGTTTTTGCCACCCTGCTTAATAGTTGGGCAGGCACCTGTAGTCCATCCTTTTTGAGGGTTTGTGTATATATCAAGCGGGGGGTTGACCTTGACACTAGACATTAGTCTTGAGTTCTTTTGGATGACTATACCCAACTGCTTTATTGACTATGGTGTATGGCAAATGTGGATGAATATGTTATATGTATGCTCAATGTTATGTTTGTGCAGTTATGCTCTTCAACTAGAATGTGTTAATGAATCAATTAATAAAAAGATCTCATCATTTAATTTAAAGAAAAAAATACATAGACATGTATTTATAAAAATGTTTGTTTAAAAGGAGGGAAATATTTGTAACCCTTAACTGGTTATAGAGTAATAAATCGATCTAATAGAGGACAACTAATTATTAATTAACTAGTGGGGCATTATATTGGTGGTATCAAAGTCTGGTTTTGGGAGCAACTAACTATGGGTAGGGATTAGTAAGGCAGTATATCTCCCAAGGCTTCATTCTATTTGCATGGATATTTTAGAAATAGTTCACATGTGTATTTCTGTCTATGTGTGGTATATATTTTTAGCTACTAGAAGTTATATTGAACTTGATCACTATTTGACTATCTATATATGCAGAACATTATGCCACCTAGATGGAGAACTAGCACTCCAAATCCAGACAACAGAAATAGAGACAAAAATGCCCTAGAGGATATGGCTACTACAATAAGAGAGCAAGTTGCTGTCATAAATTGAGTCCTATAACACCTTGAGGAAAATAACCAAGCAAATGCAAATGGCAATGGCGGAAATTATGGAGACATTCCCAGAGTCAACCCGCAACTTTATGGACTAGCTGAATTTAAGAAGGCTCAACCTTCACCTTTTCGAGTAGATTACAACCCAATAATTGCTAAAGGCCGACTAATGCGATTGGAGAAAATGTTTGAGACTATGGTTTGCATAGATAAGCAGAAGGTTACATATGCCAATTATATACTAGTTGGTGAGGCAAAGTATTGGTGGCGTGGAGCAAAGGCATTATTGCAAGCTCAAGGAACTCCAATTAATTGGGAGCTTTTCAAAACCACTTTTTTTGGAAAAGTATTTCCCATGATTGTTAGAAACTAGAAAGAGATAGAATTCGTTTAGTTGAAATAGGGTAACATGACAATTGGACAATATGTTGCAAGATTTGAGGAACTTTCTAAGTTCTCATCCTACTTAAAGTTTAACCTTGATGAAGCCTGGAAAGCAACTAAGTTTGAGTTAGGCTTGAGATCCAAAATAAGAAATATTGTGGGTGCCATGGAAATTCAGAATTATGCTCTTTTGGTGAATAAGTGTAGAATTGCCGAATAGAATTTAAATGACATGGCGATTGAGCAATATAACCTATTTAAGATGAAACGGGAGAATGAGAGGGGTAGATCTAGTAATACTTTGGTTCAGAGGGAACCAGACCAGTAAGGCATCTCAAAAACCACAACTACTCCATGCCTATGTTGTGGCAAGCACCATGGGAATAGACCATGTATGTAAGGCAAAGCAGTTTGTTTCACTTGTGGCAAGCTTAGACACTATTTGAAGGATTGTCCCCAAAAGAAAGGAGTGAATCGTGTCTCGAGGCATCAAACTAAAGGAAGGGTCTTTACCTTGAGTGGATAAGAAACGGCCCAAGATCTAAAGCTATACAGGTTAAGAGTAATGTCCTCCCTAGTATAGTACTATGCTTAAGTCATAGTACCATACTTAGGAGTTGTTACTGTTACTTGAGCAGACCTTATCTGATAGTAACTTCAGCAATCTTCGAAACTTCTTAAATTATCTGGCGATAACACGAAAACAGGAGTGATAATTTTAAATTCTTAGTAGGATTCACTAAGAAATTTCATACCGTATCATCGTTATTATCTCCAACTGCTTCGATTTATTATGAAAAATGTGGACATGTTATATAAACTGTTTAATCTTATAATTCGAAAACATATTGTCCGAAATAGAATCCATTTTATTCATACACTTGTCATTTGGGAGAGCCAATACAAAATAAATTCATGAATTATACTATGAATAATAACTAAAACTTATTAAAATATAATAACACCATTATACTGGAAACATAAAATCTATACATGCCTTTACTTGTTCTTGAATTTATGCAGATACACATAATTTTCTTTTCTTCCTTTATATTCCTTTACTTGTTATACATATTCCAGAGTACGATCACCATGTCATACTCCATAGGGATGTGATCACCATGTCGCACTCCTTATGAATATGTTCATCCTGCCACGTCCTAGAATATGATCGCCATGTCATGCCCCATTAGAGCGTGATCGCCATGTCACGTTCCTTCGAAATATGAACTCATCATCATATCTTTTATCATAGAATCATAAATACATAGGCTTCATACCTTATTCTTAAATGATAATACTTGTATGGTATTCATACATGTCACATAACAATATTAACACACCAACATTTAAAACTATCACTAATTTCTGTCAGAAATTCGGCAATATGATGGATCATGTCCGCTTCCCCATGAATAGTGCCATTACTCAAACAATCAATTATTCAGAAAAATCACAACATTGCATTCACATATCAATATCAATCTCATAGAAATAATAGTTGCACTTGAATTTTAGTTGCTGCCTATTTACCTTCACTCTACCCAATTTTTGTAAAATAAGCCATAATTTCTATTTAATTCATTTGGATCTAAATTTTGGATATATTGGAGTGTTGTGTGTCTATTTTCTAACCTCTTTAGTCTCATCTAATTTTGATAAATGTAGCTCAAGTTATTAAAGTTCTATCTCGGCCTACCCTATAGCTAGCTAGAAATTACACACTCAAAAGTAAAAATTCACTAAAAATCGAAAACTAGTCAAAATCATACAAAATTTATATCATATTAAAGCTAACAGGACAAGCTTTCATTTGCAATAAGTCCCATTTCATTTTCTTGAGTAAAGCTTGAGTTATAAGCTCCGCAATTTGACTCTTCTGGACTGCCCTATTTTAGCCCAGTTTGGACTTAGGGCGATTTTCTTGAATTACTGGGAGCAATTGGGATCAAATCTAACTCTAAAATTTTTATGGGGTGTTAAGATTTCTAACAAAATTGATTTCACTCAATTCCAAGTTGTATAGGGCAAGTTTTTTTCCTGAACAACCTCGTCTGCCTAGAATTAAACTCAAAAACCTAGGTCAAACTTTCAAAATTCATATCTCCTTTAGTACTAACCTTATGGCCTTATATTTTATATGGTTGAAAAGCCCTAAATATCTAGTTTCACTTAAAATTATTTTTGTTGAGTTTCAATGGTTGTAGGCAAAGCCGTACACTCTGCCATATAGACTGTCGTAGGGTTTCTTGGTTAACCTCACTCTAGTTGCTTCCATTCTTAATCCTTTCACTAATCAACCAATCAAAACTCAATAAAAACCCAATAATCCAGCCATGGACAATCACGTAAACCTAACATAATATCAGGTACAAGACTATAAATAAGTTACCGACAGCCACCAATTCACAAGAAATTAGTTAAAGAAGCTAAATCCTACCTCAAATTGACGTAAAGACTAGCTAGATTTGAGTTTTGAGTGCAAAGGGTTGATGGAGGATGAAGATGGAAGAAGAAGAAGATGGAATGGACGAAGAAATGAAGGGGGAAACCTCTGCTAAATAGGGAGCATGAAATTGCTATGGGAGAGAAGGTGAGTTAGGTTAGTTTTGAATTTAAAGAGTGAAAGTGACATAGGTGGTGGTAGGTGGAACTTGTGGTGTTGCTAAAGCTTGAGTGGCTTCCATTCTTATGGCTGAAATGGTTCCACTTTTAGGGTGCTTGTGGCCAAGTTCTAGCCACTAAATTTAGGGTTTTCAATGTGTAATTTGTAACACCCTCCCGAGTACGGTATTATGCTTAAGTCATAATACCTCACCTAGGAGTTGTTACTATAACTTAATCGGACCTTGTCTGGCAGCAAATTTCAGTCGTCTTCGAAATCTTTCGAGCTATCTGGAGATAACACGAAAATGAACATAGGGGTGAGAATTATAAAAATTCTCAGTAGGATTCATTAATAAATTTTATACCGTGTCATCGTTATTATCTCCAGCTGCTTCGGTTTATTATGAAAATGTGAGCATGTTAAATAGACTATTCAGTTTTATAGTTGAAAATATAATGTCCGAAGTAGAGTTCATTTTATTCACGCGCTTGAGTTCACATTGGCAATATTTCATATTTAGAAAATAATCACAGCATAAATAAATAGTACAGCTTCAGCATCAATTAAACATGGGATATCATTATGCAAATTCTCATCTTTGAATTCATGCAAATATTCTGATGCCTTTCTTTAACTTTCTTTGCTTTGTAATGAATTAATGTCATGGATGTTGCCACCATACATTTTCATTGCTTACACTAGTTGGGTCATGCCATGCCTCATGTAAGCCTTATCCCCTATACTCACACTAGCTGGGTCACGCCATGCCTCATGTGGGTGAGGGGAGTATATATTCCAGAGTACGATCGCCATGTCATACCCCATCAGAGCGTGGTCGCCATGTCACGTTCCTTAGGAATATATTCATCCTATCACATCCCAGAGTCTGATCGCCATGTCATACTCCATCGAAATGTGATCGCCATGTCACATTCCTTAGGGTGTGGGATCATCATGCCATATTCCAGAGTATGATCGCCATGTCATGCTTCGTCAGAGCGTGATCGCCATGTCACGTTCCTTAGGAATATGGGATCTTCATTATCTCTTTTAGTTGCTTTCACGGGGAGGGACTCAAAGTGCAATTGCCTCCAGGTGAAGGGATTCACATCTTTATCTTATTTAACTGCCTTCACAAGGAGGGACCTCATAACTGACTCCAGGTGAAGGGACCCACATTCAATATGTTCGTATGCTTTCATTCTCATACATAATCATACATAGGCATGCTGAATGCATTCATACATATGTTTCGCCAATTACTTTCATATATCCTTGCATATAAAATTCCATATTCATAACTTAAAATTTCATAACACAAGCTATTATAACTTCACATAATTTTGCCGAAAATTCGGCAGCATAACGGAACGGGTCCGCTTCCCCATGAATAGTGCCAGGCTACCAGTAAAACCAATCAGGCAAAAGTTCAACATAGAGCAGCAAACACATCACCATAATGTCAATCATGTAGGGATTGAACCCTTATATATCATATTAATATCATTTATGTAGGGATTAGACCCTTATATTCAATTCTGCTCATTATATCAATTCTACCCGATTTTTGAAAATTAAGCCTTAAATTCATTTTAACTAATTTAGACCTGAATTTTGGATATGTTGAAGTGTTGTGTGTCTAGTTTCTAACCTTTTTGGTCCCATCTAATTTTGATATCTATAACTCAGGATATTCAGGCTTTATCCCGGCCTGCCCAATGGCTAGCCGGAATCAGGCAACTAAAAGTAAAAATCCACTAAAAATCGAAAACTGACTCAAATTACACGAAATTGGACTCATATCAAAGATAACAGGTTAAATTTTCATTTTCAATAAGTTCCATTCCATTTGACTTAGTAGGGCTCGAGTTACAAGCCCCGAATTCTGACCTTACTAAATTGCCCTGTTCTGGCTCGATTTGGACATAGGGCAACTTTCTTGGATCACTGGGAGCAACTGGGACCTTATCTAATTTTGAAATTTTTATGGGACATTCTCCTATGTGTAAGCTCTCTAACAAAGTTCGTTCCACTCATTTTCAAGTAGTATAGGTCGAGTTCTACCCTGAACAACCAAGTCTGCCCAGAATCAGAGTCAAAAACCTAGGTCGAAATTCAAAAATTCATAACTCTCTCAATTCTAATCCAAAAGCCTTATATGATATATATATATATATATATATATATATATATATATATATATGGAAAGCCCTAAATGTCTAGTTTCATATAAAAATGGTTCCATCAAATTTAATCGGCGGTAGGTTGAGCCGTACACTCCACTGCATTTGATCGCCGAGGGTTTTTGATTCTCTAACCCATCAGCTCTTTCTATTTTCATGTTTTCTTGCTTCCACTTCGGTTTGAATCAAACCAACAGCCCAAAACCAATCACATATCATGATAAACATTCATTTAATACATCAAAGAAGGTGAAAATAATTCAAGCCCAGCCAGCCAAGTCCACAGATTTGATGCAAGAATCAAAACTCCTATCTTTGTTCCAAGTGATTTTGCTGGAATTTGAAGGCTTGGATGAGCAAGGCTTGGATTGGCTTGATATTGGCTGAAGTTGTGAGTGTTAAGAAGAGAGAAAGAGAGCTGAATGAGGGGAGAAAAGTGGCGTTGGAATGGTCTGAAATTGTGATAAAAAGGGTGGAAAAATCTGATCATGTTTGAGTGGTTGTGGTTGGCTTACTTTGGCTTGTGATTGGTTGGCTTTCCATGGCTGAAAATTAGCCAGCCCTCTTGCCTTTGTGTGGCCAAAGTGGCGTCACCTTTGGGGCTTGAGTGGCTGAGTTATCAGCCTTAGATGCTAGGGTTTTAAGCTTGCAATTCTATTGGTCCAGTTCCGACAGTTTAAAATACCGTAATGTTACCGATTTCCTTTAAATCGGTAAATCGGTTTTGAAGAAATTTGTGAAGTTTTATATGTTTCTATTATAATTATTTCTAATCCTAATATCTCTAATTAACACTTAATTAGCTCCTTATTAATCTCTCATTAATTTCTAATTAGCTTTACTTATCCACTAAAATCAAATTAATCAATTAAAGGTGTAAATTAATCGTTTTGCAAGTCGATGGCCTTTCTGTTTTCTGTTTTTCATGACCAATGGCATCTTCGTAATTATGGGCAAGTCTAGGGGCATCCCATGTCATTTCACATATGGATACCTTCGTGGCTCAATCGGACGAGGTTTAGGTTTCTACGTCTTCGCTACGTGATTCTGCTTCGTTTAAAACCTTATTCTGCTAATCTTGTGAATATAGGGACATAAATGTCATTTTTTAAAATATTCAGGGCCAAGGCTGTAAATAATATATATAAGGACCTAAAGGTCATTTTTTAAAAAGTTTAGGGGCAAGATTGTAAATAATAAAAATTTATTTTTATTATTTCTTATTACGTTATATGGGAATGTTACATAATTCTATTGATTCGGCTCTGACAGTTCGAAATACCAAATCTTTACCGATTTCCTTCAAACCGGCAAAATATTACTAAATAGTTTTGTAAGACTTTCTATATGTCTATTTTAATTCTTCTTAATCCTAATCTCTCTAATTAACTTCTAATCAACTCTTAGTTAACCTTTAATTAACTTTTAATTAACTTTACAAACTCAATAAAATCGAATAAATCGATTAACGGTGTAACTTAAATGTTTTGCAAGTTTAGGGCCTTCTGTTTTCTATTTTCTGTTTTCCATGGCTAATGGCATTTTCGTAATTTTAAACAAGTCTGGGGTATCCCATGTCATTTCACATGTGGGCACCTCCATGGGCCAATTTGCCAAGAATTGGGTTTCTATGTTTTCGCTATGTGGTTCTGCTTTGTTTAAAACCTTATTCTGCTAATTCAATTGATATAGGGACCTAAATGTCATTTTCAAAAATATTCAGGGGCAAGGCTGTAAATAATAAAAGTTTGCCTAAGGACGTTTTCATTATTTCCTATAACGTTATATGGGGATGTTACATTAAGTGTTTATTAAAAATCATAACTTAATTGCTCTGTTCAATTCTGGAGCCATTCACTCATTTGTTTCTTTGAATTGTGCTAATCATCTGGGTCTTCCTATGCCTAGTTTACCTTATGATTTGATAGTTTCTACCCTTATTAGGAGTAGAATCTTGACTTCTTGTGTATGCTTAGATTGTCCCATTCAGTTGATTCTCATCGTTCTATTGTTGACTTTGTGTGTTTACCTATGCATGAAATAGATATTATTCTTGGAATGAACTGTATTCTTGGAATGAACTGGTTGTCTACTAATCATGCTTTTCTGAATTGTCATGAGAAAACCACATAATTCTTTGTTGCAAATACCCTTATTGCTAATCTAGAAGAGACTGCCAAACTCCTAGTTACCCAAATTGGAAAATGCTTGAATAGCATAACTCTGTGATGTGTCTTGCTATGTTCCTTAGACTTAGAGGTTAAGTAGAGAATAGAAGACATCCTTGTGCTGAGAGAGTACCTTTAAATGTTTCCTCTAGAAATAGAGAACTTGCCACCAGAAAGAGAAGTTAACATTTCTATAGAGTTATTGCTAGGCATTGGATCCATCTTTATAGTACCTTATAGGATGTCTACTCTAGAGTTGAGTGAGTTGAGAAACAACTAGAGGAGTTATTAGAAAAGAATTTCATTAGGCTCAATACCTTTCCTTAGGGAGCACCCATCTTGTTCATCAAAAAGAAAGTTGGGAGTTTAAAGTTATGTATGGATTATCGACAACTTAAGAAGGTGACTATCAAGAATAAATACTTTCTGCCTAGGATAGATAACCTCTTAGACCTGCTAAGAGGAGCCTCAGTATTCTCCAAGATTGACCAAAGGTCAGGATATCATGTATTTAGAGTTAAGTAAGAGGACATAGCTAAGACTGCTTTTAGGACTAGATATGAACATTATGAGTATTTGGTGATGCCTTTTGGTCTGACAAATGCCCGTGCTATTTTTATGGATTACACGAACAGGATCTTTCGGCTATTCCTAAACCAATTCGTTGTTGTCTTCATTGGCTACACATTGATTTATTCTAGGATTGAAAGGCAAAATAAGGAACATTTGGGGATAATGTTACAGAATCTGAAAGGCAAACAATTATATGCCAAATTGGAAAAGTGTGAGTTTTGCTTGACGGAGATTAAGTTTTTGGGACATGTGATCAACTAGGAAGTTATAGAAGTTAACCCAGGGAAAGTGGCAGCATTGATGTCTTGGGAGCGACCAAGGACCATGACTGAGATTAGGAGTTTTCTATGCTTAGCCGAGTATTTTCCAGTTAGCGTTACCTTTGACCAGGTTGACCCAGAAGGAACACCCTTTTATTTGGATAGTGGAGTATAAAACTAGTTTCCAAGAGTTAAATAATAGACTTACTACTACCCAGTATTAGCAATACTAGACCCTAAGAGAGATTTTGTAATGTATAGTGATGCTTCCTAAAAAGGTTTAGGATGTGTGTTAATGAAAGGTGGAAAGGTAGTGGCCTATGCTTTTAGGCAGTTAAGATCTCATGAGGAGAATTATCCCACGCATGACCTTGAGTTGGCAGCTATAGTTTTTGCCCCAAAAATTTAGAGACATTATTTGTATGGGGCAAAGTTTGAGGTGTATACAAACCATAAAAGCATAAAGTACCTATTTGACCAGAAAGAATTGAACTTGAGGCAGAGAACATTGGTGGAATTTCTCAAGGATTATGACTTTGAAGTGAAATATCACCCAGGAAAGACCAACATCGTAGCTGATGCTCTTAACAGAAAATTCTTGCATGTTGCTAGTCTCATGGTTAGGGAATAGGATTTATTAGAAAAATTCATAAATTTAAACCTCACTATGACCATAGGATCTAATAAGCTTGGACTGAACCATGAGAGAATTGAGAATGATTTTAGGAAGTAGATCATAGAAGGCCAAAAGATAGATCAAGTCTTGCAAGCCCATATAGAGCAGGTAATAAAAGGTTAAATCAAAGATTTTAGAATTGTTGGATATGGAGCACTATTGTACCAAGGAAGGTTGTGTGTACCTAATAAATAAAATTTAAGGAACTAAATCTTGGAATAAGCCCACAATAGTAAGTATACAATGCCTGAAGCTACTAAGATGTACCAAGATCTTAGGAAATTCTTTTGGTGGCCAAGGGTGAATGATGTTGCTGAGTTCATCGTAAAATGCTTAACATGTCAAAAAGTGAAAATTGAACACCAAAGGCAAGTAAGGTTACTTTAACATCTAGAAATCCTAGGGTGGAAATGGGATAAAATAGCCATAGATTTTGTGATAGATTTACCTAGGATCACATTAGGACATGATGCCATCTGGGTGATTGTGGATAGGTTAACCACATCAACTCATTTCCTAGCCATAAGAGCCACCTACTCCTTGGACAAATTAGCTCAACTATATGTGAGTGAAATTGTCAAGATGCATGGAATTCCCTCAAGTATCATGCCAAATTGGGACCCTATATTTACCTCTAGGTTTTGGGGAGCGATGCAAAAGGCCTTTGGGATAAAACTAAGTCTTAGCACAACATATCACCTTCAGACTGATGATCAAACAGAAAGAACAATTCAGACATTCGAAGATATGCTCAGACCTTGTGTATTGGAATAATGAGGTAATTGGGATAGTTACCTACCACTAATAGAATTTGCATACAACAATAGTCACCATCTTAGTATTATCTTGGTTGGCATTGTATGAAGCTCTATATAGTAGGAAGTGTTGTTTACCTTTATGCTGGTATGAGTTGAGGAAAGGAAAATGTTAGGGTTAGAAATTGTCTAAAAGACCATTGGCCAAATCAAATTCATAAAAGAGAAATTGCAAACCACCTAGAGCAGATAAAAGAGTTATGTAGATCAAAAGTAGAAACCCCTAGAGTTTCAGGAAAGTGAACACATTTTTCTCAGAGTTTCTCCTACAATAGGAGTTGGCAGATCTCTAAAATCATGGATATTGAGTCTCAGGTTTCGTGGTCCTTTCCAAATTTTATGGAGAGTCGAACCCCTAGCATATCAGCTTGCCTTACCCCTTAGCCTTTCTAAACTCCATGATGTTTTCCATGTATCTTAATTGAAAAGGTACTATGCTGATCCTTCTCATGTTCTCCAGAGTGACTTAGTGCAATTAAAGGATGATTTAACTTATGTTGTGAAAACCTTAAGGATTTTGGAACAAAGCCAAAAATAACTTGGGGTAAGATTATTCCCTTAGTAAAGTTTAACTCCAAAAGAGGTCACTTGGGAACTAAAAGGAAATTTTCAAAGGGACTACCCAAAATTTAAAGATATAGGTAAAAAAGTTTTGAGGACAAAATTTGTTTAAAACGATGCGAGAAGTATAACACCCAAAATAAATAAATAAATAAATGGAAAAAATTTGTAATAAATTATAATTCCATAATAGTTATGAAATGAATTTAGGAAAAGTTGAAATTTAATTAATTTGGACACAAATTAGTTAATTTAAATAGAATACTACAAAGGAGGACTTTACCATGGTTGCCAAAAATAATAATAATTAACAACAATAATACGATATATATATATATATATATATATATATATATATATATATATATATATATATATATATATATATATATATATATATATATATATATATATATGAGAGAAGTGATGTATTATGAGAGTGAGAGGAGCAAATCTTGACTATTAGATCTTATGTGAATGGTCAAAATTAAAATATAAAATCACATGACTTTTTTAAATAATCATGTGACATTTAAGCAACTTTAAATCTTGACCATCCATTCTAGTCACTTTTGAGCCTCGTTTGACCCCGAAAAACTCTGAATTAGCTCTCAGTGTCTTTATGAAAGTTGTAGACATTTTTCTTCGCTTTAAAATGGACACCTCATTTGCGTCATTTGGATTTGGGATGAGAGAGTTGTGGATTGTTCTTTGCAGCATGTTCAAACTAAAATTTCAACAATAGTGAAATTGAGCTTCCAGTCACTTCTAAACCTCAAATCCCTCCAAGTTAGGTTCCTACAAATCAAAGACAACATTTATAAGGATCCAAAACTCTTAGAAGTCATTAAAACACAAATCAAGGAAAATGGCATGTTTATGTAAAAATTGACAAAAGAGGCAAATTGGCACTAAACTATGAAATTCATGTAATTAGAAAGCAAACATGCAACAAAGAGGAATAAAACACTAAATATGAGGGATAAAATTAGTATTTAAATTCAACTCATCAAATTCAACCACACTTAAGTTTTTGCATGTCATCACGCAAAATTCTAAGAAACCTAATCAAGGAACTCCATCAACAAGCTTAAGCTAAGCCCACTTCTCATGACAACTATCTCTAAATTCGACACATACCTAAAACCAAGGAAAAACACAATTTCCAAAGGATTTTCAAAATATACAAGCCAATAGACAAAGAGTACGCAAAAGCACCAAAACTCCAATAAGCAAGACACAAATGCACGAAAGGGTAAAGCATGTTAGAATTCACTTCAAAGAGCATGGACCAAGCATGGAAGACCTCACAAGGCAAGTGTTTAACACTCAAGTCTCTCAAAGTGTTTAAGGTTAGGATCTGACACTCAAATCACCTCAAATGAAAATGCACTACCATATGCTTGCTAGTCAACTAGTCATCCATTAGTCAAACACTTGCACACAAAAATCAAGAGGGTTTATTCAAGGTTGTAATGGGGCATAGGTAAGGGATAGGTGATTCATCAGGATGTGCAAAGTTGAAACCTAAGGCCTAAGAGAGCATAGGCATACGCACAAGACCAAAAATACAAGAAATGCATTCGAATATGAACCATGCTTACAAAAAGCCTTAATATCTCAAATTCAACCATAAAACCCCAAAACTCTTTATTTATGAATAGTTTTTTTTATATGTACATAATTTTTTCCTTTTTTTTTCTCTCTTTCTTCCTTTTTTTTAAATGCAGATTTTTTTAAAATTCAGATTTTTTTCAAATCACTTTCCCTTTTTTGGGGGGTTTTCTTCAACTTTGCTACCCCCAACACTTAGACCATTGCATGGCCTCATGCAACACCCGTACGCTTATGCTCAAGCATAAATTAACACAAACCAATACTCTCATAAACCATTAAGGTCAAGTAAAATCATTGTTTTCCACTTAGGCTTGAAATGTGTTAAAACAAGAAGGGGTCATATAGGCTCAAAGTGGCTCATCAAAGGGTAAAATGCAAGGTTGGCCATTTAGTTAAGGAGCTTAAAACAAGGAAAATGCCCTCTGTCATATAATACATATTATGATGACAAAGCTTCAAATAAGAATTAAGCAAGTTCTAGAGCACATAACTAAAGAGGGAAAGCATACAAGAAGGACAAGAATAGTATGCAACGTATCCATTCAATAAAAGGCCCAAAAGCTCACAAGGGAAAATGTCTACACACTCAATCCAAGCAAAATGAACGTGAAGCTACCAAGCATGCAAACATGTGAAATATAATGCATGATCAAGCATGTTGGAAACATGTAAAAAGAGCTCAGTGCCAATGCAAGCAACCTCAAGATGCACCAATGGAAATAGATACATAAGACAAACACCAAATAACAACTAATAACCTAGACACAACTAGCATGTGGAAACTAAGCTAAGACATGCTTTATTGAAAATATAAAAGTACAAAGACAAAAACTAAAAAGGAAAAGGTAGAGAACTTCCTCAAGGTGGCTTATGCTTGAATTAATCTAGGAATTCCTACCAAGGCTTGAATCTATGGCTTCCTCTAAGATCCCATAAGATGATCTTGTATTCATTGTCGTCCTTGTTATTGGTGCCTTGATAGGTAAGTGTTGATGGCCTCAGCATCCTCCTGGGAAGCACCTTCACAATGATGAAGTAGGCGGCTTGTGGGCAAGATTTGTTTTTCATGTAAGTATAATCCAAGCAACTTCGTGCACCCAGATGAAGCAAGCCAGCTGTCATGTCACAAATGGTTCGAAGTTGTTCATCATTCTCCAAGTGAGCATATTCAAATCGCCCCAAGAAAGGTGTAAGTGCATACTCTAAACCGATTGAGTATGTCTCAACTATAGGTAGAAGGAAGGTAGAGGGGACGAGTTGGGCAGTTTCTTTAACTTGTTCTACTAACAACTCAGCTATCTAAATATCTGATATAATCTCGCCATCTTTGGGCATTGGAAGATCTCCTCTCAAGTATGGCTTAATCTCTATACACACGGGGCAGATATAATCACCCTTATAGTCAGCACATGTGAATCCATCAGAAGTGTCAACAGCAGCTAGTGTAACATCCCCCACTTTCTTAAGTGGAGTATAATAGAAACTGTGAATTATTTCTCTTAGGCAATGTGAGAATTTCTCAAACAGTGGTATACCCCGACAATCCTCACACTTAGAAATATAGGGTAGCATAACACTGCCATTAAAAATATGGCACAACCATAAGTTAAAAATTAGGAAATGACAAAAGTGCCCCTGTCAACTTTTGTTAGTTGCAATCTTGCCCAAAAGTTTTAGAAATTGTACTTTAACCCCAAGTGAATATTTCCACAATAACCTTAGAACTTTTCATAAAATGACTTTTATGTTCCTGCATTTGTAGAATAAACAGAATGGGGTTTTAAATGGAGCAGAATCAAGTAGTGAAACCGTAGAAGTTTAAATATCTGCTGATTGAGCCACGGAGGCAGCCGGCTATGAAATGACGTGGGGTGCCCCTAGGCTTGCTCAATATTACGAAAATGCCATTAGCTATAGAAAATAGAAAATAGAAAGGTTCTAAATTTGTAAAACATTTAAGTTACACCGTTAATCGATTTATTTGATTTTATTGAGTTTGTAAAGTTAATTAAAAGTTAATTAGAGGCTAACTAGGAGTTGATTAGAAGTTAATTAGAAAGATTAGGATTAAGAAGAATTAAAATAGAAACATATAAAACCTCACAAAATCCTTCAAAACCATTTTACCGATTTGAAAGAAATCGATAGAATTTCGGTACTTTAAATTGTCGGAACCGGATCAATAGAAATTGTACTGTGAGAATCCTAGGATGTGTAGTCAAGATTTAGCCACCTCACCCATGTTTGTGGCACCACAAAATCTGCCCAAAAGTGGGCAGCTCTAGCAAAATTGAAGAAGGAGTAGGAATCCACCAATCATGCAACAACTTGCTTCAAAAGTCTTGAGATAATTCCTTCATTCTCCCTTGGTAACTTCGGCTAGCATAAGGAGCTGACCACTCTCCATTTCTCTTCCATACACACTCATCTCCACTCCATCTTTAACCTCTCTTCAAGTCTCATCAAGAGTTGCTTCCATCTAAGACATCAAATCAACAAGAATTCAACTAAACAAGGTAGAATTCCAACTTCTTTTCTTGTTTTTATTGATTTGGGATTGTGTGGGGATCTTGTTTTCCTCATGATATTGATGTGATTTGGAGTGATGATGATGGTTTATTATTGAATTTACATGTGTGTTGTGATTAGAATTGGAATTAGTATGAAAGAACTTGAAGAAAAGAGAAAACTCAAGAAGCTGTTACGATTTTTTCCTCGGCAGTCTGTACGATGGAGTGTACAGCTCTGCCTACAACTATTTAAATTTCATGAATCTATTTTTATATGAAACTAGACATTCAGGGCTTTCCATATATATATAATATAAGGTCATTGGATCAGTATAGAGATAGTTATGAATTTTTGAAATTTGACCTAGAAATCAGGACTTTCATCCGAGTAGTGTGAGTTGAGAAGGGTGTAACTCACCCTATACAACTTCAATTTAAGTGAATCCAACGTTGTTTGAAAGCTAAAATATGAGGGAACATCCCATAAAATTTAAGAGTCAGATTTGTTGCCTACTATTCCTAGTACATCAATGAATTCACCTTAAGTTTAATCCGGGTTGGAACAGGGTAGTTCAGTAGGGTCAAGTTTCGGGGCTTATATCTCAAATTATACTCATTCAAATGATATGCAACTTATTTCATCTGAAAGCTTGTTCTGTTAGCTTTACATTGATAAAAATTTCGCATGATTTCACCCAGATTTCTATTTTTGGTGAATTTTCTCTTATAAGAGTGCAATTCTGGCTAGAAATAGAGCAGTCTGGAATAAAACACAAATAACTCGAATTAATATCGGAACTCGGAACTTAGTGAATAGAAAACTAGATTGGGTATACTTAATGTTGAACTCAGAACTTGGTGAATAGAAAACCAGATCGGGTATAGTTAATGTTAGAAACTTGGAACTAAGCAAATAGAAAGCTAGACTAGTAAAAATAATGTCGGAATGTGGAACTTAGAGAACAATCATAAAATTCTTGAGAGACCAATTAGGGATTAATGTCGGAAATCGGAATCACATAGCACATAAAACACTTTGAAATCGAAAGTTAAGGACAAGAATATGAAGTCTAGGAAGTTGAGGATTTTCAACATAAACTCGGAAGTTGGTACCAGAATATGAAACCTTATACCCGAATCCCGGAAGTCGAGAAAACTAGGATGCCTTAAAACTCTTATACACGTAGTTCCAAAACTTGATCCAGAATCAATCTCGGAGATCGATTCTAAACATAGCCCCAAAAGTTGGGAATCAAAGCATTATCCTTATATGCATAACCCTGTAAGTTAGAAGTTATATAATCTCGGAACTCAGAACCAATGTAATCTCAGAAGTCGGTCCTAAGCTCAAACTTGCGAACATGAATAAAAATTTAAAACTTGCAAGATAGATTAAGACTTAAGATTTTAAAACTTACACCTAACTACCTAAGCTTTGCTCATAAGACTTTGTTGTATGTGACAACTAATGGAGATATGATATTCTATATTGGGTTTGCTGTTTGATTAAAATGGATCGAGTTCGCTTCCTCGTGAATAGCGCCAGACAATTTATGAGAACTTATGCTATAAGTGATTATGTTTTGAATATATTTACATTTACATATCATATTCATGTACGTCATGCATGCAAGCATAATTAGAATATGATATGAGAAGTAAGGTGTGTGACATATCCATGAATGCGCAAAGCATCCACATGCATGATAAGATATGGAAAGGAAAAGATAATAAGAACTTGCAAGAGGGACGTACCAAGCTACCATGTAAGGCATGACATAGACCCAGCTAGCATGGGCCAGAGCAACACTATCTAAGACTTGGGTCAGCCCTCGACCAAATTTAAGGGGAATAGATCGGTGTGAGGGTCGGGGAAAGTAAACCCGTCACTCATGTATAGGTACAGGCTCGAATCTGAAAAGTAGGCTATTACCCAGGGGTGAGAGAGGCCATTAACTTCTAAGGGACCAAGTGTAGAAAGGCAAGATCAAGTTGCAAGTTAAAGAAAAGATGAATTAAGTCAAGTGCACTTGCATTCAGTCAAGTACAAGCATCTTCATGTGCATCCTTAATTCTCTCATTATGTCATAATATTATTAAGATTTTTATTGAAGTATGTTACACTGTTCTTATTTCTATGTCTGTCACATAATATGCCAAGTGGGTGCTAAAATATAACTTGCTTCGAGAAAGATGTTTTCAACTAAAAATAGAACCACTGCTTGCCTATATGTGCTCACGTTTTCATAAGAAACCGAAGTGGCTGGAATGTTTATGATGGCACTATATGAGTAGTAGTTCGAGTTTACCTATTGAGAACCTTAGGTTCTAGCTGCTTGCTTGTATGCTTTTCTTTTCCGTAAATATTCCAGTACCTAAGTTGGAAATCAAGTGTGAGGCAGAGTAGTGGAACATTCATTGAGCAAGACTCGAGCGCAAACCAGACAAAGAGACTATTGAAGCTAGCTAGTGATTAGTCGAAAGCAAGTTCTGTGTATTATGTTAGTCATAATTTCTTTTAAATTGTAGTTATTTTATCATCTATGTATCAGAGACGACGAAGCTTATGAACTATTAGTTAGTAATAAAGTGTGCAGTTAAAGGGCCATGTATTATATTTTCCACATTTTAAAGATTTCTTAGCACAGTGACAATCTTTTAATATAACTCCATGACTTGAGCATGACTTATATGATAGAAGGTGTTACAGCTAGCTTAGGGAATTCTGCCAAGATGTCACTTATGGGGTCCTTTGAAGAAGGAGAAATATCCATGCAGGTGGATTCGATCAAATTCTCAACGCAAATAAGATCATAAGATGGTTGATGGATTAGAGTCTTTGGCAGTGTCTTGGAAGGGTTCAAAGAATCTATACACAGATCTTCAAAATGTATGGGGTCAGCAACTATTTTCCCAAATTGAAGGCTCTAACGGGTCCAAATCCATGGTCCAATCAACTACAAAATTAGTAACAATGCTGTCGGTATCTGAAGTGCATGAAATGTCATCTATTTTCTCATCCAAAGTCATATAAGGTGTTTCATCGAGTTGTTCCAAGACAAATTGGCTCTCATCAATCCCCTCAACTAACTCATGTTATTGCACATTTGGCATATTCTCCTTAGGAGTCAGAATGGTATAGGAAAAGAGTTGGGTAGACTCATGAGCATGCAATTGGCTCCATGTAGAAGTTAGTTGGCTTAATTTTGCTTACAAGCCTTGAATGGCTGCATTAGTCCGTTGTTGCCATTGGAGGTTATTCTCCATTAGCTGGTTCACAAAATCTTCCAAAGAAGGCTCAAGTAAGGTGGCTAGTGGATCGACTTGTTGATATGTAAGTGGTGATTCGAGCTATGGTTGCTCTAAGGCTCTAGGAGTAGATGCAAGTGTTGTGAATGAAGGGAAGTAAGGGCTGGAACTACTGCTGAAAACATGGAGGTTGCTATGGTACAACACCCTCATATCTCTAGTCAATACCATCATACCAATCAAACTAGTACATGTCAGAGTACAGAACATATCCCTGTTGTGACTGCTGGATGTGCCTCTTCATGGCATATTACTCTAATGAATATTTCATATCATCTAGCTGGTGATCCATTCTCTGATAAGTTTAATCATCAATAGTTCCGATACCTGTAACATTCCAACAACCATATATTTGGAAACTAAAAGGCGCATTAGTGAACATGCTAGAAAAATAGAAATGAGTAAACCAAATGTAAGAAGAAACTAAAGACTACTCCAAAATGACTTACAACAACTAAGAAGGTATTGCAAAAAACTATTTTTGGGTAATATGAACAAGAAATAAAAATGGAAGACACAAAAGAAAATATTCAAAAATGCAAGAAAAATCAAAATAAATTGAAAAAGTGGTCAAAATGATGGAATTTGGGCAAAATAGGGTAGGGTTCACTATAAATAGTGAGTCTTGCTCAAAACACCAAAAAAATCGCAAACTGGAAAGTTTCAGGTTAATCCGTGATAGTCCAAAATAGGGTAGAACCTATTTATGCACCAAAAACACCGAAAATGACAAAAACCATGAAAAATAAAGCAAATGAAGGTATGTAAAAGTGTTTGTAGGTATTGGCAAGTTAAGTAGCACTAACAACCGTGGCAATAGCGCCAAATTTTGGTAGCAAGTGTCGTAGCCTATTCCAAATTACAATTTTAAAACTTAATTACACTACTTGTAGAATAGTGCAACTAAGGTCGTCTCTCACAAGGATGTTGATAACTATTTAATTAGCAATAAGGGGGGGTTTTGTTTGAGTACAAGAAACTAATCAAGAAAAAACCCTAGTAATTAAAATGGACACTAGTTTAAGGATTTCTTAAGGCCAAAGGCAAATCTATCACAAATGTCTATATGGTTAAACACGTGGAGTGTGACTAACTTGAGTTGTTAGTGCGACTGCTACTAATGACTCAACAATTCACTTAACGACTGCCAAGCATTTGATTAACATATAATTACTAGATGGTTGAGACCTGAATCTCTAATTAACTCATGTTAGTCTTTAGCCCTAATTGCATTAATCTAAATGTCAATCAAGACCAAATTCTCAATCTTTAGTTAATTAAATATACATAAATCAACCAATCAATATACATTTAACTAACATCTTAGTCATGCATCCTCATATCAATACCATTCAATAAGAAGACTTAATCAAGATTATCCTAATTATAAACTCCAATCGTAATACCATTCAATCAATTTTCATAAGTAGGAACCCTTAACTAGCCAAATTCATATTAATCAATCAATTAATAATCACCTAACTAATTACCTAATTATAAATCCACACATCAATACCATTCAATGCAAGTATATAAAAGAGCAAAAGGCAAAGAATTAAGAAACACACATCATGCATTGAAATTAAAGAGTAAGGTTTCAAGATACAACCCTTGAAGCCGCTTGGAGAATCCCTAAGCTAGCCCCTAACTTTACTTCTCCATGGGAATTTATAACCAAAATAGAAAATGAAGACTGGTGGTAGAAAGATGAGAGGGTGAAAGGAAGAAAGGAGAAGAGAAAAGAAAGAAAACTAACTTAATCTAATCTAAGGAGAAAACCTAAAATCCTAAGAATGAGACTTTTTCCTTAATTAGGTAACGTCTTAGGTATTAGTACATGAATTCTCATGCATTGGCTTTCTAAAAGTGGGCCCAAGTGGCCCAAAACCCGAGATTACATCTGTTCTGCTATTCTGCACTGTTCTAGTTGCGCTATAGCGCAACAATCAATCAATCAAGTGATGTCTCAGCTGCAGGTTGTGCTATAGCGTAGCCCTTGTGCTATAGCACAAGCTCTTGATAGCAATTATGCAAAATTTGATGTTTTTGTCACTTTCGAGCCCCATTTGAGTCCCAAAACCTCTGAATTAGCTCTCAGTGTCTTCATGAAAGTTGTAGATCCTTTTTTTTTTTTTGGCTTCAAAATGGACACATCATTTGCTTTATTTAGATTTGGGATGAAAGAGATATGGCTCGATCTTTGCAGCATGTTTAAGATGAAATTTCAGCAATATTGAAATTGAGCTTCCAATTACTTTTAATCCTCAAATCCCTCCAAGTTACGTTCCTACAAGTCAAAAACAATATATATAGGGATCCAAAACAATTGGAACTCATTAAAACAAAAAATCAAGGAAAAAGGCATGTTTATGTAAGAATAGACAAAAGAGGCAAATTGGCACCGAACTATGAAATTGATGTAATTAGCAAGCAAATATGTAACAAAGGAGACTAAAACACTAAATATGAGGGATAAAATTAGTATTTAAATTCAACTCATTAGGTCCACTTGGGTCAAACAACACTAACACTGGGGTTGAGGCCAACTTTTCTTTTAACTCCTGAAAACTTTTCTCATACTCAGTAGTCCACACGAATGGGGTATTCTTCCTTGTCAACTTGCTTAAAGGTAGAGATATCTGGGAAATTTCTCTTATAAACATATGGTAATAACTAGCTAAACCCAAGAAACTCCTTATCTCTATTACTGAGGTCAGTCTTTCTTAAATGATCATAGCTTCAACCTTGCTAGGATCCACTGCAGTTCCTCCTTGTCACACTACATGCCCTAGGAACTTCACCTCTTCCTTCATGCTTATTTGATGATACCTAAATTTTAGATTAATCTTTGAGAACATAGCAGTTACTTACAGTTGGTCCATATGGTCATCTATCCTAGGTAAGGGATACTTGTTCTTAATTATCGCTTTGTTCAACTGCCTATAGTCTACACACAATATCATGCTCCCATCCCTTTTCTTCACAGACAATATTGGGGCTTCCCAAGGTACGGCACTAGGTTTCACACAACTCTTCCAACTGACCTTTCAACTTTGCCAACTCCATTGGGGACATCCTAGAAGGTGCTATAGAGATTAGCCTCATTCCTGGGAGCAACTCTATAGAAAACTAGATTTCCCTTTTCAGGGGAAACTTTGGTATGTTTTCGGTAACTGCGCACGGGTATTCATTAACTACGGGGATCTCATTCAACACCTACTCGAGTTCCACATCACTTGCCATGAGGAGAACATATTCTTGATTATCAGACTCACTACTTCCTACTTTAACGGAGCTAAAAAAATAAACAAATAGATTCAATAGGTTCAACAGTCATAGAGGGAAGCATAATAGATTTTTCAAAATAATTTATCATAACATAATTGGCTGAAGGCCGGTCCATGCTTAGAAGCAAATCCAAACTAGACAAAGGAAAACAAATCAAATTTGCTATGAAAAACCTACCATCAAATCAAAAATGACACTTCAAATAACATGGCTAGTCTTAACTAGGTTATCAAAGGGAGCAGAAACCAACAAACATACAGGCAATCCCAGCACAGATAACTCTAATCATCACAAGCTTAAGAATGAAAAGTCTGTAGCACCAAAATCATATAGTATGGTTAAGATTCTACCGTTAACTTCGCACTTACCTTGGATTAGATCATTGGACTGAGAGGCCTCTTAAGCATTGAGGGCGAAAACCCTTCCTTGGCAACTTGATGGTGTAGTCCTTGATCACTTGCTTCACCTTTCTACATCAAAAACACACATTCTGTCCTCCTAAGCAGGGTTGACCTCCATAATTCTTGTCGCATTTGGGGCACCCAGGATTTACTATTTACTTTGGTAAATGACCACCTGTCCCCCTATCAAATTGCAGTTATCTCTTGTGGTAAAGGATGTACCTAGTCCTTTGGTATTGGGAAACCATCTTTTTCCTAGAAGCATCTTCCTTTAGCTTAGCACATTTACCTTAAAGTGCAGCCTTGAACACCTCTCAAGTGATGGGGGTCCGAGAGTCCTTGATCATCCTTTTAGCATTGGCCCACCAGGGTTCCATATCAGCCTCCAGCATATGGGTAGCAAATGTTACCTTCTGTAGCCTAGTGTAAGCTAGCACAGAGAATGTCCCTTCTAGTGCCTTGATCCATCCTTAACTTCCTTAGGGTTGAAACGTCCTCGAAAAGCTGGTGGTTTAGCCTTTGTAAACTTAGCAAACTTCAGGTATTCTAGATCACCCATAGTTCCTCCTATGCTTTTCAGTGCTCAGTTAATTATAGTAACTTTTCCTCTTGTAGCTGAAACCATTGTGGGGGAAATGTCTGTCACATCTACCACACCTAAGGTGAAAGATTTGCGTTGTAACCTATTCTGCTTGTCAAAAGACATCAATTCCTGGTCATACAGACAAAGATATTGAGTTGATTAGACTCAATACTAAGGTAAGTGTGGCAGTAGCTAATCACATTCATAACCAGGTAGTCCTGCCTACCTAATCCTATATCTTATCATTGTGGATAAGATCCATGGCATGATTTCTAACATATAACAGAGTATGCTTAGAAGCATAGTTAGACTATCCCAAGGCTCTACAACAACGACCTGCTTTGATACCAAAATGTAACGCTGTAATAATACCATACTATATTTAAGTCATTTTATGGCATTACTAGTTGTTATCCTTAGCTAGTAGAAGTTCTCATAATTGAAATTAGCGTAATATATGAAAATAGTATGTAATTTTTTTTTTTGTAAAACCTTTGTACTTGAAAACTGAGTCTTTAAACACTTACTTACTTGTATACATATGGGTGTTGTTCCTCGTATCGCTGAGCGACTAAATAGACGTATAACAAAGTTGAAATAACATAACATAATACTTTAAGACAAAAATATAATCATAGATAAATCAAGAATCACAATCACACTTAATAATTATCATATATGTAATAGGTCAAATTAAGCAACAATATTTCCAACATGCTCTTAATTACACATAAAATGCTCAGCTAGGGCTCTAAAAATAAAAAATAAAGCCCTACACTACTATCTCAATTTAGCTAGGTGTCATAACATGACAACTTCCTTGTCACATCATGTCAAGTACCACCAGAAGCCCTGCTATAGATGCCATCCATTTCATTTAAAGACGACACGAAAATATGGGAGTGAGAAATAAAAGACTTCTCAATAAGATCCCGACTAGATAATTAATGTGTCAATGTTGTTATCCTAGCCACTTCGGATTTAATTATGAAAACGGTAAACATACATAGGTTCAATTTTAAAGGTTTGAAAAACATAAGTTTAGCATGTAAGCATAGCATGAAGTAACACAAGGTCAAAGGATAGGGATATACATATATATGAAATATAGTATACACGCTCAAAACCATGTGATACATGCTCAGGAGGGTAATTTGATCATCCAATACTAGAAAAGAGCTTGTTTCTAGCAAGTTGGTTCTACCTTGTGTAACATCCTCCACGAGTTCTGACTTCATTTTCCATAATTTCTGACTTCCGATTTCATCTTCAATTCAATGGACATTATTTCTGACTTCATCTTTGAGCTTCAATAAAACGGGCATAATTTCGATTTTCGACCTCCTGGTTGATCTCAAATAGAATGGACCTGAGTTCAGATCCCTAAGTTGATCTCCAAGTTTGACCAGAATTTACACAAGTTCCGATCTTCTACTTTATTCCTAAGCTTCAAATAAAATGGACACGATTTCCGATTTCCGTGTTTATTCCCAAGTTTCAAATAAGATGGGTACTAATTTTGACATCCGACTTCATCTTCAAGTTCAAACAAAATGGACGTGAGTTCCAACTTTTAAACAAAAGGTAGACGAGTTCTAACTTAAGATAGAGTGGAGGCGAGTTCCACCTTTAGGCGATGTAGAGAATGATTTAGCCACAAAAGGGGAAGACATGGCTAAACCTCACTCACAAAATTTCAACCAATCAAAACTCACAAAGCTAACTACCCCTTCAATGCTTAAATCAGATCCTTCTCTCTTATTTACGCCACTTTCTCCTTTGATTGCACTCTCCTTTTTCTCTCTTTCTCCCAATCAACTCTATCAAACCTTGAAGCTTTACAAGGTTCTATCAATTCAAACTCCAAGACTTAGCAAAATCCCACTCAAAGAGGTAGAGGTTTAATTTTGTTCTTGTTATTCTGATTGTGGGTGATCGATTTGTGGTTTTATTTTCTCACTTCTTAATGTGATTAGTGAATGAATATGATGATTTTTGATTAGTTGTTGGCTGTTTTGTGTTTAAATTGGATTGATTAAAGAGTAAGAAAGGGGGAGAATAAGAAGATGTGAGGGGCTAGAAAACTAATTTCCCTCGGCAGTCTGTACAACGGAGCCTAAGGCTCCGCTTATAGCCAGTTAAATCCGATGAAACTATTTTTAGATGAAACTAGACATTCAGGACTTTCCATACATATATCATATTAGGCGATTGGATTAGTATTGAGAAAGATATGAATTTTGGAAGTTTGACCTAGAGTTTAGAGATTGATATTGGGTAAACTCGGTTGCTCAGGGTATAACTTGATCTATACAACTCCAAATTGAGTGAAACCAACTTTTTCAGAAAGCTTATATGTAGGAGAACATCTCACAATGAAATTCCGAGTTTGTTATGGCCTGATTTACAAATATTGGGTTGAATGCAAGTATTGAGACAGCAACTATGTTTTTAATTACAATGATTGTGCCATGAATTTGATATGTGAAATATGAATAAAACATTATGAGATTTATGAGAATTTGGTGTTCTAATTACTAGCACTATTCATAGGAAAGTGGACACGTTTCGTTATACTGCCGAAACTTCAGTAAGTCTTATGCATGAGTTATAACATATATTGAGATCTATGTACATTTTGCATAAAGTTCACAAAAGCTATATTATGATGAACATAAAGGTTATGTTATGATGAGCATAAAGATTATGTTATGATGAAAGTTCCATAATGCTTGGGCCAGCCCTGGATTAAAGTTAAGGGGAATAGATCGGTGGGAAGGTCGGTGAAAGTAAACCCGGCATTCTTGCATACGAACGAGCTCGATTATGATAAACAGACTATTACCCAGGAGTCTAAAATGGTCAAGAACTCCTAGGGGACCAGGTAATGAAAATGTTTATGAAGATCAAGTTGCAAGTTAAAGAAAGATACGAAATTAAGTCAAGTGTACTTGTATACAGTCAAGTACAAGCATCTTTATATGCATCTTCAATTATTTGGTTAAGACATAATGTTATTATGTTCCTTGTTGAAGCATATTATACTATTCATATTTTTATGACCATCATATGATATGGCAAGTGATTGGTAAAATATAACCCGTTTCGAGAAAGATGTTTTCAACTTAAAATTGAACCATTGGTTGTGAATATATGCTCACATATTTTCTTATAAGAAACCAAAGCGACTGGAATGTTTATGATGACACTATATGGTTTGAATTTATCCACTAAGAACCGTAGGTTCTCACTGCCTGCTTATATATTTTTCTTTTCTGTAAACATTCTAGTACCTAAGTTGGAAATCAAGTAAGAGATGGAATACTAGGACGTTCACAGAGCTAGGCACGGAAGCCAACTAAGTCAAGAGACTACTAAAGCTAGTTGATAACCAGCGGGAACAAGTTCTATGTGACATGTTAGTCACAAATTTAAATTGTAATTATTTTATTCTCTATATATCAGAGACAACAAAATTTATGAGCTATATTTCAGTAACAAAGTGTATAGTTAAAGGGCCAGGTATCATATTTTCTGCATTTTAAAGATTCTTTTAGCACAATGACAACCTCTTAATATAACTCCGTCACTCGAGCATGGCTTATATAATAGAGGGTGTTACACCTTGGAGATCAAACAATCTAAGAGCTCATTTCAAGTTACTTAGAGATCAAGGAATCAAGCTTAATTAAAGTAACTTGGAAAGCAAGGAATCTGATCATATTGGAAATATGTTTAGATTATGTTTAGATTCATTTTTTATTAGTTTTGACTTAGTCTAGATTTAAGTTGAATTAGTTTATCTTTTAAAATTTAAATCAAATCTGATCTAATATGTAATGATCAAATCTGATTTAAATTAGTTAGGAATAAATCTTTTAGGATAGAATCATATCTTTCATTTTTAAATTTTAGTTTCAAATTAGATCTTTTAGATAGGATTAGATAATTTCCAATTTTAGGATTGATACATAAATAGGCAACTTGGCCCATGGACAATAGAGAATTTATCATATAGTTTACCATGGTTTGACTACCAATACAATTGGTAGGCTTTCATCATTTTGTTCTGTGTGAAGTAAAATTTTCTATCTTTTCACCGTTATCTACATTTTCAAGGACAGGTTTTTTGGGAGTTTATTAGGGAGGGTCTTTATTCTAAATTTTATTTTCTATCAAAGTGTGTGCCTGGAATTTCTGGATCTTTATACCCATGGGGTTCCTCATCATTTGGTATCAAAAGCAAGGTCTAAATAAATTCCTATTTATCTATCTTTGTCTTTTACGTTTCTCTTTTATCTTCTTTTCTTGTTCATTTGCATTCTTGTTTTTTTTTTTCTATGTTTTTGCATCCTATCCTCTTGTGTTGCTACCACATCTCTGTCTTTCTCTATGTTTCTTCTCTATTTTGCATTTGTTTTTTAGTTGATAGTTCAAATCCCAAAAAAAAGGAGAACAAATAAAAAAAGGTGAGGATTGTAAGCATAATATTTTTTGCTTTTGATCTAGGTTATCAAGGATAGGTTCTTTGAAGCTCTAATAGGGAAATTTTTTCCTTTGATCTAGGTTGCTGTGGACAGGTTCCATAGAGGTCTAGTAGGAAAACCCTTTTTCGGTGACCTAGGTTGTTAAGAACAGGTTTTTTAGAGGTCTAGTAGGAAAATCCTATGTTTACTATCCTTTATTTCTATTTTGTTTCTACTTTATTAATTTTACTTGCCTAGTTTTTTTTATTTACATTTTGAGTCTTGTTTTCTTATCTGTTGTGTCTAGTATTGTCTACATTTTTTTTTGGTATTTGAGGTATATTCAATTAAAAAAAAAGCAAAAAAAAAAGCAGGAAAAAAAGTGGAAAAAAAGAAAAAGAAAGAAGGAAAAAAAAAGAGAGAGAAAAAGGGAAAAAAAAGAGTGGAGAGATTGTTAGTAAGGTTCTTAGATGGCTTCATGGAGTAAAGGCAATGGTGGAGATGACTTTGAAGATTACAAAGGCAAGATTTGAGGACGAATCTTTTTGAAGAGGGGGAGAATGATATATGCTTAGGAGGTAATTGGGTCATTCCAACACTGGAAAAGAGCTTTTTTTTAGTATGTTGGTTCTGCCTTGGAGATCAAGCAATCCAAGAGGTCATTTCATGTTACTTGGAGACCAAGGAATCAAGCTTAGTTAAAGTAATTGGGAGAGCAAGGAATCTAATCATATTGGAAATATATTTAGATTATGTCTAGATTCATTTTTTATTAGTTTTGACTTAGTTTGGATTTAGATTGAATTAGTTTATCTTTTAAGATTTAAATAAAATCTTATCTAATCTGTAAAGATCAAATCTAATTTAAATTAGTTAGCAATAAATCTTTTAAGATAGAATTATATCTTTAATTTTTAAATCTTAGTTTCAAATCAGATCCTTTAGATAGAATTAGATAATTTCCATTTTTAGGATTGATGTATAAATAGGCAACTTGGCCTATAGACAATAGAGAATTTATCATATAGTTTATCATGGTTTGACTACCAATATAATTGTGAGGTCTTCCTCATTTTGTTCTATGTGATGCAGAATCTTCTATCTTTTCCTTGTTATCTACATTTCCAAAAACAGATTTCTTGGGGGTTTAGTAAGGAAGGTTTTTATTCTAAATCTTGTTTTCTATCAAAGTGTATGCTTGGGGTTTCTGGATCTTTATATCCATGGGATTCCTCATCATTTAAAAACCTTCATCTTTACATCCATGATGAGGAACCCCATGGATATAAAGATCCAAAAATCCCAAGCACACACTTTGATAGAAAACAAGATTTACAACAAAGACTCTCCCTCCTATTTCCAACATGATCAAATTGCTTGCTCTCCAAGTTACTTTAATTAAGCTTGATTTCTTGATCTCCAAGTAACTTGAAATGAGTTGTTGGATTGCTTGATCTCCAAGGCAAAACCAACTTGCTAGAAACAAGCTCTTTTTCAGTGTTAGAATGACCAAACTACCTTCCTGAGCATGTAACACCATGAAGATGAGAAAATAAAGATGTATGCATATTCATGCGACTTCATGGACTTTAATTCAACTTAACTTACTTAACTTTCATAAATTAGCACTTACTTAGTATTCTTTCTTTACATCCCCTTGGATAGACTGCTATTGGATATGAGCTCATTTCGTGACTGTCATCACACAATTCCTATCTAAAATCAGGTTAAGCTAACAAGGGTTCCTCTAAATTGGAGAGGTCTGGGCCCCATAGCTCCAATGTATAGGGGTTTCTTAATGGGCCACCTTTCCTTTTGAAGGATCACATCTACTGATATTGTCTTTGTGGATCACCTTCCCTTTTGAGAGATCATGTCCAATTATTTCATTTCTCATATTACATCTTACATCTTACATTTTCATATGCATTATGCTCAAAGACAAGACACAAGTAGGCATGTAATGGATATGTCTAAGTGCACAATTTTGACGAAAATTCAATAATATAACGGCTAGGTTGGAGCTTCCCCAAAATTTGCCAAGCATGGAAAACTCAACCGATAACTAGTCATATTCATTCCAGATCATTATAACAAGCACTAACAATCATTCAATCATGAGGCAATACTCAATCAACTTACCAAACATCATGCCTAATAGCATCACACACTCATGCCCTAAAGGGTATCTATGGTTGCGTTGTTCTTTATGAGACATCTTATGATTCATCATATGAATCTCCATGTTTACTAATGAGAGAATCATATAGTTTAAAATAAATGCGTGTTTTAGGTTTTTAGCCACTTACTTCTTGGGTGAAGTAATACTTTGTGTAAGGGTTTTTATGCTTCTTCCTATATCTTTAACTTAAGAGAAATGTCTATTCATTCAATCATGCATTTTAGACCTTAGTTATTTGAAATTTAGGTATTAGGCATTTTCTTTCCTATTCTCTCTTGTTATGGCTGAAACTTACATAGGGTTCTTAGCCAAAGTTTTGTCTTCAAATCTTTTAGTCCCCTCAAGATGGTACACTAGTGATTACTAGGTCCTTGATATGATTAGAGGCCCTAATCATACTTCTATTCCCAAAGGATTTCGAGATCCCTGTAGTCCCTTAGGTCATGACAACACATAACCACACTCATGAACCCAACAACACCATGTGCTTACTATCATCAAGAAGTGATTTTTATTTTACATAAAGTTACAAGACTTCACCTTTATGATTTTAAAGTTTTAATCTTGAAGAAAGTTTGAACCTTTATCCATTATTTGTCTTCAAGATTTCATCTTTATAAATTAAAGTTGTAGGTTTTCATTTTTATGACAAAAAAAGTTTCATTTTTTTTGAAAGTTTAAAACTCTATGCAGTGTCTTGTCTTCAAGATTCAACTTTTATGAAATAACATGACAAATTCTTACTTTTATAACTAAAAAGCTTCATACCTAAAGAAAGTTTATACTTATACTAATTATCTTGTCTTCAAGAAAAACAAAATGAATCTTTAAGAGAGTATATACTTTAGTGCGGCCTTTTAGACTTCAAGGAGTAAACTTTTTAAAGTTATGCTTTAGAATGTTCTTTGGTCACATAAAATCCATGTTGGAGGTGTAAAAAGAGAATCTTTTCAATCTTGATCCATTCATAATAAAAAGAACAAACTTTAAGCAGATACTTTTCAAGAGAGCATTTTTCTTTTCACAACCCACAAGAACACCAAAAACACATAGATCTCTTCTAAAAACTGAAAACTTTTAAGGCATCAAGAAGTAAACTTTTAGCAAACAACATAAAATACTCATGAGCAAGATTTAAGAAGCAAACTTTCTCAACAAAACAAAAAGAGTGTCTTTTTCAAGATTTCACTTAAAGCTCTTGGTCATGGTGAGAGCAAAAGCTTTAAGCTTTCTTGAACAACAAAAGAATGGTAGAAGATCACTACCTAGGGTGTGTTGTTTGCACTTTCTTGAAGAAAAAAAGGAGATGAAGATGGCTTCTCAAAGGTAGTGGTGGTGGCTGCTTCTAATGGAGAAGATGAGATCTCTTGTGCTCTTGAGAAAATGGTAATTGTAGTGTTTAAATCTCATCTCCAAAGACCAAAAGTGTGATCTTTGAAGGGTTAGTGAGAAGGAATGGTTATGATGTTGGTGGAGAAAGGAAGAAGAAGATGAAGAAGAAAAAGAAAATGCATAGAGCTTCTTGACGAAGAGAGAATTTTAGAGAAAGAATGGAAGTTTGAATATGAAAATAAATGTGTGTGTATGTTGTGTAGGCCGCAGCATATACTAGGGTAAGAGGGAGATATTTTGTTCCATTGTATGTTAATTGAGGTTTAGGGAGACAAATTGTGTACTAGCCCTTGCAAAAAGCAACCTTGTCTCTTGCTTTTTACTTTCATGACATCACTAATACTTTATTATCTAGTTGACTTAATTTGAATTCTAATAATGTGATTGAGTGCTCTTGCCACTTAATTAACTCAATTAAGCAAGGACTAGTAATTAACTTATATTGTCATGATTAATAAAAATTAAAATTTTAATTAAGCTTAGTTACCCTTAATTAAACTTGATTAAGCTAATTATGAGCGATTAGCATTTAATTAAGCCCTCAATGGTTTGACTTGCTTAAATTAGAGATTCTCTAATCTTAAATAAGCATTTTCTCAACTTTTCTCTTGAAAACTACCCTTTTGTCCTTTAATTAAACTTTTATTCTTTAATTTCTCATTACCTAATTACTCTAGGTCACTGAGGTAATTTAGCATAAGAAAAAATTGAGAATGTTACAGTTTTCGTAAATTGATATTTGGAAGTTGCTTTAAGGTCTTTGTCTGATTTGTGTTTGCATCCCTAAAATTTCTTGAGAATATGTCTAGTATGGCATTGAGCATGTTCGAATATGAGTATAAGAATGGACGTTGACTATGTTCTGTTACATGTGTGAAGAATGATTTATGTTCAAAGCTTTGGAATTGATACTATCATAAAGGATGATGATGATATTTCATTTGGATTGATCATGACATAGAATTATTAGAATAAGCACAAAAATATGATTATGATTCTTAATGGCATGTGCTTTTGATGAGCTTGGAATTTCTTTATTGATGGCATTATGAATTAAGTATGATATGTAGCTATTTAAATGTGCACATGAATGTGGTTGTGAATTGAAATGGGAATTGATAACTTGTGTTACTTGATGAAACTAGGATTTCTTGATTGATGGTATTATAAGATAAATCCGAGATTTATGTGCACCATATGTTGAGTATGGATTCTATGGCTTGAAATATGCATTCTAATAATTACTATGAAATCTTCGTGCACTATGTGTTGGTGATGGAATACTCCCACATTATGTGATGGATATGAAATATTTGTGCACTACATGATAGATATGAAATATATGTGCACTATGTTATTAAATATGAGACATATGGCTGCTATGAAAATAAATGAATAAGCGACACATTAGGCCCCACTATGCTAGCAGACAAGGACTTGGTGATCACATAGTCTTGCAGTGGTTAAAATGACACTTAGGCCCCGCCATGCTAGCGGACAAGGACTTGGTGATAGTTTTGTGACACTTGGGCCCCACCATGCTAGCATATAAAGACTTGGCAATCACTAATCTAACTAGGCAATGCCCTAACAATAAGAGCTCTCGCATATCCGAATATTTGATACAAACCATGTAGATTTCAGCCATTAGAAAAGATCAGTAAGCAGCAGAAAAGAATTTGATAATATACTTGTCTTGCCATTACTTATGAATTATATTGATGATTATGATATTTGCAATGCTACTTTATTGCTTATGTTTATGACCACGCATTGCCATCTTACTTGATACTATGAAATGGCTGGGAATGATACTTCCTATGACTTATTATATGTCATTTTATTGATAAATGTGCTACTGATTATTCATGTGATATGTTTACTTTACTATGTATTATGCATAGTGGTGCACTTCGGCTTCCATTCTTAGAATTTCTGGGATGATGTGGGACCCTCCCTGAAACACTACTTTACTGGGAGACTTTTCTCACCTTATTTTCTTGGGGTTTCCAGATAGCAGGATTCACTATAATGATGGAGATAAAAGTAGCCCGAGACTTTGTTCCTACAAGGAAGTAGATTATGTAGCTAAGTTGTATTCTATTAAGCACTAGCTTCATGAGAAATTATGGGTGTCTATCCTATGGCTTGTAACTCAGGTGTCCCCATTGTAATTTTAAAAATGTATTTCTATAATAGATATTTATAGTGGTCGATTATTTAAAGCTTAGGCTACCTATGGGATATATTGTAAAGTAGCTATTTAGTTTATGTGTAGAATTAATAAATGGATTTAATATAAAACGGGAAAAATCATAGATAAAACTAATTGAATATATAAAGGAGTATTGTAACTTCAACAAAATTTTTTTAAAAAAAAATCTCAAATTTTGCTTAAGGTTTATGGTGTTACAAGCTTCATCCTAATAGTTGGGTGATGATCGGTGTCTTTGAAATAGTTGGTGACTTCTTTGGGCTTCTGAACTCCTCGAATGTTTTCTTTTCCCTTTTTACATTGACCTATCCTAGTCGAGCCAAGACAACTTAGCAGTGGCTCTCCTTCTGAGCTTTTTTAGGTCAGAAAATTTTCACTTTCTACGAAGAATCCTACCAAGAATTTCAAGTGGTCCTACTTCAAAGTCCTTACTTGTCCGAGTGTTCATCCTTTCTTCCTTACTTTAGAGGGAGATCCTCGGATAGATTTATATTGGCGAAAGAATGGTTCCAGGGTCTTGGTTATGGAGTTGTCTTCCATAGAGAAGGAAATTATAGAATTTTTTCTTGAGTGTTGGCGTGATGACCCCTTGAAAACAAAAGAAATAATAGATGGGGATAGGTTTACTATTCAAGCAACCCTAGGTGATTAATTCTTTGTTTTCTTATTTTTTGTTGCATTTTTCCTTGATCTTGTTTGTAATCTCATACTCATATTCTTTCTTGTTTCTTTTTACCAGTAGATAGTCTTACTACTGGTGGGATGGCTCCAAAGTCGAAGCTAGCCTCTCTTTGAAACAAATTTGAGGCCCAAGCTGCAGGAATATTAAAGTGCAAGTTAGTGGGAGTTGCTGTTGACAACAATCTTCTCTTGTTCAAGATCCTGAAGATGCTTTGTTGAAGAGGAAGTGTGTTTAAAAAGTTCCCCTAGAAGTTTGCCCTGAGGGTAGGGGCCGTTCTTCCCTTGCTGGGAGCCTTCTTGAGGCTGAAGCCGGGTCCAAAGGTTCCGAGAAGTGTAACATCCACCAAAATTTTCTTATCATTTTTCGCTTAATTGTTCGGTTTTCATCGAATAATTGAGATTAATTAAAATTCGACTAAATTTTTATTTAGGATCAATTTATTAGCAATTAATTGAGTTTCGGTATAAGTTAATTAGGTTAGAAGTATAGAAGATTTCATAAAAATTTTCTTGAAACCGATTTACCGATTTAAAGGAAATCGGCAAGATTACGGTGTTTTAAACTGTCGAAACTGAACTAATAGAATTTCACACTCAATAGCCCTACATTAAGTGGCAGAGAACTCAGCCACTTACCACATGAAAATGGTGCAAAGAAGGCCACAAGAAAGGAGGAAAGTTGGCTGAAATTCAGCCTTATATTTTGAACCAATCATATTGTAAGGTTCCAACTACCACCACCATCAAATCATATTCTTTTCCTTCTTTCTCCACCCAATTTCGAGCTCCCTCTTCCAGCAGCCTTCCTTTCCTCTTTTCTTCATCCTCTTCATCTCCTTCTTCCACTTTCAGCCTCCCTCAAGCTTCTTGCATCCATATCCTTCACTAGAACTCAAACTAGCTAGTTGTTACATCAAAATAAAGGTAGAGGTTCAAATTCTATCTTGCTATTCTGATTATGGGTGGTTGTTGGTGGCTCTATTTTCTCAATTCTTGATGTGATAATTGAATGAATATGATGATATTCGGCTGGTTTGTTGGCTGTTGTCGATGTTAAATTCGGTTAGGAAGTAAGCAAGGGTGAAAGAATGAAGATGTGAGAAGCTGGAAACCTAGAATCCCTCGGCAATCTATATGGCCGAGTGTACGACTCTTCCTACCGTCATTTAAATTCGATGAAACTATTTTTATATGAAATTAGACATCTAGGGCTTTCTATACATATATCATATGAGGCCATTGGATTAGTATTGAGAGAGATATGAATTTTTAAATTTCGACCTAGCTTTCTAAGTTTGAATCTGGGCAGATTAGGTTGTTCAGGGCAAACCTCACCCTATACTACTCGGAATTCAATGAAACTAACTTTATTAGAAATCTTACACATAGGAGAATATCATATATAAATTTCAAAGTTAGATAAGGTCCCGTTTGTTCCCAGTGATTCAAGCAAGTTGCCCTATGTCCAAACCAGGCCAAAATAGGGCAGTTCAGGAAAGTCAGATTTCGGGGCTCATAACTGGAGCTCTACTAAGGTAAATGAAATGGATCTTTTTGCAAATGAAATTTTGTCTTGTTATCTTTAATATGAGACTAATTTCATATGATTTGAACTAGTTTTGATTTTTAGTGGATTTTTACTTCTAAGTGTATAATTCTAGCCAACTACAGGGCAGGCCGGGATACAACCTAAATAACTTTAGCTATATTTATGAAAATTAGATGGGACCAAAGAGGTTAGAAAATAGACACATAACACTTCAACATATCCAAAATTCAGGTCTGAATGAATTAAAATGAATTTAAGGCTTAATTTCTAAAAACGGGTAAAGTTGAAGAATACGAGCAGGATTTCCAAAATTAAAGGAGTTGGCACCTTAATGCATATATGAGTTCAATTAAAGTCTAAGTATTGCAATTCCATGTTGGCGCTTGAAAGATTAATACATTGTATTTGATCTCTTACTGTGACTGACTGTTTGTTGAGACTGGCACTATTCATGGGGAAACGGATCTGATCCGTTATGCCGCTGAATTTTCGGTAGAATTGTAAGGAAGTTATGAGCCATTATATGGTATGAATATGTATGTGGAAATCATGTATGCAAGGATATATGAAAGTAAGCGATGAAGCATATGTATGAGTATATTCAACATGTCTATGCATGACTATGTATGAGAATGAAAGGATATGAATATATTAAATGTGGATCCCTTCACCTGGAGGCAGTTGCACTTTGAATCCCTCCGCGTGAAGGCAGTTAAAAGATATAAGGAAGGCCCCATATTCCTAAGGAACGTAACATGGCGATCACGCTTTGATGGGGTATGACATGGAGATCATACTCTGGAATCTAGCATGATGATCCTACGCCCTAAGGAATGTGACATGGCGATCACATTCCAATGGAGTATGACATGGTGATCATACTCTGGGATGTAGCAGGATGAATATATTCCTAAGGAGTGTGACATGGTGATTGCACCCCAATGGAGTATGACATGGCGATCGTACTCTGGAATATGTGTGACAAGTAAAGAAAGTAAACTAGGGTTGTAATCCTTCAAAAGGGAAGGTGACCCAAAATATGCTCCCCTCACCCACATGAAGCATGGCATAACCCAGCTAATGTGAGTATAGGGGATGGGGCTTACATGAGGTATGGTATGACTCAGCTAGTGTAAGTACCAAGAAGTTATGGTGGCAACAAGTTAAGAGAAGCTTATAGCACAGTGATACACATTTTATGTAAATGTAATTTTACCTATGCTCATTATAATATAAATGATTAGAGGATATGTGAAATTTGAATCCGTATCGGATAATCATGTTTTCGAAAACCTAAAAAACTGAACCTTATGAATACTCACCATTATTATATATGATGTTTTATTGATGCTGAACCTGTTCTATCTATTTATGCAATGATGTTTATTCTAGATATGAGATATTGTCAATGTGACCCAAGTGCATGAATAAAATGAACTCTACTTCAGACAATATGTTTTCAAACCATAAAATTAAACAGTTTGTATAACATTTTCATCTTTTTCATAATAAGTCGAAGCAGCTGGAGATAATAACGATGACACAGCATATGGTAATTAAATGAATCCTATTAAGAATTTTAAAAATTCTCACTCTTTTTCCGTGTTATCTCCAGATAGTTCAGAGGTTTCCGAAGAAGGCCCTCCGAGGTGAAGGTGGCCGAACGTTGCTGCTAGACAAGGTCCGATTGAGTGACAATAACTACTCCTAGATGAGGTATTATGACTTAAGTATAGTACTATACTTGGGAGGATGTTACAAGAAGCTCCACCTAGCTAGCTTGATCTGGAGAAGGGATTTTGACTTTAACTCTATTATGGACAGTTCCCTTATTTTTTTAGAAGCCTTTTTTGCTCTCAAGAGGTTGGACCTGAATGAGAGCAGGTCTCATTCCGTGAGGTGTTTGCTTCATGGTGTTGTTGTCATTTGCTTTCTCCAAACTTTAGATTGTTAGGATATCCAAGAGATCACTGCTATTGACTCCCTAAAGGGGAAAGTGCAAGAGTTGGAGGATTTGGTCTCCGATCTCCAAGTAGAGAAGCAATCTTTGGAGGAGGAACTGAAGTCCAAGACTGCTTCCTTGAAGGCTAAAGAGGAGGAGTTGGAGTAGGCTTTGGGTGAAGCAGGCTTTGGGCAGAGTCGGGGAAGCTGCGAAGGAGATTGCCGGCCTCCACTTGACACAGGGTAGCTAAAAGCTTCGGACTAGAAGGTTTTTGAGCTCTAGTTTGAGCTAGAAAAGTTGTAGGGCCTTTATGATGAGGTAGTTTCGGAGGTGATAGAAGCCATGGATAAAGTTTCTTCCAACATCATGGGGCAGGTCTGCCATCTGATTCCTAATTTTGACTAGAGCCAAGTTAGTGCCTACAAGTATTATGATGAGAAATTAGGGCGTATTCTCAATGTGGGCTCAAATGATGAGGACAAGGACTAGGAGGGGACTCTAGCTAACGCTACTCCTTGATTTCTTTCTTGTCTTTGTTTGTGGCTTTGAGCTCTTTTTTGTAAAGACTTTTTATATTAACTTGTGTCGGTTTTCGGTTTTATTTATAAATGGTTGCTTTTGCTTTCGGCCTTTAACTTTATGCTTTTGATTTTGTGTCTGGGAATTTTATATTCCAATTCTGCGTGCCCTTTGAAATTGGGCCATTTAGATCATTTTTATTTTCTTCACCAAGGTAATGCCATTCATAAGCTGCTATTTTTTAAGAATGATTTCTTGTAACCATGTAAAATTGACCTACTGAGTGACATGTTCCAAGTTTCATAAGCCATTTTGACTTTTATGTTTAGATAATTTTATCTAAGGGATTTTTTTTTTCAAAAGTCATGGTTTTATTTTAGGAATGTTTCTTTGTGCCCTTGTGAAGTTGGGCCATTGAGCAACATGTTTCGACTTGCCTAAGCCGTTTTGACTTCTACACTTAGGTAATTTTATCTAAGGGAATGTTTTTGATAAGTCGTGGTTTCATTTTAGGATCATTTCCTTATGCCCTTGCAAAGTCGGGTTACCTAGCGATGAGTTCCAACTTTCTTAAGTCATTTTGTTTTTAATACCCTTTATTCATGAATTGTTTGGGGTTTGATTGTCTTTAAGAAGCTTCCATAGCTATTTTGAGGTTTATCTACAAGGTGATCAGGCCTGTAGTTGCCTTATAAGACGAGTAGAAATAGATGAAATTTATTCTGCTAAGAAAAACAAGAAATATCCTCCCCTTTTGAGAATAGAGGAAATTTATTTGACTAAGAAAAAGAAAAATTTTTACTGCTTAAGCATGCCTCGTTAAAACTTCCATAGGAAAACCCAATGGGACAAAACCCAAAGTAGGAAGAAAAAGTATGCTAACACTTTAATGATTTTTACATAATTAAGTGTAGAACTTCTTGAGATTTATGACATGCCAAGTCCTAGGTACCTTGGAGCCAAACAATGTTTCGAGCTTGTATGCACCCTTTCCAAAAGTGTTAGTGACCTTGTCTGATCCTTCCTAGTTTGTTGCAAGCTTGCCATGCCCTGAAGTTGGTGGTCCGATGTTAGCATACTGGAGGACCAAGTTTTTCTTCTTAAACTTCATAGGGAGGACTTTGGTGTTGTATCTTTTGACGACCTTTTGCTTCAGTGCTTCCTGTTGTATGTGGGTAGATTCTTGGACTTTGGCTATGAAATCGGCTTCTTCTCACCTAGATTGGCTATTACCATCCTCTGATATTGGCTTACCCGAAAGGATGGCTCTCCTTTTTCCACTGGGATCACGGCTTTGATACCACAAGCAAGTTTAAATGGTGATTCTCCGGTACTGGAGTGGGTAGTTGTTCGGTAAGCCAATAGGAAGCTTTCGAGTTCATCTGACCAAAGTCCTTTTGCCTTATCCAATTACTTTTTCAATTCTTGCAAAATAACCTTATTCGCTACTTATGCCATGCCATTAACCTCAGGGCGTTTTATTGATGTGAAGTGATGTCGGATTTTAAATCCTACCACGAACTCACGGACCCTTCTGTCTGTGAACTAGGTTCTGTTATCCATAACCATGGATTCCAGTATCTTGTATCTATAGATTGAAGTTGCAACACCCTAATAAACCCATACTACGCTTAAGTCATATTACGGCATTTTATTAATTGTTACTTATGCTCATGAAAAACTAAACTTCACTTGAAATTAAATTACGAGGAAAATATGGTAAGATTTTTTTTTTTTTTAAATATGTCGTCGCTTCGCAGTGTTTTGGAAAGTAAAGCTTTGAGCGAGAAGACAGATAAAGAAAGAGCATGTCATATGAAATACATACCTAAATATCATAAAACAAGAGAAAGGTAAATAAATAGTAATTCACAAATACATTGCATTACATAGCTAATCATTACGTCCATATGGGTTCATACTATATATACATACATATACATCAGCATTATATCGAAGGAGGCTCATGGTCGTGCCATGATCCAAATACTAGATACTAAATACAAACTTAAATTGACATCATTCGTCACCAAAGAGGAATGTATAAAGATGCAGAGCTACGACAACTACAAGTCGAAATCAACATTGTCTGGCATCCCACGTCATACGTCTGCTCATAGTGTGGGGGATCCATGCTCCACTCCATCAGATGCGCCATTGGATTCTAGTGCCAATACGGAAAAGTAACTAGAGTGAGAAATAAGATTTCTCAGTACGAGTCAAACCCAACACTAAAGTATCATTGTTATCGTCCCAGCCACTTCGATTTTATAAATGAAAACAGTGAGCATGCATAAGGCCCAATTCTTAGATTTTCAAAAACATGAATATCTGAAGCGGATTCAATTTTAACATACCCTCTAATCATTTATATCATAACATACATGGGCGCAAGTATAATTACATAAAACATGCATGGCCATGCTATAAGTTTCTCTTAACTTCTTCCCTTCAAGGGTTTGGACCGAAGTCCCTTTTCTTTTCTTAACTTGACTTTATCTTAAGTTTTTTCTTTTCACCCACTAAACATAAGTGGCAATGAGCTCATACCGTGAATGTCACCACCATAAAATTTTGGTACTTACACTAGTTGGGTTATGCCATGCCTCATGTAAGCCCTATCCCCTATACTCACACTTGTTGGGTTGATATCATGCCTCATGTGAGTCGTGGTGAGGGGAGCTTACTTTGGGTCATCTTCCATTTTGAAGGATCACACCCTTACTTCATTTTCTTCTTATTAAAGTTATGATGCAACATTATTCTAATTCTTTTCCACATTTAGACGTTACGTATCGCCGTCCCCAAATATGATTCCATTATCACATATCATTAAGCATCATATCATCCATATATCATATTCATATCATCATCATTCATTATCATATCGTCATCATATCATATCATCCTTATCATCATCATTATATCATATCATCATCATCGTGATCATTATCATATCGTCATCATATCAGTGTCATCATATGGACAGATAGAGGCATACATATCACACAAAGTCTTATGAGCTTAGCTTAGTAAATTTGATGCAAGCTTTTAATTGAGGTTGCCCTTTGTATAAATTCTTTTATTAGGCATGGGGTCAATTTCATCTATTATCCTTTTTGAAGCTTTTTAAGTTGAATTATGAAGGTTTTCCAATATCTTAATTTGGGAATCTTAATGTTTTTAAGCTTATTTCTCATTAACCTTTAAATTTTACCATAACCAGTTTTTACTTTTACAGTGGGGCAGTAACTTTAAAAATTCGCCATAATTTCACCTTTTACTCTTTTGCTTCGAATTTTGATATGATTATACTTCTCTTAGTCTATTTTTACGAAAAACAAACACACACAAAAATTCATTTTGTAACTTGAGATATGCACATTTTATTCTAACTGCTTAGCTTTTAAGTTTATTCTCGGTACAATGAATTTTAAACATTATTGCGAGCTCTTCACAAGGAATCTGCCAAAACAGTTTTATGGGGATGTTCCTCTATGTCTCATATTTCTAACAAACTTGGTCCCACTGAAAAATGTTCTGTATAACTTGAGTTATTAAGATTTTATTTTATACTGCCCGAATAGAAACACATCTGGGAATAGCACACTTTGAAAATTCATACCTCTCTCATTTCAAGCCAAAGTTCACATATTTTATATGTATGAAAAGCTCTCTAAGTCTACTTTCACAGAAAATTAGTTTCATTTCATTTGAAATTATATTTAAAGAGTTATTACTCGTGCCATACAGACTGCCAGAATTTTTCAGCTTCAACAGTTTTGGTTTCAATGAGTTTTCTTGTAAAAACATTAAACTTTTTCTTCAAGTGACCACTTTTTTCTTCCAAACCACTTTTATACTTTGAGATCTTGATGGGAAAATCAATATTTTGAGTTCTAAAAAATTTGGTTCAAAATAAGAGTAAATGCACAACAAGTCATTTTCCAAGAAAAGAGCAAAAATCACAAACAACTTCTTATGATGAAAGCATGGCCATGAGGCCTTTAGAGCAAGTCCTAAAACCACCTAGCTCTGGAGAGCTTAGGAGTTCTAGAGCTTGAAAAACATTGAAGAAAGAGGGGTTAGAGTCGCTACCAAATGGCTTTCTTGAAAGCTTGAAGAGTGAAAATGGTTGGAGATGGCCTTCTCCTTCTTGAGCTTGACAATGGGGCTAAGTGTGTGTTCAAGTATATCCTTCAATGACCAAAAGAGGTGGTCCTTGAAGAGCTTGTGAGAATGGTGGTGGAGATGAGATGAGTTAGAGTAGGAAAGCAAGAAGAACAAGAAGAAGATTAGGAAGAATAAAGAGGGGTTTAGAGAGAGGTGAGAGCTTAGGCTTATAGTCAGAGGACAAAAATCACAAACGAGGGAGTGGGGGAGGGGCTAGTTGGTGCAAAAATGGGTGAAGGAGGCTGATGTGTTTTGCTTCTCCAACAAGCAAGGGGAAGTAGGTGAGTTTAACTTCTTTTTCAAGCAAAAAAGTTAGGAATCTTGGGGTAAAAGGGTGGGTTATGTTTTCCTTGTGTCTTGGTATTTGGGTAAAGACCATTTAGTGTTTTTCAAATGGTTAAGGGCGTGGCCACTCTTTGGATTGGCTTGATTGAATAAGATCACTCCAAGTGGCATAATCCTAAGGGAGGAAGATACTTCTCTTGTCTTGACTAAAGAGATACTATTAACATAGACTCTTGATCTAAGAGTGCATGATGAGAAGGCAAATGGATGGTTGGATTTTGCTCTTGTCCTTGGTTGAAATTTGGTGCATCAATTAGGAGAAATTTTTAAATCTTGAAAGCTATTAAAATTACCTAAGTTGTTAATTCAATTTGATTAGTTAAATTGCTCTTTAACCGATTTCGGTTAATTTCACTTTTAAAACATTTTCCTTTAAAAGAATTGCTCTTATGAATTATGTAATTAGGGTGTAAGAATTAATCTATCTCAATCGATTAAGGTAAAACAATTGTCTTGCACTTAATTAATAAGATTGGATTAGCTTAATTATATTTCTAAGTTATGAATTAATAAGGTTCGAATAATTAGGTTTTAATTAAAACTTTTAGTGCGTTATGATTCAATTATTGACTTGACTCAATTTACTAAGCTCTTGCTCATTGAGATTAGTCGATTAGTCATCAGTTAATCGTTAAGCTCTCTAATTAGCTAAGATCATTGAGCTAATTAGCTTAGACGAAATTGGGGATGTTACACTCTCCCGTTCTTAAAAAGAATTTTGCCCTCAAAATTCGTTACCTGTAAACAAGTCGGTGGCAGGCATGTCCTTGATGCAGTTCTTTGCAAAATGCCCAGGCTGTCCACATTTGAAACAGACATTTTGTCCGGCATAGCAAATCCCTTTGTGTTGTCTCTCACACTTTGGGCTGGTGGGATTCATTGCAGGCTTCGTGGCCTGGTCGCCGGGTCTTGGACGGTTGGTGGAGGGCTCCTGTGGCTGGTTGCCCTTAGATCCTTCACCGTAGTAGGGCTTCTTTTGCGGTGGCAGCTTCGGGTGTTGCCCTTGAGACGCTTGTCTCCTCTTATGGGCCTCCGATCTCTAGATCGCCAACTTCCGATTACGTTCTTCTATTACACGACTCTTATTAACAAGTGCCGCATAGTTCCTTATCTCCAATGGGGCCATTGATGCCAGAATGTCGGCCCGCAAACCTCCCTCATACTTCATGCATTTCCAATGCTCATCCGGATGTCGCTGATACAGTATGGAAAACTTACACAGCTCTTCAAACTTCGCCGTGTATTCAGCAATGCTCATACCTCCTTGGTAGAGCCTCAGGAACTCCATCTGCTTCGCGTTCCTTACGGGCATTGGGAAGTACTTCTCATAAAAAGCCACCTTGAAGGCATCCCATGTGATCTCCCTCTGATCACTTTCAATCAAGCTTTTCGCTCCTTTCCACCAGAACTCGGCATCCGCCTTCAGCATATAAGTGGCAAAGGCCACCTTTTGGGTCTCTGAGCAAGCTAGCACGAAGTAGATCTTCTCAATCACTTTGATCCACTCGTCGGCTTAGTCAGGGTTGAAAGCCCCCTTGAAATTGGGCGAGTTCGCCTTACGAAACTCCGAAAACTTCTGATACTCGGCATTAACTCCATTTCCACCAACAGACCCTTAGGATCTTCAGTTCAGCTGGTCCATCATATGCTCAGCGACTGTAGCTTGAGCTTGCATTGTGTTTGTCATCTGTTGAAAGCTTCTCATGAACTCGGCGAGGTTCACGCTGTCGCTGCTCTCGTTGGAGGTACGCCTGCGGGTTGCCATTAGTTCCTGAACACACCATACAAAGATATCGAGTTGATCAGGCCCAATATTAAGTATAAGCATGGCAGCAATAAAGGCAATCTCACATGACGATCATGCATTCTAAGTCATGCATCCCATCATACAGCCAGGATTCTCAGCACGACTTAACATAGCACATGTAGAGTTATGCTTGGAAGCATAGTCAGTCTGACCTCAGGTTTTAACAGGATGAATCGCTCTGATACCATAATGTAACACCCTAATAAACCCATACTATGCTTAAGTCGTATTACGGTGTTTTATTAGTTGTTACTTATGCTCGTGGAAAACTAAACTTCACTTGAAATTAAGTTACGCGGAAAATATCGTAAGATTTTTTTTTTTAAATACATCGTCGCTTCGTAGCGTTTTGGAAAGTAAAGCCTTGAGCGAGAAGACAGATAGAGAAGGAACGTGTCGTATGAAATACATACCCAAATATCATAAAACAAGAGAAAGGTAAATAAATAGTAATTCACAAATATATTGCATTACATAGCTAATCATTACATCCATATGGGTTCATACTATATATACGTACATATACATCAGCATTACATCGAAGGAGGCTCATGGTCGTGCCATGATCCAAATACTAGATACTAAATACAAACTTAAATTGACATCGTTCATCACCAAAGCGGAATGCATAAAGATGCAGAGCTATGACAACTACTAGTCCAAATCAGCATTGTCTAGCATCCCATGTCATACGTCCACTCATAGTGTAGGGGATCCATGCTCCACTCCACCGGATGCGCTATCGGATTCTGGTGATGATACGAAAAAGTAACTAGAGTGAGAAATAAGATTTCTCAATAGGACTCGAACCCGACACTAAAGTGTCATCGTCATCGTCCCAACCACTTCGGTTTTATAAATGAAAACAGTGAGCATGCATAAGGTCCAATTCTTAGATTTTTGAAAACATGAATATCCGAAGCAGATTCAATTTTAACATACCCTCTGATCATTTATATCATAACATACATGGGCGCAAGTATAATTACATAAAACATGCATGGCCGTGCTATAAGCTTCTCTTAACTTCTTCCATTCAAAGGTTTGGACCAAAGTCCCTTTTCTTTTCTTAACTTGACTTTATCTTAAGTCTTTTCTTTTCACCCACTAAACATAAGTGGCAATGAGCTCATATCGTGGCCGTCGCCACTTTTGGTACTTACACTAGCTGGGTCATGCCATATCTCATGTAAGTCCTATCCCCTATACTCACACTAGTTAGGTCGATGCCATGCCTCATATGAGTCGTGGTAAGGGGAGCTTACTTTGGGTCACCTTCCCTTTTGAAGGATCACACCCTTACTTCATTTTCTTCTTATTAAAGCTTATGATGCAATATTATTCTAATTCTTTTCCACATTTAGGCGTTACGTATCGCCATCCCCAAATATGATTCATTTATCGCATATCATTAAGCATCATATCATCCATATATTGTATTCATATCATCATCATTCATTGTCATATTAGCATCATATCAAATCATCCTTATCATCATCATATCATTATCATAATCATCATCATTATATCATATCATCATCATCATCATGATCATCATCATATCATTATCATAATCATCATCATCATCATCATATCATATCTTCATCATCATGATCATTATCATATCATTATCATAATATCATATCATCATCATCATGATCATTATCATATCGCCATCATATCAGTGTCATCATATGGATACATAGAGGCATATATATCACACAAAGTTTTATGAGCTTAATTTAGTAAATTTGAAGCAAGCTTTTAATTGAGGTTACCCCTTGTATAAATTCTTTTATTAGGCATGGGGTCAATTTCATCTATTATCTTTTTTGAAGCTTTTCAAGTTGAATTATGAAGGTTTTCCAATATCTTAATTTGGGAATCTTAATGTCTTTAAGCTTATTTCTCAATAACCTTTAAACTTCACCATAACTAGTTTTTACTTTTACAGTAGGGCAGTAATTTTAAAAATTTGCCATAATTTCACCTTTTACTCTTTTGTTTCGAATTTTGGTATGATTATACTTCTCTGAGTCTATTTTCATTAAAACCAAACCCCACTCAAAAATTCATTTTGTAACTTGAGATATGCACATTTTATTCTAATTGCTCAGCTTTTAAGTTTATTCTTGGTATAGTGATTTTTAAACACTAATGTGAGCTCCTCACAAAGAATCTACCAAAACGATTTTATGGGGATGTTTTTGTATGTCTTAGATTTCTAAAAAACTTAGTTCCACTCAAAAATGTTAGGTATAACTTGAGTTATTAAGATTTTATTACATACTGCCCAAACAGAAACATATCTGGGAACAACACACTTTGAAAATTCATATTTCTCTCGTTTCAAAGCCAAAGTTCACACATTTTATATGTAAGAAAAGCTCTCTGAGTCTACTTTCATAGAAAATTTCATTTCATTTGGAGTTATATTTAAAGAGTTATTAGTCGTGCCATATAGACTGCTAGAATTTTCTAGCTTCAACAGTTTTGGTTTTAATGAGTTTTCTTGTAAAAACATTAAGTTTTTTCTTCAAGTGACCACATTTTTCTTCCAAACCACTTTTATACTTTGAGATCTTGATGGAAAAATCAATATTTTGTGTTCTAAAATGTTCGGTTCAAAAAAAGAATAAATGCATAAGAAGTCATTTTCCAAGAAAAGAGCAAAAATCGCAAACAACATCTTATGATGAAAGCATGGCAAACCTAGCTATGGAGAGCTTAGGAGTTCTAGAGCTTGAAAAACATATAAGAAAGAGGGGTTAGAGTCACTATCAAATGGCTTTCTTGAAAGCTTGAAGAGTGAAAATGGTTGGAGATGACCTCCTCCTTCTTGAGCTTGACAATGAGGCTAAGTATGTGTTCAAGTATATTCTTCAAAGACCAAAAGAGGTGGTCCTTGAAGAGCTTGTGAGAATGGTGGTGTAGATAAGATGAGTTAGAGTAGGAAAGCAAGAAGAACAAGAAGAAGATTAGGAAGAACAAAGCGAGGTTTAGAGAGAGGTGAGAGCTTAGGCTCGTAGTGAGAGGATGAAAATCACAAATGAGGGAGTGGGGGAGGGGCTAGTTGGCACAAAAATAGGTGAGGGAGGCTGATGTGTTTTGCTTCTCCAACAAGCATGGGGAAGTAGGTGGGTTTAACTTCTTTTTCAAGAAAGAAAGCTAGGAACCTTGGAGTAAAAGGATGGGTTATGTTTTCCTTGAGTCTAGGCATTTGGGTAAAGACCGTCTAGTGTTTTTCAAATGGTTAAAGGCATGACCACTCTTGGAATTGGCTTTATTGAATAAGATCACTCCAAGTGGCATAATCCTAAGGGAGGAAGGTACTTCTTTTGTCTTTACTAAAGAGATACTACTAACATAGACCCTTGAGAAGGCAAATGGATGGTTGGATTTTGCTCTTGTCCTTGGCCGAAATTTGGTGCATCAATTAGGAGAAATTTTTAAATCTTCAAAGTTATTAGAATTACCTAAGTTGTAATTCAATTTGATTAGTTAAATTACTCTTTAACCGATTTCGGTTAATTTCACTTTTAAAACTTTTTCCTCTAAAACAATTGCTCTTATGAATTATGTAATTAGGGTGTAAGAATTAATCTATCTCAATCGATTAAGGTAAAACAATTGTCTTGTACTTAATTAATAAGATTGGATTAGCTTAATTATATTTCTAAGTTATGAATTAATAAAGTTCGAATAATTAGGTTTTAATTAAAACGTTTAGTGCGTTATGATTCAATTATTGACTTGACTCAATTTACTAAGCTCTTACTCATTGAGATTAGCCGATTAGTCCTCAGTTAATCGTTAAACTCTCTAATTAGCTAGGATCACTGAGCTAATTAGCTTAGACAAAATTGGGGATGCTACATTCTCCCCTCCTTGAAAAGAATTTTGCCCTCAAAATTCGTTACCTGTAAACAGGTCGATGCCAGGCATGTCCTTGATGCAGTTCTTTGCAAAATGCCCAAGCTGTCCACATTTGAAGTAGATATTTTGTCCGGCATAGCAAATTCCTTTATGTTGTCTCTCACACTTTAGGCTGGTGGGATTCATTGCAGGCTTCGTGGCTTGGTCGGCAGGTCTTGGAGGGTTGGCGGAGGGCTCCTGTGGTTGGTTGTCCTTAGATCCTTCACCGTGGTAGGGCTTCTTTTGCGGTGGCTGCTTCGGGTGTTGCCCTTGAGACACTTGTCTACTCTTATGGGCCTTCGATCTCTGGATCGCCAACTTTTGATTACATTCTTCAACTACACGACTCTTATTAATAAGTGCCGCATAGTTCCTTATCTGCAATGAGGCCACTGATGCCAAAATGTCAGCTCGCAAACCTCCCTCATACTTCATGCATTTCCAAGCTCATCTGGGTGTCGCTGATATAGTGTGGAAAACTTACACAGCTCTTCAAACTTCGCCGTGTATTCAACAATGCTCATACCTCCTTGGTAAAGCCTCCAGAACTCCATTTGCTTCGCGTTCCTTACAGGCATTGGGAAGTACTTCTCATAAAAAGCCACCTTGAAGGCATCCCATGTGATCTCCCTCTGGTCATTTTCCATCAAGCTTTTCGCCCCTTTCCGCCAGAACTCGGCATTCGCCTGTAGCATGTAAGTGGCAAAGGCCACCTTTTGGGTCTCTCAGCAAGCTAGCATGGAGTAGATCTTCTCAATCTCTTTGATCTACTCGTTGGCTTCGTTAGGGTTGAAAGCCCCCTTGAAACTGGGCAGGTTCACCTTACGAAACTCCGAGAACTTCTGATACTCGGCATCAACTCCATTTCCACCAACAGACCCTTCAGATCTTCGGTTCAGCTGGTCCATCATATGCTCAGCAGCTATAGCTTGAGCTTGCCGATGAATTGGATTTTTATACTATTTTTATCCTTCATACTTGTCTCATTAATCCTCCTTTGCGCTTAATTGGTTGAGTTTAGATCATTCTCTTTTTTTTGGATCTTAGTGAGACTTAGTTAATTTTTGCAGCATTTCGGTTATTTTGACCTGTTTCAGTGTTTAGATCATATCTTGAGCTCTATACCTCATTTTATTATGCTTCTTGATTTGTAGGAAAGCTAAGAGATAGAGCTACAATTTCTATGAGAGGGCAAGGGCTAACTCCGAGATCTTAAAGCCGAAATTGGGCTCGGAACTGAACTGAAGCGTTTGGCCGCGGTTTCTGAGCAGCCTTCAATGATTGGACCATATCTTGGGCTACAGGGACTCAATTGAGCCCATTCCGGTGGCATTGGAAAGCTAACATCCAGGGATTCATTTTATGTTCAGAACACTAAGCCAAGAAGAACCGTTATGAGGCCCAAAAACATGTTGGAAGTCGCTGCTGAGTCTAAGAGAGCCCACTTAACTTGTTTTGGGCACAACTTTCTCTCTAAGCATCCAAATTGGGCAAATGAGCTATCCAAATTTAGCTTAGGAAAAGAGGATTATTTTAATTAAGTAATTAGTAACTTTTAATTAGAGGTATATATAGAAATTCTGATTATGCTTCAGGACCTTCACCTTCTTCTTCTTCTTCTTTTTTTTGGCTCATTATGTAATTTGGAGGGGGATTGAATAAGAAAACTCTCTCTCTCTTTTTCTCTCTCTTTCTTTCTTTTGCGTTTTCCTTCATTAATGGAGGGGTGATCCTCCTCTGATCCAAGGCATCAAGAGAAGCATTCAAGCTCTTGAGGATTGGTGCATCAAGACATAGAAATTCCAATTTCGGTTTCACTCCTCTTCTCTTCTTCTTAATCTCGTAATTGAATTGGAGGTTTTCATTCATGCATGTTGATTAAGAGTCAATCAAATCATGTATAATTCGGTTGATATATGTGATTCGATTGTTCAAGAGTGTGATTCATATTTCGGTTTTGAATATGAGATGAGAGCATTGGTTTGGAAGCTAATCCAAAATCAATTCGGTTTTAGAGGTCTCTAAACCGAATGGCTTGAGTGATTAGTTGAATGCATGGAGATTTTCATGTGAATGCTAGGTTTGATTTGAGGTTTCAATTGAATCTAAAATAAATCATCGAATTGGAGTGTGCATGTACATTTGAATCCAATGATTGAGTGTTGATTGCTTTCTTCTTGTGTGTCTTGGATTAGAATTTTAATTCAGTTTAGCTTTTTTTGTTTTCTGTTTGCTTTGGAATTCAGTATTGCATTTTAAGTGTTTGTTATAAAAATCCCCTTGAATTTTCTGATCAAATAGTGTGTTCATCTTTGGGAAACGATCCGAGTTGGCTACTATACTATAGTCGCTATTCGGTTTAATTTGCTCGTGTTACGACGCGCGAGCCAAATTTTGGCGCCGCTGCCGGGGATGATACATTATGTTTGATCATGTTCATACCTGTGAATATCATGCTAACTCCCTGTTTGTGCTTGTGTCCAGAGTCAGTGCATGTGTGATTCTGTGTGCTGTGTTCATGAGTTGCTGTGTTTGTGCATATTCTGCATATTCTGCATTTCTGCATTTCTGAGTTTCTGCACTAGGAGTAATCTGCATTAAGAGTAGTTCTGAATTAGTAGTGTTTCCGAGTCTTTAGTGTTTAATCCTGTTTTATGCTATGGTTTTGCATCCATACAACTCCCCAAATTCTCTGTTGCAGTTTTCTGTTTGTTTTGTTTGATGGTTCTGAGTTGTTAGTTTCGTACATAACCTCCATTCTACATTTTCTAGTCTGCAGACATTAATAGAGTTCGCATCATAGAATAGTCATTCATATAAGCCTTAGTCTGCATCCATATCAGTAGCATCTTTAGCCTCACCTTGCATAGCATTTCGAGTACCTGTCATAGCACTTTCTGCATCAACCAATAGAACAGTGCCTTTCCTTGCTTCTATAGACCACATTAATCATATTAGGATTGTTGCTAACCTTGGTTGTGAGTGCTGACCCTGTTTTTACAGAATTACACCAAGGGAGCATAAGGGGGCCTAATAGGAGGTATGGAAATGAATCCTAAGTGGGAGTTTGGAACCAAGGATTGCTATCCAAAGTTTCACCATCCTTCTGAGCAAAAGTGACCCATAGGAAAACATGGCTAACAATCATGATAGGACTTTGAAAGAGCTGGCAGCACCAGATGTCAACTACCAAGCTCTTGCCATCCAATACCCAGAATTGCATGCGGATTTTGAGCTCAAATCAGGATTGATACACTTGCTTCCTAAGTTCCATGGTCTGGCTGGAGAAGATCCACACAAGCATCTCAAGGAATTCCATGTGGTGTGCTCCACCATGAGGCCACATGGAGTTGATGAAGATCACATTAAATTGAGAGCTTTTCCTTTCTCACTTGATGGAGCTGCAAAGGATTGGCTTTACTATCTGCATCCTAGTTCCATTACATGCTGGCAAGACATGAATAGGCTGTTTATAGAGAAATTCTTTCCTGCTTCAAGAGCTGCTGCAATCAGAAAAGATATATGTGGCATAAGGCAGATCCATGGTGAGACCTTACATGAATATTGGGAGAGATTCAAGAAATTGTGTGCAAGCTATCCACACCATCAGATTAGTGACCAGCTCCTCATTCAGTATTTTTATGAAGGTCTGATGCCAATGGATAGAAGTATGGTTGATGCTGCTTCTGGAGGAGCTCTGGTAGATAAAACCCCTGTTGCAGCCCGGGACTTGATTGCTAACATGGCTGAAAATGCTCAACAATTTGGTCCCCGAGCCATAGTGCCTACAAGAGGAGTGAATGAAGTGAATACCTATAATCCGAACCAGCAGAGGATGGAGAACAGAATAGATGAGTTGACAACTTTAGTGAGGCAAATGGCACTTGGTCAGATACAACAGCCTCAACAATCCATACCACCACCAGCAAGCCTTTGTGGAATTTCTTTGTATACCAGGTCATGCAACAGACCAATGTCCGCAGCTGCTGAAAGAAGGCAATGAAATAGTTGCTGGAATTTTTCCTGGGAGGCCCTATCAACAGCCATAGAACCAGCAGCAGAGGAATTATGACCCCTTTTCTAATTCATACAATCCCGGATGGAGAGACCACCCAAACCTGAGGTATGGTAATACTAATCAATTCCAACAACAGCAGCAGCAGCCTCAATATTAGTTCAAGCACAATGCTGCAGGACCAACCATGAGACAGCAGTATCCGCAGCAAGCTAAACCAGACCAGCCACAAAGCAGTAGCTCAGAACCAAGTTTGGCAGAACTTGTGAAGCAGATGGCAACCAGGCGGTGTTCGATTTCAGCAAAGAACGAAGCTTGACATCCAGTGCGCAAACACAGATTGGTCAGTTGGCTACAACAGTGAGTGAGCTGAAATCCCAAGGTTCTGGAAACCTCCCCTCCCAATCCGTGAGCAATCTAAGGAATGTCAGTTCCATCACTTTGAGAAGTGGCAAGCAACTTAAGGTTCCTGATGTTGAACAACCAGATTCTACAGACTATGCAGAACAACCAAGGATACAAGAAAAATCTGATTCTGCAGAATCAGAGGAAAATTATGCAGAACCAAGCAATAGCAAGCAAGTTGAACAAAGTGAGAAATTGCCACTGCCCTTCCCCAATAGAGTGACACAAAACAAGAAGCGAAAGCGTATGCACTGGACAAGGAGATCATGGAGACATTCAGAAAAGTTGAAGTTAATATTCCACTCCTGGATGCAATCAAGCAAATTCCCAAATATGCAAAGTTCCTCAAAGACTTATGCACTCATAGAAGGAGGCTGAAGGGAAATGAAAAAGTCAGCATGGGCAGAAATGTATCCGCCATCATCCAACCGAGCATTCCACCTAAATGCAAGGATCCGGGCACTTTTACCATCCCTTGCACCATAGGGAGCAAGCAATTCAATCAAGCCATGCTAGACCTTGGTGCTTCAATCAATGTCATGCCAACATCGGTTTACAAGTCCTTGCACATGGGAGAGCTCAAGCCAACGGGAGTGGTCATTCAACTAGCCAACCGGAGCACAACCCACCCCGAAGGAGTTTTAGAAGATGTCTTGGTGAGAGTAAATGAATTGATATTCCCTGCTGATTTTTATGTGTTGAATATGGAGGATGACATGCATATTAATCAACCAACATTGATCTTAGGTAGGCCATTTCTAAAAACTGCAAAAACCAAGATTGATGTGCATTCTGGTACCTTGTCAATGGAATTTGGAGATAGCAAAGTGAATTTTAACTTGTGTGATGCCATGAAATTCCCACCGGAAGAGCATTCTGTTTTTCACTTAGATATCATTGATTCATTGGTTGATAATGTGCATGAACATTTGTTGGATGATTTTCCAGAAATTGTAGGCTTTCAAGATGAATTTCAATGTTCTGATTGTGATGGAATTCATGATAAATGTGTTGTTTGTGCTGAGATTGATGCATGCCTCCATAATTCAGATTCTGAACCATTTAATTATGGTAATTTACATGCTGAAATTTCTAGTTACATTTACATTAATTCCAACTCTGATTGTGCAGTTTTTGTAGACTTGAACTCTACAGGTATTGATTTAGTTTCTGCAGGTTTCGAAGTTGTTAACCTTGCTATTGAGAGTGCAAATTCTGCATTTTTTGCTGCAGAAAATTCTGGTTTGGTTGCTATTCCTTACATTTTAAATTAGATATAGTGACTCTATTTGTGCAGATTCTGTGGATCCAGTTTCTGATAGTATGGATGAATCCACTATTTTTCTTAATTCTAATGCCATTGTGCAAGATTCTTCATGTGTTGCAGGTGCTGAAATTAAACAAACAAAACAAATTCCAAGATTAGCACCCTCCATACAAGAGCTACTCACCTTGGAGTTGAAGCCTCTGCCAGAAAACTTGAAGTATGCATTCCTGGCACCCAATGAGAAGTCGCCGATCATCATAGCCAAGGATTTGCTGCTGTAACAAGAGGAGAAGTTGTTAAACATTCTAAGGCGTAACATGAAGGCTTTAGGTTGGACATTGGCGGACATACACGGGATTAGCCCTCTACGTGCATGCACGTAATTGATTAGAAGAGGGTGTGAAACGGTGAGGCAACCCTGCAGGAGATCAATCCTCTCGATCTTGGATGTGGTCAAGAAAGAAGTCGACAAGCTTCTAGCTGCTGGCATCATTTATCCAATTCAGACGGCAAGTGGGTGAGGCCGGTGCAAATTGTCCCCAAGAAGACCGGTATTACAGTAGTGAAGAATTCAGATGGTGAGCTGGTACCCACACGAGTGCAGAACAGTTGGAGAGTCTGCATTGACTATAGGAGGCTGAACCAAGCCACCAGAAAAGACCACTTCCCTCGCCTTCATCGATCGGATGCTAGAGAGATTGGCGTGTCGGTCTCATTCTTGTTTTCTTGATGGTTTCTCGGCTATTTTCAGATTCATATTGCACCGTAAGATCAAGAGAAGACCACTTTCACTGTCCATTCGGCACATTTGCATACCGGAGGATGCCCTTTGGCTTATGCAACGCCCGGTACATTTAGAGGTGCATGGTGAGTATATTCTCGACTTTCTAGAGGATCGTATGGAAGTTTTCATGGATGATTTTATGGTTTACGGCTCTTCTTTTGATGCATGTCTGGATAGCCTGGCTAGAGTTTTGGGTAGATGTGTTGAATCACACCTTGTCTTAAATTTTGAGAAGTGTCATTTTATGGTTAGGCAGGGTGTGGTCTTAGGTCATATTATCTCTGGGGCGGGTATTTCTGTTGATAAATCCAAGATAGATGTCATTGCTTCTTTGCCTTACCCCGCATGCCTGCGGGAAGTGCGGTCTTTTCTTGGCCATGCAAGTTTCTATAGGCGATTCATCCAGGATTTCAGCAGAATAGCACTCCCATTATCCAGACTATTGCAGAAGGAGGTTGACTTCCAGTTCGATGATGAGTGTAGGAGGGCATTTGACCAACTGAGCGACACCTCATCTCTGCCCTGGTGCTTCAACCGCCGAACTGGGAGTATGCATTTGAGCTGATGTGTGACGCTTCCAACTTTGCAGTTGGAGCAGTTCTTTCACAGAGGGTCGGGAAGATACCCCATGTTATAGCCTATGCTTCCCGAACCTTGGACTCTGCGTAGGCCAACTATACCACCACTGAGAAGGAGCTTCTACCCATTGTCTTTGCTTTAGATAAATTCCGTGCTTACCTTTTGGGAACTAAAGTGACTGTTTTTTCTGATCATGCAGCACTGAAGTTCCTGCTGAAGAAGCCAGATCTAAGCTTAGGCTCATTAGGTGGATGTTCTTGCGGGGAGTTTGATATAGAGATCAAGGACAAAAGTGGAGCCGAGAATCTAGTAGCGGATCACCTGAGCCGAATCCCGCAGACCCTAGAGCCTCTTCCTATCCGTGAGACCTTTCCAAATGAGCAGCTTCTACAGCTGCAAGGTAAGGACCCATGGTATGCTGATCTAGTTAATTAGCTGGTTGCTGCTGAGTTACCTGCTTATTTTAAAAAGCATCAGATAGATAAACTTAGGAGTGAGGCTAAGTACTATATTTGGGATGATCCATACTTGTGGAGGATGTGTAGTGATCAGGTCATTCGGCGTTGTGTGCATGAGTCTGAGATGCCATCTATTTTATAGTTTTGTCACACTCTTGCCTGTGGGGGCCACTTTGGTCCACAACGCACTGCTAGGAAGATTTTAGATGCAGGTTTTTACTGGCCCACTTTGTTTCGCGATGCCTACACATATTGTAGGAATTGTGAACAATGCCAGAAGACAGGTAGTATTTCCCGTAGGAATGAGATGCTTCAGCAGCCCTTATTGTTTTGCAAGATATTTGATGTTTGGGGTATTGACTTTATGGGGCCTTTTCCTGTTTCTTTTGGTTTTGTTTACATATTACTGGCTGTTGATTATGTCTCTAAATGGGTGGAGGCCAAGGCCACCCGGACTGATGATTCTCATGTTGTCATAGATTTTGTCAGATCACGGATATTTTGCAGGTTCGGGGTGCCTAGAGCTATCATCAGTGACCAGGGAAGCCATTTCTGCAACCGGAACATGGCTACCTTGCTGAAGAAGTATGGTGTCACCCATAAGGTCTCAACCCCATATCATCCGCAGACAAATGGCCAAGCGGAGGTGTCCAACAGAGAGTTGAAGCAGATCTTGGAGAAAACTGTTCAGCCGAACAGGAAGGACTGGAGCAAGAGACTTGAGGATGCTTTATGGGCCTATCGCACTGCCTACAAGACACCTTTGGGGATGTCCCCCTATAGGATTGTCTTTGGTAAGGCATGCCACCTTCCAGTAGAGATCGAGCACAGAGCTTATTGGGCAGTTAAACGCTGCAACTTGGATCTGGACCAGTCCCGGCTTCATAGAAAGCTCCAACTTCAGGAGTTGGAGGAGATCCGTTTAGAGGCCTATGAGAATGCCCGCATGTATAAGGAGAAGGCCAAACTCATCCATGATAGGATGTTGTTGCGGAAGGAGTTCTCAGTCGGCCAGAAAGTGCTCCTCTACAACTCCCGCCTCAAGCTTTTCTCTAGTAAGCTTCGTTCTCGGTGGCTTGGTCCTTATATTGTTACTCAGATTTTTCCCTATGGTGTTGTGCAGATTGTGGAGCCTGGGACGGACAGAGTTTTTACTGTGAATGGCCACCGTCTGAAGTTGTTTCATGAGGAGCTATCCATGGACACCATTTAGGAGGTTCGCTTGTTAGCGGCCACCTATGCTTGATAGGGATGTTTTCTTCTTCCCTCTCCTACTTCTTTCTAATTGCCTTGCATTCTATTCTGTTGCATGACATTGAGGGCAATGTTGGGTTGAAGTGTGGGGGGAGGATGATTAGTTTTAGTTTATCTCTCGTGCATTTTTCCAGCTAGTCTTGCATTTTGGGTTTGTTTTTGTTGCTGAAATAATCTTTGCTCTTGTTCTTCTTTGATGAATTGATGGTTGTTGAGTTAGGAAATTAAATATTGAGGTGGATGGAATTCCAACATGATTTCATTTTTTCTTTTCCCTCTTGCAATGTGTGAATTGAGTGATTGATCTTGATTTGCTTGGATTGAGTATGATGAATACTACCCTTGTGAGCTTTTGAGCTATGTTTTGGATGGTTGCATTTCATACCATTCCTTTCTTTCTTGTGTGTCAACCCTCATAGTTTATGTCATTCTAGAACTTGCTTTAATTCTTCTTTGAGGCTACATTTTCATATGCATTCATGGACATGATAGAGGCATTTCTTTTCATTTTTAACCACTTGGCCATATAGCCCACCTTGCATTAATTCCCCTGTTAACCCCTTTGAGCCTTGTTGACCTTTCTTTCTTTGATTCTAGCACATTACAAGCCTAAACCCATTTGGAAAACCATGATTCTACCCAACCTTAGGGAATAGGAAGGCATTGGTTTCATTATCACTATTGTGTTAGAGATCAAGTATGGGGGGATGCAAAATGAAAGTCATATATGCATCAATTGCAAGTGTGGATGGTTACAAATAAAGCATAAATTGCAAGTGTGCAAAAAAAAAAAAAAAAGAAAAAGAAAGGGCAAACAAAATGGGAGTGTTCATGAAGGGAATGAATATGTTATGGAATGACTTTGGGAAACCCCCCACATTTGTGAACTTGGCTTATATCTTGACCAATATTTCTCCTATTGCCTTAGGTTCTACCTTGTCATTTCCCTATTTTTCTTACCCTTACCTTAACCCCATTACAACCATTAATGAAGCCCTCTTGATTTGTGTTGCATATGATTTCAAGTAGTGGAGAAGTAGAAGATTAGCAAGCCTATGGTAATGCATGATCCATTGAGGTGAATTGAGTGAAACATTTCTACCCACACACTTGAGAGTTAGTGAGTTTCATACTCACCCACCATCTTGTGAGATTCTTCATATTTGATCTTTGCACTTTGAGTGATGTTGCTTGGTTTATACTTTAGAGAGGTGGGGATCATTTGATTTGATTGTTGGAAAATTCTTGATGCCTCACATGCTACTTTGCCCCTAAACTTAGCACTTTTGATGATTCATTGGAGAATAAGTTTTTCCACTTTGGTTTGTAGTTGATTTTGGTATTTTCCTTGTTTAGTTTTCTTTAGGTTGAGTTTTGCATGAGGACATGCAAGAGCTAAGTGTGGGGGAATTTGATGAATTGGATTTTTATACTATTTTTATCCTTTATACTTGTCTCATTAATCCTCCTTTGCGCTTAATTGGTTGAGTTTAGATCATTCTCTTTTTTTTGGATCTTAGTGAGACTTAGTTAATTTTTGCAGCATTTCGGTTATTTTGACCTGTTTCAGTGTTTAGATCATATCTTGAGCTCTATACCTCATTTTACTATGCTTCTTGATTTGTAGGAAAGCTAAGAGATAGAGCTACAATTTCTATGAAGAGGGCAAGGGCTAACTCCGAGATCTTAAAGCCGAAATTGGGCTCGGAACTGAACTGAAGCGTTTGGCCGCGGTTTCTGAGCAGCCTTCAATGATTGGACCATATCTTGGGCTACAGGGACTCAATTGAGCCCATTCCGGTGGCATTGGAAAGCTAACATCCAGAGCTTCATTTTATGTTCAGAACACTAAGCCAAGAAGAACCGTTATGAGGCCCAAAAACGTGTTGGAAGTCGCTGTTGAGTCTAAGAGAGCCCACTCAACTTGTTTTGGGCACAACTTTCTCTCTAAGCATCCAAATTGGGCAAATGAGCTATCCAAATTTAGCTTAGGAAAAGAGGATTATTTTAATTAAGTAATTAGTAACTTTTAATTAGAGGTATATATAGAAATTCTGATTATGCTTCAGGACCTTCACCTTCTTCTTCTTCTTCTTTTTTTTTGGCTCATTATGTAATTTGGAGGGGGATTGAATAAGAAAACTCTCTCTCTCTTTTTCTCTCTCTTTCTTTCTTTTGCGTTTTCCTCCATTAATGGAGGGGTGATCCTCCTCTGATCCAATGCATCAAGAGAAGCATTCAAGCTCTTGAGGATTGGTGCATCAAGACATGGAAATTCCAATTTCAGTTTCACTCCTCTTCTCTTCTTCTTAATCTCGTAATTGAATTGGAGGTTTTCATTCATGCATGTTGATTAAGAGTCAATCAAATCATGTATAATTCGGTTGATATATGTGATTCGATTGTTCAAGAGTGTGATTCATATTTCAGTTCTGAATATGAGATGAGAGCATTGGTTTGGAAGCTAATCCAAAATCAATTCGGTTTTAGAGGTCTCTAAACCGAATGGCTTAAGTGATTAGTTGAATGCATGGAGATTTTCATGTGAATGCTAGGTTTGATTTGAGGTTTCAATTGAATCTAAAATAAATCATCGAATTGGAGTGTGCATGTACATTTGAATCCAATGATTGAGTGATGATTGCTTTCTTCTTGTGTGTCTTGGATTAGAATTTTAATTCAGTTTAGCTTTTTTTGTTTTCTGTTTGCTTTGGAATTCAGTATTGCATTTTAAGTGTTTGTTATAAAAACCCCCCTGAATTTTCTGATCAAATAGTGTGTTCATCTTTGGGAAACGATCCGAGTTGGCTACTATACTATAGTCGCTATTCGGTTTAATTTGTTCGTGTTACGACGCGCGAGCCACTTGCATTGTATTTGCCATCTATTGAAAGGTTCTCATGAACTCGGCGAGGTTCGCGCCGTCGCTGTTCTTGTTGGAGGTACGCCTGCGAGTTGCCATTAGTTCTTGAACACACCATACAAAGATATCGAGTTGATCGGGCCCAATATTAAGCATAAGCATGGCAGCAACTAAAGGCAATCTCACATGATGATCATGCATTCTAAGTCCTACCTCCCATCATACAGACAGGATTCTCAGCACAACTTAACATAGTGCATGTAGAGTTATGCTTGGAAGCATAGTCAGTCCAACCTCAGGCTTTACCAGGATGAACCGCTCTGGTACTATAATGTAACACCGTAATAAACCTATACTATGCTTAAGTCATATTACGGCGTTTTATTAGTTGTTACTTATGCTCGTGGAAAACTAAACTTCACTTGATATTAAGTTACGCGGAAAATATCGTAAGAATTCTTTTTGTGAAAATACGTCGTCACTTCCCAGCATTTTGGAAAGTAAAGCCTTGAGCTAGAAGATAGATAGAGAAAGAGCGTGTCATATGAAATACATACCCAAATATCATAAAACAAGAGAAAGGTAAATAAATAGTAATTCACAAATACATTGCATTACATAGCTAATCATTACATCTATATGGGTTCATACTATATATACATACATATACATCAGCATTACATCGAAGGAGGCTCATGGTCGTGCCATGATCCAAATATTAGATATTAAATACAAACTTAAATTCACATCGTTCGTCATCAAATAGGAATGTATAAAGATGCAGAGCTATGGCAACTACAAGTCCAAATCAGCATTGTCTGGCATCCCACGTCATATGTCCGCTCATAGTGTAGGGGATCCATGCTCCACTCCACCGGATGCATCATCGGATTCTGGTGACGATACGAAAAAGTAACTAGAGTAAGAAATAAGATTTCTCAGTAGGACTCGAACCCGACACTAAAGTGTCATCGTCATCGTCCCAGCCACTTTAGTTTTATAAATGAAAATAGTGAGCGTGCATAAGGTCCAATTCTTAGATTTTCGAAAACATGAATATCCGAAGCGGATTCAATTTTAACATACCCTCTAATCATTTATATCATAGCATACATGGGCGCAAGTATAATTACATAAAACATGCATGGCCATGCTATAAGCTTTTCTTAACTTCTTCCATTCAAGGGTTTGGACCGAAGTCCCTTTTCTTTTCTTTATCTTAAGTCTTTTCTTTTCACCCGCTAAACATAAGTGGCAATGAGCTCATATCGTGGCTGTCGCCACCATAAAATTTTGGTACTTACATTAGCTGAGTCATGTCATGTTTCATGTAAGCCCTGTCCCCTATACTTACCCTAGCTGGGTCGATGCCATGCCTCATGTGAGTCGTGGTAAAGGGAGCTTACTTTGGGTCACCTTCCCTTTTGAAGAATCACACCCTTACTTCATGTTCTTCTTATTAAAGTTTATGATGCAACATTATTCTAATTCTTTTCTACATTTAGGCGTTATGTTTCGCCGTCCCCAAATGTGATTTCTTTATCGCATATCATTAAGCATCATATCATCCATATATCATATTCATATCATCATCATTCATTGTCATATCGTCATCATATCATATCATATCATCCTTATCATCATCACATCATTATCATAATCATCATCATCATATCATTATCATAATCATCATTATCATGATCATTATCATATCGTCATCATATCACTGTCATCATATGGACACGTAGAGGCATATATATCACACAAAGTCTTATAAGCTTAGCTTAATAAATTTGATGCAAGCTTTTAATTGAGGTTGCCCCTTATATAAATTCTTTTATTAGGCATGGGGTCAATTTTGTCTATTATCCTTTTTGAAGCTTTTTAAGTTGAATTATGAAGGTTTTCCAATATCTTAATTTGGGGATTTTAATGTCTTTAAGCTTATTTCTCAATAACCTTTAAACTTCACCATAACCAATTTTTACTTTTATAGTGGGACAGTAACTTTAAAAATTCGCCATCATTTCACCTTTTACTCTTTTGCTTCAAATTTTAGTATGATTATATTTCTCTGAGTCTATTTTTATAAAAAATAAACCCTACTCAAAACTTCATTTTGTAACTTGAGATATGCATATTTTATTCTAACTGCTCAGTTTTTAAGTTTATTCTTGGTACAGTGACTTTTAAACATTATTGTGAGCTCCTCACAAGGAATCTGCCAAAACGGTTTTATGGGGATGTTTTTGTATGTCTTAGATTTCTAAAAAACTTGGTCCTACTTAAAAATGTTCTGTGTTACTTGAGTTATTAAGATTTTATTACATACTGCCCGAATAGAAACATAGCTGGGAATAGCACACTTTGAAAATTCATATCTCTCTCGTTTCAAAGCCAAAGTTCACATATTTTATATGTATGAAAAGCTCTCTGAGTATAATTCACAAAAAATTAGTTTGATTCCATTTGTAGTTATATTTAAAGATTTATTAGTTGTGCCATATAGATTGCCAAAATTTTTTAGCTTCAACAGTTTTGGTTTCAATGAGTTTTCTTGTAAAAACATTAAGTTTTTTCTTCAAGCGACCACTTTTTTCTTCCAAACCACTTTTATACTTTGAGATCTTGATGGAAAAATCAATATTTTGAGTTCTAAAAACTTTGGTTCAAAATAAGAATAAATGCACAACAAGTCATTTTCCAAGAAAAGAGCAAAAATTACAAACAACTTCTTATGATGAAAGCATGGCCATGAGGCCTTTAGAGCAAGTCCTAAAACCACCTAGTTATGGAGAGCTTAGGAGTTCTAGAGCTTGAAAAACATATAAGAAAGAGGGGTTAGAGTCACCACCAAATGGCTTTCTTGAAAGCTTGAAGAATAAAAATGGTTGGAGATGGCCTCCTCTTTCTTGAGCTTGACAATGGGGCTAAGTGTGTGTTCAAGTATATCCTTCAAAGACCAAAAGAGGTAGTCCTTGAAGAGCTTGTGAGAATGGTAGTGGAGATGAGTTGAGTTAGAGTAGGAAAGCAAGAAGAACAAGAAGAAGATTAGGAAGAACAAAGAAAGGTTTAGAGAGAGGTGAGAACTTAAGCTTGTAGTGAGAGGATGAAAATTACAAATGAGGGAGTTGGAGAGGGGCTAGTTGGCACAAAAATGGGTGAGGGAGGCTAATGTGTTTTGCTTCTCCAACTAGCAAGGGGAAGTAGGTGAGTTTAACTTCATATTCAAGCAAGAAAGCTAGGAACCTTGGGGTAAAAGGGTGGGTTGTGTTTTCCTTGAGTCTTGGCATTTGGGTAAAGATCGTTTAGTGTTTTTCAAATGGTTAAAGGCATGACCACTCTTGGGATTGGCTTGATTGAATAAGATCACTCCAAGTGGCATAATCCTAAGGGAGGAAGGTACTTCTCTTGTCTTGACTAAAGAGATACTACTAACATAGATCCTTGATCTAAGAGTGCATGATGAGAAGGCAAATGGATGGTTGGATTTTGCTCTTGTCCTTGGCCGAAATTTGGTGCATCAATTAGGAGAAATTTTTAAATCTTCAAAGTTATTAGAATTACATAAGTTGTTACTTCAATTTGATTAGTTAAATTGTTCTTTAACCGATTTCGGTTAATTTCACTTTTAAAACATTTTCCTCTAAAAGAATTGCTCTTATGAATTATGTAATTAGGGTGTAAGAATTAATCTATCTTAATCGATTAAGATAAAACAGTTGTCTTGTACTTAATTAATAAGATTGGATTAGCTTAATTATATTTCTAAGTTTTGAATTAGTGATGTTCGAATAATTAGGTTTTAATTAAAACGTTTAGTGTGTTATGATTCAATTATTGACTTGACTCAATTTACTAAGCTCTTGCTCATCGAGATTAGCCGATCAGTCCTCAGTTAATCGTTAACTTCTCTAATTAGCCAGGATCATTGAGCTAATTAGCTTAGACAAAATTGGAGATGTTACAAAAGTAGCATGAGAAGGGGGGTTGAATTGTGCTTTAGTTAAGTTTAAGTTCCTAAAAATCTTTAGAAACAACTTTCTCAAGTCTTAAACATGGAGTGCAAAAGTGTTTAAGTTAGCTATAAGCTAAATAATTTTTAAAAAGGTCTTGATGCAAATAAAATAAATGATTCAAAGTATAAAACAGTGAAGAGTTGTAATGATAGAAAAATCACACAGAAAGTCTTATACTCGTTCGACCAGCTAGTTTGCTTACGTCCAGTTCCCAACACTTTGTTGAAATTTTTATAATCAGAGTATTATTTTTCCAAGCTTCTTCAAGCTTTTACTGTAACACCCTAATAGTCCTATTGATACGAGCTCAGGAGGGCAAATTGGACATTCCAACATAAAGGGCAAGATGGGAATTTCAACATACCCGTGGGACCTATCACAAAGGCAAGAGCAAAGATGCTGAAAGAAAGCTTTGGGAACTTAGCCAAGTTATTTGTGGAAGAGATGCATCAAAAATGGGCTAAGGAAGAGAAGACAAAGCTAAATGGGCCACCTAGTGAAAGCAAGCAGCCCAAAACTCTAATTGTGGCATAATGGAATTAAAATGTATTATGTTCATAATTGGGCCAAGTTTTATTTAATTAACTTTGTTAGTTTTTATTTAGAAGACATTTAGTTATGTTGAGGTGTTTTATTCCGCCCAATTGTTTGTTTAGTAAGTTGGGCCTTTTTCTAGCGGGCTTAGTTTTAATTTAACCTAATGTAATAGGTACAAATACCTCATAAACAAGTGTAGTGGCAATTTTCTGATTAATGAAATTACATTTTTTGGTTTCTTCTAAGAAACTCTTGTGCAAGTGAGGAATGATCATCTTTACTTGTTGCATCAAGAAACTGAATAGGCTATATTACAAAGGTAAATTTTCTTGTGATATTTGTTCAGTTTCATCTTTCTTTATCCCAATTATCTACGTTTCTAAGAACGGGTTTCTTAAGGGTTTAGTAGGGAGGGTGTTTATCCTATTGCTTGTCTCCTATTAACGTGTGTGTTTGGAGTTTCGAGATCGTTATATCCTTGGGGTTCCGCATCATTTGATATCAAGAGCAGGCTATAGATAAATTCCTATTTATTTGCATTTTTGTTGGCTGCATTTTGTCATTTATTCGTTTTCTGTTCTGGGTTTTCTCTGCTATTCCCATTTTTCTGTCCTGCTGTTTCTATTATTTCTGTTTTACTATTTTGTGTTTCAGATAAAAAAATATGTGAAAAAAAAGAAAAACGTAAAAAAAAAAGAGTGTCTGCAGAGTTCATTAGAAAAGAAAAATGTGAAAAAAAAAAGAAAAAAATGCAAAAAAAAAAAATTGTAGAATTTCAGGATTTTGTTTCAGTAATTCTGGGTGTCCTTATGAATTTTGGGTTGAGTCCTTGCATTAATTTCATGTTTCGTCACTTTTAATCCAAAATTGAAACCAGTTTCGGTGTGTATCTTGTTTTGTTTTTCTGCTGTCACCACTTTCTTTGGTTCCAATCTTGTGTTTTCTTGACATATTCTTGATCTTAATTTGCACCAGTTTTCCTTCATTTGTTAGTGTTTATTTTTTTTCTTGCTAGTTTTACATTTCCTTTAGTCCTAAACTAGAGTTTTCTTTTGCTGGTTTATCATTCATTTTCTATCCCAAACATTACTTGTGAATTTGAGTTTGTTTAATTTCTGAAGTGCAATAACCAAAAGTGGTCAAAAGAGGTAAAAGGCAAGAGTGTTGAGTTCAAAAAAGGGTAAAAGCCTGAATTGAGTGCAAACACGAGTGCAGCCAAATTTCTGAGTGAAAACACATGAGAGAGTGAATTGTGAGGTTGTTTTATTAACACTTTGCAGGTTGTTCCAATGGCTGAAGAGGAACCTTCCATGACACCAGACATGAAGGTGATGTACCAAGCCTTTGTTTCTCAATTTCAGAAATTGAATAGCAGACTTGATGATATGGATGAATGGAGAAGGGAAGTAACACAAGCTATCTCCGAGAGTAGCATACGGGGTGATCCAAGGCATAAATGAAATCACAATGATTTCAATCATGAGCCATATGAGGAGGAATCTGATGGAGCTAAGTCAGTTAGAAATAGGAGAGCTAGGAACCGAGGAAGACAAGATAGCAACGTTAATGCTATCAAAATGCGAATTCCTCTATTCAAGGGAAAAAATGATGCTGAAGCCTACTTAGAATGGGAAAGGAAAGTTGAGATGATCTTTGCATGCCATGATTATACTGAAGAGAAGAAAGTGAGATTGGCTGCAGTGGAGTTTTCAGATTATGCACTAGTTTGGTGGGATGAGCTAATGAAGTCTAGAAGGAGGGATGGTGAGCGGCCTATTGAGACTTGGGAAGAGATGAAGCAAGTGATGAAGAAGAGATTTGTACCTTCTTATTATTACATGGAGGTGCACTAGAAATTACATAGGCTCACACAAGGTTCTAAATCAGTGGAGGATTACCACAAAGAGATGGAGATGCTCATGATCAAGGCCAACATAGAGGAGGACATGGAAGTGACTATGGCACGATTTATGGGTGGTCTAAACAAAGAAATTGCAGATGTGGTGGAATTACAGCATTATGTGGAGATGGATGATTTGGTTAGCATGGCAATGAAGGTGGAGAAGCAACAAAACCAAAGGAAGGCAGCCAAAACATTTTCGAATTCCAACTCAAAGTGGAGTTCTGAATGGCCAAAATATGAGGACACCAAGAAGAATAAAGGTTCAAATTCCAAGGAAAAGGGGCTAGATACAACAAAGAAGAAAGGTATTTCTAACTCATCTTCTTCTATTGCTAATTCTAGACATAGAGATATCAAATGCTTCAAATGTCAAGGTTTGGGTCATTATGCAACTGATTGCCCAAACAAGAGGATGATGATAATTAGGGGTAGAGAAGTTGTATCTGAATCTGATAATGGTAATGAGTCTGATGCGAGTGATAGTATGCCACCTTTGGAGGATTGTTCTGATGCTGACGAACATTGGAGTATGCTGTGCATGGTGAGTCTCTTGTTGCTAGGTGTGAATTGAATGTGTAGGTTAAGGAAGATAGCTTGGAGCAAAGGGAAAATATATTCCACACTAGGTGCTTAGTTGGTGGAAAGGTATGTAGCTTGATCATTGATGGTGGAAGTTGTACTAGTGTTGCAAGTACTACTTTAGTTGAGAAGCTAGGGTTGAAGTGTGATAAGCATCCTAATCCATATAGGTTGCAGTGGTTGAATGATAGTGGAGAAGTGAAAGTTACTAAATAGGTTGTGGTTGCATTTTCCATTGGAAAATATTGTGATGAAGTGGTATGTGATGTAGTACCCATGCAAGCTAGTCATTTGTTGTTGGGGAGACCATGGCAATTTGATAGGCGCATGCAACATGATGGGTACAAGAAAAGGTCTTTGAGCATAATGGTCACAAGTTCACATTTGCTCCATTATGGCCCAAAGAGGTGTATCTTGATCAAGTAAAACTTCAATAATCTTCTCTTGGGCATTTAGAAAGTAAGGCAAAAGAAAAAGAACAGAGAAAAGAGCCCATGAAAGAAAAGAAAAAAGATAAGGGTCTAATGGTGAATGAAAAGAAAGGAAAGAATCTGAATAGTGAAAAGAAAGAGATGAGTGAAAGAAAAGAAAAGAGTGAGAAAAATGAAGAAAGTGAAAGAATTGAGAGAAAATCATGTTTCTATGCAAAAGAGAAGGATTTGAAGGGTGCTTTTCTAGGCAAAAGAGCAATGGTTATGATAAGGTTTAGGGAGGTTTTTGTTATTGAAACTAACCTTAACCCAAATTTGTCTAGTAGATTTGTTTCTTTGTTGCAGGAATTTGAGGATGTTTTCCCTAATGAGGTGCCAAGTGGATTACCACCATTGAGAGGGATTGAGCACCAAATTGACTTCATGCTCAGGGCTAGCATTCCAAATAGGCCAGCCTATAGAAGCAATCCTGAGGAGACAAAAGAGCTTCAGAGGCAAGTGGATGAGCTACTAGCTAAAGGGTACGTGAAGGAAAGCATGAGTCCATGTGCTGTTCTAGTTTTGTTAGTTCCAAAGAAAGATGGCACTTGGAGGATGTGTGTGGATTGTCGTGCAGTCAATAAGATAATGGTAAAGTATCACCATCCTATCCCTAAGTTAGATGACATGCTTGATGAGTTGAATGGTGCATGCATATTGACTAAAATTGATTTGAAAAGTGGGTATCACCAAATTAGAATGAAATTAGGGGATGAATGGAAGACTGCATTTAAAACAAAATATGGTCTTTATGAGTGGTTGGTTATGCCTTTTGGGTTAACTAATGCACGTAGTACTTTCATGCGCTTAATGAACCATGTTTTGAGGGATTTCTTGGAGAAGTTTGTGGTTGTTTATTTTGACGATATTCAAATTTACAGCAATTATTTGAATGAACACATATTGCATGTTAAGGCTATTTTAGAAGTTCTTAGGAAGGAGAAGTTGTATGCCAACCTTAAAAAGTGCACATTTTGCATTGATAAAGTTGTGTTTCTTGGTTTTGTTATGAGTACACGTGGTATTTGTAACACCTTACCAGACAAAGTACTATGCTTAAGTCATAATAAATTATCTGATAAGTGATTACATGTAGTGCTAATTAAATTCTATTTTCTGTATCATTATTAGTTACCCACATGAAGATGATTATTTGCGCAACGAAATTTTCTGCTTGATGGCGGAATAAATACTAGTTAATTGGTATACTATAACTAACGTAACATGAATAAAAATGCAATAAAGACAGAACTACTGCAAAATACATCATAAATATACACATAGACATCTGTTTTCAAAGTTTGTCAAAACGATACAGGGTAAAAAAATGAGGCCGCTAACTCAAAAAAAATGGCCAGCCTCTATGAGCAGTACCCTAGATGGTCCCCATGGGACATTTCATATACACCTCCTAACTTCTACCCATCTACCCATGACTCAGACTGCCAAAAGAGGGTCATTCTGTACATCTACTACCGCTATGGCAAACCCACACTCTAATCAGAATCTGAAGAAAGAAACCCATTCGCCAAGCTGGCATCTGCAGGAGGGTGGCCTATGCTCGGAGCAGAGGATGAGGAAGAGAAACTCGTTGCCTCGGATGGATCCTTCTCTGACATCAAGGCTGAGAGCATCTGCTGTGGTGGTGAGGCAAGAGGGGCCATAGGAGTTGAAGCTGCTGCCGCTGCTGGTGCTGCTGTTGGTGGAGGTAGAAATGGATGGGCCATATAAAGGGGAAAGGCAACATAGGGGACAGCGGGGTCAAAAAGTGGGTGCATAAGCGGAACGGCAAAATATCTCTGGAAAAAGAAATACAGACGGAATTGACACCTGCCGGATATATATACAGAGTCCAGGAACGGGTCAAGGTGTATATGGAGCTCGGGGAACTCAATGAATAGCGCTCCGGTTGCTGTATTCTCCATGGTCTGAGAATGAAACGGAAACATACAATAGGGTGAGTTATTTCTCAGTAGGAATTCCTAGTTTCTACACATTTGTCCTCGCTGTCATTCCCAGTTGTTTCGGTCTTTCAATAGTTTCAAATAGTACGACACAATAATAATATTTAACTTAAATACTTATTTGTAAAACATACACCGAAACAAACTCAATTTTAGTTAATAGATACACTAATGCAATTAAACAGTAATTATAATGGAGCAATAGCATATTAAGAAAAATAAATAGGTATCTAGAACAATCAATTAAGAAGCATTACACTATACATATGAATGTGCAATTAGAAAATGCATCTTATCTTTGAAGGTTTTCGCCGATTAGAACTTATTTCCATCCTTGGTCCCCTGGGAGTCATTGGCCATATACTCCTGGGTAATAGTCCGCTTTTCAGGACCGAGCTCGTTCCTATACGGGATTGCCAGGTTTACTTTTCCCGACCTTCCCACTGATCTATTCCGCTTAATTTGTTCTGGGGCAGGCCCAAGTGATATGGAATCCTTTACAATATCATGACTTGAATGCGCATCTAACTTGATTCATTCAAATATCATGTATTCATGTTATTGTAATTTACACAACATATGAACTTCTTACCGAAATTTCGGCAGTATAACGGATCGAGTTCGCTTCCCCGTGAATAGTGCCAGGCAATCAGTACAATTGTACAAATTTGCAATTCAATATGGATTAGCAAATATATATATATATATATATATATATAGCATCATTCAACAATTTCAATTTAAGCATCAATAGGGTTTTCGGTTTATTCTCCACTGTTTTGCCCGAGTTTGGCATACCCCACCCTTAGTTCAATTCAACTTATTTAAATCTAATTTTTGGATATGTCATAGCCTCATGTGTCTAGTTTCTAACCCTTTTGGTCCCACCTCATTTTGATTTGCGTAACTCAAGATATAAATAATTTACCTCAGTCTGGCCTGTTCTTAGCCAGAATTGGGTTCTTATAAGTAAAAATTCACTAAAAATAGAAATGTAGGTGAAATCATACTAAATTTATATCAAATTAAAGCTAAACAAGGTTTCAAATGAATTAAGTTTCATGTCATTTGCATAAGTATATTTTGAGTTATGTGTCCAAAAACTTGACCCTACTGGACTACCCTGATTCAGCCTGGTTTAGACTTAAGTCAACTTCCTTGGTGTACTGGGAACAATTTGGCAATGAGTATGGTTCTGAAATTTTTATGGGATATTCCCTTACATGTTAGCTTTCCAACAACCTTAGGTTCACTCAATTTGGAGTTGTATAGGGTGAGTTATACCCTTCTTAACTCATACTACCCGGACAAGGATCCAGATTTTTAGCTTAAATTTCAAAAATTCATAACTAATTCTATACTAATCCAATGGCCTTATATTTTACTTGTATAGAAAGCCCTAGATGTCTAGTTTCATATAAAAATGGTTTCATCAAATTTAAATGGCGGTAGGTGGAGTCCTACACTCCGCTGTACGGACCACCGAGGAAAACCCTAACAACTTCTAGGTTTGTCTCCCTTCTTCAAGCTATTTGTTATCAATTCCAATTTTAATCACAACATACATGCAAAATTAGCTATAAACCATCATTATCACTCTACATAACATCAATATCTCAGGTTATACATGATCACCATGTAGCCCCAAATCAGAGAAAGTAAGAAGAGAAGCAGGATTTTCTACCTTGTTTAGTTGAATTTGTGTTGATTTAAGGTCTTTGATGGAAGCAACTTGTGATAAGACTTGAAGAAGAGATGGAAATGGAGTGGAGATGAGAGTGAGTAGAAGTGAAATGAAGAGAACTTCAGCAAGGGGTTGGCCAAAAATGATAAGAAGGAAAAGAAAGAAAAGGTGGAGATTGTTTTGGAAGCACTTCTCTTTGATTGGTGGATTTAACTCCATCATAGAATTTTGTTTAGCTTCCCTCCCTGAATGGCTGATCAAGGCACCACATGAGGGAGTGGTTTGGCTAAATCCTAACCATTGATTCTAGGGCACTCATAGAAAAATTTTTATTGGTCTGGTTTCGACAGTTTAAAATACCGAAATCTTACCGATTTCTCTTAAATCGGTAAACTAGTTTGAAAATTTTCTATGGGGTTTTCTATGTTCCTAATCTAATTCCATCAAGCCTAATCGTTTTAAATCACATTTAATTGGCTTTAAGTAAATATTTAATCAAATTCTGATTAAACCCACTTATTTGATAAAACTGAACAACTCAGTTGTTAACGATAAAATTTTTCGAACGTTACATTTCTACCTTCCTAAAAAAAAATTTTGTCCTCAAAATTTAGTACCTAAGAATAATTCGAGATGTTCCCTCCTCATATCAGATTCTAACTCCCACGTACATTCCGCTGAGTCTTCATGTCCCCATGCCACCTTCACCAGCTGTACTGCTTTGTTCCGAAGGTGTTTGATGCTCTTATCCACTATTCGTGCTAGAGGAACATGAAAAGTTAAGTCATTCCTTAACTGGATTGATTCAGCTTCCAAAAAGTGAGCAGGATTAGGCTGGTATTTTCTGAGTTGAGAAATGTGGAAAACATCATGAAGATTTGATAGATGCGGAGGTAAGGCAACTTGATATACGACTGGCCCAATTCACTTTAAAATTTTAAAGGGACCTATAAAGCGAGTGCTTAGCTTTTTGACTTTAATGGCTCTACCTACTCCAGTTATGGGTGTGATTTTAAGAAACACGTGGTCTCCTTCTTGAAACTCCAAGGGTTTCCTCCTGACATTCGCATAGCTCTTTTGATGGCTTTGAGCTGCAAGTATTTTGCTACGGATTCTTTTAATTTGCTCTGTAGTTTGTCTGACTAGTTCTGGACCCAACAGACTCTATTCTCCTAGTTCATACCAACGTAGGGGAGATTGACACTCTCGCACATATAAAGCCTCATATGGAGCCATGTTGATGCTAGCATGGTAACTGTTGTTGTATGCAAACTCAGCTAATGGTAAGTATCGATCCCAATTCCCCCATTGTTCCAGAATGTATGCTCGCAACATATCTTCCAAAGTCTGAATCGTTCGTTCTGTTTGTCCATCCGATTGCAGATGATATGCAATACTTAGACATAGCCTAGTACCGAACGCCTTTTGGAGTGCTCTCCAAAACCGTGAGGTGAACCTTGGATCTCGATCAGAAATGATTGTTGAAAGGATACCATGTAACCGTACTACTTCTTGGATATACAGTTGAGCCAACTTCTCTAGAGGAGAATTCGCTTGGATGGGTAAAAAGTGAGCAGACTTGGTTAGTCTATCCACTATGACCCGTATAGCATCATATCCTGAAGGGGTTCTTGGTAAGCCCATCACGAAATCCATAGAAATGCTCTCCCATTTCCATTCCGGAATCTCTAAGGGTTGTAATGTCCTTGCCGGCTTCTGATGCTCTATTTTTACCTTCTGGCAAGTTAGACATTTATTCACAAAATTGGCCACATCTGTTTTAAGGCCTGGCCACCAAAACATCTTCTTGAGATCTTGATACATTTTGTTAATGCCAGGATGTATAGTAAACTCACTGTTATGGGCTTCCTCCAAGACCTTCTTCTTGAGGTTGTCCTCCTTAGGTACACATATCCTCCCATGATATCACCATATTCCTTCTGCATCCTGAGAAAATCCTGTTAGCTTGCCAGATTGTACCAGTCACACTGTATACTGGAAGTCATCATTTCCTTGTTGTGCTTGCTGGATTTGGTCTTTAAAAGTACTAGTTATCTTAAGTTGGTGTAATTGAATGGCACTGGGGGTTACAGAGATTCCCAAGTTGAGGGTTTGGAAACTTTCTATATGTTCCACTTCTTTGATCATCATCCATGCCACTGTCAAGGATTTTCTACTTAGGGCATCTGCTACCATGTTTGCCTTGCCTGGATGGTACTTCAGGTCGAAACTCATAATCTTTAAGAGACTCCATCCACCTTCGCTACCTCATGTTCAATTCCTTCTGATCGAAAAGATATTTCAAGCTTTTGTGATCAGAAAATACTTCAAACTTTACTCCGTAGAGATAGTGTCTCCACATCTTCAAGGCAAACACTATTGCTGCTAGCTCGAGGTCATGTGTTGGATAGTTTCTTTCATGAATTTTCAATTGCCTGGAAGCATACGCTACGACGTTCATATTCTGCATTAACACGCACCCTAATCCTTTCTTAGAAGCATCACAGTACACTTCGAACGGTCCATGAGGATCCAGTAAAATAAGTATCGGGGCTGTTGTCAACTTTTCCTTTAATCCTTCGAAACTCTGCTCGAACTCAGGTGTCCATTTGAATAGGATGTTCTTTCTGGTTAACTTTGTTAAGGGTAGGGCTATTTGAGAGAAGTTCTTAACAAATGTCCTGTAGTATCCTGCCAATCCTAAGAAGCTCTTGACTTCCATAACTGTCGTTGGTCATTCCCAGTTTAATACTGCTTCTACTTTATTGGGATCCACTGAAATTCCCCCATAGGATACCACATGGCCAAGAATTTTACTTCTTTCATCCAAAATTCACATTTGGACAGCTTAGTGTAAAGTTTCTTCTCTCTTAGGATTTGCAGAACTACTCGCAAATGTTCCGCGTGCTCCTGTTCCATCTTCGAGTAGACAAGTATGTCATCAATGAACACCACCACAAATTCATCAAGATATGGCCTGAATATTCGATTCATGTAATCCATGAATATTGCCGGTTTCATCAATCCGAAGGACATCACAGTATATTCATAATGTCCATAACGAGTCTAAAACGCCGTCTTCGGAATATCTTCTTCTCGAACCCGAATCTGGTGATATCTAGATCGTAGATCAATTTTGGAAAATACAATAGCCTCTTGTGGTTGATCCATAAGATCATCAATCCTTGGCAACAGATACTTGTTCTTGATTGTTACTTTATTCAACTGCCTATAATCTACACATAGTCGCATGCCTCCATCTTTCTTCTTAACTAACAAAACTAGGGCTCCCCATGGTGATGCACTTGACTTAATAAATTTCTTTTCCAGGAGTTCTTCAATCTGCCTCTTAAGTTCGGTCAGTTCCAAGGGTGACATGCGGTATGGCGCTAAAGATATTGGTCCTACTCTTGGCACTAATTCAATGGTGAACTTAATCTCTCTCTCGGAAGGGAACTTACGGATATCTTCGGGGAACACATCAGGATATTCCCTAACAACTGAAATATTGTTTAACTCCTGATCAACCTCTGCTATACTTGTTGATAAGAAAATATACCCTTGACTTCCATTCCCACAGGGGTGCACTGTTAAGGAACTTAAATAAAGACTTACAGGGATTATTGATTCAGAAGATGAAATAGGGGGGGTATAATGGATTTATCAGACCAATTTAACAGGGCTTGGTTGGCAGAGAGCCAGTCCATATCCAAAATAATGTCAAGTCTGGACAAGGGAAGACAAATTAAATTAGCTGAAAAGGTTCGACCTCCTATTTGACAGGGGACATTCGTATAAATATGGTTGGTCCTAACGGGCTCATTTGTAGGAGTAGAAACTAGCAAGTCATAGGATAATTCAAAAATAGCTAGCTGCAAGGCTGTCATGCAATCATGAGAGATGAAAGAGTGAGATGCACCTGAATCGTATAAAACGGTTAAGGTCTTACCATTCACTTCACACGTATCTTGGATCAAATCTTCTTACTTGTTGACCTCCTATGCATCCATAGTGAAAACTCTCCCTTGGCGTTGTGGCTTGGGAGTCAGTTGAGGGTTCCTGGCAGGGCATTCATAGATTCTATGGCCTGGTCTGCCACATCCAAAGTAGACATTTTGACCTGCCAAGCAAGGGCCGTCGCCATGATTTCTGCCGCATTGGCTGCAAGTCTGGTTCCCAAAAGGCCTTTGAGGTTGCTTGCCTTTGTTGCTCATCCGCTAAAACTTTCTCTACTACTGTAAGTTAGGCTTGAACCTCGAGCCTTGTGGAGCTAACCCCTTCTTAAAGTTATTGCCAGTTAGCCTAGCAGCAACTAACTTCTTGTTACAGTCCTCCACTAGGCAGCACTTATTCACCGAAGTAGGGAAGTCTCTGATCTCCATTGGTCCTATGATGGCAAGGATGTCCTCTCTTAGTCCGCCTTCAAATTTCATATATTTCCATGCTTCATCGGGGTTCCGTTGTTAAATGGTGGAAAATTTGCAAAACTCCTCAAATTTAGCAATGTACTCTAACACGCTACTATTCCCTAGACGAAGGTGCATAAACTTCAACTCCTTAGCATTACGGACAGATGCAAGAAAATACTTTTGGTAGAATGCATCTTTGAATACATCCCAAGTAATATCTGTTCGAGATTCTTCTAATAATCGCCGTGCACCATTCCACCAGAATTCTGCATCGACTTCTAACATATAGGTGGCAAAAGTCACCTTCTGATGGCCTGTGCAATCTAACATGGAGAAAATCTTTTCCATAGCTTTAACCCATTCATCTGCCTTATTTGGGTTAAAGGCTCCCTTGAAGCTGGGTGGGTTGGCCTTCCGGAATTCAGTAAATTTGAGGTATTCCAGATCTATTCCAAGGCCATTATGATTCCCTCCACGATCTACCTCTGACTGCCTTCCTAGTTGGCTCATCGTTTGAGTCACCACAGCTGCCTGTTCGCTTACAGTATGTGCCATCTCTCGCATTGCGTCTAGGAACTTCGTGGACCCCTGGGCTGATGAAGTTCACGGTCTACCCCGTCTTCCAGAAGCCATTAATTTCTGAACACACAAAACAAGAGTAATTGAGTTGATCAGACTCAATACTAAGTTCGGTGTACTACTAAATAATAGCATACAGTTAGACAAACTCCCTCACGTATATCCTATCTATACGGACAAGACTCAGAGCATAATAATATCTAGGGAATACAGAGCATATGCGAAGCATAGTCAGTCCAATTCTCAGGCCTATATTAGGACAAACTGCTCTGATACCAAAAATGTAACACCTTACTAGACAAAGTACTATGCTTAAGTCATAATAAATAATTTGATAAGTGATTACGTGTAGTACTGATTAAATTCTGTTTTCTGTATCATTATTAGTTACCCACATAAAGATGATTATTCGCGCAACAAAATTTTCTACTCGACGGTGGAATAAATACTAGTTAATTGGTATACTGTAACTAACGTAACATGAATAAAAATGCAATAAAAACAGAACTACTATAAAATGCATCATAAATATATACATAGACATCTGTTTTCAAAGTTTGTCAAAACAATACAGGGTAAAAAAATGAGGCCGGTAACTCAAAAGAAATGGCCAGTCTCTATGACAGCATCCTAGATGGTCTCCATCAGACATTTCATATACACCTCCTAACTTCTACCCATCTGCCCATGACCCAGATTGCCAAAAGAGGGCCATTCTGTACATCTATTAACGCTACAGCAAATCCACTATCTAATCGAAATTTGAAGAAAGAAACACATTCGCCATGCTAGCATCTGTAGGAGGGTGGCCTACGCTCGGAGCAGAGGATGAGGAAGAGGAACTCGCTGCCTCAGACGGATCCTTCTCTGACATCAAGGCTGAGAGCATCTACTGTGGTGGTGAGGCATGAGGGACTATAGGAGCTGGAGCTGCTACTGCTGCTGGTGCTGCTGCTGATGGAAGTGGAAATGGATGGGCCATGTGAAGAGGAAAGGCAATATAGGGGACAGCGGGGTCAAAAAGTGGGTGCATAAGCAAAACGGTAAAATATCTCTGGAAAAAGAAATACAGACGGAACTGACACCTGCTGGATATATATACAGAGTCCAGGAACAGGTTAAGGTGTATATAGAGCTCCGAGAACTCAATGAACAGCACTCCGGTTGCTGCGTTCTCCATGGTCTGAGAATGACGCGGAAACATACAGTAGGGTGAGAAATAAAGATTTTTCAGTAGGAATTCCTAGTTTCTACACATCTGTCATCACCGTCATTCCCAGTTGTTTCGGTATTTCAATAGTTTCAAATAGTACGACACAATAATAATATTTAACTTAAATACTTATTTGTAAAACATACACCGAAACAAACTCAATTTTAGTTAACAGATATACTAATGCAATTAAACAGTAATTATAATGGAGCAATAGCATATTAAGAAAAATAAACAGGTATCTAGAACAATCAATTAAGAAGCATTACACTGTACATATGAATGTGCAATTAGAAAATGCATCTTATTCTAGGGCTGGCCCAAGTGATATGGAATCCTTTACAATATCATGACTTGAATGCACATCTAACTTGATTCTTTCAAATATCATGTATTCATGCTATTGTAATTTACACAACATATGAACTTCTTACCGAAATTTTGGCAGCATAACGGATCAAGTTCGCTTCCCGGTGAATAGTGCCAGACAATCAATACAATTGTATAAACTTGCAATTCAATATGGACCAGCAAATATATATATATATATATATATATATATATATATATATATATATATATATATATATTCATAGCATCATTCAACAATTTCAATTCAAGTATCAATAGGGTTTTCGGTTTATTCTCCCCTGTTCTGCCTGAGTTTGGCGTACCCCACCTTTAGTTCAATTCAACTCATTTAAATCTAATTTTTGGATATATCATAGCCTCATGTGTCTAGTTTCTAACCCTTTTAGTCCCACCTCATTTTGATTTGTGTAACTCAAGATATAAAAATTTACCTCAGACTGCCCTGTTCTTAACCAGAATTGGGTTCTTATAAGTAAAAATTCACTAAAAATGGAAATATAGGTGAAATCATACGAAATTTATATCAAATTAAAGCTAACAAAACAAGCTTTCAAATGAATTAAGTTTCATGTCATTTTCATAAGCATATTTTGTGTTATGTGCCCCGAAACTTGACCCTACTAGACTATCCTGCTTCAACCTGGTTTAGACTTGAGTCAAATTCCTTGGTGTACTGGGAACAAATGGCAATGAGTATGGTTTTGAAATTTTTATGGGATATTCCCTTACATGTTAGCTTTCCAACAACCTTAGGTTCACTCAATTTGGAGCTGTATAGGGTAAGTTATAACCTTCTCAACTTATACTACCTAGACAAGGATCCAGATTTCTAGGTTAAACTTCAAAAATTCATAGCTAATTCTATACTAATCCAATGGCCTTATATTTTATATGGAAAGCCCTAGATGTCTAGTTTCATATAAAAATGGTTTCATCAAATTTAAATGGCGGTATGTGGAGCCATACACTCCGCCATACGGACCGCCGGGGAAAACCCTAATAGCTTCTAGGTTTGTCTCCCTTCTTCAAGCTATTTGTTATCAATTCCAATTTTAATCACAACATACATGCAAAATTAGTCATAAACCATCATTATAACTCTACATAACATCAATATCTTAGGTTATACATGATCACCATGCAGCCCCAAATCAGAGAAAGTAAGAAGAGAAATAGGATTTCCTACCTTGTCTAGTTGAATTTGTGTTGATTTAAGGTCTTTGATAGAAGCAACTTGTGGTGAGACTTGAAGAAGAGATGGAAATGGAGTGGAGATGAGAGTGAGGAGAAGAGAAATGAAGAGAGCTTCAGCAAGGGGTTGGCCGAAAATGATAAGAAGGAAAGGGTGGAGATTTTTTTAGAAGCACTTCTCTTTGATTGGTGGATTTAACTCCATCATAGAATTTTGTTTAGCTTCCCTCCCTCAATGGCTGATCAAGGCGCCACATGAGGGAGTGGTTTGGCTAAATCCCAACCATTGATTCTAGGGTACTCATAGAAAAATTTCTATTGGTCTGGTTTCGATAGTTTAAAATACCGAAATCTTACCGATTTCTGTTAAATCGGTAGATTGGTTTGAAAATTTTCTGTGGGGTTTTCTATGTTCCTAATCTAATTCCATCAAGCCTAATCCTTTTAAATCACACTTAATTGGCTTTAAGTAAATGTTTAATCAAATTCTGATTAAACTCACTTATTCGATAAAATCGAACAACTCAGTTGTTAACGATAAAATTTTTCGAACGTTATAGTATTGAGGTTGATAAGGAGAAAGTGAAGGCTATTCAAGAATGGCCAACGCCTAAGAGTGTTTCTGAGGTAAGGAGTTTTCATGGTTTAGCTGAGTTTTATAAGAGATTTGTGAAAAATTTCTCTACCATTGTTGCTCCTTTAACTGAAATTGTTAAAAAGGATGTTGGGTTTAAATGGGGACAAGAGCAAGAACTTGCTTTTATCACTTTGAAATAAAAATTGTGTTCTGCTCCTATTCTTGTTGTAACATCCCCAATTTTTGTCTAAGCTAATTAGCTCAGTGATTCTGGCTAATTAGAGAGGTTAATGATTAACTGAGAACTAATTGGCTAATCTCGATGAGCAAAACCTTAGTAAATTGAGTCAAGGCAATAATTGAATCATAATGTACTAAATGTTTTAATTAAAACCTAATTATTCGAACCTCATTAATTCGCAACTTAGAAATATAATTAAGGTAATCCCATCCTATTAATTAAGTACAAGACAATTGTTCTACCTTACCAATTGAGATAGATAAATTCTTATACCCTAATTACATAATTCATAAGATCAATTCTTTTAGAGGAGAAATGTCTTAAAAGTGTAATTAACCGAAATCGATTAAAGAGCAATTTAACTAATCAAATTGAATTAACAGCTTAGGTAATTCTAATAGCTTTGAAAATTTAAAAATTTCTCCTAATTGATGCACCAAATTTCGGGCAAGGACAAGAGCAAAATCCAACCATCCATTTGCCTTCTCATCATGCACCATTAGATCAAGAGTCTAGGTTAGTAGTAGTCCTTGAGTCAAGCCAAGAGATGTACCCTCCTCCATCAAGATTATGACACTTGGAGTGATCATATCCACCCAAGCCAATCCCAAGAGTGGTCATGCTCTTAACCACTTGAGAAAACACAAAATGGTCTTTACCCAAATGCCAAGACTCAAAGAAAACACAACTCACCCTTTTACCCCAAAGTCCCTAGCCTTCTTGCTTGAAAAAGAAGTTAAACCCACCTACTCTCTCTTGCTTGTTGGAGAAGCAAAGCAATCAGCCCCCCTCACCCATTTTGTGCCCCAAATAGCCTCCCCCACTCTCTCATTTGTGATTTTCATCCTCTCACTATAAGCCCAAGCTCCCACCTCTTTCTAAACTTCATCCTAGCTCTTTTGTTCTTTCAACTTTTCTTGTTCCTCTTCTCTCTTTCTCACCTTATCCAACTCTCTTTCCTTTCACCACCATCACAATCCCTTCAAAGACCACCCTCTTTGGTTCTTGAAGAAGTAAAAACAAACACTCAGTTAGCCTCACTTGCAAGCTCAAGAGGAAGGAGGCTATCTCCAACCATTTTCATCCTTCAAGCTTTCAAGAGAATCCTTGTGGTGGTGACTCTAACCTTCCTCTTTTATGTGTTCTTCAAGCCCTTGAACTCCTAAGCTCTTCATAGCTAGGTGGTTCTAGGACTTGTTTCCAAGGCCTCATTGCCATGCTTGTTGGTATGATGAGTTTTCATGTGTTGTGTCCTTCTTCTTGGCATGAAATTCTCGGTTGGAATATTTATTGTTGTTGAACTAAATTTTTAGAGGTTAAACATTGAGTTAATATCAATATCTCAAAGATTAAAAGTGGTTTAGAAGAGAAAAGTGATCACTTGAAGAAAAGACTAAATGTTCTTACAAGACAACTCTTTGAAACCAAAACCGTGGAAACTAGAAAATTCTGGCAGTCTGTATGGCGTGACCAATAACTCTTTCAATATAACTCCAAATGGATCGAAACTAATTTTAAATGAAAATAGACTCATAGAGCTTTTCATATGTATAAAATACGTGAAATTTGGCCTTAAAACGAGATAGAAATGAATTTTCAAATTGTGCTGTTCCCGGATATGTTTCTGTTCGGGCAATATGTAATAAAATCTTAATAACTCAAGTTATACAGAATATTTTTGAGTGGGACAAGTTTGTTAGAAAGCTAAGACATAGAGGAACATCCCCATAAAACAGTTTTGGTAGATTCCTTGTGTGGAGCTCATAGTAAGGTTTAAAAGTCACTATACCGAGAATAAATTTAAAAGCTGAGCAGCCAGAATAAAATGTGCATATGTCAAGTTACAAAATGAATTTTTGAGTGGGGTTTCCTTTGTTTAAAAATAGACTCAAAGCAGTATAATCATACCAAAATTCGAAGCAAAAGAGGAAAATATGAAATTATGATGAATTTTTGAAGTTACTGCCCCACTGTAAAGGTAAAAACTAGTTATGGTGAAATTTAAAGGTTAATGAGAAATAAGCTTTAAGACATTAAGACCTTTATACTAAGTATTGGGAAAACCTTCATAATTCAACTTAAAAGTTTCAAAAGGGATAATAGATGAATTGGCCCTATGCCTAATAAAAGAGTTTACACAAGAGGCAACCTCAATTAAAAGCTTGCACCAAATTTACTAAGCTAAGCTCATAAGACTTTGTGTGATATGTATGCCTCCATGTATCAATATGATGACAATGATATGATGATGATCATGATGATGATGATATGATATGATGATGGTATGATATGATGATGATGATTACAACAGTGATATGATGATGATAAGAATGATAATGATATGATGATGATATGAATATGATATATTGATGATATGATGCTTAATGATATACATTAAAGGAATCACATTTGGGGACGACGATACGTAACGCCTAAATGTGGAAAAGAATCAAAATAATTTTGCATCATAAGCTTTAATAAGAAGATAATGAACTAAGGGTATGATCCTTCAAAAGGAAAGGTGACCCAAAGCAAGCTCCCCTCACCCACGACTCACATGAGGCATAGTATGACCCAACTAGTGTGAGTATAGGGGGTAGGGCTTACATGAGGCATGGCATGACCCAGCTAGTGTAAGTGCCAAAAATTTATGGTGGCGACAGCCACGGTATGAGCTCATTACCACTTATGTTTAGTGGGTGAAAAGAAAAGGACTTAAGATGAGTCAAGTTAAGGAAAGAAAAGGATTTAAGAGAAAGTCAAGTTAAGAAAAAAAAGGGACTTCGGTCCGACCTAAGTAAAGAATGAAACTCTCAACATGTTCATGCATGTTATGAATTGTCATATAAGCTTTTATGTATACCATGATGTTGTTATTATAACGAGAATATGTACTTAAAATTGAATCCACTTCGGATAGCTATGTCTTCGAAAATCTAAGAATTGGACCTTATGCATGCTCACTGTTTTCATTATAAAACCGAAGTGGCTGGGACGATGACGATGACACCTCCGTGTTGGGTTTGAGTCCTACTGAGAAATCTTATTTCTCACTCTAGTTAATTTTCCACATCGTCACCAGAATCTGATGGCGCATTCGGTGGAGTGGAGCATGGATCCCCCACTCTGTGAGCGGACGTATGACGTGGGATGCCAGACGAAGCTATTTTGTGACTTATAGTGACCGTTGCTCTACATCTTCGCATATTCCTTTTTGGGATGAGCTTTGTCATTGAAGTTTGTATTTAGTACCTAGTATTTGGATCATGGCACGACCATGAGCTTTCTTCGATGTAATGCTGTTATATATATGTATGTATATAAATATTATGAACCCATATGGACATAATGATTAGTTATGTAATGCAATGTATTTGTAAATTACTATTTATTTACCTTTCTCATGTTTTATGATATTTGGGTATGCACCTCATACGACATGCTCTTTCTCTACCTACCTTCTCACTCAAGGCTTCTCTTTCCACAGCGACAACGTATTTCAAAAAAAAAAATTTACCGTATTTTCCGTGTAACTTAATTTCAAGTGAAGTTTAGTTTTCCATGAGCATAAGTAACAACTAATAAAACGCCATAATACGACTTAAACGTAGTATGGATTTATTAGGGTGTTACACTTGTTTTGCTTAATTTTGATAAGACTTTTGAAGTAGAATGTGATGCTTCTGGGATTAGTATAGGCGTTGTTTTGATGCAGGAAAAATGTCCCATTGCATTCTTCAGTGAGAAGTTGAATGGAGCTGAACTCAAGTATTCTACCTATGACAAGGAGCTATATGCCTTGGTTCGAGCTTTGGAGGTTTGGCAACATTATTTGCTACCTAAAGAGTTCACGATTCACGCTGATCATGAGTCTTTGAAGCACCTAAAAGGTCAATGTAAGTTGAACAAAAGACATGCCAAATGGGTGGAATTCATTGAGACCTTTCCATATGTGATTGCTTATAAGCAAGGAAAAGAGAATGTAGTTGCTGATGCTTTATCTAGGAGATATGCTTTAATACATGTGAAATGGGTGCATTTAACAAGTTCAATAGGCATGAAGGTTTTCTGTTTCGTGGCAATAGAATTTGTGTGCCTATTTGCTCAACTAGAGAATTGCTTGTTAAGGAATCACATTGTGGTGGATTGATGGCTCATTTTGGTGTGCAGAAGACTTTGGATGTGTTGTCTGAAAATTTTTATTGGCCTCACATGCAAAAAGATGTTGAGAGAATTTGTGCTAAATGCATTGCATGTAAACAGGCTAAATCTATGTCTATGCCACATGGTTTGTATACACTCTTACCTATTCCTACTCATCCTTGGATTGACATATCCATGGATTTTGTGCTTGGATTGCCTAGAACTAGGAAAGGTAGAGATAGCATTTTTATTGTAGTGGACAGATTTAGTAAAATGGCTCACTTTATTGGATGCCATAAAACTGATGAAGCAATAAATATTGCTGATTTGTTCTTTAGAGAAGTTGTGCGTTTGCATGGTGTCCCTAGAGCTATTGTTTCTGACCGTAATGTGAAGTTTTTGAGTCATTTTTGGAAAGTGTTGTGGGATAAGTTAGGAGCAAAATTGCTTTATTCTACTACTTATCATCCACAAACTGATGGTCAAATTGAAGTGGTGAATAGAACTTTAGGGACTTTATTGCGTGCAGTTGTTAGTAAGAATTTGAAAACTTGGGAAGATTGTTTGTCTTTTATTGAGTTTGCTTATAATAGGACTCTACATTCTTCTACAGGTTTTTCTCCATTTGAGATTGTTTATCGTTTTAATCCTTTAACTGTTTTGGATTTAATGCCTTTGCCTTTGAGTGATATTGCTAGTTTAGATGGTGAAAGCAAGGCTAAAAAGGTTAAAAAGATGCACATGAAGGCACGTGAGATGATTGAGAAAAGAAGCAGGTTGACAGCCCAAAGAGTAAATAAGGGCCCTAAACAAATTGTGTTTGAACCTGGTGATTAGGTTTGGGTTCATTTGCGAAAGGAGAGGTTTCCTACTCAAAGGAAATCCAAGCTTGATGCTGGGGGAGATGGTCCATTTCAAGTGCTAGAAAGGATTAATGACAATGCATATAAGATTAACCTCCCAGGTGAGTACAATGTTTCAGCTACTTTTAATGTTTCTGACCTTTCTCCATTTGATATGGATGCAGATTCGAGGACGAATCTTTTTGAGGAGGGAGGGATTGATACGAGCTCAGGAGGGCAAATTGGACATTCTAGCACTAAAGGGCAAGATCGAAATTTCAATATGCCTGTGGGACCTATCACAAGGGCAAGAGCAAAGATGCTGAAAGAAAACTTTGGGAACTTAACCAAGTCATTTGTGGAAGAGATGCATCAAGAATAGGCTAAGGAAGAGAAGTCAAAGCTAAATGGGCCCCCTAGTGAAAGCGGGCAGCCCAAAACTCTAATTGTGGCACAATGGAATTAAAATGTATTATGTCCATAATTGGGTCAAGTTTTATTTAATTAATTTTATTAGTTTTTATTTAGAAGACATTTAGTTATTTTGAGGTGTTTTATTCAGCCCAATTGTTTGTTTAGTAAGTTAGGCCTTTTTCTAGTGGGTTTAGTTTTAATTTAACCTAATGTAAGAGGTATAAATACCTCATAAACAAGTGCAGCTGTAGTTTTCTGATTAATGAAATTACATTTTCTAGTTTCTTCTAAGAAACTCTCAAGTGTGCGCAAGTGAGGAGTGATCATCTTTACTTGTTGTATCAAGAAACTGAATAGGATATTACAAAGGTAAATTCTCATGTGATATTTGTTCGGTTTCATCTTTCATTATCCCAATTATCTATATTTCTAAGAATGGATTTCTTAGGGCTTCAGTAGGGAGGGTGTTTATCCTATTGCTTGTCTCCTATCAAAGTGTGTATTTGGGATTTCAGGATCGTTATATCCTTGGGGTTCCACATCACCCATGCTATGCTTAAGTCATATTATGGAATTATTAGTTGTTACTTTTGCTTGCGAAACTAACATTACCATTTGAAATTACTTTATACTGAAAATAAAGGTAAAATTTTTTTTCTTTTGAACGATAAGAACATGCGTAAATCATTTTGAAAACCAAGAGTCATGCACGTGTTGCGAAAATATAATATCGAAGGTCACTATCTTGTACAAGCGGTGCAATAAAATAAATAAAGACAACAAAAAGATTAATCATCTAGGATAAATATAATATCATTCCACAGCCAAAAGAGTTTAACATAGTTAATAGTAGGGTAATAAGTCATATATAATAGGTAATGGGTCCGATATCTACTGTCAGCCTTACAAAAGAAACCTAACAAAATACATTAGAAATATCATCCACCCATACATGCCAAAAAAAAATGATAACCCTATAACTACCAACCAAAAAGGGCTATCCTCAAGCTTGACTCTACATGCACTATCCAAGTCAACGATCGGACAAAAGGTAACCATTCTTGTAACCATCCGGAGCATCATTGCCACATCCTCCTCCTTGAGCATGTCCATGTCCATGGGGTACAACACGGGTACGAATGGACCCATGACCATGAACTGAGGGTGGTGCGTAATGAGGAGCTGTAGAAGAAGAAGACGAATCAAAAGTTAGGCGAATTACTAAAGGGTAGAAAGGCTTGGATGGGTCAAACTCCACATGGTAGCTCGGGTAGAATAGCTCCAAAGGATCGGAATCCAAAGCAACAGTCAGTGTCAAATGGGTATCCAAGTCAGACTCTCCATCAGTGGAGTATCTCGGCGGCTAAAAGTAAGGACAAATATTATCCAAGGTGACCTCGTCATATGGCTGGTGTGGATAAGAAAACAGGCTCATAATGTGTACTCATAACGAACGACCATAAAAGATTTAAACCCTCATGGCTGCACTCATAGACATCATAAAGGCATTTAGCACTGGGTCAAAGCGCTAATGCCAAACAGGGAACTCAATGAATATCACCACCGTGCCTGACACCGACATCCTCTGAAGACGACATAGAAACGTATGAGTGAAAAATACAAGATTCTCAGTAGGATTGTGACTAGACAACTACTGTATCATCATCATTGCCCTAGCCACTTTGAGTTTAGTTATAAAAACAGTGGACATGCATTGGTTCATTTTTAATAATCTTGAAAATATAAATCCCGAAGCGGGTTACTTTTAGGTTTAACATCATAATCATAACATCATATAGAAATATACATGCTAAAATGTGGAAGAAATATTCATGATGCATATGGATAACATAGATGCATGCATTTCTATGCAAAGTCATTAACTTGACCATAGTTTTACTTTGACTTTATTTTTATTCTTAGCACGTGCTTAACATTCTTTACTTTTCCTTTCAAATAGACTACTTTTGGACATGAGCTCATTCCCTAACTGTCATCACACAGTACTAAACTAAATCAGACAAAGCTAATAATGATTACCTTTAAGTTGAAGAGACTTCCATGTCACCCTTGCCTCCCCCATAAAGATTCTTTGAATCTTTATGGATCACTGTCTTACCGAAGTGATTGAAGGGCTATATCACATTCTTTCATTTCTTTTGTTGTGACCACATCTTTCATGCATTGCAATCATGAACAAGACACATGTAGGTATAGAATAATATGGCTAAGTCCATAATTTTGGCAGAAATCCGGTAGCATAATGGCTGGACCGAAGCTTCCCCAAAATGCCAAATATGGAAATTTCAAACAATAACCAATTATATCCATCTCACATCGTCATACCAATCATCCACAATCATTCCATCATGAGTCATTACTCAATCAAATTAATCATACATCATGCTCAAAGGCATCATACCTTCATCCCCTAAAGGGAGATTATAATTGGGTTATTCTTTGTGGAAAGTCTTATGAGCCATGATATGGTTTTTCATGTCTATTCATGAGAGAAGAGAACCACATAGTTAAAATAAATGTTTATAGTCTTTTGGTTACTTAGTCCTTATGTGAAATTACTTTTTACTTGTGTACATGTCTTATGGAACACTTGTTCAAGTTAACTAAGTTAGGTAATTATGTCCTTTCATTGAGATAGTGCACGTAGTGATTGCTACGTTTATGGTATGCTCAGAGACCCTAATTATACTTCTATTCCCAAAGGATTTCGTGATCCTTCTAGTCCCTTGGGTCATGACAATGCATAACCACACTCATGAACCCAACGAAACCATGTTCACCAGCAATCAAGGGATAGTTTTTTATTTTCTCAAGTTATAAAATTCAAACTTTAGTAATTAGAATAGCAAGATTTTACCTTTATGACTATAAAATTGAATACTTTATGAAAGCGATTATAAAGTTTTATCCTTTAGGAAAGTATGAGTCTCTAAAATTTTATTCTTGTCTTAAAGATTCAAACTTTATAAGAAGATGATACAAGATGCTAGCTTTAAGACTTAAAAGTCTTATTCTTTAATAAAGTTGACACTTTTAATCATTATAAGACCATCAAGATTCCAAGTTTAGAATTTAAATTTGTCTTAAAGTCTAAAAGAATCTTTCTTGAAGAAAGAGTAATACTTTTATTCATGATTTGACCCAAGATTCAATTTTTACAAGTTAAAGATTGCAAGTCAACATTTTATGACTTAAAAGTTATATTTTTTTATTAAAGTTAGAAACTTTATGAAAGGTCTTATCTTTAAAATTCAATCTTTAAGACATAAAGTGATAAGTTCTCATTTTTATGACTTAAAAAGCGTCATGTTCTAAAAAGTTTGGACCTTTATACATATCCTTGTCTTTAAAAAGAACAAAATGAAACTTTAAGGAAGCATGAGTATAGCGCCACTTTTATACGTCAAGAAGCAAACCTTTTAAAGTTTTATGCCTTTAGGAATGTTCATAGTCTTGTCAAGTCATGAAAAATATGAAAAGATGACAACTTTTCCAATCATAAGCTCATTATAAGAGAAAAAAGCAAACTTTTAACCAAATACCACCAAGAACATCATTCTTTTTCAACAACCCACAAGAAAACATCAAGAAACTCATGCACCAAAAAGGAAAATGGAAACTTAAAACCATTCAAAGAGAGAAACTTTCAATAAGCAAGAGCAACTCATGAACAAGGTTCAAGAAGCAAACTTTTTCTTTTCCCAAAAAGGAAATTTTCTCAAGTTCTCACTTCAAGATCTTGGCCATGGTAAGAGCAAAGCTTCAAGCTTCTTAAGTAACATAAAGAAAGGAGTAGGGATCACTACCTAGGGTCAAAAAGTGGCATCTTTTGCAGGAGAAGAAGAAGAAGATGAAGGCTCCTCCTTGATGATGACAGTGGTGGTCTGCAAGGAAAAAGAAAGAGCTCTTGAGTTCTTGATGAAAATGAGTCTTGTAGTGTTTGAATCTTTTCTTCAAAGAGCAAAAGATGTGGTCTTTGAAGGGCTAAGTGAAGAAGGTTTGGTTATGGTGGTGGAGAATAGAGAAGAAGATGAAGAAGAAGAAGACAGAATGTAGAGAGAAGTTGGAGAGTTTGAAAATTTAGAGAGAAAATGAAAGTGTGAAATTGAAATGAATGGGTGTGTGTGTGTTGTTGTGGCTGTAGCCTCCTTAAAGGTAGGGGAGAGATATTTTGCTTCACTTTTGTGTTAATTAGTGATTAAGGAGACAAATTGGATGATGGGGGGACATGTACTAACTCTTATAAAAAGCACTCTTATCTTATGCTTTTTGCTTTAATGATATCACTCTTCACTTTATTGTGTAGTTGACTTAATTTGAATTTTAATGATATGATTAAGTACTCTTGCAACTTAATTAACTTAATTAAGCAAGAATTAGTGATTAACACACAAGAACATGATTAACCACTAAAGGATCTGGTTATAATAAATAGATTAATACACTCATACTAAGACTTACAAGGGAGTATATTCAAATAAGTATAGTGTATGTAACTTCTCAATATTCTCAGTGAGAGGATATTATTAAATACAATACGAATGAGAAGATTTTCTAATCAGAATTACAACAAGTAACTTTTTGGTAGTTCAGAAGGTTGGAAGATGAAAGGTTTTGTATGCCCAGAATATTCACTTTATCTAACCAATTCTTTTTCGACTTCTAACTTTTTACAGACTTCAAAATATATTCGTTGAAGCTTGCAGATCTTGATCCTTGAGCCTTTTTGATCCACTAGTCTACGACTGGTCAAAGAAGAAGTTGATTTTTTTTCTTAGCCTTTGAAAATAACACAAAAAGAGGAAAAATAGTCATTTGATGGTTCACCAACTTTTCAGCCTTGTCAATGCTTCTTTTGGATTTTGTCACATTACATTTGACTTTTTGAACCTAATCTTTGAATCGTGTAAAAAAAGCTTTAAAGGTGAGGTATTTCATGAGAAGTATCTTTCTGGTAGTCACCCTTTTGAACAGAGTCTTCTAGATAGATCATCTTTCAGAATAGTCTGTGATCTTTCTGATGGCTTGTTTTCCTTTAATGATGTAAATTCATTCTTCTGAACTTACTAATGTGTTTCTTGAGTGAGGGATCATAGTTTCCACAAAGTATTTATTCCCAAGAAGTGTATATTCAAGAGATATAGGGAATAACATTTACCTTTGTGTTATCTGACACAAATTTCAGTTCGATTTGAGTTATCTTACTCAAAAGAACACATTCACATTAAAAAAACGTTAGTTTACAAAAGATTTAATTAAAACTTGATTTGTTGCTTATCAAAACCTTTAAACTCAACATGGTTTAAACTATTAGGTGGTTTCTGAAGGGCATTGGAGCTTACAGTATCTATTGAGGATGTTTCGCCATAAGAACTTTCGACATTGAGCAACTGAGATAGTGGAAAGGGGCTCAGCCTTGATCCATTTGGTAAAGTAGTCAACTGCTATGATAAGGTATTTGACTTGTCTAGGGGCTAGTAGGAAGGGTCCTAATATGTCAATGCCTCATTTGTCGAAAGGCCATATGGATACTACAATTGTTAGTTCCTCGGGGGTGCGTTGTGAAAATGAGCATGCTGCTAACACTTCTAACACCTTTTAACAAACTCAAAAGAGTCTTTTACTATAGTAGGCCAGTAGTAGTGAACTCTGAGGACCTTTAGAACAAGAGACCTTTTCCCCAAGTGCTAACTACAAGATCTCTCATGGACTTCTTCTAGGATGTATTTAACTTGGGCTGGACCTAAACACTTAAGGACGGGTTGAGAGATTCCTCTTTTGTATAACACATTATTAATGAGAGTGAAGTGGGTTGCTTTACAAACTAACTTGTTAGCTTCCCTTGCGTCAGATAGGAGGGTATTGTCCTTCAGGTATCCGATGATAGGGGTAACCCAGCTTAGGGTAGTAGCTATGTGAAAAACTAGTAGCTACTCCCCGATGGAGGGGTACTTCAATGTCTCCTAGATAAGGCTCTTATTGTTTGATCCTGGCTTTATACTTGCCGATTTTGAGAGAACATCTACTTTGACATTTTGTTCTCAAGATACATGCTTTACTTCAAATTGCTTGAAATCCTTAGCTAGTTTTTTTACCTTGATCAGGTACTTTTGTAGTGAAACACCCTTTGCTTGATAAGTTCCTGCAACCTGTGAGGCCACAATATACGAATCACTACATATTCTGAGCTATTTGTCTTTAGCAAATTACAGGCCAGCAATAAGGGCCTTATATTTGACCTGGATATTTGAGCAGGGAATTCAAATTTGACCGACATCTAAACTAAGACTTGATCTGCCTTGCTTTATTCCCTTTTGTGCTTGAAGCTCCATTTATAAATAAGTTCCATGACAGTTCCCCAGAAATCTGTTCTTTGTTGGCAAGTTCAACTAGGAAATCGGCTAGTTTTTGGGCTTTGATTGCTACTCTAGGCTCATAGCAGATGTCGAACTTAGATAGTTCAATTAACCAGTTTATCATCCACCCTGCTATGTCCAGCTTGTGCAGTACTTGTTGAATTAGTTGATCCATCCTTACAATGATGGTCTGTGCCTGGAAATACTACCTTAATTGTCTAGCCGCAGTGAGCAGAGCGAATGCCACTTTCTCTATTTTCTAGTATTGGATCTTAGGTCATCACAGTATTGTACTGACAAAGTACACAACCTTTTGGTCTTGACCTTCTTCTTTTACTAGTGCTGCTCCATGGTGTCTTCGCTGACAAATAGATATATGAAAAGCAACTTTCTGTCTTCTGGCTTGCACAATATTGGAGGGCTTGCTAAGTATTCTCTGAAGCTTTGGAATGCTTGCTTGCACTTTGTAATTCATTTGAACTTTGTATTCTGCTTCATGAGTTAGGAAAATAAAAGGACCTTTCAAGCAGAGGTAGCTATGAATCGGGACAAAGAGGCAATATGTCCTATTAGGCATTAGACCTCCTTAATTGAGCTCGAGCTTTCATTTCCAATATGGCTTTACACTTATCTAGGTTGGTCTCAATACCTTTGTGTTCCCAAAGACAACAAAATACTTTCTTTAGGTCGAAGATCTAGTTTCCTTTTGCAATTATCATTACTAGCATATCATCAATATAAATTTCCATGAGCTCCCCTATGTGTTCTGGAAATACCTTGTTCATCAATCTCTGGTAAGTCAGCCCCGCGCTTTTTGACCCGAAAGGCATTACAGTGTAGTATTAATTGCCCATAGAGGTTGTTAAAGCTATTTTTGGTTATTCCCAGCATCCATGACTGACTATTATTTTTTAGCGTCACATGGATTAAGCATTTCTTCACGTCTACGGATGCATGGGTATTTGGTTATGCCCGAAGTAGGTGTCCATGAATAACAAAAAGCAGAAATTGAAGGTTGCATCTAGGAAGCCATATATACTTGGTAGTGAATACGAATATTTTAGGCAGGTTTTGTTCAGGTCTATGTAATCCACACATATTCGCCATTTTCCAATAGATTTCCTGGCCATCACGACGTTTGAGAGCCAAGTGCGATAAGTGATTACCTTTATGAATCCTGCTTTTAGTAGGTTTTAAACTTGTTCTTACACTACCGCCATTCTTTCAAGACTTATCCCTTTTTTCTTTTGCACAATAGGTCGAAAGTTGGGGCTCGCCAAAAGTCGATAACTCATTAACTTTAAGTTTATGCTTAGCATGTCTGTGCCCGTCCAGGCAAAGAGATTAGAGTTTTCTTTTAATAATGCGATGAGTTCCAATTGATGGAAATTGGTAAACTCTTGCTTATCTTGGTGGTTCTTTCCTCAGGGCTTCCAACCTAGACTTCTTCGAGTTCTCCTTTTGGTTTTAGTCTCAACCTTTCTCGCTATGCTTGTACGTCTAATTCAATCATCATGACTTTGTCAGATAGCTAGGGATTCCCACCTTCCTTTGCTCTTTTTAATTTACCGAAAATTTTCAAACTATCACTATAGCAGCGTTGCGTTATTGCTAGGTTGGCTCTGATCATTCTAACCTTCCCATCGTCAATGATGAACTTCATTGTTAACAGTGATGTAGAAATAATAGCCCTAATCTTATTCAAGGCCAGACAGCCTAGGATGACGTTATAAGCCGAAGGGCAATCTACCACTAAAAAATCTACCTTGATGGTTCATGCCAATAGTTTGGCTCCTAGGGTTAAGTATAAGGTAACGAACTCATTCGGGTGCACTTTCTCCCTCGAAAATCCTATGAGCTCCTCTGGGTAGCTTTCTAGGTCATCATTGTGAAGACCTGGCTTGTCGAATACTTCTCGAAAGATTATGTCTACCAAGCTGCCTCGATCAATGAACACCCTCTTTACTTCCGCAGTTACCATGATCGCCGAAATTACCATGGGATCATCATGAGTTGCAATGATTTCATTCATATTAGAAGTTGTGAACTTAATTTCTGGGAAACTCAGTCCCTTTCGTTTGACATTGGACCTTTGGTCAGACGTGCTCAGTACTTGCTTTTTCCTTGCTGAATTTGTGATTCCTCCACTAGTGAATCCCCCCTAAGATGAAGTCCTGGGCACCACACTACTAGGTCATTTATCTTGCTCTTGGTGATCAGATATCCATTCTCTATCCTCATCTTTGTTGGCTCTCTCCTTTGCAAGGGAGGTTTTCCTTCTACCTGGGCTTCTTTGTGCAATTACGTACTTCACTAGACATCCTTCTCATATAAGTTGATCAATGGTGTTCTAGCGATCGTAGTAGTCTTTCGTTTTGTGCCCATAAAGGGTTATGATATTTGCAAAATTGTGATATATCAGTGGTGGTCCTTGTTCGGAGCAACTTTGGCTGTGGCAACTTCTCGGTTTGGCATATGTCTTTGTATATTTCACTCAGCGACATGTTAAAGGAGTGTAGTTTTCTAACCATATGTGTAACACCCTAATAGTCCCATACTATGCTTAAGTCATATTATGAAATTACTAGTTGTTACTTTTGCTCGTGAAACTAACATTACCATTTGAAAGTACCTGTAATGAAAATAGGGGGTAATTTTTTTGAACAATAACGAATAAACCCTTTTGAAAACCAAGAGCCATGAGCACATCGTGAATGTATAACATAAACATCGCTATCTCATACATATAGCACAAATAAAAGAAACAGAAGCGACAAGAGTAACAATAGCTTAGATAAACATAACATTCATTCCATAGCCATTCATAGATGATATAATAATACTAACAGTCATATATAGTAATATAATGGGTCTGATATCTACTGTCGACCCTACAAAAGAAACCTAACAAATATATCTGCAAAGGAAATACATAGGAAATCCCATCCACCCATACATGCCGAAAGAAAATGATAACCGTAGCTATAACCAAAAGGGGCTATCCTTGTGCTCAGCTCCGCATGCAAACACCATATCACTCATCTAGTGGGAGGAAACCGTTCTCGAAACCTCTGAGGGCGACATCCCTATGTCCTCCTCCTCAGGCATGCCCACGCACGAGGCACAACATGGGTACGAATAAACCCACGACCACGAATCGAGGGTAGAGCTGGGCCAGCAGATGAAGCAGAAGAATCGGAAGATAGACGAATCACCGAAGGCTGAGATGGCTCTGTCTCTATCAAGTATGATGACTCAAAAGGGCCCGTCTCTATCGAAGTAGTCAATGTCAACCGAGTGTCCGAGTCAAAATTCCCATCCATTGGGTACCTAGGAGGATGAAAAGGCGAACGGACGTCATCCATGGTAATATCCTCAAACGGCTTGTGAGGGAGGAAAATCAAACTCATCACAAATGCATGAAACCGGCGGCTATGGAACATGTAGACCTGCATCGCTGCCTAAGCAGTTAGCATAGATGCATTTAGCACTGGATCGAAGTACGAATGCATCATCGAGAACTCCACGAAAATCACCACCGTGCCTGACACTGGCATCCTTTGCAAATGACACAGAAATGTAGGAGTAAGAAATACTAAATTTCTCAGTAGGTCGCTAGTAGACAAACACCGTGTCATTGTCATCGTCCTAGCTACTTCGGGTTTAATTATAAAAACAATGGGCAGGTATAAAGCTCAATTTTAAAGATTTTGAAAACTTAAGTCCCGAAGTGGGTTGCTCTTAAACTTATCATCATACCCATAACATCATAAGTAAATATACATGCGATAGCATAGAACAAACATTCATAATGCATATGGACAGTATAAATACAAGCAATGACATACACCCTCATAGACTTAACCATGGTTATACTTAACTTTAGCTTCATTTTTAACACATGCTTATCATTCTTTACTTTTCCTTTGAAATAGACTGCTTTTGGACATGAGCTCATTCCGTGACCATCGTCACGCAGTACTAAACCAAATCAGACTAAGTCGATATTGGTTACCCCTAAGTTGGAGGGTCCTCTATGTCACCCTTGCCTCCCTCATAGAGGTTCCTTAAGTCTTTGTGGATCACCATATCTCACTTCCCTTACCATAGTGATTGAAGGGTCATATCCCATTATTTCTTTTCTTATCATTATGCTTTACATGCATAATACTTCTTTGACTAGACACATACAATGATATGACTAAGTCCATAATTTTGACAGAAATCCGACAACATCACGGCTAGACCGGAGCTTCCCTAAAATGTCAATCATAAACTTTCAACCAACAGTTTATCATATCTATATCATATCATCAGACTAATCATTCAATTATGAGACAAAGCTTAATCAAACTTGTTATTCATCATGCCGAATGGCATCACGCATTCATACCCTAAGGGGGTCTATAGTTATGTTATTCTTCATGAAGAATCTTATGAATCATCATATAATTTTCTGTGGTTACCTATGAGAGAAACACATAGTTAAAATATATGTATGTGGTCTTTTAGTTGCTTAATTCTCATATGAAATTACTCTTTGCTTAAGTACATGTCTTATGGAACACTCGTTCAAATTAATTAAGTTAAATGATTATTTCCTTTCCTTGAGATAGTGCACTTAGTGATTCCTAGGTTCATGGTATGCTGAGAGGCCCTAATCATACTTCTATTCCCAAGGGGTTCGAGATCCCTCCAATCCTTGGGTCATGACAACGCATAACCACACTCATGAACCCAATAACACCATGTTCACTAATCACCAAGGGTGATTTTTAACTTATCTAAGTTGCAAAGTTCCAAGCTTTTATCACTATTATAACAAGATCTTATCTTAAGTATTACAAAAGTTATCATTCTTTATAAAGTAGTTATAAAGTTTTATTCTTTATGAAAGTTAACACTTTTACTTATTCTAAGACCATTAAGGTCTTAACTTTATGAGTTAAAGTTATATCATAATTTAAAAGAATCATTTCTAAAAGGAAGTTCAACACTTTATGAATTATTTTAACTCAAGATACAAACTTTATGAACTAGAAGTTGCAAGTTAACACTTTTATAACTAAAAAGTAACATTCTTGGTTAAAGCTTAAAACTTTACTCAACATTTTCACTTCAAGACACAACCTTTTCAAGATTAAAGTGTAGATCTATAACATTGTGGCTTAAGGTTATAATAACTTTTACTAAGGTTAATAACTTTATGAAAAACTTTACATTTAAGTGTCCATTATTAAAATATGAAGAGGCAAGTTCTTACTTTATAACTTAAAAAGTTTCCAAGATCCAAAAAGACTTGAACTTTACACATATTCTTGTCTTCAAGACAAGACAAAATGAAATTTTATGGAAGCACAAAGGTTGCACCACCTTTAAAGCATCAAGAAGCAAACTTTTTGAAGCTTTAAGCATCAAGAATGTTTTTAGTCATGTCAACTTAGAAAAATGATAAAGAAGACAACTTTCAACTCAACACCACCAAGAACATCAAGATCTCATGCATCAAGAATTGAAAATAGGAACTTTAAAGCATTTAGAGGGAGAAACTTTCAAAAGGTCAAGAACACTTGTGAAGAAGATCATTAACATATTTTACCAAGAATGGAAAACATCAAGAACACTTGAAGAAGAACATGAACATATTTTACCAAAATTAAAAACATCAATAACACTTGAAGAAGAATATTAACATATTTTACTAAAAGTAGAAACTTTTGCTCATGAAGAGCATGAAAGATTTTCTCAAGTTTTCACTTAAAGATCTTAGTCATGAGGAGAACCAAGCTTCAAGCTTTCTTGAGTAAACAAAATAAAAGAGTGAAGATCACTAGCTAGGCTTTGAAAATGGCGTGTTCTTGAAGGAGAAAGGAAGAAGATGATGGCTCCTCTCGATGATGATGGTGGCGGTTTTGCAAGGAGGAAGGAGAAGCTCTTGAGTTCTCTTGAAAATGAAGCTTGTAGTGTTTGAATCTCTTTTTCAAAGACCAAAAGATGTGGCCTTTGAAGAGCTAAGTGAAGAAGGTTTGGTTATGGAGGTAGAGAATGAAAGAAGAAGATGAAGAAGAAGAAGAAGAAGAAGAAGAAGAAAGTTTAGAGAAAAGTAGGGTAATTTGAGTTTTAGAGAAAAAGCGAGAAGTGTAAAAATGAAAAGTGAGGGTGTATGCATGTGAATAGTGGTCGTAGGTTTCAAGTGGGTGGGGGGAGATATTTTTGTGTTATTTTATGTTAATTAAGGTTTAGGGGGACAAATTGGATGAGGGGGGAACAAATCAAGTACTTACTCTTACATAAAGCACTCTTATCCAATACTTTATGCTTTAATAACATCACTCTTTACTTTATTGTCTAGCTGACTAAATTTGAATTTAATCATATGATTAAGTGCTCTTGCAACTTAATTAACATGATTAAGCAAAGATTAGTGATTAACACACAAGAACATGATTCACAAAAATTAATCTTACGATTAAGTTTAATTATCCTTAATTAAATTCAATTAAGCGAATTAAGGTTGATTAGTACTTAATTAAGCTATTAAGGCTCTAATTTGCTTAATTAGAGATTATCTAATCTCAATTAAGCATTCTCTTGACTTTTCTTCTCATAATTAACTCATAAACACCTCATTAATCCCTTAATTAAGCCTTAATTTCATAATTTCTCATTAAGCACCTAATTACTCAGGGTTACTGAGGTAATTTGGCACGACAAGAATTTGAGGATGTTACATTTCTCCTTACCTTTAAAAAGAATTTTGCTCTCAAAATTCGTTACCTGTAAACAAATTTGAGTACTCATTCTTCATCTCAAACTCTAGCTCCCATGTATACTCTTTTATGTTTCCTCTACCCTAAGCCACCTTGACCAAGGGTACCGTCTTATTCCTCAGCTGCTTTACCCCATGATCCATGATCTAGGACGGTGGCAGGTTGAGGGTTAGGTCCTCCCTTAACTGTAAACTTTCGAGTTCAAGTAGATAACTAGGATCAGAATGGTATTTTCTCATCTAAGACACATGAAAGACATCATAATGGTTTGACAAATTTGGAGGTAAGGCCATTTGATAAGTAACTGACCCGACACATTTCAGAATTTGAAAGGGGCCAAGAAAATGGGGGCTCAACTTCTTGACTTTCATGGCTCTACCTATACCAATTGTAGGAGTGATTTTCAGGAACACTTGTTCTCCTTCTTGGAACTTTAGAGGCTTTCTCCTTTTATCTGCATAACTTTTCTAATGGCTCTAGGCCGTAAGGATTCTGTCCCTAATCCTTTTGACTTGCTCTATGGTCTGCCTCACAAGATCAGGTCGTAACAGGCTTTGCTTACCCGATTCAAACCAACACAAAGGAGATTGACACTTCCTTCCATACAAAGCTTCATAGGGTTCCATACTAATACTTGCATGATGACTATTGTTATAGGCAAACTCCATCAAAGATAAGTATCTATCCCAACTCCCTCGATTGTCCAACACACAAGCTCTCAACATGTCCTCTAAAGTTTGGATAGTCCTCTCTGATTGATCATCCGTCTGGGGGTGATAAGCTATATACTTAGGCAAAGCCTCATTCCAAATGCCTTTTGCAAGGATCCCTAGAATCTAGAGGTAAACCTCGAGTTCCTATCCGAGGTTATGGCAAAAGGCACGCTATGCAACCTTACTATCTCTTGAACATACAACTGGACTAACTTTTCCAAAGGATAAGTAGCTCAAATGGACAAGAAATGAGCAGACTTGGTTAATCTGTCAACAATCACCCATATTGCATCAAAACCAGCTTGCATTTTGGGTAAACCCATAACGAAGTCCATAGAAATACTTTTCCATTTCTATTCTGGGATTTCCAATGGTTGCCACATACCAGAGGGCTTTTGGTGTTCAATCTTTACCTTTTGGTAGACTGAACACTTGCTCACCAACTCCGCAATATCCCTCTTCAATCCTGGTTACCAAAATATCTCCGCAATATCCCTCTTCAATCCTGGCCACCAAAATATCTTCTTAACATCTTGATACATCTTTGTCATACCAGGGTGTATGGTGAAATGGCTTTTGTGAGCCTCTTCCAAAATCCTTCTTCAGAGGTCACCACTTTCAGGTACACAAACTTTTCCTTCAAACCTCTATAGTCCATCTGTACCTCGAGCAAAACCCTTCAACTTTCCTTCTTCCACAAATGCTAGGGTTTTTAGGAAATCCTCTTCCTCACTTTGGGCTTGAGCAATTTGACTCTTGAAATTGCTTGTCACCCTAAGCTAATTCAATCTTAAACTATGCAGGGTTACCACAACTCCGAGGTCAAGGTCTCTAAAGCTCCTTACTAGCTCATCCTCCTTGACCATCATCCATGATGCATGCAAAGACTTCCGACTTAGAGCGTCAGCCACCACATTAGCCTTTCCAGGATGATAGTTCAACTCAAACTCATAATCCTTCAAAAACTCCATCCATCTCCTTTTCCTCATATTTAACTCCTTTTGATCAAAAAGGTACTTCCAACTCTTTCGAAGTCTATATAAAGTTGGAAGTCGAAGAAAGAATAGTTAAATTGTTTGAATATTTCCTATGTAAAAAGAGCTTCCTACTTTCATCCTTCTTAATTGTCTAAAGCACCAGAAAGTTACTCCTCGTAACTTTAGTCCATAAGAAAATCTTCTCTTCTGGTCTGTAATAGATAATATTTTCTCTTTGAGAATTTATCTGTCTCACACAAAGTACTTCATAGTCCATTCTCTATTGAGGAAGTTAGTGTGAGTGTTCAAACAAAACGTATTATTCGCATCATTTGTCTCAAGACCCAGTAGTGGTCAGTGAGAAGCTTGGAGAGGCTAGGAAAATACTATTCGTTTGTGAAGCTTGGAGAGGCTAGGAAAATACTACTTGTTTGTAAAGCTTGGACAAGCTTAGGAAAAGACTATTCGCTAGTAAGAAACTTGGAGAAGCTTGGACAAAGAATACTCATAGTATATAAAATCTCAACAAAGAGTTGGGGACTGGAAGTAGGCAAGTGGTTTGGCCGAACTAGTATAAAAATCTCTTGTGTGATTATCTCTATATCCGATCTTATTATTTGATTTTACCACATAGATTCAACTTTGTTTAAACTTTATCTGAAACAAAGTTTATTTCTGTTTTATATAGAACTAAACTGTTTTATAAACTAACACAATTGCTTCCGCAATCCAAGTTTTGAATTTGAGATAGATCATTTTACTAAAGTTTTCAGATACTAAAGTCTCTTGAAAGCACGATTCAACCCTCTCTTCTCATGCTATCCTATCCAATATACTATTCATAGTAAAGAGAGGACCACATCTTATGTATATAAACATGATAAGATGCCTCCATCAAGCACTTCCTTTACTTATGTCCTTACATTCTAATAGCCATTTCTTTACATTAAGGGGTATGACTATTAATAAAGATGACTCTATAGTAGGTTAGCCAAAAGATTTAAACATTCATATAGTTATTAAACCATTATATAAGACACAATTCTTACAATTCTTCCTCCATAAATGCTACTGAAAATTCAAAATATTTTTCATTTTAATTTTCATATCATTCCCATGCATCGCACGGATTACTATACTAATAAATATAGTAACTATAATATTTTAGAAGTATTAGTTGGAAATCACAGTCAAAATGGCAGCTTCAGGTGCTTTTGACTCTCTATAAAGTTCAAAATTCACTAGTTCAAAATATTTATGTAGCACTTATTTTTAAAAAATATACAATAATAAATATTTATTATTGAACCACACATTAGTAGGGGTGTTCAAATGATGGGTTGAGTCAGGTTAGATCAAACCCATACCTGGCCCCATTTTTTGACTAAGCCATTTTTTTGAGCTCGAACCTGACCTGAAAATGACCTGATTAGTAACTGGAACGTACCGGGTCAACCCGAATTTTAGACAATATATATATATATATATATATATGGTAAAATTGTAAAATTTTAAAAGTAAGAAACAAATTTTAAAAGATATTTTACTATACATATTTCAAAATAAATTATATCAATATAAAAATAACATCAAGTTGTATAAAATATATTAATTAAAATATGAAATCTTATAATTTATCACTATTTCTTTACAAAATATAACTTTTAAAGAATTATTTTCACTCTGAACCGAGTTAGGCCAACACAACGTATGACTTGAACTCAGCTCGAAAAGTGCGTCGGGTCAAATTTTAGAATCTGAATTCGGTCCAGTAAGTTCTAGGTTATGCCAGGTCTTGAACACCCCTAAAGAGTAGTATTAGAAACTTTTTCCTACTCCCTATGCAGTGTCAATTATTTTTGCTTTTTCCAAAACGCAGCTTGCCAAATACGTTATGTAGTACCCATCGTTCATATTAAAAAAGTCAAATAAGAACTATATAATAATAAACCATTGGCACTTTTGTCTTCCCCTGTTAATAGTACGTCTTCTTCTTTGCCCATGCCATCGTCCATACGTTTTAAGAAAAGGTCCTCAATTTATCTACGCTTCATATTGTATATTGCAGACAAAATAGTGCCTCAATAATAACATGGTTCTCAAAAAGAGATTTTACATAGTGATAGATTAGTTTGATTAGGAGGAGTACCAGCATTGTTTGAGACGCAATGGCACTATTGAATATCCATTTTATAATCAGTTAATCACGTATTCTGAACAAAATAAAAAATAAAGGGAGAATTACACTGACATCCCCTGAGATTTATTATAATTGAGGTTTAGTATAATTACACTTGGCACCCCTCTATTTGTAAAATTATTTCTACATATCCTTGAACTTTACAAAAACCTACACTGATCCCCCTATCATTATAGTCTATTAATAGAGTTGACAAAAGTTATAGCATGTGCACGTCACATGCTCATCAATGGCAATTTAGTAATATAATTGACATATTTTATTTACAAAATGACAAAAATACCCTCCATGTGTTTTAAAATTCTTCTTCCAACTCATCATGGTGTGCGTCCCTATCTTCTTCCAACCAAAATTGGAACTCGCATCAAAGTGTAACTTGGAACTGGAATGAAAGTGGAACTTTAAAATCGCATCAAGCCTAGCCTTAGCTTCCCCATCTTCTGCCATATGAACTCAGAACTTGAATCAAAGGGTAACTCCGAACTCGAACTAAGTTTAGCCTCAGGTTCCCCATCTTGTCATGTGAACTCAGTACTCAAGTCATCATGGAACTCATAACTCGCATCTAGCATCATCTTCCTCATCTTTTGTCACGTGAACTCAAAACTCGAATAAAATTGGAACTTGTAACTCGCATCAATGTAAATTTGGGGCGATTAAGAAAGGGCAGTTGGACAAAACACCAATGACTTAACGGCGTCAACTTTTGTTTTGTAGTACGGGTGGTTTCTGTCACGTGTAAATATAGGAGTGTCGAGTGTAATTACACTAAATCTAAGGGGAGATTAGTGTAATTCTCCCAAAAATAAGTGGTGTTATTTCTGTCACGTGTAAAATGAATAGCAATAAGATATCAAGTTACACCTCAGGATTTAGGCTTCGTTTAATAATACTATTTGAGAGGGTGTTCCTGCTTATAAAAAATATTAGTCAATATTTTTTGATCGGTAGACAAAGAAGCTATAGGGGTGTTTGCAAACTACCAAAATCAGATAACTAGGTATAATTGGACTTAGTTTTTAATAAATGTTGTTTGATAACTACTTAAATATTTTAAAATTAGTTTTTATTCAAGCCAATTTGAGCCTAAAACTAGTTCTGAAAAAAAACTAATTTTAAATTGGTTTTATTTTTTTTTCTCACCTATCAGGAATTGTAACGTCCTCCCTAATATAATACTATGCTTAAGTTATAGTATCACACTCATGAGTTGTTATTGTTACCTGAGCGGAACTTATCTGACAGCAACTTCAGCCGTCTTCAAAACTTTTCAAACTATCTGGAGATAGTACAGAAACAGGAGTGAGAATTGAAAATTCTCAGTAGGATTCTCTAACTATCATATATAATGTCATCGTTATCATCTCCAACTGCTTTGGTTTATTATGAAAAGGTGAACATGTTATATAAATTGTTTAGTTTTATGGTTCGAAAATATGTTGTTCAAGGCAAAGTTCATTTTATTCATACACTTGTCATTTGCAAGAGAGTCAATACAAAATAAAGTCATAAATCATACTATGACTAATAACTGCAACGAATTAAAATATAATAACACTAATATACTGGAAACACAAAATTTACACATACCTTTACTTGTACTTAAATTTATACATATACACATAATTTCCTTTTCTTTCTTTGTCTTCCTTTAATCTTTATCTTTATTTCCTTCATTTGACACACCTAGGCATTACGTATCGCCGTCCCTAAGATGTCTGCATCTGTCTACACTTGAGTGCTACGTATTATCATCCTCAAATGCAGCCTTGCTTATCTTCCTTTACTTGTCATACATATTCCAGAGTACGATTGCCATGTTATACTTTATCGGGGTGTGATCACCATGTCACACTCTTTAGGAATATGTACATCCTACCACATCCCAAAGTACGATCGCCATATCATACCCCATCAGAGCGTGATCGCCATGTCACGTTCCTTAGGAATATGGACTCATCATCATATCTTTTATCATAGAATCATAAATACATAGGCTTAATACCTTATTCTGAAATGATCATACTTGCATGGTATTCATATACGTCGCATAATAACATTAACACACAAACATTTAAAACTGTCACTAATTTTTGCCGAAAATTTAGTAGCATCACGAATCAGGTTCGCTTTCCTGTGAATAGTGCCAGACATCCATGTCAATCAGTCATACAAAAATTCAATTGCACTATATATCAATTTCATATAAATCAAGCAAGATTCATAATTTATAGCTTGAGGTAGGTTTCTGCCACCCCCTACCTATTCTGCCCAAATTTGTAAATTCAACCATAAATTCTATTTAATTCATTTAGACCTAAATTTTGGATTTTTAAAGTGTTACTCGTCTAGTTTCTAACCTCTATGGTCCCATCAAGTTTTGATATATGTATCTCAAGCTATTAACATTTTACCTGGGTATGTCCTATTACTAGGTAGATTTGCCTATCAAAAACTAAAAATTTACTAAAAATAGAAAATTGATTGAAACTATATGAAATCTACATTGTTGTAAAGCTAACTGACCTAGATTTTATTTCCAATAAGTTTCACCTCATTTGAGCAAATAGAACTCGAGTTATGAGCCCACGAATTTGGGCAACCTTCACTGCTGTGTTCTAGTCCGACTGGGACTTAGGGCAACTTTCATGAATTACTGGGAACAACAGGGATTGAGTTAAGTTCTAAAATTTCTACGGCATATTATTCTATGTCTTAACTTTCTAAAATAATTGGTTTCACTCAATTTGAAGGAGTATAAGACAAGTTATGCCCCTCGAAATGCAATCTACTTAGAATCAAGGTCAAAATCCTAGGGTAAACTTCAAAAATTCATATCTCACTCAATATTAATCCAATGGCCTTATATTAGTTGGAAAGCTTTAAATGTATAATTTCACATAAAAATAGGTTCATAAAGTTTAGGTGGTCGTAGACAGAGCCGTACACTTTGCCAGTACGGACGCCGTAAGATTTTCTAGGTTTCAGATTCTAGTTTGCTATCTAGTTTTTCATGCAAGATTCAATCTCAATCCCATCAAATACTTGATAAACCAGCCATAATTCATCACATAACCATCATATATCATCAATTACATGAATAGAGAAAAACTTCCCAACAGCCATTAATTCAATAAACTCAAGCAAATAAGCTGAATCTTACCTCAAAACTTGGGTTATAGTGGAAAGGAAGCAAAGTTTGGTGAAGGCATGGAAGTGGGGTGAAGAAATGAGGACAAGGAGATGAAGACGAAGAAGAAAAAGGGAGAGAGAGGGCTACTAAAGGCAGCACGAAAAATGGGAGGAGAAAGAAGGAAAAATCTGATTTGATGGTGGTGGTAGTTGGCTCCTTTGATTCCTATTGATTGCTACCTCAATTGGCTCATAAGTGAGCCAACAATGCTTATATTGTTGTGGTATGAATGATGCCACTTGAGGGGTGAAGTGGCTGAATTCTTAGCCACAAAACCTTAGGATTTTTTATGTGTAATTTTATTGATTTGGTTCCAGCGGTTTAAAATATCGAATCTCTACCGATTTCCTTTAAATCAGCAAAATGGGTTGGAGAAATTTTGTGAAGCTATGTGTCTATTCTAATTGTTTCTCAAGTCTAATCTTTCTAATCAACATTTAATTAATTTATAATTAACCTTTAATTGGCCTCTTACTAACCTTATTCTTGCAAATTAATCGAATAATTCGCTTAATAACGTAAATTGGACATTTCAAAAATTTTAGACGTTACACCAATCATTTCTTTCTTTATTGATGTTGTCAACTATCCACTATCGCCGTCCACCATCATTTGACACCACCATCTACCCTTATCCACACTGTCTACCACCAACCACAACCGACTGCTACCAGCTACCACCATCTACGCCTGTTTGCCATCGTCTAATTGCCACCATCTCCCACTAACCACCACCGACTGCTGTCAACTGCCCTTGTTTGCCACCATTTGCTATCGCTGCTAGCCGCCATTGTCTATCACTGTTCGCCACCATTCACTTATTGAAACACAAGTTAAGATTATACTAGTATGTTACATCTTATTAGACTAGAAAACAAGCTAGATTGGCATTTTAGATTGTCGATCCAAATAACATTTAATAAAAAATTAATTTATTTTTATATAAGTTAACATAACCAGTTCTACTTTGTACTATGTTAACTTAGTTTTTCAAGTTGCCATACATCTCCATAGTTTTGCTCTTGACTTTTAAAAGGTGGGAGGTTTTCTTGAATGCCCTTATGAGATACTTTTTAGAGCTGACTTGTACTCTCTAAAATTTAAAAGACTAACATAATCTTATTTTCTTTAATAATAATAAAAGTAGAAATTATTCTTTTTAATATTTATATCCATTATAATCATTTTAGATTTTAAGAGTAGTTTTACTAAATACTATTCTTATGATTTCTGCTTATTAAAAATAATTTTTATATTATTTTATCAAATAATGCTATTATGATTTTTTAAAAGTAATTTTTAGAGAGCTAAAGAGCTTAGCAGCTCTAAAAAGGCCATAGCAATGCCAAACAAAACCTTAAAGTATCACTAGCTTCCTAGAGTCTTTTGCTAAAAAAAAAAAAGCTGTTAAGCAAGTGACATCATGACAACTGTTCCACCTTTGATTTTCTTTTTTTTTTTTTTAAATTTCTTACGTGGTTTTTCAGTTAAGAAGCATATTTTTCATTAGGGAAAAAAAACACTTTATCCTCTAGATTATAGGCCATATGCACTTTAATCTCTAAAGTTTAAAAATATGTAAATCAATCCCCTAAACTTTTTTGAAGATGCAAATTTACTTTTTTGTTAATTTTTTTTATCAATTGTTAGTAAAAATATCATACATTCAAAAAAGTTTAGGGTATCGGATTGCATAGTTAGGAAAATTTAGGGGATCAATTTGCATATAATTCAAAATTCATGAGGATATAATACACTTATTTTGACTAAAATATGCATTCGTGAAAATTTAAGGGGTCTATTTGTATTTTTTTAAATTTTAGACTAAAATACATATGACCTATAATTCATGGGATAAAATGCAATTTTCCCATTTTCATTACTGCATAACTTTTCTAATTGTGACCGCAGAAGTGTTTTGTTCTACAACAGTACATGGTTTCATGTTCTTCTCGTGGCAAACTATGCAAAATGGTGAAATTTGAAATTTACCTGATACAAAATCTTTTTCTTAGAGTTAACCAAAAGAAACCCGGAGAATTAAATGTAAACTGAACATTTCAACAGTAAACTAATTTGGTTCCAGGAAAAAGGAGGGGGAAGGGATTGAAGCTTCGCACCTACGATCTGATTCTACTTGATTTTTCTTTTCTTATAATTCTTTTTCTTTAGTAATTTGATTCTCACTTAAAAAGTGAAAATAAAAATATTTATGAAATGAATTATGGTTTTAATAATAATTTGTTGTATAGATGAACATATACATTTTTCCTTTGAAATAACTTACTTTCTTCAATAATAATTTCTCAACACAAAGATGTATTATGTAGTATTTATAATTATTTATACTATTATATTTGGTGTTGAAATTTTTACATAAAAATATAATTAAATTAAAAAAGCATGAGGTAAAGCTGAAAAAAACTAATTGTTTTGGTATAATTATTACATTTCTACTTAAATGTTGCAAGAATATATATATATATATATATATATATATATATATATATATATATCATAAAATTACTTTTTAGTTTTTTGATATTTCATAAATTTAATATATCAACTTAAATGTTGCAAGAATCTATTGTAAAATATTTTCAAAGTTTTAACAGTGTTATTTTCAAAGAATCTATTGTAAAATAGAACTCCAATTGTATCAAAAAAATAAAAAAATAAAAAATAGAGCTCCAATTTTAATTTCACTTCTTGTAGAATAAATATTGACTTTGACTTTTTAATTTTATATTTGACTTAATTAAAACATAAATTGTAATTCAAATTTCAAAATTAAATTTTAATGTTATTATTTAAAGTGTGATTTAAAAAGTAATATAAATATTAATATAATAATAATATTTACAATATTCTTTGCTACCCATACAAGTTTTGTAAAGAGATGCTTCATCTCAAATCTTAAAACCCAACAATCCTCTTTCCATTCAAATTCCCATCCCAATTAGGATACGTGAAGCCGTTGCAACGAGGGAGATAGGAAAGTTGATTGGTTTGCAGGCTCATGATGACAAGGAGATAGTTGCAGCACTGGTCAAGTCTCGAAAGGGTTCCAATCAGCAAGAAACGACGAGAAAAAAGGGGTCGCCCCAGGAAGCGGAGGAATTGTTAAGTGGCTTAATTCTCTATTTCCAGTATTCACGAGGGAAGATAAGAGGAAGGAAAAAGGGAAGGACGAGAGTTGAGAAAATTGAAGCAACTGTGTTAAGTGTGTATTGGGAAGTGGTTGCAATATTTGGAGAAAGTTGGGAGAAAATTAAGGAGGTAATGGTTCATCCCTAATATTATGGTGATTCTGTTTGTTTATTTTGCATTATCAAGGGTGGATTTGTCATCTAGTTAAGCTGCGAAATTGGGGGGATACACGGTGAGCCATTTTGATTTGTTTTATTAATCCTGACATTTAACAATTCATGATAAAGGTTAAAGGCTGTTCTAATTAGGCTGTTCAAGGAATGTTATTTTGGGTTTCTGTTGATTTGGGTATTAATATTAGAGTTTAATTGGTATGCACTAACAGTGTAAAACTGTTTTACACTGTCAACTAATAGAAATAGGAAAAAGTGAGAAATCATGGTGGATACCTCATTATAATAAGTGGTTATTTATGTGAGTTGGCACTTTTCATTATTTTTATTAGTTGACAGTGTAAAATTGTTTTACACTGTCAGTCCATTTAAACTAAATTCTTAATATTATTGAAGTTTGTGGGATATGGGAAATGTTATCAAAGGTTATATGGTGAGATGCGAAGGTTTCCTTTTTATCTAAGATCCTCATTGATTTTGGTAATCTGAGTTATTGGAGTTATGGGAAGTATTAGAGAGGCTATAGTGCACCAGGTAAGTTTTGGTACACTAAACACTAGCATTTAACCACATTAAAATGTGGCTAAATGCATCTAAAAGTGTAGTTAAATGAATTATTATTTAGCAACATTTAAATAGAAGTGTGGTTAAATGAATTTGCCACGCTTTTAGGTGCACTTGGCCACACTTTGTAAATGTGATTAAACGCTAGTGTATTATTCATCTCCTTTTTCGAAGTGCATCTAAGACACTACCAAGCACTAGATATGCTGCTGGCAAAAATAAATTTCAGTAGCATGGCCGTTTTAGGGGTCAAATTAGTGTTTTCTTGTGTTGTTGGGTAGTTTTGAATTGTTATGGATGAAAGCAAGCTTTCTGGTGGTTTTTTGTTTCATTTATGTTTGGGAAATATTATTTTGATATAGCCGATCTTGTACTTTAGGCCGACATACTGCCTATTTACTATTGGATAAGTGTAGAACCTAGTCCAAGTAAGAGCCACACACCTATCCAATAATGGACGAGTGGTATGTTGGCTTGAAATACGATATGGGCTATATCAAAATAGTATTATTTATTGTGTTTTGGTGTGCTTGCTATGTATAAGAATGTTGGCTCCTTCCTTTCATAGGAAGTATTTTGATTTTGTTCTAATAATCAAAAAATAAAAAAAAAATCCATTCAAAATAGCAAGATGCTTCATTCTCAATTCTAAAATCCCAACAATGTCCTATATGATGTTTGAATCTTCAATACAATGAAGAATTTATTTATTTATTTATTTTTATTATGATCCATATTACAATTTGTAGTTTAGGGTCAATAGTGTTGTAATATGCTTGTATATTACATTTTATGTTTATAAATCGTTTTATTAGTTTTACACCAAATTGTGTGATTTTTATAATCTAATAATTTGATTAAATTAATTTCTATAATTATTGTATTTGACAAATTCTCTTAGCTCTTGCATTGCATGAGTCCAAAACACTTACTCTTTCATATTCATGCAACTTTAGCGAAACCAGAATAAACTTTGATTTGCTCGCCCAACTCAATATTAAGAATTTCGAGAGATACCGTGGTGAAAAATTTTAGTATATCACAAATCAAAAACACAATATTAACTAACTCTGCAGCTTGGAAGCCTATGGCATCCTAATACCCGTATTGTGACCCAAAACAGATCAGTTCCAAGGTAATTATTTTATCTCACATTGGAAGGTTCACCCTTGTCATTTGCATGTCTTTGTATTCTATCTGGCCTCTAACATTGTGATCGAATTTTCATTTGGCAACAACGAAGTGCAATTTGCCAACAAAGCATCTGAAGCAGGTGTATTATCTCTTTCGATGCAGAAAGCAGGAACTTTTGGATTAGGCAATAATTTCTCACCATTGAGCATTAAAACCGCTGACGACATGTTAGGCCTATCTTCTGGCCTTTGTTGCACGCATAGTAGGCCCACTTGTATGCATCGTGTAACCTCAGAAGTTATGCACCTTTCCTTTAACACTTCATCCAATAGTTCTGAGTGCTTCCCTTCAGTCCACAGTCTCCATGCCTAAAATGGAAGCAATCAAATTAGTTGGTTATGTGTAAGCAATTAAAAGTTTACTAATAAGCTAGTTAGTCAAGCGATTATGCATACATGTCCCAAAAGATTATGGCAGTGTTCTGAGTCTGAAAATTCTCTGTTCTTCTTTCCACTTACAATCTCTAGAACTATGACACCATAACTGAACACGTCTGATTTCATTGAGAAACGTCCACGCATAACATACTCAGGAGGCATGTAACCACTAAAGATTAATTTTCAAACAAAAATTAGTGACAATGCAACCCCTTATACCATAGTAAGGAAGAAGCTAACTTACTATGTTCCAGCAACCCTATTTGTATTTGCCTCGATTTGATCACTTAAGAATATTCGAGCCAAGCCAAAGTCTGATATTCTGGGATTCAAATTTGCATCTAACAGAATATTGCTAGTTTTTAGATCTCTATGAATAATCCTTAGTCTAGAATCTTGATGAAGATAAAGAAGCCCTCGAGCAATGCCAGTAATAATGTTGAAACAGTTATGCCAATCTAGTAACTTTCTTCTTGTTTCACCTAGTCAATTAGGCATGCAAGCTTAGTACACCATTTGTAGTATATAAAACTATACAAACTATAGATAAGAAATATTAAAATTGCCACAAATTCTTTAGAATATAAAGTAAAAAAAGGCTCCAACCGAAAACAAAGTGGTCCAAGCTTTTATTAGGCATGTATTCATAGATCAATATTTTTTCTTCTCCTTGAATACAGCAACCAAGAAGTTTCACAAGATTACGATGCTGAAGTTTGGTTATCAACGCCACTTCATTTTTGAACTCTTCCAACCCTTGTCCAGACTTTTTTGAAAGCCTTTTCACTGCTAACTCTTGACCATCTGCTAGTTTGCCCTGAAAATATAATCATTTAGTATTGCTAGGAATTTTTTTAAGGAATATAGAATCCTTGATTAATTTTTTTTTTTGTATCACCTTGTATACTGGTCCAAAGCCACCTTCTCCAAGTTTATTACTGCTTGAAAAGTTTTCTGTAGCTTCAGCTAAGATTGAGAAATCGAATGTTGGTAGACCAATGTCTTCCTGTCTTTGTTTATTTTTGTAAATTTTTCTTGCTACCCCTGATTGATTGGAAAATAACACTGGATAAGAACTGCAAATCTATAACACACAAAACTTGCACAATTTTCACTTTCACCTTTTTGGGTGCTTGTATCATATTACATATAGATAGTATTTACCTGCATTTTTAATTATCATTATGCTGCCACACGTGATTAATCCGAAAACAATCATGCCAACTGCAATTCCTACCTTCTTTTTCTTCATGTTTCCGTGGCCATTAGCTGCATTATGATAAGAAAGATGCAACACATGATTACTCACCAACTTTTAGTACAACAAGTCTGCTAAATGAGGTTGGTATAAGTTTGTATAATTTCTTTAGATTGAGCAAGTGAGAAAGGCAATATATTTTATTTAGAAAATAAATATCGTATCATAATTAACAAGCATCACTAATAAATGATAACGTCCTATGAAGTCGTTAGAAAAATCTAGTAGCTAGCTGATCTTGTTTCAAATACTGTGGTCTCCCCTTGAGCATGGCATTTCAAGTTGCAATACCAAAGTGTTCTATTGAACTCACCTTGGAAGTTCTTAATATTACAACCCTATCCTACTCCACTTACTTACCTTAGAATAATGCAATAGTTCACAACAAATCAAAATGGAAAAGGAAAATGAAGGATAAAGGAAACAGTTACCTAATTCTGAAGCAGGGACTTTGATGTAAAGCTCTTGACCCCCTTTAAAGAATTGCCTCATGTCAATAAGATGATCAAACCAAAGTAGACAACCACTTCCTCCATTACGGATATCCATATTTGCATATGCTGTACAAGAACAGTTCTTTAGGCATGACTTCTGACATTCGTCGAGGTTCATTGTCTTACTATACCATGAAGAAGATGTGTCTGGCAATTTCATGTCTGTGTACCTCAAGAAGCCATATGTGTTATTACAATCTAATGCACTATTTCTAACACAACCGTTAGACCAATGTGATATATTCCATTGCTGAGGAAACTTGGGAACGTATCCTTTCAGGCATTCACATGTTGCAACGGTGCCATCCATATTGCATATAGAATTTGAACCACAAAAGGCATAACTTTCACACCGATCCTGCCCCCCAATTGGGGTATTTTGCACCTGACTTCTTGTTTGACTTGTCCAAACTATAAGTTGCCCACTACCTAAATGGCTTATTCTATATATGTAGAAAATGGATCTGTCAAGTATTTCCATCTCATAGTACACCTCTTTATCGTTCAAAACAAAATCATGTCTAAGTATGTTCGAGATTGGAGGCGGATATCCAGTAAAATAAAGGCCATTCCATGACCCTGCTCTAATATCTATAATAGATCCCTTAATTTTAACTACTCGTGGATATCCTCTAGGATCAATTTTTATAGAATATTCTCCTATTGCAGGATCATCTACACTTTTCCAAGAAGACAGAAACCTATCCAGACCAGTAACTAAATTCAATCCAAGCTGCATTCCTGGCATCAATGTATCACCGGGATAATCAAAACTCTGCCACAAAAAGCTACCATCCTTAGCGTCTTGTCCATTTTTCACTACAAGGTTTCCGGAATCCAGGAGCTGTGCAATTGAGTTATTCAAGGCTTTGCCTGATATGTTGGATGACCAAATAGTGCTGTTTGTATCATCGAGAAGCTGAAGAATCCCCTTTGCACTGAGTATTAAGACTCCTGACTTACTGTGAATGGGTCTATTTCTGTTGGCCACCCAAACAACTGTTTGATTTCCTGATGCATCTCTGTACCATACACCCAAATATCGACTTGTTGAAGTTCCAGGGCTAAAGAAACCTAGTTCAAAACTTCCACTGGCTGAAACTAAAGTCTCACCTTCTCGGATTGATTGATTCATTCCTAAACTGTCTATTGAAGTCGAGGATCTAGTGCAGGACATTAGAAAGAACCAAACAAGTAGCATTCTGAAGTTGCCCACCATTTGTGTTTTCTGATCAGTGAATTCTTGTCGAGCCTGCAACTAGATGACCTCCGACTTTGCAATCACATAAGCAAGATGCGCTCTTGGCTGGCCTCTTCAACTAGTAAAACGTTAAGGAAGATGAGTTTTAGTGACAATTTGTGCATTATATTATTATGGGAAAGAAAATGGCCGTATAATTGGGGCAATCGGATAGACTTTCCTTGTGGAATAAACTAAGTTTATGTCAAGTCTCCATTGCGGTCATCAAAATTGTGTTGCAAGTCAAGCCATGTGTTTGACAATGAGTGTCAGTTTGCCTTCTTTGATCGTTGTTTCAAGAAGTCACAACCTTGAAAATAATGCGGGGACCCAGTACATTAGGTGCCTAATGTAAATCAAAGCAAAAAACAAAAATATTATGTGGTTTGTACAAAAACTACAAGTAAAAATATGCAAGTTCAAAAGATCCCCTCTCGCTCAATCGACGGTCTCAACATGACTTGTACTTTGACGGTAATTCGATCCAGTGTCTGGTGGCTCTCGGGAAGGAGAGAACCGAAGACAACAGTATTTAAATCAAACACCATAGGTTCTTTTTTTTTCCTTTGACAATTATCAACCTTGATCTGCGACGCAAAAATATCTGTATCAAGCTCAAGTATGCGTATAGTATCCGTAAATTAAATAAAATTTTCTCCTACCGGCTGCGACTAACTTCTTGAAAAGAAAGATAAGCATCATCAGATAAGATTTATCATAAAAAAAACAATCAAATAAATAACTCATCTATACAACTAAATATATTTCTTGCTTATTCTTATCTTTAATTTCATTGTATATAAATTTGATTGATGAGCAGAAAGAACAATTAATCTCTAGACAGGTGGACTTATTATAAATATTTAGGATATTTTATTGTATCCGTATTTTGGGTGATTTTTTTATATGATTTTTTTTGTGATTTATTCGAGATATATGTAGGTTTTGGCAAAATTGGGAAAATGTGGTGTATTTTAAGAATCCGGTTTTATAGTCATCGGATTCCTACTAATCCACATTTTAAACGAATAAAGGAAAAGGAATTCCGGTTTATGAATTACCGGATTTATCCGAGTTCAACAAATAATGAAAAGGGTATTCGGTTTCCTAAGTATCGGATTTATCCTACTTAACGGAAAAAAAAAAAAAACAACAACAACAAAAAAAAAAACAAAATGCGAATCCGGTTTCCTAAATACGGGATTTTGGATTTTAAAAAAGTACAATTATTATCATTAAATACTTATTATCATTATTATCAACAATAACATTTTAATTTAAATTATATTTTATTTTAATTAAATAATAATTTATTTTTATCTTTAATATTATCAACTTTTTTTTTGTGTATAATTAGCTTACAGGACTCTCACATCTTTTAGAATCATCATGGTTAAAATTACATAAAGCACTTGATTTGTTATTCATTTTTTTTGTCTTTAAAGTTTCTTTAAAAAAATCAAATAAATATATAACAACTCTAATATAGTTAGTCTAGATCTTCCCCCACACTGTGCCCAGGTATAAGGAAAAAAATATTATTTTATGAGAAAATATAAATTTAGCATATGTCATATGAAACAAGAATAAGTGATGGATTAATTTATTAAAAGATGAAAAAGAACGGACTTATTATATTCAATTTTACTTTTTTATTCACTATTTTTTTATTGTTTTTAACTTTTATTTATTACAAATAGGGTAATTGTTTATGAAATAAAAAATTTGCAAACACTAAAGACAAATAAATACAAGTTACAAAACAATGGATAATGAGAATAGCATAATAATGGATAACAATAACAAATCCCTAAATAAATATACAACAACTCTAACCTATTCAGCTAGCTCTTCCCTTTTTTCTTCCTCTACACTATGCCTGGAGTGAACCTCCTTGGTGCCTTAATCTTTAACCGTATCTAGTACTATGCATTCTTTGAGAACCCTCCACTACTCTGACTTCTCCCCCCTTCTGTCTCCCCTAGCCATCGCCTCGACCTCCTCCTCCCGTCTGCCTCCTCCTCTACCATATATGTCATCATCATCATTGTCACCACCATCGTTGTCCTCACCTTCATCCTCATCCTCGTCCTCTTGGTCCTGCTCGTCCTTACCTTTCTGGTCCTCCTCATCCTCATCTTGCTCTTCCTCATCCTCCTCCTTCTCATCTGCATCGTCACCCCCATGATCGTGCTCACCCTAATGATGTTGTGGCACCCCTTCATGGTATGCCTCTAAGTGATGTTGTCCTTCCTGCTGCTACTGTGGACCACCTTGATAGTGCGCCTGAAACTAATAGTATTGCATCATCTCAGTAGTCAATTGGAGAAGTTCTTGGAAACTATGATAAAACTGCATCTTCTCAACATTCTGCATTAGTTGATCTACAGAATATATCGAGCCAGAGGAATGTAGAATCGAAAGTGTTGCTACCCTCTATGGCTCTGGTGATTGTACTAGTGGATACTTGTGTGATGGTGGTGGCTAATGCACCTCTGATGGCACTAGTCAATACTACAAGAAAATGTTAAAATTCAAATCGAAATTAGTGAATATGTGACCAATTTTGTAACTAAAATAAACTGAGGCAGCGGAAAACCAAAAAATTATGACTGAAAATAAATTTGTCAATAAGAGTTTGTGACCAAAAGTAAATCGATCACAAATTTGGTTAGAGCATTTGGCGCCACTTGGAGGGAAATTAAATAGGAATGGAGGGAAATATTTTTGTGATTGATTTGTTAGTCAAAAAGACTTGTGACCGAAATTCCGGTTAGAAAATATTTAGTAAAGAAAAAATATATTTTAACCAATTTTGCAGTCACAATTTTTTTTTTTTTTTGTGACCAAAAGTAATCATCATAGAATAAGAGGAAAAATTATAACTGAAAATAAACCGATCAATAAATTATACAAATTTATGACTGAAAGTATATTGGTCGCAAATTTGGTTAGCAAATTCGACAAGTTAAGTGTTATTTTAGTTCTTGAAATTGTATGCGTGCATCACTTTAATCCTTAAATTTGGAAATTAACTCTTTAGCTCCTGAAGTTGCATTTCATTAGTCACTTTAATCTCTAGCTAGTCAACCGTTAGTCAACTATTACAATTTTGCTAATATGTAGTGTTAAGTGACATGTCAGCATGCCATGTCAACATGCCACGTGGCATGTTGATGTGGCGTCAATTATAAATTGATTCAAGTTAGTCTCTGAAATTTTTAAAATATGTCAAAACAATCCAAAATTCCAATATTTCTCCTCTTCTCCTTTACAAACTCTAAATTTTTAATCTTCCTTAAATTCACTAATTTCTCTCCCATTTTTATATTTTACCTAGACTATATCCTCTCCACATAGAATATTAGTTACAAGTTTTTTACTTAATAAAATAAATAAATATCTTCAAATTATTTTGATCGAAAATATTGTAATTTGTAAAAAAAATAAAAATAAAGATAAAGAATGTTAATCATTTCAAATGAGATTTTGGCCAACAAGTGACAAAATTATAAAAATCAAATGTATTTTTATTAGTTTATAACCAACAAATGCTAACATTTTTCAAACAATTTTAACATTTTGATTTAATGAAACAACATCGAATAAAGCCAATCCAATAGAACTGAATAAAGCCAACCCAAAATCAAGATGAATTTCATAAAGCAAACAATAGGCGAACATACAAATAAACATCGACATATATTAAAATTAAGAAATAAAGGAAATAAGACCAAAAGAAAGAGGAAAAACCAGGGAAGATGAAATAATTGAACAACTAATAATGGTTCCGACTTGTGAGTTGTCATGAGTGATGGTTGCACTTTACAGAAATATATAAGCAAGAAAGGAAAAAAGGAATGGAAGAAAGAAAAACGAAAAATAATAAGCTTGAGGTACAGTTTTGTTGTGTACACAAATAAATTATTGATCTATTTCAGACTATTTTTTTTTTGACAAATTTGTTGCATAACTTTGGGTGAAGAATAGTGATTAGTAAAAAATTTAAAGTGATAGTAATTTTGTAATTTAAATTATTAACATTGTGAGTAAAATTTGAGCAAAGTCATAATTTATTTCTACTACGATTAATGAAATATATTTTTCAGATCAAATTATTTCTTTAGAATTTAAAATTTTTTTAATTTATGACAAAAGTCTCAAAATGAAATTGATTTATTGCATTAGATTTGAAATAATTTATATTTGATTTTTTTTTTTGTTTTAAGTGCTTTTCTTACCTTCTTTTAAGTATAGATCTAACCTTTGTTTGAGGGTATTGAGCTTGCTTATGTCACAATCCCACCCAAGCCATGACCGGTGCATATGAACACATCCTTAGCAAGCTTATCTTAAACTATGTCCTAAGAAAATCGGGCAGAATTTCCTTTATATTTAGGACCATTTCCAAATAAGGATCCTCTCCCTGCAATATATAGAAACACACAAAAATTATTAGGGATCCAGGCATTCTTAGAATGCACCCCACAGCACACAACATAGGAATTTAAAACATAATCAGACTTATGAGATATATATATTTATATATATATATATATATAAATATATATATATATATATATATATATATATATCCATCATAAAATTTAATCCATAATTGTTAAAATGCAACTTGACATAACAAAAAAAAAACATACTTTTACTACAAATTATAGCTAATACAGGAAGGACTTTGCTTGTGGACTAATGGAGCACTATGCGAGTACAATTGTTCTGAAGTGAGGGATTTGCTTACAAAGTTGTTGTCCACCTGAATTGAGATAGCGGTCTCCACGATTGTTACACGGCGACGATGGGTGGCTGCACCAAGTTGCACGGCGAGTGAGGGTGTACCTGCAAGGACTCTAATGCTCAAGTTAGTCAGAGCAAGAGGTAAGTGTTTTGGATTAGAGCTATGTGTACCTGTTTCAAGGGTTTGCTCCTTTATTTGTAGAAGTAGAGTGATAACGGTTTTACCAAATTCTTGGGTAACGGTCTTGAATTGTGTATGTTATGCAATTCGGTCTGGTGATGTTATAGAATCTGGAATTAGTGCTTCATAACTGAAAGCAGGTCTCAGTGGAGTAACTTCCAACCGGTCCTGGTGTGAGCCATTAGCATTTGAGGACCCATTAGGAATTTCTGGGCCCTTTTGGGCTTAGTCCATAACAATGCCCCCAAGCCAGTTTGGCATGATAATGTCAAATACCATGTTTTTGATTTGAAGATCGTTCAACCAAAGTCAGATGTTTGAGGAAGGACCTCGGAATTACTTGGCTAGTCCTTGATTATAGCTAGCCATCATCAATGCCTACTTGACTTGAAGTGATTATTTCTGTCACAAGGTTGTCAAGGGTCACATCTTTGTTCCTCAAGATGACAGTGTCGTTATGGCGCCTTATTTTATGCGCCCTCATGATTCAAATTGATATGAATTTTAAATTTTGTCCTCATTCTAGAGCGAAACAAGACGTTTCTGCCTTTCATGACCTTTGGATTATGCGGCAAGGGACGTGTGCCCTTCTTTAAATTCCAACAACTTTGTTTCTTCTTTACTTTTGCTTCACCACACTCCTTGCTTTGAAGCCTCCAAAGAACCACCGTCCGCAGAGAGCCACCGTTCGGTGCACTCCCAAAGGCTTACTTCCATCAAAGAATCCTACATTTTAAAGGTATGTCTTTTCTTTGTAGATACAACGATATTTGAGAATATTTTTGCTGCGTTGTTACTTAACTGTGGCGGTTTTTATAAAAACCACCATACCATTCTATCGCTCGGTCATGGGGGTGTTGTTCTTCCCAATGTTTCTTCTTCTTCGCCCAACTTCAGCAGTTTTCGTGCCTTTAGAGGGAAAACCACCATAGGCTTATTTTTCATTGTTTTCTGAGTTAATTTTTCGATTTTGTTAACTGTACAGGTGGTACTTCCTATGTAGGTTAATTCCGATGGCGAAGAAACAAGCACTCGTCTTCCCTTCTTCAATTCCACCAATATATAGATGGGTCGATTCCGACGTCCTAAGAGTTCCATCTAGAGTTAATTCTAAATTCCTTAAACCCCTTCGTGAAGAGCATCTACTGACTCCGAAAGGGGAGTATGAGGAGGAATATATCTTAAAGGCTCCAACCTCCAATGAGAGAGTATGTTACATCAACCTCGAGGGTGATCCGCAATGATTATGGATGTACGATGTCCTCATTTCAAAGTTTAGTATTCACATCCCCTTTACTCATTTCCAATTTACCATTTTAGAGCAAACTGGAGCTCCCCTATCCCAACAATTGGGCTATGATCCAAGGATTTGAGATTATGTGCGAATACGTCAAAACTCCTCCCTCACCAAAGGTGTTCTTCTCTCTCTTTACTCTTACCCGCCATAGCGATGGGGGGTGACCACAGGTAGGCTATCATTCCGAGCTCAACCTAATAGAAAGGTATTCATGTTGTACGAGGAATCTTTCCACCATTTCAAACCGTTCTACTTTAATGTCTTCAGGGCTTCAAATACAATTCTTTTTTCGAAGGACCTAGAGGGAGAATTAAGGATCAATTACTTCTAGAGTAAGCACTTCAAAATTCCTCAAGTAAAGGAGGATGAAGTATCTTTCGAAGAACGAGTGTTGGTCAACTTTCTCTTGGCAAGGTTTGGAAAGGAAAACCTGAATTTGAAACTCATAGTCGGGTTTGACTCGCAAACAGCTAGAGCACACTTAGGTTAGATTTAAATCACTTTCTAGACAATATCTTGATATTGAATGTAAACTAATTCCAGATTCATATCACAAAAAAAAAAAAAATGGCTCCGAAGTCTGCCCTAGATGTCCTCTGTCATCGCATCATGAACAAAAGGCCTCATGAGGGTGATGATAGCCAAAGTCCCCAACTTGATGATCTTAGCAACTCGGGCTTATCAACTACTGAAGTTTCTGCCCCCGAGGTGGAACCTGCAAAACCTGCTCCCGAAGTTCAGCCTTCAAAAAAATAGAAGGGGAAGAAAATTGCGAATGAGGTGATCCGAGTTGATATTAAGGATAATACCACTTCAGAATCAAGACCAGAAGATAATGTCATAGCAAGGACTTTTCCTTATCCAGAATTCATGGATGGTACTAGTTACCCCTGCTATTTTAGAGCAGATCGGGGTGGATGATGAAGGTGTTATGAGCAGAATGCAGTGGATTGGCCGAATGCTTTTAAAGTTGGCAACCATTCTCAAATGCTCAGAGCCTATTGTTGCTGCTAGTATCTAGGCTGCGAAAGAGGTAAAGGACTTAGGGAAAGCATTCGCCTTCTTAAGGTTGACAAACAGGCCCTAGAAGAAGAGAAAGAGAAACTGGCATCCGAAATGGTTGAATTCAAAGAGGCGATCCGGTTGAAGGATCAGTGCCTTGAAGATAAAGGCTGTTAACTAGAAGAATCAGCCAAATGGATATCGGAGCTAGAGGAATCCAGTGCCATAGCATCCAAGGAAATAAGCAAGTTGAAGGCAGACATGAAATTCATAGAACAATAATGGGAAAAGTCAGCCTATGAAATCAAGGATAACATCTTAGCGCATTGCCAAGTTATTTGTCCTGGGGCCGACTTTAGTGAAGTCGGCCTAGACAAGCATGTTAGAGATGGCTAAATTGAAATCGCCCCCCATGTAGAGGATGAGAATGGTGCCAATGCTGATGACGATGATGATGCTACCCCGGAAGTGTGATGATTTTTTTTTTTGTAATGACATTCCCCGACTTCCGGGATTATTGTAATGACATTTCCGAACTTCTGGGATTATGAAATTTATTTACTATTGGCTTAAGTTCTATAACTTGAAAGGAATAGCGCATCACAATGAATTCCCCTAAGTTAAAAACTTGACTTCTCGACTATTAAGTATTTTGCCATAATTTTCAATAACTTGGTTACAATAAAATTCCTAGGTAAAAACCTGGATTGCATAATGTCCGAGGAGTTTAAGCCTGAACGTGTGTTTTTCGACTATGGGGTGATCAATCCGTCAAGATTTACACAATATCGAGTAAAAATCAATACTTTATTCATAAAATTGAGAAAACCAAGTAGCAGTATATTGATATACCACTTGGCCCATGGAAGTCTTGCCTCATTAAAACCTCCTCGAGAAAAATCCAATGTGAAAAAACCCAAGGTAGGAAAAAGAGTACGATGACTCGCATGGTTTATACACAAAGTCTTCTCAAGTTCGAACTATTCCATGACCTCGGAACTTGAGAGCCAGATAAGGTAGAAAGTTTATACGCCCCTTTTCTCAAGACCTCAATAATTTTGTACAGACCTCCCAATTTACTATGAGTTTTCCATGACTTAGAACAGGTTGTTCGATGTTAGCCCATCGTAGAACCAAATGTCCTTCCTCAAATTTACATGGCACCACAGAGGAGTTGTATTTCTTTGCCACCTTTTGTTTAAGGGCCTGCTCCCTAATGTATGCCATTTCTCTAGCTTCATTAGATAGGTTGATTTTCTCCCTCATGGACTGGGAACTAGTATTTCGAAAAATAGCCCTTGGACTTGGTTCTCCAACTTCGATCGGGATCATAGCATCCACCCCATAAGTAAGCTTCAATGGAGTTTCTTCCGTGGTACAATGACAAGTTGTCCGATATGACCATAGTACACTCCCGAGTTCATCTGTCCATGCTTCTTTTTTATCATCAAGCCTTTTCTTTAATCCTTGAAGTATCGCCTTATTTGCTGCCTCTACTTGTTCGTTTGCTTGTGGATGTTCTACCGATGTAAAATTGTGTTTAACCTTATAACTTGAAAAGAAGTCCTGGAATTTTTTGTTAGTAAACTGCATCCCATTGTCTATGATTAGTGATTCTAGAATTCCAAATCGGGTAAAGATATTCCGCCATACAAACTTCCGAGCTTGTGCAGTTGTAATGGAAGATAGTGGCTCTGCTTCAATCCACTTTGTGAAGTAATTGATGGCAACAATCAAGTACTTTACTTGTCCTACGACCAGAGGAAAGAGACCCAAGAGGTCGATTCCCCATTTAGAGAATGGCCATGGACACATTATCGTTGAAAGCTCTTCTACTGGAGCAACATGTAGGTTGGTGTGCTGTTGACACTTCAGACATATCCTTACGAACCTTACAGCATCTTTAGTCATCATGAGGCAATAATAACTTGCTCGTAAAATTTTCAAGGCAAGCACCTTTCCGCCAGGGTGATGCTCGCAAGACCTTTCATGAACTTCCTCGAGCACGGGATTAATTTGCTCTAGGCTAAGACATTTCAACAAAGGTTGAGATAAACCTCTCTGGTACAATTGCTCTCTGACTATAGTGTAGTATGAAGCTTCCTTGGCTAATTTTTTTGCACCAACATAATCACTAGGTAGAACTCTATTTAACAAATATTGCATAATGGGAGTCATCTAGCTTGGGTTTTCTTCAACCTCTAATATCGAAACCAAGTCTACTATGGAAGGGGTCTTCAAAAATTGAGCTTTTATTATTCCTTCTGTCTTAGTGCTGGCCAACTAAAAAAGAATATCGGCTCAAATTTTTTCTGATTTGGGGACATGTCGAATTTCAGATATATCGACTCTTCCCATTAGATCCTTAACTCTAGCAAATATTCTTGTAGCAATGGATCCTTTGCCTGCTATGTTTCGGACACCTATAACATTACAATTTGGGAATCATTGCAAATTCTAAGTCGTGCTGCTCTTACATCGGAAGCAAGTTGAAGGCCGGCTATTAAAGCTTCATACTCAGCTTGATTATTGGAGACTAGAAAATCAAATTTAATAGATATCTTAACCATGATATCACCTTCTTTGTCCAAGATAATTTCAGCTCCATATCTTTTGTGCTTGATGCTCCATCTACATATAACGTCCAAGTCGGATTCCCGAGTTCTTCTTCATACACCATTTCTACAAGGAAATCCGCCAAAGCTTGAGCTTTGATTGCAGTTTGGGGTTCATATCGAATATCAAATTTTGATAGCTCAACTAACCATGTTACCATTATTCCTGCAAGATCTAGTTTTTGGAGCACTTGTCGAATGGTTGGTCCATTCTAACTATAATTGTGTGGGCTTGAAAATATCGTCGAAGGCGACGGGATGCAAAAACAAGTGCCAAGGCCACTTTCTCCAGCTTTTGATACCAAACTTTTGGCCCTTACGAAGTCTTATTGAGAAAGTACACTGGAAATTGTTGCTTATCATCTTCTCAGACTAAAACACCAGCTATGGCCAAGTTGCTTACCGAGAGATACAAGAATAATGGCTTTCCTATCTCGGGTTTGCACAAGATAAGTGGGCTTGCCAAGTAAGACTTGAATTCTTGGAAGGCTACTTCACACTTTGGTGTCCATTCAAAATTCTTTTCTTTCTTTAATAACGAAAAGAAAGGTGTAGCCTTCCATGCTAAAGCCGCCAAAAATCTAGAAAGAGATGCTATTCTTCTTGTTAAGTGCTGCACCTCTTTCACAAAACTTGGACTTTTCATCTCAATGATGGCCCTGCATTTATCCAAATTTGCTCAATTCCCCGATGTGTGAGCATAAAACCTAGAAACTTTCCGGCTTCAATAGCAAACACATATTTCTAAGGGTTTAACCTCATCCTATTCTTTCATAAGCATGCAAATACAGTTTCCAGATTGTGCAGGAGCTCTTCTTCCATCTTTGTTTTTACCAACATATCGTCTATATAGACTTCCACTAAAACTCCAATGTGCTAAAAAAAATTTTGTTCATTAACCATTGGTAAGCAGCCCCTGCATTCTTCAACCCAAAGGGCATTACTTTATAGCAGTAATTTCCCATGGAGGTGATAAATGCTATTTTTTCCTCATCCAATGGATACATAAGGATCTAGTTATAGCCCGAGTATGCATCTAAAAAGGAAAGGAATTGAAACCTTATGCTGTAACCACCAATCCATCAATACTCGGTAAAGGGTAAGAATCCTTTGGGCAGGCTTTGTTAAGGTCAGAATAATTGACGTATATCCGCCATTTCCCATTAGATTTCTTAACCATCACGATATTTGATAGCCAAGTTGGATAAGTCACTTCCCGAATGAAATCTATATCCAGTAGAGCTTGAACCTATTTATGAACTCTCGTCCCTTTTTTGAGCTCATTCTCCTTCTTTTCTGAGCGATAGGGCAAACATTAGGAAAAATTGACAGCCGATGACTCATGAACTCGGGATCAACCCCAAGCATATCTACTTCTGTCCAAGCAAACAACTCTACATTTTTCGTCAAGAAAGTAACGAGATTCTCTCTAAGGGAGATCGAGAGATTTTTTCTAATTCGGGCCATGTGAAATACTTCTGAGCCGATTTGTACTCCTTCAAGTTCTCCCCCGGGCCCTGGCCATTTCGCTTCCTGCCATCCTCGGACATCTAGGTCGATTAACATGAAGTTCGATGAACTCGGAGGTCGTGCTTCTTCTACCTTTGACTTCTTTTTGGTAATTTCCAAACTTACATTATAGCATCTTTGAGCTGTAACTTGGTCGACTCTCACATTAGCTATCTCTCTAGTATCAGCAAAAATTTTCATTTTCAAGCAAGCTATAAAAACAATGGCCCCAATTTTATTCAAGTCGGCCTTCCCAAGATGACATTACATGCCAATGGGCAATCCACGACAAGAAAATCGACCTTTGTAGCTCGAGTATTGGGTCGGCTTCCCAGAGTTACATACAAAGTAATAAATCCATCCAGGTACACTTTCTCTCCTGAAAAATCGACAAATTCTTCCTTGTAGTTCTAAAGGTCAGAATTTTTTAGTTCGAGTTTATTGAAAGCATCTCGAAAAATAATGTCTGCTAAACTTCCCTGGTCAATGAAGACCCTCTTGACCTTGGCCTTTACCATTTTTGCCGAAATGACCATGGGATCATCATGTCCAGGAACAATATCCTCAAAATCAGAAATTGAAAAAGCAATTTCTAAAGTGCTAGGTGGCTTATGGTTTTTCTTCATCCTTGCTATCGATAAGCTCAACACCTCTTGAAGATGTTTTTTTTGTGCTGATTTAGTAACTCCACCTCCCGCAAAATCTCCAGCGATGACATTGATTGTTCTTGTTACAGGTTCCTCTTCTTAATAGTCATAAACTCGAAATTTTCTGAGCTTCTCTGTGAACGGGGGTTTCTCCTTTCTTCATCCTTCAAAGGGAAGCCTTTCTTTTCCTCAGACTTCATTGAGATGCAATGTATTTTGCCAACCTTCGTTCTCGAATGAGTTATTCCACCGCATCTTAGAGATCATAACAATCTTCCGTCTTGTGCCCAAAGCCAGCGTGGTATTCACAGAATAGGGACATGTTAGTATTGGCTCTTACCCGAATTGCTTTTGGCTTTGGGAATCTTTCTACCTATCCAACTTCCTTGTACAAATCAATCAAGGACACATTGAGGGGAGTATAATCATGAAACCTTCCAACCTTCGGTGCCCTTGGCTCTTTCTTATGTCATTCTTCATACTGTGAACCCAGCTTTTTCTTAGCTTGAATTTTCGTCGAGTTTGCCATGGCTTTCTGCTTCTTCTCAAGGTAGATGTATTTTTCCGCCCTAAGCTGGGTTTTATCCATTGTCTTTGCTGGCCATTTGGAAAGAGAATCTTTAAAAGCTCCAGGTTGGAGACCATTCAAGAGTGTGAGAACTACTGCCTGAGTTTCCGACTCCTCCACTAACAATATCTTGACATTGAATCTTTCAAGGAAATCCTGGAGAGGCTCTCCTTGACGTTGAGATAATCCCAAGAGGCTAGTTATTGGCTTGGGCTTGAACTTGCAAGTCTTAAAGTGAGATAAAAAACGAGATTATAAAAATGAGAACTTACTAATAGATCTCAATGGCAGGAAATTGAACCACTTCAAAGCTGATTTGTTTAATGTAATCGGAAATGCTCGACATCTCACAGGATCCGAGGCTCCTGCTAATGCCATTCTAGACTTGAAGCATTCATATGCTCTTGTGGATCAGAACTCCCATTATAAGGCTCCATACTAGTTGGAGGTTTAAACCCTCTTAGGAGCTTTACACTCATTATGTATTCCAAGAAGGGCATATCATCATCCTCTACATCATGACTCAGGTAATACTTGGGTTGGTCATAGTTTCTTATCCTTGAAGGATGAGACTCGGCATTTTCAACATGGCGGGAATATCCACTTCTGGATTCCCAGGCATACACATGCTCTTAGTCACTGCCCTGAAAGCTTTGCCCTTCATCATAGTGTTGAGCTTGACATTGATACCGATCATCATGGTCCCTACCTTAGTGATGATCTTTTCTCCAATCCTGTCCACCAGCTCCCTTCATTTTGTTGATGTTTTGTTCCAACTCTTGAATATGTTGAGCTTGTTCTTTCATCATTGACACTTTATCGTCGTATGGAATTTGCTCCCAGGGAACCCGCTCTACTTTGGATGCCAATGGGTTCCTCGGTGGCTCTACTAAAGGCAGGTTAGTATGACGACGATTTCCAGCATCAGAAGCAAACTCCAATGCAATGTGTCCATCTGATTGTTCTTATCACGACGGTCTTCTTTCACTTACATGACCGTGAGCTGCTGCTACTTCTTGGTGGCAATGAGAAGCTTGGTAATCAATTCGCATGTAGCAATTGAAGAGTTCCTATAGACGACACCAATGTTCGAAAGTAAGGGATTTTCTTACAAAGATGTGGTTCACCCGAACTGAGATAGGGGTCTGCACGATTGTTACACGACGACAATGGATGGTTGTACCAAATTGCACGGTGTAACACCCTAGTAGTTCCATTCTACGCTTAAGTCATATTGTGGAATTACTAGTTGTTATTTTTGCTCGTGGAACTAACATTACCTTGTAGAAATTACTTTTTACTGAAAATAGGGGTAAGTTTTTTTTTTTGAACAAAACAAGTAAACCGTTTTTGAAATCGAAAGCCATGAGCGCATCGTGAACATGTAAAACAAACATCGCTATCTCATTCATACATCACATTTAACATACATAGAAACCATAAGAATAACCACAATCTTAGATAAATATAACATTCATTCCATGGCCATCCATGATAATATGATAATAGTCATACCAGAGTTATATATAAGGTAATAATGGGTCCGATATCTACCGTTGGCCCTACACAAGAAACCTACCAAATACATAATAAAAGGAAATATATCAGAAAACCCTGCTACCCAAGCATGCCATTTAATAGAATGATAACCCTTTAACTACAACCAAAAAGGGCTATCCTCGTGCTCGGTTCCGCATGCAATCGTCACATCAAGCATCAGGCAGGAGGAAATCGTTCCCATATCCATCGGGAGAAGCACCACCACGTCCCCTTCCTCGAGCACGTCCTCGCCCATGGGACACAGTGCGGGTACGAATGAACCCACGCCCGTGAATCGGGGGTGAAGCTGGGCCAGCAGATGAAGTAGAAGAATCAGAAGATAGACGAATCACTGAAGGCTGCGATGGACCCAAATGGTGATGTCCCCCAGGTTGAGTCAGATAGAAGGGCTCGGATGGATCGATCTCCACATGGTAGCTCGGATAAGATGGCTCCGAGGGATCGGAATCTAGTGAAATAGTCGGAGTCAAATGGGTATCCAAGTCAGTCTCGTCATCGTTGGTGGGGTATCTCGGTGGCTGAAAGTAGGGGTGGATGTCATCCATAGCAACCTCGCCAAATGGCTGATGCGGTCAGAAAAATGGGCTCATCACGGGAGTCTAAAACTGGCGGTCGTGGAAGATGTAGAACCTCATCGCTCACTTGTTGACAGCAGGGAGGCGTTCAGCACAAGGTCAAAGCGCCAACGCCACACCGGAAACTCAATGTAGATCACCATCATGCCCAACATCGATATCCTCTGAAGATGACACGGAAAATGTAAGAATGAGAAATACTAAATTTCTTAGTAGGATCGCGACTAGACAAACACAGTGTCATCGTCATCATCCCAACCACTTCGGGTTTAATTATAAAAATAGTGGATAGGTATAAGTTCAATTTCAATGGTTTCAGAAAACATAAATCCCGAAGCGGGTTACTTTTAACTTTATCATCATATCCATAGTGTCATACATAGGCATACATGCTAATATACATAATATACATACATAATGCACATGACGAATACAATAACATGCATGGCTATGCAACTCATCAACTTGACCATAGTCCTATTTTGACTTTCGTTTTTAGCACATGCATAACATTCTTTTACTTTTCCTTTGAAATAGACTGCTTTTGGACATGAGCTCATTCCGTGACCATCGTTACGCAGTACTAACCAAATCAGACTAAGCCGATATTGGTTACCTCTAAGTTGGAGGTCCTCCATGTCAGCCTTGCCTCCCTCATAGAGGTTCCTTGAGTCTTTGTGGATCGCCGTCTCACACTTGCCTTACCAAAGTGATTGAAGAGTCATGTCCCATCAATTCTTTTCTTATCATTATACTTTACATGCATAGTTCTTCTTTGACTAGACACATGCAATGATATGACTAAGTCCATAATTTTGACGGAAATCCGGCAGCATAATGGCTAGACCGGAGCTTCTTGAAAATGCCAATTAGAAACTTTCAACCAATAGTTCATCATATCTATATCATATCATCATACTCATCATTCAATCATGAGATAGAGCTCAATCAAACTTGTGATTTACCATGCCGAATGGCATCATACATTCATACCCTAAATGGGGTTCATAGTTGTGTTATTCTTTGTGAAGAGTATTATAAATCATCATATGATTTCTCATGGTTACCCATGAGAGAATCACATAGTTAAGATATGTGTATGTGGTATTTTTGTTATTTAGCTCTCATATGAAATTATTCTTCACTTGAGTTCATGTCTTATAGAACATTTGTTCCAATTAATTAAGTTAAGTGATTGTTTCCTTTCCTTGAGATAGTGCACTTAGTGATTCCTAGGTTCATAGCATGCTCAGAGGCCCTAATCATACTTCTGTTCCTAAGGAGTTCAAGATCCCTCTAATCCTTGGGTCATGATAATGCCTAACCACATCATGAAACCAACAACACCATGTTCACTAAACGCCAAAGGTGATTTTAACTTAATCAAGTTACAAAGCTTCAAGCTTTTATCTTAAAGATTAAATCTTTATGAAATAATGGTACAAGTTACTAGCTTTTTAACTAAAAAGTCTTATTCTTTATGAAAGTTGACTCATTTAATTATTTTACGACCATCAATGTAACACCCTAATAAATCCATATTATGCTTAAGTCGTATTACGGCGTTTTATTAGTTGTTACTTATGCTCGTGGAAAACTAAACTTTACTTGAAATTAAACTACGCGAAAAATACAGTAAAATTTTTTTTTTGAAATATGTCGTTGCTTTTGAAAAGTAAAGCCTTGCGCGAGAAGATAGCAGTAAACGAGCGTATCGCAGAGATTTCGATATAAAAGGAAAGAACAAGAGATAAATTATAATGTCATACATTCAAATTTCAACATCAACTACATAATATACTTGCTCTCATAATATCCAAATAAATACATATAAAGGAAACTCATGGTCATGCCATGGCCCCAAACATCAAAGGTACACAAGTCTGATAAAATCCAATACAAAATGAAATACAAGAGTTAAGGAGCGCAAATCAAAATAAGCCCACGTAGACATATGCTGACTTCTCTGCCCCTTCCATGCCCTTCCCTCGAACGGACTCAGGTCCTCGAATGCCTAGTCCCCCACGCTGCTCGGCCTTGGGGAACGCGAGGAGTACGAATGATGCGGGGGTGCCTGCTAATCACCTCGATACGACGAATGCGACGGCCAGGAACATAGCTACCCACCGAAGAACGTGCCTCGGAGGGATCCTCCTCAGATGCGATAGGCTGATACTCGGGGAGTGGCGGCGAAGCTGCTACGGCCCTAGGGGTGGCCGTCGAACTCACCTCGACCACGGGAACCTCTGGCAGCGGCACAGGCTCGGCTACGGGTAGACCGGGAGACATAGGCTCCATCTCGATCTCGGGCAATGGCTCGGGCGGGAAATCCCAAGGACCCAACAGCTGTCCAAGGCGTGAGGATGATACGTCCACAGGGGTTGGCGGGATCTCTGGCTCCTCCTGCTCAAAAACTCGACCCGGGTAGAAGTAAGTGCGAACTATCGTGGTGTTCGTGGCCACGATAGCGTGCGCGTCCTCATCGTAGGCCTACTCATGGTGGGGAGGCTCCATGCTCTATGCCACGTGAGGCTCCATGAGTATCTGGTGACGATACGGAAAAACAACTAGGATGAGAAATAAGATTTCTCAGTAGGACTCGACCCTGACACACAGGTGTCATCGTCATCGTCCCAGCCACTTTGGTTTTTAAATGAAAACTGTGAGCATTTAATAGGTTCAATTATTCGATTTTCGAAAACATTACTATCCGAAGTGGATCCCATTTTTAATACTTATCCTCGTTGTATTAACAACATCATGGCATACATGAAAGCTTATACGACTATTAAAAACATACATAAACAGGTTGAGAGTTATATTCTTTACTTGGGTTGGACCGAAGCCCCTTTCTTTCCTTAACTTGACTTATCTTAAGTCCTTTCTTTCCACCCACTAAACATAAGTGGTAATGAGCTCATACCGTGGCCGTCGCCACCATAAAATTTCGGTACTTATACTAGTTGGGTCATGCCATGCCTCATGTAAGCCCTATCCCCTATACTCACACTAGCTGGGTCATGCCATGCCTCATGTGAGTCGTGGGTGAGGGGAACTTAGATTAGGTCACCTTCCCTTTTGAAGGATCACACACTTTATTAAATCTTTTCTTATTAAACTTATGATGCAAAATATTTCTAAGTCCACAATTTCTACAAAATTTCGGTAGCATAACGGCTATACCGAAGCTTCCCAAAATTTTGCCAAACAGAGTACCAGTATCATAGCATCATATCATATCATCATCATCATTTTATCATTGTCATGGCATCATAATCACATCATCATCATAACATCATGCTTGCAATCATAAACATAGGCATATACTCAAGCAAAGTCTTATGAGCTTAGCTTAGTAAATTAGGTGCAAGCTTTTACGTTGGCTTTCGTTTTATTCGTTTCTCTTGTTAAGGATTAGGTGAGCTTAGTATTTTATTCTATCTAGTCTTCATTAAGTAAGTTATGAAGTTTCATTACTTTAGGCTAAGGCCTTTTAACTTTTTAAGTCATTTATGCATAGTCTTACTTAAGGTTAAGTTTTGACAGTTTTACTTTTACCCTAGGCAGTAACTTTAAAAATTCACCATAATTTGGTATTTTATCATTTTAATGCGAAATTTTATATGCTCATAGGGTTCTGAGTCTAGTTTTTAACAAAATAAGTCCCACTCAAAAATTCGTTGTCGAACTCCAGTTATGCATATTTTATTTTGACTGTTCAGTTTCTAAGTTCACTCCCGGTACAGTGGATTGTTACTTCTCATTATAATTGCTCAGAAGGAATCTGAGAAAACTGTTTCATGGGTTTGTTCCTCTATGTCTTAGCTTTCATTTAAACTTGGTCTCACTCAAAAATCATTTTTGTAGCTCGAGTTATACACATTTTAGTGTAGACTGCCCAGACAGAAACCAATCCGAGAACAGTCCACTTTGAAAAATCATATCTCGCTCATTTTAACTCCGAATCTTATGTATTTTCATATAAAATTCGTTCCACTAATTTCTAAGTTTTCTGGAAAAAGTTATACCGTTCGGTTTATAGACTGCCAGAAAATCCAGATTTCACGTTTTGATTTTTCTCATGTTTTCTCCAAAACACTCAACCTCACTTTCAAGAAACCATTCTCAAGTTATAAAACACTCATATACCATGAAAGATTAGTGGAAAACTAACATGTTGGAGTTCAAAAACATTGAGTTCAGCCATGCATCACACCAAACCGAAAACATGTTTTCAACAAACAACCATACAAGCAACAACATCTCATTTTATGACAAGAATGGCTATGATGCCCATAATCAATCTTTAAAATCACCTAGCTATGGAGAGCATAGGAGTTCTAAAGCTTGAAAAACAAGAGAGAAAAAGAGTTTAGAGCCACTACCAAGAAGCTTTCTTTGAAGGGATTTGTGAGGGAAGAAGGTGATGGTGGTGGTATTCCTCCTCTTGGATCTTGAAAGAGGCTTGATATGTGGTTGTCTTTGACTCTCCAAGAACAAGAAATGGTGGCTCTTGAAGAGTTTGTAAGTGGGATGAGGAGAGGAAAGGATGAGAGAAGTGGAAGGATTCTAGAGAGAAGTTGGAGAGTTTAGAGAGAAGGAGGAGAATTTTGAAATTGTGGAGAGAGAAGAGAGCTTTGTGTGTGTGTCTTTGGGAGAGGAGTGAAAGAATGAAATGAGGAGAGAGGAGGGCTGATGGGTGGCGCAAAAGAGGGAGGAAAGGTGAGGTGACTTTGGCTTCTTACACAAGCTAAGGAGTGGGAAAAACCATGGGGCAAAAGGGTGAGTTGTTTTTCCTTGAGTCTTGGAGGCATTCCAATGTCCAATTTATGCTTTTCTCTAGGGGTTAAAGGGGAGTACCCCTCTTAGGATTTGGTTGCTTGTCTAAGACTCATCCAAGTGTCAAGATCTAATGGTGGATGACAAGGATCCTAGTCTTGGCTTTTGATCTAATGGTGTAGGATTAAAGAGATTGAATGAAGGGTAAGATGTTGCTCCTCCTTGGTATGTCTTTTTAGGGCATATGCATGGAAGAACTTTTATCTCTAAATGTTATTAGAATTATTTAAATGTAATTTAACTTAATTGGCTTAATTACCCATGAGTTAACTCTTGTCAATTACACTTTTTATGATGTCTTGCATTACGGTTAAGCATATGCTTGATTTGGGGTTTAATTTTTCAAGAGTTATCTTAAGTGTCTTAATCATTATAAACTTAATTAGTAAGGTTAGGTTGTCTTACTTTTGTTTTGGCATCTTCGAGTAATTAAGGATTAGACGATTAAGGTTTTATTAAAACGCTTAGGACATTATGATTAAATTGTTGGCTAGACTTAATTTACTAAGCTCTTGCTCTCGGGATTAATCGATTAGTTCTCAATTAATCGCTAATCCCTCTAATTAGCCGGGAACACCGGGCTAATTAGCTTAGGTAGAAATGGGGATGTTACAATCAAGGTCTCAACTTTATGACTTAAAGTTGTCTATACATTAAAAAGGTTCCTACTTTATCAAATAGTGATATGAAACATTACTTTAAGGTTAAAAAGTCTTAATCTTTATAAAAGCTAACACTTTCTAGCATTGTTTTGGTTCAAGATCTAAACTTTATGAATGAAATTTTATAAAACAACACTTTTATGACTTACAGGTCTCATTCTTGATTAAAGTTTGAAACTTTATGAAAGATCTTTTCTTTAAGGTTTGATTTCTAAGACATAAAGTGACAAGATATCATTTTCTAACTCAAAAAGACTTATTATGCCAAAAAGCTTAGACTTTTACATGTTTTCTTGTCTTGAAAACAAAACAAAAGAAGACTTTATGATGACCCTAAAACTTGCGCCACTTTTTGTGTATCAAGAAGCAAACTTTTTAAAGTTTAAGGCTTTTAGAATGTTCATAATCTTATCAAATCATGAAAAACATAAAAAGATAAAGCTTTTCCAATCATCAACTTATCATAAGAAAAGGAAGAACTTCAAACAAGATACCATCAAAAACACTCAACAATAAGAACATACTTTCCAAAAGTAGAAACTTAAGAACACTTGAAGAACATCAAGAACATATTTTTCTAAAAGTAGAAACTTAAGAACACTTGTAGAACATCAAGAACATATTTAACCAAAAATAGAAACTTTTGCTCATGAAGAGCATGAAAGATTTCCTCAAGTTTTCACTCAAAGATCTTAGTCATGAAGAGAACCAAGTTTCAAGCTTTCTTGAGTAAACAAAACAAAAAGATGAAGATCACTACCTAAGCTTGGAAAATGGCGTCTTTGAGGAAGGAGAAGAAGATGAAGACTCCTCCTTGGTTGATGATGGTGGGGGATGAGCAAGGAGAGAGCTCTTGAGTTCTCTTGAAAATGAGTCTTGTAGTGTTTATATCTTATCTCCAAAGACCAAAAGATGTGATCTTTGAAGGGCTAAGTGAGTAGTTTTGGGTGGTGGTGGTGAGGAAAGGAAGAAGAAAATGGAGAAGAAGATGAGACTTTTAGAGAGAAGTGAGAGGATGAGGGTTTTAGAGAGATAATAAGATGAGTGAAAATAAGAATGTGAGTGTATGTACATGCTTGAAAGTGGCGTCCACATTAAAGGGAGGGATAGAGATATTTTTATGTTATTTTGTGTTAATTAAGATTTAGGGGGACAAATTGGATGATGGGGGAGCAAAGCATGGTCAAAGTCTTACATAAAGTAGTCTTGTCTCATGCTTTTTGCTTTTATGATATCACTCTTTACTTTATTGTCTAGTTGACTAAATTTGAATTTAATCATGTGACTAAGTGCTCATATAACTTATTTAAGATGATCAAGTAAGGATTAGTGATTAACACACAAGAACATGATTAACAAAAATGAATCTTGTGATTAACCTTAATCAAACTTGATCAAGCTAATCAAGGGCGACTAGTGCTTAATTAAGCTATCAAGAGTCTGACTTGCTTAATTAGAGATTATCTAATCTCGATTAAGCATTCTCTTAACTTTTCTCATCCGAGTTAACTCATAAACTCTTCGTTAACCCCTTAATTAAGCCATAATCTCATAATTTCTCATTAAGTGCCTAATTACTCGGGTTATTGAGGTAATTTAGCACAACATGAAATTGAGGATGTTACACACAGTGAGTAAGGGGGGTCCCTGCAAGGACTCTAATGCTCAAGTTAGTCAAAACAAGAGGTAAGTGTTTTGGATTAGAGCTACGCGTACTTGTTTCAAGGGTGAGCTCCCTTATTTGTAGAAGTTGAGTGATAACAGTTTTCCCAGATTCTTGGGTAATGGTCACCTCGAATTGCGTATGTTACGGAATCCAATTTGGTGATGTTACAAAATCTGGAATTAATGCTTCATAACTGAAAGCGGGTCTTAGTGGAGTAACTTCCAACCGATCTCGGTGTGGGCCATCAACATTTGACAATCCATTAGGAATTTCTGGGCCCTTTTGGGCTTATACACACTTGTATACAATAAACATAACTCTTAACATGGATACCCTTTGGAAACCACACGAACAAAAGTGTGGAATTTCTAAAAATCCAATGACTTTAGTTTAACATCCCGAAGAAATGGTACTTCTAATTAGCACTATTGATTGAATTATTTTATTTCATTAAAGAAATACATCTAATTAAGAAATGAGAAAAAAAAGCCCTGTGTAAACTTTTGATAATTGTAGCCTTGCCAAGAACTTTTAGTAATTATATGTTGACCCATAAAGATTTTTTTCCATAATTACACCTAAACTTTTTTACCCATAAAGATTTTTTTCCATAATTACACCTAAACTTTTTAAAAATGACATTTAGGTCCCTAGAATAATAGAATTAGTAGAATAAGGTTTTAAATAAAGCAGATCACGTAGCATAAATGTAAAAACCCAATTCTTGGCCAATTAGGCCACGGAGGTGTCCACATGTGAAATGACGTGGGATGCCCCTAGACTTGCCCAAAATTACGAAGATGCCATTATCTATGAAAAAAAAAAACATAAAGGCCCTCAATTTGCAAAATGTTTAATTTACATTGTTAATCGATTTATTCGATTTTACTGAATCTTTAAGATTAATTAGAAATTAATTAAAAGTTAATCAAGAGTTAATTAGATGCAAGTTAGAGAGATTAGGCTTAAGAAAAATTAAAATAGGTATGTAGACATCCTACAAAACTATTTAGTATTGTTTTGCCGGCTTGGAGGAAAACGGTAAAGATTCGGTTTTTCAAATTGTCAGAACTGAACTAACCAAATTCAACAATCCAAACCCTAGATCCAATGGCTAAGAACTCAACCACTTTACCCCTTTAGGATGGCGCCATTTTGAGCTACTAGATAGGGGAGGAGTGGCTAAGTCTCCACCACCCAAGCCACCAACCATACCATGACTCAAACACCACAAGTTCCACCTACCACCACCTATGTCACTTTCACTCTTTAAATTCAAAACTAACCTAACTCACCTTCGCTCCCATAGCAATTTTGTGTTCCCCATTCAGCATTCCCCCTTTATTTCTTCATCCATTCCATCTTCTTCTTCTTCCATCTTCAACCTCCCTCAACCCCTTGCACGCAAAACTTAAATCTAGCTAGTCTTTACATCAATTTGAGGTAGGATTCTGTAACACCCTAATAAACCCATACTACGCTTAAGTCATATTACGGCGTTTTATTAGCTGTTACTTATGCTCATGGAAAATTAAACTTCACTTGAAATTAAGTTACGCAGAAAATACGGTAAGATTTTTTTTTTTGAAATACGTCATCGCTTTGCAGCATTTTGGAAAGTAAAGCCTTGAGCAAGGAGACAGATAGAGAAAGGGCTTGGCGCATAAAATACATACCCCAATATCATAAAACAGGAGAAAGGGAAATAAATAGTAACTCACAAATACAGTGCATTACATAGTTAACCATTACATCCACATGGGTTCATATCATATATACATACATACATATATATATCAGCATTACATCGAAGAAGGCTCATGGACATGCCATGATCCCATAAACTAAATGCAAACTTAATTTGACATCGTTCGTCACAAAAGAAATGTATGGAAATGCATAGCTACGGCAACTACAATCCAAATCAACATTGTCTGGCATCCCACGCCATACGTCCACTCATAGTGTGGGGGATTCGTGCTCTACTCCACCGGATGCGCCATCGAAATCTAGTGATGATGCAGAAAATAACTAGAGTGAGAAATGGGATTTCTCAATAGGACTCGAACCCAACACGGAGGTGTCATCGTCATCGTCCCAGCCACTTCGGTTTTATTAATGAAAATAGTGAGCATTCATAAGGTTCAGTTCTTAGATTTTCGAAAATATGAATATCCGAAGTGGATTCAATTTTTGCATACCCTCTAATCATTTATATCATAACATACATGGGCACAATTATAATCACATAAAACATGCATGACTGTGCTATAAGCTTCTCTAAACTTCTTCCCTTCAAAGATTTGGACCGAAGTCCCTTTTCTTTTCTTTATTTGACTTTATCTTGAGTCTTTTTCTTTTCACCTACTAAACATAAGTGGTAATGAGCTCATACCGTGGCCGTCACCACCATAAAATTTTTGGTACTTACACTAGCTGGGTCATGTCATGCCTCATGTAAGCCCTATCCCCTATATTCACACTAGCTAGGTTATGCCATGCCTCATGTGAGTCGTGGGTGAGGGGAGCTTAAATTTGGTCACCTTCTCTTTTGAAGGATCACACACTTAATTAAGCCTCTTCTTATTAAAGCTTATGATGCAAAATATTTCTAAGTCCACAATTTTTGCAGAATTTCGGCAGCATAACAGCTAAACCGAAACTTCCCAAAATTTTGCCAAACAGATAATCCAATATCACATAACATTAAGCATCATATCCTCAACATATCATATTCATATCATCAACGTATCATATTCATTATCATCATCATCACTCATCATCATCATAGTATCAAGCTTGCACATACACATAGGCATATTCTCAAGCAAAGTTTTATGAGCTTAGCTTAATAAATTTGGTGCAAGTTTTTAGTTGAGGTTGCCCTTAGTATGAAATTTTTTTATTAGGCATTGGGCCAATTTCGTCTATTATTGTAACACCCTCTATCATATAAGCCATGCTCGAGTCATGGAGTTATATTAAAAGGTTGTCACTGTATTAAGAAAGCTTTAAAATGTGGAAAATATAATATATGACCCTTTAACTGCACACTTTATTGCTAACTAATAGTTCATAAGTTTCGTCATCTTTGATACATAGATGGTGCAATTTAAAAGAAATTGTGACTAACATAATACACAGAACTTGCTTTCGACTAGTCGCTAGCTAACTCCAATAGTCGCTTGGTCTGGTTTGCGCCCGAGTCTTGCTCAGAAAATGTCCCAATACTTTGCCTTGCACTTGATCTCCAACTTAGGTGCTGAAATGTTTACGGAAAAGAAAAACATGCAAGTAGGCAGTGAGAACCTAAGGTTCTTAGTAGGTAAACATGAACTACTCTCATACAGTGCCATCATAAATATTCCAGCCGCTTCGGTTTATTATGAAAATGTGAGCACATATACTCAAATAGCGGTTCAATTTTAAGTGGAAAACATCTTCCTTGAAGCAGGTTATGTTTTAACAACCACTTGCCATATTATATAACAAACATAGAAAAACGAATAGTGCAATATGCTTCAACAAGAATCTTAATAACATTATGACTTAATGGGATAATTGAAGATACACATGAAGATGCTTGTACTTATCTGTATGCAAGTGCACTTGACTTAATTCATATCTTTCTTTAACTTGCAACTTGGTCTTGCTCTTTTCTGTACTTGGTCCCCCGAAGGTGAATGGCCTCTCTCACCCCTGGGTAATAGCCTACTTTTCAAGTCTGAACTCATACCTATACATGAGTGACGAGTTTACTTTCCCTGACCTCACACTGGTCTATTCCCCTTAAACCTGGCCAAGGGCTGGCCCAAGTCTTAGACAATACCGCTTTGGCCCACGCTAGCTGAGTCTATGCCATGCCTCACGTTGTAGCTTGGTACGTCCCTCTTGCAAGTTTTTATTATCCTTTTCTTTCCATCTCTTATCATGCATGCGGATGCTTTGAGCATTCATGGATATGTCTCTTACCTTACTTTTTATATCATATTCTAATTATGCTTGCATGCATGACGTACATGAACATGACATATAAATATAAATATATTCAAGGCATAATCACTCATAGCATAGGTTCTCATAAATTCCTGCCAAAAATTCGGCAGCATAATGGATCGAGTCCGCTTCCCTATGAATAGTGCTAGGCTACCAATACATCAATTAAGCATGCAATTCAATGTAAAATAGCAAGTTATAGCAACTTTATTGATCATATGGTATGTCAAAATCAATAGAATTATCAATAGAGTTTTCTGCTCATTCTACCCTCTTCTGCCCGAAGATTGTGAAGTCCACCCTTACTCTTATTCAACTCATTTAGACCTGAATTTTGGATATGTCATAGCTCTATGTGTCTAGTTTCCAACCTTTTTGGTCCTATCTCATTTTGATTTGTATAACTCAAGTTATTTAAGTTTTACCTCGGCCTGCCCTGTAGCTAGCCAAAATTACACACTTAAAAGTAGAAATTCATTAAAAGTTGAAAACGAGTCCAAATCATACAAAATTGGTACCATATTAAAGCTAAAAGAACAAGCTTCCATATGAAATAAGTTTCATATCATTTGCATGTGTATATTTTGAGATATGAGTCCCGTAACTAGACCCTACTGGACTACCCTGTTCTAGCCCAGTTTGAGCTTAAGGTGAATTCATTGATGGACTAGGAATAATTGGCAACGAATCTAACTTTGAAATTTTTATGGGTTGTGCCCTCATATGTTAGCTTTCAAACAACGTTGGGTTCACTCAATTTAGAGTTGTGTAGTGTGAGTTACACCCTTTCCAACTCATACTGCCCAGATGAGAATCCAGATTTCTAGGTCAAACTTCAAAAATTCAAAACTAATTCTATACTAATTCAATGGCCTTATACTTTCATGTATCGAAATCCTTGAATGTCTAGTTTCATATAAAAATGGATTCATCAAATTTAAATGGATGTAGGCAGATCTGTACACTCTGTCGTATGGACCGTCGAGGGAAAAACCCTAACAGTTTCTTGAATTCTTCTTGAATTAATCTTTTCCTTAAATCAATCCATCCAATCTTCAATTCAAACTCACATATACACCTTAAAACAACCTTAATTCATCGTCATTACTCAAGATAACATCAGAATCATAGATGAACAAGGGACCTTAGGCAGCCCCAATTCAAAGAAAAGAAGGAGAAAGTTGAGATTTCTACCTTGGTGGTGTGAAATTTTGATGGAACTTGATCATGGAGTGAAGCTGATGGTTGGGGCTTGAGCTTGGGGATGAGAGGAAGTGGAAGAAGATAAAGGAAAGTGGGAAAATGAGGGGTGGTCTGCACCTCTTATGGGGAGGCTGAAAATATAAAGGGGGAAGGAAGAAAAAAATGAAAACTTATGAAGGAAGTTGGCTTTTAATTGGTGGACTTCAATCCTCATTCAAACTTGGCTTGGCTCCCTTTTTTTATGGCTGATTGAGGCACCACTTGTAGGGATGTTTTGGATAAATCTTGGCCTTCCATCATTGGGTTCTCATAGTATAATTTCTATTGGTCCGGTTCTAACAATTTAAAATACTGAAATTCTACCGATTTCCTTCAAATCGGTAAAACGGTTTTAGAAACGTCCTATGAGGTTTCCAAAGGTTCTAATCTAATTCCATCAAGTCTAATCTTTCTAGATCATATTTAATTGGCTTTAAGTAAATGCTTAATCGAATCCTAAATAATCCCAATTATTTGATAAAAATCAAACAATTGGGCGAAAAACGATAAAAAATCCGATGGAGGTGAGGCCAAGTTTCTCCACTATCATGAGCAACACTTGGCGCCACTCATATGTGGTAGGGGTGGCTGAATTTCAGCCACTTAAATGAGGGTTTCCAGTAGAAAATTCTACTGGTTTGGTCCTGGTAGTTTAAAATACCGAATCTTCGCCGATTTTCTTCAAATCGGCAAAACTTTACTAAATGACTCTGAGAAAATTTCTATATCTCTATTCTAATTGTTTCTAAGCCTAATCCCTCTAATTAACATCTAATTAACTTCTAATGAACTCTACTTAGTCAATAAGATCGAATAAATCACTTGTTAACGTGAAATAATCATTCTTGTAAATTTGGAGCTTTTCTATTTTCTATTTTTCATGGCTAATGGCATATCCATAATTTTGAGCAAGTCCAAAGGCACCCCATGTCATTTTACACCAGACTACCTTCATGGCCCAATCGGTAGAGATTTAAACTTTTATAGTTTCACCACGTGATTCTGTTTCGTTTAAAACCCCATTCTGCTAATTTTATCGATGTAGGGACATAAATGTCATTTTATGAAAAGTTCTAGGGTTATTGTGGAAATATCCACTTGGGGTTAAAATACAATTTCTAAAACTTTTAGGCAAGATTGCAGTTAACAAAAGTTGATAGGGACACTTTTGTCATTTCTTAATTTTTAGCATATGGCAGTGCCATATTTTTAACAGCAGTATTATGCTACCCTATATTTCTGAGCGTGAGGATTTTCGGGGTATACCACTGCCTGAGAAATTTCCATACTGTCTAAGAGAAATAATTCAAAGTTTTTATTATACTCCACTTAAGAAAATGGGGGATGTTACATGCTTCCCTCCTTAAAAGAATTTTGTCCCCAAAATTCCGTGGCTAAGAATGGTTAAGGAAAAGTCTCTTATCCTACAGAGGCACTCCTTCTCGCAGTGTTGCTTGCTGATAGCTACGAGGTACTGTCTCAATAAGTACAAAGGATCCATAAGTAGTATCTTGGTGACCCGGTTTGTCTCAATAAGTACAAAGGATCCATAAGCAGTATCTTGGTGCCCCGGTTTGTCTAGTTTTTATAACGCTCTGAACCAGCATCCAATTTATTGGAGACTTTTGTCATCTTCTTTATTTTTGTGCCCAATTACTTTGCTTAGTAGTAGCCATTAAACTTTTTGTTGTGCGTACTCAAGACTCCAAATATCGATTCATGAAGATTCGCGGTTTTAAAGGCTACTAGCTATCACCATGTTCGACGTCAGCATGTCATGATTACGACGACAATATTAAAGTATTTATCTCAATAACACCCTACATATAACACTCTGACCCAATTCTGTGTTCCTTAAAAGGGTACTTGCCTCCTTTATCACTTCGGGCAGCCTTATGAGTTCTACTGTTATCACTTATAGCAATAGTTAACTTCGATATGTGGTAGTCATAGTAGCTATATTCAGTGCTGGGAAGCTGGTTTCGCTATTTTAAGAATTTCTACTTACGTGATCACCCTTGATCATATGTAGAAGCTCTTTCTGTTAAATCCCACTTGTAAGGTCACACTCTTCCTTAGATCTTGAATGGTGATCTTGACCTATAATTATCCTTCACAACAACTCTCTAATCATGTTGCTTAGCATGGTTGCCTACTTCTGTCTACTAACTCCCAAATGACTTGGGGCATGTTCCTTCGGTCTTTTGCGGTTAACATATGGCTAACGAGTCATGACGTTATGCTAGGAAATTTCCTTGTGAAATCTTCTTAAAGTTACAGCTCAGCCTGAGTTATCGGATACCAGAGGTCACAAGTAGAGTTCCAACTTGTCTAAGGATAAGTGTCCTCTATTACTCGACTTTTAAGAAAATCTTGTACTAATCATCAAGAAGTACACTGCATTTATATTGGGTCTATAGCATAGGTGTCTCTATACATGGGGTAGTTGGGACATTCTCTCTTTTTACATTAGTTAGAGTTATTATAATATGATTCCATAAGTCCAACTATTCTCGGCATTCTCGATCAACAATACTGCTAGTTCAGATGCACGACCCTTATGAAGGCTTAAAGTTCTCCTTTGGAATTATAGGTAGGAGCTTTGCCATAAACTTTATTTCGTATCTCAATACATGTTAGAAAGGTATCAAATTATCTCCTCTACGAAAACTCTTAGTGCTCTTCATGAGTTTATTTTCTCAAAACAAGATCAACTCAATAGGAGAAAGAGGCAATAGCAGCTTTGCCTCCTAATTGATTTGCAAGGATCCTACCTTGCCTATCATTTTCATCTTAATAACATGAAGGTTCCTCTTTTGATGTGTTGATATCTATCCCTCCAGGTCTTTTAATGCTAACTTAAGAAGTCTTGCGGTTCCCAAAGTTATCGTCCTCATCGGTGGTTAGCCTCCATACAATGCATATCAGTCTTAGTGGTCAAATTTCATGTCACTCTCATTATTGAACCTTTTTACTATTTACCGCACTATCTTGTACCTAGGTGTGATTACCCAGTGTGAGAGAAAGAATTAATAGTCTTGTCTCCCTGTTGGGGTTACAACACTGAGACTTTCCAAAAGGTCACCCATCTCAGTATTGCTCTTGCTCAAGCATGCTTAGCCATAGGGTACTAATGGGATTCGATACGTTAGCACTACTATGCGTGTACCTAATCTAGCTCCGAGTATGAAGACTTAACGGACTACCCCCGACCTTGTATTGTAATCTTAACCAACATAGGACATATTTCCAAATCTTTTAATTTCATATTAGTGCATCCTCCAATCCTGTCTAGGGTGCATCGGGTTGGCTGCGCTCTTTACTGGTGAAAAGACCACCTAGTTCGTTACCTAGTACAAACTCTCGTTTGTACCATAATTTCATACTGGATAATAGGCCACTCGAAAATCAAGACTGCCTCTTTCTCTTTTCTTGTAATGTCCTATTATTTGTGTAGAAGTTTATCTTGGTCTTAGCTCGTTATGGCCTCCTATACTAGTGCTATCTCATCCAATCAAGATCCGTTGCACACTCTAACTCCTTGTTATTCTCACCTGAATTTGAATACATTTCTTCTCGAGTTTCCCCACTGATAGCATTCATAATGATGTCCAATGATAACCTTTATATCTCGCATTTCTTTTCCAGATAACTGCATCTCTTTACTAATGTTGAAAGTAGTCACATCATGTGGTGCTTATGATGACTAAGATTGATAGAGTTCCAGTATAACACGATCTTCTGATACCTCTTTTACCCTTAACGGATAAGAAATACCAAGCTTGCTTCATGTGCCGCCCTAGTTTGAAAGTGTCCCTACTTCTGGTTAGTAGGAAATATCCTGCCCTTGCTTTAAATGATGCTTTCGAGTTATTTGTGTAGCTTTACTTCATTTTCGCATCGTGAATAACCGCACCTCTACTCTGATATAACGTATAATTAGATGAATTTCTTCAAAATTTATTAATGTTTTCCCTTGAGGCTGAGATCCTGCTTAATGCTCCTCAGTTTTATAAGCACTCAAAAAAGAAAACCATTTTAACCTCTGAATAGAGTCTTGAAAAGGTTTTCCCTTATACCTAATTGAGGCTCCTAACCTTAATTCCCTTTTCTAAAACTTTGCTTCATCTGTCCACACTGCAAACTTCGTAATGAAGGATTGGGTATTTCTGATATGGCATTACCATAATCCAGATTAAAAATCGTTGACTAAATTTGCTGTTGAAGTACTTTCGAGGGAATCTTACTTATGAAGAAAATAAGGGTACCATCAGCGCCACTCGAGATGACTTACTCTTGTCGAGAATCAGGTCTACTACACCAAGCAAGAAAATTCCAAGATTCAATCTAGAGAAGATAGCCTGGATCAGGTGGTTGTAAATGAAGCTTAGAATAAGCCTCGTTAGAGTGAAAAGGATTCTTGCTCTACTCATTACCAACTAAGATCCTACCTTTGAGGACTTAAATTTTTGGCTGCCTAGTACCACTTGGGAGACGATCCTTCTTTGCTATGACCAGATTTACTAGGTCAATGCCAAACCGTCCAACATGATTTCCTTGAGCGGAGCCCCAATTCTCTGCACCCTTTGACTTGCTCAGTTGTCTGCCTCCTATTGCCATTGTTACTTCCTGGGAGTCTCGTCCCTAATATTTATGTTTAGAAGATTACTAATAAGCTTGCAGGGTGTCATAGGTCTCTGCTTACACAAAACCTTATATTGAGATAATCAGACTCAACATTCAGTCAAGTGCAACAGGTAGTCCACAACACTCACGACAAGGCTACCATGCATAATATTTCTATGTCCACTTCACGCGAGGACCTAAAGCATGGTTTATCTAGATTCTCGGAGTATACATTAGAAGCATAATCAGTCCATCCACGGGCCTATATAGGATGAACTGCTCTGATACCAATAAATGTAACACCCTCTATCATATAAGCCATGCTCGAGTCATGGAGTTATATTAAAAGGTTGTCACTGTGTTAAGAAAGCTTTAAAATGTGGAAAATATAATACATGGCCCTTTAACTACATACTTTATTGCTAACTAATAGTTCATAAGTTTTGTCATCTTTGATACATATATGATACAATTTAAAAGAAATTGTGAATAACATAATCCACAGAACTTGCTTTCGACTAGTCGCTAACTAGCTCCAATAGTCGCTTGGTCTGGTTTGTGCCCGAGTCTTGCTCAGAAAATGTCCCAGTACTCGGTTTGATTTCCATCTTAGGTGCTGGAATGTTTACGGAAAAGAAAAATATACAAGCAGGTAGTGAGAACCTAAGGTTCTTAGTAAGTAAACATGAATTATTCCCATACAGTGCCATCATAAACATTCCAGCCACTTCGGTTTATTATGAAAATATGAGCACATATACTCAAATAGCAGTTCAATTTTAAGTGGAAAACATCTTCCTTGAAGCAGGTTATGTTTTAACAACCACTTGCCATATTATATAACAAACATAGAAAAATGAATAGTGCAATATGCTTCAACAAGAATCTTAATAACACTATGACTTAATGGGATAATTGAAGATACACATGAAGATGCTTGTACTTGTCTATATGCAAGTGCACTTGATTTAATTCGTATCTTTCTTTAACTTGCAACTTGGTCTTGCTCTTTTCTGTACTTGGTCCCCCGAAGGTGAATGGCCTCTCTCACCCCTGGGTAATAGTCTACTTTTTAGGTCCGAACTCGTACCTATACATGAGTGACAGGTTTACTTTCGCTGACCTCACACTGGTCTATTCCCCTCAAATCTGATCAAGGACTGGCCCAAGTCTTAGACAGTACCGCTCTGACCCACTCTAGCTAGGTTTATGCCATGCCTCACGTGGTAGCTTGATACATCCCTCTTGCAAGTTCTTATTATCCTTTTCTTTCCATCTCTTATTATGCATGTGGATGCTTTGAGCATTCATAGATATGTCTCTTACCTTACTTCTCATATCATATTTTAATTATGCTTGCATGTATGACGTACATGAACATGACATATAAATATAAATATATTCAAGGCATAATCACTCATAGGATAAGTTCTCATAAATTCTTGCCGAAAATTCGACAACATAACGGATCGAGTCCGCTTCCCCATAAATAGTGCCAGGCTACCAATACAATCAATTAAGTATGCAATTCAATGTAAAACAGCAAGTTACAGCAACTTTATTGATCATATGGTATGTCAAAATCAATAGAATTATCAATAGAGTTTTCTGCTCATTCTACCCTCTTCTGCCCGAAGATTGTGAAGTCCACCCTTACTCTTATTCAACTCATTTAAACCTGAATTTTGGATATGTCATAGCTCTATGTGTCTAGTTTCCAACCTTTTTGGTCCCATCTCATTTTGATTTGTATAACTCAAGTTATTTAAGTTTTGTCTCAACCTACTATGTAGCTGGCTAGAATTACACACTTAAAAGTAGAAATTCACTAAAAATCGAAAACCAGTCCAAATCATACAAAATCAGTACTATATTAAATTCAAAAGAACAAGCTTTCATATGAAATAAGTTTTATATCATTTTCATGTATATATTTTGAGATATGAGCCCTGTAACTTGACCCTACTAGCCTACCCTGTTCCAACCTAGTTTGAGCTTAAGGTGAATTCATTAATGTACTGGGAATAATTGACAATGAATCTGATTTTGAAATTTTTATGGGATGTGATCTCATATGTTAGCTTTCAAACAACGTTAGGTTCACTCAATTTAGAGTTGTGTAGGGTGAGTTACACCCTTCCCAACTCATACTGCCCAGATGAGAATCCAGATTTCTAGGTCAAACTTCAAAAATTCATAACTAATTCTATACTAACCCAATGGCCTTATATTTTATATGTATGGAAAGACTTGAATGTCTAGTTTCATATAAAAATAGATTCATCAAATTTAAACAACTGTAGGCAGATCCATACACTCTGCCGTACGGACCATCGAGGGAAAAACCCTAACAGCTTCTTGAATTCTTTTTGAATTCATGTTTTCCTTAAATCAGTCCATCTAATCTTCAATTCAAACTCACATACACACCTTAAACCAATCTTAATTCATCATCATCACTCAAGATAACATCAGAATCATAGATGAACAAGGGACCTTAGGCAGCCCCAATTCAAAGAAAAGAAGGAGAAAGTTGAGATTCCTACTTTGGTGGTGTGAAATCTTGATGGAACTTGATCTTGGGGTGAAGCTGATGGTTGAGACTTGATTTTAGGGATGAGAGGAAGTCGAAGAAGATGAAGGAAAGTGGGAAAATGAGGGCTGGTCTGCACCTCTTTTGGGGAGGCCGAAAATATAAAGGGGGAAGGAAGAAAAAAATGGAAACTTATGAAGGAAGTTGGCTTTTGATTGGTGGACTTCAATCCTCATTCAAACTTGGCTTGGCTCCTCTCTTTTATGGCTGATTGAGGCGCCACTCGTAGGGATGTTTTGGATAAATCTTGGCCCTCCATGTTAGGGTTCTCATAGTATAATTTCTATTGGTCCGGTTCCAAAAGTTTAAAGTATTGAAATTCTACTGATTTTCTTCAAATCGGTAAAACGGTTTTAGAAAAGTCCTATGAGGTTTCCTATGGTTCTAATCTGATTCCATCAAGTCTAATCTTTCTAGATCATATTTAATTGGCTTTAAGTGAATGCTTAATCGAATCCTAATTAATCCCAATTATTCGATAAAAATCGAACAACTAGACGAAAAATGATAAAAAAATCCGGTGGAGGTGAGGCCAAGTTTCTCCACTATCTTGAGCAACACTTGGCGCCACTCATATATGGTAAGGGTGGCTGAATTTCAGCCACTTAAATGAGGGTTTCCAGTAGAAAATTCTACTGGTTTGGTCCTGACAGTTTAAAATACCGAATATCCGCCGATTTTCTTTAAATCGGCAAAACTTTACTAAATGACTCTGAGAGAATTTCTATATCTCTATTCTAATTGTTCCTAAGCCTAATCCATCTAATTAACATCCAATTAACCCTACTTAGTCAATAAGATCGAATAAATTGCTTGTTGACGTGAATAATCGTTCTTGCAAATTTGGAGCTTTTCTATTTTCTATTTTCTGTGGCCAATGGCATATCTGTAATTTTGAGCAAATCCAATGGCACCTCACATCATTTCACACTAGACTGCCTCCATGGCCCAATCAATAGAGATTTAAACTTTTACAGTTTCACCACGTGATTTTGCTTCGTTTAAAACCCCATTCTGCTAATTCTACCAATATGGGGACATAAATGTCATCTTATGAAAAGTTCTAGGATTATTGTGAAAATATCCACTTGGGGTTAAACTACAATTTCTAAAACTTTTAGGCAAGATTGCAGTTAACAAAAGTTGATAGGAATACTTTTGTCATTTCCTAATTTTTAGCATATGGCAGTGCCATATTTTTAACAGTAGTGTTATGCTACCCTATATTTCTGAGCGTGAGGATTTTTGAGGTATACCACTACCTGAGAAATTCCCACACTGCCTAAGAGAAATAATTCAAAGTTTTTATTATACTCCACTTTAGAAAATGAGAGATGTTACAATTATCCTTTTTGAAACTTTTAAGTTGAATTATGAAGGTTTTTCAACGCTTAATGTAAGGGTCTTAATGTCTTAAAGTTTATTTCTCATTAACTTTTAAAATTTAACCATAACTAGTTTTACTTTTACAGTGAGGTAGTAAATTCAAAAATTCACCATGATTTCACCATTTACTTTTTTGCTTCGAATTTTGGTATGATTATATTTCTCTGAGTCTATTTTTAAATAAAAGAAACCCCGCTCAAAAATTCATTTTGTAACTTGAGATATGCACATTTTATTCTGACTGCTCAGCTTTTAAGTTTATTCTCGGTATAGTAAATTTTAAACTTTACTACTAGCTCCTCACAAGAAATCTGCCAAAACTGTTTGATGGGAATGTTCCTATATGTCTTAGCTTTCTAACAAACTTGGTCTCACTCAAAAATGTTCTGTATAACTTGAGTTATTAAGATTTCATTACATACTGCCCGAATAGAAACACATGCAGGAGCAGTCCACTTTGAGAAATCATATCTCTCTCATTTTAAGGCCAAATTTCACGTATTTTACACGTATAAAAAGCTCTATGAGTCTATTTTCATTTAAAATTAGTTTTGTTCCATTTGGAGCTATATCGAAAGACTTATTTGTCGTGCTATACAAACTGCCATAATTTTCTAATTTCCACAGTTTTGGTTTCAAGGAGTTTTCTTGTAAAAACATTAAGTCTTTTCTTCAAGTGACCACTTTACATTTCCGAACCACTTTTATACTTTGAGATCTTGGTAAAAATTGATATTTTGAGTTCTAAAAAGTTGGGTTCAACTTAAAACAAAATGCACAACCAAAGTCATTTTCTAAGAAAAGAGCAAAAATCCCAAACAACTTTATATAATGAAGACATGGCCATGAGAGGCCTTTAGTGCAAGTTCTAAAACCACCTAGCTATGAAGAGCTTAGGAGTTATAGAGCTTGAAAAATGTGGAAGAAAAAGGGGTTAGAGTCACTACCACAAGGATTCTCTTGAAAGCTTATAGAATGGAAATGGTTGGAGATGACCTTCCTCCTCCTTGAGCTTAATAATAGGGCTAAATGAGTATTTGTTTTGCTTCCTCAAGAACCAAAGAGGGTGGTCCTTGAAGAGTTTGTGAGGGTGGTGATAAGAAATAAGGGTTGAATAAGGTGAGAAAGAGAGAAGAAGAACAAGAAAGGTTGGAAGAACAAAAGCGCTAGAATGAAGTTTAGAGAAAGGTGGGAGCTTGGGCTTGATCTAATGGTGCATGATGAGAAGGCAAATGGATAGTTGGATTTTGCTCTTATCCTTGGCCAAGATTCGGCACACCAATTAAGAGAAAATTTTAAATCTTCAAAGCTATTAGAATTACCTAAGTTGTAAATTCAATTTGATTAGCTGAATTGCTCTTCAACCGATTTCAGTTAATTACACTTTTAAAACATTGTCCTCTAAAAGAATTGCTCTTATGAAATATGTAATTAGGGTGTAAGAATTAATCTATCTCAATCAATTAAAGTAGAACAATTTTCTTGTACTTAATTAATAAGATTGGATTAGCTTAATTAGATTTCTAAGTTACGAATTAATGAGGTTCGAATAATTAGTTTTAACTAAAATATTTAGTGCGTTATGATTCAATTATTGACTTGATTCAATTTACTAAGCTCTTGCTCATCGAGATTAGTCGATTAGTTCTCAATCAATCACTAACTTCCCTAATTAACCAGGATCACTGAGCTAATTAGCTTAGATGAAAATGGGGATGTTACAGATTCACTCCTTTATTTGGTTTCTTGTTAATTGGTGGCTATTGGAGACTCATCCATATTCATGTATTTGATGCCATATTGAGTCTATGTATATGTTTATGGCTGGATTATTGGATGTTTAGTGAATACATTCATTTTTGGCTAAGTACAGGGCAGTTTGAGGTAAAATACCAATAACTCGAGTTATATAAATCAAAATGAGATGGGACAAAAAAGGTTGGAAACTAGACACATAGAGCTATGACATATCCGAAATTCAAGTTTAAATGAGTTGAATTGTACTAAAGGTGGATTATACAAAATTCAGGCGGAATAGGATTAAGTAAGCATAAAACTCGATTGATGTTTGTATTGAATTTGATGAATGATATTGTGAATATATAATTGCTGTTCCATATTGATTTGCATGTTTGAATGATTTTATTGGTAGTTTAGCACTATTCATGGGGAAGTGGACTTGATTCGTTATGTTGCCAAATTTTTGCCAAAATTTTATGAAATTATGATAGTTTCTGTTATGAATATTCATGATATGAACATGAAATTCTATATGCAAGGATATATGAAAGTAAATGATGAAGCATATGTATGAGTGCATTCAGCATGTCTATGCATGATTATGTACGAAAATGAAAGGATATGAACATATTAAATATGGATCCCTTCACTTGGAGGCAGTTATGAGATCCCTCCTTGTGAAGGTAGTTAAATAAGATAAGATTGGGTCCCTTCACTTGGAGACAGTTAATTGGGTCCCTCCTTGTGAAGGCAGTATAAAACTATGAGATTCCTTTACCTTGGAGGCATGTGGTCAGATGAGATCTCTCTACAATGAAGGCAAGTGGTCAGCCGAGATCCCTCTATTCTTGAGTCACGTGACCAGGAGAGATCCCTTCAATTTAGAGGCACGTGACCAAAATGAGATCTCTTCAAGACTAGAGACACGTGGGTCCCCTTGCGAGTCAGTACTGTGTGACAACGGTCACGAGTTGAGCTCATGCCTTGATCAGACTATCCAAGGGCAGTAAAGACTAAAGATTAAAACATATGCAAGTACTTTAGGGATAGCGATATGTAACGCCTGGGTGTGCCAAGGAAAGGAAGTCAAAGAAAGTTAAAGAAACACAAGTGCATTTTGCATGAACTCAAGTGAACATATTTGCATATGCATGATTTGTTCTATTTCTCCATTATATTGGAATTATTATATTTGAATATACTACAACTATTATTTAAGTTATGAATTGTAAATTTATTTTATAATAACTCTTATATCTTAAGTGTATGAATAAAAGGAACTCTGCTTCAGACAATATATTTTCAAACTATAAAATTGAACAATTTGTTTGGCATGATCACCTTCTTCATAATAAACCGAAATAGCTGGAGATAATAACGATAACACTACGTGTGATAGTTTCAAGAATCCTATTGAGAATTTAAGATTCTCACCCCTATTTCCGTGTTATCTCCAGATAGCTCGAAAGATTTCAAAGACGGCTGAAGTTGCTATGAAATAAAGTCCACTCAGGTAACAGTATCAACTCCTGAGTATGGTATTATGACTTAAGCTAGTACTATATTTCAAGAGGATGTCACAAAATGGTATCAGAGCAGTTCGTCCTACCCGGACCTGGGATGGGCTGATTATGCTTCCAATGAGGCATACTCTGAAAGTTTAGAAAGGCCATGCTTTAGATCCTTACATGACAAGGACATAGATGTTTGTGCATGGCAGCCGTGTTGTGTGTTGTAGCTTCTCTATCGCACTTGACTCCATATTGAGCCTAATCACCTCAATATGAAGTTCGATGTGTGCGTAGATCTATGGCATTCAATTGGCTTACTAAGGATAAAGGAATTTTGAGGGGAAAATTCTTTTAAAGGGGTAGTATGTAACATCCCGAAAAAATAGTACTTCTAATTAGCACTGTTGATTGAATTATTTTGTTTCATTCAAGAGATACATCTAATTAAGAAATGAGAAAAAAAAATGTCGTAGTGTAAACTTTTAAAAAATGACATTTAGATCCTAGATTAATAGAATTAGCAGAATATGGTTTTAAACGAAGCAGAACCATGTAGCAGAAACATAGAAACCCAATTCTTGGCCAATTGGACCATAGAGGTGTCTACATGTGAAATGATGTGGGATGCCCCTAGACTTGCCCAAAATTATGAAAATGCCATTAGCTATGAAAAAAAAAAAAGAAAACAGAAAGGCCCTCAATTTGCAAAATGTTTAATTTACACTGTTAATCGATTTATTCGATTTTATTGAATTTTTAAGATTAATTAGAAATTAATTAAAGGTTAATCAAGAGTTAATTAGCTATTGGTTAGAGAGATCAGGCTTAAGAAAAATTAAAATAGACATGTAGACATCTTACAAAACTATTTAGTAATATTTTGCCGGTTTGGAGGAAATCAGTAAAGATTCGGATTTTCAAACTGTCAGAACTAAACTAACCAAATTCAACACTCCAAACCTTAGATCCAATGGCTGAGAACTCAACCACTTCACCCCTTTAGGATGGCGCCATTTTGAGCCACTAGATAGGGAGGAGTGGCCAAGTCTCCACCACCCAAGCCCCCAACCACACCATGACTCAAACACCACAAGTTCCACCTACCAGCACCTATGTCACTTTCACTCTTTGAATTCAAAACTAACCTAACTCACCTTCTCTCCCATAGCAATTTCATGCTCCCCATTCAACAGAGGTTTCCCCCTTCATTTCTTCATTGATTCCATCTTCTTCTTCTTCTTCTTCCATCTTCAACCTCCATCAACCCCTTGCACTCAAAACTCAAATCTAGCTAGTCTTTACATCAATTTGAGGTAAGATTCACTCCCTTTATTTGGTTTCTTATTAATTGGTGGCTATTGGAGACTCATCCATATTCATGTATTTGATGTCATATTGAGTCTATATATATGTTTATGGCTAGATTATTGGATATTTAGTGGGTTTTGGTGGGTTGATTGATTAAAGAATCAAAGAGGGAGGCAACCAGAGTGAGTTAGCCAAGGGAAACCCTACAGCAGTCTGTATGGCAGAGTGTACAGCTCCACCTACAGCCATTTAAATTCGATGAAACTATTTTGTGAAACTAGACATCTAGGGCTTTCCAACCATATAAATTATAAGGTCATTGGATTAGTATTGAGGGAGATATGAATTTTTGAAATTTGACCTAGAATCCTAGATTCCCATCTGGGCATTGTGAATTAAGAGGGGTGTAACTCACCCTACACAACTCTAAATTGAGGGAAACAAATGCTATTTGAAAGCTAACATATAACGGAATATCCCAAAAAAATTTCAAAGTCAGATTCACTGCCAATTATTCTTAGCACATCAATGAATTCACCTTAAGTTCAAACCAGGCTAGAACAACATAGTCCATTAGAGTCAAGTTATGAGGCTTATATCTCAAAATATATTTATGCAAATGATATGCAACTTATTTCATTTGAAAGCTTGTTCTGTTAGATTTAAATTGATATAAATTTCATATGATTTCACTTGGATTTTTATTTTTAGTGAATTTTCACTTATAAGGGTACATTTCTGGCTAAGTACAGGGCAATCTGAGGTAAAATACCAATAACTCGAGTTATACAAATCAAAATGAGATGGGACAAAAAGGGTTGGAAACTAGACACATAGAGCTATGACATATCCAAAATTCATGTTCAAATGAGTTGAATTGGCCTAAATGTGGATTATACAAAATTTGGGTGGAATAAGATAAAGTAAGCAGAAATCTCTATTGATGTTTGTATTGAATTTGATGAATGACATTGTGAATATATAATTGCTATTCCAATTGATTTGCATGTTTGAATGATTTTACTAGTAGTCTAGCACTATTCATAGGGAAGCGAACTTGATCTATTATGCTACCAAATTTTTGACAGAATTTTATGAAATTATGATAGTTTCTGTTATGAATATTCATGATATGAACATGAAATTCTATATGCAAGGATATATGAAAGTAAATGATGAAGCATATATATGAGTGCATTCAGCATGTCTATGCATGATTATATATGAAAATGAAAGGATATGGACATATTAAATATGGATCCCTTCACCTAGAGGCAGTTATGAGATCCCTTCTTGTGAAGGTAGTTAAATAAGATAAGATTGGGTCCCTTCACTTAGCGGCAGTTGATTAGGTCCCTCCCTGTGAAGGCAGTATAAAACTATGAGATCCCTTTGCCTTGGACGCACGTGGTTAGATGAGATCCCTCTACAATGAAGGCAAGTGGCTAGCTGAGATCCCTCTATTCTTGAGTCACGTGACCAAGAGAGATCCCTTCAATTTAGAGGCACGTGACCAAAATGAGATCTCTCCAAGACTAGAGGCACGTGGGTCTCCTTGCGGGTCAATATTGTGTGACGACGATCATGAGTTGAGCTTACACCTAGATCAGACTACCCAAGGGCAGTAAAGACTAAAGATTAAAACATATGCAAGCACCTTAGGGACGGTGATATGTAATGCGTAGGTGTAAGGAAGGGAAGTCAAAGAAAGTTAAAGAAACACAAGTGCATTTTGCATGAACTCAAGTGAACGTATTTGCATATGCATGACCTATTCTATTTCTTCATTATATTGGAATTATTATATTTGAATATACTGCAACTACTATTTAAGTTATGAATTGTAAATTTATTTTATGATAACTCTTATATCTTAAGTGTATGAATAAAAGGAATTCTGCTTCGGACAATATATTTTCAAACTATAAAACTGAACAATTTGTTTGGCATGATCACCTTCTTCATAATAAACCAAAGTAGTCGGAGATAATAACGATGACACTATGTGTGATAATTTAGTGAATCCTATTGAGATTTAAGATTATCACCCTTATTTCCGTGTTATCTCCAGATAGCTCAAAAGGTTTTGAAGATGGCTGAAGTTGCTGTGAAATAAGGTCCGCTCAGGTAACAATATCAACTCCTGAGTATGGTACTATGACTTAAGCATAGTATTGTATTTTGGGAGGATGTTACATTTAGCAGGCTGGAGGCACATAGGCATAACTTTGTACCTATCTTAAAATATGGAGAGAGGGAAGAGTGAGTCATGCAGACTTAGTGAGAGATAATATATCTATAACAAGAGTGGAACAAAGTTTTAACGTTAACTTTTAGCAAAAGTATATATAAAATACCATAAACACTTCCTATAAAACATAATTGATGTATATATAATATATCTTTAAAACATCTATAACTCGTTAAATCACCCTTTTAAATTCAATGGATATAAACTCTTTTGTAAATATATATAAGCATTCTACATTTAGAATTTATTGTGCATAAGGCTGGAAATACGTTCTTATAATCTGAAAGTAAATACTTATTTTAATAAAATAAATGAGCCTAAGGAAGGATCTTATTTCAAAAAATAACTGCCTAACTGGGCGGCCCCAACAACTCATCCCCAGCAGTAAATAACTGATCTCATGCCTAGCATATCTATATCTTATAAGATATTCACACTTGCTAGGTCTTCGCCGTGCCTTATTGAGCCCTGCTAACTGAGCTATTCGAGGTTCACCAAGGCTAATATTGCTGCCATTAGCAAATAATTTCTTTTCTAGTTTCCTTCCCTTAGGAAAACCTTTGCTCCTTTCTAAATTCTTGTCATTAAAACTTTTCTTTAGCTCAAATCATGTACATTCTTGCTCATAACTTTAAATGCATAATAAGATTCAAGAAAACTTCCGTATTGTTAACAAACATAGTTATTAGAATTTTCAGATATTCAGCATAACTCTATTATAAAACATAGATAATACTTTCAAAATATTCATTATCCTGAGTTCTTTCTCACTTTATTGTAATTTAGCTATCTCTTTCTATCAAATCGCTCAAAGCATTGACTTTAAGAACATAACAATTTTTTCATAACTTGAAACTTCATATTGTTCTATCATATTACTGAGATATTATAATACAATTTCTATAAGAGCTTGTCCCACACATATATACTCAAACATATATATACATGCATATAACTAACATGATTACTTCAAAAGTTCTATAAATAGGGAGTAAAACACATTAAATCGATGCATTCATAAAACTTTACTAAAATACACTTTAGGCATGTACTTAAGAAATCAAGGATAAGAAACTAGCTATAGACATATTATCACTAACAACTTGAAACCATGAGGAGCAAATCCAAGCTTAAAATGCTAGAGTCCATGGTTGATCCTCACGAGCATCTAATGCCATAAAGAACACAAATCAATCACCATTTAGTTTCTAGAGCCAAGGATTATCTTAACTTTCTTCCCTACTCAAAATCCCTAAATCCAAACCCTAACTTCTTCTTACTTGACCAAATCTTAAATCTATAATAGATTTAGGTAATCCATAGTATAATAAAGAAGCTAGAGATAAAAAAAAAAAAAAATTATCTTAGAGAGTAGAGGAATGAAGAAGAGCATAGGGGAGTAGTGGATTTCCTCCCATCTTTATTTCTCTCACTAGAAAGAAGGGAGAGAGAGCTTCTAGAGAGGAACCAAGCTAAGGTATGATGATGATGATGGAAGAAGATGAATTTGGTGCTAAATTTGAGTGAAAAAAATGGTGAAGGATTGATGGGATACATGTAGAAGGAGAGAAAGATGAGAGAGAAGGAAGAGAGAGAGAGAGAGAGAGAGAGAGAGAGAGAGAGATTTGGGCTTGAAATGAATAAGGGGGTCAAAACCACAATTTTATTTCATGCAGCAAGCACTCGAGCGCCCACTTCTAGGCACCTGAGCGCCTAATAGCCAAAAAAGCCCAAATTTTATTCTAACATCTGGTGCTTGAGCAGGCAATTCCTAGCGCTCAAGTGCCCAATCACTTGAAACACCCAAGACTCCATCTCGCAGTGGCCACTTGACCACCCACTTTCTAGCACCTGAGCGCCTAACTACTTGAAGCTCATCCAGCCAGCAAAGCTGGCACTTGGACGCCCAAAGTTGGCACCTAAGCACTAGCTCTCTAATTTTTATTTTTTTAAAGTAATTTTTAATCCACACTGACATTAGTAAGCTTATTTTCACTCTAATAACTTGAAAATATTCAATAATACTAATTTAAAAGATCATACCAAAGTCCATAATTCAAACAAACTTGAAATTTACCTATCTAACACTTAATATTTATATCAGGTATTACAGCTTGCCATTTGAGTTAACTTTACATGTATTGATATTTTGATATAAAAATATATAATATACAATTTGTTTTCTAGATATAATTTTGATGGTGAAATTTTGATTGAGCATCAAAAGACATATATAATTTTCTTCCAAATTTGATGATTAAAATGCAAAAATCTTGGAAAAGAAATCAATTTTAATTTTCAAACCAAACTTCTATTATAATTGTTAGAAAAATAGAAAATATTTTTAAAGACAACTTTTAGCTAAATCCATTTAATTTATTGAAAATCAAAACAAAAAATTATTAATTTCTGAGTAAATTGCACTTAGTACCCTTGAGGTTTGTTGTAATTGCACTTCACCCAAAAGTTCCAAAGAAATTAGTCTAGGTAAGGTGTGAAAATGGAAGAGAAATTAGTGGGATTAAGAAAGATTAAAAATTTAGAGTTTGTGAAGGAGAAAATGAGAAATTTTGGGGATTTTGGACTATTTTTACATATTTTAGAAATTTTAGGGACTAATTTGAGCCAATTTATAATTGACGCCACATCAGATTTCATGCCACATAGCATGCTGACATGTCGCCTAACATGATCAGTAAAACCGTAATAGTTGACTAACGGTTGACTAGCCAAGGACTAAAATGGCTGACAGAATGCAACTTTAGGGACTAAAGTAACACACGTATATAATTTCAGGGACTAAAATGATACTTAACTCCAAATTTGGAACCATTTGGTTTTGGAAGGAAGATAAGTACGAGTGGAGGGAAATATATTTGTGAGCGATTTATTGATTAGAACAAATTGTGATGAAAATTTCAGTCAAAAAATATTTAGTGTTGTGAAGAAGAAATATATTTTGAACAATTATGCAATCACAAACTTAATATTTTTATTTATTTTTTTGTAACCAATATTTTGGTCAGAAATTTGTGACTGAATTTGTGACCAAAGGCAATCATCATAGAATAAGAGAAAAAAAAAATTATAATTGAGATTATATCGATCAGTGCAATACACATATTTATGACCAAAAGTATATTAGTCAAAAATTTGATCAGAAAATTTGGCACCATTTGGAGGGAAAAAAAAGTGGGAGTGAAGAGAAATATATTTGGGATCAATTTGCTGGTCAAAAACAAATTGTGACTGATATTTCAGTAAAAACAAATTCGTTGTTGTAAGAAAAATTATAATATTTACCTTTGATTAAAAAAATAAAAAAATTAGATTCTAACCAATTATGGGGTCACAAATTTAATATTCTATTTATTTGTTCTCTTTTTGTGACCAATATTTCAGCTAGAAATTTGTGGTAGAAATCGTAAATGAAGAAAAAAATTATGGACAACAAATTGGTCAGAAAATCGATTAGTAAATTGTAAAAATTTATGATAAAAAGAATATCAGTCATAAATTGGGTCAAAAATTTTGGCACAAATTAGAGCAAAATTGAAAAAGAGTGAAGGGAATATATTTGTGACCAATTTGTTGGTTAGAAAAATTGTGACCGAAATTGCAGTAAAAAAATATTCATTATTGTAACAATAATTATCTTCTAATTGATTATGCAGTCACAATTTTAATATTTTATTTATTTATTTTTGTGACCAATATTTTGGTCAATAAATCATACAAATTTATAAATCAATCACAAAATGGGTTAGAAAAGTTAGAGCTATTTAGATTTTTAGAGTTTAGAAAAATATATTTGTGACCACTTGGTTGGTCAAAAATAATTTCTTATTTTTAATTAATATTTTACTTTTGGTGACCTGAAAGATAAGTCAAAAGAATTTTTATTTGTATAAAAAATTAATATTCTAACTGTAACATCCCCACTTCCATAAGAAAAGCATAATGGAAACTTTGAATTGTTTCTCTTAGGTAATGTGAGAATTTCTCAGGCAGCACTATGCCATAATGATCCTCACACTTTGGACTATAGGGTACTATAATACAGCCGTTGAAAATATGGCACTGCCATATGTTAAAAATTAAGAAATGATAAAAGTGCCTCTGTAAACTTTTGTTAATCACAGTAGTATCCAGAATTTTTAGAAATTATATTTTGACCCCAAAAACTTATTTACTCAATAACCCTAGAATTTTTTATAAAATGACTTTCATGTCACTACATCTGTAGAATTAGCAGAATGGGGTTTTAAATGAAACAGAATCACGTGATGAAACCGTAGAAGTTTAAATCTCTGCCGATTGGGCTATGGAGGTAGTCTGGAATGAAATGACGTGTGGTGCCTCTGGACTTGCTCAAAATTATGGAAATGCCATTAGTTACAGAAAACAAAAAATAAAAAAGCTCCGAATTTGCAAAAATGTCCTATTTACGCCGTTAATCAAATTATTCGATTTTTATTGACTAAGTAAGATTAATTAGAAAGTAATTAAAAGATAATTAAGAGTTAATTAGGGAGATAAGGCTTAAGAAAAATTGAATAAACATATAGAAAATTTTATAAAGTTATTTAGTAACGTTTTACCGGTTTGGAGAAAATCAGTAAAAATTCGGTGTTTTAAACTGCCGGAGCCAAATCAGTAGAATCACACACCAAAAACCCTAACATGAGTGGCCAAGATTTAGCCACTCCTCCCCTCATGTAAGATGACACTTTGCTGCCCACTTTGTGAAAGAAAGTGGCCAAGTCTCCACCACCCAAGCCACCAACCACACCATGACTTAAACACCACAAAATTCAACTAACTTCCACTTTCCTCCCTTGATATTTTTGACCCCATCAGCAGCTGTTTCTTCTCTATTCTTTCTTCATTCTTCTCCTTCCTCACTTCACCTTGCTTCTACCTTCAAGCTGCATCCCTCTTCCACACCAAGAACTTGCATCTAGCCAACATCTACAACAATCTAGAGGTAGGATTCAATTTCTATTCTTAATTTCTCTGAACTATGGCTACATGAAATTTCACTCTTCTTCATTTATTTGATGATATATTGGATGTATTTGACGGTTTATGGTTGGATTAATATGAAATCTTGAGTTGGAATTAAAGTTAGAAGGAGAAAACTAGAAGAAGTGGAGAATTAGGATGCTGACTAGATGAAAAACCCACGGTAGTATGTACGGCGGAGCGTACGGCTCCACCTATAGTTGTTTAAATTTGATAAATCCATTTTTATATGAAATTAACATTCAGGGCTTTCCATACATATGAAACATAAGACCATTGGATTAGTATAGAATTAGTTATGAATTTTTAAAGTTTGACTTAGAAATCTGGATTCTTATCTAGGCAGTATGAGTTGAGAAGGGTATAACTCACCCTACACAACTCTAAATTGAGTAAAATGACCATTTTTTGAAAGCTAACATATAAAGGAATATCCGATAAAAATTTTAGAGTCAGATTCATTGCCAATTGTTCCTGGCACATCAACGAATTTACCTTGAGTTCAAATCGGACTGGAATAGGGTAGTCTAGTAGGGTCAAGTTACGGGACTAATATCTCAAAATATACTGAAGCAAATGACATGCAACTTACTTCATTTGTAAGCTTGTTCTATTAGCTTTAAATTAATATAAATTTCATATGATTTCACCTAGATTTCTATTTTCAGTGAATTTTCACTTATAAGAGTGCATTTCTGGCTAAGTACAGGGCAGTCTAAGGTAAAATGCTAATAACTTGAGTTATACAAATCAAAATGAGATGAGACCAAAAGGGTTGAAAACTAGACACATAGGGCTATGAAATATTCCAAATTCAGGTATAAATGAGTTGAATTGGACTAAATATGGATTATACAAAATTCAGGCAAAACTGAACAGAATTGGCAGAAATGACCAAATTGATGGTTTCACAAGTATTAGTGTACATATAAGGCTTGGGTTGAAGGTTGCAAGTTTACATTGATAGATATGTTAGATTGATTATACTACTATGATTGATTTGTCCATGAGAGATGACACTATTCATGGGAAAGCAGGTCTGATCCATTATGCTGCCAAAATTCCGGCAAAACTGAACAGAATTGGCAGAAATGACCAAATTGTTGGTTTCACAAGTATTAGTGTACATATAAGGCTTGGGTTGAAGGTTGCAAGTTTACATTGATAGATATGTTAGATTGATTATACTACTATGATTGATTTGTCCATGAGAGATGGCACTATTTATGGGAAAGCAGGTCTGATCCATTATGCTGCCAAAATTCCGGCAGGAATATGTGAATCATATAAATGTTATAAATATTATATGTTATGCTCATAAGGTTCATATATGTAAGAATGATTTTAAGGATGATATGAAGTCATGAGAACTTATACTATGGGTGATTATACTTTGAATATATTTACATTTACATATCATGTTCATGTACGTTATGCATGCAAGCATAATTAGAATCTGATATGAGAAGTAAGACGTGAGACATATCTATGAATACACAAAGCATTTGCATACATGATAAGATATGGAAAGGAAAAGATAATAAGAACTTGCAAGAAAGATGTACTAAGCTACGTGGGCTAGAGCAGTATTGTCTAAGACTTGGGCTAGCCCTCGACCAGAATTAATGGGAATAGACCGGTGTGAGGGTCGGGGAAAGTAAACCCGTCACTTATATATAGGTACGAGCTCGGACCTGAAAGGCAGGCTATTGCCCAGAGGTGAGAGAGGCCATTCACCTCCAGCGACCAAGTACAGAAGAGCAAGGTTAAGTTGCAAGTTAAAGAAAGATACGAATTAAGTTAAGTGCACTTGTATACAGTCAAGTATAAGCATTTATATGTGCATCTTCAATTATCTCGTTATGTCATAATGTCATTATGATTTTTGTTGAAGCATATTATACTATTCGTATTTCTATGTCTATCACATAATATGATAAGTGATTGTTAAAATATAACCCGCTGTAAGGAATATGTTTTCAACTTAAAACTGAACCACTGGTTATGTATATGTGCTTACATTTTTATAAGAAACCGAAGCGGCTGGAATGTTTATGATGACACTATATGGTTCGAGTTTACCTACTGAGAACCTTAGGTTCTCACTGCTTGTTTGTATGTTCTTCTTTCCATAAACATTCCAGATCCTAGGCTAAAACTTAAGAATGAGACAGAATCCTGGGATGTTCATCATGCAAGACTTAGGCTTAAGTCAGCCCCGAAGACTATAGAGGCCGGTTGAAGTTTAGAAAGGGCGACCGATACAATGTAGAGACAGATTCTGCGTATAACATTAGTTATAAAATTTTCCTTAAATTGTAATTATTTTTATTCCCTATGTATCGGAGATGAAATTTTTTGAATTATTAGTGTCTAATAAAGTGTGCAGTTAAAGGGCCATGTACTATATTTTCCACCTTTTAAAGATTCTCGTAGCACAGTGACAACCTCTTAATATAACTTCATGACTCGAGCATGGCTCATATAATAGAGGGTGTTATACTAACCGATGATATGGTCACAAAATTAATTGTGTTATTTATTTTTTTATAGCTTAAATTAATCCATTAATCCCTAAATTTTTTGGAAAAATTCATTAAGGTCCCTATACTTTAAAAGTTCATAATTAGATCCCTAAATTTATAAAAAATTTAATGCACATAATATATGAATTAAATATTTATGATTATAATTTATATTTCATAAATAAATATTTAATATATATATATATATTATTAAAATTATAACTAATAAAATATTTAAGTAAAAAATATTTAATCAATTTTTTTTAACTTAAAATAAATTAATATAATTATAATATTTAAAAATATAGTAAATGACTCATATTTTTAATATAATAACTATTTGTCTGAATTCCTTTTGGAGTAATTTGTACATGTATTTTTTTGACTTCATATGCATAGATTATTTTTATATACTAGTAATATAAAATAATTTTATATTATCATTCAATAGACATGCGACCAAAAAGGAGAGTACATTACAAATTTTGAAAGCCTATAAGATAATGGTTGAAAATGACATGGTTTGTATTCTTTGTAACTATTTTTTTCCTTTTGTTTTTTAAGACGAAACCACAGGTATATATCTCCTACTAGAGACAATTTTATTTGAGTATTTGAGATCCTATATAAGAGGCATGACTCTCTCAATATCTATTACTCCGTACCTAAGACTCAAACCCAAGACCGAAAGTATTTAGGCAACATTTTTTTAGACTAAAGATGACAAAAAAATGCCAAAGCATGTACCTATGGAGATTACCCGTGACGGAGATAAGTTCGGTTCCTATGGGAATGAGAGGAAGTCTCTATTTAGTAAAGGAGGTGAGGTCCTTCCCCCATGGGGATCTACTAAATCCTTATTAGCGTAAATTTACTTATATAATTTAAAAAACCCTAGTCATGATATTATTGTCTTTATGATTTGGATATTTCGAATTACCTTTTAATAAATTTGCATCATATATTTCATTTTTAATTTGGATTGTATTGTGTTTGATAATGTTATAATGAATTATTGACAAGTATGAATGTTTTATTTAGGTTTAAGAGTATTTTATTTAAATTTTCTCTTTTTTAAAAATTTTTGAAATTTTTTAATATAAACCTGCAAATATTTGCGAGGATTTGAATTCCCACAAGGAATAGGGTTTAGAGACTAGCAATAGGGATGGGACTAGGGACGAGGACAAGGGGCAAAATTCTAAACAGGAAGAGAGGCACGGGGCATGTCCCCAACCCTATTGATACCCGTCGCCATCCCTATTTTAGACAAGGCTTAAAAAGTGTTGCCTAGACATTAAGCAACACTTTATAAATGTTCTCTTAAATTATGAGTTATTAGAAAATGTTGCCTTAAACTTATATGAAATGGTTAATAAAATTATTATTTTAATTTTTCTTTTTTTTACATATTATGATGAAAAGTGCAAGTACAATTTATTAAGATGTATAAAGGAAAGAAAGCATTACATATTTTTTAATTTTTATAATTTATGAAAATAAAAAATAATTATTGAAAATTATTGAATTGAATAATAAATAAAATTAAATATAAATCACAATTTTATATAATTAAAATTAATAAATATTTAAAAAGCAACATGTATTTTTAATTTATAATTAAATCATTAATAAAAATACCATTTTATTGCAATTTAATTTTTTGTTAAATCTTTCTTTTAATTAAAATTTTTTTAATGTATGACAAAAATATTATATTATATTTCATAGTATCTTATACGATGCCATACCAAATACTATATAGTATTGAAATTTTATCAGCTTTATACAATCAAAGCTTATACTATCAGGTCGTATCAACTGGGCCTTATTCTATTACGCATGCCAAACGGGTCCTAAAGGAGACACTTTTTACACGTTGCCTAAAATTTGCCAACAATTCTTGTTTAAATTCCAATTAAAATTTTTTCTTTAGTGCCAAAAATTGATAAAATACAATATTTTCCACACTATTCAAATAAAATAAAAAATTTGAACTTTCCCAGCTATTCTTTTTTTTTAATTATTTGGTGCCATTTTTCCACCTATTCAGCTAACTCAAAATAATTTGTTATGAGTTAACTAAAATTTCTCATTTTCCTATTTCCATTAATACAAATCCACAATCACGTGCCCTAATTTTTTACTACTTTTCCCACTGCCAAAACTGTAACGTCTGAAAAATTTTATCGTTAATAATCGAGTTATTTGGCTTTCATCGAATAATTGGATTAATTAGAATTCAATTAAATATTCACTTAAAGCCAATTAAGTGTGATTTAAAAGGATTAGACTTGATGGAATTAGATTAGGAATATAAGAAACCTCATAGAATTTTTCTACAATCGGTTTACTGATTTAAGAGAAATCGATAAGATTTCAGTATTTTAAACTGTCAGAATTGAACCAATAGAACTTATATTATGAGTGCCTTAGGATCGATGGCTAAGATTTAGCCAAAACACCCCCATATGTGGTGCCACTTTCAACCAAAGGAGGTAGCCACAAATCAAGTTGAATGACCTATACAAATCCACCAATTACATGGAACTTGCTTTAGAAGTTTTCATTTTTTTCCTTTTCGACCCCTTACAATTTCGACCTCTTTATGTAGCTGACCCCTCTCAATTCTTTTCTCCCTCATCTCATCTCATCTCATCTCATATCATCTTCATCCCCCACAAAGCATCAAGCCACATCAAGATTTCTTCAACTCAAAACACAAATCTAACAAGAATCACACCTAGGAAAGGTAGGAATCCAACTTCTCTTCTTGTTTTCCTTGATTTGGGGCTGTGTGGGGATCTTGATTTTTCATGGTACTGATGTGATTTTGGAGTAATGATGATGGATTATAGTTGATTTTGCATGTATGTTGTGATTTGAATTAGAATTGGTATGAAAGAACTGGAAGAATAGAGAGAATTCAAGAAGCTATTAGGGTTTTCACTCGATGGTCCGTATGGTGGAGTGTACAGCTCTACCTACAGCAGTTTGAATTTGATGAATATATTTTTATATGAAACTAGACATTCAGGCTTTCAATACATGTAAAATATAATGCAATTGGATTAGTGTAGAATTAGTTATGAATTTTGAAGTTTGACCTAGAAATCTGGATTCTCATCTAGGTAGTATGAGTTAAGAAGGGTGTAACTCACCCTACACAAATCTAAATTGAGTGAAACTAACGTTTTTTGAAATCTAACATATAAGGGAACATCCTATAAAAATTTCAGAGTCATATTCATTGCCAATTATTCCCAGCACATCAATGAATTTACCTTAAGTTCAAACCAGACTAGAATAGGGTAGTCCAATAGGGTCAAGTTACGGGGCTTATACCTCAAAATTTGCTCATGAAAATAATATGAAACTTATTTCATTTGAAATCTTGTTCTATTAGCTTTAATTTGATATAAATTTTGTATGATTTCAATGAGATTTCTATTTTTAGTGAATTTTTACTTATAAGGGTATAATTCTGGCTAAGAATAGGGCATCTGAGGTAAAATACTAATAACTTGAGTTATACAAATCAAAATGAGATGGGACTAAAAGGGTTGGAAACTAGACACATAAAGCTATGATATATCCAAAATTTTGGTTTAAATGACTTGAATTAGACTAAGAATGGATTATACAAAATTCGGGCAGAATAGGAGGAAGTAAATAGAAAACCCTATTGATGTTTGAATTGAATTTGATGAATGATATTCTGAATATATAAGTGCTGTCCCATATTGAATTACAAGTTTGAATGATTTTACTAGTAGTCTGGCACTATTCATGGGGAAGCAGACTCGATCCGTTATGCTGTTGAAAGTTCGGCAAGAAATTCAGATGTTGTGTGAGTTATAATTGCATGAACACATGATGCTTGAAAGAATAAAGTTAGTTGTGCATGCAATTCATGAATATTACAAAGGATTCCATATTACTTGGGCCAGCCCTTGAATAAGTTTAAGGGGAATAAATCAGTGAGAAGGTTGAGAAAAATAAACCCGACAATCCTGTATAGGAATGAGCTCGATCCTGAAAAGCGTACTATTACCCAAGAGTATATGGCCAATAACTCCTAGGGGACCAAGGATGGAAAATAAGTTTTAGAAGGCGAAAGCCTTCAAATATAAGATGCATTCCCCAGTTGCACATTTGTATGTGCTATACGATAATTCTTAATTGATTGTCATAGTTATCTATTTATTTCTCATGATATGTTACTATCTATTTATGGTTACTGTCTTAGTTGTATTAGTATATTTGTTAATTGTATTTTCATTTTCCAATTTAAAATTTAATTTGTTTTGGTGTATGTTTCTATAATAAGAATTTAAGTTGAATATTACCATTATGTCATACTATTTAAAATTACGGAAAAACCGAAACAACTGAGAATGACAGTGATGACAGATATGTATAAATTTAGGATTCCTACTAAGAAATCTTTATTTCTCACCCTACTATATGTTTCCGCGTAATTCTCAGATTATGGAGAATATGGCAACAGGCATCCTATTCATCGAGTTCCTTGAGCTTCATATCCACCTGAACCTGTTTTTGAACTATATATATATATATATATATATATATATATACACCGGTAGATGTCAGTTCCATTTTTATTTCTTCTATCGTAGAGATTTTGCTATTCCCCTGACTCACCCACTCTTTGACCCTGTCGTACCTTATATTGCTATCCCGCTACACATGGCCCATCCTTTTCCACCTCCACACGCAGCAGTAGCAGTAGCACTGGCAGTAGCAACAACTCCCATGGCTCCACCAGCTTCACCACCGTAGTATATCCTCTCGATCTCACTGTCTGAGGAGGATCTGTCAGAGGTGGCAAGCTCGTCTTCCTAATCCTCTACCCTGAGCGTGGACTAAACCCAGCTAACGCTGACATGGCTAATGGATTCCTTTCCTCAGAGTCCATCTAGGGTGCCCGTGTAGTGCTGTAGTAGAAAATATATAGAGTGGCCCTCTTTTGGCAATAGGCAGTAGTTTAGTGTATGCCGTATATGGATGGGTAGCACATGAAACATCCCTTGAGGACCAGTTAGGGTACTATTCATAGAGACAGGTCGATTTATTTTGTTTTAGTTGCCTCATTTTATTACCCTATACTATTTTATATATCCTTTGACAAACTTTGAAAACAGACATCTATGTATATATGAATATGATATCATTTTAGTAGTTCCGTCTATTCCGCATTTTTATTTATTTTACTTTATTTCTGTTATAATGATTATCTATTACTTATTCTGCAGTCAAACGAAAATTAATTAAGTGAACAGTTAACTCTGTATAGGTAATTAACATTAAATCATAAAATGGAATTTAATTAAACAGCTATATGTAATAACCTATCAGGTAACATAGTATGAATTAAGCATAGTATTTTACCTGGTAAGGTATACAAAAACTGTAACATCCCGATTTCCGAGTTCCGGCTTCGTCATCAGGATTGATCAATACCCTGGAGCTGTTACTGTTACCTGAGCGGACCTCGTCTGACAGCAACTTCAGCCGTCCTCGAAAACTTCTGAAATTATCTGGAGACAACATGGAAATAGGAGTGAGAATTATAAAATTCTCAATAGGATTCTCTAATCTTCATACGTAGTGTCATCATGGTCGTCTCCAGTTTGCTTCGGTTTATTTTAAAAATAGATGAACATGCAGCGCAAGCTGTTTAATTTTACATTTCGAAAAGTGTATTATCCGAAGCAAAGTTCATTTTTACTCATATACTGGTCCTTTGAGGAAATGGGCACAAGATTAATTCATGAATAATACCAGAGATAATAACTTCAACATATAAAACGCACATAACATTAATCTACTGGAAACATAACATCTGTACCTAACTTAACTTGCACTTGAATTCATACATATGCATAAAATTTTACTTTTCTTTCTTTCGGCACACCTAGGCGTTACGTATCGCCGTCCCTAGGGTGCCTGAATCTGTCTACACTTGAGCGTTACGTATCGCCGTCCTCAAGTGCAGCATCATACCATGTCTTATATAAGTTCTATCCCCTGTACTCACACTAGCTGGGTCGATGCCATGCCTCATATGATTGGGGTGCTTGCATATACTTTAATCTTTAGTCTTTAGTCTTTTACTTGGCACACCTAGGCGTTACGTATTGTCGTCCCTAGGGTGCTTTTACTGCCCTTGGCTCACACTAGCTGGGTCGATGCCATGCCTCATGTGATTGGGGTGCTTGCATATACTTTAATCTTTAGTCTTTAATCTTTTACTTGGCACACCTAGGCGTTACGTATCGCCGTCCCTAGGGTGCATTTACTGCCCTTGGGTAGCCTGGCCTTGGAGTGAGCTCGTCAGCCTCACCTGTGACCATCGTCACACCGACTCACCCACAAGGGGACCCACTGCCCCTAGGTTGGAGGGACCCAAAGTGCAACTGCCTCCAACATAGAGGGACCCAAGTCTTTAGCTGCCTTCACAAGGAGGGACCCATGTGCAACTGCCTCCAGATGAAGGGACCCATGTCTTTATCATTTAACTGCCTTCACAGGGAGGGATTTCAAATAACTGCCCCCGAGTGAAGGGACCCACATTTTATCTTATTTAGCTGCCTTCACAAGGAGGGACCTCGAATAACTGCCTCCGAGTAAAGGGACCCACATTCAATATATTCACGTTCTTTTATTCTCATACATATTCAAGCACAATTATAAAGAGTGTACTCATGCATATACTTCATTTATTTTCACGTATCATTGCACACATGATCTTCACGTACATATTCGTAACGCATAAAGGCTCGTAGCCTCCTTACCATTCTACCGACACTCATACATATGCTTCGTTCTTTACTTTCATATATCTCATCTCATACTTATATCATTGAATATAGGGTTTCTATATACCCATTCATACTCTAATTCATCATTACCTGTAAACATTCCTAGTTTTATAGACTTCTGCCGTAAATTCGGCAGCATGACGGATCAGGTCCGTTTCCCTATAAATAGTGCCAGCCTTCACGAACAATTCAGTCATAGCAACATAATCAACTTACATATATATATTAATGTCAAGCTGGCAATCCTCAATTCAACTTTATATGTTTCACTAACACTTGTAGAATTATCATTTTGGCCATTCTGTCAATTCTATTCGGTTCTACCCGAATCTTGTATAATCCACCTTTATCTCTATTCAACTCATTTAAATCTGAAATTTGGGTATGTCATAGCTCTATATGTCTACTTTCTAACCTTTTTGGTCCCATATCATTTTGATTTATATAACTCAACATATTCAACCTTTGCCTTAGCTTGTTCAGTCACTAGCCCGAATTACACTCCTGGGAATATAAATTCACTAAAAATCGAAACTAAGCTCAAATCTTACGAAATTGATCTCATATCAAAGCTAACAGGACAAAATTTCATTTGCCATAAGTTTCACTCCATTTGCTTAAGTACATCTCGAGATATGAGTCCTGAAAGTCGACCTTCCTGAACTACCCTGTATTGGTCTGAATTAGACATAGGACAACTTCCTCGAATCACTGGGAACAATTGGAACCATAACAAACTCGGAATCTTATATTGGGGTGTTCCTCTGTGTGTAAGCTTTCTAACAAAACTGGTTTCACTCAATTTGGAGTTGTATAGGGTGAGTTATACCCTCCTCATGTCACCCTGCCCGGATGAAAGTCCTAAACCCTAGGTCAAACTTCAAAAATTCGTATCTCTCTCAATACTAGTCCAATAACCTTATATGATATATCCATGGAAAGCCCTGAAGGTCTACTTTCATCTAAAAATGGCTTCATCGGATTTGACCGATTGTAGGCGGCGCCGTACGCTCCGCCGTACGAACTGCCGTGGAATCTCCACCAAGACAGCACCCTCATCCATTCATTTCTCTTAGTTTTCTTCTTCTAATTCTAACTCTAACTCAAAATCTTCTATTAATTCAATCATGATTCATCATAATGCATCCAATAATTCATCAGATACATAAGGAAGAACACAATCTCATGCAACCATAGTGCAAGAAATTCAAGAATAGAAGCAGAATCCTACCTCTTTGGAGCAAGATTTGGCTAAGTGCTGAAACTTGGAGTTTGGATGAACAAGGCTGGGACTTAGCTTGAGTTTTGGGTGTGTGAGCAAGAGAGAAAGAGAGCTGATGGAGGAGAGGAAATGCAACGTGAATAATGGTCTGAATCAAAGGAGAAGGATGGGTTATATAGGCATGAGTGGGAGTTAACTTGGAGGGTTCTGATTGGCTGAATTTCTTGTGGACAAAGTTTAGCTGCGTCCCCCCTCCAGAGTAACTTGCCGCCATACTGTTTAAAATCGGAACTCGCTCCAAATCTGCTTTAAGTCGGAACTAGTCCCTCTTATGCTTGATGTCGGAACTCGTGCCGTTCTTACTCGAGCTTGGAGCTGAAGCATGATATCGGAACTCGTACCATCTTGTTTGTGACTTGGGGAAATCGGTTTATGTTGAGACTTGGAATCAAGGACGGAGGTCGTAACTCATGTACTGGGAATCCTATAATCTCGGAACTCCCTATTTGAACTTGGGACTGCCAATGCTGGATATAAAATCGGAGGTCGGACCTAGTGTATGACTGAAATCAACCCAATGATTTGAACTCATATCCATGGAGTTCAACTCTAAGGACGGAACTTGTAACATTCAACTCGGAGTCCCAGATTGTACCATTGTGTTAAATTATACTTGTGAAGTCGAAACCGCACACTCGTTTTGAAGCATGGAGTATGAGATCGAACTTCGGAATTCGAGTCATATTTCCAAACCCAGGAACTTAAACTCGAAATCGTGACTTATATACGGTGTGCTTGGTGACATCTAAGGTGGTTATATTTTCCTCGAGACATGAAGTCGGATCTCATGGAATCACGTTCATGTGTCCGGGTGAGAGATCCAAGTCGGAAGTCGGAATCCATGCATCTCCATTCGAATGACTCGAACTCGTAAACCAATTTAGAGATCTGATCCCTCATTCCCCCGCTTGAAACAAAGTCGGATATCGTATTTCTTGTCCATTCGGAGACTAATGTCGGAAATCGTAAAAGGCATGAAGTCGGGAAAATCCAGCAAGATTAATTCGGAACTCGTAAGTAATTCCTTCTATCTGAACTTCAAAGGTTAAGTCGGAAATTGGCCAAATATGAACTCGGAACTCGGAAAATAGTCATCCTGTTGAAATCTAAAGATGAAGTCGGAAATTGGAATTGATCAATCCTGAGGGCGAAGCTGAACTCGGAAATCGGGATGTTACATTACTACCCTCCTTTTAAAAATTTTGTCCTCAAAATTTGATCGCGAAATTGGCTGTCTATTGCCGTAAGAGTTTGAAAGAAAGTTCACACACAAACATACTGAAGTTGAACAAACATAGTCAAGGAAAATACAGTCGACCTGGTTATATGATCTAACATAACGAAATTTTACAAAAAGAGGACCCTTGTCCTTGGTTATCCCTAATCTTTGCGATGACTCCTCTAGGATATTGCTTCCTCCACGTTTATAGTGAATACTCCCCCTTAACGTTGCGGTTTAGGAGTCGATGGTTGGTGTTCAGGGCATTCTCTGATCATATGCCCTGGCTTGCCACACCTAAAACATACATTCTGTCCGGCCAGACAAGGCCTTCCTCCATGATACTTTCCACACTTAGAGCAAGTTTGCCCTGCGCTTGGCCCTTGAAACTGTTTATCCCCACGTCCATTAAATTGATGCAGTTTCTTCGGTGGTGAGGCATATTCAAGTTCCTGGTTTTCAGGTGCAAGCCTCTTTCCATACATATCAGACTGGGAATTCTCCAATTTCTTGTTACAGTTCTCCACAAGTCTGCATTTGTTTACTAATGTAGGAAAATCCCTGATTTCCATAGGGCATATTGTGGCGAGGATATCTTCCCTCAATCCACCTTCAAATTTGACACACTTCCACGTCTCGTCTGGATTCCGCTGATAGATTGTGGAAAACTTACATAACTCCTCAAACTTAGCGATGTACTTTGACACGCTATTGCTTCCTTGGCGGAGTTGCATAAATTTCAGTTCCTTAGCATTTCGAACTGATGGAGGAAAGTATTTCTGGTAAAAAGCATCCTTGAACACAATCCAGGTGATCTCTGCCTGGGATTCTTCTAATAGCCGTTTCACACCATTCCACCAGAATTCTGCATCTGCTTCGAGCATATAAGTGGCAAATGCTACTTTCTGGCGATCTGTACAATCCAAAACAGAGAAAATCTTTTCCATCGCCTTAATCCATTCGTCAGCTTGGTCAGGAGCAAGGAAACGTGCCCTATTCGGGAGCTAGTAGATAGAAGTAAGTAACCATGCTAAATAACATGATTAGAAAGTTATTGTGAAGGATAATATAAGTCAAAGTCACCATTCAAGATCCAACGAAGAGTGTGATCCTACAAGTGGGATTTACCAGAAAAAGCTCCTACATATGATCAAGGGTGATCACGTAAGTAGGAATTCTTAAGTTGATGAAACCAGCTTCCCAGCACCGAATATAGCTAGTATGACTACCACATATTGAAGTTAACTATTGCTATAAGTGATAACAGATTTCTCCTCAACAGTTCTTAGCCACGGAATTTTGAGGACAAAATTCTTTTTAAGGAGGGTAGTAATGTAACATCCCGATTTCGAGTTAAAGCCGTCATCATCAGGATTGATCAATCCCAATTTCCGACTTCACCTTTGGATTTCAATAAGATGATTATTTCCGAGTTCCGAGTTCATTCTTGCCCAATTTTCGGCTTCATGTTCAATCCGACCTCCGACTTCACGTGATGGTTACGAGTTGAAAGAGATGCTTCCGATTTCCAATATACGACTTCATGTACGATTTCTGACATTATGCTCGAGTACGTGATATCCGAGTTCCGACATTGGGTGATCCCAAATGGACATGAAATGCGACTTACGAGTTTTAGCTGAATTGGATTCCGAGTTCATTACCAAGGTCTTTTATCTCTTTCCCGAGTTCCGATATCGAGTTGAAGTGCCAGATCCTATAAATTACGAATTCCGACTTCATCCGAATAGGTATGTACGAATCACGGCTTCCGATGTCACCAACCACACTGTGTTATAATTCCCGGTTTCCGAGTTTAAGTACTTGTGTTTGGAAATGTGACTCGAATTCCCGAGTTCCGACCTTAGTGTTGAACTCAATTGGGGTGGACACGAGTTCGGACCCTTGAGCAAATCTTCAGTCACACGAGTTCCGATTTCAAACAGTATGGCGGCAAGTTACACTGAAAGGGAGACGTAGCTAAATTCTGTCCACAAGAAAAATTCAGCCAATCAGAACCCTCCAAGTTAACTACCACTCATGCCTATATAACACCTTCTTCTCTGCTCATTCAGACCCATTTTCTGCGCCCTCTCTTCTCCCTCACCGCAGCTCTTTTTCCCTTCTCCACTCACCCAACCCCATCTCTCCTTCAAGCTTAGCCAGGTCCTAATAATTCAAGTTTCAACAATTAACTCAAGATCACACTCCAAAGAGGTAGGATTCTACTTTTATTCTTGAATTATTTGCCCTATGGCTGTATGAACTTGTATTCTTCTTCATGTATTTGATGAGTTAATAGATGTATTATGATGGATCATGATTGAATTAACATGAAATATTGAGTTGGGATTAAGATTAGAAGAAGGAAACTAAGAGAAGTACATGGATGAGGGTGCTGTCTTGGTGGAGAGTCCACGGCAGTCCGTATGGCGGAGCGTACGGCACCGCCTACCATCAGTCAAACCCGATGAAACCATTTTTAGATGAAATTTGACATTCAGGGCTTTCCATAGATATATCATATAAGGTTATTGGATTGGTATTGAGGGAGATACGAATTTTTGAAGTTTGACCTAGGGTTTAGGATGTTCATCCGGACAGGGTGACATAAGGAGGGTATAACTCACACTATACAACTCCAAATCGAGTGAAACTAATTTTGTTAGAAAGTTTACACACAGGGGAACACTCCAATATAAGATTCCGAGTTTGTTATGGTACCAATTGTTCCCAGTGACTCGAGGAAGTTGCCCTATGTCCAATCTAGGCCAAAACAGAGTAGTTCAGAAAGGTAGACTTTCAGGACTTATAACTCGAGGTGTACTTCAGCAAATGGAGTGAAACTTCTGGCAAATGAAAGGTTGTCCTGTTAGCTTTGATATGAGACCAATTTCGTAAGATTTGAGCTTAGTTTCGATTTTTTAGTGAATTTATATTCCCAGGAGTGTAATTCGGGCTAGTGACTGAACAAGCTGAAGAAAAAGTTGAATATCTTGATTTATATAAATCAGAATGACATGGGACCAAAGAGGTTAGAAAGTAGACATATAGAGCTATGACATATCCAAATTTCAGATTTAAATGAGTTGAATAGAAATAAAGGTGGATTATACAAGATTCGGGCAGAACCGAATAGAATTGGCAGAATGGCCAAGATGATGATTTTACAAATGTTAGTGGAACACATAAAGTTTGAGTTGAGGATTGCCAGCTTGACATTGACATATATGTGTTAAGTTGATTATGTAGCTATGACTGATTTGTCCGTGAGATGCTGGCACTATTCATGAGGAAACGGACCTGATCCATTATACGCTGGATTTACGGTAGGAGTCTAAGAAGTTATGAATATTTAGATGAACGGATGACTTGAATTATAAATGAGTATATAGAAACCCTATATTCAAGAATGACATAATTATGTTATGAGGCATATGAGAAATATTGATGTAGCATATGTACGAGTACATTTATCATGACTATGCTTGATGACACATGAGAATGAAAAGATATAAGTATATTAAGTGTGAATATAAAGATGTGAATTCCCTTGTGGATGAGTCGGTGTGACAATGGTCACGAGTTGAGCTGACAAGCCCACTCCAAGGCCAGGCTACCCAAGGACAATAAAGGCTAAAGAGTAAAGATTTAAAGTCTAAAGATTTAAGAATATGCCCCACTCATATCAGGCATGGCATTGACCCAGCTAGTGTGAGAATATGGGGGGTAGGACTTACATGAGGCATGGCATGACCCAGCTAGTGTAAGTACCGAATGAAGATCCTATATTCCTAAGGAACGTGACATGGCGATCACGCTCTGAGGGGGTATGACATGGCGATCATACTCTGGAATATAGCATGAAGATCCCATATTCCTAAGGGACGTGACATGGCGATCACGCTCCGACGGGGTATGACATGGTGATCATACTCTGGAATGTGGCATGTAAAGATATAATGATGAGTCTATATTCCTAAGGAACGTGACATGGCGATCACGCTCTGATGGGGTATGACATGGTGATCATACTCTGGAATATAGCATGAGGATCCCATCTTCTTAAGGAACGTGACATGGCGATCACGCTCTGATGGGGTATGACATGGTGATCATACTCTGGAATATGGTATGATGCTGCACTTGAGGGAGGACGGCGATACGTAACGCTCAAGTGTAGACAGATCCAAGCACCCTAGGGACGGCGATACGGCTAGGTGTGCCAAGTAAAAGACTAAAGACTAAAGATTTTGTGACGAATAGGAAGATGAAGAAAGAAAAGCAAGTTTCATGTATAGGCATGAATTTGAGTAAGAGTGATTCTATGTGTAGATATTATGTTCCCAGCATCTTGATGTTATCTGCGTTTTAATATGCTACAGCTATTATTCAGGGTGTTATATTTGAATGAATTTTAGGGGCTCTCCCAAATGCTAAGTGTATGATTAAAATGAACTTTGCTTCGGACAAGACATTTTTCGAAATGTAAAATTAAACAGTTTGTGCAGCATGTTCACCTTTTTCAAATTAAACCGAAGCAAACTGGAGACGACCATGATGATACTATTAAAGAATCCTACTGAGAATTTTATAATTCTCACTCCTATTTCCATGTTGTCTCCAGATAATTGTAGAAGTTTCCGAAGACGGCTGAAGACCTTGTCAGACAAGGTCCACTCAGGTAACGAGAATGACTCAGGTATAGTACTATGACTTAAGCATAGTACTGTGCTTAGGAGGGTGTTACAAAAACCTTTTGCCCCCTTCACCGCTTGCACGCTCTGTTACTTCTCTTCCCTGTCACCACCATTGCTTTTTCCTTTTCCTTTGCGCTCTCTGCTTTCATAGTTGCACTTGAAGAACAAGGTCAGGTCTGATTTTTTTTCCCCTATCTATTTCTAACATGAATAACAATGTTAGACAACACAAAGCATATGGAAGCCACCTCTCAAAGATATTAATTTTGCTATGATTTTTATGGTTTGGGTTTGTTTTTAGTTTTTTGCATTGGCTTAGAGGCACAATCACAATTTTTTAATTTGGTTCATACTCATGCTGATGGCCACTTAATGTGTTTAGTGAAGGTGTGTGTTCTGTTATTGAGGTAATGTAACTAGAAACATTCTTTTTGCAATTGCAACTCTTCTTTATTCAAGAAATCAATCTCTTAATGTTTGTCATGCTCTGCATTTTTTTCCCCCAAGTTTTGTTTTTCATCCTCTACGAGCATATTCTCATGATTACTTATTTAGCTTAATACTTTTCACTATTAAATCACTATATACACTGTAACACCTTCTTGAGTATAGTACTATGCTTAAGTCATAGCACCACACTCAAGAGTTGTTACTGTTACCTGAGCGGACCTTATTTCACAGCAACTTCAGTTGTTTTCGAAATCTTTTGAGCTATCTGGAGATAACACGGAAATAGGAGTGAGAATTTTAAATTCTCAATAGGATTCTCTAAACTATCACACTTAGTGTCATCGTTATTATCTCCAGCTGCTTTAGTTTATTATGAAAAATGTGAGCATGTTAAATAGACTATTCAGTTTTATAGTTGAAAATATATTGTCCGAAGCAGAGTTCATTTTCTTCACGCACTTGAGTCACATTGGCAATATTTCATAGTTGGAAAATAATCACAACATAAGTAGATAGAACAGCTTCAGCATCAATAAAACATGTGATGTCATTATGCAAATTCTCATTTTTGAATTCATGCAAATGCACTGATGCTTTTCTTTAACTTTCTTTGCTCTCTTTCACCTACTAAACATAAGTGATCGTGAGCTAATACCATTGACATTGCCACCATAAATTTTTGGTACTTACGCTAGCTGGGTCATGCCATGCCTCATGTAAGCCCTATCCCCTATACTCACACTAGCTGGGTCGATGCCATGCCTCATGTGAGTGGGGTGCTTACATATATTTGAATCTTTTGTCTTTACTGCCCGTGGGTAGTCTGATCTAGGAGTGAACTCAACTTGTGACCGTCGTCACACAGTACTGACCCACGAGGGGACCCACGTGCCTCTAGGTCGGAGGGACTCAATTGGCTATCTGCCTCCAACATAGAGGGACCCAAAAGTTTTAACTGCCTTCACAGGGAGGGACCCAATGTGCAACTACCTCCAAGTGAAGGGACCCACATCTTTGTCTTTTAACTGCCTTCATAAGGAGGGATCTCAAATAACTGCCCCCAAGTGAAGGGACCTAATCTTATCTTATTTAACTGCCTTCATAAGGAGGGATCTCATAACTGCCTCCAGGTGAAGGGATCCACATTTAATATATTCATATCCTTTCATTCTCATTCATAATCAAGCATAAACATGATGAATGCACACATACACATGCTTCATCATTTATTTTCATATGTCTTTGCATACATGATTTCCACATACATATTCATAACATATAAAGGCTTATAACTTCCTTACAATTCTACCGAAAATTCGGCAGCATAACGCATCAGATCCATTTTCCCATGAATAGTACCAGTCTCAACAGACAGTCAGTCACAGTAAGAGATCAAATATGATGCATCAATCTTTCAAGCACCAACGTGGAATTTGCAGCACTTAGACTTTAGTTGAACTCATATATGTATTAAGGTGTCAAATCCTTTAATTTTGGAGATCCTGCTCATATTCTTCAACTCTTCCCATTTTTAGAAATTAAGCCTTAAATTCATTTTAACACATTTAGACATAAATTTTGGATATGTTGAAGTGTTAGGTGTCTATTTTCTAACCTCTTTAGTTCGATCTAATTTTGATAAATATAGCTCAAGTTATTTAAGTTTTATCTTGGCTTGCCCTGAAGCTAGCCAGAATTACGCACCTAAAAGTAAAAATCCACGAAAAATCGAAAACTAGTTAAAAACATACGAAATTGGTCTCATATTAAATATAACAGGACAATCTTTCATTTACAATAAGTTCCATTTCATTTTATTTAGTATAACTTGAGTTATAAGCCCTGAAATTTGACCTTCCTGAGCTGCCCTATTTTGGCCCGATTTGGACGTAGGGCAACTTCTTCAAACCACTGGAAGCAAACGAGACCGTATCTAATTGTAAAATTTTTATGGAATGTTCTCCTGTGTGTAAGCTTTCTAACAAAGTTAGTTTCATTCAATTCCAAGTCGTATAGGGCCAGTTTTGTGCTAAACAACCTAGTCTGCCCAGAATCAAACTCAGAAACCTAGGTCAAAATTCCAAAATTCATATCTCTCTCAATACTAATCCAATGGACTTATATTATATATTTATGGAAATCCCTGAATGTCTAGTTTCACATAAAAATAGGATCGTAGAGTTTCAGTGGCTGTAGGTAGAGCTGTACACTCTGCCAGTACCAACGCCAGAAGGTTTTCAAGGTTTCAACTTCTATTTTGCATCCCTTTTTGAGTTCTCACCCAAGTTCTCATCCAAACTCAACATTTATACATTAATCCAGCCATAAGAATTCATATATACACCATATATCATTAATCTAATGGAAAGAATAGAAACTCTACTCAGCCACAATAGCACAAATAATAGAAGAAATTGAAGAATCCTACCTCAAAATTGAACCTTAAGCTAGTAAGGAAACAAGTCTTGGGTGAAGGCATGAAGGAAAAGTGCAGAAACAAGGATGAAGAGAGGGAGATGAGGAAGAAAATGAGGGAGAGAGTGGCCTGGTATATTAAGGCCGAAAATTGAAAAAGAATTGAGGAGGAGTTTGTTGCATTTATAGAACTCTAGGTAGTTGGATTCTTGGCTTCTCATTGGTTGCTCTTTGGGGTGGCTATGATTCATCCAAGTTTTTTGCTCATGTGTGGCAGCAAGTGCCACCACTTTGCGGGGGAATGGTGGCTTAATTTTAGCCACTCTTTCTAGGGTTTCTAGTGTAGAATTCTATTGGTCCAGTTCTGGTGGTGTAAAATACTGAATCTCAGCCGATTTCCTGCAAATCGGCAAAACGATTTTGAAGAATTTTTTGAGGTTTTCTATATGTCTATTTGAATTCTTCTTAATCCTAATCTCTCTAATTAACTTCTAATCAACTGCTAGTTAACCTTTAATTAAATTTTAATTAACTTTACAAACTCAATAAAATCGAATAAATCGATTAACAGGGTAACTTAAATGTTGTGCAAGTTTTGAGCCTTTTGTTTTCTGTTTTCCATGGCTAATGCCATTTTTGTAATTATGGGCAAGTCTAGGGGCATCCCATGTCATTTCACATGTGGACAGCTCCGTGGCCCAATTGGCCAAGAATTGGGTTTCTACGTTTCCACTACGTGGTTCTGCTTTGTTTAAAACCTTATTCTGCTAATTCAATTGATATAAGGATCTAAATGTCATTTCCAAAAATGTTCAGGGGCAAGGCTATAAATAATAACAGTTTGCCTAATGACGTTTTCATTATTTCCTATAATGTTATATGGGGATGTTACATACACGGTTAATACTAACACCTTATTTGGAAAGATAAAATGAGATAGAATTGAATCCAACTCCTAATGAAATTAAATTCAATTCTATTATGATTTGAATTATTACGTTTGAAATAAATTAGTAAATTATATAATTGAATTCATTTACACTGTTTGGAATGTATATTAAAATGAATTGAATTCTTTATCTTGACTATTTTACCCTTTATTAATAAAATATTATATTTTAATAACACACTCAATTATTCATTAGATAACATAACACAATCAAAACCAAACCGAAGCACTATACAAAATAAATTTATTAAAAACATTTTTCCTCAAAAAAAAAAAAAAACACTAAAATTGATTAAATTATAGTTCAATTTATTTAGAAATGTCTTTTTTTTTTTTTCTAAGTCTTTAGACAAAGGAAATATATAACTCAACCTAACGAACTTAGCAAAATAAAGAGGTTACAAAAGAAAAGGAAAAGAACTAAAAATCAAAACTGTAGGAACATAGCTGCAACACTGACCATTTCGAATAATACCAAAGCAGATCTCACAAAGAGCTAAAGCATAGGCAACCATCTTCTAACTAACCATATACAGTATAACCCACACCAAGCTGCCCCTCGGCCTGCTCTGTCCATTCTAATAGTTGAAGCTATGATCAAAAATCAAAATTAAGCTAACTTGACAAGACAAATGCCATTGTAACTTAAGAAGACAAATATGTATAACAAAATATCTTACACTCGAAGTCCACTTCCAAAAGCACACATAAATGTCTTATACTCAAAGTCTACTTTCAAGAACTACTTATAGGCATTAAAGCCACAACAAAACATTAGAAAGATATGAATTCTAGCTTTCATGTATAGCTTGAACTCTACCATATCACCAACCCAACTTTGTAGCCAAACATTCTAAGCGAAGCTTTTCCGGACAACCAAAAAAGACTCCAATAAGATTAGGATGTTCAACAAGCCATTCAATAGCTTGAAAAAGATTACGACCCTCCAAACCCAATTTACCTACTGCTTCAAATATCTCGGTGAGCTTCCAAACTTGAGTGCTTGTATTTAAAATAGCTTATGCAATTTCTTTCATTGCTAAAGACACCTCTTTTAAATCTGATGAATAATCACTTGTCATTGATGTTTTTCGTTTTTTACCTTTTGCAGACGAAGTATTAGATTGAATAAATGATGATGGACCTTGTGTAGTTGGCGTTGATGGACCACTTTCAAAATCAAAGGGATTGAAGTTCTCTAAATGAATCTCATTATTTGCTTGCATCTCATCAATTTCATCAATACTCATCTCCCTATTCTCCCTTTCCCATCTTCGTACCTTTTCTTTAGCACTCTCAGACTGAGCTCCAATTGCTATATCTTTGTCATATATCTCTCTGAGAATGTCCAAGTGATAAAGAAGTTTTCCTTTGATAAGTCTGAACTTAGGATTAACTTGTAACAGAAGCAAATAATAATAAGGAAGCTGCTAAACAAGCATGTGCAAGGAAGTTGCTACCAATTTTTCATTTTACAGTTCACAGTCAATTATTCATTTTAACCACCACCTCATGCAAGTGATAAAGAATTACTATCATAAAGTAAAGTCATAAGTGGCTAATAAAAAGAAAAGAAAGAAAAGTACAAAATACCAAATTATAAATAACTTTATTCAAGAGACTGAAATAGAATTTCATACCTTTAATAAAGATTTCCACACCTCTGGAGGAGCCTCAAATGTTTTAGATGTTTCATTCCATCCCATTCCACTTTTCAATTCAATTTCTTTTGCTAGCACCATTTATTCCTTAAGACTCTTCAAACGATTTAACACTTTATTCTTGTTGATGTTCAAAGAAAATTTTTCATTAATTTGCTCTACCACCTTTCTATATGCTTTAGCAGAAAAAACACTATCTTCCTTTTGACCTTTATTCTTTTACTCCCTAAGAACTTCAAGCATCAGACCATCCATTTCTATGATCCACCTAAAGTATGCATCACAATCATTTCTTCCTTCTATCTCAACAACTTTCTCGCCATCCATACCACCACCTATTGTTATATGACGTCAGATACTACATTTTTATATTACACTACATAAGAAAAATACTAGAAGTAAAAAGACCATAACACAATCTAAATTAAAGTAAAGCAATAATAAATTAATAAACATATTACATAAAAGTTAAGCATCCAATGTAATATTAAAGACAACAAGAACTAATAATTCAAACAATACATAAACTTAAGTTCATTTCAAAAGCAATGGTAAGACACAAATCAATGTCGTCTAGATATATAATCATTCACATTTGTGCTGCCATGGAGTCTTTCAAAATTCCCCCCTTCGTCCATCTTCACCTCTTGCAATTTCTCCACAAAAAGATCGACCTGCAGGCTCATTATTCATTAGATCCCTGTCAACTTGTGCAATAATTTCTTCATTTGATCAAAATCCACTAAAAAGTTGTGCAAAATGCAACAAGCTAAAACAATTTCACCCACTGTGTCTACATTGTATCTAGACATCTCTGTTATGATTGGAAACCTACTCTTCATAACACCAAAAGCCCGTTCAATTGCATTGTGTAATGAAGAATGTCTTAAGTTGAATAATTCTTTTGGGTTTTCAGGAGGATGTCGAGAATATTCTTTCAAATGATATCAAATACTTCGATATGTAGTGATAAACCCTGACTCAACATATATCCAGTATCGGCTAAGTATAACTTACTTAAAAATAGAATTTAAAGTATTCATGTAAAAATTTATAGGGAAATCTTTTTAATGACTATGAAACAAATTTATATATAAAAATTTAATACCTTGAGGAACATTTAGATTATCTTCTCTACTTAATGCACTATCTAAAATTCTTGAATCTAAAGCTGAGCCCTCCTACCTGGGTAATACAAACATGAATTTCAAGTCAAAAGTACAAGCTACCAATACATTCATTGTAGGATAACTTTTTCTTCCTTTATACCTTGACACATCTTCTTTTGACACCTTAACTCGGATATGTGTTCCATCTATAGCATCGATACAATTCTAAAATTTTCAACATAAATTAGTAAGCATGACCATGTGACATTACAAAAATGATTCAAAAAAATATATTTATATTAAAAAATACCTTAAAGTATGGATGGAATCTTCCTCCACGGAGTATTTGTGGTGGGACAATAGAACCATTTGGTTGAACTAAAAACTGATCTTGAAGTGTTATTAAAGCTCTAAGAACTTGGTGAAAATGACGACTAACGGTCTCAGTAGACCGACGAAAGAAAAAACTTTCTAATCGAATACATGCTTGACCACTTAAAGTATGTAGAAACTTTGCAACTTGTTCCTCGACAAAACTATATTGATTATCCCTAAGAAGTCCTCTTCCATGAAGTATTACAACTAATGAAGTAAAAGCATCATAACTCATATGTATTATAGAACATGAGTTATAATGTGCTTCTAATTGAGCTATCAATTCTTGACGTACTTGATCTCTATTATGCCACCATGATTGGAAGATTGGTCTTTCAATATGAGACACATGCCGACTCATATATTGCATGCAAGCTAAATAACCCGCGTAAGCAATTATGGCTAAGATTGCATTTCTTTCAAATTGTCTCATATTACCTACAATGAAAGTATATATCTTTCAAATTTAACCTAACAAAGTTGTAGTACATGTTAAATGACTTTTGTGTACTATAGTAAAGCTATATAAACTATTATTCTTACTTTTGAGTTCATAAATCTTGATGAGTAATATTAACTAGAACTTCGTCATCTAAGAACGGATTGCCAAAACTTGTAATATTGTTTCAAGGGAATAATAACTAGTGTAACAACCTTTATCATATAAGTCATGCTCGAGTCATGGAGTTATATTAAAAGGTTGCCACTGTGCTAAGAAATCTTTAAAATATGGAAAATATAATACATGGCCCTTTAACTACTCACTTTATTATTGACTAATAATCTTTGATACATAGAGAATAAAATAATTACACTTTTAAAGAAATTGTAACTAACATAGTACAGAACGTCTACAACCGACTAGTCGTTAGCAAGCTTTAATAGTTTCTTGGTCTGGCTTACACTCGATCCTTGCTCAATAAAAGGCCCAGTACTCCACTTCGCACTTGATTTCCAACTTGGGTGCTGGAATGTTTACAGAAAAGAAAAACATATAAGCAGGCAGTGAGAACCTATGGTTCTTAGTAGGTAAGCTCAAACCAATCTTACAGCGGCATCATAAACATTCCAGCTGCTTCGGTTTATTATGAAAATATGAGCACATATGAATAAATAATGATTCAATTTTTAGTTGAAAACACCTTACTCGAGGTTGGATATATTTTAACAGCTACTTGCCATTTCATATGACAGACATAGAAATACGAATAGTATAATATGCTTCGACAAGAATCATAAAAGCATTATGACTTAATGGGATAATTGAAGATGCACATAAAGATGCTTGTACTTGTATGTATGCAAGTGCACTTGACTTAATTCATATCTTTCTTTAACTTGCAACTTGATCTTCCTCTTTTCTGTACTTGGTCCCCCGGAGGTGAATGACCTCTCTCACCCCTGGGTAATAGCCTGCTTTTCAGGTCTGAGCTCGTACCTATACATGAGTGATGGGTTTACTTTCCCCGACCCTCACATCGGTCTATTCCCCTTAAATCTGGTCGAGGGCCGGCCCAAGTCTTAGACAGTACTGCTCTGGCCCATGCTAGCTGGGTCTATGCCATGCCTTACGTGGTAGCTTGGTACGTCTTTCTTGCAAGTTCTTATTATCTTTTCCTTTTCATATCTTGTCATGCATGTGGACGCTTGGTGCATTCATGAATATGTCTCATACCTTATTTCTCATATCATATTCTAAGTATGCTTGCATGCATGATGTACATGAACATGACATGTAAATGTAAATATGTTCAAAGCATAATCACCCATAGCACAAGTTCTCATAAATTCCTGCCGAAAATTCGGCAGCATAACGGATCGAGTCTGCTTCCCCATGAATAGTGCCAGACAACCAGTACAATCTTTCAAACTTGCAATTCAATATGGATCAGCAATTATATAGATATTCATAGCATCATTCATCAAGTTCAATTCAAGTATCTATTGGGTTTTCGGTTTACTCCCTCCTAGTCTGCCTGATTTTGGTATAATCCACCCTTTACTCAATTTAACTCATCTAAGTCTAAATTTTGAATATATCATAGCCTTATGTGTTTAGTTTCCAACCCTTTTGGTCTCATCTCATTTTGATTTGTATAACTCAAGTTATCAGTATTTTCCTCAGGCTGCCCTGTTCTTAGCCAGAATTGTGCACTTATAAGTGAAAATTCACTAAAAATAGAAATCTATGTAAAATCATATGAAATTTATATCAAATGAAATCTAACAGAACAGGCTTTTAAATGAATTAAGTTTCATGTCATTTCCATGAGCATATTTTGAGTTATGAGTCCCGAAACTTGACCCTACTGGACTACCCTATTTCAGCCCAGTTTAAACTTAAGTCAACTTCACTGGTGTGCTGAGAATAGATGGCAATGAATATGGTTCTGAAATTTTTATGGGATGTTCCCTTATATGCTAGCTTTCAAACAACCTTAGGTTCACTCAATTTGGAGTTGTGTAGGGTAAGTTATACTCTTCTCAACTCATATTGCCCGGATAAGAATCCAGATTTCTAGGTTAAATTTCAAAAATTCATAACTAATTCTATACTAATCCAATGGCCTTATATGATATATGTATGGAAAGTCCTAGATGTATTTTCATATAAAAATGGTTTAATCCAATTTAAACAGTGGTAGGCGGAGCCGTACACTCCGCAGTACGGATCGCCGAGGAAAGCCCTAACAGCTTCTAGATTTGTCTCCCTCCTTCAAGCTATTTGCTCTCAATTCCAATTTTAATCAGAACATACATGCAAAACTAGTCATAAACCATCATCATCACTCTACATAACATCAATATATCAGATTATGCATGCTCACCATGCAGCCCCAAATCAGAGAAAACAAGAAGAGAAGTAGGATTTCTTACCTTGTCTAGTTGAGTTTGGGTGGATTTTGTGTCTTTGATGAAAACAACTTGTAATGAGACTTGAAAATGGATGAGAATGGAGTGGAAATGAGAGTAAAGAGAAGAGAAGGAGATGACCTTCAGCAGCTAGAGAGGGAGGCTGAAAATGATGATAAGGGAAGGAAGGAAAAGGTAGAGATATTTGGAAGCTAGATGCATGTGATTGGTGGATTTCATTCCCTTCTCCAATTTAGCTTGGCTTCCCATCATCAAGGGCTGATCAAGGCGCCACTTGAGGGGGTTGCTTGGCTAAATCTTAGCCATTGATCCTAGGGTTTTCATAGTATAATTTCTATTAGTTCGGTTCCAACAATTCAAAGTACTGAAATCTTACCGATTTCCTTTAAATCGGTAAATCGGTTTTGGAAAAATCCTTAGGTTGGAAATCGTGAAAACTTCACCTTTCATTTTGAATCCTGAAGTTGGAAATCATGACTATTTCATTCGAATTGGGTGTGAGGTCGGAGATCGGAAAAATTGTTCACTTCACTTGAACCTTGGAAATAAGGTCGGAAGTCGAAACTCGTTGAGGATGTTACAATACTACCCCCCTTAAAAAAAATTTTGTCCTCAAAATTTAGTACATTAAAAGAGTTCAGGATACTCTTTCTTCATGTCCGCTTCTAGCTCCCAAGTATAGTCCTCCGCATCTTCTCTTCCCCATGCTACCTTTACTAATTGCACGGTTTTGTTTCAAAGTTGTCTACAGTTTCTGTCTACGATCCGTACCGATTGCACGTGGAAAGTCAAGTCATCTTGCAACTATATTGACTCAGGTTCTAGAAGATGTGTAGAGTTAGGCTGATACTTTCTGAGCTGTGAAACATGGAAGACATCGTGAAGGTTTGACAGATGGGGAGGTAAAGTGATTCGGTACGCAACTGATCCGATTTGCTCCAAGATTTGGAAGGGACCGATAAAACAAGGACTTAGCTTCTTGACCTTAATTGCTCTACCTATCCCCGTTGTAGGAGTAACCTTCAGAATTATATGGTCTCCTTCTTGAAATTCCAGAGGTTTACTCCTAGTATCCGCGTAACTCTTCTGGCAACTCTGAGCGGCAAGCATCTTATTTCGAATCTTCTTGATTTGTTCAGTGGTTTGCTCAAATAGATTAGGCCCCAATAGAGTTGATTCTCTTATTTCATACTAACACAGGGGAGATTGGCACTTTCGTCCATATAATGCCTCGTAAGGAGCCATGCCGATGCTAGCGTGATAGCTATTGTTGTATGCGAATTCGGCCAATGGTAAGTATCGATCCCAATTCCCACGTTGCTCCAGTATATAGGCTCGTAACATATCTTCCAAGGTTTGAATTGTCCTTTCTGTTTGGCCATCCATTTATGGGTGATATGCAGTGCTTAGGCACAACTTAGCATCGAATGCTTTGTGTAAAGCTCCCCAAAACCATGAGGTGAACCTTGGGTCTCGATTAGAGATGATGGTGGAAGGGGTTCCATGTAACTTGATAATTTCTTGGACATATAATTGCGCCAATTTTTCTAGCGAATAATTTGCTCGAACGGGTAGGAAGTGAGCAGATTTGGTTAATCTATTCACAATGACCTATATGGCATCATATCCTGTTGATGTCCTTGGTAACCCCATTACAAAATCCATGGAGATACTCTCCCACTTCCACTCAGGGATTTCTAAGGGTTGTAACATCCCAGAGGGTTTATGATGTTCCGTTTTCACCTTCTGACAGACCAAGCACTTACCCACGAAGCTTGCCACATCTGACTTTATGCCCGGCCACCAAAACATTTTCTTGAGGTCTTGATACATTTTAGTTATGCCAGGATGTATGGCGAATTCGCCTTTATGTGCTTCTTCTAAGATTCTTCTTCGAAGATCGTTCCTCTTAGGAACACACACCTTGTTGTGACACCACCAGATGCCTTCTTTATCTTGGGCAAGACCGGTTAGTTTCCCCGATTGCACGAGATTAATCGTATGTTGAAAATTAGCATCCTGCTGTTGTGCTTGCCGAATTTGGTCCTTAAAGCTACTAGTTATCTTAATTTGGTGTAACTGAAGGGTCTTGGGAGTTATGAGAATTTCCAAATTAAGATTTCAGAAGCTTTCAATAAGCTCCATCTCTTTAATCATCATCTAGGCTATGGTCAATGATTTCCTACTCAAAGCATCTACCACAATGTTTGCCTTACCTGGGTGATATTTCAATTCAAATTTGTAGTCTTTAAGAAGTTCCATCCATCTCCACTGCCTCATGTTTAATTCCTTTTGATCAAAGAGGTAATTCAAACTCTTATGATCAGAAAAGATCTCGAACCTCACTCTATACAGGTGATGTCTCCATATCTTTAAGGCAAATACTACTGCAGCTAATTCAAGATCGTGCATAGGATAATTCCTTTCATGTGGCTTTAATTGCCTAGAGGCATATGCGACCACGTTTCTGGTTTGCATCAACACACATCCTAACCCTTATTTGGAAGCATCACAATAGACCTCAAATGGTCCAAGAGGGTCTGGCAAGGCTAACATCGATGTCGTAGTCAACTTCCTCTTCAAGTCTTGAAAACTCTGTTCGCACTCTGGCGTCCACTCAAACGGAACATTCTTCCTGGTTAGCTTGGTCAAGAGCAAGGCTATTTGAGAAAAATCCTTAATGAATCACTTGTAATATCCAGCTAAGCCCAGGAAACTCCTGACTTCAGTGACTGTGGTCGGCCTTTCCCAATTTAGAACTGCTTCTATTTTGTTGGGGTCTACAGAGATTTTTCGATAGGACACTACATGGCCGAGAAATTTCACTTCCTTCATCCAAAATTCACATTTGGATAACTTAGCATAAAGTTTTCTTTCTCTTAAAATTTGTAGAACTAGCCGTAAGTGTTCCGCGTGCTCCCGCTCTGTCTTCGAATAGACAAGTATGTCGTCGATGAAAACTATTACAAACTTGTCCAAGTATGGGCGAAATATCCGATTCATATAATCCATGAATACTGCTAGTGCGTTTTTCAGCCCAAACGACATTACGGTGTACTCGTAATGTCCGTAACGAGTTCGAAAGGCCGTCTTAGGGATATCTTGTTCCCGGACTCGAATTTGATGATATCCGGAGCGCAAGTCAATCTTGGAAAATACTGTTGCACCTTGCAGTTTGTAACACCCTAATAAACCCATACTACGCTTAAGTTGTATTACGGCGATTTATTAGTTGTTACTTATGCTCGAGGAAAATTAAACTTCACTTGAAATTAAATTACGCGGAAAATACGGTATGATTTTTTTGAAATACGTCATCGCTTTGGAAAGTAAAGCCTTGAGCGAGAAGGTAGATAAAGAAAGAGCATGTCGCATAAGATACATAACCCAATCTCATAAAACAAGAGAAAGATAAATAAATAGTAATTGACAAATACATTGCATTGCATAACTAATCATTACATCCATATAGGTTCATAATATTTATATATATACATACATATATATAACAGCATTACATCGAAGGAAGCTCATGGTCGTGCCATGACCCAAGTACTAGGTACTAACTACAGACTTCAATGACGAAGCTCCTCCCAAAAAGAATAAGCGAAGATGTAGAGTGACGGTCGCTAAGAGTCCCAAAATAGCTTCGTCTGGAATCCCACTCGTACGTCCGCTCGTAGTGCGGTGGCTCCAGGCTCCACTCCATTGGATATGCCAACAAAATCTGGTGACGATGCAGAAAAGTAACTAGAGTGAGAAATAAGATTTCTCAGTAGGACTCGAACCCGACATGGAGGTGTCATCGTCATCGTCCCAGCCACTTCGGTTTTATAATGAAAACAGTGAGCATGCATAAGGTTCAATTTTTAGATTTTCGAAGACATAGCTATCCGAAGTGGATTCAATTTTAAGTACATATTCTTGTTATGATAACAACATCATGGTATACATAAAAACTTATATGACAATTCATAATATGCATGAACATGTTGAGAGTTTCATTCTTTACTTGGGTCAGACCAAAGTCCCTTTCTTTTCTTAACTTGACTTTCTCTTAAATCCTTTTCTTTCCTTAACTTGATTTATCTTAAGTCCTTTCTTTCCACCCACTAAACATAAGTGGTAATGAGCTCATACCGTGGCCGTCGCCACCATAAAATTTCGGTACTTACACTAGCTGGGTCATGCCATGCCTCATGTAAGCCCTATCCTCTATACTCACATTAGCTGGGTCATGTCATGCCTCATGTGAGTCGTGGGTGAGGGGAACTTAAATTAGGTCACCTTCCCTTTTGAAGGATCACACACTTTATTGAATCTCTTCTTATTAAAGCTTATGATGCAAAATATTTCTAAGTCCACAATTTCTACAAAATTTCGGCAGCATAACGGCTAGACCGAAGCTTCCCAAAATTTTGCCAAACAGAGAAACCAATATCTCAGTATCATTAAGCATCATATCATATCATCATCATCATATCATCATTATCATATCATCATCATCACATCATCATCATAACATCATGCTTGCACATAAACATAGGCATATTCTCAAGCAAAGTTTTATGAGCTTAGCTTAGTAAATTTGGTGCAAGCTTTTAATTGAGGTTATGAAGGTTTTCTAATACTTAATATAAGGGTATTAATATCTTAAAGCTTATTCTTCATTAACCTTTAACTTTTACCCTAACCAGTTTTACTTTTACAGTGGGGCAGTAACTTCAAAAATTCACCATAATTTCATCTTTTACTCTTTTGTTTCTAATTTTGGTATGCTTACACTTCTCTGAGTCTATTTTTAATCAAAAGAAATCCCACTCAAAAATTCATTTTGTAGTTTGAGTTATGCATATTTTATTTTGACTGTTCAGACTTGAAAGTTCATCTCGGGTCAGTGACTTTTAAACATTCCTGTGAACTCCTCACAAGGAATTTGACAAAACTGTTTTATGGGGATGTTCCTCTATGTCTTAGCTTTCTAAAAAACTTGGTCCCACTGAAAAATGTTCTGTATAGCTTGAGTTATACACGTTTTATTACCTACTGCCCGGACAGAAACCCATCTAGGAACAGCAGATTTTAAAAATTCACATCTCTCTCATTTTAAGGCCAAATCTCGTATATTTTATATGTATGAAAATCTCTTTGAGTCTACTTTCACAGAAAATTAGTTTCATTGAATTTTAAGTTTTGTTGAGTGAGTTATACTGCATGCTTTACAGACTGCCAGAATTCCATATTAACTCATTTTTAAGTTTTACAAATCAAGCTTGTGAAAATGTTGTTATACCGCTTCAAATCACCATTTTTATGTTTTAACTCATCACCATAATCAAAGTTTTACTCACCAAATCAGTATTTTAACACAAAATAGAGCAAGATACATAAAACCATCATGCCACATAATCTCATTTCAAAACAACACTTTCAACAAGATAAGAAAACCCATAGGAAAAATATGGTCATGAGACCTTGGAGCAAGCTTTAAAACCACCTAACTATGAAGAGATTAGGGGTTCTAAAACTTGAAAAAAAATACATGGAGAAGAAGGATAGAGTCACTACCAAAGAAAGCTTTCTTGAAGGATTTGGGATGAGGAAGAGGTTGAAGAGAGCCTTCCTACTTGGGAGCTTGAAAATGGGGCTTGTATATGAGTGGCCTTGTTTCTCCAAAGACCAAAAATGGTGGTCCTTGAAGGGATGGTGATGGTGGTGATGCAAATGAAGGGAGAAGTAGTAGAGAGATTGGAAGAAGAACAAGGAAGATTGGAAGAACAAGAGAGTAGGAAAGGGACTTGGAGAGAGGAGAGAGCTTTGTGTCTTTGGGTGAGGAAATGAAAAATGAAGTGAGGGGGAGAGAGGAGAGGCTGATGGCGCACAAATGGAGGGAGAGAGTGATGTGATTTTGCTTCTTACAACAAGCAAGAGAGTGGGAAAAACCTTGGGGCAAAAGAGGGAGTTGTGTTTCCTTTGAGTCTTGGCACTTGGGTAAAGACCTTGTTGTGTTTCTTTTCAAGTGGTTAAAAGCATGATCTATCTTAGGATTGGCATTGGATGATTGTGATCACTCCAAGTGTCACAATCTTGATGGAGGAGAGTACAACTCTTGTCATGACTTAAGGAATCTACTAACATGGACTCTTGATCTAGTGGTGTATGATGAGAAGGCAATTGAATGGTTGGATTTGGCTCTTGCTTTGACCAAACTTTCAAACAATAATTAAAGGGAAGTTTCTACATCTTTATAATTGTTACAATTGTCTAAATGTTAATTAATTCAATTGGTTTGATTACACATTAGCACATTCTTAATGAAAGGATTTTCCTAATTAATTATGTAAAGAAGATGTGAGGGTTAATGTGATTAAGGTGTGATACTTATATGCTCTTAGTTAATTAGGCTAGATCACCTTGATTTTATGTTCTAATTCATGAATTAATAAGGATTGGGCAATTAGGCTTTTAAGCATAATCTTTAATACATTATGCTTCAATTGTTGAATTTTCTAATTAATCGTTGACTTGCACTTATCTTATTGACTTGCCTTTAATTTACTAAGCCCTTGCTCTCGAGATTAATCGATTAATTTTTCAATTAATCGTTAACCTCTCTAATTAGCCAGGATCACAGAGCTAATTAGTTTAGACAAAAATTGGGGATGTTACACAATTGGTCCATGAGATCATCAATCCTTGATAGTGGGTATTTATTCTTAATCGTCACTTTATTCAGCTACCTATAATCCACACATAGGCACATGCTCCCATTTTTCTTTTTGACCTACAAGACTAGAGCTCCCCATGGCGATACGCTTGGCCGTACAAATCCTTTTTCCAAAAGCTCTTCGATCTGTCTCTTTAGTTCTGTCAGCTCCAAAGGTGACATTGGATATGGAGCTATAGACATTGGTCCCGCAGCTGAAACTAACTCGATAGTGAACTCAACTTTTCTCTCAGTAGGGAATTCAAGAATATATTCTGGGAAAACATCGAGATATTCCTTAACAATTGGGCTCTTCTCTAGTCTTTATTCAACTTCCGTCACATTAGCTGACAAGAGGATATATTCTTGATTCTTCGACCCACTATAGTTTACTAATAAAGAGTTCAAATAAAAGAGTATTGAGGCTTGGGATTCAGAAGATGAGATAGAAGGGAATACCACCATCTTATCAGAGCAATTGAGCATAACTCGATTGGCGGAGAGCCAATCCATGCCCAGAATTATGTCAAGTCCAGAGAGAGGGAGACAAATCAGATTAGCTGTAAAGGTCCTACCCTCAATTTGAAGAGGAACATGGTTGCAAATTTGACTAGTTTTAACTGGTGCATTAGTAGGAGTAGAAACTAGTAGATCATAAGGCAATTCAGAAATTGGTAATTGCAGAACAACCACACAATTATGAGAAATAAACAAATGTGAAGCACTCGAATCATAAAGTACAGTTAGAGTCTCACCATCCACTTCACAGGTACCCTGGAATAGTCCCTCGAACTTGTCAGCTTCTTCTGCATTCATCGTAAACACCCGTCCTTGACATTGGGGTTGAGATGGCTGTGGTGGATTCCTGGTTGGACACTCATAAATTTTGTGGCTTGGCCTGCCACACCCATAATAGACATTCTGGCCTGCTAAACATGGCCTGTTACCATGATTCTTACCGCATTTCGTGCAGGTTGGATTCGGAAGAGGCCTTTGGGGCTACTTGCCTTTATTGCCTATCGGCGGAAATCTCCTCTGCTATTGTATGTTGGGCTTGAATCTTTGGCTCTATGGGGCCAACCCCTTCTTGAAACTACCACCAGATGCCCTGGCTGCAGCCAATTTCAATTTGTAATCTTCCACAAGTCGGCATTTATTTACCAACGTGGGAAAGTCTCTAATTTCCATTGGCCCTATGGCGGTGACAATATCTTCTCGTAGCCCTCCTTCGAATTTGACGCACTTCTAAACTTCATCAGGATTCCTTTGATAAATGGTAGAAAATTTACATAGCTCTTCAAACCTAGCAATATACTCAGATATCGTTCGATTTCCTTGACGGAGTTGCATAAACTCAAGTTCCTTGGCATTTCGAACGGAAGCAGGAAAGTATTTCTGGTAAAATACATCCCTAAACACCATCAAGGTGACTGCTGTCTGAGATTCTTCAAATAATCTTCGTACACCGTTCCACCAAAACTTTGCATCTGCTTCGAGCATGTAGGTGGCAAAGGTCACCTTCTGATGATTCGAGTAATCCAGGATAGAGAAAATCTTTTCCATGGCTTTGATCCATTTGTCGGCTTTATCAAGGTCATATGCCCCTCGAAAACTAGGCGGGTTTGCCTTCTTGAACTCAGCAAATTTGAGATAGTTTAGATCAGCTCCTGGGCCATGTGGGTTTCCTCCGCAGCTTGCCTCAGGTCACCTGCCTAGCTGATTTATCATCTGGTGAGCTGCTGCAGCCTGTTCCCACATTGCATGAGCCATTTCTCGCATTGTGGCCATGAAGTTAGTCGGATCCTCTGGAGTAGGTTCTGCACGTGACCTATCTCGCCTTCCGGAAGCCATTAAGTTCTGAGCATACAAAACAAAAGTTATTCAGTTGATCAGGCTCAATACTAGGTCTAATGTGCTAGTAAATAACAGCTCACACAGTCAGGCACTTCATACACATGCACATCTATAGCTCAACCGTAAGGGCAAGATCTAGTGCATGTTATCAGCTAAAAGTACAGAATATGCGCGAAGCATAGTCAATCCAATCCTCAGGCCTTAGCTAGGATGAACTACTCTGATACCAAAATGTAACACCATACTAATTTAATGTTATGCTTAAGTCATAGCATGAAATTAAGTAGATTATGTTACCTTGTTAATATTCTGCTTACCTTTCATGATTCGTATCACTTCTCATTTCCTTTCTTTTGTTTTTTTTTTCCTTAACAGATGAAACGACATGCTATTATATAATGAGTGTGATGAGATTTAACAAAATGCCACAAAAGACAAGAATGAGTAATATAACATCAACTATATACATGCATATATAGATCAGAAGCCAATGCTTTATTTTATGTACAGATTTCAAAATAGGATACAAAAGTGGGGCCGGTGTACCAAAAAGACATAAGGCCCGTGTTAGTCAAACGATCCTATGGGGTCCTCAGAGGACATTTCAAACCTACAGCTACGCCTATGGCCCAAAACTACATACTGTCAAAAGAGGGCCATGCTGTACAACATCATCTGCTGCTGACCTACTTAGTCAAATAGCCGTTAGCCATGCCAGGCTCAACTGGAGAGTAGTCTACACTGGGTCCCGAGGAGGATGATGATGAGTTGGTGGCCTCAGAAGGGTTGCTCTCGGAGCTGAGCGGAATGTCAGGTACCACCTGCGAGGGTGACTGGGTGCGAGGTCGACAAAGGCTGCGCGCTGCGGTGCGAGGAGGTCTTTGGAGGTGGGTGTGCCATGTGTAGTGGGATGGCAACGTATGGGGTAGCAGGGTCAAAAGCGGGATAAAATAGAGGGCCGGCGAAGTTCCTATTACTAAATAGGTAAAGACGGAAACGGCAAGTACCGGCTATATGCACTGAGTCTATGATAGGATCGTGGTGAAGTTGCAGGTCTGGGATCTCAGTACAGAAAGTGGCCGTCGAGTCCATCGTCAGCATTTGAGAATAGTGCAGAAATATGAGACGAGGTGAGAATTTAAGGAAATTCTCAGTAAGGTTCACGTATGGTATTTAACTGACGTCATATTCATTCTCAGTTGCCTCGATTTTTATTTAATTATAAAAATATGTGCTCAAACTGGACTATCCATTTTAATGAGTTTAAGAAATGTCTGGTCTGAGGCAAGGTTCAGTCTTACTTTAGACGGCATAAGAAACAGAACAAATTAATAAGTAGTGACACTCAGAACATTGAGTAGAATAAACGAACATACCGCAATAAGTAAATATAGCAAACAACTGTACACATCTTGAAATAACTATTCCATGTAATCATGCATTCATTAATCATGCAAACTCGTTCTTGAATCTTTCTTCATAAACTTTTCCATTACTTGGTCCCCTGGGAGTTCTTGGCCATTTAGACTCCTAGGTAATAGTTTGCTTTTCAGGATCGAGCTTGTTCCTATACAGGAATGCCGGGTTTACTTTTCCCGACCTCCCCACCGATCTATTCCCCTTAACTTTAATCCGGGGCTGGCCTAAGTATCATAAAACTTCATCATCACATGTTTCTTATGTTCATCATAACATAACTTTCATAACTCTCTTGAAAATGCATATGTATTAACATGTATGTCATAATTCATGCATAGATCTCACCGAAATTTTGGCAGCATAACGGAATATGTCCGCTTCCCCATGAATAGTGCAGTACTCAGAACACCAATTTCTCATAGAAGTCACAATATTGTATTCATAATTCCACATTGAACTCATAGAAGCATTAATCCCATTAAGACAGAGTTATTGCCTCAGCACAACCATTCAACCCGATTTTTGTAAATCAAGCCATAATCTCTATTTAACTCATCTGAACCTCAATTTTGTATATGTTAAAGTGTTATGTGTCTATTTTCTAACCTCTTTAGTCCCATCTAATTTTGATAAGTATAGCTCAAGTTATTTAGATTTTATCCCGGTCTGCCTTGTAGCTGGCTAAAATCAGACACTTAAAAGTAAAAATCCACTAAAAATCGAAAACTAATTCAAATCATACAAAAATGGTCTCATATTAAAGCTAACAGGACAAACTTTCATTTTCAAAAAGATCCATTCCATTTGACTTAGTAGGGCTCGAGTTATAAGCCCTAAAATCTGACCTTTCTGAACTGCCTTGATTTGGCCTAGTTTGGACATAGGGTAACTTTTTTGAACTACTGGGAGCATGTGGGGCCATAACAAACTTGGAATTTCATTGTGGGATATTCTCCTGCATGTAAGCTTTCTAAAAAGTTGGTTTCACTTAATTTGGGGTTGTGTAGGGTGAGTTACACCCTTCTCAAGTCACACTACTCGGATAAAAGTCCTGATTCCTAGGTCAAACTTCAAAATTCATATCTCTCTCAATACTAATCCAATGACCTTATATGATCTATGTATGGAAAGTCCTGAATATCTAGTTTCATATAAAAATAGTCTCATTGGATTTAGCCAATTGTAGTGGAGCCGTACACTGCACCGTACGGACTGCCGAGGGAATTTGGTTTTTCCAGCCCCTCACATCTCCTTATTCTCACCCTTTTTCCCATTCCTAATCAATCAAATTTAAACACAAGGCAGCTAAAAACCAGTCCAATAATCATCATATTCATTCACTAATCATATTAAGAAATAAGTAAGTAAGGGCAAAAACAGCCAGCCATAATTAGAACGACCAAAGTAGAATTAAACCACTACCTCTTAGTGTGTTGTTTTGTTAAGTCTTGGAGGTTATTTTTGAGAGGAGAAGAAAAGAGAGAAATGAAAAGAGAGAAAGTAGACTGAAGTGAAGAAAGGGAGAGAGGCGTGTAAATCAATTGAGTGGAGTAAGAAAAATCTAATTTAAACATAAAGAGGGTAGTTGGAATTGTGAGTGTTTATTGGCCGAAATTCTTGCGGCTAATTTCCAGCCGTGCTTCCCTTCTTTTGTGGTTTAATGTGGCTTACTTATTCTCCACACAAAAAAAGGGATTCGTTTGCACTCTGTATGAACTTGGAACTCGTGCCCATTCTGTGTAAAGTCGGAACTCTTGTCCATCTTATTCAAACTTTGAGATTAATTCGGATGTCGAAACCCAAGTCGCATGAAAATTTATTAGATCGGAAATCATATCCATTTCTTTTGAAAAATAAAGTTAGAGATCGGGAATGACATCAAACAATTCGCCTTAAAATCAGCAGTCACAGACAAGACAATGAAACGTAAGAGGCTTAAACTCGAAAGTTGGTCACAAACTCAAATGCAAGAATGTAAGTGGAAATTAGAATGTTTTCTTGAGTTAAGTTTTGATATTGGAACATAAATAAACTCGGACATTGGTAATCATGTCCATTTGGTTTGGACCTTAAGGGTTAAGTCGAAAATCGGAAATTATCCCATTTTATTTGAAACTCGAAGATAAAGTTGGAAATAATGCCCATAGTATTTGAAACTGGAATATTAGATTGGAACTCGTGTAAATTCTGGTCAAACTTGGAGATCAACTCAGAGATCTGAACTCGTGTCCATTCTATTTGAGGCTAACCCTTAGGTCAGAAATCATGAAAACTTCACCTTTCATTTTGAATCCTAAAGTCGGAAATCATGACTATTTCGTTCGAATTGGGTGTGAGGTTGGAGATCGAAAAAATTGTTCACTTCACTTAAACCTTGGAAATAAGGTCGGAAGTCTGAGCTCGTTGAGGATGTTACAACTCCAATGATTAGAATGTATGTTAAAAGTGAATTCACTTCTTAACAAATCCCGAAGTGGCTGGAGCTATAATGATGACACCTTCGTGTGGAGTTGGAGTTCAATTGAGAAATATTATTTCTCATTCTCGTTTGTCCTTCTATATCATCACTAGATTCTAATGGCATACCCAGTGGAGTGGATCATGGATCCACCTGAGCACGAGTGGGAGTATGATGTGACCACTAACACAATCGTGGCCACGACTACCACAGTCGTGAGGACATGCATTCACTTAGGTCATGTACATGAAGTAGCGCCAAATGCCCTGCCCGTTGCACCACCTGCCCTTGGAGTTTTTGTTGGAGTAGTACTAGGTCAACCATTGGGCCTATGGGACTTTCCACCAGAGCCACTGCTAGATTTTTAGATGGAGCCCATGTCCCCAAGGCTACCCTCGATCAGACCCCAACCAGCTGTTCTAGTGATAGAGCTGAGCTCCACGGCCACTTCTAAGGCTGCAGTCGCCTCGCTGCCTCTTCTAGAGTATCATTCAGGTGCTGACCCATCTTTCGAGGAGGATCCATTCGAAGAGCGATCTTTAGCAGCCAGCTGCACCCCACATGAGGTCAAGCCCAACCGTCGTGCTGGACTTATTATGGTTATCATTCGGCATCCCTTCAGGATCCATACGCCACATATCCCCTGAGGGCGAAGAGTTAGAAGAAGTCGCATCTCTGGACCATGACATCTGTAGAACCAACGGTGTGTTATAAGAGACTAATGTTAAGGTTTGATGTGAGACTAGGGCACGTAGATTTTTGAAATCTTGCATCCTTGTATATTTCTTTTGCTTTAAAGCTTACCATGTTATTTTGTATTCAGTATGTGATGATGACTTAACTATGAGTACCTTTATGTAATGTTGGATATTATGAATCTTAATTGTGTGAAATGGAAGTGTACGAATTACTATGTATTAATGTATCTTAGATTGCTTTTATGCCCTATCATTCCACTTATGTTACGGATTCTCATGCGACACGCTCTTTCTATATCTATATTCTTGCTCAAGGCTCACTTTTTAAAATGCTACAAAGGGATGACGTATTTCAAAAAAAAAAAATTTACCTTCTTTTCCACGTAATTTGATTTACAAGCGAAGTTTTAGTTTTTCCGCAAGCATAAATAACAACTAATAAATTGCTGTAATACAACTTAAGTGTAGTATGAGTTTATTAGGGTGTTACACCCAAAATGTGCAGTCTACTCCTTCCCTTTTTTACACCATTTTCTTGCAAAAATCACGTGGAAGCTGTGGTCCTAGCCTAGGTTCAATTCGAGTTTCAAGAGATAATCCATGTAGGGTTTGTCTTTTCACTCGCTAGGCTTTATCTATGATTTCTATGCATTTCTATGTGTTATTTGAGGCTTGAAACCTCTATTTTCAAAGCATATATTCAAGCTTTTAAGTTTTGAATATTCATGGTTGGGTTGGCTTTTAATGGTTTCTCTTAAGGATTTGAGGTTCTAAACATGCACTTATGTGTTCTTAATATGTATGAACATGTTTTCTTGCATGAATTTTGGTTGAATTTTCTTGTGCCTCACCATGAAGCTCACGACTATATGACGGCTGAGATGTGTTTGGTTTGTTTGATTAAGTTTCATGAGGATTCTATGTTCTTTAGATGATATTACAAGTCTTGAAGCATTATAACATGATTTTGGGTGATTGAGTCAAAAATCTTTGAATTTGTGCATAATAACCCCACAGCCTCACCTAGGGCAGAGAGTGTTCCTTTTGTTTTCATGTGTTTGTATGTGTTATTGGATGCTATAAATGATGATTCAAAGACTTAATATGGTGCACTGAACATATATGAGCTTGGTTCTTTGAAAAATGCAATTTTGTCTAAGTAACTTTTGATTTCTCTTAGTTTTAAGTTGCTGCCCTGTTTTGGCTGCACTCTTTCAACATGATAACTCATATATTTAGGCGTGAAAATCTGTTTGTTTTGATGCCATTTAACCTATAGATTAATTACATATGATTATATGTTGATTTTACATGATTTTTGTGCATGAAACTTGTAATTTCTTTGGTTTATATTGCTGTTCTATTTTTGGCTGCGCCATATCCCTTTCTATCTTACTCTTATTTTCTATTTAAATGCTTGATTTTGTGTCTTAGATGATGATTTTTCGTTGGATTTAAGCTTATGAGTTAAGATGTGCAAGATATATACATTTATCCTTAATTTATGACCTTGAAACATATGATTAAATGAATTTGTGTTTTCTGCTCTATAAAAACCGTGGGTATGCATCATGAATTTGATGTGTTTTAACATTCTTAATATGATGATTTGATGTTTAAAAGCCTATGTTGTTATGATATGTGCTTGTGTGATAAGTTTCTTGTAATTTTGAATTGGTTTTGTAGGTTGAAGTGTAATTCCTTGTGTTCTATTTTGGACAGCATGTATATCATGCTTATCTCTCTTGATTTAATGCTTTATAAACTTCATTTGATGCCTTGAACCATTTGATTACTTGATTAAGCTTTGTGCACAAGTTTGAGGAATTTTGAAACAAAATGCTTGAGTTTTGGTCATGAACAAGTTTTTGACCATCAACCTTTTTTTAACTTGAAAGTTGTTTTAATTAGTTTACTATGTTAAAGTGTTTTCAAACCTTTGAGCATGATTGAATTGTGTAGTTACGTGATAGTTTATTTTTGGGACCATTAAGACTTAAGACACTAAAAACCACTTAAAACTTATTAAAATTAATCATTACCTTTGCTTGGAGTATGTGACCTTGACCATGAAACTCATATTAGACCTATTTGAAACCTTTTAAAGTCATATCTATGTATTGGAGGACCTTTGCTTGGATATGGACTTACGGACTTTGGACTTTGGACATTGGATTTAATCATACTTATGATCACATTAAAGAACTTTAATATCATATTAACTATCTCATTCCTTGCTTGAAGTGGTTTTCTACATTTTGGTTTATGAGCGTGAGTTTTGAACTATTCTTTGAAGAATTGTCTTTGGAACCTTGTTTTGCATAAGAACATGATCATTGGTATTCATATGTCTCAAAATTCATGCATCAAAGTTTAATAAATTACATGAGTTTCTATGTCATTGATGGAAATTTAATTTTGTGATTGGTGTGCCCTTTATGTGATTATGTTATGATATTAAGAATTTCTTATCATGACTTTGGTGTGCACATGAATATATTTGTGACCTAATATGTTGTGTACCCTTAATGAAAGTGATATCTCTTAGTTGATGGATGTACATGAATAAGCTCATGAGTTTGCTTTAGATCTTAATCACATATGTCTTGATTATGGCTTAATGACTATACAAGCAAAGATGAAATTATTTGTGCTCTATGTTATGAATGAAATGATTTGTGTTATGTGCACTCTATGATAAATTTGAATCCATTTATGTTATGTACACGATATGAATAAATTACATATGTGCACTTTGTGTCTGGCCATTATCTGGGAATCAAATTCTATGTGTGCATATTTTGATCAGCTTCTGTATGAAAATTAAATAAATAAGTAAGTGTATGGGCCTCACCGTGTAGTGGACAAGCCACGCATTTCACTAAGTGACACCTTGGGCCCCACCAAGATAGCAGATCAGAACTTGGTGATCTGAGTCTGGCAATGGATTGAAACGGCATCTTGTGTAACATCCCCATTTTCTTAAAAATAGCGTATTAGAAACCTTAAATTATTTCCCTTAGGCAGTGAGAGAATTTCTTAGGCAGCTCTATACCCTAACAATCCTCACACTTAGAAATATAGAGTAGCATAACACTGCCATTAAAAATATAGCACTACCATATGTTAAAAATTAGGAAATGACAAAAGCACCCCTATAATCTTTTGTTATTTGCAGTATTGACTAGGACTTTTAGAAATTATACTTTGACCCGAAGTGGTTATTTCTACAATGACCCTAAAACTTTATAGAAAATGATATTTAGGTCCCTACATATGTGGGATTAGTAGAATCAGGTTTTAAAAAGAGTATAATTACGTGGCAAAATCGCAGAAGCTTAAAACTCAGCCAATTGGGCCACGGAGGCGTTTAGGTATGAAATGACCTAGGATGCCATTGGACTTGCTCAAAATTACGGAAATACCATTAGTTCTAGGAATAAACAGAAAACACTAAAGGATTTACAAAAAGCTAAAATGTAACAATCCTGAGAAATAGTACGGCTAATTAGCACTGTTAATCAATTTATTTCATTAGTTAGAAAATAGGGGTAACTAAGGTTGAATTATAAATGTTAGAGCTGAAGGAATTAAAGGTTGTTATGTAGAAGATTAGGAGAAATTATTTAGCAATATGTTTAATATACTTTATTAATTAATTTATTCAATTTTATTAGACATGTAAAGTTAATTAGAATTTAATTAAAGGTTAATTAGGAGTTAATTAGAAGTTAATTAAAGAGAATCAAGAGTAGGAGAAATAATAAAAAAAAAGCATACAAAACATTCCAAACAACTGCTAGTAATGTTTTGTCGAGTTGAAAGAAAATGGCAAGAATTCGGTATTTTATACTACCAAAACCAAATCAGTAAAACTTTACACTGAAAACCCTATCATGAGTGGCTGATATTTAGCCACTCTTACCCCATGTAAGTGGTGCCATTTGCTGCTAATAAAAGGCGAGACTTAGTTCATTATACACCACACAAGCCTCTACCAATCACAAGCCATTGTCATGTTTTAAAACATGAAAATTTCCCTCCAACTCCTTCATTTTTTTCAGCCAACATCCAATAGAGCTCTCTCCTATTTCTCCTTCTAGTTCACTTCATTCTTACCCCTCCTCAACTTTCATCAACTTCTTGCACCCAAATCATCAAGTCTAGTTAGTCTTTACATTAACTTGAGATAGGAGTCATGACTTTTTCTTATTATTTTGATTTGGTGGTTGATTGGAATTTTATTTCCACTCATTTACTTGATGCTATATTGTGTCTATATGAACTCTTGTGGCTAAATAAACATGTACATGTTGGATTTGGTTGGGAATTTGAATGAAAAGCCAAAGGAGTAGCAAAACAAAATCTGTCTAGATTGAAAACCCTAAATGGTCCGTACTGTGAAGTGTATGGCTTCACCTATGGCCATCAGAATTTGATGAACCAATTTTAGATGAAACTAGATTATAACTTTCCAACCATATAAATTACAGGGTCATTGGATCAATATTGAATTAGATATGAATTTTTGAAGTTACCCTGGATTTCTGCCTTTGGTCCTGAGCAGACTAGATTGTAGAGGGCATAACTCGCCTTATACAACTTTAAATTGAGTGCAACTAAGTTTTTTTGAAAGCTAATACATAGATTTTTATGCCATAAAAATTTCAAATTTAAACCCTAAGTAGTTTACTCCCAGTAATTCACCAAATTTTTCCTATGTCCTAACTAGACTAAAGTAGGGCATGCCAATCCAACCAATTTTGAGAGCTTATAACCTAAGCTCTACCCATTCAAAGAAACAAAACTTATGGGAAATAAAATCTAGTTTTGTTAGCTTTAAAATGATATAAGATTTATATAAATCCAATAAGATTTCTATTTTTGACAAATTTTTACTTGATAGACCGTAATTCTGCCTAACAGTAGAGCAGACCTAGGTGAATCCTCAATAATGTGGGATATACTTATCAAAGTTTAATGGGACCAAAGAGAATAAAAACTAGACAAATAATCCTTCAACATATCAAAAAGTCAAATTTAAATAAATTAAATAGAAATTATGGCATAAAATATAAAATAGGACATAATTAAAGGTTGTAGCCAAAATTGCTAAAATTGAAGATTTAGCTATCTTAATGTAGGAGTGAGTTGCAATTAAGGTTTGAATATTGAGAACCCACGATAATGATAAAATATTAATGTATTATATTAATTCTGCTACTGTGGCTGACTGTCTATTTAAATGGCACTATTCACAAGAAAGCGGATCTGATCTGTTATATTACCGAAATTCTCACAAAAATATGTGAAGTATATGAATGTTATAAATATTTATATGTTATGCCACTACAACATTTTAGGTCTATAAGCGTTGCTTAAAAATATGAAAATCATTGCCTTTGATCAAAGGTCACGCTTTCGCACCTAAGGAAATGCTTTCTAAGGGGTGGCCTAAAGAACCGTTATCTTTTCTCTAAGGCAACGCTTTTGGGAGAAAAAGACAATGCTGCTTGTCGCAGCACTTGTCAAGCGTTGCCTATTCATGACAAAAGGCAACGCTTGTTGCCCGCCTTTATAACAATGGTATCCAAGCGTTGCCTATTCTTTTAATATTGGTAACAGCAATCAAGCATTGCCTTTTCTTTCAATGTAAGTAACACCTTATAAATGTTGTCCTTTTTCGTAATAAAAGCAACACGTGATAAGTGTTGCCTATTCTCTTAATATAGGTAACATTAATCAAGCATTGTCTTTTCTCCTAATAAAAGTAACATATGATAAGCATTACCTTTTCTTTCAACAATTATTAAAGTTGTCACCTTTTGTAAACTATAAAGTACACTTTCTAAGAATAAATCAACCTTATTTATATTCAAATTTAAATTTTTTTATTTTTAATTTTATATTTAGTCAACTTCATAAATAAAATAAAATAATTACTATTAATCAATTAAGTAAAAAGGTCATCTCAAATATACAATGATTAATATGGTTAGTTCCAAGTACATATTATCAAGCATTAATTCAAACCAAAATGTACATAAGTAAACAAAATACATCTGGTATGACCTTAAACAAAATAATGTAGTCATGAAGTTAAACAAGTTAAACAAAATATATCTAATTATATCCATTGCAAGTTTTGTCCTACATATTTCTTCTCCCTAGCCTTTTTGAGTTGCACTTGCAATATTAGCTCAATCTGCAACATATAATATATATATAGATGAGATAAATATAAACACAATTAAAGTAAGCAAATTATGTACGTACTTTTATGATTTTAAATGATTGTTAAAAATAACTATGCAATAACATATTAAAATTTCCTTTTTTTCTGGTAGATTTATTGATGATAAGGCTTGGGACTTTCAAAGGAGTAGCTAGCTTATATACAAAGTCTCAAAATAGAAGCAATACAAAAAAAAAAAAAAATACTAGCATTGATTATAAAAAAACATCATGCTTAATATCATCACACACTCATACCCTAAAGGATATTTATGGTTGCATTGTTCTTTGTGAGATGTCTTATGAGTCATCATATGAATCCCCATGTTTACTCATGAAAGAATCATATAGCTTAAAATAAATGTGCATTATAGGTTTTTAGAAACTTACTTCTTAGGTGAAGTCATACTTTGTTTAAGGGTTTTTCTGCTTCTTCCTATATCTTTAACTTAAGAGAAATGTCTATTCATTCAATCATGCATTTTAGACCATAGTTATTTCAAATTTAGGTATTAGGCATTAGGCATTTTCTTTCGTATTCTCTCTTGTTATGGCCAACCAAAGTTTTGTCTTCGAATCTTTTAGTCCCCTCGAGATGGTACACTAGTGATTCTTAGATTCATGGTATGATCAAAGGCCTTAATCATACTTCTACTCCCAAAGGATTTCGAGATCTCTCTAGTCCCTTGGGTTATGACAACGCATAACCACACTCATGAACCTAACAATATTGTGTGTTCAACATCATCAAGAAGTGATTTTTATTTTACATAAAGTTGCAAGACTTCACCTTTATGATTTCAAAGTTTTAATCTTGAAGAAAGTTTGAACCTTTATCTATTATTTGTCTTCAAGATTTCATCTGTATAAATTAAAGTTATACGTTTTCATTTTTATGACTAAAAAGTTTCATTTTTGATGAAGGTTTAAAACTATACGTAGTGTCTTGTCTTCAAGATTCAACCTTTAAGAAATAAAGTGACAAGTTCTTACTTTTATAACTAAAAAGCTTCATACTTAAGAAAGTTTAGACTTTTACTACTTATCTTGTCTTCAAGAAAAGCAAAATGAACTTTTAAGAGAGTATATACTTTAGTGCCACTTTTTAGACTTCAAGGAGTAAACTTTTTAAAGTTTTATGCTTTAGAATATTCTTTAGTCACATAATATCCATGTTGGAAGTGTAAAAAGAGAATCTTTTCAATCATGAACCATTCATATTAAAAAAAAAAAACTTTAAGCAAGATACTTTTCAAGAGGGCATTTTTCTTTTCATAACCCACAAGAACACCAAGAACACATAGATCTCTTTTGAAAAATGAAAACATTTAAGGCATCAAGAAGTAAACTCCTAGCAAACAACATAAAATACTCATGAACAAGATTTAAGAAGCAAAATTTCTCAACAAAACAACGAGGGTCTTTTTAAAGATTTCACTTGAAGCCCTTGGCCATGGTAAGAGCCAAAGCTTCAAGCTTTCTTGAACAACAAAAGAAAAGTAGAAGATCACTACCTAGGGAGTGTTGTTTGAGCTTTCTTGAAGAGAAAAAGGAGATGAAGATGGCTTCTCCAAGGTAGTGGTGGTGGCAGCTTCTAATGGAGAAGATGAGAGCTCTTGTGTTCTTGAGAAAATGGAGGTTTTAGTGTTTAAATCTTATCTCCAAAGACCAAAAAGTGTGATCTTTGACGGGTTAGTTGTAACACCTTACCAGACAAAATACTATGCTTAAGTCATAATATATTACCTAATAAGTTATTACGTGTGGTGAACTAAGAGCTAACAATTTACTTCAATCAATTTCTGTTTGGCAACGAAATAAACACTAAACAGTCATTGTACCAGAAGTAAAGTAACACAAATAAAAATATAAAAGAAATAGAACTCATTGAAATTGCATCATATATATATATATATATATATATATATATATATACACACACACACACACATACGCATACATTCATTTTCAAAGTTGTTAAAAGATATGTAAGACAGTACAGGGTAGTAAAAAAAAAAAATGAGGCCACTAACACAAAATAAATTGGCTTGTCTATATGAACAATACCCTATCTGGTCCCCACGGGACATTTCATGTACAAGTCCTGACTCCAACCTACCTGCCCATGACCCAGACTGCCAAAAGAGGGTCATCCTGTACACCTAATGCTGCAACCGGTGCTGCTGCCGCAGCATATGGAGGTGGAAAGGGATGAGCCATGTGGAGAGGGATGGCAATGTAAGGTGCAGCAGGGTCGAAGAGTGGATGAGCAAGGGGTATAGCAAAATCTCTATGAAAGAAGAAATAAAAGCAGAACTGACATCTACCAGATACATATATACAGTCCAGAAACGGATCCAAGTGGACGTGGAGCTCATGAAACTCAATGAATAGGACGCCGGTAGCCGCGTTCTCCATGCTCGAAGAATGATGCGGAAATGTATAGAAGACTGAGAAATAAAGATTTCTTAGTAGGAATCCTAAGTATGTATATATTTGTCATCGTCGCCATTCTCAGATGTTTTGGATTTTGGTTAATTAAAAGAAAACATTACATCAACAGGATGTTTTGCTCAATTAATTATAGAAATCATAGCTCAAAACACAACTTGGTTTTACTTAAGGAGGTAAAGGAAAATTAAACAGAGAAATAAGCAGCAAGACATATATTTTGACATAATTAAGTGGCAGCTGTAAAGTAAACAAAAGTACATATATAGCAAATAATAGTGCAATTAGCTCAAAACATGGTAATAGAAACTATGGATATGCAGAAATGATAATGCACTTGATTTTAACTCATATTTTTCTATACTTGGTCCCCTGGGAGCATATTGGCCATAAAACTCCTGGGTAATAGTTTGCTTTTCAAGATCGAGCTCGTTCCTATACAGGGTCGCCAGGTTTACTTTCCCCGACTTCCCCACTGATCTATTCCCCTTAAATTTGTTCAGAGGTTGGCCCAAGTCATATGGAAATCCTTCCTCATTCTTATAAGGGTAGTATTACTTGTCTCATGCTTTGACCAATGCATGCATAACTTGTAAATTCATATTAATTGCAATCTTTGCCGAAACTTGGCAGTATAACGGATCATGTCCGCTTCCCCATGAATAGTGCCAGGAAATTAGGAAACTTTAATCAAATAGTAAAATCAATATATAACATTATAGTCATAGCAAGAATATAACAATATCAATAGGTGCAAGCTTTAAAACCTTAAGTCTTAATTTATCTTGCAAGCATTTAACTTCTATTCTCGAGTTCAACCTCCGAGTTTGAATTGTGCCGAGTTCCGAGATTACCTAAGTTTCGACTTCCTGGGTTATTTTCAATCTCGGATATTATGTAATTTTCGACTTCCGGGGTTATGTTCGGTCCCCGACCTTATCCCACCATTGGTCTTCTAAGACTTTTATAAGCGTGTTTCCTAAATTCCAGGTTTCTGACATTAACTATACCTTATCTAGAGTCCTATTTACTAAGTTTCCGAATTCAACATTAAGTATATCCAATCTAGCTCTCTGTCTACTAAGTTTCCGAATTTGACCCTAAGTATACTATTCCAAGTTCAACCTCAAGTATACCCTTCCGAGTTCAACGTTAAGTATATCCGTTCCGAGTTCAACCTTAAGTATACCCGTTCCGAGTTCAACCTTAAGTATAACCTTTTGAGTTCGAGTTCAACCTTAAGTGTACCCGATCTGGCTCTATGTTTGCTAAGTTCCGAGTTCACCCTTAAGCATTTTTAGCCAGAATTACACCCTTATAAGAGAAAGTTCACCAAAAATAGAAATCTAGGTGCAATCATATGAAATTTATATCAATGTAAAGCTAACAGAGCAAGCTTTCAAATGAAAGAAGTTGTATATCATTTGAGTGAGTATAACTCGAGATATAAGCTCTGAAACTTGACTCTACTCGACTACCCTGTTCCAGCCCAGGTTGAACTTAAGATGAATTCATTGCTGTACTGGGGAAAGATGGCAACGAATCTGAATCTAAAATTTTTATGGGATGTTCCCTCATATGTTAGCTTTTAAAAAATGATGGATTCACTCAATTTGGAGTTGTGGAGGGTGAGTTACACCCTCCCTAACTCATACTGCCCAGATGAAGGTCCTTATTTCTAGGTCAAACTTCAAAAATTCATAACTACCTCTATACTAATCCAATGGCCTTATATTATATATATATGGAAAGCCTTGAATGTCTAGTTTCATATAAAAATAGATTCATGGAATTTAAATGGCTATAGGCATAGCCATACACTCCGCTGTATGGACTACTGAGGAAAACCCTAACAGCTTCTTGAGTTTTCTCTTTTCTTCAAGTTCTTTCTGACCAATTCCAATTCTAATCACAACATACATGAATAATCAACTATAATTCATCATCATCACTTCAAATCTTATCAAAATCATAAGATACCCAAGACCTCCATACAGTCCCAAACTACGGAAAGTAAGAAGAGAAGTAGAATTCCTACCTTGTCTAGTTGAAATTTAGTTGATTTGGTGCCTTAGATGGAAGCTACTCTTGATAAGACTTGAAGAGAAGTTGAAGATGGAGTAGAGAGGAGTGTGAATAAAAGAGAAATAAAGGGGAGTCAGCCCCTTATCTTGAGCAAAATTCACAAGGGCAAAGAAGAAATTGCACACAAACTTGTTGAGCAAGGAGTTGTGTGATTGGTGGATGTGTGTTGAGGATTCAATTAGGTTTTGTGGCTGCCATTCTTGGCTGAAGATGGCACCACCTATGGGAGTGTTGTGGCTGAATCCTAGCCATTCATTCTAGGGTTCTCACAATGATTCTTTTATTGGTCCAGTTCCGATGGTTTAAAATATCGAAATCTTACCGATTTGTCTTAAATCGGTAAATCGATTTTTACAAAAATTTCTGTGAGATTTCCTGTGTTCCTAATCTTATTCCATCAAGTCTAATCACTCCTAAATCACATTTAATTGGCTTTAATTAAATGCTTAATCACATTCCAATTAAACCCACTAATTTGATGAAAACCGAATAACTCGGTTATTAACGATAAAATTTTCTTGACGTTACATTAGTGAGAAGATATGGTTATGGTGTTGGTGGAGAAAGGAAGAAGAAGATGTAGAGAGCTTCTTGAGGATGAGAGAATTTTAGAGAGAGAATGGAAGTTTGAAAAAGAAAATGAGTGCATGTGTGTGTGTGTGTGTGTTGTCTAGGCCACGACATATACTAAGGAAAAGGGAGATATTTTATTTCATTTTGTGTTAATTAAGGTTTAGGAAGACAAATTGGATGATAGGAGAGATAAATTGTACACTAGCTCTTACAAAATGCAACCTTGTCTCTTTTTACTTTTATGCCATCATCAATGCTTTATTGTCTAGTAGACCTAATTTCAATTCTAATGATGTGATTAAGTGCTCTTGCCATTTAATTAACTCAATTAAGTAAGGATTAGTAATTAACTCATATTGTCATGATTAACAAAAATTAAATTTTTAATTAAGCTTAAGTATCCTTAATTAAACTCAATTAAGCTAATTATGAGCGATTAGTTTTTAATTAAGCCCCTAAGAGTTTGATTTGCTTAAATTAGAGATTCTTTAATGTTAGTTAAGCATTCTCTCAACTTTTCTCTTTACAATAACCTTTTTGTCCTTTAATTAAGTCTTTATTCTTTAATTTTCCATTATGCCTAATTACTTAGGGTCACTGAGGTAATTTATTACCTGTAAATAGGTTAGGAAACTCTTTCTTCATCTCGGACTCCAATTCCTTCTCATGCTCCTCGATGTTTCTTCTACCTCAAGTCACCTTGACCAATGGTGCGGTCTTGTTCCTCAACTGTTTTACCTTACGATCCATGATCCCTTAACTATACACTTTTAGGTTTAAGTAGATGACTAAGGTTGGAAGTATTTTTTCTCAATTGAGACACATGAAAGATATCTTGGAGAATTGATAAATTAGGAGGTAAGACCATTTGGTAAGCAACTAACCTTACACGCTTTAGGATTTGGAAAGGACCAAGAAAACAGGGGCTCAATTTTTTAACTTTCATGGTTCTACTTATACCCGTTATAGGAGTGATTTTCAGGAATACATGTTCTCCTTCTTGGAACTCTAAAGGCTTTCTCCTTTTACCTATATAGCTGTTTTGGCAGCTTTGAGCCATAAGAATCTTGTCCCTAATCCTCCTTATTTGCTCTGTGTTTTGTCTCAGAAGGTCAGGTCCTAACAAGCTTTGCTTATCAAGTTTAAACCAACATAAGGTAGATTGACACTTCCTTCCATACAAAGCCTCATAGGGTGCCATCCCAATGATTATATGATGATTATTATTGTAAGCAAACTTAACTAGAGGTAGGTACTTATCCCAACTCCCTCGATTATCCAATACACAAGCTCTTAACATATCCTCCATGGTCTAAGGTTGATAAATTATACTTAGGCAAAGCTTCATCCCAAATGCCTTTTATAAGGCTTCCAAAAATCTACAAGTAAACTTCGGGTCCCTATTCGAGATTATAGTTGAAGGTACACCATGCAATCTTACTATCTCTTAGAAATATAGTTGGGCTAACTTTTCCAAAGGATAAATAGCTCGAATGGGCCAAAAGTGAGTATATTTGTTTAATGGTCAACGACCACCCATATTGCATCGAAACCAGCTTGCATTTTGGGCAAAGCCATGACAAAGTCCATAGAGATACTTTCCTATTTTCATTCTGGGATCTCAAATGGTTGTAATATGCCAGAGGGCTTTTGGTGTTCAATCTTTACTTTTTTGCAGACAAAACACTTGCTTACCAACTTAGCTATGTCCTTCTGCATCCCTAGCCACCAAAACATCTTCTTGACATCTTGATATATCTTTGTCACACCAAGATGTATGGTGAAATGGCTATTGTGAGTCTCCTCTAAAATCCTTCTACGGAGGTCACCAGTCGCAGGTACGTAAATTCTTCTTTCAAATCACCATAGTTCATCCATACCTTGAGTGAAACTCTTCAACTTTCCTTCTTGCACCAATGCTGCGGTCCTCAGAAAATCCTCTTCCTCCCTTTGGACTTGAGCAATCTGGATCTTGAAATTGCTTGTCACTCTAATCTGATTCAATCTTAAGCTATAGTGGGTTAGGCTAACTCCAAGGTTAAGTTCTCTAAAACTTTTCATCAACTCAACTTCCTTAACCATCATCCAAGATGTATGAGTGGCTTTCGACTTAGAGTGTCCGCCACTATGTTAACCTTCTCGGGATGATAGTTCAACCCAAACTCATAATCCTTCAAAATTCCACCCACTTCCTTTACCTTATGTTCAACTCTTTTTGGTCAAAAAGATACTTCAAACTCTTATAATTAGAAAACACCTCAAATCTTACTTCATATAGATAATGCCTCCATATCTTCAGGCCAAGTCTACGACTACTAACTCTAAGTCATGGGTTAGGCAGTTCACTTCGTGAGGCTTCAATTGCCTATAGGCATAAGCCACCACGTTTCGATTTTGTACCAAGACAAAACCTAAGCCTCTTTTAGGAGGATCACAATAAACCTCAAAGGGTCCTGGTAGCAAGTATCATAGCTCGCTCCAAATTACAAATTTAAAACTTAAGTACACTACTTGTAGGATAATGCATCTAAGGCCGTCTCTCAAAAGGATGTTGACGACTATCTGATTAGCAACAAGGGGATTTTGTTTGAATACAAGAAAACTAATTAAGAAAAGAAACTAGTAATTAAAATGGACACTAGCCTAAGGATTTCCTAAGGCCAAAGACATATCTATTACAAACGCGCATATAATCAAATACATGGAGTGTGACTAATATGAGTTGTTAGTGCGACCACTATTAACGACTCAATAGTTCACTTAATGACTCCCAAGCATTCGATTAACACACAATTACTAGATGGTTGAGACCTCAACCTCTAATTAACTCACGTTAACCTTTAGCCTTAATTGTAACACCCTACCAATTTAATGTTATGCTTAAGTCATAGCATGAAATTAAGTAGATTGTGTTACCGATACTTTGCTTATTATTTACTTATCATGTCACATCCTTTCTTTTTCTCTCTTTTTTTTTTTCAAATGGGCGAAACGGTGCGCTGTGTACAACAAAGGTGATTAACATTGCAAAATGTAACAAAACTTAAAAACACAACAGAAAAGATACATATAGGTAATACATCATCAACTATATACATAGGTATATATATGTAGGTAGAAACCGATGCTTTAGTGTATGTACAAATGTCAAATAGGATACATAAGTGGGGCTGGTGTACCAAAAGACATAGGGTCCATGTCAGTCAAAATGATCCTAAGTCTATGACCCAATGCTGCACACTGCCAAAAGAGAGCCATGCTGTACAGGAGGACTTTCAACCGGGACCTATTCGGTCAGGTAGCCATTGGCCACGCCAGGCCCGGCTAGGGAGTAGTCCATACTAGGTCCTGAGGAGGAGGATGATGAGCCGGTAGCCTCCGAAGGATCACTCTCAGAACTGAGCGGTATATCTGAAACCATCTGCGGAGGTGACTCTGGTGGGGGACTGGCAGGTGCTGCGAGCGCTGGAGGTGCAGGAGGAGGGTGTGCCACATGTAACGGGAATGCAAAATATGGAGTGGCAGGGTCAAAAGCAGGGTGGAACAGGGGAACAGCAAAATTCCTGTTGCTGAACAGGTAGAGACGGAAATTGCAGGAACCGGCTATGTACAGTGAATCCACGATGGGATCATGGTGGAGCTGTAGGTTGGGAATCTCAATAAAAAGGGTGGCGGTCGAATCTATCACTAGAGTCTGAGAATGATGCAGGAATACAAAGTGAGGTGAGAATTAAAAGAAACTCTCAATAGGGTTCATGTAACTAACGTCACATTCATTCTCAGTTGCCTCGGTTTTTATTTAATGATGAAAACATAGGAGCAAATTGAACTATCCATATTTAATAAATTTAATAAAGCGTCTGGTCCGAGGCAAGATTCTATTTTACTTAAGACAGTATAAGAAACAGAATCATAAGCAGAATAGATGAACACACAACAGTAAGAAAATATACAGTCATACTATGATCAGCTTATAATGACTATTCAATGTGACCAAATGTGGCCATGTAAAACACATTCTTGAAATTCTTTTCATAAAATTTTCCTTAAACTTTTCCATTTCTTGGTCCCCTGGGAGTTCTTGGCCATTCAGACTCCTGGGTAATAGTCTGCTTTTTACGATCGAGCTCGTTCCTATATAGGAATGCCGGGTTTACTTTCCCTGGTCTTCCCACCGATCTATTCCCCTTAACTTTAATCCGGGCTAGCCTAAGTATTATGGAACTTTCATTATAACGTAACTCTTATATTCATCATAACATAATCTTTATGAACTTCTTGCAATGCACATGGATTTGAATGTAGATTATAACTCATGCATAGATTTTACCGAAGTTTCGGCAACATAACGGAACATGTCCGCTTACTCATGAATAGTGTCAATACTTAGAGCACCCATTTTTCAGAGAAATCATAACACTTTAGTCATATTTCAAACATCAAAACACTTTAGTCATATTTCAAGCTTCAAATTCATGGCATAATTTCTGAAATTAAAACATAATTGCTGTCTCATTCAACCCGATTTTTGTAAATTCAGTCACAATTGCTATTTAACTCATCTAGACCTCAATTTTGAATATGTTAGAGTATTATGTGTCTATTTTCTAGCCCATTGGTCCTATCTCATTTTGACTTGTATAACTCAAGATATTCAAGTTTTATCCTGGCTTACCCTGTAGCTAGCCAAAATTACACACTTAAAAGTAAAAACCTATTAAAAATCGAAAACTAGCTCAAATCATATGAAATTGGTATCATATTAAAGTTAACAAGACAAGCTTTCATTTGCAAAAAGTTCCATTTCATTTGCTTTAGTAGAGCTCGAGTTATAAGCCTCGAGATTTGACCTTTCTGAATTACTCTATTTTGGCCTAGTTTGGACACAGGGCAACTTCTTTGAAAATATCTAATGCGGAAATTTTTATGGGATGTTCTCCTATGTGTAAGCTTTCTAGCAAAGTTGGTTTCATCGAATTCCAAGTTGTATAGAGTAAGTTATGCCCTGAACAACCCAGTCTGCCCAATATCAACCTCTATAATCTAGGTCAAACTTCCAAAATTCATATCTCTCTCAATACTAATCCAATGGCCTTATATGATACATGTATGGAAAGCTTAAATGTCTAGTTTCATATAAAAATAGTCTCATTGGATTTAACCAACTGTAGGTAGAGCCGTACACTCCACCGTACGGACTACCGAGGGACTTTGGTTTTCTAGCCCCTCATATCTTCTTATTCTCACCCTTTCCTACTCCTTAATCAATCAAATTTAAACACAAAGCAACCAACAACCGGTTAAAAATCATCATATTCATTCACTAATCACATTAAGAAGTGAGAAAATAAAGCCAAAAATTAGTCACCCACAATCAGAATAACAAGAACAAAATTAAACCTCTACCTCTTTGTGTGTGGTTTTGCTAAGTGTTGGAGGTTGGTTGGGAGGAGAAGAGAAGAGGAAAAGAAGAAGGCTAAAATTAGAGGAGAATGAAATGCTAGTCAGTATGAAGAAGAGAAAAGTCTGATTTAAGCATTGAAGAGGTAGTTGGCTTTGTGAGTTTTGATTGGTTGAAATTCTTGTAGCTGATTTTCAGCCATGCTTCCTTCTTTTTGTGGCTTAATGTGGCTTAATTATCCTCCAAGCAAAATGAGAACTTGTTGCACTCTGTCTAAACTCGGAACTCGTATCCATTCTGCATAAAGTCGGAACTTATGTCCATCTTATTTGAACTTGGAGATTAATTCAGATATCGGAACTCGAGTCTCTTGGAAATAGATTATTAGATCGGAAATTGTGTTCGTTTTCTTTGAAACATAAAGTCGGAGATCGGAAATCACAGCAAACAAATTACCTTAAAATTGGCAGTCAAAGACAAGACTATGAAATGTAAAAGAGTTAAACTCGGAAGTTGGGGATGTTACATAAACTTGGAAGTTAGTACCAGAACATAAAACCTTATATTCGCATATCAGAAGTCGAGAACTAAGACGCTTAAAAACTCTCACATGTAATGCTAAAACTTGGTCCAAGATCAATCTCGGAGATTGATTCTAAGCATAACCATGGAAGTCAGGAATCCAAAGCATTAACCTTATGTACCGGGAAATCAGAACTTATATAATCTCAGAACTCCCAATTCAATCTTGGGAGTTGGTCACAAACTCAAACTTAGGAATATCAATAGAAATGAAAACGCTCTTGAAATAAGTTCGGAGATTGGAACTTAAATAAACTTGGATATCAGTAATTACGTCCATTTTGTTTGGAACTTGAAGGTTAAGTCGGAAATCAGAAATTATCCCGTTTTATTTGAAACTCGAAGATGAAGTCGGAAATAATGTCAATTGTATTTGAAACTTGAAGATGAAGTTAGAAGTCAGAAATCACGGAAACTTGAAGATGAAGTCAGAACTCGTGGTGGATGTTACATTAATTGCATTAACCTAAGCTTTAATCAGGACCAAGTTCTCAATTCTTTAGTTAATTAAATATACATCAGTCAACCAATCAATATACATCTAACTGACTTCTTATTTAGGAAATGGTGGCACGAGAAAAGGGTTAAATCGTGCTTTAAAGAAAAGCTTATGTACCTGAAACTTTAATAAAACAACTTCCTGAAGTCCAGGATGTGGAATACAAAAGTGATTTGGTTAGTAATAAAAGTTGTTTTACTTTCAAAATGTGATTAAGCAAGATTATCTTATACACACTAAGTTATATGCAAGGTAAAAACAATTAATAGAAGGGATAGAGAGATCACACAGCAGAGTTTATATTGGTTCGGCCAATCAAGTGCCTACGTCCAGTCCCCAACACTTTGTTGAGAATTTTTATATAACAAGTGTTCTTTGTCCAAGCCTCTCTAAGCACATACAACTGAGTAGTCTTTCTCAAGACTCTCCAAGCTCACATTGACCACTATCACGTCTAGTTACAAGAAGTTGATATATTGGTTTGTGTTTGAGCACTTACACTAAATCTCTCTTTATAGTATGATCAATGATGTACAATGTGTGTGATTTCTCTAGATTCTCAATATAAGAATATTATCTATTACAAATCAGTAAGGCACATGTGAGAAGAAATTTTACCTTAGTAGTTATTTGAAATATGGCCTTATGGTGATTAGTCCGTTCATTTCTTAGAATGATTCTAACTGCCATAGGTGGAGGTTGATCAGGATCAGCCACCTCTTGAGGCATCAGTTGTTCAATTGTAGGTATATAATCATCATTCTCTATGATCTCACACATATCCATACTTGTGGAATCAATAAAGAGTCTCATTCTATTCTTCCAGTATGAATAGTCTTCACCAATAAAATATGGAGGGTGGTTGATAGAGTGTCCCTTAACAATATGGTTTATCTGTTGTAGTATTTGTTGGATCTTTGTCCTCTGCAACCGTTAGGTGTAACACCCTAATAATACCATACTATACTTAAGTCATTTTATGGCATCACTCGTTATTATTCTTACCTAGCAGAAGTTCTTATAGTTGAAATTAGCGTAATATATGAAAATAGCATGTAAATTTTTTTGTAAAACCTTTATGCCTAAAAACCTAAGCCTTTAAGCGCATACTTACTTGCATACACATGGACGTTGCTCCTCATATCATAGAGTTACTAGAAAGACGTATGACGAAATTAAAATAACATAACACAATACCTTAAGCCAATAATGTAATCATAGATAATCAAGAGTCATAATTACACTTAATAATTATCATATATGTAATAGGTCAAATTAAGTAGCATGACTTCCCACATGCTCTTAACTATATATAAACTGCCCAACTAGCGCTCTTAAGAAAGTGAAAACGCTATGCTACTATGTCGATCCTCCTTGGCTAGGTGAAGAAACATGGCAGTTCTTCGTCTTATCCAGTCAGGTACCAATGGAAGTGCTACTGAGGATGCTATCAGCTCTGTCTAAAGATGACATAGAAACGTAGGAATGAGAAATACAAAATTTCTCAGGAGGATCCGGACTAGACCATTAATGTTCATTGTCGTCATCCTAGCGACTTCAGGTTTAATTATGAAAATGGCGAACATGCATAGATTCCAATTTTTAAAGGGTTTGAAAACATAGGTTCCTGAAGCGGGTTTCTTTTAGTCTTCATCATGTAAACATAATATAAAAGGACACAAAGCTATAAGGTAGAATCATATATATGAAAACATATTACAAACATTCGTAATCATGCATATGAGAGAATAAAGATGCATGCACATTCATGTGACTTCATGGAGTTGACCATGGTTTTACTTTAACTTTACTTTTTATTCTTAGCACGTGTTTAACTTTCTTTACTTTTCCTTTGAAATAGACTGCTTTTGGACATAAGCTCATTCCATGACCATCATCATGCAGTACTAACCAAATCAGACTAAGCCAATAATGGTTGCCTCTAAGTTGGAGGGTCCTCCATGTCACCCTTGCCTCCCTCATAGAGGTTCCTTGAGTCTTTGTGGATCACCGTCTCTCACTTTTCTTATCGAAGTGATTGAAGGGTCACATCCATATTTTTTTCCTTATCATTATACTTTACATGCATAATACTTCTTTGATACGACACATGCAATGATATGACTATGTCCATAATTTTGATGGAAATCTGGCAGCATAACAGCTAGATCGAAGCTTCCTTAGAATGCTAATCACAAGCTTTCAACTATCAGTCCATCATATCTACATCATATCATCACACTAATCATTCAATCATGAGACAAAGCTTAATCAAACTTGTCATTCATTATGTTGAATGGCATCATACATTCATACCCTAGAGGGGTTCATAGTTGTGTTATTCTTTGTGAAAAATCTTATGAATTATTATATGATTTCCTGTGGTTACCCATAAGAGAATCATATAGTTAAAATATACGTATATGGTCTTTTAGTTGCTTAGTTCTCATGTGAAATTACTCTTTACTTGAGTACATGTCTTAGGGAATACTTGTTCAATTTAATTTAGTTAGGTACTTGTTTTCGTTCCTTGAGATAGTGCACTTAGTGATTCCTAGGTTCATGGTATGCTCAGAGGCCCTAATCATACTTCTATTCCCAAGAAGTTCAAGATCCCTCTAATCCTTGGGTCATGACAACGCATAACCACACTCATGAACCCAACAACACCATATTCACTAATCACCATGGGTTATTTTTAACTTATCCAAGTTGCAAAGTTTCAAGCTTTTATCACTATCATGACAAGATCTTACTTTAAGTATTATAAAAGTTATCATTCTTTATAAAGTAGTCACAAAGTTTTATTCTTTATGAAAGTAAGTGCCTCTAAAATTATACCCTTGACTTAAAGATTAAATCTTTATGAAATAATGGTACAAGATACTAACTTTTGAACTAAAAAGTCTTGTTCTTTATGAAAGTTGACACTTTTATTTATTCTAAGATCCTCAAGGTCTCAACTTTATGATTTAAAGTTGTCTTAAAGTCAAAAAAGTTTATGCTTTATGAACTAGGGATATAAAATATTAACTTTAAAGTTAGAAAGTCTTGATCTTTATAAAAGTTGACACTTTTATGCATTGTTTTGATTCAAGATCTAAACTTTATGAATTAAAGGCTGCAAAACAACAATTTTATGACTTAAAGATTTCATTCTTGACTAAATTTTGAAACTTTATGAAAGGTCTTGTCTTCAAGGTTTGATTTCTAAAACATAAAGTGATAAGATATCATTTTTATAACTTAAAAAGGCTTCATATTTAAAAAAAGCTTAGACTTTTCCATTGGTCTTGTCTTCAAAACAAAACAAAATAAGACTTTATGAAGGCATCAAAACTTGTGCCACTTTTTATGCATCAAGAAGCAAACTTTTTGAGCTTTAAACTCTTGGAATGTTCATAGTCTAATCAAATCATGAAAAACATGTAAAGATGAAACTTTTCTAATCATAAACTCATCATAAGAAAAGGAACAAACTTTAAACAAAATACCACCAAGAACATCATTCTTTTTCAAGCAACTCACAAGAAACATCAAGATCTCATACATCAAGAAAGAAAATAGAAGCTTTGAAGCACTTAAAGAAAGGAATTTTTCAAGAACTCAAGAACACTCATGAACAAGAACACAAACATATTTTACCAAAAATAGTAACTTTTGCTCATGAAGAGCATGAAAGATCTTCTCAAGTTTTTCCTTGAAGATCTTGGTCATAAAAAGAACCAAGATTTAAGCTTTCTTGAGTAAACAAAATAAAAGAGTGAAGATCACTACCTAAGCTTTGAAAATGGCATGTTCTTAAAGGAGAAATGAAGAAGATGATGGCTCCTCCTTGATGATGATGTTGGCAGTTTTAGATGAACAAAGGGAGAACTCTTGAGTTCTCTTGAAAATGAAGCTTGTAGTGTTTAGATCTTGTCTCTAAATACCAAAAGATGTGGTCTTTGAAGGGCTAAGTGAGAGTTTTGGTTATGGTGGGGTGGAGAAAGGAAAAAGAAGAAGAGCAAATGTAGGAGAGGTTGGAGAGTTTGAGAACTTTAGAAAGAGAATAAGAAGTTCAAAATGAAGTGAATATGTGTGTTTGTGTGTGTGTGTTGGCCATAAGGTATAATGGTTGGGGGAGAGATATTTTTGTGTTATTTTGTGTTAATTAATGATTAAGGAGACAAAGTGGATGATGGGGAGACAAAACATGGTCAAACTCTTGCATAAAGCACTCTTGTCTAATTCTTTATGCTTTTATGACATCATCTTTTACTTTATTGTCTAGTTGACTAAATTTGAATTTAATGATATGATTAAGTGCTCTTGCAACTTAATTAACATGATCAAGCAAGGATTAGTGATTAACACACAAGAACATGATTAACAAAAATTAATGTTGCGATTAAGTTTAATTATCCTTAATTAAATTTGATTAAGCTAATTAAGGGTGATTAGTGCTTAATTAAGCTATTAAGGTTCTGACTTGCTTAATTAGAGATTATCTAATCTCGATTAAGCATTCTCTTGACTTTCTCATCAGAGTTAACTCATAAACACTTCGTTAATCCCTTAATTAAGCCTTAGTCTCATAATTTCTCATTGATGAATTGGATTTTTATACTATTTTTATCCTTCATACTTGTCTCATTAATCCTCCTTTGCACTTAATTGGTTGAGTTTAGATCATTTTCCTTTCTTTGGATCTTAGTGAGACTTAGTTAATTTTTGCAACATTTTGGTTAGTTTGACCTGCTTCAGTGTTTAGATCATATCTTGAGCTCTATATCTCATTTTATTATGCTTCTTGATTTGTAGGAAAGCTAAGAGATAGAGCTACAATTTCTATGAAGAGGGCAAGGGCTAACTCTGAGATCTTAAAGCCGAAATTGGGCTCGGAACTGAACTGAAGCGTTTGGGCGCGGTTTCTGAGCAGCCTTCAATGATTGGACCATATCTTGGGCTACAGGGACTCAATTGAGCCCATTCCGGTGGCATTGGAAAGCTAACATCCAGGGCTTCATTTTATGTTCAGAACACTAAGCCAAGAAGAACCGTTATGAGGCCCAAAAACGTGTTGGAAGTCGCTGCTGAGTCTAAGAGGGCCCACTCAACTTGTTTTGGGCACAACTTTCTCTCTAAGCATCCAAATTGGGCAATTGAGCTATCCAAATTTAGCTTAGGAAAAGAGGATTATTTTAATTAAGTAATTAGTGACTTTTAATTAGAGGTATATATAGAAATTCTGATTATGCTTCAGAGACTTTTGGACCTTCTTTTTCTCATTTTGTAAGCTTGACCTTCTTTGGAATAAAAAAACTCTTTTTCTCTCTTTTCTCTCTTTTGCGTTTTCCTCCATTAATGGAGGGGTGATCCTCCTCTGATCCAAGGCATCAAGAGAAGCATTCAAGCTCTTGAGGATTGGTGCATCAAGACATGGAAATTCCAATTTCGGTTTCACTCCTCTTCTCTTCTTCTTTATCTCGTAATTGAATTGGAGGTTTTCATTCATGCATGTTGATTAAGAGTCAATCAAATCATGTATAATTCGGTTGATATATGTGATTCGATTGTTCAAGAGTGTGATTCATATTGCAGTCCTGAATATGAGATGAGAGCATTGGTTTGGAAGCTAATCCAAAATCAATTCGGTTTTAGAGGTCTCTCAATTAAATCTAAAATGAATCATCGAATTGGAGTGTGCATGTACATTTGAATCCAATGATTGAGTGTTGATTTCTCTCTTCTTGTGTGTCTTGGATTAGAATTTTAATTCGGTTTAGCCTTTTCGTTTTCTGTTTGCTTTAGAATTCAGTATTGCATTTTAAGTGTTTGTTATAAAAACCCCCCTGAATTTTCTGATCAAATAGTGTGTTCATCTTTGGGAAACGATCCGAGTCGGCTACTATACTATAGTCACTATTCGGTTAAATTTGCTCGTGTTACGACGCGCGAGTCAAATTTTGGCGCCGCTGCCGGGGATGATACATTATGTTTGATCATGTTCATACCTGTGAATATCATGCTAACTCCCTGTTTGTGCTTGTGTCCAGAGTCAGTGCATGTGTGATTCTGTGTGTTGTGTTCATGAGTTGCTGTGTTTGTGCATATTCTGCATTTCTGCATTTCTGAGTTTCTGAGTTTCTGAGTTTTTGCACTAGGAGTAATCTGCATTAAGAGTAGTTCTGAATTAGTAGTATTTCTGAGTCTTTAGTGTTTAATCCTGTTTTATGTTGTGGTTTTGCATCCATACAACTCCCCAAATTCTCTGTTGCAGTTTTCTGTTTGTCTTGTTTGATGGTTCTGAGTTGTTAGTTTTAGTGTTAGTGTCCAATTCTATTTTCTTTGTGTGGTCCTACACTCTGCACATTTAGCTTCTATCCTTGCATTCTGCATTCTGCATTCTGCAACTAGGAACCTTCATAAGCAAGCTAGGCTAGGCAAATTCCTCATCTGCATAACTAGCTCATAGACTAGTTCATACATAACCTCCATTCTACAGTTTCTAGTCTGCAAACATTAATAGAGTTCGCATCATAGAATAGTCATTCATATAAGCCTTAGTCTGCATCCATATCAGTAGCATCTTTAGCCTCACCTTGCATAGCATTTCGAGTACCTGTCATAGCACTTTCTGCATCAACCAATAGAACAGTACCTTTCCTTGCTTCTATAGACCACATTAATCATATTAGGATTGTTGCTAACCTTGGTTGTGAGTCTTGACCTGCTTTTCTGAATTACACCAAGGGAGCATAAGGGGGCCTAATAGGAGGTACGGAAGTGGATCCTAAGTGGGAGTTTGGAACCAAGGATTGCTGTCCAAAGTTTCACCATCCTTCTGAGCAAAAGTGACCCAAAGGGTCAGGTGACACTTAATTTTGGCAATTTCCATCATTTGTTGTGACTTTTCACAAAAAGTAGACCAAAACTTTGAAAGGGCATAACTTTTTGCATATAATTCCGATTGATGCAAATGATATGTCCATTTCATATAACTTTTTGAGATCTAGCTAGGCAAACGCCAGAGGCGGTTTGGGCCACCAATTTCTCAAAAAGACCTCATTTAGGCCACTTTTTCTTCATTTTTAGGATTTTCTGATTTTTCTAATTCAATTTTCAGGTAGCAAACAAGCTTATTTTGATCTGAGCTTTCTTGTGCTTCATTTGCATCCTAAAACTGATCTGATCCACCCTCCCTCTACCTAGTTTGAGTGTTTCTGCATGCTGGTTCTTGTGTTCTTGCATTTTTTGTGCATTTCTTGCAGTGTAAGTAATACTCTCTGATCATGCATGACCAGGTCCAATCCTCAAAATTTGTGTGATATTGATCCTGAGATAGATAGAACATTCCATAGGCTCATTAGGAGTCAGGGTAGTGTGCATAGTCTTCATACTAGTCATTTGCATAGTAGTAGCTTGCATAGTGATAGTTTTAGTGTGTCTGCATCTGAATTCACTGATTTGAGTTACGAGACTGACCAGCTTGCTTCGTAAAACATGGCTAACAATCATGATAGGACTTTGAAAGAGTTGGCAGCACGGATGTCAACTACCAAGCTCTTGCCATCCAATACCTGCACTGCATGCGGATTTTGAGCTCAAATCGATTGATACACTTGCTTCCTAAGTTCCATGGTCCGGCCGAGAAGATCCACACAAGCGTCTCAAGGAATTCCATGTGGTGTGCTCCACCATGAGGCCACATGGAGTTGATGAAGATCACATTAAATTGAGAGCTTTTCCTTTCTCACTTGATGGAGCTGCAAAGGATTGGCATTACTATCTCGCATCCTGGTTCCATTACATGTCGGCAAGACATGAATAGTTTTCTAGAGAAATTCTTTCCGCTTCAAGAGCTGCTGCAATCGAAAAAGATATATGTGGCATAAGGCGGATCCATGGTGAGACCTTACATGAATATTGGGAGAGATTCAAGAAATTGTGTGCAAGCTGTCCACACCACTGCATTAGTGACCAGCTCCTCATTCAAGATTTTTATGAAGGTCCGATGCCAATGGATAGAAGTATGGTTGATGCCGCTCGAGGAGCTCTAGTAGATAAAACCCTGCTGCAGCAGGGACTTGATTGCTAACATGGCTGAAAATGCTCAACAATTTGGTACGAGCCATAGTGCCTACAAGAGGAGTGAATGAAGTGAATACCTATAATCCGAACCAAAGAGGATGGAGAATGAATAGATGAGTTGACAACTTTAGTGAGGCAAATGGCACTTGGTCGAGATACAACCTCGGCAATCCATACCACCACCAAAGAAGCCTTTGTGGAATTTCTTTGTATACCAGGTCATGCAACGGACCAATGTCCGCAATTTGAAAAGAAGGCAATGAAAGCGATTCTTTGGAATATTTCTGGGAGGCCTTATCAGCGACCACAGAACCGGCAGCAGAGGAATTATGACCCTTTTCTAATTCATACAATCCCTGATGGAGAGACCACCCAAACCCGAGGTATGGTAATACTAATCAATTCGGCGGCAGCAGCAGCCTCAATATCGGTTCAAGCACAATGTCGCAGACCAAACATGAGACAGAAGATCCGCGACAAGCTAAACTGCATCACCACAAAGCAAGAGCTCGTAACCAAGTTTGGTAGAACTTGTGAAGCGATGGCAACCAAGGTGTTCAATTTCAAAGAAAGAACGGCCAAGATCCGCAGTCCGCAAACACAGATTGGTCGCTTGGCTACAACAAAGGAGTGAGCTGAAATCCCAAGGTTCTGGAAACCTGCCCTCCCAATCCGTGAGCAATCCAAGGAATGTCAGTTCCATCACTCTGAGAAGTGGCAAGCAACTTCAGGTTCCTGATGTTGAACAACCAGATTCTGCAGACTATGCAGAACAACCAAGGATACAAGAAAAATCTGATTCTGCAGAATCAGAGGAAAATTGTGCAGAACTAAGCAATAGCAAGCAAGTTGAACAAAGTGAGAAATTGCCACTGCCCTTCCCCAATAGAGTGACACAAAACAAGAAGCGGCGAAGCACTGGACAAGGAGATCATGGAGACATTCAGAAAAGTTGAAGTTAATATTCCACTCCTGGATGCAATCAAGCAAATTCCCAAATATGCAAAGTTCCTCAAAGACTTATGCACTCATAGAAGGAGGCTGAAGGGAAATGAAAAAGTCAGCATGGGCAGAAATGTATCCGCCATCATCCAACCGAGCATTCCACCTAAATGCAAGGATCCGGGCACTTTTAACATCCCTTGCACCATAGGGAGCAAGCAATTCAATCAAGCCATGCTAGACCTTGGTGCTTCAATCAATGTCATACCAACATCGGTTTACAAGTCCTTGCACATGGGAGAGCTCAAGCCAACGGGAGTGGTCATTCAACTAGCCAACCGGAGCACAACCCACCCCGAAGGAGTTTTAGAAGATGTCTTGGTGAGAGTAAATGAATTGATATTCCCTGCTGATTTTTATGTGTTGAATATGGAGGATGACATGCATATTAATCAACCAACATTGATCTTAGGTAGGCCATTTCTAAAAACTGCAAAAACCAAGATTGATGTGCATTCTGGTACCTTGTCAATGGAATTTGGAGATAGCAAAGTGAATTTTAACTTGTGTGATGCCATGAAATTCCCACCGGAAGAGCATTCTGTTTTTCACTTAGATATCATTGATTCATTGGTTGATAATGTGCATGAACATTTGTTGGATGATTTTCCAGAAATTGTAGGCTTTCAAGATGAATTTCAATGTTCTGATTGTGATGGAATTCATGATAAATGTGTTGTTTGTGCTGAGATTGATGCATGCCTCCATAATTCAGATTCTGAACCATTTAATTATGCTAATCTACATGCTGAAATTTCTAGTTCTGTTTTTGTTAATTCCAACTCTGATTGTGCAGTTTTTGTAGACTTGAACTCTGCAGGTACTGATTTAGTTTCTGCAGGTTCCGAAGTTGTTAACCTTGCTATTGAGAGTGCAAATTCTGCATTTTTTGCTGCAGAAAATTCTGGTTTGGTTGCTATTCCTTTTGTTTTAAATTCTGCATATAGTGACTCTATTTGTGCAGATTCTGTGGATCCAGATTCTGTGGATCCAGTTTCTGATAGTATGGATGAATCCACTATTTTTCTTGATTCTAATGCCATTGTGCAAGATTCTTCATGTGTTGCAAATGAAATTAAACAAACAGAACAAATTCCAAGATTAGCACCCTCCATACAAGAGCCACCCACCTTGGAGTTGAAGCCTCTGCTAGAAAACTTGAAGTATGCATTCCTGGCACCCAATGAGAAGTCGCCGATCATCATAGCCAAGGATTTCTCGCGAATAAGAGGAGATGTTGTTAAACATTCTAAGGCGTAACATGAAGGCTTTAGAATTTGGACATTGGCGGACATACCGGGATTAGCCCTCACGTGCATGCAATGTAATTCAATTAGAAGAGGGTGTGAAACCAGTGAGGCAACCCTAGAGGAGACTGAATCCTCTGATCTTGGATGTGGTCAAGAAAGAAGTCAGCAAACTTCTAGCTGCTGGCATCATTTATCCAATTTCAGACAGCAAGTGGGTGAGCCCGGTGCAAGTTGTCCCCAAGAAGACCGGTATTACAGTAGTGAAGAATTCAGATGGTGAGCTGGTACCCACACGAGTGCAGAACAGCTGGAGAGTCTGCATTGACTATAGGAAGCTGAACCAAGCCACCAGAAAAGACCACTTCCCTCTGCCCTTCATCGATCAGATGCTAGAGAGATTGGCAGGTCATTCTCATTACTGTATTCTTGATGGTTTCTCTGGCTATTTTGAGATTCATATTGCACCAGAAGATCAAGAGAAGACCACTTTCACCTGTCCATTCGGCACATTTGCATACCGGAGGATGCCCTTTGGCTTATGCAACGCCCCAGGTACATTTCAGAGGTGCATGGTGAGTATATTCTCTGACTTTCTAGAGGACTGTATGGAAGTTTTCATGGATGATTTTACTGTTTACGGCTCTTCTTTTGATGCATGTCTGGATAGCCTGGCTAGAGTTTTGGGTAGATGTGTTGAATCACACCTTATCTTAAATTTTGAGAAGTGTCATTTTATGGTTAGGCAGGGTGTGGTCTTAGGTCATATTATCTCTGGGGAGGGTATTTCTGTTGATAAATCCAAGATAGATGTCATTGCTTCTTTGCCTTACCCCGCATGCGTGCGGGAAGTGCGGTCTTTTCTTGGCCATGCAGGTTTCTATAGGCGATTCATCCAAGATTTCAGCAGAATAGCACTCCCATTATCCAGACTATTGCAGAAGGAGGTTGACTTCCAGTTCGATGATGAGTGTAGGAGGGCATTTGACCACCGGCAAAGACTCATCTCTCGCCTTGCTTCAACCGCCGAATCGGGAGTATGCATTTGAGCCGATGTGTGACGCTTCCAACTTTGCGGTTGGGCGGTTCTTTCACAGAAGGTCGGGAAGATACCCCATGTTATAGCCTATGCTTCCCGGACCTTGGACTCTGTGCAGACCAACTATACCACCACTGAGAAGGAGCTTCTAGCCATTGTCTTTGCTTTAGATAAATTCCGTGCTTACCTTTTGGGAACTAAAGTGACTGTTTTTTCTGATCATGCAAAGACCGGTTCCCCAAGAAGCCGATGCTAAGCCTAGGCTCATTAGGTGGATGTTGTCATGCAGGAGTTTGATATAGAGATCAAGGACAAAAGTGGAGCCGAGAATCTAGTAGCGGATCACCTGAGCCGAATCCCGCAGACCTGTAGAGCCTCTTCCTATCCGTGAGACCTTTCGGATGAGCGGCTTCTACCGCAAAGGTAAGGACCCATGGTATGTCGATCTAGTTAATTATCCGTTGTCGCTGAGTTACCTGCTTATTTTAAAAAGCATCAGATAGATAAACTTAGGAGTGAGGCTAAGTACTATATTTGGGATGATCCATACTTGTGGAGGATGTGTAGTGATCAGTCATTCGGCGTTGTGTGCATGAGTCTGAGATGCCATCTATTTTACATTTTTGTCACACTCTTGCCTGTGGTGGCCACTTTGGTCCACAACAAGACTGCTAGGAAGATTTTAGATGCGTGTTTTTCTTGGCCCACTTTGTTTCGCGATGCCTACACATATTGTAGGAATTGTGAACAATGCCGAAGACAGTAGTATTTCAGTAGGAATGAGATGCCTCGTGACCTCTTATTGTTTTGTGAGATATTTGATGTTTGGGGTATTGACTTTATGGGCCTTTTCCTGCTTTCTTTTGGTTTTGTTTACATACATCGGCTGTTGATTATGTCTCTAAATGGGTGGAGGCCAAGGCCACCCTGACCGATGATTCTCATGTTGTCATAGATTTTGTCGATCACGATATTTTGCAGGTTCGGGGTGCCTAGAGCTATCATCAGTGACCAGGGAAGCCATTTCTGCAACCGGAACATGGCTACCTTGCTGAAGAAGTATGGTGTCACCCATAAGGTCTCAACCCCATACCATCCGCAGACAAATGGCCAAGCGGAGGTGTCCAACAGAGAGTTGAAGCAGATCTTGGAGAAAACTGCTCAAATTAACAGGAAGGACTGAGCAAGAGACTTGAGGATGCTTTATGGGCCTATCAGATCGCCTACAAGACACCTTTGGGGATGTCCCCCTATAGGATTGTCTTTGGTAAGGCATGCCACCTTCCAGTAGAGATCGAGCACAGAGCTTATTGGGCAGTTAAACACTGCAACTTGGATCTGGACCAGTCCGGGCTTCATAGAAAGCTCCAACTTCAGGAATTGGAGGAGATCCGTTTAGAGGCCTATGAGAATGCCTGCATGTATAAGGAGAAGGCCAAACTCATCCATGATAGGATGTTGTTGCAGAAGGAGTTCTCAGTCGGCCAGAAAGTGCTCCTCTACAACTCCCGCCTCAAGCTTTTCTCTGGTAAGCTTCGTTCCCGGTGGCTTGGTCCTTATATTGTTACTCGATTTTTCCCTATGGTCTGTGCGGTGATTGTGGAGCCTGGGACGGACGAGTTTTTACCGTGAATGGCCACCGAGAAGTCGCTGTTTCATGAGGAGCTATCCGTGGACACCATTGAGGAGGTTCGCTTGTTAGTGGCCACCTATGCTTGATAGGGATGTTTTCTTCTTCCCTCTCCTACTTCTTTCTAATTGCCTTGCATTCTATTCTGTTGCATGACATTGAGGGCAATGTTGGGTTGAAGTGTGGGGGGAGGATGATTAGTTTTAGTTTATCTCTCGTGCATTTTTCCAGCTAGTCTTGCATTTTGGGTTTGTTTTTGTTGCTGAAATAATCTTTGCTCTTGTTCTTCTTTGATGAATTGATGGTTGTTGAGTTAGGACATTAAATATTGAGGTGGATGGAATTCCAACATGATTTCATTTTTTCTCTTTCCTCTTGCAATGTGTGAATTGAGTGATTGATCTTGATTTGCTTGGATTGAGTATGATGAATACTACCCTTGTGAGCTTTTGAGCTATGTTTTGGATGGTTGCATTTCATACCATTCCTTTCTTTCTTGTGTGTCAACCCTCATAGTTTATGTCATTCTAGAACTTGCTTTAATTCTTCTTTGAGGCTACATTTTCATATGCATTCATGGACATGATAGAGGCATTTCTTTTCATTTTTAACCACTTGGCCATATAGCCCACCTTGCATTAATTGCCTTGTTAACCCCTTTGAGCCTTGTTGACCTTTCTTTCTTTGATTCTAGCACATTACAAGCCTAAACCCATTTGGAAAACCATGATTCTACCCAACCTTAGGGAATAGGAGACATTGGTTTCATTATCACTATTGTGTTAGAGATCAAGTGTGGGCGCGTGCAAAATGAAAGTCATATATGCATCAATTGCAAGTGTGGATGGTTACAAATAAAGCATAAATTGCAAGTGTGCAAAAAAAAAAAAAAGAAAAAGAAGAAAAAGAAAAAGAAAAAAAAAAAAAAAAAGAAAGGGCAAACAAAATGGGAGTGTTCATGAAGGGAATGAATATGTTATGGAATGACTTTGGGAAACCCCCCACATTTGTGAACTTGGCTTATATCTGGACCAATATTTCTCCTATTGCCTTAGGTTCTACCTTGTCATTTCCCTATTTTTCTTACCCTTACCTTAACCCCATTACAACCATTAATGAAGCCCTTTTGATTTGTGTTGCATATGATTGCAAGTAGTGGAGAAGTAGAAGATTAGCAAGCCTATGGTAATGCATGATCCATTGAGGTGAATTGAGTGAAACATTTCTACCCACACACTTGAGAGTTAGTGAGTTTCATACACTCACCCACCATCTTGTGAGATTCTTCATACTTGATCTTTGCACTTTGAGTGATGTTGCTTGGTTTATGCTTTAGAGAGGTGGGGATCATTTGATTTGATTGTGGGAAAATTCTTGATGCCTCACATGCTACTTTGTCCCTAAACTTAGCACTTTTGATGATTCATTGGAGAATAAGTTTTTCCACTTTGGTTTGTAGTTGATTTTGGTATTTTCCTTGTTTAGTTTCCTTTAGGTTGAGTCTTGCATGAGGACATGCAAGAGCTAAGTGTGGGGGAATTTGATGAATTGGATTTTTATACTATTTTTATCCTTCATACTTGTCTCATTAATCCTCCTTTGCACTTAATTGGTTGAGTTTAGATCATTTTCCTTTCTTTGGATCTTAGTGAGACTTAGTTAATTTTTGCAACATTTCGGTTAGTTTGACCTGCTTCAGTGTTTAGATCATATCTTGAGCTCTATATCTCATTTTATTATGCTTCTTGATTTGTAGGAAAGCTAAGAGATAGAGCTACAATTTCTATGAAGAGGGCAAGGGCTAACTCTGAGATCTTAAAGCCGAAATTGGGCTCGGAACTGAACTGAAGCGTTTGGGCGCGGTTTCTGAGCAGCCTTCAATGATTGGACCATATCTTGGGCTACAGGGACTCAATTGAGCCCATTCCGGTGGCATTGGAAAGCTAACATCCAGGGCTTCATTTTATGTTCAGAACACTAAGCCAAGAAGAACCGTTATGAGGCCCAAAAACGTGTTGGAAGTCGCTGCTGAGTCTAAGAGGGCCCACTCAACTTGTTTTGGGCACAACTTTCTCTCTAAGCATCCAAATTGGGCAATTGAGCTATCCAAATTTAGCTTAGGAAAAGAGGATTATTTTAATTAAGTAATTAGTGACTTTTAATTAGAGGTATATATAGAAATTCTGATTATGCTTCAGAGACTTTTGGACCTTCTTTTTCTCATTTTGTAAGCTTGACCTTCTTTGGAATAAAAAAACTCTTTTTCTCTCTTTTCTCTCTTTTGCGTTTTCCTCCATTAATGGAGGGGTGATCCTCCTCTGATCCAAGGCATCAAGAGAAGCATTCAAGCTCTTGAGGATTGGTGCATCAAGACATGGAAATTCCAATTTCGGTTTCACTCCTCTTCTCTTCTTCTTAATCTCGTAATTGAATTGGAGGTTTTCATTCATGCATGTTGATTAAGAGTCAATCAAATCATGTATAATTCGGTTGATATATGTGATTCGATTGTTTAAGAGTGTGATTCATATTTCGGTTCTGAATATGAGATGAGAGCATTGGTTTTGAAGCTAATCCAAAATCAATTCGGTTTTAGAGGTCTCTAAACCGAATGGCTTGAGTGATTAGTTGAATGCATGGAGATTTTCATATGAATGCTAGGTTTGATTTGAGGTTTCAATTGAATCTAAAATAAATCATCGAATTGGAGTGTGCATGTACATTTGAATCCAATGATTGAGTGTTGATTGCTTTCTTCTTGTGTGTCTTGGATTAGAATTTTAATTCGGTTTAGCCTTTTTGTTTTCTGTTTGCTTTGGAATTCAGTATTGCATTTTAAGTGTTTGTTATAAAAACCCCCTGAATTTTCTGATCAAATAGTGTGTTCATCTTTGGGAAACGATCCGAGTCGGCTACTATACTATAGTCACTATTCGGTTAAATTTGCTCGTGTTGCGACGCGCGAGTCACTCATTAAGTGCCTAATTACTCAAGGTTACTGAGGTAATTTAGCATGACAAGAAATTGAGGATGTTACATTAGGAAACTCAACCCCAGAGTTAGGGTTTGATGCCTGTCACGACCCAAACCCCGGCCGTGACCAGTGCATAGGGACAAAGCCAGCCTTCCGCCATAGAATTTTATAAAAATTTTGACAAAGTCCCCTTTGTAATTAGGATATTTCCCAATTACAAAAGGTTACTTGCAAGATAAATAAACACAATCTTTCATCGAGGATCCAGCTATTCTCAGAATACACCCTTCAGCACACAGTATAACAGTAAAATATATAAATACAATCGTATGTCCAAAATACATAGATTAAGTTCTTATATATATATATGTATGTATATATGAATATATAACAATAACAAAAATAGAATAAGATCAGACTCTGCCTGTAGTACTATGGAGCTACATACTAAGATTACAATTGAAATAAAATTACAAATTAGTGCCCTTATTATTGAGGGCTCACCAAAATAAGAATCTAATGAGGCTGAGCAGAAGAGTCGGCTCCCAAGTCTGAACCTGTATCTGAAAATGATATAATAACCACGGGATGAGTTTTGAGAAACTCAGTGAGAGATAGAATGTCCCTAACCCACATGAGACAATGTGCTAAATTGGAGATATCAAGGTAATACAATAATATGTATAATAAAATAAAAATAGAAATCTTAATCAAATATTATCCAACTTTTCTTTTCCAAAAACAGAATCCATCTATTACAGGATAATCCATCAGGAATCACACTTAGGTGGCCTTTCCTTTTTGTGAAACCCGTAATCAGGCATGCACCACCCTCTCCATGGTCGTGAATATCAGGCACGCACCACACTATATGTATGGCCATGAATAACAGGCACGCACCACTCCCTTGAGTGGCCATGAAATACAACATCCTAGGTGCACCCAGGGCTAACGCCTACTGCCGTTAGCCTACAGATCCTAGTCTAGACTTTCCCAAGTGTTTCTTTTCCATTATACAGAACATGTAATAAAGATTCTCATAAAACATACCAATATACCTTATATAAAACAATAAAATTGTAACTTCAAAGATAAATAAAGCTTTTATCCAAAAACCTTTCAAAACAAAGAAAATTTTCCAAAGTTTAATAGGAAACAAAGGTAATAAACATTTGCCACATTTTTCCTTTTGAAAATCAAGTCATTGTTTTATGTGAACTAGTAGAAATAGATAAGCTACCAAAATTTAAATTTTATTGCTAAGACATACCAAATCATTTGCATATATATATATATATAGACAAAATATATTAAAACTAAGATAGGGATAAACTATCTACTCACGACTTAGCGGCAATTGTGGATTCCTAATCCCATGAACTCAGAGAGCCAAGGCTAGTCCTCCAGTGGTATATACTATTAATAATATGACAATTTGATTCAAGGTCAGTCCCTTAGACTACGGATTAATCTATTTTACTCCCAGATATGAAAATTCCTAGTTCTTCTAACCTAGGGTTCTCTAGGAACTCACTATAGGGAAAATAATTCGTAATTCATAGGAAAGGAAGAGGAAAGGAGTTGAAGGATTACCTTTTAGAAGGGGAAAGGAAGAAGAAAGATTTGAGAGACTTGGTGTCACCTCCTCCAAGCTCCAAGACCAAATATGTTGATTTCTTGTTGAAGATGTGATTTGAGATTAAAGGAAGAAATTGAGTTTAAATGAATGGGAATGGTGTAATTTGATGGAAAGATGTGAAGGATTGTGGTTAGGAATGAAGGGAGATGTGTTTTAGAGAGAAGGGAGAGAGTTTGAGAGGTAGAGAGAGAAGGAGAATTTCGAAAATGGGGGCGTGGGATGCGTCTCGGCTTATATATTGACCTGCGATAATCAATTACCACGGGCTGGTAATCGATTATCATGAAGAATTGGTAATCGATTACCACTTCCGGTAATCGATTACCACGAACAATTAGCCGATAATCGATTACCAAGTCTGGTAATCGATTATCACGAACCCAGAACTGGTAATCGATGGTAATCGATTACCACACGAAAATTTTTAACTCGTGGGCATACAGAGAGGGTTGTAATCAATTATAGGTCCTCTATAATCGATTACCAACTCCAAAAACTTGGTTTCCTCCTCTTGCAATCCTTTCCCAGGTCCAGGATATTGCACAGAAACTTTACTTTCCATTAACTTTAAAACATAAATGTAAATAAGGGAATACCCCCTATTTGGATTCAATAAAAATATCTAAAAATTCAAAATTCTTAGGAATCAGAATCCAACTTTTTGGTTTTAATGCAATTCTCCGAAAACTTGCGTTTTTATGAACTTGAGGGTTGAAAACGAAGGGGTTATCCATTCCTTAAAATTCATTAAAAATCCCTCTTCAACTCATTAATGCCTAGGGAACCATTACCAAGACTTTTGATGTTAAGAAAATGCCTCAAACCTATAGCCCTCCAAGGAGGCATAGGGTTCAGACTCAGAATTTTTTAGGTTCCAATTTCGATAGGTAACTGCAACTTAGGCTGGGGTGTTACAATGCCAGTTGTAGGAAATGGTGGCACGAGAAGGGAGATTCAATCGTGCTTTAAAGAAAAATTTATGTACCTGAAACTTTAACAAAAACAATTTTCTCAAATTTAGGACTTGTAATGGGGAAGCGATTTGGTTATAATAAAAGTTGTTTTACTTTCAAAACGTGATCAAGCAAGATTATCTTATACACACTGAGTTATATGCAAGGTAAAAACAGTTAATAGAAAGGATAGAGAGATCATATAGCAGAGTTTATACTAGTTAGGTTAACCAAGTGTCTATGTCTAGTCCCTAACACTTTGTTGAGAATTTTTATATAACAAGTATTCTTTGTCCAAGCCTCTCGAAGCTTATACAACCGAGTAGTCTTTATCGAGCCTCTCGAAGCTCTTACAAACAAGTAATATTTGTTCTAGCTTATCCAAGTTAAAAAAGTAGTATTTATCCCAGCCTCTCCAAGCTCACACTGACTACTACGAGTTTAGTTACAAGAAGTTGATATATTGATTTGTGTTTGAGCACTCACACTAAATCTCTCTTCAAAGTATGATCAATGATGTATAGTGTGTTTGACTTGTCCAGATTCTCAATATAAGAATATTATCTCTAACAAATTAGTAGAGAAGATTTTCAAATAGAAGTTACAATATGTAACTTTTTGGAGACTTAGAAAGTTGAGAAGGTTGAAAGATAAAAACTTTTACAGCATAGGAAATAATTCAAACAGTGTAACTAATCTCTTCTTTGATTTCCAGCTTATATAGACTTTAAGATATGACCGTTCAAACTTATAGATCTTGAGCCTTGTGCCTCTTTGATCCATTCGTCAATGACTGGAAAGAGAAAAACACAATTTTCTTCTTCAACAAATAGGGATGACACAAAAGGGGAAAAATAGCCATTGAAGTATTCACCAACTTTTCAGACTTGTCAACACTTCTTTTGCATCTTGTCAAATCATATCTGACTTTTTGCATTTATCAATGAATCGTGTAGAAGAAGCTTTGAAGGTGAGATACTTTATGAGAAGCATGTTTCTGATGATTAGCCTTGTCGACGAAGTCATCCTCATGAATGGACAGTGATATTTCTCATGGCACAATATTGTTTTTAATGAAATAATTTCATCCGTCTTAACTTTCTATCTACTTCTTAAGTGAGAAATCATATAAACTACAAAACGTTGCTTCTAATATAAGTATATTCATGCGAAGTACTATGGATTAAGACACTTTGCTTGGTTCAGAAATTGTTTAAGTACTAGATAAATGATTTTGCTCATGAAAGAATGTTTAACAAATCGTTCACTGTCAAAAGATTTACTTATAGCTAGATTTGGTGTTTTTCAAAACGTTAAAGCTTGAAACATCTTAAGCTGTGAGACAATTTTAGATGAGCATTAGAGCTTACATCTTAATCATGCATCCTCATATCAATACCATTCAATAAGAACACATAATCAAGATTGTCCCAATTATAAACCCTAATCTCAATACCATTCAATCAAGTTTCATAGTTAGGAACCCTCAACTAGCCAAGTTCATATTAATCAATCAATTAATAATGACCCAACTAATTACCTACTTACATATCTACCTATTAATACCATTCAATACAAGTATATAAAAAAGTAAAGGACAAATAATTAATAAAACACATCATGCACTGAAATTAAAGAGTAAGGTTTCAAGATACAACCCTTGAAGCCCCTTGGAGAATCCTTAAGCTAGCCCTCAACTCTACTCTTCCATGGAAATTTACAACCAAAACAGAAATGAAAAGTGGTGGTGAAAAGATGAAAGGGTGAGAAAAAAAGAGGAGAAGAGGAGGAAAGAAAAGAAAGAAAGCTAATTTACTCTAACCTAGGGAGAAAAGCTTAAATCCTAAGAATGAGACTTGTTCAATGTCTTAGGTATAAGTACATGAATTCCCGTGCATTGGCTTTCCAAAAGGGAGCCCAAGTGGCCCAAAACCCAATATTGCACCGGTTATACTATTCTACACTTTTTTGGTTGTGCTATAGCGCAACAATCAATCAATTCAAGTGATGTCTTAGTTGCAGGTTGTGCTATGGCGCAAGCTCCTGACAACAATTATGCAAAATTTGATGTTCTGGTCACTTTTGAAGCTCGTTTGAGCCTGAAAAACTTTGAATTAGCTCTCGGTGTCTTCATGAAAGTTGTAGACATTTTTCTTCACTTCAAAATGGCACCTCATTTGCGTCATTTGGATTTGGGATGAGAGAGTTGTGGATCGTTCTTTGCAGCATGTTCAAGCTAAAATTTCAACAACAGTGAAATTGAGCTTCCAATCACTTCTAAACCTCAAATCCCTCTAAGTTAGGTTCCTACAAGTCAAAGACAACATATACAAGGATCCAAAACTCTTGGAACTCATTAAAACACAAAATCAAGGAAAAAGGCATGTTTATGTAAAAATTGACAAAAGAGGCAAATTGGCACCAAACTATGAAATTCATGTAATTAGAAAGCAAACATGCAACAAAGAGGAATAAAACACTAAATATGAGGGATAAAATTAGTATCTAAATTCAACTCATCAAATTCCCCCACACTTAACCTTTTGCATGTCATCATGCAAAATTCTAAGAAACCCAATCAAGAAACTCCATCAACAAGCTTAAGCTAAGCCCACTTCTCATGACAACTATCTCTAAATTCGACACATACCTAAAACCAAGGAAAAACACAATTTCCAAAGGATTTTCAAAATATACAAGCTAATAGACAAAGAGTACGCAAAAGCACCAAAACTCCAATAAGCAAGACACAAATGCACAAAAGGGTAAAGTATGTTAGAATTCACTTCAAAGAGCATGGACCAAGCATGGAAGACCTCACAAGGCAAGTGTTTAATACTCAAGTCTCTCAAAGTGTTTAAGGTTAGGTTCTGACACTCAAATCACCTCAAATGAAAATGCACTACCATATGCTTGCTAGTCAACTAGTCCTCCATTAGTCAAACGCATGCACACAAAAATCAAGAGGGCTTATTCAAGATTCCAAGGGGGCATAGGTAAGGGGTAGGTGATTCATCAGGATGTGAAAGTTGAAACCTAAGGCCTAAGAGAGCACAGCACAAGACCAAAAATGCAAGAAATGCATTTGAATATGAACCATGCTTACAAAAAGCCTTAATATCTCAAATTTGACCACAAAACCCCAAAACTCTTTATTTATGAATATATTTTTTTTATATGTACATAATTTTTTCCTTCTTTTTCTCTGTTTCTTCCTTTTTTTTAAAATGTAGATTTTATTAAATTCATTTTTTTTTCAAATCACTTTCCCTTTTTGGGGGTTTTTCTTCAACTTTGCTACCCCCCACACTTAGACCATTGCATGGCCTCATGCAACACCCGTACGCTTATGGTCAAGCATAAATTAGCACAAATCAATACTCTCATAAGACATTAAGGTCAAGTAAAATCATTGTTTTCCACTTAGGCTTGGAATGTGCCAAAACAAGAAGGGGTCATATAGGCTCAAAGTGGCTCATCAAAGGGTAAAATGTAAGGTTGGCCATTTAGTTAAGGAGCTTAAAACAAGGAAAATGCCTTCTGTCATATAATACACATTATGATGACAAAGCTTCAAATAAGAATTAAGCAAGTTCTAGAGCACATAACTAAACAGGGAAAGCATACAAGAAAGACAAGAATAGTATGCAACGTATCTATTCAATAAAAGGCCCAAAAGCTCACAAGGGAAAATGTCCATACACTCAATCCAAGCAAAATGAAAGTGAAGCTACCAAGCATGCAAACATGTGAAATATAGTGCATGATCAAGCGTGTTGGAAACATGTAAAAAGAGCTCAATGCCAAAGCAAGTAACCTTAAGATGCACCAATAGAAATAGATACATAAGACACATAAGACAAACATCAAATAACAAATAATAACCTAGACACAACTAGGATGTTTAAACTAAGCTAAGACATGCTTTATTGAAAATATAAAAGTACAAAGACAAAAACTAAAAAGAAAAGGGTAGAGAACTTCCTCAAGGTGGCTTATGCTTGAATTAATTTAGGAATTCCTACCAAGGCTTGAATCTATGGCTTCCTCCAGGATCCCATAAGATGATCTTGTATTCATTGTCGTCCTTGTTATTGGTGCCTTGATAGGTAAGTGTTGATGGCCTCAGCATTCTCCTGGGAAGCACCATTACAATGATGAAGTAGGCGGCTTGTGGGCAAGATTTGTTTTTCATGTAAGTATAATCCAAGCAACTTTGTGCACCCAAATGAAGCAAGCCAGCTATCATGTCACAAATGGTTCGAAGTTGTTCATCGTTCTGCAAGTGAGCATATTCAAATTGCCCCAGGAAAGGTGTAAGTGCATACTCTAAACCACTTGAGTATGTCTCAATTGTAGGTAGAAGGAAGGTAGAGGGCATGAGTTGGGCAGTTTCTTTAACTTGTTTTTCCAGTAACTCAGCTATCTAAATATCATATATAATCTCGCCATCTTTGGGCATTGGAAGATCTCCTCTCAAGTATGCCTTAATCTCTATACACACGGGGCAGATATAATCACCCTCACAGTTAGCACATGTGAATCCATCTGAAGTGTTAGTAGCAGCTAGCTTAGGGAACTCTGCCAGGATGGCACTTAGGGGGTCCTCTAAAGAAGTAAAAATATCCATGCAGGTGGACTCAGTCAAATTCTCAACACAAATCAGTTTACACGATGGTTGATGGATTAGAGTCTTTGGCAGTGTCTCGGGAGGGTTCAGAGAATCTGTACACAGATCTTCAAAATGTATGAGGTCAGCAACTATTTCCCAAATTGAAGGCTCTAACGGGTCCAAATCCATGGTCCAATCAACTACAAAATTAGTAACAATGTTGTCGGCATCTGAAGTGCTTGAAATGTCATCTATTTTCTCATCCAAAGTCATATAAGGTGTTTCATCGAGTTGTTCCAAGACAAATTGGCTCTCATCAATCCCCTCAACTAACTCATGTCATTGCACATCTGGCATATTCTCCTTAGGAGTCAGAATAGTATGGGAAAAGAGTTGGGCAGACTCATGAGCATGCAATTGGCTCCATGTAGAAGTAAGTTGGCTCAATTTTGTTTACAAGCCTTGAATGGTTGCATTAGTCCCTTGTTGCCATTGGAGGTTATTCTCCATCAACTAGTTCACAAAATCTTCCAAAGAAGGCTTAGGTGAGGTGGCTAGTGGATCGACCTATTGATATGTAAGTGGTGACTCGAGCTGTGGTTGCTCTACAGCTCTGGGAGTAAATGCAAGTGTTGTGAATGAAGGGAAGAAAGGGTTGGAACTGCTACTGAAAACATGGAGGTTGCTATGGTGCAACACCCTCATATTTCTGGTCAATACCATCATACCAATCAGACTAGTACATGTCAGAGTATGGAACATATCCCTATTGTGACTGTAACATCCACCGTTTTTCGCCTAATTATTCGGTTTTATCGAATAATTGAGAATAATTAAAATTCGATTAAGCAATTATTTAGACTCAATTGATTAGCAATTACTTGAGTCTAAATAATTGAGAAATAAGTTAGAATATAGGAGATTTCATAAAAATTTTATTGAAAACCGATTTACCGATTTAAAGGAAATCGGTAACATTACGGTATTTTAAACTGTCGGAACCGGGCCAATAGAATTGCAAGCCTCAAACCCTATTTTGAGTGGCTGATGGCTCAGTCACTTACCAGCCAAAAAGTGGCGCCACAAGGCCACTAAATCATGGAGAAGCTTGGCTGAATTTCAGCCAAGCCTTTTGGACCAATCAAAATGCAAGAAGGAAGCCACCTATACACCATCATGTGGTCAGATTTTCTGCTACCTTTATCACCAATTCTGACCCTCATTCACGCCACTTTTCCTATTCTCCTTCAGCTCTCTTTCTTTCTTACTCACAAACCCAAAAACTCAAGCCAATTCCAGCCTTATTCATCCACACTTCAAGAATCCAGCACAAACACTTGGATCATAGGTAGGAGTTCTGATTCTTGCATCAAATCCATGCACTTGGCTGGTTGGGCTTGAATTATTTTCACCTTATTTGATGTGTTAAATGAATGTTTATGATGATATGTGATTGGTTTTGGGCTGTTTGATTGATTAAAACCGAAGTGGAAGCAAGAAACCATGAAAATGGAAAGAGCTGATGGGTTAGATAACCAAAACCCCTCGGCTGTCCGTACGGCGGAGTGTACGGCTCTGCCTACAACCAATCAAAGTCGATGAAACCATTTTTATATGAAACTAGACATCTAGGGCTTTCCATAGACATATCATATAAGGCTTTTGGATTAGAATTGAGGGAGATATGATTTTTTGAATTTCGACCTAGGGTTTTGACTCTGGCTCTGGGCAGATTAGGTTGTTTAGGGTAGAACTCGACCTATACTACTTGAAAATGAGTGAAACTAACTTTTTTAGAAAGCTTACACATAGGATAATATCCCATAAAAATTTCAAAATTAGATAAGGTCCCAGTTGCTCCCAGTACTCCACGCAATTCGCCCTACGTCCACACCGGGCTAGAACAGGGTAGTGTAGGAAGGTCCGAATTTGGGGCTTGTAACTCGAGCCCTACTAAGCCAAATTGAGTGGAACTTTTTTTAAATGAAATTTTGTTCTGTTAAATTTAATATGAGATCAATTTCGTATGATTTGAGTCAATTTTCAATTTTTAGTGGATTTTTACTTTTAGTTGCCTGATTCTGACTAGCCAATGGGCAGGCTGAGATAAAATTTAGATATCTTGAGTTATAGATACCAAAATTAGATGGGACCAAAGAGGTTGGAAAATAGACACATAACACTTTAACATTCTGCCTTAATGAATTTGATGTTGATATGAGTTTAATGTTGGAATATAAATGTGATGTTGTGATCTTGGTGATAAATTGATGTATTGATTGGCTGGCACTATTCATGGGGAAGCGGACACGTTCCGTTATGCTGCCGAAATTTCGGTAGAACCCATGTCCAAGTTATGAATTACATGTTAATGCATATGCATTCTTAAGAAAGCTATGAAAGTTATGAAAAGGATTATGTTGTTATGCAAGTTCCATACTACTTGGGCCAGCCCCGGATAAGAAGTTAAGGGGAATAGATCGGTGGGAAGGTCGGGGAAAGTAAACCCAGCATTCCTGTATAGGAACGAGCTCGATCCTGATAAGCAAACTATTACCCAGGAGTCTAAATAGCCAAGAACTCCCAGGGGACCAAGAGATGGAAGGAATAATGATGAAAAGAAATGGAAAGACTTATGAGGAAATGGTTCATGATTTAGTTTGCCTGATCACGTGAATGCATGAATACATGGCATAGTTACGTCAAGATGTTTACTATTGCCTCTTATATGTATTTGCTGTTGCTCGTTTATTATCCTGTTTATTACTATACGAATCATTATTAGTAGTCTATTTATCTTTTCATATCTTCTAAAGTAAAACTGAGCCTTGCCTCGGATAAGACATTTTTCTTAAACTCCTTAAAATGGATATTCAGTTTGAACACATCTTTTTATAATTAAATAAAACCCGAGGCAACTAAGAATGTATGTGACGTCAGCACCAGTATACCCGAACCCTACTGAGAATTTTCTTGAAATTCTTGCCCCATTTTGTATCTACCGCATCATTCTCAGACACTGGCGATGGACTCCACGGCTACCCTCTTCATTGAGATTCCGGCGTTACAGCTCCACCATGATCCAGAGTTAGACTCTTTGTACATAGCTGGTTCATGCAACTTCCGTTTATACCTCTTCAGCAACAGGAACTTTGATGGTCCTTTACACCATCCCATCTTCGACCCTGCTACCCCTTATATTGCCGTCCCTCTGCACATGGCGCACCCACCTCCTGCACCTCCTGCACCTCTTGCACCGGCAGCACCTGCTGACCCTGCCCCTGAGTCACCACCACAGGCAGTCCCTGACATCCCGTTGAGTTCAGAGAGTGACCCCTCCGAGGCCACCGGCTCGTCGCCCTCTTCCTCCTCGGGACCCAGCGCAGACTATACACCAGCCGAGCCTGGCATGGCTAACGGCTACCTGACGGAGTAGCTTAGCGGCAGGAGATATTGTACAGTATGACCCTCTTTTGGACAACATGTAGCTCTGGGTCATAGACTTGACAGTAGGGCTAGCAGTAGGTTACGAAATGTCCTTTGAGGACCATGGGGTATTCTGACTGATATGGGCATTATGGTCTTTTTGATATACCAGCCCACTTACGTATTCTACTTTAAAACTTTGTACATAAACTGAAGCAGTGGCTACTGATATATACATATGTTTGCACGTATACAGTAATGCTATTGTACTATTCTTATCTTGGTGATATTTTGTTCAATTCGTTCCGCTTTTAGTATAGCAGCGCGTCGTTTCGTAAAAAAAAAAAAGGGATTTATATGATGACGACGATTTAAAGGAAAAATAAGTCAGGACAGATAAATAGAATATTAATACGGTAACACAATCTACCTAATTTCATGCTATGACTTAAGCATAACATCAAATTAGTAGGGTGTTACAGTGACTGCTGGATGTGCCTTTTCATAGCATATTACTCTCATGAATATTTCATATCATCTAGCTGGTGATCCATTCTCTGATAAGTTTCATCATCAATAGCTCCAATACCTGTAATATTCCAACAACCATATATTTGGAAACTAAAAGGTGGGTTAGCGAACATGCTAGAAAAGTAGAAATGAGTAAACCAAATGTAAGAAGAAACTAAAGACTACTCCAAAATGATTTACAACAACTAGGAAACTATTGTAAAAAATTGTTTTTGGGTAATACGAACAAGAAATAAAAATGGAAGATACAAAAGAAAATATTCAAAAATGCAAGAAAAATCAAAATAAATTGAAAAAGTGGTCAAAATGATGGAATTTGAGCAAAATAGGGTAGGGTTCACTATAAATAGTGAGTCTTGCTTAAAACACTAAAAATCTCAAATTGGAAAGTGTCAGGTTAATTCGTGATAGTCCAAAATAGGGCAAAACCTATTTATGCACCAAAAACACCGAAAACGACAAAAATCATGAAAAATAAAGCAAATGAAGGTATGTATAAGTGTTTGCAGGTATGGGCAAGTTAAGTAGCACCAACAATCGTGGCAACAACGCCAAAATTTGGTAGCAAGTGTCATAGCCTGCTGCAAATTACAATTTTAAAACTTAATTACACTACTTGTAGAATAGTGCAACTAATGGCAGCAAGTGTCGTAGCCTGCTCCAAATTACAATTTTAAAATACTTAATTACACTAAATTTGAAGTATAGTGCAACCAAGGTCGTCTCCCAAGGACGTTGTTGCTATCTAGTTAAGTAACAAGGGGGTATATGCAAACATATAGTAAATAAGCTATAAAAGAAAATTAGATGAAAATAAAAACACTAGTTCAAAGAGTTCCTTAGGCATAAGGTGAATCAATCATTGACGCACAATATATCAAACCCATGGAGTGCGGCTAATTTGAGCTATTAGAGAGACCTCTACTAACAACCCCACAAGTCTACCTAGAGAACTCTAGGAATTCAACCAATACATAATTGATTAGATAATTGAGACCTTAACTCTAATTAACCTATGTTGATTTCTAGCCCCAAATGTATTAACTTAGGTTTGAACCCAAACCCAATTCCTAATTCTTCAACTAATCAAGTTCATACTAATTGACCAATTAGCAATCACCCAACTAATTCCTCATTCATAAACCCACATATCAATATCATTCAATATAAGTTTACAAATAAAACAGGACAAAGAATCAAGAAAACAAACATGATTGAAACTCAAGTATAGGGTTTCAAGATTAAAAGCATAATAGCTTTGGAGTCTTCTTGAACTAGCTTGAAGTCCTACTCCTCCATAGCAATAAAGGTTACAAACTAGAACCCAAAACAAGTATCTTCCAAAATGAAAGGAAAAGAAAAGAAAAGAAAAGGAGAGGAAAAGAGAAGAAAGAAAAAATGAAAAATATTGGAGATGAGAGTCCTCCTTCGCGTCTCAGTTTTCTCTCTTCTTATCAGACCTCAAATGTCAAAATTCAAAAATACCCTTGAGCCCAAATTAATCCTCTGCCTCTTAGCTTTAAGTGGACACCCAATTTGCTTAATTTGGACTTAAAATGAGAGAGTTATGGCCCAATCTTTATAGCATGTCTAGGTTGTATCTCTATCCGCATCAGTCAAATTCAACAGCCAATAAGTCTATCAAGATGTCATTATTTGGGAGAGTGCTCTTCATATGAATTGAAGCTTTATATCTTAGCTTTCAAATGGCACCAGTTTCACTTCAATCCAATTTTACAACTCACGTTATGGCCCAATTAGTGCACACTAATCAGGTTCCAGCGTGACAGCCCTGTTCTGACTTCGTGGCCCAATTCGACCCATGAGACATCTGAATTAGTTTTTGACTTCTTCATCAAAGTTGTAGATATTTCTCTCAGCTTTCCTACAGTAGAAAACTTGTAATCTTTAGATATCTACAGCTCAAGATACAGCCATAATACAAAAAGAGTATAAATTTATACTAATGCTGAAAAATACAATTAAACTCAATTAGAGTCCAAACTTATAAAATGTGTCCAATATTATTCAATTAAGCACAAAAGAGGTTCAATAAACTAAATATGAGGGTTAATCAATGTATCAAAATATTGCTTATCAAATTCCCCCACACTTAGCTTTTTGCATGTCCTCATGCGAAATCCAAAATATACTCAAGGGTGCCGAAAATGAACCATCATAATGTAAAACAAACACACAAGTCCTAAAAACAAAAAATGACCAAATACTATGAAAAACAAATTTCCAATGGATCCTCAAGAGTGTCAAGCATATAGGCAAAATGCATATCCAAGGCATCAAGAAATTCAACAATCAAGACACATCTCTACAAAGGTGCAAGCAAGGCAAAAATCACTCCAAAAAGTATGGATCAAGCATGGAGGATCTCACAAGATAATGTATTTAGCACTCTTACTCTCAAATGTTTAAGGCTCAATTATACCACTCAAGTCACCTTAAAAGGAAAAACACTACCATAAGCTTGCTTATCATCTAATTCTCCACCACTCAAACATATGCACTCACAAATCAAGAGGACTTTATTCAAGATAGTAATGGGGTCAAGGTAAGGGTAGAGAAATAATAAGGATATACAAGGTAAAAATCAAAGAGAATAAAAGAATATTAGCAAAGACATGAGGTCACAAATGTGAGGGCCCTCCTCAAATTCAAGCAATGCAACAAATAACTCTTTTTTATCCTACTTCTTTCCTTTCCTTTTTCATCAAAATTGCCCCAATGTATTGACTTTTCTTTTTTTCTATTTTCTTTTTTTTTTTTTTACATTTTCTTTGCTTCTTCTTCTTCTTTTTTTTTTTAATCTTTTCATTTCTTTCCTTTTTTTTTTCTTTTCACCACTTTGCACCCCCCACACTTAAAGTCTTGCATGTCCTCATGCAAACCCCCACACTTATGTGAATGCACATCGCTAATGGTAACCAATGGTCTCCTAATCCCTAAGGCTAGGTAGAATTATGGTTTCTCGCTTTAGGCTTGTAATGTACTAAAAACAAAGAATAGATAAAAAAGGCTCAAAGGGGCTAAGCAAGGGGGAAAATGCAAGGGTGGCTATTTGGCTAGGTGGCTAATCACAAAATAAATGCCTCAATCATGTTCATGTATGCAAATGAATGGTGTAGCCTCAAAAAGAATTAAAGCAAGTTCTAGAGTGACAAATCATATGAAGGAATAAAACACACAAGAAAGAAAAGAATGGCATGTAACATAGCCATCCAATTATGGCTCAAAAGCTCACATGGGTCATGTCCAATATACTCAATCCAAGCAATTGAAGATCAATCCACCAAGCATGCAAGACATAAAGAATGAGATGAAAAGTCAAGCATGTTGAAATCTCAAGCCATGAATCTCTAATGCCTAAAGTTAACAACTCAAGAATCACCATAGGGGAACATCCAACTAAACAACATAACTAGTCTACGAAAACTAACACTCAACATATTTTATTCTAAAAGTAAAATGCAAGATAGAAAATTAAAAAAGGTAAAAAGTGGTAAGAACTCCCTAATGGTGGCTTATGCTTGAACTGGTCTAGGAATTCCCACCAATGTTTGCATCTTTTGCCTCCTTCAGGATCCCATGAGGTGATCTTGAATTCATTGCCATCCTTGCTATTGGTGCCTTGATAGATCATTGTTGATGGCTTCGGCATCCTCCTAAGTAGCACCTCTACAATGATGAAACAGGTAGCTTGGGGGCAAGATTTGTTTTTCATGTAGGCATACTCCAAGCATCTTCGTGCATCCAGATGAAGTAAGCCAACTGTCATGTCACAGATAGTTTGAAGTTATGCATCATTCTCCAAGTGGGCATATTCAAACTGCCCCAAGAAAGGTGTAGGTGCATACTTTAAACCACTTGAGTGTATCTCAGTTGCAGGTAGAAGGACAGTGGAGGGGAAAGGCTGGGTGGTTTCTTTAACTTGTTCCTCCAATAGCTCAACTCTTTGAATATCAGCTACAACTTCGCCATTTTCTAGCATTAGAGGATCTCCCCTTAGACATGCTTCAATCTCTGCACATATAGGGCAGATATACTCACCCTCATAGTCAGCACATGTGAATCCAACAAAAGTGTAATAGCAGTTAGCTCAGGGAATTCTGCTAAGAGGTCACTCATGGGTTCTTCTACAGAAGTGAAAATACCTATGCATGTAGACATATTCATTTTCTTATCACCAATAAGATCATGAGATATCTCCTCAACTAATGTCTCTTGTGGTATCTCATCTAGTGGCCCAGCTACATCTTGACTCTGGCCAATCCCCTCAGCTAGCTCATGTGATTGCACATCTGGCATATTCCCCTCATGAGCTTGCAATTTGCTCAATGTAGAAGTTAACTGGCTCAATTGTGTTTGCAAGTCTTGAATGGTTTCATTAGTCCTCTACTGCCATTGGAGATTACTCTCCATCAACTGGTTTACAAGATCTTCGAGAGAAGGCTCAAGTAAGGTGGCTAGTGGATCAGCCTGATGATATGCAGGTGGTAACTTAAGCTGCGGTTGCTCATATGACTCTTGGAGTAGATGCAAGTGCTGTTGAATGAAAAGGAGTGAAGGTTGAAATTGTTGTGATGGAACACCCCCATATCCCTGCTTAACTCTATCATACCTGTCAAACTGGCATATATTGGAACTTGGGTCATATCCCTGTTGTGGTTGCTGGTTCCTCATGGCATATTGGTCTATTAAGTACTTTATCTCATCCAGCTAGTGTTCCATTCTTTGGTAAGAATCCTCATCAACCACTCCAGTTCCTGTAACATTCCAAGTAGCATATATCTGGGAGCTAGGAGGTATGTTAGTAAACATGATGAACAAAGTGGAAGTAATGAAAGAAAAAATGCAAAATAAAACTATAAAACAAACAAAAGAAACTATGTACAAAATGATATTATACTCAAATGTACACTAAAAATTACAAATAAGCAAAAATAACTAATAAAATATAAAAATAGTAGGAAATGATTCTTTTGATTTTTTTGAACACAACCCAAATAAAACTGCACCTAAATGAAACCCTAAAATGCAATAAAAATTATTAAAAATTTGAAAAAGTGGTCAAAACAGTGGAATTTGGCCAAAATAGGGTGGGGCTCACTTTATAGTGAGTCCTGCTTAGAATGTCGAAAAACTTTAGACTAGAAAGTTTCAAGATAATCTGAGTATGAACAAAACAGCACCGCATCCAAAATTAGCCTAAAAACACCGAAAATGACCAAAATATGCAAAACTACAACAAAGGCAAGTAAACACATATATTTACAAACTAAACAGCATCAACATTCCCCGGCAATGGTGCCAAAATTTGGCAACAAGTGTCGTAGCTTGCTCCAGATTATAATTTTAAAATACTTAATTACACTAAATTTGAAGTATAATGCAACCAAGGTTGTCTCCCAAGGACCTTGTTGCTATCTAGTTAAGTAACAAGGGGTTATATTTAAACATATAGTAAATAAGCTATAAAAGAAAATTAGATGAAAATAAAAACACTAGTTCAAAGAGTTCCTTAGGCATAAGATGAATCAATCATTAACACACAATATATCAAACACATGGAGTGCGGCTATTTTGAGCTATTAGAGAGACCTCTACTAACAACCCCACAAGTCTACCTAGAGAACTCTAGGAATTCAACCAACACATAATTGATTAGATAATTGAGACCTCAACTCTAATTAACCTATGTTGATTTCTAGCCCCAAATGTATTAACCTAGGTTTGAACCCAAACCTAATTCCTAATTCTTCAACTAATCAAGTTCATATCAATTGACCAATTAGCAATCACCCAACTAATTCCTCATTCATAAACCCGCATATCAATATCATTCAATATAAGTTTACAAATAAAAGAGGACAAAGAATCAAGAAAACAAACATGATTGAAATTCAAGTATAGGGTTTCAAGATTACAACCATAATACCTTTGGAGTCTCCTTGAACTAGCTTGAAGTCCTACTCCTCCATAGCAATAAAGGTTACAAACTAGAATCCAAAACAAGTATCTTACAAAATGAAAGGAAAAGAAAAGAAAAGAAAAGGAGAGGAAAAGAGAAGAAGGAAAAAATGACAAATGTTGGAGATGAGAGTCCTCCTTCGCATCTCGGTTTTCTCTCTTCTTATCAGACCTCAAATGTCAAAATTCAAAAATATCCTTGAGCCCAAATTAATTCTCTGCCTCTTAGCTTTAAGTGGACACCCAATTTGCTTAATTTGGACTTAAAATGAGAGAGTTATGGCCCAATCTTTATAGCATATCTAGGTTGTACCTCTATCCGCATCAGTCAAATTCAACAGCTAATAAGTCTATCAAGATGTCATTATTTGGGAGAGTGCTCTTCATATGAATTGAATATTTATATCTTAGCTTTCAAATGGCACCAGTTTCACCTCAATCCAATGTCTACAACTCACGTTATGGCCCAATTAGTGCACACTGATCAGGTTCCAGTGTGACAGCCCTATTCTGACTTCGTGGCCCAATTCGACCGACTAGACATCTAAATTAGTTTCTGACTTCTTCATCAAAGTTGTAGATCTTCCTCTCAACTTTCCTACAGTATAAAATTTGTAATTTTTAGATATCTACAACTCAAGATACAGCCATAATACAAAAAGAGTATAAATTTGTACTAATGCTGAAAAATACAATTAAGCTCAATTAGAGTCCAAACTTATAAAATGTGTCCAATATTATTCAATTAAGCACAAAAGAGGTTCAATAAACTAAATATGAGGGTTAATCAATGTATCAAAATATTGCTTATCAACTAAGGTCATCTCTCACATGGATGTTGATAACTATTTAATTAGCAATAAAGGGGGCTTTGTTTGAATACAAGAAAACTAATTAAGAAAAGAACCTAGTAATTAAAACGGACACTAGTTTAAGGATTTCCTAAGGTCAAAGGCATATCTATCACAAATGCACGTATGATTAAACACATGGAGTATGGCTAACTTGAGTTTTTAGTGCGATTGCCACTAACGACTCAACAATTCACTTAACAACTGCTAGGCATTCGATTAACACACAATTACTAGATGGTTAGGACCTGAATCTCTAATTAACTCATGTTAGTCTTTAGCCCTAATTACATTAATCTAAATGTCAATCAAGACCAAATTCTCAATTCTTTAGTTAATTAAATATACATCAATTAACCAATCAATATACATCTAACTAACATCTTAGTCATGCATCCTCATATCAATACCATTTAATAAGAACACTTAATCAAGATTATCCTAATTATAAACCCCAATCGTAATACCATTCAATCAATTTTCATAAGTAGGAACCCTTAACTAGCCAAATTCATATTAATCAATCAATTAATAATCACCTAACTAATTACGTAATTATATATCCATACATTAATACCATTCAATGCAAGTATATAAAAGAGTAAAAGGCAAAGAATTAAGAAACACATATCATGCATTGAAACTAAATAGTAAGGTTTCAAGATACAACCCTTGAAGCCGCTTGGAGAATCCCTAAGCTAGCCCCCAACTCTATTTCTCCATGGGAATTTATAACCAAAATAGAAAATGAAGAGTGGTGGTAGAAAGATGAGAAGGTGAGAGGAAGAATGGAAGAAAGGAAAAGAGGAAAAGAGAAAAGAAAGAAAACTAACTTACTCTAATCTAAGGAGAAAACCTAAAATCCTAAGAATGAGAGTTTTTACTTAATTAGGTAACGTCTTATGTATTAGTACATGAATTCTATTGCATTGGCTTTCTAAAAGTGGGCCCAAGTGGCCCAAAACCCGAGATTACAACTGTTCTGCTATTTTGCACTTTTCTGGTTGCGCTATAACAATCAATCAATCAAGTGATGTCTCAGCTGCAGGTTGTGCTATAGCATAAGCTCTTGATAGCAATTATGCAGAATTTGATGTTTTTGTCACTTTCGAGCCTCATTTGAGTCCCAAAACCTCTGAATTAGCTCTCAGTGTCTTCATGAAAGTTGTAGATCCATTTTTTTTTTTTGGCTTCAAAATGGACATGTCATTTGCTTTATTTGAATATGGGATGAAAGCGATATGGCTCGATCTTTGCAGCATGTTCAAGCTGAAATTTTAGCAATATTGAAATTGAGCTTCCAATTACTTTTAAGCCTCAAATCCCTCCAAGTTACGCTCCTACAAGTCAAAAATAATATATATAGGGATCCAAAACAATTGGAACTCATTAAAAAAAATCAAGGAAAAAGGCATGTTTATGTAAGAATTGACAAAAGAGGCAAATTGGCACTGAACTATGAAATTCATGTAATTGGAAAGCAAATATGTAACAAAGAAGACTAAAATACTGAATATGAGGGATAAATTTAATATTTAAATTCAACTCATTAGGTCCACTTGGGTCAGACAACACTAACACTGGGGTTAAGGCCAACTTTTCTTTTAACTCCTAAAAACATCTCTCATACTCAGTAGTCCACACGAATGGGGTATTCTTCCTTGTCAACTTGCTTAAAGGTAGAGATATCTGGGAAATTCCTCTTATAAACATATGGTAATAACCAACTAAACCCAAGAAACTCCTTATATCTGTTACTAAGGTCAGTCTCTCTTAAATCATCATAGCCTCAACCTTACTAGGATCCATTGCAATTCCTTGTTATGACACTACATGCCCTAGGAACTTCACCTCTTCCTTCATGCTTATCTAATGATACCCAAATTTTAGATCAATCTTTGAGAACATAGCTGTTACTTATAGTTGGTCCATGAGGTCATCTATCCTAGGTAGGGGATACTTGATCTTAATTGTCACTTTGTTCAACTGCCTATAGTCTACATACAATATCATGCTCCTATCCCTTTTTTTCACAAACAACATTAGGGCTTCCTAAGGTACGGCACTAGGTCTCACACAACTTTTCCAACTGACCTTTCAACTTTGCCAACTCCATTGGGGACTTCCTATAGGGTGCTATAGAGATTAGCTACGTTCCCGGTAGTAACTCTATAGAAAACTCGATTTCCTTTTCGGGGGAAACTCTGGTATGTTTTCGGTAATTGCACACAGGTATTCATTAACTACGGGGATCTCGTTCAACACCTACTTGAGTTCCACATCACTTGCCATAAGGAGAACATATTCCTGATTATTAGACTTACTACTTCCTACTTTAACGGAGCTAAAAAAATAAACAAATAGATTCAATAGGTTCAACAGTCATAGAGGGAAGCATAATAGATTTTTCAGAATAATTTATCATAACATAATTGGCTAAAGGCCAGTCCATGCTTAGAATCAAATCCAAACTAGACAAAGGAAGACAAATCAAATTTGCTATGAAAAACCTACCATCAATTCAAAAATGACACTTCAAATAACATGGCTAGTCTTAACTAGGTTATCAAAGGGAGCAGAAACCAACAAACATACAGGCAATCCCAGCACAGATAACTCTAATCATCATAAGCTTAAGAACGAAAAGTCTGTAGCACCAAAATCATACAATATAGTTAAGATCCTACCGTTAACTGTGCACTTACCTTGGATTAGATCATCGGACTAAGAGACCTCTTGAGCATTGAGGGTGAAGACCCTTCCTTGGCAACTAAATGGTGTAGTCCTTGATCACTTGCTCCGGCTTTCTACATCGAAAACACACATTTCATCCTCTTAAGCAAGGCTGACCTCCATAATTCTTGCCATATTTGGGGCACCAAGGATTTACTATTTACTTTGGTGAATGACCACCTGTGCCCCTACCAAATCACAGTTATCTCTTGTGGTAAAGGATGTACCTAGTCCTTTGGTATTGGGAAACCATCTTTTTCCTAGAAGCATCTTCCTTTAGCTTAGCACATTTACCTTAAAGTGTAGCCTTGAACACCTCCCAAGTTATGGGGGTCCAAGAGTCCTCGATCATCCTTTTAGCATTGGCCCACAAGGCTTCCACATCAGCCTCCAACATATGGGTAGCAAATGTTACCTTCTGTAGCCTAGTGTAAGCTAGCACAGAGAATGTCCCTTCTAGTGCCTCGATCCATCCTTAACTTCCTTAGGGTTGAAACATCCTTGAAAAGCTGGTGGGTTAGCCTTTATAAACTTAGCAAACTTCATGTATTCTAGATCACCAGCAATTCCTCCTATGCTTTTCAGTGCTCAGTTAATTACAGTAGCTTGTCCTCTTGTAGTTGAAACCATTGTGGGGGGAATGTCTGTCATATCTGCCCCACCTAAGGTGGAAGATTTGCATTGTAACCTATTTTGTGTGTCAAAAGACATCAATTCCTGGTCATACAGACAAAGACATTAAGTTGATCAGACTCAATACTAAGCTAAGTGTGGTAGTAGCTAATCACATTCATAACAAGGCAGTCATGTCTACCTAGTCCTATATCTTATCATTGTGGATAAGATCCATGGCATGATTTCTTACACATAACAGAGTATGCTTAGAAGCATAGTTAGAATATCCCAAGGCTCTACAACAATGACCTGCTTTGATACCAAAATGTAACGCTGTAAATAATACAATACTATACTTAAGTCATTTTATGGCATTATTAGTTGTTACCCTTAGCAAGCAGAAGTTCTTATAATTGAAATTAGCATAATATATGAAAATAGTATGTAATTTTTTTTTTTTTTGTAAAATGTTTATACTTGAAAACTGAGTCTTTAAACATTTACTTACTTGTATACATATGGGCATTGTTCCTCGTATCACTGAGTGACTAAATAGACATATAACGTAGTTGAAATAACATAATATAATACTTTAAGACAAAAATATAATCATAGATAAATCAAGAATCACAATCACACTTAATAATTATCATATATGTAATAGGTCAAATTAAACAGCAATATTTCCAATATGCTCTTAATTACACATAAACTGTTAGCTAGGGCTCTAAAAATAAAAAATAAAACCCTACACTACTATCTCAATTTAGCTAGGTGTCATAACACGACAACTTCCTTGTCACATCATGTCAGGTACCACCAGAAGCCCTACTATGGATGCCATCCATTTCATTTAAAGATGACACAAAAACATAGGAGTAAGAAATAAAAGATTTCTCAATAGGATCCCAACCAGATAATTAATATGTCATTGTTGTTGTCCTAACCACTTCGGGTTTAATTATGAAAACGATGAACATACATAGGTTCAATTTTAAAGGTTTGAAAAACATAAGTTTAGCATGTAAGCATAGCATAAAGTGACACAAGGTCAAAGGATAGGGACATACATATATATGAAATATAGTATACACGCTCAAAACCATGTGATACATGTTCAGGAAGGTAATTTGGTCATTCCAATACTGGAAAAGAGCTTGTTTCTAGCAAGTTGGTTCTGCCTTGGAGATCAAGCAATTCAAGAGCTCATTTCAAGGTACTTAGAGATCAAGGAATCAAGCTTAATTAAAGTAACTTGGAGAGCAAGGAATCTGATCATGTTAGAAATATATTTAGATTATGTCTAGATTCATTTTTTATTAGTTTTGACTTAGTCTAGATTTAAGTTGAATTAGTTTATCTTTTAAGATTTAAATCAAATCTGATCTAATATGTAAAGATCAAATCTAATTTAAATTAGTTAGGAATAAATTTTTTAGGATAAAATCATATCTTTCATTTTTAAATTTTAGTTTCAAATTAGATCTTTTAAATAGGATTAGATAATTTCCATTTTTAGGATTGATACATAAATAGGCAACTTGGCCTATAGACAATAGAGAATTTATCGTATAGTTTACCATAGTTTGACTACCAATACAATTAGTGTAACACCCTACCAATTTAATGTTATGCTTAAGCCATAGCATGAAATTAAGTAGAATGTGTTATCGTGTTGATACTATACTTACTAATTACTTGCTCGTGTCTCCCTTCTCTTTTTATCTTCTTTTTTTTAATGGGTGAAATGGCGCCCTGTATATAATATTCGTGACCAAAGTGACAAAGCGTAACAATATTAAATAAAGCATGACAGGAAAGATGAGGATCAGTAATATATTATCAACTATATATATATGCATAGTAGAAGCCAACGCTTCAATTTATGTATAGATGAAAAAGAGAATATAAAAGTGGGGGCGGCATAACACAAAAAGAATATAGGACCCATGTCCGACAAAGTGACCCTACAGGATCCTCCGAGGTCTAGCCGATCCAAGTCTATGGCTCAATACTATACTATCAAAAGAGAGTCATACTGTACAATGTCATCCGCGACTGGGACCTACTTAGTCAAGTAGGCGTTGGCCATAGCATGCTCGGCTGGGGAGTAATCTATACTAGGTCCAAAGGAAGATGACGAGCTGGTGGCCTCATATGGGTCGCTCTCAGAGCTGAGCGGTATGTCAGGAACCATCTGTGGGGGAGACTCTAGTGTGGGATCAGCGAGAGCTACCGGTGCTACAGGTGCAGGAGGTGCTGGAGGAGGGTGTGCCACATGCAACAGGAATGCAAAATATGGTGTGGCAGGGTCAAACATAGGGTGGAATAGGGGAACAGCAAAATCCCTATTGCTAAACAGGTAGAGACGGAAGTTTCAGGAACCAGCTATGTACAGGGAATCCACGAATGGATCATGATGAAGCTGTAGGTTGGGAATCTCAATGAAAAGGGTAGCGATCGAGTCCATCACCAGTATTTGAGAATGATGTGGAAATGCAAGACGAGGTGAGAATTTGGAGAAATTCTCAATAGGGGTTCGCATAAATGACATCACAGTCATCCTCAGTTGCCTCGGTTTTTATTTAATTGTAAACCATGGGTTCCAAAATGGCTATCCAAATTTAATAAGTTTAAGAAAATATCTGGTCCGAGGCAAGGTTCAGTTTTACTTAAGACAGTATAGGAACCGGAAGAAACTACTTACTAATGGTATAGATTAATGAGCAGAGTAGACAATCATATAGTAATAAGTAAAAGAGTTTAATTGGTATGCACTGACAGTGTAAAATAGTTTTACACTGTCAACCAATAAAAATAGGGGAAGGTGAGAAATCATGGTGGGTCCCTTAATATAATGAGTAGTTATTTATATGAGTTGGCACTTTTCATTATTTTTATTGGTTGACAGTGTAAAACTGTTTTACACTGTCAGTGCATTTAAATTAAATTCTAAGTAAAAATAACAATCAAACTATAAGCATCATATAATGACTATTCAATGCAACCATGCAAAATCTCATTCTTGACTCATTTTCATAAACTTTTTCCTTAAACTTTTCCATTTCTTGGTCCCCTGGGAGTTCTTGGCCATTTTAGACTCCTGGGTAATAGTCTATTTATCAGGATCGAGCTCATTCCTATGCAGGAATGCCGGGTTTACTTTCCCCGACCTTTCCACCGATCTATTCCCCTTAACTTTTTATCTGGGGCTGGCCTAAGTATTATGGAACTTTCATCACATAACATAACTTTCATAACTTTCTTGAAAATTGCATATGTATCAACATGTATATCATAACTCATGCATAGACTTTATCGAAACTTCGAGGGCATAACAGAACGTGTCCGCTTTCCCATGAATAGTGCCAGTACTCAGTATACCAACTTACCAAAAAAATCATAACATTTCATTCATAATTCAACATTAGCTTCATAGGAGCATTAGTTGCATTAGTATAGGATTACTGCCTCAGCACAATTATTCAACCTGGTTTTTGTAATTTAAGCCATAATTTCTATTTAACTCATTTGAACCTCAATTTTGGATATGTTAAAGTGTTATATGTCTATTTTCTAACCTCTTTGGTTCCATCTAATTCTGATCGAACTTGGAGATCAACACAGAGATCTGAACTTGTGTCCATTCTATTTGAGATCAACCCTGAGATCGGAAATCGTGAAAATTTCACCTTTCATTTGAAACTTGAAGTCAGAAATCATGACTATTTCTTTCGAATTGGAGATGAGGTCGAAAATCGAAAAAAATTGTCCATTTCACTTGAACCTTGGAAATAAGGTCGGAAGTCGGAGCTCGCAGTGGATGTTACAATTAGGAGGTTTTTGTTATTTTGTTCTGTGTGAAGTAGAATTTTCTATCTTTTCACTATTATCTACATTTCCAAGGACAGGTTTCTTGGGGTTTTAGTAGGGAGGGTCTTTATTCTAAATCTTGTTTTCTATCAAAGTGTATGCCTGAAGTTTCTGGATCTTTATAGCCATGGGGTTCCTCATCATTTGGTATCAAGAGCAAGGTCTAAATAAATTTCTATTTATCTATCTTTATCTTTTACTTTTCTCTTTTATCTTCTTTTCTTGTTCGTTTGCATTCTTGTTTTTTTCTGTGTTTTTGCACCCTATCCTCTTGTGTTGCTACCATATCTCTGTCTATCTCTATGTTTCTTCTCTGTTTTGCATTTTTTTTTTTTAGTTGATAATTCAAATCCAAAAATAAAAAAAGGAGAACAAATAAAAAAAGGTGAGGATTATAAGCATATATTTTTTCCCTTTGATCTAGGTTATCAAGGATAAGTTCTTTGAAGGTCTAGTAGAGAAATTCTTTCCTTTGATCTAGGTTGCTATGGACAGGCTCCATAGAGGTCTAGTAGGAAAACCCCTTTTCTGCTGACCTAGGTTGCTAAGAATAAGTTTCTTAGAGGTCTAGTAGAAAAATCCTATGTTTACTATTCTTTATTTCGATTTTGTTTCCGCTTTATTAATTTTACTTTCCCAGTTGTTTTTATTTACATTTTGAGTCTCGTTTCCTCATCTGTTGTGTCTAGTACTGTCTACATTTTTTTTTTTTGGTATTTGAGGTATATTCAGTTAAAAAAAAGCAAAAAAAAAAGTAGGAAAAAAAGTGAAAAAAAAAAAGAAAAAGAAAGAAGGAAAAAAAAAGAGAGAGAGAAAAAAAGGGGAAAAAAAGAGAGAAGAGATTGTTAGTAAGGTTCTTAGATGGCTTCATGGAGTAAAGGCAATGGTGGAGATGACTTTAAAGATTACAAAGGCAAGATTTGAGGACGAATCTTTTTGAAGAGGAGGAGAATGATACATGCTCAAAGGTAATTTGGTCATTCCAACACTGGAAAAGAGCTTGTTTCTAGTATGTTGGTTCTGCCTTGGAGATCAAGGAATCCAAGAGGTCATTTTAAGTTACTTGAAGATTAAGGAATCAAACTTAATTAAAGTAACTAGGAGAGCAAGCAATCTGATCATGTTGGATGTAACACCCTCCTAAGCACAGTACTATGCTTAAGTCATAGTACTATACCCTGGAGCTGTTACTGTTACCTGAGTGGACCTTGTCTGACAAGGTCTTCAGCCGTCTTCGGAAACTTCTACAATTATCTGGAGACAACATGGAAATAGGAGTGAGAATTATAAAATTCTCAGTAGGATTCTTTAATAGTATCATCATGGTCGTCTCCAGTTTGCTTCGGTTTAATTTGAAAAAGGTGAACATGCTGCACAAACTGTTTAATTTTACATTTCGAAAAATGTCTTGTCCGAAGCAAAGTTCATTTTAATCATACACTTAGCATTTGGGAGAGCCCCTAAAATTCATTCAAATATAACACCCTGAATAATAGCTGTAGCATATTAAAACGCAGATAACATCAAGATGCTGGGAACATAATATCTACACATAGAATCACTCTTACTCAAATTCATGCCTATACATGAAACTTGCTTTTCTTTCTTCATCTTCCTATTCGTCACAAAATCTTTAGTCTTTAGTTTTTTTTTTTTTACTTGGCACACCTAGCCGTATCGCCGTCCCTAGGGTGCTTGGATCTGTCTACACTTGAGCGTTACGTATCGCCGTCCTCCCTCAAGTGCAGCATCATACCATATTCCAGAGTATGATCACCATGTCATACCCCATCAGAGCGTGATCGCCATGTCACGTTCCTTAGGAAGATGGGATCCTCATGCTATATTCCGAGTATGATCACCATGTCATACCCCATCAGAGCGTGATCGCCATGTCACGTTCCTTAGGAATATAGACTCATCATTATATCTTTACATGCCACATTCCAGAGTATGATCACCATGTCATACCCGTCGGAGCGTGATCGCCATGTCACGTCCCTTAGGAATATGGGATCTTCATGCTATATTCCAGAGTATGATCGCCATGTCATACCCCCTCAGAGCGTGATCGCCATGTCACGTTCCTTAGGAATATAGGATCTTCATTCGGTACTTACACTAGCTGGGTCATGCCATGCCTCATGTAAGTCCTACCCCCATATTCTCACACTAGTGGGTCAATGCCATGCCTGATATGAGTGGGGCATATTCTTAAATCTTTAGACTTTAAATCTTTACTCTTTAGCCTTTATTGTCCTTGGGTAGCCTGGCCTTGGAGTGGGCTTGTCACCAACTTCGTGTCCATTGTCACACCGACTCATCCACAAGGGAATTCACATCTTTATATTCACACTTAATATACTTATATCTTTTCATTCTCATGTGTCATCAAGCATAGTCATGATAAATGTACTCGTACATATGCTACATCAATATTTCTCATATGCCTCATAACATAATTATGTCATTCTTGAATATAGGGTTTCTATATACTCATTTATAATTCAAGTCATCCGTTCATCTAAATATTCATAACTTCTTAGACTCCTACCGTAAATCCGGCAGTATAATGGATCAGGTCCGTTTCCTCATGAATAGTGCCAGCATCTCACGGACAAATCAGTCATAGCTACATAATCAACTTAACACATATATGTCAATGTCAAGCTGGCAATCCTCAACTCAAACTTTATGTGTTCCACTAACATTTGTAAAATCATCATCTTGGCCATTCTGCCAATTCTATTCGGTTCTGCCCGAATCTTGTATAATCCACCTTTATTTCTATTCAACTCATTTAAATCTGAAATTTGGATATGTCATAGCTCTATATGTCTACTTTCTAACCTCTTTGGTCCCATGTCATTCTGATTTATATAAATCAAGATATTCAACTTTTTCTTCAGCTTGTTCAGTCACTAGGCCGAATTACACTCCTGGGAATATAAATTCACTAAAAATCGAAACTAAGCTCAAATCTTACGAAATTGGTCTCATATCAAAGCTAACAGGACAACCTTTCATTTTCCAGAAGTTTCACTCCATTTGCTGAAGTACATCTCGAGTTATAAGTCCTGAAAGTCTACCTTTCTGAACTACTCTGTTTTGGCCTAGATTGGACATAGGGCAACTTCCTCGAGTCACTGGGAACAATTGGTACCATAACAAACTCGGAATCTTATATTGGAGTGTTCCCCTGTGTGTAAACTTTCTAACAAAATTAGTTTCACTCGATTTGGAGTTGTATAGTGTGAGTTATACCCTCCTTATGTCACCCTGTCCGGATGAACATCCTAAACCCTAGGTCAAACTTCAAAAATTCGTATCTCCCTCAATACCAATCCAATAACCTTATATGATATATCTATGGAAAGCCCTGAATGTCAAATTTCATCTAAAAATGGTTTCATTGGGTTTGACTGATGGTAGGCGGTGCCGTACGCTCCGCCATACGGACTGCCGTGGACTCTCCACCAAGACAGCACCCTCATCCATGTACTTCTCTTAGTTTCCTTCTTCTAATCTTAATCCCAACTCAATATTTCATGTTAATTCAATCATGATCCATCATAATACATCTATTAACTCATCAAATACATGAAGAAGAATACAAGTTCATACAGCCATAGGGCAAATAGTTCAAGAATAAAAGTAGAATCCTACCTCTTTGGAGTGTGATCTTGAGTTAATTGTTGAAACTTGAATTATTAGGACCTGGCTAAGCTTGAAGGAGAGATGGGGTTGGGTGAGTGGAGAAGGGGAAAGAGCTGCGGTGAGGGAGAAGAGAGGGCGCAGAAAATGGGTCTGAATGAGCAGAGAAGAAGGTGTTATATAGGCATGAGTGGTAGTTAACTTGGAGGGTTCTGATTGGCTGAATTTTTCTTGTGGACAGAATTTAGCTACGTCTCCCTTTCAGTGTAACTTGCCGCCATACTGTTTGAAATCGGAACTCGTGTGACTGAAGATTTGCTCAAGGGTCCGAACTCGTGTCCACCCCAATTGAGTTCAACACTAAGGTCGGAACTCGGGAATTCGAGTCACATTTCCAAACACAAGTACTTAAACTTCGAAACAGGAATTATAACACAGTGTGGTTGGTGACATCGGAAGCCGTGATTCGTACATACCTATTCGGATGAAGTCGGAATTCGTAATTTATAGGATCTGGCACTTCAACTCGATATCGGAACTCGGGAAAGAGATAAAAGACCTTGGTAATGAACTCGGAATCCAATTCAGCTAAAACTCGTAAGTCGCATTTCATGTCCATTTGGGATCACCCAATGTCGGAACTCGGATATCACGTACTCGAGCATAATGTCAGAAATCGTACATGAAGTCGTATATTGGAAATCGGAAGCATCTCTTTCAACTCGTAACCATCACGTGAAGTCGGAGGTCGGATTGAACATGAAGCCGAAAATTGGGCAAGAATGAACTCGGAACTCGGAAATAATCATCTTATTGAAATCCAAAGGTGAAGTCGGAAATTGGGATTGATCAATCCTGATGACGAAGCCGGAACTCGGAAATCGGGATGTTACATTACTACCCTCCTTAAAAGAATTTTGTCCTCAAAATTCCGTGGCTAAGAACTGTTGAGGAGAAATCTGTTATCACTTATAGCAATAGTTAACTTCAATATGTGGTAGTCATACTAGCTATATTCGGTGCTGGGAAGCTGGTTTCATCAATTTAAGAATTCCTTCTTACGTGATCACCCTTGATCGTATGTGGAAGCTTTTGCTAGTAAATCCCACTTGTAGGATCACACTCTTCGTTGGATCTTGAATGGTGACTTTGACTTATATTATCCTTCACAATAACTTTCTAATCATGTTATTTAGCATGGTTACTTACTTCTATCTACTAGCTCCCGAATAGGGCACGTTTCCTTGCTCTACTACAGTTAACATATGGTTAACAAGTCATGAGATTATGCTGAGGAATTTCCTTATGAAGTTGTGGCTCAACTTAAAGTATCGGATACCAAAGGCCATAAGTAAGATCCAATTATTCTCAGCAATCTCGATCGACTACACCATTAGTTCAGATGCATGACCCTTATAAAGTTTCAAAAAGTTCCTCTTTGGAATTATAGGTAGGAGCTTCGTCTTAGAATTTCTTCTTCTTTATAAGCTTCATTGCGGGTCTCAATGTGCATTAGAAAAGGTCTCAGACTGTCTTTTCTACAAAAACTCTTAGTGCTCCTCATGAGTTTATTTCCTCAAACAGGATCAACAAGATGGGGAAAGAGGAAATAGCAGCTTTGCTTCCATATTAATTTGTAAGGATCCTACCTTGCCTATCTTCTTCATCTTAATAACATGGGGGTTCCTCATTTGATGTGATGTTATCTATTGCTCCGAATCTTTTAATGCTAACTTGAGAAGTCTTGTAGTTCCCCAAAGTTATCGTCCCCATTAGTAGTTAGCCTCCATGCATCTCAGCCTTAGTGGATATCTCTCTTCATTACTAGACCTTTTTATTATTCATCGCAATATCTTGTGCCCAAGTGCGATTACCCAATATGAGAGAAAGAACTAATAGTCTTGTCTCTTTGTTGGGTTACAACATTGAGACTTCCTAGAAGGTCACCCATATCAGTATTACTCTTACCCAAGCACGCTTAACCATAGGGTACTAATGGGATTCGGTACGTTAGTGCTACTATGCGCGTATCTAATCTAGCTTCGAGTATGAAGACTTAACGGACTTACCTCGATCTTGTATTGTAACTTAAACCAAGGTGGGGCATATTCCCACATCTTTCAATTTCATATTGGTGCATCCCCCAGTCCTGTTTAGGGTGCATCGGGTTGGTTGCGCTTTTTACTGGTAAAAAGACCACCTAATTTGTTATCTAGTGCAATCTCTTGCCTGCACCATAATTTCATACTGATTACTAGGCCACTCAAAAATTGAGGCTGCTTCTTTCTCTCTCTTGTAATATCCTATTACTTGTGTAGAAGCTTATCTTGGTCTTGGCTCGTTATGGCCTCTTATAATACTGCTATCTCGTCCCATCGGGTCCCATTGCATACTCTGATTCCTTGTTATTCTTACCTGAATTTGAATACATTCCTTCTCAAGTTTCCCCCACTGATAACATTCATAATGATGTCTATTGACGACCTTTACATCTCGTATTTCTCCTCCAGATAACTGCATCTCTTTACTAATGTTGAAGATAATCGCATCATATGGTGCTTATAATGACTAAGATTAATAGAGCCCCGATGTAACCTGATCTTCCGATACCTCCTTTACCCTTAACGGATAAAGAATACCAAGCTTGCTTCACGTGCCGCCCTAACCTCCTAGTTAATAGGAATTATCCTGTCCTTACTTTAAAGGATGCTTTCGGGTTAATCGTGTAACTTTACTTCATTTTCGTATCATGAATAGTCATGCCTCTATTCGGATATAACGTATAATTAGACGAGTTTCCTCAAAATTGGTTATAGTTATAACAGTGTAAGTAAGGTTCACATACAAGCACACAGTAGATGTAAAACCACTCAGCATAGTAGAATTGGCTAGAACTAAATTAGCCAATTCCTTGTTCTGGTTTATCCCTAATTTTCGCCATGGCTCCTTCGGGGTGTCGCCTCCTCCGTATTTATAGTGAAAATCCTTCCCGAACATTGCGGTCTAGGAGTCGGTGGTCAGTGGTCAGGGCATTCTCGAATCATATGTCCTAGCTTGCCACATCTGAAACACGTATACCGTTTAACCAGGCAAGGTTTATTTCCATGATTCTTCCCACACTTCGAACATCGTTGCTTGACCACTGATTCCTGTAGCTGCTTGCCCTCATATTTACTAACGTGAAATTGCTTCTTTGGTGGTGAGGCATATTCGAGTTCCTGGTTTTCAGGTGCTGGCCTTTTTCCATAAACATCAGATTAGGCAATCTCCAATTTCTTATTATAGTCTTCCACAAGTCTGCACTTGTTTACCAAAATAGGAAAATCCCTGATCTCCATAGGGCCTATTGCTACAAGGATATCTTCCTTAATCCCCTTCAAATTTGACACACTTCCACGCCTCATCCGGATTATTGGTAGATGGTGGAAAATTTACAAAGTTCTTCGAACTTAGCAATATATTTTGAAACACTCATGTTTCCTTGTTGAAGCTTCATAAACTCCAATTCCTTAGCGTTTCGCATTGATGCAGGGAAATATTTCTGATAAAATGCCTCTTTGAATATGTCCCAAGTGATACCAACGTGGGGTTCTGCCAACAGTCTTTTTGCGCCATTCCACCAAAACTCGGCGTCTGTTTCCAACATATAAGTGGCAAAGGCCACTTTCTGTTGATCAGTGCAGGTCAAGACAGAAAAGATCTTCTCCATTGCTTTGACCCATTCCTCAGCTTTATCTGGGTCGGAAGCTCCTCGGAAACTAAGCGGATTTGCTTTTCTAAACTCAGCAAATTTAAGATAATCCAAGTCTGCTCCTAGGCCATGTGGATTACCTCCATGTCTGGCCTCGGGCCGCCTACCCCACTGGTTCATCATCTGATGAGCTGCAACGGCTTGCTCCCGCATTGCTTGAGCCATTTCACGCATCGTGTCCATAAAATTAGCAGGATCTTCTGGAGCGGATCTATTTCGTGGCCTACCACGCCCTCTGGAAGTCATTAGTTCCTAGTCACACACAACAAAGCATTGAGTTGATCAGGCTCAACAGTAAGTTAAGTGTGACAGCAACAAATAACAATCACAGTTAGGCGGTCATGCGTTTCTAATTTAATTTCCTATCCTATATCTTATCTAAGCAGATAAGATTAGTCGCATGACATTCTCTCATTTCCTAAAGATTCCAGAGTACACTGGAAACGTAGTCAGTCCAAATCCTCAGGTCCGGAGAGGATAGAACTGCTCTGATACCATTAATGTAACACCCTCCTAAGCACAGTACTATGCTTAAGTCATAGTACTATACCCTAGAGCTGTTACTGTTACCTGAGTGGACCTTGTCTGACAAGGTCTTCAGCCGTCTTCGGAAACTTCTACAATTATCTGGAGACAACATGGAAATAGGAGTGAGAATTATAAAATTCTCAGTAGGATTCTTTAATAGTATCATCATGGTCGTCTCCAGTTTGCTTCGGTTTAATTTGAAAAAGGTGAACATGCTGCACAAACTGTTTAATTTTACATTTCGAAAAATGTCTTGTCCGAAGCAAAGTTCATTTTAATCATACACTTAGCATTTGGGAGAGCCCCTAAAATTCATTCAAATATAACACCCTGAATAATAGCTGTAGCATATTAAAACGCAGATAACATCAAGATGCTGGGAACATAATATCTACACATAGAATCACTCTTACTCAAATTCATGCCTATACATGAAACTTGCTTTTCTTTCTTCATCTTCCTATTCGTCACAAAATCTTTAGTCTTTAGTTTTTTTTTTTTTACTTGGCACACCTAGCCGTATCGCCGTCCCTAGGGTGCTTGGATCTGTCTACACTTGAGCGTTACGTATCGCCGTCCTCCCTCAAGTGCAGCATCATACCATATTCCAGAGTATGATCACCATGTCATACCCCATCAGAGCGTGATCGCCATGTCACGTTCCTTAGGAAGATGGGATCCTCATGCTATATTCCAGAGTATGATCACCATGTCATACCCCATCAGAGCGTGATCGCCATGTCACGTTCCTTAGGAATATAGACTCATCATTATATCTTTACATGCCACATTCCAGAGTATGATCACCATGTCATACCCCGTCGGAGCGTGATCGCCATGTCACGTCCCTTAGGAATATGGGATCTTCATGCTATATTCCAGAGTATGATCGCCATGTCATACCCCCTCGAGGCGTGATCGCCATGTCACGTTCCTTAGGAATATAGGATCTTCATTCGGTACTTACACTAGCTGGGTCATGCCATGCCTCATGTAAGTCCTACCCCCCATATTCTCACACTAGCTGGGTCAATGCCATGCCTGATATGAGTGGGGCATATTCTTAAATCTTTAGACTTTAAATCTTTACTCTTTAGCCTTTATTGTCCTTGGGTAGCCTGGCCTTGGGGTGGGCTTGTCACCAACTCGTGACCATTGTCACACCGACTCATCCACAAGCGAATTCACATCTTTATATTCACACTTAATATACTTATATCTTTTCATTCTCATGTGTCATCAAGCATAGTCATGATAAATGTACTCGTACATATGCTACATCAATATTTCTCATATGCCTCATAACATAATTATGTCATTCTTGAATATAGGGTTTCTATATACTCATTTATAATTCAAGTCATCCGTTCATCTAAATATTCATAACTTCTTAGACTCCTACCGTAAATCCGGCAGTATAATGGATCAGGTCCGTTTCCTCATGAATAGTGCCAGCATCTCATGGACAAATCAGTCATAGCTACATAATCAACTTAACACATATATGTCAATGTCAAGCTGGCAATCCTCAACTCAAACTTTATGTGTTCCACTAACATTTGTAAAATCATCATCTTGGCCATTCTGCCAATTCTATTCGGTTCTGCCCGAATCTTGTATAATCCACCTTTATTTCTATTCAACTCATTTAAATCTGAAATTTGGATATGTCATAGCTCTATATGTCTACTTTCTAACCTCTTTGGTCCCATGTCATTCTGATTTATATAAATCAAGATATTCAACTTTTTCTTCAGCTTGTTCAGTCACTAGCCCGAATTACACTCCTGGGAATATAAATTCACTAAAAATCGAAACTAAGCTCAAATCTTACGAAATTGGTCTCATATCAAAGCTAACAGGACAACCTTTCATTTGCCAGAAGTTTCACTCCATTTGCTGAAGTACACCTCGAGTTATAAGTCCTGAAAGTCTACCTTTCTGAACTACTCTGTTTTGGCCTAGATTGGACATAGGGCAACTTCCTCGAGTCACTGGGAACAATTGGTACCATAACAAACTCGGAATCTTATATTGGAGTGTTCCCCTGTGTGTAAACTTTCTAACAAAATTAGTTTCACTCGATTTGGAGTTGTATAGTGTGAGTTATACCCTCCTTATGTCACCCTGTCCGGATGAACATCCTAAACCCTAGGTCAAACTTCAAAAATTCGTATCTCCCTCAATACCAATCCAATAACCTTATATGATATATCTATGGAAAGCCCTGAATGTCAAATTTCATCTAAAAATGGTTTCATCGGGTTTGACTGATGGTAGGCGGTGCCGTACGCTCCGCCATACGGACTGCCGTGGACTCTCCACCAAGACAGCACCCTCATCCATGTACTTCTCTTAGTTTCCTTCTTCTAATCTTAATCCCAACTCAATATTTCATGTTAATTCAATCATGATCCATCATAATACATCTATTAACTCATCAAATACATGAAGAAGAATACAAGTTCATACAGCCATAGGGCAAATAATTCAAGAATAAAAGTAGAATCCTACCTCTTTGGAGTGTGATCTTGAGTTAATTGTTGAAACTTGAATTATTAGGACCTGGCTAAGCTTGAAGGAGAGATGGGGTTGGGTGAGTGGAGAAGGGAAAAAGAGCTGCGGTGAGGGAGAAGAGAGGGCGCAGAAAATGGGTCTGAATGAGCAGAGAGAAGAAGGTGTTATATAGGCATGAGTGGTAGTTAACTTGGAGGGTTCTGATTGGCTGAATTTTTCTTGTGGACAGAATTTAGCTACGTCTCCCTTTCAGTGTAACTTGCCGCCATACTGTTTGAAATCGGAACTCGTGTGACTGAAGATTTGCTCAAGGGTCCGAACTCGTGTCCACCCCAATTGAGTTCAACACTAAGGTCGGAACTCGGGAATTCGAGTCACATTTCCAAACACAAGTACTTAAACTCGGAAACCGGGAATTATAACACAGTGTGGTTGGTGACATCGGAAGCCGTGATTCGTACATACCTATTCGGATGAAGTCGGAATTCGTAATTTATAGGATCTGGCACTTCAACTCGATATCGGAACTCGGGAAAGAGATAAAAGACCTTGGTAATGAACTCGGAATCCAATTCAGCTAAAACTCGTAAGTCGCATTTCATGTCCATTTGGGATCACCCAATGTCGGAACTCGGATATCACGTACTCGAGCATAATGTCAGAAATCGTACATGAAGTCGTATATTGGAAATCGGAAGCATCTCTTTCAACTCGTAACCATCACGTGAAGTCGGAGGTCGGATTGAACATGAAGCCGAAAATTGGGCAAGAATGAACTCGGAACTCGGAAATAATCATCTTATTGAAATCCAAAGGTGAAGTCGGAAATTGGGATTGATCAATCCTGATGACGAAGCCGGAACTCGGAAATCGGGATGTTACATTGGAAATATGTTTAGATTATGTCTAGATTCATTTTTTATTAGTTTTGACTTAGTCTGGATTTAGATTGAATTAGTTTATCTTTTAAGATTTAAATACATTCTAATCTAATCTGTAAAGATCAAATTTGATTTAAATTAGTTAGGAGTAAATCTTTTAGGATAGAATCATATCTTTAATTTTTAAATTTTAGTTTCAAATTAGATCTTTTAGATAGAATTAGATAATTTCCATTTTTAGGATTGATGTATAAATAGGCAACTTGGCCTATAGACAATAGAGAATTTATCATGGTTTGACTACCAATATAATTGTGAGATCTTCCTCATTTTGTTCTGTGTAATGCAGAATCTTCTATCTTTTCCCTATTATATACGTTTCCAAAGACAGGTTTCTTGGCGGTTTAGTAGGGAAGGTTTTTATTCTAAATCTTGTTTTCTATCAAAGTGTATGCTTGGGGTTTCTAGATCTTTGTATTCATGAGGTTCCTCATCATTTGAAAACCCTTCATCTTTATATCCATGGTGAGGAACCTCATGGATATAAAGATCCAAAAACCCCAGGCACACACTTTGATAGAAAACAAGATTTACAACAAAGACCTTCCTTACCATTTCCAACATGATCAGATTGCTTGCTCTCCAAGTTACTTTAATTAAGCTTGATTTCTTGATCTTCAAGTAACTTGAAATGAGCTCTTAGATTGCTTGATCTCTAAGGTAAAACCAACTTGCTAGAAACAAGCTCTTTTTCAGTGTTGGAATGACCAAACTACCCTCCTAAGCATGTAACACCATGAAGATGAGAAAATAAAGATGTATGCATATTCATGCGACTTCATGGACTTTACTTCAACTTAACTTACTTAACTTTCATAAATTAGCACTTACTTAACATTCTTTCTTTACATCCCCTTGGATAGACTGCTATTGGACATGAGCTCATTTCATGACTGTTATCACACAGTTCCTATCTAAAATCAGACTAAGCTAACAAGGGTTCCTCTAAATTAGAGAGGTCTAGGCCCCATAGCTCCAAAGTATAAGGGTCTCTTAATGGACCACCTTTCCTTTTGAAGGATCACATCTACTGATCTTGTCTTTGTGGATCACCTTCCCTTTTGAGAGATCATGTCCAATTATTTCATTTCTCATATTACATCTTACATTTTCATGTGCATTATGCTCAAAGACAAGACACAAGTAGGCATGTAATGGATATGTCTAAGTCCACAATTTTGACAAAAATTCAATAGTATAATGACTAGATTGGAGCTTCCCCAAAATTTGCCAAGCATGGAAAACTCAACCGATAACTAGTCATATTCATTCCAGATCATTATAACAAGCACTAATAATCATTCAATCATGAGTCAATACTCAATCAACTTACCAAACATCATGCCTAATAGCATCACACACTCATACCCTAAAGGGTATCTATGGTTGCATTGTTCTTTATGAGACATCTTATGATTCATCATATGAATCTACATGTTTACTAATGAGAGACTCATATAGTTTAAAATAAATGTGTATTTTAGGTTTTTAGCCACTTACTTCTTGGGTGAAGTAATACTTTGTGTAAGGGTTTTTATGCTTCTTCCTATATCTTTAACATAAGAGAAATGTCTATTCATTCAATCATGCATTTTAGACCTTAGTTATTTGAAATTTAGGTATTAGGCATTTTCTTTCCTATTTTCTCTTTTTATGGCTGAAACTTACATAGGGTTCTTAGCCAAAGTTGTGTCTTCAAATCTTTTAGTCCCCTCAAGATGGTACACTAGTGATTACTAGGTTCTTGATATGATTAGAGGCCCTAATCATACTTCTATTCCCAATGGATTTTGAGATCCCTCTAGTCTCTTAGGTCATGACAACACATAACCACACTCATGAACCCAACAACACCATGTGCTCACCATCATCAAGAAGTGATTTTTATTTTACATAAAGTTGCAAGACTTCACCTTTATGATTTTAAAGTTTTAATCTTGAAGAAAGTTTGAACCTTTATCCATTATTTGTCTTCAAGATTTCATCTTTATAAATTAAAGTTGCAAGTTTTCATTTTTATGACCAAAAAAGTTTCATTTTTTATGAAAATTTAAAACTCTATGCGGTGTCTTGTCTTCAAGATTCAACTTTTATGAAATAACATGACAAATTCTTACTTTTATAACTAAAAAGCTTCATACCTTAAGAAAGTTTACACTTATACTAATTATCTTGTCTTCAAGAAAAACAAAATGAATCTTTAAGAGAGTATATACTTTAGTGCGACCTTTTAGACTTCAAGGAGTAAACTTTTTAAAGTTATGCTTTAGAATGTTCTTTGGTCACATAAAATCCATGTTGCAGGTGTAAAAAAAGAATCTTTTCAATCTTCATCCATTCATATTAAAAAGAACAAACATTAAGCAGATACTTTTCAAGAGAGCATTTTTCTTTTCACAACTCACAAGAACACCAAAAACACATAGATCTCTTTTGAAAACTGAAAACTTTTAAGGCATCAAGAAGTAAATTTTTAGCAAACAGCATAAAATACTCAAGAGCAAGATTTAAGAAATATACTTTCTCAACAAAATAAAGAGTGTCTTTTTCAAGATTTCACTTAAAGCTCTTGATCATGGTGAGAGCAAAAGCTTTAAGCTTTGGTAGAAGATCACTACCTAGGGTGTGTTGTTTGCACTTTCTTGAAGAGAAAAAGGAGATGAAGATGGCTTCTCGAAGGTAGTGGTGGTGACTGCTTCTAATGGAGAAGATGAAAGCTCTTGTGCTCTTGAGAAAATGGTAATTGTAGTGTTTAAATCTCATCTCCAAAGACCAAAAGTGTGATCTTTGAAGGGTTAGTGAGAAGGAATGGTTATGGTGTTGGTGGAGAAAGGAAGAAGAAGATGAAGAAGAAAAAGAAAATGTAGAAAGCTTCTTAAGGAAGAGAGAATTTTAGAGAAAGAATGGAAGTTTGAAAATGAAAATAAATGTATGTTTGTGTTGTGTAGGCCACAGCATATACTAGGGTAAGGGGGAGATATTTTGTTCCATTGTATGTTAATTAAGGTTTAGGGGGACAAATTATGTACTAGCCCTTGCAAAAAGCAACCTTGTCTCTTGCTTTTTCCTTTGATGACATCATTAATGCTTTATTATCTAGTGGACCTAATTTGAATTCTAATAATGTGATTAAGTGCTCTCACCACTTAATTAACTCAATTAAGCAAGAAGTATTAATTAACTTATATTGTCATGATTAACAAAAATTAAATTTTTAATTAAGTTTAGTTACCCTTAATTAAACTTGATTAAGCTAATTATGAGTGATTAGCATTTACTTAAGCCCTTAAGGGTTTGACTTGCTTAAATTAGAGATTCTCTAATCTTAATTAAGCATTTTCTCAACTTTTCTCTTCAAAATTATCCTTTCGTCCTTTAATTAAGCTTTTATTCTTTAATTTCTCATTAAGTGCCTAATTACTTTGGGTCACTGAGGTAATTTAGCATAAGAAAAAATTTAGGATATTACAGTTTTCATAAATTGATATTTGGAAGTTGCTTTAAGGTCTTTGTCTGATTTGTGTTTGCATCCCTAAAGTTTCTTGAGAATATGTCTAATATGGCATTGAGCATGTTCGAATATAAGAATGGACTTTGACTATATTCTATTACATGTGTGAAGAATGATTTATGTTCAAAGCTTTGGAATTGATACTAGCATAAAGGATGATGATGATATTTCATTTGGATTGATCATGACATAGAATTATTAGAAGAAGCACAAAAATATGATTATGATTCTTAGTGGCATGTGCTTTTGATGATTTGTGTTACTTGATGAAACTGGGATTTCTTTATTGATGGTATTATAAGATAAATCCGAGATTTATGCGCACCATATGTTGAGTATGGATTCTATGGCTTGAAATATGCATTCTAATAATTACTATGAAATCTTCGTGCGCTATGTGTTGGTGATGGAATACTCCCACATTATGTGATGGATATGAAATATTTGTGCACTACATGATAGATATGAAATATATGTGCACTATGTTATTGAATATAAGACATATGGCTACTATGAAAATAAATGAATAAGCGACACATTAGGCCCCGCTATGCTAGCGACAAGGACTTGGTGATCACATAGTCTAGTAGTGGTTAAAATGACACTTGGGCCCCGCCATGCTGGCGGACAAGGACTTGGTGATAGTTATGTAACACTTGGGCCCCACCATGCTAGTGTATAAAGACTTGGCAATCACTAATCTGACTAGGGAATGCCCTAACAATGAGAGCTCTCACATATCCGAATATTTGATACAAACCATGTAGATTTCAGCCATTAGAAAAGATCAATAAGCAACAGAAAAGAATTTGACAATATATTTGTCTTGCCATTACTTATGAATTATATTGATGATTATGATATTTGCAGTGCTACTTTACTGCTTATGTTTATAACCATGCATTGCCATCTTACTTGATATTATGAAATGGCTAGGAATGATAATTTATCTTATTTACTTCCTGTGACTTATTATACGTCATTTTATTGATAAATGTTCCACTAATTATTCATGTGACATGTTTACTTTACTATGTATTATGCATAGTGGTGCACTCTGGCTTCCATTTTTAGAATTTTTGGGATGATGTAGGACCCTCCTTAAAACACTACTTTATTGGGAGACTTCTCTCACCTTATTTTCTTGGTGTTTCTAGATAGCAGGATTCACTATAATGATGGAGATAAAAGTAGCCCGAGACTTTGTTCCTACAAGGAAGTAGATTATGTAGCTAAGTTGTATTCTATCAAGCACTAGCTTCATAAGAAATTATGTGTGTCTATCTTATGGCTTATAAGTCAGGTGTCCTCATTGTAATTTTTAAAATGTATTTGTATAATAGATATTTATAGTGGTTAGTTATTTAAAGCTTAGGCTACCTATGGGATGTATTGTAAAATAGCTATTTAGTTTATGTGTAGAATTGATAAATGGATTTAATATAGAACAGGTAAAATCATAAATAAAACTAATTGAATATATAAAGGAGTTTTGTAACTTCCACAAAATTTTTTAAAAAAAAGAATCTCAAATTTTGCTTAAGGTTTAGGGTATTACAAGCTTTATCCTAATAGTTGGTGACTTCTTTGAAATAGTTGGTGACTTCTTTGGGCTTCTGAACTCCTCGAATGTTTTCTTTTCCCTTTTTACATTGACCCATCCTAGTGGGGCCACGACAACTTAGCAATGGCTCTCCTTCTGAGCATTTTTAGGTCAGAAAATTTTCACTTTCTACGAAGAATCCTACCAAGAATTTCAAGTGGTCCTACTTCAAAGTCCTTACTTGTCAGAGTGTTCATCCTTTCTTCCTTACTTTGGAGGGTGATCCTCGGATAGATTTATACTAGCGAAAGAATGGTTCCAGGGTCTCGATTAGGGAGTAGTCTTCCATAGAGAAGGAAATTATAGAATTTTTTCTTGAGTGTTGGCGTGATGACCCATTGAAAACAAAAGAAATAATAGATGGGGATAGGTTTACTGTTCAAGCAACCCTAGGTAATTAATTCTTTATTTTCTTATTTTTTTGTTGCATTTTTCCTTGGTCTTGTTTGTAATCTTATACTCATATTCTTTCTTATTTCTTTTTACCAGCAGATAGTCTTATTACTGGTGGGATGGCTCCAAAGTCGATGCTAGCCTCTCTTTGAAACAAATTTGAGGCCCAAGCTGCAAGAAAATTAAAGCGCAAGTTAGTGGGCACTGCTACTGACAACAATATTCTCTTGTTCAAGATCCTGAAGATGCTTTATTGAAGAGGAAGCATTTTCAAAAAGTGCCCCAAGAGGTTTTCCCTGAGGGCAGGGGCCGTTCTTCCCTTGCTGGGAGCCTTCTTAAGGCTGAAGCTGTGTCCAAAGGTTTCAAGAAGCTCCACCTAGCCAGCTTGATCTGGAGAAGGGATTTTGACTTTAACTCTATTATGGATAATTCCCTTCTTTTTTTAGAAGCCTTTTCCGCTTTCAAGAGGTTGGACCTAAATGAGAGCATGTCTTATTCCGTGAGGTGTTTGCTTCATGGTGTTGTTGTCATTCGCTTTCTCCAACTTTAGATTGTTAGGATATCGAAGAGATCACCACTATCGACTCCCTAAAGGGGAAAGTACAAGAGTTGGAGGATTTGGTCTTCGATCTCCAAGTATAAAAGCAATCTTTGGAGGAGGAACTAAAGTCCAAGACTACTTCCTTGAAGGCTAAAGAGGAGGAGTTGGAGTAGGCTTTAGGTGAAGCAAGCTTTGGGCAAAGCCGAGGAAGCTGCGAAGGAGATTGCTGGCCTCCACCTGACAGAGGGTAGCTGAAAGCTTTAGACTAGAAGGTTTCTGAGCTCTAGCTTGAGCTAGAAAAGTTGTGGGGCCTTTATGATGAAGCAGTTTCGGAGGTGATAAAAGCCATGGATAAGGTTTCTTCCAACATCATGGGGCAAGTTCACCATCTGGTTCCCAATTTTGACTGGAGCCAAGTTAATGCCTACAAGTATTATGATGAGAAATTAGGACGAATTAGCAATGTGGGCTCAAACGATGAGGATGGGGACTAGGAGGGGACTCTATTTAACGCTACTCCTTGATTTCTTTCTTGTCTTTGTTTGTGGCTTTGAGCTCTTTTTTGTAAAGACTTTTTATATTAACTTGTGTCAGTTTTCGATTTTATTTATAAATGGTTGCTTTTGCTTTAGGCCTTTAACTTTATGCTTTTGATTTTGTGTTTGGGAATTTTATATTCCAATTCTATGTGCCCTTTGAAATTGGACCATTTAGATCATTTTTGTTTTCTTCACCAAGGTAATGCTATTCATAAGCTGCTGTTTTTTAGGAACGATTTCTTGTAACCGTGTAAAATTGACCTACCGAGCGATGTGTTCCAACTTTCATAAGCCATTTTGACTTCTACACTTAGATAATTTTATCTAAGGGATTTTTTTTTTCAGAAGTCATGGTTTTATTTTAGGAATGTTTCTTTGTGCCTTTATGCAGTTGGGCCATTGAGCAACATGTTTCACCTTGCCTAAGCCGTTTTGACTTCTACACTTAGGTAATTTTATCTAAGGGAATGTTTTTGATAAGTCGTGGTTTCATTTTAGGATCATTTCCTTATGCCCTTGCAAAGTCGAGCTACCTAGCGATGAGTTCTAACTTTCTTAAGTCGTTTTGTTTTTAATACCCTTTTATTCATGAATCGTTTGGGGTTTGATTGTCTTTAAGAAGCTTCCATAGCTATTTTGAGGTTTATCTACAAGGTGATTAGTGTAACATCTACCACGAGTTTCGATCTCATCTTCAAGTTTCCATGATTTCTGACTTCCAACCTCATCTTCAAGTTTCAAATACAATGGACATTATTTCTGACTTCATCTTTGAGTTTCAAATAAAACGGGATAATTTCTGATTTCCGACTTAACCTTTAAAGTCCAAACAAAAGGGACGTGATTATCGATATCCGAGTTTATTTAAGTTCCGATCTCTGAGCTTATTTCAAGAGCGTTTTCATTTCTATTGATATTCCTGAGATTGAGTTGGTAACCAACTTCTGAGATTGATCCTGGACCAAGTTTTAGCATTACGTGTGAGAGTTTTTAAGCGTCTTAATTCTCGACTTCTGATATGCGGGTATAAGGTTTTATGTTGTGGGACTAACTTCTAAGTTTATGTAAACATCCCCAACTTGCAAGTTTAAGTCTTTTATGTTTCATAGTCTTGTCTTTGAATGCCGTTTTTAAGGTGATTTGTTTGCTATGATTTTCGATCTCGGACTTTTTGTTTCAAAGAAAACGGACACGATTTCCGATCTAATAACCTATTTCCAAGTGACTCGAGTTCTGATATCCGAACTAATCTCCAAGTTCAAATAAGATGGACCAAAGTTCCGACTTTATGCAAGATGGATACGAGTTCCGAGTTCAAACAGAGTGCAAACGAGTTCTCATTTTGCATGGAGGATAATTGAGCCACATTAAGCCACAAAAAGAAGGAAGCATGGCTAGAAATCAGCCACAAGAATTTCAACCAACCAACACTCACAATTCCAACTACCCTCTTTATGTTTAAATCAGATTTTTCTTTCTTCATTCAGCCGACTTACACGCCCCTTTCTCTCTTCACTTCAGTCTCCTTTTCTCATCTCATTTTCCTCCTCTCTTCTCCTCTCAACCAACCTCCAACACTTAGCAAAACCACACACAAAAGGTAGAGGTTTAATTTTGTTCTTGTTATTCTGATTATAGGCGACTGATTTTTGGCTTTATTTTCTCACTTCTTAATGTGATTAGTGAATAAATATGATGATTTTTTGGACTGGTTATTGGCTGCTTTGTGTTTAAATTTGATTGATTAAGGAGTAGGAAAAGGTAAGAATAAGAAGATGTGAGGGGCTGGAAAACCAAATTCCCTTAGTAGTCCATACGGCGGAGTGTACGGATCCACCTATGGCTGGGTATATCCGATGGAACTATTTTTAATGAAACTAGACATTTATGACTTTCCATACATATATCATATAAGGTCATTGGATTAATATTGAGAGAGATATGAATTTTTGAAATTTGACCTAGGAATTAGGACTTTCATCCGAGCAGTGTGACTCGAGAAGGGTGTAACTCACTCTACACAACCCCAAATTGAGTGAAACCAACTATGTTAGAAAGCTTACACATAGGGGAACATCCCATAATAAAATTCAGAGTTAGTTATGATCTCGTTTGCTCTCAGTGGTTCAAGGAAGTTGCCCTATGTCCAAAGTAAGCCAAAACAAGGCTGTGTAGGAAGGTCAAATCTCGGGGTTTATAACTCGAGCCCTACTAAAACAAATGAAATGGAACTTTTTACAAATGAAAGCGTCCTATTATCTTTAGTATGAAATCAATTTTGTATGATTTGAGCTAGTTTTTGATTTCTAGTGGATTTTTATTTTTAAGTGTGTAATTCAAACTAGCTGTAGGGCAGACCGGAATAAAACTTGAATATCTTGAGCTATACAAGTCAAAATGAGATGGGACCAAGGAGCCTAGAAAATAGACATATAATACTCTAACATATCCAAAATTGAGGTCCATATAAGTTAAATAGAAATTTTGACTTGATTTACAAAAACTGGGTTGAATGAATGTGCTGAGACAGCAAGTATGTTCTACGTGCAACATATATTCCTATAAGATTTATGATTGAATTCTAAATGAAATTTTATGATATCTCTGTATAATGGACTGCCTAAGTACTGGCACTATTCATGGGGAAGCGGACACGCTCGGTTATGCTGCCAAAAGTTTGGTAAGTCTATGCATGAGTTATAATCTACATTCAATCCATGTGCACTTGTAAAAAGTTCATAAAAATTATGTTATAATGAACATAAAGGTTATGTCATGATGAAATGTTCCATAATACTTGGGCTAGCCCCGGATTAAAGTTAAGGGGAATAGATCGGTGGGAAGGTCAAGGAAAGTAAACCTGATATTCCTATATAGGAACAAGCTCGATCCTGAAAAGCAAACTATTACCCAGGAGTCTGAATGGCCAAGAACTCCCAGGGGACCAAAAAATGGAAAAGTTTAAGGAAAATTTTATGAAAAAAGTTTCAAGAATGAGTTTTATATGGTCACATTTGGTCATATTGAATAGTCATTATAGCTTGATCACAGTATGACTGTATATTTTCTTACTATTGTGTGTTCATCTATTCTACTCATGATTCTGTTTCTTATACTGTATTAAATAAAATAGAATCTTACCTCGGACCAGATCCTTTATTAAACTTATTAAATATGGATAGTTCAATTTGCTCCTATGTTTTCATAATTAAATAAAAACCGAGGCAACTGAGAATGAATGTGACGTCAACCATGCGAACCCTACTGAGAATTTCTTTAAATTCTCACCTCGCTCGGTATTTCCGCATCATTCTTAAACGCTAGTGATGGATTTGACCGCCACCCTTTTTATTGAGATTCCCAACCTACAGCTCCACCATGATCCTTTCATGGATTCACTATACATAGCTGGTTCCTACAATTTCCGTCTCTACCTGTTCAAAGAACAGAATTTTGCGATCCCTTGTTCCACCTCGCTGACTGCCACTCCATACTTTGCGTTCCTATTGCACGTGGCACACCTTCCTCCTGCACCTCTAGCGCCTGCAGCACTTGCTGCACCTGCCAGTCCTCCTCCAGAGTCATCTGCATAGATGGTTCCAGACATACCGCTCCGTTCTAAGAGCGATCCATCGGAGGCTATTAGCTCATCATCCTTCTCCTTGGGACCTAGCATGGACTACTCCCCAACCGGGCCTGATGTGGCCAACGGCTACTTGATCAAGTAGGTCCTGGGTGAGAACTCTATTATACAGCATGGCCCTCTTTTGGCAGTGTGCAGCATTGGGTCATAGACTTAGCCACATGTAGTAGTTTGCAATGTCCTCTGAGGACTGCATAGGATCGCTTTGACTGACACGGGCCTTTCTTTTTGGTACATCGGCCCCACTTATGTATCCTATTTGATATTTGTACATACACTAAAGCATCGGTTTCTACCTACATATATATACCTATGTATATAGTTGATGATGTATTACCTATCTGTATCTTGTCTATTGTGCTTTTAAATTTTGTTACGTTCAGCGATGTTAATCACGTTTGTTATACACAGCACGCAGTTTCGCCCATTTGAACAAAAAAAAAAAAAAGAGAGAGAAAAAGAAGGGATGTGACATGATAAGTAAATGAAAAGCAAAGTATCGGTAACATAGTCTACTTAATTTCATGCTATGACTTAAGCATAACATTAAATTCGTAGGGTGTTACAATCAGGCCCGTAGTTGCCTTATAAGACGAGTAGAAATAGATGAAATTTATTCTGCTAAGAAAAACAAGAAATATCCTCCCTTTTTGAGAATAGAGGAAATTTATTCAACTAAGAAAAAGAAAAATTTTTGCTACTTAAGCATGCCTCGTTAAAACTTCCTCGGGAAAACCTAATAAGACAAAACCCAGAGTAGGAAAAAAAGTATGCTAACACTTTAATGATTTTTACCTAATTAAGTGTAGAACTTCTTGAGATTTATGACATACCAAGTCCTAGGTACCTTGGAGCCAAACAATGTTTTGAGCTTGTATACACCTTTTCCAAAAGCGTTAGTGACCTTGTACGATCCTTCCTAGTTTGTTGCAAGCTTGCCATGCCCTGGCATTAGTGGTCCGATGTTAGCATACTAGAGGACCAAGTTTCTCTTCTTAAACTTCCTAGGGAGGACTTTGGTGTTGTATCTTTTGACGACCTTTTGCTTCAGTGCTTCTTCTTGTATATGGGTAGATTCTCGGACTTTGGCTATGAAATCGGCTTCTTCTCGCTTGGATTGGCTGTTACCATCCTCTGATATTGGCTTACTCGAAAGGATGGCTCTCCTTTTTCCACCGAGATCACTGCTTTGATACCACAAGCAAGTTTAAATGGTGATTCTCCTATACTAAAGTGGGTAGTTGTTCGGTAAGCCAATAGGAAGATTCCGAGTTCATTTGACCAAAGTCCCTTTGCCTCATCTAGTTGCTTTTTCAATTCTTGCAAAATAACCTTATTCACTGCTTCTGCCAGGCTATTAACCTCAGGGTGTTTTATTAATGTGAAGTGATGTCGGATTTTAAATCCTACCACGAAATCATGGACCCTTCTGTCTGTGAACTAGGTTCTATTATCCATAACAATGGATTCCAGTATCTTGTATCTATAGATTGAAGTAGCATGAGAAGGGGGTTAAATCGTGCTTCAATTAATTTTAAGTTCCTAAAAATCTTTAGAAACAATTTTCTCAAGTCTTAAACATGGAATGCGAAAGTGATTAAGTTACCTATAAGCTAAATAATTTTTAAAAAGGTCTTGATGCAAATAAAATAAATGATTCAAAGTATAAAACAGCGAAGAGTTGTATGGATAGAAAAATCACATAGAGAGTCTTATACTAGTTAGACCGACTACTTTGCTTACGTCCAGTCCCCAACACTTTGTTGAGATTTTTATAATCAAAATATTATTTTTCTAAGTTTCTTCAAGCTTTTACTGTAGCACCCTAACAGTCTCATGCTATGCTTAAGTCATATTATGGAATTATTAGTTGTTACTTTTGCTCGCAAAACTAACATTACCATTTGAAATTACTTTATACTGAAAATAAAGGTAAATTTTTTTTTTCTTTTGACTGAGAAGAACATGCGTAAATCATTTTGAAAACCAAGAGCCATGCACGTGTCGCGAAAATATAATATCGAAGGTCACTATCTTGTACAAGCGGTGCAATAAAATAAATAAAGGCAACATAAAGATTAATCATCTAGGATAAATATAATATCATTCCATAGCCAGAAGAGTTTAACATAGTTAATAGTAGGATAACAAGTCATACATAATAGGTAATGGATCCAATATCTACTGTCAGCCCTATAAAAGAAACCAAACAAAATACATTATAAAAGAAAATACATTAGAAATCTCATCCACCCATACATGTCAAAAGAAAATGATAACCCTATAACTACTAACCAAAAAGGGCTATCCTCATGCTTGACTCTACATGCACTATCCAAGTCAACCATCGGACAAAAGGTAACCATTCCCGTAACCATCCGGAGCATTATCGCCATGTCCTCCTTCTCGAGCATGCCCACATCCATGGGCCACAACACAAGAATGAATGGACCCATGACCATGAACCAAGGGTGGTGCATAATGAGGAGCTATAGAAGAAGAAGACAAATCAGAAGTCAGGCAAATCACTAAAAGGTAGGAAGGCTTGGATGGGTCAAACTCCACATGGTAGCTTGGTTAGAATGGCTCCGAAGGATCGAAATCCAAAGAAACAGTCAGTGTTAGACAGGTATCCGAGTCAGACTCTCCATTAGTGGAGTATCTCAGTGGCTAAAAGTAAGGATAGATGTTATCCAAGGTGACCTTGTCGTACTGCTGGTGTGGACGAGAAAACGGGCTCATAATGGGTTACTCGTAACGAACGACCATAGAAGATTTAGACCCTCATGGCTGCACTCATAGACATCATAAAGGCATTTAGCACTAGGTCAAAGCGCTAATGCCATATAGGGAACTCAATGAATATCACCACCGTGCCCGACGTCGGCATCCTTTGAAGACGACATATAAACATATGAGTAAAAAATATAAGATTCTCAATAGGACCGTGACTAGACAACTACTATATCATCGTCATCGCCCCAGCCACTTCGAGTTTAGCTATAAAAATAGTGGACATGCATTGGTTCAATTTTAATAATCTTGAAAACATAAATCCCAAAGCGGGTTACTTTTAGGTCTACCATCATAATCATAACATCATATAGAAACATACATACTAAAACATGGAAGAAACATTCATGATGCATATGGATAACATAGATGCATGCATTTCTATACAAACTCATTAACTTGACCACGATTTTACTTTGACTTTATTTTTATTCTTAGCACGTGCTTAACATTCTTTACTTTTCCTTTGAAATAGACTATTTTTGGACATGAGCTCATTCCCTGACTATCGTCACATAATACTAAACCAAATCAGACAAAGCTAATAATGATTACCTTTAAGTTGGATGGTCTTCCATGTCACCCTTGCCTCCCCTATAAAGATTCCTTGAATCTTTGTAGATCACCATCTTACCGAAGTGATTGAAGGGTCATATCATATTCTTTCATTTCTTTTGTTGTGACCACATCTTTCATGCATTGCAATCATAAACAAGACACATGTAGGTATATAATGATATGGCTAAGTCCATAATTTTGCAGAAATCCGGTAGTATAATGGCTGGACCGAAGCTTCCCTAGAATGCCAAATATGGAAATTTCAACCAACAACCAATTATATCCATCTCATATCGTCATACCAATCATCCACAATTATTCCATCATGAGTCATTACTTAATCAAATTAATCATACATCATGCTCAAAGGCATCATACCTTCATCCCCTAGAGGGAGATTATAATTGGATTATTCTTTGTGGAAAGTCTTATAAGCCATGATATGATTTTTTATGTCTATTCATGAGAGAACCACATAGTTAAAATAAATATGTATAGTCTTTTGGTTACTTAGTCCTTATGTGAAATTACTTTTTACTTGTGTATATATCTTATGGAACACTTGTTCAAGTTAACTAAGTTAGGTAACTATTTCCTTTCATTGAGATAGTGCACATAGTGATTGCTACGTTTATGGTATGCTCAGAGACCCTAATCATACTTCTGTTTCCAAAGGATTTCGAGATCCCTCTAGTCCCTTGGGTCATGATAACGCATAACCATACCCATGAACCCAACGAAACCATGTTCACCAATAATCAAGGGATAGTTTTTTATTTTCTCAAGTTATAAGATTCAAACTTTAGTAATTAGAATAGCAAGATTTTACCTTTATGACTATAAAATTGCATACTTTATGAAAGCGATTATAAAGTTTTATCCTTTAGGAAAGTATGAGTCTCTAAAATTTTATTCTTGTCTTAAAGATTCAAACTTTATAAGAAGATGATACAAGGTGCTCGCTTTATGACTTAAAAGTCTTATTCTTTAATAAAGTTGACACTTTTAACCATTATAAGACCATCAAGATTCAAACTTTATAATTTAAATTTGTCTTAAAGTCTAAAAGAATCTTTCTTGAAGAAAGAGTAATACTTTTATTCATGATTTGACCCAAGATTCAATCTTTACAAGTTAAAGATTGCAAGTCAACATTTTCTGACTTAAAAGTTACATTTTTTATTAAAGTTAGAAACTTTATGAAAGATCTTATCTTTAAAATTCAATCTTTAAGACATAAAGTGATAAGTTCTCATTTTTATGACTTAAAAAGCCTCATGTTCTAAAAAGTTTGGACCTTTATACATATCGTTGTCTTCAAAAAGAACAAAATGAAACTTTAAGGAAGCATGAGTATAGCACCACTTTTATGGTCAAGAAGCAAACTTTTTAAAGTTTTATGCCTTTAGGAATGTTCATAGTCTTGTCAAGTCCTGAAAAACATGAAAAGATGAGAACTTTTCCAATCATACGCTCATTATAAGAGAAAAAACAAAATTTTAACCAAATACCACCAAGAACATCGTTCTTTTCAACAACCCACAAGAAACATCAAGAAACTCATGCATCAAAAAGGAAAATGGAAACTTGAAAGCATTCAAAGAAAGAAACTTTCAATAAGCAAGAGCAACTCATGAACAAGGTTCAAGAAGCAAACTTTTTCTTTTCCCAAAAAGGAAACTTTCTCAAGTTCTCACTTCAAGATCTTGGCCATGGTAAGAGCCAAGTTTCAAGCTTCTTAAGTAACATAAAGAAAAGAGTAGGGATCACTACCTAGGGTCAAAAAGTGGCATCTTTTGTAGGAGAAGAAGAAGAAGATGAAGGCTCTTCCTTGGTGATGATGGTGGTGGTTTGCAAGGAAAAAGAGAGAGCTCTTGAGTTCTTGATGAAAATGAGTCTTGTAGTGTTTGAATCTTTTCTTCAAAGAGCAAAAGATGTAGTCTTTGAAGGGCTAAGTGAAGAAGACTTGGTTATAGTGGTGGAGAATAGAGAAGAAGATGAAGAAGAAGAAGAGAGAATATAGAGAGAAGTTGGAGAGTTTGAAAGTTTAGAGAGAGAATGAAAGTGTGAAAACGAAATGAATGGGTATGTGTGTGTTGTTGTGGCTGTAGCCTCCTTAAAGGTAAGGGAGAGATATTTTGCTTCACTTTTGTGTTAGTCAGTGATTAAGGAGACAAATTGGATGATGGAGGGACATATACTAACTCTTACAAAAAGCACTCTTGTCTTATGCTTTTTGCCTTAATGACATCACTCTTCACTTTATTGTCTAGTTAGCTTAATTTGAATTTTAATGATATGATTAAGTACTCTTACAACTTAATTAACTTATTTAAGCAAGAATTAGTGATTAACACACAAAAGTATGATTAAGAAAATTAAACTTATAATTAACCTCAATTATCCTTAATTAAACTTGATTAAGTTAATTATTGGCAATTAGTACTTAATTAAGCCATTAAGAGTTTGACTCACTTAATTAAAGATTCTCTAATCTTAATTAAGTATTCTCTTAACTTTCTCTTCCAAAATGCGACATAAATTCTTTAAGTAAGCCTTAATCTTTTAATTTCTCATTAAGTGCCCAAGTACTCAGGGTTAATGAGGTAATTTAGCATGAAGAAAAATTAAAGATGTTACATTTACAACAAAGTATTCTTTAATAAGCCTTTCTAAGCTATAACCGAATAGTATTTATCTAGCCTCTCCAAGTTCTAGATGACCACTAAAGGATCTAGTTATAATAAATAGATTTGAAGGTTGAGTTTAATACACTCACACTAAGACTTACAAGGGACTATATTCAAATAAGTACAGTGTATGTAACTTCTCAATATTCTCAATGACAGAATATTACTAAATACAATACGAATGAGAAGATTTTCTAATCAGAATTACAATAAGTAACTTTTTCGTAGTTCAGAAGGTTGGAAGATGAAAGCTTTTATATGCCCAGAATATTCACTCTATCTAACCACTTCTTTTTCGACTTCTGACTTTTTATAGACTTCAAAATATATTCGTTGAAGCTTGCAGATCTTGATCCTTGAGCCTTTTTGATCCATCAATCTACGACTGGACAAAGAAGAAGTTGATTTTTTTTCTTATCCTTTGAAAATAACACAAAAGAGGAAAAATAATCGTTTGATGGTTCACCAACTTTTTAACCTTGTCAATGCTTCTTTTGGATTTTGTCACATTACATTTGACTTTTTGAACTTGATCTTTGAATCATGTAGAAAAAGCTTTGAAGGTGAGGTATTTCATGAGAAGCATCTTTTTGGTAGTCACCCTTTTGAACAAAGTCTTCTAGATAGATCATCCTTCAGAATAGTCTGTGATCCTTCTGATGGCTTGTTTTCCTTCTAATGATGTAAATTCATTCTTCTGAACTTACTAATGTGTTTCTTCAGTGAGGGATCATAGTTTCCACAAAGTATTCATTTCCAAGAAGTGTATATTCAAGAGATATAATGAACAACATTCAGCTTTGTGTTATCTAAAACAAATTTCAGTTCGATTTGAGTGATCTTACTCAAAAGAATACATTCACATTAAAAAATCGTTAGTTCACAAAAGATTTAATTAAAACTTGATTTGTTGCTTATCAAAACCTTTAAACTCAACACGATTTAAACCATTAGGTGGTTTCCGAAGAGCATTGGAGCTTACAGTATCGATTTAGGATGTTTTGCCATAAGAACTTTCGACATTGAGCAATTGAGATAGTGGAAAGGGGCTCAGCCTTGATCCATTTGGTAAAGTAGTCAACTGCTATGATAATGTATTTGACTTGTCTAGGCGCTAGTAGGAAAGGTCCTAATATGTCAATGCCCCATTTGTCGAAAGGCCATGTGGATACTACAATTGTTAGTTCCTCAGGGGGTGCATTATGAAAATGAGCATGCTGCTAACACTTCTAACACCTTTTAACAAACTCAAAAGAGTCTTTCACTATAGTAGGCCAGTAGTAGCGAACTCTGAGGACCTTTAGAGCAAGAGACCTTTTCCTCCAGGTGCTGACTACAAGATCTCTCATGGACTTCTTCTAGGACGTATTTAACTTGGGTTGGACCTAAACACTTGAGGAGGGGTTGAGAGATTCCTCTTTTGTATAACACATTATTAATGAGAGTGAAGTAGGTTGCTTTACAAACTAACTTCTTAGCTTCCCTTACGTCAGATAGGAGGGTATCGTCCTTCAGGTATCCGATGATAGGGGCAACCCAGCTTAGGGTAGTAGCTATGTGAAAAACTAGTAGCTACTCCCCGATGGAGGGGTACTTCAATGTCTCCTAGATGACACTCCTATTGTTTGATCCTGGCTTTATACTTGCCGATTTTGAGAGAACATCTGCTTTGACATTTTGTTCTCGAGGTACATGCTTTACTTCAAATTGCTTGAAATCCTTGGCTAATTTTTTTACCTTGATCAGGTACTTTGTAGTGAAACACCCTTTGCTTGATAAGTTCCTGCAACCTGTGAGGCTACAATATACGAATCACTACATATTCTGAGCTATTTTGTCTTTAGCAAATTACAGGCCAGCAATAAGGGCCTTATATTTGACCAGGATATTTGAGCAGGGAATTCAAATTTGACCGACATCTCAACCAGGACTTAATCTGCCTTGCTCTATTCCTTTTTGTGCTTGAAGCTCCATTTACAAATAAGTTCCATGACAGTTCCTCGGAGATCTGTTCTTTGTTGGCAAGTTCGACTAGGAAATCGGCTAGTTTTTGGGCTTTGATTGCTACTCTAGGCTCGTAGCAGATGTCAAACTTAGATAGTTCAATTAACCAGTTTATCATCCACCCTGCTAGGTCCAACTTGTGCAGTACTTGTTGAATTAGTTGATCCATCCTTACGATGATGGTGTGTGCCTGGAAATACTACCTTAATTGTCTAGCCACGGTGAGTAGAGCGAATGCCACTTTCTCTATTTTCTAGTATTGGATCTTAGGTCCTCACAGTATTGTATTGACTAAGTACACAAGCTTTTGGTCTTGACCTTCTTCTTTTACCAGTGCTGTTCTATGGTGTCTTCATTGACAAATAGATATATGAAAAGCAACTTTCTATCTTCTGGCTTGCACAATATTGGAGGGCTTGCTAAGTATTCTTTGAAGCTTTGGAATGCTTGCTTGCACTCTGTAGTCCATTCAAACTTTGTATTCTTCTTCATGAGTTAGGAAAATAGAAGGACCTTTCAAGCAGAGGTAGCTAAGAATCAGGACAAAGAGGCAATATGTTCTATTGGGCATTCGACCTCCTTAACTAAGCTTGAGCTTTTCATTTCCAATATGGCTTTACACTTATCTGGGTTGGTCTCAATACCTTTGTGTTGCCGAAGACAACGAAATATTTTCTTTAGGTCGAAGATCAAGTTTCCTTCTGCAATTATCTTTACCAGCATATCTTTGATATAAATTTCCATGAGCTCCCCTATGTGTTCTGGAAATACCTTGTTCATCAATCTCTGGTAAGTCGGCCCCGCGCTTTTTGACCTAAAAAGCATTACAGTGTAGTAGTAATTGCCCATAGGGGTTGTCAAAGCTATTTTTGGTTATTCCCAGCATCCATGACTGACTATTATTTTTTAGCATCACATGGAGTAAGCATTTCTTCACGTCACATGGATGCATGGGTATTTGGTTATGCCCGGAGTAGGTGTCCATGAATTACAAAAGGCAGAAACTGAAGGTTGCATTTATGAAGCCATATATACTTGGTAGTGAATACGAATCTTTTAGGCAGGTTTTGTTCAGGTCTATGTAATCCACACACATTCGCCACTTCCCAATAGATTTCTTGGCCATCATGATGTTCGAGAGCTAAGTGCAATAGGTGATTACCTTTATGAATACTACTTTTAGCTTGTTCTAAACTTGTTCTTACACTACTGCCATTCTTTCAAGACTTATCCCTTTTTTCTTTTGCACAATAGGTCAGAAGTTGGGGCTTGCCAAAAGTCGATAACTCATTAACTTTGAGTTTATGCTTAGCATGTTTGTGCCCATCCAAGCAAAGAGACTAGAGTTTTCTTTTAATAATGCGATGAGTTCCAATTTGATGGAAATTGGTAAACTCTTGCTTATCTTGGTGGTTCTTTCCTCAGGGCTTCCAACCTAGGCTTCTTCGAGTTCTCCTTTTGGTTTCAGTCTCAACCCTTCTCGCTACGCTTGCGCGTCTAATTCAATCATCATGACTTTGTCAGATAGTTAGGGATTCCCGCCTTCCTTTGTTCTTTTTCGTTTACTGAAAATTTTCAAACTATTATTATAGCAGCGTTGTGTTATTGTTGGGTTGGCTTTGATCATTCTGACCTTCCCATCGCCAGTGATGAACTTCATTATCAATAATGACGTAGAAATAATAGCCTCGATCTTATTCAAGGCCAGACAGCCCAGGATGACATTATAAGCTGAAAGGCAATCTACCACTAAAAAATCTACCTTGATGGTTCATGCCAATGGTTTGGCTCCTAGGGTTAAGTATAAGTTAATGAACTCATCTGGGTGCACTTTCTCCCCTGAAAATCCTATGACCTCCTCTGGGTAGCTTTGTAGGTCAGCATTGTGAAGACCCAGCTTGTCGAATACTTCTCAGAAGATTATGTGTACCAAGTTGCCTCGATCAATGAACACCCTCTTTACTTCCGCATTTACCATGATCGCCGAAATTACCATGGGATCATCATGAGTTGCGATGATTTCACTCATATTAGAAGTTGTGAACTTAATTTCCAGGAAACTCAGTCCCTTTCATTTGACATTGGACCTTTGGTCAGACATGCTCAGTACTTCTTTCAAGTGCTTTTACCTTGCTGAGTTTGTGATTCCTCTACTAGCGAATCCCCCCTAAGATGAAGTCCTGGCCACTACACTACCAAGTCATTTATCTTGCTCTTGGTGATCGAATATCCATTCTCTGTCCTCATCTTTGTTGGCTCTCTCCTTTGCAAGGGAGGTTTGCCTTCTACCTAGGCTTTTTTGTGCCACTATGTACTTCACTAGACATCTTTCTCATATGGGTTGATCAATGGCATTCTAGCGATCGTAGTAGTCTTTTGTTTTGTGCCTATAAAGGGCTATGATATTTGCAAAATTGTGATATGTCAATGGTGGTCCTTGTTCGGAGCAACTTTGGCTGTGGCAACTTTTTGGCATATGTCTTTATATATTTCACTCAGCGGCATGTTAAGGGAGTGCAGTTTTCTAACCATCTGTGTAACACCCTAATAATCTCATACTATGCTTAAGTCATATTATGGAATTACTAGTTGTTAATTTTGCTTGCGGAACTAACATTACCATTTGAAAGTACTTGTAATGAAAATAGGGGGTAATTTTTTTGAACAATAATGAATAAACCCTTTTGAAAACCGAGAGCCATGAGCGCATCGTGAACGTATAACATAAACATCGCTATTTCATACATATAGCGCAAATAAAAGAAATAGAAGCGATAAGAGTAGCAATAGCCTAGATAAACATAACATTCATTCCATAGCCATTCATAGATGATATAATAATACTAAGAGTCATATATAGTAATATAATGGGTCTGATATCTACTATTGACCCTACAAAAGAAACCTAACAAATACATTTGCAAAGGAAATACATAGGAAATCCCATCCACCCATACATGTTGAAAGAAAATGATAACCTTAGCTATAACCAAAAGGGGCTATCCTTGTGCTCAGCTCCGCATGCAAACATCATATCACTCATCTAGTGGCAGGAAACCGTTCTTGAAACCTCCGAGGGCAACATGCCCATGTCCTCCTCCTCGGGCCCACACCCATGAGGCACAACATGGGTACGAATGAACCCATGACCACGAACTAGGGGTGGAGCTGGGCCAGCAGATTAAGCAAAAGAATCGGAAGATAGACAAATCACCGAAGGTTGAGACAGCTCCGTCTCTATCGAGTATGATGACTTAGAAGGGTCCATCTCTATCAAAGCAATCGACATCAACCGAGCATCCGAGTCGAAATTCCCATCCATCGAGAACCTCAGAAGATAAAAAGGCGGACGGACATCATACATGGTAATGTTCTCAAACGGCTCGTGAGGGAGTAAAATCGAACTCATCACAAATGCACGAAACTAGCAGCTATGGAACATGTAGACCCGCATCGCTGCCTAAGCAATCAGCATAGATGCATTCAGCACCGAGTCGAAGTGCCAATGCATCATCGAGAACTCCACGAAAATCACCACCGTGCCCGACACTGGCATCCTCTGAAAAAGACATGGAAATGTAGGAGTGAGAAATACTAAATTTCTCAGTAGGATCGCTACTAAACAAACACTGTGTCATCATCATCATCATCATTCGAGTTACTTCGGGTTTAATTATAAAAACAATGGGCAGGTATAAGTTCAATTTTAAAGATTTTGAAAACTTAAGTCCCGAAGCGGTTGCTCTTAAACTTATTATCATACCCATAACATCATAAGTAAATATACATGCAATAGCATAGAACAAACATTCATAATGCATATGGACAGTATAAACACAAGCAATGACATACAACCTTATAGACTTAACCATGGTTATACTTAACTTTACTTTCGTTTTTAACACGTGCTTATCATTCTTTACTTTTCCTTTGAAATAGACTGCTTTTGGACATGAGCTCATTCCGTGACCGTCGTCATGCAGTACTAAACCAAATCAGACTAAGCCGATATTGGTTACCCCTAAGTTGGAGGGTCCTCCATGTCACCGTTGCTCCCTCATAGAGGTTCCTTGAGTTTTTGTGGATCACAATCTCTCACTTCCCTTATTGAAGTGATTAAAGGGTCATATCCCATTATTTCTTGACTAGACACATACAATGATATGATTAAGTCCATAATTTTGGCAGAAATCCGGCAGCATAATGGCTAGACTGGAGCTTCCCTAAAATGTCAATCATAAACTTTCAACTAACAGTTCATCATATCTATATCATATCATCAGACTAATCATTTAATCATGAGACAAAGCTCAGTCAAACTTGTTATTCATCATACTGAATGGCATCACACACTCATACCCTAAGGGGGTTTATAGTTGTGTTATTCTTCATGAAGAATCTTATCAATCATCATATGATTTTCTATGGTTACCCATGAGAGAAACACATAGTTAAGATATATGTATGTGGTCTTTTAGTTGCTTAGTTCTCAAATGAAATTACTCTTTAATTGAGTACATGTCTTACGGAACACTCGCTCAAATTAATTAAGTTAAATGATTGTTTCCTTTCCTTGAGATAGTGCACTCAGTGATTCCTAGGTTTAGGTATGCTGAGAGGCCCTAATCATACTTCTGTTCCCAAAGGGTTCGAGATCTCTCTAATCCTTGGGTCATGACAACACATAACCACACTCGTGAACCCAACAATACCATGTTCACTAATCACCCAGGGTGATTTTTAACTTATCCAAGTTACAAAGTTCCAAGCTTTTATCACTATCATAACAAGATCTTATCTTAAGTATTATAAAAATTATCATTCTTTATAAAGTAGTTATAAAGTTTTATTCTTTATGAAAGTTGATACTTTTACTTATTCTAAGACCATTAAGGTCTTAACTTTATAAGTCAAAGTTATATCATAATTTAAAAGAATCATTTCTAAAAGGAAGTTCAACACTTTATGAATTATTTGAACTCAAGATACAAACTTTATGAACTAGAAGTTGAAGTTAACACTTTTATAACTAAAAAGTAACATTCTTGGTTAAAGCTTAAAGCTTTGCTCAACATTTTCACTTCAAGACACAACCTTTTCAAGATTAAAGCATAGATCTATAACATTGTGGCTTAAGGTTATATCTTTTACTAAGATTAAAAACTTTATGAAGAACTCTACATTTAAGTGTCCATTATTAGAATATGAAAAGGCAAATTCTTACTTTATAACTTAAAAAGTTTCAAAGATCCAAAAAGACTTGAACTTTACACATATTCTTGTCTTCAAGACAAGACAAAATGAAACTTTATGGAAGCACAAAGGTTGCACCACCTTTAAAGCATCAAGAAGCAAATTTTTTGAACCTTTAAGCATCAAGAATGTTTTTAGTCATGTCAACTCAGGAAAATGATAAAGAAGACAACTTTCAACTCAACACCACCAAGAACATCAAGATCTCATGCATCAAGAATTGAAAATAGGAACTTTAAAGCATTTAGAGTGAGAAACTTTCAAAAGGTCAAGAACACTTGTGAAGAAGATCATTAACATATTTTACCAAGAATGGAAACATCAAGAACACTTGAAGAAGAACATGAACATATTTTACCAAAAGTAAAATCATCAAGAACACTTGAAGAAGAATATGAACATATTTTACCAAAAGTAAAAACTTTTGCTCATGAAGAGCATGAAAGATTTTCTCAAGTTTTCACTTAAAGATCTTGGTCATGAGGAGAACCAAGCTTCAAGCTTTTTTGAGTAAACAAAATAAAAGAGTGAAGATCACTAGCTAAGCTTTGAAAATGGCGTGTTCTTGAAGGAGAAAGGAAGAAGATGATGACTCCTCTTGATGATGAAGGTGGCAATTTTGCAAGGAGAAAGGAGAAGCTCTTGAGTTCTCTTGGAAATAAAGCTTGTAGTGTTTGAATCTCTTCTTCAAAGACCAAAAGATGTGGCCTTTGAAGGGCTAAGTGAAGAAGGTTTGGTTATGAAGGTAGAGAATGGAAGAAGAAGATGAAGAAGAAGAAGAAGAAGAAGAAGAAAGCTTAGAGAGAAGTAGGGAAATTTGAGTTTTAGAGAGAGAGTGAGAAGTGTGGAAATGAAAAGTGAGGGTGTATGCATGTGAATAGTGGTCGTAGGTTTCAAGTGGGTAGGGGGAGATATGTTTGTATTATTTTGTGTTAATTAAGGTTTAGGGGGACAAATTGGATGAGGGGGGAACAAATCAAGTACTTACTCTTACATAAAGCACTCTTATCTAATGCTTTATGCTTTAATAACATCACTCTTTACTTTATTGTCTAGTTGACTAAATTTGAATTTAATCATGTGATTAAGTGCTCTTGCAACTTAATTAATATGATTAAGCAATGATTAGTGATTAATACACAAGAACATGATTCACAAAAATTAATCTTGCACAATTAAGGTTAATTATCCTTAATTAAATTCAATTAAGCTAATTAAAGGTGATTAGTGCTTAATTAAGCTATTAAGGCTCTTATTTGCTTAATTAGAGATTATCTAATCTCGATTAAGCATTCTCTCGACTTTTCTTCTCATAATTAACTCATAAACACCTCGTTAATCTGTTAATTAAGTCTTAATCTCATAATTTCTCATTAAGCACCTAATTACTCAAGGTTACTGAGGTAATATGGCACGACAAGAATTTGAGAATGTTACGTTTCTCCTTACCTTTAAAAAGAATTTTACTCTCAAAATTCATTATCTGTAAACAAATCCAAGTACTCGTTCTTCATCTCAAACTCTAGCTTCCACATATACGCTTCCATGTTTCCTCTACCCCAAGCCACCTTGACCAAGGGTACTGTCTTATACCTCAGCTGCTTTACCCTATGATCCATGATCCAGGATAGTGGCAGGTTGAGGGTTAGGTCCTCCCTTAACTGTACACTTTTAAGTTCAAGTAGATGACTAGGATCAAAGTGGTATTTTCTCATCTGAGACACATGAAAGACATCATGATAGTTTGACAAATTTGGAGGTAAGGCCATTTGATAAGCAACTAACCTGACACATTTCAGAATTTGAAAGGGGCTAAGAAAATGAGGGTTCAACTTCTTGACTTCCATGGCTCTACCTATACCAGTCATAGGAGTGATTTTTAGGAACACATGTTCTCCTTCTTGGAACTTTAGAGGCTTTCTCCTTTTATCTGCATAACTTTTCTGATGGCTTTGGGCCATAAAGATTCTGTTCCTAATCCTTCTGACTTGCTCTGTGGTCTGCCTCACAAGATCAGGTTGTAATAGGCTTTGCTTACCCAATTCAAATCAACACAGAGGAGATTGACACTTCCTTCCATACAAAGCTTTATAGGGTTCCATACCAATACTTGCATGATGACTATTGTTATAGGCAAACTCCATCAAAGGTAAGTATCTATCCCAACTTCCTCGATTGTCCAACACATAGGCTATCAACATGTCCTCTAGAGTTTGGATAGTCCTCTCTAACTGTCCCTCCGTCTAGGGGTGATAAGCTATACTTAGGCAATGCCTCGTCTCAAATGCCTTTTGTAAGGCTCCCTAGAATCTAGAGGTAAACCTCGAGTTCCTATCCGATATTATGGTAGAAGACACACCATGCAACCTTACTATCTCTTGAACATAAAACTGGGCTAAGTTTTCCAAAGGATAAGTAGATCAAATGGGCAAGAAGTGAGCAGACTTGGTCAATCTGTCAACAATCACCCATATTGCATCAAAACTAGCTTGCATTTTGGGTAAACCCATCACGAAGTCCACAGAGATACTTTCCCATTTCCATTCTGGGATTTCCAATGGTTGCAACATACTAGAGGGCTTTTGGTGTTCAATCTTTACCTTTTGGCAGATTAAACACTTGCTCACCAACTCCACAATATCCCTCTTCAATCCCGATCACCAAAATATCTTGATATATCTTTGTCACACTAGGGTGTATGGTGAAATGGTTGTTGTGAGCCTCCTACAAAATCCTTCTTCGGAGGTCACCACTTGCAGGTACAAAAACTCTTCCTTCAAACCTCCATGGTCCAATTGTACCTCAAGCAAAACCCTTCAACATTCCCTCTTCCACCAACGCTAGGGTTCTCAGGAAATCCTCTTCCTCACTTTGGGCTTGAGCAATTTGACTCTTGAAATCGCTCATCACCCTAAGCTAATTCAATCTTAAACTATGCGAGGTTACCACAACTCCGAGGTCAAGGTCTATGAATCTCCTTACTAGGTCATCCTCCTTGACCATCATCCATCACACATTCAAAGACTTCCAACTTAGAGTGTCAGCCACACATTAGCCTTCCCAGGATGATAGTTCAACCCAAACTCATAATCCTTCAAAAACTCCATCCATCTCCTTTGCCTCATATTTAACTCCCTTTGATCAAAGAGGTACTTCAAACTCTTTCAAAGTCTATATACAGTTGGAAGTCGAAGAAAGAATAGTTAAATTGTTTGAATATTTCCTATGTAAAAAGAGCTTCCTACTTTCATCCTACTCAACTATCTAAAGCACCAGAAAGTTACTCATCATAGGTTTAGTCCATAAGAAAATCTTCTCTTCTAGTCTATAATAGATAATATTCTCTCTTTGAGAATTTAGAGAAATCTCACACAAAGTACTTCATAGTCCATTCTCTGTTGAGGAAGTTACTGTGAGTGTTCCAACAAAACATATTATTCACATCATTTGTATCAGGACCCAGTAGTGGTCAGTGAGAAGCTTAGAGAGGCTAGAAAAATACTATTCATTTGTGAAGCTTGGAGAAGCTAGAAAAATACTACTTGTTTGTAAAGCTTGGAGAAGCTTGGGAGAAGACTACTTGCTAGTAAGAAACTTGGAGAAGCTTGGACAAAGAATACTCATAGTATATAAAATCTCAACAAAGAGTTAGGGACTGAAAGTAAGCAAGTGGTTTGACCAAACTAGTATAAAAATCTCTTATGTGGTTATCTCTATATCCGATCTTGTTATTTGATTTTACCACATAGATTCAACTTTGTTTAAACTTTATCTGAAATAAAGTTTATTTCTATTTTATATAGAACTAAACTATTTTATAAACTAACACAATTGCTTCTGCAATCCAAGTTTTGAACTTGAGATAGATCATTTTACTAAAGTTTTCAGATACTAAAGTCTCTTGAAAGCACGATTCAACCCTCTCTTCTCGTGCTATCCCATCCAACATATTATTCATAGTAAATAGAGGACCACATCTTATATATACATAGACATAATAGGGTACCTCCATCAAGTACTTCCTTTACTTATATCCTTAAATTCTAATAGCCATTTCTTTACATTAAGGGGTATGACTATTAATAAAGATGACTCTATAATAGGTTAGCCAAAAGATTTAAACATTCGTATGGTTATTAAACCATTATATGAGACACAATTCTTATAATTCTTCCTCCATAAATGCTATTGAAAATTCAAATATTTTTCATTTTAATTTTCATATCATTCCCATGCATCGCATGGGTTACTATACTAATAAATATAGTAACTGTAATATTTTAGAAGCATTAGTTGGAAATCACTGTCAAAATGGCAGTTTCAGGTGCTTTTGATTCTCTATAAAGTTCAAAATTTACTATTTCAGAAAAGTATTAAAAAATATTTATGTAGCACTTATTTTTAAAAAATATAAAATAATAAATATTTATTATTGAACCACATATTAGTAGGGGTGTTCAAAGGATGGGTTGAGTCAGGTTAGATCAAACCCATACCCGACCCCATTTTTTGACCGAGCCATTTTTTTGAGCTCGAACCTGACTTGAAAATGACCTGATTAGTAACTAGATCATACCAGGTCAACCCGAATTTTAGACAACATATATATATGGTAAAATCATAAAATTTTAAAAGTAAGAAACAAAATTCAAAAGATATTTTACTATACATATTTCAAAAAAAAATTTATCAATATAAAAATAACATCAAGTTGTATAAAATATATTAATTAAAATATGAAATCTTATAATTTATCACTATTACTTTAAAAAATACTTGTAAAAAATTGTTTTGACTCTGGACTGGTGGGTTAGGCCAATACAAATTATGACCTAAACCCAATCCGAAAAGTGCATCGAGTCAAATTTTAAAATCTGAGTCCGGTCCAATAAGTTCCAGGTTAGGCGGGACCTAAACAATAGTATTAGAAACTTTTTCCTACTCCCTATGCAGTGCTAATTATTTTTGCTTTTTCCAAAACGCAGCTTGCCAAATACGTTATGTAGTACCCATTGTTCATATTTAAAAAGTCAAATAAGAACTATATAATGATAAACCATTGGCACTTTTGTCTTCCCGTGTTAATCGTACGTCTTCTTCTTTGCCCATGCCATCGTCCATACGTTTTAAAAAAGGTCCTCAATTTATCTACGCTTCGCATTGTATATTGCAGACAAAATAGTTCCTCAATAATAACAACATGGTTCTCAAAAAGAGATTTTACATAGTGACAGATTAGTTTGATTAGGAGGGGTGCCGGCATTGTTTTGAGACGCAATGCACTATTGAATATCCATTTTATAATCAATTAATCACGTATTGTGAGCAAAATAAAAAATAAGGGGAGAATTACACTGACCTCCCCTGAGATTTAGTATAATTGAGATTTAGTATAATTATACTTGGTACCTCTCTATTTGTAAAATTATTTCTACAGATCCTTGAACTTTACAAAAACCTGCACTAACCTCCCCTATTATTAATAGTCTATTAATAGAGTTGATAGAATTTATAGCATGTGCACGTCACATGCTCATCAATGGCAATTTAGTAATATAACTGACATATTTTATTTTCAAAATGACAAAAATACCCTCTATGTGTTTTAAAATTCTTCTTCCAACTCATCACGGTGTGTGTTGTAACAACCTCTATCATATAAGTCATGGAGTTAAATTAAAAGATTGTCACTATGCTAAAAAATCTTTAAAATGTAGAAAATATAATATATGGCCCTTTAACTGCACACTTTATTACTGAATAATAGTTCATAAATTTCGTCATCTCTGATACATAGATAATAAAATAATTACAATTTAAAAAAAATTATGACTAACATAATACATCGAACTTGCTTTCGACTAGTCGTTAGCTAGCGTCAATAGTCTCTTAGTCTGGTTTACGCCTAAATCTTGCTCAGTGAATGTCCCAGTACTCTGCCTCGCACTTGATTTCTAATTTAGGTGCTGGAATGCTTACGGAAAAAAAAAAAAAAAAAACATACAAGTAGGTAGTGAAAACTTAAGATTATCAGTAGGTAAACTTGAACCATCACTCTTACAGTGTCATTATAAACATTCCAGCTGCTTCAATTTCTTATGAAAATATAAATACATATACACAAACAGTGGTTCAATTTTAAGTTGAAACATATTTCTCGAAGCGGTTATATTTTAACAACTACTTAGCATATTATATGATAGACATAGAAACACGAATAATGTAGTATACTTCAATAAGAATCATAATAACATTATGACATAATGAGATAATTAGAGATGCATATATAGGTGCTTGTACTTGACTGTATGCAAGTGCACTTGACTTAATTCATCTCTTTCTTTAACTTGCAACTTGATCTTGCTCTTCTATACTTGGTCCCCTAGAGGTGAATGACCTTTCTCATCCGTGGGTAATAGCCTGCTTTTCAGATTCGAGCTCATACCTATATATGAGTGACGGGTTTAATTTCCCCGACCTTCATGTGGTAGCTTAGTACGTCCCTCTTGCAAGTTCAGTACATCCCTCTTTCAAGTTCTTATTATCTTTTCCTTTCTATATCTTATCATGCATGCGGATGCTTTGCGCATTCATGGATATGTCTCACACCTTACTTCTCAAATCATATTCTAATTATGCTTCCATGCATGACGTACATGAACATGACATGTAAATGTAAATATATCCAAAGTATAATCACTCATAGCATAAGTTCTCATAACTTTATAAACTTCTGCCGAAAATTTGGCAGTATAATGGATTGAGTCTGCTTCCCTATAAATATTGCCAGCTAACTTAGTTAGCAGAAATCTCATAGGCATATATCCTCACTTCAATAATTTGATAAAGGCTTTGATCAAGAAAACTAGCTAAGCCTATGAATTAGAGTTCAAGAGTGGTGCCAATTCTTAAGATTTCTTATTCTATTTTATGCCCTCTATTCTAGGCAATTCTTGTAAATTTTGCCATAATTTCTACTTAATGTATTAAATTATGAATTTTTGATATGTTGAAGTATTATGTGTCTAGTTCTTAACTTCTTTGGTCCCATTTGGTTTTGTAAGTATAACTCAAGTTATTGGAGATTTACCTTGGCCTACCCTGCAGCTAGCCAGATTTGTACACTCAAAAGTAAAATTTCACTAAAAATAGAAACCTGGCTGGAATCATACTAAATTTATATCATATTAAAGCTAATAGAACAAAATTTCATTTTCAATAAGTTTCATCTCATTTGCATAAGCAAAGCTTGAGTTATATGCTCTTAAAGTCGACTAATATGGACTACCCTATTCTAGCCCAGGTTGGACTTAGGGCAATTTTATTAAACCATTGGGAGCAATTCGGACTGAATTTAGTTATGAAATTTTTATGGAATATTAGCCTACGTCTTAACTTAACTTTCTAAAAAAATTTGTTGCACTTAATTTGAAGGAGTATGGGGCAAGATATGTCCCTCGAAATCTAGTCTGCTCAGAATCAGGGTTAGAATCATAGGGTAAACTTCAAAAATTCATATCTCTCTCAATACTAATCCAATGACCTTATAATTTATATGGTTAGGAAAGCCTAGATGTCTAGTTTCACATAAAATTAGTTTTATCCACTTTCTACTGTTGTAGGTGGAGCCGTACACTCTGTCCGTATGGATGCCGTAAGGTTTTCTCACAAAAATAGATTCTGCTTAGCTCCTTTTTGAGTTTTTGATAAATTCTTCAACTTAAACTAAATTTCTTCATTTCAATTCACAAGAAAAACATCATAATACAAAGCATACACACATGAGTAGCATAGCATAAGGAGCACACAACAGCCATATAGTCACACAATACAACCAATAACTAAGAATTTGAGTTACCTACCTCAAAATCCTTGAAATCATGGAAGCAAGGAAGCCAAAAACCAACTTTTAGCCTTCTTCCTTCACCATGGCAGCAGCTCATATAAATGTGGGGAGGCTCTATTTGATGTTTAATCATGAAATTGTTAGAGGAGTTTTGTAGAGAAGGAGATGAGGAACAATTTTCATAAAAGGAGTTAGTAGATTTGAGGCCAAGAAGACCTCCAATCTTGAGCTTGAAGCTCTTAGTTATGGAGGTGAAAGAAAGAAAAGGAAGAAGGAGATGATAGGGCTATAGAAATGAGAGAGAGAAGGGTGATATTCTAAAGAGAAAAAGGGGAGAAATGATAGCTTAGTAATTAAGTTGGTATGGCTTGATTGGTAAGCTTTGGTGGTGGAGAATTGGCCAACTTACCCCTCACCTTGGGCTACAATGTGGCACCATTTATAATGGTGTGGCTGAATTTTTGGCTACCCATCTTAAGGTTTTCAGTATAAAATTCTACTGATTCAGTTCTTGCGGTGTAAAATACCGAATCTTTACCGATTTCCTTCGAATCGGCAAAACATTTCTAAACAACTTTGTGAGATTTTCTACATCTCCATTCTATTTGTTTTTAAGTCTAATCTCTTTAATTAACACCTAATTAACTACTAATCAACCTTTAATTAATTGTTAATTAACCTTACTTTGTCAGTAAAATCGAATAAATTGATTAACAGCGTAAATTAAATATTCTACAAATTCAGAGTCTTTCTGTTTTCTATTTTCCATAGCTAATAGAATTTCCAAAATTTTGAGCAAGTCCAAGGGCACCCCACGCATTTCACACCCGACCACCTCCGTGGCTCAATCGGTAGAGATTTAAACTTTTACTGTTTCGCCACGTGATTTTACTCCATTTAAAACCCCATTCTGCTAATTCTACAGATGCAGGGACATAATTGTTATTTTATGAAAAGTTCTAGGGTTATTGTAGAAATAATCCTTTAGGGTCAAAATGTAATTTCTAAAAATTCTAGGCAACACTGCAGATAACAAAAGTTTACAGGGGCATTTTTATTATTTCTTATTTTTTTAATGTATGGCAGTACCATATTTTTAATGGCAGTGTTACACTACCTTATAATTCTGAGTGAGGATCGTTATGACATAGCACTGCCTGAGAAATTCTTACACTGCCTAAGGGAAATAATTCAAAGTTTCCATTATACTTTGTTTAAGAAAGTAGGGATGTTATATGCGTCCCTATCTTCTTCCAAACAAAATTGAAACTCCCATCAAAATGTAACTTGGAACTGGAATGAAAGTGGAACTTTGAAATCGCATCAAACCCAGCCTTAGCTTCTCCATCTTCCGCCACATGAACTCGGAACTTGAATCAAAGGGCAACTCTGAACTCGAACCAAGTCTAGCCTCAGCTTCCCCATCTTGTCATGTGAACTCAATACTCAAGTCATCGTGGAACTCGAAACTCGCATCTAGCATCATCTTCCTCATCTTTTGTCACATGAACTCAGAAGTCGAATAAAAGTGGTACTCGTAACTCGCATCAATGTAAATTTGGGGCGATTAAGAAAGGGTAGTTTGGATAAAACACCAATGACTTAACGGCATCAACTTCTGTTTTGTAGTAGGGGTGGTTTCTATCACGTGTAAATATAACATCCCCATATAACGTAATAGGAAATGATGAAAATGTCTTTGGGCAAACTTTTATTATTTATAACCTTGTCCCTGAACTTTTTAGAAAATAACCTTTAGGTCCTTATATCAATTGAATTAGTAGAATAAAGTTTTAAACGAAGCAGAACCACGTAGTGGAAACGTAGAAGCCTAATTCTTGGCCAATTGGGCCACGGAGGTGTCTACATGTGAAATGACGTGGGATGCCCCTAGACTTGCCCATAATTATGAAAATGCCATTAGCCATGAAAAACAGAAAACAGAAAGGCCATCAATTTGCAAAACGTTTAATTTACACCTTTAATCGATTAATTTGATTTTAGTGGATAAGTAAAGCTAATTAGAAATTAATTAGAGATTAATTAGGATTTAATTAAGTGTTAATTATAAGGATTAAGTTTAGAGAAGATTAAGATAGATATATAGGAATTCTTACAAAACTATTCAATAATAATTTGCCGGTTTGAAGGAAATCGATAAAGATTCGGTATTTTAAACTGTCGGAACCGAACCAATAGAATTTCAACTCATCAACCCTACTTTAAGTGGCTGAGAACTTAGCCACTTAACACCTGAATATGGCGCAAAGAAGGCCATAAGAAAGGAGGAAAGTTGGCTGAAATTTAGCCTTGTATTTTGAACCACTCATATTGCAAGGAGCCAACTACCAGCACCATTAAATCAAATTTTTTTCCTTCTTTCTCCACCCAATTTCGAGCTCCCTCTTCTAGTAGCCTTCCTCTCCTCTTTTCTTCATCCTCTTCATCTCCTTTTTCCACTTTTAGCCTCCCTCAAGCTTCTTGCATCCATATCCTTCACTAGAACTCAAGACTAGCTAGTTGTTACATCAAAATAAAGGTAGAGATTCCACTTTGTTCTTGTTCTTTTGGTTAAGGGTGGCTAATCGGGGCTTTATCTTCTCATTTCTTGATGTGATGATTGAATGTATGATGATTCTTGGCTGGTTTGTTGGCTGTTTTTGATGATAAAATCGATTTAGAAGTAGAAAGGAGTGAGAGTAGGATGCAGGGAGAGGCTAAGAGGTTAAAATCCCTTGGCAGTCCGTACGGCGGAGTGTACGGCTCAACCTACTGCTGTTTTGATTCAATGAAACCATTTTTATATGAAACTAGACATCTAGGGCTTTCCATACATATATCATATAAGGTCATTGGATTAGTATTGAGAGACATATGAATTTTGGAATTTCAACCTAGGTTTTTGAGTTTGAGTTTGGGCATACTGGGTTTTTCAGGGTAAAACTCACCCTACACTACTTAGAATTGAATGAAACTAACTTTGTTAGAAAGCTAACACATAGGAGAATATCCCATAAAAATTTCAGAGTTAGATAAGGTCCCATTTGTTTCCAGTGATTCAAGAAATTTGCCCTATGTCCAAACCAGGCCAAAATAGGTAGTTCAGGAAGGTCAAATTTCGGGGCTTATAACTCGAGCTCTACTAAAGCAAATGAAATGGAACTTATTGCAAATAAAATCTTGTTCTGTTAGCCTTAATAAGATACATATTTCGTATGATTTGAATTAGTTTTCTATTTTTAGTTGATTTTTAATTTTAAGTGTCTGATTCTGGCTAGCCACAGGGCAGGCCAGGATAAAACCTAAATAACTTGAGCTATATTTATCAAAATTAGATGGGACCAAAAAGGTTAGAAAAAAGACACATAACACTTCAACATATCCAAAATTCAGGTCTCAATAAGTTAAAATGTATTTAAGGCTTAATTTCTAAAAACGGGCAGAGTTGAAGAATATAAGCAGGATTTCCAAGATTAAAGGATTTGACACCTTAATGCATATATGAGTTCAATTAAAGTCTAAGTGTTGCAAATTCCATGTTGGTGCTTGAAAGATTGATGCACTATATTTGATCTCTTACTATGACTGACTGTCTGTTGAATTGGCACTATTCATGGGGAAACGGATGTGATCCTTTATGCTGCTGAATTTTCGGTAGAATTGTTAGGAAGTTATGAGCCTTCATATGTTACAAATATGTATGTGGAAATCATGTATGCAAGGATATGTGAAAATAAGCGATGAAGCATATGTATGAGTACATTCAGCATGTCTATGCATGACTATGTATGAGAATGAAAGGATATGAATATATTAAATGTGGATCCCTTCACCTGGAGATAGTTGCACTTTGAATCCCTCCTCGTGAAGGCAGTTAAAAGATATAATGAAGGCCCCATATTCGTAAGGAACATGACATGGCGATCACGCTTTGATGGGGTATGATATGGCGATCATACTATGGAATGTGGCATGATGATCTCACACCTTAAGGAATATGACATGGCGATCACATTCCGATGGAGTATGACATGGCAATCATACTCTGGGACGTGGCAGGATGAATATATTCCTAGGGAGTGTGACATGGTGATCACACCCCAATGAAGTATGACATGGCGATCATACTCTAGAATATATGTGACAAGTAACCCTCGCCTACATGAGACATGGCATGACCCAGCTAGTGTGAATATAAGGGATAGGGCTTACATGAGATATGGCATGACCCAGCTAGTGTAAGTACCGAGAAGTTATGGTGGCAACAAGTTAAGAGAAGCATATAGCACAGCAATACATGTTTTATGTAAATGTAATTGTACCTATGCCCATTATAATATATACCATGTTTTATTGATGTTGAACCTGTTATATCTATTTATGCAGTGATATTTATTATAGATATAAGATATTGTCAATGTGACCCAAGTGCGTGAATAAAATGAACTCTACTTCGGACAATATGTTTTTAAACCATAAAATTAAATAGTTTGTATAACATGTTCACCTTTTTCATAATAAGCCGAAGCAGCTGGAGATAATAACGACGACACAGCATATGGTAGTTAAATGAATCCTACTGAGAATTTAAAAGTTCTCACTCTTTTTCCGTCTTATCTCCAGATAGTTCAGAGATTTCCGAAGAAGGCCCTCCGAGGCGAAGGTGGCCGAAGGTTGCTACCAGACAAGGTCCAATTGAGTGGCAGTAACTACTCCTAGATGAGGTATTATGACTTAAGCATAGTACTGTACCTGGGAGGATGTTACAGTAAATATAGGGGTGTTAAGTGTAATTACACTAAATCTTAAGGGAGGTTAGTGTAATTCTCCCAAAAATAAGTGGTGTTATTTCCATCACATGTAAAATGAATAGCAGTAAGATATCAAGTTACACCTCAGGATTTAGGCTTCGTTTAATAATACTATTTGAGAGGGTGTTGCTGCTTATAAAAAATATTAGTCAATATTTTTTTATTGGTAAACAAAGAAGCTACAGGGGTGTTTGCAAACTACCAAAATTGGATAACTAAATATAATTGGACTTAAATGTTGTTTGATAACTATTTAAATATTTTAAAATTAGTTTTTATTCAAGCCAATTTGGGCCTAAAACTAGTTTTGAAAAAAACTAATTTTAAATTGATTTTATTTTTTTTCTCACCTATCAGTAATTGTAACGTCCTCCCTGGTATAATACTATGCTTAAATTATAGTATCACACATGAGTTGTTACTATTACCTAAGCGGATCTTATCTGATAGCAACTTTAGTTATCTTCAAAACTTTTCGATCTATCTGGAGATAATATGGAAACAAGAGTGAGAATTGAAAATTCTCAGTAGGATTCTCTAACTGTCATACATAATGTCATCGTTATCATCTCTAGCTACTTCGGTTTATTATGAAAAGGTGAACATGTTATATAAATTGTTTAATTTTATAGTTCGAAAATATATTGCTCGAGACAGAGTTCATTTATTTATACACTTGTCATTTGCGAGAGAGCCAATACAAAATAAAGTCATAAATCATACTATGACTAATAACAGCAACGTGTTAAAATATAATAACACTAATATACTGGAAACATAAAATCTGCACATACCTTTACTTGTACTTGAATTTATGCAGATATACATAATTTTCTTTTCTTTCTTTGTCTTCCTTTAATCTTTATCTTTATTTCCTTCACTTGATACACCTAGACATTATGTATCGCCGTCCCTAGAGTGTCTGCATCTGTCTACACTTGAGCACTACATATCACCGTCCTCAAATGCAGCCTTGCTCATCTTCTTTTACTTGTCATACATATTCCAGAGTACGATTGCCATGTCATACTCCATTAGAGTGTGATCACTATGTCACACTCCTTAGGAATATGTACATTATGCTACATCCCAGAGTATGATCATCATGTCATACTCCATCAGGGTATGATTGCCATGTCACATTCCTTAGGGTGTGGGATCATTATGCCACATTCCAGAGTATGATCGCTATGTCGTACCCTATCAGAGCGTGATCGCTGTGTCATATTTCTTAGGAATATGGACTCATCATCATATCTTTCATCATAGAATCATAAATACATAGGCTTTATACCTTATTCTCAAATGATCATACTTGCATGATATTCATATACGTCGCATAATAACATTAACACATAAACATTTGAACTATCACTAATTTTTGCTAGAAATTTGGCAGCATATCGGATCAGGTTCACTTCCCCGTGAATAGTGCCAGACATCCATAATTGCACTATATATTAATTTCATATAAATCACTCAAGATTCATAATTTCCAGCTTGAGGTAGGTTTCTGCCACCCCCTACCTATTCTGCCCGAATTTGTAAATTCAACCATAAATTCTATTTAATTTATTTTGACCTAAATTTTGGATATATAAAGTGTTACTTGTCTAGTTTCTAAAATCTATGATCTCATCAAGTTTTGATATATATATATATATATATATATATATATATATATATATATATATATATATATATCTCAAGTTATTAATATTTTACCTAGATATGTCCTGTTGCCTATCAAAAACTAGAATTTACTAAAAATAGAAAATTGATTGAAACTATACAAAATCTAATTGTTGTAAAGCTAACTGACCTAGCTTTTATTTCCAATAAGTTTCACCTCATTTGAGCAAGTAGAACTCAAGTTATGAGGCCACGAATTTGGCAATCTTCACTGCCTTGTTCTAGCCTGATTAGAACTTGTGGCAATTTTCAAGAATTACTGCGAACAACAGGGATTGAGTTAAGTTCTAAAATTTTTATGGCATGTTATTCTATGTCTTAAATTTCTAAAATAATTGGTTTCACTCAATTTGAAGGAGTATAGGGCAAGTTATGCCCCTCAAAATCTAGTCTGCTTAGAATCAAGGTCAAAATCCTAGGGTAAACTTCAAAAATTCATTTCTCACTCAATATTAATCTAATGGCCTTATATTATATTTGGTTAGAAAGCTTTAAATGTATAGTTTCACATAAAAATAGGTTCATAAAGTTCAGGTGGCTGTAGGCAGAGCCATACACTTCGCCAGTATTAACATCGTAAGATTTTCTAGGTTTCAGATTCTAGTTTGCTATCTATCTTGTTTTTCATGCAAGATTCAATCTCAATCCCATCAAATACTTGATTAACCAACCATAATTCATCACATAACTATCATATATCATCAATTACATGAATAGAGAAAAACTTCCCAACAGCCATTAATTCAATAAACTCAAGGAAAGAAGCTAAATCCTACCTCAAAACTTGGGTTGTAATGGAAAGGAAGCAAAGTTTAGTGAAGGCATGGAAGTAGAGTGAAGAAATGAGGATGAGAAGATGAAGAAGAAGAAGAAAAAGGGAGAGAGAGGGCTGCTGAACGGAGCACGAAAAATAGGAGGAAAAAGAAGGAAAAATTTGATTTGATGATGACGGTAGTTGGCTCCTTTGATTCCTATTGATTGCTACGTCAATTGGCTCATAAGCGAGCCAACAATACTTATGTTGTTGTGGTATGAAAGATGTCACTTGAGGGTTGAAGTGTCTGAATTCTTAGCCACAAAACCTTAGGGTTTTTTATGTGTAATTTTATTGATTTGATTCCGACGGTTTAAAATACCGAATCTCTACCGATTTTCTTTAAATTAGCAAAATGGGTTGGAGAAATTTTTTGAAGTTATGTGTCTATTCTAATTTTTTCTCAAGTCTAATATCTCTAATCAACATTTAATTAATTTATAATTAACCTTTAATTGGCCTCTAACTAACCTTGTTCTTGCAAATCAATCGAATAATTCACTTAATAATGTAAATTGGGCATTTCAAAAAGTTTAGACATTACACCAGTCATTTCTTTCTTTATTGATGTTGTCAACTGTCCACCATCGCCATCCACCATCGTTTGACAGCACCATCTACCCTTATCCGCATCGTCTGTCACCGACCACAACCGACTGCTAATAGCTACCACTACCTACCCTTGTTTGCCATCGTCTGACTGCCACCATCTCCCACCAACTACCACCGACTGCTGCCAACTGCCCTTGTTTGCCACCATTTGCCATCGGCCACCGTTCACTTATTGAAACACAAGTTAAGATTGTACTAGTATATTACATCTTATTAGAGTAGAAAACAAGCTAGATTGGCTTTTTAAATTGTCAATCCAAATAACGTTTAATAAAAAATTAATTTATTTTTATATAAGTTAACATAACCGGTTCTACTTTATACTATATCTACTTTCTTGAATGCCCTCATAAGGTACTTTTTAGAGCTAACTTGTACTTTCTAAAATTTAAAAGACTAACATAATCTTATTTTCTTTAATAATAATAAAAGTAAAAATTATTCTTTTGAATATTTATATTCATTATAATTATTTTAGATTTTAAGAGTAGCTTTACTAAATACTATTCTTGTGATTTCTGCTTATCGAGAATAACTTTTATATTAATTCATCAAATGATACTATTATAACTTTTTAAAAGCAGTTTTTAGAGAACTAGAGAGCTCAACAGCTCTAAAAATACCGTAGCAATACCAAGCCAAACGTTAAAGTATCACTAGCTTCCTAGAGTCTTTTGGTGAAAAAAAAAAAAAAGTTGTCAAGTGAGTGACATCATGACAACTGTTCCACCTTTGATTTTTTTTTTTAATTTCTTATGTGGTTTTTGATTTAGGAAGCATATTTTTCATTAGGAAAAAAAGCACTTTATCCTCTAGATTATAGGCCATATGCACTTTAACCTCTAAAGTTTAAAAATATGCAAATCAATCCCCTGAATTTTCTTAAAGATGCAAATTGACCTTTTTTGTTAATTTTTTCATCAATTATTAGTAAAAATATCACACATTAAAAAAAGTTTAGGATATCCGGTTGCATAGTTAAGAAAATTTAGGGGATCAATTTGCATATAATTCAAAATTCATGAGGGTACAATACATTTATTTTGACTAAAATATACATTCGTAAAAATTTAAGGGGTCTATTTGTATATTTTTAAATTTTAGAGGCTAAAATATACATGACCTATAATTCATAAGGTAAAGTGCAATTTTCCCATTTTCATTACTGGATAGCTTTTCTTATTGTGACCGCAAAAGTGAGTTATTCTACAACAGTACATGGTTTCATGTTCTCATGGCAGACTGTGCAAAATGGTGAAATTTGAAATTTACCTGATACAAAATCTTTTTCTTAGAGTTAACCAAAAGAAACCCAGAGAATTAAATGTAAACTGAACATTTCAACAGTAAAGTAATTTGGTTCCAGGAAAAACGAGGGGGGAGGGATTGAAGCTTCACACCTACGATCTGATTCTACTTGATTTTTCTTTTCTTATAATTCTTTTTCTTTAGTAATTTGATTCTCACTTAAAAAGTGAAAATAAAAATATTTATGAAATCAATTATGGTTTTAATAATAATTTGTTGTATAGATGAACATATACAATTTTTGTTTGAAATTACTTTCTTCAATAATAATTTCTCAACACAAAGATGTATTATGTAATATTTATAATTATTTATACTATTATATTTGGTGTTGAAATTTTTACATAAAAATATAATTAAATTAAAAAAGTATGAGGTAAAGCTGAAAAAAAAAACTAATTGCTTTGGTATAAAAAAATAAAAAATAAAAAATAGAGCTCCAATTTTAATTTCACTTCTTTTAGAATAAATATTGACTTTGAATTTTTAATTTTATATTTGACTTAATTAAAACATAAATTGTAATTCAAATTTCAAAATTAAATTTTAATGTTATTATTTCAAGTGTGATTTAAAAATTAATATAAATATTAATATAATAATAATATTTACAATATTCTTTGCTACCCATACAATTTTTGTAACGAGATGCTTCATCTCAATTCTCAAAACCCAACAATCCTCTTCCCATTCCAATTAGGATGCGTGAAGCCATTGCAACGTGGAAGATAGGAAAGTTGATTGGTTTGCAGGCTCATGACGACAAGCAGGTAGTTGTAGCACTGGTCAAGTCTTGAAAGGGTTCCAAGAAAGAAACGACGAGAAAAAAGAGGTCGCCCAAGGAAGCGGAAGAATTGTTAAGAGGCTTAATTCTCTATTTCCAGTATTCACGAGGGAAGATAAGAGGAAGGAAAAGGGTAAGGACGAGAGTTGAGGAAATTGAAGCAACTGTGTTAAGTGTGTATTGGGAAGTGATTGCAATATTTGGAGAAAGTTGGGAGAAAATTAAGGAGGTAACGGTTCATCCTTAATATTATGGTGATTCTGTTTGTTTATTTAGCATTCTCAAAAGCAGATTTGTCATCTAGTTAAGCTACGAAATTGGGGGGATACATGGTGAGCCATTTTGATTTGTTTTATTAATCCTGACATTTAACAATTTATGATATAGGTTGAAGGCTGTTCTAATTAGGCTGTTCAAGGGATGTTATTTTGGGTTTATGGTGATTTGGGTATTAATATTAACGAAGTTTGTGGGATATGGGAAATGTTATCAAAGGTTATATGGTGAGATGGGAACGTTTCCTTTTTATCTAAGATCCTCATTGATTTTGGTATTTTTTGAGTTATTGGAGTTAAGGGAAGTATTAGAGAGGCTATAGTGCACCAGGTAAGTTTTGGTGCACCAAACACTGGCATTTAACCACATCTATAAAAGGTTGCTAAATGCATCCAAAAGTGTAGCTAAATGCATTATTATTTACCAACATTTTCACGGATGTGTGGCTAAATGAATTTGCCACACTTGTAGGTACATTAGCCACGCTTTGTAAATGTGGTTAAACGCTAATGTATTATTCACCTCCTTATCGGAAGTGCATCTAAGACACTGCCAAGTATTGGATATGTTGCTGGTAAGAATAAATTTCAGTGGCATGGCTATGTTAGGGGTCAAGTCAGTCGTTTCTTGCGTTGTTGGGGAGTTTTGAATTGTTATGGATGAAAGCAGGCTAGGTGTTGAGATTGGATGTGGAATAGGTGTGATAATGTAGGGTGGTTGGTGGTTGGTGGTTGGTGGTTATGTTTTGTGGGTGGTCGTCTCTGATTAAAATTTCTTGTTTTGTTTTTTGGTTGATTTTTGTTTCATTTGTGTTTGGGAAATATTATTTTAACATAATCTATCTTATACTCCAAATCGATATATTACCTATTCACCATTTGATAGGTGTGGAACCCAGTCCAAGTAAGAGCCACACACATATCCAATGATGGATGAATGGTATGTTGGCTCGAAATACAAGATGGACTATATTAAAATAATATTACTCATTATGTTTTGGTGTGCTTGCTATGTATCAAAATGTTGACTCCTTCCTTTCATAGGAAGTGTTTTGATCTTTGTTTTAATAATCAAAAAATAAAAAATAAAATTCCATTCAAATAACAAGATGCTTCATTCTCAATTCTAAAAATCCAACAATGTCTTATATGATGTTTGAATCTTCAATACAATGAAGAATTTAATTCTTTTTATTTTCTTTTTTTATTTTTTTATTACGGTGCATATTACAATCTATAGTTTAGGGTCAATAGTGTTGTAATATGCTTGTATATTACATTTTATATTTATAAATCGTTTTATTAGTTTTATATCAAATTGTGTGATTTTTATAATCTAATAATTTGATTAAATTAATTTTTATAATTATTGTATTGGACAAATTCTCTTTGCTCCTGCATTGCATGAGTCCAAAACACTTGTTCTTTCATATTCATACAACTTTAGCGAAACCAGAATAAAGTTTGATTTGCTCGCCCAACTCAATATTAAGAATTTCGAGAGATACTGTGGTGAAAAAATTTAGTATATCACAAATCAAAGAACAATATTAACGAACTCTGCAGCTAAGTAGCCTATGGCATCCTACTACCCTTATTGTGACCTAAAACAGATCAAGTTCCAAGGTAATTATTTTATCTCATATTGGAAGGTTCACCCTTGTCATTTGCATGTCTTTGTATTCTATCTGGCCTCTAACATTGTGATGGAAATTTCATTTGGCAACAACAAAGTGCAATTTGCCAACAAAGCATCTGATTCAGGTGTATTATCTCTCTCAACGTAGAAAGCAGGAACTTTTGGATTGGGCAATAATTTCTCACCACTGAGCATTAAAACCACTGATGACATGTTAGGCCTATCTTCTGGCCTTTGTTGCACGCATAAGAGGCCCACTTGTATGCATCGTGTAACCTCAAAAGGTGTGCACCTTTCCTTTAAGGCTTCATCCAATAGTTCTAAGTGCTTCCCTTCGGTCCACAGTCTCCATGCCTAAAATGGAAGCAATCAAATTAGTTTGTTATGTGCAAGCAATTAAAAGTTTACTAATTAGCTAGTTAGTCAAGTGATTATGCATACATGTCCCAAAAGATTATGGCAGTGTTCTGGGTCTAAAAATTCCCTGTTCTTCTTCCCACTTATAATCTCTAGAATTGTCACACCATAACTGAACACGTCTGATTTCATTGAGAAACGCCCACGCACAGCATACTCAGGAGACATGTAACCACTAAAAATTAATTTTCAAACAAAAATTAGTGACATTGCAATCCCTTATACCATAATAGTAAGGAAGAAGCTAACTTACTATGTTCCAACAACCCTATTTGTATTTGCCTCGACTTGATCACTTAAGAATATTCGTGCCAAGCCAAAGTCTGATATTCTGGGATTCAAATCTGCATCTAATAGAATATTGCTAGTTTTTAGATCTCTATGAATAATCTTTAGTCTAGAATCTTGATGAAGATAAAGAAGCCCCCGAGCAATGCCATTAATAATGTTGAAACGCTTATGCCAATCTAGCAACTTTCTTCTTGCTTCACCTAGTCAATTAGGCATGCATGCTTAGTATACCAGTAGTATATATAATTGTACAAACTATAGATAAGAAATATTAAAATTGCCACAAATTCTTTAGAATATAAAGTAAAAAAGGCTCCAACCGAAAACAAAGTGGTCCAAGCTTTTATTGGGCATGTATTCATAGATCAATATTTTTTCTTCTCCTTGAATGCAGCAACCAAGAAGCTTCACAAGATTACAGTGCTGAAGTTTGGTTATCAACACCACTTCATTTTTGAACTCTTCCAACCCTTGTCTAGACTTTTTTGAAAGCCTTTTCACTGCTAACTCTTGACCATCTGCCAGTTTGCCCTGAAAATATAAGCATCTGGTATTGTTAGAAATTTTTTTAAGGAGTATAGAATCCTTGATCAATTTTTTTTGTACCACCTTGTATACTGGTCCAAAGCCACCTTCTCCAAGTTTATTACTGCTTGAAAAGTTTTCTGTAGCTTTAGCTAGGACTAAGAAATCGAATGTTGGTAGACCAATGTCTTCCTGTCTCTGTTTATTTTTGTAAATTTTTCTTGCTACTCCTGATTGGTTGGAAAATAACAATGGATAAGAACTATGAATCTATGATAGACAAAACTTGCACAATTTTCACTTTCATCTTTTTGGGTGCCTGTATCATATTACATGTAGATAGTATTTACCTGCATTTTTAATTATCACTAAGCTGCCACACGTGATTAATCCAAAAATAATTATGCCAACTGCGATTCCTACCTTCTTTTTCTTCATGTTTCCATGGCCATTAGCTGCATTATGATCAAAAAGATGTAGCACATGATTACTCACCAACTTTTAGTACAACAGTTCTGCTAAATGAGGTTGGTATAAGTTTGTATAATTTCTTTAGATTGAGCAAGTGAGAAAGGAATATATTTTAGTTAGAAAATAAATATCGTATCACAATTAACATGCATCACTAATAAGTGATAATGTCCTATGAAGTCATTATAAAAATCTAGTAGCTAGCTGACCTTGTTTCATACTGTGGTCTCCCGTTGAGCATGGCATTTCAAGTTGCAATACCAAAGTGTTCTATTGAACTCACTTTGGAAGTTCTCTGTATTACAACCCTATCCTACTCCACTTACTTACCTTAGAATAATGCCATAGTTCACGACAAATTAAAATGGAAAAGGAAAATGAAGGATAAAGAAAACAGTTACCTAATTCTGAAGCAGGGACTTTGATGTAAAGGTCTTGACCCCCTTTAAAGAATTGCCTCATGTCAATAAGATGATCAAACCAAAGCAGACAACCACTTCCTCCATTACGGATATCCATATTTATATATGCTGTACAAGAACAGTTTTTTAGGCATGACTTTTGACATTCCTCAAGGTTCATTGTCTTACTATACCATGAGGAAGATGTGTCTGGCAATTTCATGTCTGTGTACCTCAAGAAGCCATCTATGTTATTACAATCTAATGCAGTCTCTCTAACGCAACCGTTAGACCAATATGATATATTCCATTGTTGAGGAAACTTGGGAACATATCCTTTCAGGCATTCACATGTTGCAACATTGCCATCCATATTGCATATAGAATTTGAACCACAAAAGGCATAACTTTCACACTGATCCTGCCCCCCAGTTGGGGTATTTTGCACCTGACTTCTTGTTTGACCTATCCAAACTAAAAGTTGCCCACTACCTAAAGGGTTCGTTCTATATATGCAGAAAATGGAACTGTCAAGTATTTCCATCTCATAGTACACCTCTTTATCGTTCAAAACAAAAACATGTCTAAATATGTCCGGGATTGGAGATGGATATCCAGTAAAATAAAGGCCATTCCATGACCCCGCTCTAGTATTTATAATAGATCCCTTCATTTGAAATATTTGTGGATATCCTCTAGGATCAATTTTTATAGAATATTCTCCTATTGCAGGATCGTCTGCACTTTTCCAGGAAGACAGAAACCTATCCAGACCAGTAACTAAATTCAATCCAAGCTTCATTCCTGGCATCAATGTATCACAGGGATAATCAAAACTCTGCCACAAAAAGCTACCCTCCTTAGTGTCTCGTCCATTTTTCACTACGAGGTTTCCGGAATCCAGGAGCTGTGCAATTGAGTTATTTAAGGCTTTGCCTGATATGTTGGATGACCAAATAGTGCTGTTTGTATCATCGAGAAGCTGAAGAATCCCCTTTGCACTGAGTATTAAGACTCCTGACTTACTGTGAATGGGTCTCTTTCTGTTGGCCACCCAAACGACTGTTTGATTTCCTGATGCATCTCTGTACCATAGACCCAAATATCGACTTGTTGAAGTTCCAGGGCTAAAGAAACCTAGTTCAAAACTTCCACTAGCTGAAACTAAAGTCTCACCTTCTCGGATTGATTGATTCATTCCTAAACTGTCTATTGAAGTCGAGGATCTAGTGCAGGACATTAGAAAGAACCAAACAAGTAGCATTCTGAAGTTGCCCACCATTTGTGTTTTCTGAGCAGTGAATTCTTGTCGAGCCTGCAACTAGATGACTTCCGACTTTGTAATCACATAAGCAAGATGCGCTCTTGGCTGGCCTCTTCAACTAGTAAAACGTTAAGGAAGATGAGTTTTAGTGACAATTTGTGCATTATATTATTATGGGAAAGAAAATGGCCGTATAATTGGGGCAATCGGATAGACTTTCCTTGCGGAATAAACTAAGTTTATGTCAAGTCTCTATCGTGGTCCTCAAAATTGCGCTGCAAGTCAAACCATGTGTTTGACAATGAGTGTCAGTTTGCTTTCTTTGATCGTTGTTTCAATAAGTCACAACCTTGAAATTAATGCGGGGACCCAGTACATTAGGTGCCTAATGTAAAGCAAAGAAAAAAACAAAAATATTATGTGGCTTGTACAAAAGCTACAAGTGAAAATATGCAAGTTCAAAAGATCCCCCCTCGCTCGATCTTGATCTGCGACGGAAAAATATCTGTATCAAGCTAAAGTATGCGTATAGTATCCGTAAATTAGATAAAATCTTCTCCTACCGGCTGCGACTAACTTCTTGAAAAGAAAGATAAGCATCATCAGACAAGATTTATCATTAAAAAAAAAATCAAATAAATAACTCATCTATTCAACTAAATATATTTCTTGCTTATTCTTATCTTTAATTTCATTGTATATAAATTTGATTGATGAGCAGAAAGAACAATTAATCTCTAGACAGGTGGATTTATTATAAATATTTAGGATATTTTATTTCGTCCGTATTTTGGGTGATTTTTTTATATGATTTTTTTTGTGATTTATTCGAGATATATGTAGGTTTTGGCAAAATTGGGAAAATGTGGTGTATTTTAAGTATCCGGTTTTATAATCATCGGATTCCAACTAATCCACATTTTAAACGAATAAAGGAGAAGGAATTCCGGTTTATGAATTACCGGATTTATCCGAGTTCAACAAATTATTTAAAGGTTATTCGGTTTCCTAAGTGCCGGATTCATCCTACTTAACGGGAAAAAAAAAAAAAAAAAAAACAACAACAACAACAACAAAAATACAAAATGGGAATCCGGTTTCCTAAATATCGGATTTTGGATTTTAAAAAAATACAATTATTATCATTAAATACTTATTATCATTATTATCAACAATTACATTTTAATTTAAATTACATTTTATTTTAATTAAATAATAATTTATTTTTATCTTTAATATTATCAACTTTTTTTGTGTATAATTATCTTATAGGACACTCACATCTTTTCGAATTATCATGGTTAAAAATACATACAGCACTTGATTTGTTATTCATTTTTTTTTGTCTTTAAAGTTTCTTTAAAAAAATCAAATAAATATATAACAACTCTAATATAGTTAGCCTAGATCTTCCCCCACACTGTGGCCAGGTATAAGGAAAAAAATATTATTTTATGAGAAAATATAAATTTAGCATGTGTTATATGAAACAATAATAAGTGATGGATTAATTTATTAAAAGTTGAAAAAGAATGGACTTATTATATTCACTTTTACTTTTTTATTCACTATTTCTTTATTGTTTTTCACTTTTACTTATTACAAATAGGGTAATTGTTTATGAAATAAAAAATTTGCAGACACTAAAGACAAATAAATACAAGTTACAAAACAATGGATAATAAGAATAGCACAATAATGGATAACAATAACAAATCACTAAATAAATATATAGCAACTCTAACCTATTCAGCTAGCTCTTCCCTTTTTTCTTCCCCTACACTATGCCTGGAGTGAACCTCCTTGGTGCCTTAATCTTTAACCGTATCTAGAAGCATGCATTCTTTGAGAACCCTCCACTACTCTGACTTCTCCCCCCTTCTGTCTCCCCTAGCCTTTGCCTCGGCCTCCTCCTCCCCTCTGCCTCCTCCTCTGCCATGTATGTCATCATCATCATCATCATCGTCACCACCATCATCGTCCTCACCTTCATCCTCATCCTCCTGGTCCTACTCGTCCTTACCTTTCTGGTCCTTCTCATCCTCGTCTTGCTCTTCCTCATTTGCATCGTCCCCCCCATGATCGTGCTCACCCTAATGATGTTGTGGCACTCCTTCATGGTGTGCCTCTAAGTGATGTTGTCCCTCCTACTGCTAATGTGGACCACCTTGATAGTGCGCCTAAAACTAATAGTATTGCATCATCTCAATAGTTGGTCGAAGAAGTTCTTGGAAACTATGATAAAACTGCATCTTCTCAACATTCTGCATTAGTTGATCTATAGAATATATCGAGCCAGAGGAATGTAGAATCGAAACTGTTGCTACCCTCTATGGCTTTGGTTATTGTATTGGTGGATACTCATGTGATGGCAGTGGTTGATGCACCTCTGATGGCACTAGTCGATACTACAAGAAAATGTTAAAATTCAAATCGAAATTAGTGAATATGTGACCAATTTTGCGACTAAAATAAACTGAGGCAGTAGAAAACCAAAAAATTATGACTGAAAATAAATCTGTCAATAAAATGTAAAAGTTCATGTCCAAAAGCAAATTGGTCACAAATTTGGTTAGAACATTTGGCGCCATTTGGAGGGAAATTAAATAGGAATGGAAGGAAATATGTTTGTGATTGATTTGTTAGTCAAAAAGACTTGTGATCGAAATTATGGTCAGAAAATATTTAGTAAAGAAAAAAAAAATATTTTAACCAATTTTGTAGTCACAATTTTTTTTTTGGTGGCCAAAAGTAATCATCATAGAATAAGAGGAAAAATTATAACTGAAAATAAATCGATCAATAAATTATACAAATTTATGACAGAAAGTATATCGGTCGCAAATTTGGTTAGCAAATTCAGCGAGTTAAGTGTCATTTTAGTCCTTGAAATTATATGCGTATGTCACTTTTGTCACTAAATTTGGAAATTAACTTTTTAGCTCCCGAAGTTGTATTCCATTAGTCACTTTAATCTCTAGCTAATCAACCATTAGTTAACTATTACGGTTTTGCTAATACGTAGCATTAAGTGATACGTCAGCATGTCATGTCAACATGCCATGTGACATATTGATGTGGAGTCAATTATAAATTGATTCAAATTAGTCCCTGAAATTTCTAAAATATGTCAAAATAATCCAAAATTCCAATATTTCTCCTCTTCTCCTTTATCAACTCTAAATCTTTAATCTTTCTTAAACTAACTAATTTCTCTCCCATTTTCATACTCTACTTAGACTAGATCCTCTCTACATAGAATAATAGTCACAAGTTTTTTACTTAATAAAATAAATAAATATCTTCAAATTATTTTGATCGAAAATATTGTAATTTGTAAAAAAAATAAAAATAAAGATAAAGAATGTTAATCATTTCAAATGAGATTTTGGCCAACAAATGACAAAATTATAAAAATCAAATTTATTTTTGTTAGTTTATAACCAACAAATGCTAACATTTTTCAAACAATTTTAACATTTTGATTTAATGAAACAACATCAAATAAAGCCAACCCAATAAATCTAAATAAAGCCAACCGAAAATCAAGAAGAATTTCATAAAGCAAACAATAGGCGAACATATGAATGAACATCGACATATATTAAAATTAAGAAATAAAGGGAATAAGACCAAAAGAAAGAGGAAAAACCAGGGAAGATGAAATAATTGAACAACTAATAATGGTTCCGACTTGTGAGTTGTCATGAATGATGGCCGCACTTTACAGAAATATATAAGCAAGAAAGGGAAAAAGGAATGGAAGAAAGAAAAACGAAAAATAATAAGCTTGAGGTACAGTTTTGTTATGTACACAAATAAATTATTGATCTATTTCAGACTACTTTTTTTGATAAATTTGTTGCATAACTTTGGGTGAAGAATAGTGATTAGTAAAAAATTTAAAGTGGTAGTAATTTTGTAATTTAAATTATTAACATTGTGAGTAAAATTTGAGCAAAGTCACAATTTATTTCTACTACGATTAATCAAATATATTTTTCAGATCAAATTATTTCTTCATAATTTAAAATTTTTTTAACTTATGACAAAAGTCTCAAAATGAAATTGATTTATTGCATTAGATTTGAAATAATTTATATTTGATATTTTTTTGTTTTCCGTGCTTTTATTACCTTCTTTTAAGTATAGATCTAACCTTTGTTTGAGGATATTGAGCTTGCTTATGTCACAACCCCACCCAGGCCATGACTGGCGCATAGGGACACGTCCTTAGCAAGCTTATCTTAAACCATTTTCCAAGAAAATCGGGCAGAGTTTCCTTTGTATTTAGAATCATTCCCAAATAAGGATCGACTCCCTGCAAAATATAGAAACACACAAAAATTATCAGGGATTCAGGTATTCTCAGAATGCATCCCATAACACACAACATAGGAATTTAAAACATAATCATACTTATGAGTATATATATATATATATATATATGTGTGTGTGTGTGTGTGTGTGTGTGTGTGTATCCATCATAAAATTTAATCTATAATCGTTAAAATGCAACTTGACATAACTAAAAAAAAATATACTTTTACTACAAATTATAGCTAATACAGGGAGGACCTTGCTTGTGGACTAATGGAGTACTATGGGGAGTACAATTGTTCTGAAGTGAGGGATTTGCTTACAAAGATGTTGTTCACCTGAATTGAGATAGGAATCTCCACAATTGTTACATGGCGATGATGGGTGGTTGCACCAAGTTGCATGGCGAGTGAGGGGGTACCTGCAAGGACTCCAACGCTCAAGTTAGTCAGAGCAAGAGGTAAGTGTTTTGGATTAGAGCTATGCGTACCTGTTTCAAGGGTGAGCTCCCTTATTTGTAGAAGTAGAGTGATAATGGTTTTCCCAAATTCTTGTTTAACGGTCTCGAATTATGTATGTTCTGCAGTTTGGTCTGGTGATGTTACAGAATCTGGAATTAATACTTCATAACCAAAAGTAGGTCTCAGTGGAGTAACTTCCAATCGGTCTTGGTGTGAGCCATCAGTATTTGAGGATCTATTAGGAATTTCTGGGCCCTTTTGGGCTTAGTCTGTAACAATGCCTCCAAGCCGATTCAGCATGATAATGTCAGATACCAGGTTTTGGATTTCAAGGTCATTGAACCAAAGTCGGATGTTTGAGGAAGGACCTCGGTGTTACCTGGTTGGTCCTTGATTATAGCTAGCCATCATTGATGACTACTTGACCTGAAGTGATTATTTCTGTCACGAGGTTATCAAGGGTCACATCTTCGTTCCTCAAGATGACATGTGTCATTATGGCGCCTCATTTTATGTGCCCTCATGATTCGAATTGATATGAATTTTAAATTTTGTCCTCATTCTAGGGCGAAACAAGACGTTTCTGCCCTTCATGACCTTTGGATTATGTGACAAGGGATGTGTGCCCTTCTTTAAATTCCAATAACTTTGTTTCTTCTTCACTTTTGCTTCACCAAACTCCTTGCTTTGAAGCCTCCAAAGAACCACTATCAGCAGAGAGCACCGTTCGGTGTGCACCCAAAGGCTTACCTCCATCAAAGAATCCTACTTTTTAAGGGTATGTCTTCTCTTTGTAGATACAACGATATTTGAGAATATTTTTGTTGCGTTGTTACTTAATTGTGGCAGTTTTTATAAAAACCACCATACCATTCTATTGCTCGACCATGGGGGGGTTGTTCCTCCCAACGTTTCTTCTTCTCCGCCCAACTTCGGCAGTTTTTGTGCCTTTAGAGGAAAAACCACCATAGGCTTATTTGTCATTGTTTTCCGAGTTAATTTTCCGATTTTGTTAACTGTAGAGGTGGTACTTCTTATGTAGGTTAATTCCGATGGCGAAAAAATAAGCACTCGTCTTCCCTTCTTCAATTCCACCAATATATAGATGGGTCGATCCCGAAGTCCTAAGAGTTCTGTCTAGAGTTAATTCTAAATTCCTCAAACCCCTTCGTAAAGAGCATCTACTGACTTTGAAAGGGGAGTACGAGGATGAATATATCTTAGAGGCTCCAAGCTCCAATGAGAGAGTATGTTATATCAACCTCGAGGGTGATCCGCAATGGTTGCGGATGTACGATGTCCTCATTCAAAGTTTAGCATTCACATCCCCTTTACTCATTTCCAATTGACCATTTTAGAGCGAACTGGAGCTACCCCATCCCAACAATTGGGCCATGATCTGAGGATTCGAGATTATATGCGAATACCTTGGGACTCCTCCCTCACCAAAGGTGAACTTCTCTCTCATTACTCTTACCCGCCCTAGTGGTGGGGGGTTGACCACAGGTTGGGTATCATTTCGAGCTCAACCTAATCGGAAGCTATTCACGTTGTACAAGGAATCTTTCCATCATTTCAAACCATTCTACTTCAAAGTGTTCAGGGCTCCGAATACAATTCTCTTTTCGGAGGACCTAGAAGGAGAATTAAGGATCAATTGCTTCTGGAGTAAACATTTTGAAATTCCTCAAGTAAATGAGGATGAACTATCTTTCAAAGAATGAGTGTTGGTTAACTTTCTCTTGGCAAGGTTTGGAAAAGAGAACCTAAATTTGAAACTCATAGTCGGGTTTGACCCGCAAATAGCTAGAGCACACTTAGCTTAGACTTAAATCACTTTGTAGACAATATCTTGATGTTGAATGTAAACTAATTCCAAATTCATGTCATGCAGAAAAAATGGCTCCAAAGTCTGCCCTAGATGTTCTCCATCATCGTATCCTGAACAAAAGGCCTCATGAGGGTGATGCTAGCCAAAGTCCTCGACCTGATGATCCTAGTAACTCAAACTTATCAACTACTGAAGTTTCTACCCCCAAGGTGGAACCTACAAAACCTGCTCCCGAAGTTCAGCCTTCAAAAAAAATAGAAGGGGAAGAAAATTGCAAAGGAGGTTATCCGAGTTAATATTGAGGATAATACCACTTCTGAATCAAGACCAGAAGATAATGTCTTAGCAAGGAATTTTCCTTATATAGAATTCATGGATGGCACTAGTTACCCTGCTGTTTTAGAGCAGATCGGGGTGGATGATGAAGGTGTTGTGAGCAGAATGCAGTGGATGGGCCGAATGCTTTTAAAGTTGGCAACCATTCTCAAATGCTCAGAGCCTATTGTTGTTGCTGGTATCTAGGCTACGAAAGAGGCAAAGGACCCTGGGGAAAGCATCAGCCTTCTTAAGGTTGACAAACAGGCCCTAGAAGAAGAGAAAGAGAAACTGGCATCTAAAATGGCTGAATTAAAAAAGGTGATCTAGCTGAAGGATTAATGCCTTGAAGATAAAGGCTGTCAACTAGAAGAATCGGCCAAATGGATATCGGAGCTAGAGGAATCCAATGCCATAGCATCCGAGAAAATAAGCAAGTTGAAGGTTGACGTGAAGTTCATAGAACAATGATGGGAAAAGCAACCTATGAAATCAAGAATAACATCTTAGCGCATTGCCAAGTTATTTGTCCTGGGGCCGACTTTAGTGATGTCTGTAACACCCTACCAATTTAATGTTATGCTTAAGTCATAGTATGAAATTAAGTAGATTATGTTACTGATACTCTATTTATTATTTGTTTATCCTATCACATCCCTTCATTTCCTCTTTTTTCTCTTTTTTTTTTTTTTTTTTTCAAATAGACGAAACGGCGCGCTGTGTATAACATGATTAACATCGCAAAACATAATGAATTTGTAATAACTCCACAGAAAAGATACAAGTAGGCAATACATCATCAACTATATTCATAGGTATATATATGTAGGTAGAAGCCGATGCTTCAGTTTAAGTACACATGTGAAATAGGATATATGAGTAGGCCGGTGTAACAAAAGACATAAGGCCCCTATCAGTCAAGATGATCCTAAGTCTACGACCCAAAGTTGCACGCTGTCAAAAGAGGGTCATGTTGTACAAACGAGCTCTCGACCGGGACCTACTCGGTCAGATAGCCGTTGGCCACATCGGACCCGGCTAGAGAGTAGTCCATACTAGGTCTTGAGGAGGAAGATGATGAGCCAGTGGCCTCCGAAGGATCGCTCTCCGAACTGAGTGGAATGTCCGGAACCATCTGCGGAGGTGACTCGGGTGGAGGACTGGCAAGTGCGACAGGTGCTGCAGGCGCTGGAGGTGCAGGAGGAGGGTGTGCCACATGTAACGGGAACGCGAAATATGGTGTGGCAGGGTCAAACGTAGGGTAGAACAAAGGAATAGAAAAATTCCTATTGTTGAACAGGTAAAGATGGAAATTGCAGGAGCGGGCTATGTATAGGGAATCCATGAAGGGATCATGGTGGAACTATAGGTTGAGAATCTCAATGAAAAGGGTGGCGGTCGAATCCATCACTAGTGTCTGAGAATGAAGCGTAAATATAGAGCGAGATGAGAATTTAAAGAAATTCTCAGTAGGGTTCGCATGATCGACATCACATTCATTCTCAGTTGCCTCGGTTTTTATTTAAGTGTAAATCATGGGCTCAAGACTAGACTATCCATATTTAATAAGTTTAAGAAAACGTCTGGTTCGAGGCAAAGTTCAGTTTTATTTAAGACAGTATAGGAAACGAGAGAAACTATTAAGTAGTGATACAGATTAGGGAGCGGAGTAAACAATCATATAGTAATAGGTAAGTGTAACAGTCAAACTATAAGCATCATATAATGACTATTCATTGTAACCATGCAAAATATCATTTTTGAACATATCTTTATAAACTTTTTCTATTTCTTAGTCCCTTGGCAGTTCTTGGCTATTTTAGACTCCTGGGTAATAGTCTGCTTATTAGGATCGAGCTCGTTCCTATATAGGAATGCCAGGTTTATTTTTCCCAACCTTCCCACCGATCTATTCCCCTTAACTTTAAATCCGGGGCTAGCCCAAGCATTATGGAACTTTCATCATAACATAATCTTGAAGCTCATCATAACATAACCTTTATGAACTTCATGTAAAGTGCACATGGATCTCAATATATATTGTTACTCATGCATATGACTTACCGAAGTTTCAGCAGTATAACAGAATGTGTTCGCTTCCTCATGAATAGTGCTAAACATTAGTACACTAAATTCTCAGAAATCTCATAGCATTTTGTTTATATTTCACATAACAAATTCATGGCACAATCATTGTAATTAAAAACAAGGTTGCTGTCTCAACACTTGCATTCAACTTGGTTTTTGTAAATCAGGCCATAACTTCATTTCAACTCATCTGAACCTCAATTTTGGATATATTAGAGTACTATGTGTCTATTTTCTAGCCTCATTAGTCCCATCTCATTTTGACTTATATAGCTCAAGATATTAAAGTTTTATCCTGGCCTGCCCTACAGCTAGCTAAAATTACACACTTAAAAGTAAAAAACCACTAAAAATCGAAAACTAGTCCAAATCATACGAATTGGTATCATATTAGAGCTAACAGGACAAGCTTTCATTTGCAAAAGTTTCATTTCATTTTCTTTAGCAGGGCTTGAGTTATAAGCCCCAAGATTTGACCTTCCTAAACTGCCATATTTTGGCCCGGTTTGGACATAGGGTAATTTCTTTGGATTACTGGGAGCATATGGGACCATAAAAAACTTGGAATTTCATTGCAGGATATTCTCCTACGTATAAGCTTTCTAACAAAGTTAGTTTCACTCAATTTGGAGTTGTGTAGAGTGAATTACACCTTTCTCAAGTCACATTACCCGGATGAAAGTCCTGATTCCTAGGTCAAATTTCAAAAATTCATATCTCTCTCAATACTAATCCAATGTCCTTATATGATATATGTATGGAAATCCCTGAATGTCTAATTTCATATAACAAAGTCTCATCGAATTTAGCTGGCTGTAGGCAGAGCCATACACTCTGCCTATGGACTGCCAAGGGAATTTGGTTTTCTAGCCCCTCATATCTTCTTATTCTCACTTTTTCCTACTCTTTAATCAATCAGATTTAAACACAAAGCAACCAACAACCAACAACCAGTCCAATAATCATCATATTCATTCACTAATCACATTAAGAAGGGAGAAAATAAAGCCAAAAATTAGTCACCCATAATCAGAATAACAAGATCAGAATTTAAACCTCTACCTCTTTGTATGTTGTTTTGCTAAGTATTGGAGGTTGTTTGAGAGAAGAAGAGAAGAGGAAAATGAGAAAAGGAAGTGAGACTAAAGTAAAGAGAGAAAGAAGCGTGTAAGTCAGCTCAATGAGGAAGGAAAAATCTGATTTAAATATAAAGAGGGTAGTTGGAATAGTGAGTACTGATTGGCTGAATTTCTTATGGCTGATTTCCTACCATGCTTCCCTTCTTTTGTGGTATAATGTGGCTTACTTATCCTCCATGCAAAAGAGAACTCGTCTGCACTTGGTCTAAACTTGGAACTCGTATCCATCTTGAGTAAAGTCGGAACTCTTGTCCATCTTATTCGAACTTGGATATTAGTTTGGATATTGGAACTCGCGTCACATGGAAATTTATTAGGTCGGAAGTCATATCTATTTTCTTTGAAAAAATAAAGTCAAATATCGGGAATAACAGCAAACAAATCACCTTAAAATCAGTGATCACAGACAAGACTATGAAACATAAGAGACTTAAACTTGGAAGTTGATCACAAACTCAAACTCATGAATGTAAATGGAAATTAGAACGTTCTTGAGTTAAGTTCGGAGATCGGAACATAAATAAACTCGAACATCAGTAATCATGTCCATTTGGTTTGGACCTTAAAGGTTAAGTCGGAAATTTGAAATTATCCCATTTTATTTGAAACTCGAAGATAAAGTCGGAAATAATGTCCATTGTATTTGAACTTGAAGATGAGACCGGAACTCGTGTAAATTCTGGTCGAACTTGGAGATCAACTCAGAGATATGAACTCATATTCATTCTATTTGAGATCAACCCGAAGGTCGGAAATCGTGTAAAATTTGAACATTTCATTTGAATTGGAGGTTAGGTCGGAGATCGGAAACCTTGTTCATTTCGCTTGAACCTTGGAAATAAGGTCGGAAGTCGGAGATCGTGGTGGATGTTACAATACCACCCTCCTAAAAAAAAAATTTCCTCAAAATTTAGCATTTTAGAAGAGTTCAGGATACTCTTTCTTCATGTTTGCTTCTATAGTCCTCTGCATCTTCTCTTCCCTATGCTACCTTTACCAACTGCACAGTTTTGTTTCGAAGTTGTCTACTGTTTCTGTCTACGATCTGTACCGGTTGTATGTGGAAAGTCAGATCTTCTTTTAGGTGTACCGACTCAGGTTCAAGAAAATATGTAGGGTCAGGCTGATACTTTCTGAGTTGAGAAACATGGAAGACATCGTGAAGGTTTGACAGATGTGGAGGTAAGGCGATTCGGTATACAACTGATTCGATCTGCTTCAAAATTTGGAAGGGACCAATAAAGCAAGGACCTAGCTTCTTGACCTTAACTGCTCTACCTATCCCTGTTGTAGGTGTAACCTTCAGAAATACGTGGTTTCCTTCTTGAAATTCTAGAGGCTTCCTCCTAGTATCCACATAACTCTTCTAATGGCTCTGAGTGGCAAGCATCTTATTTTGAATTCTCTTGATCTATTCAGTGGTCTGCTCAACTAGATCAGGCCCCAATAGAGTTGATTATCCTATTTCATACCAACACAACGGAGACTGGCACTTGTGTCCATACAATACTTCGTAACGAGCCATGCCGATACTAGTGTGATAGCTATTATTGTATGCAAATTCGGCTAGCAGTAATTATCGATCCCAATTCCTACATTGCTCCAATATATAGGCTCGTAGCATATCTTCCAAGGTTTGAATTGTTCTCTCCGTTTGACCATCCGTTTGCGGGTGATTTGCAGTGCTTAGGCATAACTTAGCACCGAACACTTTTTATAAAGCCCCCTAAAATTGTGAGGTGAACCTTGGGTCTCAATCAGAGACAATGGTTGAAGGGGTCCCATGCAACCTTATAATCTCTTGAATGTATAGCTGCGCCAATTTTTCCAACGGGTAATTTGCTCGAACGGGTAGAAAATAAGCAAATTTGGCTAATCTATCCACAATAACCCAAATAGCATCATACCTTATTGGTGTTCTTGGTAATCCCATTACAAAATCCATAGAGATACTTTTCCACTTCCACTCAGGGACTTCTAAAAATTGTAACATCTCGGAGGGTTTTTGATGTTCCGCTTTCACCTTCTGACAGGTCAAGCACTTGCTCATGAAGTTCGCCATGTCTATTTTCATGCTTGGCCACCAAAACATTTTCTTAAGGTCTTGATACATTTTAGTAATGCTGGGATATACTATGAATTCACCTTTGTGTGCTTCGTCCAAGATCCTTCCTTAGAGATCATTCCCCTCGGTACACACACTCTGCTATGAGATCGCCATATGCCCTCTTTATCTTGAGCAAAACTCATTAATTTCCTTGATTGCACAAGACTGATTGTATGCTGAAAACTAGCATCCTGCTGTTGTGCCTGCTGAATCTGCTCCTTAAAGTCACTGGCTATCTTAATTTGGTATAACTGAATGGTTTTAGGAGCCATGAGGATTCCCAAATTAAGATTTCGGAAGCTCTCAATAAGCTCCGTTTCTTTAATCATCACCCAGGCTATGGTCAATGACTTCCTACTCAAAGCATCGGCCATGACATTTGCCTTGCCTGGGTGGTATTTCAATTCAAATTCGTAGTCTTTAAGAAGTTCCATCCACTTCCGCTGCCTCATATTTAATTCCTTCTGATCAAAAAGGTGCTTCAAACTCTTGTGATCAGAAAAGACCTTGAACCTCACTCCATACAGGTGATGTCGCCATATCTTCAAGGCAAATACTATTACTGCTAATTCGAAATCGTGTGTAGGATAATTCCTTTCATGTGGCTTTAATTGTCAAGAAGCATAAGCGACCACGTTTCTGGCTTGCATCAATACACATCCTAACCCTTGGTTGGAAGCATCACAATAGACCTCGAATGGTCCATGAGGGTTTGGCAAAACTAACACTGGCATCATAGTTAACCTTCTCTTCAAGTCTTGAAAACTCTGCTCACAGTCCGATGTCTATTCAAATGGAACATTCTTCCTGGTTAACTTGGTCAAGGGTAAGGCTATTCGAGAAAAATCTTTAACGAATCACCTGTGATATCCAACTAAACCCAGAAAACTCCTAACTTCAGTGACCGTGGTCGGCCTCTCTTAATCTAGTACTGCTTCCACTTTGCTGGGGTCTACGGAGATCCTTCCTTGGGATACCACATGGCCGAGAAATTTTACTTCTTGCATCCAAAATTCACATTTGGATAACTTAGCATAGAGTTTTCTTTCTCTTAAAATTTGTAGAACTAGCCGCAAGTGTTCCGCATGCTCTCACTCCGTCTTCAAATAGACAAGTATGTCGTTGATGAAAACCACTACAAACTTGTCCAAGTATGGGCAAAATATCCGATTCATGTAATCCATGAATACTGCTGGTGCGTTGGTCAGCCCAAACAATATTACGGTATACTCGTAGTGTCTGTAACGAGTTCAGAAGGCCGTCTTAGGGATATCTTATTCCCGGACTCGAATTTGATGATATCTGGAACGCAAATTAATCTTGGAAAATACCATTGCACCCTGCAATTGGCCCATGAGGTCATCAATTCTTGGCAGTGGATACTTATTCTTGATCGTCACCTTATTCAGCTGTCGATAGTCCACGCATAAGCGCATGCTCCCATCTTTCTTTTTGACCAATAAGACTGGAGCTCCACATGGCAATGCACTTGGCCATATGAATCTTTTTCCCAAGAGTTCCTAGATTTGTTTCTTTAGTTCTGTCAGCTTCAAAGGTGACATCTGATATGGAGCTATAGATATTGGTCCTGCACCTGGGACCAACTCGATGGTGAACTCAATTTTTGTCTCAAGAGGGAATTCAGGAATATCTTCTGGGAAAACATCGGGATATTCCTTAACAACTGGAATCTCCTCCAGTTTCTGTTCAACTTCCATCATATTAGCTGATAGGAGGATGTATCCATAATCCTTTGACCTGCTACAGTTTACTAATAGAGAGTTTAGATAGAAGAGTGTTGAGACTTGGGATTCAGAAAACGGAACAGAGGAGAATACCACCGTCTTATCAGAACAGTTGAGCATGACTCAATTGGCGAAAAGCCAATCCATGCCCAGAATTATGTCAAGTCCAACTAGAGGGAGACAAATTAAATCACCTACAAAGGTTCTACCCTCAATTCGAAGAGGAACGTTGATGCAAATTTAACTCGTTTTAACAAGGTCATTGGTAGGAGTAGAAACCAGTAGATCATAAGGTAATTCAGAAATTGGCAATCGCAAAACAATCACATAGTCATGAGAAATAAATGAGTAAGAGGCACCCGAATCATAAAGTATAGTTAGAGTCTCACCATCCACTTCACAGGTACCTTGGATTAGTCCCTCGGACTTGTCAACTTCCTCTGTATTCATCGTAAAGACCCGTCCTTGACATTGGGGTCTAGACGGCTGTGGTGGATTCTTGGTTGAATTCCTGGTTGGACACTCATAAATTTTGTGGCCTGGCTTGCCACACTCATCACAGACATTTTGGCCTGCCAAACATGATCGATCACCATGGTTCTTACCATATTTCACGCAAGTCGGGTTCGAAAAAGACTTCTAGAGCTGCTTGCCTTTATTGCCCGCCGGTTAAAATCTTCTCTGCCATCAGAAGTTGGGCTTGAATCTTGGGCCTTGCGGTGCCAACCCTTTCCTGAAGCTACCACCAGATGCCTTGGCTACAACAAGTTTCAAGTTGTAATCTTCCACAAGTCGGCATTTATCTATCAACGTGGGGAAGTCTCTAATTTCCATTGGCCCTATTCCGGTGAGAATATCTTCTCATAGCCCTCCTTCGAATCCGACGCACTTCCAAACTTCATTAGGATTCCTCTGATAAATGGTAGAAAATTTACACAACTCTTCAAACCTGGCAATATACTCGGATATCGTCTGGTTTCCTTGATGGAGCTGCATAAATTCTAGCTCCTTGGCATTTCGCACCGAGGTAGGGAAGTACTTCTGATAGAAAACATCTCTAAACATTGTCTAAGTGACCGCTATCTGAGATTCCTCAAGTAGTCTTCGTATGCCGTTCCACCAAAACTCTGCATTTGCTTCGAGCATGTAGGTGGCAAAAGTCACCTTCTGATGATCCAAATAGTCCAGGACAGAGAAAATCTTTTCCATGGCCTTGTTCCATTCATCGGCCTTATTTGGGTCATAGGCTCCTCGAAAACTAGGCGGGCTTGCCTTTTTGAACTCGATAAATTTGAGATAGTCTAGGTCAGCTCTTGGGACATGTGGATTTCCTCTACAATTTGCCTCGGGTCGCCTGCCTAATTGATCCATCATCTGGTGAGTTGCCGTGGCCTATTCCTGCATCAAATGAGCCATTTTTCGCATTGTGTCCATGATGTCAGTAGGGTTCTCTTGAGTGGGTTCCACATGTGGCCTGCCTCACCTTCTAGAAGCCATTAAGTTCTGAGCACACAAAACAAAAGTCATTGAGTTGATCAGGCTCAATACTAAGTCTAATGTACTAGTAAATAACAGCTCACATGGTCAGGCACTTCATACACATGCACCTCTGTATATCAACTTCTGAATGAGATTTAGTGCATGCCATCATCTAGAAATACAGAATATGCACAAAGCATAGTCAATCCAATCCTCAGGCCTTAACTAGGATGAACTGCTCTGATACCAAAATATAACACCTTACCAATTTAATGTTATGCTTAAGTCATAGCAAGAAATTAAGTAGATTGTGTTACCGATACTCTATTTATTATTTGTTTGTCCTATCACATCCCTTCATTTCCATTTTTCTCACTTTTTTTTTTTTTTCAAATAGGCGAAATGGCACGCTGTGTATAACGTGATTAACATCGTAGAATGTAACAAAATTGTAATAACTCCACAGAAAAGATACAAATAGGCAATACATCATCAACTATATTCATAGGTATATATATGTAGGTAGAAGCCGATGCTTCAGTTTAAGTACACATGTGAAATAGGATACATGAGTGGGCCGATCTAACAAAAGACATAAGGCCCCTATCAGTCAAGATGATCCTAAGTCTATGACCCAAAGCTGCATACTGTCAAAAGAGGGTCATGCTATACAAACGAGCTCTTGACCGGGACCTACTCGGTCAGATAGCCGTTGGCCATACCGGACCCAGCTGGGGAGTAGTCCATACTAGGTCCTAAGGAGGAAGATGATGAGCCGATGGCCTCCGAAGGATCGCTCTCCGAACTGAGCAGAATGTCTGGGACCATCTGCAAAGGCGACTCAAGTGGAGGACTGGCAGGTGCAGCAGGTGCTGTAGGCGCTAAAGGTGCAGGAAGAGGGTGTGCCACATGTAACGGGAAAGCGAATTATGGTGTGGCAGGGTCAAATGGAGGAGAGGAACAGCAAAATTCCTATTGCTGAACAAGTAGAGACGGAAATTGTAGGAACCGGCTATGTACAGGGAATCCATGAAGGGATCATGGTGGAGCTGTAGGTTGGGAATCTCAATGAAAAGGGTAGCGGTCGAATCCATCACTAGTGTTTAAGAATGAAGCAGAAATATAGAGCGAGGTGAGAATTTAAAGAAATTCTCAGTAGGGTTCGCATGATCAATATCACATTCATTCTCAGTTGCCTCAATTTTTATTTAATTATGAATCATGCGTTCAAGACTAGACAAGCCGTATTTAATAAGTTTAAGAAAACGTCTGATCCGAGGCAAAGTTCAGTTTTACTTAAGACAGTATAGGAAACGAGAGAAACTATTAAGTAGTGATACAAATTAGGGAGCAGAGTAAACAATCATATAGTAATAGGTAAGTGTAACAGTCAAACTATAAGCATCATATAATGACTATTCATTGCAACCATGCAAAATCTCATTCTTGAACACATCTTTATAAACTTTTTCCATTTCGTGGTCCCTTGGGAGTTCTTGGCTATTTTAGACTCCTGGGTAATAGTCTGCTTGTCAGGATCGAGCTTGTTCCTATATAGGAATGTCGGATTTACTTTTCCCGACCTTCTTACCGATCTATTCCCCTTAACTTTAAATCTGGGGCTGGCCCAAACATTACATCATAACATAATCTTGATGCTCATCATAACATAACCTTTATGAATTTCATGCAAAGTGCAGATCTCAATATATATTATAACTCATGCATACAACTTACCGAAGTTTTGGAAGTATAATGGAACGTGTCCATTTCCTCATGAATAGTTCCAGACATTAGTACGCAAAATTCTCAGAAATCTCATAGCATTTTGTTTATATTTCACATAACAAATTCATGGCACAATCATTGTAATTAAAAACATGGTTGCTGTCTTAACACTTGCATTCAACCCGATTTTTGTAAATCCTACCATAACTTCATTTCAACTTATTTGAACCTCAATTTATTTACTATTCGCTTAAGTTCTATAACTTGAAAGGAATAGCACTTCACAATGAATTCCCCTAAGTTAAAAACTTGACTTCTCGACTATTAAGTTTTTTGCCATAATTTTCAATAACTTGGTTACGATAAAATTCCTAGGTAAAAACCTGGATTGCATAATGTCCGAGGAGTTTAAGCCTGAATGTTTGTTTTTCAACTATGGGGTAATCAATCTCTTAGGATTTACACAATATCGAGTAAAAATCAACACTTTATTCATAAAATTGAGAAAACAAAGTAGCAGTGCGTTGATATACCACTTGGCCCATGGAAGTCTTACCTCGTTAAAACCTCCTCGAGAAAAACCCAATGTGAAAAAACCCAAGATAGAAAAAAAAAAGTACGATGATTCGCATGGTTTATACATAAAATCTTCTCAAGTTCGAATTATTACATGACCTCGGAACTTGCGAGCTAGAGAAAGTAGAAAGTTTATACATCCTTTTCCCAAGACCTCAATAATTTTGTATGGACCTTCCCAAATCACTACGAGTTTCCGATGACCTAGAACAGGTTGTTTGATGTTAGCTTGCCATAAAACCAAATGTCCTTCCTCAAATTTACGTGGCACCATAGAGGAGTTGTATTCTTTTGCCACCTTTTGTTTGAGGGCTTGCTCCCTAATGTATGCCATTTCTCTAGCTTCATTAGATAGGTCAATTTTCTCCCTCATGGACTGGGAACTAGTATTTCGAAAAATAACCCTTGGACTTGGTTCTCCAACTTTGATCGGGATCATAGCATCCACCCCATAAGTAAGCTTTAATGGAGTTTCTTTCGTGGTACAATGACGAGTTGTTCGATATGATCATAGTACACTTTCGAGTTCATCCATCTATGCTCCTTTTTTCTCATCAAGCCTTTTCTTTAATCTTTGAAGTATCAACTTCTTTGCTACCTCTACTTGTCTGTTTGCTTGTGGATGTTCTACCGATGTAAAATTGTGTTTAACCTTGTAACTTGAAAGGAAGTCCCAGAATTTTTTGTCGGTAAATTGCATCCCATTGTTTGTGATTAGTGATTCCAGAATTCCAAATCGGGTAAAGATATTCCGCCATATAAACCTCTGAGCTTGTGCAGCTATAATGGAAGATAGTGGCTCTACTTTAATCCACTTCGCGAAGTAATCGATGGCAACAATCAAGTGCTTTACTTGTCCTGTGGCCATAAGAAAGGACCTAAGAGGTCAATTCTCCATTTAGAGAATGGCCATAGGAACATTATTGTTGAAAGCTCTTCTATTGGAGGGACATGTAGGTTGGCATGCTGTTGACACTTCAGACATATCCTTGCAAACCTTGTAGCATCTTTAGTCATCATGAGCCAATAATAACCTGCCTGTAAAATTTTCAAGGCAAGCATCTTTCTGCCAGGGTGATGCTCGCAAGACCCTTCATGAACTTCCTCGAGCATGTGATTAATTTGCTCTGGGCTAAGACATTTCAACAAAGGCTGAAATAAACCTCTCTGGTACAATTGCCCTCTAACTATAGTGTAGTATGAAGCTTCCTTGGCTAATTTTTTTCCATTGACAGAATCACTAGGTAGAACTCCATTTAACAAATATTACATAGTGGGAGTCATCTAGCTTGGGTTTTCTTCAACCTCTAATACTGAAACAAGGTCAGCGATGGAAGAGGTCTTCAAAGTTTCCTTATTTAAGCTTTTATTATTCCCTCCCGTCTTGGTGCTGGCTAACTTAGAAAGAATATCAGCTCAAATTTTTTCTGATTTGGAGACATGTCAAATTTTAGATATATCAACTCATCCCATTAGATCCTCAACTCTAGCAAAAATTTCTGTAGCAACGGATCATTTGCCTGGTATGTTTCGGACACCTATGACATTACAATTTGGGAATCATTGCAAATTGTAAGTCGTGCTGCTCCTACATCAGAAGCAAGTTGAAGGCCGGCTATTGAAGCTTCATACTGTAACACCCTCCTAAGCACAGTACTATGCTTAAGTCATAGTACCATACCCTGGAGCTGTTACTGTTACCTGAGCGGACCTCGTCTGACAGCAACTTCAGCCGTCTTTGGAAACTTCTAAAATCATCTGGAGACAACATGGAAATAGGAGTGAGAATTATAAAATTCTCAGTAGGATTCTCAAATTTTCATACATAGTGTCATCATGGTCGTCTCCAGTTTGCTTCGGTTTACTTTGAAAATTGTGAACATGCTGAACAAATTGTTAAATTTTACATTTCGAAAAATGTCTTATCCGAAGCAAAGTTCATTTTTTTATTCATATACTAGTCCTTTAGGAAAGTATACAGAAGATCAATTCATGAATAATACCATGGATAATAACTTCAACATATAAAACGCACATAGCATTAATCGACTGGAACATAACATCTGTACCTAACTTAACTTGCACTTGAATTTATACATATACATAAAATTTACTTCTCTTTCATTCGGTACTTACACTAGCTGGGTCATGCCATGTTTCATGTAAGTTCTGTCCCCTGTACTCTCACACTAGCTGGGTCGATGCCATGCCTCATGTGATTAGGGTGCTTGCATATACTTTAATCTTTAGTCTTTAGTCTTTTGCTTGGCACACCTAGCCGTTACGTATTGTCGTCCCTAGGGTGCACTTACTACCCTTGGGTAGCCTGGCCTTGGAGTGAGCTCGTCAGCATCACCCGTAACTGTCGTCACACCGACTCACCCACAAGGGGACTCACGTGACTCTAGTCTTGGAGGGATCTCATTCTGGTCACGTGCCTCTAGTTGAAGGGATCTCTTCTGGTCACATGCCTCTAGTTGGAGGGATCTCTTCTGGTCACGTGCCTCAAAATTGAGGGATCTCATCTGACCACGTGCCTTCAACATAGAGGGATCTCATCTGACCACGTGCCTCCAAGGTAAAGGGATCTCATTGTCTTAACTGCCTTCATAGGGAGGGATTCAAGTGCAACTGCCTCCAAGTGAAGGGATTTCATATCTTTATCATTTAACTGCCTTCACAGGGAGGGATTTCAAATAACTGCCTCCAAGTGAAGGGATTCACATTCAATATATTCACATTCTTTCCTTCTCAAACATATTCAAGCATAGTTATACATAAGCTACATCACTTACCCTCACATACCTCATAACATAATTATGTCATTCTTAAATATAGGGTTTCTATATACCCATTCATATTTCAATTCATCCTTACATTTAAACATTCATAACTTCTTAGACCTCTGCCGTAAATCCGGCAGTATAATGGATCAAGTCCGTTTCTCCATGAATAGTGCCAGCTCTCACGGACAGTTCAACCATAGCAACATAAATCAACTTAACACATATATATCAGTATCAAACTAGCCATCCTCAACTCAAACTTTATATGACTCTTGTGAAATTATCATTTTGGCCATCCTGCCAATTCTATTCGGTTCTGTCCGAATCTTTTATAATCCACCTTTGCCTCTACTCAACTCATTTAAATCTGAAATTTGGATATGTCATAACTCTATATGTCTGCTTTCTAACCTCTTTGGTCCCATGTCATTCTGATTTATATAAATCAAGATATTCAACTTTTACTTCAGCTTGTTCAGTCACTAGCCCGAATTACACTCCTGGGAATATAAATGCACTAAAAATCGAAACTAAGCTCAAATCTTACGAAATTGGTCTCATATCAAAGCTAACAGGACAACCTTTCATTTGCCACAAGTTTCACTCCATTTGCTTAAGTATACCTCGAGTTATAAGTCCTGAAAGTCTACCTTCCTGAACTACTCCGTTTTGACCTAGATTGGACATAGGACAACTTCCTCGAATCACTGGGAACATTTGGGACCGTAACAAACTCGGAATCTTATATTGGGGTGTTCCCCTGTGTGTAAGCTTTCTAACAAAACTGGTTTCACTCAATTTGGAGTTGTATAGGGTGAGTTATACCCTCCTCAAGTCACCCTGCTCGGATGAAAGTTCTAAACCCTAGGTCAAACTTCAAAAATTCGTATCTCTCTCAATACTAATCCATTACCCTTATATGATATATCCACGGAAAGCCCTGAAGGTCTACTTTTATCTAAAAATGGTTTCATCGGATTTGACCGATTTTAGGCGGCGCCGTACACTCCGTCGTACGGACTGCCGTGGAATTCCTCAACTAGACAGTATTCCAACTTTCATTTCTCCTAGTTTTCTTCCTCTAATCTTAATCCCAACTCAATATTTCACGTTAACTCAATCATGATCCATCATAATATACCTATTAACTCATCAAATACATGAAGAAGAATACAAGTTCATGCAGCCATAGGGCAAATAATTCAAGAATAAAAGTAGAATCCTACCTCTTTGGAGTATGATTTGAGTTAGGTGCTGAAACTTGGAGTGTTAGAGCCTTACTAAGCTTGAAGGAGTAATGGAGTTGGAGAAGAGAAAAGAGAGCTGAACAAGGGAGAAAGTGGCGTAGAAAAATGGGGCTGAAGGAGAGAAAGAGATGAGTTTATAAGCTTGAGGTGGTAGTTAACTTGGAGGGCTTTGATTGGCTGAATTTTCTTGTGGACAGAATTTAGCTACGTCTCCCTATCAGTGTAACTTGCCGCCATACTGTTTGAAATCGGAACTCGCATTTACTCTATTTCAAGTCGGAACTCATCCTTATTATACTTGAGGTCGGAACTCGTGTCGTTTTTACTTGAGCTGGGAGCTGAAGCCTAATGTCGGAACTTGTACCAGCTTGTTTGTGACTTTGGGGAAATCTTGAATCAAGGTTGGAGGCCGTAAGTCGAAAGCTCACAATCACATAATCTCGGAACTTGCTATTTGAACTCGGGAATGCCAATGCTGGATGTAAAATCGGAACTCGTGTGACTGAAAATTTGCTCAAGGGTCTGAACTCGAGTCCATCCCAATTGAGTTCAACACTAAGGTCGGAACTCGGGAATTCGAGTCACATTTCCAAACACAAGTTCTTAAACTCGGAAGTCGGGATTTATATACTGTATGGTTGGTGACATCGGCAACCGGATATATTTTCCTTGAGGCACGAAGTCGGATCTCATGGAATTACGTTCATGTGTTCGGACTTGAAGGTTAAACTCGGAAGTCATTGGAAATAATCCATACGAAGTCGGAAGTCGTATAAGACATGAAGTCGAGAATCCAGCAAGACTAACTCGGAACTCGGGAATAATCCTCTTATCTGTGTTTCAAAGACGAAGTCGGAAATCGGAATGGATCAATCCTGAGGGCGAAGCCGAACTCGGAAATCGGGATGTTACACATACTCAGCTTGATTATTGGAGACTGGGAAATGAAATTTAATAGATATCTCAACCATGGTATCACTTTCTTTTTCCAAGATAATTTCAGCTCCATATCCTTTTATGCTTGATGCTCCATCTACATATAATGTCCAAGTCAGATTCCCAAGTTCTTCTTCGTCTACCATTTCTACAAGGAAATCTGCCAAAGCTTGAGCTTTGATTGCAGTCTGGGGTTCATATCAAATATCAAATTCCGATAGCTCAACCGAACATGTTACTATTCTTCCCATGAGATCTGGTTTCTGGAGTACTTGTCGATTGGTTGGTCCATTATGACTATAATTGTATGGGCTTCAAAATATTGCCTAAGGCGACGGGCTGCAAGAACAAGTGCCAAGGCCACTTTCTCCAGCTTTTGATACTGAACTTCTGCCCCTTATAAAGTCTTATTGACAAAGTACACCGGAAATTGTTGCTTATCATCTTCTCGGACTAAAATGCCGGCTATGGCCAAGTCGCTTACTGAGAGATACAAGAATTATGGCTTTCTTATCTCGAGTTTACACAAGATCAGTGGGCTTGCCAAGTAAGACTTGAATTCTTGGAAGGCTGCTTTACACTTCAGTGTCCATTCAAAATTCTTTTCTTTCTTTAATAACGAAAAGAAAGGTGTAGCCTTCCATGCTGAAGCCTCCAAAATTCTAGAAAAAGATGCTATTCTTCTTGTTAAGCACTGAACCTCTTTCACAAAACTTGGACTTTTCATCTCAATTATGGCCTTGCATTTATCCAAATTTGCCTCAACTCCCCGATGTGTGAGCACAAAACCTAGAAACTTTCCGGCTTCAATAGCAAACACACATTTCTAAGGGTTTAACCTCATTCTATTCTTTCATAAGCATGCAAATACAGTTTCCAGATTGTGCAGGAGCTCTTCTTCCATATTTGTTTTTACCAGCATGTCGTCTATATAGACTCCACTAAAACTCTAATGTGCTCAAAAAAAAAAATTTTCATCAACCGTTGGTATGTAGCCCCTGCATTCTTCAACCCAAAGGGCATTACTTTATAGCAGTAATTTCCCATGGGGGTGATAAATGCTATTCTTTCCTTATCCAATGGATACATGAAGATCTAGTTATAGCCTGAGTACACATCTAAAAGCAAAAGGAATCGAAACCTTATGCTGCATCCACTAATCCATCAATACTCGGTAAGGGGTAAGAATCCTTTGGGCAGGCTTTGTTGAGGTTACAATAATCGACGTACATGTGCCATTTCCCATTAGATTTCTTAACCATCATGACATTTGATAGCCAAGTTGGATAAGTCACTTCCCGAATGAAACCTACATCCAATAGAGCTTGAACCTATTTATGAACTCTCATCCCTTTTCCGAGCTCATTCTCCTTATTTTCTGAGCTACAGGGCAAACATTAGGAAAAATTAATAGCAACTCATGAATTCGGTATCAACCCCAAACATTTTTCGTTAAGAAAGTAACGAGATTCTCTCTAAGGGAGATCATCGAGAGATTTTTGCTAATTCAGGCCATGTGAAATGCTTCTAAGCTGATTTGTAGTCCTTTAAGTTCTCCCCCGGGCCCTGGTCGTTTAGCTTCCTGCGATCCTCGAACATCTAGGTCAATTAACATGACGTTTTATGAACTCGAAGGTCGTGCTTCTTCTACCTTCAACTTCTTTTTGGTAATTTCTAGACTTTACATTGTAGCATCTTTGAGCTGCAACTTGGTCAGCTCACACAGTAGCTATCTCTCTAATATCAGCAAAAAAATTCATCATCAAGGAAGCTATAGAAATAATGGCCCTAATTTTATTCAAAGTTGGCCTTCCCAAGATAACATTATATGCCGACGGGCAATCCACGACAAGAAAATCGACTTTATAGCTCGAGTATTGAGTCGGCTTCCCAGAGTTACATACACAATAATAAATCCATCCGGGTTCATTTTCTCTCCTGAAAAATCAACGACCTTGTAGTTCTGAAGGTCAGAATTTTTTAGTTCGAGTTTGTTAAAAGCATCTCAGAAAATAATGTCTGCTGAATTTCCCTAGTCAATGAAGACCCTCTTGACCTCGGCGTTTACCATTTTTGCCGAAATGACCATGGGATCATCATGTCTAGGAACAATATCCTCAAAATTAGAAATTGAAAAACTGATTTCTGGAGTGCTAGGCAGCTTATGGGTTTTCTTCATCCTTGCTGTCGATAAGCTCAACACCTCTTGAAGATGTTTTTTCCGTGCTGATTTAGTAACTCCATCTCCTGCAAAACCTCCAACGATGACATTGATTGTTCTTGTTACGGGTTCCTTTTCTTGATTGTCATGAACTCGGAAATTTTCTGAGCTTCTCTGTGAGTGGGGGTTTCTCCTTTCTCTATCCCTCAAAGGGGAAGCCTTTTTTTTCCTGAGACCTCATTGAGATGCAATGTATTTTGCCAACCTTCCTTCTCGAATGAGTTGTTCCACCACATCTCAAATATCATAACAATCTTCCGTCTTGTGTCCAAAGCCAGCATGGTATTCACAAAATAAGGACCTATTAGTATTGGCTCTTACTCGAATTGCTTTTGGCTTTGGGAATCTTTTTACCTACCCAACTTCCTTGTACAAATCAGTCAGGGACACATTGAGGGGAGTATAATCATGAAACCTTCCGAACCTCGGTGCCCTTAGCTCTTTCTTATGTCATTCTTCATACTGTGAACCCAACTTTTTCTCAGCTTGAATCTTCACCGAGTTTGCCATGGCTTTCTGCGTCTCCTCAAGATAGATGTATTTTTCCGCCCTAAGCTGGATTTCATCCATTGTCTTTGCTGGCCATTTGGAAAGAGAATCCTTAAAAGCTGCAAGTCGGAGACCATTCAAGAGTGTGAGAATTGCTGCCTGAGTTTCCAACTCCTCCACTAACAATGTCTCGACATTGAATCTTTCGAGGAAATCCTGGAGAAGCTCTCCTTGACATTGAGATAATCCCAAGAGGCTAGTTACTGGCTTGGGCTTGAACTTGCAAGTCATAAAGTGAGCTAAAAAATGAGATTGTAAATATGAGAACTTACTAATAGATCTCGATGGCAGCGAATTGAACCACTTCAAAGTTGATTTCTTTAATGTAATCGAAAATGCTCGACATCTCACGGGATCCGAGGCTCCTGCTAATGCCATTCTAGACTTGAAGGCATCCATATGCTCTTGTGGATCAGAACTCCCATTATAAGGCTCCATATCTGTTGGAGGTTTAAACCCTCTTGGCAGCCTTACACTCATTATGTATTCCGAGAAGGGCATATCATCATCCTCCACATCATGACTCGGGTAATACTTGGGTTGGTCATAGTTTCTTATCCTTGAAGTATGAGACTCGGCATTTTCAACATGGCGGGAATATCCACTTCTGGATTCCCAGGCACACACATGCTCTTAATCACTGCCCCGAAAGCTTTGCCCCTCATTATAGTGCTGAGCTTGACATTGGTATTGATCATCATGGTCCCTACTTTAGTGATGATATTTTCTTCGATCCCGTCCACTAGCTCCTCCATTTTGTCGATGTTTTGTTCCAACTCTCGAATACGTTTAGCTTGTTCTTTCATCATTGACACTATATATGGAATTTGCTTCCAGGAAACCCACTCTACTTTGGATGCCATTGGGTTCCTCGATGGCTCCACTGAAGGCAGGTTAGTATGATGATGATTTCCAGCATCGGAAGCAAACTCCGAAGCATTGTGTCCATCTGATTGTTCTTATCACGACATTCTTCTTTCACTTACATGACCGTGAGCTACTGCTATTTCTCAGTGGCGATGAGAAGCCATGGCAATCAATTCACGTGTAGCTATTGAAGAGTTCCTATAGATGGCACCAATGTTCGAAAGTGAGGGATTTGCTTACAAGGATGTTGTTCACCCGAACTGAGAGAAGGGTCTGTATCATTGTTACACGGCGACAATGGGTGGCTGTACCAAATTGCACGGCAAGTGAGGGGGTACCTGTAAAGACTTAGATGCTCAAGTTAGTCAAAGCAAGAGGTGAGTGTTTTGGATTAGAGCTACACGTACCTATTTCAAGGGTGAGCTCCCTTATTTGTAGAAGTAGAGTGATAACAGTTTTCCTAGATTCTTAGGTAACGGTCGTCTCGGATTGCATATGTTATGCAATCCAATCTAGTTACGTTACAAAATCTAGAATTAATGCTTCATAACTGAAAGCGGGTCTCGGTGGAGTAACTTCCAACTGGTCTCGGTGTAGGCCATCAACGTTTGAGGATCCATTACGAATTTTTGGGCCCTTTTGGGCTTATACACACTTGTATACAATAAATATGACTCTTAACATGGATACCCTTTGGAAACCACACGAACAAAAGTGTGGAACTTCTGAAAATCCAATGACTTTAGCAGCTGGAAGCACATAGGCATAACTTTGTACCTATCTAAAAACATGGAGAGAGGGAAGAGTAAGTCATACAGACTCAGTGAGAGATAATATATCTATAACAGCAGTGGAACAAAGTTTTAACATTAACTTTTAGCAAAAGTATATATAAAATACCATAAACACTTCTTATAAAACATAATTGATGTATATATAATCTGTCTTTAAAACATCTATAACTCGTTAAATCATCCTTTGAAATTCAATGGATATAAACTCCTTTGTAAATATATAAGCACACTACATTTAGAATTTACTGTGCATAAGGCTGGAAATACTTTCTTATAACATGAAAGCAAATACTTATTTTAATACAATAAATGAGCTTAAGGAAGGATCCTATTTTAGAAAATAACTGCCTAACTGGGCGGCACTGACAACCTATCCCCAATAGTAATTAAATGATCATCTCATGCCTGGCATATCTATATCTAATAAGGTACTCACACTTGCTAGGTCTTCGCCATGCCTCATGTGAGCCCTGCTAGCTGAGCTATTCGAGGTACACCAAGGCTAATGTTACTGCCATTAGCAAATAATTTCTTTTCTAGTTTCCTTCCCTTAGGAAAACCTTTGCTCCTTTCTAAATTCTTGTCATTAAAACTTTTCTTTAGCTCAAATCATGTACATTCTTGCTCATAGCATTAAATGCATAATAAGATTTAAGAAAACTTCCGTATTCTTAACAAACAAAGTTATTAGAATTTTCAGATATTCGACATAACTCTATTATCAAACATAGATAATACTTTCAGACTATTCATTATCCTGAGTTCTTTCTCACTTTATTGCAATTTAGCTATCTCTTTCTATCAAATCACTCAAAGCATTGACTTTAAGAACATAACAATTTTTTTATAACTTGAAACTTCATATTGTTCTATCATATTACTAAAATATTATAAAACAATTTCTACAAGAGCTTGTCCCACATATATATACTCAAACATATATATACATGCACACAACTAACATGATTACTTCAAAAGTTCTATAAATAGCCAGTAAAACACATTAAATCAATACATTCATAAAACTTTACTAAAATACACTTTAGGCATGTACTTAGGAAATCAAGGATAAGAAACTAGCTATAGATATACTATCACTAACAACTTGAAACCATGAGGAGGAAATCCAAGCTTAAAATGCCATAGAGTCCATGGTTGATCCTCACGAGCATCTAATGCCATAAAGAACACAAATCAATCACCAATTAGTTTCTAGAGCCAAGGATTATCTTAACTTCCTTCCCTACTCAAAATCCCTTCTTACTTGGCCAAATCTTAAATCTATAATAGATTTAGCTAATCCATAGTATAATAAAGAAGCTAGAGATAAAAAAAAAAAAAAAATTATCTTAGAGAGTAAAGGAATGAAGAGGAGCATAGGGGAGTAGTGGATTTCCTCCCACCTTCATTTCTCTCACTAGAAAGAAGGGAGAAAGAGCTTCTAAAGAGGAACCAAGCTAAGGTATGATGATGATGATGGAAGAAGATGAATTTGGTGCTAAATTTGAGTTGAAAAAATGGTGAAGGATTGATGGGATACATGTGGAGGGAGAGAAAGATGAGAGAGAAGGAAAAGAGAGAGAGATTTCAGCTTGAAATGAAGAAGGGGGTCAAAACTATAATTTTATTTCATGCAGCAAGCACTCAAGTGCCCACTTCTAGGCACCTGAGCGCCCAACAGCTAGAAATGCCCAAATTTTATTCTAACATCTGGTGCTTGAGCAAGTAATTCCTGGCGCTCGAGCGCCCAACCACTTGAAACTCCTAAGACTCCATCCCGCAGTGGGCACTTGACAGCCCAGTTTCTGGCACCTGAGCGCCCAACTACCTGAAGGTCATCCACACAGCAAAGTTGGTGCTTGGGCGCCCAAAGCTGGCACCTAAGCGCTAGCTCTCGAATTTTTATTTTTTTAAAGTAATTTTTAATCCTCACTCACATTAGTAAACTTATTTTCACTCTAATAAATTGAAAATATTCAATAATACTAATTTAAAAGATCATACCAAAGTCCATAATTCAGACAAACTCGAAATTTACCTATCTAACACTTAATCTTTATATCAGGTGCTACAACTTACCATTTGAGTTAACTTGACATGTATTGATATCTTGATATAAAAATAGATAATATACAATTTATTTTCTAGATATAATTTTGATGATGAAATTTTGATTGAGCATCAAAAGACATATATAATTTTCTTCCAAATTTGGTGATTAAAATGCAAACATCTTGGAAAAGAAATCAATTTTAATTTTCAAACCAAACTTCTATTATAATTGTTATAAAAATAGCAAATATTTTTAAAGACAACTTTTAGCTAAATCCATTTAATTTATTGAAAATTAAAATAAAAAATTATTAATTAATGTAAATTGCACTTAGTACCCTTGAGGTTTGTTGTAATTGCATTTCACCTAAAAGTTCCAAAGAAATTAGTCTAGGTAAGGTGTGAAAATGGAAAAGAAATTAGTAGGATTAAGAAAGATTAAAAATTTAGAGTTTTTGAAGGAGAAAATGAGAAATTTTGGGATTTTGGACTATTTTACATATTTTAGAAATTTTAGGGACTAATTTGAGTCAATTTATAATTGACACCATGTCAGATTTCATGCCACATGGCATGCTGACATGTCACTTAACATAATCAGCAAAACTGTAACAGTTGACTATCAGTTGACTAGCCAAAAATTAAAATGGCTGCCAGAATGCAATTTCAAGGACAAAAGTAACACACATATATAATTTAAGGGACAAATGATACTTAACTCCAAATTTGGAACCATTTGGAGGGAAGATAAGTACGAGTGGAGGGAAATATATTTGTGAGCAATTTATTGATTAGAACAAATTGTGACAAAAATTTCAGTCAAAAAATATTTAGTGTTGTGAAGAAGAAATATATTCTAAACAATTATGCAATCACAAACTTAATATTTTTATTTATCTTTTTGTAGCCAATATTTTGGTCAGAAATTTGTGACCAAAGGCAATCATCATAGAATAAGAGAAAAAAATTATAATTGAGATTATATCGATTAGTGAAATACACAAATTTATGACCAAAAGTATATTAGTAAAAAATTTGGCCAGCAAATTTGGCACCATTTGGATGGAAAATAAGTGGGAGTGAAGAAAAACATATTTGTGATCAATTTGTTGGTCAAAACAAATTGTGACTGAAATTTCGATAAAAACAAATTCGTTATTGTAAGAAAAATTATAATATTTGTCTTTGATAAAAAAAATAAAAAAATTAGATTCTAACCAATTATGGGGTCACAAATTTAATATTATATTTATTTGTTTTCTTTTTGTGACCAATATTTTGGCTAGAAATCTGTGGTAGAAATCGTAGATGAAGAAAAAAATTATGGACAACAAATTGGTCAGAAAATCGATTAGTAAATTGTAAAAATTTACGATAAAAAAAAAATCAGTCATAAATTGGGTCAAAAATTTTGGCACAAATTAGAGCGAAATTGAAAAAGAGTGGAAGGAATATATTTGTGACCAATTTGTTGGTTAGAAAAATTGTGACCGAAATCATAGTAAAAAAATAATTCATTATTATAACAATAATTATCTTCTGATTGATTATGCAGTCACAAATTTAATATTTTATTTATTTATTTTTGTGACCAATATTTTGGTCAATAAATCATACAAATTTATAAATCAATCACAAAATGGGTTTGAAAAGTTAGAGCTATTTAGATTGTTTAGAGTTTAGAAAAATATATTTGTGACCCACTTGGTTGGTTAAAAATAATTTCTTATTTTTAATTAATATTTTACTTTTGGTGACCCGAAAGATAAGTCAAAAGAATTTTTATTTGTATAAAAAATTAATATTCTAGCCGACGATATGGTCACAAATTTAATTGTGTTATTTATTTTTTTATAGATTAAATTAATCTATTAATCCCTAAATTTTTTGGAAAAATTCATTAACGTCCCCATACTTTAAAAGTTCATAATTAGGTCCCTAAATTTATAAAATATTTAATGCACATAATATATGAATTAAATATTTATGATTATAATTTATATTTCATAAATAAATATTTAATATATATATATATTATTATTAAAATTATAACTAATAAAATATTTAAGTAAAAAATATTTAATCAATTTTTTTTGAACTTAAAATAAATTAATATAATTATAATATTTTAAAATATGATAAATGACTTATATTTTTAATATAATAACAATTAGTCTGAATTCTTTTTGGAGTAATTTATACATCTATTTTTTTGACTTCATATGCATAGATGATTTTTATACATTAGCAATATAAAGTAATTTTATATTATCATTCAATAAATATGCGACCAAAAAGGAGAGTACGTTATAAATTTTGAAAGCCTATAAGATAATGGTGGAAAATGACATGGTTTGTATTCTTTGTAACTATTTTTTTCTTTTTCTTTTTTTTAAGATGAAACCACAGGTATATATCTCCTACTAGAGATAATTTTATTTGAGTATTTGAGATCCTATATAAGAGGCATGACTCTCTCAATATCTATTACTCCGTACCCAAGACTCAAACCCGAGACCTCAAGTATTTAGGCAACATTTTTTTAGACTAAAGATGGCAAAAAAAATGCCAAAGCGAGTATCTGTGGATATTACCCGTGACGGGGATAAGTTCGGTTCCCATAAGAATGAGGGGAAGTCTCTATTTAGTAAATGGGGTGAGGTATGGGGTGAGGTCCTTGCCCCATGGTGATCTACTAAATCCCTATTAGCGTAAATTTACTTATATAATTTAAAAAACCCTAGTCATGATATTATTGTCTTTATGATTTGAATATTTCTAATTATCTTTTAATAAATTTGCATCATGTATTTCATTTTTAATTTGAATTGTTTTATGTTGGATAATGTTATAATGAATTATTGATATTTATGAATGTTTTATTTAGGTTAAAGAGTATTTTATTTAAATTTTTCTCTTTTTAAAAATTTTTAAAATTTTTTTATGTAAACTTGCAAATATCTGCAAGGATTTGAATTCCCACAGGGAATAGGGTTCAGAGACTAGCAACAGGGATGGGGACGAGGACGAGAACAAGGGGCAAAATTCCAAACAGAAAGAGAGGCACGGGGCATGTCCTCAACTCTATCGATATCCATTGCCATCCTTATTTTAGACAAGTCTTAAAAAGCGTTGCCTAGACATTAAGCAACACTTTATAAATGTTCTATTGAATTATGAGTTATTAGGCAGCATATTTTAAACATTGTTTGTAAAATGTTGCCTTAAACATATATGACATGGTTAATAAAATTATTATTTTAATGTTTTTTTTTTATATATTATGATGAAAAGTGCAAGTACAATTTATTAAAATGTATAAAGGAAAGAAAGTATTACATATTTTTTAATTTTTATAATTTATTAAAATAAAAAATAATTATTGAAAATTATTGAATTGAATAATAAATAAAATTAAATATAAATTACAATTTTATATAATTAAAATTAATAAATATTTCAAAAGCAACATGTATTTTTTAATTTATAGTTAAATCATTAATAAAAATACCATTTTATTGCAATTTAATATTTTGTTAAATCTTTCTTATAATTAAAATTTTTTTCAATGTATGACAATAATATTATATTATATTTCATAGTATCTTATATGATGACATATCAAATACTATATAGTATTGAAATTTTATCAGCTTTATACAATCAAAGCTTATCCTATCAGGTCGTATCAACTAGGCCTTATTCTATTAAGCATGCCAAACGGGTCCTAAAGGAGACACTTTTACACGTTGCCTAAAATTTGCCAACAATTCTTGTTTAAATTCCAATTAAAAATTTTTCTTTAGTGCCAAAAATTGATAAAATACAATATTTTCCACACTATTCAAATAAAATAAAAAATTTGAACTTTCCCACCTATTCTTTTTTTTTTTTAAAATTATTTGGTGCCATTTTCCACCTATTCAGCTAACTCAAAATAATTTGTTATGAGTTAACTAAAATTTCTCATTTTCCTATTTCCATTAACACATCCATAATCACGCGCCCTAATTTTTTACTACTTTTCCCACTACCAAAACTATCACGACCCAGAGTAGGCCATGACCGGTGCTTAGGGAGCATGCTTCTTAGCAAGCCTTACACAACGAGATTTCACAAAATTTGGACAGAATTTCCTCTATATTTAGGACTTTTCCCAAATAAGAGTACTTATCCTACATATCAACAAACACACATTTTCATCGGGGATCCAGGCATTCTCAGAATGCACCCCTCAGCATGCAACACATATATAATCAGAATCAATCATCCAAATCATATTTACATATCCCCGTTCAATTTATAATCAAATCCAACATAGTCTAAACAATTTCTAAACATATACTTAAAACACCAACAAGGGTTGGACCTTGCCTGTAGTACTATGGAGCTACAACCAAGATTACAAACAAACATAATACAACTCAAGGCCCTTACTATATAGGGCTCACCTTGATAAGGATCTAATGATGCTGAGCTGAAAGATCGGCTCCCAAATCTGAACCTGTATCTGAAAAGAATACAATAACCACGGGGTGAGTTTGAGAAACTTAGTGAGAGACAGGATACTTTTGAACCTCATGAGTTAATGTATATAAGCATAAAACAATATCATTCACATAAAGAAAATAGTGGAAATATCTAACAGGATAAACAAGCAGGATTCACACTTAGGTGGCCATTCCTTCATATGAATCCCGAAATCAGGCATGCACCCCCCCTTTTGGAGAGGCCGTGAAGTACAGGCACGTACCACACTATATGTATGGCCATGAAATATCCGTCACGCACCACCCCCTTAGGTGGCCATGTAATATCATAGTCCAAGGTGCACCAAGGCTAACATCTACTGCTGTTAGCAAACAGATCCTGTTACAGACTTTCCTATTCTTTCATACTCATAAATCATAATTCTCATAACATATTCAAAATTCATTCGTCATTGACTCATGAGTAGCATTTCTTAAGGTAAATAAATAATTATAATTTAAAATAGGATTAATTCAAAAACATTCCATCTACTCGCAGATCACCGGTCACAGGAAAATCTTAAGCCTCTGAATCCACAAGATTGGAGAGGAGTTCTTTGGGAATATCTAATATCACAACAGGACACTGGAATCAATTTGGGATCACTAATATTCTCCACACTATAAGTTCTCTAATATTAAAATCTTAGGGTTCCAAGAATTTATCTAAAGATCAAAGGAATTGGAATTGCTTGGAAAAGGAAAGAATACTATATAGAAATTACCTCTAGAATTAGAATGAGGAGAAGAAGAATAGAGGTGAGCTCCCCACTTCAAATCCACCCAAGCAAGAATGAAGAAGGAGAAATGATTAGTATGGGTTATTGTGTTTAATGGAATGGATCTTATGTTGTTGTTGTTGTTGATTTAGTTGGAAATGATGGAATGGAGTTGATGGATATAAGGGATGGTGGAAGATAAAATTCTAGAGAGAAGGGAGAGAGTTTGGGGTTAAAGAGAGAAGAAAAAGTCGAAAATGAGGGCGTGGGATGCGTCTTCGTATATATATTGGCCAGTGGTAATTGATTGCCACGGGCTGGTAATCGATTACCACGAAGAACTGGTAATCGATTACCATTCTGGTAATCGATTACCATGAACAAATGGCTGGTAATCGGTTACCAAGTCATGGTAATTGATTACTGCGAACCCATAACTAGTAATTGGTTACCATATCTGGTAATCGATTACGACATGAAAATTTTTAACCCATGGTCATACAGAGAGCCCCATAATCGATTACCAGCTACACGGTAATTGATTACAACATCCCAAAACATTGTTCCTTGATTCCAAAAGACATCTAACACCCAAGATCATCACATACCAACTAAATTCCATCATAATCACATCGATCATACATGATTAACATAGAAAAACTTGAAACTACACTAAGGGTGTTACAAAAACCTTTTGCCCCCTTCACTGTTTGCACGCTTTGTTACTTCTTTTCCTTGTCACTACCATTGCATTTTCCTTCTCCTTTGCGCTCTCTGCTTTCACAGTTGCACTTGAAAAACAAGGTCAAGTTTGATTTTTTTCCCTTATCTATTTCTAACATGAATAACAATGTTAGACAACACAAAGCATATGGAAGCCACCTCTCAAAGATATTGATTTTGCTATGATTTTTATCGTTTGGGTTTGTTTTGGTTTTTCGGATTGGCTTAGAGGCACAATCACAATTTTTTGGTTTGGCTCATACTCATGCTGAGGGCCACTTAATGTGTTTAGTGAAGGTGTGTGTACTGTTATTGAGGCAATGTAACTAGAAACATTCTTTTTGCAATTGCAACTCTTCTTTATTCAAGAAATCAATCTCCTCATCTTTGTTGTGGTCTGCATTTTTTTTCCCCAAGTTCTGTTTTTCATCCTCTAAGAGCATATTCTCATGATTACTTATTTAGCTTAATACTTTTCACTATTGAATCACTATATACACGGTTAGTACTAACACCTTATTTGGAAAGATAAAATGAGATAGAATTGAATCCAATTCCTAATGAAATTAAATTCAATTATATTATAATTTGAATTATTACGTTTGAAATAAACTAGTAAATTATGTAATTGAATTCATTTACACTGTTTGGAATGTATATTAAAATGAATTGAATTCTTTATCTTGACTATTTTACCATTTATTAATAAAATATTATATTTTAATAATACACTCAATTATTCATTAGATAACATAACATAATCAAAACTGTACAAAATAAATTTATTAAAAACATTTTTCCTCAAAAAAAAAAACACTAAAATTGATTAAATTATAGTTCAACTTATTTAGAAATGTCTTTTTTTTTTTTTTTTGAAGTCTTTAGACAAAGGAAATATATAACTCAACCTAACAAACTTAGCAAAATAAAGAGGTTACAAAAGAAAAGGAAAAGAACTACAAAAACAAAACTGCAGGAACATAGCTGCAACACTGACCATTTCGAATAATACCAAAGTAGATCTCACAAAGAACAAAAGCATAGGCAACCATCTTCTAACTAACCATATACATTATAACCCACACCAACTTGATCTAGAAACTGCCCCTCGGCCTGCTCTGTCCATTCTAATAGTTGAAGCTATGATCGAAAATCAAAATTAAGCTAATCTGACAAGACAAATGGCATTGTAACTTAAGAAGACAAATATATATAACAAAATATCTTACACTTAAAGTTCACTTCCAAAAGCACACATAAATGTCTTATACTCAAAGTCTACTTTCAAGAACTACTCATAGGCAATAAAGCCAAAACAAAACATTAGAAAGATATGACTTCTAGCTTTCATGTATTAGCTTGAACTTTACCATATCACCAACCCAACTTTGTAGCCAACCATTCCAAGCGAAGCTCTTCCGGAGAGCCAAAAAAGACTCCAGTAAGATTAGGATGTTCAACAAACCATTCAACAGGTTGAAAAAGTTTACGACCCTTCAAACCCAATTTACCTACTGCTTCAAAATATCTCAATGAGCTTCCAAACTTGAGTGCTTGTATTTAAAATAGCTTGTGCAATTTCTTTCATTGCTAAAGACACCTCTTTTAAATCTGATCAATAATAACTTGTCATTGGTGTTTTTCGTTTTTTACCTTTCGCAGATGAAGTATTAGATTGGATAGATGATGATGGACCTTGTGTAGTTGGCATTGATGGACCACTTTCAGAATCAAAGGGATTGAAGTTCTCTAAATGAATCTCATTATTTGCTTGCATCTCATCAATTTCATCAATACTCATCTCCCTATTCTCCTTTTCCCATCTTCGTACCTTTTCTCTAGCACTCTTGCTTTATCTTTGTCATATATCTCTCTGAGAATGTCCAAGTGATAAAAAAGTTTTCCTTTGATAAGTCTAAACTTAGGATTAGCTTGTAACAAAAGCAAATAATAATAAGAAAGTTGGTAAACAAGCACGTGCAAGGAAGCTGCTACCAATTTTTCATTTTACAGCTCACGGTCAATTATTCATTTTAACCACCACCTCATGCAAGTGATAAAGAATTACTATCATAAACCAAAGTCATAAGTGGCTAACAAAAAGAAAAGAAAGAAAAATACAAACTACCAAATTATAAATAACTTTATTAAAGAGACTAAAATAGAAATTTCATACCTTTAATAAAGATTTCCACACCTCTGGAGGAGCCTCAAGTTTTAGATGTATCATTCCATCCTATTCCACTTTTCAATTCAATTTCTTTTGCTAGCACCATTTGTACCTTAAGAGTCTTCAAACGATTTAACACTTTATTCTTGTTGATGTTCAAAGAAAATTTTTCATTAATTTGCTCTACCACCTTTCTATAAGCTTCAATAGAAAAAGCTCTAACTTCCTTTTGACCTTTATTCTTTTGCTCCCTAAGAACTTCAAGCATCAGGCCATCCATTTCTATGGTCCACCTAAAGTATGCATCACAATCATTTCTGTAACATCCACCGTTTTTCGCCTAATTATTCGATTTTATCGAATAATTGAGAATAATTAAAATTTGATTAAGCAATTATTTAGACTCAATTGATTAGCAATTACTTGAGTTTAGATAAGAGAGAATTAAGTTAGAGTATAGGAGATTTCATAAAAATTTTATTGAAAACCGATTTACCAATTTAAAGGAAATCGGTAACATTACGGTATTTTAAACTGTCGGAACCGGACCAATAGAATTGCAAGCCTCAAATCCTATTTTTAGTGGCTGATAACTCAGCCACTTACCACACAAAAGTGGCGCCACTTGGCCCACACAAAGGCAAGAGGACTGGCTGATTTTCAGCCATGGAAAGCCAATCAATCAAATTGCAAGAAGAAAGACACCTAAACCCCACCATGTGATCAGATTTTCAGCTCGTTTTGACTCCCATTCAGACCACTTCTATGCCACTTTCTCTCCTCCCATTCAGCTCTCTTTCTCTCTTCCTCACACACCCAAAAACTCAAACCAATTCCAGCCTTATTCATCCAAGCTTCAAGAATCCAGCACAAACACTTAAATCAAAGGTAGGAGTTTCTTAATTGCATCAAATCTGTGGTATTGACTGGCTGAGCTTGGATTATTTTCATGATTCTTGATGTGTTAAATGGATGAATATGATGATATGTGATTGACTTTGGGCTGTTGGTTTGGTTAAAATCGAATTTGAAGCAAGAAAGAATAGAAATGAGAAGAGCTGAGGGGCTGGAGAACCAAAACCCCTCGGCAGTCCGTACGGCGGAGTGTACGGCTCCGCCTACAGCCGATTCAATTGGCTGGAACCATTTTTATATGAAACTAGACATCTAGGGCTTTCCATAGATATATCATATAAGGCTTTTGGATTAGGAATGAGAGAGATATGATTTTTTGAATTTCGACCTAGGGTTTTGACTCTGGTTCTGGGCAGATTAGGTTGTTTAGCGTAAAACTCGACCTATACTACTTGAAAATGAGTGAAACTAACTTTTTTAGAAATATTACACATAGGAGAATGTCCCACAAAAATTTCAGAATTAGATAAGGTCCCAGTTGCTCCCAGTGCTCCACGCAATTCGCCCTATGTCCACACCGGGCTAGAACAGGGCAGTGTAGGAAGGTCCGAATTCGGGGCTTGTAACTCGAGCCCTACTAAGCCAAATCGAGTGAAACTTTTTCTAAATGAAACTTTGTTCGGCTAGCTTTAATATGAGACAATTTCATATGATTTGAGTCAGTTTTCGATTTTTATTGGATTTTTACTTTTAGTTGCCTGATTCTGGCTAGCCAATGGGCAGGCCGAGATAAAATCTAGATATCTTGAGTTGTAGATACCAAAATTAGATAGGACTAAAGAGGTTATAAAATAGACACATAACACTTTAACATACTCAAATTTGAGGTCCAAAGAAGTTAAATAGAAATTATGGCTTGAATTATAAAAATCGGGTTGGTTGAATATGCTGAGGCAGGAATCCTGCCTTAGTGAATTTGATGTTGATATGAGTTTAATGTTGGGATATAAATGTGATGTTGTGTTCTTTATGATAAATTGATGTACTGGTTGGCTGGCACTATTCACAGGGAAGCGGACACGTTCGGTTATGCTGCCGAAATTTCGGTAGAACCCAAGCACAAGTTATGAATTGCATGTTAATGCATGTACATTTTTAAGAAAGTTATGAAAGTTATGAAAAGGATTATGCCACTATGAAAGTTCCATACTACTTGGGCTAGCCCCGGATAAGAAGTTAAGGGGAATAGATCGATGAGAAGGTCAGGGAAAGTAAACCCGGCATTCCTGTATAGGAACGAGCTCGATCCTGAAAAGCAGACTATTACCTTGGAGTCTAAATGGCCAAGAACTCCCAGGGGACCAAGAGATGGAAAATGATGAAAAGTAATGGAAAAGCCTATGAAGGAAGAATCAAGAATGAGCATGCATGATTATATAAATGCATGATTACATGGAATGGTTATGTTAAGATGTTTACAGTTATTTATCATGTTTATTTACTGCCATTTATTCATTTATACTGTTCATTATAATCTGTTCTGTTTCTTATGTCAACTAAAGTAAAACTGAACCTTGCCTCGGGCCAGACTTTTCCTCGAACTCATTAAAGCAAATAGCCTAAATTGTACACATGTTTTTATAATTAAATAAAACCCGAGGCAACTGAGAATGAATGTGGCGTCAGAAGAACGTTATACATAGACCCTACTGAGAATTTCTTGAAAATTCTCACCCCGTATTGTATTTCTGCATCATTCTCAGACGCAGGCGAAGGGCTCAACGGCCACTCTTTACACTAAGATCCCAGTCTTGCAGCTTCGCCATGACTCCGAGTTGGGCTCGTTGGACACAGCCAGCTCCTGCTAGTCTATCTCTGTTGTTTTTGTAATAGGAATTTTGCTATTCCTTTATTTCGTCTGCCTTTAACATATATATGTATAGATATATAGACTGAAGCGTCGACTTCTGACCTATATATGTACATATACTATTAAGAATATATATCACTCATTTATATCTTTTCTATTAGATTACGTTAAACTTTATTACCTTTTATAACGCTATTCACGTCTATTATGTAACAGCGCGCCGTTTCAACGGTTTAGTGATACTAATCACGAGATTTAAGCAGAACATTAACACAGTAACACAGACTACCTAATTTAATGCTATGACTTAAGCATAACATCAAATTAGTAGGGTGTTACAATTTCCTCCTTCCATCTCAACAACATTCTCGCCATCATATGACCACCTATTGTTATATGACATTAGATACTACATTTTTATATTATACTACGCAAGTAAAGTACTAGAACTAAAAAGACCATAACAAAATCTAAATTAAAGTAATGCAATAATAAATTAATAAACATATTACATAAAAGTTAAGCATCCAATGTAATATTACAGACAATAAGAACTAATAATTCAAACAATACATAAACTCAAGTTCATTTCAAAAGCAATTGTAAGACACAAATCAATGTCATCTAGATATATAATCATTCACATTTGTGCTGCTATGGAGTCTCTCCAAATTTTCCCCCCTTGTCTATTTTCACCTCTTGCAATTTCTCCACAAAAAGATCGACCTTCAAGCTCATTATTCATTAGATCCCTGTCAACTTGCGTAATAATTTCTTCATCTGGATCAAAATCTACTAAGAAGTTGTGTAAAATGCAACAAGCTAAAACAATTTCAGCCACCGTGTCTACATTTTATCTAGACATCTCTGTTATGATTGGAAACCTACTCTTCATAACACCACAAGCTCTTTCAATTGCATTGTGTAATGAAGAATATCTTAAGTTGAACAACTCTTTTGGGTTTTCAGGAGGATGTCGAGAATATTCTTTCAAATGATATCAAGTACTTCGATATGGAGTGATAAACCCTGACCTCAACATATATCCAGTATCGGCTAAGTATAACTTACCTAAAAATAGAATTTAAAGTATTCACATAAAAATTTATAGGGAAATCTTTTTAATAACTATGAAACAAATTTTTATATAAAAATTTAATACCTTGAGGAACATTTAGATTATCTTCTCTACTTAATGCACTATCTAAAATTCTTGAATCTAAAGCTGAGCCCTCCTACCTGGGTAACACATACATGAATTTCAAGTCAAAAGTACAGGCTGCCAATACATTCATTGTAGGATAACTTTTTCTTCCTCTATACCTTGACACATCTTCTTTTGACATCTTAACTCGGATATGTGTTCCATCTATAGCACCGATACAATTATAAAATTTTCAACATAAATTAGTAAGCATGACCATGTGATATTACAAAAAATGATTCAAAAACATATATTTGTATTAAAAAATACCTTAAAGTATGGATAGAATCTTCCTCCACTATTGAGTATTTGTGGTGGGACAATAGAACCATTTGGTTGAACTAAAACTGATCTTGAAGTGTTATTAAAGCTCTAAGAACTTGGTAAAAATGACGACTAACAATCTCAGTAGACCAACAAAAGAAAAAATTCTCTGATCAAGTACATGCTTGACCACTTAAAGTATGTAGAAACTTTGCAACTTGTTCCTCGACAAAACTATATTGATTATCCCTACGAAGTCCTCTTCCATGAAGTATTGTAACTAATCAAGTAAAAGCATCATAATTCATATGTATTACAGAATGTGAGTTATAATGTGCTTCTAATTGAGCTACCAATTCTCAACGTACTTGATCTCTATTATGCCGCAGTGATTGGAAGATTGGTCTTTCAATATGAGATACATGCCGACTCATATATTGCATGCAAGATAAATAACCTGCATAAGCAAACTATGGCTAAGATTACATTTCTTTCAAATTGTCTCATATTACCTACAATGAAAGTATATATCTTTCAAATTTAGCCTAACAAAGTTGTAGTACATGTTAAATGACTTTTGTGTATTATAGTAAAGCTATATAAACTATTATTCTTACTTTTGAATTCATAAATCTTGATGAGCAACATTAACTAGAACTTCGTCATCTAAGAAAGGATTGCCAAAACTTGTAATATTGTTTCGAGGGAAATAACAACTAGACATAAAGAAAATAAAGAAAATCTATTAGCAACAAGCAATAGAAAATTAGCCATGATGCCTCAAAGCAAAGCATGATTAAGGCTAAGTCAATTTTCAACTAAAAGAAATTATTGCTTGATTTATGGAAGTTTTTCAATTCCTTCCAGCAAAATACTTCACAATTGGATATTATGATGTTTGTAGAAACTAGGGAAACAGATATCTAGAAAGAAAACCCAGTTACTATGAATGGATACAAGTGAGTAGCACCTTGTCTAAGCCTAGTTGTACTAGTAGAGAGGGTTGGGCACAGTGTGGTACGATTTTATTTTGCTACAATAAAGTCATATACAATGAATACAAATAAATGCCGATAAATGAATTGCTACTATTTCAATACTCTCCTCAAGTCAACGTGTCAGTTTGGGAATAGCTTTCTAAAATTGTGTTCCTATAAAAATGGTATTAGAAACAAACAATTTTTTTTTCTAAAATTGACTTTTTTCCCTGATTCTATGTTGCTTTGTAATTACAAGAGGATTGTCAAAACTTGTAATATTGTATCAAGGGAAACAACAACTAGACATAAAGAAAATAAAGAAAACCTATTAGCAACAACCAATAGAAAATTAGCCATGATGCCTCAAAGCAAAGCATGATTAAGCCTAAGTCAATTTTCAACTAAAAGAAAACAACAACAACAGTAGCAACAAGCCATTACAGCTCTGCGAAGAAAAGAACACTTCTTTAATAGTAGTCAAGTCATTAGATAAAACATCTGGTATAGCTCATAATCTGAACACAAAAAATGATATGAACCAGCTCCCAATCACAAAAGACATTTTCAACATTTAGCACACCAAATAGGGGAAAAAGCACATCAAATAGAGCAAAACCAAAACACCACAAGGCTGCCAGAGAAAGAACAAAAAAACCAGCAACAACCAAGGTTGAAGTCCACCTCCAATAACTAACTAATCATTTAGACAAATTATCAAACATTTGATATGCATCACACAGACAAAGAAGCAAACCATCCAACACTTGGTGTGCACAGCTTAGTGAGCAAAATGAATTTGAACAAACATGCAAACACGAAACAGAAACAAAAAAAGGATCGAAAAACACAAAATTTGGGAAAATGAAGAAACATAGAAGAGTTTCTCAAAACTCTCATGTGATCTTGTGCTGTTGAGTTGCACCTGTTGAAGTTCTACAAAATGAGGGAAAAGTGACAAGAGTGAGAGGAGAAAGAAAAGGGAAAAGTGATGACAGTGAGGGAAAAGAGAGAAAGAAGAGAGCGCACCTGTTGAAGCTCTGCAAAATGAGAGAAAAGAGACGAGAGTGAGGAGAGAAAGAAGAGAGAAGTATTAATAGGGTTGGGGGTATTTTAAACATTTTACCTTTAGTATAAAATTCACTAGATTAGGAATTGCAAATCAGACCAGTTTTGGTCTGGTTTACTTTTAGGGCTTTTAATGGAATTGAATTCAAATTCTTGAGGGAAGTGAATTCCAAGGCTTTCCAAAAAGCTTGTGAATTCTTGTTACACCTAATTCTTACTTCATAATTTTCATTTTGTTATTATCTATGGACAGGATATTTGGCCTATGCTTGGTGATCTCCTAGTTGTGCTTTTTTCAAATTAAAAGGATTGACATATATTAAGGGCAAGCAAGAAAGTCGAATATTTTATGTTGATATGTTTCTTATCCTATATTCCTAGCAAGATGTTTTGGCCACAGATGAATGTGCACAATGTCGCAGTGAAAATGTATTTGTCTTGGTATAGAAATTCAAATACTTGGGTCAATGTTCTTGGATATTTAAGGGAACTAGTAGTCCCGATTATATGTAATGGGGGCTTTGTTTCTTTGTAATATCACATTAATTTCATAGTCTTATTGCCCACTTTTGTTAGCTAAAAAGCAACTAATTGAAGGAGACTAATGTTATGAACATATAGACCTTGATTGCAATTTACTTAAAAATAGAATAAATGAATCAGTTGAGGGCTGATGAGCTTTATTTAATGATGGTGCTGTCAATATCTCCCACTATTTTATCTTTTTTTTTTTTTGTCTTCCTTCCATCCCTTTTTCGTTCGGAAACCAGGGTACATTTAGCTTTCCATATTGCGTTCAAAACAATTTGGAAGGCATTTAGTTTCAATGCTCTTTTGGCCTTTTTAATCTTGGGGTATAAATTTCACATAGATGAAAGGAGTGTGGGTAAGAAGACAATTAATAGCGGAGTATGCATTAAAGGTGTTGGTCAGGATGCAAATGAGAGTGATTACCATAGCATCCTTAAGGAGGTGGTAGAAATAGAGTATCTAGGAGAACTAAAGAAGAAAGTGGTGTTATTTTACTATGATTGGTTTGATCCTGTGTTGAACCATGGTGTGAAAATCCATAAATATTATAAAATTATTGAGATTCGACATACAAAAGGTACGCAAAATATGATCCATTTATATTTGCAGAACAAACAGCTCAAGTGTACTATGTACCTTATCCAAAGACCATGAGGGATAAGACAAATTGGTAGGTGGTCATGAAAATAAATCCAAGGAGTAATGTGGATAATCGATACATATTGGAGGTTGCTTACCAAGATATGGACATGCCATCTATCAATAACATACTTGAAGATATTTGTGTTGACAATTTAGTTGACAATGAAAGAGCTGTTAAGGAGGTAAGGGACTATGATGATGAAAATTTGGATGGGGATGATGACCAAAAGGAAAAAGATTATGAAGAATCAAGTTTTAGTGAAGATGATAACAATTTAGACAGTCAAGATGAAACAAATTTCAATGAAGATAATTAATTTGACTTGTAAGCAGTTCATTATGATTTGATTATCCATTTTAGAGTTGATTATTATTTATTATATTACGGTTATTGATTTATTCATTGATATTGTAACATCCCCCTTTTTTCTGAATATATTGTAGCATAAACTTTGAATTATTTCACTTAGGCAATATGAGAATTTCTCAAGTGAGGCTCTATCATGACAATCCTCACGCTTAGAACCATAGGGCAGTGTAATACTGCCATTGAAATTACGGCATCATATACAAAAAATTAGAAAATAACAAAAATGCCCCAATAGTGTAAACTTTTGCTATTTATAAAATTGCCCCAAAAGTTTTGGTATTTACACTTAGACCCCATAAGTTACTTCTAGTTTGACCCCATAATTTTTTAGAAAATGATATTTAGGTCCTTATATCAATAAAATTAGCAGAATAGGAGTTTAAGCAGAGCATAAAAACATAGCGGAACTGTAGAAACCTAACTCTCAACCAATTGAGTCACAGAGGTATCCAAGTGTAAAATGATATGGGATGCCCCTATACTTACTCAAAATTATAGAAATATCACTAGTTACAGAGAATAGAAAATACAGTAGAAACTTTGATAGAAAATAGATAGAAAACACTAAAAGGTTTACAAAAGGTCAAAAACTACCCAAAAGACCCTGAAAAATTCCAAAAAAAATTGTAAATGCATTTTTAACATATTTTTAAAGATAAGTATAAATTTTTGGAAAATTTAAACAATATTTGCTTAATTACACAAAAATAACATTATCTGGGTGCAAAATAGGCCTCAAGAACTCTATAAGACCCCTTAAACTTGCTATACGGAGAATCAGTGAAGTTCTAAGCATAGGCTTAAAGGACCACATGAATGGGCCTCTAATTAGGCCTAGACAACTGCTGAATTAGGCCATTCAGTTTTTGAATTAATTTTGGGCCTTAATGTACCAAAAAGGCCATAATTCCTTCATAAATCATAAAATAAATTAAATAAAAATGGAAAATCATAACCCTAGCCTTAACTCTAACCAAACCCTAACCATGTCCCAACTTGACTCAACCCCTTGGTTCAGCTCTAACCAAATTGGATTAAGTCTAGTTAGATTTTAACCAAAATGTCACTTTCAAATTGAACTTTACATTTAATAACTTTTACTAAAACTTTCCAATTTCGACTAAATCTTTTACTAACTCAATTTTGTCTCCCTGAACTGATGAAGGTGGCATCCAAGCACATGGGGTGCTGCAGGATTTCTTTTATTTTAATTATTAGATAATTAATTAAGTTAATTAACCCAAATAGGCTTATTTAAGGCTAAAATTTACTAAAAATATTAAAAATTATAGAAAAATTCTGGAAAAATTATAAATATTATCTAACATATAATTAAACATGGATTTAATGATAGATTAAAGAAATTTAATTGTTTGCTAATTATTTTATTAATTAAAGCTTAAATTGTCTAAATCAATTTTTATGAAAATCACTAATTAAGTACTAATTAAGTGTTGAATTATTTTAATCTTTTCTTAAACCTCGATCAATCACCATATAATATGAGTATTATATCATGTCCAAATCAGTTTGGCAAGGTGGTTAGATTAATTAATCATTGGTAGTTTAATTAGTTGACAAAACTACCTAATTAAGCTAATAACTAATTATATAATTAAAACTAATTAAACCTTCCTTTTCTGTATAAAGGAACACCCTTAGACTGACCCTAACACATTTTAAAAACCTTCCACACTTTGCCCAAGCAGCCCTAATGTAACATCCCTGATTTTATCTAAGCTAATTAGCTCAGTGTCCCTAGCTAATTAGAGAAGCTAGTAATTAACTGAGAACTAATCGGTTAATCTCGATGAGCAAGAGCTTAATAAATCGAGCCAACTCAACAATTGAATTATAACGTACTAAACGTTTCAATTAAAGCCTAATTATTCAAACTTCATTAATTTGTATAGAAATATAATTAAGCTAATATAATTAATTAAGTACATGACAATTGTTTTACCTTAATCAATTGAGATAAATTAATTCTTACACCCTAAATACATAATTCCTAAGAATAATTCTTTTTGTAAAAACATCTTAAAAGTGTAATTAGCCAAAATTGACTAAGAAGCAATTAAGCTAATCAAATTAATTAACAACTTAGACAACCTTAATAGCTTTGAAGATTTAAAAATCTCCCATTGAGCGTGGTTTGAAATTTTGGCCAAGAACAACAAGATCCAACCATCCATTACTTCCTAATCTTGCACCCTTAGATCAAGCCTACTTTGGTAATATTCCCTAGCCAAGTCTAACCTAAAGAAGAGCTAGTCTTCACTAGAGTCTTGTCATGAGGTAAGTCAACTCAAGTCAATCAATCAACTCTCAAGAGTAAGTAGACCTTGCCTTTGCTCACTTGAGAAAATATAAAATGATCCATAGCATGCACCAAGACTCAAAGAAAACACAACTAACTTTTTTACCACAAGATTCCTAGCTTTCTTGCTTGTAAAAAAAATCAAAACTCACCTACTCCTTAGCCTTGTTTGGGATGCCATTCAGCCCCTTTGACTCACTCTCTCACTTTGCAAACTTTTATCCTCTCTTAGACACAAAAGCTCTCACCTCTCTCCACCTCTCCTTGTTCTTCCAACTCTCCTTCTTATTCTTCTTACTTTTCCACCACCATCACCGTCATCTTCTATCACCACCCTCACAAACTTATCAAGGACTATCTTCTTTGGTCTTTGGTAGAGCAAAACAAACACTTATTTAATCTCATTTTCAAGCTCAATAGGAGGAAGGCCACCTCCAACACTTGTCTTTCCCTTCAAGTTTCTAAGAAAATCTTTATGGTAGTGACTCTAGCCATTTTCTTTTTATGTGTTCTTGAGCTCTAGAACTCCTAAGCTCTCCATAGTTAGGTGGTTCTAGAACTTGCTCTAAGGTTTTATGGCCATACTCCTTGATATGAAGTGTTTTCTTGCGATATGGCTCTCTTCTTTTAAATTGTTTCTAGTTATGTTCATGTTTGCTTGAACCCAATTTCTTTTAGAACTCACAATATTGATTTATCATCAAGATCTCAAAGTATAAAAGTGGTCACTTGAGGAAAAGACTTAATGTTTTTACAAGAAAACTAATTGAAACAAAAATTGTTGAAGTTGGAAATTCTGGAAGTGTAACATCCTTTATTATATAAGCTATGCTCGAGTTATGGAGTTATATTAAAAGATTGTCACTATGTTAAGAAAGCTTTAAAATGTGAAAAATATAATACATGGCCCTTTAACTGCATAGTTTATTGCTAACTAATAGTTCATAAGTTTCGTCGTCTTTGATACATAGATGATAAAATTCCTTCAATTTAAAAGAAATTGTGACTAACATAATACACAGAACTTGCTTTCGACTAGTTGCTAGCTAGCTCCAATAGTTGCTTGGTCTGGTTTGCGCCCGAGTTTAGCTCAAAAAATGTCCTAGTACTCTGTCTCGCACTTGATTTCCAACTTAGGTGCTAGAATGTTTACGGAAAAGAAAAACATACAAGCAGGCAGAAAGAACCTAAGGTTCTCAGTAGGTAAACATGAACTATTCTCATACAGTGCCATCATAAAACATTCTAGTCGCTTCGGTTTATTATGAAAATATGAGCACATATACGCAAACAGTGGTTCAATTTTAAGTGGAAAACTTCTTCCTCAAAGCGGGTTATGTTTTAACATCCACTTGCCATATTATATGACAAACATAGAAATACGAATAGTGCAATATGCTTCAACAAGAATCTTAATAACATTATGACTTAATGGGATAATTGAAGATGCACATAAGGATGCTTGTACTTGTCTATATGCAAGTGCATTTGACTTAATTCGTATCTTTTTTTAACTTGCAACTTGATCTTGCTCTTTTCTGTACTTGGTCCCTCAGAGGTGAACGGCCTCTCTCACCCTTGGGTAATAGCTTGCTTTTCAGGTCTGAGCTCGTATCTATACATGAGTGATGGGTTCACTTTCCCCAACCCTCACACCGGTCTATTCTCCTTAATTCTGGTCGAGGGCTAGCCCAAGTCTTAGACAGTACCGCTCTGGCCCACGCTAGCTGGGTCTATGCCATGCCTCATGTGGTAGCTTGGTACGTCCCTCTTGCAAGTTCTTATTATCCTTTTCTTTCCATATCTTATCATGCATGCGGATGCTTTGAGCATTTATGGATATGTCTCTTACCTTACTTCTCATATCATATTCTACTTATGCTTGCATGCATGACGTACATGAACATGACATATAAATATAAATATATTCAAGGCATAATCACCCATAGCATAAGTTCTCATAAATTCCTGCCAAAAATTTGGCAGCATAACGAATCGAGTCCACTATCCCATGAATAGTGCCAGGCTACCAATACAATCAATTAAGTATGCAATTCAATGTAAAATAGCAAATTACAGCAACTTTATTAATCATATGGTATGTCAAAATCAATAGAAATATCAATAGAGTTTTCTGCTCACTCTACCTTCTTCTATCCAAATTTTGTAAAGTCCACCCTTACTCCTATTCAACTCATTTAGACCTGAATTTTGGATACGTCATAGTTCTATGTGTCTAGTTTCCAACCTTTTTGGTGCCATCTCATTTTGATTTGTATAACTCAAGTTATTTAAGTTTTACCTCGGCCTGCCCTGTAGCTAGCTAGAATTACACACTTAAAAGTAAAAATTCACTAAAAATCAAAAACTAGTCCAAACCATATGAAATTGGTATTATATTAAAGCTAAAAGGACAAGATTTCATATGAAATAATTTTCATATCATTTGCATGTGTATATTTGAGCTATGAGCCCCATAACTTGACCCTACTAGACCACCCTATTCCAACCCGGTTTGAACTCAAGGTGAATTCATTGATGTACTGGGAATAATTAGCAATGAATCTGCTTTGAAATTTTTATGGGATGTTTCCTCATATGTTAGCTTTCAAACAACGTTGAGTTAACTCAATTTAGAGTTGTGTAGTGTGAGTTACACCCTTCCCAACTCATACTGCCCAGATGGAAATCCAGATTTCTTGGTCAAACTTCAAAATTCATAACTAATTCTATACTAATCCAATGGCTTTATATTTTATATCTATGGAAAGCGCTGGATGTCTAGTTTCATATAAAAATGGATTCATTAAATTTAAACGACTGTAGGTAGAGCCATATAATCCGACATACAGACCATCGAGGGGAAAACCCTAACAGCTTCTTAAATTCTTCTTGAATTCATGTTTTCCTTAAATCAATCCATGCAATCTTCAATTTAAAATCACATATACACCTTAAACCAACCTTAATTCATCATCATCACTCAAGATAACATCAGAATCATAGATAAACAAGGGACCCTAGGCAGCCCCAATCCGAAAAAAAAGAAGGAGAAAGTTGAGATTCCTACCTTGGTGGTGTGAAATCTTGATGAAACTTGATCTTCGAGTGAAGTTGATGGTTGGGGCTTGAGCTTGGCGATGAGAGGAGATGGAAGAAGATGAAGGAAAGTGGGAAAATGAGAGCTGATCTGCACCTCTTATGGGGAGGCCGAAAATATAAAAAGGGAAGGAAGAAAAAAATGAAAACTTATGAAGGAAGTTGGCTTTTGATTGGTGGACTTCAATCCTCATTCAAACTTGGCTCGGCTTCCCTCTTTTATGGCTGATTGAGGCGCCATTTGTAGGAATGTTTTGACTAAATCTTGGCCCTCCATCATAGGGTTCTCATGGTATAATTTCTATTGGTCCAGTTCCAACAGTTTAAAATACCGAAATTCTACCGATTTCCTTCAAATCGGTAAAATGGTTTTAGAAAAGTCCTATAAGGTTTCCTGTAGTTCTAATCTAATTCCATCAAGTCTAATCTTTCTAGATCATATTTAATTGGCTTTAAGTGAATGATTAATTGAATCCTAATTAATCCCAATTATTCGATGAAAATCGAACAACTAGGCGAAAAACGATAAAAAAATCCGGTGGAGGTGAGGCCAAGTTTCTCCACTATCTTCAGCAACACTTGGCGCCACTCATATATGGTAGGGGTGGCTGAATTTCAGCCACTTAAATGAGGGTTTCCAGTAGAAAATTTTACTGGTTTGATCCTGGCGGTTTAAAATACCGAATCTTCACCGATTTTCTTCAACTTGGCAAAACTTTACTAAATGACTCTGAGAGAATTTTTATATCTCTATTCTAATTGTTCCTAAGCCTAATCCCTCTAATTAACATCTAATTAACTTCTAATTAACTCTACTTAGTCAATAAGATCGAATAAATTGCTTATTAACATGAAATAATTATTCTTGCAAATTTAGAGCTTTTCTATTGTCTATTTTCCATGGCTAATGGCATATCCGTAATTTTGAGCAAGTCCAAGAGCATCCCACATCATTTCACACCAAACTGCTTCCATTTCCCAAACGATAGAGATTTAAACTCTTACGATTTCACCACGTGATTCTGCTTCGTTTAAAATCCCATTCTGCTAATTCTACCGATGTGGGGACATAAATGTCATTTTATTAAAAGTTCTAGGGTTATTATGAAAATATTCACTTGGGATTAAAGTACAATTTCTAAAATTTTGGGCAAGATTGTAGTTAACAAAAGTTGATAGGGGCACTTTTATCATTTCTTAATTTTTAGCATATGGTAGTGCCATATTTTTAACGGCAGTGTTATGCTACCTTATATTTCTGAGCGTATGGATTTTCGGGATATACCACTGCCTGAGAAATTCTCACACTGCCTAAGAGAAATAATTCAAAGTTTTTATTATACTCCACTTAAGAAAATGGGGGATGTTACATTCTACCCTCCTTAAACGAATTTTGTCCCCAAAATTTTGTGGTTAAGAATAGTTGAGGAAAAATCTCTTAGCCTACAGATGCACTCCTTCCGCAGTGTTGCTTGCTGATAGCTATGAGGTACTGTCTCAATAAGTACGAGGATCCATAAGAAGTATGTTGGTGCCCGGGTTTGTCTAGTTTTTATGACGCCCTGAACCAGTATCCAATTTATTGGAGACTTTTCTCATCTTCTTTATTTTTGTGCCCAACTACTTTGCTTAGTAGTAGCCATTAAACTTTTGGTCATGCGTACTCAAGACTCCAAATATCAATTCATGAAGATTTGCGATTTTAAAGGCTACCAGCTGTCACCATGTTCTACGTCACCATGTCATAATTATGACGACAATATTAAAGTATTTACCTCAATAACACCCTACATATAACACTCTGACCCAGTTCCGAGTTCCTCAAAAGGGTACTTGCCTCCTTTATCACTTCGGACAGCCTTATGAGTTCTACTGTTATCACTTATAGCAATAGTTAACTCCGATATGTGGTAGTCATAGTAGCTATATTCGGTGCTAGTAAGCTGGTTTCGCTATTTTAAGAATTTCTACTTATGTGATCACCCTTGATCATATGTAGAAGCTCTTTCTGTTAAATCCCACTTGTAGGGTCACACTCTTCCTTAGATCTTAAATGGTGATCTTGACCGATAATTATCCTTCGCAACAACTCTCTGATTATATTGTTTAGCATGGTTGCCTACTTCTGTCTACTAACTCCCAAATGACTTGGGGCATACTTCCTTGCTCTACTGTGGTTAACATATGGCCAACAAGTCATGAGGTTATGCTGGGAAATTTCCTGGTGAAATCTTCTTAAAGTTGCGGCTCAGCCTGAGTTATCGGATACCAAAGGTTATAAGTAGAGTCTAACTTGTCTAAGGATAAGTGTCCTTTGTTACTCGACTTTTAAGAAAATTTTGTACTAATCATCAAGAAGTACATTGCATTTATATTGGGTCTATAGCATAGGTGTCTCTATACATGGGGTAGTTGGGACATTCCCTCCTATTTCATTAGTTAGAGTTATCATAGTACGATTCCATGAATCCAACTATTCTCGGCATTCTCGATCGACTATACTACTAGTTCAGATGCACGACCCTTATGAAGGCTTAAAAAGTTATCCTTTGGAATTATAGGCAAGAGCTTCGCCTTAGAATTTCTTCTTCTTTATAAGCTTTATTTCGTATCTCAATGCATGTTAGAAAGGTCTCAGATTATCTTTTCTACGAAAACTCTTAGTGCTCCTCATGAGTTTATTTTCTCAAAACAAGATCAACTCAATAGGAGAAAGAAGAAATAGCAGCTTTGCCACCTTATTGATTTGCAAGGATCCTACCTTGCCTATCCTCTTCATCTTAATAACATGGAGGTCCCTTGTTTGATGTGTTGATATCTATCCCTCCGAGTCTTTTAATGCTAACTTAAGAAGTTTTGTGGTTCCCAAAGTTATCGTCCTCATCGGTGGTTAGCCTCCATACAATGCATATCAGTCTTAGTGGTCAAATTTCATATCACTCTCATTATTGAACCTTTTTACTATTTACTGCACTATCTTATATCCAGGTGCAACTACCCAATGTGAGAGAAAGAATTAATAGTCTTGTCTCCCTATTAGGGTTACAACACTGAGACTTCCTAGAAGGTCACCCATCTCAGTATTACTCTTGTCCAAGCATACTTAGTCATAAGGTACTAATGGGATTCGGTACATTAGCGCTGCTATGCACGTGCCTAATCTAGCTCTGAGTATGAAGACTTAATGGACTACCCTCGACCTTGTATTGTAACCTTAACCAACATAGGACATATTTCCAAATCTTTTAATTTCATATTTGTGCATCCTCCAATCCTATCTAGGGTTTATCAGATTGGTTGCGCTCTTTACTGGTGAAAAGACAGCCTAGTTCGTTACCTAGTACAAACAATTTTATACTGAGTAATAGGCCACTCGAAAATCAAAACTGCCTCTTTTTCTCTTCTTGTAATGTCCTATTATTTGTGCAGAAGCTTATCTTGGTCTTAGCTCATTATGGCCTCCTATACTACTGCTATCTCATCCTATCGGGATCTGTTCCTCACTCTAACTCCTTGTTATTCTCACCTAAATTTGAATACATTCCTTCTCGAGTTTCCCCACCGATAGCATTCGTAATGATGTCCAATGATAACCTTTATATCTTGCATTTCTTCTCCAAATAATTGCATCTCTTTACTAATGTTGAAAATAGTCGCATCATGTGGTGCTTATGATGACTAAGATTGATAGAGTTCCAGTGTAACCCGATCTTCTGATACGTCCGTTACCCTTAACGGATAAAAAAATACCAAGCTTGCTTCATATGCCGCCCTAGTCTAAAAGTGTCCCTACTTCTGGTTAGTAGGAAATATCCTACCCTTGCTTTAAAGGATGCTTTTGGGTTATTCATGTAGCTTTACTTCATTTTCATACCGTGAATAACTGCGCCTCTACTCTGATATAATGTATAATTAGACGAATTTCTTCAAAATTTGTTAATGTTTTCCCTTGAGGCTGAGATCCTGCTTAATGCTCCTCAGTTTTACAAGCGCTCGAAAAAGAAAACTATTTTAACTTCTGAATAGAGTCTTAAAAAGGTTTTCCCTTATACCTAACTAAGGCTCTTAACCTTAATTCCCTTTTCTAAAACTTTGCTTCATCTGTCCACACCTCAAACCTCGTAATGAAGGATCGAGTATTTCTGATATGGCATTACCATAATCTAAATTAAAAACCATTGACTGAATTTGCCGGTGAAGTACTTTCGAGGGAACCTTACTTACGAAGAAAATAAGGGTACCATCAGTGCCACTCAAGATGACTTACTCTTGTCGAGAATCAGGTCTACTAAACCAGGCAAGAAAATTCCTAGGTTCAATCTAGAGAAGATAGCCTGGATCAGGTGGTTGCAAATGAAATTTAGAATAAGCCTCATTCGAGTGAAAAAGATTCTTGCTCCACTCATTACCAACTGAGATCCTACCTTTGATGACTTCAATTTTCAGCTACCCAGTAGCACTTGGGAGACGATCCTTCTTTGCTATGACCAGATTTACTAGGTCAATGCCAAACTGTCCAACATGATTTCCTTGAGTGAAGCCCCAATTCTCTACACCTTTTGACTTGCTCAGTTATCTGCCTCCTATTGCCATTGCTACTTCCTGGGAGTCTCATCCCTAATATTTATGTTTAGAAGATTCCTAATAAGCCTGCAGGGTGTCATAGGTCTCTGCTTACACAAAACCTTATATTGAGGTGATCACGCTCAACATTCAGTCAAGTGCAATAAGTAGTCCACAACACTCACAACAAAGCCACCATGCATAATATTTCTATGTCCTCTTCACATGAGGACCTAAAGCATGGTTTATCTAGATTCTCAGAGCATGCATCAGAAGCATAATCAGTCCATCCACGGGCCTATACAGGATGAATTGCTCTGATATCAATAAATGTAACACCCTTTATTATATAAGCCATGCTCGAGTCATGGAGTTATATTAAAAGGTTGTCACTATGTTAAGAAAGCTTTAAAATGTGGAAAATATAATACATAGCCCTTTAACTGCACACTTTATTGCTAACTAATAGTTCATAAGTTTCGTCGTCTTTGATACATAGATGATAAAATACCTACAATTTAAAAGAAATTGTGACTAACATAATACACAGAACTTGCTTTTGACTAGTCGCTAGCTAGCTCCAATAGTTGCTTGGTCTGGTTTACGCCCGAGTCTTGCTCAGAAAATGTCCCAGTACTCTGTCTCGCACTTGATTTCCAACTTAGGTGCTGGAATGTTTACGGAAAAAAAAAAAAAAAAACATACAAGCAGGCAGTGAGAACCTAAGATTCTCAGTAGGTAAACATGAACTATTCTCATACAGTGTCGTCATAAAACATTCCAGCCGCTTCGGTTTATTATGAAAATATGAGCACATATACGCAAACAGTGGTTCAATTTTAAGTGGAAAACTTCTTTCTCGAAGCGGGTTATGTTTTAACAACCACTTGCCATATTATATGACAAACATAGAAATACGAATAGTACAATATGTTTCAACAAGAATCTTAATAACATTATGACTTAATGGGATAATTGAAGATGCACATAAAGATCCTTGTTGTAACACCCTCCCAAGTACAGTACTATGCTTAAGTCATAGCACCACACTCAAGAGTTGTTACTATTATCTGAGCGGACCTTATTTCACAGCAACTTCGGCCGTCTTCGAAACCTTTCGAGCTATCTGGAGATAACATGGAAAATAGGAGTGAGAATTATAAATTCTCAGTAGGATTCTCTAATTATCGTACATAACGTTGTTGTTGTCATCTCCAGTTTGCTTCGGTTTATTTTGAAATAGATGAACATGCTATACAAACTGTTCAATTTTAAAGTTCAAAAATATAATGTCCGAAGCAAAGTTTATTTTACTCATACACTTGACCTTTGGGAGAGCCCATACAACACCAATTTATGAACTATACTATGAATAATAACTGCACATATTGAAATACATATCAATAAACTGGATACATAACATCTGCACCTGTCTCTATTTGTATTTGAACTTATGCAAAAACATAAGATTCACTTTTCTTTTTTTATCTCCCTTTTTATCATAAAATCTTTACGCGCCACATTCCAAAGTATGATCGCCATGTCACGTTGCTTAGGAATATGGGATCTTTATTCGGTACTTACACTAGCTGGATCATGCCATGTCTCATGTAAGTTTTATCCCTAGATGTCTAGTTTCATATAAAAATAGTTTCATTGAATTTAACCCGTGGAAGGCGGAGCCGTACACTCCACCGTATGGATTGCCGAGGATTTTTGGTTCTCCAGCCCTTCAGCTCTTCCTATTTTCATCCTTTCTTGCTTCCAATTCGAATTTAACCTCACAAACAACCAATAAACCAGCCATATATCATCATAATCATTCAATCAATACATCAAAAATTGAGAAAATAAACCACCACCAGCCACCCAAATCAGAAAATCAAGACAAGAATTGGAATCCTACCTCAAATTGATGTAGAAACTAGCTAGAATTGAGGTTTTGGTGGAAAAAATGGATGAGGCTTGAAGTTTTGAGGAAGATGAAGTGAAAATGGGAGAAGGAAGAGTGAGGAATGGCCAGCTGAAGAGGGAGCTCGAAAATGAGGGAGTTGAGAGAATTCTGGAGTCTTAAAGCATGATAAATGAGTGGTGATTGGTGGAGGCTTGGATGGTGTACATTGAGCCAAGTTTCTCCACTCTTTGGGCAGCCACTTGGTGCCACTTAGGTGGGGGAATGGTGGCTGAATTTTAGCCACTCTTTCTAGGGTTTCTAGTGTAGAATTCTATTGGTCCAGTTCAGGTGGTTTAAAATACCGAATCTCTGCCGATTTCCTGCAAATCGGCAAAATGGTTTTTGAAGAATTTTGTGAGGTTTTACATGTTTCTATTCTAATTATCTCTAATCTAACATCTAATTAACTCTTGATCAACCTTTAATTAATTTCTAATCAAGCTTAAAGATTCAATAAAATCGAATAAACCGATTAACAGTGTAAATTAAATGTTTTGCAAGTTGAGGGCCTTTTTGGTTTTTGTTGTTTATGGCTAATGTCATTTTTGTAATTATGGGTAAGTCTAGGGGCATCCCATGTCATTTCACATATGGATACCTCCGTGGCTCAATCGACCGAGGTTTAGGTTTCTACGCTTTCACTACGCGATTTTACTTCGTTTAAAACCTTATTCTGTTAATTCTATTGATCTAGGGACCTAAGTGTCATTTTCTAAAAAGTGTAGGGGCAAGGTTGTGAATAATAAAAGTTTATTTTTATTATTTCCTATTATGTTATATGGGGATGTTACACTTGTACTTGTCTGTATGCAAATGTATTTGACTTAATTCGTATCTTTCTTTAACTTGCAATTTGATCTTGCTCTTTTCTATACTTGGTCTCCTGGAGGTGAATGGCCTCTCTCACCTCTGGGTAATAGCCTACTTTTCAGGTTTGAGATCGTATCTATACATAAGTGACAAGTTTAGTTTCCCCGACCCTCACATCGGTCTATTCCCCTTAAATCTGGTCGAGGGCTTGCCCAAGTCTTAGACAGTACTGCTCTGGTCCGCAGTAGCTGGGTCTATGCCATGCCTCACGTGGTAGCTTGGTATGTCCCTCTTACAAGTTTTTATTATCCTTTTCTTTCCATATCTTATCATGCATGCAGATGCTTTGAGTATTCATGGATATGTCTCTTACCTTACTTCTCATATCATATTCTAATTATGCTTGTATGCATGACGTACATGAGCATGACATGTAAATATAAATATATTGAAGGCATAATCACCCATAGCATAAGTTCTCATAAATTCTTGCCGAAAATTAGCCAGTATAACGAATCGAGTCCGCTTCCCCACTGAAGAGTGCCAAGCTAACAATACAATCAATTAAGTATGCAATTCAATGTAAAACAACAAGTTACAGCAATTTTATTGATCATATGGTATGTCAAAATCAATAGAAATATCAACAGAGTTTCCTGCTCACTCTACCCTCTTCTACCTGAATTTTGTAAAGCCCACCCTTACTCCTATTCAAATCATTTAGACCTGAATTTTGAATATGTCATAGTTCTATGTGTCTAGTTTCCAACCTTTTTGGTCCCATCTCATTTTGATTTGTATAACTTAAGTTATTTAAGTTTTACCTCGGCCTGCCCTGTAGCTGGCCAAAATTACACACTTAAAAGTAAAAATTCACTAAAAATCAAAAACCACTACAAATCATACGAAATTGGTATCATATTAAAGCTAAAAGGACAAGATTTCATATGAAATAATTTTCATATCATTTGAGCTATGAGCCCCATAATTTGACCCTACTGGACTACCCTATTCCAACCCGGTTTAAGCTTAAGGTGAATTCATTGATGTATTGGGAATAATTGGCAACGAATCTGACTTTGAAATTTTTATGGGATGTTCCCTCATATGTTAGCTTTCAAACAACGTTGAGTTTACTCAATTTAGAGTTGTGTAGTGTGAGTTACACCCTTCCCAACTCATACTGCCCAAATGGAAATCCAGATTTCTAGGTCAAACTTCAAAAATTCATAACTAATTCTATACTAATCCAATGGACTTATATTTTATATCTATGGAAAGCCCTAGATGTCTAGTTTCATATAAAAATGGATTCATCAAATTTAAATGGCTGTAGGTGGAGCCGTGCACTCCGACATACGGACCATCGAGGGGAAAACCCTAACAGCTTCTTGAATTCTTCTTGAATTCATGTTTTCCTTAAATCAATCCATCCAATCTTCAATTTAAAATCACATATACACCTTAAACCAACCTTAATTCATCATCATCACTCAAGATCAGAATCATAGATGAACAAGAGACCCTAGGCAGCCCCAATCCAAAAAAAAAGAAGGAGAAAGTTGAGATTCCTACCTTAGTGGTGTGAAATCTTGATGGAACTTGATCTTCGAATGAAGTTGATGGTTGGGGCTTGAGCTTGGGGATGAGAGGAAGTGGAAGAAGATGAAGAAAAGTGGGAAAATGAGAGCTGGTCTGCACCTCTTATGGGGAGGCCGAATATATAAAAGGGGAAGGAAGAAAAAAATGAAAACTTATGAAGGAAGTTGGCTTTTGATTGGTGGACTTCAATCCTCATTCAGACTTGGCTTGGCTTCCCTCTTTTATGGCTGATTGAGGCGCCACTTGTAGGGATGTATTGGCTAAATCTTGGCCCTCCATCATAGGGTTCTCATGGTATAATTTCTATTGGTCCGGTTCCAACAGTTTAAAATACCGAAATTCTACCGATTTCCTTCAAATCGGTAAAACGGTTTTAGAAAAGTCCTATGAGGTTTCCTATGGTTCTAATCTAATTCCATCAAGTTCAGTCCTTCTAGATCATATTTAATTAGCTTTAAGTGAATGCTTAATCGAATCCTAATTAATCCCAATTATTCGATGAAAATCGAACAACTAGGCAAAAAACGATAAAAAAATCCGGTGGAGGTGAGGCCAAGTTTCTCCATTATCTTCAGCAACACTTGACGCCACTCATATGTGATAGGGGTGGCTGAATTTCAGCCACTTAAATGCGGGTTTCCAGTAGAAAATTCTACTAGTTTGATCCTGGCGGTTTAAAATACCGAATCTTCACCGATTTTCTTCAAATCGGCAAAACTTTACTAAATGACTCTGACAGAATTTTTATATCTCTATTCTAATTGTTCCTAAGCCTAATCCCTCTAATTAACATCTAATTAACTTCTAATTAACCCTACTTAGTCAATAAGATCAAATAAATTGCTTGTTAACGTGAAATAATCGTTCTTGCAAATTTAGAGCTTTTCTATTTTCTATTTTCTGTGGCTAATGGCGTATCTGTAATTTTGAGCAAGTCCGGAGGCACCCCACGTCATTTCACACCCGACTGCCTCCATGGCCTAAACGGTAGAGATTTAAATTCTTACGGTTTCACCACGTGATTCTGCTTCGTTTAAAACCCCATTCTGCTAATTCTACCGATGTGGAGACATAAATGCCATCTTATGAAAAGTTCTAGGGTTATTGTGAAAATATTCACTTGGGGTTAAAGTACAATTTCTAAAACTTTTGGGCAAGATTGCAGTTAACAAAAGTTGACAGGGGCACTTTTATCATTTCTTAATTTTTAGCATATGGTAGTGCCATATTTTTAACGGCAATATTATACTACTCTATATTTCTGAGCATAAGGATTTTCGGGGTATACCACTGCCTAAGAAATTTCCACACTATCTAAGAGAAATAATTCAAAATTTTTATTATACTCCACTTAAGAAAATGGGGAATGTTATAGGAAGTCTAGATTTCATGACCAATAAATCATTCAATGCAACTCCAAATGTAATGAAACTAATTTGAATGAAAACATACTTGTAGAGCTTTTTATATATATAAAATACATGAATTTTGGCCTTAAAACGAGGGAGATATAAATTTTTAAATTGGGCTATCCCCATATGTGTTTTTATTCGGGTAGTCTGTACAAAAATCTTAATAACTTGAGCTATACAAAACATTTTTTAGTGGGACTAAGTTTGTTAAGAAACTAAGACTTAGAAAAACACCCCCATAAAACAGTTTTGGCAGATTCCTTGTAAGGAGCTCCCAGTAAGGTCTACAAGTCACTATTCCAGAATGAATCTAAGAAGCTAAGTAGTCAAAATAAAACATGCATACCTCAAGTTATAAAATGAATTTTTCAGTGGGGTTTTTTTTTTGTTTAAAGATATACTCGGAGAAGTATAATCATACAAAAATTCAAGTCAAAATTGTAGAAGATGAAATTATGGCGAATTTTTGAATTTACTGCCCCATTGTAGAAGTAAAACTAGTTATGGTTAAGTTTAAAGATTAATGGGAAACAAGCTTGAAGACATTTGAGACCCTCAAATTAAGATATTGGAAAACTTCATAATTCGACTTAAAAGTTTCAAAAGGATAATAGACGAAATTGACCCTATGCCTAATAGAAAAATCAACACAAGGAGCAAATTCAATTAAAAGCTTGCACTAAATTTACTAAGTTCATAAGACTTTATTTGTTATGTATGCCTCTATGTGCCACATGATGATGACGATGATGATAATGTTGATGTGATGATGACATGATGATGATAATGATGTTTAATGATATGTGATGTTGAACTCTCTGTCTGGCAATTTTGGGGAACCTCCAGTTTAGCAGTTATGCTGCCGAAATTCTGCAAAATTTATGGACTTAGAATAATTTTTGCATCATAAACCTTAATAAAAAGAGATTGAACTAAGGGTATGATCCTTCGAAAGAGAAAGGTGATCTATATTACACTCCCCTCCACTCATGACTCGCATGAGGTATGGCATAGACCCAGCTAGTGTGAATACAGGGGATAGGGCTTACATAGGACATGGCATTGACCCAGCTAGTGTAAGAACCAAAAATTTATGGTGGCAATGGCCATGGAGTGAGCTCATTACCATCTATATTTAATGGGTAAAAAGGACATAAGATAAAGTCAAGTTAAGGAAATAAAACGGACTTTAATCCAAACCCTTGAAAGGAAGGTGTTGAAAGAAGCCTATAACACATCCATGTATGTTATATTTAATTACACTTGTTCCCATGCATGTTATGATATAACTGCCATGATTAGAATGTATGTTAAAATTGAATTCACTTCTTAACAAATCCCGAAGTGGCTGGAATAATAACGATGACACCATCGTGTGGAGTTAGAGTTCTATTGAGAAATAGTATTTCTCACTCTCATTTGTCCTTCCGTATCATCACTAGATTCTAATGGCATACCAAGTGGAGTGGATCATGGATCCACCTGAGACGAGGGGGAGTATGATGTGACCACCAACACGATCGTGGCCACGACCACCATGGTCATGAGGGCATACATTCACTTAGGTCGTGTACATGAAGGAGTAGCACCAGATGCCCCGCCCGTTATACCACCTGCCCTTGGAGTTTTCCTTGGAGCAGTACTAGGTCAACCATTGGGCCCATGAGACTTTCCATCAGAGCCACTGCTAGATTTTTGGACCCCAACCAACCATTCTAGTAATAGACCTAAGCTCCACGGCCACTCTTAGGGCGGCAATCGCCTCACCGCCTCTTCTAAAGTATCATCCAGGTGCTGACCCATCTTTCGAGGATGATCCATCAGAAAAGCAATCTTTGGCAGCTAGCTGCACCCCACATGAGGCCGGGCCTAGCCGCCGTGCTAGACGTGTTGTGGTGATCAGCTGGCAATCCCTTAAGATCCATAAGCCACACATCCCCCGAGGGCGAGGATTTACGAGAAGCCGCATCTCTAGACCGCAACATCTGTAGAACCAAGGGTGTGTTGTAGAAGACTGCTGTTAAGGTTTGATGTGAGACTAGGGCACGTAGATTTTTGAAATCTTGCATCCTCATGTATTTCTTTTGCTTTAAAGCTTACCATGTTAGTTTGTATTTAGTATGTGATGATGACTTAACTATGAGTACCTTTATGTAATGTTGGATATTATGAATCTTAATTATGTGAAATGGAAATGTAAGAATTACTACGTGTTAATGTATCTTGTACTGCTTTTATGCCCTATCATTCCGCTTATGTTACGGATTCTCATTCGACATGCTCTCTCTATATCTATATTCTTGCTTAAGACTTCACTTTCCAAAACGCTGCAAAGGGATGACGTATTTCAAGAAAAAATTTACCATATTTTCCATGTAATTTAATTTACAAGCGAAGTTTTAGTTTTTCCGCAAGTATAAGTAACAACTAATAAGTTGCCATAATACAACTTAAGCGTAATATGAGTTTATTAGGGTGTTACACCCAAAATGTGCAGTCTCCCCCTTCCTTTTCTTCCACCATTTTCTTCCAAAAACTCCAGAAAACCTCCATTAAAATACCACAAAACCTTCACCCTTTTCAATCTCCCTTAAGCACTATCGTCCTAAACCCTTAAATTTCACAAATAAGCCTTCAAAAAGAAGCAAAACTCATGTGGAAGTTGCGGTCCAAGCCTAGGTTCAATTCGAGTTTCAAGAGATAATCCATGTAGGGTTTGTCTTTTCACTCTCTAGGCTTTATCTATGATTTCTATGCATTTCTATGTGTTATTTGAGGCTTGAAACCTTTATTTTCAAAGCATATATTCACGCTTTTAAGTTTTGAATATTCATGGTTGGGTTGGATTTTAATGGTTTCTCTTAAGGATTTGAGGTTCTAAACATGCATTTATGTGTTCTCAATGTGTATGAACATGTTTTCTTGCATGAATTTTGGTTGAATTTTCTTGTGCCTCACCATGAAGCTCACGGCCATATGAGGGCTCAGATTTGTTTGGTTTGTTTGATTAAGTTTCATGAGGACTCTATGTTCTTTAGATGATATTAGAAGTCTTGAAGCATTATAACATGATTTTGGGTGATTGAGTCAAAAATCTTTGAATTTGTGCATAGTAACCCCACAGCCTCACCTAGGGCAGAGAGTGTTTCTTTTGTATTCATGTGTTTGTATTTGTTATTGGATGATATAAATGATGATTCAAAGACTTAATATGGTGCACTTAACATATATGAGCTTGGTTCTTTGAAAAATGCAATTTTCTCTAAGTAACTTTTGATTTCTCTTAGTTTTAAGTTGTTGCCCTATTTTGGCTGCACTTTTTCAACATAATAACTCATATATTTAGCTGTGAAAATCTGTTTGTTTTGATGCCATTTAACCTGTAGATTAATTACATATGCTTATATGTTGATTTTACACGATTTTCGTGCACGAAACTTGTAATTTCTTTGGTTTATATTGCTATTCTATTTTTTGGCTGTGCCATATCCCTTTCTATTGGTTGCACCATATCCCTTTCTTTCTTACTCTTATTTTCTATTTAAATGCTTGATTTTGTGTCTTAGATGATGATTTTTCATTGGATTAAGCTTATGAGTTAAGATGTGCAAGATATATACATTTATCCTTAATTTATGGCCTTCAAACATATGATTAATTGAATTTGTGTTTTCTGCTCTATAAAAATCATGAGTATGCATCATGAATTTGATGTGTTTTAACATTCTTAATATGATGATTTGATGTTTAAAAGCCTATATTATTATGATATTGCTTGTATGATAAGTTTCTTGTAATTTTGAATTGGTTTTGTAGGTTGAAGTGTAATTCCTTGTGTTCTATTTTGGACAGCATGTATATCTTGCTTATCTCTCTTGATTTAATGCTTTACAAACTTCATTTGATGCCTTGAACCATTTGATTACTTGATTAAGCTTTATGCACAAGTTTGAGGAGTTTTGAAACAAAATGCTTGAGTTTTGGTCATGAACAAGTTTTCAACCATCAACCACTTTGTAACTTGAAAGTTGTTTTAATTAGTTTACTATGTTAAAGTGTTTTCAAACCTTTAAGCATGATTGAATTAGTGTAGTTATGTGATAGTTTATTTTTGGGACCATTAAGACTTAAGACACTAAAAGCGACTTAAAACTTATTAAAATGAATCATTACCTTTGCTTGGAGTATATGACCTTGACCATGAAACTCATATTAGACCTATTTAAGACCTTTTAAAGTCATACCTATGCATTGGAGGACCTTTGCTTGGATATGGACTTACAGACTTTGGACTTTGGACATTGGATTTAATCATACTTATAATCACATTAAAGAACCTTAATATCATATTAACTATCTAATTCCTTGCTTGAAGTGGTTTTCTACATTTTGGTTTATGAACATGAGTTTTGAACTATTCTTTGAAGAATTGTCTTTGGAACCTTGTTTTGCATAAGAACATGATCATTGGTATTCATATGAGTCTCAAAATTCACGCATCAAAGTTTAATAAATTACATGAGTTTCTATGTCATTGATGGAAATTTAATTTTGTGATTGGTGTGTCCTTTATGCGATTATGTTATGATATTAAGAATTTCTTATCATGACTTTGGTGCGCGTATGAATATATTTGTGACCTAATATGTTATGTAGCCTTAATGAAAGTGATATCTCTTAGTTAATGGATGTACATGAATAAGCTTATGAGTTTGCTTTAGATATTAATCACATATGTCTTGATTATGGCTTAATGACTATACAAGCGAAGATGAAATTATTTGCGCTTTATGTTATGAATGAAATGATTTGTGTTATGTGCACTTTGTGATAAATTTGAATCCATGTATGTTATGTGCACGATATGAATAAAATTGCATATGTGCACTTTGTGTCTGGCCATTATCTGGAAATCAAATTATATCTGTGCATATTTTGATTGGCTGTTGTATGAAAATTAAATGAATAAGTGTGTAGGTCTCACCATGTAGTGGACAAGCCATGCATTTCACTAAGTGACACCTTCGGCCCTGCCAAGATAGCAGATTAGAACTTAGTGATCTGAGTCTGGCAATGTATTGAAACGACATCTTGTGTAAGATCCCCATTTTCTTAAAAATAGCGTATTAGAAACCTTGAATTATTTCTCTTAGGCAGTGAGAGAATTTATTAGGTAGCGCTATATCCTGACAATCCTCACACTTAGAATTATAAAGCAGCATAACACTACCATTAAAAATATGGCACTACCATATGTTAAAAATTAGGAAATGACTAAAGCACCCCTATAATCTTTTGTTATTTGCAGTATTGACCAGGACTTTTGGAAATTATACTTTGACCCTAAGTGATTATTTTCACAATGACCCTAAAACTTTACAGAAAATGATATTTAGGTACCTACATGTGTAGGATTAGCAGAATTAGGTTTTAAAAAGAGCATAATTACGTGGCAAAATCGTAGAAGCTTAAAACTCAGCCAATTGGGCCACGAAGGCATTTAGGTATGAAATGACATAGGATACCCTTGGACTTGCTCAAAATTATGGAAATACCATTAGTTATAGGAATAGACAGAAAACACTAAAGGATTTACAAAAAGCTAAAATGTAACAATCCCGAGAAAAGGTACGGCTGATTAGCACTGTTAATCAAGTTATTTCATTACATTAGGAAAATAGGGGTAATTAAGGTTGAATTATAAATGTTAGAGCTGAAGGAATTAAAGGTTGTTATGTAGAAGATTAGGAGAAATTATTCAGCAATATGTTTAATTTACTTTGTTAATTAATTTATTCAATTTTATTAGACATGTAAAGTTAATTAGAATTTAATTAAAAGTTAATTAGGAGTTAATTAGAAGTTAATTAAAGAGAATTAAGAGTAGGAAAAAAAAAATAAGCATGCAGAACATTCCAAACAACTGCTAGTAATGTTTCGCCGATTGAAAGAAAATGGCGAGAATTCGATATTTTATACTACTAAAACCGAATCAGTAAAACTTTACACTAAAAACCCTAACATGAGTGGCTAATATTTAGCCACTCTTACCCCATGTAAGTGGCGCCATTTGCTGCCCAAATAAGAGGCGAGACTTGGTTCATTATACACCACACAAGCCTCTACCAATCACAAGCCATTGTCATGTTTTAAAATATGAAAATTCCCTTCCAACACCTTCATTTTTTCGGCCAACATCCAGCAGAGCTCTCTCCTCTTTCTCCTTCCACTTCACTTGATTCTTACCCCCTCCTCAACTTTCATCAACTTCTTGCACCCAAATCATCAAGTCTAGTTAATCTTTACATTAACTTGAGGTAGGATTCATGACTTTTTCTTATTATTGTGATTTGGTGGTTGATTGGAATTTTATTTCCACTCGTTTACTTGATGGTATATTGTGTCCATATGAACTCTTGTGGCTAAATAAACATGTACATACTTGGGTTTGGTTGCGAATTTGAATGAAAAGCCAAAGGAGTAACAAAATAGAATCTGTCTAGATTGAAAACCCTCAATGGTCCATACTGTGAAGTGTATGGCTTCACTTATGGCCATCAGAATTTGATGAACCAATTTTAGATGAAACTATCCATCTATAGCTTTCCAAACATATAAATTATAGGGTCATTGGATCAATATTGAGTGAAATATTAATTTTTGAAGTTACCCTAGATTTCTGCCTTTGGTCCTGAGCAGACTGGATTGTAAAGGGCATAAGTCGCCCTATACAACTTCAAATTGAGTGCAACTAAGTTTGTTTGAAAGCTAATATATAGATTTTTATGCCATCAAAAATTTCAAATTTAAATCCTAAGTAGTTTACTCCCAGTAATTCACCAAATTTTCCCTATGTCCTAACTGGACTAAAGTAGGGCATGCCAATCCAACTAATTTCGAGAGCTTATAACTTAAGCTCTACCCATTCAAATGAAACAAAACTTATGGCCAATAAAAGCTGATTTTGTTAGCTTTAAAATGATATAAGATTTATATAAATCCAATAAGATTTCTTTTTTGACAAATTTTTAATTGATAGACCCTAATTCTACCTGATAGCAGAGCAGACCTAGGTGAATCCTCAATAACTTGAGATATATTTATAGTTAAATGGGACCAAAGAGAATAAAAACTAGACAAATAATCCTTCAACATATCAAAAAGTCAAATTTAAATAAATTAAATAGAAATTGTGGCATAAAATATAAAATAGGACATAATTGAAGGTTGTCGTCAGAATTGCTAAAATTGAAGATTTAGCTATCTTAATGTGGGAGTGAGTTGCAATTAAGGTTTGAACATTGAGAATCTATGATAATGCTAAAATATTAATGTATTATATTAATTCTGCTATTGTGGCTAATTGTCTATTTAAATGGCACTATTCACGGACAGCGGATCTGATCCGTTATACGACCGAAATTCTGACAAAAATATGTGAAATATATGAATGTTATAAATATTTATATGTTATGCACATGATATGTTAAACATGCAAGAATAGTTTAGGTATGATATGAAGTATATGGATAAATTCATATAGCATATGCATGCATGATCATGTCCAAGAGAGATTGAAAAAGATTTTAAAAACTTGCAAGAGAGACATACTGAGCCTCCACCATGAGGTAGGCTATGGCAATACTGTCAAAGACTTGAGCCAACCCCTGAACAGATTTAACGGGAATAGACCAGTGTGAGGGTCGGGGGAAGTAAACCCGTTATTCATGTATAGGTACGAGCTCAGACTTGAGAAGCAAGCTATTACCTAGAGGTGAGAGAGGCCATTCACCTCCAAGGGATCAAGTACAGAAGAGTGAGATCAAGTTGCAAGTTAAAGCAAGAATAAATAAAGACAAGTGCACTTGCATAAAGTCAATTGTGAGCATTTGCATATGCATATCTAAGTATCTCATGATGCTACAATGTTATTATGATCATGATTGACATGTTCTATTATTATTATCATTGTATTTATCATAAATTGTGCCAAGTGACTTCTAAAAGCAATCCCACTTCAAGAAATATGTTTTCAAGCTAAAAATTTGACCAGTGCCTATGTGTATGTGTTCACGCTTTCATAATAAATCGAAGTAATTGGAATATTTATGATGACACCCCGTGTGATAGTGGGTCATGTTTACTTACTGAGAACCTTAGGTTCTCATTACCTATCTCTGTGTTTTTCCGTTGATACTTCAATACTTAGACCAAACTTCAAGCATGAGGCGGAATCCTAGAACATTCTGCATGCAAGACCCGAACATAAGCTCAGTCCGGGAGACCATCACAGGCGGCTGATGAGCAGCAGAAGCAATAACTGCAATTTTGAAACAAGTTATGCGTATGAAATTAATAACAATTTCTTTTAAACTATAATTATTTTATTTTATATGTATCAGAGATTTGAAACTTATGTACCATGATATGTAATATAGAATATAGTTAAAGGGTCATATATTATATTTCCCTCATTGTAAGTAGTTCATAGCATAGTAGCAAGATAGTAGATAAGGACTTAGTGTTCATTATGTGATTGCTTTAGGCTTGCTAAGATAGCGGATAAGGACTTGGCAATTCACTGATTTGACTAGAGGACACCCTAACAAGTAGAGCTCTTGCAGATCCGAATTTATGTTACTAACCCTATAGACTTCAACTAATAGAAAAGGATAAAGGAAGCAGTTAAAAGGACTATAAGTATACTTATTATATATCTACTATGACCATATTACTGTTTACTACTTTCATTATTATTATGATGCACTTTCATCTTGCTTGACACTATCTAATGGCTAGGAATGATTATTTATCTTATTAATTGCTTGTGGATTCTTTTCCTGCTAAATGTTCTAGTATTTGACTGGTAATCTGGTTGTCTGTTGATTATGCATATTTCTTTAGTGTTTCTAGATGGCGTGAATCATTCTCAATATTGAGATGGACGTGGGTTTCGAGTCTGATTTGCTGAATAATGGGATTCTATTACGTATTATGGATCGTACTCTTACTATTACTATTATTAATGACTAGGATCAGTATACTGTGATGTAGCTTAGGATGCCTTTTTTTGGCATCTTCATCCGACATATTCTATTTGGTATTTTGATGGGCTGTGTATAGGTTGGGTGGGGATGATTAGTATTAGTATAGGAGTTTCATCCCCTTATATATTTTGGGTTATGTATTATAAACTCTATATATACTCTATGATGCACTAGTAAGAAGATATGTTTTCTGTATGTGACGAATACCCTTAATTGTGGAATTTCTAACTAGCATGTAGTAGTAACAATTCCACCATGTAAATTGATGAACTGAAATGGTAAAATTAGTAAAAGCAATCAGTAAAAAAAAAAAATTATCCTCAGAAAATTAAAGTAATAAATTTAGTAATATCTTACTAGCTAATTATTATCATAATTAAGTAAAGGAAATTAAACGTGGTATGATAATGGCTAGTAGTGGGGTGTTACAGATATTATGTTATATTTCTCTTTGTAGATATCAGGGGCTGGTCATAGAATAGGGAAATCAACTAGTAAGGGTTGCTTAAGGAGGTTTGATGGATCACCTCTCATATCACAAAATACTATATCATTATCTTGTTGGCCCTACTCTATCACTACCACACCTATTATTGTTCCCACTCTTAACACAACTATGCTAACTCCTGATGTTGTCATTCCAAATCGTCATACCATTAACCCTTCTTATTCCACCTCTAACATCCCTTCATTATCTTTTCCTTCTATGGCTCCTACTATCAATCCTTCACATACACATTTGAATGACTCACCAACAACATCAAGTGCTATTCAAAATGCTAGTGTATCACTAGAAGAAAAAAACACATTAACGCTTGATGGAGATGGGTAAATAAAAATATGTTTTAATTTTTCTATTACTTGTTATTGTTAGTTAATACATGTCTTAATAGATTAAATGTCTTCAAAATAGATTCTTGCCTCCTGTGGAAGCTACTCACGCAATTACTGGAAATCAAGAGTCTTTATGATCAGCCTTATGAATTTTGGAAGAAAATACCTTCTAAGGTTAGAGAAATGTGGTTTAATGAGTTTAAGGTACTTTATAAAATCGATTCTTCTTTTATTTTAATTTTATTTATTGCCTTAACTGACTACTTGTTTTAAAAATATTGTAGAATAAGTATTTTTTTCTCCACCTAATCTGAATTGGGTTAGAAAGAACTTTGAGAAGCGTGGTGTAGCTCGTATGAAGAGTTTATGATGCTTGTAAACATAATGAAAAACCACCATGGATAGGAGATGAGGTATGGGATGGACTGTGCACTCATTGGAGAAGCATTAAGTTTCAAGTGAATTCTACAAAAGCTAAAAGATATCGTGCTTTAGATTGTGGCAATTTTGGATCTGTAAGTCATACTTGTGGTTCTATCACAGTTTCACAACACAAGCAAAATATAGTAAAAATTTATTTAATTTATTTTTCAAATTCCATTATTAATTTTAATTAATGTTTTGATAATATTAATTGATAATTACTATTTTGAACACGGCAGATTAAGGAGATTGGTGTAGTTCCAACTATACAAGAATTATTCAAGCATACTCATTTTAGCAAGAAGAGTAAAGCTTAGGTTGATGAAAAAGCTAAACACATTGCTGTAAGTTTGGTCTTGAAATTAAGGTCTCAAATATGTATTTTGGCATTGAAGTGAATTTTCTGTTAAAAGAGATGGTCTTGATACTTTAGTTGCATGATTTGATTTTGTGTGTTTACCTATTCATCCTGTTTCCTTTTGTATGGTACTTTCAAACTATAGCTTTTAGGATGCATATTATGATAAATAGTACATACTTTGTGGTACTTAAAGCTGCTTTCTTTATTTTATGATAACTTGTGCATATCGTAGAATCTTATGAGTTGAGATGGTTGTTCTGCTAAAATAGTTTATAATTATAGTTGCGGGAGTTAATAACAAGTCAAATATGTTGGTAACATCGGAAATGCTTGGAAGACGTGAAACGAGATACTCTTTAAATTGGACATAAATGTTAGACTAAGAACTTGTGTATGATAAAGCAATTGGCATGTTTAGTTGATGTTATAATTGTTCTAGTTTGGTAGAATTGTAATGACTTATCATTAAATATATTGTTTGATTGTTAGATATTTTAACTTGAATATTTGTATATTGCCATTGTTATAAGTTGTAAACATTGTTTTTTCATAGGAGACATTTGATTCTGCATCACAGGAGTTACATTCTAGTAACAATGTTGCTGAAGGGTTTTCTAAGGTTCAACAATCAACTACAGAGTCAGAGTTAGATTTATGGATTAAGATTGTTGGTGGAAAGAATAAAGGACTTGTTTATGGACTTGGACTAGAGTCCATAGTAGTTGCCGGCCATCATGCCTCTACTTACTCATCCATGCGGATGAGATCATTGATTGACAATCTAGAAATTCAAGAGCAGTTAAAAACTTTAATTGATGCTATAACATCTGAATTATGAGCTCAAGTTAAAAAAGAGTAGCTTGAGAAAGAGCAAGTTCAATAGAGGCTTCAAAATACTAAAGCAAAGCTGCAAAATACTGAACACAAGGTAGAGGAGTTGTTTCTTAAGTTTGAACAATTTACCTATGCTTCACATCCTCCATCAGATGCTTCTACCTGTGTAGATGATGATGATAATGATGTTGATTTTGATTTTGAAGATTTTTAGATTTTACATTTCTTTTAGTGACAATGCTAATGCTAATATTAATTATGAGTTGTTATGTGTAACACCCTACTAATTTAATGTTATGCTTAAGTCATAGCATAAAATTAGATAGTCTGTGTTACTGTGTTAATGTTCTACTTAAATCTCGTAATTAGTATCACTAAACAGTTGAATCAGCGCGCTGTTATATAATAGACGTGAATAGCGTTATAAAATGTAATAAAGTTTAATATAATATAACAGAAAAATATAAATAAGTGATATATATATTCTCAATAGTATATGTACATATATAGGTCGGAAGCCGACGCTTCAGTCTATACATATAGATATATATTAAAACAGATGAAACAAAGGAACGTCAAAATTCCTATTGCTAAAAGCAGAGGCAGAAATGGCAGGAGCAGGTTGTGTCCAACAAGTCCAACTCGGAGTCATAGTGAAGCTGCAAGTCTGGGATCTTAATGAGAGGAGTGGCCGTTGAGCCCTTCACCAGCGTCTGAGAATGATGCGGAAATGCAACACGGGGTGAGAATCTCAAGAAATTCTCAGTAAAGTTCATGTATGGCGTTCTTCTGACGTCGCATTCATTCTCAGTTACCTCGGTTTTTATTTAATTATAAAAGCATGTGTTCAAACTAAGCTATCCGTTTTAATGAGTTTAAGGAAAAGTCTGGTCCGAGGCAAGGTTCAATTTTACTTTAGACGGCACAAGAAACAAAATAGATTACTTAGAATAATACATATATTAATGAACAAAATAAATAATTAAACAGCAATAAGCCAACATAATAGACAACTGTAAGCATCTTGACATAAGTATTTCATGTAACTATGCAGTCATGTGATCATGCAGACTTAATCATGAACCTTTCTTCATAAGCTTTTCCGTTACTTTTCATCATTTTCCATCTCTTGGTCCCCTGGGAGTTCTTGGCCATTTAGACTCCTGGGTAATAGTCTGCTTTTTAGGATCGAGCTCGTTTCTATACAGGAATGCCGGGTTTACTTTCCCTGACCTTCCCATCAATCTATTCCCCTTAACTTCTTATTCGGGGCTGACCCAAGTAGCATGGAACTTTCATAGTGACATAATCCTTTTCATAACTTTCATAACTTTCTCAAAAATGCACATGTATTAACATGTAATTCATAACTTGTACATGGGTTCTACCGAAATTTCGGCTGCATAACGAAACGTGTCCGCTTCCCCATGAATAGTGCCAGCATACCAGAACATTTATACAATTTGCAATTTCAGTTTAGAGCAGCAATTATGCATATATATTCATAGATTCATTCATTAGTTTCAACAAAGCATCAATAGGGTTTTTAGCTCATTCTGCCTTATTCTGCCCGGTTATGGTATATCCCACCTTTATTTCAATTTAACTCATTTAAACCTAATTTTTGATATGTTGTAGCCTTATGTGTCTAGTTTCTAACCTCTTTGGTCCCATCTAATTTTGATATCTATAGCTCAAGATATTTAGATTTTATCCCAGCTTGCCCAATGGCTAGCCAAAATCAAGCAACTAAAAGTAAAAATCCACTAAAAATCGAAAACTGACTCAAATTACACGAAATTGGACTCATATTAAATCTAACAGGTTAAAGTTTCATTTACAAAAGGTTCCATTCCATTTGACTTAGTAGGGCTGAGTTACAAGCCCCGAATCTGACCTTACTAAACTGCCCTGTTCTGGCCCGGTTTGGACATAGGGAAATTTTCTTGGAGCACTGGGAGCAACTGGGACCTTATCTAATCTTGAAATTTTTATGGGACATTCTTCTATGTGTAAGCTTTCTAACAAAGTTGTTCCACTCATTTTCAAGTAGTATAGGGCGAGTTCTACCCTGAACAACCCAGTCTGCCTAGAACCAGAGTCAAAACCCTAGGTCGAAATTCAAAAATTCATATCTCTCTCAATTCTAATCCAAAAGCCTTATATGATATATCTATAGAAAGCCCTACATGTCTAGTTTCATATAAAAATGGTTCCACCCAATTTAATCAGCTATAAGCAGAGCCATACACTCCACTGTATGGACTGCCGAGGGTTTTTGGTTCTCTAACCCATCAGCTCTTCCTATTTCCACTCTTTCTTGCCTCCAATTCGGTTTCAATCACACAAACAGCCCAAAACCAATCACATATCATCACTATCATTCATTTAACACATCAAAGATGATGAAAATAATCCAAGCTCAGCTAGCCAATACCACAAAATTAATTCAAGTATCAAACCCCTACCTTTGTTCTAAGTGATTTTGCTGGATTTTTGAAGCTTGGATGAGCAAGACTTGATGTTGGCTGGAGTTGTGTGTGTGAACAAGAGAGAAAGAGAGCTGAAAGGGGAGGAGGAAGTGGCGCTGGAAAGTGATCAGAATGGGTGAAGGAAAGGGCAAAAAAATCTGATTGAAGGGTATATATATAGGTGGCTTCTTGGCTTGTGATTGGTTGGATTTTGCAAGCTGAAATTCAGCCAGCCCTCCTTGCCTTTGTGTGGCCAAAGTGGCATCACTTTTGGTGCTAAGTGGCTGAGTTATCAGCCACTCAAGGTAGGGTAAAGGAGTGGAATTCTATTAATTCAGTTCCGACAGTTTAAAATACTGTAATTTTACCGATTTCCTTTAAATCGGTAAATCGGTTTTCAATAAAATTTTATAAAATCTCCTATACTTTTAACTCAATTCCCTCATATCTAAACTCAAGTAATTGCTAATCAATTGAGTCTAAATAATTGTTTAACCGAATTTTAATTATTCTCAATTATTCAATAAAACCGAATAATTAGGCGAAAAACGGTGGATGTTACATTATGTACTTAGGATTTATGTCTCTTTCTTTTTTTCGTTAATGATATTGATATTGATTATGACTACTGGCTTATATTTTGAACGCAACAATGGTTATGCTAATGTTGATTATTAGATTATCTTTTGATGATAATTAAACAAAAAATTTTGATTTTTTCGACAGATTTTGAATAAAAATAATAATTTTTTGTGGTAAAAAACTACTTCATAAAATAGTGATTGAAAATGTAGTCACAAATAGTGACTAAATTTCTAACCATATGTTTAAAAATAATGACCGATTTTGTGACCAAATAAAAAATTTTATTAATATGATTGGTTTGCAATTGTGACCAAAAAAATAGTCACAAAATTATGATTGAATTTCTAACCATGTATTTAAAAATATTTTGTGACTGAATTTGTGACAATTTTATTAGCCAAAATTTGAGAAAAAAATGGCAAATTTTCTACTTTTTTGTGACTAATTTTTTTTTAAAAGACTACACGTCACAAAATTGGTCACAATAAATTCTAACAATTATTTGTGACCAATTTTGTTGGTCAAAATTTGAGAAAAACAACCAATTTTTTGTCCTTTTTGAGACTAATTTTCCGAAAATAATGTGTCGCAAAATCTGTCACAAATATATTTTGACTGTTATTTGTGACCAATTTTATTGGTCAAAATTCAAGAAAAATGACCAATTTTTTATCCTTTTTGATATTATTACTTGATGTAGCTGTTAGGTCCTTTGCCTTTTTACCTCTGCTTGATGAATAAACAAATCACTCTGTGATCCATTGATCTATGTATAGATCAAGCAGAGCATCTTTATCTTTTGAGGATGCCTGTATATGATATTTTGCTATTATGCATTCTAGTTCTTTGACTTTACTTGACTTCACTTTACTTTATTTTGGATGACTGTACCTACGACCCTTCGGGGAAGTGGACTGTAGAATCTAACGACTTTGATGATATACTATGCCGATGATTTTATTCAATTTATTTTATGTGTATTGACCCCAACTAGTATGCTATAGTTAAAAAGCTATTCAAATTTAAATTAGTAAAATTAAGAATTGAACCAAAAAACAAAAAGAAATTACAATTTTTAATTCCTAATGTTTTGAATAGGGTTAACTTTGTGACACATGCTAGTTTAACTATTAATTGTGATTAAAAATAATTAAGTTAGTAATTAAACTAGTAGTAAAATTTTGCATGATTGATTTCTTGTTCCTCTTCCAAGCTTCAAGTCCCTCCAAATAAGTTTCTACAAATCAAAAACACTATTTTTAGGGGATTGGAACCAAAGGTGGTGATCACAAGATAAAAATATATCAAGAGGCACATTCATGCAAGATTTTCAATGATTATGCATAAGGTCAACAATAAATCTAATGCAAATTGTATGCAATTAAGCACAAATGAGGACCCAAAAAACTAAACATGAGGAATGAAAATAATGTCCAAAAGTACACTTATCACAAATCTCACTTCACAATTTATTTCTAGAATATGTAGTCTTTTTTTGGGCCACCACACAAGCTTCTTTCCACAGAATAACCAAGCACTAGGGGATACAATACATTCACCAAGATTTCTTCCTATTTTGTGGTTTGCCCATACCAAATACTGCGAAATAACGCCGAAGAGAATAAAGAAGGAAGGAACATCGCCAATTGAGAGTGAAAGACACCAGCAACTGAGTCGCCCCTTATTTTAGCTTACGGCTCATGATCAGTGACTCCATGGATGGATAAGGGTTCCATGATCGTGGTGAAGCTTAGTGGGCAACCACCACAGCCTCAGTGGTCAACATTTCCGACAAACCCGGTTACAAGATCGAAGAAAAGGAACACAATTTTTTATCTTCAAAATATTCGATTTTCTATTTTCTCATGTTTTCTCATGTTAAAATTGACCAAAACAATTAACTCTTTGTTTTGTTAAACCTCTTGTCATGTGGACCCCACAATGTCCACATATCTTCTAACCATTTGGAGCATGTTGGATATGCAGCTATTATCTATTCATCTACACAAAAGAATTGGCCTCCAAACAAAGCACAAGTTCATTATGCTCTGTTACATAATTTTATTATGCTCTCTTTCTCCTCTCTTTCTCTGCGTTTGCACTTCTCACACACTCACACCTTTTGATTTCAAAGCCACCATCGTAGCTCCACGCATTACGCGACCACGTCTCCACTGTCCTTGTCACAGCACCAGTGACCAGCCATAGCAAGAGCACATCTCAATGGTAATGAGGCTATGTTGGTGTATCTATAAAAAAAAAAAATGGTGATTAAGAGTCTTAATCAGTTGGTTCTGAGTTGTAATTCAAGTGGAAAAATAGATAAAGAGCCCATTTGGATTGGCTTTTTGAAGAAAATGGTACTTATTTTTTTAAAAAAAAATTTTTTATAATTTTTTATAAATGTTTGGATATAACTTTTAAAAAAAAGTGGTTCAATTAAAAAAAGTCAATTTACCACTTTTTTTAAAAGTTAGAAATACCTAACTTCTAAAAAAAATAGAAGCAGAAGTGATTTTTAATAAAATTATCTTCCAAAAATATCCTTTATCTTTAATTAAAATTATAATACATATCCTTCCTTTCTTATTCCTTATCAAATCTTACTTTTTTTTTTCCTCTTTTTGAATGTTTTTTGTAATTTATCTGTAAAAAAAGTATTTTTGTTCTTTTGTATCCAAAAATATTTATAAGTACTTTTAATAATTAAAAGTAAATATTTTTAATAATTAAAAATACTTTATATATGTCTATCAAAATACAAAATAACTTTTTCTAAAAATTAAAGTTCTACTAAAGAAAATTTAGAGAAAAAATCATTTTTGTAAAATCTTATCCTAACATACTTGAGACTTAAGAACCTTAATCTATACTATTAATAAAAGGTATTGTCTCCATTTGGTGCTCATTTTTTTTTTTTTTCACTTTTTGCATTGTAATAAATCAAATACAAATGAGAAAAGAGGATAAAATTGTAAAACCTTCTTTCTATCTAATAACTTCCACTATTACATTCAAAACTATCCAATAACTTTCAACACTATTTTTTAATTTTAAAAAATAAATAAAAATTATATAATAAAAATTAATTAGATAAATTATTTAAATTTTTACTACTTGTATTTTAAATTTATTTTTTAAGTTAAAGTTTTAATTTTTACTAATTCTTTAAATTTACACTAAATTTAGAAAAATTTTAAAAAATGTGCCTATTAATCCATAATAATAATAATAATAATTAAATTTATTTGAATTAAGGAAAAATCCCAAAACAAAGAAAAAAAAAGGATAAAAACTAAAAAATATAATAAAAGCCTAATCATTTTTCTTAACCCTTATCCCATAACGCTCTTAGCCCATAAAATTAAAAAAATAAAATAAAAAAATGAAAAAAAAGAATCAGTCATACAATGATCAATTAATCGCAATCAAATTGAAAGTGTGTTTGGTTGTATTTTTTGAGAAAAAAATTATTTTTACTAAAAATTTAATTTTGATATATTTAAATAATTTTTTTAAATATATACAAAATATAAATTTTATAATAAATTTTTTGAAAATTTAATTAAAATATATTATCAATGTAAACATCTTTTACGCATACATCCAGTTATAAATACCTACGTCGCGAGAAACAAACGCACGCTGGCCACTTATTTCCATTCCCCATGCCAACTGCAAAAATAAGTGCCATCTTTCTTGTCAAAGGTTGGGCGAGGCCCGAGGGAGATGCAGAGATTGGACTGAAGACACGCGAATAGAAAATCCCAGGCCAAAAAAGACTCTGCTCTCTGAACCCCCTCAATTCTCCACCACGAATTGCCTTGCAGATTATAAGCACGCAACGGCGAGTTCAATCCAGACGAGTTCTTCAGCCAAGGTAAATAATCTCTTCATTACTGAATTATAGTTTTTCCTGTTTCTTGCATACTTATTATGCTAATGTGTGGCTCTGAAAAATTAGCTTTCCATAGGAAAAAAAACTACCCATAACCCATTCTCCATCATCACCACCATTGAACCACCACCACCTTTACCATCATTCAAAAGCACTCATCATCACCTTCCCCGCACAGCCCCAACGGACCACCACCACCAACCAGACCCAGTCGCGCAACCCGCAGCACCACCGCGAGGCCGCCGCTGTGCCTGGTGGTCGCGTATTCCCTTTCCTGGTTGCCCCATGTAGCCGCCGCTAGCCCCTTCTCCCTGTTATGAACCTCATTTGATTTTAGGGTTCAAATTGAGTGTTTTTGTTTTTCTGCTACCTTTTTTTTTTGCGTTCTGGCAAATCTCTTGTTAGAGGATTGGGCTCTCCATTCTCTTGCATTGTTATACGTTGCTGCTTGTGGTGTTGGTAAATTATGATACTTTTACTGCTTGTTGCCTTAATCTGCACTCTTCTGTTAGCTTACTGCAATTTTTGTTACAATATATATTGGGACTGAGGTTGTCTTTAGAACTGTCAGCTTGTGTTGCATATTACCGAAGCCGTGGAGCCAACTTAGTTTGTGTTTGAAATTGTTTCGGAATCTGTACTTGTTTAATTATTTCATTTTTCAAACCTTGGTGCTTTCACTAATCAGTGAATAACGTATTCTTGAATCCTGTGTTGCTCTTCTTTACTCTGGAGACTTCTCATTGCTGCATATTTGCTTTTGTCTTTCACTGTTCTGCACCCCCTCAGTAAATTTGTTTGTATGATGTAGACATGATTCCTTTTATTTGCTTGGGATTGGTATTGAAAGGCTGCGTTTAAAGATACCTTAACAAGTTTGCATGGTTTCATGGGTTTGGTGATATGTAACTTCTGGTACTGGGTTTATTACTATCATAAGCTTAGTTGCTTTGGTTTTCGTGGCTTGTAGAGTTACAACTGCAATTACTTTTCCTGGTTTTTCTGTCTGATTTTTTTCATTTTTTCTTTTTTCTTCATCTTTAATATGCTTGGTTTTGGATCAGTTGCTTTTGGTTTCATTTATCCTTTGTTCAAATTATGCTGAATGCTATTGTTTTAGAATGGATAAATTCTGGATTTGGTTAGTTTGGTGTTTTTGTTTGGCATTCCTTTCATTAGATGAAAAGGGCAAAAAAAAAAAAAAAAAAAGTGTGGAAAATGGGAGGTAGGGTGGGCTGTCTGGGGCTCTGGGCTTTTGGTTCAGATTTCACGTGGAATAATATGATAACTAAACCGTTACATGCAATGTTTGGGGCTTGAATATTGTAGTTGTCACCTTGGTGAGAGCTTTAGGTAACTACACTCTGGCTTGGAATTTCGTGAGTAATTACTAAATTTGTATTTGGATTAACTTATTTTGTATTCAAAGAAGCTTATAACCTAAAGCTCCCTAAGAGAGCTTTTAAAATAAAAAAGTGATTATTACCCCTGAAGTAAGCAAATCCAAACATGCTATAAGACCGAAAAATGAGGGGGAGAAAAAAAAGACTGAGCCTTTTTCCTGGAAGTTGTGCATGGATAGTGGTTTTGTTACTCTTGTGTTGGAGTTTATGTTGTGCTTTGAATTTCAATTGACTTGGTATGCGTGTAAAATTCTTGAAAATCAGAATTCTGTTGTTTAAGTTATTGATATGTTCACTATTTGGGCTGTTTTTGAGTTGCTTAGCTGAGGCACTGTTATCAAGTTACATGTTAAACTCATTTTGTATGTTGTTTGAATTATGGCAGCAGACATTATTTTGTGCATAACATTTTGTACAACTCAAAATTGTGCACTGTTTATTTCTTTGGACAAGGCTTTTATTCGTAGATAATTCGAGATTCAAATTCATTCTTGGTTGGTATCAGTTTCTTTAGAAAGGCAGTGTGTGTTCTGTATAATATTAGTTCTGGAAAGCACTCACTCTTTTGTGTGTAACATGAGTTACAAAATCCAAAATCACACAATTCCAGCTCCTTTCAAAAGCAAAGATACAGCGCTTGTCATTGTAAAAAATATTTGATTTTACCTTTTTTCCGTTGAATGCAAGTTTAGTTTCAAACTCAGTCCTGATTCAGCAGATTTTTATGGTATGGAAACTTGCAGTTTTTGACTCGTAACTTGGGCTTTGTAACACAGAATCATGCCCTATTAGTTTATTTGGAATGCTAACATATAAGGCTTTCAACCATGGAAATTTCAGATTTTGATCCTATTAGGAACCCAGATTTGATTACATAATGTGCGAAACTGTTAGAATAGAACTCCTTTACTCTCATTTACAGTAACAAAATACAAAGAACAAGAAAATGATAGAGACAATGCAGTTTCTTTGAGGGGTCTGGTCCCTCCCTGTCCAAAGGTTCCCAAATAATTGCCTATCCCTTTTTTCTGTTCTCTTTACATTTGTCTACACTCACTGGTAACCAAATTGTCCTCCTGAATCATCTTCCACTTTCACATTGGCAGTCTGTTATGCTACAGGTCATTAGCTCAAACAACAAGTATTTCCCATCGAGCCCTTGCTGTAGCTGTGGGCAAATCCACTGCCTTCCTTTCTACCATTCCTCATATACACGTCAATATTCGGTGTCAGTTTTCTTTGGAATCATTGCCTGGTTTTGCATGTGATCTTTTTTTGTCAGCATGTAGTGCTATGATTGATTATTGAATCTTTTAACTGATTGCTTGCAGTTCTCTATTTCTTCTTTAGGTGATGTTTTTTTTTGCTAGGCATTGAAGTTTTATACCTTTACCTTTCTTTTTATTTGGATTAGGATATGCCAGTTTGGTGCTTTAGAAAGGAGGTTTGAAAAACTGATTTGATGTTAATTGTTGTATGCTTTATTTTTGTTACTGTTGATTGTTTTGCAAATACTTTTGAAATCAACTTCACTTTTCTAGGTATTGAAGTTTCATACCTTTACCTTTCTTTTTATTAGGATTAGGATATGCCAGTTTGGTGCTTTAAGAGAGGAGGTCTAGAAAATTGTTATGATGTACATTGTTGCATGCTTTATTTTTGTTATTGTTGATTGTTTGCAAATACTTTTGAAACTAACTTCACTTTGTATTTTCATTAAAAATTAAAATTAACCGACTCAAAATTATTTTTTATTGTCCTTTGACTTTTAAATATTTTAATTCATGCATTATCCTTATTTCTACGTTGTAATTTTCTTGATCGTTGATTATTTGTTTCTTTATCCTTGCCATTTTTTTTAAGTGGCCAGTTTAATATGTTTAGGTTATTATAGTTAGCACAATTTATTTTAAGGTTACCATTCTAGGACTCATGTATTAGAAATGCTGTTAGAAATGCTATTAGAAATGCACAGTTGAATTTGAGGTATCCGCTCATTGTTGCATGCTTTATCTTTTGTTATTGTTGATATTTTGCAAATACTATTGAAACTAATTTTTGTTAGTTTAAAATTAACCAACTCAATTATTTTTTTTTTTTTTCCTTTGACTCGTAAATGTTTTAATTCATGTATTATCTTTATTTTCTACTTTGTTGTAAATGTTGTGATTTAATTTTATTGATTGTTGATTATTTGTTTGTTTATACTTACCTTTGTTTATTTTAAGTTGTCAGTTTAATGTTTAGGTTATTATAATTTGCACAATTGAATTTAAGGTAACCGTTCTAGGCCACATGTATAAGAAATGCTGTTAGATTTAGTTTTTCACCCTTCTTTGTGAATGAACAGACTCCCAGACTTGATGTTGTTGTCATAGAATCTTTTCCTGAAAGGGTTTTTCAATTCTTCCATAATCAAATAAAATTGATGGTGACTCTAGAATTTTGTTTTTGAAATTCAATTGTGTCTCCTCCAAGATGGTTTTGGCAGGTCTTTTGAGTTTATTTTGGTTTTATATTTGTAGATTTGAAAGTATTGTTTGAAAAGGAGGTGGTTTGTACTTGGTAATTTTAAATCATTGACTTGTTAATTTGAAGCGCTAATTTTTCCTTTTTGTTTTTTAAATATGCCTTTAGAGGCATTGAGTCTGGTCAAGGTTGGCATCTTCCTGGTTCTATGAGCATCAGTTCTTGGAGGTCCTCTCAATTGGCTGCTTATGATGAGAGAAAATTTTGGGGATGGTTATTTTTGTCAATTGGCTCTGTTTGCTTTGTTGGGTACTTCTTTATCGCAATTATTTCCAAGCTTCTGCCTCCTTCAAATATTGCAATGATATCTGCCCTGCAAAATGACTGGTAATCAATCATAATATTTATATACAACTCTTAGAGTTCTACTTTCTAAATCAATTATTTTTAGCATATTTATTGATCTTTGAAAAGGGAATAATAGAAAGAATGAACCATTAGGCATTGAAATTGCAATATATTCCATAATAGATTTCATTTTACATTTGGTTTACTGATGGCGGGGTATATCATATAGACATGATGGTTGTAGAGGTGCTAGAAGTGCTTAAGCATAGGTTGAGATTTATTAACGTTCTAATATGAAAATTACTTTGTAACGAAAGGGGGAAAGCAAAAAGAAAAATATACTCACAATTTAGAGATATATAGACACATTATGTGAGGTGGATAAAATCTTGATAGTAGATTCTTGTCCAACGTGCCATCCTTGCTTGTAGTGAGATGCAGCGTTGGATGGATGAAAAATATCTAATTTAGCTTTGAATGAACCTTTTCATTGAAGGAAAAAAATGATATTCTATCCAATCTATATGCTCCTTTCTTTATAACTCCAAGGAAGTTTAGAAGTAACTTTTCAAATATCCCGAACAGTGACGATAATTTCATTCAAATCTTGAAAATTACATCCATTTTCATTCCCAAGAAAATGAATGTCAATTTTATTGAGTGTGTGAGGAATGAGATGTTGTAGTTGAAGTCTATATTAGAGAGGAGACTGAGATGCTGATATAGAAGAGTTGGGTGGGTGCTATGTGAGGTGACTTGTTTTGACCAAATATGACACAGACTTACTACTATGTGGGGGCTGGTCACAAGGACTGCATGAAATGATTTTTGTGGAAAATATTCCCCCTTGTCATGCTTTGTGCTGAAATTTAAGGGAATTGACCAAGCCAGAAGACCTAACATATTGGAAACCAGGAGGGAAGTGGTTGATGACAAGTAGTTAATCAAGTAATACCACTTTCCTCCTTGTCCAACTTGTTGGCTTGGCTTTTCAGAAATTCTCCCAATGATGTTTGTCCTAGCCTCCTAGGTGATTCTTTCTTTATTAACGGTCTATTTATGGGTTATGAGGAAAAAGAAAGACCAGGTATCAATGGGGTAGGGATGATATTGAAGTGAGGGGTTTAGAGGTTTCACCTTTGTGTGGAAAGCAGATAAAGAGAAGGAAATAGACTGTTTATAATGTATTTTTACAATTTTATTTTTTACTAAAATAATTAAATATAATTAATATGTTTCATAAAATAGATAAAAATGATATTTCAACATTATAATTGGGATAAGATAGATAATTAGATTGCCGATAAGTTGTAATTCAATTGGTATCTCCCTTGGTCTTTGCGACAAAAGGGGTTGTTGACTTTGATTCGGGGGTTCGATCCCCATATACCCCTCCCCTTCCCCCTTTCCCTTACTTGCTTCTTTAGGGGCTCCCTAGTCCCCAGGTCCCCCCCCCCCCCTTCTCTCCCCAAAAAAAAAAAAAAAAAAAAAGGAAAGAAGAAAAAAAGACAATGAATTAAATTGTAATGTAAAAACTCCCTAATTTGGGGGATATATGAAATGAGAGTAATAGAAGATGTTGGGAAGTTAATAAAATTGTTAAATGTCTTTCTGTTCTAAAACATAAAGCTCGTAAACACATGTAAAACCTCATAAATCATTCCCGTCTTTCCTTTTACTCTCTAAACTAAACTTGTGAACGCACCCCTAAGGGTATAAGATCCTCCAAACTTGGTTATAATTGATGTGATAGCTATAGGCATAAACCCTACGAATGCCTTAGATTTTCCTCTTTTTCTTATGGTCTACCTCCATCAAAACATTGGCCTCTTTTGGACTCTACGGTAAATATTCATTGTGGAAACAAATTCTTTATCATTGTTATTTTAATTTCTTTTATAAATGATCATTCTTTATATGGCTATTGTTATTACCTCTCCTTCAGAAAAGGAGGGGAGCGGTGTCGTTGAACTCATCATCTTCATTTCTGTTTGACTAATATAATAGGTACTACTGCTTCTTAGTGCCATTGACACTCCCTATAATTGTGGTAGCTGTGTACTTCCATTGGCTTAGCATGAAGATGTTCAAGCATGCTTAACTTGATCAAATTTTGATGGCCGAAATGCCTGTATGCTGGTGGGAGCAACAGCCCCCTTATCACTATTGCTACCTTCCTCGTTAGCCCTGCCGGACCTGTACGCCACTAGCCACATTAGACCAAGTTAAGGATCTGACTTTCTGCAAATCCTCTGGTAGCATTTTGCCTTAGTGTATGTAATATACATGAATAATTAGTCATAAAGACTATTCATGTTTCTATTACCTTTGAGGCGTGCCCAAGGTCTAGCTTCGCTTCTCATGTCATCTACCCTTTCTATGGGAAGTCATGCATATCAATCCATATTAAATGGTTTGGGAGGCGTCATTTTTGTCTTATTTATCTCTTCATGTAAGAGATACCTATGTTATTCGGTTACGCTTTGCTATTTTTAATTTGGTTCCCTTTGATGGATGTCTGTTGTCATTTATTTAACCTTAAAATTTCCATTCTCTAGCTCAAAATTTATACTCCAAAATGTCGAGAAGTTAAGATTTAGACTTTAGAAGGCTTGACTTGTAATATATTGGTCTTCCTTGTTTTAGGTTATGTGCCCTTTTTTCTTTTTCTTTTTTTTTCCAAAGAAAAATGTAGTTATCCATTACAACAGTTAGGCGTGTGATATTAGTCTATTCTTCATAATCTTTTGAATGCAAAATGAATAATGTCTAATTTAATTTGAGGGCAATTTTTTCCTCCTAATGTGAGGATATTTTAGACATTTTAAATTTTAATGGAAAGTTATTCTCTAATTAATTATTAATTTGTTTCTTAATATTTTATTTTGCGATTCTAATTATTTTTCATATCTTTAGTTGAACTCACTTTTTCTATCACAATATTTGGCTCTGTCTATCACGTTAATATTTAGGCATATTCATATTATGATATGCGTAAAAATAGTGGTTCATGTATTTCAATCTTATTAATAATATGTAATTTATTAATTGATATCCATTTATATCTATTTATTTATTAATAATAACTAATATCAAAATATAGTGGTTCTTGTGTCTCAAAATAACGAAGAAATTTATTGTAAATGTTTAAGCAAAATCTTGCCACGATTAACATGTTTATATTACAAGAATAAAACTACAAATGGGAGACAAGTTTGGCAATGTATGCTACTTTTGCAATCTATTTATACTATGAATATTTTAGCGGTATTGATATGCAAAATTTTACACCAATCACTTTTTTGTGCATTTATCTTCCCACTAATTATAAAATATTTTCCTTTTTGGCACTTTTCCTTAAATTTTAATTAAAAAAGATTATTTCATGCGTTATTTTCGAGTAAGGTCTTTTCATTCTCGATGCACATAACAAATCCCAATTGGCACTTTTTCTTTCCCAATGATTCATTGGGCTGAGCCCTAATCTTAATAATTCATTTCCCTTTTCCGAAAAAATCTCTCCTCTTCGAATATAGCATGTTCTTTTAGGTCTATGATTGGAGAGCTTTTTAAATTTTAGCCTTGGAATGTTACAATTTTGCTCTTTATAATTCAATATATGATCTCTATTGATGTTTACTTATTTATGTTATAACTTTAAAAATAAGAATATTACAAACCTAAGTATTCTAAACTGAGACAAATTATATCCATAGGTTATTTTACATATTCATGTATAATAGAGATCATAGAGTGCCCAATAAAAAAAGAATAAAATAAAAAGATTTTGATTTGTAATGAGTTTTGTTTCTTATTCGTCAATTTTATCTCTTGTAAAAGCTTCAGTTAATAAAAATGAGTGAACATATAAATAAAATTTTTTATTATTCTGAATGTAAGCACAATACACAATCTCCACAATTTTTACTATTATTTATTTAGCACAATTTTTATTACAAGAAGGTTTAAAATCATACTTGGCTATGTATAGGAGGATACGCTTAAGCTTTTAGCTGTGTTTTATGGTTTTTTTTTTTTTTTTGGTCCCTTTATATTTATCCATTAAATATAAACATCGATGTACGTACGTGTTTAAATATATATATATATATATATATATATATATATATATAATAAACTTAATTTTTTTAAAAAAAATTATATAATTTCTTACAATCATTGATGTAATTTATGTTGAATTAATTTAATATAAATAAACTAATATTTTTATAAAAATTATACTTTTACATATTATTTGTAAGTTAAGAATGTTAAAAAAATTGTATACAGATATTGTTTAAAGAAATATTGATTTAAAATGTACTTCAAATAAATTAACTAAGTATATTGATATTTTTAAAATAAATATATGTTCGTAGTAACAATATAATTGACTCCAAGAGTCATTGAAGATAAATGGTCACAGCTTTTGTATGCCTGTTTGCTTACTTCTTTTTTTTTTTTTATCATTGAGATACACACTCAACTTACCCAACAGGTATGGAGCCGACAAAAGTGAAAAAAAAAAAAAAAAAAAGCAAGAAAACAAAAACAAAAACAAAACAAAACATACGGTTTGCAACAAAACAAGATTAAAGCAAGACCAAAAAACGCAACCTAACACAAAAGTAGCTGTCGAAACTATAGGCTTCACTGCAGCTGGGATCACCCTGATGTAGAACCACACCATGACAATGTATGTGATTGAAAGACAGAAAGTAAACACGATATGCACAATATGCTTGCATAAAACCCGTTGAACCTGCACCCTCAGCACCACCTTTAGAGCAGAAAGAAAACGGCGTTGCCAAATATGAAACTCAGAAATGCTGCATAATCATTTGACAGAATATTGCTCCACTTCAAACCAGAATAGAATCAGATTAGCACACCATAACCAAATATGAGGTTAGAAAATTAGATGCATGATACAGGCACCCCTCACGAGCAAATCAATAGCAACTCTGAAGCCTGCAGAAAACTTCAAAAATCATCACAAATACACCTGATGTGCACCATCTATATAAAATTGATCACATCAAAATGCAGCATTTGTCAAGTTCTGGTCAATCTATCATTAGCGAACCAAACCAGCTTCCTATCATCAGTTGACCCTGATTGATGATGCCACACCTCTTTCCATTTTCTGTATAATTTTCTCACATGAATCATTGAGACGTTTCTTAAACTCTCCTCAGAACTTCGAAGCAAATTCCTTGTAAACTTGAGATCCCCAAAAATTTTCTCATCTTTCTTTAACCATGATCCCAGAATGCAAGAATCAGACGTGATTTCTAAAAGAGATGCATCCACCCACATTCATGTGTTAAGAACCCGAGAGACTCTTCCAATGCCAAGGCTTCAGATTCACCTATCAACTCGGCCTTTAAGAAATCTGTCAAACAACATATCAAACAGGAATCTGAAGACACCAGCACACCGCCCACTGCATATGAGTCTTTAGAGGGGTGGTATTCTACACACAGCCACCAAACATATCTTCCTATTAACCCAGTGCCAGAGAGATTGCTAACTTGCCTAAAGCCTTGTTGCACAACTGCTGATTGCTTAGCCCCATCCTTATCACATCCCTCCATCCCCCAGCTAAGCCATCTTTGTTTTATCACTTCAATAAAAGCATTCCAGTCTGTAACTTTCTTTTCAAAATTAATATTATTCCTAAGCCACAATGCAGACCATACCACAACAAAGAAAAGCAAGATCCACCTCCTTCCTTTAAAACCCCCCAACATATGTTGCTAACCATGATTCAAAGAACACCTTTAAGTCATTAGGTGCTGCCCATGATATTCCAATCCAATAAAAACAGCAACACCATGCTTTCCATGTAAAAGGACATTCAACGAATAAATGACTCAGTTTCCCCACAATTTTTGTCAAAGTTGCTAACCATGATTCAAGGAACACCTTTAAGTCATTAGGCGCTGCCCATGGTATTCCAATCCAATTAAAACAGCAACACCATGTTTCCCATGTAAAAGGACATTCAATGAATAAATGACTCAGTTTCGTCACAATTTTTGCATACGACACGCCTTAAATCTCCCGCTTGCAAGATGTTCAGCTTGTTGAGCCAATCTTTTAGTCTTCAATTTGCCGATAATTGCAAACCACACCATAATCTCAACCCGTGGAGGTGCAAACCCAGCACAAATATTCTTCAAAATTTTATACTGAGACTCCATGTTGGCATGAAGCATATTCCCAGCAAGTTGCACGAAGGATCTGACGGAATACCTTCCACCCTGACTATGCCTCCAAATTGTTCGATCTGCTGTCTCTGAACTAACGAAAACCTGCAACAGTAAAACATTTGACTCATCTAACAAGTATTTCTCCCACTCAAAAAACTCTCTCCTCCATTGAAGGTTCCACACCCGCTCAAAACCGCTCCAGAAACCACACTCAAAGATAACATGGCTGCATATAGTCTAGGCAGCTTATCACTGAGACACTGATCACTGATCCAAAGATCTTCCCAGAATTTAGTTTTCTAGCCATTCCCAACCAGAAACCACAACCCGTTCCTCACAATGTTGTCAACTACACCATTCATCTTCCATATGCTACAAATAGATTGCCACGACACATTATTCATAGAACCCAACTGTTTGCTCAGGGATATCAGGCTTCAAATCGTTGCAGGAGCAAACAATCTTCTTCTACATAGGGTATCTCTCAGTTGAAAATCTCCACCGCCATTTGTATAACAATTTTCATCAGGATGTCACTGACCCCTAAACCACCTAACTCCTTTGGCAACTGAATAATACTCCAAACTACCGTGGCAATACCCCGATTCCCCTTCTCTTTGCTCCAAAATGTGAAGGTTAATTAAAGTGTTAAAATGCTGATTATCAATACAACATATTCAAAGACAACAATGTTATTAAAGCTTCTATTTTCTGTGGTTATGTGAAAATAATTGTTATCTAAACTCATCCTAGTCTTAGAAGGCTAGAGACTACTCACAGTAGTTGAAGTTTTTAAAGGTAGGTATATTTAATTTTAAATACTAAATCATAAACTATTTGGTTTACATATATATTTTATAAATTTATATAGCGGTTGATATGAATGCTTCTCATTTTATTCATTTAAAATTTATTTATTTAAAATGAAATTTTATATATGATCATGAATATTTTTATATCAATACCAAAAATAAATAAATAAAAAATGCAATTGGCAGGCAGGGCAATACGTATCAAAACCCTAGTATAAATGAGGATATTATGTTAAAACTAATTTAATGTATCAATGCTATGAATTTTATTTCCAGTTTTGCTAACTTCCTCCTTTCTTCTCTTTTGTGTTGGTGGAAGTTAGCATGCTCTAGCACATTATGATTTGACAAAAATACCCTCTATAAAATAACTTACTTTTATGGGTATCATTGTAACTTATCATTTGTCTTGATAAAAGTAAACTCAAAATTTTTTCCTTTCTCTTCTCTCTTTATCCATGGTTGACCCAAATAAAAATTTATTCTTCAATAAAAAGGAGGTGAGAAGAGAGGAGAGGGAAAAAAAATTTTGCTTTGTTTTTATCAAGACAAGTGATAAATTATATAATAATATAGTTAAAAGTAAGTTACTTAATAAATAAAGAATGTGGCATTTTTATCTAATCATGACATGGCGAAGGTTGCTAACTTCCACCAATACAAAAAAGGATAAAGGAAGTTAGCAAAGCCCTTTTTTTATATTTAAATAGTTTTACTTTTCTCTGTAGTGCATAGGTTAAAAATTATTAGTAGGGGGATCTTTTAACTACTTAGACTCTATACAAAATGAGAAATGATAGGGGGACTCACTTCTTATGGGGCACCATGCCGATTCAGCATTTATCCACCATTGAATGGAGTGTGAATCCCACTTAGATTGGGCCCACATCCTGTCTAATGGTGGATAAGTGATGAGTTAGCACGATGTCCCACAAAAAGTGAGTTCCATCAACATTTCTCATACAACATAGTAGGGCATTGCATGGGTCCATTCATTTGTTTCTTTCTTTTTTCTCTTTTTGGTAATATATATGACTTTACAATGTTAAAAATAAAAAGGTAAAAGTAAAGGACCAATAGAAACTCTATTGATTCCATCGTCACAGCCATCTAGTTCGCAAGTACTACCAAAGAATATCATGCTTATGTTATTAGACCACAAGGGGAGAAATAGAGACCAAACCAATCAACTAGCCTCGGGATTGAGTTGGGTTAGGTCAGATTATTGAAAAGGTTTGTAACAACTCAAACCAGCCTAACCCGACCTAAATCAATTGGGTTGGGAACAGAAACACCAAAAAAAAAAAAAAATGAACTACAAGAGGAAGTAACACTAGAATAGCACCAATCCATGTCAAAGAAAATAATAAGAGCAAACTCCATAATAAAGGAAAATCAATCCATATAAAAATAAAAAACATTAAAAGGACGAAAGATAGAAAGATTGTAGTGCAGAAGCCAAAAGAATTGCAGAAGATGAACGGTAGAAGCTAAAAGGTAAAATGACGAGTCGTTGGTAGCCACAAAGGAGAAGGAGTGGCAGGTGGCGCAGTAGCACAATAGATAATAATGAGCTAGCAACCTAGATTGCGGGTCATGACTCATGAAGAAACAATGATGGACAAAGACCAAGTGCAGTGGAGCTTTTAATGGAAGCAACACAAGAAGGGATAGGGTGGTAGGCCAATGACTATAGGGTTCAATCAAGCAAAAAGAGAAAGAGGGGTTGGGTCGAGTTTTTTTCAAAGAAAAGGAGAGAGATTGATTCGAGTGCATGAGTGAATAGGGTTAGTAGTTTTAATATACTATTGTGAGAAAGAAAAAGAAGAAAAAGAAGAAGAAATGAAGGGGTGGGTCATTAGGTCAATGGGTTAGGTAGGCAGGTTTAATCTATAAACGGCTTAGACTAAAACGGACATGATTACCTAACCCAACTCGCAAAAATGTCAGCGAGTTAGGATAGGTTCTTCGGGTTGTCAGGTTTAGGTAGACCTATGTGAACCCCAACAAAATAGAAACTTATTCCGAGTAGAGACAGGCTATCAAATGATCAATGATAACAAAAAGATAAATCAAATAGATAACTTTATTTCTAAAACAAATTGAAAAAATGAAACACTAGTGAGCTTATCAAGAGCAATTGTACCCATTTGAAAATTCATAGAAGAAGGAGAACTCTTGTGCAGAGGCTAGACTGAGGTACTGAGAATTAATGTCTAATCTATTTCTATTTTTACTTTAAATAATTGCATTGGGTAGTAGTATTCATTACATTTTATCTATGTTGCACGGATACGGGTACGGGATACGAAAATTTTGTAAAAAGTGGAGAGTCAATATATGTATATATATTTAAAAATATAAAAATTTCATAAATTTCATAAAATAAAAACTAAAATTTCATATTATAAATAATAAAACACATCAACTTCAATATAAAATAAGTCTAATTGTTCAACATTACATCACAAAATAAAAAACTATAATACTTAAAATATTGTTCAAAACAAATACATAACAATCATTTAAGTATAATTAACAATCAAATTCTAACAGCCTCAATCTTATCATTTTCTTCCCCATCATCAGTGAAAAGAATAATTCCACTCATTATAAAGAACAAAAACTAGAGCACCAAAAAAATTTAATCACTCATTATGTGTTTCAGGAATAATTCCAATAGATCAGCTCCAGCACGATATATAGAACATGAAAAAAAATGAAATAGTCAAAAATGAGAGAAGGAGTCGTACCTCTCTTCGTCTTTCTCGAAAAAAAGAATAAAAAAATAAAAAAATTGGCAAAACGACATGTTTAGTTTAAATTCGTACTCAAGCCATACCCAACTGTATCCGAGTCGTACCCAATTTTTTTTTCAAAAAAGAATTTTTGTTGGGTACGTACCCAATATGTACCCGTACCCAGAACGTACTGGGAATGGGTACTTTTTACAAAAGCACGTACCTGTGCTTCACAGCATTTTATTCTCTAAATAACTTGTGTATAGAGCTTCAATCCATTTTCCTGCGTTAATACTACCCTACATCTTCCTTTGGTGCAGTGATTGAGAAATATACAAAAAAGTGCTCGGCTTGCACCTATCTATAATCATGTAAACAAAATTATTCCAGCACTACCGCAATCAAGATGCGCTCGGTTTCGGTTTTCTCCTCTTGATGTTGTTCATGTCACTACAAGACTGAAACATGTTAATGCTGAAGGGTAATCTTATTCTGTATTATTATCTAGTATGCATTTGTTAGTTTGAGTCAGAAGATATCTTTTGCAGCATTGCTTTTTCACATTATCCAACATCTTGTTTGTGACAACTTGTGTTTTGTATTGTATTCTTTTCTATTAGTTGGAGATTAAGAGAAAGAGGGGTTAGGTCGAGTTTGTTTCAAAGAAAATGAGAGAGATTGATTTGAGTGCATAAGTGAACAGGGTTAGTAGTTTTAATATACTGTTGTGAGAAAAAAGAAGAAGAAGAAGAAGAAATGAAGGGGTGGGTCATTAGGTCAACGGGTTAGGTAGGAGGGTTTAATCTATAAACTTGGCTTAGACTAAAATGGACATGATTACCTAACCCTACTCGCAAAAATGTCATCGAGTCAGGATAGGTTCTTCAGGTTGTCAGGTTTAGGTAGACCTATGTGAACCCCTACAAAATAGAAACTTATTCTGAGTAGAGACAGGCTATGAAATGATCAAAGATAATAAAAAGGTAAATCAAATAGATAACTTTATTTCTAAAACAAATTGAAAAAATGAAACAATAGTGAGCTTATCAAGAGTAATTGTACCCATTTGAAAATTCATAGAAGTAGGAGAACTCTTATGCAGAGGCTAGACTGATGTACTGAGAAATAATGTCTAATCTATTTCTATTTTTACCTTAAATAATTGCAGTGGGTAGTGGTATTCATTACATTTTATCTATGTTGCACGGATGCGGGTACGGGATACGAAAATTTTGTAAAAAGTGGAGAGTCAATATATGTATATATATTTAAAAATATAAAAATTTCATAAATTTCATAAAATTAAAACTAAAATTTCATACTATAAATAATAAAACACATCAACTTCAATATAAAATAAGTCTAAATTGTTCAACATTACATCACAAAATAGAAAATTACAATACTTAAAATATTGTTCAAAACAAATACACAACAATCATTTAAGTATAATTAACAATCAAATTCTAACAGTCTCAATCTTATCATTTCCTTCCCCATCATCAATGAAAAGAATAAGTCCGCTTATTATAAAGAACAAAAATTAGAGCACCAAAAAAATTTAATCGCCCATTATGTGTTTTAGGAATAATTCCAATAGATTAGCTCCAGCACGGTATATAGAACATGAAAAAAAATGAAACAGTCAAAAATGAGAGAAGGAGTCGTACCTCTCTTTGTCTTTCTCCAAAAAAAAAAAAGAATAAAAAAAGAAAAAAAATTGGCAAAACGACATAGTTTAGTTTAAATTCGTACTCAAGCCGTACCCAACTGTATCCGAGCCGTACCAAATGTTTTTTTTCAAAAACGAATTTTTGCTGGGTACGTACCTAGCCGTACCCAACATTTACCCGTACCTAGAACGTACCGTGTATAGGTACTTTTTACAAAAGCACGTACCTATGCTTCACAGCATTTTATTCTCTAAATAACTTGTGTATAGAGCTTCAATCCATTTTCCTGTGTTAATACTACCCTACATCTTCTTTTGGTGCGGTGATTGAGAAATATACAAAAAAGTGCTCGGCTTGCACTTATCTGTAATCATGTGAACAAAATTATTCCAGCACTACCACAATCAAGATGCGCTCGGTTTCGGTTTTCTCCTCTTGATGTTGTTCACGTCACTGCAAGACTGAAACATGTTAATGCTGAAGGGTAATCTTATTTTGTATTATTATCTAGTATGCATTTGTTAGTTTGAGTCAGAAGATATCTTTTGCAGCATTGCTTTTTCACATTATCCACCATCTTGTTTGTGACAACTTGTGTTTTGTATTGTATTCTTTTCTGCTAGTTGGAGATTAAGAGAAAGAGGGGTTGGGTTGAGTTTGTTTCAAAGAAAAGGAGAGAGATTGATTTGAGTGCATGAGTGAACAGGGTTAGTAGTTTTAATATATTGTTGTGAGAAAAAAGAAGTAGAAGAAGAAGAAATGAAGGGGTGGGTCATTAGGTCAACGGGTTAGGTAGGCGGGTTTAATCTATAAACTTGGCTTAGACTAAAACGAACATGATTACCTAGCCCAACTCGCAAAAATGTCATCGAGTTAGGATAGGTTCTTCGGGTTGTCAGGTTTAGGCAGACCTATGTGAACCCCTACAAAATAGAAACTTATTCCGGGTAGAGACAGGCTATGAAATAATCAATGATAATAAAAAGGTAAATCAAATAGATAACTTTATTTCTAAAACAAATTGAAAAAATGAAACAATAGTGAGCTTATCAAGAGTAATTGTACCTGTCTGAAAATTCATTGAAGTAGGAGAACTCTTATGCAGAGGCTAGACTGAGGTACCGAGAAATAATGTCTAATCTATTTCTATTTTTACTTTAAATAATTGCATTGGGTAGTGGTATTCATTACATTTTATCTATGTTGCACGGATGCGGGTATGGGATACGAAAATTTTGTAAAAAGTGGAGAGTCAATATATGTATACATATTTAAAAATATAAAAGTTTCATAAATTTCATAAAATAAAAACTAAAATTTCATATTATAAATAATAAAACACATCAACTTCAATATAAAATAAGTCTAAATTGTTCAATATTACATCACAAAATAAAAAATTACAATACTTAAAATATTATTCAAAACAAATACATAACAATCATTTAAGTGTAATTAACAATCAAATTCTAACAGTCTCAATCTCATCATTTCCTTCCCCATCATCAGTGAAAAGAATAATTCCGCTCATTATAAAGAACAAAAATTAGAGCATCAAAAAAATTTAATCACTCATTATGTGTTTCAGGAATAATTCCAATAGATCAGCTCCAGCACGGTATATAGAACATGAAAAAGATGAAATAGTAAAAAATGAGAGAAGGAGTCGTACCTCTCTGTCTTTCTCAAAAAAAAAAGAAAAAAAAAGAAAAAAAATTGGCAAAACGACATAATTTAGTTTAAATTCGTACTCAAACCGTATCCAACTGTATCCGAGCCGTACCCAATTTTTTTTTCAAAAAATGAATTTTTGTTGGGTACGTACCCAGCCGTACCCAACATATACCCATGCGGCCATACCTAGAACATACCGGGTATGGGTACTTTTTACAAAAGCACGTACATGTGCTTCACAGCATTTTATTCTCTAAATAACTTGTGTATAGAGCTTCAATCCATTTTCCTGCGTTAATACTATCCTACATCTTCTTTTGGTGCAGTGATTGAGAAATATACAAAATAGTGCTCGGCTTGCACTTATCTGTACTCATGTAAACAAAATTATTCCAGCACTACTGCAATCAAGATGCGCTCGGTTTCAGTTTTCTCCTCTTGATGTTGTTCATGTAACACCCTACTTATTTAATGTTATGCTTAAGTCATAGCAAAAAATTAAGTAGTTTGTGTTACTGTGTTAATCATACAATGAACATGATAGAGTCTATTTCGTCATAACCACACAGTAAGCATAAATAACACACATACTATCAACTGTATATAAGTATATATATATATATATATATAGACAAGAACCACTGTTTTAATTTACAGACCAGTTTCAAAATAGGATACATGAGTGGGGTCAGGTACCAAAAGAAACATAAGACCCATGTCAGTCGATCCAATCCTACGTGGTCCTCAGTGGACGTTTTCAACTATGTTACTGCCTGTATGACCCAAAGCCGCCTATTACCAAAACAGGGTCATGTCAGCATAATACGGCGTGGGTCGACCTACTACCAGGTAGCCGCTTGGCCACACCGCCCTACCGGGTGAGTAGTCGAACCGATCCAGAGGAGGAGGAAGATGAGCGATGGCCTCAGAAGGGTCGCTCTCTCGAGCCGAGCGGGATGTCTGGTACTACTGCGGAGGTGACTCGGTGCGAGATCGGCATGGGCTACAGGTGCAGGGGGCGCTGGTGGAGGATGTGCCGCGTACAGCGGGACCTCGACGTATGGGGTGGTAGGATCAAAGGCAGGATGATGTAAGGCGACAAGTAAAATCTCTATCACTAAATAGATACAAAGCGAACCGGCAAGAACCGGCTATATACGGTGAGCCTCATCACGGATCATGGTGGAGCTGCAAGTCTGGAATCTCAACGAAAAGGGTAGCTGTCGTGTCCATCGTCCACGTCTGAGAATGAAGCGGAAAGGCGAAGGGAGGTGAGAATTTGGAGAAATTCTCGATAGGGTTTGCATATAGTGTATACCCGACCTCGCGTTCATTCTCGGTTGCCTCGGTTTTATGAAATTTTCTTAAAACATGAGATTAAACTTAACTACACATACTTAGTAAGGTTGCGAAAAATGTCTAGTCCGAGGCAAGGTTCAATTTTACTTAAATAACATAAGAAACAGAATAAACCATCAACACTAATACATAGGACAAAAGAGCAAGATAGTGTATATACAACCACGAGTAAACACGGACAAAGCTGTAAACAATATGCAATGACATGTTAAATGCACCCATGCACTTGATGTGGTTATGCAAATCTCATTCTTCATAACCTTTCCTCTTACTTTTCATCATTTTCCATCACTTGGTCCCCTGGGAGTTCTTGGCCATTTTAGACTCCTGGGTAATAGTCTGCTTATCAGGATCGAGCTCGTTCCTATACAGAATGCCGGTTTACTTTCCCGACCTTCCCACCGATCTATTCGCTTTAACTGTTTATCCGGGCTGGCCCAAGTAGCATGGAAATCTCATCATATCATGTTCTTTGAATTCATCATAACATAGCTTTCATAGCTTTCTTGGAAATGCACATGCCTCTACATGTATCTCATAATTCATGCATGAGTTTTACCGCAATTATTGGCATAACGGAACGTGTCCGCTTCCTCATGAATAGTGCCAGTATTTAGCATATCAATTTGTCAAGAGAAACACTTCGTTTCATACATAAATCAACATATTTCATTCACGCTTCAATCCTAAATTCAAGACATAAGTATTGCACTTTAGAATATGCTTACTGCCTCACTGCTTGTATTCAACCCGGTTCTTGTAAATTATGCCATAATTTCTATTTAGGTCGTTTGGACCTAAATTTTGGATATGTTGAAGGGTTATGTGTCTATTTTCTAACCTCTTTGGTCCCATCTGATTTGGATAACCATAACTCAAGATATTCGGGTTTTATCCCGGCCTGCCCTGTGGGTGGCCAGAATTGCACACTTAGAAGTAAAAATCTACTAAAAATCGAAAACTGGCTCAAATCATATGAAATTGGCCTCATATTAAAGCTAACAGGACAACCTTTCAGATACAAAAAGTTCCATTTCATTTTCCTTAGTAGGGCTCGAGTTACAAGCCCCGAAACTTAGCCTTCCTGAGCTGCCCTGTGTTGGTCCGGTTTGGACATAGGGTCACTTCTTCGAATCACTGGGAACGACTGAGTTGGTAACAAAATCGGAATCTTATATTGGGGTGTTCCCTGTGTGTAAGCTTTCTAACAAAATTGGTTTCACTCGAATTGGAGTTGTATAGGGTGAGTTACACCCTTCTCAACCCATACTGCCCGGGTGGATGTTCTGATTCCTAGGGTGAACTTCAAAAATTCATATCTCCCTCAATATTACTCCAATGGTCTTATATGATATATGTGTGGAAAGCCCTAGATGTCTAGTTTCACCTAAAAATGGTTTCATTAATTTTGAACGGCGGACGGCGGAGCCGTACACTCCGCCGTACGGACGGCCGAGGGTTTTGAGTCTTCCAGCCTCTCAACTCTTCCTATCTTCATCCTTCTTTGTGTCTAATTCAGTTTCAATCTCATAGACAACCAATAAACCAGCTATAATTCATCATAATCAATCAATTAACATATCAAAAATTAAAGATTGGAATCACCATCAATCATCCAAGAGTCAGAAAATTAAGCAAGAAGAAAACCTCTACCTCTATGATCAGGTGGAGCTCGTTGAAATGAGAGCTGGATGGAGTGGAGAAGAGAAAAGAGAGTTGAATTCAAGAAGAGAAAACAACGTGGGAAGAGTGGAGCTGAAGAGGCAGGAGGAGGATATATATAGACGAAGCTCTGAAGTGGTAGTTAGGATATGTGGCTTTGATTGGGTGAAATTCTTGTGGGTAATATTCAGCCATGTCTCCTTCTTGTGTGACAAAAATGCTCTCCACGTCGCTTAAGAAGTGAGACTCGCTGCCAGCGTATAGGAATGTGACATCGGAACTCGTGTGATTGTTAAAGTCGGAATCCATGCACTGCTATTTGGATGAAGTCGGAGCTCGTAACTATCTTCACATTCAGTGAGAATTTGGGCATGAAGTCGTAATCCGAAATCGCAAGGCACACTACTTTAAAAGCGAAAGTCGGGCCAAACGTGAAACCAAAACACTTAAACCCGGAAGCCGAGGTCATCCTTGAATCGATTTTTAAGCATAGCACCGAATATAAGTATTCAAAACATAAATGTGTGTATTTAACTCGGAATTCATAAAACCTGGTACTCCAACTCGATCTCAGAACTCGGTAAAGAGAGAAAAGATCTTGGTAATGAACTCGAAATCCAATTTAGTTAAACTCGTAGGTCGCATTTCGTTTCTATCTTGAATCACTTAATATCGGAACTCGGATATCACGTTCGTTCTTATTTGAGCATGAGATCGGAAATCGGAATAAGTCCTTGTAGGCCTTGGAACGAAATCGGAAGTCGAAGATACTACTGAGGTCGGAAGCAGAATTGTAAGACAAACTCGGAAATCGGAATTTTCAACATTGGATGGAATCGGAAGTCGGAAATCGGATGTTACAGTTCATGTCACTGAATGACTGAAACATGTTAATGCTGAAGGGTAATCTTATTCTGTGTTATTATCTAGTATGCATTTGTTAGTTTGAGTCAGAAGATATATTTTGCAGCATTGCTTTTTCACATTATCCAGCATCTTGTTTGTGACAACTTGTGTTTTTTATTGTATTCTTTTCTCTTAGTTGGAGATTTCTGCATTGCCAATATGATTGTGCCTAAGGAAAAGAAGCTTTCATTACTTATCACAATAATTTGAACATAATCTGTTGATTTGAGCTCATAAATAGATAATCTTCTGAAAGCCAGAAGATTGGGCTTTTTCTGACTATTGACTTTTTACATGCAATTTGTGTTTAATGCATTTCATGCAAACAGTAAAATTACAGCTTGGGTCAGTTCCTTTAGAGAGAAAGGTCTTGGAGAGGGAAAAGTGTATCCTCTCTTTCTGTTTTCTCCTTCATTTTAGCAAAGGAACCCCTTTCAATCTGTCCATAATAGAAGCTTATTGTAAAATGTCCTCAAATGATTGGAGTAATCTCCCATTCACCCAACAGGAAGGGGCTTCTTTGGTCAGTAAGGGCACTTATTTCTTTTCAGAATTCTGTGTAAAACATCTATATCAATGAAACAGAAAACTTTATGTGTGCTAAATGAGAATGATAGTAACAGAAACAAGCGAGTAAGCTGAAACTTTCATTCCATAATTTTAAATTGGAAATTTCAAAATTCCTATGAATATCATCTTTTTGTGTTGGTTGCCCGATTAAATTATAACTATGTTCATTCTTACACCCATTCTTATATGTATACAGAAATACTCTGTGCAAATGGATGGTATATTCTCTCATTTAATTCTAATAATTGAACAATTATTAAATTATTAACTAATTGGTTCTTCTTAGTTACTAATGCGATGCAAATATTGCACTAATCTTGTCATCTTGTAGATTGTTTGAATAAGTCACTTGAGCATACCATTAATCTATACATCCATAAGACTTGCCTTTTGATTCTTATCCTCTGCCTTTGAATATGGAATGGAGTTACATCATTAGAAGGTGCTGATATAATTGGTTCTACTTGCTAATCTGTTTCCTCTTAAATAACATCTCACATCTTTGTCCCTGCTATTGAAAAATCACTCTACTGTCTTGTTATTAACAGTTGTAACATTGCGATTCAACATTTTGGCCTGAATAACTTGCAATGTAATGATTAAGTGTTAACATTTTTTAATTTGACTAGACTAGATGTTGAAGACAGTGGATTAGCAGAACTTGTACGGCTTGGCAATGGTGATATGAGAAAGGCTTTGAACATTCTTCAGGTTGTATTTCACAATTAGATTTCACTTTCTTTTTGCTAATTAGCTTACATATACAAGTCCTATTGTATTTCCACTTTTTATTATTTTTGTATATTTTTTTCAAACAAAGAAGTGATAAAACATGATGTATTGGATCAATCTACATTTAGGACTGAGTACTATCATTGTGTGAGTAAGCACCGACTACCCCAATCCCTCTTGCCCTGCGTCCAAATTGAAACCCTATGCAGAGTTGTAGACACATATTGAGATATGTATAGAACCATAGTCATATATAGTATAGGTATGCATGTCCAGTCTTTTGGCCCTAAGTGTAATAGAAAGAGGTAGGGAGAGTACATAATATCAGTGTTGTCTTATCGTTAACAAGTTCAATGAAAATAGATGAAAATTGTAGACTATACAATGTTGAGTACTTGAATAGTTTCTATACTATAGCTTCTTGAAATTCTCCAACTTTAATGACTAGCAAGAATATATTACTATTTAAAATTTATATGCTGATACATGGTTAGTGATTCATTTTCTTAATAACTTTTATAAATATGTATACGCAATGTATTTGTCTGTAAATATGCCATGCAAATTTGTGTTTATTATGCTGTCAACTCAATTTACCAAAATGATGTCGTGACACCTTTTTTTTTTTTTTTCCCTTGGTTGAGAAGTATGGTCTCCTATTCTGGGCGTCATGGCCTTTTTTCCATCATCAACAGTTGAGTTTTAGACATAATACGCAATTTCTTCATGTGAAATTTAAGAATCCTTCTAGAGGTCTTGCTTTTTTGAAACATGGATTGTGTAAAGCAAATATACTATTAGAGACTAAGTTTTTAAACATGGAACAGTCTTCCTTAAGTAAATTTTGCCTTTATTCTTCTCATTTTCCCTATTTTTGATCCAGAGGCTCGTTTGTATTCTTTAACTATGTTTATCTGCTCCCACGATTTTCTTTCATCACTACCAATTTGAAATTTGTAACAGCAGGAATCGTGTTATCAGTTATTATATTTTGGATTATTTGTCCTTTTGTCGGTGGATCCTCATGCTAGATGACATATCCCATTGCTATACAATTTGTGCAGTCAACACATATGGCTTCCCAACAGATAACAGAAGAAGTTGTTTACCTATGCACTGGAAATCCATTGCCCAAAGACATTGAGCAAATAATCATACTGGCTACCAAATGAGCAATTTGCAAATGGTTTTAAAAGTATTTGGTGATTTGTTAATCCTTATAATGGTGTTTGATATTTTAAAGCAATTTTTTTGTTTTCTTTTTGGCATGACTTTCAAATAGGATTGTATGAAGTCAAGACCAGGAAAGGATTGGCCCCTGGTAGATATTGTGAGAGAAGTGACAATGTAAGACTTATGCTACTGACTGTCCAATTTCTAGGCAATTTATTTATTGATCTTATTTTTTTTCACTGTGTTGTTATCACAGGCTTGTTGTCGAGATTAATATGCCTCCAGCTGTTTGAGTTCAGTTGATGAATGATTTGGCTGACAGAGTATGTATTACTTTCCCACTCTTTACTTGTTATTCTGCCTGGTCTGGCTGACAGATGGCTGATTGGCTGAGTTACATCAGTGTTTATCTTGAAGCTGTAATGAATATGTTAATAACTAACATAACGTTCCAACATGGAGTAATAATATCCGTACATACTTTTGCATTGTAAATAGGGTTTAATTTTGATACACTGATTCTTTCAATTAAATCTTCTTATATGCATGACTTTTAAAGCAGTGGATGTGAAAATCAATCATGTTTATTGATTTGACGATATATAATTAGATGACAGTATAAAAAAATTTTATATTATCAGTCTATCAAAATTAAACTTTTGGGAATACATGCACAAATAATAATTAATATAATAAACCCTTTTGTGTGTGTGTGTGTGTGTGTGTGTATGTTGCTGGGAACTTTTAGTAAATGTTCCTTCTACATTTCAAAAACATGGTGCTTTGGAATAGGTTTTGTGGGTAATTATCACATGTGAAATTGAAAGGCTTTCGTTTTTTAAGCTTGTTTCCATAAACATAATTCAACAACTCTTGTCAACAAGCTTTTACATGCGATTATTTGCAGGTGAAATCGGACAAAGTTTTAAAAAGAAAAGTATTTTTTCAAAAGTATAAATAAAAGTAGAAGTAGAAAATTATTTTATGTTTGAATGTAATTGTAGAAGTATTTTTTACTATCATCAAAAGTTGTTAAAATATTTAAATATGATAACTGACAAATATAAAAGTATTTTTTTTTATAAAATACATGAAAAATCAATTCTCAAGAAATATATTTGAAAAAAAAAAGTATTTTTGTACATGATAATTTTTGTTGAAAAAATACATGATTATTTTAATATTACTTGTTTGTTTAATTAAAAATAATTTCATTATATATAATTAATAATATTTAATTCAAAATAGCTATATGCAATAAATAAAATGTAATAAAATTTTCCGTCTTAATGAGTAATAACATTAGCGTAAATTGATCCCAATTTTTGTTTTTTTTAGTCAACGCAAGATAGGAAACCTCTGAAAGCAAATTCATATGATGACACAAACATGGTAAAGGGAAAACAATGCATGTATCTGACTTTAATTGAGTGAAAAACTAATTGTCACGTTATTTTCACTTATTAGGCTATTTATATAAAAAGCTTTATATATTATATTTTAAATTACCCTGAATATTCTTTAAATTAATAAAGGATAAAATGTCTAAAATTTATTTAAATTGATAAAAATATGTCAATAGTAAATTTAAAATCATTCATATGTATATCAAAAATAAAAATCAAACATGTCTAAAAATTAAATACATAAAAGAAACTAAGACAGTCTTCATGTTGGTAATTAGTCCCTGATGTCATTTTTTAATTCTTTCATATATTCGGCATCTACTTGTGTTAGCTCTTGCCATTCACCATGATCAACTTCATTAACATTCTCCTCATTAAAATTTTGCTCTATAAATGTTCTGAAAAATGTTCAAGAATATTTTAATCATAAGAGTTTATTCTTCTAATGTATTTGTGAAGAGCATAACATGCTCATATAATACAAATCTAAGTTTGAAGTTTAAAATTGATCATGTTTTGTAATATTCTCCACCTAACTTTGCAAATACCAAAAGTTCTTTTGATAACGATTTTCAAACTAGAATGACAAAAATTGAATACTTCATTTGGTAACCATGTGGAGCTAATCTAAAATGTGGAAGATGGTACCTTGTACTTTTATAACGTGTGTTTGTAAGTTTTATTTTGGAGAGGAAGGGAGGGAAGGGAGGGGTTTGAAGAGTAGTTAAGAGTCTAGTTTACTCTTCAAAATCTTTCTCTGCTCTTCCATCCCTTCCAAAATGAAGCTCAAAAACACACCCATAGGATTCTAGGAAACCCTTAAATAATGGGTATCTTACATCAATTAGATAATATTTACCTATAAATAAAAAAAATACTTTAGATAATATATCATAAATAATTCAACTTATATTACACTGACCTTCAAAAGTATAAGGGCATTGCATTTGTGGCTTGCAAAGAGTCTCCATAGGATTTTTGGCATCATGAACAGATTCTTTCCAACCACACAATACAAATATAAAACACAAATTAAAATCACAAACTGTCAAAACATTTGTGCTTGTATAGTTTTTCTTATTAAAAAAAAAATAGGTATCTACTTATCTAGCAGGACATGATTAGCGATATGATCATTTATTGCCCCATTGCAATCTTTAAAATAAGACGAATATTCTAAACTTGGGGCGATAGACTGCATTAGGATAATAGATGACACTTATGTTGCTATTCATGTTCTACTAAATAAGTAGATACCTTTTTTCAATAGGAAAAGCTATACATGAACAAATATGTTGACGATTTGTGATTTTACTATGTGCTTTACATTTATATTGTGTGACTGGGAAGGATCTGTTCATGATGCAAAATTTCTTATGGAGACTCTTCACAAGCCATAGATGCAATTGGCTTATTCTCCTAAAGGTTAGCACAATATAACTTGAATTATTATTCTTTTTCCTTGATTTATAATATATTGTTTAAAATATTTTTTTTTTTTGATGTATAGTTAAATATGACCTAGTTGATGCAGGATACCAATTATTTAAGGTTTTCATAGGACCTTATGGGCAAAAGGTACCATCTTTTACATTATAGATTAGTTCCAAGTTTTAAATCATAAGATGAAGTTTTCAAATATATTTATTTTAGTTTGAGAAGCACAATTGAAAGAACTTTTGGGATTTATAAAGCAAGGAGGAGAATATTATAAAACATGACAAACTTTAAGTTTCAAACTCAAATTTCTATTGTATGAGCACATTTTGTTGTTCACAATTACATTAGAAGAATGAACTCCGGTTATTTAACTATTATTGAACATTTTTGACAACCTTAATGATTTCGAAGGCAAAGAACGAAATTTCAATGAGAAGAATGTTGATGAAGCTAATCATGGTGAATGGCAAGAGCCAATCGAGCAGATGTCCAATATATGGAAGAAATAAAAATATTATCAGAGACCAATTACCAATGCAAAGATATTCTTAGTTTCTTTTATGTATCTAACTTTTAGACATTTAGTTTCCTTTTGTTATGCTGTTGCTGCCTTCTGCATTGTGATTTATGGAAGTTAAGGACTGAGGATTGTGGGTGGGTGAGTGTCGGTGGATGTGTAGGTGTCTCAATGCTTGTGGGTGGTTAATAGGAGAGAGTGGTGAGTGAAACGGGTTTTCAGCTAGTCAGTGCTACTTTTTTTTTGTCAACGATGATATTTTTCATTGACTAGTAATTAAAGGTGATGGCCAAATTAATTAGAGTAATACACCAAAGCTTCACAACCTACAAGTTAAACCTATAATTACAATCAATGAAACTACATAACTTAAAATCAAGCACATCAAAACATAGGCAATTTCACTTCAGAGTACATATAACATAACCATAGCAGCACAAGTAAGTTTGTCAAGATCACTAGTCTTTGGTTATGATAGAGCTTCTATAACAAGTTGTATAAAGAAAGAGACTACCTCAAAGCTTAAAACAAACTATAGTGAAAGCATCAAAGTCCACTTCGCAAGAGTATCAACACAAGCAAAAAGATCACAGTTAGACTACCAAAGATAAATACCCATTGCCACATCAGCATCTTCACAAATGAGTGCACCAAGAAGAATGTGCACAGGAAAAAAAAGAAAAGAAAAAAAGAAACCCTAATCTATCCATCATTAACAAAGATTGTTGAACTATCATGACCTAAGCACAATCTTTTGGCGCTATTGACATGTCAGCAATAACAAGAATCACAAACAAAACAAATAGTCATTAACCATTCCTCACTAATCAGACAATGCCATCATCACGAAAATACACAGACAAAGCCTCACCAAATTATCATGTGATGAGGAGGTAGGGAAACATAGGGAGAAAAAAAAAGAAAGAAAGAAAAAGGGAAGAGGTGACCAAGAACTACCATTGATGGAGTGAGGTTCCTCCATGGGGTCAGCTCCCCCTTCTAGGAGATTGAAGGTGGAGCTTGTTGCTCAAGAGTGGAGGAAGGCATAAAGATTGGAGAGAGAGAGAGAGCGACACTTATGGATGGGGGAGTTGGAGTGGTGCTAAGGTTTTAATGGGAGTGATGGGTGTAACATCGTCCCGAAATGCATTATTATGCTTAAGTTATAATACCATACTCAAGAGTTATTACTATTACTTGAGCGGACCTTTTCTGACAACGATTTCAGCCGTCTTTGAAAAATTTTTGAGCTATCTAGAGATAATACGGAAAATAGGAGTGAGAAGTTTAAGTTCTCAGTAGGATCCACTAAGTAATTCCATGCTGTGTCATCGTTATTATCTCCAGCTGCTTCAATTATTGTGAAGAAGGTGATCATGCCAAATAAATTGCTCAGTTTTATAGTTTAAAAACATATGGTCCGAAGTAGAGTTAATTTTACTCATGAACTTGTTAAACGGAGTAAGGAATTCAAGCCTGAGTACAACAATATTTCAAAATGATAATAATAATATTGATAACAAAAGCCTACTTGCAATGTCATAATGATGATAATAAGTATTGTTCATCATACAATCCTGCATATGCATTCATCATACAATCATGCATATGCAATTACGTTCACTTGAGTTCATGCAAAATGCACTTATATTTCTTTAACTTCCTTTGATTCCCTTTCCTTGGTACACCTAGGTGTTACGTATTGTCGTCCCTAGAGTGCTTGCATATGTTTTAATCTTTAGTCTTTATTACCCTTAGATAGTCTGATCTAGGAGTGAGCTCAACTCGTAACTATTGTCACAATACTGACCGGCAAGGGGATCCACGTGCCTCTAGGTCGGAGGAACTCAGTGGCCATCTGCCTCCAACATAGAGGGACCCAAAAGTTTTAGCTGCCTTCACAAGGAGGAACCCATTATGCAACTGTCTCTGAGTGAAGGGACCCACATCTTTATCTTTTAACTACCTTCACCTGGAGGGATCTAAATAACTATCTCAAAGTGAAGAGATCTCATATATTCTTTCTTTATTCATATGCAAATATGCATGCTGTTATAAGACTAATTCATGATCATATCACCTTAACATATTCATAAGTCTCCTGTATAATAAACATTCATGATCTCATAGACTTCTGCCGAAAACTCGGCAGTATAACGAATAGAGTTCGCTTCCCCATGAATAGTGCCAAACAACCAGAAAATTTTAATCAAATAGCAAATTCAATATAGAATATCATATTCATACCAAGAGTATAACAATATCAATAAAGCCAAGTTTTAAAATCTTAAATCTTAATCTATCTTACAAGCTTTTAATTCCTATTGATATCCCCGAGTTCGACTTCCAAGATTGAATGGGGTCCGAGTTCCGAGATTACATAAGTTCAACTTCCGGGGTTATGTTTGACTTCCGAGATTAATTCTGGATCAAGTTCTGGAACTCTGTGCATAAGAGTTTTAAAGTATCCTAGTGTTCTCGACTTCCTGGATTCGGGTATAAGATATCTTATTTTGGTGCCAACTTTCGAACTTATGTTGAAAATCCTCGACTTCCGAGTTTAAGTATTTTAGATTCTATATTCTTATCTTTGACTTCTGATCTTAAGGTAATTTATGTGTTATGTGATTTACGATCTCCGACTTTAACTATACCTGATCTAGTTGTCTACTCACTAAGTTCTGAGTTTAACCTTAGGTATATCTATTCTAGTTTCCTATTCACTAAGTTCCGAGTTCAATATTAAGTATACCCAATTTAGCTCTCTGTTTGCTAAGTCCCAAGTTCCGACATTAACTAGACTCGATCTAGTTTTCATACATGTCTCTAGCCAGAATTGCACTCTTCCAAGAGAAAATTCACCAAAAATAGAAATATGGATGAAATCATGTGAAATTTATATTAATGTAAAGTTAACATAGTAAGCTTTTAAATGAAATAAGTTGCATATCATTTGAATGAGTATAATTCAAGATATAAGTCCTGAAACTCGACCATACTGGATTACCCTATTCTAACCCGGGTTGAACTTAAGATGAATTCATTAATGTACTGGGGAGAATTGGCAACAAATCTGACTCTGGGATTTTTATGGGATGATCTTTCATATGCTAGCTTTCAAACAATATTAGATTCACTCAATTTGGAGTTTTGTAGGGTGAGTTACACCCTTCTCAACTCACACTGCCTGGATAAAAGTCCTGATTTCTAAGTCAAATTTCAAAAATTCATAGCTACCTCTATACTGATCCAATGACTTTATATATATATGCATGGAAAGCCTTGAATGTCTAGTTTCATATAAAATTAGATTCACAAAACTTAAATAGTTGTAGGCGAAGCCGTACACTCCGCCATACGGACTGCTGAGGAAAAACCCTAACAGCTTCATGAGTTTTCTCTTTTCTTCAAGTTCTTTCATACAAATTCCAACTCTAATCACAACATACATGCAAATTCAATCATAAACCATTATCATCACTCCAAATCGCATCAATATCATGAGGAAAACAAGATCCCCACACAGCCCAAATCAATAAAACAAGAAGAGAAATTGGATTCCTATTTTTTATAGGTGTGATTTCTTGCTAGATTTAAGCTTGAGTTGGAGAAATCTTATTATGGTTTGAAGGTTTATAGAAGATGAGGTGAGATGAGATGAGATGAGATGAAGGAGAGAAAAATGGAGAAGGGTCAGCATACATAAAGGACCGAATTTGTAAGGGCAGAAAAGAAAAAGAAGGAAAACTTCTCATGCAAGTTGAAGTTGATTGGTGGATTCTTGCTTCCTATTTCAATTTGATTTTTGGGCTGCCATCTATGATAGAAAGTGGCGTCACATGAGGGGGTAATTTGGCTAAATCCTAGCCATTCATCCTAGGGCACTCATCCTATAAGTTTTATTAATCTGGTTCCGACAGTTTTAAAATACCGAAGTCTTACCGGTTTCTCTTAAATTAGTAAATTGGTCTTAGAGAAATTCTGTGAGGTTTTCTATATTCCTAATCTAATGCCATCAAGCTTAATCACTTCTAAATTACATGTAATTGACTTTAAGTAAATGTTTAATTGAATTCTAGTTAAACCCACTTATTCGATAAAAACTGAACAACTCGGTTATTAATGATAAAATTTTTCGGGCGCTACAATGGGCGCTTGAATAAAAGATGTCCAAGCTCATGGGGTTGTGGAAACGTGGATGTAACTCTTGAGTCACCTAAAATGTGTTTTTTATCCCCAATAACATATATGGGACTAGGCCCAAAAAATTTTATGTCTTTTATATTTTTTTGGTTTGTAAAAATTTTCCATATGTTTTATAAATATGAATTGTAATTTTAATTTTAATTTGAGTTGTAACTTATATTTATGTTTAATTATGGTTTAATTAAATTATAATTATAGTTTTAATGTTATTTTACATATTTATGTTATTTTATATGTGTATACATAGGTTTGAATAAGCCATTAGGAATTAGCTAGTGGTGAGAGGTTTGAGTAGTGTGGATTATAACAACCTCTATCATATAAGCTATGCTCGAGTCATGGAGTTATATTAAAAGGTTGTTACTGTGCTAAAAAATATTTAAAATGTGAAAAATATAATACATAACCCTTTAACTGCACACTTTATTATTGACTAATAGCTCATAAACTTCGTCATCTCTGATACATAGAGGATAAAATAATTACAATTTAAAAGAAATTATGACTAACATAATACACAGAACTTGCTTTCGACATGGTCGCTAGCTAGTTTCAATAGTCTCTTGGTCTGATTTGCGCCTAAGTCTTGCTCAGAAATGTCCCAGTACTCTGCCTTGCACTCGATTTCCAACTTAGGTGCTGGAATATTTACGGAAAAGAAAAATATATAAGCAAACAGTGAGAACTTAAGGTTCTCAGTAGGTAGACTCAAGCTATTACTCATACAGTGCCCTTATAAACATTCTAGCTGCTTCGGTTTCTTATGAAAATGTGAGCATATATATGCAAGCAGTAGTTCAATTTTAAGTTGAAAACATCTTTCTCGAAGCGGATCATATTTTATCAACCACTTGACATATTACATGATAGACATAGAAATACGAATAGTATAATATACTTTAGTAAGAATCATAATAACATCATGACATAATGACATAATTAGAAATGCATATATAGATGTTTGTACTTAACTATATGCAAGTGCACTTGACTTAATTCATTTCTTTCTTTAACTTGCAACTTGATCTTGCTCTTTTATACTTGGTCCCCCGGAGGTAAATAGCCTCTCTCACCCCTGGATAATAGCCTGCTTTTCAGGTCCAAGCTAATACCTATATATGAGTGATGTGTTTACTTTCCCCAATCTTCACATCGGTTTATTCCCCTTGAATATGGTCGAGGGCTAGCCCAAGTCTTAAATAGTACCACTTTGGCCCATGCTAACTGGGTCTATGTCACGCCTCACGTGATAGCTTGGTATGTCCATCTTGCAAGTTCCTATTATCTTTTCCTTTCTATATCTTATCATGAATGTGGATGCTTTGTGTATTCATGGATATGTCTCACACCTTACTTCTCATATCATATTCTAATTATGATTATATGCATGACATACATGAACATGACATATAAATGCAAATATATTCAAAGCATAATCATCCATAGCATAGGTTCTCATAAATTTTTGCCGAAAATTCGGCAGTATAATGGATTGAGTCCGCTTCCTTGTGAATAGTGCCAGGCTACCAATACAATCAATTAAGTATGCAATTCAATGTAAAACAGCAAGTTACAGCAATATTATAAATCATATAGTATGTCAAAATCAATAGAAATATCAACAGAGTTTTCTGCTCACTTTACCCTCTTCTGTCCGAATTTTGTAAAGTCCACCCTTACTCCTATTCAACTCATTTAGACTTGAATTTTGATATATCATAGCTTTATGTGTCTAGTTTCCAACCTTTTTAGTCCGAGCTCATTTTGATTTGTATAACTTAAGTTATTAGTATTTTACTTCAGACTACCCTATACTTAGCCAAAAATGCACCCTTATAAGTGAAAATTCACTAAAAATAGAAATTGAGGTGAAATCATATCAAATTTATATTAATTTAAAGCTAACAGAATAAGCTTTCAAATGAAAGAAGTTTCATATCATTTTCATAAGTGTATTTTGAGATATAAGCCCCGTAACTTGACCATACTGACTACCCTATTCCAGCCTAATTTGAACTTAAGTCAAATTCATTGATTTACCGGGAACAAATGGCAATGAATCTGACTCTAAAATTTTTATGAAACTTATATGTTAGCTTTCAAACAGCATTGGTTGCACTCAATTTAGAGTTGTGTAGAGTGAGTTACACCATTTTCAACTCATACTGCCCAAATGAGAATCTAGATTTCTAGGTCAAACTTCAAAAATTCATAACTAATTCTATACTAATCCAATAGCCTTATATTTTATATATATGAAAATTCTTGAATGTCTAATTTCATATAAAAATAAATTCATCAAATTTAAACAGTTGTAAGTGGAGTTGTACACTCTGCCGTATGGACCATTGAAGGGAAAACCCTAACAACTTCTTGAATTCTTCTTGAATTCATGTTTTCCTTAAATCAATCCATCCAATCTTCAATTCAAACTCATATATATACTTTAAACCAACCATAATTCATCATCATCACTCAAGATAACATCAGAATCATAGATGAACAAGGGACCCTAGGTAGCCCCAAATCAAAGAAAAGAAGGAAAAAGTTGAAATTCCTACCTTGGTGGTATGGAATCTTGGTGGAACTTGATCTTAGAGTGAAGTTAATGGTTGGAGCTTGAGCTTCGGGATGAGAGAAAGTGGAAGAAGATGAAGGAAAGTGGGAAAATGAGAGCTGGTCTCCCTCTATTGTGGGGAGGCCAAAAATTTAAGGGGAGAAGGAAGAAAAAAAAGTAATGAAAACTTACGAAGAAAGTTAGCTTTTGATTGGTGGACTTCAATCTTCATTCAAACTTGGCTTGGCTTCCCTCTTTTATGGCTGATGGAAGCACTACTTGTAGGGATGTTTTGGGTAAATCTTGGCCCTCCATCATAAGGTTCTCATAGTATAATTTCTATTGGTCCGGTTTCGACAGTTTAAAATACCGAAATTCTACCGATTTTCGTCAAATCCATAAAACAGTTTTAGAAAAATCCTATGAGGTTTCTTATAATTCTAATATAATTCCATCAAGTCTAATCCTTCTAAATCACACTTAATTGGCTTTAAGTGAATGCTTAATTGAATCCTAATTAATCCCAATTATTCGACGAAAACTGAACAACTAGGCGAAAAATGATAAAAATTCGGTGGAGGTGAGGCCAAGTTTCTCCACTATCTTGAGCAACACTTGGCACCACTCATATGTGGTAGGGGTGGCTGAATTTTAGCCACTTAAGTGACAGTTTCCAGTAGAAAATTCTACTGGTTTGATTTTGGCGGTTTAAAATACCGAATTTTCGCCGATTTTCTTCAAATTGGCAAAAGTTTACTAAATGACTCTGAGAGAATTCTATATCTCTATTCTAATTATTCCTAAGCCTAATCCCTCTAATTAGCATCTAATTAACTCCTAATTAACTTTACTTAGTCAATAAAATCGAATAAATTGCTTGTTAACGTGAAATAATCATTTTTTGCAAATTCGAAGTTTTTCTATTTTCTATTTTCTATTTTCCATAACTAATAGCATTTCTGTAATTTTGAGTAAGTCTAGGGGTACCCCACATCATTTTACACCAGACTGCCTCCATGACCCAATCGGCAAAGATTTAAACTTCTACGATTTGACCACGTGATTCTGCTCTGTTTAAAATCCCATCCTGCTATTTCTACAAAGGTGGGAATATAAAGGTCATTTCATGAAAAGTTCTAGGGTTATTGTGGGAGCAAGTCTTTAGGGTAAAAATATAATTTCTAAAAATTCTGAGCATCACTGCAATTAACAAAAGTTTATAGGGACACTTTTGTTATTTCTTAATTTTTAACATATGGCAATGCCATATTTTCAACGGTAGTGTTACACTATCCTATGATTCTAAGGGTGAAGATTGTTATGACATAACGCTGCCTGTGAAATTCTCACACTGCCTAAGGGAAAAATTCAAAGTTTTCATCATATTCTATTTACAAAAGTAGGGATGTTACATGGATGAGGTCATAAGTTCAAATTTTAATACCACTAATGCACCAAAAAATATAGAGGTTCGAATATAACTTCATAATTTTGGTAGGATCTTACAATTTGTGTTACAATTTCATGTTTTACATGTTTATTCTACTCTTTCTATCATACATAAGATCTCTATTTTGACATCATTGTTTTCCTTTTACTATGTTTGTGTCATTGTATGATTTTACTTAGAGGTTCTCTCTCTTGCGTTGATTAAAAAAAATTTTGGGATCAATTTACATTAATGTTACTGCTCATTAAGACTAAATTTATTTCATTTTTAATTTTTAAATATTAAAAATGTGCATTAACATATCTTGATTTATTACATATGCCAATTTTGAATTCAATATTGACATATTTTATTTTATTTAAATTAATTTTTTATTAATTATATATGAAATTAAAATTTTTAATTAAAAAAGAATATAAAATAATTATACATTTTGAAAAAAAAAAGATTATTGTATGAAAGTATTATTTTATCCTAACATATTTCTTGAGAAATGACTTTTCATGTTCTTAATTGTAATTTTATAAAAAATATATTTATATTCATCACATTGAAATAATTTACTAATTTTTGATTTTGATAAAAAGTATTTCTATAATTATATCAAAACATAAAACTACTTGTTGCTTGTGCTTTTACTTCTATTTCTATTTATGAAGAAATACCTTTTCTTAAAAATGTTTTTCCGATTTCACGTGTAAATAATCGCACATAAAAGCTTGCTAACATGATTCGTTGAATTATGATTTTGGGAACAAGCTTTAAAAAGGAAAGCCTTTAGAAGAAGAGAAATTATAATATAGACTCGGGTTCACCATGAATCGAAGTCTATATTACATCTGAACCATTGAAAATATGTCTTAAAATTATAAATATATAAATATTCAAAAATTAATGGTTGAGATGTAATATAGACTCGAATTCTTAGTGAATCTGAGTCTATATTATCATTTCTCTTAGAAGAAACAGGCTGTTTTAGAAGTTTGAGTAGTAATCACATGTGAAATTGGATGTAAATCCTTATTTAATCACCAGATTATTGTAACTTTCAACCAATTTCACATCCTAGCTTAAGTTTTGCTGTTTTAGAAGATTTTGTTTTACCGTTTTTGTGAATGCACGATAAATATTGGTAGGATCGGGCTGCATTGCAATTACACTATTACAGCAGTCCCTAGAGTGAAAATACATGTAGATTAGAAGAGAAATGATATTTGTGCATACTATTAGGGAGTCACATGTAAATAGTGAGAAATTTATATCGATGATTGGAGAATTGGAAAACTGCAGTTATAAGTGATAATATTGTCATCCATTCTCTAATTATATTATAAAATCTCTAATTATTTGTACATGAATCCCTAATTGAGTGACAGCATTATCGCTTATCGTATAATTCTTTCAATTTTAGTCATCAACGTGAATTCTCTAATATTTATGTATGACTCTCTAGCATCAATAGATACAACCACATGAGTTTGTACAAATATTATTTCTCTATTTAAAGAAAGGATTCAAAATGGGATAAATAATAAAAAGAATTTAGGAAGAGCATAAAATAGAAGATCTTGCAAATTGATTGATATGCATGCTGGTAATGGTTCATAGAAGCTGTCGCGCTTATGCACAATAATGAAAGAGGAGACCAATAAGTTGGCTAAACTTATCCTGATAGAATAAAAGAATTTTATCTGTATCTTACCTGGCCCTTGTTTCTAAGCAGTGTAAATTTCATATTCTTGCAGTGGTGTAAATTAACATATATGATTTTATCCCAAAAAAAGAAAAATCATATAGGCTGCTGCACGCTATTGGCACTTGACAAAAAAAAATAAAATAAATAAGAGTGAGAAGATCTACTCGGATTTGTTCTGCATCAATTATGATAGTCCAATCACTTCGGTGAGCATATAGTTCTACCCCTAACGCTTTATTTTCTCCTTGTGGATGATTAATCTAAAATAACCATTGAGGTGTCTCCTGTACCTACCTCTGTGCTTTGTCGTTGTCATGCTGTAAGGTGTGCGTCAGATGGTAGTAGCTGTGTAACGTGGGGCTCTAATATTTATGAAGATCTGTTCTATAAAAAGGACTTTTATGAAAATGCCTTGTATATAGGTCCGCTCCTGCCTGTGTCCCCCTGCCCCACGTTTTCTTCTCTCTCAATGCAATTTCATCCTTTGTTCGTCTCATACCCTGAAACTTGGCCATGGCTAAATGCACCCTGGAATTTCGTTTTCGCTGTTTAATCACTACATCAGTCCCATGACTTTGACCTAATGTGTGATAAATATACTAAAAATGGATACAAGCAAAAAGAAGCTTTGTTTTTTATTTTATTTACTGGTTCATGCTATTTATGTGCCCACATACGAAAATGGAGATAGAATTTCACTTCTTCCAGGTATAGATTGAGTTTTGGGTGCCATGATAAGCTTCAGCTTGGATAAGTTATTTCTTCATTCACGCGTGCTAGATCTGCACCGGTTGCGGCTAGTAATTAACTAATATTCAGTCAAATGGGTGGTACACATTCGCATGTTCTTGGTTTGGCCTGTTATAAACCCCCTGGCGACTGTCACTTTCTGTGTAAAGAAAGTAATGCTAGCTTTTTGGACGTAAGATGATTTTAAACTTTCAGGGATTTTCACAAAATGTTGAATTATGGCTTCTTTAGTTTTAAATTTATTGCCTACCTGGTTACGCCTGTTTAATTTAAGAGTGGCAGTATCAGGTTTTAAAGGCTTCGACATCCTAGGCCTTGATGTAGATGAATACTATCTGAAGTTACACGAAAATGTATGATAACTAAAAGGAAGGCCGTGGTACTTGGCTAATAAACTGAAAGAGGTTAAAGAACAAAGGAAAATGCTGATGGATGCAAGCCATTGATTTAAAAGGAAAAGGGAGAGAGAGAGAGAGAGAGAGAGAGAGAGAGAAAGAGGGAAGGGGGGGTTCGGGTAGGTAAATACCAATTCATACTGTGGAAACTTTCTCTCTCTCTCTCTCTCTCTCTCTCTCTCTCTAAAAAAAAGAAAAGATAATGAAATGTTAACCCACGTTGCAATAAATTACAGAAAAGGAAATTGTACTGGGGAAACCACGGTGGAGTAAAAAGAACATGTTCCCGACACAGGTAGAAAATGCATCTGGTCAGGTTGGCATATTCTGGTGGCTTAAATACATAAAACAAAGCCACTTTACAGTAGAAGCTAGTGTACATCCCAATACCAACGGCTAAGGAGAGGGGGAAAAAAGGGAAAACAATATATGCTTTTGACAAAAATTTAATTTAATTGCCATTTCTTCCTATGATTCAAGTTCCTAATTCCTATGGATTGACCTGTACATTTTCTAACCATCTTTTGAATTTCCTTAACCGTGGGAGCCTCCTTTTCGAACGCCTGCCTCTGGACATTTATAATTTAATTTACACTTACAACTGAATGAACTTCATCTGCCAGACTACAAAATTGGGCCTTCCAAATATGTTAATAATTACAAGCAAAATCATATATCCATGGCACCATATCATGCATGCTGCTGATTAATTTCTGTGCTTCCAACCTGGAAAGTAACCAGCGATCCCTTTCAAATATCATCGTTAGAAATCCTGTTGGACCATATAATCTCAATTTCAAGAGTTCGGGATGAACCATCTTTATTGCCGTCATGATTAAGACTGAATAATCCACTATAAACCCCTTCTGTCACAACTTTATCAATTTGGATGGTGACTCTTCCCAGAGTTGTCTGGAGAAAAAAGCACAACATTAAACGTCAGTAATTAAAGCAAAAGCTTTACGGTGGGTGTGTGCTGGGTTGAGTAAGTGGGAAGGTGAGAAAAAAGAGCTAACTGAGAATTGTTTTCAACCGAGTGAAAATTAGATACACTGTATTTTCCACCTTCCCAATTTTCACCTACTCAACCAATCACAGACGAAGTATGTCACCCTCAGGCAACTACATACGGAACAATGAAGCAGAGTTATTAACTTATGATTGACAGAAATAGGCAGAGATCCTTCCAGTAATCAACAACATATATTAGTATCCAAGATACAAAGAATTAAAGTAGCAATTCATCCTTTCAGAAAACGAATAGGTAATCGTTCACTTAACACACAGAAATAGAGAATGAGTAATCACTGATAGAATGAATATCCAGTTACCTTCCCAAAAGTATTCTTGCTTTTGCATATGATATGGAGCTTTTGGCCCTTTGGAGGCACATCAAATGCCCACGTGAATCCTTCTTTCCATTCTGGAGAAGTACTATGAACAACCTAACAGAAGTAAACACAACAGGTATCTGTAATCTTGTGTAATCTAATCCCCACCAGATACAGCAGACAAATCAATTAATAACTTCATAAGTAAATTTTCAAATGAAAAATATATTCAGTTTTCCTATATGCAATACTGGAGTAATTGAAAGGTAGATTACATCTTATATAATACATTTTGGTGGAATTCTACAATCAAAACTAAACTTTTTTGGGCCATTGGAAATTTGAGAATTGTACAATTAAAAAAAAAAATCATCCAGTTCTATCGTCATATTGAATGTAATTGGTAATCATAATGGAGCTCATATGAAAACTAGGTACGCTAAAAAGTGAACCTTGTAATTAAAAACAAAAAGAAAAAGAGAATAGAAAAAAAGAGAGTGCAAAGAACCACAGATTAACAGTTTCATGTTTGAAAAAAAGAATTGAAAAACTTCAACCAAATAAACAGGCCACGATATAAAATTGGGGCTTTTGCAAGCTTGCAGCCAATTAATATTCACAGGAATGAATACCTTGGTTTGTTTTGGAGGACCACTGCCTATTGTCAACCTGCAGAATGCATTTGTGCCTCCCATAGTTTGCTTGAGATTGTTTCCACGCTTAATGGTAACTGTCAAACAACCTGGTAAGCAGTGCAGAAGGGCATCCGCCCTCTCATGGAAACTCGGTGGGCAGGTTTTCATGAGCATTTGCAAGATGGGGATGGCTTCAGCAGCAATCATAGCTTGAGACTTTGCAATATCTATTGGCATAGTTGACCAAGATTGTCTTAGCAAGCAAAAGGTATCAAGCACAGAGTCCTGAGCCACTTCACCACCGGATTTAAGTGCCCCTACCAAATGAGGAATGCAAAGGGTTGCTGCTTCAGATACGTGGAGCTTAGGGAAGTTCGTGAATATCACATGCAGTGTTTTCAAAACCTCTTCATTGATTGTGGCAGTTGACCACAACTCTCTTTCCAGTGCAGCTGCATAACAATCCAATGATATAATGAAATACAATTTTTTTTTCAATTCAATACACCACAATCTATATCTGAGAATTTATTTTTCTTGATAAGCAATATAAACTTACGATTTAATTATATAATAAAAAAGGGAAGAAAGTTACTTCACTAGCTATGATGCAGCAGAAAATCTTTGACACATCCTCCATTTTGCTAAAATGAAATTTTAAACAAATATATAAGAATCTAAGGATTTACACTAGGAAAGAAAAGACAAAAGGACATCAACTTATTCGTATATCTTGACAATTTCCAATTACTCAGAAAAACATCTAGTGTCGAAGAGCAAGTTGTTAATGCTTCAAAGAAATTCTATACATTAAAACTCATTGGTTTTTCTAGTTCCAGAAAGTCTACAACCAAACAAAGGTTGAAGCACAAGTCTCAAGATATTCTAATCATATTGGCTCAAACAGAAAGAGGCATTTCAAATAAAAACCATTCCCTGCAAATGACTACACTTCTTGCTCAAAACTTGATTCTTGCAAAACATTATATCAAAGCTTTTATACAACAAATCTGAATACATAAAGCAAAGCATGACATGGAAGCCTACCCTTGTCACCAGAATGAGTCCAAAAGGACCTGTGAACAGGCTCACAAAATATAACTTTGCTGCTGCTGTTCCAGTGTTATCCTTTCTTTGAAGTTTGAACATTTAAAACTATTTAACTAGCACTTCAAAATTGGACATCTGAACTCACTAAAAGTATACACTAATGCACAATCAAGGCACCTCACGGAATTTTGTGGTTAGATGATAGAATAGTTTGTGTATGCAAGAAACAAAGTAAAAGGTAATCTGCCAGGGATTTGATCCTTGAAAAAGTGTGCAATTAAATGAATTTATCATTCACTCCATTAAACCAAAGACACCTACATAAATGAACTTGCATCTCAAGTAAAGAACATATTAGGCAATGTCAAACAGACATGATTATTGACACACATGCCAAAATTACTTGCTGAAAGAAGAGCATAAGTGTAGATCAGAGAATGCTGTCAATAGAAACATTTACAATCTACCTGTCAAAGACCTGATCAGCTCATTTGACACGTATTCTTGTAGTGTGTGGGTAGAAAACAAAAATTTGATCAGTAATGCTGCTTGTCCAGCAACTTCTGTATTTGGAGACAGCAGCAATTCCTGAATCACCAGTATGCCCCCAGCTTCTGCAACAGCTCGCCTATTGGTTCTGCTGTTCATGACAAAGTTTTGCAATGCACATATAGCCACCACCTTCATTTCTTCAGTTGGCTGATCCTCAAGTAAACTTATCAATGCCCGACATGCAGAAACTGAGTCACTAGCTCTAGCATGTCCTTCATTCTGGGAAAGATCTCCCAGAGCTAAAGCAGCAAGAAGCTTGCCAGACTGTGATCTGGTTTGTGGATCTAACAGATACTGTGATAAAGGTGCTATAGCGTACTTTGATATTTTCATCTCTCGTACTCTCACATTGTTAAATAAAGCTTCGAGTAATCTACCTGATGCTTCTTCACAATGATGAGATCTTAGAAGGTCCAACAGAGCATCTATAGCTCCACCTTCCATCATCTGTTCAGCACTTGAAGCATCGCTCTTGTCATGAACTATCAAAGCATTAAGGGCAATGCTAACTGTACTCTCATGTGTTGAGTGCAACAGTTTTACAAGAACCACCACAGGAACTTTAAAATAGTAATCGGCATTGGAACGTAATACATTAGAGAGAACTAAAGCAGCCGATTCCCAGAGTGCATGTGGTGGCTGAGGGTCATCTTGAATAATAACCTTTGCAAGCTCAAAAATACCTCCTGCATCAGCAACAGCCTTAGGCCAGCTTGTGGAAATTTTTTCCAATGCATTTATTGCTGTTTGCTGTAAGTTTAATATTCCAATTCCTGCAAGCTGTACGAGGGGCACAACTGCATTTTTTGTTGTAATATCTTGCTGAAAATGTTCCTGTGCAAGAAGATGAGATAACAGCTCTGTGCCAAGTTGCTGAATAGCTTGGGATGGAGATTCCAGAAAAGTAATCAAGGGCTCAATAACCTGACTAGGAGTAAGCCTTAAGGTTGCAAGACTTTGTGGCTTTTCCAATATATTTACAAGTGCTTGCAAGGCACTATGCTGTCCCCATAAGTCGAAATCTCGACGAAGCAAAACATGGAATAGGGGTTCTACAATTTCTGCAGCATCCGAACTTCTAGCAATCGCATTACTGTTAGTTAAAATGCGAAACAGCTTGGCTATTGTGGAGCACAATGAGCTAGGTGCTAATTGGAGCAGCTTGAGACAATTATTAATAATGCCAGCTTCGACCATGTCCTGTTTGCTTGGAGTCCTGTCTTTACCCAATTTGATGAGAGCAGATATGGCAGCCTCAATAAGCCGATATTTTGTACCAGAAACCAAGCTGACAAGGAGATCCACAACGTTATATGCAGCTGCAAGCTCTACCTGTTGTTCATGTTCCAACAATCTGTTAAAAGCACAAACCCCAGACTCTATTGCAATCCCAGAATGAGACTGCATCAGCGATATAAGGGGTCCTATGCATTCTGAGGCAATTGGATCCGCTCTGATCTTGCTATTACCAAACAGAGCAAAGCAGAGTTGTGCAGCATAGCTCTTCAACTCCAACGATGAAGCAGAAGACAATATTTTGTATAAACTTTCAAGTGGGTTCCCTTCCACATCAGTAAAAAGAGATACTTTCGAAGAATTTTCTGAAGTTAACTTGATCAAGGCCATTAGAGCAGCCTCCTGCTCGCTCCCAGACGTAGTATTAAGCATGTCAACCAATGGCTGAATGGCCTGTTTAGCTAATTCTGAGTCTCTAATGTGCCCAGCATCAAATAGTTCACGAAGTGCTCTAGCTGCACTATATCTAGCATTTCTTGATCCAAGACGCAAAACAGCTATGAGTTGGTTCAGTGAACTTGTTGATGCTTCATGTTTAATTAGGTCAGAATTGCAATATAATATTTGCAATAACTCAGAAATAGCAGCCTCAGTTGAATCTTGAGGGCCCAAGGACAGGTATTTGTTCAAAGCTTCTAGAGCTCCAGCTTCGGCAAGGATTAATTTGTTTGTATCACTCCCATCTGCAATGGATATCAAGAGTCTAACAGCAACTGGTGGAGCACTAGGCCTTTCTGGTATTGGTCTCAATAGATCTACTAAGAGGGGTATAGATTTCCGTGCAGTAGATCCCACTCTTACATCCTCAATTTCAAAAAGATGATCCAAAACAACCTGATCTGGGGTTCGCACCAAAGAAAATTCTTCTGATAAAGCCATGAGGTTTGGCATATCTGACTCTATATGCCCAATAATAGTTATCAATCCAGCAACGGCACCAGAATTTGCAATGGCAAGATCTATTCCCCTATTACCATTACAAACAAGACTAGCCATAGCGTGGGAAGCAAAATATTTGTCAATTACTTCATCAGATCTTAGAAGAAGACTGAGAGAAGGTATAATGCGCATTGTTGCAGGAGATCGAACGACATTTGCGTCTTGAAATAAAATGGCCAAGAGTAAGGCACTGATCCATATTCCTTCTGTATCCTCATATTCTGCCTGTCAATATGGGGAAGGAGGCAATCTATCAGATTCAGCAATGAAGCTTTTATCATGCTCATCCAGAATTGTTGAGCACCAATACCAGTCATCAACCATATGTACTAAACCTAGTATCTAGCAGGACAATTTTACAATACTGCCGTTTACATTACCAATCGTGCTTCAAAGAAATTCCGGCCCAAGCTCAGCCTTACTAGGAAAAAGAATTTTCATAAAATGTATTTTAAAAAAAATAATACACAGTTTCAGACAAAAAACATGTTAAAATCATATGAGATGGCGGTTTTAAATGGAATTCATACTATTAGAAGAATTTTAAAATCAGTATACATTTTGTAGATTCAGGCCAGGCTGGGCTTGGCCTGGATTTTTTTCCCCCTCTTTCAAAAAGTCCAGCCTGAATTCAGTTCCTGGCTAAACCACCACCAAATCTCCAATTCTTAGTTTTCCATTTTCTTCAATGAAAACTTCTCCAACATTTCTTTTCACAAAAATGTCAAGAATGGCTTTGTAAATCCATCTATTTCAAATACATATGGCCATATGTCAAAGATGTAGAATGAAAAAGGTTAATAATTGAAAATTCTGCTTCAATACACATAGTATCCAGAGTTTGATACAACCATAATGAATTTTAAAATGCAAATTCTATATAGGCTCCAAGTTGTTGTTGTTTGTCCAATTGAAAACAGATATTTTCCAGCAAGTATAAGGCAGTAAATGCTTAGGTAGGGGGAACAATAGAAGGTCCAAACTAGTGCTGTCACACAGCCTGAGATGGCACATTTGGCATTTCGTTTTCCTATGTACATGGATATCAGTAAACAAGCTATATAAAGTCATTAATGTGGCTCTACTTAAACTTTTGCAAGAGATGATTTATGATATGGTATCAGAATCTTTTGAACCAAGTGGTCTAAAGTTCAATCCTTGTAAATAAAAAGTTAAGTTTCAACATAAGGTAAGGTGGGTCTATGCATTGTCCATATATCAAGCCCAATGGACTCTCACAAGAGGGGCATATTAGATATAAAGTCATTTATGTGTCTCTACCAAGCATTTTAAGCTTTTAGAAAAGATGATTTATGATAAATCGGGTAGCCAAAAGACAAAGAGAATGATAAAAGTGGAGTATATGAAAAGCTTAAATTAGTATACCTGTGGATTAGAAGTATGTCTAGCAAGTTTGTCAAAGAGAGCTTCCAGTCCACCGGCTTCCATGATTGCAAGTTTGTTCTTTACATGGACAGAAGCAATAATTGAGAGTAACCACAAGGCAACAGTACCACCCAAGACTGTGGCTGGATCAGGAATATCAAATTCATCAACTTCTTGAAATGCATTTCTCTCCACAAAACCTCTAGGAGTGCAAACTTCAATTTCTAGCGATGAACAACTAGAACTCTGCTTCATCATATCAACTAAAGAATATATTAATGGTTTTAAATATCCAGAAGTGTCAAGTAAATCCATTGAGAGTTCTTTCTTTTCCTTTGCAGCACAAATTAGTAAGGCAGCCCCTCCCACTTTTACTTCTAAACTAGAGGAGTTCGTTACTCTACTAGCTAATGAACCAATGCATCTGGAACTACAGGATAACATGTCACCAAGAAGTACTGGTTGATCTCCACAAAGCCTAGACAGAATTTCAATTGCCTTGTCCTGCACAAGGGGAGGCCCCTCAGCCAGGCAGCAGACAATGGGTTCTAAGCTTGATGGTATTTCAGCCAGAGCCGACCATGGAGGATAAGTGAGGTTGACAGCCTGTTTAGTCCTGGCTAGCAATACAATTACATCTAAAGCATCTGCAGCTTCAGTTCCACTCATATCGATAGCTCTTATGGAATCAACAAGTGCAAGCATAGTGAAGCGGCACTGTGCATTCCCCTTGAGGATGTCACCTACTGAAAAATGCTTCAATAATTGATGAAGAGCACGAGATGCATTTTGTTTACCTTCCAAGGTTCCTTCTTCCAGAACTCTAGTTAAAGCTGAAACAACATCTTCAGCCAGAGCCTCAGCAGCAATAAAAGGATCAAAGAGAAGATTGGCCAATGCAGCAACAGCAGTTTCAGCAGCATCAACAGAGGATGCTTTAGCCAACTTGATTAGTGGCTCAACATCCCCCTCCACTATATATGACAACTTATTTGCTGCTCTGCCCTTGGTAGGACGAGATAGAGCACTTAATGCTCGAGCTGACTGGGTGGCAACACCTTGAGTTCTGCTAGTCAAAAGCTTCATTAAAGGAAGCACAATATCATCAGTTACGAGACTATCACAAATATCTTGTCTTGTGACAAATAAATTAGCTAGCACTGAAGCTGCATGCTCTTGTGTTTCCTCATTTGATGAATTGAGAACCTGAACAACAGATCTCAAGCCTTTATTAGCTGCAGAACCCTTTTCCAGGAGTTCCTTCTGTGAAGCCATAGTAAGTACATAACCTAAAACTTGGATTATATGAGCCTTTGGGCTTGGAGAATCCCCTAGGAGCAATGCTAGTAGCTGATTAATTGTGGCAGAATCAGCTACTCTGACAAGCTTTGTGAGTGCCATAGCTGAAGCTTCTTGTCCTTTTGGTCCACCACTCTTAAGAAGCCACAAAAATGCCGGAATGGCCCCAGCACTTTCAACACAAGCACGAATATCTTCACTGTAACAACACAAACTCCACAGAACATTAGCTGCTTCCTCTCTTGCTTTCTGTGATCCAGTCTCCAACAACTGCACCAATGGTGGAATCCCCCCAGCAGCAGTGATTGCCCACTTACTGTCATCGACTTGGTCAGTTAAGATTGCCAGCAAATGAACTGAGTACTCCTGATGCTGCTCACTAGATAATCCCAGCAATGATATAAGTAATTGGATACCTTCTCTTTTTTTGATTGCCTCCCATATTCCTACCCCATCACAGCACAAGCTTGTCAATGAAAGTATCAAAAACTCTTGCACATCGATGGCAGCCATAGTTATAAGTCCAATAAGAACCTTCTTTGAATCTGCTTTATTGAGCCACTTTGAGAGATAGACATTTCCATATAGGCTAGCCATAGCCTCAAGGACACGCTCTTGAATCAGCTTGCTGTCTCGAGGCTTTAAAAGAGTTACTAGAATATCCTCTATCTGAGTTGCATCAAAATGTTCCTGACCAACATCAACTTTTTCCTCAAAGACCATGAGGGTGTAAGCAAGAGCACCTATTATATCACCAACTGGAGCAGCAAGACGAGGAGAACGGGAAAGTTCTCCAAGATATAGTATTAAAGCAGACATGCCACCACAGATATTGGCTAAAGCTTGAGTTGCATGCTCCTGAAGAGCCCAGCCACCATCACCTTGCATACATTCTTTTGAAGGAGCAACTACAGCTCCAATAAGGATTGGAACACCATCAGCACCAACAATAGCTTTCTTAGCCTTGGTTGACTTTGAAGAAAGGGCCTCTAGGGCATCAGCAGCACTAGCTCGTACAGAAATATCATTTTCCTGACCAACAAGCTGAAGTAAAGCTTTGACTGCTCCAGCGTCTATAACTTTGGGGATGCTATCACTGAAAGCTAGCATTAAACGTGCCAATAGAGAAGCTGCATTTGACTGAGAAACAGCATTGTCCGAAGACAAGAGAGCCACAATGATATCAACACCTCCAGCTTCAAATGTTGCCTTCCAGTAGCCATCCCTGTCACCACACAGATTTCTTAATGCTCCAGTAATAAAACCCTCCACAACTTTGTCCTGCTTATTCTTCGGATTTAGTTGATTCCACAAGGTTGGAACTACACCTTCTGTAACAAAAATTTTCATACCAACATGATCATCTGAAAGACCACCAGCAGAAACTTCATATATTGCTTCAGCTGCTGCCTTTCTTGCATCTTTAGATTCATATTTTAAAAGTGACAGTAATGGTGGGACACAACCGCCAAGAAGTACTTTTAACCTCAAGTCTTCATCTTTGCACAAGACACTGAGAGTGGCAGCAACATTAACTTTTGCAAGAGGGGTTCCATTTCTGAGAATGTTTATGAACAATGGCATGGCTTGGGCATGAGAACCGATAAGTGCTCTAGCATCCTTTCTTCTCCTGGCAATACCTAGCAATCGTGCTGTAATAAGTTCTTTCTCCTGTGGTGATGACAAGTTGGCATGCAGTTGCTCCACCAAATTAGCAACTGTCGACATTGTAGATTCAGGATCCTCCATTCCTGTTGCTTCACTAAACTCCCTGTATATAATTGGGCATTTAGTTGCCACTAGTTAGTATTTTCACATTTGCAAGTGAAGGATGTCATGTCAGACTCAGCTGAGTCATAACCGGCCATCAATTGAACATTAAAATTCCTCACAGATAATCAACTAAATCCAATTACTAAAATTTTAGCACTCATTTACTATAATTGTTTTGCCTAGTTTCTATTGTAAGCTTCCGTCAATAGTAAATTCCTAATAATTATGAAGCAAAAGTACTAACCTAGGCTTAGAAGAAGAATAAATGGACTGCCATTGCTCAGGAGAGGGAGAGGGAGACTTCAACATTTGCACCAAAACGCCAGTTTATACTCCTTGCAGGATGCCTGACAATTGAAACATTCTAAAATTTTGGCATTCAAAATATTCATCCCAAATTGATATCCAACAAAAAGTACTGAAAAGGGGGGGCAAAAAAAAGGACCACCATAGACAGCAAAAGGAGATGCAATTTGTTCTATATGTATTCTGTGTTTTCATTATATCACAATACTCATTTCTAAGCAGAGCCAGCACTCAGATCATTGCTTTAGATTTCTAGTAGAGACGTAGATAGACCTATTTATCAGAACAAATCATAGTCTACCCTTTCAACAGTGAAAACCAAATCACAGTCCACCAAATGCAATGCCAAAGGCCTAACTAACACCCAAACAAAATACAATCAACAATCTAAAATAAAAAATTAAAATAAAGTTAAAAAAATTGGAAAATTCTGCAAAAATGATCATAGCCGTCCTCTTTTCACTGACTCATCCAAAAGTGAGATTGACCAGCAGGTCAATTTCTAAGTTCACTGCACAGTATCAGTAGCGGAACCTCATCGTGATCCATGACTCAAAACACACAATGCAGAAGAAGCACGGTCGCATCAAACACAAATTACAGCACGGAAAGTGAGGTAGAAAAATTCAAAACCAAGAGAAGCTACCTCGCTGAAATGCAAATGCCGCAGTGACTCCTCTCTCCTTCAAGCTACTTCCAGCGCCACCACATTTTTCCTCCTCAATTCACCGCCAATTCTCCTCGAAAACAGATCCACTCTGCATCACAAATAACAAAAACCAAAAACCAAAACGGATCAAAAGCTGAATTGAATTCAGATCTCCGAAAAGAACAATTCGAGAAAAAAAAAAAAGAAAACACAGAATCTAGGGCAAGAGAAGAGAGAATGGCGAGGACGACCGAGAAGATCAGATCAACAAGCAGCATGGATCGTCCGCAGAAAGAGAGGGCAAAACCGAGAGAAAGAGAAGAGCAACGAAAGAATGCACAAGCGAAGCGTGCGAGAGAATTTTCGAATCTCGCGTGCGGAAAATCGAAAAAAACGAAAAAAATGCGAAGAATAGAGATTTATATGTACAGAATTGTATTGTACCTCGAAATTCAGTAGCCTGAGAAGGACCTGAATGAGAGCAACGTGAAGGGAAATGGAGGCACAACAACGACACAGAAACAGAGTGCGAAATGGAAAGAGAAAGAAAGAAAGAGAGTGCGTTCTTGGTCTTTTCCTTTCTTTTCCTTACTTCCATGTGTGCGCTATTTTGTTTTCTTGTATTTAGCTTCTTTTTTTTAATTATTTCTGTATTTTTCTTGTATGGAAATATTATTGTTATTAGGAGTATTTTTTAAGAGGAAAGAATATGACGGCGTCCAGTATTATGCGTGGTAAAATAGGTGTCTGATTCGTACTGAAAGTCTGAGAGACAGTTGGTTTGGCTACCTGACGTTATTATTACTTACACCTATGACTATAAGTCCTTTTCAAACCAGTGTTGTTTTTTCTTGCTTGGGGTTTGTGCACATTTTGGTTTTTACCGAGTTGATGCTTGAATTTTTTTTACACCCTTTTCTCGAGTATTTTCAATACAGTTGTTAAGACATGACGGTAATACATCATTATTGGACCTTGCACCGATGTATATAAAAACGTAAATATACATCATTATTGGTAATTTTCCTGTACCTTTTTCAGAGAAAAGAAGTAATTTCCCCTTTCAACTTATTGGTAATTTTAATTTTCTTTTTTTTTAATCTGGTAATTTTAATTTTCTTTCTTTCCCAATTATTGGCAATTTTAATATTTACTATATGATATTAAAATTAAATCTATTCTAACTATATAATTTAGATTAATCGAGCCATAAAATCATTGACTTGAAAAAATGTAATTAAATTTGTATTTCCCATTTAGATCGCGAATTAAATGGATGCCATTCATGGACTTGCAAGCTAACTGTTTATTCTTTTAGGGTATTTTAGATAGAAACAAAAAAAAGGGATAATTTTTTTATTCTTATGATTTAAAGGTTATAAAGTTTTTATAAAAAAATAAAGATGATAAAAAAATTATGATAATTTATTATTTTTTATCATCAAACATTTCTTTGATTAAAAACATTTATTTGAAAAATTTACTCCACTTTCAATTATCCTAAAAGTCCATTCATCTTGAATTTTAAGAACTTGACCGAAGTTAGAATTTGAAAGTGTGAGATTTGGTTTTTTAAACACCTTCTATTACCCCTTTTTTTTTCTATTTATTATAGGTCCTTTATATTAGAGGCAATTTTATTTAAACACAATAGATATTAAATACGGATGTATCTTCCAATTAAAATTCTAACCATAATTTATCACATGTAAAGAACTAACCTACTCAACTAGACCAAACATTGATAAAGTATTTGGGCATCATAATTCTTGCAGATACTCCACCATTTGAAGCTTGGTGATCAAGAGCACACACCAATCGAGGATCATAATCATCTCATGTTTCCTTATCCACTCTCACTAGCTTGAAACAAGAGAAGCCATGTAATTCGATATACCACTTCACTTGACCTGAATAAAGGTAAAATTCAAAATTGCAATTAGCGATGAAAGACTAAGAGTATAATTATTACATGTTTATGATGTAGGTGCGTATATTTTACAAAATTCTAAACTAGTATTAATTTTTTATCAATAACTTAATTAGTTCACCTTAAGAGGAACAAAATTCTTGAAATGAGCACTTAAAATGGCAAGGCAGGAAGGACACTCTAAATGACGCATGATTTATAACCAAATAAAATACATAAGTCTTTATATATGTATATGCACATTATAATTTATGTCTAAGGTAATTGATTTATATGCAATTAGATGTGATTTTTCAATTTGCACGTGAAACTGGTTGTGGCTTGATGCTAAATGAATATTGGATTTACGTGGATTCTATATTTGAATTTTAGTTCTATAAGTAGCAATGTTATATATATGAAAAAAATTTGGTGACTTCGGAACAAGTGAAAATTCGAAAAAACAAGGGTTATTCACGTAGAACAATAAGAGCACATAAACTCTTGAAACCCAAACGGAGAAGATTGTTCATGAAGTTTGTAAATATTCTTCCTTAACCCCGGGCTGGAGGTGTCAATCTTCATTGAACCTTAATTAATTGAAGTTTAATAATCATATGGTATTTGAAAAAAACACAACCAGTACAAGAAGGCTTGCTATTCTGGGTTGTAAAAGTTGTAGCCAGTTTTACAACATTGTTGGTTATATGTAAATCATTTTAATTTTTATTTTTTTAATCACAAAAGCTGTCCACCTAGTCGTATAAGAGTTTTAAATGAGATTATGATATTTTGAAAGGGATCGAAACATTTATAACTAGTCGTATTTCCCATTCTTTTTTTTGGTCCGGCGTATTTCCCATTCATAAATTGAAAGACTGTGTCCATTTAAAAACATGTAATGCAGTCTCGTTTTTTGCCATTAGCAGTCACTTTTTGACCCATATTTGCCTTTTCTTTTTTAATGATAATTATTTGGAACAATTCTACAATAAGTTTATATCATAACCCAATACTTGGACCATCTTAAAATTATCTAAAATTCACAAAAACAGTGTTAGGTTGCTACAGCCTTTTCAGACCCGACTTTGACCTGAAAATGGTTCATTTTGATCCCTTTTTCATTTTTTAAAAAATAAAAGTTGTGTAAATTCATCGTAGAACTAGTTAAGAAGAATATCCAATTGTTAGAGATGATTGAAAGCGTGTAAAACACACAAAACATGGTGTTGGTTCATGCGACCCACTTCTACTCTATCTGGGTCATTTGACTGTGTTCAAAGGTTGGGGATAAACAGGTGTGTCTTGTAATATCCTTTATCATATAAGTCATATTCGAGTCATGAAGTTATATTTAGAGATTGTTACTGTGCTAAGAAATTTTTAAAATGCGGAAAATATAATATATGACCCTTTAACTGTATACTTTATTACTGAATAATGGTTCAAAAATTTCATCATTTCTGATATATAAAAAATAAAATAATTACAATTTAAGAAAAACTTTTGCAGCTAACATTATACACAAAAGTTGTTTTCGTTGCACAGCTGTCACCCTTACCGAACTTCAGCTGGCCTCTATAGTCTCCTAAGATGACTTGAGCTTGAGTCATGCATGATGAACATCCTAGGAGTCTGACTCGTTCTTAAATTTTAGCCTAGGCACTGGAATGTCTATGGAAAATAAAGACATACAAGCCAGCAATGAGAACCTAAAGTTGTTAGTAGGTAAACTTGAACCATCACTCATACATTTTCATCATAAATTCTGGCCGCTTCGATTTCTTATGAAAATGTGAGCACATATACGTAAGCAGTGGTTCAATTTTAAGTTAAAAACATCTTCTCTAGAAGCAGGTTATATTTTAACAACCATTTGGCATATTATATAATAGACATAGAAACATAGATAATGTAATATTCTTCAATAAGAATCATAATAACATTATGATATGATGAGATAATTAGAGATGCACATGTAGACAGCTGTACTTGATGGTATGCAAGTGCACTTGACTCAATTCATCTCTTTGTTTAACTTGCAACTTTATCTTCCTCTTCTGTACTTAGTCCCCTGGAAGTGAATGGTCTCTCCCATCTCTAGGTAATAGCTTGCTTTAAAGGATCGAGCTCATTCCTATACAGGATTGCCAAGTTTATTTTCCCTAATGCTCCTAGCAACTTATTCCCCTTAAATCTGTTCAGGGGCTGACCCAAGTTTTACACAGAATCACTCTGGCCTGACGCTAGCTGGGTCTATGCCATGCTTCACATGGTAACTCAGTAGGTCTTTCTTGTAAGTTCTCATAATTTTTATCCTTCTTTGGGTATGATCATGTATGCATATGCTATATGCATTCATTCATATAGTTCATATCATACTTAAATCATTCTTGCATACATGAATCTTATGAGCATAACATATACATGTCTATAACATTCACATAATTCACATGTTTCTGCTGGAATTTTGACAGCATAATGGATCGCATCTGCTTCCTTGTGAATAGTGCTAGCTAGTCAGAGAATCATTTATACAAACAACCAACATAATACATCAACCATTTCAATACTCATACAAAACGTGCAACCTTGGCATTTAAATTGGATTTATACTAATTTCTTCAGTTTTACCTATTTTTAGAAATTAAGCCATAATTTTTATGTAACTCATTTAAGCTCAAATTTTCAGTATGTTGGAGTGTTATGTGTTTTGTTTGTAATCTCTTTAGTCCCATTAAGTTTTGATAAGTGTAACTCATGTTATTGATAATTTACCTAGGTCTGTCCTGTTACTTGGTAGATTTGCCTACCAAAAACTAAAAATTCATTAAAAATAGAAAACTGGTTAGAACTATATAAAACCTATGTTGTTTTAAATCTAATTGACCCAGATTTGATTTTCAATAAGTTTCATCTCATTTGATTAAGTAGAACTCGAATTATTAGTTCTTGAACATCGGTAACCTGCACTGCCCTATTCTAACCTAGTTAGTACTTAGGGCTATTTTTATGAATTACTGAGAAAAATAAAGATTGAATTTAGTTTTGAAATTTTTATGACATGTTACTCTATGTCTTAACTCTTTTAAAAAATTAGTTTCACTCAATTTAAAGGAGCATAGGATGAGTTATGTCCTACTCAACTCACTCTGGCCATTACCAAACCAGAAAACTAGGGAAAATTTCAAAATTTCATATCTCTCTCAATACTAATCCAATGGCCTTATAATTTATATAGTTGGAAAGCCCTAGATGTTTAGTTTCATATAAAAATAGGTTCATCAAGTTTGATTGCTGGATATAGAGCCGTACACTTCAAAGATACGGTCAAATAGCATCCTAATTCTTCACTATTTCTAGTTTTCTCATTCTAACTTCAATCGTAACTCAAAATTTCATGCTAAACCAATCATAAACCATCAGCTACATCCAATACATCATCAAAGAAATGAAGAAAAGTGAAATTACATGCAGCCCCAGTTTAGAGAAATCAAGAATAGAAATTGAATCCTACCTCAATTTAGTTGAATACTAGCAAGAAGAAAAGTTCTTGAAGGAGTGGAGTGATTGGAGCTTGAAGATTGAATGAAATGAAGAGAATATAGAAGAAAGAAAATGGAGAAAGGCTGCTGTCTTTAGGGTGCAAAAATAAGGGATAATAAATGGAAAATGGAGTTTAATAATGAGGGTAGTTGGCACACTATCTTCTCATTGGTCCTTGGCTTTGGGTGGTTAATATTTAACCAACACTTCTCCTCTTCTAAGGCTAATGATGGCGCCACTTAGGGGTGGGTGTGGCTAAATTCTTAGCCACTAATCTTAGGGTTTTTAACATTCTATTGATTCAGTTCCAGCGATTTAAATTCTCGAATCTTCACCAATTTCCTTCAAATCGGTAAGGCGGTTCTAAATAACTTCCTAAGGTTTTCCACACTTGCCTATTCTAATTTTATTAAGTCTAATCTCTCTAATTAATATCTAATTAACTCCTAATTATCCTTCAATTAATTTTTAATTAACCTTACTTAGTCAATAAAAATTGAGTAAATCGATTAACGGCGTAAATTAAATGTTTTTGCGAATTCGCGGCCATTATGTTTTCTATTTTCTGTAGCTAATGTCGTTTCCGTCATTTTGAGAAGTCTAGGTGGCATTCCATGTCATTTCACACTTGACTGCTCCCATGGCTCAAACAGCTGAGATTTGAACTTTTACGGTTTCACTAGATAATTCTGCTCCGCTTAAAGCCCTATTTCGTTAACTCTATAGATTATTGGACATAGATGTCATTTTCTAAAAAGATATAGGGTCATTAATGAAATATTCACATGGAGTCAAAGTGTAATTTTTAGAAGTTTTGGGCAACCCTACAAATAACAAAAGTTCATAGTTATTTTTGTAATTTTCTAATTTTTAACATATAGCAATATTACGCTACCCTGAAGTTCTAAGTGTAAGGATTATCAGGGTATATCAATACTTGAGAAATTCTCATACTATCTAAGGGAAATAATTTAAAGTTCTCTTATACTCCGTTTAAGAAAGTAGGGGGGAATGTTACATGTCTCTTAGATTGCATTCATGAGTTCAATTTTTTTGAGTGTAGGGAGAGAAATGAGAAGTTTATGAGGTTTTATTCCTTGTTCATGAGTTTTATTTTTAAAAAGATACTTTTGAGGGTTTTATTAACCTTTTAATACCCTCCATTACACTCTCGTTTCATAGTTCCTCAAATTAGGGATTTTTAATGAGATGACAATATTATTCATTATCTGCTCTTTATTAAAATGTCATTTTTACCTATCTTATGAGATATATTAATTATATTTAATTATTTTAATAAAAAGTAAAATTGTAAAGATACATTATAAAAGTTTTATTCCATTCCACTTATCTATTTACACTCACAAACAAAGATAAGGTAAAATTCTCTAAACCCTTGCTTTCCTTGCTCTTCCGTTTCTTTTCATGTCTTTCCTTCCCTTTCTTTCATAATTTGTAAACATATATAAAACCCACTCATGCCCTTGGAGAGTGACAGAGTGTACTCTGTACAAAACTCAATTTTGCATGCCTTTTTTTATTTTGTTGAACTTATCTCAATGTCTACTTTATGATTATGTAGGTTTTATAATTTTTGAATTATTAAAAAAATTAAAAATTATTTGTATTATATTTTGATTAAATATATTTCAAAATTATTTTTTGGGTGTATCTAAACATAAAAAAATATTTTAGTATTATGACAAATCTATCTATTATAGTCACTCTCTCCACATATTGAATTTCATAGTTACACTCTCCTTGCATGGTTACTAAATATAATATTCTTGCTTAGGGTATTAGATTTAAACTAACTATAATTTAAAAATAACTTTATTCAAAATTGTTATTCTAAATATGCAATAATGATTTGTTTAGTAACCATACATAAAGCTTAGTATGGGTTAAAGGCAATAATAAATTTTTCCTAAATTTGAGAAATTGAGTTATTGAGATTGTTTATCAACAAAGTGGTTCAATTATCGATGACTCAAGGAAATAATGAAAATTAATTTGCATAATTATCTACCTAATGGTGGTTACTAAGATTTGATTGAGAAATTTATTTGTTAGGTGCATTCTATCCTAGTAAGGCCAACAACTTTAAAAGAAAATAAGAAAGAAAGAAAGAAAGAAAAAAAGGCTTTTAAAAGCCACAGAGAAAGAAAAAGAAGGTTACAAGAGAGAGAGAGAAAGAGATGGCATAGTGCATAGGAGAAGAAGAAAAGAAAGAGGCATTGTCTTGTGCTCTATGTCAAACGAGTAAACAAGCTCCTTTTCCAATGAAATTTTTTTATGTTTTTATTGGTGTTAAGTTGAATATTTTGGTATAGCCTAATTGTTGTTTAACCTTCTTTTTTGGTTATTTTGTGATATTCACACTGTGGAGATTTGAGGTTGAGTTTCACCTATTAGGTGAGATATTTTGTTAATTATTGAGATTCCCTAATACCACTAGGAAGACTGATTGTATGCCCATTTTCAATAGTGGAAGTGTTTTGCTGGACTAGGTCCTGTGGGTTTTTGTCCTTATCATTAGGATTTACCCATGTTAAAAACTATGGTGTCTGATATCTTTATTTTTTTTGTCATATTATTTTATTGTTTGGAATTTTTTTTGTTTTGTCTATTTAACTACATAGGTGTGGGGAAAATATTTGTTTCTTCCACTATTACATAGGTGAATTCCTAATGTTTTTCCCTTAACAAAGTGGTATCAAGAGCTTTGGTTATTTTTTATCTTTCCATTTAAATTGAGGAAAATTAGGAGCCAAACATGGTCAAGTTGAATTCCAAAAATTACTTAGTTTGGAAGACCCTCATGGAATATATGTTATACAATAAAGAGTTGTATGAGCTTGTTGAAGGAGATAAAGCTAAACTTGCTAGTAAAATCGAAGCTGATAGACAAGAATGAACAGGAAAACTGTAGCTTTGATCAAACGGCGGCTAAATCTCAGTATGTGTCCTCATGTTGACAAAGAATCTAATGCTCAGAGCTTGTAAAAGAAATTGGCAGATTTGTGTGAGAGGAAGAATGTGTAAAATAAAGCATTCATGATACAGAAGCTAGTGAATGTGAAACACAAAGAAAGCAATTCAATACCAGAACATCTAAGTAGCTTCCAGGAAATTGTGAATCAACTAACAACCATAGAGATTTCTTTAAGTGATAAGTTGTAAGCATTGTTGTTACTGAGCTCTTTGCTTAACAATTGGGAAGTTCTGGTTGTGAATTTAACTCAGCTCCAAATAGAAAGTTGACATTAGTTTCATTAGTACTCCACCTAGTCAGAAGCACTTATTATAGAGTCACTGGGGAGAAGCCAATCTAGAAGACCTCATAAATTTGAAAGGTCTGAGAGCCATAGCAAGTCAAGAAGTAAGTCCAAGACTAGAAATGATTTTAATTATTACCATTGTAGCAAGGCAGGACATATCATTAGGCGTTGCAGGTACTTAAAGAGAGAAAAGTCAAAGGAAAGAGATGAAGACAAAGATAAAGAAAATGACAAAGATACCATTACTATTGCTTATGATGATGTGCTTATTATCTATCATGAAAATTTTGAAAACCTTGCATGTGATGATTCTAGGTGAATCATGGACTTCGGTGCCTCATGCCATGTTACTCCAAGGTGTGACTTTTTCTCTTCTTATACTGCTATTGATTTTGGCACAATAAAATTGGGAGATGAAAGGTTATGCAAGATTATTTGTATGGGAGATATGTGGCTTGAAACTAGCATGGGATGCAAGTTGCAATTGAAGAATTAATGTTAGGCATGCTTCTAATATGTGCCTTAGCATGATTTCAATGAAAGCATTGGATCGAGAAAGCTACTACACTTCCTTTGGTGCTGGAAAATGTAAGATCACTAAAAGGTCATTATTTATGGCAAAAGAAGATAGTAGCTTCACTACTTTCTACCAAATGCCAAGGAAGTTGTGCAAGAAAGATGTGAATGCAACTGATGATTCCTCTACCAAATTATGGCATATGTATGTTCACCACTTGACTGAGAAAAGACTTGGTATTCTTACCAGGAGAAAATCTCTTATAATGAAAGGTACATCCTTAAAGACTTGCATTTATTATTTTATTGGAAAACATACTAGAGTTTCATTTTATAGTTTAGGTCCTCATAGGAGACCACAAGTTCTTGATTTAGTTCACATTGATATTTGCAGTCACTTGGTGATGCTTTCTATTTTCTGACTTTTGTTGACGATCATTCTTAAAAACTATGGGCTTTATTTTGAAATCTAAAGACCAGGTGCTCAATGTCTTCAAGCACTTTCATGTGAGTGTTGAAAGAGATAAAGGAAGGAAACTAAAATGTGTTCAAATAGATAATAGTGGTGAATACAGGGGTCTATTTGAAGAGTATTGCAAAGAACATCGGACCAAGCTTAAGAAAACAGTTCTAAAAACTCCTCAGCATAATGGAGTTGCAAAGAGAATGAATCCTATTATCAATGATAAAATTAGATGTATGTTCTCTCATGCAAAATTGCCCAAATACTTTTGGGGTGAAGCCATGAGAAATGCAGTGGACTTGATCAACCTTTCTCCTTTGGTTCCTCTAGATGGTGATGTTTTAGAAAGAGCATGGACAAGGAAAGATGTTTCTTACAGTCATTTGAGATTATTTGGCTATTGAGCTTTTATTCACATTCTAAGAGATGAGAAGTCCGAGCTTGATAGGAAATCTAAATAGTGTAAGTTCATGGGTTATGGTCACGAATAAAATTATCAAAAGCCGGGATATGATTTTTCTTGAAAATCAAACCATTGAAAACTAAGAAAATAGAGAAGCCAACACTAGCTACTAGTAATTACCATGGTTCTAAAAACTGGACCGGATCGGCCGGTTTGACCGGTTGAACTAGGAATCGGCTAGATGATCAGTCCGATTATTGCTTAAAAATCGGTATTCTAAAAATTGGTCTCAAACCGTTCAAATTGGTTGAAAATTGCCAAACTAGACAAACCGGACCAGTTTTATCTGGTTGGCCTGCTTTCCTGAAAGAAGGTTTTTCCTTTTAAAAAAAGAGAAAAAAAGTTGCAAAGCCACTGGCCTAACACTTTGATTGAAGGAAAAGAAAAAAAAAAAATAGGTTCACAACAGTTCTTTTAACTTGGAATAAAGAGGTATGAAGGGAGCTTCACCCACTGCTGAGTTGTCCTATGCTCTCTCCTCTATCGCACCATGCACTGCAGTCCACCACCATCATCATTAGTCATAGTTGAACAGACCACTACTTTCACATCAAAATTACTGCTACCTTCTTTCATAAACATAGTTCTTTCACAAATATAGCCATAGCAGCGATGATAAATAGACATAGAGACTAAGATAGAGAGGTGGGAGTAGTGTAAAGTAAAAGTCATAAGTAAAAAAATGAAAAGTTGAAACTTGGTAGTGTAGCACTAGCAAGGCTTAGCATTTTGAAAAATGAAAAATTATGAAAAAAAAGTGAAAAATGGGAACCCTTGGACACATACACAAACCACTATTTATACACTTCTATTTAAGTCTTGCTCGAAGGTGGGTTACCTAGAATGAAATCCGAACTGGATTTGGGCATCAAAGTTGCTCCAGCTTGATCTTTAATGGATTGAGGTTAGGTTTCCAGAGTGGTGAGGGTGATACCTACAAGAACTTCGATGATCAAGTTAGTGAGTACAAAAGGTACTGGGTACAGTGTATCAGGCATACCTGATATTGATGGTTGGATACCTATTTATAGGGGTCGGCCATTGAGGATGAATTGGGAGATTCCACAATTTTAGGGAGTGTCTCAAGATGTCAAACGACTTGGGACTAGCAAATGGGTCTGAGATGGGCAGCTGCACATTAGGTGAGCATCGTTCCGATATTATTGTGGACTCTGTTCAAATGACCTATTATTGCACGATGTTGAGGGTCTAATAACTCCCTTTGGTGATTATATTTTTGGTTAGTTTTTGTTTAATTTAAGTTGCGGTTGTTTAATTTAGCTTTTATTTTGTTTTATTCTAGTATATAGTACAGGTTAATTGGTATTCTTAGTTTTTTGTTATTTTCTAATGTGTTTGGATACTTATTTTGAGTTTATTTGATTTATTGTAGGCACAAGCAGGCTCGCAAGTAGTTAGAAGAGGCCAAAGAGTGAATTCAGACTCAACAGCTTGCACTATAGGACAAACTAGTGCGCTATAGTGCACTGCCGCAGAACGAAGAAAATGGCCAAGTTTCATGTTGCGCTATAGCGCGCTACCATTTCGTCAACTTCCCAATGTTTTATGTTGTGCCATAACACAACCAAGCGTGCTATAGTGCACTCCTGTTTTCACAGACTCTGCCAATATCTTTTGTGTTGCACTATAGTGCGCTCCCATTTTTTACAAATGAGCTAATTGTAGGTGCTGCGCTATAGTGCAACCCTATTTGTAGCAAACACATGGCTCGAGCTAAGATTTAAAAAGAGGGGATCTGTGGACTATAAGTAACAATAACTTAGATCAAAAATAGATCCCTAGACACTCTACACACTTCCCAATGTAGAAAACTTCTTTCAGAGGGATTGAAGATGAAAATTCAAGGATTTTAGAACTCAACTTCAACATGGAGAGATCCAGATTCTTCCAAATTTCTTGTCTCTAGCTAGAAATCTTTATGGCTCTATGTTTTTCTGCCTCCTCATCTTTATACTCTTTTGTTATTTTTTTTCTTTAGTCATGAACTAAGTTTTTCTTGCTAGGGTATTAATGGACCCTTTTGTAAGACAAATTTCCTTATGAATTAATGTTAATCTTGTTTCTATTTCAATTGCTTAGTATTTTTATTTATGTTTAATACTTTTGAGTGATTGACCACCATTCAATTGATTTGTTGGTTTGCAATAACTAGAGATAGAGTTTGTAAACAAAGCTTCTTAACATAAACACCGTGAGTTGAGCGAAAACTAGAGATAGATGAACATGGTTCATGCGGTCAATAGATCTTCAACCTTTACCTAGATTAGTTTGTGCTAATAGATTAGGCAATCAGTTTAGGATAAAGAGTATTGTTTGACCTCAAGAGAGGCTAAGAATAAATTAAGCGAAACCGACCGTGAGTCAATTAGGATAGGAACTGATTAACTGAAATCCATAGTAAATATGTCCACAATAGGTTAAATTAATTAGCCTTATCGTTCATCTCATTGCATTTAGTCAATCCTTTCGCATCCATCTTGATTACTATTTTTCTTATTTATTTTATTAAATTTTTATTTTAAATTTTCTACATCCATAATTTCATTCCTTCGAAATAGTTATTCCCATAAACTTTCTGGTATTTTGATCTATCCTCATGGGAATGATACTTTACTTATCACTTTATTACTTGTATGATCAGGTATACTTGCCATAGTCGTATCAGGGTCCCATCTTTTTGAGATCTGAGTTAGGCATCGGATTGATGCATGTGGGCCCGAGTTGGGCCTCTTAATGTTAAGCAGAGGTGGCCCTTATATTCCTAGTTAGGAACAGTGCCCCCAACTCGCCATCCGAGGCGATAACATCAAGTGCTAAGTTTTCTGTAAATTCCAGCATTTGATTCATACCTCAAGGACTGGGTGGTTAATTTATGTGTGATTCGATGTCTTCTTAGGGAAGCGTCCTATCTTTTCCTGATATAGTCATGTCTTGCTGCCTCGTAGGTCACATCTCATCACCTCAAGGGCATTTTGGTGCCTCGTTTTGTATGCCGCCATCATTCAAATTAGGGTGCCTTTTCTATTGTGCCCCCAATTACGTTTGGTGTACACGATGAAGAGGCACATGTGCTTAAGGATGTCAACACGGCGGGGCAGGGGCAGGGGATAGGTCCCCATCCCCCGCCCCTGTCCCTAGCCCTATATCCGAACGGGTACCTGTCTTTTACTCCCTGTAGGTTTACATGTATCCGTGAATATCTATAGATACTCGTTAGAACATTAAAAATTTAAAAAATTTAAATTAAATATAAATATTTGAATATCATAAAATACTTAAAATAAGCATAAATAATAATCTAATTTCACAATTCAAATTCTAACAACATAATCTACTTAAAATAAAGATAAACACATAAAATAAACACAATAAGTGCAATAATCCAATTCCACAATCTAAATTCTAACAACTTAAAATACTTGAAATAAATATAAATATATAATAGTAATCCAACCATTAGTCTAACACATAATAAGTACAAATAACTCCATTAGACTAATTGTATCTATATATAGACGTCAATTATTTTGCTGCATTTATGTTTAGATTCTTCCTTTGATTAATACGTGTATGAATAAAATGAACTCTGCTTCGAATAATACATTTTTGAACTATAAAACTAAAAAGTCTATTAATAATGACACGGCATATGATAGTTAATTGAATCCTACTGAGAATTTATAATTCTCAATATATTTTATTATTATCTCTAGATAGTTCAAGAAATATTGGGGACAGTGAAAGGTTGCTATCAGACAAGGTCTGTTCAGGTAATAGTAATAATTTCTGAGTGTGGTGCTATGACTTAAGTATAGTACTGTATTTGGGAGGGTGTTACAAATATATTTGTGAAAATTGAAGATATATTGCCAAAAGCATTTCCTTTCATTTTCTCTATTGGCCCATTAAATAATTGCGTAAGGAAAAGGATAGAGGGAGGACGATCAAGTATTATCAATAATGATACAAATAGGTACACTTCTATTTATCACTATTTATAAATTGGTGTTGTAATATCATGTATTGAAGATTTAAGTATTCTGTAAGTCTTTATAGTTTCATTCAATTTTCAATTAAGTCCTTATAGTTTAAAAATTTGTAATCAAGTACTTACACTGTATAAAATTTTTCATTCAGGTCTATTTGTATTTATTGTTACAAAAACATTAACTAAAATAGAATATTCACAAATATTCCATATCTTTCTTCACCTTCACCTCCTACCATCCTTGACTCCCTTTATATCCATTATCCTTTACTCCATCTCCCTCTTCATCTCCTCCTTCCCTACCACCCCACCCTAACCACCCAATACACACACACACACACACACACACACACACACACACAATACCACAACATTTACACCCACAAAAAATCTAACCTTGCTCTACAAATTATTCAATATTTACCCTCAACATTTCCCCTCCTCCATTAGAAACCCCAAACCTGTAACACCCTTTTAATTACAATACAATGCTTAAGTCATGATATCCAATTAGTAGTTACTACAGCCTTTCTTTTGCTTGCTCTTTAAAATACTTCTAAAGAACACAGGGATTATAAATATGAAAGTAGAAATTCTCCGAAAAATTGAGCCTATATCCACATTATAAAATTCTCATTCATTGTCATTATATCTATTACAAAAATTGTAGGAACTTATCTTGCTCTTTACACTTCTCAAGAAATTGAAAACACATGAACACTAAAGAATAAATGCAAATTCTGTCTATATAACTGTCGGGTGTGTGCGAATTGTAATATCCTTAATTTTGTGTCGTGCTAAATTACCTCAGTAACCCTGGGTAATTGGCACTTAATGAAAAATTATGAGATTAAGGCTTAATTAAGGGATCAACGAAGAGTTTATGAGTTAACTCTGATGAGAAAAGTCAAGAAAATACTTAATTGAGATTATATAGTCTCTAATTAAGTAGGTCAGACCCTTAATAGCTTAATTGAGGATTAATCACCTTTAATTAGCTTGATCGAGTTTAATTAAAGATCATTAAGCTTAATCACAAGATTAATTTTTGTTAATCATGTTCTTGTGTGTTAATCACTAATCCTTGCTTAATCATCTTAATTAAGTTACAAAAGCACTTAATCACATGATTAAATTCAAATTTAATCAACTAAACAATAAAGTAAAGAGTGATGTCACTAAAGCATAAAGCATTAGATAAGAGTGCTTTATATAAGAGTTAGTACTTGATTTATTCCCCTATCATCCATTTTCTCCCTCTAAACCTTAATTAATACAAAATTAAGAAAATATCTTTCTCTTTCCCTTTATGTTTGGATGCCACTTTCTCTCTCTTCCACCCTTATCTATTTTTATTTTCACTCATCTCATTCTTTCTTTTGAAATCAAACCTTCCAACTTCTCTCTAAACACTCTTCATCTTCTTCTTCTTCCTTTCTCCACCACCGCCACCAAAACCTCTCACTTAGCTTTTCAAAGACGTCATCTTTTGGTCTTTGGAGACAAGATCTAAACACTACAACCTCCATTTTCACAAGATCTCAAGAGCTTCCACTTCCACCAAGCCAAACCGCAGCCATCATCATCAAGAGGAGCCATCATCATCTTCTTTTCCTTCTCTTGTTGTAGTGCCATTTTCAAGTAGAGATGGTGATCTTCATCTTTCTATTTTATTTACTCAAGAAAGCTTGAAGCTTGGTTCTTCTCCTGACCAAGATCTTTAACTGAAAACTTGAGAAAATCTTTCATGCTCTTAATGAGCAAAAGTTTTTATTTTTGGTTAAATATGTTCTTGTTCTTCTTCAGGTGTTCTTGATGTTTCTATTTTTGGTTAAGGGTTCTTCTTCAAGTGTTCTTAATGTTTTTGCTTTTGGAAAAATATGTTCTTGTTCTTCTTCAAGTATTCTTGATGTTTTTACTTTTCGAAAAATATGTTATTGTTCTTCTTCTTGAATGTTCTTGATGTTCTTGGCGATATTTCGCTTAAAGTTGTTCTTTTTCTTATGATGAGTTTATGATTAGAAAAGTTTTATCTTTACATATTTTTTATGATTTGATAAGACTATGACCATTCTAAAAACTTAAAGCTTTAAAAAGTTTACTCCTTGATACATAGAAAGTGGTGCAAGTTTGGTGTCTTCATAAAAGGCTTATTTTGTTTTGTTTTGAAGTCAAGACTACATGTAAAAGTTTAAGCTTTTTGGAATATTAAGCCTTTTTAAGTTATAAAAATGGTATTTTGTCACTTCAGGTTGTAAAGATTGATTCTTGGATGTAAATCCTTTCATAAAGTTTTAAACTTTAATCAAGAAAGTGACTTTAAGTCATAAAGTTATAAGTTGCATACTAAGTCTTGTAAAGGTGGAACCTTGAGATGAATATATTTGTAAAGTTCCAAGTTTTAAGCAAAAATAGCACTTTTGAGTCATAAAAGTGTTTACCTTTATAAAGATCAAGACTTTATAACTCTAAAGTTAATATCTTATATCCCTAGTTCATAAAGTAGGAATCTTTTGGACTTTGAGATAACTTTAAATCATAAAGTTGAGATTTTGATGGTCTTAGAATAACTAAAAGTGCTAAGTTTCATAAAGAACAAGACATTTTAGTTCAAAAGCTAGTATCTTGTATCGTTATTTTATGAAGATTCAATCTTTAAAGCCAAAGTATAATTTTAGAGGCACTTATTTTCATAAAGAGTAAAACTTTATGACTACCTTCTAAAGAGTGCTAACTTTTATAATGTGTAAGGTAAGACCTTGTTATGTTAATAATAAAAGCTTAAAACTTTGTAACTTGAATAAGTTAAAAATCACCCAAAGACTAGAGGGATCTCGAATTCCTTGGGAACAGAAGTATGATTAGGGTCTCTGAACATATCATGAACCTAGGAATCACTAAATACATTATCTCAAAGAAAGGAAATAATCACTTAACTTAATTAATTTGAACAAGTGTTCCATAAGACATGAACTCAAGTCAAGAATAATTTCCTATGAGAACTAAGTAACTAAAAGATCACATACATATATCTTAACTATGTGACTCTCTCATGGGCAACCACGAGAAATCATGTGATAATTCATAAGATTCTTCACAAAGAATAACACAACTATAAACCCCTTTAGATGCAATTTGACATGATGAATGACTAGTTTGATTGAGTTCTATCTCATGATTGAATGATGAGTATGGTGATATGATGAACTGTTGGTTGAAAGTTTATGATTGGCATTTTGGGGAAGCTCCGGTCTAGGTATTATGCTACCAGATTTCCATCAAAATTATGGACTTAGTCATATTATTGCATGTGTCTAATCAGAAGTGTTATGCATGTAAAGTATAATGATCAGAAAAGAATTAATGGGACATGACCTTTCAATGACTTCGATAACGGAAGTGAGAGACGGTGATCTACAAAGACTCGAGAAACCCCTATGAGGGAGGCAACAGTAACATAGAGGATCCTCCAACTTAGGGTAACTAATATCGGCTTAGCTTAATTTGGTTTAGTACTGCGTAACAACGGTCACGGAGTGAGCTCATGTCCAAAAGTAGTCTATGGAAAGTAAAATCAAGTATAACCATGGTTAAGTTTATGAGGATGCATGTCTGTGCATGATTTTATATTGTCCATTTGCATTATGAATGTTTATCCTATGCTTTGGTATGTCTGATTAGTTATAATGTTAAGTTTAAAAGCAACCCGCTCAGGGTTTAAGTTTTCAAAATCATTAAAATTGAACTTATATCTATCCACTATTTTTATAATTAAATCCAAAGTGGCTGGGACGATGACAATGACACAGTATTTGTTTAGTCACGATCCTACTAAGAAATCTAGTATTTCTTACTCCTACGTTTTTGGGTCATCTTCAGAGGATGTCGATGTCGGGCATGGTGGTGATCTTCATTGAGTTTCCAATATGGTGTTGGTGCTCCAACCCGGTGCTGAATGCCTCAGTGATGTCTGCGAACGCAGCGATGAGGATCTACATCTTCTATGACCGTCTGTTTCAAACTCCTGTGATGAGTCCATTTTTCCGACCACATTAGCCATTTGGTGAGGTTACCTTGGATGACATCCGTCCTTACTTTCAGTCGTCGAGGTACCCCACTGATGATGAGACCAACTTGGATACCTGTCTCACTCTAACCGTTTTCTTGGAGACTGACCCACCCGAGCTATCATGTGGAGACTGACCCATCTGAGCCCTCCTATCTATCTGTGATACATCTGATGTCTGACTCGTCTTCTTCTTCAGCAGTTCCTCGACACACTCCACCCCCAGTTCGTGGTTGCAGGTTCATTCATACTCATGCAATGCCTCAAAGGCGTAGGCGCGCTTGAAGAAGGGGATGTGGTGATGTTACACCTGGTGGATTCAGGAATGGTTTCCTCCCACCTAACGAGTGATGTGGTGAGTGCATGTGGAGCCGAGCATGAGGATAGCCCCTTTTGGTTGTAGTTATAGGGTTATCATTTTACTGTATGGCATGCTTGGGCTATAGTTGTAACATCCCCCACTTTCTTAATTGGAGTATAATAGAAACTTTGAATTATTTCTCTTAGGCAGTGTGGGAATTTCTCAGGCGGTGGTATACCCCGATAATCCTTACACTTAGAAATATAGGGTAGCATAATACTGCCGTTAAAAATATGGCACTACCATATGCTAACAATTAAGAAATGACAAAAGTGCCCCTGTCAACTTTTGTTAATTGCAATCTTGCCCAAAAGTTTTAGAAATTGTACTTTAATCCCAAGTGAATATTTTCACAATAACCCTAGAACTTTTCATAAAATGACCTTTGTATCCCCACATCGGTAGAATTAGCAGAATGGGTTTTTAAATGAAGCAGAATCACGGGGTGAAAACGTAGAAGTTTAAATCTCTATCGATTGTGCTATGGAGGTAGTCTGCTGTGAAATGATGAGGGGTGCCCCTGGACTTGCTCAAAATTACAGAAATGCCATTAGCTATGGAAAATAGAAAATAGAAAAGCTCTGAATTTACAAAAAATGATTATGTCACGTTAACAAGCAATTTATTCGATCTTATTGACTAAGTAAGGTTAATTAGAAGTTAATTAGATGTTAATTAGATGTTAATTAGAGGGATTAAACTTAGGAACAATTAGAATAGGGATATAGAAATTCTCTCAGAGTCATTTAGTAAAGTTTTGCCGATTTGAAGAAAATCGAGGAAGATTCGGTATTTTAAACCGCCAGAGCCAAACCAGTAGAATTTTCTACTGGAAACCCTCACTTAAGTGCTGAAATTCAGCCACCCCTACCACATATGAGTGGCACCAAGTGTTGCTCAAGATAGTTGAGAAACTTGGCCTCACCTCCACCGAATTTTTATCGTTTTTTACCTAGATTGTTCGATTTTCATTGAATAATTTGGATTAATTAGGATTCGATTAAGCATTCACTTAAAGCCAATTAATTGTGATTTAGAAAGATTAGACTTGATGGAATTAGATTAGAACCATAGGAAACCTCATAGGACTTTTCTAAGGCCATTTTACCGATTTGAAAGAAATCGGTAGAATTTCGGTATTTTAAATTGTCGGAACCGGACCGATAGAAATTATACTATGAGAACCTTATGATGGAGGGACAAGATTTAGCCAAAATATCGCTACAAGTGGCACCTCAATCAGCCATAAAAGAGGGAAGCCAAGCCAAGTTTGAATGAAGATTGAAGTCCACCAATCAAAAGCCAACTTCCTTCATAAGTTTCATATTTTTTTTTCCTTCTCCTTTTACATTTTCGGCCTCCCCACAAGAGGTGTAGGCCAGTCCTCATTTTCCCACTTTCCTTCATCTTCTTCCACTTCCTCTCATCCCCAAGCTCAAGCCCCAACCATCAACTTCACTCCAAAATCAAGTTCCATTAAGATTTCACACCATCAAAGTAGGAATCTCAACTTTCTTCTTCTTTTCTTTGAATTAGGGCTGCCTAGGGTCCCTTATTCATCCATGATTCTGATGTTGTGATGGATGGGAATGATGAATTAAGGTTAGTTTAAGGTGTATATGTGAGTTTAAATTGAAGATTGGATGGAGAGATTTAAGGAAAACATGAATTTAAGAAGAATTCAAGAAGTTGGTAGAGTTTTCCCCTCAATGGTCCATACAGTGGAGTGTACAGCTCCACCTACAGCCATTTAAATTTGATGAATCCATTTTTATATGAAACTATACATTCAGGGCTTTCCATACATATAAAATATAAGGTCATTAGATTAGTATAGAATTAGTTATGAAATTTTGAAATTTGACCAATCTGGATTCTCATCTGGGCAATATGAGTTGGGAAGAGTGTAACTCACCCTACACAACTATAAATTGAGTAAACCCAATGTTTTTTGAAAGCTAACATATGAAGGAACATCTCATAAAAATTTCAGAGTTAGATACGGTCCGGTTTGCTCCCAGTGGTTAGAGGAAGTTGCCCTATGTCCAAATCGAGCCAAAGCAGGGCAGTTTAGAAAGGTCAAATTTTGAGGCTTATAACTCGAGCTCTACTGAAGCAAATGGAATGGAACTTATCGCGAATGCAATCTTATCCTATTAGCTTTAATATGATACCAATTTCATATGATTTAGACCGGGTTTTGATTTTTAGTGAATTTTTACTTTTAAGTATGTAATTCTAGCCAGCTACAGGGCAGGCCGAGGTAAAACTTAAATAATTGGAGTTATACAAATCAAAATGCGATAGGACCAAAAAGGTTGGAAACTAGACACATAGAGCAATGACATAGCCAAAAGTCAGGCTTAAATGAGTTGAATAGGAGTAAGGGTGGACTTTACAAAATTCAGGCAGAAGAGGGTAGAGTGAGCAAAAAACTCTGTTGATATTTCTATTGATTTTAACATACCATATGATCAATAATGTTGCTGTAACTTGCTATTTTACATTGAATTGCATACTTAATTGATTGTATTGGTAGCCTGGCACTATTCACGGGAAAGCGGACTCGATCCGTTATGCTACCGAATTTTCGGCAGGAATTTATGAGAACTTATATAATGGGTGATTATGCTTTGAATATATTTACATTTACATGTCATGTTCATGTACGTCATGCATGCAAGCATAATTAGAATATGATATGAGAAGTAAGGTAAGAGACATATCCATGAATGCTTAAAGCATCCGCTTGCATGATAAGATATGGAAAGAAAAGGATAATAAGAACTTGCAAGAGGGACGTACCAAGCTATCACGTGAGGCATGGCATAGAGCTAGTTAGCATGGGCCAGAGCGGTACTGTCTAAGACTTGGGCTAGCCCTCGACCAGATTTAAGGGGAATAGACCGGTGTGAGGGTCGAGGAAAGTAAACCCGTCACTCATATATAGGTATGAGCTCGGACCTGAAAAGCAAGCTATTACCCAGGGGTAAGAGAGGCCATTCACCTCCAGGGGATCAAGTACAGAAAAGAGCAAGATCAAGTTGCAAGTTAAAGAAAGATACGAATTAAGTCAAGTGGACTTGCATACAGACAAGTACAAGCATCTTTATGTGTATATTTAATTATCCTATTAAGTCATAATGTTATTAAGATTCTTGTTGAAGCATATTGCACTATTCGTATTTCTATGTTTATCATATAATATGGCAAGTGGTTGTTAAAACATAACCCGCTTCAAGAAAATGTTTTCACTTAAAATTGAACCACTATTTATGTATATGTGCTCATATTTTCATAATAAACCGAAGCGACTGGAATGTTTATGATGACACTGTATGAGAATAGTTCACGTTTACCTACTGAGAACCTTAGGTTCTCACTACCTGCTTGTATGTTTTTCATTTCTGTAAACATTGCAGCGCCTAAGTTGGAAATCAAGTGCAAGATAGAGTACTGGGACATTTTCTGAGCAAGACTCGGGCGCAAACTAGACCAAGAGACTTTTGAAGCTAACCAGCGACCATGTCGAAGCAAGTTCTATGTATTATGTTAGTCACAATTTCTTTTAAATTGTAATTATTTTATCCTTTATATATCAGATACGATGAAGTTTATGAACTATTCGTTAGTAACAAAGTATGCAGTTAAAGGGCCACGTATTATATTTTCCATATTTTAAAGCTTTCTTACCACAATGACATCCCTTTAATATAACTTTATGACTCTAGCATGGCTTATATAATAAAAGGTGTTACATTTATTGGTATCAAAGTAGTTCATCCTATATAGGTCTGTGGATGGACTGATTATGCTTCTGATGTATATTCTGAGAATCTAGATAAACCATACTTTCGGTCCTTGTGTGAAGAGAACATAGAAATATTATGCATGATAGCCTTGTTGTAAATGTTGTGGACAACCTGTTGCACTTAACTGAATATTGAGCCTAATCACTTCAATATAAGGTTTTGTGTAAGCAGAGACCTATGACACCCTACAGGCTTATTAGGAACCTTCTAAATGTAAATATTAAGGACGAGACTCCTAGGATGTAGCAATGGCAATAGGAGGCAGACAACTGAGCAAGTCAAATGGTGCAGAGAATTGGGGCTCCGCTCAAGAAAATCGTGTTGGACGGTTTGGCATTGACCTAGTAAATCTGATCATAGCAAAGAAGGGTCATCTCCCAAGTGCTACTGGGCAGCCGAAAATTTAAGTTATCAAAGGTAGAATCTCAGTTGGTAATGAGTGGAGCAAGTATCTTTTCCACTCCAACGAGGCTTATTCTAAGCTTCATTTGCAACCACCTGATCTAGGCTATCTTCTTTAGATTGAATCTAGGAATTTTCTTGCCTGGTGTAGTAGACCTGATTCTCGACAAGAGTAAGGCAATTATTCGCTGATGGGATCATCTCAAGCGGCGCTGATGGTACCTTTATTTTCTTCATAAGTAAGATTCCCTCGAAAGTACTTCACCGGCAAATTCAGTCAATGGTTTTTAATCTGGATTATGGTAATGCCAGATCAAAAATACCTGATCCTTCATTATGAAGTTTGAAGTGTGGACAGATGAGGCAAAATTTTAGAAAAGGGAATTAAGGTTAGGAGCCTCAGTTAGGTATAAGGGAAAATCTTTTCAAGACTCTATTCAGAGGTTAAAATGGTTTTATTTTTCGAGCGCTTGTAAAACTGAGGAGCATTAAGCAGGATTTCAGCCTCAAGGGAAAACATTAACAAATTTTGAAGAAATTCATCTAATTATATGTTATATCAGAGTAGAGGCGCAGTTATTCACGGTACGAAAATGAAGTAAAGCTACACGAATAACCCGAAAGCATCCGTTAAAGCAAGGGCAGGATATTTCCTACTAACCAGAAGTAGGGACACTTTCAGACTAGGGTAGCATATGAAGCAAGCTTGGTATTTCTTACTCGTTAAGGGTAAAGGAGGAATCAGAAGGTTACACTGGAACTCTATCAATCTTAGTCATCATAAGCACCATATGATGCGACTATTTTCAACATTAGTAAAGAGATGTAGTTATCTAGAGAAGAAATGCGAGATATAAAGGTCATCATTGGACATCATTACGAATGCTATCAGTAGGGAAACTCGAGAAGGAATGTATTCAAATTCAGGTGAGAATAACAAGGAGTTAGAGTGTGCAATGAATCCCAATAAGACGAGATAGCAGTAGTGTAGGAGGCCATAACGAGTTAAGACCAAGATAAGCTTCTGCACAAATAATAGGAAATTACAAGAAGAGAGAAAGAGGCAGTCTTGATTTTTGAGTGGCCTGTTACCCAGTGTGAAATTATGGTACAAACAAGAGTTTGTACTAGGTAACAAACTAGGCGGTCTTTTCACCAGTAAAGAGCGTAACCAATCTAATACACCCTAGACAGGATTAGGGGATGCACCAATATGAAATTAAAAGATTTGGAAATATGTCCTATATTGGTTAAGGTTACAATACAAGATCAGGGGTAATCCGTTAAGTCTTCAAACTCGAAGCTAGATTAGGTACGTGCATAGCAGCGCTAATGTACCGAATCCCATTAGTACCCTATGGCTAAGCATGCTTGGGCAAGAGTAATACTGAGATAGGTGACCTTCTAGGAAGTCTCAGCGTTGTAACCCCAATAGGGAGATAAGACTATTAATTCTTTCTCTCACATTGGGTAGTTGCACCTGGGTACAAGATAGTGAGGTAAATAGTAAAAAGGTTCAGTAGTGAGAGTGATATGAAATTTGACCACTAAGACTGATATGCATTGTATGGAGGCTAACCATCAATGAGGATGATAACTATGGGAATCACAAGTCCTCTTAAGTTAGCATTAAAAGACCCGGAGGGATAGATATCAACACATCAAACGAGGAACTTCCGTGTTATTAAGATGAAAAGGATAGGCAAGGTAGGATCCTTGCAAATCAATAAGGAGGCAAAGCTGTTATTTCCTCTTTCTCCCAATGAGTTGATCTTGTTTTGAGAAAATAAACTCATGAGGAGCACTAAGAGTTTTCGTAGAGAAGACAATCTGAGACCTTTCTAACACGCATTGAGATACGAAATAAAGCTTATAAAGAAGAAGAAATTCTAAGGCGAAGCTCCTACCTATAATTCCAAAGGAGAACTTTAAGCCTTCATAAGGGTCGTGCATCTGAACTAGTAGTATAGTCAATCAAGAATGTCGAGAATAGTTGGATTCATGGAATCATACTATAATAACTTTAACTAATGAAACAGGAGGGAATGTCCCAACTACCCCATGTATAGAGACACCTATGCTATAGACCCAATATAAATGCAGCATACTTCTTGATGATTAGTACAAGATTTTCTTAAAAGTCGAGCAACAAAGGACACTTATCCTCAGACAAGTTGGATTCTACTTGTGACCTTTGGTATTCGATAACTCAGGCTGAGCTGCAACTTTAAGAAGATTTCATAAGGAAATTTCCAAGCATGCCCTGATGACTTGTTAGCCATATGTTAACTGCAGTACAACGAGGAAGCATGCCCCAAGTCATTTGGGAGTTAGTAGACAAAAGTAGGCAACCATGTTAAACAACATGATTAGAGAGTTGTTGCGAAGGATAATTATAGGTCAAGATCACCATTCAAGATCTAAGGAAGAGTGTGACTCCACAAGTGGGTTTTAACAGAAAGAGCTTCTATATATGATCAAGGGTGATCACTTAAGTAGAAATTCTTAAAATAGCAAAACCAGCTTCCCCGCACTGAATATAGCTATTATGACTACCACATATCGAAGTTAACTATTGCTATAAGTGATAACAGTAGAACTCATAAGGCTGCCTGAAATGATAAAGGAGGCAAGTACCCTCTTAAGGAACTCAGAATTGGGTCAAAGTTTCATATGTAGAGTGTTATTGAGGTAAAGTTTGCTTTGATATTTTCGTCATAATCATGACATGCTGACGTTGAACATGGTGATAGCCGGTAGCCTTCAAAATCGCGAATCTTCATGGATCGATATTTGGAGTCTTGAGTACGCACAATAGAAAGTTTAACGGCTACTACTAAGCAAAGTAGTTGGGCACAAAAATAAAAAAGATGAGAAAAGTCTCCAATAAATTGGATGCTGGTTCGGGGTGTCATAAAAACTAGACAAACCTGGGCACCAACATACTTCTTATGGATCTTTTGTACTTATTGAGATAATACCTCGTAGCTATCAGCAAGAAACACCGCGAGAAGGAGTGCCTCTATAGGATAGCAGATTTTTCCTCAACCATTCTTAGCCACGGAATTTTGGGGACAAAATTCTTTTAAGGAGGGTAGAATGTAACATCCCCCACTTTCTTAATTGGAGTATAGTAAAAACTTTGAATTATTTCTCTTAGGCAATGTGGGAATTTCTCAGGCAGTAGTATACCCTGACAATCCTTACACTTAGAAATATAGGGTAGTATAACACTGCCGTTAAAAATATGGCACTGCCATATGCTAAAAATTAAGAAATGACAAAAGTGCCCCTGTCAATTTTTGTTAATTGCAATCTTGCCCAAAAGTTTTAGAAATTGTACTTTAACCCCAAGTGAATATTTCCACAATAACCCTAAAATTTTTTATAAAATGACCTTTATATCCCTACATCAATAAAATTAGCAGAGTGGGGTTTTAAATGAAGCAGAATCACGAGGTGAAACCGTAGAAGTTTAAATCTCTATCGATTGGGCTATGGAGGCAGCCTAGTGTGAAACAACATGAAGTGCCCTTGGACTTGCTCAAAATTACAGAAATGCCATTAGCTATGGAAAATAGAAAATAGAAAAGCTTTGAATTTACGAAAAACGATTATTTCACGTTAACAAGCAATTTATTTGATCTTATTGACTAAGTAAGGTTAATTAGAAGTAAATTAGATGTTAATTAGAGGTATTAGACTTAGGAACAATTAGAATAGGGATATAGAAATTCTTTCAGAGTCATTTAATAAAGTTTTGCCAATTTGAAGAAAATCGACGAAGATTCGATATTTTAAATCGCTAGAACCAAACCAGTAGAATTTTCTATTGGAAACCCTCACTTAAGTGGCTGAAATTCAGCCACCCCTACCACATATAAGTGGCACCAAGTGTTGCTCAAGATAGTGGAGAAACTTGGCCTCACCTCCACAGGATTTTTATCGTTTTTCGCCTAGATTGTTCGATTTTCATTGAATAATTGGGATTAATTAGGATTCGATTAAGCATTCACTTAAAGCCAATTAAATGTGATTTAGAAAGATTAGACTTGATGGAATTAGATTAGAACCATAGGAAATCTCATAGGACTTTTCTAAAACCATTTTATTGATTTGAAGGAAATCGGTAGAATTTCAGTATTTTAAATTGTTGGAACTAGATCAATAGAAATTATACTATGAGAACCCTATGATGGAGGGCCAAGATTTAGCCAAAATATCCCTACAAGTGGCACCTCAATCAGCTATAAAAGAAGGAAGCCAAGCCAAGTTTGAATGAAGATTGAAGTCCACCAATCAAAAGCCAACTTCCATCATAAGTTTTCATATTTTTTTTCCTTCTCCCTTTACATTTTCGGCCTCCCCACAAAAGATGTAGGCTAGCCCTCATTTTCCCGCTTTCCTTCATCTTCTTCCACTTCCTCTCATCCCCAAGCTCAAGCCCCAACCATCAACTTCACTCCAAGATCAAGTTCTATCAAGATTTCACACCACCAAGGTAGGAATCTCAACTTTCTCCTTCTTTTCTTTGAATTAGGGCTGCCTAGGGTCCCTTATTCATCCATGATTCTGATGTTGTGATGGGTGGGGATGATGAATTAAGGTTGGTTTAAGGTGTATATGCGAGTTTGAATTGAAGATTGGATGGATAGATTTAAGAAAAACATGAACTCAAGAAGAGTTCAAGAAACTGGTAGACTTTTCCCCTTGATGGTCCGTACAACGGAGTCTACGGCTCTACCTACAGCTGTTTAAATTTGATAAATCCATTTTTATATGAAACTATACATTCATAGCTTTCCATACATATAAAATATAAGGCTATTGGATTAGTAGAAAATTAGTTATAAATTTTTGAAATTTGACCAAGAAATCTAGATTCTCATCTAAGCAGTATGAGTTGGGAAGGGTGTAAGTCACCCTACACAACTCTAAATTGAGTGAACCCAATGTTTTTTGAAAGTTAACATATGAAGGAACATTCATCAAAATTTCAAATTTAGATACGGTTCGGTTTGCTCCCATGGTTAGAGGAAGTTGCCCTATGTCCGAATCGGGCCAAAGTAGGACAGTTTAGAAAGGTCAAATTTCGAGGCTTATAACTTAAGCTCTACTAAAGAAAATGAAATGGAACTTATTGAAAATGAAAGCTTGTCCTATTAGCTTTAATATGATACCAATTTCATATGATTTGGACTGGTTTTCGATTTTTAGTGAATTTTTACTTTTAAGTGTGTAATTCTAGCTAGCTACAGGGCAGGCCGATGTAAAACTTAAATAATTGGAGTTATACAAATCAAAATGCAATAGGACCAAAAAGGTTAGAAACTAGACGCATAGAACTATGACATATCCAAAATTCATATCTAAATGAGTTGAATAGGAGTAAGGGTGGACTTTATAAAATTCAAGCAGAAGAGGGTAGAGTGAGTAGAAAACTTTGTTAATATTTCTGTTGATTTTGACATACTATATGATCAATAATATTGCTATAACTTGCTGTTTTACATTGAATTGCATACTTAATTGATTGTATTGGTAGCCTGGCACTATTCACAGGAAAGCGACTTCGATTCAGTTATCTTCTAATTTTCGATAATTTATGAGAACTTATGCTATGGGTGATTATGCCTTGAATATATTTATATTTATATGTCATATTCATATACGTCATGCATGCAAGCATAATTAGAATATGACATAAGAAGTAAGGTAAGAGATATATCCATAAATGCTCAAAGCATCCGCATACATGATAAGACATGAAAAAAAAAGAATAATAAGAACTTGCAAGAGGGACATACCAAGCTACCACGTGAGGCATGGCATAGAGCCAACTAGCGTGGGCCAGAGCGATACTGTCTAAGACTTAGGCCAGCCCTCAACCAGATTTAAGGGAAATAGACCGGCGTGAGAGTCAGGAAAAGTAAACCTGTCACTCATGTATAGGTATGAGTTCGGACCTGAAAAGAGGCTATTACCCAGGAGTGAGAGAGGCCATTCACCTCCAGGGGACCAAGTATAGAAAAGAGCAAGATCAAGTTGCAAGTTAAAGAAAGATACGAATTAAGTCAAATGGACTTGCATACAGACAAGTACAAGCATCTTTATGTGCATCTTTAATTATCCCATTAAGTCATAATGTTATTAAGATTCTTGTTAAAGCATATTGCACTATTTGTATTTCTATGTTTGTCATATAGCATGGCAAGTGGTTGTTAAAACATAACTCGCTTCGAGAAAATGTTTTCCACTTAAAATTGAACCACTATTTGCGTATATGTGCTCATATTTTCATAATAAAGTAAAGCGGCTGGAATGTTTATGATGTCACTGTATAAGAATATTCATGTTTGTCTACTGAGAACCTTAGGTTCTCACTACCTGCTTATATGTTTTTCTTTTTTGTAAACATTCCAGCACATAAGTTGGAAATCAAGTGCAAGATAGAGTACTGGGACATTTTCTGAGCAAGACTCGGGCGCAAACCAGACCAAGAGACTATTGAAGCTAACCAGCGACCATGTCGAAGCAAGTTCTGTGTATTATGTTAGTCACAATTTCTTTTAAATTGTAATTATTTTATCCTCTATATGTCAGATACGACGAAGTTTATGAATTATTCGTTAGTAACAAAGTATGCAGTTAAAGGGCCATGTATTATATTTTCCATATTTTAAAGCTTTCTTATCACAGTGACACCCCTTTAATATAACTTCATGACTCGAGTATGGTTTATATAATAAAGGGTGTTACAATAGGGATTTCTGATGTATTTTCTTTTATCATGTATCTGGTAGATTTCATGTGTAGGGCCGACAGTAGGTATCGGACCCATCATTATCTATATGTATTACTTCTAGTAACACTATTAGCATTATATTAGCTATGAATGGTCGTGAAATGAATGTCATGATTATCTAAGTTATTGTTATTCTTAGTGCTTCTGTTTATTGTTATTCACACGGTATGTATGAGATAGCATTATTTATTATATGCATTCACCATGCGCTTAGGGCTTTTGGTTTCCAAAGCAATTTACTCGTTATTGTTCAAAAACAAATTTACCCTTATTTTCAGATAAAGTAATTTAAAAAAGGTAATAATAGTTCCGCGAGCAAAAGTAACAACTAGTAATTCCATAATATGATTTAAGTATAGATTGGAACTATTAGGGTGTTATACAAATCCATATATGTATCTAGGTAGTCTTGGTACAAACATTCTGAAACCTTCAAGGAGCGTGGAGCTCATTCTCCTATGCCATTGCCACCTATACTATCCAGAGAGGACACGAGAACACATATAGGAATGAGAATTATAAATTCTCAGTAGGGAATCCTAGACTGCCACATATAGTGTTGTCATCATCATCCCTAGCTACTTAGGTTTATTTTTAAAAATGGTGTCCTCAACAACTAAGAGAGTAAAGGTTTATTTGATAAATTTCTAAAACTTTTTATCTGAAGTAGGTTCCTTTTCTTCACACACTTGAAGTTAAAGAGCAGTTCATGACATTAACAATAGTATAGCAAAATAATGGAATATGCATATATAAATGCAAATGAAGTAGGCTATGCAAGTGCACTTGTCTTCTTGTTCTTTTTTTAAAACTCTTAACATAAGCAATTGTACTTGGTACCCCTAAGATGGGTGGATGGCCTCTCCCACACATAGGTAATAGGCTGCTTATCAGGACCAAGGTCGTTTCTATACATGAGTGCCAGGTTTACTTTTCTCGACGCTCACATAGACATATTTCTAGCCGGTTTACTTTCCCAACTTAGTTCAAAGGAAGCCAAGTATATGTTTCTTGACTTCATCGAATTTTCTTTCTTCGGCCCAAGTAATATAAATTCATAATCATTTTGTTAGCTCGTGTGTTCATATACTTTTTTAGCTCATAGCTTCATGTGCACTCTTTGTTCATAATTTTGCATGAAGACGTTTGATGCACTTGTCTTTATGCTTCATAACTTACCTTCAAATATTTCTGCCAAAAATTCGGCAGTATGACAGTTGTAATATGAGGGTTCATAAAATTTACAACAACAATCAAACCAAGCAGTCAACAAAGAAAATAATTCCACATATAACAAGTTCGATCACATTTATAGTTATATGAAGCAAATTACCCCAATCTCAAGGATTCCACATAAATGGCTATATCATGGCAAATATATCAATATGGCACTAGGATCAACATATATTCGTCAAACTTTCACTTAGTTTTAGTCCTATATAGTTTGGAGACCTCTAAGTTGAGTTATATACAATTTAACTACAAGGTAGATTTAGATTCCTCAATTATGTCTAATCTTGTAAATTACACAAAAAATCCATTTTTAAATCCTTTTGATCTCAAATTCTACAAAAATGTTTATCTATTAGTCTATTTTCAAACCTCTTTACTTACACTAAATTTTGATAAGTATAAATTAAGTTATTCAAGCTTGATCCATTACTGCCCTGTTTTGGCCAATTTTAAACTCCTAAAATTGAAAAATCACTAAAAATCCATTCTTTAACATTTTGCCATGAAATTTTACATGCCTATGCTTACTTGAACCCTATTTCAAAAAAACTAAGTCCCACCGAATTTTTCTAAGCGAGCTTAAGTTACAAGTAGTATATTGGGGCTACTCTATTTTAATACTAATAGAGAATAGGGTAAATTCATGAAATTACTAGGAACAACTCACCAAAATTTTGTATCTGAAAATTTACAATCTTATTGTTCTATGTGTTAGCTTCCTAGAAAAATTGGTTGCATTTAATTTGAAGATCTATGGGGCAAGTTATTCTCATTAGAACACATGCTACTCAAGTCCATTCTACTCTGTCTATAACCTATTTCAAAAATTCATAACTTAATCATTTTAAGTTTAATAGATCTCAAATTTTGTGGTATACTCTACTGTGAGTTAGGTTTCAAATAAAATTAGTTCTGCCTCATTATGATTTTCCTAACTTGAATTATCACTCATGTATTAACTGCTATCTAGCTTTTCTTAGCAAGGCCAATCTTCTGTTTTATGTTCTTTTGATTCCCTAACTTAATATTCTCCACTAATCAAGTTTTGCTATCTATAAATCATTGAGACAAGGTCATATATCATCATATCCAACCCTAAATATGCATGGTAAGATAAGTTGAAAGCCCTAGCTCTATGGAAACTAAATCAACATAAAACCAATTCTAGGAAACCTACTTTTCTTCCAAGCTTACAAGCTATTCAAGACTTGCTCCTCTGGACTCCAAACTCTCTTGAACCCACAAAACAATAATCAGCCTCCTTCTTTCCTTGATATGGCTAAAGCTATATAGGTCCAAAGGGGTGAGATTTTTAGCTTCCACCTATGCTATGGGAATAAGGTGTGGTTGTTAAGTGGTTTCTTGAAACAAGAGAAAAACAAGTATTTAGGAGCTTTAGAAGACAAAAATAAAGGAGAGTGTGTAAGAGAGAGGTGGCAATCATGAAGGTGGAGGGAGAGAAGAAGATAATACAAATTTAGGATTTTTTTGGAGATATTTAACAAGATATTTACAAAAAGCAAAAAATGACTAACTTTAATTGTGTGGTCCATATTGCTTCTTAGAATTTTTGGCTATGTGGCCCACTCTGAACCTCATATAATAGGTGTCATATCTTGATGATTAAACTCTTTGGTATTTTAAAGTCCTATCAGATCAAGTTTTTGTGTTCCAAGGCAAGAAACTATTCTTAATACTTGGGTGGTATGGCTTCGTCTAAGCCACTCAATTTACCTAACTTAGGGTATTTCACATAATTAACCACTCTCAATGGGATAAAATGTCATTCCTAAAACTCATATCAAATAATATGGGAGCCTTGAGGATTAATTCAAGGTGTTCAATGATTAATTTAGGTACTCAAAGTTACCTGAGATATTATTTACATGTGTGAGTAATCCTACATTTTTATTTAAAATCATGTATATAAAACATTATTTATAAGGTTATTATATGTATATTGTTTAGCTTTCAATGTCTTGGGGCCCACATGTTCCTAGTATCGAGATTTTTTCTCTAATACACCTCTTGACAACTGTAAGCCATTATTTACAGTTTTGCCACTCTTCACTATAATTCAACTATTTACCATTCTACCTCTATCTTGGAACTAACTTCCCTCTATCCCAAGCTACTCTCAAAGTTGGAGATGTTACAAAACCCAACAAACTCATCTTGTATTGGGGCTCCCTCATTGTCAAACTCCATTGTAATAAATACTATGTAATAACATCTAATGCCACTTTTTATGTTCTATAATGTTGGAAATAAGACCATGTGGGGGGAGGAAGTGGGGGGTGAGCAAGAGGAGGAGTGGGAGGGGGAAGTGGCATGGTGGGGTGAGGGAGAGGATGAGTAGGAGGGGGAGGTGGTCTAGGTGGGCAAGGATGAGTGACTGTTAAACAATAACTAATACCATTTGGGCTTGTAGGGGAAGGAAGTAGGGGCAAGGAGGAGGAGAAGGAGGAGAGGAGGTGGCGTGGGGGGAGGAAAAGGGTGGTGCGTCTAGAATGCACTACACTAAATGGGGGTATTAATACTTCATATTATTTTTTAGTCATAGATTTTCATTTTATATATATTGAACGATTTAGATTAACAAGGTGTGTGGTGCTTTTGACTTCATTATGTGCATCACAGCACTACTAGGAATTTTTGGTAATAGTGGTTTAATGAACGAACTTAATTATAAAATTTTGTTTAATGTAAGGATGAATGAAACTATAGTGACCTATAAAATTATTAAACATTTATTTTTTTCAAAACATTACCCTAATATTATCTATTGCTATTATAATTAGAACTACTAATTATTTATTCAAATATTACAAAATGGATAAATTAATAAATATATCTTATTAATTATTTAAAAATATAAAAAAAATGAGAAAGTAGTAATTTCATATTAATCATTTGAAGTAAACATTTAAAGATAAATACGATCATTTAAATATTTTGTATTCTCTAAATATAATTATTTTTTAAGCACTTATTAACTTGTCAAGTTATGATTATAATTTTTAAATTCTCCTTACTTTATTTATTTTTTATTCTAGTTAAATAAATATGAAAGGAATAAATTGATACATTATTAATTTACTAGTAATTAATAAATGAAAGCAGGGGAGGTTTCATGGGTAATAACTACATGCACTGAAATTATCAATGGTTATTTTCTTTAATTTAAAATTTCTTTGTGCTAACAGAATTTTTCAAAAGTTATTTCCTTTTTATATCATTTTTTAAATTTATACTTTTCTTTTTTTTAATTATTAAATTAATGATAAAGAGCTTAAATAAAGTTGAGAGGTAAAAAGTACTTAATTTAACCGAAAACAGGGAAAGAATGATATCTAAAAAATAAAACAAAATCCCCTCGAGAGTGGCAACACTTGATTAAATTATATAGAATGCCTATGTTTTAGATTTTTTTGACAACTTAAAAGATGCATCAAAGTACTCATAAACAAATAAAATAAATTGAATAGATAAATATTAGTTTTTATTATTTTTTTATCTAAACCACCAGTATTTAAAGTTTACTAAACTTCAATTAATCTGTCTTAAGCTAGGATGACCCATTATTAGGATAAAATTTTTTTAGCACTAGTTTTTTTCATTCACAAAACTCAAATTTGAGATCTTATTTAAAGAGAATAAATACCAAACCATTTGATCTAACCAAACATTTATTTTATTGTCATACGTACTTTTGAATTAAGATTAGATTTATATTTGAACTAAAATTTTTATTTTGTACTAAAAATTTATTAACTAAATATTGCTTTAAAAATATTTCAATTAAAAAAAATTATAAAATAAATCAATTTATATACTAATTTAATATTTGTTTAGTAAATAAAAATTTATGTTATATTTTCAAATTTAAAATAACAAATACAACATAGGAATACGATTCATTAGAGTCATATTAGTGTTTGGTTGTATTTTTTCAGTAAAAAAATTTTTTATTAAAAAAATTAGTTTTCATATATTTGGATAATTTTTTAAAAATAATCAGAATCTAAAAAAAATTATTTTTAATTTTTTATAAAAATTTAAAAGAATAACTTTTAAAAAAAAATTAGTTTTCAATTATATATAAAATTTTAGTTTCATAATCACTTTCTTTAAAAATTGAAATAAAAGCATACACTTAAGATATTGATGATTAAGAAAATATATATGGATAAGATAATTAGTTATAACTCATAATTATTTGAAAATAAAAAAACTCAATAAATTAACACAGAAAGAATAAAACATACTGACAACCTTGCTCTCCTGAATCATTTAAGCCATGGAATCGAAGGGAGGATGGGATTGTGGATTGTATATGTAAAAGTTGCATAAACCGTGAATCTCAGTTATAGGGGTGTCAAATGGGTTAAATGAACCCGCTTAAATTTGTGAAATAAATGGGTTAAATAGATCAGTTTGTTTGGTCAACGAATCATATTCTACTAACTTGAACAATTTAAAATCGGTTTGTGGGCTTACACAGACAGCTTGTTTAAGTTTTTTCTTTTTTTTTTCTTTTACTTTCAAGTTTTTGAAAGTTTAATTTTGATAAAAAAAAAAGATAAAAATTTTTATTTTTAATTTAAAAATGTAAAGATATCTTAAATTTAATTATTAAATTATATTTTTATATTTTAAATTTATACCTTCTTCTCTAAAAAAAATAATAAATTGACCTATTTAATCCATAAATTAAATAAGTCAAATTAAAAATGAGTTAATTTAAATAAATTATTATTTTTAAATCTCAATTTATCTATTTTTAACGAATTCGACGAATTTTACCTATTTTGATGCCCTGCTCAGTTGTACCCAGGAGCATGTGCGGGTTCGGGGGCAGTTAGATCTGCTTGTCTCTAATCCTGCTGGTGCCCCATCCCATCTCAGTCGCAGTTTCATGCCACGTTCATGGAATGCCGTTGTCCTTATTGGAACAATTTTTCCTGACAAAAGGAAGAAGAGTATTTGGGGATAACATGTCTTTTACTTTATTAATTTTCATGTTTTTTCTTTTAAATTGGTAGTTTGATATCCCATTCATCTGTACTGTGATGGTGTAGTGGTAGATATATATTATAATTTTTTTAAAAAAATTTGATTAAATTCTAAAAATAAATACTAGTTAAAAGAACAAATCTAATTACACCTAAAGTAAATTAGCCTTTTTTCTTAATAATAGAATGGAGGATACTCTTAAAAAAACAAAAAGATGCTAATTTATAACTGTTAGCTTAGAGTATTGAATCTTATTTACTATATTCGATGTTTAATATTTATGTAGAACGTTAATTACAAAAGTTTTACCGAGATTTTTCTTGAGATATTTTTACATAGGATTTTAATTACGATATAGTTTCGCTTTTATATATATATATATATATATATATATATTTCGATTTGAATTTTTTCATATAATTTTATGTAGAACATCAATTAATTACTACATACTCTTTTACATAGGAATATTAGTTACTGTGAGATAAACCTTAAGACAAAAAGAGTTAACACAATCGTCGAAAAACAGAAGAGTTTAATGTTGTGAAATCTAGGATTTAATAACGAAATAAAATATGTTTATTAGGGGAACTGGATCTAAAGCCAGCAATTATTTGTTGAAGTATCGAGTGGACCCTACAAAATACAAATATAGGAGACCGACAATTCATAATAATACATGACCTCTGTCTACGGATACAGAGGTCGTTGTGTCTGATCCGTGGTTAATATTATAAGGGACAGTAGAGGGGGCACGAATTGATTGAATTTGGATGGTTGTGGGGAAAAGGACACTTGAATAGACTTGGACTTGTGAGAATACGCAGTAAGGATGCTCTGTTTTTTATAGCACGGGTCTGTTTCAATGGATCCTTAAGAATCTACTATGCTGCATCTGCATGTGCCTGACGGCAACTATCTTGACCCTTATTATTATATGGAAGGAATGCTTGTTTTATAGTAATTTATGATATAGATCTGATATCTGATTCCGTTATCAAGAACAGCCAAGGGAGCAAATCAGATGCATATTTTACATATGAGATCCCATTAATTTAATCTATACGATTTTTCAACTGTTCGGTCATTTTATAGTTCTTTTTTTTTTATAAAAAAAAAATCCATTCGCTTCGGCAGTGTTTGTATTGGGATAAGTATGATGAATCTGATGCATGTGGTTGATCTGTTATCTTAGAGTTGTTTAATAAATAAATTGGTCAACTTCTAGGCGCTTTTACATTTATCTCAAGGAAAGTAGATGTCTCATATTTCATATTGGTTTAATATTGATTAATAGTGTACAAATTTAGTTAATTATGTATGTTTTGTTATGATTAATGCGACATTAATTAATTATCTTGATATAAGTGATTAATAGTGCATAAATTTCTGGTTAACTAAGTATATTTTGTAATTGATACGATAATAATTAATTATCATTAAGTTTATCACAAAATACACATTATCAAATTGAAATTTGTGTATATTAACAACATGTTGGTCCGTGTGTAAGAGGAGTTCATGTCCCTTAAGTATGTAGTTCTAGGTTCGATCCCAAAATTCATATGAGGAGCGGTCTCCACTTATGCGATTGACCATATTCTGGGAGATTAGTCTCTTACTTATTTAGTGAGGGCATACTTTGAGAAGCCAAAAAATTAAAATTTGTATATTATTTTTTTTAATCGAAACCACATGTATCCCTCTGCATGAGACAATGATGCTCAAGCTTTTGAGATTCTATATGAGACATGACTCTCCCAACACTAATTACTCCATACCCAGGACTCAAACTCGAGACTACTAGTTAAAGAAATGGAGCATTTGTCACTTTAACTAACCATATGTTCATAACTTTGTATATTATTAATCAGGTGCAAACACTACCAAAAAGATGCAAATTTCCGGTAGAACTTACCAACAGAAAACGTCTATCCACATCACTTATGGATTTACGATGTAAATTCCATCGATAACCCGATAAATAAATTTTCTTATAAACAATTGACGAAATAGAAATTCTGTTAGAAAATCCGTTGATAACGTTGGCGCAATATGGCGCAAAAAAGATACTAACGAACATCACTACAAACAAACTTGTTTATTCTAGAGTTATCGATGAACAGTCCGTTGGTAATATTTGATTTATTTTTTATATTTTAAAAATTATTTTTCATCGGTATTCTGATTAATAACCTTTGGAGGGAAATCGGCACATTACAGATGGAAATTTCGTCGGTATTTAAATTAATAACCTTTTGAGGGAAACTGAAATATTAGCAACCGATAATCTATCGATAATATTAGTTAGTAAAACAATGCATTTCATTTTTTTCATTACCAATGGAAAATCCATGGATAATGTTAGGGCTCAGAACTTCATATTCTTCTTCTCTCTACACTCTATCCTCTCCTCACAACACCAACGCCACCGCCACCGCCACCACCAACCCTCATTTGTCGGTGCCTCTCTCTCTCTCTTTCCATACTGGCCACACCACCACCTTTTGCTGCTGCCATCACCACCACCATCACCCTTGTTCACTGGAACTAGCACCCCTTGTAACGTCTGAAAAATTTTACCATTTTTAACCAAGTTGTTCAGTTTTTATCGAATAATTGAGATTAATTAAATTTCGATTAAGTATTTAGTTAAAGCCAATTATATCATTTAGAGAGATTAGATTTGAGGGAATTAGTTTAGAAATATAGGAGACCTCATAGGATTTTTCCAAAATCGATTTATCGATTTAAAAGAAATCGGTAAAATTTTGGTATTTTAAACTATCGGAACCAAACCAATAAAAATTATACTGTAAGAACCCTAGGATAAATGGCCAAGATTTAGCCAAAACAGCCCTACAAGTGGCGCAAGAATCAGCCCCAAAGCCGGCAGGTACAGTAAATTGAAAAATGAAAAGAAATCCACCAATCACATTATAGCTTCCTTCAAAAGTTTTCAATTTTTTTCCTTCCTATCCCTTGCAAATTTTGACCCATACAGCTGATTATCTGTTCATCTTTCTTCTTCCTCATCTCATCTCATCTCATCTTCATCTCCATCAAACCTTCAAGCTTCAACAAAAGTTCTTCAATCCAAGGCACCAATCTAGCACAACAACACCTAGAAGAGGTAGGGATTCAACTTGTCCTCTTGTTTTCTTTGATTGGGGCTGCTTGGGGTTACACTTTCTTTCATAAATCTGATGTTATCTTGAGTAGAGATGATGAGTTAGGGTGATTTTTTATGTATGATATGACTTGAATTGAAGTTGGAATGCAAGAACTTGAGGATAGAAAGAAGCAAGGTGCTATTGGGTGAAAAACCCTACGGCGTCCATATGTTCATCTTATACGGACCGAATCCAGCCATCAAAAGTTGATGGATCTATTTTTACATCAAACTAGACACTTAGGGCTTTCCAAAATATAAAATATAAGGTCATTGGATTAGTATTGAGTGAGTTATGAATTTTTGAAGTTTAGCCTGAAATTCTAGGTACTCTTCTAGGCAATATGAGTTGAGAAGGGTGTAATTCACCCTACATAACTCTAAATTGAGTGAAACTAACTCCATTTGAAAGATAACATGTAGGAGAACATCCCATAAAAATTTCAGAGTTAGATTCATTCTCATTTATTCCCAGTAATTCGATGAAGTTGCTCTAAGTCCAAACCGGACTAGAATAGGCTAGTCCAGGAGGGTCAACTTTCGGGTTTTATAACTCAAGAAATACTTACGTAAATGAGGTGCAACTTCTTTCATGTTAGCTTTAATTTGGTATAATTTTCACATGATTTCACCTAGGTTTCTATTTTTGGTGATTTTCTACTTTTAATGGTGCAATTTTGGCCAAGAGTAGGATAGACTGAGGTAAAATTTAAATAACTTAAGTTACACAAGTCAAAATGAGATGGGACTAAAAGGATTGGAAACTAGACACATAGAAATATAACATATCCAAAATTTAGGTCTAAATGAGTTGAATAGAAATAATGGTGAATTTTACAAAACTCGGGCAGAAGGGAGTAGAGTAAGCAGAAAACTCTGTTGATATTTCTATTGATTTTGGCACCCATATGATTGATATTACTACTATAAGCTTGCTATTCTATATTGATTTGAATGCTTTATTGATTCTACTAGTAGCCTAGCACTCTTCATGAAAAAGTGGACTCTATCCGTTATACTGCCGAAATTTCGGCAAAGACTTCATATATTATGCGAAATGTTTGTGCACATGTGATACTTGAGAAAAATAATACTAGATGTACATGACATTTTATGAATAATGTTATGATTCCATATTGCTTAAGCTAGCCCCTGAATAAGTTTAAGGGGAATAGATCAGTGGGAGAGTCGGGGAAAGTAAACCCGACAATCCTGTATAGGAACGAGCTCAGTCCTGAAAAGCAAACTATTACTTAAGAGTATATGGCCAAAGACTCCTAGGGGACCAAGAGTGGAAAATATAAGTTGCATAAGTTGAAAGCTTCCAAAGACTACATGCATGTTTCATTTCACATATATATGCTCTGTTTATTAGTTTATAAGTTAAAGACATATTTCCCTATATATTCCTTGGGTTATATTACTATTTATCTATGGTTACTATTTCATGCCATGTTTGCATGCCTGTTCAATTATGCTTGCATTACTCTAATTTAAAATCAAGTTTTGTTTTGGGTTATATTTTCTACAATTCAAATTAAGCTGAATATTACTGTTATATTGTATTATTTAAAAATTAAGAAAAACCGAAACAACTGGGAATGACAATGATGATAGACGTGCGTAGGATTAGAATTCCTACTGGTAATTTCTTTCAATTCTCACCTTACTGTATTTTTCTGCGTCATTCTTAGATCATGGAGAATGCAGCACCAGACAACTTTACATTGAGTTCCCTGACCTGCACATCCACCTCGACCCATTTCTAGACTCTATATACATATCTGGTAGCTGCCGATTTTGCTTTTATTTCTTTTTCCGTAGAGACTTTGCTGTTCCACTTATGCACCCACTATTTGACCCTACCACACTTTACATTGCCATCCCTCTCCACATGACACATCCATTCCCATCTCCATCTGCTGCAACAGCAGAAGCAGCAGTTCTCATGGATCCGCCCGCTTTATCACCTCAACAAATCCCTTTTGCTTCGTTGTCTGAGAAGGAGAATCCGTCAGAGGTGACCAGCTCATCCTCTGCACCGAGCGTGGATTATACACCATCTGACGCCAGCATGGCAAATGAATTTCTTTCCTCGGAATCCATCTAGAGAGCTTATGTAGTGCAATAGGAAGAGATGTATAGAGTGGCACTCTTTTGGCAATTTGGGCCATAGGTAAAGGTTTAGTGGATGTGGTAAATAGATGGGTAACATATGAAATGTCCCATGGGAACCACATAGGGTTTTGTTTCATAGAGATAGGCTAAATTATTTTGTTTTAGCGGCCTCATTTGTTATATACCCTGTACTGTTTATGTATCTTTTTGGCAAACTTTGCAACAGACATTTATGTATATGTATATACGACATGGCTCGTTAATTTCTGCACATTTCGCAAGTCTATTTTTGTTACGATATTAACCCATTATTTATTCTACAGCCAAAAGAAATAAATAGATACATAACTAATTCCATAGGAATATTTAAAATTGAATCAGAAATGAAACTAAAGTAGACAGCCACACGTAATAACTTATTAGGTAATATATTATGACTTAAGCATAGTATTTTATCTGGTAAGATGTTACACTCCTTGCCATTGCCTCTTCAATTTGTGTGGTTTGGATTCCTGACCTTTGCCTGTGAAAATTTTGATGCTTGAGTGTGGGTTCTCTGCACGTGAAATTCTAAAGTTGCTATTATGTTTTTATGCGTTTATAATCCTAATTATTGTTCTTGTAGTTGTTTGCTTGTGAGATATGTCACAACCCACCCCAAGCTATGACCAGCATATAGGGGACAAGTCCCCCAACAAGCCTTCCACAAAACATTTCTAGAAAATCAGGTAAAATCTCCTTTGTATTTAGAACTACTCCTAAATATGGATCCTCTACCTGCATAATTAACATACACACTCGGATCATTAGGAAAATACACCCTGCAGCACACAACATGAATGTAGAAGCATACCAATATGAATATTTATCCAAATAAATGATTCTTGTTTCTTTAGAAATTCACAACATCATTTAATCAACTTAAGAACTAACAATATAAGAAAGAAGTCCTTATATTCTAATACACATAAAGTCATATTTTAAACACCACCATAAGCCAAGTAAGGGTCAGACCTTGCCTATATTACTATGAAGCTACTAGGCTAATCTAAGAGTCCAAAAAGGGTTCCAATTTCAAAATATGCCCTTAAGCAAAAAGAGCTCACCCAAAAAGCAATGAAGAGTCACTACTGAAAGGCAGGAGGATTAGGTCCTAAATCAGTTCCTATATCTAAAAAGGGAAGCAGATAATAGGCTGAATTTATACAACTCAATGAGAGATAGGTTATCCACAGCCCATAGGACAATGTACACAAAATTATGTATATAAGTTAGAAACTTTTGGTACCCTTAAAGTTGTTGTTTCAAGATAAATAGACGAATAACAAATATTTAGTATAAAGCAGGTGGGAACCATCTAATCCTAGATAAACAGGCAGGAATCACACTCAGGTAACCTTTCTTTCGTGTAACCCTGAAAACAGGCAAAAAGCGCCCTATCGAGTAGCCCTAAAAATAGGCATGATCCACCCCATAAGTGGCCACAAAATCTATCTGGTCAAGATGCACCCAAGCTAATGTCTACTATCATTATCATACAAATCCTGTCATAGACTTTCTTAAGGAAACCTTTCGAATCCATAAGAAATTAGAATTACATTAGGAGCTTGATCTAAATAGGAAATCAAGTTTAAAAAGTACCTATGGGCCTAAGAGAAGAGGGACAAAGATGGTTCTTGGTAGCTCACCACCACCAAGCTTCAAGCTCTTCCAATGGAGCTCTTAAAAAAGGGAGAGAAAGAAACAATAGAGAAAAAGGGGGATAATAAGAAAGAATGGTGGGAACTTCTCTCCTTTATATTTGGAAGTGAAAAAAAAATGAGGAAGAAGAAGATGAGGGAATGTAAGGAAAGTGGAGGTTGAATAGGGAAAAGAGGAGAGGGTTTAGGTTAAGAGCAATAAGGTTAAAACCCCCATCAGATCGCATTTTAACACATTCTAATGCGGCCTAGGCTCGAGGCTAGCGCAATAGCGCTACCTACGGCGCTAAGCACCCGCGCTTATACTCTGCAGCACTTTTTTCATTATAGTGCCCTATATAATTGGAATTAGCCTTAAGAGGTAGAAATAACAATTATAGAGCTTTGAGTTAGCTTTCCAATGCTACAAAAATTGTGTGAATTGGACTTTTGTAACTTAAGATATAAGGAAAATACTTGGAAAATATAAGGATAAATAACATCAAGGTAGATTTGCATTCCCACCTTGCAATTAAGTTTTTGCCCCGAACCTTTGAGAACTAGAATTTCTGTATAAAGACAAGTTTAAAGATCTTCTCTTGGTCTTTCCAGAATATCTTAAATTGGTCTATTGACGTGACTGTCAAACTCACTCAAATTAATCAGGCTATAAAGAAAAACTTGTAATATAGAGCAACCTGAATCGTTTCCCAAGGAATTCGCAATGAACCAATTTGCTCAATTGGAAACAGCACAATACAGAATTAGCAACAGAAATGAAAAAGGGGGGTTTGTTCAATTTCAATAAGATAATAGATAATAGATAAAAAAAAAATGAAATTAACAATTTTAAAGCAACCAACCCAGACTTGAGTTCCTAAAAATCCGTCATTGGACAATGAATCACTGAATTCGTGGTTGATCCTAAACAAATCGGAATCCTTCCATTCATTTAGAAAAACGAATCTACTAGGCGATCACCTAGCATTTTATTAGAAACTCGGCTTGTTCACTCATTCAACGTACAATGCCCACTTAAACCCGTTTTTACTTTAAGCCCTTTCGATTAATCAACCTAAATGTTAAATCTAACATTCAACACTCTTTCCCTTAAGTTATCCAGAATCGAAATACAGAAGGGAAAGGAAAAGAACGAATTCAGTATGAGGCAAAAACGTCCTCTGGATTGAAGGCGGAAACTCAATTCGTGGGTTGGTCGATTAGTGCCTTAGCCAACCATGGTAGAATAAAAACCGAAAATAAAGAAGGAAAGGTTGAATGGAATGAACATCCAAAAAAATTGGAATCTCCTGATAGATAGATACCAGAGTAGTTCAAGAGTTTTTTTTTTTCTCCTAAAAATGAAGAGTTCCTGGAAAAAAAAAAAAACCCCCGAGTCCCTTCGTTTTCCAGCTCTTAAAAACCAAAATAAATCGGTTCAAAGGACAAGAACCGGACCAAACAAAAAAAATCGAAAACTAATGGCTTTGGTCCCTTGCAATTTGGATACTTAATTAACTAAACTTTGCTCCAACATTTCATGACTGCCTTGTTGTTCGAATTTGGCCTTTAATCCGGAACCTGAAACAAAAGTTATAATTAGTTCCACTTAAAAGCCCAAAATCCAATTTAGGCCAAAAACGAATATTTACACACTAAATTGCCCCAAGATCATTATTCAAGTGCAAAAATAAAGTGTGATAAAAAATCAATTATCAAATTCCCCTACACTTATCCTTTTGCACTCCGGGGCAAAATTAAAAACTCAACAAAACATAAAGACTCAAAGACTCGAAAATAAAGACTAAAGGATAGACCTCTCCTTCTAACAATTGTCAAGAATGCAAAATTTGGATAGGGAACACAAAACGTCAAAAGATCAACTAATTAATCATGACAGAAATTTCTTCATCTCAAATTACAAAACATGGCAATCTCAATTGATGATGCTAATCACGCAAGATGGCCTCTCAAGGTATGCTCTCAATCAATCTCTCAAGTGTGTAGGGTAGCAAGTGTATCACTCAAATTTCACTCAACAAAATTGCCCTACCATAAGCTTGCTCAAATTCTACTTCTCTACTACTCAAAACACATGCATACACAAATCAAGAGGACTTATTATTCAAGGTTGTAATGGGGCTATGGTCAAGGTATAGGTATGGACAAGGAATGAAAAGAATGAAAGGCTAAGCACCCAAGAAATTTAGAAGAGCATTAGTCAAGTAACACCAAGGTGTGCTCAAAACCAACTAAGTAATGAAATGCAAATTTACAAACAAATAACTTTTTTTTTTTTGCATTTTTGTTTTTGTTTTTTTTTTTTTTTGTTGCAAAAAGATTTATATTCCATAACAAAACAACGAGAAACCAATACCAAATAACAATTGGCATCAAATAGCACCATAATAGCTTCCCCCCACACTTAAACACAACACTAAGGTGCAACCAATACTCAATAAATGTCCAAGGTGCGGAATAAAATGGTTTTACACTTAGGCTTGTAATGTGGCTAAGACAAGGATGGTACACAATAAAAGCACAAAGGGGCTAATAACGAGGATATAATGCAAGGGAAGGCTATCTGGCCAAAGTGGTAACTAAAAGAAAGAAGGCCTCTATCATATTCATGCATACAAGTGAAAAATGCAGTTTCAAAAAGATTAAGAGCAAGTTCTAGAGAACAAAATCATGAGCAGAAGCACATAAGAAAGAAAGAATGCAGAAAATTTATTCCATTCACACAGGTCCAAAATCTCACAAAGGTCAATACCAACACACGTTCAGCATCATAAGATCAACTACCAAGTCAGATAATCCAAAAGTCAAGAAATTCAGTCCAACAGAATGATCTATCAAAAACAAAATATCCCAGTCAAGTCCAATAATACTATGTCCAACTCAACAATTATCAGAAGAAGGGTCTTTTATTAACAATCAAAGTTGAAATTGAAAGCGACAAAGAAAAATAGAGAAAAGGGAAAGAAAACTCCCTTAAGGAGGGTATGTAGCATCAGTGAGCCTAATCTCTGTCTCCCCAGGTTGCTGCTGAGGTCCCCCATAAAAATGCTTTAGGCGGAGTCCATTCACAGTGAAAATCCTCCTAGTTTGTTTATCACATAACTCTACTACACCATAAGGAAAGACATTAGTAATCACAAAAGGGCCATCCCATCTTGATCAAAGTTTACCAGGCATAAATTTAAGGCGGGAGTTAAATAAAAGAACTTTCTGGCCCACAACAAACTCTTTCTCAGAATGTGCTTATCATGAAGTGCCTTTGTCTTTTCTTTGTATAAACGTGAACTCTCATAAGCATCCAATCTAAGCTCTTCCAGCTCTTGCAACTGCAGCTTCCTCTCCACCCCTAACTTGGCCAAATCCATGTTGCACTGCTTAATGGCCCAATATGCCTGATGCTCCAACTCTACCGGAAGATGACATGCCTTACCAAAAACAAGCCGAAAAGGAGACATCCCAATTGAAGTCTTGTATGCAGTTCGATATGCCCACAATGCATCATCTAGCCTCTTACTACAATCTTTCCAGTTAGAGTTAACAATTTTCTGAAGAACTTGCTTAATCTCTCTGTTTGAGATTTCAGCTTGGCCATTAGTCTATGGATGGTATGCTGTGGCAACCTTGTGTATCACTCCATACTTTCGCAATAAAGCACCCATGCTTCAATTACAGAAGTGAGAGCCCTGGTCACTGATAATAGCTCTAGGACCACCAAACCTACAGAAAATGTGAAACCTAACGAAATCTACAACAACAACAGAATCATCAGTCCGGGTGGCTTTTGCCTCAATCCATTTTGAAACATAATCAACAGCCAGCAATATATAAGTAAAACCATAAGAAATAGGGAATGGACCTATAAAATCAATACCCCAGACATCAAAATCTTCACAAAACAGTATGGGTTGTTGGGGCATCTCATGCCTACGGGAAATACTCCCTGTTTGCTGACAGTTCTCACATGACTTACAAAATAGATATGCATCATGAAACAAGGAAGGCCAAAATAAACCAAAATCTAGCACCTTCCTAGCAGTTCTTTGGGGTCCAAAGTGACCACCACAGGTAGAAGCATGGCAAAAATGCAAAATGGAATGAAACTCATTATCAAGCACACATCTCTTGATCACTTGGTCATTACAAAATCTCCACAAATAAAGGTCATCCCAAACATAGTATTTAGATTCACTTTTCAATTTCAAAGTCTGGGCCCTAGTGGAATCAGTAGGCAAAACACTAACAACCAAATAATTTACCAAATCAGCATACCAAGGAAGCGTACCTTGTAGCTGTAAAAGCTGCTCATCAAGAAAATCATCCCGAACGGGAGAGAAGTCATAATGGTGAGTGACTCGACTCAAATGATCAGCTACCCAGTTCTCTGCTCTACTTCTGTCTTTAATCCCAATGTCGAATTCTTGGAGCAACAACATCCATCGAATGAGTCAGGGCTTAGCATCTAGCTTCTTCAAGAGATACTTTAAGGCTGCATGGTTAGAAAAGACAGTAACCCTAGTATCTAGCAGATATGACCTAAATTTATCAAGTGCAAAAACAACAGCCAAAAGTTCTTTCTCAGTGGTTGTGTAATTAGACTGGGTAGAATCCAAAGTCTTAGATGCATAGGCAATGACATGAGGAGCCTTTTTGACTCGTTGAGCAAGAACAGCACCAACAACATAGTTGGAGGTATCATACATCAGCTCAAATGGAAGAGACCAATCTGGTGACTGGATCACCGGAGTCATGGTCAAGCAGCGCTTCAAATGGTTGAAGGCTGACTTACACTCATCATCAAACACAAAATCTGTGTCGTGCTGCAAAAGGTTGGTCAAGGGTTGGGCAATCTTGCTGAAGTTTTGGATGAAGCGCCGGTAGAATCCTGCATGACCAAGAAAAGAACGCATAGAAGCGGGGTAAGGTAAAGTAGAAATAATATCTATCTTAGTAGGATCTACCTCAATGCCTTTCCTAGATACAATGTGTCCCAAAACTATCCCTGACTCAACCATGAAATGACATTTCTCAAAATTCAACACAAGATTGGTCTCAATGCATTTATTCAAAACTCTAGCCAAATTACCCAAACATGCATCAAAAGAAGACCCATAAACAGTAAAATCATCCATAAATACTTCCATGCAATCCTCTAAAAATTCAGAAAAGATGCTTACCATGCACCACTAGAAGGTTCCAGGTGCATTGCAGAGTCCAAAGGGCATCCTTCTATATGCAAATGTTCCAATGGGGCATGTGAAGGTAGTCTTCTCTTGATCTTTAGGCGCAATGTGGATTTGGAAGTAGCCTGGGTAGCCATCCAAGAAGCAATAGTGAGATTTACCAGCCAACCGTTCCAGCATTTGATCAATAAAGGGTAAAGGATAGTGATCCTTGCGGGTGGCCTGGTTGAGCTTCCTGTAGTCCATGCAGACTCTCCAGCTATTTTGAGCTCTTGTGGGAATTAGCTCATTCTTCTAGTTGGCCACAACAGTCACTCCAGATTTTTTAGGAACTACCTGAACTGGGCTAACCCACTTGCTATTTGAGATCGGATAGATAATGCCAGCTTGCAGGAGCTTAGTTACTTCCTTCTTCACCACATCCAGAATAAGGGGATTCAAGCGCCTCTGAGGTTGTCTTACTGGCTTAGCACTTTCTTCCAATGAAATTCGATGCATGCACATGGAAGGGCTAATGCTAACAATGTCGGCTAAGGTCCACCCAATCGCCTTCTTATTTGCTTTCAATAATCTCAGCAGCTGCTCCTCTTGATCAGGTAGAAAGTTCCTTGGCACAATGACTGGCAACTGCTTATTCTCCTCCAAGAAGGCATATTTCAAGTGATTAGGCAGAGATTTCAGCTCCAACTTAGGTGGTTGCTCAGTAGAGGGAAAAAAGTTGGCAAATTGCACCAACTCTGCAGCATATGCTTCAATTGAACCTGTAGTGCCTGAAAATGAATTGAAAAGATCTAGATTCTGCCCAGATGGCACATTAGAATTATCATCAACATCATCATCACTATGAAGTGCATCACAGAAATTAGAAAAACATGAAAAATTAGTGCAAATAAGATACCATTCATTATCATTACAACCACAAACAACATTGTCATTAACAGATGCAAAATCTGGACAACCAGCACAAAACTCAGCATAAGCATCATCAACCACATCATCAATCACATCAATGCACAAAACTGAATGCTCCTCTCTAGGGTGTTTCATGGCATCAAAGATATTAAAATGCACAATACTATCACCAAATTCCATGGAAAAAGTACCAGAATGCACATCTATCTTGGTCCTAGCTGTTTTCAAGAAAGGCCTCCCAAGAATAATCGGGGGTCCACTACTAGGAAACTCACCCTCCATATCTAAAATGTAAAAATCAGCAGGAAATATCAACTCATTGACTCTAACCAAAACATCTTCAATCAAACCAGCAGGGTGAGCATTACTCCTATTGGCTAACTGGATGACAACACTAGTAGCACGCAAAGGGCCAAGACCAAGAGTATTATAAATAGATTCAGGCATGACATTTATGGAAGCACCTAAGTCTAACATGTAATCAGAAAATTTACAATTTCCAATAATGCAAGAATAGTAAATGTCCTTGGATCTTTGCACTTCTTAGGCATGGGCTGGATGAGTGCTGACACATTTCGACTCAAGCTCACTCGCTCATTCCCTTGTAGTCGCCTCTTGTTGGTACACAACTCCTTCAGAAATTTGGCATATTTGGGGATCTGCTTGATCGCATCTAAGAGAGGAATGTTCACTTCAACTTTTCTAAATGTCTCAAGGATCTCCTTCTCTTGTGCTTTCTCTGCTAACTTTTTGGATTGAAGGACTCTTTAAGGAAAAGGTAGAGGGATGGGAGTTTTGGATTGATCACTACCCTGCTTCAGTGTTTCATTGCTCCCCTTTTCTGAGGTTGGTTTAGCTTCAGCAGCAGCTTGCTTGGGCTCTTCTAGTTGCTTGCCAGACCTTAGGGATATAACACTGACATTCCCCTTTGGATTAGGAATTGTCTGGGAAGGAAGAGAGCTACTGGATGCCTGGGGTTGCAGTTGGTTCAGTGAAGTTGCTAACTGCCCAATCTAAGTTTGCAAATTCTGAATTGAAGATTCTGTTCTTTGCTGGAATTGCAAACTGTTTGTTGCAAGCTGCTTCACCAAATCTTCCAATGAGGGACCACCACCACTTCTAGTCTACTGTTGTGCTGGTGGTGGAGGTGCAGACTGCTGGACATTCTGTTTTTACTGTGTAAAATTTTACCTCTGCTGGTACTGCTGGTTCTGGTTCCACCTGAAGTTTGGATGATCTCTCCAACCAGGATTGAAAGTATTGGAATATGGATTATGCTGCTGCTGTTGCTGCTAATACTGTGGTTTTCCAGGAGAGACTCCTACAGCAGCTACTGATTGGTCTAGAGAGGTGCCTTCTTGCAAAGTCAAGCAAGCATCTGTGGACTGGAGTGGTTCATGGGGAGTGGGAGCCTGCACTGTTTGTGTCACTGCCAACTGCCTTACCAATGAGGTCAATTCATCAAGTCTGTTTTCCAGTCTCTGGTGGTCTATACTGGACACTACTGCTGGTTTATGGGCACTGTGATTGATAACTCCCTTTGGTGAGTTATATTTTTAGCTAGTTTTTATTTAATTTAGAACGTAGTTGTTTAGCTTTGTTGCTATTTTGTTTTATTTTAGTTAAGTAGTTTAGATTAGGTGGTATTCTTATTTCTATTATTTTCTTATCTTTTGGATACTTATTTTAGGTTTATTTGATTTATTGTAGATACAAGTGGGCCCAAAAGAAGTTGGAAGAAGCCAAGCCATGAATTCAGACTCAGCACCTTGCGCTATAGCGCAAGCCAGTGCGCTACAGCGCATTGCCGCATAAGGAAGAAAATTTCCACATTCATGTTGCACTATAGCGCAACCCAGCGCGCTATAGCGCGCTCCCGTTTTGTCAAATTTCCAAGGTTTCATGTTGCACTATAGCGCAACCCAGTGTGCTATAGCGCGCTGCTGTGTTCGTATAAATGTCAATAAATTCTCATTACGGTATAGCACAACCCAGCGTGCTATAGCGCGCCACCAGATTTCGCAAATGAGCCAAGAATTGAGGCTTGCGCTACAGCGCAACCCTTTGCACTATAGCGCAACCCTGTTTGCAGTAGATTATCCATTCGAGCTAAGAGTTAAAAGAGGGACATACGCACTATAAAAAGGGGTCACACATATCACGAAGGGGATCTGGAGACACTTACACACCCTCCCGAAGATAGAAGATTTCTTCCAAGGAGATTGAAGGTGAAGATTCAAGTATTTCGGCGCTTAATCATCAACACGGAGAGGTCCAAATTTTCCTGAATTCCTTGTTTCTAGCCAAAATTCTCCATGGATCTTTGTTTTTCTATTTCCTCGTCTTTATACTCTGTTATTGTTTTCCTTTCTTTAGACATGAACTAAATTTCTCTTGCTAGGGCGTTAATGGACCCTTTTGTATGACAAATTTCTTTATGGATTAATGTTAATTTTGTTTCTATTTCAATTGCTTAGTGTTTTTGTGTGTGCTTAATGCTTTTGATTGATTGGCCACCATTCAATTGATTCGTTGGTTTGCAATAACTAGAGATAGGGTTTCTAAACAAAGCTTCTGAACATAAACACCGTGAGCTGAGCGAAAACTAGAGATAGACAAACGCAGTTCATGCGGTCAACATAGGAACCCACAGAACTTCAACCTTTTCCTAGATTAGTTTGTGCTAAGAGATTAGGCAATCAGTTTAGGATAAAGAGTATTGCTTGACCTCGAGAGAGGCTAGGAATAAATTAAGGGGAACCGATCGTGAGTAATTTAGGATAGAACGGATTAACAGAAATTCATAGGCAATTCGTCTACAATAGGTGAAGTTAATTAGCCCTAACGTTCATTCCATTATATTTAGCCAACCTTTCTTGAATCCGTCCTGGTTACTATTTTTTGTAGTTATTAAATGCTTATTTTTATTTTAAATTTCTTTACATCCATAATTTCATTCCTTCCAAATAGTCACCCTTAAACTATCCGGTATTTGATCTATCCTCGTGGGAACGATACTTTTCTCATCACTTTATTACTTGTACGATCCGGTATACTTGCCGGAGGCGCAGCAAGTTTTTGGCGCCGTTGCCGGGGATAGTATCAATATCATTTTTAGTTGACAGGATACTAGATTGGATATTTTATTTTATTTTATTTTATTTTGTTAGTTATTTCTATTTAGCCTTGTTATTTTGTTCACCTGCTCTTGTGTTCCGTTTTTGCAGTTTATACGAAGGAGCCAATCTATTGAAGACTTGCTCTTTGATCCAGAAATGGAGTGTTCCTTGCATCAACTCAGGAAAGCACGGAGAGCAATTGAAGAAGTCCTTGAAGTTACCATGGCCAATGAAAATGAGCGTGATGATAGAGTCATGAAGGACTACTTGGTACCCATTCTTGAAGGGTGCTTATCAAGTATTATGAGACCGCCTGTCCAAGCAAACAACTTCGAGCTGAAAACATCACTCATTCAGTTCATGCAACAAAACTGCCAGTTTGCGAGACTACCTAGTGAGGATCCAAACAAACACCTCAGCAACTTCCTGTAAATCTGTGATACCGTAAAAATTAATGGTGCCACGGATGATACTATTCGATTAAGGCTATTTCATTTTTCATTGAGGGACAAAGCCAGAGCTTGGTTGAAGTCTCTACCACAAGGGACTCTCACTACATGGGATATGGTGGCTAGAAAATTCTTGGAGAAGTACTTCCCTCCTGCCAAGTCTGCTAAGATGAGGAATGATATCACTTCCTTTACCCAAGCAGATGGAGAATCCTTCTATAAGTCTTGGGAGAGGTATAAGGAATTATTGGCCAAGTGTCCACATCATGGCATCCCGCTCTGGATGCAAATCCAAACATTCTACAATGGTCTCCTCATGTCCACCCAAATCATGGTTGATGCAGCAGCTGGCGGCTCTCTGAATAATAAGACACCAGAGCAGTCATGGGAGCTATTTGAAATAATGGCTAGCAACAATTACCAGAGGCCTAATGAGAGAACTCAGAAGAGGAGAGTTTTGGAAGTCGACACTACCACTGCCCTTTTGGCCCAGATGCAAGCTCTCTCTGTCCAAAACACATCCATTCAGAAGCAATTAGATATGCTCAATACTACTCCCCCAACACCGATCTTGCGGTGTGACTTCTGCCAAAGGAATCATCCTAATGGAGAATGTGCTACAGAGCCTACTTCTGATGAACAAGTCAATTACATGAATGGTCAGAGGCACAACTTCCATCCCAATAACTATGTTCCTGGATACAGAGACTATGGTCATTCCAGTCAATTCCGTGGGAATCAGGGTGCTCCCAGACATTCATACAACCCACCTGTCCAAGAGAAGAAATCTAACTTGGAAGAAATGTTCCAACAATTCATGCAGACTCATTCTAATTTTGTGGACAGAACTGAAGCACAATTCAAGCACTAGGAGGTTTCCATTAGAAACCTTGAAACTCAATTGGGGCAGATATCCCAACAACTAGCTGAAAGATCACAGGGTACTTTGCCTAGCAACATAGTGAAAAATTCAAGAGAGCAAGTTAAGGCAATTACCCTGCAAAGTGGCAAAGAACTAGAAGAACCTGAGATGCTAGAAGTGGAAGAAGAGCAACCTGTTGAGACTGAAGTGCAAACTACCCAAGGGAAGAAATATGAGATTCCTATGAGGCATAGCAAGGGAGTGGGAGAAGAAGAAAAGATGCCAGAGTATGTGGCACCACCTGCCTATGACCTTCCCATTCCCTATCCACAGAGGGTGAAGCAACTAAAGAAAGAGCAGCATGATAAACGATTTGCAAAATTTTTGGAAGTATTCAAGAAGCTGCAAATTAATATACCCTTCGTGGAGGCGTTGACTCAGATGCCTAGTTATGCTAAGTTTATAAAGGAAATCCTCTCTCAGAAGAGAAAAATCAGAGATGATGAGACTGTCCTACTTACTGAAGAGTGCAATGCCATCTTGCAAAACAAGCTACCTCCCAAGCTTAAAGATCCAGGGAGTTTTACTATTCCATATGTCATTGGTGATGTTTATTTTAATAAAGGTCTTTGCGATCTTGGTGCCAATATTAATTTAATGCCTTTGTCTATTTTCAGGAAGCTTGGAGTCGGAGAAGTCAAGCCTACCATGATGTCACTACAGCTGGCTGACAGATCAATCAAGCATCTAAGAGGCATTATTGAGGATATTCTGGTAAAGGTGGATAAGCTCATATTCCTTGTGGATTTTGTAGTGCTTAACATGGAGGAAGACAGGGAAGTCCCCTTCATTCTTGGGAGACCCTTCTTAGCCACTGGGAGAGCTCTCATAGATGTCTAAGAGGGAAAGTTAGAGTTGCGGGTACAAGATGAGAAGGTCACCTTCAATGTTTTTGAGAAAACTAAGTTTCCTTTGGAAGCTGATTCTTGCCTTAGAGTGGATGCCATTGAAGAGGTGGTGACCTCTTCCTTTGAAGCTGTTTCCACCACCATTCCTTTAGAGGCATACCTGGTGAACTCTAAAATGGCAGAAGAATTGGAGGACAGCAACTTACAGCTGTGCCATGAACTTTTGAAAGCTCAACCGATAGTTTCCCAGCCTTTTTCTGACACTCTAACTCAGGCTTAGGAACTACAACCAATGAGTGAGGAGCCACCAAAATTAGAGCTCAAGTAACTTCCTATCCATCTGAGATATGCATTCCTTGGTGAGGGTGACACGTATCCTGTTATTATTTGTGCCTCACTAAGTAGCGTAGAAGAAAATAAGTTGCTAAGGGTACTAAGAGATCATAAGGCAGCTATAAGGTGGCAGATTTCAGACTTGAGGGGTATCAGTCCCACCTTTTGCATGCATAAAATCTTCATAGGAGATGACTTCAAGCCACTGGTCCAACCACAAAGAAGGCTCAACCCAACCATGAAAGAGGTTGTGAAGAAGGAAGTGGTGAAGCTCCTAGACGTAGGGATTATATATCCAATTTCAGACAGTGTTTGGGTGAGCCCAGTTCAGGTGGTACCCAAGAAAGGAGGAATTACAGTGGTGAAGAATGAGAATAATGAGCTCATGCCAACTCGTACAGTCACCGGGTGGAGGATGTGTATTGATTACCGGAAGCTTAATGACGCCACCCGCAAGAACCATTTTCCACTACCCTTCATGGACCAGATGTTGGAGAGGATAGCAGGCCATGCTTACTATTGCTTCTTGGATGGCTACTGTGGGTACAACCAGATACACATTGCCCTAGAGGATCAGGAGAAGACTACATTCACCTACCCATATGGGACATTTGCGTATAGGAGAATGCCGTTTAGGTTGTGCAATGCCCCAGCCACCTTCTAGAGATGCATGCTGGCTATTTTCCATGATATGGTGGAGAGGTGTATAGAGGTTTTTATGGATGATTTTTCGATTTTTGGTTGTTCTTTTGATGATTGTTTGTATCATTTATCTTTGGATTTGAAACAATGTCAGGAAACTAACCTTGTTTTGAATTGGGAGAAGTGTCATTTTATGGTGCAGGAAGGCATAGTTCTTGGACATCGGATCTCAGCTAAAGGAATTGAAGTGGATAGAGCCAAAATTGAAGTCATTGAGAAGTTACCTCCACCAACCAATATGAAGGGAGTTAGAAGTTTCTTAGACTATGCTGGATTTTATAGGAGATTTATTAAGGACTTCTCTAAAATTGCTAAGCCTTTGAGTAATTTGTTAGTTAGGGATGTTCCTTTTAATTTTGATAATGAATGTTTGCATGCCTTTGAACTTTTGAAGAACAAATTAGTTTCAGCTCCCATTATTGTTGCACCTAATTGGGATTTGCCATTTGAGCTCATGTGTGATGCTAGTGATTATGCCATAGGTGCTGTTTTAGGACAGAGGAAGAATAAGTTGTTGCATGTTATTTATTATGCCAGTAGAACTTTGAATGAAGCACAACTTAATTATGCTACCACCGAAAAAGAACTTTTGGCTATTGTTTTTGCTTTTGACAAATTCTGTTCTTATTTGATAGGTGCTAAGGTGATTGTCTACACGGACCATGCGGCCCTAAAGTTCTTGTTGGATAAGAAGGATGCCAAGCCTAGGCTCCTTAGATGGATTCTATTGCTTCAAGAATTTGATTTGGAGATCAGAGATAAAAAGGGAGTAGAGAACTTGGTAGCTGACCACCTTTCTAGATTGCCTTCTCCCTTTCTGCATGAGGAAGAAGAGATTAGAGAGGCATTTCCTGATGAGCAGCTATGGGTAGCACAAGTAACACCATGGTTTGCAGACTATGCCAATTATCTGGTGAAGAGAATTCTACCTAAGGACCTCTCACACTCCCAGAAGAGGAAATTCTTTTCTGACCTCAAGTACTACTTCTGGGAGGACCCATTTCTTTATAGACACTGCTCAGATCAGATTATCAGAAGATGTGTTCCTCAAGAAGAGGTGGCTAGCATTCTTTACCATTGTCACACATCACCAGTTGGAGGTCACTTCGGAGCCACCCGGACAGCTGCTAAGGTCCTCCAGTGTGGGTTCTATTGGCCTACTATTTTCAGAGATGCCAATGACTATGTGAGAAGGTGCAATGATTGCCAAAGGACTGAGAATGTTTCTAGGCGGCATGAGATGCCATTGAATAATATTTTGGTGGTTGAGCTATTTGATGTTTGGGGTATTGACTTCATGGGTCCCTTTTCCACTTCCTTTGGCAACAAATATGTATTGGTAGCAGTTGATTATGTGTCCAAATGGGTGGAAGCCATGGCATCTCCTACTAATGATGCTTGGGTCGTCACAAGGTTTCTAAAGAAGAATATTTTCTCAAGATTTGGCAACCCAAGAGCAATAATCAGTGATGGAGGTACACATTTCTGCAACCGTCAATTTGAAGCCCTTCTTGCCAAATATGATGTGAAGCACAAGGTTAGTACCCCCTACCACCCTCAAACAAGTGGCCAAGTGGAGGTGTCCAATAGGGAGTTGAAGAGGATCCTTGAGAAGACTATTAATTCTTCAAGAAAGGATTGGTCAGTTAAGTTGGATGATGCTCTTTTAGCTTGTAGGACAGCTTTCAAGACTCCCATTGGGATGTCTCCATATAGATTGGTCTTTGGGAAGGCTTGTCACTTGCCAGTTGAGTTGGAGCATAAGGCATATTGGGCAACAAAACTGCTCAATTTTGATCTCAAGGAGGCAAGTGAGAAAAGAATGCTACAGCTTAATGAGTTGGATGAGTTTAGATAGGAAGCTTATGAAAATGCCAAGCTCTATAAGGAGAAAACCAAGAAGTGGCATGATAGGCATATACTAAGGAGAGACTTCCACATAGGTCAGAAAATCCTACTCTTCAATTCTAAATTGAAGCTATTCCCTGGGAAGCTAAAATCAAGGTGGTCCGGACCTTTTGAGATCACTAAAGTATCCCCTTTTGGAGCCATTGAGGTCACACATCCTACCAAAGGCACTTTTAAAGTCAATGGCCAAAGGTTAAAGCCATATGTTGATGGAAGCTACAATAAACTCAAGGCTTTAGCTTTTCTCTCTGATCCATGCTATTAGATAGAGTCATGTCCAACTTAGGGACATTAAATCAAAGTACTTGTTGGGAGACAACCCAACTTTTTCTAACTTTTCTTTGATTTCCTTTAACTTTTTTATTTAGGATCATTTTAGTTTTTCTTTATTATTGTTAATTTTTTTTTTGGGTATAATTTCATTTAGAATCAATTTAGTTTATTCAAGTTTGGTTTGTTTTGTTTTTTTTTTTTTAGGTTCATGGAGCTATCAGGAAGTTCATAAGTGAAGGAGGTGATGAAATTGGGCATGCAGCTGAGAAAATGCAGAAGTTGCAACAGCAACAACGCATTGCTTTGCGCTATAGTGTGCTGTCGAAGGGAGTATGCGTTTTGAAATTTTGTTCTTGCGCTATAGCGCGATGACTTGCGCTACAGCGCAAGCCTGAGTCTGCAAAAGTGAAGAGAATATGTTATTGCACTATAGCGCGACATGTTGCGCTATAGCGCAAGCCCGTTTGTATGATACACCAAAGGAAAATTTTGTTGCGCTATAACGCGATACCTTGCGCTATAGCGCAAGCCCACTTTCATGACAAATTTAAAGATCGTGCTGCAACTTCGCTGTAGCACAAACAGAGGCACACACACACGAAGTCTCTTCTCTCTTCCCTCCCTCACACACCAAAACACTCACACTCACTCTCCCACTCAATTCCTTCCATCCAAATCCATTCCTCACCTCAAAACCGCCCTCATCCCTCACATTTTTACCTATTTCTGCATCACAACCACTTGTTTCTCCCCATTTGAACCCTAACTCACAGAATAGGATCTTCTTGGGTGGGAGGCAGAACTCTCACCATTTTTTTTGGAAAGGAGTTGCTGCACTTGAATTGTTGAGAGTCATCCATACCTGGTTTGCACCTTCTTACTGTCTCAGCTTTGATTTTTTTAATGTTGCATGTGCTATCTACATTGCCATGTTTAGTTCTCACCTTGAATTTATCATAAATACCATGTGCTTTTGTTATGGTAGAATGAATTGATGCTGTTTCATTTGATTAAACATCATACTTGAATCAGTTGTGATCATTATTGCTATATTATGTTATTGGCTTGAATTATTGAATGTTTGGCTCTGAATTAAGAATATGAGTTGAGTCATTTGGTTGTTTATGCATATTTGATTTAAGACAATTGGATTTTAAAATAGGATTGGAAGCTTTACTTGACGTGATCCATATTCGAATGTGCTTAGGATCCATATCCTCACTGATTATTTTCAGAATCCTTGTATATGCTCTATTATGTTAGATGAAATTATAGTGCTTGGATTCTGAGTTATTCCCTCTTATGGATTAATTCTGACTATGCCAGTAAGTAAGTTGGGGGTCGTTATCTTGGAATACTCTGTTATGATTTATTGATTACTGACTAGTTGCCTTTGGATTTTTGGTTGTTTTAGTTGTGTTTTCAGGACCATGGCATCCAGAAAGAGAACCAAGACTACCGGAGCCTCCTCTTCTTCCCAACCCTCTCATGCCGAGGAAGATTTTGATAGACATCGGTTCGTCAGGGCAAACTGTCAGCATCGATACCATTCCTCCCTCCACAAACGGATGTTGGTGATAGAGAAGGGCGTTCAGCTGAGTTCAGGTACATTCCGAACACATGTGGAAGAGATAGAGAGGAGAGGGTGGCACAGCTTGTTGGATGAGCCACCATTGGGTTGTCTCAATCTAGTGAGAGAATTTTATGCCAACTTGATGGTGGTTAGTGGAGCCAACCAACCTGAAGGCCACATCTGGGTGAGAGGCCAGTGGGTCGACGTCCGCCCCTCCAGCATCAACTCCTTCATGCACACTACTGATATCCAGCAGGATGATTTCTCTACATTGAGAGGGCAGAATGTAGATTAGGATGAGATTTTTCAGACCATAGCCCTGCCGAATAGCGAGTGGGCTTATTATGATACTCTGTCTATCGGGCCGAAGCATCTACTGAATAAGTACCTCAACCCGGCAGCCAGAATGCAAGCTCAGATTATGTTCTCTCGCCTCATGCCTAGCAAGCACACCCATTCTATCACTAGGGAGAGGTGCCTGCTACTGTATTGCCTTATCACTCAAAGGGAGGTGAACCTGGGGCAGTTGATCAAGGATTAGATGATGACCATACCGAGCAGCAACTACTCCTTACCTTACCCATCCCTGATCACTGCATTAGCCTTGTAGGCGGGTGTTGTTGTAGATCCTGCAGAGCGAATGATGGACAAAGGTCCAAAGATTTCTGATGAAAGCCTCTCTGTGACACTGAACAGAGCGACTCGAAGGACTAGGAGGACCCGACAGGCTGAGAGACAAGGAGATGCATCATCACCATTGCCACCACCACCACAAGTCGGAGACACTGATGCGTCCCAGCCACCATGGCTTCAACTTCAGGCCCAGATTGATGAGCTGCGCCTAGACATGAGGAGCACACGGACCACCCTCCAGAATAGAGCGAGCAGGCAGTATTTCTCTATTTATAGAGGCATCCAGGGTTTGAAGGCACTTATGAGGCAGCAGCTGTCGCCAAAGCTTCTCCAACAGCCACCACCTCTACTTCCACCAGATCCAGAGCTTGAGCATCTCACGGACGAGGAGGCCTCTACACAGGAGGAGTCAGAAGAAAAAGCAAAAGACGCAGCTGAGGAGTCTAAGGAAGACTAGATTTGGGGAGTTGCCTTCCTTTCCTTTCCTTTCCTTTCCATTTTTGCTTCTATTCCAATGCATTGGGGACTATGCACATTTTTTAAGTTGGGGGTTGGGAAAGTCCATAAATGTACTTTTGTGTTTTGCTCCTGCTTATTTTCCTTTAGTTATTGTTAGTTTTCTAGTCTTCTAGTTGTCTTGTTTCTATTTCAAAAAAAAAAGCCAAAAAGATTTTTTTATTTCAGTCTTTTTTTTTAGTGTCGTTTGTCAGTCAAATAGATACAATGCCTATGCCTATGATATGAAAGACTGCTCTATTTGTTAACTCTTAAGTGACTTTGGATCCAAATTTAAGTCTTGAAAATCTTCTTGTGCCCCTACTTTTGAATTGAGAAGGATTATTTTCTTGCACTTTGATAAGAGTTATCAACTTAGGATAGGTGATCTTTATACTTTTTATGCTTTATTTAGGTTCAGACATGCATTCTTATTCATGTGAATCTCTCTTGAAATATATGTGAGCGAATCTTAGCCTTAGAAGTGATTTAGGCCATGTTTGGTAGCCATAATTGAGCCTCATTGCCCACCCTTGGTCATTGATCCTTAATCACCCTATTTGAGCCTTAAAGCCTATTCTTGGATTGAACCACGTTATGAGCCTAATGCCCTTCCTTGCTTTTCTTTTTTTTATCCCATGGTTTATCCTCAAGCCTTAACTTCTAAACCCATTTTAATAGGGTAATATCTCCACTACACCAACCTCATGCTTTCTAAAGTTAAAATTGGAGTGGGTGAATATTTGAAAAAAAATAAAGAAAAAAAAGAAAAGGGAACGAGGAATAAAAAAAAAGAAAAAAAATAGAGAAAAGTTGGCAATACAAGGAAAATATAATGCCAAGTTTCAACAAGAAAAGCATGATGGTTGCCAAGCAACTAAGTTGGGGGTACCCCAAGGAGAATGAATTAGGGGTGAGGGTTCCTTAAGTTGAGGGGATTAATTAAGCTTAAATAACTATTCCATCATACCTCTTACCTTGGCCTACCGTTACAAGCTAAGAGAAGTCCTTTTGATCTTTGGCTAAGTGACATTCATGTAGAAATAGAGAGAGAGGATTGTGGATAGTGTGATGTTTTTGTCTTTTCTTAAACATGGCATAAGCATAGGGTGAGTCAATTCTTTGTTGCTTTTCTCTTATACAAACACACACTTGATCCATTCTTTTGACAATGTGATTGCACAATTAGATGGTCTTGGTACTTAGACTTTGATCCTTGGTAACTTTTGAGTTAAGTTATGGAGTAGTGATGAGGAATCCCATAGACAACAGCTTCTATCTTGACCATTTTGTCTAGTAAGTCCTTTTGTTTTAAGTGTTTTTGGTTGAGTCTTTTGTTTTTCTGTTTTGAGTCTTTGTTTTGAGTTTTGCTTGGGGACAAGCAAATACTTAAGTTGGGGGTTGTGATAACTCCCTTTGGTGAGTTATATTTTTAGCTAGTTTTTATTTAATTTAGAACGTAGTTGTTCAGCTTTGTTGCTATTTTGTTTTATTTTAGTTAAGTAGTTTAGATTAGGTGGTATTCTTATTTTCTATTATTTTCTTATCTTTTGGATGCTTATTTTAAGTTAATTTGATTTATTGTAGATACAAGTGGGCCCAAAAGAAGTTGGAAGAAGCCAAGCCATGAATTCAGACTCAGCATCTTGCGCTATAGCGCAAGCCAGTGCACTACAGCGCATTGCCGCATAAGGAAGAAAATTGCCACATTCATGTTGTGCTATAACGCGCTCCCGTTTTGTCAAATTTCCAAGGTTTCATGTTGCGCTATAGCCAACCCAACATGCTATAGCGCGCTGCCATGTTCGTATAAATGTCAACAAATTTTCATTGCGCTATAGCGCAACCCAGCGCACTATAGCGCGCCACCGGATTTCGCAAATGAGCCAAGAATTGAGACTTGCACTACGGCACAACCCCTTGCGCTATAGCGCAAGCCCATTTGCAGCAGATTATCCATTCGAGCTGAGAGTTAAAAGAGGGACATACGCACTATAAAAAGGGTTCACACATATCACAAAGGGGATCCAGAGACACTTACACACCCTCCCAAAGACAGAAGATTTCTTCCAAGGAGATTGAAGGTGAAGATTCAAGGATTTCGGCGCTTAATCATCAACACGGAGAGATCCAAATTTTCCTGAATTCCTTGTTTCTAGCCAGAATTCTCCATGGATCTTTGTTTTTCTGTTTCCTCGTCTTTATACTCTGTTTTTGTTTACCTTTCTTTAGACATGAACTAAATTTCTCTTACTAGGGCGTTAATGGACCCTTTTGTATGACAAATTTCTTTATGGATTAATGTTAATCTTGTTTCCATTTCAATTGCTTAGTGTTTTTGTGTGTGCTTAATGCTTTTGATTGATTGGCCACCATTCAATTGATTCGTTGGTTTGCAATAACTAGAGATAGGGTTTGTAAACAAAGTTTCTGAACATAAACACCGTGAGCTGAGCGAAAACTAGAGATAGACAAACGTGGTTCATGCGGTCAACATAGGAACCCATAGAACTGCAACCTTTTCCTAGATTAGTTTGTGCTAAGAGATTAGGCAATTAGTTTAGGATAAAGAGTATTGCTTGACCTCGAGAGAGGCTAGGAATAAATTAAGGGGAACCGACCGTGAGTAATTTAGGATAGAATGGATTAACAAAAATTCATAGGCAATGCGTCTACAATAGGTGAAGTTAATTAGCCCTAGCGTTCATTCCATTATATTTAGCCAACCTTTCTTGAATCCGTCCTAGTTACTATTTTTTGTAGTTATTAAATGCTTATTTTTATTTTAAATTTCTTTACATCCATAATTTCATTCCTTCCAAATAGTCACCCTTAAACTATCCGGTATTTGATTTATCCTCGTGGGAATGATACTTTTCTTATCACTTTATTACTTGTACGATCCATTATACTTGCCGGAGGCGCAGCAGTGATGTTGTGCTGGGGGTGCTTGAATTGAGAACACCGCCCCACTGCTATTTGCTCTAGTGCCAAATTGCTGAGAATTAGCTGCCATGTTTGCTATCAATTGTCTGGCAGCAGCAGGTTTCTTATCAACCAAAGCCCCACCACTAGCTGCATCCACCATATTTCTGTCCATGGGCAGCAAGCCCTCATAGAAATACACTATCAGTAACTGGTCAGCTATCTGGTGGTGTGGACAGCTCGAACATAGCCTCTTGAACCTCTCCCAATATTCATGCAAATTCTCTCCATTCACTTGCCTTATCCCACATATCTCTTTTCTGATAGCAGTGGCTCTTGAGGCTGGGAAAAATTTCTCCAGAAACAATCTCTTCATGTCATTCCAGCTTCCAGTAGATGAGGGTTAGAGGTAACACAACCAGTCTTTAGCTCCACCATCTAGAAAGAAAGGAAAAGCTCTCAATTTAATCTGTTCCTCATCAATTCCTTGCGGCTTCATTGTGCTGCAGACCACATGGAACTCCTTCAAATACTTATGTGGATCCTCACCTGCAAGACCATGAAACTTGGGAAGCAAATGGATAAGACCGGATTTAAGCTCAAAGTCGGCTTCAAGATTAGGATATTGGATGCATAAAGGCTGATAGTTAACATCAGGTGCAGCCAATTCCTTTAATGTCAGATTATCCATGTTATCAGAAAAATGAAAACTAAGAGATGCAACAGAATTGGAATCAGAATGCTCAGTATGCTCAGTATGACTTAGCCTAGAAGCCCTCTGAGCAGCATGCAATGTTCTCTCTATCTCAGGATCAAAAGCTAACAGGTCATGTGCATTGCTACTACTCCTAGTCATACAGCATAAGGCATAATAGGCAGAAACATGAAATTAACCAAAATAAAATCAAAAACACTATCAAATGAATTTTAAAAATTATACGAACACCACAGCAAAATTATAAAATGTATTTTTGATTTTCTGGAATTTTTTGACGATTTTTAAAAATCATGAAATTGAAAAAAAAATGAAAAAGTGGTCTAAACGATGGGATTTGACAAAATTAGACCCTACATCAGCCTACCTACTCCGTAGGAGATAAAAAATATTTATTGATTTTTTTCCTGCCCCCAAACCAATTTTCAGAGCAATTGGAGATAATTGATAGAAACCAAAAAAAAAATGCAAAATATGTTATGCTGTGCTATGCAATATGTAATATGATGAATTTATTCTACTGTATTATGCAGCAATCAAGGTCAAAAGGACAATGCAAATTCCCCAGCAACAGCGCCAAAATTTGACATGACTGTCGAACTCACTCAAATTAATCAGGCTATAAAGAAAAACTTGTAATATAGAGCAACCTGAATTTTTCCCCAAGGAATTCGCAATGAACCAATTTGCTCAATTGGAAACAGCACAATACAGAATTAGCAACAGAAACGAAAAAGGGGGGTTTGTTCAATTTCAATACAGATAATAGATAATAGATAAAAAAAAATGAAATTAACAATTTTAAAGCAACCAACCCAAACTTGAGTTCCTAAAAATCTGTCATTGGACAATGAATCACTGAATTCGTGGTTGATCCTAAACAAATCGGAATCCCTGCATTCATTTAGAAAAACGAATCTACTAGGTGATCACCTAGCATTTTATCAGAAACTCGACGTGTTCACTCATTCAACGTACAGTGCCCACTTAAACCCGTTTTGATTTTAAGCCCTTTCGATTAATCAACCTAAATGTTAAATCTAACATTCAACACCCCTTCCCTTAAGTTATCCAGAATCAAAATACAGAAGGGAAAGGAAAAGAATGAACTCAGTATGAGGCAAAAACGTCCTCTGGATTGAAGGTGGAAATTCAATTCATGGGTTGATCGATTAGTGCCTTAGCCAACCATGGTAGAACAAAATCTGAAAATAAAGAAGGAAAGGTTGAATGGAATGAACATCCAAAAAAATTGGAATCTCCTGATAAATAGATACCAGAGTAGTTCAAGAGTGTTTTTTTTTCTCCTAAAAATGAAGAGTTCCTGGAAAAAAAATAACCCCCGAGTCCCTTCATTTTCCAGCTCTTAAAAACCAAAATAAACCGGTTCAAAGGACAAGAACCAGACCAAACAAAAAAAATCGAAAACTAATAGCTTTGGTCCCTTGCAATTTGGACACTTAATTAACTAAACTTTGCTCCAGCATTTCATGACTGCCTTGTTGTCCGAATTTGGCCTTTAATCGGGAACTTGAAACAAAAGTTATAATTAATTCCACTTAAAAGCCCAAAATCCAATTTAGACCAAAAACCAATATTTACACACTAAATTGCCCCAAAATCATTATTCAATTCCAAAAATAAAGTGTGATAAAAAATCAATTATCATGTATTACAAGACAATTATAACCTTAAACTTTTAACTAAGTTAAAGTTAAGTGAGGATGATTATTTTTGCAAAAGAAAATAATTTTTATGTGTGTGCAAGTATTCCTCAAATATAGGGGTAGGTTTGAAGTGTGATTTAATTTTATAAGTGAAAATAAATTTTGTATGTTTATTCTTATTAATTGTGTCGAAATTGTTGAATTAATTGTTGTAGAGAAGGGGAAACTATATCGAAATTGTGTTAAAATTGTTGAATATTGGGTCAGATTATTGAATTAATTATTTTGTGGAGTCTCCTAATTTAAGGGGAGACTCTGTTGAATTCATTAATTGTTAAATTAATTGTTATATATATTTGTTTCAGATATGTTTGGCAAAGATAGGGGTCGATTAAAGAAGATCAATACCCACTCTACCACACTGGCCTCTACCTCCGCCACTCTAGATTCGACCAACACCCCTACCACGTCTACCCTCACTCCAGCCATCGCGTCTACGCTACTCCACCACCTACACCACCAACTGATCACCCCACTATTTCATTGTCGCAGCCTATACCCGATAGTGGAGGAGCAGCTGGCTCATCAGCTGGGCAAACATAGGGGTCGTCCACGGAGCCACATGTTTGCTTGGTTCTATAAAAAAAAAAAAAAATTGGTAAATAATTTCTAATTTTAATTTAATAAAGTCACTGTTAACTTGTTATTATTAATTGGTATCTCAGTTTTAATTTGTTATGCATTGGCTCCTTACACCGAGGGTCTCCATAAGATTACAGAGACCATCTTGAAGCTGCATGATTGGCCGCACGATAGTTTCAACAAACTCTCGAACGATGAAAAACGGTAGTGGTGGTATTGCGAATGGAAGGTAATGTGATGTTTAGTTTCTATTAATCTCGATATTTATATAAGTGGATAACTGAGGCCAACCTGAGGGTCTCGTGGGACTATTGGAAATCCAAAAAGTTATTAGAGAAGTTAGCAAAGGCTAAGGCTAGTAGAGCCTTAATTAAGTATGGCCCATGCCATTGCAGTGGCTTGGCTACCATAGAGTCCACCAGGGCATAGTTGGTAAGTTGCCAAGTTAAATTGTTTTGTATTTAATTTAATAATTATTTATATTTTCATTTAGTTATTATGATCTCAAAATGACTTTAAAATGCTAGTCAAGCTCTGGAACAAGAAACCTACTCAGGAAGAGTTGTTCTAAGAGACCCACACTCGGAAAGAGGACAAGACGCAGTAGGCCAACCAATGCTCCAAGCAAACCAATGTAATTTATAAACTCAATTCTTACTTCAATTATTCCTAATATATTCCCTTCTCAAAGTCTAATTTGTTTCACTTAATTGTAATTGTAGGCCCCGTTCATGTAGCGACTAAAGGAGGTTAGGTCCTAATAGACCTAGTAAGCTAAGGGTGGCACCAAGGACAACCCATCTATTGACAAGAATATGGTGTAGGCAGATACAGTCGACAGTTCTTACAAGAATCGCATCTATGGTATGGGGACCTACTACACTGATAGTGTATCACCTAGCTCTGTGAACGAAGCCTTGGTTGGGGGATTTGTAGCTAATGATGAGGTTTGTGAGACGATTTTCAAGCTCAATGAAAAACTTTAGGCACAGGATTAGTGGATCAAGGAGCAAGAGTAGCGCTTTATCCACGAGAAATATGAGTTGGTGAAGTAATTATGCAAAGTTGAGGACTACTCTTGATGTAGTTCCCCTCCCATGTTACAAATATTGTGAAAATTTTATGTATTATTTATATATTCGACTTGCAGGTACTTTGTGTGCATAATTATTATTTTAAATTAAATACTTTTTAAATAAAATAAAAAATGATAAAGAAAATAAAAAATATAAACAATAATTAAAATTAATTAAAAAAAAGGTGTCATTAGCGAAATCAACCAGACCAAGAAATTTGGTCAATAACGATTAATATTTTAATCTCAAAATCAACTATACCAACAAAATTTTCATCAGTAATAATATAATAATAATAGTGCAATATTACCGATGTAATTTTTCGTCCCTAATTTTATTAATCCATAAAAAACATATTATTCCAAGACAAAAATGGAGACAAATTTTCTCAAAAAATTATTGACTGATTAATATTTTTTACAAACAGAATATTCCTTAATAATTTACTGATGGATAAGTATTTTTGTCAGTAAATTTTACTGACCAAGGGTTTTACCGATGAACCCTTTCTGTTAATAAATCTGTCAGTAAAATGCTAATTTCTTATAGTGCAAACATGTTGAAATTTTTGCGTGAGAATATAGGAGTTCTTATTTCAATTTCATAATTGTAGAGTAAATTATCCCATACAAAGTTGGGTAATGGAACCATGTGATTAGCACCTATCCAATTCGAAATAGTTTTTCCAATTCATGGTCAAGATATGTTTCTGAATTCATCATGCACTTAAAGAGGTTCTTACAAGTTACTCACTAATAGTAAAATTTAGAAATTAAACCCAAATGATGGCAATGCATAACTAGAAGACCGACCAACTGAATCAACTTGACTAATTCAAAATAAGTTGATGATAAATAGGTTAAACATTATTGGTTGCATTTTAAATGTACCGCCAAACATACTAATCCAAACTTGATCTCAATAAACTAGTGAGTTAACAAGTTAACCCACTAACATATTTATCTTTTTTTTTTTTTTACTAGAGCTTTTAAATAGGTATTATATTATGACCCATACATCTCACAACGAATTTTTAAATTGATATTAAATCACTAGTATATAAAACATATATAAATCAACGATATTAAATTTTTTTACTACAAAATTGATCAATTTCGAAATCTTTTATATAATAATCATTTTAATTTTTACCATAAATGGTTAGAAACTTAAAAAATATAATTAAATAATTTCTGATAAAAAAATGTCAATTTAAAATATATTTCTCTCTAAATGGTACTAAATTAGGAAGCACAGACATTGACATAGACACACACCAAATTCATAAAATTACAGGATATGAACACGTCATATATATATATATATATATATATATATACATATTACAATACTTTAGCTATTTATAGTTGTCAAACTACCAATTTTCATTACTTTCTAAACTCCTTCCAAAAACATGGAGCATTCTTAATATATGTTATGTGTACTTCCTATACCCCTTTTAAAAAATTTGGGCCACTATTTCTACTGGCATCACAAAAAAGATTCCTAAATAAACTTCGACTTTTGGATTTTCGAATTCTTTTTTCATTCATCAAATAATTGGAAAAAAGTACTAGGTTGTGTCCTTATCCAAGTCATGTCTATGTGATATTTGATCCATGTCCAATATGTATTCAAACCGAAAAATAATGTCTTTTTAAATGGGATGCGTAAGACTACGTGCTGGACACGCGTCATACTAGTATCCAAAGCACGTTGGTATCCCATTTGTGTCAGACACGCGAACAGATCATCAAATTAGTGTGTTCGTGCTACACTAATGTTTATAATTGAATTTCTAATGAATTTATTTTTAGTCATAAATTTGTACATGTTTCTAACTGATTTGATTTAATCATAATTTTGTATCTTTATTCTTCTTTGATTAATTTCAATCACAAGTTTGGTCACAATTGTGACTGATAATATTGATAACAAATTTTAGTGAAAATTTTTATATTTTCTGCATCATGGGTGCTTCCAACCCTATGGGTAATTGGCACCTTTGCGAGTTAATTCACAAGGTTACCCAATTTTTATCTACATCCTTGAGACTCGTGTCCAATTCTTCAGAGTCGAAGCCTTGTGTACACTACCGTAGCCATTGTGGAAGCAAGCGAATATTCTGGTGGCATTGATTTTGTCTAATAGTTCCAGTTTTAGTATTGATTTTTTTTTTTTTTTTTAGCATGTTGTGTCCTTGAGATTTTCCTAGGCATGGAAGAAATGGATAGCCACAATGGTTTATACTAGTTCAACCCTTTCCATGCATCGCCAACTCTAGGATTACCTTAAGCAGCTGCAAAGGTCTAGTAATTCTCCTTGGTTTGTGACAGGGGACTTCAACGATATTCTCTTATCGTTGGAGGTGAGGGGGTGTTTTTCCTCTCTTTCAATCTGGTTAGCTCATTGACATGGTAGATGCATGGAGGCAAGTTAATATAGGAACCTCAAAGTCATTTCACCGAGCATCGTAACCTAAATGGTGTTAGAAGGATCTCTAAGCAGAACAGAAAGATGCTTTGAAGTAAATATAGCAAAATGGATCGGATCCGCTGGATTGATTCGCATAACCCAAAATTTTTGGTGAGGTGGGTCGATATTTTCAACCTGCAAAAAAATTTGAACCCGCATAATCCGTCCTGCTTGATTCGCAGATTGAAGTGAGGTAGGGCAGATTTGGATCGTGGGTCACTTTTTTTATCTTTTTTTTTTTTGCACAACACACTCCATATTTGGGCCTCTTGTTGGTCCACACACACATATGGCTCAAAGGATATTGATAAATTAGGTAATTGTGCATTTTTTTTAAGTTTGTATGGATGTTATTTTATTGTATTTAAATAAAAAATTATGAACCTTTTAGAAAAATTTAGGTGAATAATTCATTTAAAAAAGATTTTTCTAATTTTTATTTTTTTGTAGCCCAAGCCACCAACCCGCTAACCTGCACAAAAGTCAAGCAAGTTAAGATATTCAACCCAAATTACTAAAGCATGTAGGCCCACCCTAACCCACTTAAGGCTTGAGTTGCAACGGGTCAAGACGGGGGCGAGTTAACCTATTTGCCAATGCTACTTTGGAGACCATTCTTGGAAGATTAATTTTCTAGATATATTTATTGAGAATCTTCAGTGTTTGCACTCAAATCACAACTCCATTCTCTTACCTTTTATTGGGCTAGTAAGAAGGGTAAGGGAGAGGTCTTTTTCCTTTTGAAGCTACCTAGACTATGCACCTAGCCTACAATACTCTTATCTTGGAGGATTAGGCAAGAAGTGACAACCATCCACTAGCAAGGTTACATTATGTTCCAGAGGTCTCGATTCGATTTAACTAGGAGGTTTTTGGAAACATATTTAGATAGAAGAGTGCTATTAAGGCTAGAATTGAAAGGGTGCAAAATACTCCATCCGGTTCAAAATAGTTGTCAATTTTGCCATTTTCACACAAATTAGGAAATCTAAAATTAATATATAATTACGATATAAGTTTATGAAAATACTCTTAATAAATTTCATTGTGTGGTGAAAAGTATGACTTCTTAATATTTTAACCAATGTGTATCATTATGTGGTGGAAAGTAGCCGTCTTTTTCAACCAATGAAGATGAAGGGTAAAATTGAAAAATAAAAAATAAATAATACATTGATACGTGAGAATAACAACTATCATAAACCAAAAAATTTTATCCAAATTGACAACTATTATGAATCAAAGGAGGTGTGTTAGAACAAGTAGATGTTGTTAACCTATAAACATGGAGGGGTTGTTTAGGCCAAGCTAAACAATTCGTTGGTTTACGAAGAGTTACTTTGGTCTCAAAAGTTTAGAGAAAATTGCGTCAAGTTTGGGGATTGAAAACTACCTTTCTTTTTTTCACTCCTAAGCTATTATGCATAGAATACAGAACTATGTCAATAATATTTTACTAGAGGACAACTCCTAGCCTTATTTTATTATGTAACATCATTTATAAACTCATCGTGAACGTCATGGTGCATAGGTTAGAGCATTCCTTGATGAAAGCATAGGGGCCCCCAAAGCAATTTTATCTTGGGATATGGTAGTACTGATAATGTCGTTATCTTTCAACAAGTTCTCCGTCTCATAGAAAATTTTGTGGCAATGCTAGGTAGAAAAAAGAACTACCACTTAAAGATTTGGTATGCATCTCCCATGACCTTATGACGGCATGTAGTATGCGGAACGTATATACGTCACACTAACAATGGGAATGTAAGATTCCCATATTTGGTACATGCTTAAAATAAATATTCCGAAGTTGCACTCCTGAAATAAAAATGGTGCTTTTTTATTCTCACTTTCCTCCTTGGGACTCTTAGGTTCCCATGGGAAGGGAATGTTTCTGAAAAAATAAAAGACCAAATTGCGCCTACCACCACCGCCACACCACCACTACCAATGCCACTGCTATTATTATTATTATTATATCTAAATCATATCTAGATATGAGTTCAACATGTTTGACAGTTAATTTTTGGGTTGAAATTGTTAGGGGTATTTTTGAAAAAATACATAATATTCTTCGACGTGTCAATGTAAACCAAACACAAGAATGGTTAATTCTGAGGCATATTCTGTAAGATCCTAAGACTACTATTTGCATACCAAATGTGCTTAACATCATGCTTGGGAAAGCTAATCTTGGGAATAGCATTCCCAAGATTGAAAATAAATTTGCATAACATACACAACCCTTACACTCCTCTTGATCAATAGCAAAGAACAACTTTTACTAGGAAATAATAGCCTTAATCTTCTTTTTTCTTTCTTCAATATGTAAAGTGAAATAAATAAACTTTAGAAAAAATATTACTATAAAAAAAAATCTTTGACACCCCAATTAATTTGAAGAGTAAATCTTTATTTTAGTTGTAAAAGATAATTCATTTATCAATTTAGTCCATAAAACTTGAAATCTCTAATTTTTCATCCCTTATTTTATTTATTCAAGTTAACATTATTAACTTTAGAAGCTTTCATGTAACTTTAAACAGTAGCATTATATATATAAATTAGTTAATTAATCTAAAAGATTGTTGTTTTTCTAATTTTGCACTTAAGCAACAAGGTTGTGTTGTGCTAGTTTGTGCATGTAGAGCAACTAACAATGTAGGCATGGTTGTGTTATTATTTGTTGTTGATTCTAATGTCGAAAATGATATTCAGCAGATCAGTTTTGATTCCAGATGTCAACTTGGAGAAAGGAATCGCTTCCTCTAAAAAAAGATGCAGGGTTTTTTGAAGTGGAGATTCAATGTAAAAGCTTTATTCAATCGTCGAAATAATTCTCAATCAAGAATGTAAATATATAAAGGATTCGGCTTAATTATGCTTTATGTTCCGGACTAGAAACATGAGCTGGTCAACAAAGCCCATATAGTATTTGGGTTGGCGTCACCTAAATCGGAGATCATACAGTTTAAGGCCAAGACCCATCTTGAAACCCCCATAATGGGAAGAATCCACCCACGCAGCATAAGCATGGGAACTTCGAATGCCATCCACGAATAAGAAGGAACTGCACGCACCCACAACGTACTACTGCGTATCTCAAACTTACCATTGTGCATAGAGCCATTGAATGATCTTGAGGTTGCTTCCAAATTTTGTGGAGCATACCTACTCGTCCTCATCCACTTCCACTTATGAATAAGTTGTCAACATCTAAAATTAAGTATGCATATGCACCCTATACACTCATATCTTTTGCACTCTCTAAGTTGAGTGTCAGAGTCCTTCTAAGAACCCCCTTTTGCCCTGGAATTTCGGTCTCAACTTTCAACCACTAAGTTGAAGTAGCCTTTGGAGTTCGAATCATATTTGAAGCTCTTCTAGTTTCCAGATTCCGATGACCCATCTCTAAACATTGGCACTGTCTGTAGGGACTATAAGCTGGTTTTCATCATTCCATAGCTTTTTCCACCTGATGTCAACCCATCACAGACAGGAACTTGAGGCACCTCATGGCCCCACTAATAACTGGCAACCACTTGACCAGGAGTAGGTGGATGGTTGAATGGCTTCTGAATCAATTTTGGAGGCCAGAGATTAGCACAATGCACAAAACTCAATAGCCCATCACTCCTTGATCCCAGCTCCGGCTAACATCTTAATGTCTAAGGTGGAGCTAGTCTTGGAGAACCCCATCCCACTCACCGAAATGTTGTCCATCATGCGAAACCGAGCTACCCGTACTCGAGAGCTAGAGCGCAACCTAGAGTGAATATGGAAGTAGAGGATGAGAAACATCATTGTCAACGACATCACGGAGATCAAAGGGAGCATAATCATGATAAACCCTATCGTTATTGACCATGCCACCACAGTAAAAAGCCAACTCCCTAATGAGATGATTCACCTCGAGAGAAGGAGTGTGAATTTCATTAGGAGGCCCGAAGTAAACACTCCTGCCGACATGACAAGCACACTAATTCACACCCTTCTCGGGAGAGAAGCTTGGATCAGCACCACTTTAATAATTATAAGGACTCCCAAGATGATGATGAAATACCGTCCTCCGACTACATTATGAGCATCTAGCTTCCCAAGGTGTTTAAGCCCCTAATCGATCTGGAGCCCTATGAAGGGAGCACAGACCCCTAAGAGCATATGGATGCTTTTAAGTCTAGAATGACTCTAGCAGGGGCCTTTAACCTAGTAAAGTGTAGAGCTTTTCAAATCATAATGAAGAAAACGGCCCTCAATTGGTTCAATTTGCTCCCTTTGAAATATATTAATAAATTGTCGGATCTCGCATTTCGTGTAACACCCTCCCAAGTATGGTACTATGCTTAAGTCATAATACCTCACCTAGGAGTTGTTACTGTCACTTACTCGGACCTTGTCTGGTAGCAACCTTCGGCCACCTTCAGTCTCACTAGTCAACTCCGCCTCGGAGGACCTTCTTCAGAACTTCTAAACTATCTGGACATAACACAAAAATAGGAGTGAGAATTTTTAAATTGTTAGTAAGATTCTATAACTGTCTTACATAGTGTCATCGTGGTCATCTCCAGTTGCTTCAGTTTATTATGAAAAAGGTGAACATGTTATACAAACTATTTAGTTCTATAGTTCGAAAACATATTGTCCGAAGTAAAGTTCATTTTATTCATACACTTGTAATTTAGGTGGACCAATCCAAAACATCAACTCATGAATCACACTATCAATAATAACTAAAACATATTAAGATACACTAGAGCCAATATACTGAAAACATAAAATCTGCACATTGCTTTTACTTGTGCTTGAACTTATGCAGTTACACATAATTTTTTTTTCTTTCTTTATCTTCCTTTACTTGTTACACATATTCCAGAGTACGATTGCCATGTCATACTCCATTGAGATGTGATCACCATGTTATATTCTTTAGGAATATGTTCTTTCTGTCATGTCCCAGAGTATGATCGCCATGTCACATTCCTTAGGATGCGGGATCATCATGCCATATTCCAGAGTATGATCGCCAGGTCATACCCCATCAAAGCGTGATCGCCATGTCACATTCCTTAGGAATATGGACTCATCACGGCATAAATAAATAGAACCGGCTTAGCGTCAGTAAAATGTGGGATATAATTATGTAAATACTCATACTTGAATTCATACAAATGCATTGGCGTTCTTCTTTAACTTTCTTTGCTTACTTTTCTTGGCACACCTAGGCGTTACGTATCATCGTCCCTAGGGCGCTTGCATATGTTTTAATCTTTAGTCTTTACTCTTTACTGCCCTTGGGTAGTCTGATCTAAGAGTGAGCTCGTCAGCTCAACCTGTGACCGTTGTCACACAGTACTGACCCGCAAGGGAACTCACGAGCCCCTAGTCTTGGAGGGATCTCATTTTGGCCACGTGCCTCTAAATTGAATGGATCTCTTCTGGTCACGTGCCTCAAGAATAAAGGGATTTCATCTGACCACGTGCCTTCAGTGTAAAGGGATCTCATTTGACCATATGCCTCCAAGGTGGGATCTCATAGTTTTATACTGCCTTCATAGAGAAGGATTCAATGTGCAACTATCTCCAAGTGAAGGGACCCAATCTTGTCTTATTTAACTGCCTTCACAAAGAGGGATCTCATAACTGCCTCCAGGTGAAGGATTCACATTTAATATATTCATATCCTTTCATTCTCATACATAATCATGCATAGACATGCTGAATGCACTCATACATATGCTTCATCATTTGCTTTCATATATCCTTACAGCTAGAATTTTATATTCATAAATATTCATAACATATAAATGTTCATAACTTCCTTACTATTCTACCGAAAATTCGGCAGCATAGCGAATCATGTCTGCTTCCTCATGAATGGTGCCAGTAACTAAGAAACTTTAATCAAGCAGCAACCTAAGCGTAAAACATTATAATCATACCAAGCACATAACAATATCAATAGGTGCAAGTTTTAAACTCTTAAATCTTAATCTATCTTACAAGCTTTTAACTTCTAATGAAGTTCCTGAGTTCAAGCTTGTTACCGACTTCTGAGTTTTGGGATCACGTAAAGTTATGTACATAAGGTCAATGTCTTTACTGTTGACTTCCGAGACTATAAATGTCTTGATTCCTGACTTTTGAGATCATGTTTAGAATCGATCTCCGAGATTGATCATGAACCGAGCTTTGGAACTATGTGTAGAACAGTTTAAAATGTCTAGTTCCTGATTTCTGATATGCAGGTTTCATATTCGATACCGATCTCCGATCTCTGACATTAAGCCTCAATCAGTCTTCCAGACCTTTTATGAAATGTGTTTCCTAAGTTCCAAGTTCTGACCTTAATCATACCCGATCTAGTTTCTTCTATTTCACCATATCCGAGTTCAACATTAAGTATACTCGATCTAGCTCTCTGTCTACCAAGTTCCTAAGTTTAACCTTAAGTATGCTCTTCCGAGTTCAACCTTAAGTATACTCGATCTAGCTCTCTATTTGCTAAGTCCCGAGTTCCGATATTAACTAAACTTGATCTATTTTGCATACATGTCTCTAGCCAGAATTGCACTCTTCTAAGAGAAAATTCACCAAAAATAGAAATCTAAACGAAATCATACGAAATTTATATCAATTTACAGCTAATAGAACCAGCTTTCTAGTGTAATAAGTTGCATATCATTTGATTGAATATAACTTGAGATATAAGTCCCGAAACTTGATCTTCCTGAACTATCCTGTTCCAGGCTGGGTTAAACTTAAGTCAACTTCATTGATGTGCTGGGAATAATTGACAATGAGTCTAACTTGAAAATTCTTATGGGATGTTCTCCTAGGTAGAAGCTTTCTAACAAAGTTAGTTTCATTCAATTCCATATTGTATAGGGCAAGTTTTGCTCTAAAAAACCTAGTCTGCCCAGAACCAAATTCAAAAACCTAGGTCAGACTTCAAAAATTCATGTCTCTCTCAATACTAATCCAATAACTTACATGATATATGTATGGAAAGCACTGAATGTTAACTTTCACATAAAAATAGTTTCATCAAATTTGAATGGCTGTAGGTGGAGCCGTACACTTCGCCATACGGATTGCCGTGGGGTTTCTCTCCTGGATAGCATCCTAAATCTCCACTTCTTCTAGTTTTCTCCTTCTAACTTTAATTCCAACTCAAGATTCCATATTAATCCAACCATAAGCCATCAAATACATCCAATATATCATCAAATAAATGAAGAAGAGTGAAATTTCATGTAGCTACAGTTCAAAGAAGTTAAGAACAGAAATTGAATCCTATCTCCTTTAGGTGTGATCTTACTGAATTTGAGTTTGGATTGTTGGAACCTTGACAAAGCTTGAAGGTTTAATGGAGTTGGTTAAGAGGAGAAGAGAAGAAGAAGGCTAGAACATGAAGAGAGAGGGCACAAGTCTGCTAAAGGGAGAAAGAAAGAAATGTATTATAAAAATCTTCATGAGGTAGTTGGAACGGAGGGTTTTGATTGGAGGAGATTTTGTGGCCACATTTCAGCCAACCTTCATCATTTTATGGCCTTTCTTGTGCCACTTTTATGGGTTAAGTGGCTAAGTTCTCAGCCACTTGATATAGGGTTATTGAGTATAAAATCCTATTGGTTCGGTTCCGACAGTTTAAAATATCGTAATCTTACCGATTTCTTTTAAATCGGTAAATCGGTTTAAGAAAAGTTTTATGAAACCTTCTATACTTCTAATTCGATTTTCTCATATTTAAACTCAATTAATTGCTAATTAATTGATCCTAAATAAATATTTAGTCGAATTTTAATTAACTTCAATTATTCGATAAAAACCGAATAATTAGACAAAAATGATAAGAAAAATTTCGGTAGACGTTACATTTTTATCATTTCCTATTACGTTATATGGGGATGTTACATCTCGCATCTCGATTTTTAGCTTATTTAACTAGTAGAAGCTTCAAGCCAAAACCAGTAACCAGCTTGCTACTAAAGACATGAAGAGCAGCACCAAGATTTTCTCGAGTGTTTCAATGCAAAAACGTTACTAGTAGAGAAACTGGAGACTCAAGCCGCAGTGCTCACTTTACTGAATGGACTTTGGCCTGAGGCCTTCAAGGATTCATTGTCCAAACACCCACTAGAGACCATGGATGAAATTTAACTAAGGGTACAATGATATATCCACTTAGAAGAGATGCAGAAAGCCACTGCTAACTTAGGAGATAATCAAGTCAAGAGGAACTTGGGTAACCAGCAAGAGAAACATCCAAGAAAAGAAACATGACCACCGAAGGTCAAAATGTACCATGAATATACTCCCTTCAATATGTCCTTGATCGACATGTACAGAGAAGTTAGACAAGTGGAGTGATTCCAAAACCAAAATTGCTCCAAGTAAAGGCCAACACCAATAGGTCTTTGTTTTATGAGTACCGCAATGGTTTCAGGCATAGGACGGAGGATTGTTACAACCTCCGAGATGCAGTAGAGCAACTGATCTGAGAAGGGAGATTGGCTAGATACATTGCTACAAGCTCCAATGCCTTTCAGAAGCCACTAAGTGGCTTAGCTTTATCAAGCTTAAAGTTTTGATGAATAACAAATCAATTCTTAACAAAATCTTTTGTGTATACTAACTTTAGATTTGTTTAAGTGTTTGTTTACAAGTGCACTAGATCACAAGAATATGCGTGAGGATGAGAATTAGACCATACAAGGTTAAAAATTCTTATGAATCTCACACATAGTTCCATGGAAAGAATTTTTAAGCAAATATCTATGATCTCTCTCTGTATCTCAAAAAGCATATCAAGAAGCTCAGAATGATCGATTTATGTCTTCAAAAGGAAATCTAGCCATCAGAAAGATCACAGGCACTTTAGAGGGGTGAATAGTCTAGAAAGCTATATCTAGAAGAGTAACTTCCAAAAAGTTGGCTCGCATAAGGTACCTTACCCTCAAAGCTTCTTTTGCACGATTCATAGATCATTCCTAAAAGTCAAACTTGATAAGACAAGATCCAAAAGAAGCGTTAACAAGTCTAAAAAGCTATGAATCATCAATGACTATTTTCTTCTTCTATGACATTTCTATTTGCTGAGAAAGAAAACAACCTTTTCTCCATCTAGTCTTAAACCAATGGATCAAAAGGCTCTAGGCTCAAGATCTGAAAATCTCAAGGGCTAGATTTTCGAAGCCTATATAAAATTGGAACATGATGAAGAGTTAGTTGGTTAGTCAAGCAATCTACGCATTCAAATATTTGCAAAGACTTCATCTTTCTCAACCTTTTGATCATCCAGAAAGTTACTTGTTATAACTTCTAGAAAATAAAAATCTTCCCATTTGTTGTGTATTAGTAAATATCCTCATGCTGAGAGTTTTGAAAAGTCACTACACACTGTGATTAAGTGATTATATACCTTCAAGTGTCTTAGTGTAAGTGTTATTCAAACACAAACCATTCAATCCTTATATTGTAAGCTAACACGATAGTGGTCTTTGTGAGCTTGAAGAGGCTTTGTAAACACCACTCATCTAGTTAGCTTGGAGAGGCTAGGAAGAACTACTCAGTTGTAGAAGCTTGGAGAAACTTGGACAAAGAATAGTCTATCTATAAAAATCTCAACTATTTTATTGGGGAATAGACATAGGCACATGGTTTGGCCGAATCAGTATAAATTTGCTTATGTGATTTTTTGTTGTTATTTACTTTACAACTTTCCTTAGCAAGTTTATTTTTCTATGATTGATCAGTTATCCACTACTTCACAAAAAAATTGTGGAAACCTTACCTTTTATTATCTAACTCAATGCTTCCACATTCCAAGTCCAAAGACTTGAGAAAAGTGTGTTTAAAGTTTTCAGGAACTAGAAAAGTTTTAGAAGCATGATTCAACCTCCTTCTCATGCTGCTTCTTCCTCCAATTGCCATCCAAAGAAGCCCTAAGAAAAGAAGAGCTTCCCCTATGAGGGATGAAGAAAGATGAAACCCAAGGCATTGAGGACTTTGGAACCTAAAAAACTCCGAAATGGACAAGAAGAAGATGAGGTAGTCACTAGAACCATCAATACCATTGTTGGAGGTGGCATGATGAAGTTTGCCCACAAAAATTATCTCCAGAAGGTTTTGAGCTTGTCCACCGAGAAGATGAAGAAGACACAGAAGCTAGCATCCACTCTCGAGATTGTTTTCTTAAGCTTTGACTTAGAAGGAATTATCCTTGGGCATGATAACCCTATGATTATTTTAGTTGTAATGGTGGATGCCGAAGTAAAAATGGTTTTCGTCGACTAAGGGAGCATTTGATTGGTAACTACAGACATCAATTTTCAGGATGCTTTTGATAAACTCGAATTAAAAAACTCTGAACTTCAAACCTACAAAGAGGAGCTCCTGGGTTCTCAAGCTAAAAGGTACATCCCAATGGATATGTCACACTTCACCTGACCTTAGGAACCCGGCCTTGAACCCGAATAGTCAAGATTAATTTCCTAGATTGACTACCCTTCAGCATACAACATGATCTTAGGAAGGCCGACCTTAAATATCTACTGCCTATCTAACGATGAAATTCTTCATAGATAACAGGGAAATAGCTACTATAAGGGCAGATCAAGCTGCAACCCACAAGTGTTACAATGGAAACTAGAAGTAACCTAGAAGAAAAGCGAAAATAAAGAACGGTCCTATCCTCAAGGCTCATCACAGATCATATTGGTAGACTTAGATTCAAGATGGTGGGAAGGAAGAAGGCCAAAGCCTGACGGTGATCTAGAAGTTGTCTAGGTCTAATAGGAGCCCGACCAAACAACTTGAATTGATAAGACACGTTCAACCTCATTAAAACAAGACCTTATAGCTTTACTTAAGGCCAATGCGGACCTATTTGCTTGTATTGCAGCCGACATGCCCAAGATTGACCTGGAGATCATGTGTCAATGCCTATCATTTTTTCCTAAGGCCCAACTAGTGGCCCAAAAAAGAAAAAGAATGAGCCCAGACAAAGCCCTCACCGTCCAAGAGCAAGCCCAAAACTTCTTGGATGCTAGGTTTATCCGCAAGATTAACTACCCGACATGGTTGTCCAATGTTGTCATGGTGTCAAAGTCTAATAGGAAGTGGTGGATGTGCATCGATTATACCGACCTATACAAAGCCTGCCCGAAAGATTCCTATCCACTACAAAGTATAGATGGATTAGTGGATGCAGCCTCCAATTTCCATTTACAGTCATTTATGGATGCATATTCCAGATACAACAGCTACCAGTATAACCTTTTGATGAAGAAAAAATGGCATTCATCACTCCAATGGCAAACTACTGGTACAAAGTTATGCCATTTGGACTGAATAATGCAGGAGCCTCCTACCAGAGGTTAATAAATAAAGCTTTTGTGGAACACATTGGAAACCAAATGGAGATTTACATAAATGATATGTTAGTAAAGACAGTGGAAGATAGCAACCTCCTCTCCAACCTTGAGACTGTCTTCAACTGTTTGTGTAAACATAATATGAGGTTAAATCCTCATAAGTGTGCTTTTGTTATTAAGGTCAGAAGATTCTTAGGTTTCATGCTCTCACATCGGGGAATCGAAGCTAACCTCGACAAGTGTCGGGCAACATGGAAATGGAAAGCCCAACCTCTGTCAAGGATGTACCATACTTGATAGGCAGAATTGCATCCTTTTCCCGCTTCATAGCAGCATCAGCCCAAAAAGCTTTTCCTCTCTTCTCCCTATTCAGAAAAGAAAGCATATTTGAATGGACACTTGAATGCGAAGAGGCATTTCAAAACTTCAAGAAGTACCTTTCCTCCCCTCCAATTTTAAGCAAGCCAGATCCCAACTAGCCATTATACCTGGGTCAATAAGTAACAAAGCTCTCGCAAGTGCAATTCAAGAGGACGGATGAGAACAACACCCTGTCTACTTTGTTAGCAAAGCACTGCAAGGGCTTAAGATCTGATATTAGAAGCTGGAGAAGATCACCTTCACCCTTGTGATTATTGCTTGACATCTTTGTTAGTATTTTTAGGAACATCCAATAGTTGTTAGAACATACCGACCAGTCTAACGAATACTATGGAAGTCGGACCTAGCAAATAGAATGGTGGCTTGATTGGTCAGGTAATCGGAATATGAGATTCGATATGAGCCTCGAACTGCTATAAAGGCGTCGGCATTAGCAAACTTTTTCGGTAGAAATGGTGGACGAAGGAAGAGAAGGTAAAATCCCGATTTGGATGCTTCATGTGGATGGAGCCTTGAGTGCTAAGGGTAACGGAGTTGGTGTAATACTCGAAAGAGAAGGAGAAATCGTAACTAAATTATTGGTGAAGTTGGAGTTCCCGATATCTAATAATCAAGCCTAATATGAGGCTCTAACAGCGGGGCTCCAATTAGCTACCAACATTGGAGCAATATGGCTCACAATCTACATCGACTCCTAAATCGTAGTGTCACAAGTAATAGGGCATATCAGGCCAAAGATATGCCGCTACAAAAATATCTGGTTAAGGTAAAAGAATTAATAGTGAAATTCAAATTCTATGAGATCTGACACTCCCTAGAAAAGAGAATGCTCGAGCTGACACTCTCTAAGCTGGCTAGTACCAAGCTAAAAAGAAACAATAAGACTTTGATTTAGGAAATGTTGAAGTCCCACTCCATGTCAAGAGCAGTTTTGACATTGGCTATTGAAAATTCTCTGAGTTGGATGACTCCAATCATCTAGTACCTACAGAATAGAACCCAACCAGAGGTCCCTGTGGAAGCAAAGAGGATGGTAAAAAAAGCCTCATACTACACTATCATTGAAGGACAACTACACAGATGAGGTTTATCTCAACCGCTGCTGAAGTGTCTAAGCCCAAATCAGACCTCTTTTATGCTCGAAGAGGTCCACAAAGAATCCTGTAGTCACCAACTCGGAGGAAAGGATTTGGTGTTAAAAGTCTTGCGAGCAGGCTACTATTGGCCCACCATGACCAAGAATTTGTGGATTTTGTGAAGAAATGTTGGAAGTGCTAGCAATACACATACTTCCACGTCATCTCAACTGAGGAGCTCTCGATGATTATGTCCCCTCTGGCCATTCAATAAATGCGAGATCAACCTTCTAGGTCCTTTCCTACTCATCTCAGTGTAGGTGAAATATCTGATCATGGTCATTGATTACTTTACCAAATGAGTGGTAGCAGAACCATTATCCACCATCATTGCAACTTATGTTTCAAAGTTCATTTGGAGGAACATCTTTACCTATTTTGGAATACAAATTCAGTAGTTACTGATAATGGAATACAATTCCTTGATCAAAAGTTCCAAGCTTTTCTCATAAGCTACAAAGTGATGCATCATTTTACATTGGTTGATCACCCGCAAGCCAATGACCAAGTCGAAACCACAAACAAGGTCGTGCTCTGAGGTCTGAAGAAAAGGCTTCATGAAACTAATGGAGCATGGGCTGATGAACTCGGTAGCATCCTATGGTCATATTGCACCACCCTTTAATCAACCACAGGCAAAACCCCTTTCAAGTTGACTTATGAGGTAGATGCCATGATTTTGATGGAAGTTGAACAACCTAGTCCGAGGGTAGTCTTCCGATCTACGAGTTCCTAGTCCCTTTGAGAAGAAGCTGACCTCACAAATGAAGCCAAAGAGATAACCCATATTCAAGAAAAATCATTAAAGCAGAGAAAAGCTGCAAGATATAATTTCGCCATCATTCCTCGAAAGTTTGAAGAAGGAGATTTGGTGCTCTAACGTGCTAACGTCGAACCACCAGCCCTTAGATAGGGTAAGCTCATGGCAAATTGGGAAAGCCCATATAAGGTTACCAAAGTTTTAGGGAAAAGAGCTTATAAGCTTTCCACTTTATCAGGATTTGAAGTTCCAAGGTCATGGAATTCTTCAAACCTTAGGAAATTTTTCATATGATGTAAACCACACTAAGTCATCATATTCTTTTTTTTACCTCAGGTTTTGTCCCACTGGGTTTTCTTGAGGAGGTTTTAATAAGGCAAGACTTTCATGGCCAAGTGGTATTCCCGCACTTCCACTTGGCTTTTTATTTTCTTATCTAGTTTACAAGATCATCTGTAATCCCTGACTTATTATCAATAAAGTTATTTCTTCTAATCTATTATTATTTCAGTTTATGATTATCTAATCCTAAGGGATTAATCACCCCTTATTCGAAATAGTTGAAACCTAGGTATGAAACCTCAAACATTAATCCAATTCAATTGAAAAGTTCAGAACAAAATCCGAGACAGCAAATACCTCGAAAATTAATAAAATCAAATTCCCTTAAAGTTATTTAACTTAAGCAAAAATTAATTAGGGCTATTAAAGAATCTCAAAACAATCTAAATTGAATATCCAATCAAAGTTATAACCACCTTGGAAAAAGCCAAGTGTTTAGATAACTTTCGAGCAACTTTAATCCTTAAGTTTTTTAACTGAAGTGAAGTTAATAGCCAATTGGAAAGTCACTAAAGTTCTTTTCAAGTTATTTGGCTTGAGCGAACATAAAGACACATGCAATTGGCGAAGTCATAATCTGATGACTACTTATCCCGAATATTGGGGAAATGTTCACTACATAAAGCCCGTAAAGGGGCAAATACAAATTACAAAATATACAAAAAAAAAAATAAGGAAAAAGGCTTTAGAGGTTGATCTCATGCTAGGTTGGCTCAGACTCCAAATCGTCATTTTCTTCCTCCTCGTCGTCCTTGGGAACATCCTCGATGCAGCCATTAACGATGTGCTTGTCTAGCCTAACTACACTAAAGTCAGCCTCGGGACATATGACTTGGGCTTGTACTAGAATGCTATCTTTGATCTCGAAAGCCAACTTTTCCTATTGCTACTCTACATGTTTGATTTCCACTTTTAGGTCGGAAATCCCCTTGGCTGAGTCAATTTGGGCTGCCTCGAACTCTATCAGCTGGCCCTTCAACTCCCTTAGCTGTATGTCCTTGGCCTTGACTTGCCGTCATAGCTCTTCAACCTCAGATGTTAGATCCTCCTTGGTCCGTTCCTAAGATGCCTTTTCATCTTGACAAAGAGTAACTCTCTCCTTCAAGTCCTTCACTTCTTGGCAAGCCTGGACACCAAAGGCAACCACAAACTTTGAATGCCGAAATATGGCCACCGACTTTAGAAGCATACAACTAGCCCACTGAAGTTTGTCTACTAGGCCATCTTCATCCCACTGAAGTTGCTCAAGGTACACTGGGGTCATCAATTTCTTATCCATGAACTATGGATAAGGAAAGGTTTTCGCCAGGACATTGATCTTTCTCTTGTCTTCCAAGGTTGGAGAGACTTTAGCATTGACCAATATGACATTTTTCTCCTTGGCTACCTTTTTCCCTTTTTGCTTTGTCTGAGGTTGAGTTCGAGGGCAGAAGATCCCAAGCTGTTGAGAACTTTGATTCCTCGGAACCTGCAAACTTGGGGCTATTGCTCCCATCTCCATTGTAGGGCCTCTTCAAAATGCAGTGTCAAAACATAGTTATCATAGATTTCAGAGCCATTTTGTCTACAAGAAAAGTGGAAGTCAATAATGAAATATAAACATAAAAGTGAAACAAATGCCAAAGGTAAAAAGGGAAGATCTAAGTATTTCATAGCCACCTCGGCATCTACATTAACTACGCATTTCAAGTTAAGGTGTTTCTTCTGGAAGCTCTTCTACAATTGCCTATTCCTTGGATGTAAGATTATCTTCATCTATTCGGGGTGCCTCAAAATTTTTGTTCTAATAGCAATTGATTTTGAACTCCCCTTTTTTGGTCTTCCAAAAAGGAGTCGTACCCAGAGCTCCAAAGACTTTGAAATAAATAGGTTTGAAATGGTGGAAAGGACATGGACTTGAAAGTATAACCAGCCTGTGGTCAGGCCTTCACCACTAGGACGGGTAAAGGTGAAGATATAGAAGAAAGTGTTTAGAGAAGGCAGTACTTTGAGATACTCGCAAATAATCTTGAAGCTCGATATCATTGCCCAGCTATTAGGATGTAGTTGGGAAGGGACAACTAGAGTCAGCTCCAAGATTGGGAACTGAAATTAGTGAACGGGATATAGATGCCAAACTTTGTGATTAGAACATCATACATCCACATCTAATTTGGGTCATTTCTGTGATTCATATAACACACCCTCTCATTCGCACCTGGACTTCTAGGGGCAATCTTCCTCATACTCATTCTCCAATGTAAGTAAATTCTGCTCTATCAAAGAATGTAGGAACTCGAAGCTCAAGACCGAGGGAGTTCCTAAGACTTTCAGTTCCATCTATCAGTAGATCCAGTGAATTGAGGGCAGGAACTAGAGAGCTTTTGGATCTTGTTTTTTATCCATCTCCATCTCCATCTCCATGATGGACCTACACAGGGAAACCAGCATTAAATACAAAAGCAGAAAACGAAACTCGGAAACAAGAAATAAACTACCTAAACACAACTTATGGTGGTTTCCCTTACTAAAGAGTGACACCGCCGAAGATTGGCGAAGAGGAAAAGGAAAACAAAGAGTTAAGGGTAGTAACCACCTCCAATGACGCAAAAATGCCAAAAAGTAAGGGGGTGGGTAATCCAACCCACCACCACAAGACCACATTTTAACAAAAAGTGTAGCAAAATACAAGTGACAGGAAGTTATGAGTCTACAAAATAAAGGAAACCAAGAAAAAGAGAATGCATACCTATGATGAAGTAACCACTTCAAGAAGTAGAGGAATAGCATTCCTTGATCCCCAAAGAACTTCCTTCTTCTCATGAACATTTTGGACACAGAATGTAAAAGGCAAAACTGAGAAAGAAAAGATAGAGGGAGTATTTAAAAGGACATACACATCTTTTTGCTCTCATTAGTTGGTGGCAAAATTGGAAAGGCATGTCAATTCAAATTATGAGGGCGCACGAAATAAGGTGCTAAAACACCATGCATCTACTCGGGGGCAACGGATGTGACCTGTGTAACATCCCCAATTTTTGTCTAAGCTAATTAGCTCAGTGATCCTGACTAATTAGAGAGGTTAACGATTAACTGAGGACTAATCGGCTAATCTCGATGAGCAAAAGCTTAGTAAATTGAGTCAAGTCAATGATTAATCATAACATACTAAATGTTTTAATTAAAACCTAATTATTCGAACCTCATTAAGTCATAACTTAGAAATCTAATTAAGCTAATCCAATCTTATTAATTAAGTACAAGACAATTGTTCTACCTTAATCGATTGAGATAGATTAATTCTTACACCTTAATTACATAATTTATAAGGTCAATTCTTTCAGAGGAAAAACATCTTAAAAGTGTAATTAACCGAAATCGGTCAAAGAGCAATTTAACTAATCAAGTTGAATTAAGAACTTAGGTAATTCTAATAGCTTTAAAGATTTAAAAATTTCTCTTAATTGATGCACCAAATCTTGGCCAAGGATAAGAGCAAAATCCAACTATCTATTTGCCTTCTCATCATGCATTCTTAGATCAACAGTCTATGTTAGTAGTATCTCTTTAGTCTAGACAAGAGAAGTACCTTTCTCCCTTAGGATTATGCCACTTGGAGTGATCATATTCACCCAAGCCAATCCCAAGAGTGGCCATGCCTTTAACCACTTGAGAAAACACTAAATGGTCTTTACCCAAGTGCCAAGACTCAAAGGAAACACAACCCACCCTTTTACCCCAAGGTTCCTAGCCTTTTTGCTTGAAAAAGAAGTAAAACTCACCTATTCACTCTTGCTTGTTAGAGAAGCCAAACCAATCAGCCTCCTCACCCATTTTTGCGCTCCAAATAGCCTCTCCCACTCTCTCATTTGTGATTTTCATCCTCTCACTACAAGCCCAAGCTCCCATCTCTCTCTAAACTTCATTCTAGCTCTTTTGTTCTTCCAATCTTTCTTGTCCCTCTTCTCTCTTTCTTACCTTATCCAACTCTCTTTGCTATCACCATTCTCACAAGCCCTTCAAGGACCACCCTCTTTGGTTCTTGAAGAAACAAAAACAAACACTTACTTAGCCCCATCATCAAGCTCAAGAAGGAAGAGGTCATCTCCAACCCATCAACTCTTTCAACTCCTCAAGAAACTCATTTGGTAGTGACTCTAACCATTTTCTCTTCCATATTTTTCAAGCTCTAGAACTCCTTAGCTCTCCATAGCTAGGTGGTTTTTAGGACTTTGCTCTAAAGGCCTCATGGCCATGCTTTCACTATATGATGTTATTTGTGATTTTGCTCTTCTTTTGGAAAATGACTTTGGTTGTGCATTTTGCTTTATGTTGAACCCAACTTTTGAGAACTCAAAATATCGATTTTTACCAAGATCTCAAAGTTTAAAGATGGTTTGGAAATGTAAAATGGTCACTTGAAGAAAAGACTTGATGTTTTTACAAGAAAACTCATTAAAAACAAAACTGTGGAAACTGGAAAATTCTGGCAGTCTATATGGTGCGACCAATAACTTCTTCGATATAACTCCAAATGGAACGAAACTAATTTTAAATGAAAATAGACTCATAGAGCTTTTTATACATATAAAATATATGAGATTTGGCCTTAAAACGAGAGAGATATGAATTTTCAAAGCCTGCTGTTCCCGGATGGGTTTCTGTTCGAGTAGTAGGTGATAAAACGTTCATAACTCAAGTTATACAGAACTTTTTTAAGTGGAACTAAGTTTTTTAGAAAGCTTAGACATAGAGGAACATCCCCATAAAAACAGTTTTGGCAGATTCCTTGTGAGGAGTTCACAGTAATGTTTAAAAGTCACTAACCCGAGATGAACTTTCAAGTTTGAACAGTCAGAATAAAATGTGCATAACTCAAGCTATAAAATGAATTTTTGAGTGGGGTTTATTTTGTTTGAAAATAGACTCAGAGAAGTATAATCATACCAAAATTTGAAGTAAAAGAGTAAAAGATGAAATTATGGTGAATTTTTTAAGTTACTTCCCCACTGTAAAAGTAAAACTGGTTATGGATAAGTTTTAAAGGTTAATAAGAAATAAGCTTTAAGACATTAAGACCTTTACATTAAGTATTGGAAAATCTTCGTAATTCAATATAAAAAGTTTCAAAGAGGATAATAGACAAGATTGGCCCTAGGCCTAATAAAAGAATTTATGCAAGAGGAGACCTCAATTAAAAACTTGCACCAAATTTACTAAGTTAAGCTCATAAGACTTTGTGTGATATATATGCTTCTATGTGTCAATATGATGACAATGATATGATGATGATAATGATGACATGAACATGATATGATGATGAGGATATGATAATGATATTGATGATATGATATGATGATTATGGTAGTGATATGATATGATGATTATGATAGTGATATGATGATGATGATATGATATAATGATGATAATATGAATATGATATGTTGATAATATGATGTTTAATGATATACATTAAAGGAACCACATTTGGGGAAGGCGATACGTAACGCCTAAATGTGGAAACAGAATTAAAATAATTTTGCATCATAAGCCTTACTAAGAAGATAAAGTAAACTAAGGGCATGATCCTTCAAAAGGGAAGGTGACCCAAACTAAGTTTCCCTCACCCACGACTCACATGAGGCATGGCATGACCCAGTTAGTGAGTATAGGGGATAGGACTTACATGAGGCATGGCATGACCCAGCTAGTGTAAGTACCGAAATTTTATGGTGGCGACGGCCACAGTATGAGCTCATTACCACTTATGTTTAGTGGGTGAAAAGAAAAGGACTTAAGATAAGTCGAGTTAAAGAAAGAAAAGGACTTAAGATAAGTCAAGTTAAGAAAAGAAAGGGATTTCGGTCCAACCCAAGTAAAGAATGAAACTCTCAACATGTTCATGCATGTTATAAATTGTCATATAAGTTTTTATGTATACCATGCTGTTGTTATCATAACGAGAATATGTACTTAAAATTGAATCCACTTCGGATAGCTATGTCTTCAAAAATCTAAGAATTGGACCTTATGCATGCTCACTGTTTTCATTATAAAACCTAAGTGGCTGAGATGATGACAATGACACCTTCGTGTCGGGTTCGAGTCCTACTGAGAAATCTTATTTCTCATTCTAGTTACTTTTCCGCATCGTCACCAGAATCCGATGGCGCATCCGGTGGAGTGAAGCATGGATCCCCTACACTGTGAGCGGACATACGACGTGGGACACCAGACGAAGCTATTTTGGGATTTGTAGCGATTGTCACTCTACATCTTCGCACATTCTTTTTTTGAGAGGAGCTTTGTCATTGAAGTTTGTATTTAGTACCTAGTACTTAGGTCATGGCACGACCATGAGCTTCCTTCGATGTAATGCTGTTATATATAAGTATGTATATAAATATTATGAACCTATATGGATGTAATGATTAGTTATGTAATGCAATGTATTTGTAAATTACTATTTATTTATCTTTCTCTTGTTTTATGAGATTGGGTTATGTATCTTATGCGACATGCTCCTTCTTTATCTGACTTTTCGCTCAAGGCTTTACTTTTCAAAACGCTGCAAAGCAACGACCTATTTCAAAAAAAAAAAATCTTGCCGTATTTTCCGCGTAATTTAATTTCAAGTGAAGTTTAATTTTCCACGAGCATAAGTAACAACTAATAAAACGCTGTAATACGACTTAAGCGTAGTATGGGTTTATTAGGGTGTTACAACCTGTGAAAAGACAACTTGACACAAGGAGATGTCGCATCTTTTCACCGATTTCACTTAAAGCTCAGTCTAGTGTTCAGCTTTCGAGAAAGGCCCTTGGCAAGGATCACTAAACTCGACATCTGAGGTTATAACCTCAAAGCCGAGTAGGGGCACTGTTCCGAACTAGAACATGGGCTAGTTAACAAAGCTCGTATAATATTTCGGCCAGCATGACCAAGTCGGAGATCATATGGTTTAGGGCCGAATCTCGTAACCCCCATGGTGGGAAAAATCCACCCACGTAATAGGAGGACAGGAACTTTGGATGCCACCCACAAATGAGAAGGAACTGCATGCAATCGCAATGCACTGTCGCATATGTCGAACTCACCAATGTGCATAGAGCCATTGGATGATCCTGAGGTTGCTTCTGAGAATCGTGGAGCATACCCACTTGTCCTCATCCACTTCCACCTATAAATAAGTTGTCAACCTCCCAAATCAAGTATGCATACGTACCCCAAACACTCTTATTTCTCATACTCCCTAAATTGAGCATCAGAGTCCTTGCAAGCACACCCCCTTTTGCCATGGAATTCCGATCTTAGCTTTCAATCGCCAAGTTCGAGTAGCCTTTGGAGTCCCAATCATGTTCAGAGCTCTTCCAGTTTCTAGATTCCGATCACCCACCTCTGAACAGTTTCAATTCCCAAAATATAACTTTTTTTCATTTAGTCTCTTAGTGTAACCTTTTTTTTTTTTGGTACTTCATTTTGCTCTTAATCTACATCGGTTCGCATAAGATTTCATGTTGGCACTTATCGGCTGAAGATAACGTAAAACTAACAGAGGGACCAAATAGAAATAAAAAATAATTTTTGAGGGACTAAACAAAAACTTTTTTGAAAAAAAAGACCAAATAGAAAAGAAAAAAAATGATATTTTGAGAGAGCAAAAACATAATTAAATCAAAATGTCAAACCATGTGAGTCAAAAATATATGAGAAATAATACAGGGTGAATGACAAAAACAATTAGCATTGAAGATATGTCTAATTCGATACTTCAATGAGAGATGACGAAAATTTGTTTTTATTATGTGTAAATTATTAGTTAAATTGGTTTATTGAATGGTTAAGCATGTTACATAATGAATTTGAGTACCATTTTCTAAAGGTAGATTAGTTTGATAAAAAAAATTTTAACAAGAAAGAAAATTTCATTCATAAGCAAATCTAACGACACTTACAAATCGAAAAAGATATATTAGATTCAAATTTAATAAAAGATAAATCCATTTTATGTTTTGAACTAACAAAACCTCTGTAGCTCTGCTCCTTGCTTGAAGACTATTGATGTCAAAGCATATTTCACATTGGAGATCAACACGAATAGTGATGCAGCTTGAAAAATATATTATGTCTCCTAAAAAAATGATTTTTTCATCTATAAAACCATTAAAATAGAAATACCTACAAGAAGAAATCAAAACAACCATGAAGTGGAAAAAAACAAGAAGAAATCAAAAGTGGACAACGAAAACACCCATAAAGTGGACAATGAAAAACTCTACAAATGGGACGACAAAAACAAGACAAAAGACAGATACCTAAGCAACAAAAACAAAACAAAACGAAACAAATTAAAAATGTACAACACAATTCTTAAAATTTGTGCAGTTTAGTCATTCTATTAAATTTTGAGAAGAATTACAATTTTATCTTTGACATATTGGGATGTAACAAATTTGTTTCTAAATTAGAAAACACATACAATTTGGTCCTGAACTTAATAGAATAGTCCCACCAAATGATTCACTTATTCTAATATGAGTAAATTCAAAGATCAAATTATATATATTTTATAATTTAGGGATGAATTTGTTACACTCTCCCATATTTCGGGGAGAAAAATATAGTTTTTCTCTTAAAATTTTTGATCAAACATTAATAAAGATTATCGTATTTTATAAATTTAAGGTCAAAGTACATTAAAACCCAACTTGTAAGAGGTGGCTAAACTTTTCTATCAAGAAATTTGGTATCGAGAACATGATTTGGTCGTAAAAAATTCCAATAATGTTTTTGACAGAATGATTAAAATGCATAATTTAAATACTTAACTAGCTATATTGCACATTTTTAAACTTAAAGACCGAAGTGCACATAACCTTAAATTTAAGTGAATGAATGAGAGTTTTATTTAATTTAAATGTCAAATTCTTTCTTTAAATACTTCTCCCTTTTTGATTTTAACATTTTTATCCATCTTCCTTTATAATAAGAAAGAAACAGAGAATCCTAACCAATTTTTCTTAAAATCCTATCTATGATGAATAACAAAACATATAAAATTTTGTAAATAAAATAATTCTTTTAAAATATTTATATATTTATAATATGTACATAAAAATATTAAAAATGTATATAAAATTCAGTATAATTAGTATTTATTGAAATACTCAAGCAAAAGACAGGTTAGTACAAGTCAAAAATTATTTCCAGCACTTGAAACTACTTTTGTCACTCTCGCAATTAACACATTGGATTACATTAAGCCAGCTCCTTCAGACTAACGCTCTTTTATTAGGTTAGCCGAAAAATGAGAAAATATTTTCTTCTTTTGGTGGGGAAAGTGAATCGGTCGAGTAACCACGCTCTAAACTAATATCATTATTTATAATTCAAGACCACAGACATACTGACAGGTAGAAATTATTTTCATTCCGTCTTTTTTGTTTTTGTCAACATTTGGATTCAAGTAATGAACGAACCTAATGGGTCAGCTCACAAGTCGGCCCAAATGACATCTCTAGCCCATTTGTCCAAAATAGTCCATTTGTTCATACTGCCTCAGTCCATAGGATCTTAAACTTTGTTTTCGAATCATGCCAACGAGAAAAAAATGAATAAATCATAAGCGAGTTTTCATCCAAAAAGGAAAAAAAAAAAATGAATAGATCATATTTAAATTATGTCGTCAAAGTATGATAAAGTAATAAATTAATTTTAACTTTTACGATATGCAAAGGAGAAAATCTTATTTTCTTCTTTGGAAAAATAAGACAAATTAAAAGGATAAAAACAATGCCTCGACACGTTAGAGGAATATGTTAGTTGAGATGGGGGGTAGTCGGTAGAGCAATACTGAAATTAATATGATGTGACACATATCAAAAACCCAATGCTTCGCAATGCATAGCATGATCCAATATCAGAAAGAAGAGAATGATGTTAAGAACAGGCCAATAGTTATGTACATTAGATTGGTTAATAAAAGAAATACTTGTTGAAAAACTAATAAATGATAACTCTCAATACTTTTTTTTTTTTTGGTAAGCCAAGAAAATGTAATCTGATTGTCAAATTTATCAAGATTCATTTTCTGTTGTCATATTTTATTTAGTTGTTAAAATAAAGTTTAAATATATAACTAAAATGCTTTTTTTTTTAAGGGAAATAACTAAAATACTTTAAGAGAGTTGATTGAAGTGATAAATAATCTAATAACTAAAATAATTTTTTTTTAGGGAAATAACAAAAATACTTTAAGAGAGTTGATCAAAGTGATAACTAATTTTTTGTGATGAAGGCTTGAGTTCAAATATTAGAGAAGCAGTTCTTGTTCTGAGATTGTGTAATTTTTGTACTCTTGTAGTTGTGTCAGAGCGTATTTTCAAAGTTATATATAGAAGTACAATTTGTCGACGCTAATGACCTGCTCTATTTATTCAACAAGTTAGATTAAGACTCTTTTCTAAAATTCTTTTAGTTAAAAAAGCCAGTCTTCAAGCACATAAAAAGGCTCTTAAACCTGACAAGAGGCCTACTTTTATGTATAATTAATATTATCATTATATATTTATATTATCATGTATAATAAATTATAATATGATATAAATATTGTTCATTCGGTTAAACTTTCCAAATTGTGGTTCGTTATTATTATACTGGTCGAAAAATGTTTGAGGTCTATTAACTTATTTAGAGACCCATTGACTTATTTAGGAATAAATTTATTGATCTATGTAAAAAGCTTATTATTATGTAGGTTTTAAAGTTGGCTTTCCGACCAAGCTATGATTTTTTTTTTTTTTAATTTTGTGGTTGAAACTATAAATATCCTTTTATTAGAAGCAATTTTGCTCAAGTTGGATATTATTAATTAGGCGACAAAGATCTCGATTTCAAGTCTTAAAGCAACTACATACTCGAATCGAGGCCTCTAATTACGGTTTAGTAGAACACTCCCTATTAGCCAATCTATGTGCTCATTGGTAAGTCATGATTTTAAAAGAGATAAACAACATTTTAGTCCATGAAAGAATTGAATTTTAGAATATTAGTCCCTAAAAAACAATTACAAAGGGTACGAGATCGTTTGACCTCTTCACCATCACAAGTTGGCTCAACGAAGGGTTCAACCATGGGAGGTGATTTTGTTCACAATTCAAAGATGAGTTGCGACACGTCTAGTTCCATAGCCACGGGATGAGAAAGGTTTGTGATGTCGTTAAAAGGTTCGGGTATACGCTGCTAGAACTGCAAATAACTATACATGGCTGTCAGTTTTTGAGGTGTTCCCTATACAAAGATGAAAAGCGTACTAGTGACTCATTGGTAATTCAAGCGTACTAGGATGAAAATTCTCTTTTATGTACGAGGAAGATCGTGAGAAACTGGAAATTGATTTATGGGATGTTGACGTTGTTACTTATATCTAGCAAGATCTATTATAAGTTTGCAGGATTCTTAGCATAATTGGCATGATTTGTATATGTTACAAGAGTGTGAATTTGTATTTTTGCTGGACCGATTGGGAAAAAAAAATTGCAAGAAGTTATGTCTTACATTGGAGTACAAGGAATCCCTGACTTTGTTTTTGTGTGTGTCTGTATTTTTATTGCGTGTGGTCATATGGCCACCTTCTGAATCATGGACAAAGTAGCATCCCTAATCAATAATTCAAGAAGTAATTCATAATATAGTAGCAGGCAACAAGAGCATAGAAAAACTTGAGCAGAGCCTAAAACATGAATGAACCAATGCTGCTCAATCTAAATATATCTGAAAGTTCAGCATACCAAAATATATATGTATATACCATTAGTTGAAGGCAATATAACTTAGCCAACATATACAGAATAATAGTTAAACTTCAATGCATTCCAGGGAAAGATAGTAGATCAGGAACATACATGCCTGCTCTTTATGTCAATGAAGTGAAATAAGTCACATCTGCCAACCAATCCCCTTCCCAAACCCCAAAATAATTGAGAAGCAACGCAGAAGACAATACACATTAACAGAATTCATTTAACACAAACCTAACTAGAATCAAATCATGACATCACATACATATTGTGAAGAGATTGAATAACCTGAGGTTCAGAGTTCAGAGAATATTTGCATCCTGGAAAGTTTCATTCAATTCCTATGCCCCTCTGTATCATTTAGCTTTCCCCTTTCCTTATGTTTATTTGTTTACTTTACTTATAAGCATGTGAAGATTTTGTGTTATATTATGAAAACCTAAATATTACCTTGTTTATATCTTGCTATGCTATAAAGCATTAGTCTGCCACCATTTAATGAGAAACAAAATACCTCATGTTCAGAAATATACTTTTTTCTTGATCATTGCTCAAAGGAAGGCCCGTTATCTAAGATAAGACAAATCACTATAACATGTATATGGCCCAGCAAAGGCACACAATGTTCACTCTAAAATACAAATCCCAAATTCAGATTTTAGAGCTGCGCAAAATGAGGACAAATTCTCATCGAGCAAGGCCCAGCTCTTGTGCAAGTAAGGTGGGCAAGAGCGCACGGTCATCAGAAAATAATTCACTGTGTAGCCAATACTAATTAAAATGGTGCATTTTTGGGAACATACTCATCATATACAACATGACATTTAATAGGTTAGATTGTCACCTGGGTTAGAAGATAACAGATGCTATTGCAAAAGGATTAATATGTTACAACATTCTTAACGCTTGGGACTAATATATTTGTAATATTCTTTTGGGAACTAATGTATTAAAACTTGAATCTTTTAGGGACCAGTGTAGTTTATCTCATTTTAAAAAAGCTATTTCAGGCCTTTAAGGTTATGTTTGAATTGGTGATAAGTAGTAGAGTGAAAGAAAACGAAATAAGGAATGGAATGAAATAGAATGTCATTCTATTGTTTGGATATTTTATTAATAAAGTGGAGTAATTCTCCATTCTATTATTTTGATGCTTTAATAGAATCAAATGGAATAGTAATATTTATAAGTTTTTTATTTTTATAATACCCTTATATCAAATACATTAAAAGAAAAAAAAACATTTCTACTGTAATCCTACAGTGAATTTCAGTCAAACCATATTGACCATGACCCAAAAAACAAAAAAAAAAAACGTGCCTCATACTGTTAACATTTCTGCAATCGACAAAAAAAAAAACATTTCTATATACGTTTGCCCAGCAAGATAAATCTAGAAATCAAGCTAACACCAAAATAAATGAAAAGCTCCGTGTTGCCCCTAAACACCATAAATCAAATACCCACCAAAATATCATTGCGGAGAAAGGAAGCTAGCACGAATAGGTGTAATGCTATTTTATCTATTATGTAATGGAAAAGGCTGGCAAGTATAGGTACTCATTACGGGCGATGAAGCAAAAGGTTAGCACACTTAGCTCTCAGGCAATGACAACAAGCGCAAGGGAAAGAGCAACAAAGGAGGAACAATCAGACTTGAGCATGCCAGAGAGAAGAATGACTGTTGGGTTGTATGAGAATAAAATAGAAGTAATAGATAAAAGGATCAAAAAGTAATTTTGAAAAAATATTAAAGTTAGTGGCTTAGTTCCATTCCATTCCTCCTGATTTTTTTTTGGGGGGATAGGAAGATGTGTTATTATTGCATGGAATGGATTCCATCATTTTTCCATTCCACTCCCTCTAATTTTGTGTATTCAAATAATAGAATTTATTAAATTTCCTTTCCCTCCCATTTCATTTTACCATGCACTACTAATCCAAACTGAGCCTTAAAATCTATGTCATGTAAACAGGTCAAACTCCAGCTTTACATTTGAGTAATATTCAAATTTGTTTAAGCCAAAGTTTGGCCTAATCTGACCTATATCCCACCTTTATACAAGCAAATGAACTATGAATAGAGAAACCCAACTACTAAACCCAAATAATGTTAAATATGAACGGACAATCAACCATATAAACCACATACCATAAATTTTATTACATCGTAAAATTCATACAGCATACAAATAAATTTCAAAGAATAAACATAATCGAGTGCAGACGACGAATTTAGTAAGTGTATTCAACAATAAACTCTCGATACGATGGATAATCATCCTTAGCATTTTTTTTTTTCAAAGGGATATAAAAATCTAGCCACTCCCGCTTACTAAAAATGGAACAGCTACGGCAAATTCACTTCGAAGATAACCTTCCCCCACCTAACCATATGTTTTTAGACCGTGACTTTCATTACATTATAAATTTGATTGACAAAATTTTAAAAAGTAAATAGAGGAGAATGTAGACCACGCATTCAAAAAGGATCTTAACGGAAATGAGGAAAGGAAAAAACAGACGACCATATTCTGAATTGAATTATATTAGACGGGTTAAAATAAATTATTAGTCTGTTTATGATTTGATAAAAATATAAAAAAATTAATTCCTTCCTAACAAAAAACATTTAATCCATCCATTAATTTTTTTTTTCTATAAACAAACATTCAATCTACATTTAAAATCATATGTATTTTTTTGGAATGATAAACCTTTAACTTATTATTCATTCTATAAGCAAATTTAATTTAGTAAATCTAATTAATTAAAAATTAACAGACTAACAAATAGCTTAAATTTGTTTTATGTCTAATTAAACTAAATAGATAATATGTACCCAAAAAAAAAAAAAAGCACATAATGAGCTCGCAAAGTACCACCTTTCTTCCACCATATAACCTCCATTCTTTCAGAAAAACAAATAATTAGCCACTACTATCAATTGAAAACATAACATTTTTACTTGAAATATTAATTGGAAGGTCCCAATTGGCCATCAATCACATAACGACATGTAATCCGATCTACAATCTAAACGCACACTAATCTACCCCTAATAGCTGTAGACAGCTACCACAAGCTAGTCCTAGAAACTGGTCCAACAAGCAGCCTTGGTGGTACGGAATCAATCACATTACAAGTCTGGATGAACATTTCAATCATGTTTCCTTTTATTTTTTTTTTTTCCTCCTTCCCTTTCTCCTTCCGTTCCAGAATCTTCTGTGATTCGTCTAAATTGATCAATCCTAGCCATGAAAAATCTTTGTGAAAATTTAATGTGCTCCATTAAATTTGTACCAAAAAAAAAAAAGCATTAACTTAAGAAATCATTAATACATCATTAATTATTATTAAATAAATACTATATTTGATAACACATGAATAAGGTCTTAATACCTTATTAATTTAACAAAACTAAATTAAATACACTAAACTTTCTACAAAGAATTCACCTTGCTGTCCCATCCATCCATGCACCCGCACAGGCACACTCATGGACCTTCAGTCTCGTGCTACCGTGCGACGCAAACCACACCGAAAAAATGCATGCATGTGGTTACTTGCACCATTGTTTTTGTCCTTGTGGTGTTTTTTTTTTTTTTTTTTGAGGGGGGGTTGTGTGCAGCCTATTTTCAAAAGGGCTTCTGCAGGTACATGAATATGTCCTGCAGCGGCGACATCTGATTCCCGCTCTGCAGCTGCGGCCCGAAGCTCCCAGTGGCATCCGCGTAATTATACGGAAACTCGAGGCCATTTTTCTTCTCCGACTGGCTCCACTTGGGCTCGCTCTGCACCTCGCTCGCGAACTCCGGCGACACCACCTGCTCCGAGCAGCTCGAGTCCGTCGTGTGCAGCTTCGGCACCGAGTCGGAGGTGTCAAAGTACACGTAATCCGTCACCGGCGGCGGCGCCGCCTGTGGCGGAGCCGGAGCCGGAAGGGCGCTGCCACGTGTCATGATCTCCGGCTTCCTATCCTCGATCATTTCCAAAGATTCGATTTTCGGGACACTGCTCGGTTGCTTCTCAACGGTGCCCTTCTTGTTATAGATGCGACAAAGCACCCAGTCATCCAACTGCAAAATCGGAATTGAACAGTGAGTTTTTTTTCAATAAAAAAAAAAAGAAGATAAATGCGGGATAAGAATAAAAATTTCCTATAAGTAGGAAGTAATAATTGAATGATAAAATGTATTCAACTAGATACTTTGTTTCGTTACTATTTTAGGAATAGTTTTTAGTTTCATGCGTTTGTGCTGGAACCAAAAACTTCAGCCACCACAAGTTTGCATGTGAGGCTGAAAACCCATCAGGACCGTTCATTTGATATCGGTTTTTCCCTTCATTTTCCATCAAGATCCTGATTGGTCCTTCTCATGCTTATCATCAACCCAAGCTTCATGCACTTGAACTACAGCAAGACGCTCAGGCTCAGCTAGATTACTTACTTCGGAGGACAAAACAGTCATTTCAAGTAACAAATCTCATGCAATGAAATATCCTTTATACCCCGAATCATGAAGAAGAAGAAGAAGAGGTTCGTATACCCTTAAGCTGTTTTTCTTGCGAACGGAGCGGTCCACGTCGGCGAGACGGTACTCGTGCATGATCCAATTGGTTTTCTCGCCTTTGGGGGCTTTCCCAGCGTAAAACACAAGCGCTTTCTTGATCCCAACCGGTTTCGGCTGACCAATCGGCTTATCCGCCCCGGTCGCCTTCCAGTACCCGGTTCCGGCCGCCCGGTTCGGCCTCGAACCGTTCGGGTATTTCCGGTCCCTCGGCGAGAAGTAGTACCACTCCTTCTCTCCATACAAGGCCATCCCTGTACCAAACAAATCAAATCAAATCGTAAAAATGAAAAAAAAAAAAGAAGAAAAGAAATTATTATTTCTCCAAAAGTTAAAAGAAAATACCCAAATATAATTGTTTGAATGAAAGAAGAAAATTGATTAGTACCTGGAAGGTCCCATGGATCGTACTTGTATAGGTCGATTTCTGCGATGATGGGAACAGCGATGGGTTGAGACGCGCATTTTCGGCAGAGATAGTGCATGACAAGCTCTTCATCCGTGGGGTGGAATCTGAACCCTGGTGGCAATTGAAGCTCTGTTGCCATTTTTCTTCCTCTTTTTTTATTTTTTATTTTCAGAATATGAAGTGGATGATTTTGTTTGGACTATAGAATTTAGAGCAGCAAACAAGTAACTACAGCAGCGGCGCTTGAAACCTAGAACATAACGGGGAGAGCGGTTCTTATAGGTAGGAGTGGAAGGAAGGAGGAGAGATGAGGCATTCTAGAAGACACGTGGGAGATAACGTTTTCCTGGTGGGTGCTGGCCCTGTGCTGGGCGAGCGTGCGGGGAGAGGGTTTGGAAGGTTTTTAATATTTTTTAAAATATTGTTTTAAACGGTTTTTTTGTAATCTTTCAATTTAATTTAATAATAAATTACATAATTTTCTTGAGCGTCAAGTGAAAAGGATCTTACTAATCCATTAAAATAGAGAAATGCCACTTTTTTATTTTTTCAATTAATGGAGGAATGCTATTAAATGCAAAAGAATTCTTAGGAATTTCATACCAAACTAGGTGATATCAATAAAATTCATGCATTAACAAAAATCACAACGAGTAAATGATCAAAAGAGGGGAAAAAATCGATATATTTTATAGAGATTAATTTTTATATATAACTGTCAGCTAATAAAATTAAAAAAATAATAAATTATAATAAATAATTATCATAATAATAATAATAATAATAATAATAATAATAATTACAATTCTCAACTAATATCAGCTTTCAAATTGCCTCTACCAAAGGTGCATGAGTATGTGTATCAAGAACACCATGAGTAATGTAATGATGCACACAGCTAGAATCTAATTCCAATCAAATGTTTCTAAACCCCCTGTCCCTAGCAATTACTAAGCCCCAATATACAACCCAAAGTTTTGTAGAAGAGAAATACTTTTATGGTTCAGAAGCATCATGTGATTGTGTTCTCGACCAATTACATAAGCATATTTTATATAGGATTATATGTTAATGATAGATCTCATATAAAATCCACTTACATATTTGGTTCGAGAGCACAATCATATAATACTTTTAAACTATGTAAGTATTTCTCCAGTGATGGAACAATTTCCAAGGTTCGCACTCCATGCTACAATGAAGCTGCAATCGTAATTCCTAATGATTCCACTGCACGCGGCAATTAATTTGTCTGAGTGGAATGAGTCATCTATGTTCACCTTTTTAGCCAATTTTGGGGAGGTGGCTCACATGGAAACAGAGTAGTCACCACAATAGGAATTCTAGCTTTTAGCTGCTGTCACCATATTTAAATTTTCCTCATAATCTCTAGCAAGCTTTAAAACTTTGCAAGCAAGATTAAAATGTGCATTAATATTACCTTCAAAGATAACAAGGTTTTGGCTGTGCCACAAAGCACAACAAGCCGTAGAGAAAATTAAGGGCCAACTTGCCCCACCAAAAGAACAAGCTTCATTCAAAATATTCTTCTCCAACCATTCTATCGTTGGTTGTTAGAAGAAGGAATTTGAAATGAAACTAGTGCCAACGGCTCTTCCACAGCTCCTTTGCATATGTGCAATCATGAAGGGCATGGAGCATTGTTTCCGAGAAGTGATTGCAAAGGATACAAGAATCTTGTGTAGCTACACCCCTTCTAGACTGGGCATGATTTTGTGACAATTGTGTCTTGTGCCACAACCCACATGAACATCCTCAGTCTCTACTGGGCTTTGATCGTCCATGCGTCCTCGAATAACCAACTATGGTAAGGAATTTCCCTGTCATACCACAAACTCTATGTAGATTTTAAATTAAATTCACCAAAATAACAGGAAACCAAGCAATACAACTAGAACCAGCCAACTGATCTAGGGCCTTAGTAGGGACTAAAATAGGGGATGATTATTAACTATGATTTGCCACTTCCTTACAATTCTGTTGATTGACAGTATAAAATATATAGAAATTAATTTTTATTTTATATTTGTTCTTGCGAAGAATATGAGTAAATTTTCATATTAAATAAAATTTCTCTTTATAAGAATACTCACAAAAGTATATGATAGAAGAATATGAATATAAAATGTTCACTAAAAAGAAAGAATACAAATATAAAAATATAAACAAAAACACATATATTTAGACAAGTCTATAAATTAAATTCTTGTATGTTCTACTTGTAATTGTTGAGTTTAAGATAATATAATCTCTTGGTAATTTATAACTAGAATAACTAATAAAAGTCTAATCAAAATCGTAATCTTTAAAGAATTTGTTACTATCAGTTATAAGGCGTGTTTGATTAACTGTAAAATAAGAATATTTTAATAATTGATTATAAATATATAATATTTTTTTATAATTGATTATGATAAAATTAAATTCTCAAGTTTGAATGCGGTAATTGGAAACCAGTTTTAAGGTAATATTATTTTTGAATTATATAAAAAATTGCTTCCACATAATAAATTACTAAAAATATGAAATTATTTATTTCTTTTTTATATTATATAATATTTAATATTTATAATTAATTTTCTAAAAATGTTAAAACCGCAAAACAAATAGCTTGTATTTATAATTAGAATAAAAAAAATTCTTTTATCCTAATTAAATATTAAACAAGTCTGAACTAATTGAATGCTTTAGAAAAAAATTATATGAATTGATTTTCTATTTTCATAAAAAATATAAGTGGAGACTTTAAATTCTAAATATCCCTTTCTCAAAAAAAAAAAAAAAAAGGTTTTACCAAATTAATATCATAAGTTATTTCATATAGAATTTTGTGTCAAATCAAAACAAAATATTTTTTCTTGATAGTTGTGATCTATTAGATATAAATCCAATTTACTATAAAAAATAGGTTAAAGATGATAATTAATTTTGTTTGTATAAATTATATTAAAAGCAATTTTTATGAGAAAGAACAATTTTGAAAATGAATTAATTTTTTTTCCAACTGTACATGTACAAACACTTGAATTTATTAGTTATTGTATTTGATGAAAAACTTGACATGTGTGCTCTATAAATCAAAGAAAATAAAAATAAAAAAGTATATGATCTAATAAAGTCAAAAAGTTATTAGTTGCGCACTCGATATTTTTAATAAGAGTAATGTTATGTAGATACAATTATTTACTAAAATTGTTGTGTAATTTGTCAAGACTCAACGAAAGTGTTAAACAAGTTAAGAGTAAAATGACTAATTATCTGTTTAAAAAATTATAATTACTTTCCTATAATTTTGATAAAAATTCTAATGATAAAATTATTATGATTATTTAATATTTTTCTTCTTAACATATGTCACTAATTTTTAAGAATTTAATTTTAATATATTATTAGTATAAAATTATTTCATACAAATATTTAATCAAGTATTACCATATCAATAAAGTTATTTAACTTTCACACCCACTATATTAAAAGTCTTATATATAATAATATATATAATTTGATGATAATATAAAATTCTTTTATATTAATTTAATATCAAAATTAATCTTAATATTTAAACTCAAAGTCACATATTTTAAGTGATAACTTAAGATAAGTATCTACGGTTTGGTTTGGTAGTCTTCGCGGGGGTACTTCGACTTATGAAAAGTAAAGCTAATTTTTTTATTTAATAAACAAAAAATATTGAGGTACTTTTGCTACTAATTTTTAAAAGCTAAGTAGTGTTTTTGAGAATCCTCATAGAGTTTTTTTCAAAATTAGTTTATACTCTCTAAAATTTAAAAAACTAATATAAATTTAACTTTCAATAAAAATTCAATAACTTCTGCTTAGATTTTAAAATTTTATGTCCATTATACTTATTTTAGATTTCAAGAGTAATTTTTTTAATACTACTTTTATGACTTCTATTTATAATTAAGAATAACTTTTATATTATTTTATCTAACAATACCACTATAATTTTTTAATAGTAATTTTTAGATAATTCAAAGAGGCCAACTATTCTAAAAGAGTCACAATATTACTAAATCAAATCTAAGTAAATCAATCTACTTAAGAGCCTCTTTGGATTATAGTTTGCGTCCACTAAAAGGCCATCTATAGGATGGAAAATGACTTTGTATAGTAAATGGTAGTGTTTGGTTTAACTTCTTACTTTTTAGAAGGCCTTTTGAAATTTCAAAAGACTTTTTGAGAAAAGTATCTTTGAAGTTACTTTTTATTTTAGAACAAGACCTTTTAAAAAAGAATCTTACTATTACTCTCACATCAACAACTAAAAGTAATTTTACTTTATCCTATCTAAACAAAACTCATTCTCCTAAACTTACTTTTGACATATATAAAATAAATAAAAATCTTTTTTTTAAATAATTCTTTTAAAAAGTTTTCTTTTAAAAAAAAATTTTTCAAAAATTTTTTTCCCAAAAATTAAATTAAATGGAATAAGTCCAATGTGCTCTCAAACTAGTCGTACTTCGAACCTCGTAAATTGAATATTGGATGCATTTGGGTTTTTGTTTTTTTGGGTTGTATTTGGATACTTTTTTAAACAAATACTTTTAAAGCAATATTTAAAAATAGAAACATTATCTCAATAGTATTGGATTTAGTGGAAACAGTTCATCCCTATAATATGATAAATTATGATTCAAAATTTTATTGAGAGAATTGCTTAGATTTAGTATCCAATCATGTTGTCTTTAATAGATGATATGTGGAAAATCAAGAAAAATGCAGACGCATTAATAGAAACTAATGAATAATTTAACATTTATTATATTAATTAAGATAAAATATAAATTTGAGTCTTATACATGGAATAAAAAAATTAATGCTGAACAATTTTTCTGTCATATTAAATTGAACTAATTTAAACTAAGTTAATTAAAATACAATAAACTTTAAATAATAATAATTTAGACCGAAACAAACATAAATAGGAATAGAAATAATATTTTTTGTAATTCTTAGGAAAAGCAAAAGCAAATTATTTTTTTTTACATTTTAATTTATTAAGAAATTATCTAAACAGATAAAATAAACTCAAGTTTTCATTTGCAAAACGCGTACAAACGCGTCGATTAATAATTAAAGAAAAAACAAAATCCGAATATTAATGGCATATTGTATTTTGATTGAAATAACATAACATAGTATATATATTATAAAAATGCATAAGACTTTTTCGAAGGTTAGGTCTTAGGTGCATATGAGCAGCTTAGGGAGTGGTGACGAGGCTCGACACGTGTTCAGAGGTAGTAGTGAGGTGAGCGCGTGGCTAGAGACCCGCATGAGTTGGTTCGGTCACTGCTTACGACACAAGTTTTGGACTGGGGTGCCGTGTTTGTCGGTTTGGACCTACCACGGGGTTTTTGTGGCTTGATTTTCCTAGGGATTCCCATAGAGTCGGCGCGTTGATTTGATTATCTTTCATGTTCCCGAATCTCGTCGTTTGAAGTTCAACATTGGATAGGACGAACACGTCACTCTGAACTGTCTCCCCACTTGCCTCGGATCATCATCGCGCGTGATTTCTAATTTGTCCATTCTTATACGTACCTTTTTTTTTTTTTGGTTATTCTGCCTTCTGCAATTTGCATCGTTCTTTTTTTTTTTTTTTTTTTTTTGCCCCCTTACTTTTACTATTTCTATTCTAACGTGGTAGATGATTTGTCCAACTAAAAATAAATAGTAAGGACTAAAAAGCTGATAATAAAAAAAATTGATACTAAAGCAAAAATAACATAAATAAATCACCTATTAAAATAACATGGGATGTGATCTAAACTGCTTTAGATCTGGATATTAAAATAAATCACCTATCGCAGTTAGGAGAACGCCGAGACGAAAGGTGTAACTGTCATAAAGCCTGAATATATTATTTTATCTTGAAACGAAGAACATGGATTTTGGAAAGAAAATTATTTTTAATAAAATAGTAATAGCCTTTTAGAAAAATCATTGTTGAACATCAAATTATGAGACAATCCCCATATTAGCATAGATTAGAAAGGTGCATTGTTTGCTTTGATGTTTAATTTTTATTTATGTACGTTTTTTTTACCTTTTTAAATATTTAAATCAAAATAAAAAGTAATTAAAATAGTATATATATAACTATTTAAAGATTTAACGATAAAATAATGAATTTTTAAAATTTATTTAAAATTTATACACTTATTTGAATATTTTTATTTATAAATTATAATTATGTTTAAATGCTTATTAATTTTTAACTATATAACTATAATTTGAATAAAGTTCTCAATTAATCTCCAAATAATATACTATCACTATATTAGTATTTCAAACATTTTTTCATCTTATAATTTTTTTACAAATTTAAAATGTTGCTATATTCAACCGCATGAAAGATTTGAATGATGACGCAAAACGTTGAATTTGCCAACTATTTCATAATTTTGAAGGATTAATTTGAAAAAAAAAATGCTAAGTTTTGAAGGACTTAATAACTTATTCTTTTTATTTAAAATATCTTTTATTATAATTTTTTAATAAAATAAGAAGTATAAAATAAATTAGCAGACACATAATAATTAGGTTATGTATTTTTAGTCCTGTAAATATAAATCATTTTGATTTTGATTATTCTAAAACTTTTGCTTTGATCTTACTCTTTTTTTTTTTTTAAATTACCTAGTATTAAGTGATGATATTTATAAGAATCAAAAGAAGATTTAAAAAATATTTATAGTGATTAAAAATAAAATTTCTAATATTTATAAAGACAAACACATATTATAAAATATTTTTAATGACCAAAATTTAGATTGACGGCACTAAAAAAAGAAAAGAGAAAAAGGAGAAACCAAAACTAATGTCAAAATTTTAAAGAGATCAAAAATTAAATTAGCTTATATTTATAGGATTAAAATATATTTAATAATTATTAATTTTTTATAATAAAATGCTTAAAAACCTTATCAACGTAGAATCATTTTAAAATTTCTTCATCAAGAGTAAAACTTCATTAGTACGAATAATGTTGTGGCAAAGGGATTGACTTACCTTATTAGTATTCTATTTATATATCGTAATAATTTGGGTTTAATTCTTAATTTTTTTCAATTTTTTTTGATAATAATTTATAAATATTTTTATAAGTGCATAATCATATTTTAACTTTGAATTAGAGTGAGACTTCCCTTATATATATATATATATATATATATATATATATATATATATATATATATATATATATATATATAATGGAATCTTCTTGTAATTCTTATTCGATCTTGATCAATGATGGGCAAGGGACATTATTGAATTCTAGTGTAAAGTAGCTAATCCGCTTAAAAGAAAAAACCCGATTCAAAGCTTCGGTTTCGGTTTTGTAGCAAGATGTTGGACCACTGACCTGCCGGTGGGGACGAGTGTAACATACCTTTCATATAAGAATTTAAAAAGATAGAAAATTATTTCATTTCAACGAGTAAGAAAGTCAATTAAGTTAACAGACTTAGCAGAGTGTAGATTGAAATGCTTGTCCTTTTTTCTTTTTTTGAAAAAAAAAAAAAGGAAAACGTAATGTATCGCGTAAGCGTCGCACCCTTTATTAAAGAGAAATTTTTACGGGGTCTAAGGGTATTATATGACTATACTCCAATTAATTATATAAATATATTTTTATAAAATTATATATTAATAATATATTCTATATAAAATATATTTATATAATTAATTTAAGAACATAATTATATAATACTCCTAAATCATGAAAATATTTCTTCTTATTGGATACGGGATGCAACCGATAATTCAGAATTAAATACGAGATAGGCATTCACCCAACCGTGCAACCCTTACGCGGAAGTATTTATCCCCTCCCACATTCCCACTTTACTTTCCGTGCATCCGGTGGGTTGCTCTTATCTTTTCTCCACTCTCTCTTTTTTTTTTTTTTTTTTTTTTCTGAGTAATCTTCAACTTGGACAGCTGTTAATTTAGAAGCGAATCGGGTGTGTGGTGCTTTGCACGTGGGGCCAAAAACAGTACATCACATTGGGCATTGTAGGTGCAGTTATTTTCCAAAGGGTGCAGCAGAAAATTACCGGTGGTCAAAGCGTATTATCAAGGGATACAGCACATGTTAAATGAGCTCGGTTTAATACTGACATTGCCTCGTAGTTTTGCTACCATTGAACATCCATGCTTGTTCCCCCCACGACAGTGCTCACAATGTCATTTTTCACCCAGCGGCTTATATTTTGTATTAAGATGGACAAAGAGTGACAGAATATGAGAGCGGCCCTTAATAAAAGATAAGGTTGCTTAACACACACTATAGTGTCGATTAAGCGCTAGTAATATGTATAAAGCGAATATACAGTTTAATCCCTATAAGATATATATGATATCAATTTAATATTTAAAAGATTTTTGATATTAAATAAATTTCTAAAAATTAAAATGTGACATTATATTAATCTTTAAAAAAATACATGTGATATTAAATAAGTTCTTAAAAATCTTACTTTATGGAAAATAGGGAGACTTATTTGATGTCACATATATTTTTTAAGGTCAAAGTGATGTCATATTTTAATTTTTAGGGATCATTTGATGTTAAAATCTTTCCAAAACTAATGTAATGTTGCATTTTAACTTTAAGGGACTAAATTGATATCACATGCATTTTTCAGGCACTAAACTTCAATTCATTAATATTCAGCTCACCACTATGAATAAGAAAATCATATGTTGCCACATAGTTAAACTTATTGCTCAGTGGTAGGAGATGGAAAAACGGATTACCTGGTCTTTGGTGTAGGTTTGGAAAGACAATGCCATTGTAATCCGCACTCCAAGTTGATAAGGTGTGCTTGTAAGGACTCCAAAACTCCAGTTAGGGAGTGCTCGAGATACCAAATGGAAATAGCAAATTATGCGTAGTTAGTTCCTAGTTTATAATTAGTTTCGAGGGTTTGAATTGGAGTAGTTGATCTCCTTTTTTCATGTGATTCTCTTGAGCTTCAATCTTCGATGATACGATAAGGTGGAAGCCCTTGAACTCTAGCCTCGTTATTTAAATAGAGGAAGGTTGTGGACTGCAAGTTCTGATTTGGGCCTTCTAAGCCATCATCTAAGCCCATTTTGTTATTGGGCCTATGGGCTAATATATAATAGTGCCCTTAACTTGGTTCCAAGATAATAAACTCAAATGTTGAGTTTCACTTTTGAACCCCTTCAGATGAGGTCGGGAACTAGATACCTTAGGCAATATTGATCTTAAATTCCTTGCTGAAGATTTTGGAAACATGACATCCTTGTGAAATCCCATCACAAGTCATCTCATTTCACTTTTGGAATGTGTCATTTTCAACATGTTGCTTTTGGCGGGTAATAATTTAAAATAAGGGTGTAGTTATCAAATTGCCTTTAGCCTTACTACTGAAAAGATGTCTCTTACCCCAAGAACCTTCTGTATCTCATGGTTAGTGGCTTCTCCTTTAAATACTAGTCATTATTACTCATTCCTTCATTTTGGAATGTTTGTAAGACAAGAAGTTGCAAAGGCAAAGATAGCTTCCTAAGCACTCATTCTCAAATCATTTACATCCTTAAATTTCACTTCTGATACTTTTAGTAAGTTTTTTTTTCTCCTTTCTACACTTTCTCTTGTATTTTGCTTTGCTTTATTTCATGTTTGATTTGCATAATATGGATTTTATTGTGGGTAATTGATTGGGGCTATTTTCCACCCATTTCTGTTGTAGGATTTCCTTCTTACCCAACAATGGCAGCCACAACACTAGACTTAGTGCATTGGGTTTGCATCTTTTGGGCCTATTGCCCATTATTTTCCTTCCTCAGTGTAGTGGTCATTCCACTATCATCTATGCTTTTCCTTCCTTCACTTGCCCTTGATGGAGGAGTTCCAATATAGGATGGGAAGCCACCCTAGGCTAGGTAGTTTATATTTGTTTAAATTGTTTTTTTCATTCCAACCTTAGGATGTAGGAAGTCTTAACGTTATGGTGGTTTTCCCTATAGGCTGCTTTCCAAGCATGGGCAAAAAGAGAGTTCCTCCTCTAGCAAAGGTTCTTCAATTTCCGCCCTTGATAGATTTCATATATTATTGGGTGGACAAGGAGGTGTTAGGAACATCTTCCCTGTTTAATAAAGAGTATCTCCAATCTCTTAGAGAAGAGGTGCTAATCACACTTCAAGGGAAAAAGAAGGAACAATATATCCTAAAACCCACGAAAGAAGACGAACGATTGTCTTATTCAACCACAAAGATAGACCCTACTGGATGTGGATGTATGATGATTTATTCACATGCTTGGGTGTCCCAATTCTCTTCTCTAAGATCCAAACCTCCATTTTACAAACATCCTTTGTCGCTCCCACTGAACTCGATCCAAATAGTTGAGCCATGATCCGAAGTTTTGAGGTGATTTATTAGCATATTGAAATCTCTACATTAGCAAAAGTCTTCTTCTACCTACTTTCACTAACTCGACCTAGTGGCAGTGGTGCTACCCAAGGATGGTTATCATTTCGAGCTCATGTATATCAAAAGGTGTTCAAGCTTTATGAAGACTCCTATCATAATTTCAAAGAACTGTATTTCAAGTTTTATGGTGCTCTAGGAACCACACCTTTCTTTTTTACTACAAAAGGAGAGATAAAACTAACTGTTTATTAGCACAAGAATTTGAAATTCCTTGGGTTAAAGAAAGACCTTAATGCGAAAGAGAATGCCATCACCAACTTCTTTTGAGAGAGTTGGAGAGAGAACTGACTCAACCTTTGAATTGTTTTAGATGTTGACTTGAACATAACTAAGGCTAACATTGATGGTTTTATTGTGGTTTCTAAGTATTTATCCACTATTTGTTGTGCTAACATCTAATTTGTTCTTTTCAGGTTGGATGGCTTCTTAGGCTTTGCCGCCAACTTCTCAAGGAGCGGGGAAGTGATGATGGTACCGATAGTAGCCTTAGCTCGGTGTGTTCACAAGATCTACCTTTTGATGCTACTGCCCTTACTTCATCAGGACTCCAAGTGCAGCTTGCCAAGAGATTGTGGGTGAAGAAAGTCCCAAAAAAAGGCCGAAGTCATTAATGTTTGTTTTTTGAAGGCAACTTTGAGGCCACCATCTTCTCTAAGTCCTTCTGTGCTGATGAATTTATTGATAAGAAATTCCTTACACCCCTACCATGGAGAAACTGTGCAAGGTTGACCTCATTGAAAGCATATAGTGCATTCAAAGGGTGCTTTTATAGGTTACCACCATCTGCCGCTATTTGGAGCCTTTCATCGACTTTGACTTCCAAACTCAAGATGAGAAAAAAGACTTGAGGAAAAACTAACCTTCCTCTAAAATGAGAAAAGTGCCCTTAAGGAAACTAAAGGGAAAATGGCCTCCAAGGTTCAAACTTTGAGGACTCAGGCTGAATCTGCTAAATGGAGCTTGGCAGAGGCTAAGATTCAACTCAATGTGTCAGAGGAAGCTAGTGCTCAAGTAAAGAAGAAAGTGAAGAGCTTTGAAGCTGATATTGATGACTTGGAGGAAGCTTAGGCAAAGTCAGCAGATGAAATTTATGAAAATATCATGGCCCAAGTCCAAGTGATCTGCCTCGAGAAGGATTTTAGTGTGTCGGGCTCTATTGGCACATGGTAAGTAGTTGCAATGAAGGTCTCTCTACTGAAAAGGAGGGTGAAAGGGCTGGCATTAAGGCGGAGGATACCCAAGCTTAGGCATTTTTCTTTTATTTCTTTATTTATAGTGAAACTTTGCTCTGTTATGGGCTCTTCATAAAAAATATTTGGCCCCGATATGGGCAACCTTGATATGGGCTTTTAATACAACTAATACATAGGTTTCCAACTTTGCTTATTTATTTATGTAAATGCTTCGTGCTTAGATTATCTATATAAGGGTTTTGAATAATTGAAGCTTAAGGCATTTGTTTAAGGGACTTAGTATTCAATTTTCATGCTTAAAACATTTGCTTAAGGTGTTTAATTTTGCTTAACATTTAAATTAAACTTGGAAGCTTAGACTAATAGGTGATCAAGCTTAGACCAATAGGTGATCAGCCCCTTAGGAACTGTAATTTCAAATCACATCGTAAAGATAAATAAGAGAAATGAATATAACATAAGAATTTCATTATATAATGAAAATAACAATGTTCAAATCATAACCATAAATAATAAAGTGCAAACTGGACTAATATTTATTTCAGAACTCGTTCGACCTATGTAAGCTGCGTTTCATTAAAGCCTCATTGGAAAAATTCATGGGACAAAAACTAAGGTAGGAAAAAGAGTACACCACCACTTGCATGGTCTACATCATCAATCAATTGTAAAATCTCCTAAGATTCAAGGCATTCCACAATTATGGCACCTTGGAACCTAAAAATGTGGTCAACTTGTAGGCCCATTTGTCGAGGACCTTGGAAACCTGCTGCTAGCCTTCTCAATTTGTTGTAAGCTTTCCATGTCCAAGAGGAAATGTTCCAATATTAGCATGTCAAAGCATAAGGTCACCATGATTAAAATGACATGGATGACTTCAACATCATACCTTCTCGCCAATATTTGGTTCAATGCTTCTTCTCAAACATGAGTTGTTTCTTTGATTTCATTTATGAGGTCAACTTCTTCTCTTTGAGATTGACTATTAACACCTTCTGAATGGAAATTCATCCTCAAGCTCGGCTTTCTAACTTCAACATGTATCATGGCGTTAACTCCATAAGTCATCTTGAAGCAAGTCTCCCCTATAGTTGAATAGGGTGTTGTTCGATATGCCCTTCGTATGCTTCTGAACTCATCTACCCATGCTCCATTTGCATTATCAAGATTCTTTCATCCTTGTAGAATGACTTTGCTATTTGCTTCAACTTGGCCATTTGCTTGCAAGTGTTCAACTAAGGTAAGATAATGTTTCACTAAAAATTTGAAGATGAAGTCTCAAAACTTCTTATCAATAAATTAGGTATTGTTCTTATAGTAATAGAAAATCTAGTCATTCTTGAGTTAGTAATGTCACCTTCTTTGTGCAAGTATAAATAGGCTTGAGTGCATTGTGTTATGTATGCCAAGAAGTGAAGAATCAAGTGAGAAGTGAGTGCTAAAATGTGCAGCACAAGTGAGTCATATTGTGAGGTGCACTAAAGTGTTATGTGTGTGCACATAGTGTGAGGAGTGTGTGCATAGTGAGGTGCTAGTAGAGTGATGTGAGGGTGCATTAGTGTACCATCACATCGTAGTCATGAGTGTTTATGAATAAAAAAAAAGCATTATTATTTATAAAGAGTCCATTTCTTTGCTTTACAAACCCTTTGATTCCAAATCCATTATGCAAAACTCAAGCTCAAAGTTTGCTCCTTTTATGATAAATTTTCTTGTAAATGTTTAATATTTGAATTGTCAAATGAATTTTATTTTTGTATAATAACCTTTTGACCAACATCATTTTAGCAAAATCTTAGAACCTTGTCTATTTGCACAACATTTAGACACTGTAACAACTCTAGGCTCTAGCTTATTGAATGATGTACTTGAGTCATCTGGCATAACACACCATAAGCCTCAAATCAAGCCATTAAAGCTTATTCAAGCCTAACATATCAATTCATCATCCAAGAAGCTAAAACACTTTAAAATAGATTCATAGCCATAAAATATCACTTCTTTACCCTTTTTCTCCTTCTTATTGAATTGCTATCCCAAGAGACATGAGATGATCTTGTCTTTAAGCTAATATGTGCATAATCCATACTCAATCTAAATCATAACCAAACATCAAGAGACATGAAAATTAATCCACTTACACTTATCACCTCCAAACCTCAAACATATACATAATTTAGCAAACATGAATCCCATATCCTCCGTAACCAAGATCCAAGCTCAGAAACTACTAATTCTTTGCTCAAACCACACATCTCCTAAAAGGCTGAGGTTATTAAAAAAAAAAAAAAATACACACCAACATACAATATTCTCATTTTCTTACCTTTATGGCCGAAACTCATGCTTCAATTTAATGGAAAGATTTTCCATACCTAACACCTCTAATCCTCAAGAATCATCCTCATATAAATTCAAACCCAAACCAATTTACAATAGCATAATTTCCTACACTTCAAGAACATAAATAATCATAGGACAAGTTAACCAAACTTTGTCCATTTTATCTTCTCATGGCTGAAATTAAGATATATTCTAGGACAGAGATTTGTATTATTAAACATCTAAACCATAATCTTCTACACACTTCAACTCCTCATAAAACACATCAAGGGCCTAAAATCATCATGAACATATTAAAAGCCATCACATCCTCTTAAACCCCTATATGGTAGAAATCATGCACAAGCATACACATGCATATAAATTTTCTTTCTTTAACATTAACACATAAAAATCTTATTCAAGATCACTCCAAGAATTCATATGAACACAAATCACCCAAAAACATCAATCTTTATCCCCCTTAACCCCTACATGATCCCAAGCACACTTTCACTCACTTACATATAGTGATTTTGCTTTCCTTCAACATTAACACCACCACACCTTCAAGCTTAAAAAATCATGATCAAAAGCCTCAATTAACATAAATACATAATTTTTTAGCATACAGATAAAATAGTACTTCAACATAGGTTATTCATATGTTTGTCAAGTTCATAAAAACAAGCAAAAGACAAGAAACAAGTTAGAATCAAGCCAAGATAAAATACATGGGAGTTTTTAAGAAGGAGACAAAGAAGATAATCCATACTTGTTTTTAGATGTCAAAGAAGGATAAAGATGATGATGATGGTGGCAACGAGGATGAAGGGTGGTGATGATAAGGATACTCTTGAGGATCCTTGAAGCTTGGGAAGTCAAGAACACCAAAGAGCTCCTAAGTTTATCACTTTCTCACCATACCTACTCCTTCTTGATGATGAAGAAGGAAGAAGGAAACAATCTTAAGCTCTCTCTATCTCTCCCTTGGCTGAAATATGTAGGGAGGAAGTAGATGGAGTTTTGCTCTCTTGGACTCTCTTTCCCTTTTTACGGTTGTGTGTGTCTACTTAAGGGAGAAGGAGGCTTGTTTTATTTTCATAGAGTAGGATTAAATGACTACTTGGAAAGCATATAGTTCTAAATATCTAAAAATTTAATTTGAAATTAAAACTCCCCTACTTTTGAATGTGCAAACCTGATGGAGAAGGAGATGAATTCTTGTTATTTTAGAAAGCCTTTTAATCTAAGTTCCTTTATATTGTGGAATTGCTTGGAGACGTCTGCTTGCTACATACCTCCTCCTTAGCCACTAAGTCTTTCATCTCTAAAAGTAAAAGCTAATTATTGTTATTATATTATTATTATTATTATTATTATTTTGAAGGGTCAATAGTGAATTTTATTTCCTTTTATATTATGGTGTTACTTGGGTAAGTCATCATCCTACATGGCTAAGATCTTTGGTGACTAAGTTGCTTCCTATAAAAATATAAACAATTAGATTTCACTACTTGCTCCCCAAGGAGTTGTAGGACGGCACCACTTGTAGAAGTGAATGGCTAGGATTAAGTCTTATTTTTATGACATTAAAATGATATTGTCTATCTTAAATAAATTAACATGTAATAATTTAATTAATCTAGCTTAATTAATTTCTCTTATTACAAGATTTAAGCTTAAGGCCTATTTAATTTTTTAAGGCTCATTTGGGCTTGGTTGCAATGAATTTTGTGAGCCCAAATCATTAAATAATTGATGGTGACCCAAAACTAGATTATGGATTGAAACAGTTATTAGGGGGATGATTAATGAAGGAAATGGTCAAAAAGACTTAGATTGGTCATTCTTGGGGAGCTGAGAGGAGGGATGACACTCAACTAGGGAATTTCCCAAGAAATGGACTAAATCTCCTTGGGAACTACTTTCTCTGATGTGGTTTGATAGGCTTTTAGGTGTAACATTACCTTTAGGGAAGGTTTTTCCTGAAAAGGATGTCACTTGAATCCTTGGTGAGGTCAAATATCCTACCACCTAGTACACGCTTTGCTTTGTGTCGCCCTGAGCTTCCAAATCCTAGCCAAGAACTTAGTTCAAAAATTACACCAAATAAGCAATGCACAATGTCCCAAGTCCCTTGGGCTATCACTTTCACATAGTCAACAACCTTTGTCTCCTTCTATGACTCCTAGGAGACTGCAAACTTTAGACCCATGAATGCAATCCTAGTTAACCAAAGACAACACACCTATTCTAACAAGTTATACATGCCCCAAGACCGGAAACACCGAATTGAACCCATTCTTTCTAAATCAAAGTAACTCAAAGAGTGATTGGACTAGCAGAGCGCCTTCAAGGGTAGAAAAGAAACATGAATCTCATTCTCCCTCTAGGATCCTTATGGTGGTTACACTTATTCTTTACTAAGGACCCCTTCAAGAGAGTAGTTTCTTTTGGCGTGATCATTGCTACACTTCCTCTAAAGTTTATAGATCTAAGAATGTCGCTATCTTAGTTTAGTGCTCAAAACACTTGTTTTGATATTAGTTTTCATATTTTCTTAATTAAATTATTAATTCTTAATTACATAAAAGGCTTTAATTAATAGATCATTTACCTAAATAAGTTCTAAAATAATTATAATTCATTATTATATATTTAAATTGGGTTTAACAATAAATTATAATTTTAAGAGTAAAATACAACCCTCTCCCTTGAGAGATAACATTATTACACTCTCCTCCTCTCTATTTTTAAAGCATACACTCCCTTTCCCTAAGAAACTAAGATAAGGATACAATTCTCTCTTGAGAGATGATATTATTACACTCTTCTTCCCTCTATTTCTAAAACATATACTCCACTCCCCTAAAAAATTAAGATAAGTTACACTTTAATCCATTTTCAAGTTTTCCATTAATTCTCCATTATCTCATTATTTTATTTTTGATCGAAATACCCTTTATTGATAGATATATGTATTAATTTTTTAACCAAATAAAATATATATGGCTAATAATAATATGATATATACATATATATATATATATATATATATATATATAATTTAAATTTTAAATTATTACAATATTGAGATAACAAATTATTAATGGTAACAATAATTAGTGATAATTATTTTTCAAAAATAAAAATTACATATTTCCTCAACTATTAATTCTAGAATATTAAAGTGTATAAAATTAAAATTATTTGTTAATATTGTATATAAAGATAAATCACAAAGAAGATAACGAATTTTTTTTTTGTGATTTTACTATTAAAAATATATATTAATATTCTAAAATTAATAGCTGAGAAATATATACTTTTTATTTTAGAGAAAAATGATTGTTACAAATTATTGTTACCATTAATAATTTACTCTCTTAATATAGTAATAATTTAATTTTTAAATTAAATTATGTATATAAATATTTTATCTTCTTATAAGCCACACATAAATTTTAATTTGTAAAAAAATTAATATGTATAACTATTATTAAAGGGTATTATGGTCATAAATAAAATAATAAACATGAGATAATGGAAAGTTAATAAAAAACTTTAAAATGGATTAAAGCATAGCTTATCTTAATTTTTCAAGGGAGAGGAGTGTATGTTTTAGAAATAGCGTGGGGGGGGAGTGTAATAATGCCTTCTCTCAAGGCAGGGAATTGTATTTTACTCTAATTTCAATATAACTTTTTTTAGAGTTATTTCTAAGCCGTTGGACTCTTTTACCCCTAGCAGGCTCAAAATGCCAATCAATCTTACAATTATCATCTATATTTTATTCTACTATAATATTCTTGTTATAACTGTTACTGGCTATCATATTACTCAACTACCTCATAGTTGATAGAGATCCTTCTCAGTCATTTGAACTTAACTGGGGCCGGGGGTTATGATATTAAGGGCATTTTTGTCTTAATTTAGCTATGATTTGCCACTAGCAATTTTGCTTCATCATTATTTATTAAAATAAGGGAATATTTATTCTTAATTGACTTGCGTTTGACTCTATATTTTTTTGGACAGTTTTGCCCTTACTTTTGGTGTAAAATTACCATTTTGGCACTGCATTGTTCAGTGATATTTTAATTTAAAATTCCTATTTCCTATGTTTTATTAGTACTAGTTGATAGAGTAAATGGGACATAGTGATTTTATTTTAACTTAATTGGTGCTAATGCATTTTAGGCTATTTTTGGTTGATTATTTATTTTGTATTATCTCAACAGGATGTTACATTACTAATGTGTTTGTTGAGTGATGGTCTTATAAGAATAGGTATTCACAAAGCTCACTTGACACACTAAGAGGATTTTCAAGATGATGCTAAAACTCAAGAAAGATGAATATAATTGAAGGACAAATGCTTCTAACAAGATGAGATATCAATTCAAAAAGGAGGTTATTCACTTCAAGGCCTATTATATCCTAGAAGGATGGTTGAAACTTCAAAAGATAAAACTTGTCTCAACAAAGGTTTAGAACGATGCTTACATCAAAAAGAAGAAATTTTCAGAAGGCAAAACTTCAGTAAAGCAGGACTTCACATGAAGAGTATCATGGAAGCTAAAGCCTGGACATCTCAAATGGTCTAAATAAAGAGCACGAAGCCTAGCAATGTGTTGATATAAGTACGATGGACAGGCTGGCACAACAACTAGTTTCCAGTTTTGGCATCTTGACTTAGTGACAAGATAGAAGATTATCTTGTGCTGAGTAAGACAAAATAACAACTAGTGTCATGGATGCCTTAATGAATAGCTCATAATCAACTATAAATTTAGCTCAAGGTGTACTAAATGAAGGAGAGACACTCTGATGAGTTTGTTGCTCATATTTTTTATTTTCATCTTCTGGACAAGCTTCTAATTATATCCTTAAGCTTCTGAACGAAGTTAGAAAAGAATAAGTATAACATCCCCACATAACGTAATAAGAAATGATAAAAATGTCCTTAGGCAAATTTTTATTATTCACAACCTTGTCCCTGAACATTTTAAAAAATGACATTTAGATTCCTAGATCAATAGAACTAGTAGAATAGAATTTTAAACGAAATAGAACCACATAGCGGGAATGTAGAAGCTAAATTCTTAGCCAATTGGGCCACAGAGGTGCCCGCATGTGAAATGACGTAGGATGCCCCTAGACTTGTCCATAATTATGAAAATGCCATTAGCCATGGAAAATAAAAAACAAAAGGCCCTAAACTTGCACAACATTAAAGTTACCCCGTTAATTGATTTATTTGATTTTATTAAGTTTGTAAAGTTAATTAGAGGTTAACTAGGAGTTGATTAGAAGTTAATTAGAGAGATTAGGATTAAGAAGAATTAAAATAGAAACATATAAAACCTCACAAAATTCTTTAAAATCGTTTTACCGATTTAAAGGAAATTGGCAGAATTTCAGTATTTTCAATTGTCAAAACCCAAACCAACCAAATTTAACCTACTAAACCCTATTTCAAGTGGCTAGAATTTAGCCACCTTTCTCATCAAAGTGGCGCCACCCATGCCACAAAGAGTGAGCATGGTTCGCTCACTTATGAGCCACTTCTTCTACCTACCACCTCTATATCAAATTCATAAATCCTTTCTTACTTCCTTCAAATTTTTGGCCTCCCTCTCTCCCTTACAGACCTCCCATCATTCCCTCTCATCTTCCTTCCTTTTCACTTCATTTCTCTTCCATTTCCAAGCTCCAAGCACCTCCAACATCAAAACTCTTCATCTAGTCAAGCTATCTTTCAATCTAGAGGTAGGATTCAACTTCTTTGCATGATTTTATTGAATTAATGACTGATAGGAATACTTTCTTCTCTTATGTAACTGATGATATATGGTGGTGGTGTGATGATTTATGGCTGATTTAGCATGTATTTGCTTGGGTTGATTGAGATTTGAATGAGAAAACACAAAGAGCCACAAAATAGAATCTGTTAGGTTAAGGAAATCTATGGTGGTCCGTACGGCAAAATGTACGGCTCTACCTACAGTGGTTGAAATTGAATGAAACTCATTTTTATTGAAACTAGACATCTGGGGCTTTCCAACCATATAAAATATAAGGTTATTGGATTATTATTGAGAGAGATATGAATTTTTTAAGTTTACCCTAGAATTCTGACCTCGATTCTAAGCAGACTAGAATTCGGGGGCATAACTTGCCCTATACTCCCTCAAATTGAGTGAAACTAATTTTATTAGATAGTTGAGACATATACCAAAGTCCCATTAAAATTTCAGAGTTAGATTCCATCCCAATTGCTCCCAGTAGTTCATGAAATTTGCCCTAAGTCCTAGCCAGGCTAGAATATGGCAGCGAATGTTACCCAAATTCGTGGGCTCATAACTCGATTTCCACTTGCTCAAATGAGATGAAACTTGTTGCAAATGAAAGCTTGTATGATACCAATTTCGTATGATTTGAACTGGTGCAGACCGAGATAAAACTTAAATAACTTAAGCTACATTTATCAAAATTAGATGGTACTAAAGAGGTTAGAAAATAGACACATAACACTTCAACATATCCAAAATTTAGGTCTAAATGAGTTAAAATGAATTTATGACCTAAGTTGGAAAAATTGGGTAGAATTAAAATAAAGTGGCAGAAAACTAATTCAAGATCAAGGTTATAAACCTTTGTTTGATTATTGGAGTATCTATACCTTGCATTGATTTTTCTGTATGAATGACTGTCTGGTTGACTGGTACTATTTACGGGGAAGCGAACTTGATCCATTATACTGCCGAAATTTCGGCAGAAATATGTGAATTATATGAATGTTATAAACATTTATATATTATGCTCATAAGATTCATATATGTAAGAATAATTTAAGTATGATATGAAGTATATTAATGAAATTATGATAGTTTCTGTTATGAATATTCATGATATGAATATAAAATTCTATATGCAAGGATATATGAAAGTAAATGATGAAGCATATGTATGATGTACGAGTACATTCAGCTTATCTATGCATGATTATATATGAGAATGAAAGGATATAAACATATTAAATGTGGATCCCTTCACCTGAAGGTAGTTATGATATCCCTCCTTGTGAAGGCAGTTAAATAAGATAAGATTAGGCCCCTTCACTTGGAGGCAGTTAATTGGGTCTCTCCCTGTGAAGGCAATATAAAACTATGAGATCCCTCTATCTTGGAGGCACGTGGTTAGATGAGATCCTTCTACATTAAAGGCAAGTGGTCAGCTAAGATTCATCTATTCTTAAGGCATATGACCAAGAGAGATCCCTTCAATTTAGAGGCACGTGGCCAAAATGAGATCCCTCCAAGACTAGAGGCACGTGGGTCCCCTTGTAGGTTAGTTCTGTGTGATGACGGTCATGAGTTAAGCTCACTCCTAGATTAGACTATCCAAGGGTAGTAAAGACTAAAGATTAAAACATATGCAAGCACCCTAGGGACAACGATACATAACGCCTAGGTGTGCCAAGTAACGAAAGTAAAGAAAGTTAACAGGAGAAATAATCACTTGTGTCAAATGTATTGTTGCACTCATAAATGCATATTATTTAGTTGTTCTTTGATATGCTATGTTTATGCTTCAAGCTTATTAAGAGACTAATTGTATCTATATATAGATATTAATTATTCTGCTGCATTTATGTTTAGATTCTTCCTTTGATTAACAAGTGTATGAATAAAATGAACTTTGCTTCGAACAATATATTTTCAAATTATAAAACTGAACAATTTATTTGGCATGATCACCTTTTACATAATAAACTGAAGCAGCTGGAGATAATAATGATAATATGGTATATGATAGTTAATTGAATCCTACTGAGAATTTATAATTCTCACTATATTTCCATATCATCTCCAGATAGTTCAAGAAATATTGGGAATAACTAAAGGTTGCTATTAGACAAGGTCCATTCAGATAACAGTAACAACTTCTGAGTGTGGTGCTATGACTTAAGCATAGTACTGTACTTGGGAGGGTGTTACAATAAGATTCTCTAAGTGCTCTATTAGCTAATATCCTCTTTGAGAGATTTTAGCAAAACCTCCTTCATTGAAATATCCTTGTATATACACACTTTGTGTGTTTTAGTGAAAGTGTTATACACAGAGTTTTTATATCATTGTATCCCAACCCATAGCAGTCAAAAAGTTAACTAGCACAAAACTACTCGATTATAAGCTTGGAGAGACTCAGATAGTGAAATTCTCAACAATTTATTGGGGATTGGATATAGGCTCTATTTAGCCAAACCAGTATAAATTTTTGTGTCTTAATCTTTTTCCTTATCTTTTACTTTTTGAGCACACAACTTTTTGATCCTTCCTATTACACAAACAATATCTTTTTGAATAATATAAACAAAATTTTTCATTAAACCAAGTTCTTAAAGATAAAAATAAGTTTATTGAACTAACTTATATGCTTTCGCATTCCATGTTGAAATATAATTGAGAAATTCGTTTCTAAGTTTTAGAGTTCCAAAGGCGATTTGAATGAAGGATTCAACCCTTTTTTCGTGCCAATTGCCATCCACAGAACCATGCACAGACATAAATTTAATATATCTTACTTTGCAATGCCTAACTAGTTCTTAAGAGATCCAGCCGCACTAGACAAGCTCCCACATACCTCAAAGATTTCCATTGCACATTAACCAGTAGTACAACAAGCACTCTATTATCTTTTGGTCTATTGTATCCTCTTTTACAATATTTATCATATCTGTCAAATTGAGTGAACCCAACGTTGTTTGAAAGCTAACATATGAAGGAACAATACATAAAAATTTTAGAGTCAGATTCATTGCCAATTATTCCCAGCACATCAATGAATTCACCTTAAGTTCAAACCGGGCTGGAACAGGGTAGTCCAGTAGGGTCAAGTTACAGGGCTTATGTTACAACCTTCTTAACTCATATTAGCTAGATGAGAATCCAGATTTCTAGGTCAAATTTCAAAATTTCATAACTAATTCTATACTAATCCAATGGTCTTATAATTTATATGTATGGAAAGTCCTGGATGTCTATTTTCATATAAAAATGGATTCATCAAATTTAAACAGTTGTAGGCGGAGCTGTATACTCTGCCGTATGGACTGTCGTGGGGAAAACCCTAACAGTTTCTTGAATTCTTCTTGATTTCATGTTTTTCTTAAATCAATCCATCTAATCTTCAATTCAAACTCATATATACACCTTAAACTAGCCTTAATTCATCATCCCCACCTATCACAACATTAGAATCATGGATGGATAAGGGACCCTAGGCAACCCCAATTCAAGGAAAAGAAGGAGAAAGTTGAGATTCCTACCTTGTCTATTTGAAATCTTGTTAGTTTGATATCCTAGATTGAAGAAACTCTTGATGAGACTTGAAGAAGAGTTGAAGATGGAGTGTAGATGAGTGTGAATGGAAGAGAAATAAAGAGAAGTCTACCTCTTTATGTTGGCCGAAAATGCAAAAGGGTAGGAGAGAAAAAATGAAAACTTTTGAAGCAAGTTTTATTTGATTGGTGGATGTGTGTTGGTAGTTCAACTTGGTTTGTGGCTGCCTTCTATGGGCTAATGTAGCGCCACATATGGAGGTGTTTTGGCTAAATCTTAGCTATCCATCCTAGGGTACTCATAGTATAATTTCTATTGGTTCGGTTCCGACAGTTTAAAATATCAAAATTCTACCGATTTCCTTCAAATCGGTAAAACGGTTTTAAAGGATTTTGTGAGATTTTATATATTTCTATTTTAATTCTTTTTATTCCTAATCTCTCTAATTAACTTCTAGTCAACTCCTAGTTAATCTCTAATCGAATAAATCGATTAACGTTGTAACTTAAACGTTTTGCAAATTTAGAACCCTTCTATTTTCTGTTTTCTATGGCTAATGGCATTTTCGTAATATTGACTAAGTCTGGGGGCATATCATATCATTCCACATATGGATATCTTCGTGGCTCAATCAACCGAGGTTTAGGTTTCAATATTTTCGCTACGTGATTCTGCTTCGTTTAAAATCTTATTCTACAAATCTCATTGATATAGGGACCTAAATATCATTTTTTTAAAAATTTTAGGGGCAAGGTTGTAAATGATAAAAGTTTGTCCAAGGAAATTTTCATGATTTTCTATTATGTTATATGGGGATGTTACATCACTACCATCCTTAAAAAGAATTTTGCTCTCAAAATTCTTTTATCCTTAATAAGCCAGCTGAATGCCATAGATCTCCACCTTTACTGAACGACATACTGAGGTGATCAAGCTCAGTATGTAGTTAAGTGTGGCAAATAAGCTACAACACACAACATGGCTGCCATGCACAAATATCTATGTCCTTGTCATGTAAGGACCTAAAGCATGGCCTTTCTAAACTTTCAGTGTATGCCTCTTTGGAAGCATAATCAGCCCATCCCAGGTCCGGGTAGGATGAACTGCTCTGATACCATTTTGTAATATCCTTCTTGGTATAGTGCTATACTTAAGTCATAGTACCACACACAGGAGTTGTTACTGTTACCTGAGCGGACTTTATTTGACAGCAACTTCAGCCGTCTTTGAAACTTCTCGAACTATCTGGAGATAACACGGAAACATGAGTGAGAATTTTAAATTCTTAGTAGGATCCTCTAACTATCATACATAATGTCATCATTGTCATCTCCAGTTGCTTTGGTTTATTATGAAAAAGGTAAACGTGCTATACAAACTATTTAATTTTATAGATTGAAAACATATTATCCGAAGCAAACTTCATTTTATTCATACACTTGTCATTTGGGAGAGCCAATCCAAAATAAATTCATCAATTATACTATAAATAATAACTGCAACGTATTAAAATATAATAGCACCAATATACTGGAAACATAACATCTGCACATGCCTTTACGTGTACTTGAGTTTATGCAGATACACAAAATTTTCTTTTCTTTCTTTGTCTTTCTTTAATATTTATCTTCACTTTCTTCATTTGATACACCTAGGCGTTACATATCACCTTCCCTAGGGTGTCTACATCTGCCTACACTTGAGCGTTACGTATCGCCGTCCTCAAGTGCAGCCTTGCTCGTCTTCCTTTACTTATCATACATATTCCAGAGTACGACCGCCATGTCATACTCCATTGAGGTATGATCACCATGTCACACTCTTTAGGAATATATTCATTCTGCCACGTCCTAGAGTATGATTGCCATGTCATACTCCATCGGGGTGTGATCGCCATGTCACATTCCTTAGGGGGTGGGATCATTATACCACATTCTAGAGTATGATCGCCATGTCATACCCTATCAGAGTGTGATCGCCATGTCACATTCCTTAGGAATATAGACTCATCATCATATCTCTCATCATAGCATCTTCATTATAACTTTAATCATAATCATGAATGCATATGTATCAAAGTGTATTTCATAACCTAGGTATAAGCTTTGCCGAAATTTCGGTAGCATGATAGATCGAGTCTGCTTTCCTATGAATAGTGCTAGGCTACTAATAAAACCAATCAAGTAAAAGTTCAACATAGAATAGCAAACATATCACAATAATGTCAATCATGTAGGGATTGGACCCTTATATATCACAATAATGTCAATTATGTAGGGATCGGATCCTTATGTTCAATTCTGCCCGATTTTTGTAAAGTTCACCATTTTTTCTGCTTAACTCATCTAGACCTAAGTTTTGGTTATGCTATAGCTCTACATGTCTAGTCTCTAACTCTTTTAGTCCCATCTCATTTTGATTTGTATAACTCAAGTTATTAGTATTTTACCTTAGACTGCCCTATTCTTAGCTAGAATTGCACCCTTATAAGTAAAAATTCACTAAAAATAGAAATCTAGGTGAAATCATATGAAATTTATATCAATTTAAAGCTAACAGAACAAGCTTTCAAATAAAAGAAGTTGCATATAATTTACATGAGTATATTTTGAGATATAAGCTCCGTAACTTGACCCTACTAGACTACCCTGTTTCAGCCCGATTTGAACTTAAGTCAATTTCATTGATGTGCAGGGAACAAATGGCAATGAATCTGGCTCTAAAATTTTCATGGGATGTTTCTTTACATGTTAGCTTTCAAATAGTGTTTAGTTTCACTCAATTTAGAGTTGTATAGGGTGAGTTACACTCTTCTTAACTCATACTGCCTAGATGAGAATCTAGATTTTTAGATCAAACTTCAAAAATTCATAACTAATTCTATACTAATTCAATGGTCTTACAATTTATATGTATGGAAAGCCCTGGATATCTAGTTTCATATAAAAATGGATTCATTAAATTTAAACAGTTGTAGGCAGAGCTGTACACTCCGCCATATGGATCATTATGGGGAAAATCCTAACAACTTCTTGAATTCATCTTGATTTCATGTTTTTCTTAAATCAATCCATCCAATCTTCAATTCAAACTCACATATACACCTTAAACCAGCCATAATTCATCACCCCCACCCATCACAACATCAGACTCATGGATGGACAAAGGGACCCTAGGCAGCCCTAATTCAAGGAAATGAAGGAGAAAGTTAAGATTCCTATCTTATCTAGTTGAAATCTTGTTGGTTTGATATCCTAGATTGAAGAAACTCTTGATGAGACTTGAAGAAGGGTTAAAGATGGAGTAGAGATGAGTGTGAATGGAAGAGAAATGAAGAGAAGTCTACCCCCTTATGTTGGCCGAAAATGCAAAGGGGTAGGGGAGAAAAAAATTAAAACTTTTGAAGCAAGTTTCATTTGATTGGTGGATGTGTGTTGGTAGTTTAACTTGGTTTGTGGCTGCCTTCTATGGGCTGATGTAGCGCCACATATGGAGGTGTTTTGGCTAAATCTTAGCCATCCATCCTAAGGTACTTATAGTATAATTTCTATTGGTCTGGTTCCGGCAATTTAAAATACCAGAATTCTACCGATTTCCTTCAAATCGGTAAAACGGTTTTGAAGGATTTTGTGAGGTTCTATATGTTTCTATTTTAATTTTTCTTAATCCTAATCTCTCTAATTAACTTCTACTCAACTCCTAGTTAACCTCTAATCGAATAAATAGATTAACGGTGTAACTTAAACGTTTTGCAAATTTAGAACCCTTCTATTTTCTGTTTTCTATGGCTAATGGCATTTTCATAATATTGAGCAAGTCTAGAGGCATCCCATGTCATTCCGTATATGGATACCTCCGTGGCTCAATCAGCCGAGGTTTAGGTTTCAACGTTTTCATACGTGATTCTGCTTTATTTAAAACCTTAGTCTACTAATCCTATTGATATAGGGACCTAAATATCATTTTTTAAAAAGTTCAGGGGCAAGGTTGTAAATAATAAAAGTTTGCCCAAGGACATTTTCATCATTTTCTATTACGTTATATGGGAATGTTACACCTTCTCCGTGTGTTAGCTTCTCAATGAAAGCACCAATGTTAGACTTTTTCGAGTGAAAGCTTAGAAACTCCTCTCGTGGTGAATAAATATCCAAGAATCAAATTTAATTTATTCAACTAATTGATTTACAATGAGGGTAATACCTTTATTTATAAACCTACTAAGGGCCTAACCACTAACTAACTAATGGGTTGTAAGAAAAACACTATATGGGTCAAGTGTGTACTTGAATTCTTACATAACAATGTATAGAAAAATGCCTCTTTAGTTCAATAAAGTTTTATATTATTGTTTGATGCTGATTCTAACATCGAAAATATGTTCGATGGATTAGTTTTGATTCCATATCTCAATTCAGGGGAGGGAATCACTTTTTCTTAAAGGATATAGGTTTATGTGAAGTGGAGAATTCAGCATATATAGGAGCGTTAACTCAGTCATCAAAATTAATTCTCACTCGAGGATTATAATTGAGAAATGTGATTGAGCAGAAATGTAGATGTTAATTATAAGAATTGAAAAGAAAATGACATGCTAAAATGAAAATGAACTGAAATAACAGAAAGCAAATAAATTGACTAAAAGGAAATGAATTGAAAAGCAAACTAGACTAAGTCGATGGTGTTGTACTCAGCGTTTCCCTGTGGCTCTATTGCCGTGGTGACATGTGGATAATAGGTACTTTTCAAGTGTCCAAGCATGACTGACTAAATGACCCAAGGATATTATTTATAGACAAAATTTTACTTGATTCCCAAGTAATTCTTCTAACACATGGCAAAATCTTGACTCTTAGAAGTGAATCAACTCTTTCACATTTCAACCGTTGATCTTTCCCATGTTCTGACTGACTCGGATAATTGTACCCACATTCTAACATGTTGATCAGGACTCAATAACCATTGGCATATGCTCCTAAAATTTTGGAAACATTCAATTGTGGGTTTGTGCTTCCTTTTTCGACTCATCAGCATGTAATTCTTTGATCAAAGTCAACACCTTCCTCAACCCCATATCTTCCATGAAGTTCACTAAGTGTTGATCATGACCTCATCTCCTACTTCACACTGAGGTCAAACAATTCTCTATCGAAAACATGACTCACTCTTCTATGTATCACCATATACCTTACAAGCTTTCAAACTCAACAGTGAGTCAACTCAAACAATTGGCAAACTCCTGATTGTCGAAACATTGGCGTATATTTTCGATAAAAACTCATATTGCATCCTCTATCAAATAAAACACATACTACGATTGACGAACAAGCATTTCATGCCAGTCAAAATAAACTTTTCGACCACCCAATAATTATTAACACTGAATTTAAATGATTTAAATTCAATTCACATTTAGGGTTGAGGGCTCAAACGAATAGTTAGTCATCACTAATGAGTCATGACAGATAGTCCACTACTTCTTCCGGTTAAGAATTCAACGCACACGAATATAAACTTTCATGCCGCGCAAAATTAATAAGCTGCTTTCACTTGTTTTTTTAAGCGAAAAGGCTTTCGGCGACCTTTTTTGTTTTACAGACAATGCTTTTTCAACATCATAATAAACAAATCCTAATAAACAAATCCTTTAGAAAGAATCTACGATAGCCGATTCTTGTTTTCTCTATCTTCTGTGATGTTTCTTTCTTAGTAGTTTGATTCCTTCCTTTATGGAGGTTGTCAAATGGAGGCTGTAGCTCTTATTCTTTGGTTCTGGCCTGTAATTTTGCTTTCTACTTTCTTTATTTTTCTTGTTTTGTAGTTATTTTTCTAAAAAATCCTTTGTGGATAAATTTAAAGAGTTTGTTTTGAGTATTTTAGATTTGCCTTAGTAGGTTTAAAATATTGATATATTGATATAATACATGTAATATTTTTCTTATAAGATAATCCGCTACGTTATGTCCCACAATGAAAGATATATCATCATTAATAGTCTATAGATTAAAAACACAGATCGAGACCATCAAGTGTTAGTTTTAGGTAAAAATTTACATACATATATATATATATATATATATATATATATATATATATATATATATATATATATTTTAAATGTTTATTACTTTTTATTAAAATTGTAAGTGTGATTTAGCTTTTGTACGAATGAATTTTAGGTTATGTTTAAGAAAAGACTTTATAATAATTTGTGGGGAACATATTTAACTGTACTGTGTTTTCACAATAATTTGAATAAATAGCTCCATTATAACATGATTGAACCAAAAGTAATATTATTCGAGGTATAAAAGCCAACATATTATTCTGTTTAATCAAGAACGCAAACAATACAGAACCCCGCTGAACTTCCATAAAAGTAGTTAGTAGTGGGTTGGCTTGACCTTTTAAAGTTTCTTTTCACATTTTCCTCGCTTTTTTTTTGTGTTTTTTTTAGAACGACTATGCTGTCTACATGAATTGAACGCGTTGTGTTTCTTTGCTTTTAATTGTCCTGTTCAGTGTGAAACTTAATGAAAATGAATAACGCGAGCTGCGGGGGCGGCACGACGAGATTAGGAATTCTGTTTGTTGTCAATTCGACTGACTTCAGATAACAATGGAAACTTTTAAAGCATGGGAGTTGCTATTTAATATTGTATGGGATGAGAGAAATCATTGTATCCTAGTGGATTGACATCCACATATGTCCTTGTCGATCTAATTTCTTTATTTATTAGTTTTTATAATACTTAATTCAATTAAAAGTAAATAAAGCTAAAATAAACAAATAAGCAACACGTTTAGTCGTGACAACTATTGGGAGAGTCTCTTAGTCGTGAAAGCGTTCAATAGCAGAAATATCTTTTTTTTGTGGGTAAAATGGTATAAATACCTTAAAGACTAAAAAAGTAGAATTTATATAGTAAAATTAAATAATTCAGCTTTTATGTTTTTACAATTTTTAGTTTGTGATATATAGCACTTAAAAAAGTCATATGATTTTATGTTTTAATCTTAATCATTTGTGTAAAATCTAACGATCAAGATCTACTACTTCCATTCTCACAATTAACCATTCCTTTTACTTGATTTTCTTTCTATCAAGATTTAATCTACTTACTCTCATTATTAACCTCTTTTCTCTCTACCATAATTGATTTGAGGCCACCATAAAAACAACTCAAAGTTGCTTTGGGTTAGAATTAATTTTAGAGGTAAAATTGATTTTGAAAACTTTGACACTTAAAAAGCAAACGTAAAGGGGAAATGTGTAGAATTGATTTTGATCCTCCAAACCCCCATTTGTGATCTCTCACCAAGGAAGCAAACATGGGCCTAGATTACCTAAGTGGTCCATATTGTCAGGTAATATGTAATGTCAAACAAGACAATATGGTGATTTCAAGTAATTTAATTGTAGATTATAAGCAATCCATATAGATTGTTTTATATTAAATACCATAAGTTTCAGTCGTCTATTTTGCGTGTATGCATGCTTCATCTTCTCTTGGGATTTGCTTTTTGTTTAATTTGTTATGTCTTTTATGCTTTTTCTCTTTTTTGTATATCAGTAACAATGAAATTTGAACCTATAATCTCATATAAACTATCTAAATTTCTTAACATTAGCCCATTGATAAAGTAAAATGCTTTCATTATTCCACACAAATATGGATATTTTTGTTAATTAAATGCTTATTATGATTTTCCATTAAGGTAATGAATTGAAGTCATTTTCGAGAGATGATAGATTTGTATTGCTAATTTAGACATTACTATTCGATATTTAGAGTCAACATATAAATAATTGGAGATTTAATTATATTTTTAGTGAATATAATGAATGTGATAAGATAATTAATAATAGATATGAGTTTTTTTAATTTCAACAATTATTAATACAAAATTTTTCATATTTTTTGATAAATTAACTATAAATACTACTGGAGTTGCCAATTATTTGTATATGATTCCCAAAATATATCTAATGGTGTTAACAAAAGTAAATTTCAAATAATAATAACTACCAAAATAATAATAATAATAATAATTATAATAATAACTACATATTATGGAGAGAGAAGTGGGGCTTCCAACTTTCAGCAGCCTCATCTTATTTTCTTTGTTTGTTGGTCTCTTTGTCTGCCGTTTATTCTCAAATATTTTGCTGTGACTACACACATTTAAAGCTATACACATTTAAAGTTCACTGTTCCGTTTGTAGGCTAGGCTAACCCCTAGCATGTCCTAAATGACAAGGTTTGATACGTAGCTTTCAGCAAGTTGCAGCCCGAAAGGCTCCAAAGAAAGAGCAACGAACTTTCCAACCTTCATGTGCTACCAACAGACGTAATAATGAGAAAGCAATGTGTATCTAACTGCTTGGAATTTAGTGATAATGGCAAGCTGATATTAGGATTGAGATGCTGTTCTGTATTTCTTAGCTAGATTAAATCCAAAAATAGACAGATTACAATGCCATCGGTTTTATCCTTTGACTTGAGTCAAGATGGGATTGATATTTTGTTTGAACTTAATTAAGAGCAAGCTGATTATAATTTTTACTTTTACCACGAATAGGTGACGACGTATTGAAGGATTGCTTTCTTCTGAATTGAGAAAATATCATTTAAATGAATTTACAACTGGGAACATAAATATACTACTCCCATTTATGAGTAAATTTCCCAACGCACATTAATTTCTTCATATGTGAAAGGGAATTCTGGGAATGAAAAGGTCTAAACAAACTAGGAATTGATAACAAGGGGGGAATTCGATTTTCAATCATTTGTTTATGTTGCAACTTTAATTTTCTGTCATTTAAAATGTTACATAGCTTCTGTACTGCTTTTAACTCTTCCCATTCAAATTCATATTGCACAAATTTCTGCACAAACACACACAAATTTTACAACTCTATCTAAACAATCAAGGGTTCTTAATTCACCATCTTTGGAACTGCAATTTCGCAGCTACATATTGGGCAAACCTTTTTAATTTGAAGCCACTTGCTTACGCAATCTGTGTGGTAAGGGTGCTCACAATGAAGTGCCACCAGGGCCTCACCTTCTTCATATTCAATCTGACAAATTACACACCGGTCGATTCCACCTTTGCTTTCAGCAGAATGGAAGGTGTAGGAATGCAAGCACGAAGAAATTTCATTTGTTGATAATCCTCTCTTCTCTTTTCCTATGAAATCTCCCAACTCAATCAACTCTTCGTAAGTCAAGTCATCCACATCAATGCCAAAGTCTTCCATATCATCATCATAATTGCTTCCTTCACTCTCAAGAAACTGAAGGTCCGGTTCAAACTCTTGACTTGTAAAAAAATCAGCATCGTCGTCGTCATCATCATCATCATCATCGTTATCAAATGAGGAGCTTTCGCTTTCGAGCATTGCGAGCACTGCGGATGTTCCATCTTGCTCTTGCAAGCCAATTGCTAGGATGAAATCAGAGTTAACTTCCTCGAGTTGAGTGTATGGAGTTTTGTGGGGAGACTGTTTGCCATCTTCACGTTCCATTGAAATGCAAAAAGATGCTAAGGGACAGAATATTGATGGTTTTGAGAACAGAACAAAGTGAATGTGGTATTTGAGGAGATGAATAGAGGCATATCTTTAGAGATATGTTTGAGGATATGAGCTAAACTTCCATGTCAAGTAATGAAAGACCTTTCTCATGGATCTCTCACCCTGCTATTAGCGATAATACCTTTAAACTTTTGACTCTTTTTGGATAAGGAAGCTTACGCGCAAAGCAATAGCAAAACATTCTCCTTAAGTATCAATATACCTTATTCCAAAATTGAAGATATCACCTAGCAATTGCTACGCGGTTTCTCATCTCAGTTGTTAGCCAACCTTTAAACGCATTAAATTATTAACACAGCAAATGTATCGATATTGTAATTGTCGAACAGAGAAGAACTAGAACATCTGATAAAAATTCTTATCGTTAGCACCTAAAAAAGTCGCGTTAGAGAGCCTTTTGAAGGGGATTGCATGAGAGGAAAGAGATAAAGAAACTTTTAACAGGAAGTGTTCGGACATTCTTTAACTTCTTTTGGAACTCTCTTCTTCCCGCCTTTTCCCCTTCTATTTAGGTATAATTTTCTTCTTTGCTTTTCTCAAATCACAAACATACATGGATTAGCTAGCAACCTCTTTTCCTATATTTCACACGTTCTCTGGCCAAATTGAATGCCAAGGTCACATTGATGTCGAGAAATGTGCCGCTGTAATTTCCATGCTTAACGTCGGCTTTTTATTATTGACATTTCCACTACTATATATTTTTGGTGGAAAAAATATAAAATTTACAACTAAGATTTCTACCGTTTCCAACTTTTTTTTTTGTCAACACACGCACACTTTCGCGGGAAAGGAGGAGGGTTTATATATCATAAATCAGGCTTTGTCTTATATCAAACTCCTGCATAATTAGTGAGAGGCGGACGAATCTATTATTAAGCCAATGCCTTAACTACTACTGTTTCCAACTCGAACATGATGAATAATAATTAGAGGTGCCAATAGGCTCCAAACCCATGGCCCATGGGCCAATAGTCTTGTTATTAACCGAATATTCACAAACTCACCAATTTAGTGGGTTAAGCCTAATACAGCACTAGCATAACTAAAGTTGTTACTTTCATTTGAATTATTCATTAGAATCTTCTTTTGTTACAAGATCAAGCTTATCCTTTGAATGACATCTATAAATAACTTGAATTGTAAATCAGAATTGTAGAGTTTGTTGTAACTACTCCTAGAAATGAGGATTAAAGTCAGTATATGTATTTGATCACTTTTACTCAACGAAAATAAGTCTCATTCTATTTCAATACTATCTCTATATGGTATCAAGAGCCCTATAGCTTCACGGCAATATTGATCCTTTCATCATGGCTTCAGCTAATCCTAACCCAGCAGACCCCATCGCCAACCTCACCAACTCCACTGAAAATCTTCATATTGTCCCAGTGCAAGTTATCCCTGAACAAACTACCTCATTGATAGCCCTCAACACACAAAATTCTACCAAGCTCACTGGAGCTAATTACCCAGCTTGGCTTGTTCAGATGAATGCCGTTCTTGTGGGATACGATTGTTGATGGGACAAACACCTGCCCATCTCCTTCTCATCGTGATCACAAATATTGTTTTAGACAAGATTAGTTAATGCTGCATGCCATCATTTCTGCTATCGATCAGCATGTGGTGACAATGCTTGGAAATGTCAAAACTTCCGAGTAGGCTTGGCAAGTCCTCACCAAGCTGTTTGCCAAAAAAACACGCACTTGCATCATGTATCTCAAGGAGCGCTTATCCTGATCGTCTAAAGGATTGAAGTCAGTTTCAGAATACCTTAAAGGTATTAAATCCATAGCTGATGAACTAGCAATAATTCACTGTCCAGTTGATGATGTGGACCTCATGATTCATACACTTAATGGCTTAGGACCTGAATACAAGGAAGTCTCGGTTGCAATTAGAACTCGAGAGAATCCTCTCTCTTTTGATGAGCTCCATGACATGCTTACTGATTTTGAAGCCTATCTCCAGCACACTGACAACACATCTGATGTCTCTCCTGTAGTCACTGCACAAGTGGCTCACCAAGGGTAAATCATGTCAGTTCAAAACTCGCCATTCGAACCATTCATCTACTTCTCAGCACTCTACTTCTCCTGGCTCTAACAAAAGTGCTATCTGCCAATTCTGTGAAAAGACTGGGCACATTGCCAAAGTGTGCTACAAGATCCATGGATATCCGAACAAGTCTGGATCCAAGCCTTCTGCTCACCATACTCATGTGATTCCTTCGGCTGCTGGTTCTGACTGGATCATGGACTCCGGTGCAAGTCATCATATTACACATGACCTGGATCAATTGCACCTCACCAATCCTTATAATGGTAGAGATCAATTGATCGTGGATGATGGTTCCGCCTTGCCAATTACTCATACTGGTAACACTTCCATATCTACATCTTCAAATACCCTTCACCTAACAAATGTCTTACATGTTCCCCTTATTTCCAATAAGTTGATTTCGGTTTCTCAGTTGTGCCAAACCAACCCAATATCCATTGAATTTTTCTCTAATTATTTCTTGGTGAAGGATCTGAAGACATGGGTACCGTTGCTCCAAGGCACGCATAAGGATGGCCTTTATTACCTCCCTCAACCATCATCCCCAAAGCATTCCATTTCACTAAATCTCTTCCATGGAACCACATCCTTGGTCATCTTTCTTCTTGAGTTTTTCAGCATTTGACATCAGCATATCATTTCAAGTCCATACCAAATCAACCATGCATTTCATGTAATTGTTCCAAGAGTCACAAATTACCTTTTGCGGTTTCAACAATTTCAAGTTCAAGACCTCTTCAGCTCATTTACATGGATGTATGGGGGCCTGCTCCCGTTAGGTCTTTAGATGGTTTTTGATTTTATTTAGTTTTAGTAGATCATTTTTCTAAGTATATTTGGTTGTATCCCTTGAAAAATAAGTCAGATGTTTCAATAATATTTTCTCAATTTAAGGCCGTTATTGAAAAATTTTTCAATTGCCAATTGTGTCTATTTATTCTAATAATGGTTGTGAACTTTTATAGCTTAGATCCTTTCTCACTCAACGTGGCATTTCCTACTACACTACTCCACCACACACTCTAGAGCACAATCCACCAGCCAAAAGGCGACATTGACACATTGTTGAAACTGGATGTGCACTACTTCATCATGCTCAACTTCCTCCAATTTTTTGGTCTTTTGCATTTCAAATAGCTGTTTATTTAATTAATCGGTTACCTACACAAGTTCTTAATATGCAATCTCCATTTCAAACTCTACATAAATCTCCGCCTAATTATCATCACTTGCATTCTTTTGGTTTTTTGTGTTTTCCTTGGTTAAAACCTTACATCCAACATAAACTTCAACCTCGTTCTTCACCATGCATTTTGTAGGCTACTCATTAACTCAATATGCATATTTGTGTTTTGATCCAATTACTACCAAATTGCATGTTTCACATCATGTCAAGTTCTATTATAACCACTTTCCTTTTAGTTCTATCATGGCAACTAACAATCAAATCTCTTCTATTGCCACATCCACAACATATCCCATGCATTCACATATTGCACTCACTCCACCAATAACCTAGCCATGTGAATCATCACCTTTAGATCATCCTAGCGAGTCTTTGGCAATGGCCCCCACGTCCTTCGAGCCACCATCAGGTAATAATTTTTCTCCTTCCCCCTCTAATAATCATCTTGACTTTACTTCACATAATAAAATTGCTCGCACTTACTCCATGGTCACTCGTTCCCAAAACCACATCTTTAAGCCTAAACGCATGTTCACATTAACCAAACATCCGTTACCTGAGAACCTGGAACCCTCCAATGTGAGAGAAGCCATGAAATAGTCTCATTGGCATTAGGCAATGGCTGAAGAGTTTGATGCACTTTTGCAGAATGGTACATGGTCTTTAGTATCGACATCGAAAGATCATAAAGCCCAAGTTCGATCCTGGAACCCCCAAAAAAAAATCCCTAGACCACAAAAGAAAAAAAGTCGAATATACCTATGGACCAGTCCATCAAATTATTATTTTTTTTTCGAAAAATATACTTTGATCTTGTTCTCGTTACTGGCAGGCAAAACTGATTGTGTTTACAGTCAAAGCTATAGTGGATCGTGTTAAGTTTGAGATCAAAATGGTCACCAAATCTTGATTACTAAAGTTGAAATTTATGGTTAAGGTTAAACTTTTTATTATAAAAGAATAATTCAATAATCATTTAGATTTATATTTTAATATTTAACAATACATAAAACATCTATTCTATCCTTCTAGTTCTAGGACTTTCCTACCCACCCTGCTCCACCTCCTTCCTGACTATATGTCATCGTCTAAATCTCCATTGTCGTTGGCCACAACGGTGAAAGAGTGACATGACAGTTGCCGAAAACTCTCCAGAAAACTGATTTTGAGAGAGAAAGAGAACTTTCAGGGTGGTGAAGTTGGAGAACTGGGAAGTTTACCAGTGAAATGGTTTTGCTTGAGGTTGAGAACTCGAAGCTGAGTGAGAGAGGTTAAGGGTTCGATGGAGCCTTGGAGATCGAGGTTCTTGAGAACGAGTTGCATGACTTGGTCGTTGATGCATGAGACACTGTCCCAGGTACATGGGTTGGTTATGTTGTTCTAACTGGTGAGCTTCTTTGACATGTTTGAAGATGCTTTGAAGGTTAATAGAGCCTCAAAATCTAGGTTCGTGGAAGCATGAACCAGAAGAAGCAAGTGAAGAACTAAAGAGAAGAAGTTAGCAGGAGCAATGAGGTGAGTTGTTATTGCTATCATCGCCAGTCACAGTCAAGGTTTTCAGCCAGCGACGGCGATTTGGATCTTGACGGTGCGAGAGATTTGCTAGCAATGAATGGGAGTAGGTTGGTGAGGTCGTTTTGGTTGATGTTCGGGTATCACAAGAGCAATAAAGAGCACAAGAGTGAGGCGAAGGAGGTGGCGTTGGCCGACGGAGACGGCAGCGGTGGCGGGAGCAGGAAGGCGATGATACAGAAGTCGAGGTTGGTGGTGGTGGCAGCAGTTTCCGGAGGTGGCGAGAGGGTGGTAGCGCTTACTGATGGAGGGGAAAAGGTTGACCGAGAAATAAGTGAGTGAAGGCAAAATTATAACTTTATATTTTTAATTATAATATGAATTTAATTTAAACATTGTGCCAAATAATAAAAATATCAACTTAAATCAAATCTTAACATGATCCACACAGCCTTGCCTTGTTTGTTCTGCTTATCTCATTGTATCAAATTCAGATTCTTTTGTCAAATGTCGCGGCAAGTTATATACTGTTTCCGTTCCTAACTTCCTAATATCATTTTCATTCAGCACGTGCCATCTTTACTCTTTACCATATGTTTGGTTCAGCAGAAAAAGGAGGAAAGAAAATTTATGGAGGGAAAATGTGGACATTTGGTGGTTTTCTTTTATTTGGTTAATGAGAATAGACAGAGACAAGGAAAAAAAAAAGACTTTTCTTTTCGTTCCTCAGAAGAAAACTAGGGAATATGATGGAAAACTATTTATTAAACTAGGGATTGTCGTTAGGTAAAGTGGCATTAAAGATTTATTAACAAAAGCTAAATGTTATATTTGATAAATATATATATATATATATATGATATAGTTTTATTTTAAATAAAGTGGGACAGTTTCATTTAAAAAAATGTTAGATTAAATATTAAAATTAACTTACTTTTTATATATGCAAATATTATAAATTAAATTTATATCAAATTAAAATTTTTTATACAAGAAGAATTTATATCACTTCTATTTTTATTTGAAGAAATAATTTCAAATTACATTTTATGATTTAAATGTTAGTAAATTAATTTTTAATTAATGTTTATTATAAAATTGTTATTTATGTAACTTCAAGAGTTTTTACGAATTAAATAAAAAATAAGGACATATATCTTATTTTATTTAATATAATTTTTTAATTTTTTTGGTTGAATTTTTTTTCAAATATTTTTATACAACTTTCATTTTAATTTTGTTTTCATTTACTTTATTTTCATTTTCTTTTCTCTCATTTTCTCTATACATCCGAACAAATTATAAGTGCATACCACCCCTTTATTTTTTAACAGCATGTATATTTCGTATTATCCCAAGAATTTAAGGAATCTTATTATATACTTTCAAGGTTTGAAAAATTGCTGCTATATTGACGGAGGCAATATCATAATTATTCTTTGGATTGTGCAGATCTTTTAGTCTATCTCCTCAGAAGGAGACTTTGTCCAGGCACTCATTTTTAGGACCAAATGGTCTTTAGGCCCAATGGCTTGGACCAAGTGCGCAAATAAAGGCAAAATTAAAATGGGTGTCTCTAATATTGCATAAACATCAATTATCTATATTTTTAATAAAGTAAATAAGTACTTTGATCCTTAAAAAATGCATATAATATTAGCTTAGTATCTGAAATTTTTTTGACACTGATAGCTTATGAAAATAAATTATTTTTATCTGATATTTGTATTAATTATCTTAAATTTGTTCACAATATTATAATTTTCATGATTTATTTTAATAAATTCTAATTATGAGTGCTATTGGTGAGAATGGATTTATTTTGAGGTTAATTGACAAATATTCTCATCAAATTTGTTTGAATGCAGACTAAAATATAGCACTAGTAAATAGAAGGTTAAAATAATTATTTTGAAGAAGATTTGAAGAGTTGAAAAAGCAAAAAAGAAGATTTGAAAAGATTGGAATCCAATTTGAAGTGAATCAACATCAAAAGAGGATTTTAGATGGAAGTGCCAACTATAACACCCTCCCAAGTATAGTACTATACTTAAGTCATAGAACTATACTCTAGAGTTATTTTTGTTACCTGAATGGACCATGTTTGATAGCAATCTCTAGTCGTTTTCAATATTTCTTGAACTATTTGGAGATAATATAAAAAAAAAATATAGAAGTGAGAATTTAAAATTCTTAGTAGATTCTCTAAATTGTCACACATAGTGTCATCATTATTATTTCCAACTGCTTCGATTTATTATGAAAGAGGAGAACATGTTAATAAACTTTTCAGTTTTATAATTTGAAAACATATATTCTGAAGCAAAATTCATTTTATTCACACACTTGAGTCGTAAGAACTATAACAAAATAAATTTACAATTCATAACTTGAGTAATAGTTGTAGTACATTCAAATATAACAATTCCAATATAATAAGAAAATAGAATATGCATATGCAAATACTTTTACTTGAACTTATGTAAATGCACTTGTGTGTACTTTAACTTTCTTTAATATTATTTTCCTTTACGCACCTAAGCATTACGTATCATCGTCTCTAGGGTGCCTATACCAGTTTGCACTTGAGCGTTACGTATCGTCATCCTCAAGTGTACCCCCTTACTTATCTTTGACCCATACTTGGTCCCTTAGAGATGAATAGCCACTTTCACCTCTAGGTAATAGCATATATTTCAGGATCGAGCTTGTTCCTATATAAGATTGTCGGGTTTACTTTCCCTGGCATTCTTATCGACTTATTTCACTTAAATTTGTTCAGGGACTGACCCAAGTAACATGGAATTATTATTACATCTTTAATCATGAAGTCATGAATGCATATGCTAGAATAATCATATTCATGATGCATGAGTCATATAATTCTTCCGAAAATTCGGTAGCATAATGGATCGAGTCCGCTTCCTTGTGAATAGTATCAATCAACCAGGCAGTCATTCATACAGAAAATCGATACAAGCTATATATCTTTCAATAATCAAACAAAATTTGTAACCTTGCTCTTGAATTAGGTTTCTATCACTTTCTTTAAGTTCTATCTGATTTTGGAAATTAAGCCATAAATTCTATTTAACTCATTTAGCTATGAATTTTGGATATGTTAAAGTGTTATTTGTCTAGTTTATAACCTCTTTGGTCCCATTAAGTTTTGATATATATAACTCAAGTTATTGAAGATTTACCTAGGCCTGTCCAATACTAGACAAATTTCAACCCTGAAAAGTAAAAATTCACTAAAAATGGAAAACTATCTGAAACTATATGAAACCTAAATAGTTTTACAGGTAACTAAACAAATTTTCATTTCTAATAGGTTTCATCCCTTTTGAATAACCAGAACTCAAGTTATGTGATCTTGAAGGAGTATAGGACGAGTTATGCCCTACTCAACCCACTTTGGTCTGATCTAGAGATAGAAAACTAAGGCGAGATCCAAAAAATCATATATCTCTTAATACTAATCTAATGGTCTTATAATTTATATGGCTGAAAAGCCTTAGACGTCTAATTTCATATAAAAATATGTTCATCAAGTTTAGGTGGTCGTAGGCAGAGCCGTACATTCTGCAAGTATGGATGCCGTGAAGTTTTCTTGGTTCTCAGATTCTGATTTACTATCTTTCTTGTTTTTCATGCAAGATTCAATCCCAATTCAACCAAATACTTACCAAACCAACCATATATCATCATAATCACATCATATATCCTCAAGTATATGAGTAGAGCAAGATTTCTCAACAACTACAAATTGACTACAACCAAACAAGAACTTGAATCCTATCTCAATTTAGTGGAATAACTAGCAAGAAGTAGAGTTCTTAAGGGAGTGGGGGGATTAAAGCTTGAAAGCAAGATGAGATGGGGTGAAATGAAAGAAGAAAAGATAGAGAGAAGGCTGCTATCTTTTTGGGGTTGCAAAAATGAGGGATAGAGAAGGAAAAATGGAGTTGATAAATGAGATAGTTGGCATATTAGCTCCTCATTGGCTTTTAGTTTATATGGCTCATAAGCGAGTCCACTCTCCCAAATTTTGTGTGGCTGAAGGTGCCACTTAGGAGGGGGGAAATTTGGCCGAGTTCTTAGCCACTAATCTTAGGGTTTTTGATGTGTAATTTTGTTGATTCGGTTCCAGTAGTTTAAAATCACCGAATCTTTACTGATTTCCTTCAAATCGGCAAAATAGTTTTGAAGAATTTTGTGAGGTTTTCTATGTTTCTATTCCAATTGTTTCTAATCCTAATCTCTCTAATTAATATCTAATTAACTCCTAATTAACCTTCTATTAACTTTTAATTACCCTTGCTTATTCGATATAATCGAATAAATCGATTAACGACGTAAATTAAGTGTTTTGAAAAACTCCAAATGTTACAATAACAACCATTCTAAAAATAAATTTTGCCCTCAAAATTTAGTTATAAAACTAACTAGTTATAACCACAAGAGTTTAAATAAAAGTTCATACATAAGCACACAGAGGTTCAGTAAATGGGATCGTAAGAAGCATAGTAGATGTAGAACTATTTGACATAATAAAATTGACCAAACTGGATTTGCTTAATCCTTATCCTAGTTTGTCCTTAATTCTTGCTTCAAGGTGTAGCCTCCTTTGTGTTTAAGGTGAAAACTCTTCCTGGATGTTGTGGCTTTGGGGTAGATGACTGGTACTTATGTGGACATTGTTTAGCAATATGCTCGACTCTTCACATCTGAAGCATACCTTTCGTCTAGCCAAACAAGGTCTGTTTCCATGATCTTTGCCACATTTTGAACATTTTTGTCTCATGATCAATCCTTATGGTTGTTCACCCCTATACCAATCAGACTGAAAATTGCTTTTTTGATGGTAGGGTATCCTCAGAGTCCTAAGTGTCAGGTGCCATCCTCTTCTTGTGGGCATTGGATTTAGCAAGCTTTAATATCCTATTACATTATTCTACCAGTCTGCACTTGTTTAGCAGAGTAGCAAAGTTTTGGATTTCAATAGGTCCCATGGTTGCAAGAATATCCTCCCTCAAGCTGCCTTCAAATTTAACACATTTCCATACCTCGTTTGGATTCCGTTGATAGATAATAGAGAACTTGCATAATTCTTCAAACTTGGCAATGTAATCTGACATGCTTTTATCTCTTTACCGAAGTTTTAGAAATTCCAACTTCTTAGCATTTCGAACAGAAGCAAGAAAGTACTTTTGATAGAATGCCTCTCTAAATACCTCCCAAGTGATATCACTCTAGAAGTCCTCCAATAGTCATTTCACACGGTTCCACCAAAATTTAGCATTCGCTTTGAGCATATAAGTGGCAAAGGCCACTTTTTTGTGGTCTGTACAATCCAAGACGGAGAAAATCTTCTCCATTGCCTTAACCCATTCGTCAGCCTAGCGGGGTCAAAAGCTCCTCTAAAACTGGGTGGTTTTGCCTTTCTGAATTCAACGAATTTGAGATATTCTAGGTCCACTCCTGGCCCATTCAGATTTCCATCATGACTAGCCTCAGGTCGCCTTCCCAGCTGGTTCATCATCTGATGTGCTGTAGTAGCTTGCTCTCGCATTGCATGTGCCATTTCCTGTAGCACGTCCATAAAGTCGGTAGAACTTTCTTAAGTAGGTTCGGATCGTGGCCTACCACGCCTTTCGGAAGCCATTAGTTCCCTATCACACACAATAAATATTGAGTTGATTAGGCTCAATACTAAGTTAAGTGTGACAGTATCTAATTACTTTCACAGCGAGGCAATCATGCATATCTAGGCCTATATCCTATCTGAATAGATAAGATTCGTGGCTTGACATTAACTAAAAATTCCAGAGTGTATTGGAAAGGTAGTCAGTCCAAATCCTCAGGTCCAAGGATTGAACTACTCTGATACCATTAAATGTAACACATTCCCAAGCATGGCACCATGCTTAAGTCATAGCATTATACTCCAGAGTTCTTACTGTTACTTGAATGGACCTTGTCTAATAGTAACATTTGGCTGTCTTCAATATTTCTTGAACTATCTAGACGAAAATAAATATAGGAGTGAGAATTTAAAATTTTCAGTAGAATTTATTAATTATCACACATAGTATCAACGTTTTTATCTTCATCTACTTCGGTTTATTATAAAGAGGAGAACATGTTAATAAACTTTTCAGTTTTATAGTTTAAAAACATATATTCTGAAGCATAATTCATTTTATTCACACACTTGAGTCGTAAGAACTATTATAAAATAAATTTACAATTCGTAACTTGAATAATAGTTGTAGTACATTCAAACATAACAATTCCAATATTATAAGAAAATAGAACATGCATATGTAAATACTTTTACTTGAATTCATGCAAATGCACTTGTGTGTACTTTAACTTTCTTTAATCTTCTTTTTCATTGCACACTTAGGTGTTACTTATCACCGCCCCTACAGTGCTAATATCGGTTTGCACTTAAGTATTATGTATTATTGTCCTCAAATGCACCCCCTTACTTATTTTTCACTTGTACTTGTTTCCTTGGAAGTGAATGGCCTTTTTCACCTCTGGTTAATAGCTTGCTTTTCAGGACTGAGCTCGTTCCTATGCAAGATTGCCTGGTTTACTTTCCCTGACGCTCCCACCAACTTATTCCCCTCAAATTTGTTCAATGGCTAACCCAAGTAACATTGAGTTATTATTACATCTTTAATCAAGAAGTCATGAATGCATATGCTAGAAGAATCATATTCTTGATGCATGAGTCACATAATTCTATCAAAAATTTAGTAGCATAACGGATCAAGTCCGTTTTGCCATGAATAGTATTAATCAGCCAGATAGTCATTCATACAAAAAATCAATACAAGGTATCTATCTTTCAATAATCAAACAAAATTTATAACCTTGATCTTGAATTAGGTTTCTGCCATTTTCTTTTAGTTTTGCCAGTTTTGGAAATTAAACCATAAATTCCATTTAACTCATTTAGTCTTGAATTTTGGATATGTTAAAGTTTTATTTGTCTAGTTTCTAACCTTTTTAGTCCCATTAAGTTTTCTTATATATAACTCAAATTATTGAAGATTACCTAGGCCTATCCTGTACTAGATAGATTTAAGCCCTGAAAAGCAAAAATTTACTAAAAATGGAAAACTAGTTGAAACTAAACAAAACATATATGATTTTAAAGCTAGCTGAACAAATTTCTTTTCCAATAGGTTTTACCCTTTTTGAATAAGTAGAACTCATGTTATGAGCTCTTGAAATTGGCTAACTTAAACTGCCCTATTCTAGCCCGGCTAGAGCTTGGGGAAACTTTGATAAATTACTGGGAACAAAAGGGATCAAGTTTGGTTATAAAATTTTCATGTATGTTATCCTATATCTACTTTCTAACAAAATTGGTTGCACTCAATTTGAAGGAATATAGGACAAGTTATGCCCTGTTCAACCTACTTTGGTCAGATCCAGAGATAGACAACTAGGGCAAGATTCAAAAAATTATATCTCTTTCAATACTAATCCAATGGTCTTATAATTTATATGATTGGAAAGCCCTAGATGTTTGGTTTCAGATAAAAATAGGTTCATTAAGTTTCGGTGGTTGTAGGCAAGCTGTACACTCTGCAAGTACGAATACCGTGAAGTTTTCTAAGTTCTCAGATTATGATTTGCTATCTTTCTTGTTTTTATGCAATATTTAGTCCCAATTCAACCAAATACTTGCCAAACCAGCCATAAATCATCATAATCACATCATATATCCTCAAGTAGATTAGGAGAGCAAGATTTCTCAAAAATGACAAATTCACTAGAATCAAATAAGAACTGGAATCCTATCTCAATTTAGTAGAATAACTAGCAAGAAGTCAAGTTCTTGAGGGAGTGGGGTGATTGGAGCTTGAAAGCAAGATGAGATAGGGTGAAATGAAAGAAGAAAAGATGGAGAGGAGGTTGCTGTCTTCTTGGGGGCCCCGAAATGAGGGATAGAGAAAGAAAAATGGAGTTGATAAATGAGGTAGTTGGCATATTAGCTCCTCATTAGCTCTTAGTTTATATGGTTCATAAGTGAGGACCCAACTCTCCCAAATTTTGTGTGGCTGAAGATGCCACTTGGGGGGGGGGGGAATGTGGCTGAGTTCTTAGCCACTAATCTTAGGGTTTTGATGTGTAATTTTGTTGATCAGTTCTAGTGATTTAAACTACCAAATGTTTACTAATTTCCTTGAAATTGGCAAAACAATTTTGAAGAATTTTATGAGGTTTTCTATGTTTTTATTCTAATTGTTTCTAATCCTAATCTACTAAATAATATCTAATTAACTCCTAATTAACCTTCTATCAACTTTTAATTATCCTTACTTATTCGATAAAATTGAATAAATCGATTAACGACATAAATTAAACGTTTTGAAAAATTCCGGACGTTACACCAACTTGAGGGTGCTATAGAGCTAGCATGTTTGTAAATGTGAACTGATTTTATTTGATATAAATACTTGTAACTTTAGCGATGACTTGGATCCGATTGTCAGAGAGAGACTTAGGCTAAGATTTTTGGTGTTTTCTGAGAGATCTATAAGTATCAAAGAGAGGAAAACTTGAGGACTCAAAATTCCATCTCTAAGGCATCACATGCCTCTGCCACATAACATAACTCTAAGGTTTATTGTTTCTTTTTCTTTGACTATGGCTTGCTAAACTTCTTTAGGTGTTAGGGAGATGTGGTATAAGAGAACTAGTTTTGCATTCCTTTTTATTATTTTAAATTTTCTTTTCAATACATTGTGTAATTTATTGAAATTTTAATGCTGTTTTTGGCGGCCTAATCACTCATTAACTGATATATGGTTTTATATTGTCAAATGGCAATTCACATTATAAAATAAATCAATCTAGAAGTTGCCATATGTTAGAGTAGCTAGGAATAGAAGTACTAACTTGTATAGTCTTTTGAATTCCTTTTCTACATCCTTAGTATAGGTTTAGAATAGTCTATGGAATTAAACCATTCAATTTATCTTAAAAGGGCTCTAGTATCAAGGTATTGAACTTTAATTATTAGTTTTGAGTAATTCGACTAATAATAGTATTGTTAAGAAATTAATTTAATATTGGGTAATGAAAAACTAGAGAACTTAGATCAAATCAACCCCTAACACGAAGGAAAAATAATTTTTGTGGGAGGAATCGTTGGTAGAAATTTTAGTTAACAACAGTAAACATTAGCCTTGGTATACCATGGTTCGTGTAATACCCTGTTTAAAATAAAATGCTGGTAACAAGAAATTTTAAAATTTTTCATTAAGTTTTGTACTAATAGAGGAATTGAATTGATTTAGATAAGGATAAAATTTTAAATATAGAAGAGTATCTAGGAGAAAAGGAAGAAAAAAAGGGAAAAAAGAAGCTTAGACCGCTAACACCTTAAGTGGTATGATCCACCCCAAACCTTTCCTTTTTCTTCTTCTTCTTCTTCTTCTTCTTCTTCCTTCCATGGCTCCCTTTTACTCTTCCTTTCCCTCTATAGTTCAGCTCTCTCTTTCTTTCTCTACCTTTTCTCTCTCTTTCTACTTGTGATACTCTCTCTCCATCTCTAATATGCTTTTTTCTAGTGATGGCTGTGTTGTTTTGCCCCTCCAAAACTAACCCCCAACCTTGGTGAGCTTCCCTCCCCCAAAATTGGGTGCTGGTTTTATTTCTTGTACTATTAGGAATTTAATTAATTTCAATTGGCATAGAATTTGGTGGGTAGTTAGGACTTTGGGTCATGTATGGGTGAAGTGGTAAGTGGATAGATACTTGAAGCTTTTAATTCTTTGGATTGTGGTATAGAGTTGTTAAGTGCCATTGCCACTAAAGAAGTTAAATAAAAGTAGTGTTAGTTTCCAGACCTTCACACATGCAAATTTTAAATCTTTATGTTATATAGTTTGTGTAACACCCTTTATCATGTAAGCCATGTTCGAGTCATGAGTTATATTAAGAGGTTGTTACTTTGCTAGGAGATCTTTAAAATACAAAAATTATAATATATGGCCCTTTAACTGCATACTATATTACTGAATAATAGTTCATAAATTTCTTCATTTCTGATATATATAGAATAAAATAATTACACTTTAATAACAAGTTTTGTAGCTAACATTAGACATAGAAACTACTTCCGCACTGTAGCTGTCGCCCTCACTGACTTTAGCTGGTCTCCATAGTCTCTCGGGCCGACTTATGCCTGAGTCTTGCACGATGAATTTCGCAGAGTTTTTGCCTTGTTATTAAATTTTAGCCTTGCCACTGGAATGTTTATGGAAAAGAAAAACATACAAGCAGGCAGTGAAAACCTAAGGTTCTCAGTAGGTAAACACAAACTATTACTCATACAGTGACATCATAAACATTCCAGTAGCTTCGATTTCTTACAAAAATGTGAGCACATATATGCAAGCAGTAGTTCAATTTTAAGTTGAAAACATTTTCTTTGAAGCGGGTTATATTTTAACAACCACTTGGCATATTATGTTAAGACATAGAAATAAGAATAGTGCAACATACTTCAATAAGAATCATAATAATATTATGACATAATGGGAAAATTAGAGATGCACATGTAGATGCTTGTACTTGATTTAATTCATCTCTTTCTTTAACTTGCAACTTGATCTTGCTCTTTTATATTTGGTCCCCCGGAGGTGAATGGCCTCTCTCACCCCTGGGTAATAGCCTACTTTTCAGGTCCGAGCTCATACCTATACATGAGTGATGGGTTTACTTTCCCTGACCTTCACACTGGCCTATTCCCCTTAATTCTGGTCGAGGGCTGGCCCAAGTCTTAAACAATACCGTTTTGACCCATGCTAGCTAGGTCTATGTCATGCCTCATGTGATAACTTGGTTCGTCCCTCTTCCAAGTCCTTATAATCTTTTACTATCTTTTGGATATAATTATGCACGTGAATACTCTATGCGTTCATGCATATATCTCATATCATTCCTCAATCCTATTTGCATGCATGATTTTCGTAGACATAGCATTCATATGAACACATGTATTCTTATAATCTTAGCACAATTATTCATAATATAAGTCCTCATAAACTCCAACCAAAAATTCGACGGTAAAACAGATCGAGTCCACTTTCCCATGAATAGTGCCAAACTACCAGAAGGATCAATAAAGCAACAAAACCAACATAGAGCATCAGGTTTTATAATAATAATATCAATATAATATGTCAACATAAATACATAACGTAGGTTTTCTGCTTATTCTACTCAATTCAGCTCGATTTTGTAAAATTCATCATAATTTCTATTCAATTTAGTTAGATCTAGATTTTGAATATGTTATAGTGATATGTGTCTAGTTTCCAGCCCTTTGGGTCCCATCACATTTTGATTTATATAGCTCAAGTTATTCAAAGTTTACTTTTATTTGCCCTACAACTAGCTAGAATTGCACTCTTAGAAGTAAAAATTCACTAAAAATACGAAACTAGGTGAAATCATATGAAGTTTATATCAAATTAAAGTTAATAGAACAAGCTTTCAAATGAAAAAGTTGCATATCATTTTCATAAGTATATTTTGAGATATAAGCCCTATAACTCGACCCTACTGGACTACCCTATTCTAGCCCGATTTGAACTTAAGGTAACTTCATTGATGTACTGGAAATAATTGGCAACGAATTTGATTCTAAAATTTTTATGGGATGCTCCCTTATATGTTAGCTTTCAAAAATGTTGGTTTCACTCAATTTAGAGTTGTGTAGGGTGAGTTACACCCTTCTCAACTCATACTACCTAGATGAGAATCCAGATTTCTAGGTCAAATTTCAAAAATTTATAAATAATTCTATACTAATCCAATGGTCTTATAATCTATATGTATGGAAAGCCCTGAATGTCTAGTTTCATATAAAAATGGACTCATCAAATTTAAACTGTTGTAGACAGAGCCATACACTCTGCCATACAGACCATCGAGGGAAAAACCCTAATAGCTTCTTGAATTCTTCTTGAATTCATGTTTTCCTTAAGCCAATCCATCTAATCTTCAATTCAAACTCACATATGTACCTTAAACGAATCTTAGTTCATCATCATCACTCAATATAACATCAGAATCATGCAAGAAAGTGGGAAGAAAGTGAAGTCCTAATAAGCCCAATTCAAAGAAAATAAGAAGCTAGATTAAATTCCTACCTTTCTAAGGTGAGATCTTGTTGGATTGGTGTCTTAGATTGAAGAAACTATTGATGAAGCTCGAAGGTTTGATGAAGATGGAGTGAAGATGAGTGTGAATTGAAGAAAAAGAATGAGTGTTCTGCCTCTTTTGATGGCTGAAAATGCAAAGGGGTAGGAAAGGAAAAATTTAAAAACTTTGGAGAGAAGCTATCATATGATTAGTGGATTTCATCTCTTCTTCAAATTTGGCTTGGCTGCCCTTCTTCATGGCTGATTGAGGCACCACTTGTAGGGATGTTTTGGCTAAATCTTGGCCATCTATCCCAAGGTTCTCACAGTATAATTTCTATTGATCCGGTTCCAACAGTTTAAACTACCAAAATCTTACCGATTTCTTTTTAAATCGGTAGATCGGTTTCTGGAAAAATCCTATGAGCTTTCCTATGGCTCTAATCTAATTCTATCAAATCTAATCCTTCTAAATCACATTTAATTGGCTTTAAATAAATGCTTAATCTTATTCTAATTAATCACTATTGTTTGATAAAAACCGAATAACTTGGTTAAGAACGATAGAATTTTTCGGACGTTATATTACTAACATCCTAAAACGAAAATTTTGTCCTCAAAATTTAGTACCTAAAAACAATTCAGGATACTATTGTCTCATATCTGACTCTAATCCCCATGTACAGTCTGCTGAGTTCTCATTTCCCTATGCTACCTTTACTAACTATATGGCTTTATTTCGAAGGTGTTTGGTACTCTTGTCTACTATTTGTGCTGGGGGTACATGGAAAGTTAAGTCATCCCTTAACTGGATTGATTCAAGCTCCAAGATGTGAATGGGGTCAGGTTGATATTTTCTGAGTTTAGAAACGTGGAAAACATCATGAAGGTTTGACAGATGTGGAGGTAAGGCGACTCAATATGCAACTGGCCTGATTCGCTTCAAGATTTGAAAAGGACCTATAAAGCGAGGGCTTAGCTTTTTAACTTTAATAGCTCTACCTACTCTAGTTGTGGGTGTGATCTTCATGAACACATGATCTCCTTCTTGAAACTCCAAGGGTTGTCTTCTAACATCCATGTAGCTCTTCTGATGGCTCTGGGCTACGAGTATCTTGCTACGGATTCTTTTGATTTGCTCCATAGTTTGCTTGATTAATTCCGATCCTAGCAGACTCTGCTCCCCTGATTCATATCAACATAGTGGAGAATGGCATTTCCATTCGTATAACGCTTTGTACAGGGCCATGCCGATAGTCGCATGATAACTATTGTTATACGCAAATTCAACCAGTGGTAAATATCGATCCCAGCTTCCACGCTGTTCCAAGATGTACGCTTGCAGCATATCCTCAAAAGTTTGAATAGTTCGCTCAGTCTGACCATCTGTTTACGGATGGTACATAGTGCTTAAACAGAGTCTGGTGCTAAATGCTTTCTGGAACACTCCCCAGAATCGTGAGGTAAATCTTGGATCTCGATCTGAGATGATTGTTGAACGAATACCATGTAGCCGCACCACTTCTTGAATGTGTAGTTGAGCTAACTTCTCTAGAGGATAATTGCTGGAATGGGTAAAAAGTGAGCAGACTTGGTTAGTCTATCCACTATGATCCATATAGCGTTATATCCTGAGGGTGTCCTTGGTAAGCCCACTATGAAGTCCATAGAAATGCTCTTCCATTTCCATTCCGAAATCTCTAAGGGTTGCAGAGTTCCTACTGGTTTTTGATGCTCTATTTTTACTTTTTGGTAGGTTAGGCATTTATTCACAAAACTTGCCACATCTGTCTTAAGGCCTGGCCACTAGAACATCTTCTTGGGGTCTTGATACATCTTGTTAATGCCAGGATGTATAGTGAAGTCGCTCCTATGGGCTTCCTCTAAGATTCTCTACCTAAGGTTGTCATCCTCAGGCACACATATTCCTCCCTGATATCGCTATATTCCTTCTATATCCTGAATAAATCTTGTTAGCTTTCCATATTGCACCACTCGCACTGTATTGCTAAAAGTCGTCGTTCCTTTGTTGTGCATGTTGGATTTGGCCTTTGAAATCTCTAGTTATCTTAAGTTGGCTTAACCGGACAGTGTGAGCGGTTCCAGAGATTCCCAAGTTGAGGTCTTGGAAACTCTCTATAAGTTCTGTCTCCTTGATCATCATCCATGCCACAGTTAAAGATTTTCTACTTAGGGCACTGCCACCATGTTTGCTTTGCCAGGATGGTACTTTAGCTCAAACTCATAATCTTTAAGAAACTCCATCCACCTTCGCTGCCTTATGTTTAATTCTTTCTGATCAAAAAGGTATTTCAAGCTTTTGTGATCAGAACATACTTCAAACTTCACTTCATAGAGATGGTGTCTCCATATCTTCAGAGCAAATACCACTGCCGCTAACTCGAGGTCATTCGTTGGATAATTTTTTTCATGAGCTTTCAATTGCCTAGAAGTATATGCGACGACATTCCTATTTTGCATTAACATGATCCCTAATTCTTTCTTGGAAGCATCATAGTAAACTTTGAACGGTCCGCGAGGGTTTGGCAAAGTAAGCACTGGGGCTGTCGTCAACTTTTTCTTTAATTCTTGAAAACTCTGCTCATAGTCAGGTGTCCATCCGAATGGAGCATTCTTCCTGGTTAGCTTTGTTAGGGGCACGGCTATTTGAGAGAAGTTCTTGATAAATCTCCTATAATATCCTTCCACATACCTACTCTCCTCAACTTGTCAGCAAGGAGATTCCTCATCTGTTATGTTGATGTCCACCTTCTCTAGATTTTAAATACTGACTGAAGAAATCTTACGGTCACCACTGTTACCATTCTCATTGGTGGTTAGCCTTAATAAATGATATGCCAGTCTCAGTAGTCGAATTTTATATCGCTCTCACTACTGAACCTTCTCGCTATTCATCGTAATATTTGGTTTCTAGGATGTGACCTACTCAATATAAGAGAAAGAAATGATAGTTTCATTTCTATGTCAGGTTTACAATGTGAAGACTTCCCAGAAGGTCACCCATCTTAATATTACTTTAATACAAGCATGCTTTATTGCGGAGTTTTAATGGGACTCGATACGTTAGCGCTGCTTTGTGCGTACCTAACCTAGCTTCTGCCTCCGATCTTGCATTGTAATCATCACCAGCATGGGACATATTTCCAAATCCTTTGATTTTATATTGATGAATTACCTAGTCTGCTCAGGTTGCATCGGGTTGGTTGCACTCATTTATGGTGTCAAGACAACCCAGTTCATTACCTCGTACAAGCTCTTGTTTGTGCCATAATTTCATACTGGGTAACAGGCCACTTGGAATCAAAACAGCCTCTGTCCTATTATTTATGCAGAAGCTTATCTTGGTGTTAGTCTATTAGGGCCTCCTACTCTACTACTGTCTCGATCTTTCGGGATCTGTTGCACACTCTGAGTCCCTGTTATTCTCACCTGAATTCAAATACATTTCTCCTCGAGTTATTCTACTCACGGCATTCGCAATGATGTTCGAAGATGACTGTTATATCTTGTATTTCTCCTCCAGATAGCTGCATCTCTTTACTAATAACATATTGAAGATAGTCGCATCATGTGGTGCCTATGATAACTAAGGTTGATGAAGTTTCAGTGTAACCTGATCTTCTGACACCCCCTTTACCTTTGGATAGGAAACACCAAGCTTGCTTCACGTGCTGTTCTAGTCCGAAAGTGTCCTACTTCTGGTTAGTAGGAAATATCCTACTATTGTTTCAAATAATGCTTTTGGGTTTATTCGTATAACTTCACTTCGTTTCTGCATCGTGAATAACTGCGTCCTTACCATGATATATAATTAAATGAATTTCTTCAAAGTATATTAACATTTTCCCTTATACCTGACTGAGGCTCCTGCTCTTAATTCCCTTCACTAAAGCTCTACCTCATTTGCCCATGCTCTCAATTTCTCAATGAAAGATCGGGTCTTTATTATGTGACATTACCATAATCAAGAATAAACATCATTGACTGAATGTGCTGGTGAAGTACCTTCGAGGAAATCTTAAGAAAATAAGGATACTATCCGCGCCACTCGAGATAACCCGATCAATGGATAATTACCTTACTTTTATTAAGCATTAGGTCTACTAAACCAGGCAAAAGAATTCCCTAGATACAATCTAAAGACGACAGCCTAGATAGGGCAATTGCAAATGAAGCTTAAAATAAGCCTCATCGGAGTGAAGAGGATTACTACTCCATTCATTGCCAATTGAGATCCTACCTGTAACACTTAAGAAGCGATCCTTCTTTGTTATGACCAGGTTTTCTGGATCCATAGTAAATTGTCTGACACAATTCCTTTGATCAAAGCCCCAATTCTCTACACCCCTTAACTTGCTCAATCGTCTGCCTCCTATTGCCATTGCTACTTTCTATGAGTCTTATCCTTAATAATTATGTATAGAAGGATCTTAATAAGCCTACAGGGTGTCATAGGCTTATGTTCACACAAAACTGTATATTGAGGTGATTAGGCTCAACATAAGTTAAGTGCAACAGATAGTCCTCAACACTCACAGCAAGGCTGCCATGCACAATTATCTATGTCCTTAACATGTAAGGACTTAAAGCATGGTTTATCTAAATTCTCAAAATATGCTTCAGAAGCATAATCAATCCATCCATGGGCCTATACAGGAAGAACTGCTCTAATATCAAAAATGTAACACCCTCAATCATGTAAGCCATGCTCGAGTCATGGGTTATATTAAGAGGTTGTTACTGTGCTAGGAGATCTTCAAAATACAGAAAGTATAATATATGGCCCTTTAACTGCATACTATATTACTGAATAATAGTTCAAAAATTTCTTCATTTCTAATACATATAGAATAAAATTATTACACTTTAAGAAAAAGTTTTGTAGCTAACATTATACATAGAAACTACTTCCACACTACAGCTGTCGCCCTCACCGACTTTAGCCGATCTCCATAGTCTCCTGAGCCAACTTATGCCTGAGTCTTGCACGATGAATTCCCCAGGATTTTTGCCTTATTATTAAATTTTAGCCTTGGCACTAGAATGTTTATGGAAAAGAAAAACATACAAGCAGGCAATGAGAACCTAAGGTTCTCAGTAGGTAAACTCGAACTATTACCCATACAGTGCCATCAGAAACATTCCAGCTGCTTCGGTTTCTTATGAAAATGTGAGCACATATACACAAGCAGTGGTTCAATTTTAAGTTGAAAACATCTTTCTCGAAGCGAGTTATATTTTAACAACCACTTGGCATATTATGTGACAGATATAGAAATAAGAATAGTGTAACATACTTCAATAAGAATCATAATAACATTATGATATAATGAGAAAATTAGAAATGCACATGTAGATGCCTGTACTTGACTTAATTCATCTCTTTCTTTAACTTACAACTTGATCTTGCTCTTCTGTACTTGGTCCCTCGGAGGTGAGTGGCCTCTCTCACCCCTGGGTAATAGTTTGCTTTTCAGGTCTGAGCTCGTACCTATACATGATTGACGGGTTTACTTTTTTCGATCATCACACCGATCTATTCCCCTTAATTCTGGTCGAGGGTTGGCCCAAGTCTTAAATAGTACCGCTCTGGCCTACGCTAGCTGGGTCTACGTCATGCCTCATGTGATAGCTTGGTATGTCCGCCTTGCAAGTTCTTATAATCTTTTACTACCTCTTGGATATAATTATACATGTGAATGCTCTATGCGTTCATGCATATATCTCATATCATTCCTTAATCCTATTTGCATGCATAATTTTTATAGACATGGCATTCATATGAACACATGTATCGCTATAATCTTAGCACAATTATTCATAATATAAGTCCTCATAAACTCCTGCCGAAAATTCGGCAGCATAACAGATTGAGTCCATTTTCCCATGAATAGTGTCAGACTACCAGAAGGATTAATCAAGCAACAAAACTAACATAGAGCATCAAGTTTTATAACAATAATATCAATTATATAATATGTCAACATAAATAATAACTTAGGTTTTCTGTTTATTCTACTCAATTCTGCTCGATTTTGTAACATTCACTATAATTTCTATTCAATTCAGTTGGATCTAGATTTTGAATATGTTATAGTGACATGTGTCTAGTTTTCAATCCTTTTGGTCCTATCTCATTTTGATTTATGTATCTCAAGTTATTCAAAGTTTACTTCTATCTGCCCTATAACTAGCTAGAATTGCACTCTTCAAAGTAAAAATTCACTAAAAATAGGAAACTAGGTGAAATCATATGAAGTTTATATCAAATTAAAGCTAACAAAACAAGATTTCAAATGAAATAAGCTGCATATCATTTACATGAGTATATTTTGAGATATAAGCCTTGTAACTTGACCCTGCTGGACTACCCTGTTCCAGCCCAGTTTGAACTTAAGGTAACTTGATTAATGTGCTGGAAATAATTGGCAATGAATCTAACTCTGAAATTTTTATGGGATGTTCCTTCATATGTTAGCTTTCAAAAACATTGGTTTCACTCAATTTAGAGTTGTGTAGTGTGAGTTACACCCTTCTTAACTTATACTGCCTAGATGAGAATCCAGATTTCTAGGTCAAACTTCAAAAATTCATAACTAATTCTATACTAATCCAATTGTCTTATAATTTATATGTATAGAAATCCTTGAATGTCTAGTTTTATATAAAAATGGACTCATCAAATTTAAATGATTGTAGGTGGAGTTGTACACTCCGCTGTATGGACCATTGTGGGGAAAACCCTAATAGCTTCTTGAATTCTTCTTAAATTCATGTTTTCCCTAAACCAATCTATCCAATCTTCAATTCAAACTCACATATGCACCTTAAATCAATCTTAATTCATCATCATCACTCAAGATAACATTAGAATCATGCAAGAAAGTGGGAAGAAAGTGAAGTCATAATCAGCCTAATTCAAAGAAAATAAGAAGCTAGATTGAATTGCTACCTTTCTAAGGTGAGATCTTGTTAGATTGGTGTCTTAGATTGAAGAAACTGTTGATAAAGCTTGAAGGGATGATGAAGATGAAGTGAAGATGAGTGTGAATAGAAGAAAAAGAGTGAGTGTTCTGCACCTTTTGATGGCCGAAAATGCAAAGGAGTAGGAAAGGAAAAATTTAAAAACTTTGGAGAGAAGCTATCATATGATTGGTGATTTCAGCTCTCCTTCAAATTTGGCTTGGCTACTCTTCTTCACGGCTGATTGAGGCGCCACTTGTACGGATGTTTTGGATAAATCTTGGCCATCCATCTTGGGGTTCTCACAGTATAATTTCTATTGATCTGTTTCTGACAGTTTAAAATACCAAAATCTTACCGATTTTTTTTTTAAATTGGTAAACCGATTTTTAGAAAAATCCTATGAGCTTTCCTATGGTTCTAATCTAATTCCATCAAATCTAATCCTTATAAATCACACTCAATTGACTTTAAATAAATGCTCAATTGAATTCTAATTAATCACTATTGTTTGATAAAAATCGAACAACTTGGTTAAGAGCAATAGAATTTTTCGGACGTTGCTGTTTGATAGTTTATAACCTTTATTATGGTACATATGTTAGTAGCTTTTGATCAATTTTTAATTCTTGAGGACAATAGGTACCTACAAATAATTTAATTTTACTAAACTAATTTAGCATTACCCACTAGCACCATATGTTTAATGTTGGCAAAATCAAATTAAGAGGAGAAAGTATTGTTGTATGAAGGATTATTGGGTTCACTAAATAGCCATATATGGAGTCTATGGTTTTCTAACACAACTTACGAATGTGGGTATATGTAATTGCCTTCAAACTATTCTTTCAGTTATCCTTATTTATTATATTTTCATTAGCCAATTGGTTTGTATTAAGTTTTAGCAATGATCAATCCTTAATGATAGTTAATCAAAGTGTTAAAAACTTATATCCTATTTGGAGATGTGTAAGGATCTCTATTCATATATTATAAAAATTAATTAGTTGTAAAATATTACTTGATTTTGAACTAAATTAATAGCAAATTTTAGTAAATGATAAGGAATTTAAATTTCATTTTGTAAGGTTGAAGAAAGATGATTGGGGTTAGATTCTAAATCATAGCATTTATGGTTAAATTAGGAATAATCACTTGTGTGTGATTTTGGATTCCTCAAGAGATCCACTTGTGAGTCCAGCTACTCTTGGGATGTAGACTGGATATTCTTTGTTGTTCTGTGAGTGGATGATACTTCTATGGCATATGCGCTATAAACCAACAACCTTTTATATGGCTTAATCACTTGTTGTGCATATTTGCTTTAGTTTTGAGGAGAATTGTAACACCCTCCCAATTACAATACTATGCTTAAGTCATAATATTATACTCAAAAGTTGCTACAATTAAATAGACGAACTTGGATACAATATTCACTTTACTTTCTGTGAAATAATACAATATCTCTTACATTCCATGAATATTGGCATTACAACATAGCTTATCAATTTACAATTAATAACCCTACTAAGAATTCCTAATTAGGGAGAATAGCTTTCAAATACTAATGTATGCTTAACATCTGTCTTTAGCAATTAGCCCTGTCCCAGTCATAATCCTCTGGGTTGGCCTTCATCAAGATAATTTGGACTATCTGAGATGATACGGAAACACAGAAATGAGAATTTTATATTCTGAGTAAGATTTCTAGACTATTGCGTAATCCATGTCATCATATCGATCCAGCTGCTTCAGGTTATTATGAAAAGGTAGTTGTATACCTAGTGGTAAAGTTCATTTACGTAGTTTAGAAAATATATATTCCTAAAGCAGATTCATTTTTATTCATACACTTATATATAGCATGGAAAAATGATATAGATACTAAGTATGCATCTTCCTAAGAAACCAAATTATCAAATAGAAGTAAATATGCTACATGTCTATGATCGTATAACTTCATGCACTTTTTCAATTTTCTTACTTTGCATATACCTTTAATCTTTACTACCCTTGGATAGCTTGATTAGGGAGTGAGCCCAACCTATGATCATCGTTACACAACACTATGCCACAAGGGGACCCATGTGCCTCTAAATTAGAGGGGTTTAGCTAGCCAACTACTTCCAAATTAGAGGGACCTAATAGTTTTATTTGCCTTCATAAGGAGGGACTCAATAACTACATCCAAATGAAGGGACCCATATCTTATCTGTTTAATTACATTTACAGGAAGGGATCCAAGAACTGTCTCCAAATGAGAGGATCTCATCTTGGCTGTTCATATTCTTGCATGAATAATTTCCATGGACATAACATATGATACTTATAGTTTCATATACTTCTACCAAACGACTGAAAACAGGAGACTTTCCAATATACAAATAATATAAATTTCAGCCAGCTAGTCATAGTAAAAAAAAGTGTAATGTCAATACATAATTATCATATCAGTATATTAGAGAGTTATATCAAAAGTTTAGCTATTGGCTCTTTATGACTTATAAGGTTTCTAACCCTTAAAGTTGTCAATTCAGCTCTATTTCTTCAATTTTGTCTTATTCTTGTAAATTGCAACAAAATTTCATTTTAACTTACTTTGATCTGGAAATTTAATATGTTGTAGTCTTATTAGTCTACTTTTAAATCTCTTTAGTTCCATTAAGTTTTGAGGTGTATAATTTGAGTTACTAAAGATCTACTCAAGGCTGCCCTCTTTGTACAAATTTTACACCAAACTGTAGCTAATTGAATCATCTTTCAATCCCAATAAGTTTCATCCTCATCAGGCAAGTAGAGCTTAAGTTATGGGCTTCCAAAGTAGACTATCCCATTTTAACCCGAATAGGGCATATGGAGACTTTGATGAATTACAAGCAATAGCGTACATAAGATCTAAGCCTGAAATTTTATGGAATGGTTGTCTATGTGTTAGTTTTCTAAGAAAATTAGTTGCATTGAATTTGAAGTTGTATAGGATGAGTTATGCCCTTCAAAATACATACTGGTCAGGATAGGGAATGAATTTCAATATCTTACTTCTAAAATTCATATCTCTTTCATTTTTAATCTAATGAACCTATAATTTATATGGTTGGAAAGCTCTAGAAGTCTAGTTTCGTATAAAATTGTTTCCACTTGATTTTGATATCAATAGGTAGAGAAACACTATTCAATGTATGGACAATTTCCCTAGGGTTTTCTCTCAGCATTTCTATTTATGTGTTCTTTTGGTCCTTTGATAAAATCATCAAACTAGCCAATGATTCCTATCTTAAATCACTTAAAACAAGTCATATTAACATCAAATATCATCAAATAAAAGATAACATGAGAAACCTAGCAGCCATATAAAACATAAGAATCAATTTAATCTAAGAAATCCTACTTAAAAACACTACTTGTGACTTAGAATTTGGAGTTTTTTGGTGGTTTCTCTTTAATTAAACTCTAAGATGATGATGGTTTGCTCTTGTTCTCCTTGGGGTTGAGGCCATATGATCTAAAGGTAGGGAGTTTATGAAGCGGTGTTGCATTTTTCTTGAGGAATATAAGGAAAAAGTGGAAATTTTGAGAAGAAGAAGGCAATATTTATTTGGAAGCTTAGGTGGGGATGGAGAGAATAGAGGAAAGGATGAAATGGAAGAAAGAAATGGAGGGGAGAATTTGATGACTTGTATACTAAGTTGGAAGGATGGAAAAAGAGTGTGATTGTTGGATTTAGGTGGAAATTTATATTTTGTTGAATCTAGAGATGGATGGCCATGATTTGGCTAACAAATAAGGGTTAGATGACTAATTTCTAGCTACATGATTTAGGGTTTTAAATTGGTACTCAGGTCATCTTACGATACAGATTCCTACCAATTTGGTTTTTGTGCTATAAAATACCTTAATTTAATTGATTTCTCTTAAACTAACAAAACTTTGCTAATTGTCTATGTAAAATCTTTCTACAAGGAAACTCAATTTTGTCTAACCCTAATAGATGTATTTCAATATTCCCTATTCGTATATCTATAATATATCGAAATAAATCAGTTGACATATTAATTAGGTGCACTGTTCTTCAGGATATAACACACTATCCCCTTCAAAGAATTTTTTCCTCAAAATTCACCTGTTAAATTTATTATTTATAATCATCAGAGTTTTGGTTAAAGGTTTAGACATAGGCACACAGAGATTTGATAGGTTTGATTAAGAAAATACAACAACCCTAGGTTATTTCAAATCTTGCTCTCGCTCCTCAAAAGGTTTGATCTTTTCAGTACTCATGGTAAAAACCCTTCCTTGATGTTGCAGCTTGGGAGTGGGTAGCTAATATCCAAGGCATCCCCTAATCATGTGTCCTGGCTTTCCACATTTAAAGAATACATTTTGTTTGGCCAAGCAAGGTCTCCCTCCATGATACTTCCTACATTTTGAACATTCTTATCTCACAATTGGCTACTGTGGCTGCTTACATATCCACTAGGTGGAAACTGCTTCTTGTGTGGTGGGGTGTGTTAGGATTCCTAGCCTTCAGGCACTAGTCTCTTCCCATAAACATCAGACTGGGTAGTCTTCAACTTTTTATTGTACTCCTTGACTAGTCTGCATTTATTTACTAAGGCAGCAAAATCTCTTATCTCCATGAGACCTACTACCGCCAAAATATCTTTTCTCAGCCCACCTTCAAACCTAACACATTTCCAGACCTCGTCTGAATTTTGCTGATAGATGGTAGAGAGTTTGCATAGCTCTTCAAATTTAGTTGTATACTTTTACACACTCTTACCTCCTTGTCGGAGTTGCAGAAATTTCAGCTCTTTAGCATTTCGGATAGAAGTAGAAAAGTATTTCTGGTAGAAGGCCTCTTTAAACACGTCCCAAGTAATCTCTGTCGGGGAATCGTCTATCAATTGTTTCGTGTCATTCGACCAAATTTAGCATCCGCTTCTAACATATAAGTAGCAAAATCCACCTTCTGGTAATTAGTGCAAGCCAGAACTGAGAAGACCTTCTCCATTGCCTTAATCCATTCCTTAGCTTTGTCTAAATCAAAGGCTCCACTAAAGCTAGGCAGATTTGCCTTTCGAAACTCTGCAAACTTGAGATACTCCAAATCAACCTCCTGTCCATTTGGGTTTCCTTCATATTCTTCTTTTAGCTATCTTCCCAACTAATCCATAATCTAGTGTGTTGCGGCTGCTTGCTTTCTTATTGTGTATGCCATTTCCCCTAGCGTGCCATGAAATCAGTGGGATCTTCAGGAGCAGGTTCGGCTCGTGGCCTACTACGCCTATCAGAAGCCATCAGTTCCTAATCATACATAACAAAACATTGAGTTGATCAGGCCAAATACTGAGTCAAGTGTGATAGCAACTAATTATATTCACAGTCAGGTGGTCATGCATATCTAATCCTATATCCTATCTAAATAGATAAGATTTATTGCATGATATTAACTAAGAATTCTAGAGTGCACTAGAAGAATAGTCAGTTTAATTCTCAAGTTCGGTTAGGATTGAACTGCTCTGATAACAAAATATAACACCGTTCCAATCATAATACCATACTTAAATTTAACATCATTGGCTGAGCCTCAATGGTTGTGAAGAATCGACTAATTGCATAGTACAATCCTAATGTGAACATATCCACCAAATATTTATTTGTTGATCTTTCTTCTCCAACTGTTGAGTTCTTCCCTGTTGTGTTCTGCCTTGGATAACCATGAGATCCTGATCCTTGCTTAAGATATCTACATCTTTCTTACCGTTATGTTTAGACTATTCAATCCAATGATGTTTAATTTTCTCTAGTAGGGACAACTAGTTTATTGCCATTTAATTGAAGATCACATCATTTCTATAGTTCTAGATTCTCCACACTCCTTCTTCCTTACCACATCTATCCATAAGTAGTGAGAGTGAGCTTAGTTCTCTGATGCCTGGCTATTTCCCCTTTTAGCTCCTCTAGTTGGGGCTAAGCTAATGAGACTCGGGCTCAGTCTATTTGTGCTAAATGTAATTGACACACTAAATTATTTAAAACATTTATTTTTTAATGAAAGAAACAGACTCACTACTAGTTATTCTCACCCTCCCCGGGAAGGGCATTTGATTGATCAAAAGAAAGGAAATGCATTATTTTCCTTCTTTATTCCGCTTACATGCATCCATATCCATGATTCAAACAATAGTTTAAGATCTTTTAGCACTACTGTTTCCATACTTCCCTATTGATAGCATACATACCAGATTTTCCATGCAAAAATGTAGTGAATAAATAAATGGTCAATAGTCTCATCCTCACATTTGGAAAATATACACCTTTTGTTGTCACCTTGCAAAATGTTGATTTGTGCAAGGCACACTTTGGTGTTGAGCCTGCCAAGAGCAACAAACCACACCAATAGCTCCACCCTCAGTGGTGTTAAACTACTTAAAAGTTTGCTATAAAAGTGATGAGATTTGTTGGTTGCCTGCAAGTTAAGTGATGAAGGAACTAACATTGAATTTGCCTGAGCTATCATATCTCCAAGACATTTGGTGGCCAGAATCTACATTAAGAGTCACTTACAAAAGTAAAGATTGAAGTTCATTGAACAATAACCTTTCCGACTCAAAGAATTGTCTCTGCCATTAGAAGTTCCATGCCTAAACCAAACCATCCTAGAACCCATATTCCATAATCAAATGGTTTTTCAAATTAGAGATAGCATATAATCTACTGAACTTTTGTTTCAAGCATCGATCTTCTAGCCATAGATCCTCCCGGAAGAGAATGCTTTTACCATTCCCTACCATTGCCCAGATTCCATTCATGACCAAATTCTCCACCTTCTTTTTCATTTTTGATGTATCGCGAATTGAATTCGAAGGTCCACATCCTTTTTCACTAGTTTGATTCCAAACAGGTTTATCCAAGCTCATGTTGTTGTACGACTTCATTATTCTTTTCCATAATGGATTACTTTCATTGGAGAACCTCCACCACCATTTAAAAAATATGGCAGCGTTCTTTATAAGAAAGTCACCCACTCCAAATCCACTTAACTCCTTGGTATGCTTCTACCACTAGAGTCCTTTCCCTAGAAAAATCTTGACTGCATTGAAATGATCTTCTTAACAACAATTTTTGGCATTTTAAACAGCCCTAAATAGTACATGGGGAGGTTATTCAGGATAGCTTTTATAATGACAAGCCTTCCATCTTTAGACATCATCTTTGCTCTCTAACAGCTAAGGTTTTTCTTTATCTTGCTTAAGATGGGTTTCCATATAGCTACTCTTCTTAGATTTGTATCTAGTGGGATTCTAAGATAGGTAATTAGGAGGGTAGCCATTAAGCATCTGAGGCACTTCTTCATCACCCTTACTTGATCATTAGGGTAATTCAAAGAAATTATGGCAGATTTGTCATAGTTGATAGACAAGCTTGACAAAACCCTAAAGCTATCCAGAATGCATTTATAATTCTTGAGAGTTCTCACCTTGGCTGGGTAAAAAAGCATTGGATTATCAACAAACAACAAATGTGATAATTCGATCTTATGCTTCCTAACCTTTAAAAGTTCTATTAGTCCTTCGTCCTTAGCCCTTCCTATCATTTTATTTAGCACCTAAACAACCAAAACAAATAGAAAGGGAGATAATGGGTCTCCCTATCAAAGTCTTCTCTGCATGTTAAAAGGTTTTGTTGGGGATCCTTTAATAAGGATCACCATGGAGGCAATAGATAAGCATTTCCATATCCATTTCGTCTATTTTTCTCCAAAACCCATTCTTTCAAGTACATGGTCCATGAAGCTCCATCTAACAGAATCTTAAGTTTTTAAAGTCTAAATTCACCATTACCCTTTGCTTTTTTGTTTTCTTTAGCTAGTGTACTATTACACGTGCAATCAATACTCCATCTAGAATCTGCCTCTCTTGTAAGAATGCTTTTTGGTTCTCACCAACTATCCTATTCATAACTCTTCTCATTCTTTAGGCTGGAAATTTTGTAATCACCTTGTAGACAGATCCAACCATAATTATAAGGTGAAAATCCTTCATTTCTTTAGCTCCTCAAATTTTAAGATCAGAATAAATAGTGTCAAGTTTAAACATTTTGGTAGAGAAACAAAAGTAAAGAAGTTCAGCACAATTTTTGTAAATTCAGTTCCCACCACATCCCATACCCTTCCTTATGAAATTCAGGTTGTATCCATTTGGGCTTAGGGCTTTTGAAGGGTCACAGGACCATAATACACTCTTTATCTCCTCAAGAGATGGTATAACCTCCAAACTAGCAGCTTCTTGGCTTGATATCTTTCTAATCATACCCTCCTATATCTATATGATTGGTCTCTTCTTTTGTTGGTAAAGTTTCTTAAAATATAGCCTTGCTTCTTTTTTTATTCTCTTAGGATGCTTGGTTGTTCTACCATTAACCACTAGTTCCAACATTCTTTTCTTTCTTTGCTTTATTGTAGTCATGGTGTAGAAGTAGTTTGAATTTTTGTCAACCTCCTTTATGAATTTGTCACTTGCCATCTGCTTCCAAAATTCCCCTTTTCTTTTATACTACAAAACTAATTGACTTGAAAGCGCTATTCTTCTAACTACAAATACCTCATTTTCCGAATTCTCTAGTTTAATCTCCACTCTTTCCATCTCCAATTCTAACCTTCTATTTTAGTATCAATGTTTCCAAATATTCTTTGTTCTATCTCCTAAAAGAAGCCATTATTTGCTTGAATTTCATTAGAGTATCAATGTTGCCTAGGTTTTGCCATTCCATCTCCATGAATTTCTTGAAACCTAGGTTAGTGAATCAAACATCCAAAGATCTGAATGGTTTGGTCCCTAACCCATTTTGTCTGATTCTAGCAACAGTGGTACATGTTTTGATTTGGAGCATTTTACACTCCACACTTTCACCTCAGGATATTTTTCATTTAAGAAAGGAGATCAATCAAATCCTATTAAGACTACTACACAAATTTCCCTTCCTCTATGTGAGCTTTCTTCCAATAATAGGTGAGTTTATTAGATTCATCTCATTTACCCATGCTGCAAGATCCAACATGCTTGTATTTATTGTCATGCACCCCTTCCTCTCTATAATTTTTGATACTTCATTAAAATCCCCAATTGTAACATCCACCGGATTTTGTCGTTTTTCGCCTAGTTGTTCGATTTTTATCGAATAATTGAGGTTAATTAAAATCCGACTAAATATTTATTTAGAGTTAATTAACTAGCAAATAATTGAGATTAGATGAGAGAGAATTAGATTAGAAGCATAGAAGATTTCATAGAAACTTTCTTAAACCGATTTATCGATTTAAAGGAAATCGGTAAGATTTCGGTATTTTAAACTGTTAGAATTGAATCAATAGAATTATATAACCAAATTCCCCTCAGCCACTTAATCATCCCTTGGTGGCATAACAAAAGCCACAAAGTGGGGGAGACATGGCTGAAATGTGGTCACAAAGTTTCATCAAATCAAAACTCACATTTCCAACTACCTTATTAAGGCTTTTATAACATATTTCTTTCCTTTTGCCTTCAGTAGATTGCCCCCCCTTTCTTTTCTTGTCCCAGCCTCCTTCTTCTCTTCTTCTTTCAACCTACTCCATCAAACCTTCAAGCTTTGATAAGGTTCCATCAATCTAAACTCAAATTTAGCAAAATCACACCTAAAGGAGGTAGACATTCAACTTTGTTCTTGTCTTCTTGGTTATAGGTGGCTATTTGGGGCTTTTGTTTTTTTCACTTCTTGATGTGGTCGTTGGATATATATGATGATTATTAGCTGGTTTGATGACTATTTTTTGTGCTTAAAATTGATTAAGTAGTAAAAAGGCGTGAGAGTAGGAAGCAGTGAGGGGCTGGAAGATCAAAATATCATAGTAGTCCGTATGGTGGAGTATACGGATCCCGTACAACCATTCAAATTTGATGAATCTATTTTTATGTGAAACTAGACATCTAGGGCTTTCCAATCATATAAATTATAAGGCCATTGGATTAGTATTGAGGGAGATATGAATTTTGGAATTTTGACCTAGATTTTTGAGTCTGATTCTGGGCAGACTAGGTTGTTCAGGGCAAAACTTGCCCCATACAACTTGGAATTGAATGAAATGAACATTTTTAGAAAGCTGACACATAGGAGAACATCCCATAAAAATTTCAGAGTTAGATATATCTCGTTTGCTCCTAGTAGTTCGAGAAAGCTGCCCTAAGTCCAAACTAGGATAAAACAGGGCAGCTCAGAAAGGTCAAATTTCAGAGCTTATAACTCAAGCTTTACTAAAGCAAATGGAATGGGACTTATTGAAAATGAAAACTTGTCATGTTATCTTTAATATGACATTAATTTTGCATGATTTCAACTAGTTTTTGATTTTTAGTTAATTTTTACTTTTAGGTGTGTAATCCTAGCTAGCTACAAGGCAGACCGAGATAGAACTCAAATAAATTGAGCTACATTTATCAAAATTAGATGGGACTAAAGAGGTTAGAAAATAGACACATAACACTCTAACATATCCAAAATTTAGGTCTAGATGAGTTAAATAGAAATTGTGTCCTGATTTGTAAAAATGGGGTTGAACGAAGTGATGTGACAGCAACTATGTTTTAAATGCAACAATTGTTCCCATGAAATTGATGATTGAATTATGAATGAAGTGTTATGATTTCTGTGTAAAATTGGTTTTCTGAATACTGGCACTATTCATGGGGAAGCGGACATGTTCCGTTATGCTGCCAAAATTTTGGTAAAGCCTATGCATGAGTTATAATATACATTCAGATACATGTGCATTTTCAAGAAATTCATAAAGGTTATGTTATGCTAAAAGTTCCATAATACTTTGGCCAGCCCTGAATCAAAGTTAAGGGGAATAGATTGGTAAGAAAGTCGGGGAAAGTAAACCTGGCATTCTTATATAGGAACCAGTTTGATCCTCAAAAGCAAACTATTACCCGGGAGTTGAATGGCCAAGAACTCCTAGGGGACCAAGTAACGGAAAAGTTTATGATGCTAAGTTTAAGAATGAGTTTTTACATGCTCGCATTGAATAGTCATTATAAGTTGTTTATAGTTTGACTATTATGTTTACTTGCTGCTATCTATTTATTTATTCTACTCATTATTCTGTATAACACTATTTAGTAGTTTATTCTGTTTCTCCTGCTGTCTTAAGTAAAACTGAACTTTGGCTCGGACCAGGTATTTGCTTAAAACTTATTAAATGTGAATATTCCATTTGATGCCATTTTTAATTAAATGTAAACCGAGGCAACTGAGAATGAATGTGATATCAGTTTAATACCGTGCTCGAATCCTACTGAGAATTTCTTTAAATTCTCACCTCGCTTTGTGTTTCCACATCATTCTCAAACTCTGGTGATTGACATCACAGCCACCTTGTTTATTGAGATCCCTAACATTCAGCTCCACTATGACCCCATATTAGACTCATTGTACATAGCTGGTTCTTACCACTTCTGCCTCTATCTTTTTAGTAATAGGAATTTTGTTGTTCCTTTATTTCATTCTACATTTGACCCTGCCACTCTGTATTTCGTGGTCCCACGACATGTAGCACACCCTGCTCCTCCTCCAGCACCTGTGGCATCTGCAGTACCTGCAGCTCCTCCCGGCCCTCCACCAGCGTCACCTCTGCAGGTCGTTCCAGATATTCCGCTCAGTCCTGAGAGCGATCTATCTGAGGTAGCTAGCTCATCATCCTCCTCTTCAGGACCTAGTGCTGACTACTCTCCAACTATGCTTGGTATGGCCAACGGCTACACGAACGAGTAGGTTCTAACGGCAGGTTACGTTGTACAATGTGGCCCTCTTTTGGCAGTGTGTAGCGTTTGGCCATAGACTTCGCCGTATGTATATCAGCTAGTTTAAAATGTCCTCTGAGGACCTCGTAGGATTGTTTTGACTGACACGGGCCTTATGTCTTTTTGATACAGCGGCCCCACTTATGTATCCTCTTTTGAACCTGTATAAAAATTGAAGCTTTGGCTTCCAACATATATATATATATATATATATAGAGAGAGTAAGAGAGAGAAAAAGAGAATATAATATAACAAATACAACTACAAACAGAATACTAATACGATAATGCAATATACTCAATTTTATGCTATGACTTAAGGATGATATTAAATTAGTAGGGTGTTACACCCATCATTAGAAGAGGGACACTCAAGGATTCTTTCACTGCCAACAATTCTTTCCAAAGCTCATGCCTTTGACTACTCATATGTGGTGTATAACACAAACTTGATTAGTTTCCTTAATTCTTCCTTTTACACTCTTTCACCCTTTAGAATCTCTTCCTGATATAGGAATGATTTATCCTAAATGCATAGGGTTCTACTACCACCATTATTTACATTCATTGCTGCCTAGTTGCAATCATAAATTCCCGATAACCTTCTAACAATTCTCTCATTAGTGTTGGATGTTTTTGCTTCCACTAACCCTAAGATGAGTATTGGTTTTTTCTGAATTAACTCCTTTGCAATACCGATCTTCCTACCATTACTTAATCCCTTTATATTCCAACATAGAATTTTCATTAGGAGCAGTTGTACACACTTGTTTGTTTCTTCCTATCTTTATTTTTCTTCTTTTCCTTGCAATTACTTTTATCTCTTCTTTCTAGGAAATCTTACACAATAGCTTGAATGGCCTCCTCATCTGATTTACCATGAGACCAAGCCTTTTACTAATGCTCTAGCACTTTTATGCCATTTTCTTCAAAAATTCTTCATCCTCATAGTCTTGCGCATCATCTTCCTCAGACTGTGGCAGCAGTGTTTCATCATTTTGCCAAGGATCCTTCTGTGATAGGGTTTCAACTACCATTGATTCTTGAGAATTGGTTTGTTGTGACCCAAAACTAGGAAGATATAATGGGCTAGATGAACTAGACTCCTCAATCCCATGATTTGTGATATTATATGCTTGGTTGGTGTTCAAAAGAGACCAAATTGTGCCATGAATTGGCCCATTTTTTTTGCAGCCCAAATTTAGTTCAAATATGATCTCTTTTGTGTTTCTACCATCTAAAAATAAGGGCAGTCTGATTTTCACCCACCCCTTTATTTGTACCATCCTCCACTGCCTCATGAAACTTATGCATTACAAAATTTACTCTTTCATCATTAATATCATCATATGCCCATCATCATTTTGAATATTCATTACTCTATCATTATCATGCTCTATTTTCTAAGGCTCCTCATTGGTTAATTTTTCTCCATCATGGTTTGCTTTATTTCGTGTATCAACATTATGAGGTCCAATGTGGTCATCATCATCTTCAATACCGATTAACACTCCATCTTCTCTGATTATTCATCTCCCATACCCTGTTGTTCTACCACAACTTTCCTCTCCAAATTGAATGCACAAACATTGTCTTTCCTTACTTCAAATTATATAGTGTCTTGGGAGCGGGTCATGAATAGGCTGAACTAGATGGAGTTAAACTTGTATACAAAGATTGTAGGCCTGGACCCATCTCCAATGAGTTGATAAGAACCAACAAGAGCTTTGAGAAAAGTACATAGAGATGAGTACTTGGATGAGTCAACACTGGGGATATTTTGGTGTAGAACCATCCTAGTTTATTATTTGTACTAAGCTCTACTATTCTTTATTTTTCTACGTATTTACTGGATTCTTATGGACGATTATATTGAATATTGGAGATATTTTGTATTTTCTCCAATCTTATTTTGTGACTCCATATTTGTGCTCCTATTTATATTTTTCTATGCTTTAACGATTACTTATTTTTGGTAGGTTATGTATGGCATAAAGACATTGCCACATTTTAAGTTTGGGGTGGTATACTCTTTGGGTTTCCCATATTTTATTTTCCTTTGTATGTGCATTTTATTTATTTATTTTTCTCTCTTTTTTCTTTATCAAGAATAGTTTTTAATTTTTGTGCTTATTTTATTTTAATTTTCAGTCCCAAATTTTTTTATTTTATTCTTCATTTTATTTGTGTATTATGTTCCCTTTTATTTATTTATTTATTTATTTATTTTGCAGATTAGTGTTTAGTTGACTTAAGTGCCTCCCTGAGCTTTGCTGTTTTTGTAAAGGGATGTAAATAGATGTCTGCTACACAAAAAAAGAGTTTTTCTTTCATTTTTATTTATTTTTCTTTTATTACATCATCATCATGTTTAGGTTGCATCTCATCTATGTCAATCTAAGCAATTAAATTTTAAAAACTTGGAAGAAAAAACTTTGTGTGTGTGGACTAAGTAAAGGAACTAAGAGAGTGTGAAACATGTGATGATTAATTTGGAATATAAGATCATGATAGTTGTGCTTATTTAGCTTATTGACCTCACCTTTGCATCTATTCTCATCTGGGTATTTTGTTTAACTCATGATATGGGTCATTACATTGTGCTTTGGTGCAAAATTTTGTCATTTGCTAAATAAGTACACTTGATTAGACTATTAAATGCCTTCGACTTTAGTGATTGATGTATGATGATTTCTCTTGAAGTTTTTCCAAAGGAACATCACATATTGCTTGATTTTGTGAAAGATACACCCCTTGGTTTTGATTTTTATTTGATTGCTTGAGGATAAGCAATAGTTTAAGTTTGAGGTTCTGACAAGTGTAATACTAAACTCATTTATTGCTATAATTTGACATAGATTTATGCTTAATTTGTATTAAATTATTGAGTAATTAATGTTTATTTGGTGAACATTTGGCATTTTTATAAGTTATATAGTTGATGTTAGCTAATATTGCAAGGCTAGGAAGACATGGCTATTATTGGAGTATCTTGGAGGCAAATCAAGCTATTTCAAGAAAGTGTTGATGAATAAAATTTCGTAGGGACTGGACTGAGATGATTCAAGATGATCTAAAAGATAAAAGGAAGATCTCCAACTTTGCTATTTATAATACCCTAATAGTTCCATATTATACTTAAGTCATGTGATGGTCTATATCAGTTGTTACCTTTTAGCTTGGCGAGGAACTTAGCCTTTATTAAAATACTTTACAGGAAAGTAGTGGTTATTTTTTTTCCTTTGATTGCTATAGCTTGAAAATGCTATTGAAAATGTGAGCCTTAAGCACGGAGTAGAACTTTCGCGTAGGCATTGCGTAAACGTAAACTATCGCGTTGCGGAAATGAAAAAGCAATAAAATAAATAGTCACACATATTAAGTTCATAATAATATCTCATAAGATAGAAATGACTAAGGCTGAATCACCATAATGCCTAACCCTAGCCACCATAAGTACCATAAGTGCATAGAATGGTCTCTAGTCATGACAAAATAAACAGAAAAAGAACATAACAAAGATGCAGAAACAAGGCAACAAAAGACTACTAACAATAGCCCAAGACCAATACCTCATCCAAACCTACAATCCGTCCATGGCTTCCTCTATGTACGCGTCCTTGTAGTATCACCGAGGTCCAGATAAAGTCTCGCTCACGCCTACTGATTCGTTGGCCCTAGTGGAAGTAACATCATCATCATCATCGTCTAGGCAAATTATAGGAAGGTACATAGACTCGATAGGTGTCTCAACATGATAAAATGGTGCCATAGGTAAGTCAGAGCTCATATTTGAGTAGTATATCCAACCATGCTGAGGGTGTGCCTGATGCATGCTAAACTCCTAATATGGGTCCATCAAGTTAAAGTACCTACTCGTCACCAATGTCCCAAAAAGGTAACAGAAGAAAATATACTAATGTATCCCTGCACTAGCCATCACCATAATGGAGTCTAATAAGGGATCATAGTGAAAGCCCTAATCAATGCACTTCAGGAACAACACTATCATTCCCATGGATCTCCTTTAAAAATGACACAAAAAGTAGAGGTGAGAAATAGATATTTTTCAGTAAGATTCTAACTAGATAGTTAAGTGTCATTGTTATAGTCCTAACCACTTCAAAGCTCTTATAAAAAGGTGTGCATGCATATGGTTCATTCGGTTAAGTTCAAAAGCATCCTTTAACCAAAGTGGGTCACTTTTATCATTTACTTTGAGCAAGTTATAGAATGTAGTAAAAGATGGTAAGGCGTGATATTATATTCAACTTTCATTGACGTATAGCAAGATAAGTATTTCCATACATAACTGTCATAAACTTTACCTTTATTGACTTTTGTCATAACTTGACCTTAACTTTGACTTTTCTTATGTGTATGTATTAGTATACGAATTTGACCTTAACTTTGACTTTTCTTATGTATATGTATTAGTATACGAATTTCATGTATGTATCCATGTATTTACCACCCTCTACATATGAACTTCATGTATGAGTGCATGTTTCAACATATGAACATTGTGTATGCATTCACGTACCCACCACCTTTAACATACGAACTTCGTGTATGTTTACTGTCTAGAGCATGAGCTCATACCTATGATAACCATTGTTACCCTTTAAAAGAAACCAAAGAGGGGGTTGGGAGTAGATCACCTTCTATTATCAAAGGATCACTTTCTAGTGTTTTACTAACTTATGGAGTTTAGTGTTAAGTTTTAGGTCATGGGTGCCTTAATAAGAGACTTACTCTTTCTTGCTTAACACATTGGCCATGCATATTCATTAACATCATGCATAACTCTTTAATTTCTAAGTTCAAGCAAACACTTTGGTGAATATTTGGCTACATAAGGGCTACATCGGGAGATTCCTCAAAATGCAACCATTGAAATAGACATATAGTATTCAATGATAGCATTCATACGCATCAAATCACATGCAAGGGTTTTATTCTTGAGGGCTGTCCCCAAGAATCCTAGCACTCAATCCAATACAGTTTATACCATTAGTAACATAATCATCATGAACCTTTCATATATGTGTGCATGCATGAATAGAAGATAAAGAGCCAAACATTTTCATAATCATACACACACTTAGTAAAGAGCAATTCTCACACATCAAAGTCTTATGAGCATAGCTTAACAATTAGATATAGATTTTTAACTTAGGATTTTATTCTAAATGTCTTAATTAACCTTAAAAAGCATTTTACTTATAATTTTACTTGGTTCCATATTCAAATTAATGTGTTGATACTAGTGTTTTTTGTAACACCTTAATAGTCCCAAGCTATGCTTAAGTCATATCATGGAATTATTAATTGTTACTTTTGCTCATGGAACTAACCTTACCATTTTTAAATTGCTTTACATTGAAAATAGAGATAAAATTATTTTTTTTTGAACGATAAGAACATGAATAAATCATTTTGAAAACTAAGAGTCATGAACATATCGTGGACATGTAAGGTCAAACATCTCTGCCTCATATAAGCGGTGCAAATAAAATAAATAGAGGCGACATGAATAACAATCATCTTAGGTAAACATTATATCATTCCATAGCCATCATAGTTCATATAGTTAACAGTAGTGTAAAGCGTTATACATAAATAGTCATGGGTCCGATATCTATTGTTGGTCCTATAAAAGCAGCCTAACCAAATACATCATAAAGGAAAATACATCAGAAATCTCTACTGCCCAAGCATGCCATACAATAAGATGATAACCCTATGACTACAAACAAAAGAAGCTATCTTCGTGCTGGGCTCTGCATGCACATCACTGCATCACCTATCGAACGAAAGAAATCCATTTCCAAAACCACCGGGAGTAATATCGCTACGTCCTCCTCCTCAAGCACGCCCACGTCCATGGGGCACAGTGCGATTACGGATGAACCCATGACCATGAACAAGGGTAGTGCATGATAAGGAGCTGTAGAAGAAGAAGATGAATCGAAAGTTAGGCGAATCACTGAAGGGTAGGAAGGCTCGGATGGGTCAGACTCCACACGGTAGCTTGGTTAGGGTGACTTCGAAGGATGGGAATCCAAAGAAACAATCGATGTCAAACAAGTATCTGAGTCAAACTTTCCATTAATGGGGTACCTCGGCAGCTGAAAGGAAAGACCGATATCACGCAAGATGACCTTGGCATATGGTTGGTGTGGTTGGAAAAATGGGCTCACAACGAGTACTTGAAATAGACAGTCGTGGAAGATGTAGACTGTCATGGCTACACTCGCAAACATCACAGATGCATTCAACATTGAGTCAAAGCGCCAATGCTATATTGGCAACTCAATGAAGATCACCACCGTGCTCGATGCCGGCATCCTCTAAAGATGAGACGGAAAGATAGGAGTGAGAAATACTAGATTTCTCAGTAGGATTGCGACTAGACAAATATTGTGTTATTGTCATCATCCTAGCCACTTCGGGTTTAATTGTAAAAATAGTGGACATGCATAGGTTCAATTTTAGGAGTTTTGAAAATAAAAGTTCCCGAAGCGAGTTGCTTTTATGCTTAACATCATAATCATAACATCATATGTAAACATACATACGAAAGCATTGAATAAACATTCGTGATGCATATGGACAGAATAGATACATGCATTTTTATGCAACCTCATTAATTTGACCATGGTTTTACTTTGACTTTACTCTCTTTTTTAGCATGTGCTTAACGTTCTTTATTTTTCCTTTGTAATAGATTGCTTTTAGAGACAAGTTTATTCCGTGACCGCCGTCATGTAGTACTAAACCAAATTAGACTAAGCTGATAATGGCTACCTCTAAGTTGGAGGGTCCTCCATGTCACCCTTGCTTCCTTCATAGAGTTTTCTTGAGTCTTTGTGGATCACCGTCTCTCACTTCCTTTATCGAAATGATTGAAGGGTCATATCCCTTTCTTTTTTTTCTTTTGTTATTACCACATCTTTCATGCATTGCAATCATTGACAAGACATATGTAGGTAAGAAATGATATAGCTAAGTTCATAATTTTGGTGTAAATCCAATAGTATAACGGCTAGACCGAAACTTCCCCAAAATGCCAAACATGCAAACTTCAACCATCAACCAATTATATCCATCTCACATTATCATATCAATCATTCAATCATGAGGCTAAGCTCAATCAAACTTGTCATACGTCATGCCTAGTGACATCATACATTCATACCCTAAATGGTGTTTATAATTATATTATTCTTTGTGGAAAGTCTTATGAGCAATAATATGATTTTCCATGTCTACTCGTGAGAGAACCACATAGTTAAATAAATGCATATAGTCTTTTATTTACTTAGTCCTTATGTTAAATTAATTTTTACTTAAGTACATGTCTTATGGAATACTTGTTCAAATTAACCAAGTTAGGTAAATATTTCCTTTTCTTGAGATAGTACACTTAGTGATTCCTAGGTTCATGGTATGCTTAGAGGCCCTAATCATACTTCTGTTCCCAAGAATTTCGAGATCCTTTTACTCGTTGGGTCATGATAGCACATAACCACACTAATGAACCCAACAACATGTTCGCCAATCACCAAGGGATAGTCTTTTTTTCAACAGGTTATAAGATTCAAACTTTAGTAATTAGAATAGTAAGTTTCACCTTTGTAATTATAAAGTTTAGTCCTTTATGAAAGTATGAGTCTTTAAAATTATATTATTGTCTTAAATATTTAAACTTTACAAGAAGATTATACAAGATGCTAGCTTTTTGACTTAAAAATCTTATTCTTTAAGAAAGTTGACACTTTTTAATCATTATAAGAGCATCAAGATTTCAACTTTATGATTTAAAGTTGTCTTAAAGTCTAAAAGATTCTTTCTTTATGAAAAAATGATAGAAGACATTAGCTTTAAAATTAAAAAGTCTAATTCTTTATAAAAGTTAACATTTTATGCATTATTTTGACTCAAGTTACAAACTTTATAAGTTAAAAGTTGCAAGTCAACACTTTTATGATTTAAAAATTTCCTTTTTGGTTAAAGTTTGAAACTTTATAAAATGTCTTGTCTTCAAGATTCCATTTTAGAGGCACAAAGTGGCAAATTCTCATTTTTATGACTTAAAAAGTTTCATGTTCTAAAAAATTTGGCCCTTTACACTTATTCTTGTCTTCAAGAAGGACAAAAGAACACTTTGAAGAAGCATGAAATCTTGCGTCACTTTTAAGGTGGCAAAGAATAAACTTTTTGAAGTTTTTTGCATCGAGAATACTCTTAGTTTTATCAAATCATGAGAAAGTGGTAAAGATGACAATTTTTTCAAACATATGCCTTATCATAAGAAAAGAAACAACTTTAAACCAAACACCACCAAGAATCTTCAATCTTTCTCCAACAACTCATAAGAAACATCAAGATCTTAAGCATCAAGAAAGGAAAAAAGAAACTATAAAGTTTTTCAAGAAAGAACTTTCAAAAATCAAGAATAACTCATGAACAAGGATATGAACATATTTTACTAAAAATGGAAACTTTTGCTCATGAAGAGCATGAGAGTTTTTCTCAAGCTTTCACTTAAAGATCTTGGTCATGAGAGGAACCAAACTTCAAGCTTTCTTGAGAGTGAAGATCACTACTTAAGCTTGTAAATGGCAAGTTCTTGAAGGTGAAACAAGAAGAAGATGATGGCTCCCCAAGATACTGAAAGTGGTGGCCTTGCAAAGAGAATGAGAGAGCTCTTGAGTTCTCTTGAAAATGAGGCTTGTAGTGTATAGATCTTGTCTCCAAAGACCAAAAGATGTGGTCTTTGAAGGACTTAGCGAGAAAGGCTTGGTTATGGAGTGGAGAATGATGAAGAAAGTGAAGAAGAAGAAGAGATAATATAGAGAAAAGTTAGAGAATTTGAAAACAAGAGAGAGAATGATATGACACAAAATGAAAATGGATGGGCGTGTATTATTGTTGTTATGGCCGTAGGTATTTTAAGCATGGAGGGATATTTTGCTTAATTTTGAGTTAATTAAGGTTTAGGGAGACAAATGGGATGATGAGGAGACAAAACATGGTCAAATTTTTACATAAAGCACTCTTGTCTTGTGTTTTGGCTTTAATGACATTATCCTTTACTTTATTGTCTAGTCAACTTAATTTGAATTTTAATGATGTGATTAAATACTTTTACAACTTAATTAACTCGATTAAGCAAGAATTAGTGATTAACACACAAGAACATGATTAAGAAAATTAAACTTATAATTAAGCTCAATTATCCTTAATTAAACTCGATTAAACTAACTATATGTGATTAGTGCTTAATTAAGCTATTAAGGGTTTGATTTGCTTAATTAAAGATTCTCTAATCTTAATTAAGCATTCTTTTAACTTTCCTCCTCATAATTAACTCATAAACACTTCGTTAATCTTATAATTTCTCATTAAGTACTTAATTACTTAGGGTTACTGAGGTAATTTAGCATGACAAAAAATTGAGAATGTTACATCTTTCATTTACTTCAAATTACATTTTAAGTCTAATTAGATTGCCAAATCATGTTCTCTTGTTAATTAACATAGCTTGGTCGAATTGTATATTTGAGGTTACTAAGTCTCTTATTTTGTTTTTCTTCTAGGAAATTGATTACGTCTTTAAGTCAAGTGTTATTGAACCTTAATTCAATTTCTAATTAAATTAAAAGTCTCATTCCTCTTATGTATAGTAAGGTCGTGACCTCATTAGGCTTTTAACTATCTTTTATTTTATTTTCTTTCTTGTAAGTTACTAGATTCACTTAGCTAATTATTTTAGAGCTTAAAAATCTCATATTAGTTAATAGAAACCATTCCCTTCTTTAAATTCATTGTTAGGCCAAAAATACACTAGTATAAGTCTTAATCTTCTTTTAAATTTTCTTTCACACAAAGATATGTCTAATCACTTAGTTAAATAAGGCTTTAATGTTAACTTAGCTAGAAACATTTCCTTTCCCCCCGAACTCCATAAGGCCGTCACCTTAGTGTTAGTTTATACCAAGTTCTATATTTATTTTTTTCGTTACCAGGTTAGTTAGAATTTTGTGTAGATTCTAAATCTACTCTATTTTTCCTTTCTCCTTAACCCACCATGGCCGAACCACCCTTCCATCGAGGAGCCATTTTTATTTTCTTTTTCATCTCAAAACTTGTAGATCTAGTCTTTTAAAGGTTCATGGGACTTGAATCCAAGCTTAGTTAGAATTACAAACTTTTTAGAGAACCCTTAAAGTTATTTAGCCATCTTTGATGTTCATATTTTCAAAGATCTATATTCTCGCAGATATCAACGAAAAACTCAAGTAAGCATCATGAAAAGGCATTTAAACATATTTTCAAAAAGCAAGAAACATGAAAAGGCCAAGAATCTTCATAATGATGGTTAGGGTTGAGTATTCTTAAACTTAAACTTAAAAGATTAGTACTTTAAACACTTTTAACCGATTAAAATCTTTGAGAAAGCCATAGAAGAAAAACTAATCAATTAAAATGTCATTTAGAGTTATAAAACAAAGATCCAAGAAGCAAATAAGCTTTTGACAAAGTAAGGTGTCCATAGTCATGAATGGACTTGAACAACCTTAACTAATGTCATGAAAATGAAAAAAAAAAAAAAAAAGACTAGAAAGAAATCCCACCTAATGAAGGTAGCTGTCAAAGAGAGTTCCTAGCTTCCAACTTTGAAGAAGAAAAAATCTCCTCCAATGGGTATATGTAGGTCCTTGCTAAGGGGAAGAAGAAAGGGTGTGCTTTTGTGATTTTTCGCTAAGAGAAATTGTAAAGTTTTGATCTTTTCTTAAGAAAGCTTCTATGAAGATTTTTGGCTCTTTGAAGAAGATAAAATTTCAAAAGAAAGAGGTGTCTTAGTGGAAGAAGGGCCATGAGGTATATAGGGGCCAAGGGAAGATACTTCAAATTTAAGCATGCATGGATTAACCAAGGTGCAAAAGAAAGTTAGTTTTTAGCTTGTGTAATTAGTTGATCCCTACATTTTATGTATGGAGTGATTTGGGAGGTAATGCATAGTTTTTCATTTTGCTAAAGGATGACAGACTTTTCAACTTATTCGTTTTTCTTTAGTGATTTAAGTTGGTTATAAAGCATCTTTGAGTTTTAATTACAGTGTTAATATAATTAGGTGAATTGCTAATTATATGAGCATTACTAATCATGAATTAGGGATTGACTCATATTCTCTTGATTAATCTTAGCTAAGTCTTAATTATGTTTCCTAATCTTAATTAGTCAAATATTTGGGTGATTAAGACTTAATTAACTATTTAAAGTTTCTTACTTAACTTTTTAAAGAGTTGACTTTTCTTAATTAGTTTGACTTTCTTATTTGACTTTCTATTTATTTTTTATTGACTTTTTGCATGTTGATTTTTTAATTACTAATTACCCTAATTACTCATTTAGTCAGCTAATTAATCCTAGATTAATCACTAATTACCCTAATTACTCAGTAACACTGAACTAATTAGCATAGGTGAAAGTGGGGATGTTATACTATTTACCACCAATTCCAATTCTTAAAGATTCTAGGTGAAAATCAAGTTGCAAGATTTGGTAGCAAATCTATCCAGATGCTTTCTTGCCTGATCTTTACCTAATATTTTGCCAATATCTCAAGTTACAGAAGTCAAATTGATGCGGTTCTTACAGTATTGGAAAGCTAATTTAATTATCTACAACTTTGTATTTTTTCAAGAAAGGATAATTCTAACTATAGAAAGTGCTACAAAGCTTGCAATTTGACGATGCAGATTTGATCTTGCACTAGAACAAGAATTAGGCTTCCTTCACCCAATTGTGATGCAACCAAGAGTTAATTGCACATTTTTAACTCATCTTAGGCTGCACCCCACATTATTACTGAAGGAAAACATTCTCTTAAACCTAGTTTTTTATTTAAATAGAGGAGACTAGAGGATAAAAAGGGGTTCCACACACTTCTAGACACATACACACTATTACACTCAAGAAACACATTGGGAATCCTTGTTTTGAAGAGCACAAAGGAATGAAAGCTTTGGAGATAGAGATCGACTACACTCATTAAGGCATCATTCCTCATCTCTTTTCTTTCGTTATGTTTATGATATTTGTTTCTTTATTGAGTATGAATATTATATCCATGAGTGGCTAAAACTCTTGCATGTTAGGGCTAAGATGCAGCCTATGTGAATGATGACTTATTGACTTTTGTTTGGATTTATTTGAATTTTATTTATTCGTATTGAGTTTTTGTCTCCATACTTAATGCTTTCCTTGGCTTATCACCCATAGGGATAAGTCTAGAGTAGTGTTGACTATGAGAAATCTAGATACACACTTGCAACATGGAATAAGAACCATTTTCTACCTATTTGTCTAAATAGTGTGAGATAATCATGGGACATTTGTCAAAGAGGAATCACAGAATATTAATTTCTCGTCTTAGAATTCAATGTCTTGGAGGATAGATTGTCTTTAAAGGTTTAGAATAGGATTAGTATATGAAAGGAATCCACAACTAGTTACTTTAGAATCACTATCCTTCAATCAAATTCCTAGTGTGTGTTTACGTTGAATTCTTGAACTTTTAATTACACCAATTTGTCTTTTTATTTTGCTTATTTATTGTCTTTAATCACTCTCATATTACTTTTGGATCATCTAAATAGCTTCTACCTGGTAATTGTAATAGTTGATTAATTCAATTCTCGTGAAAATGATACTCTACTCATTTTTTATTACATGATTAACTTGGTGGACTTGCTAGTAAGAGGGGTTAAAGAAAAGAAACTGCCCATTAATATGTTATTATATTAGTATTTTAAGGCCTTAAAGTGAAGCATGTGCACTTTGTGATGCTATGATTATTTTGAGGTCTTAAAGTGGAAAATGAGCACTTTATGTTGTCATATGACAATCTTGAAGCTTGAGAAGTATGTGCACTATAACACCTTGTGAAGAAAAAAAAACATAAACAAATAAAAGGAAAGAAGGTAGACCACCCAACACCTACATGATTAGCGATGATATTTCCTCAAATAATATTCAATGTTTTATGAGTAAGGAAGATGATTCATGGTTATGGCATAAAAGAATTGTACACATTCACATGGATCACTTAAATAAGTTGGTTACGAAAGAGTTAGTAGTTGGATTATCAACACTCAAAATTGAAAAAGATAAGCTTTGTGATACTTGTCAAAAGGGTAAACAAGTAAGGGTTTCGTTTAAATCAAAGAATATTGTTTCAACCTTTAAACCTTTTCAATTGTTACATATGGATCTTTTTGGTCCTCTAGAACTATGAGCTTTGGAGGAAATTACTATACTTTAGTGATTGTGGATGATTATTCTAGGTTCATATGGGCATTATTTCTAGCTCATAAAAGCGAGGTATTTCGAGCATTTAGAAAACTTGCTAAAGTTATCCAAAATGAGAAAAATCTTAACATTGCATCCATATGAAATGATCATGGTACGAAGTTTGAAAATGAGTCTTTTGAAACCTTTTGTGATTAACGTGGCATTGACCATAATTTTTCTGCCCTAAGAACTCCACTCCAAAATGGAGTAGTTGAAAGGAAAAATTGTTCTTTAGAAAAAATGGCAACAACTATGCCAAATGAATTAAACCTTTCTACGTATTTTTGGGCAGATGCAGTGAATACTGCTTGTTATGTAATGAATAGAGCACTAAGAAGACTAATTTTAAAGAAAACTCCTGATGAAATATACAAAGGAAGGAAGCCTAATATATCCCACCTTCATATTTTTGGTTGTAAATGTTTTATTCTAAATGATGGAAAGGATAATCTGGGCAAATTTGATGCTAAATTTAATAAAAGAATATTTCTTGGTTACTCATTGTATAGTAAAGCATATAGAGTCCATAATAAGAGAACCCGATTGTAGAAGACTTATTCATGTTGCTTTTGATGAGACTAACCTTCTTGATCCCAGAAAGGATATTATTGATGATGTTCTACAAGCCTTGGAACATACTCATATCAATGACAAAGTAAAGGAGCAAAAGATAGAGGAAGAAAGTGAGAACGAAATGCCACAATAAGAGCAAACAAGGGAAAATGATCTTCCAAAACAGTAGAGGACTTCAAGACACCATCCACTTGACAATATTATAGCTGATATCTCGAAAAGGGTAACAACTTGAAACTCTCTCAGAAATACATGTAATCATATGGCATTTGTTTCTCAAGTTGAACCTAAAAATATAGATGAAACTATTATTGATAAACATTGGATCTTAGCCATGCAAGAAGAATTAAATCAATTTGAAAGAAATCAAGTTTGGGAACTTGTACCAAGGCCTAGTTATGATTTTTAGATATAGGCTATTAGTTAACATCCCTTGCCCTAACTAGTGCATAATGTCAAGGGCATAACTCGTCCTATGTAACTTCAATTTGAATGAAACCAATTTTGTTAGGAAGCTAATACACAAAAAATTTCGCATATAAAATTTCAGAATTAGATCATTAATAGATTGTTCGCAATAAATTATTAAAGTTGAACTGTGCTGTATTTGGATAGAAACAGGGTAGCCCTAGTTTGGAGTTCACAACTCGAGTTCCACTTAGTTAACTTGAATGAAACTTGTTAGATTTGAAAGAGGGTTTGTATAAGTATATCTCTATAAAATTTCGAAGTAAAATAAAATAATATGAATTTTTTAGTGATTTTCTACTTTTAGGTGTACAAGTCTATCCTGAAATAAGATAGTCTTGAGTAAAACTTTAATAATCTAAACTATACCCCTCGAAATTTAGTGAAACTAAATAGACTTAAAATTAGACTAATAAAGCTACATGCTATTAAAATTTGAGACTAAAATGAATTAAAATGAAATTTTATTGCAATTTAGAAATTCTAGGCTAATTTTAAGAAAAGAAAAACAACTTGTGAATTACATGACTTAGAGGTTGTAAGACAAATGGATTGAACATTTATGCAATTACATACTAGAATGATGTCATGTTAGAGTATTGTCTATGATGATTATGCTTGAACTATTATTGGCATCATGTTAAGATCATGATTCTTTGTGACTGGCTAACTATTGTTTCTGTTGTCTATTTTTGCAACCTTTATATTACAGCAGTCATGCTGTTGGATTTTCGACATTAGTAAGTTGTAAATGAGTTATGTAGCATGATCATAAGCATTACATGTTCATATGACTATGCCATCTCAATGAAGAATTGAATCTATGAATTAGAAAGTATATAAACAGATAAAATAATATTCCTTTACATGGAGGTAGTTATGAAATCCCTCCCTGTGAAAAGTCCCTTCATCACATGGAGTCCCTCTACCTTGAAGGTAGTCGGCCAAATGAAATATCTTCAGTTTAGAGGGATGTGGGTCCCCTTGTAGGTTAGTATTGAGTGATGACGATTATAAGTTGAGTTCATTCCCAAATTAGTCTACCCAATGGTAGTAAAGACTAAAGACACATGCAGACGCCCTAGGGATGATAGTACATAATGCCTAGGTATGTCAAGTAAAGAAAGTTAAAGAAAGCTAAGCAAAACAAGTACACTTGCATGATTATATGATATGCATCCACATGTGCATAAGTTGTATTCTTTTGTTGACCCATTGTTATTATAATGAAACTACTCTCTTTATTATCAAGTGTGTGAATAAAATTAATTTGCTTCAAAAGGATAGTTTTGAACTTTATAAATTGAAATCTATAGTTGATATGGTATGATCACCATTTGATGATGGCCACCTTGGACGAAGTTGATCAAGATTGGATAGATGATGTAACATTCCTAATTTTGTCTAAGCTAATTAGCTCAGTGACTCTGGCTAATTAGAGGGGTTAGCAATTAACTGAGGACTAATCAGCTAATCTCGATGAGCAAGAGCTTAGTAAATTGAGTCAAGTCAACAATTGAATTATAACGCACTAAATATTTTACGTAAAGCCTAATTATTTGAATCTCATTAATTCGTAACTTAGAAATATAATTAAGCTAATATAATCTTATTAATTAAGTACATAATCATTGTTTTACCTTAATCAATTGAGCTAAATTAATTCCTAAACCCTATATACATAATTCATAAGAACAATTCTTTTAGAGAAAAAATGTCTTAAGAGTGCTATTAACCGAAATTGACTAAAGAGTAATTAAACTAATCAAATTAATTAATAACTTCGATAATTCTAATAGTTTTGAAAATTCAAAAGTTCCTCCTAATTTTTGCATTAAAATTTCGGCCAAGACAAGGGCAAGATTCAACTATCCATTGTTTCGTAATCTTGCACCCTTAGATCAAGCCTATTTTGGCATCATTCTCTAGTCAAGCCTAACCTAAGGAAGAGCTAGCCTTCTAGAGTCTTGTCACAAGAGTGAGTAGACCCTGTCTTTGTCCACTTGAGAAAATAGAAAATGGTCTATAGCATGCACCAAGACTCAAAGAAAACGTAACTCATCCTTTTACCCCAAGGTTCCTAGCTTTCTTGCTTGAAAAAGAAAACTAACCTACTCCCTCTTGCTTGTTGGAGAAGCAAACTAATCAGCCCCTTCACCCCCATTTCTTGCACCAACCGGCCCCCTTCCTCACTCCCCCATTTGTGATTTTCATCCTTTCTCAAAGACACAAGTTGCCACTCCTCTCCCTCTCAACCCCTCCTTGTTCTTCCTATTTTCTTTCTTGTTCTTCTTACTTTCCCACCATCATCAACCTCATTTCCTATCACCACCCTCACAAACTCATCAAGGACTACCCTCTTTGGTTCTTGAAGAAGCAAAACAAACACTTACTTAGCCCCATTAGCAAGTTCAAGAAGAAGGAAACCATCTCCAACACCTTTCTTTCCTTTCAAGCTTTCAAAAGAATCCTTGTGGTAGTGACTCTAACCCTTACTTCTTCTATGTTTTCGAGCTCTAGAACTCCTAAGCTCTTTATAGCTAGGTGGTTTTTGAATTTGCTGTAAAGGCCTCACAGCCATACTCTTTGTTATAAGAAGTTTGTTTGTGGTTGTTGTTATTCTCTTAGAAAATGGCTTTGGTTGTACATTTATTTTATGTTGAACCCAACTTTTTAGAATCAAAATATTGATTTTTCATGAAGATCTCAAAGTATAAAAGTGGTTTAGAAGGGAAAAGTGGTCACTTGAGGAAAAGACTTAATATTTTTATAAGAAAACTAAATGAAACAAAAATTGTTGAAGTTAGAAATTCTAGCAGTCTATTTTACATGACCTATAACTCATTCAATATAACTCCAAATGGAATGAAACTAATTTTAAATGAAAATAGACTCGTATAGCTTTTTATACATATAAAATATGTGAAATTTGGCCTTAAAACTAGGGAGATATGAATTTTCAAAATGGGCTATCCCTAGATGCATTTCTGTTCAGGCAGTCTACACAAAAATCTTAATAACTCAAGCTATATAAAACATTTTTGAGTGGAACCAAGTTTTTTAGAAAGTGAAGACATAGAGGAACATTCGTCAAAAATAATTTTGACAGATTCCTTATGAGGAGCTCCCAGTAAAGTTTAAAATTCACTATTCCGGAATGAATGTAAGGGATTGAGCAGTTAGATTAAAATGTGCCTATCTCAAGTGATAAAATGAATTTTTTTAGTGGGGTTTACTTTGTTTAAAAATAGACTAATAGAAGTATAAGTATACCAAAATTCAAAGAAAAATAATAAAAGATAAAATTATGGCGAATTTTTGACGTTATTGCCCACTATAAAAGTAAAAATCGGCTATGGTTAAGTTCAAAGGTTAATGAGAAATAAGCTTAAAGACATTAAGACCCTTACATTAAGATATCGGAAACCTTCATAATTCAACTTAAAAGCTTCAAAAGGGATAATAGATAAAATTGGCCTTATGTCTAATAAAAGAATTGACACAAGAGACAATTTAATTAAAAACTTGTACCAAATTTACTAAGTTAAGCTCATAAGACTTTGTGTGTTATGTATGCCTCTATGTGCCAACATAATGATGATGATGATGATGATGATATGATAATGATAATGTTAATATGATAATGATATGATGATGATAACGATGCTTAATGATATGTGATGTTAGAATCTTTGTTTGGCAAAATTTTGGGAAGCTCCGATCTAGCCATTATGCTGCCAGAATTTCGCAAAAGTTATGGACTTAGAAAAATTCTTGTATCATAAACTTTAATAGGAAGAGATTGAATTAAGGGTGTCATCCTTCAAAATAGAAGGTGACCTGTATTAACTCCCCTTCCACCCACGACTCACATGAGGCATGGTGTAGACCTAGTTAGTGTGAGTGTAGGGGATAGGACTTACATGAGGTATGGCTTTGACCCAGCTAGTGTAAGTTCCAAAAAGTTATGATGACAACGGCCACGGCATGAGCTCATTGCGACTTATGTTTAGTAGGTGAAAACTGTAACATCCCCATGTAATGTAATAGAAAATAATAAAAATGTCATCGGGCAAACTTTTATTATTTATAGCCTTGCCCCTGAACATTTTTGAAAATAACATTTAGGTCCTTATATCAATTGAATTAGTAGAATAAGGTTTTAAATGAAGCAGAACCACGTAGCAAAAACGTAGAAACCCAATTCTTGGCCAATTGGGCCACGGAGGTGTTCACATGTAAAATGATGGGGGATGCCCCTAGACTTGCCCATAATCACAAAAATGCCATTAGCTATGAAAAATAGAAACTAGAAAGCCTCTCAACTTGCAAAACGTTTAATTTATACTGTTAATCGATTTATTTGATTTTATCGAATCTTTAAGATTAATTAGAAATTAATTGAAGGTTAATCAAGAGTTAATTAGATGTTAAATTAGAGAGATTAGAATTGAAAATAATTAGAATAGAAACATAGAAGACCTCACAAAATTCCTCAAGATCGTTTAGCCAATTTGAAGGAAATCGGTAAAGATTCGGTATGTTAAACTGTCAGAACCGGATCAATAGAATTTCACACCAATTACCCTAGTTTAAGTGGTTGTTATTCAACCACTCCTAACCCCATGGAGGGCACCACTTGCTGCCCAAGTTGGTGGGGAAGCTTAGCTCAATAACCACCAACCAATCCTTGGCCAATCACAAGCCTTCTCTTATGTTTTAAGACACCAAGACCCTCTTCAACTCCCTCATTTTCGTGCTCCTTCTTCAGCTGACCATTTCTCACTCTTCCTTCTCTCATTTTCACTTCAACTTCCTCAAAACTCCAAGCCTCCTCCATCTCCTCCACCAAGAGCTCAATTCTAGTTAGTTTCTACATCAATTGGAAGTAGGATTCGACCCTTTCTCTGAATTTTCTTGTGAATTGGGGCTACTGTGGATTCATTTGGATGCATGTATTTGATGTTATTATGAGCCTATATGAAGGCTTATGGCTGGATTGTTGTGTTTTAAATTGAGTTTTGGATGATCATCTAGCGAAGGGAAGCAAATAAAATGGATTAGGTTAAGGAAACCTACAGCGGTCCATACAGCGGAGTGTATGGCTCCGCCTACCGCCATTTAAATTCGATGAAACCATTTTTATATGAAACTAGACATCCAGGGATTTCCATAAATATATCATATAAGGTCATTGGATTAGTATTGTGAGAGATATGAATTTTTGAAGTTCAACCTAGGTTTTTGAGTTTGATTCCAAGCAGACTAGGTTGTTCAAGAAAAAACTCGACCTATATGACTTGGAATTGAAAGAAACTAACTTTTTTAGAAAGCTTACACATAGAAGAATATCCTATAAAAATTTCAGAGTTAGATAAGGTCCCGTTTGTTCCCAGTGACTAGAGAAAGTTGCCCTATGTCCAAATCAGGCCAAAACAGGGCAGTTCAAGAAGGTCAAATTTTGGGGCTTATAACTCAAGCTCTACTATAGCAAATGAAATGAAACTTGTTGCAAATAAAAGATTGTCCTGTTAGCTTTAATATGATACCAATTTCGTATGATTTGAAATAGTTTTCGATTTTTAGTGTATAGTTTTGGCCAGCTTCAAGGCAGGCCGGGATGAAACTTAAATAACTTGAGCTATATTTATCAAAATTAGATGGGACCAAAGTGGTTAAAAAATAGACACATAACACTTCAACATATCCAAAATTCAGGTCTAAATGAGTTAAAATGAATTTAAGGCTTAATTTCTAAAAACGGGCAGAGTTGAAGACTATAGCGGAATTTCCAAGATTAAAGGATTTGGCACCTTAATGCATATATGAGTTCAATTAAAGTCTAAGTGCTGCAATTCCATGTTGGTGCTTGAAAGATTAATGCATTATATTTGATCTCTTATTATGACTAACAGTCTATTGAAACTGGCACTATTCATGGGGAAATTGATCTGATCTGTTATGCTACCAAATTTTCGGTAGAATTGTAAAGAAGTAATGAGCCTTTATACATGTTATGAATATGTATATGGAAATCATGTATGCAAGGACATATGAAAATAAATGATGAAGCATATGTATTAGTGCATTCAGCATGTCAATGCTTGATTATGTATGAGATGAAGGCAATTAAAAGACAAAGATATGGGTCCTTTCACTTGGAGGCAATTGCACATTAAATCCCTCCCTGTGAAGGTAGTATAAGACTGTGAGATCCCTCTACCTTGGAGGCATGTGGTTAGATGAGATCCTTCTACATTGAAGGCAAGTGGTCAGTTGAGATCCCTCTATTCTTGAGGCACGTGACCAGAAGAGATTCTTTCAATTCAGAGACACGTGGCCAAAATGAGATCCCTCCAAGACTAGAGGCACGTAAATCCCCTTGTGGGTTAGTCTGTGTGACAACAGTCATGGGTTAAGCTGACGAGCTTACTCCTAGATTAGACTATCCAAGAGCAGTAAAGATTAAAGATTAAAAACATATGCAAGCACCCTAGAGACGGCGATATGTAACGCCTAGGTGTGCCAAGAAAATAAAGTAAAGAAAGTAAACTCCCCTCACCCACGACTTACATGAGGCATGGCATAACCCAGTTAGTGTAAGTACCGAGAAGTTATGATGGCGACGAGTTAAGAGAAGCTTATAGCACAGCTATACATGTTTTATGTAATTATAATTGTACCTATGCTCATTATAATATAAATGATCAGAGGATATGTTAAAATTGAATCCGTATCCGATAATCATGTTTTTAGAAACTAAGAAACTGAACCTTACAAATGCTCATTATTATTATATCCCATGTTTTATTGATGCTGAGTTTGCTTTATCCATTTATGCAGTGATTTTTTATTCTAGATATGAAATATTATCAATGTGACTTAAGTGCATGAGATAAAGTGAACTCTGCTTCGGATAATATATTTTCAAACTATAAAATTTAATAGTTTGTATAACATGTTCACCTTCTTCATAATAAGCCGAAGCAGCTGGAGATAATAACGATGACACGTATCAAATTTCTTAGTGAATCCTACTAAGAATTTAAAATTCTCACTCTTTTTCCGTGTTATCTCCAGATAGTTCAGAAGTTTCCGAAGAAGGCCCTCCGAGGCGAAGGTGGCCGAAGGTTGCTGCTAGACAAGGTCCGATTAAGTGACAGTAACTACTCCCAGATGAGGTATTATGACTTAAGTATAGTATAATGTAATAGGAAATGATAAAAACGTTATTGGGCAAACTTTTATTATTTACAACCTTGCCTCTGAACATTTTTGAAAATGACATTTAGATTCTTATATCAATTGAATTAGCAGAATAAGGTTTTAAATGAAGCAAAACCACGTAGCGGAAACGTAGAAACCCAATTCTTGGCCAATTGGGCCACGGAGGTGTCCACATATGAAATGACATGGGATGCCCCTAGACTTGCCCATAATCACGAAAATGCCATTAGCTATGAAAAACAGAAACCAGAAAGGTCCTCAACTTGCAAAATGTTTAATTTACACTGTTAATCGATTTATTCGATTTTATCGAATCTTTACCGATTTCCTTCAAATTGGCCAAACAGTTTTGAGGAATTTTGTGAGGTCTTCTATGTTTCTATTCTAATTATTTCCAATTCTAATCTCTCTAATTTAATATCTAATTAACTCTTGATTAACCTTTAATTAATTTCTAGTTAACTTAAAGATTCGATAAAATCGAATAAATCGATTAACAGTGTAAATTAAACGTTTTGCAAGTTGAGGACCTTTCTGGTTTCTGTTTTTCATAGCTAATGGCATTTTCGTGATTATGGGCAAATCTAGGGGCATCCCACGTCATTTCATATGTGGACACCTCCGTGGCCCAATTGGCCAAGAATTGGGTTTCTACGTTTCCATTACGTGGTTCTGCTTCATTTAAAACCTTATTCTGCTAATTCAATTGATATAAGAACCTAAATGTCATTTTCAAAAATGTTCAAGGGCAAGGCTGCAAATAATAAAAGTTTGCTCAATGATGTTTTTATTATTTTCTATTATGTTATATGGGGATGTTACAAAAACGACTTCAGATAAAGTCAAGTTAAAAAAAGAAAAGGGACTTTGATCCAAACCATTGAAGCAAAGATGTTAAGAGAAGCTTATAACACAGCCATGCATGTTTTATTTAATTATACTTGTTCCCATGCATGTTATAATATAAATGATTAGAGGGTATGTTAACAATTGAATCAGCTTTGGATACTTATATTTTCAAAAATCTAAGAGTTCAACTTTATGAATGCTCACTATTTTCATTTATAAAACTGAAGTGGCTGGGATGAGGGCGGTGACACTTCCGTATTGGCTCGAGTCCTACTGAGAAATCTTATCTTTCACCTTGGTTGTTTTTCCATATCGTCACCAGATCTTGATGGTGTACCTAGTGGAGTAAAGTATGGATCCCCCACACTGTAAGCAGACGTATGATGAGGGATGCTAGACTATGCTATTTTGGACTTATAATTATTGTTGCTCTGCACCTTCACATATTCTTTTTTGTGATGAACTTTGTCATTTAAGTTTGTATTTGGTGTATTTGGGCGCCATGGCATGACCATGAGCCTCCTCTATATATATATATATATATATGAACTCATATAGGTTAAATGATTTGCTATGTAATGCGATGCAGTTGTGATTACTATTTATTTATCTTTCTTATGTTTTATGATATTGTGGGATAATCTGTTACGACATGTTTTCTCTATATCTATATTCTCATTCAAGGCTTTACTTTCCAAAATGCTACAAAGCGACAACGTATTTAAAAAAAATGTATCGTATTTTCCATTAACTTAATTTATAAATGAAGTTTAGTTTTCCGCTAGCATAAAGTAACAACTAATAAAATGTTGTAATACGACTTAAGCGTAGTATGGGTTTATTAGGGTGCTATATTATGGTATCAGAGCAGTTCATCCAGTTGAAGCCTGAGGTTGGACTGACTATGCTTCCAAGCATAACTCTACGTAGCTATGTTAAGTCATGCTGTGGATCCTGTCTGTATGATGGGATGTAGGACTTAGAATAGATGACCGCCATGTAAGATTGCCTTTAGTTGCTGCCATGCTTATGCTTAATCTTGGGCCTGATCAACTCGATATCTTTGTTTGGTGTGTTCAGGAACTAACGGTAACTCACATACGTACCTCCAATGAGAGTGGGGACAGTGTGAACATTGCTGAGTTCATACGAACCTTCCAGCGGATGGCAAACACAATGCAAGCTCAAGTTACAGCTACTAAGCGTATGATGGACCAGCTGAACTGAAGGTATGAAGAGTCTGTTGGTGGAAATGGAGCTGATGCTGAGTATCAGAAGTTGTCAAAGTTTTGAAGGGCGAACCCGCCCAGTTTCAAGGGGACTTTCAACCCCGATGAGGCCGACGAGTGGATCAAAGAGATTGAGAACATCTACTCCATGCTAGCTTGCTCAGAGACCTAAAAAGTGGCCTTCGCCACTTACATGTTGAAGGCAAACGTCGAGTTTTGGTGGAAAGAAGCGAACAGTTTGATGGAAAGTGATTAGAGGGAGATTACCTAGGATGCCTTAAAGGCGGCTTTTTATGAGAAATACTTCCCAATATCTGTGAGGAACGCGAAGGAGATGGAGTTCCAGAGGCTCTACCAAGGAGGTATGAGCATTGCTGAATACTCGGCAAAATTTGAAGAGCTGTGCAAGTTTTCTGCTCTATATCAACGAAACCCTGATGAGCAATGGAAATGCATGAAGTATGAGAGAGGATTGTGGGTTGACATTCTGGCATCAATGGCCCCATTGGAGATACGTAACTATGCGGCACTTGTCAATAAGAGTCGTGTAGTAGAAGAATACAACCGAAAGTTAGCCATTTAGAGATCAGAAGCCCATAAGAGGAGACAGGTGTCTCAAGGGCGACACCTGAAGCAGCCCTCCCAAAAGAAGCCCTACCACAGTGAAGGTTCCACAGGCAAACAGCTATAAAAGCTGTCCGCTAATCCTCCAAGACCCACTAACTAGCCCCCAAAGTCTTCAACAAATTTCTCCTGCCCAAAGTGTGGGAAGCAACACAAGGAGTTTTGCTACGCTAGACAGAATGTCTGCTTCAAATGTGGACAGCCTAGGCATTTCGCAAAGAACTACACTGAGGACATGCCTGCCCCTAAACCACAACGCCAAGAGAGAATCTTCACCATGAATGCTGAGGAGACCACTGAGTCTAATGATCTCATCTGAGATATGTGCGAAGTAATTGGTAACATCTTAACTGTACTATATGACTCTTGTGCTACACACTCTTTTATTTCCCATGATTGCATAAGTTGGTTAGGATTGTCTGTCTCTAAAATGCCTTATATACTGCTTGTTTTTACTGTTACTGGAAAACCAGTTAGAACTTGCCTATGTTATTTAAAATGTCAATTTCATATTGCTGATAGAACTAATGAGTCTGACTTAATCTGTCTTCCTTTATCTGGTTTGGACCTAATCTTAGGCATGGATTGGTTTTCGGCCAACTGTGTCATGTTAGCCTGTGCTACAAAATCTGTTATGTTTCCTTCCACACCTGTTAAACCTGTTAGTTTAAGTTTGAAACCTGTCGTGTTGTACTATTGTAAAACTAAGAATTAAGAATACATTCTCCTATCAAATAGTGAGGTTGACCTCGAGCAAGCTTTGAGTGAGATTCCTGTAGTTAAGGATTACCCCAAAGTCTTTCCCAAGAATATCCCTAAGTTTCCCCCTAAGAGAGAAATAAAGTCCTCCATAGAGCGGATGCTAGGAACGGGACCGATATCCGTAGCACCCTATAGAATGCCCCCGTTGGAGTTAGCAAAGCTAAAGACTCAATTGGAGGAGCTACTGGAAAAGAAGTTGTGAGACCTAGTACCTCACCTTGGGGAGCTCCAGTGTTGTTTATCAAGAAGAAAGATAGGAGCTTGAGATTGTGTGTTGATTATTGTCGGTTAAACAAGGTCACTGTGAAGACTAAGTACCCTTTGCCTAGGATAAATGACCTGACGAACCAACTGAGGGGAGTAAAGGTGTTCTCAAAGATTAATCTAAGGTGTTCTCAAAGATTGATCTAAGGTCCAGATACCATCAGATTAGAGTAAAGGAGGAAGATATTCCTAAGACGGCCTTAAGGATGAGGTATGGGCATTATGAGTTTAGAGTTATGTCTTTTGGATTGACTAATGCCCCGATGGTGTTTATGGATTACATGAATAGGATCTTTAGGCTGTATTTGGATAAGTTTGTAGTCATCTTCATAGACGACATCCTCATCTATTCAAAGATAAAGGAGGAACACGAAGAGCACCTTAGAATGGTATTGGAAATTCTAAGAGATAAAAGGCTTTATGCTAAGTTGTCGAAGTACGAGTTTTGGATAGAGGAAGTGAAGTTTTTAGGCCACGTGGTGTCAAGAGGAGGAATTTCTATGGATCCAAGTGAGGTAGAGGTGATGATGAATTAGAAGAGACCAACGACGGTGACAGAAGTTAGGAGTTTTCTTGGTTTAGCCAGATATTATTGAAGTTTCATTAAGGGATTTTCTCATATATCATTACCTTTGACCAAGCTAACTAGGAAGAATACTGCTTTTGTATAGACTGCAGAGTGTGAAAAGAGCTTCTAAGAGTTGAAGGGAGAAGTTGACCTCAACATCTGTCCTAGTTTTACCCGATCCTAAGGGAGCCTTTGAGGTTTATTATGATGCCTCTGGAAGAGGTTTAGGTTGTTTTTTGATGCAAGACCGCCATGTGGTAGCTTATGCCTCTAGGCAACTAAAACTTCATGGAGTTAATTACCCAACCCATGACTTGGAGCTAGCAGTTGCGGTATTTGCATTGAAGATATGGAGACACCATTTATATGGAGTTAAGTTTGAGGTATTCTCATATCACAAGAGTCTGAAGTAACTATTTGATTAGAAAGAGCTTAATATGAGGCAGAGAAGATGGATGAAATTCTTGAAGGATTATGATTTCGGTTTGAACTACCACCCTGGGAAGGCCAATGTGGTTGGAAATGCATTGAGTCGCAAATCTTTGCATGTGTCTTGGATGATGGTTAAGAAAGCTGAGTTAGTTGAAAGTTTTAGAGAGCTTAACCTTGGAGTCACCCTAACCCCGTGTAGCATAAGGTTGAATCAAATAAAAGTGACGAGCGATTGCAAAAGTCAAATTGCTTGGAGCCAGAGGAAAGATGAAGAATTTTTTAGGATAGTAGCCTAAGTGAAAGAGGGAAAACTCAAAGGGTTTGCTCAAGATGTTGAAGGGATATGGAGACATCAAAGGAGAATTTGTGTGCTTGCTAGGGATAACTTGAGAAATATGATTGTGGAAGAAGCTCATAAGGGTCATTTCACCATGCATCTTGGCATGATGAAGATGTACCAAGATCTCAAAAGGGTGTTTTAGTGGCCAAGCATGAAAAAGGATGTGGCGAACATGGTGAATAAGTGCTTGGTTTATCAAATGGTGAAAATTGAGCACCAAAAACTCTCGGGCATGTTGCAACCTTTGGAGATCCCCAAATGGAAGTGGGAAGGAATCTCCATGGATTTTGTGATGGGTTTACCCCATACACAAGTTGGGTTTGATGTCATATGGGTCACCGTGGACAGATTAACAAAGTCTGCTCACCTTTTACCTATAAGAGTGAATTATCCTTTGGATAAGTTAGCCCAACTATACATTCAAGATATTGTGCAACTTTATGGACTACATGCAACCATTGTATTCGATAGAGACCCAAGATTTACCTCTAGGTTCTGGGGAGCCTTGCAAAATGCATTTGGGATAAGACTATGTCTAAGTACAGCATACCACCCCCAGACCGATGAACAATGAAAGAGAACTATACAAACCCCAGAGGACATGTTGAGACCATGCGTAATGGATTGACCTGAAAATTAGGACAAACACCTACCACTCATAGAGTTCACTTACAACAACAGCTTCCACGCTAGCATCGGAATGGCGCCTTATGAAGCTTTGTGTGGCAGAAAGTGCAATCCCTGCTTTGTTAGCATGAACTTAGGGAGCAAAGCCTTTTAGAACCTGATTTGGTTAGGCAAAGCACTCAGCAAATAAAGAGGATAAGAGAGAGAATTCTCATTACTCAAAGCCATCAAAAGAACTATGCTGACAAGAGGAGAAAATCAATCGAGTTCCAAGAAGGAGAACACGTATTCTTGAAAATCACTTCTACAACAGGTATAGATAGAGCCCTTAGAGTAAAGAAGTTGAGCCATCATTTTCTTGGTCCTTTTCAAATCTTGAAATGAATAGGGACAGTTGCCTACCAGATAGCCCTGCGACCCCAATTGTCGAATCTTTACAATGTCTTCCATGTCTCTCATTGAGAAAATACAACTTCGACCCTAGTCACCTCCTTGAGCTAGAAAGTGTATAGTTAAAGGAAGACCTAACCTTCGACCTACCACCTATGAGAATCATCGATAGAAAGGTCAAACAACTGAGGAGCAAGTTTGTGCCTTTGGTAAAAGTGGCCTGGGGAAAAAGAAACTTAGAGAAGCACACTTGGGAGCTCGAGTCAAAGATGAGAGGAGATCACCTCGATCTATTTACAGATAACAAATTTTGAGGGCAAAATTCTTTTTAAGGAAAGGAGAAATGTAACATCCCTAATTTTGTCTAAGCTAATTAGCTCAGTCACCCTGGCTAATTAGAGGGATTAGCGATTAACTAAGGATTAATCGGCTAATCTCGATGAGCAAGAGCTTAGTAAATTGAGTCAAGTCAACAATTGAATCATAACCCACTAAATGTTTTAGGTAAAGCTTATTTATTTGAACCTTATTAATAACTTGGAAATATAATTCAGGTAATATAATATTATTAATTAAGTATATGATAATTGTTTTACCTTAAATAATTGAGATAAATTAATTCCTAAACCCTAAATACATAATTCATAAAAACAATTCTTTTAGAGGAAAAACATTTTAAGAGTGTTATTAACCGAAATTGACTAAAGGGAAATTAAACTAATTAAATTAATTAACAACTTAGATAATTTTAGTAGCTTTGAAAATTCAAAAATTTCTCCTAATTGTTGCATTAAAATTTTGGCCAAGACAAGAGCAAGATCTAACATCCATTGCTTCTTAATCTTGCACCCTTATATCAAGCCTATTTTGGCATCATTCTTTAGTCAAGCCTAACCTAAGGAAGAGCTAGCCTTCACTAGAGTATTGTCACAAGAGTGTGTAGACCTTGCCTTTGTCCACTTAAGAAAATACAAAATGGTCCATAGCATGCACCAAGACTCAAAGAAAACACAGTTCACCCTTTTATCTCAAGGTGCCTAGCTTTCTTGTTGAAAAAGAAAACTAACCTACTCCTTCTTGCTTGCTGGAAAAGCAAAGCAATCAGCCCCCTCACCCCCATTTCTTGCGCCAACCAGCCCCCCTTCCTCACTCCCTCATTTGTGATTTTTATCCTTTCTGAAAGACACAAGTTGCCACTCCTGTCCCTTTCAACCTCTCCTTGTTCTTTCTATTTCCCTTCTTGTTCTTCTTACTTTCCTACTATCATCAACCTCATTTCCTATCACCAACCTCACAAACTCATCAAGGATAAACACTCACTTAGCCCCATTAGCAAGTTCAAGAAGAAGGAGGCCATCTCCAACACCTTTCTTTCCCTTCAAGCTTTCAAGAGAATCTTTGTGGTAGTGACTCTAACCCTTCTTTCTTCCATGTTTTCGAGCTCTATAACTTCTAAACTCTTCATAGCTAGGTGGTTTTTGAACTTGCTCTGAAGGCCTCATGGCCATACTCTTATTATAAGAAGTTTGTTTGTAGTTGTTGTTCTTCTCTTGAAAAATGGCTTTGGTTATACATTTATTTTATGTTGAACCCAACTTTTTAGAACTCAAAATATTGATTTTTCATCAAGATCTCAAAGTATAAAAGTGGTTTAGAAGGGAAAAGTGGTCACTTGAGGAAAAGACTTAATGTTTTTATTTATAAAATCGAAGTGGCTGGGATGAGGACGATGACACTTCTGTGGCGGTTCGAGTCCTACTGAGAAATCTTATTTCTCACCCTAGTTATTTTTCCGTATCGGCATCAAATCTTGATGGCATAACCAATTGAGTGGAGCATGGATCCCGAACACTATGAATAGACATATGATGAGGGATGCCAGACTATGCTGTTTTGCACTTGTAGTTACTGTTGCTCTACACCTTCACATATTCCTGTTTGTGACGAACTTTATCATTTAAGTTTGTATTTTATATCTAGTATTTGGGCCATGGCACGACCATAAGCCTCCTATATATATGTATATTATATATATTAGGAACCCCTATGGATCAAATGATTTGCTATGTAATATGATGAAGTTGTGATTACTATATATTTATCTTTCTCATATTTTATGATATTGTAGTATGATTTGTTACAACATATTCTCTCCACATCTATATTCTCGCTCAAGGCTTTATTTTCCAAAACACTGCAAAGCGATGACATATTTCAAACAAAAAAATTTTATCATATTTTTCATGTAACTTAATTTATAAATGAAGTTTAGTTTTCCATGAACATAAGTAACAACTAATAAAAATCCGTAATACGACTTAAGTGTAGTATGAGTTTATTAGAGTGTTACAGATGGTCCAAAGTTACTATCAAAAAAGGTTTGTTTATTTATTAGTAGCGACTCCTAAGTGTGATATTATGACTTAAGCATGGTATTGTACTTAGAAGGGTGTTGTAGTGACAAATAGGGATAGTGAGATGAGGAAAAAAGAGAGAAACAGTTAGGGAGAATAGGGAAGAAGCCTACTATGCATGGTGTAGGCGATGTTGTGACGCAAGCACAATGGTGGCCAGTGAAGTGATCGGGCGAGGCAATCCATTATGTAATGGCAACTAGAAATGTGATCTAGTGAGGCGAGTTGTTGTGCTGTTGTTGGCGAGGCGAGTTGCTATGCTGCTGCTAGCGTCGAGAGGGTTGAGGGCGATGTGACCTTGTGGTTGCAGAGAAGAAGAAGAAAAAGAAGGAAAAGGTAACGGTGCAGGTTGCACAGCCCTCTCCAATCGTTCAATCTAATATTCTGATGTTTCAAAAGAGGAAATGACTTAGGGTTAGATGAATTTAGAAACATTTTTAATTATTAAATTAAATAAATATATGTGAAATATCATAAAAGTATATGTATATATAGATATAGTAAATATTCATTAAGGATAACATAATCTTTTCGTTCATGTGGGGTTGATGCGGGACGGGGAGGATGATCCCTGCACCCATCCCCGAACCTACCACAGGGGGACTTTTGTCCTCGTGCCTGTCCGCATAGGGGAAAATCTCTTAATGTGGGGACCCAAATGAGGCAATCCCTACGAGGATCCCCACCACATGAAAATTTTTGACATCCTTACTTTTGAGTAAGGTTGAGACTTGCAATGCCCTAGTACCAATAGGATAAGTAGGTATTAATTAGAGGTTGAGAAAAGGAATTTGTACATACAAATTCCTGAACACCTTAAACACCCTTTTTATTTTTCTCTTTCACCTATCTTGTTATATTTTCTTTTTTCTTGTCTGTTTTTTGCCCCTTCTCCCCTCTCTTGGTGTTGATCTATGTCCAAGAGGAGAGTGGGCCAAATAACATCACTCTTAGAGGTTGGTAAGAAGTGATGCAATAATTAACAAAACTTTATATATATATATATATATATCAAAAGATAAAGCTGCAGCTGCAAAAGAACTTCTTAGAGTGTGTTAATGATGAGAAACTTAAATAATATACATAAAGTAAAAGGTTAAAATCTTAGTATTGAATGTCAATTTTACCCACACCCGCAGATACTCGTGGGTAATACCCGTGACGGGGAGGGTTTGGGGGGAGAATTTTTTCTCCGCATGTAATGGAGATGGGAAATTCAAATACTCATTTATTAAATGGGACGGGGTGGGGATCATATACCTGCGAGTATCTGCTATAATATTACAAAATTATTCTTATATATATATATATATATATATATATATATATATATATGTGTGTGTGTGTGTCCCACATATATATTTTAGTTTTTCCCAAAAAACTGTGCAAAAAGCTAAATATTTATCAGAGAAAAATCAATTACATTCCTCAGAGCTGGTAGGAATGGGATCCTTGTCAAATTGTTTTGATGATTTGATTTCTTTACATTTTGTAGTTACGTTGAAAGAATGACTTGTTGAAGTTGGACTCCATGGTATCATCCATAAGAAGATGATTGGATACAAAACATAAAATTAAAAAATATTTTATCAAGTATAATTAATAATCTTCTTGCTTTTTTTAAATTTTTGTGAAGGTTATTTTACTATTATGCTTTTTATTTTTATTTTGAGTATTTTAAATAGTAAATTATGATAACTAAATTTTTTATTTATTTTATTTTTCTAATTTTTAAAAATTTTTAATAATATATAAATATCTATAAATATTTATAGATACCTATTAATCTGTGAAGGCCTCCAAATATAGATACTGGTATGAGTACAGGAGAAGATGGGCCCGTCCCCCCGCCCCAATGACACTCCTAGGAAAATAAATAGCAGCTGCAAGGCCGCAAATAAAGGCACAAGCAGTGGCGGTGTAAGAGAACAAACAGCACATCAACAGCGTTCCCATCACGTGTCAATGAACCCAACCCCCGCTCACTCCAGCAACGTCGTATTGAGGAAGAAAAAGGCACATCAACACATAATTTTCGGACTTTTCTTACACATTTGCCCCAACCCAACCCAACCCCCAAAACTCGAAGCTTCACACACGGAGCGGACAGAACGAACAACAACATCATCCCCAAAATATTTTCTCCTAATCCCGCCGCACACCTTTGCGCCAATCAACGACCCCACAGTCAAAATTTCCCCCCCCCCCTCTCTCTCTCTCTCTCTCTCTCTCTCTCCCCCTCGCTCCCTCCCTCCCTTAAACTTGTCTCCTTGCCATGCCAGCTTCCCCTTCCTTACCATCAGGTATATCACATAAACCTAAATCCTCTCTTTCTCCTCTAAATCCCCTCCCCTCACTTCTCATTTATTTATTTTTTACTCTCTGTACAACTCGGAACCCGTTCAACTTTACGTAATTCTGTTTTTAATTCTCACACTTCTTAGTATCAATCACTTATTTTTTTTTTCCCCTCCTCTTTCTTTCTTTCTTTCTTTCTTTCTTTCTTTTGCAAGAAAACCGAACCAAATGGAGGAGGAAGCGCAAGAGAGAGTCCCAAATCGGCAAGCGCCACTACAAGCACCATGGAGACGACGACGAAGACGAAGAGGATAACGAGGAGGAAGACCGCCTCGACCGCGACGACGATTCCGACGACCAATCCCGCCGCCCTAACCCGCAAGCCGTGCCAAATTCCGTCGAGATCGAGGCCGTGTCCGGCGACGGGGTTCAGATTTCGCAGTTCCCGGCGGCGATCAAGCGCGCCGTGACCTGCCTCCACCCGTCGGTCGCCGCGATTGTGGCGCTGGAGAGAGCCAACGAGTCCAGCGACCGGAACGGTCAGCTGCAGCAGCAGAATGTGCCGGTTCTGGAGAATTTGTCCCACGGGCAGCTTCAGGCGCTGTCGAGTGTGCCCGCGGATAGCCCCGCATTGGATCAGGATCGCAGTGACGGGAGCAATTCGAGCTGTGTGATTGCGCCGCCGCCGATTCTGGAAGGCCCCGGTGTCTTTAAGCGATTTGGGAATAGGGTTCTTGTGGTGCCAATGCATTCAGGTTCTTGTGCTTCTCGGTTTGCTTTATTTGCTACGGAATTGATGTGAGAATGTGCCGAAATGAGGATTTATTTATTTATTTATTTTGGGGAGTTTAGAGTATCAATTGCATGATGATATAAAATAGGACCCTTTGTTTAACTTCACATGTGAAGCTTGAATGTTTGGGTTAAATTTGGAGGTGAACAATTGAGGCATTAGTTTTTCAGAGAATTTTTTAAATATATTCAAACTGTTTGGCATCTTCCTGTTGGGATGAATTTAGGACATGTCTTTTTTTCCCCTCTTAACTAACTTGTTAAACCCCAACAATGCACTGGCTCTCCATTTACTATTGGAGAAAGTGTTGGTGGGGACGCCAGGGGGTTGGACTTGAGATTTTTAAAGACTTGAATTTTGTTTGAATAGGTTGAATTAAATGATAATTTGGAATCTATGTTAGCAGATTGGTTTTCACCAGCCGCAGTGCATCGACTTGAGAGGCAAGTGGTGCCACATTTCTTCTCTGGAAAATCACCAGATCATACACCAGAAAAGTACATGGAATGTAGGAACTACATTGTTGCAAGATACATGGAGGAACCGGGGAAGAGGATTACAGTCTCTGATTGCCAGGGATTGTTGGTTGGTGTTGATAATGAGGATGTAACTCAAATTGTCCGGTTCCTTGATCACTGGGGAATTATCAATTACTGTGCACAGGGACCAAGTCGCGAGCCTCGGGACAATGAGACTTACCTGAAGGAGGAGACCAGTGGTGAGGTCTGCGTGCCATCAGCTGCTTTACGATCCATAGATAGTTTGATCACATTTGACAAGCCGAAGTCTAAACTCAAAGCAAAAGAAATTTATTCATCCCTGACAACTGACATATCTGATTTGGACAACAGAATAAGAGAGCATCTATCTGAAAATCATTGCAATTATTGTTGTCGCCCTCTTCCTGCTATATACTACCAGTCACAAAAAGAGGTAAACTGACTTTTTGTTTTAAACTTAACAATGTCATCTCTCTGTCAAAAATCCTGTGGCTATCAATTGATTTTGTCATATAGGTAACATGCTGGATGAAAAGATTAATAAAAGTCTGTCAGTTATTGATTAATACCATGTAACCATGCATGAGTATGGAGTGTTAACATAACATAGAATTTTCTGCATGTATAATTGCTGAAGATAAACCTCCATTAGTTAAGAGATTATTCATTACACTGGCTCTAATGCTCCATTTCTATAAATAGCAATGTACTCACTTTTAAAATTGGTTAAAAGTAAAAAAGTTTCAGGACTCCAGAAAATGAGTTACAAATGCAAGGTAGTGGATTAGGCCAGGTGAACTGAATTATTTCTCCCTTTAATTAGGGTCAAAAACAAAAGGAAAAAGGAAAAATAAAACAATTGAGATGTGGTTTGTCATAGGAGGGAACATATACTGCTGTAGTCAGGATGTCAATTGGACAGACATGTGCCATATTGATTGTTTGTTGCTTCGTCTTGAATCTGAGTTTTGGTTGATCGCGCTTGCCTGTAATTATGAAAGCAATAGCCGAGTAGTCTGAAGCCAGTAACAGAGTGTTGCTGTTTATGATTTTGAGAGCATTATGTTTGAAAAAGAACTAATGTGAAACTGCTATTCTGATAGGACCAATACATTGTAAGAAATACTTTTGTTGTATGATGGGAACCTTGAATTTTGAAAATATAAATGGTTGTCAACAGGCTCCAAATGGGCTTATGTATAAGACATGACTTGAAAATTGGCTTTTTCTAAGGGCTTACATTGAACTTATATTACGTAAATATTGCATTTTTTCAGTAACTCAAGTTTCATTCTTAGCGGGTGTTTGGCAAATCAAACCAAGTTAACATGGTACAAAGTAGAACCAGCTATATTAACCTGTCTAAAAATGAATCAATTTTTTATTATACGGTATTTGGTTTCAAACTAACTAAAAAATTAGTTTTAATATATATTTTATCAAATATAAAATTATTAAAAAAAATTTTGATTATGAAAAAATAAATACAGATAACTAAAATAAAATTATTTTAACCACAAAAAATAAGTAATATGTTCTTTTTTACTTACTCACAACCGTTAAATTCACATAGTAAGCTTATTATTCAAAATACTTTATGTGATCTTATAGACTATTTGTTAAGATTGTAAGATTCTTGGCTATAGAAAACTTTTTGTTGCCATATAGTATAGATAATGACTTAAGAAGTAAATGGGCAATGATAGAGTATAGGGTGAGTTCTATCATCAAGAACCTTGCCCCAAAAGAAATGAGGTGATGGAGATAATTTGTGAAAGGTGAAAGAAGAAGAGATGAAAAAGATAGAGAGAAGAGATCACATAGTCAGTGGAGAATAAAAGAATTGGTAGGAAGTGGGAAGAAAATGAGTTAAGATAGAAAGAGAGAAATTTGGGATAAGATAAAACCAATTTAATTTTTTTTCCCCTTTAGAATTGGTTTTAGGCCAAAATTGGTTCAAATAAAAACTAGTTTTTAAACTTTTATTTACTTACCAAACAGAGTTTATTCAAAACCTGGCCTTATTGTATCTAGACATATGGTTTTTCTGCTTTGCCAAACACCCTCTTAGAGTTCAAGGTTGTGAGCTAATTGATGTAGCAGAAATGAATATTTGAGGGTATCCATAAGGAAAGCTTGATAACTTTTGTATCTAGAGAACTTAAATAATCAATATTAATTTTTGGAGCATTCTATCACTAATTTTTTCCTTGAGATTCGATCTCATAAATATATTATACAAGAACCCGACAAGAGTGGAAGAAACAAAATGAAAATAGAAAATAGGAAAGAGAATAAATTGAGGGTTAACTTTGGCTTATTTACTAACTCCAAGAAATCTAGACTGTAGACAAGATACCTTTTGCCTGTCTCCTATGCATAATTGGACTACAGCCACTCCTGGTTACAGGCTTATTCTCTATTTCTCTCCACCAGACAGAACAAACTTGGAATCATCTTCCATGCATTAAATTTTCTTTCTCTTCTGTTTCTCCCCATTGAGGCTGCAATCCCATTTGCAGAATACATATTTAACATGTTTTGAATATAAACTGCAAATGAACATGCTGATATGTTTTAGTAACACGTCAATAGCTCTTTAATTGCATATTAATTTAAAACTATAACTGTGCACTTATGTGTTTGCTGCTTTTAGTACTTGTGTCTTGAGAATTCAGACTTGAATGAATAATATGCCATTTAACCATAATAAACTCTGATAGCTGACAAATGATTGCCAGTTTGTGTTAGAACTGGTAATTAGATAGAAAAGAACTAACAAAGAACTGTTTATTGCTATGGGGTTAATGGCAATATGCCAAGAACCCTAGAAAGATTACACTAATATGAGGAAGAGTTAGAGCTCCACAACTCTCCAAGACTTACTAACTAATCCCCTCTTCCCTTTATTTATAACCCTAACTCCTAACTAACAAAGTCCTAACAGTTTGTAAGATAGATAGTGCTTGATTACGACATCCTAGTTATGATTCTTCATGCAGAGCTGGTTTATTATTTTCAAAGTATGCATTCCTTTGCATGGAGGCATTTACCTGATGAATATATCTAAAAGTTTGTAACTTACAGGCATATTGTGGCGAGCCTCCTAAGAAAATTAGGCTGCGGAATGCCTTTGAAAACTTATTTCATTTTCATCATGTGTAATTAGTATCTCATGTTACAGGTTGATATTTTTCTCTGCACTGATTGCTTTCATGATGGGAGATTTGTCATTGGTCATTCTAGTATAGATTTCATAAGGTTGGATTCAACAACAGATTATTATGATCAAGATGGGGACAGTTGGACTGATCAAGAAACTTTGCTGCTGCTGGAGGCAGTGGAGGTTTATCATGAGAATTGGAATGAAATTGCTGAGCATGTTGGCACCAAGTCAAAAGCACAATGCATTCTACATTTTCTCCGCCTACCCATGGAAGATGGAAAGTTGGAAAATATCAATGTTTCAAGCATGTCTTTGTCATCCAATGTGATGAATGGAGATGATAATGGAGGATTGCATTGTTGCTTAAATGGGGATTCTATAGGTCTGTCTTACTAATACTATTTAAAGATTTTACTGGCTGTGATATGGTCTTGATTTCATATTCGTGGTCTCACAGGAACTGTACACCACAGCAAAGATTCTGATGGCAGGCTTCCTTTTGCAAATTCTGGAAATCCAGTTATGGCTTTGGTAGGTGACTGGTAATAAAATGCCTAAGTTGGTCATTGATTGGGGATGCAATTGAAACATGGTTTTGGAGAAGGCCAGGATGTGGCTATCAGTACTGCACCGACCATCTTGTCGTTTTTTTCCCCTTCTAGTTAGTTGTATTTCTCCTCTTTGAAGGAGCGAGTCTTATTAATAATCTTGTTGTGTTAGAAATTCACAACAAATTAAACTGTCTTTTATATTCTGGAGTTCTTTTGCTTGGATTCTTACACATTTATTTTGGTGGATGCATTCTAAAGGTTGCCTTTCTATCCTCTGCTATTGGACCAAGAGTAGCTGCAGCTTGTGCACATGCAGCATTAGCTGCATTGTCAGAGAATAATTCTGGCAGCATGTCACAGACAGAAGCACTGGAACATGATAATAGGTAAGTGTGACTGTCATAGCGCGGGTAATCCCCCCCCCCCCCCCCCCAAAAAAAACAAAAAAACAAACAAAAAAAATATAACATTTTGTGTGATCAGCTACATGGATCAATTGCCCTAAAAGATTTTATTCAATATCTCACCCTTTGGTGTTTCTTTTGCTGCTCTTAAGTTGTTCATAGTGGCCTCAGTGATTTTATACACAATTAAGTTTTTTGTCCCCTCTTTTGTCCCTCCATCTTTGAAGGACGAATCCAGAAAGCATTCATAGTAGAGATGGTAGCCCTCATGGAGAAATTGCATCTTCAAATCAGAAAAATGGTGAGATATGGTTGTTGACTTGTTGGTTTTTCCTGTTGTTAATTTGTAATTATGCCCCATCAAATAAGGCCCAGTGTGTAATTTTCTTTTTGAGAAATGATTCTTTTGATTTCAGAGGACAAGGCAAAAATGCCTTGTTCTAGGGCTCAAAATGAGAGCGGGGCCACCCCCTTATCTGCTGAGAAAGTCAAAGATGCTGCTAAAGCAGGGCTCTCTGCTGCAGCAATGAAGGCTAAATTGTTTGCTGATCATGAAGAACGAGAAATTCAGCGACTATGTGCTAATATTGTTAATAATCAGGTATATGCATGTAACTGCTTCCTTTTTTAATTTCTTAACTCCAGTTGTTTCTCCTAAAATGTCAACAAATTTAATCTTGCTGGTCCTTTTCTACCTGGATGAATATGTATGTATGTGGCATAAGTTAAACATTTTTCTTGTAGAATAAGGTAAATGAAACAATTGAATAAAACTTAAAACCCCGCCCAGTGCTTTTTATTTTGATGTATTTAACGTGATGGTGGCTTGCTGTTATTAATTTACAGTTGAAAAGATTGGAATTGAAGCTGAGGCAGTTTGCAGAAATTGAAACATTGTTGATGAAAGAATGTGAACAAGTTGATAAGACGAGGCAAAGATTTGCTGCTGAACGGTCCCGTGTTTTGTCAGCACGCATTGGCACTGGTGGGGCTACTCCTCCAGTGAATGTAGGAGGGGTTGGTTCTTCCATGGTTAACAGTAATAGCAATAGTAGGCAACAAATGATCTCTGCTTCTTCCTCACAGCCTAGCATCTCAGGGTATGGAAATAGCCCACCAGTTCATCCACACACGTCCTTTGTCCCTCGGCCTTCAATGTTTGGGTTGGGGCAGAGGTTGCCCCTTTCTATGATACAACAATCACAATCAGCTTCTTCAAATCTCGGATTCAATGCCCCTGGTAATGTGCAGCCTAATACCAATCACCCGTTGTTGAGACCTGTATCAGGAACTAACTCTGGTTTAGGTTAAATAGGGGAGTAGATATAGTTTTGCAACTGAAACGGTACAATTTTATTTGGTCATTGTTTTCAGCAGTGAAGAGTAAATTAGGTAGGTTGGATGTGCCGAGAACGTTGTTCAGTGTTTAGGGCCTGTAATTGGTTGCAGTTGATTATGAAAGTGTTTTTCAAAGAGGAAAAAAAAATATTATTTGATGTTTCACAGCTCTAGTTTCTTTCCTAAGGTTCTGCTCTTTAGGGAGCTTGAAAAGTTTATTGTCATCAAGGAAACAATTCTTGTTTAGTTAGCGTACACAAACAATTAATTTCAAAGAATCATGATCAGGCAATGGTGGCTGTCTTCACTGCCTGTGCTGCTGTATAATCTAGTCCATGTTACGTGGTTGTGGCTTTATTACACTCGTGTGCCCACGGTTCAAAGTGTTTGCTGATTCTAGACATCGTGTGCGCTTTGTTTCGATATAAAGAGAAAATGATAGGAAAAAAAAATGAAGAGAAAGAAAATGGAGAGAAAAGTATGTTTTCCTTCTTATTGATTGGATAAAAAGAAAATAGAAGAGAAAATAAAAAAAAATGAAAAGTATGTAAAATGACATTTATATTCTTATTATATAATAAAATATAAATATATTATTTTTACTTAAATTTTAAACTATTTTTGTAAATTACATAAACAAATAATTTTATAATAATTATTAATTAAAATTTATTTTATGAATATGTAAATTACAAATTTTAGTTTGAAATAATTTATTCAAATAAAAATAAATTTGATATAAATAAAATATTAGTCAAGATATTGATTTAATTTGAAAAAAAGATGTTCATTTTATCATAATCACAAAATGATTTTACAGCTTGATATAATATATTAGCGTTGTTAGTATTTAGCAAGAAACAAGAAATGGCACAGTGCATGAACATGACATGCCGTATTTGCGTATCAATTTTTCTTTTTGGATATAAATAAAGTAGAGATGTAATTATCTTTTGACTAATCCACAACCTTCCATACTAGTTTTTTTTGCATCTATGAGAAGAAAATATGCTAGTGAGCCCTATATCTAATTTTTTACTTTCTCTTCATTTTTGTTTTTTTACTTTCTAAAAACTTCGTTTACTAAAATTGTCCTTTTTTTTAAATAATTTTGTTTTATATTTGTTTATTGCATATATATTTTTTATTATTTTTATACTGCTTTACTTTATTTTTATATTGTATGTTCTACAGTATCGAAAGACTCTTTATTTTAAACGGCAATCATATCATTTGTTATATATATCTTCCTTCTCTCTTGTTTTCCCGCATCAAGAAGGAGAAAACTTTTGCTGTGAACTCCACATCACTTTTTGATTTTCTCATCCTTTTCTTTCTTGAATCAATCGGAGGAAAAGTGCCTAATTCCTCCATTTTCTCTCCATATATTTTTCTTCCTTCCTTTTTTTTCTTAAAACAAACAGAGTGGTAGCGTTTATCTGCAAGTAAGTTCTAGAATATTTAATTTAAGCTTTTTGTCATCTATTTAAGAAATAAAAGGAGGCTCCGCGTGGGGGAAGAGGAATAAAAAAAAAGCAACATAATCATTGAACTCGTACAGAAAATGGTTGCAATTCAGCGAGTACGGAATATGAGATCTTCAGGTTGTGGCTTGAGTGTAGATGACCAGCTCAACACTAGTTGATTTTATTCAACTATTTTTAAGGCCATTTGTCATGGCTCCAATTCAAATTAGCTTTCTTTTAGTCATACGACACAATATCCTGAAGCAAAACACAATACGACTTGTACCTTAGCACTGTTGTTGGCCCGCGGAGGACTTTTTATGTAGATGACTCCAAAGTTCGAGAATTGCGTGCAATTTGAAAAACGAATTTGAGAATAAACGAGCATTTTGAGAATAAACAATGATTCGCCTGAATGCATTTTGGACCATCCAACTTATGGACGAAATCACCTTTCTTGCTTAGTGATGCATTTGTTACAAGAGACGTTTAACATGATCCTCAAAGCATTGCTGTACATGTTGACTAAAAAAGATCAACGGTTCTAATTAATTACTCCTTGTAACCTGCTATATGCAAGTAAGCCAAGTGTAAATAAACATTTACTTCGAAAATCTTACAAATAATTGTAAATAACTTTTGTGGAAACATATCACATGAGAAGAATGGTTTATTATGGGAGTAAGAGAAATAAATTTAGGTCATATAACCATATATCAATGATCAAAATTTAAAGTTGTTTAAAGATCGCATGATTACTTAAAAAAGTCAAATACCTTTATATTTTAATCTTGGCTATTTATGTAAGATTCAATGGTCAAAGTTTACTCCTCTTACTCTCATAATTAACCATACTTCTCACTTGATCCTCTTCCTAACTTTGGTATTTGTAGAGTTGTCCCGAACAATTCACATTTACTTAGATGTACATTCCCCAAAAATCGTTGTTGTTAGGAATGCTTACTACGGGTGTTTATCATATTAAACTGATCAGATGAATTTAAAGATCCAAATAGAATTAATAAGGGGCCTTTTGGTATGAAAAAAAAAAGCTTTTTGTTGTCTTCTTATTAATATTAATTATTAAAATTTTACTTTGTTTTTATTTTTTAGATTTTGTGAAGGAAATACTAAAAATAAAAGTTACTTTTACTCTCTTCACAAAACTATCAGAATGAAAACAATGTGATATTCTTGTGATTAATTTTTAAAACAAGAAATGAAAATAGAAAATATTTTCTCAAAATCAAATTGTAACACCTATTTTAGTTGAGAGAATCACAGGCATTTAAGTACCTAATACTCAAACAAAATTGCCTCCGATAAGGGGTGAAGCTATAATATTTTTATGGGAGGGACCAATATGAAATAATTAATTTTACATAGAGAATAACATTTATTTTTAAATTTTTAGTCTTACTTAAAAATTCAAATATAAGTCACAATATATAAAAGAAAATGAATATTTCACAATCAAATTCATCACACACACACACACACACATACACATTTATTTATTTGTAGTATTTAAACACATATTAAGTAAAGAATCTATAAGAATTGAAAAAATTAGGGCCGTCAAACAGGCCGGGCTGGTCCGTTTAAGCCCGGAAATAAACGGGTTAAGCTGGTTAGCCTATTTAGCCCACAGACTAAAATTTTCCAGCCCGACCCATTTAAGATTAACCCGCGGTCTTAAATGGGTTGATCCGTTTTTTTTCATATTTTAAAAATTATTTTTTATTAAAAAATAATTTTTATCTAAAAAAAAGTTAAAAATTCTTATTTTTTATTAAAAAAGTGAGAATGTTCTAAATTTAATTATTAAATTATATTTTTATGTCCTAAATTTATATAATTTTACTTTAAAAAATAATAAAAAATAAACACTAGTAAACGGGTCGCCCCGTTTACCCATACGGGCTGGCATGTTTAACTCGTGGGTTAAACGGAACAGTTTGAAAATGGGTTAGTTTAAACAGGTCGTTATTTTTTAAGCTTATCCCACCTGTTTTTGGCTGGTAAATGGGTTTAGCCTGATGGGTTTGACCCATTTTGACGGCCCTAGAAAAAATAAAAAAATTTAGAGGGCAAATAAAAAAAAATATATATACATATATTCACAAAAAAAATTAAAACTTCCAACGGAAGCCAGCACCCTCGTTGGACTCCAAGAGGAGCCGCCCCTATTTCCAATAGAAGGATACATGTGGAAACTCAAAAAAAAAAAAAAAAGATATTTGCTGGATTGTTAGAGGTACCAATTTTTTTTTACAACTATGGCACCTTGCGAAATAATCTCCTAAATAAAATGATATTTGACATCAAATATATTTGGTTCTCTCATGATGTATTTGATTTTGGGTCAAATGTATGACACTTTGACTGTCCTAGTAAATTACGATAACATCTTGTTCCAAACCCAACTTGCCTACCAAACTTCTAAGCCAAATAGCTTCCTTTACCGCTTTTGCTATTGCCATATATTTGGCTTCTATGGTTGATAATGCAATAGTAGACTGTAAAGTCACTTTCTAACTAATTGCACTGCTCGATAGCGTAAAGATATATGCTGTCAGAGACCTCCTTTTATCAATATCTCTAGCATAATTTGAGTCAAAATAACCAATAACATTGGTACTAGTGTTAGAACTATTGTCATATACTAACCCAACATCTGTAGTACCTCGAATATATCGAAGTATTCATTTCACTGCCTGCCAAAGCATCTTACTAGGATGCCCTATATATCTGCTAACAACACTAATGAAATGTGAAATATTTGGTCTACTGCATACCATCGTATACATTATGCTTCCAATTGCACTAGCATAAGGAACATGTGACATCTGTTCCTCCTCTTCAACGAACTATGGTGGCTGTATAGCTAATAGTCGGAAATGGGTTGCCAACAGAGTACTCACAAGCTTTTGCATTTTGCATTCCAAAATGCTGAAGTACTTTTTCAATGTACTTCTTTTGAGACCGATATAATTTTCCACATGCCAATCCCTATGAATTTCCATACCCAAAATTTTCTTAGTTGCACCCAAATCTTTCATTTCAAATTCACCATTGAGTTGTTCCTCTAGTCTCTTAGTCTCAAACATACTCGTAGCAGCAATGAGCATGTCATCAACATAGAGCAACAAATGAACCATTTGAGAGCTTCGTGTGGTATACACAATAGTTATAGTCACTTCTTGAATAACCATGACTTAACATGAAAGCATCAAATCTCTTATACCACTGGCGAGGAGATAGCTTTAAGCCATATAATGATTTCTTTAAGAGACAAACATGATCTTCCTTGCCTTGAATGATGAAACCTTCAGGTTGCTGCATATAGAATTATTCTTCAAGCTCACCATGAAGAAAAGCTATCTTGACACTGAGCTACTCAAGCTCTAAGTCAAATAGTGCAACCATAGCAAGCAACACATGAATGGAGCTGTGTCTTACAACAGGAGAGAACACTTCATTGAAATCTATTCCTTCCTTTTGGCTAAAACCTTTGCAGCTAAGTGTGTTTTGTACCAAGCCGATTCAACTCCAGGTGATTATTTCTTTTTCTTGAAGATCTATTTGTAGCCAATGACCTTATGTCCTTCTAGTTGTTTCACCAACTCCTAAGTCTGGTTCTTATGAAGAGACTCCATCTCTTCACTCATATTAGCAATCCACTGTGCAGACTCATGACAAGAAATAGCCTCATGGTATGTTGTAGGATCTTATGTTTCAATATCCTCTGCTACAGATAATGGAAAAGAGACTATGTAGTATGACCATATCTCTGTAGTGGCTTTATTTACTTCCTTTCTCTATCTCTGGTGAGGGGATAATGCTGCAACTGCTATAGGATATCCACATCATCAGGAATTTGTTGTTCTTCCTCTTGAATAGGTTGCTCAGGGGCATCTTCTTGTATTTGCTTTGGTGGTTTAGCTTTAAGCTCCACTTGCTTACTAACATTGTGGTCCTTTTTTACATCGACAACCTCCTTGCTCAAAGGAAGCATGGAAGATTCATTAAACTTGATATCTCTGCTGATTATAAATTTGAGTGATTAAGGTTCAACACACAAAAATCTATAACTTTTTATGCTAGTTGCATATCCTAGATATATGCATTTTAGTGCCCTTCGTTCAAGCTTGCCATCATAATTCTCAAATTCAAATTATCAGCCAGAGTACCAGACCATACCTCAATAAGATTCTTTAAAACGATTACAGCTGACGAAGATCGATTTACCAAATAACAAGTCATGTTAACAGCTTTAACCTAAAATTCCTTTGACAAACCAGCTTTAGAGAGCATGCAACAAGCCCTCTCCAAAAGAGTTCTATTCATACGTTCTGCAAATCGATTTTGTTGTGGTGTCTTTTGCACAGTATGGTGTCTTATTATGCCTTCATTTTCACAGAACTCATTGAACTGACCTTCATAAAACTTTAAACCATTATCTGTTTAGAGGCACTTGATTTTCTTGCCAATTTGGTTCTCAACAAGCACTTTCCATTTCTTAAAAGTATGGAATACAACACTCTTATGCTTCAGAAAATAAACCAATACCTTCCTCAAAAAATCATCAATAAATGTCAATAGGTATTTGGCACCATCTTTTGACAGAATAAGGGCAGGGCCTTACAAGTCAGAGTGGACGTAATCCACCATGCCCTTCGTCCTATGGATGACAGTGCTAATTTTGACTCTGCTTTGCTTTCCGTAAACACAGTGTTCACAAAAGGTAAGCTTACCAATTTTGTGATCACCTAATAAGCCACACTTGCTCAAGATGGACATTCTTGTTTCAGTCATATACCCTAAACACATGCCACAAGCAAGTAATATCTAAATCTAAGTTTAATGAAGATGATATTGATGCAGTGCCAATAACAACACTTCCTTGAAGTAAATAAAGACCATTGACTAGCTTGCCTTTGATCACAATAAGAGCATTTACGGAGACTTTCAAAACACCACTTTCAGCAGAATACTTATAACATTGAGAATCAAAACTCCCAAAGACATAAGATTTTTCTTCAAGTCTGGTATATGCTGAACATCAACCAGTGTTCTCACAACTCCATCACGTATCTTGATCTGTACTGTTCCAATACCAACAACCATATAGGACATAATATTTCTCATAAGGACAACACCACCATCAACCAGTAAATGGTAAAACAATCCTGATTTGGACACATGTAATAGGAGCAACCTAAATCAAGAATCCAAGCATCATCGATTGAACTAGTTGATACTGAGATAACATTTTCAACATTTTCAGCAACACTTGTTGCATCAATTGAATATTTCTCTTTCTTATCTTTGATCTTCGAACATTCTTTTTTCCAATGTCTTTCCATCTTGTAATATCGGCATTTGCCTTTATGATGTCTAGACTTAGATCCAGACTTGCCTTTGTTACTACTCAATTCAATCTCCTTTGAGCTCCCTTTAGCAACTAAGCCGAATGCAGCATCATCATGATTGTCGCTATCGTGCTCCATCTTTTCACGACTTAAAAGCAATGATTTGACATCATCAATTTTAAGACTTTCCCAACCATAAATGAGCATTTCACAAAAATGCTTGTAATAAAGAGGCAAGGAACAAAGCAACATTATTGCTTGTTGCTCACTTGAAAATGTTTCATCCATATTTTTCAAATCTATGATAAGCAAGGTGAACTCTACTATGTGAGATTTGATTAGTGTCTCTTCTGCCATGTGAAGCACGTACAGACATTGTAATATACCGAGATGGTTAGTTATCATTTTGGTCATGTATAATGACTCCAATTTGGTTCATAGTGATTCTGTTTTCTTCGAAAGGATCTCTTGCAGTACATTGTCTATAATGCATAATTGAATAATAGAAAGAGCCTTTGGATCAGCATCTTCCCATTTAGAATCCTTCATTGTTGTGGGCTTCTTATCTTTACTAGCAAGTGTTACTTTTACACCTTTCTATACAAGAGCAGCCATCGTATGAATCCAAAATTTATTCACCCATCAAACTATTGAATATCAAATTTTGTAGTAGATATCTTTAAATAGATCTACCCAGAACTCTATAAAATCTCTGATATCAGTTTGTTGTAAAATGGCAGGCCTAAAGACAGAAACAAATTAACACAAAATAAATATATGTGGAAGCGTAAGAACAAATGACAGAAGGAATTAACGTGGCTCAGCTTATAGCCTATGTTTATAGGCAAAGGCGACAACCAAATATTTTACTAAGGAAATATGGTGGATAATACAAAAGCAATCACATTTCACTCAAAACCCAAATGCCAAATACACAAAAAATATCTCACAATACTTTTTCTCACTGGTATATTCTCTCAATACTTAGAAGAGAAGAATTCAAAGGAAACAACAAGTTCTTCCCGGTTACCAAATAACTGGAAACGAGGATGAGAACTTGATGGATTGAGGCATCATGATCAAGCCTCTATATAGGCTTCACAATGACAAATAATGCCAAACCAATTTAGCATGTTCATACATGCATGTTTTCAAATACTGACATCGTCAATTTAATTTTGGTTGCACCAAAATGTCCTTGGCAAATTTTGTGGGCTTTATCTCATTGAAAGTCAAGCCACCCATCATAATAACAATGCTTTTATCAATTTTTTTTTTATTAGAACTCTTTTTCATAAATAAAATCTACCAACACACAATCATTTTCTAAAGAATGATGGGGCTTTGAGCTCCTCATTGTATCGGAGAATACGTAAGAGCAGGCAACCCCTATCAAGCCAAATTAAATTTCCCTAATTTTGTTTTGTATGCCCAATTGCTAAATTCTTTTTTAAAGGAAATATAAATATTGTTTAGTTATTAATTAATTTGCAAACCTGACTTGAGGTAACCGTCTATAGACAAATGTATCAGGGTTGTAGTAGTATTAAATTCCTACCCTTCCTTGTGTATAATTGACTCTAAAGCTTCATCTGTGTTTCAAAGACTAATTTTGCAAAATAAAAAGTTTTTTCGATTGTTTTCCATCAATAAAAATTGGTGGCGACTCCATCAAGTTTTCTAAATAAATTTTTAGTTATCTCTCATCATGGTGCTCTCCAAGCATGATGTGAGGAAACAAAAAATGAAAATCCTTAAGTTAACTAGGGTTCTTACCTGACAACCGTGAGTGAAGAAATGGAATGAAAAAAAAAAAAGGCGAAATAAAAGAACTAAACTTATTAAAATGCTCTATACAGTACTATGAATACAATGGTTGTCTCCGGCAATGGTGGAAGAGCTTTGACTGCAATGGTGCAATAAGTGGTCAAACTTTTGAAGGGAGAGAGAGAGAGAGAGAGAGAGAGAGAGAGGAGTGGAGGAGAGAATCAGAAATGAGGGGGAAAAAAAGGGGACATCACGTTTCAACACCCCATGTTCGCATTGTTGACACATTTTCCATTGATAACAAAATTAATGAAAGGAATTGCTTTATTAATTCTAGAGTAAATAACTTTTTTCATCATAACATTTTCAATTTGACATCAATTTGATCCCAACAAAATTTTTAACATTCATTTAGTCCTAACATTGTTAATTTTGACATCAATTTAGTCATTTCCTTAAACACCCACTAACTGCCATTAACATCAATCTAGCTGGCACATTAGCTTTTGCTAACAGTAACACAATAATCAACTTAAAAAAAAAGTTAGAAAATAAATAAAACAACTCATCTTAAAATCCCTAACTTCACCAAAAAAAATCTTGAAATTCTTGGTAGAAGCAGACCCACGATCCCTTGCACCTTAGTAGAAGCACAGCTCACCGGTGATCCCTCAGCAGAAAGATGCGCACAAATCGGCATTAATGGAAAGAAGACACACCCCAAAATCATAGGCTTTCATTAGCGATGAATGGGCTTTGCGGCAAAGGTATGACAATGATGATGACTCTAGCTAAGGGTTGGACATGGTGGCTAGGTGGTTCTGAGGTGGCTGAGGAGGTGGTTTGCTTCCTGGGCATTTTTTTTTATTTTTTTCTTTTTTGATTCTAATATGGGTGGGTTTTGGCTTTTTGTGAGTTTTATTTTGATTTTGACTCGTTGTTGGGTTCTGGTTCTTAGCTTGGTTTGATGAAAATAGTATGTTTTTTGATGGTATGCTGGGGTATGTGAGTTAGTTTTGATTTTTACCTGATTTCAGTTTTGGTTGTAATGGTTATTGTGGCTTTGCTTAGGTTGAGCTTGTGTTGATTTTGTTGCTGTTGGTGTGTGTTCTTAGGTAAGGGAGTACTCGAGTTCTGGTTTTGGTTAGTAAGGGGAAAGTCATGGTTGAAAATGGAAGTTGTGATTGCGATGGTAATTGTTTGGGTTTGTATAAATTTCCTTTTCAACTTCTGATTCAGGGGTTGTGTATGATATTGATAGGCAAAGGATGCTCTTCCCCATTGTTTTGATTATTCTTCCTCTCCTTTTGTTGTTTCTTATACGAATAGAGAATTGAACACAAGGTCTGTTTAGATTTTCAAGTTTTTTTTATATGACGAATAGGATGAATAAATTTTATGGGTATAACAAAGTTCAGTATAGGATTAATTAACGGCAGTTAGTGGGGATTTAATAGAATGACTAAATTGATGTCAAAATTAAAAATATTAAGGTGAAATTGATGTTAAAAATTTTGTTAGGACTAAATTGATATCCAATTAAAAATGTTAGGATGAAAAAGGTTGTTTACTCTTAATTCTATTCGGTAATAAAATTAATGAATGTCGCATTTTATTAATGAAAGAACAATCCGCTGGTAATTAAAAAATTAAAAAAGTGAAGCAACATTAGTACCAATATCTAAAATTCAAATATCGATGAAAAATTCATTGATAAATAAATAACTCAATTAAATTTATTTATTTAGAAGAAAATTAATTAGAAATAAAATATGCTGATGAAAACTCTGCTAGTAAAATTCTTTTATTAAAAAAATAATTTTATTCTATTTAGTAAAATTATTGATGGAATATTCTATCAATAGTTTTTTAATTTAAATAAAAAAAATAAAAAACTTATTACCGACGGAGTTAGAAAAATAAAAAATTTATTTATTGGCGGATAACTTCGCCATTAATAGTTTTTATAGTTACTGGTGGAATATTCCATCTGTAATTTTCTTGTTAAAAAAATAAAAATAAAAACTAAACTACTTGACGTAAAATCTGTTGGAAATCATATCCTAAACCGTAAAATCTAACTATTGATGAATATTTTTGTCAATAATATTTACATGCCACTTAGTACCAAAGTTTATAGACGGAATTATTGATGAATATATCTATTCATCAATAATTACATGATTTTTCCAAAATTTTAATTATCTGTCGAATATTCTAACAGTAATACCAACGGACACAAATCCGTCGATATTCTGTTTGTTTTTAGTAGTTATGCTAATCATGAAGTACTTGAAAAAAGCACCAAAAAAGATAATTACTCCACTCGTGGGTGATGTTACTACTGCATAGGACGCTATTATGTTTTTCGAATTTAACTTTCTATTACATTTGATAAGAGTATATTGGAAGTCAGTCATGAACTTTGTCAAGCTTTGCAATGGAATCAAGAGATATTAAATGCAATAGCTCTAGTTTCTACTACAGAGACTGTAATCCAAAAAATGAGGCAATCAAGCTAGAAGAATTTTTTTTCAAAAAAGTTATATTATTTTGTGATAAACATAAAGTTGATGTTCCTGATATTAATGCTTTATATATTCTTAGAAGAGGTCAAACTCACAAAATTGTTTGCCGAATTTCAATGGAGCATCATTATCATGTTAACTTGTTTATATTGACACTCAATTGCAAGAGCTTCATGGCAAATTCAATGACAATATAGGGTAATTGCTTACTTTAAGTTCAATTTTAGACTCTAGAGATAACTATAAATTTCTCAATGTTTATAAAATATGTGAATTATTAAGACAATTTAAACCAGATTACTTCATTGAATAAGAGAAACTGATCATTTGACACAAGCTCATCATTATGAACTTGATGTTCCTAATGATTCTGAATCGAGTAGCTTGTCACAATCTGAGTTATATGAATTGTTAATGAAAAAAGGAAAGTTTTTGTCATATCCTTTATGATCATTTGATTCGAGATTAGGGTTTAAGATTTAGGGTTTAGAATTTAATTGATCATTTAATGTTATCTCTTCATGCTTCAATTACTACTACCGAAAGATCGATTTCAGCTATGAATATTGTGAAGAATAAACCCAAAAATGAGATGGAAAATGAATTTCTTGTTGATTGTCCTTAAATTATATTAAAAGAAAGATTACTGAATAACTTGAGACAAATTCTATATTAACAAATTTTATGATTTAAAGGAACGTCAAGCTCAATTTTGGTGAATTTGTAATGTATGCATTAATTTTGTATTCCAAAATATTTTATTATCAACATGTATTATGATATTTATTTCATTATATAACTGATTACTTTCGCCCCTGCGCTTTTGTACTTTTTATGGATCTATCCCTAATCTCCCTAATCTAAGCCGTAGCCCATATTGACATGGGACAACAGTGAGAGTGTGGATTTGACTTTTCCTTTTGGAGCATAAGCTTTTTCTTATTTACATTGTGTTTTATGCACTAAAGCCCTTCGAAAACAATAGAATAGAAACTTTTTCTCTTTTTATCAATTAAAATCGAAACAATAATATAAAAATTCTATTCTGTTTCGTTCATTTTATCCCATTTGAGTATATCCTATTTCATTCTATCCTACTTACAATAGTACTACCAAACATATCTAGGCGTCCCTAAGCAATGGGGTTCAACCACCACCTTTACGACCTTCCTTCCAGCTCGATAGTCGCCTGAGCAAAGGCGAGAAGAAACAGCTCGACGGCATGCTATGGGAGCGAGCAAGATGGGGCCGCCTGTCAAACCGCCACCGGTCTGCCCCCCGAACCGAAGGACTTGACTGGAAGGGCCGGGTCCCTTGCTCTGCCGGTGAAAACAAGTAGATCGACCTTGATGGTGGCGGGCTCAGCCTCGGTGACGGGAAATCCGATGGTTGAAGCCGTGATGGCGATGGCGATGGCGGTGGTGGTAAATGGTTGCGATGATGGTGGTGGTGTTGTTGTTGAGGTTTGGGGACTCCAGGTTTGATCTCCCACTTGAATGGAACTGCACCTGGCTTCCTGAAGGAATCATCATCGTCGTCCTTAACCATTGTTTCTAAGTTGGCTAAGAGCACTTCAGCACAAACAACACAAACTGAGCGTTTGTTTGTGTTACGTAACTTGCGCCTGTCTGGGTCTACCTCTCTCGCTTCAGAAAGCACTGAGTTTCATTTATATATATGTTAATGGTATGAGCATTTTACCTGAAAAGAAAAATGATATAAGTATTAGATCAGTGATTGGATTTAATTTGGGGAAATCTTAAGATGGAGACTTTTTATCTGAGACGTCCAAATCAATTAATTTAATACATATTAAATTATTAATAAAAATAAATATAATTGTAAGATCACTTACTTAACTTATTATATGTCAACTATGATTTATGAGGCTGAAGTATTACCTTGGATCTGTTCCTGTTGTAAGATTGAAGGCACGAATTTAGTGACAATTTGTGGGTCCAATTTGAGTTGAGCGGTTGACTTCGTCAGGGTTCTTATACACACCATGCAGCTTAGCTTTTTGACTTTACTTTTAGCTGAAAATTCTAACGCATAGACGTCTTTTGAAATCAAGGATGGATGGAAATACTGTTTGCGTACATTTCTTGAGAGGATTTCAAACAAGAAGGGTGGCTTTTCCTAATTTGGAAGACTCAAGTTTATCCAATGATTCCTATTAGTTGGCTCTTTTTAAGTCCCAAGAGTCCCAACCCAATGCCACAATTGAGGTTCAAAGTTTCGATCTGTATTGTTGTACTAGCCTCAAAGGACCATACTCTTATGATATTCAGGTTTCAACGAACAATAGTTTGCAGGCAGCGTTTAAAATGGTCCAGTCAAAAACTTAGATATTGATGAACCAATTAATTGTGACCATATAGATATTATTATAATAAAATAAATGGTTTAGATGATCTGAGGTAAATGTTACAAAGGAACACACACTTTTAGACCATTAGTGGAGAATTGGTAATGGGATCATTGATTTAAGCGAAAAAAAATAAAGCTTTATTGATATGTCCAAACTGGACACTGCGTGGGTTGGTGTGAAGAAGCTGGAAGGATCCAGCATGCAGCGCAGCTGGTGACTAATATTAATAAAAAAAAAAGGGTAATTAGCACTTATCACCTTTGAGGTATTTGAAAATTGCAACCCACCCCATTTCTAACACCTAACTAATGGTTAAGTGAGAGCACTAACAAAGTATTCTCACTCAACCAAGATTAGGTGTATCTGGCAAGAAAACATGTGACCATTAGAGGGATTATGAGAAGAGAGGTGTTGCTATCTTATACATTGACAACACCCATAGACCCAAAGAAGGAGCTGTTGCATACCTATTCCAAACATTGGTTAACAATGCAAACTAGGGTTTTGGGGGGGGGGGGAGGAGGTAATTCATTGTTCACAACAACAATCACCATATAAGTGCAAGCTATAAAAAGGCCTATCACAAAAACAAGGAAAGGTTGCATAATCAAGCATAAAAATAGAGCAGTTACACCATCAACATAGATACCTAGTGAGGGAACCTAGTGGTAAAAGCCTTCAGAAAAATTATAATAATTATCTTTACATTCGTTCAAGTCTATCAGTCTAGGGAATTGAGCACCAACTTCCAACATCTTTCATGCTACAAAACAAAGCTTTAAGCCCAGTTAATTTTTTAGCATAAAAAATTTTAAATTAAACCACCGAAAACCAAACAAAAAAAAAAACTACAACAAAAAAACTAAAACCAAATTACACACAGGAAAGTTTTCAGCATTTGAATTTATAAACTTAAATTGCAACAACAACAATGGTAACTCCTTGTTTGCATTTCATTTACCGATAATCTATGTAGAAGATCTAACCTATCTAGTTAATATGAACAAGACAACATAAAAAATCCACATATTATAGTATCACAAATCAAAATTTAATGGGTGAGAAGAAAACCCTCCTCAATACCATTATTTTGTTCAAAATAAGAACCGTGAAGCAAATGCATATAACACTATATACTAACAATTTGTAATTAAAAGCAAAAGCAAAAACAAAAACAAAAATTCCCCAATTACAAGGTTTTTTTGTTAATGATTAATAATTGAATAGCTCAAAATATCTCAGAACTGAGATGAGCAAAAGTTTGGTACAATCAAAGATAGAACAGCAAAACAAAGTCAAAAGCCATCAACATATTCCATAGGATCAAATCTAAAGTACAAACATACATAACCAATACATAACTAAGTCAAAGGGACATCAACAAAACCTTCACTGACTCCAAAATATGATATTAGTTATTGTTTTGAAATGAACTGAAATAAGCAGAGCAGCCTAGTTATGCGTGAACAGCCCAAGAATACAAGGATTATTAACATTCCATTTTGCAAGTCAATGCAGAACAAGAATCCTCTAAAATAAAACTTCCTTGTGTATCATCTATTGCTAGTGCTATCAGAATAGGGGAAGAGGAAAAATGTTGCCTTTTTTTTTCCTTCTTCTCTTTCTCGTGAACCAGATCCATCATTAGCTTCTTTAGAGGGTAAAAAGAAACAACAAATAAGAGTAAAGATGCAAGATGAGTAGTTAAAGTGTGCTTTTCCCACACAACCTCCACACCCTTTCCTCTTCTCCTTCCCACTAATTCACCTTGTTAACCAAAGTAGGTAGCTGAGGTTAAGTGCCAGTAGAGTGTGTATCTTGATTACGGTTACTCCCTTTGATCAAGTTAACAAACACGTCTGGGGTGACTTCTACAAATGGGGTGGATTGCAATTTCTTAGATAGTTTGGGGTGGGATGCAATTTTCATATATCTCAAGGGTGGTAAGTGCTAATTGTGATGTCCAAAAGCTTTTTACATTTTCAGTCAAATTATTCGGTTTTATTGTATAAATGAGTTTAATTAGAAGTTGATCAAGTGATTAATTAAGGCTAATTAAACATTAATTAGAGGGATTGAGATTACAAGCAATTGAATTAAGACCATAGAAACATTTCACAAATCCTTCTAAATCATTTTGCCGGTTTGAAGGAAATCGGTAGAGATTCGGTAAATTAAACTGTCAGAATCGAACCAATAGGAAAACCCTAATATGAGTGGCCAAAATTCAACCACCTTTACCCATAGTAATGACGCCACTTTGCAGCCTCCACGATGGGGAGTCTTGGCTCAATGAGAGCCACTCACTCCTTCACTAATCAAATTGCAATGTTCCCACCAACCTTTCCCTATAAATTGCCTTTTAATCCCTCCTTTCCTCTTCAAATTTTCACCCTCCATCAGCCTTCTTTCTCCCATCTCTCTTCTTTCAACATTCTCCTTATCCTTTCCATCTTCACCTCTTTTACAAATTCTGCCCTTCAAGAAACTCAAGAACAATAAGGTGCTGTCTCAAACTCAAGGTAAGGTCTTGAATCTCCTCTTGTTACTTTGTGTGGTAGTGGCTGGTATCTCCCTTCTAATTCTTCTTTCTGATATGCTAATTGATGTTTATATGGTCTTTATGATTGAATGATCATAAATTTATTGAGTTTGGGTCGAGTTGAGGTGAAAAAGGTAAGAAGAGAGTGAAACAGAATCTGAAGCCTAGACAACTCTATGGCATCCGTATTGGCGGAGTGTATAGCTCCGTCAATGGCCACCCAACCACAATGGCTCCATTTTTTTTTTTCTGAAACTAGACGTTTAGGGCTTTCCAAGTATATAAATTATAAGGTCATTGGGTAAGTATTGAGTGAGATATGATTTTTTGAAATTTTCCCTAAGTTTCTTACTCTAGGTCTGACCATAGATTGTTGTACAGGGCATTTCTCGCCCTACACATTTCAATTTGAGTGCAACCAATTTTGTTAGAAATCTAAGACATAGAAAAACATACTATAAAAATTTCAGGGTCATACTGTATGCTAATTGCTCCCAGTAATTCAATAAATTTGCCCTAAGTCTAACCCAGGCTAGAATAGGGCGGTCCAGATTAGTCAACTTTAAGAGCTTATAACTCGAGCTCTGCTCATAAAAATGAGATGAAACGTTATCTTTAAAACCATGTAAATTTCACATGATTTCACCACGTCTTCTATTTTTATTAAATTTTTATTTTCTGGTATGCAAATCTGATTAGTTACAGAATAGCCCCAGATTAAAACCCAATAACTTGAGTTATACTTATCAAAATCAAATGGGACTAAAGAGATTAGAAACTAGACAAATAACACTCCAACATATCCAAAATTTAGGTCTAAATGAATTAAATAAATTTATGCCTGAATTTACAAATTCGGGCAGAATTGAAAGGGAGTGGCAAAAACCTAACTTAAGGTGAAGGTTATGAATCTTGTTTGATTGTTATGAGATTGATATATTGCAATTGATTTTCTGTATGAATGACTACCTGGCTGTCTGACACTATTCTCAGGGAAGCTGATCTGATCCATTACACTGTCGAATTTTCGGTAGAAGATATAGAAAACTATGCATCATGAATATAATTCTTTTAGCATATGCATTCATGATTACGATTAAAGCTATAACAAAGATTCTATATGACTTGGGCCAACCCCTGACGAAGTTAAGGGGAATAGACTGATGTGAGAGTCGGGAAAAGTAAATCTGTCACTCATATATAGGTACGAGTTAGGACCTGAGAAGTAGGTTATCATCCAGAGGTGAGAGAGGCCATTCACCTCCAGGGGATCAAGTGTAGAGGGAAATAGGAAAGTACAGACACCCTGGGAACAATGATACGTAACGCCTAGGTATGTCAAGAAAAGAAAAAAAAAGGGAAGCATAAGTGCATATCAAAATTTTTATGATGAGCAAGTGCATCAAGAAGACATCTGCATCCATTTATGAATGTTATTCAATTGTTTCTTATTTTATTTTGAATCTATGCATCTTATTTAATTATCCTTTATATTATTGTGTTGATGGTTGAGATTCTTTTTCTGTTTAACAAGTATATAATAAAATGAACCTACTTCAGAACGGATGTTTTTGAACTCTCTAAAATGAAATTTATGGTTCATATAGCATGATCACTTTTTCTTGAACAACCTGAAGCAGTTGGGATGACAATGATGACATAGACTGCCAAGTAGCTTAGAAATCTTACTGAGAATATAAAATTCTCATCCCTATGTGTGTTTATGTGTCATCTCCAAACAACCCAAAAGGTCTTGAAGGAGAGCAACCTAGAGGAGCATGACCAAGACTGGATTAGCTAATGAAGAAATTTATATATGTGTGTAGATATGTGTTTATGGTTGCTAGTATTTGGAGGATTATTTAGTTACCCTCTTATTCACGGGATGTAATAGAACTCTGTATTAATTTTGTGGGACATAAGATAAATAATGAGTCAAGGTTCGTTTAATTAATTGTAACAACTCTTAATGAGATAGTATGACTTAAGCATAGTTTCAATTTGGGAGGATGTTACACTAATCACCCTAATAAATAAATAAATAAATAAATAAATATATACTTAAAACAAAAATTGAATGGTAAATAAGAAATTGGAATATAATATTTAATATAAAAGTAAAAATGCAAAATAATAAAAATAATATATGAATAATAATAATAAAAGATGGTTAAAATAAATCTAGGAATATTTACCAAATATATGCACAATTTAAAAATTATTTATGTTTAGTGAAATAGCATATAAAATAAATATTTTTTATAATTCTTGTTGTCTTATGAATTAAATATTAATACGTGAGAGAGTATCATGTGTTTATTGATTTGTAAAGTATTTAAAAGATATAACAAAAAATAGTAACGCATAACACCCTCCCATGCACAGAGAGGGATCTCTTAACTACTTTCAAGTGAAGGGATTTTATCTCATCTTGTCCATTCATATTCTTTCATTATTCATATGCTCATATATTCATGCACGAATATGCTTGAGAAACTTATGATTATGCTACATAATTCATATATCTCTATAAAAAATTTGGCAGTATAACAGCTGAAATATAAGACTTTCCAAAATACAAACGGTACATTGATAGCCAACTGGTCATAATAATAAGGATCATCATCATAACAATATATCAAATTCATATCTTTATGATAAGAAATTGTACAATTCATTCAGCTATTAACTCTTTATAGTTTAGAAAACTTCCAAACCTTGAAGTTGCCAAGTTATCTTAATTTCCTCAAATCTAACCTGAACTTCTAGATACCACTAAAATTTCATTTCAATTTATTTTGATCTAAAAATTAATAAACTATAGCCTTATCAATCTTCTTTTGAACCTCTTTGGTTCCACCTTAATTTGAGGTGTATAACTTGAGTTATTTAAGTTTTACTCAAGGTTGCCTTGTTTCTGGACAAACCTAGGCACCTAATTTTAGAAAATCACTAAAAATTCAGTTCTCATCATTTTTTATCTAAAATTTATACCTAAATAAAGATATTTGGACCATCTTTCATTTCTCACAAGTTTCACTCTGATTGGGTAGGTAAAGCTCAAGTTATGAGCTCCTCTAATGGGTTGCCTTGTTTCACCTTGAACAGAGCATGGATCAATTTTAGGGAATGACTGGGAGCAATGTACTTATGATCTAAGTCTGAAATTTTTATGGCATGGTTTTCTATGTGTTAGATTCCTATCTAAATTTGTTTCAATCTATTTGAAGTTATATAGGGCGAGTTATGCGCCCCAAATCATGCTCTGGTCAGGACAGAGATTGGAACCCAATAGTCAACTTCCAAAAATCTTAACTAATTCATTTTAAGTTCAATGGACCCATAATTTATATGGTTGGAAATCTCAGAAGAATAGTTTTTTATATGGTTGGAAATCTCAGAAGAATAGTTTTATCCAAAAATGGTTTCATTAAATTTTGAGTTATGTAGGTTAAGAAATATTATTCGTTGTACAGATGACCATTAAGGTTTCCTTCTCAGCTTGTTCTATTTCGTACTTTTCTTGGTCTTCTGATCTATTCCTTACCCCTAAATCATGTTTTCCTATCTCAGATCACTAGAAATGACTCATATTAACATCATATAAGATCAATTAAAGGATGACATAAAGGAACCCTAATCAGCCCGAAACCTTATAGAATAATCAAGTCCAAGAAATCCTACCTCAAATTCAAGGCATGGAACTTTTCTACTTGAATCTTTTGGTGTCTTTCCTCCTCTAATGCCTCAAGATGGTTGTAAATCACTTCTATTTCCTTACTTGGCTGAGGTTATGTGACTCAAAGAAAGGAGCTTTGTGGCTTATATTAGAGCTTTTTTATGATAAACAAGTGAAACGGTTGAAAATTTGAGTAAGGCAAGCAAGACAAGAGTTTTTGAGTGAGTTTGGGTAGTATGAGAATGAAAATGGAAGTAGAAAGAGAAGGGAAAGGGGCTGCATGAAAATTGTGAGGAAAAGAAGAGAAAATATGTGTCTTACTTCTTAAGTTGATGGCTTAAATCCTATTGGTGGATTTGAAATAAAATTTAAAGTCCTCTAAGGTAAAATTTGAGTGGCTCATCTTTAGCCACCTAGAGGGTTTATGTGTCTAGAAACTAGCTACAAATCTTAGGGTTTTTAGCTGATACTCATGCTTGCAGGCAATATAGGACCCTTGAGGAGTAGTTCAAGGTGTCCGATTACCAATTTGGGTATTCTATGTTACCCGAGATATTGTAACATTGTGTGAGCAATGTCACACTTTTATTCAAGATTATGGATAGAAAATTCCAATTTGAGGTTATATAGATATTTTAGTTATCTACTAGTGTCATAGGGCTCAAAATAACCTTGAACATTGAATTTTCTCTACAGATGCCCTTCCGACAACCGTAAAGCCTTAATTACAAGTTTACCATTATAACCTAATAATTACTATTTTGCCCTTACTTTTACTACGGATTACGTATTTACAATTTTGCCCTAATCTCCAACCCTAGTTTCCTTCTATCCTAGTCTACCCTTAGAGTTTGGGATGTTATACACTACCCACCTTAAAGAATTTTGCCCTCAAAATTCTTTTATCCCTAGTAAACGAGTTGGATGTCGCAGATTTGTGCCTACACCAAATGTCATATTGAGGTGATCAGACTCAATATACAATCAAGTGTGACAGATAAGCTAAAACACACAACAAGGCTGCGACGCACAAATATTTATGTCCTTGTCATGTAAGGACCTAAAGAATGGCCTTTCCAAACCCTCAGAGTATGCTTCAAAAGCATAGTCAGTCCCAGGTTCGATTAGGATGAACTACTCTGATACCAAAATATAACACCCTCCTCCCAAACACAATACTATACTTAAATCATAGTACCACACTTAGGCGTTGTTACTAATACATATACGGACCTTGTCTGATAGAGACCTTCAGCCGTCCTCTAATCTCAATTAACTCTATATCCAGGATGACCATCTTCACTATATCCTGAGTTATCTAGAGATAACATGGGAATATACATAAGGGTGAGAATTATAAATTCTCAATAGGATTTCTTAGACTACCACATATAGTGTCATCTTCATTATCTCTAACTGCTTCAATTTATTATAAAAATGTGATCATGCCATATAAACTATAAATTTCATTTTTAAAAGGTTCAAAAATATCCTTTCGAAGCAGGTTCATTTTATTCACACACTTGTCATTTGGAAAAGCAATTTCATTACAATAATAACCACAATATAATTTATGCATATGCAGATGCACATCATATAATCATGTAAATGCACTTATGCTTTCTTTAACTTTTTTTACTTTCTTTACTTGACACACCTAGGCGTTATGTATCGCCATCCTTAGAGTGTCCATTGTGTCTTTAATCTTTACTGCCCTTTGGTAGCTTGATCTAGAAGTGAGCTTAACTTGTGAGTGTTGTCACACAATATTGACCTGTAAGGGATCCCCCATGTCTCCAAACTTGGAGGGATCTCATTTTGACCAACTGCCTCTAACGTAGAAGGATCTCATATTTTAACTGCCTTCATAGGGAGAGACTCAATGTTTAACTTGTAACATTTACCAGATTTTTATCGTTTTTCACCTAGTTGTTCGCTTTTCTTTTTTATCGAATAATTGAGGTTAATGGAATTAGCAATTAGAGAGATTAGATGTAAGGAAATTGGATTAGAAGCATAGAAGATTTCACAGAAATTTTCTTAAACTGATTTATGGATTTAAAGAAAATCGGTAAGATTTCGGTATTTTAAACCGTCAAAACCAAATCGATAGAATTATATACCCAAATTCTATTGTGTCAAGGCTAATTACTCAACCACTCCATCATCTCTTCGTGGCTCCACAAAGGCCACAACATGAAGAGAGCTGGCTGAAATTTGGCCACTAACTTTCAACCAATCAAATTCGAAGTTTCCAACTACTTCATTAAAGCCTTAATAACATATTCCTTCCTTTTTCCCTTTAACTGATTGTACCTCCCTCTCTTCTTATTCCAGCCTCCTTCTTCTCTTCTCCTCTCAACTTACTCCATCAAACCTTCAAGCTTTGATAAGATTCCATTAATTTACACTCAAATTTAGCAAGATCACACCTAAAGGAGGTAGAGATTCAACTTTGTTCTTGTCTTCTTGATTACGGGTGGCTATTTGGGGCTTTTGTTTTCTCACTTCTTGATAAGGTGTTTGGATGTATATGATGATTATTAGCCAATTTGATGGCTGTTTTTGTGTTTAAAATCGATTAAGAAGTAAAAAAGGAGTGAGAGTAGGATGCAGGGAAGGGCTGGAAGATTAAAACCCTCTGGCAGTCTGTATGGCGGAGTGTACAGCTCTGCATACAGCTGTTTAGATTTATGAAATATTTTTATCTAAAACTAGACATCTTGGGCTTTCCAACCATATAAATTATAAGGTCATTGGATTAGTATTGAGAGAGATATGAATTTTGGAAGTTTGACCTAGGTTTTTGAGTTTAATTCTGGGTAGACTAAGTTGTTCAAGGCAAAACTTGCCCTATACAACTTGGAATTGAATGAAACCAACTTTTTTAGAAAGGTCTATCCCATAAAAATTTCAAAGTTAGCTATGGTCCCATTTACTCCTAGTGGTTTGAGGAAATTGCCCTATGCCCAAACTGGGCCAAATAGGGCAGTTCAAAAAGGCTAAATTTCAGAGCTTATAACTCAAGCTTTACTAAAGAAAATGAAATTGAACTTGTTGCAAATCAAAGATTTCTTATTAGCTTTAATATGATACCAATTTTGCATGATTTGAGCAGGTTTTCGATTTTTAGTGGATTTTTACTTTTAAGTGTGTAATTCTAGTTAGCTACAAGGCAGGCCAAGATAAAACTTAAATAATTTGAGCTACATTTATCAAAATTAGATGAGACTAAAGAGGTTAGAAAATATATACATAATACTCTAATATATCCAAAATTTAGATCCAGATGAATTAAATAGAAATTGTGGCCTCATTTACAAAACCAAGTTGAATGCAAGTGTTGAGACAGCAACTATGTTTTAAATGCAACAATTGTGCCCATGAATTTGATATTTGAATTGTGAATGAAGTGTTATGATTTCTCTGAAAAATTGTTTTCTTGAGTACTGGCACTATTCATAAAGAAGCGGACACATTCCGTTATGCTGCCGAAATTTCAGTAAAGCCTATGCATGAGTTATAAGACACATTCAGATACATGTGCATTTTGCAAAAATTTACAAAGGTTATGTTATGATAAAAGTTCCATGATACTTGGGCCAGCCCCGAATTAAAGTTAAGGGGAATAGATCGGTGGGAAGGTCGGGAAAAGTAAACTCGGCATTCCTATATAGGAATGAGCTCAATCCTGAAAAGCAGACTATTACCCAGGAGTTGAATGGCCAAGAACTCCCAGGAGACCAAACAACGGAAAAGATTATGATGCTAAGTTTAAGAATGAGTCCTTGCATGGTCGCATGGCATGGTCATTACAAGTTGTTTATAGTTTGACTATTATGTTTACTTGCTGTTGTTTGTTTATTTCTTCTACTCATTATTCTGTGTAACACTATTTAGTAGTTTATTCTGTTTCTTCTACTGTCTTAAGTAAAATTGAACCTTGCCTTGGACCAGGTATTTAGTTAAACTTATTAAATATGGATAGTTCCATTTGATGCCATTTTCTTTTAACTAAATGAAAACCGAGGCAACTAAGAATGAATATGACGTCAGTTTAATACTGTACTCGAATCCTACTGAGAATTTCTTTAAATTCTCGCCTCGCTTTGTGTTTCTGCATCATTCTCAGACTCTGGTAATAGACATGACAGCTATCCTGATTATTGAGATCCCTGACCTGCAACCCCACCATGACCCTATGTTGGACTCGTTGCACATAGCCGGCTCCTGCCATTTCCGTCTCTATCTTTTTAGTAATAAGAATTTTGTTGTTCCTTTATTTCACCCTATATTCGACCCTGCCACTCTGTATTTCGCAATCCCGTTGCATGTAGCACACCCTCCTCCAGCACCTCCAATGTAACATCCCCATTTCTACCTAAGCTAATTAGCTCAGTGTTCCCGGCTAATTAGAGGGATTAGCGATTAATTGAGAACTAATCGATTAATCCCGAGAGCAAGAGCTTAGTAAATTAAGTCTAGCCAACAATTTAATCATAATGCCCTAAGCGTTTTAATAAAACCTTAATCGTCTAATCCTTAATTGCTCGAAGGTGCCAAAACAAAAGTAAGACAATCTAACCTTACTAATTAAGTTTATAATGATTAAGACAACTCTTGAAAAATTAAACCCCAAATTAAGCATATGCTTAACCATAATGCAAGACATCATAAAAGGTGTAATTGACAAGAGTTAACTCATGGGTAATTAAGCCAATTAAGTTAAGCTACATTTAAATAATTCTAATAACATTTAGAGATAAAAGTTCTTCCATGCATATGCCCTAGAAAGACCTACCAAGGAGGAGCAACATCTCACCCTTCATTCAAACTCTTTAATCCTACACCATTAGATCAAAAGCCAAGACTAGGATCCTTGTCATCCACCATTAGATCTTGACACTTGGATGAGTCTTAGACAAGCAACCAAATCCTAAGAGGGGTACTCCCCTTTAACCCCTAGAGAAAAGCATAAAATGGACATTAGAATGCCTCCAAGACCCAAGGAAAAACAACTCACCCTTTTACCTCAAGGTTTTTCCACTCTCTTGCTTGTTGTAAGAAGCAAAGTCACATCACTCTTTTCCCTCCCCTTTGTGCGCCATCAGCCCACCTTTCTTTCCCCCTCATTTCATTCTTTCACTCCTCTCCCAAACACACACACAAAGCTCTCTTCTCTCTCTTCAATTTCAAATTCTCCTCCTTCTCTCTAAACTCTCCAACTTCTCTCTAGAATCCTCCCACTTCTCTCATCCTTTCCTCTCCTCATCCCACTCACAAACTCTTCAAGAGCCACCATTTCTTGCTCTTGGAGAATCAAAGACACTCACATATCAAGCCTCTTTCAAGATCCAAGAGGAGCACCACCACTACCATCATCTTTTTCCATCACAAGTTCCTTCAAAGAAAGCTTCTTGGTAGTGACTCTAAACCCTTTTTCTCTCTTGTTTTTCAAGCTTTAGAACTCCTATGCTCTCCATAGCTAGGTGGTTTTAAAGATTGATTATGGGCATCATAGCCATTCTTGTCATAAAATGAGATGTTGTTGCTAGTATGGTTGTTTGTGAAAATATGTTTTCGGTTTGGTGTGATGCATGGCTGAATCCACTATTTTTGAACTCCAACATGTTAGTTTTTCACTAATCTTTCATGGTATATGAGTGTTTTATAACTTGAGAATGGTTTCTTGAAAGTGAGGTTGAGTGTTTTGGAGAAAACATGAGAAAGATCAAAACGTGAAGTCTGGATTTTCTGGCAGTCTATAAACCGAACGGTATAACTTTTTCCAGAAAACTCAGAAATTAGTGAAACCAATTTTATATGAAAATAGACTCAGAGAGCTTTCCATACATATAAAATATATAAGATTCGGAGTTAAAATGAGTGAGATATGATTTTTCAAAGTGGACTGTTCTCGGATCGGTTTCTGTCTGGGCAGGCTACACTAAAATGTGTATAACTCGAGCTACAAAAATGATTTTTGAGTGAGACCAAGTTTAAATGAAAGCTAAGACATAGAGGAACAAACCCCTAAAACAGTTTTCTAAGATTCCTTCTGAGAAATTATAATGAGAGGTCACAATCCACTGTACCGGGAGTGAACCTAGAAACTGAACAAGTCAGAATAAAATATGCATAACTGGAGTTAGAGAATGAATTTTTGAGTGGGACTTGTTTTGTTAAAAACTAGACTCAGAACCCTATAAGAATATAAAATTTCGCATTAAAATGATAAAATACCAATTTATGGTGAATTTTTAAAGTTACTGCCTAGGGTAAAAGTAAAACTGTCAAAATTTAACCTTAAGTAAAACTATGCATAAATGACTAAAAGGGGTAAAAGGCCTTAGCCTAAAGTAATGAAACTTCATAATTCACTTAATGAGGACTAGATAAAATAAAATACCAAACTTGCCTAATCCTTAACAAAAGAAGCAAATAAAACGAAAAACCGAATGTAAATGTAGTTAGTGTACTAGATTAAGTTCATAAGATTTTAATCAAATTATAATGCAAAACCTAATCTATAAATCTTCCAAATTAAAATATGAAAATCATATAAGTCAAGTTAGAATAATTGAGAAGGAAGAATCAATAAAATGAAAGCCAATGTAAAAGCTTGCATCTAATTTACTAAGCTAAGCTCATAAGACTTTGCTTGAGAATATGCCTATGTTTAGGTTGCAAGCATGATGTGATGATGATGTGATTATGATGCCATGATATGATGATATGATGTGATGATATGACGATGATGATATGATATGATGCTGTGATACTGGTATACTGTCTGACAAAATTTTGGGAAGCTGCGGTCTAGCCGTTATGCTGCCGAAATTTTGTAGAAATTATGGACTTAGAAATATTTTGCATCATAAGTTTAATAAGGAAAGATTGGATAAAGTATGATCCTTCAAAAGGGAAGGTGACCTAATTTAAGTTTCCCCTCACCCACGACTCACATGAGGCATGGCATGACCCAGCTAGTGTGAGTATAGGGGATAGGGCTTACATGAGGCATGGCATGACCCAGCTAGTGTAAGTACCGAAATTATATGGTGGCGACGGCCACGGTATGAGCTCATTACCACTTATGTTTAGTGGGTGAAAAGAGAAGGACTCAAGATGAGTCAAGTTAAGGAAAGAAAGGGACTTCGGTCCACCCCAAGTAAAGAACATAACTCTCAATCTGTTTATGTATGTTATGACTAGTCGTATGAGTTTTCCTGTATGCCATGATGTTGTTAATACAACGAGGATAAGTACTAAAATGGGGTCCACTTCGGATAGTAATGTTTTCGAAAATCAAATAATTGAACCTATTGTATGCCCACAGTCTTCATTTAAAAACCGAAGTGGCTGGGACGATGACGATGACACCGGTGTGTCAGGGTCGAGTCCTACTGAGAAATCTTATTTCTCATCCTAGTTGTTTTTCTGTCTCGTCACCAGATACTCATGGAGCCACACGTGGAATGGAGCATGGAGCCTCCCCACCATGAGTGGCCTTATGATGAGGACGCCCACGCTATCGTGGCCACGACCACCACGATAGTTCGCACCTACTTCTATCCGGGTCGAGTTTTTGAACAAGAGGAGCCAGAGATTCCGCCAGCCCCTATGGACGTATCTTCGTCACGCCTTGGACAGCCGTTGGGTCCTTGGGATTTCCCGCCCGAGCCATTGCCCGAGATCGAGATGGAGCCTATGTCTCCCGGTCTACCCGTAGCCGAGCCTATGCCGCCGCCAGAGGTTCCCGTGGTCGAGGTGAGTTCAACGGCCACCCCTAGGGCCGTAGCAGCTTCGCCGCCACTCCCCGAGTATCGACCTGTCGCGTCTGAGGAGGATCCCTCCGAGGCACGTTCCTCGGTGGGCAGCTATGTTCCCGGCCATCGCGTCCGTCGTATAGAGGTGATCAGCAGGCACCCCCGCATCATTCGCACTCCGCGCGTTCCCCGAGGCCGAGCAGCATGGAGGACTCGGCATTCGAGGACCTGAGTTTGATGGAAGGGCATGGAAGGGGCAGAGAAGTCAGCATATGTCTACAAGGGCTTATTTTGATTTGTGCTCCCTAACTCTTGTATTTCATTTAGTATTGTATCTCATCAGACTTGTGTACCTTTGATATTTGGGGCCATGGCATGTCCATGAGTTGCCTTTATATGTATTTGTTGGATATTGTGAGATTAAGTATATTATGCAGTTGATGTTATAATTTGAATGTATGACTTTGTGATTTATCTCATGTTCCTTCCATTTATATCGAAATCTCTGCGATACGCTCGTTTATTGCTATCTTCTCGCGCAAGGCTTTATTTTTCCAACGCAACGACATATTTCAAAAAAAAAAATTTACTGTATTTTCCGCGTAATTTAATTTCAAGTAAAGTTTAGTGTTCCACGAGCATAAGTAACAACTAATAAAACGCCGTAATACGACTTAAGCGTAATATGGATTTATTAGGGTGTTACATCCAACACCTGCCGGCCTTCCACCAGGGTCACCTTCGCAGGTGGTTCCAGATATCCCGCTCAGTCCTGACATCGATCCTTTTGACGTTATCAACTCATCATCCTCCTCTTCGAGACCTAGTGCTGACTACTCCCCAACCGGGCCTGGTATGGCCAACGACTACATGACCGAGTAGGTCCCAGCCACAGGTTACATTGTACAGTATGGCCTTCTTTTGGCAGTATGCAGCATTGAGCCATAGACTTAACCATATGTATATCAGCTAGTTTGAAATATCCTCTGAGGACCTCGTAGGACCGTTTTGACTGACATGGGCCTTATGTCTTTTTTGTACACCGGCCCCACTTATGTATCCTCTTTTGAGTCTGTATATAAACTGAAGCGTTGGCTTCCAACATATATATGTATGTATATAACTGATAATATATCATCTGTCTTTATCTTTTCTATTGTGCTTTTTACTAAATTTAGTTACATTCTACAATGCTAATCACATTTACTATATATAGCGTGCTGTTTCTTCTGTTTACATATATCTATATGATCTCAGCACCCTGAGGTATATTTCATCAAAAAAAAAAAAAAAAAGAACATAATATAATAAATACCACCATAAATAGAATACTAACATGGTAATGCAATCTATTCAATTTCATGCTATGACTTAAGCATAACATTAAGTTGGTAGGGTGTTACACAACTGCCTTCAAGTAAAGGGATCCACATCTTATCTATTTAACTACCTTCACAGGAAGGGATCTCATAACTGCTTCCAAGTAAAGGGATCTAATCTGATCTTGTCTATTCATATTCTTTCATTGTTCATATGCTTATATTTTCATGAATGAACATGTTTGAGAAATTTATGATCATGCTACATAATTTGTATATCCCTGCCAAAAATTTGGCAGCATAATGGCAGAAACGTAAGACTCTCCAATATATAGGCAATACATTCATAGCCAACCAGTCATAGTAATAAGGATCATCATCATATCAATATATCAAATTTATATTATTATGATAAGAAATTGCACAATTCATTCAGCCATTAACTCATTATAGTTTAGAAAACTCCTAAACCTTGAAGTTGCCAAGTTATCTTGATTTCCTCAAATCTGCCTTGAACTTCTAAATATCACTAAAATTCCATTTTAATTCATTTTGATGTAAAAATTAATATATTATAGCCTTATCAGTCTTCTTTTGGATCTCTTTGGCCCCATCTCAATTTGAGGTGTATAACTTGAGTTATTTAAGTTTTACTCAAGGCCACCTTATTTCTGGACAAACTTGGGCATCTAATTTTAGAAAATCACTAAAAATCCAGTTCTCATCATTTTTATTAGAAATTTATACCTAAATGAATATATTTGGACCATCTTTTATTTCCCATAAGTTGCACTTTGATTAGGTAAGTAAAGCTCACGTTATCAGCTATTTAATTAGGCTGCCCTATTTCACCCTAAATAGAGCATGGGTTAATTTTAGGGAATTATTGGTTATGATCTAAGTCTGAAATTATTATGACATGGTTCTCTATGTCTTAGATTCCTAACAAAAATTCGTTTCAATCCATTTGAAGTTATATAGAATGAGTTATGCCCTTCTTATCATGCTCTAGTCAGGATAGAGAGTAGAACTCAACAGTCAATTTCGAAAAATCATAACCAAGTCATTTTAAGTTCAACGGATCCATAATTTACATGGTTGGAAATCTTTGAAAGTATAGTTTCATTTAAAAATGGTTTCATTAAACTGAGTTTTGTGGGCCAAGAAATACCTTTCACTGTATAGATGGCCATTAAGGTTTTCCTCTCAGCTTGTTCAATTTTGGATTTTTCTTAGTCTTTTGATCTATTCCTCGCCCCAAATCATGTTTTCCTATATCAAATCACTAGAAATGACGCATATTAACATCATATAAGATTAATTAAAGGATGACATGAAGACACCCTAGTCAGCCCTAAACCCTATAAAACAATCAAGTCCAAGAAATCCTACCTCAAATTCAAGACGTTGAGCTTTTCTACTTGAATCTTTTTGTAACACCCTACTTATTTAATATTATGCTTAAGTCATAGCATGAAATTTAGTAGTTTGTGTTACTATGTTAATATTCTACTTACGTTTCATTTAACCGAATCATTTGGGGGAAATGGGATGCCATACAACGAACGTGATAGAGTTTATTTCATTATAACAATAAGGTAAGCAAAAATAACACACATGCTATCAACTGTATATATATATATATATATATATATATATATATATATATATAAGTATATATATATATATATATATATATATATATATATATAGACAGGAACCACTGTTTTGATTTACATACAAGTTTCAAAATATGATACATAAGTGGGGTCGTGTACCAAAAGACATAAGACTCATGTCAGTCGATCCGATCTTACGTGGTCCTCAGTGGACATCTCAAAATCTACCACTGCGTATATGACCCAAAGCCGCATGCTACCAAAAGAGGGTCATGCTGTACAATACGGCCTGTGGCTGACCTACTCAGTCAGATAGCCGTTGGCCACCCCGGGTGTAACATCCTAATAAACCCATATTACGCTTAAGTCGTATTACGGCGTTTTATTAGTTGTTACTTATGCTCGTGGAAAATTAAACTTCACTTGAAATTAAGTTACGCGGAAAATATGGTAAATTTTTCTTTTTGCGAAATACATCGTTGCTTTGGAAGGTAAAGCCTTGAGCGAGAAGGTAGATAGAGAAAGAGCGTGTCGCATAAATAAATACCCAAATATCATAAGACAAGAGAGAGGTAAATAAATAGAAATTCACAAATACATTGCATTAATTAACTAATCATTACATCCATATGAGTTCATAATATATGTATATATATATAAACATTACATCGAAGAAAGCTCATGGTCATGCCATGACCTAAGTACTAGGTACTACTACAGACTTCAATGACAAAGCTCCTCTCAAAAAGAATATGCGAAGATGTAGAGTGACGGTCGCTATGAGTCTCAAAATAACTTCGTCTAGCGTCCCACGTCGTCCGTCCGCGCACATTGTCAGGGATCCATGCTTTACTCCATCGGATGTGCCAACAAAAATCTGGTGACGATGCGGAAAAGTAACTAGAGTGAGAAATAAGATTTCTCAGTAGGACTCGAACCCGACACGGAGGTGTCATCGTCATCGTCCCAGCCACTTCGGTTTTCTTAAGAAATAGGTGTGAACATACAAGATTCAGTTACTAGGATTTTCGAAAACATAATTATCCGAAGTGGATTCACTTTTAAGCATACGTTCTTATTAGAAGCATTGAAGTAAAATAGGTAAACATATGAAAGCAGACATTTCATGAGTTAGTAGTTCTCTTGACCGAAGTCTCTTTCTCATCTCTCTTATCTGGTTTACTTGACTTGTAACTTTCCCGCTTCTGGCTATGCCTCCTTCACAGGGTGGACCGAAGTCCCTTTTCTTTTCTTATCTTAAGTCCTTTTCTTTTCACCCACTAAACATAAGTGGTAATGAGCTCATACCGTGGCCGTCGCCACCATATAATTTCGGTACTTACACTAGCTGGGTCATGCCATGCCTCATGTAAGCCCTATCCCCTATACTCACACTAGCTGGGTCATGCCATGCCTCATGTGAGTCGTGGGTGAGGGGAAACTTAAATTAGGTCACCTTCACTTTTGAAGGATCATACTTTATCCAATCTTTTCTTATTAAACTTATGATGCAAAATATTTCTAAGTCCTTAATTTCTACAAAATTTCGGCAGCATAACGGCTAGACCGCAGCTTCCCAAAATTTTGCCAGACAGTATACCAGTATCACAGCATCATATCATATCATCATATCATATCATCACATCATATCATCATATCATGTCATCATCATCATATCATCATTGTCATGGCATCATAATCATCACATCATCATCACATCATGCTTGCAACCTAAACACAGGCATATTCTCAAGCAAAGTCTTATGAGCTTAGCTTAGTAAAGTAGGTGCAAGCTTTTACATTGGCTTTCATTTTATTGATTCCTTCTTCTCAATTATTCTAACTTGACTTATATGATTTTCATATTTTAATTTGGAAGATTTATAGCTTAGGTATTGCATTATAGTTGATTAGAATCTTATGAACTTAATCAAGTACATTAACTACATTTACATTCGGTTTTTCATTTTATTCGCTTCTTTTGTTAAGGATTAGGTGAGCTTAGTATTTTATTCTATCTAGTCTTCATTAAGTAAATTATGAAGTTTCATTACTTTAGGCTAAGGCCTTTTACCCTTTTTAGTCATTTATGCATAGTCTTACTTAAGGTTAAGTTTTGACAGTTTTACTTTTACCCTAGGCAGTAACTTTAAAAATTCACCATAAATTGGTATTTTATCATTTTAATGCGAAATTTTATATGCTTATAGGGTTCTGAGTCTAGTTTTTAACAAAAGAAGTCCCACTCAAAAATTCATTTTCTAACTCCAGTTATGCATATTTTATTCTGACTTGTTCAGTTTCTAGGTTCACTCCCGGTACCGTGGATTGTGACCTCTCATTATAATTTCTCAGAAGGAATCTGAGAAAACTGTTTTAGGGGTTTGTTCCCCTATGTCTTAGCTTTCATTTAAACTTGGTCTCACTCAAAAATCATTTTTGTAGCTCGAGTTATACACATTTTAGTGTAGACTGCCCAGACGGAAACCAATCCGAGAACAGTCCACTTTGAAAAACCATATCTCACTCATTTTAACTCCGAATCTTATATACTTTATATGTATGGAAAGCTCTCTGAGTCTATTTTCATATAAAATTAGTTCTACTAATTTCTGAGTTTTCTGGAAAAAGTTATACCGTTCGGTTTACAGACTGTCAGAAAATCCAGGTTTCACGTTTTGCTTTTTCTCATGTTTCCTCCAAAACACTCAACCTCACTTTCAAGAAAACATTCTCAAGTTATAAAACACTCATATACCATGAAAGATCAGTGAAAAACTAACATGTTGGAGTTCAAAAATATTGAGTTCAGCCATGCATCACACCAAACCGAAAACATATTTTCACAAACAACCATACTAGCAACAACATCTCATTTTATGACAAGAATGGCTATGATGCCCATAATCAATCTTTAAAACCACCTAGCTATGGAGAGCATAGGAGTTCTAAAGCTTGAAAAACAAGAGAGAAAAAGGGTTTAGAGTCACTACCAAGAAGCTTTCTTTGAAGGAACTTGTGATGGAAAAAGATGATGGTGGTGGTGGTGCTCCTCCTCTTGGATCTTGGAAGAGGCTTGATATGTGAGTGTCTTTGATTCTCCAAGAGCAAGAAATGGTGGCTCTTGAAGAGTTTGTGAGTGGGATGAGGAGAGGAAAGGATGAGAGAAGTGGGAGGATTCTAGAGAGAAGTTGGAGAGTTTAGAGAGAAGGAGGAGAATTTTGAAATTGAGGAGAGAGAAGAGAGCTTTGTGTGTGTCTTTGGGAGAGGAAATGAAAAATGAATGGAGGAGAGAGGGATGGCTGAAGGTGGCGCATAAGGAGGGAGGGAAGTGAGGTGACTTTTGCTTTTTACACAAGCTAAGGAGTGGGAAAAACCATGGGGCAAAAGGGAGTGTTGTTTTTCCTTGAGTCTTGGAGGCATTCTAATGCCCAATTTATGCTTTTTTCTAGGGGTTAAAGGGGAGTACCGCTCTTAGGATTTGGTTGCTTGTCTAAGACTCATCCAAGTGTCAAGATCTAATGGTGGATGACAAGGATCCTAGTCTTGGCTTTTGATCTAATGGTGTAGGATTAAAGAGATTGAATGAAGGGTGAGATGTTGCTCCTCCTTGGTATGTCTTTCTAGGGCATATGCATGGAATAACTTTTATCTCTAAATGTTATTAGAATTATTTAAATGTAACTTAACTTAATTGGCTTAATTACCCATGAGTTAACTCTTGTCAATTACACTTTTATGATGTCTTGCATTAAGGTTAAGCATATGCTTAATTTGGGGTTTAATTTTTCAAGAGTTGTCTTAAGTGTCTTAATCATTATAAACTTAATTAGTAAGGTTAGGTTGTCTTACTTCTGTTTTAGCACCTTCAAGTAATTAAGGATTAGACGATTAAGGTTTTATTAAAACGCTTAGGACATTATGATTAAATTGTTGGCTAGACTTAATTTACTAAGCTCTTGCTCTTGCTCTTGCTCTTGAGATTAGCCGATTAGTTCTCAATTAATCGCTAATCTCTCTCTAATTAGCCGGGAACACCGAGCTAATTAACTTAGGTAAAATGGGGATGTTACATCGGGCCCGGCTGGTGAGTAGTCAGGAACTGATCCAAAAGAGGAGGAAGATGAGCTAGTGGCCTTTGAGGGGTTGCTCTCGGCCGAAGGGATGTGCAGTACCACTGCGGAGGTGACTCAGTGCGAGGTCAGCGGGGGCTACAAGTCTTTGTAGAGTGCGAGGCGTTGGCGGAGGATGTGCCGCGTGCAGCGGGACCTCAAAGTATGGGGTGGCAGGATCAAAAGCAGGATGATGTAAGGGGACAGTAAAATCCCTATCACTAAAAAGATACAAGCGGAACTGGCAAGAGCCGGCTATATACAACGAGCCTACTGCAGGATCATGGTGGAGCTGCAAGTCTGGAATCTCAACGAAAAGGGTAGCTGTCGTGTCCATCGTCCACGTCTGAGAATGAGGCGGAAAATGCGAAGCGAGGTGAGAATTTGGAGAAATTCTCAGTAGGGTTTGCATATAGTGTATACTGACTTCGCGTTCATTCTCAGTTGCCTCGGGTTTTATTAAATTTTCTTAAAACAAGAGATTAAACTTAACTACTCATACTCAGTAAGGTTGAGAAAAATGTCTAGTCCGAGGCAAGGTTTAGTTTTACTTAAAATGACATAAGAAATAGAATAAACCATCAACATTAATACATAGGACAAAGGGGCAAGATAGTGAATATACAACAACAAATAAACACAACGAACAAACTGCAAATATTATGCAATGGCATGTTCAATGCAATCATACGCTTAATGTAATCATGTAAACTTCATTCTTGAACTATTCTTCATACACATTTTCCCATTTCTCTTTCTCATTTTCCATCACTTGGTCCCCTGGGAGTTCTTGGCCATTTTAGACTCCTGGGTAATAGTCTGCTTATCAGGATCGAGCTCGTTCCTATACAGGAATTGCCGGGTTTACTTTCCCCGACGTTCCCACTGATCTATTCCCCTTAACTTCTTATCCGGGGCTGGCCCAAGTAGCATGGAACTTTCATAGTGGCATAATCCTTTTCATAACTTTCTTAAGGATGCACATGCATTAACATAGAATTCATAACTTGTGCATGGGTCCTACTGTAATTTCGGCAGCGTAACGGAACGTGTCCGCTTCCCCATGAATAGTGCCAGTATTTAGCATATCAATTTATCAAGAGAAACACTTCATTCCATGCATAATTCAACATATTTCATTCAGGTTTCAATCCTCAAATTCAAGACACAAGTATTGCACTTTAGAATATGCTTACTGCTTCACTACTTGTATTCAACCCGGTTCTTGTAAATTATGCCATAATTTCTATTTAGCTTGTTTGGACCTCAATTTCGGATATGTTAAAGTGTTATGTGTCTATTTTCTAACCTCTTTGGTCCCATCTGATTTGGATAACCATAACTCAAGGTATTCGGGTTTTATCCCGGCCTGCCCTGTGGGTGGCTAGAATTGCACACTTAAAAGTAAAAATCTACTAAAAATCGAAAACTGGCTCAAATCATATGAAATTGGCCTCATATTAAAGCTAACAGGACAACCTTTCATATACAAAAAGTTCCATTCCATTTGCCTCAGTAGGGCTCGAGTTACACGCCCCGAAACTTAGCCTTCCTTAACTGCCCTGCGTTGGCCTGGTTTGGACATAGGGTAACTTCTTCAAATCACTGGGAACAACTGAGATGATAACAAACTCGGAATTTCTTTGGATATTGTTCTCCCATGTGTAAGCTTTCCAACAAAATTAGTTTCACTCGATTTGGAGTTGTATAGGATGAGTTACACCCTTCTCAACCCATACTGCCCGGGTGGATGTCCTGATTCCTAGGTCGAACTTCAAAAATTCATATCTCTCTCAATATCACTCCAATGGTCTTATATGATATATGTGTGGAAAGCCCTAGATGTCTAGTTTCACATAAAAATGGTTTCATTAATTTTGAACGGCGGGAGGCGGAGCCGTACACTCCGCCGTACGGACTGCCGAGGGTTTTTGAGTTTCCCAGCCTCTCAACTTCTCCATATCTGCATCCTTTCTTGTTTCCAATTCAACTTTAATTTCACAAACAGTCAATAAACCAGCCACAATTCATTATGAATCACTCAATCAATATATCAGAATTGAAGAATTAAACCACCAATAATTATTCAAAATCAGAAAAATCAATACAGGAATTAAAACCTCTACCTCTTATGATCAGGTTAAGCTTGAGTTGGTAGCTGAAATGAAAGTTGGATGGAGTGGGTGAGTGGAGAAAAGAAAAGAGGGTTGAACTGAGGAAGAAAAACAACGTAGGAAAAAATGGGGCTGAAGAGGCTGGAGGAGAATATATATATACACAAGGCTCTGGAGTGGTAGTTAGGATGGGTGGCTTTGATTGGGTGAAATCCTTGTGGGTAAAATTCAGCCGTGTCTCCCTCTTGTGTGACAAAAATGCTCTCCACGTCGCTTAAGAAGTGAAACTCACTCCCAGCGCATATGAGCGTGACATCGGAACTCGTGAGATTCTTAAAGTCAGAATTCGTGCATATCTATTCGGATGAAGTCGGAACTCGTAATTTATAGGATCTGGTACTTCAGCTCGATATCGGAACTCAGGAACGAGAGAAACGACCTTGGTAATGAACTCGGAATCCAATTTAGCTAAACTCGGAGGTCGTACTTCATGTCCGTTTTGAATCCCCTAATGTCGGAACTTGGATATCACATTCGTTCCTACTTGAGCATAAGGTCGGAAACCGTAAGCTTCATGCATGAGGTCGGAAATAGGAAGAAATCCCTTGTAAGCCTTGGAACAAAGTCGGAAGTCGAAGCTAATATTGAGGTCGGAAGCGGAATTATAAGACAAATTCGAAAATCGGACATTTCAACATTAGATGGGATCGGAAGTCGGAAATCGGACGTTACATTACTACCCTCATTTAAAAAATTTTGTCCTCAAAATTTAGTACCTATGAATAACTCAAGATATCCTTTTCTCATATCTGATTCCAGTTCCCAAGTGAAGTCTTCAGCACCTTCTTTTCCCCATGCTACCTTCACTAGTTGCACAGATTTATTTCGGAGTTGTCTGCTGCTTCTGTCTGCAATCCGTACTGGTTGAACATGGAAAGTCAGGTCCTCCTTTAACTTTATTGATTCGGGTTCTAGGGAGTGCGTAGGGTCAGGTTGATACTTTCTGAGTTGGGAGACATGAAAAACATCATGGAGGTTTGATAGATGTGGAGGCAAAGCGACTCGGTACGCCACTGACCCGATTCGCTTTAGGACTTGGAAGGGACCAATAAAACGAGGATTTAGCTTCTTGATTTTGACAGCTCTACCAATCCCTGTTGTAGGAGTAACCTTCAAAAATACATGGTCTTCTTCCTGAAATTCCAGAGGTTTCCTCCTAGTATCCGCGTAACTCTTCTGGCGGCTCTGAGCAGTAAGCATCTTGCTTCGTATTTTCTTGATCTGCTCGGTGGTCTGCTCGACTAAATCAGGCCCTAATAGAGTTAATTCTCCTGTCTCATACCAACATAAGGGAAATTGGCACTTTCGTCCATATAATGCTTCATAAGGAGCCATGCCGATGCTAGCGTGATAGCTGTTGTTGTATGCAAATTCGGCCAACGGTAAATATCAATCCCAACTTCCTCGTTGCTCCAGTATATAGGCTCGTAACATATCTTCCAAGGTTTGAATTGTCCTTTCTGTTTGGCCGTCCGTTTGCGGGTGGTATGCAGTGCTTATGCATAACTTAGCACCGAATGCCTTTTGTAAGGCTCCCCAAAACCTTGAAGTAAACCTTGGGTCTCGATCGGAGATAATGGTTGAAGGGGTTCCATGCAGCCTTATAATCTCTTGAATATACAGTTGTGCCAATTTTTCCAACGGATAATTTGTTCGGATGGGTAGAAAGTGGGCAGACTTAGTCAATCTATCCACGATGACCCATATGGCATCGTATCCTATTGGCGTTCTTGGCAATCCCATCACAAAATCCATGGAAATACTTTCCCATTTCCACTCAGGGACTTCCAAGGGTTGAAGCATCCCAGAGGGTTTCTGATGTTCTGCTTTCACCTTTTGATAGACCAAGCATTTACTTACGAAGCTCGCTACGTCTGACTTCATGCCTGGCCACCAAAACATTTTCTTGAGATCCTGGTACATTTTAGTGTTGCCAGGATGCGCAATGAACTCACCCTTATGTGCTTCCTCCAAGATTCTTTTCCGGAGATCGTCCCCTTCAGGTATACATACCCTATCATGATGTCGCTAGATGCCTTCTTTATCCTAAGTAAAACCCGTTAATTTCCCTGATTGCACGAGCTTGATCATACATTGGAGATTAGCATCTTGCTGTCGTGCTCGCCAAATCTGCTCCTTGAAGCTACTGGCTACCTTGATTTGATGCAGCTGAAGGGTTTTGGGAGTCATCAGGATCCCCAAATTAAGATTTCGAAAGCTTTCAATAAGTTCCGTCTCTTTGATCATCATCCAAGCGATAGTCAATGATTTCCTGCTCAACGCATCTGCCACGATGTTTGCCTTACCTGGGTGGTATTTCAATTCAAACTCGTAGTCTTTAAGGAGTTCCATCCACCTCCGCTGTCTCATATTCAATTCCTTCTGATCAAAGAGGTACTTTAAACTTTGATGATCAGAAAAGACCTCGAACCTTACACCATACAGATGATGTCTCCATATCTTCAAAGCAAATACTACTGCTACTAATTCGAGGTCATGGGTTGGGTAGTTCCTTTCGTGTGGCTTTAATTGTCGGGAGGCATATGCCACCACCTTTCTGGTTTGCATCAACACGCACCCTAACCCTTGTTGGGAAGCATCATAATAGACCTCAAATGGTCCATGAGGGTCTAGTAAAGCTAACACTGGTGTCGTGGTCAACCTCTTCTTCAAATCTTGAAAACTTTGTTCGCACTCCGGTGTCCACTCAAACGGAACATTCTTTCTAGTTAGCTTGGTCAAGGGTAAGGCTAGCCGAGAGAAATCCTTAACGAACCGCTTGTAATATCCAGCTAAACCCAGAAAACTCCTGACTTCAGAGACTGTAGTTGGCTTTTCCCGATTGTAACCGCTTTACTTTCTTTGGGTCGACAAAGATTCCTCCAGATGACACTACGTGGCCGAGAAATTTTACCTCCTTCATCCAAAATTCACATTTGGATAATTTGGCGTAGAGTTCCTTTTCTCTTAAAATTTGCAGGACTAGCCGTAAGTGTTCCGCATGCTCTTGCTCCGTCCTCGAGTAGACAAGTATATCATCGATGAAGACCACTACAAATTTGTCTAGATATGGGCGAAATATTCGATTCATGTAATCCATGAATACATTGGTGCGTTAAATCAGCCCAAACGACATCACAGTATACTCATAGTGTCCGTAACGAGTTCGAAAAGCTGTCTTAGGAATATCTTGTTCCCGAACTCGAATTTGGTGATATCCGGAACGCAAGTCGATCTTGGAAAATACTGCTGCACCCTGTAGTTGGTCGATGAGGTCATCAATCCTTGGCAGCGGATACTTGTTCTTAATTGTCACTTTGTTCAGTTGCCTATAATCCACGCATAAGCGCATGCTTCCATCTTTCTTTTTGACCAACAAGACTGGAGCTCCCCATGGCAACGCGCTTAGTCGTATGAATCCTTTTTCTAAAAGCTCTTCGATCTGTCTTTTTAGTTCCGTCAGCTCCATAGGTGACATTCGGTACGGAGCTATAGATATTGGTCCCGCACCTAAAACCAACTCAATGGTAAATTCAATCTCTCTTTCCGGAGGAAATTTAGGAATGTCTTCTGGAAAAACATCCGGATATTCTCTGACAACGGGAATTTCCTCTAGTTCTTGCTCGGCTTCAGTCACATTAGCCGACAAGAGGATATACCCTTGCTTCTTCGGCCCGAAGGAATTCAAATAGAAGAGTATTGCGGCTTGGGATTCAGAAAGTGAGACAGACGGAAGTACCACTGTCTTATCCGAGCAATTGAGTACAACTCGATTGGCAGAAAGCCAATCCATACCCAGAATTATGTCAAGACCAGATAGGGGAAGACAAATCAAATTGGCGGCAAAAGTCCTACCCTCAATTCGAAGAGGGACATTGGGGCATATTTGGCTAGTTCTAACAGGCCCATTGGTAGGAGTAGAAACCAATAGGTCGTAAGGTAACTCAGAGATTGGCAATCGCAAAACAGCTACACAGTCATGAGAAATAAATGAATGAGAAGCACCCAAATCATAGAGTACAGTTAGGGCCTCACCGTTCACGTCACAGGTGTCTTGGATTAGTCCCTTAGACTTATCAACTTCCTCCGCATTCATAGTAAAGACTCGTCCTTGACGTTGTGGTCGAGACGACTGTGGTGGATTCCTGGTTGGGCACTCATAAATCTTGTGGCCTGGCTTGCCACACCCAAAGCAAACATTCTAGCCTACCAAGCACGGCCGATCGCCATGATTCCTACCGCACTTCTTGCAAGTTGGATTCGGAGGGGGCCTTTCAGGCTGCTTGCCTTTGCTGTCCATCGGCGGGAATCTCCTCTGCGGTTGAAAGTTGGACTTGAATCTTGGGCCTTGCGGGGCTAACCCCTTCCTGAATCCACCGCCAGATGCCCTGGCTGCCACTAGTTTCGAGTTGCAATCTTCCACCAGTCGGCATTTGTTTACCAACGTGGGAAAATCTCTAATCTCCATTGGCCCGATTGCGGTAAGAATATCTTCTCGTAATCCTCCTTCAAACTTGATGCACTTCCAGGTTTCATCTAGATTTCTCTGATAAATTGTAGAAAATTTGCATAGCTCCTCAAATCGGGCAATATATTCGGATACTGTTCGATTTCCTTGACGCAGCTGCATAAATTCAAGTTCCTTGGCATTTCGAACTGAAGCAGAATACATCCTTGAACATCGTCCAGGTGACTATCGTCTGAGATCCCTCGAACAATCTTCGTACGCCGTTCCACCAAAACTCGGCGTCTGCTTCAAGCATGTAAGTGGCAAAAGTCACCTTCTGATGATCCGAGCAATCTAGGACAGAGAAAATCTTCTCCATGGCCTTGGTCCACTCATCGGCTTTATTCGGATCATACGCCCTTCGAAAACTTGGCGGATTTGCCTTTCTAAATTCAGCAAATTTGAGATACTCCACGTTAGCCTCTGGGCCATGTAGGTTCCCTTCACAACCTGCTGCAGGTCGCCTGCCTAGTTGTTCCATCATCTGGTGAGCTGCCGCGGCTTGTTCCCGCATTGCATGGGCCATTTCTTGCATTGTGGCCATGAAGTCAGTCGGGACCTCTGGAGCAGGTTCTGCACGTGGTCTGCCTCGCCTTCCGGAAGCCATTAAGTTCTGAGCACACAAAACAACAGTTATTGAGTTGATCAGGCTCAATACTATGTCTAATGTGTCAGTAAATAACAACTCACACGGTCAGGCATTTCATACACATGCACAACTATATCTCAACCATAATGGCAAGATTTAGTGCATGTCATCGGCTAAAAACGCAGAATATGCGCGAAGCATAGTCAGTCCAATCCTCAGGTCTCAGCTAGGACGAACTGCTCTGATACCAAAATGTAACACCCTACTTATTTAATATTATGCTTAAGTCATAGCATGAAATTTAGTAGTTTGTGTTACTGTGTTAATATTCTACTTACGTTTCATTTAACCGAATCATTTGGGGGAAATGGGATGCCATACAACGAACGTGATAGAGTTTATTTCATTATAACAATAAGGTAAGTATAAATAACACACATGCTATCAACTGTATATATATATATATATATATATATATATATATATATATATATATATATATATATATATATATATATATATATATATATATATATAGACAGGAACCACTGTTTTGATTTACATACAAGTTTCAAAATAGGATACATAAGTGGGGTCGTGTACCAAAAGACATAAGACCCATGTCAGTCGATCCGATCTTACGTGGTCCTCAGTGGACATCTCAAAATCTACCACTGCGTATATGACCCAAAGCCGCATGCTACCAAAAGAGGGTCATGCTGTACAATACAGCCTGTGGCTGACCTACTCAGTCAGATAGCCGTTGGCCACCCCGGGCCCGGCTGGTGAGTAGTCAGGAACTGATCTAGAGGAGGAGGAAGATGAGCTGGTGGCCTCTAAGGGGTCGCTCTCGAAGCTGAACGGGATGTCTGGTACCACCTGCGGAGGTGACTCCGGTGCAGGGTCAGCAGGGGCTACAGGTGCTGCAGGTGCAGGAGGCGCTGGCGGAGGATGTGCCGCGTGCAGCGGAACCTCAAAGTATGGGGTGGCAGGATCAAAAGCAGGATGATGTAAGGGGACAGTAAAATCCCTATCACTAAAAAGATACAAGCGGAACTGACAAGAGTCGACTATATACAACGAGCCTACTGCAGGATCATGGTGGAGCTGCAAGTCTGGAATCTCAACGAAAAGGGTAGCTGTCGTGTCCATCGTCCACGTCTGAGAATGAGGCGGAAAATGCGAAGCGAGGTGAGAATTTGGAGAAATTCTCAGTAGGGTTTGCATATAGTGTATACTGACTACGCGTTCATTCTCAGTTGCCTCGGGTTTTATTAAATTTTCTTAAAACATGAGATTAAACTTAACTACTCATACTCAGTAAGGTTGAGAAAAATGTCTAGTCCGAGGCAAGGTTCAGTTTTACTTAAAATGACATAAGAAACAGAATAAACCATCAACATTAATACATAGGACAAAGGGGCAAGATAGTGAATATACAACAACAAATAAACACAACGGACAAACTGCAAATATTATGCAATGGCATGTTCAATGCAATCATATGCTTAATGTAATCATGTAAACTTCATTCTTGAACTATTCTTCATAAACATTTTCCCATTTCTCTTTCTCATTTTCCATCACTTGGTCCCCTGGGAGTTCTTGGCCATTTTAGACTCCTGGGTAATAGTCTGCTTATCAAGATCGAGCTCGTTCCTATACAGGAATTGCCGGGTTTACTTTTCCCGACGTTCCCACCGATCTATTCCCCTTAACTTCTTATCCGGGGCTGGCCCAAGTAGCATGGAACTTTCATAGTGGCATAATCCTTTTCATAACTTTCTTAAGGATGCACATGCATTAACATAGAATTCATAACTTCTGCATGGGTCCTACCGTAATTTCGGTAGCGTAACGGAACGTGTCCGCTTCCCCATGAATAGTGCCAGTATTTAGCATATCAATTTATCAAGAGAAACACTTCATTCCATGCATAATTCAACATATTTCATTCAGGTTTCAATCCTCAAATTCAAGACACAAGTATTTTACTTTAGAATATGCTTACTGCTTCACTGCTTGTATTCAACCCGGTTCTTGTAAATTATCCCATAATTTCTATTTAGCTCGTTTGGACCTCAATTTCGGATATGTTAAAGTGTTATGTGTCTATTTTTTAACCTCTTTGGTCCCATCTGATTTGGATAACCATAACTCAAGGTATTCGGGTTTTATCCCGACCTGCCTTGTGGGTGGCTAGAATTGCACACTTAAAAGTAAAAATCTACTAAAAATCGAAAACTGGCTCAAATCATATGAAATTGGCCTCATATTAAAGCTAACAGGACAACCTTTCATATACAAAACGTTCCATTCCATTTGCCTCAATAGGGCTCGAGTTACAAGCCCCGAAACTTAGCCTTCCTTAACTGCCTTGCGTTGGCCTGGTTTGGACATAGGGTAACTTCTTCAAATCACTGGGAACAACTGAGATGATAACAAACTTGGAATTTCTTTGGATATTGCTCTCCCATGTGTAAGCTTTCCAACAAAATTAGTTTCACTCGATTTGGAGTTGTATAGGGTGAGTTACACCCTTCTCAACCCATACTGCCCGGGTGGATGTCCTGATTCCTAGGTCGAACTTCAAAAATTCATATCTCTCTCAATATCACTCCAATGGTCTTATATGATATATGTGTGGAAAGCCCTAGATGTCTAGTTTCACATAAAAATGGTTTCATTAATTTTGAACGGCGGGAGGCGGAGCCGTACACTCCGCCGTACACTCCGCCGTACGGACTGCCGAGGGTTTTTGAGTTTCCCAGCCTCTCAACTTCTCCATATTTGCGTCCTTTCTTGTTTCCAATTCAACTTTAATTTCACAAACAGTCAATAAACCAGCCACAATTCATTATGAATCACTCAATCAATATATCAGAATTGAAGAATTAAACCACCAATAATTATTCAAAATCAGAAAAATCAATACAGGAATTAAAACCTCTACCTCTTATGATCAGGTTAAGCTTGAGTTGGTAGCTGAAATGAAAGTTGGATGGAGTGGGTGAGTGGAGAAAAGAAAAGAGGGTTGAACTGAGGAAGAAAAACAACGTAGGAAAAAATGGGGCTGAAGAGGCTGGAGGAGAATATATATATACACAAGACTCTGAAGTGGTAGTTAGGATGGGTGGCTTTGATTGGGTGAAATCCTTGTGGGTAAAATTCAGCCGTGTCTCCCTCTTGTGTGACAAAAATGCTCTCCACGTCGCTTAAGAAGTGAAACTCGCTCCCAGTGCATATGAGCATGACATCGGAACTCGTGAGATTCTTAAAGTCGGAATTCGTGCATATCTATTCGGATGAAGTCGGAACTCGTAATTTATAGGATCTGACACTTCAGCTCGATATCGGAACTCGGGAATGAGAGAAAAGACCTTGGTAATGAACTCGGAATCCAATTTAGCTAAACTCGGAGGCCACACTTTGTGTCCGTTTTGAATCCCCTAATGTCGGAACTCGGATATCACGTTCGTTCCTACTTGAGCATAAGGTCGGAAACCGTAAGCTTCATGCATGAGGTCGAAAATAGGAAGAAATCCCTTGTAAGCCTTGGAACGAAGTCGGAAGTCGAAGCTAATATTGAGGTCGGAAGCGGAATTATAAGACAAACTCGGAAATCGGAAATTTCAACATTAGATGGGATCGGAAGTCGGAAATCGGACGTTACACTTTTGGTGTCTTTCCTCTTCTAAAGCCTCAAGATGGTTGTAAATCACTTCTATTTCCTTGCTTGGCTAAGGTTTTGTGACTCAAAGGAAGGAGCTTTATGGCTTGTATTAGAGCTTTTTGATAAATAAGTGAAAGGGTTGGAAATTTGAGCAAGGCACGCAAGACACAAGTTTTTGGGTAACTTTAGGTAGTATGAGAATGAAAATGGAAGTAGAAAGAGAGGGGGAAGGGCTACATAAAATTGTGGGAAAAAGAAGAGAAAATGTATGTTTTCCTTCTTAAGTTGGTGTGTCTTTCTTCTTAAGTTGATGGCTTTAATCCTATTAGTGGATTTGAGACAAAATTTAAATTCCTCTAAGCTAAAATTGTCCTAGGGTTTTTAACTTATGCTTACAGATAATATAGGACCCTTGAGGAGTAGTTCAAGGTGTTCAGTTACTAATTCGGATATTCTATGTTACTTGAGATACTGTAACATTATATGAGTAGTCTCACACTTTTACTGAAGACTGTAGATAGAAAATCTCAATTTGAGGTTATTACAAATATTTTAGTTATCTACAAATGTCGTAGGGCCCAAAATAACCTTGAGCATCAAATTTTCTCTACGGATGCCCCTCCCGACAACTGTAAAGCCTTAATTACAATTTTGCCGTTATAACCTTATAATTATAATTTTGCCCTTACCTCAGGCCCAAACTTCCTTCTATCCTACTTTACCCTTGGAGTTCGGGATATTACATAACATATTTAGAACTTACAAAATTATGTTAGTTAAAAATATTTTGTAAGTTAAGAAATGTAAATTACAACCATGCATAAGTAATTAGATAGCAATAAAGTTGTTAAATAATATACCGCAATAAAGGCAAAATAACCAAATTGAGACTTAGGGTTGAGATTACTTTTTATATTGAAATAGGGAATTTTTACTTTAAATTTTAAATTAATAATAAAGGTTGAGATTTGGATATCCTTAGTTGTCTTGTTTTCTGTTTGTGAACATCCTTGAGTTTTTAGCTTGATTCTTTCATTAACTTAAGTTTTACTAGTTCTAACTCATTATTATAAGCCTAAAAAACGTCATCATCACCAAGATTTATGAGAAACACAAAGGATAAAACCTAACTCATCTAACCATATAATCACATATAAAGTAGTTTAGGAGTCCACCTCACTTCTAAGCTTAAGGATGCTTCAAGTTATTTATGGTGATACATATAAATTGTCTACTTTTGAGGCAGAAGGCAAGAAGCATCAATGGAAAGCATTTAAAGAAATACTACCCCATGATGGGGAAATCCATTAATATCAAAACAATTAAGGTATCAGCCACAAATCGGCCAAGTAGCTAAGAGAAATGCAAAGTAAAAGAAAAATAATAAAAAGCTAAGCTACTAAGGTTGCGTTTCAAGAGGATCATTAGGTTGGCCCCCAATTGCAATGTTTTATGCAAGATGGCTAGTATCTTCAGGTTGAACTTCCTTAGACTGATCTTTTTCCTCGGCCCCTTAAGTCTCTTGTAGAATAGGAGCAAGCTCGGGCAAATTAACAAGCTTAGTAGTCAGAGTCTCGACTTATGCCTATTCTAGGGAAACTGAGGCAGTGACAATGTCAATCACCACCAAGGCCACAGTAGTATCAGTAGCCATCTTCTTAGCTGAGGCCATCAAGCTCCTATACTCTGCCCAAGACAGCTCCAATTTAGTCAAGCCTTGCATACTGTTCTCCAGTTCATGTTGCAGGTTGGGTTTTCTTTCCTCAAAAGTGCTAATCTCCCCATCTAGTGCCTTAGCCTAATTGTACAACTACAATTTGCTCTTATAGTTAGCCTTGAGATCGGTTGCAACAATAGATAGTTCAGGCTGCAATTGGTTGAGCTTTGCTTGGAGCTAGGCAAACTCTGCATGGATTTTACTGATATAGCCTTGCACTACTTACTACCGTTGCTGCTTTGCCCTCTGGCTGAGGTCTATAGTCTAGAACTGGCCCTTGTGACTTTCCTTCTGTGCTTGCAATTTTGATAATTGATTCAGGCTCTTCGGGCGTGAAGACTTGTGTTCCTCATGTAACATCCCCCACTTTCTTAAGTAGAGTAAAATAGAAACTTTGAATTATTTCTCTTAGGTAGTGTAGGAATTTCTCAGGTAGTGGTATACCCTGACAATCCTCACACTCAGAAAAATAGGGTAGCATAACACTGCCGTTAAAAATATGGCACTGCCATATGCTAAAAAATTAAAAAATGACAAAAATGCCCCTATCAACTTTTGTTAATTGCAATCTTGCCCAAAAAATTTTAGAAATTGTACTTTAACTCTAAGTGGATATTTTCACAATAACCCTAGAACTTTTTATAAAATGATCTTTATGTCCCCACATTAGTAGAATTAACAGAATGGGGTTTTAAATGGAGCAGAATCAAGTGGAAAAACCGTAGAAGTTTAAATCTCTGCCAATTGGTCCATGGAGGCAGTCTGGCGTGAAATGACGTGCGATGCCCCTGGACTTTTTCAAAATTATGGAAATGCCATTAGCTATAGAAAACCAAAAAAAAAAAAAGGTTCTAAATTTACAAAACTTTTAATTTACACTGATAATCAATTTATTCGATTTTATTGACTAAGTAAGGTTAATTAGAAAGTAATTAGAGAATAATTAGGTGTTAATTAAAGAGATTAGACTTGACATGATTAGACTAGAGATATAGAAAATCTCACAAATTTACTTAGTAATATTTTACCGATTTGAGGGAAATCGGTAAAGATTCGGTATTTTAAACTGTCAGAGCCGAATCAATGGAATTATATACTCAAAACTCTATGTTTAGTGGCTGAAAATTTAGCCACACACCCATCTAGAAGTGGCCCAAGCCAGCCACAAATTTCAAACCTTGTTGGCTCATTTGTGAGCCAAGTGAAGCATCAACTAATAAGAGACCAATTCCTCAACCACCCTTATTTACTAACATCAGATTTTTCCACTTGGCTTCCTTCATTTTTGCGCCCTCCACCAGCTGCTGCCTCCTTCCATTTCTTCTTCTTCTTCTTCCTTTCTTTCCTTGCCTCCATGACCAAGAGCTTCAAGCTCAAGATTGGAAGCTTTCTTGACCTCAAATCCCCTTGCTCCTTTTATGAAAATTAATCCTCATCCCCTCCTCTACAAAGCCCCTCTAATGATTTCATAATTTAGCATCAAGTGGTGTCCCTCCACCACCATTTATGGCGCTGCCATGAAAGGGGAAGAAGGTTAGGATGTTGCTCTTGCCTTCCTTGCATCATGGTTTCAAGGATTTTGAGGTAGGTAGCTCAAATCCTTAGTTATTTGATGTATCATGTAACTATGTGACTACTGTGTTACTCTTATGCCATGCTTGCATGATGGTGTTTGGATGTTTTTCTAGTGATTTGAGATGAGGAAACTTAGTTTAAGTTGAGGAATTTATCACAAACTCAAAAAGGAGCTAAGCAGAATCTGTTTTTGTGTGAAAACCATACAGCATCCGTACCGGCAGAGTGTACAGCTCTGCCTAAAGCTGTTTAAATTTTATAAACCTATTTTTAACTGAAACTAGACATTCAGGGCTTTCCATACATATATAATGTAAGGTCATTGGATCAGTATAGAGGTAGCTATGAATTTTTGAAATTTGACCTAGAAATCAGCACTTTCATTCGGGCAGTGTGAGTTGAAAAGGGTGTAACTCACCCTACACAACTTCAATTTGGGTGAATCCAACATTGTTTGAAAGTTAACATATGAGATGAACATCCTATAAAAATTTTAAAGTCAAATTTGTTGCCAACAATCAACGAATTCACCTTAAGTTCAATTTGGGCTGGAACAAGGTAGTTCAGTAAGGTCAAGTTTCGGGGCTTATATCTCGAGTTGTACTCATTCAAATGATATGAAACTTCTTTCATTTGAAACCTTGTTCTGTTAGCTTTATATTGATATAAAATTTGCATGATTTTACCTAGATTTCTATTTTTGGTGAATTTTCTCTTATAAGAGTGCAATTCTGTCTAGAGATAGGGCAGTTTAGAATAAAATACAAATAACTTGAGTTAATATCGAAACTCAGAATTTGGCAAACAATGAGCTAGATCGGGTATACTTAATGTTGAACTTGAAACTTAGCGAATAGAAAATAGACTGGTAAAAAAAAAATGATGTCGAAACGTGGAACTTAGGGAACAATCATAAAAGTCTTGGAAGACCAATTAGGGATTAATGTCGGAAATCGGAATCACATAGCACATAAAACACTTTGAAATTGAAAGTCAAAGACAAGAATATAAAGCCTAAAATACTTAAACTCGGAAGTTGAGGATTTTCAACATACACTTGGAAGTCGGTACCAGATTATGAAACCTTATACTCGAATCCCGGAAGTTGGGAATCAGAACATTAACCTTATATACATAACCCCGGAAGTTGGAACTTATATAATCTCTGAACTCGGAACCAATGTAATCTCGGAAGTCAGTCCTAAGGTCAAACTCAGGAACATTAATAAAAGTTTAAAACTTGCAAGATAGATTAAGACTTAAGATTTTAAAACTTACACCTAACCACCTAAGCTTTGCTCATAAGACTTTGTTGTATATGACAACTAATGGAGATATGATGTTCTATATTGGGTTTGCTATTTGATTAAAATTTCTTGGTTCTCTAGCACTATTCATGGGGAAACGAACTCGATCTGTCATGCTGCTGAAAATTCGGTAAAGCCTATGCATGAGTTATGAGATGCATTCACATATATGAGCATTTTTCAAGAGATTCACCAAAGTTATGTTATGATAAAGTTCCATGATACTTGGGCCAGCCCCAGATTTAAGTTAAGGGGAATAGATCAGTGGGGAGGTCGAGGAAAGTAAACCCGACATTTCTATATAGGAATGAGCTCGATCCTAAGAAGCGAACTATTATCCAGGAGTCTAAATGGCCAAGAACTCCTAGAGGACCAAGTAATGGAAAAGTTTATGAAGATCAAGTTGCAAGTTAAAGAAAGATACGAATTAAGTTAAGTGCACTTGCATATAGTCAAGTATAAGCATATTTATATGCATCTTCAATTATCTCCTTAAGTCATAATGTTATGATGATTCTTGCCGAACTATATTATATTATTCATATTTCTATGTCTATCATATGATATGGCAAGTGGTTGTTAAAATATAACCCGCTTCAAGAAAGATGTTTCCAACTTAAAACTGAACCACTAGTTGTGTATATGTGCTCATATTTTTTTTATAAGAAACTGAAGCGACTGGAATGTTTATGATGACGTTGTATGGTGTGAGTATACCTACTGAGAACCATAGGTTCTCACTACCTGCTTGTATGTTTTTCTTTTCCGTAAACATTCCAGCACCTAAGTTGGAAATCAAGTGTGAGGTAGAATATTGGGATGTTCACTGAGCAAGACTCAGAAGCAAACTAAATCAAGAGACTACTGAAGCTAGTTGATGACTAGTGGAAGCAAGTTCTATGTGATATGTTAGTCACAAATTTCTTTTAAATTGTAATTATTTTATTCTCTATGTATCAAAGACAACAAAATTTATGAACTATATTTCAATAATAAAGTGTATAGTTGAAGGGTCATATATTATATTTTTTGCATTCTAAAGATTCTCTTAGCATAGTGACAACCTCTTAATATAACTCCGTAACTCAAGCATGGCTTATATAATAGAGGGTGTTACACCTCATACTCCCTGTGGTTTTTAAGTCTGACAATTGATTCAGGCTCTTCAGGCTTGAAGGCTTGTGTTCCTCATACTCCCTGTAGTTAAAGGATAGCATATTCCAGCTTCACTGCCAGGTGTTGGTAAGCTTCTTTGACCTCAGGAGCTATTGAGGAATATGTCAACTTAGTAACCATCAAAAAGGATTTTTGCAACTGAGTAGACACCATAGGATCCATGGGGAAGGTCCCACTGATGTGCTCATGCACAGCCTCCAGATGGTTGGAGATAGGAGAAAAAGCTGAGCTAGTCGAAGGAGAAAGGAAATAACTATCCAACTTCTCAACAGGCACTACTATCTCTTCCTTTCTCTCTCCCATAGTAGTGGAAATTGGCAGAGTTGTAGATGCTGTTGGTGTACGATCCTCTAGAATTGGTTGAGTTCTAGCTCTTAGCCCTGTTTCTTCTTCTTCACCCTCAGATTGGAGGATCAAGACCCTCCACTATGGAGATTGGGTTTTGCCTTTCATGATCTTAGTTGGTTAAGGTAGAAGGGCGGCTACCTTTGACTTGTGTTTCTTCTACCAAAAGAAGAATAAGATCTAAGAAGAAATATGGTGACATGCCTATGAGATTGGACAAAGACCAATTCATATGACTTACCATACCAGCCAATTCTGGTGCTAAAAGAGTCTTGGCTGAAGGAATGGTAACCTCTGGATAAGTCACATTAATAGGCTGGGGAGAAATTAGTTGCCGAGGACTCTTTTGTGGCTTGTGAGCACTACTTTCCTAAATTACAAGCCTGCTAGTCTCTGTACCTTTGGATTTCTTGGGAACTTTTGTGAAAAGGAGTAAAAAGCAATCAATTAAAAATCTAATGACAAAAAGTACAAGGAAGCGAAAAATGAGAAGAGTACTTACTCTTGGAAGCCAAAGCTTCCTTAATAGAAGGTTTCTGGGCATGAGCAGGAATGTCAACAACCTCTTTGCTAGTAGGTGTTGACGAGTGCAAAGTTAAAGCCATAGAAGAGGAAACCAAATCGGACCGGCTGGTCGGACTGGTTAGACCGGGAACCAGTAGCTTCAAAAAGTTGTGGCCAATCAGATTGAACCGGGTTGAACTACTAAAATCGATGTGCATCAGATCGGTTTCAACGGTTCACCAGTTTGGTTGATTTTTTTTTTGAAAAATGGTATTTTTCTCTTCTCTTTTAAAAAAATAATAAATTATATATATATATATATTGTATTAATTATGTTATAATTTTTTTCATTTTAATTATATATATATATATATATATATATATATAAATAAATAATTAAACATATATATTTTATTATGTTTCGGTCGAACCCTCGGTTGAATCGGTTAAACCTTTGAACCTTTGAACCCCTGCCTTGACTGGTTCGATTCTGGTTCGATTTTCTTAACCTTGGTTAAAGTAGAAGCACCCATTTACTTGAGCTTGGGCAAAAGCATTCTTGGTGGCTAGTTTAATAGCTTCTTGAATAGTGCTCCCCACCATAAGGCAAACTCTAGTGTAGTTGAAGGAGCTATCCTGAACTTCTCAAAGTAAAAGTTATTGACTCTCTCATTGCTACTCAACTTCTAATCGGCCAGCTTGTTAGTGTATAGGTTAGCTTGCTTGACAAATTTAGCGTATGACTCATAAGGGAGGGGAATTCCTTATACTAGGCCAAACTACCGAGTCAAATAGTGAAGATTGTAAGGCTCGAAAGAAGTGTGATTGTACCTGAACCTTCGCCTCACATTATTCAAGATGTCATGAGCTGTCAATACATTACTCCACTGCAATGCCACTTAAGAAAGTTCCAAATTACTGGTCGATAGATCCGTTGCCGAATCCATGATGGCTCACATTCTCGATCCTGATATGGATAGAACTAGGTGAAGGTCCTAACCCACATCTTAATGAAGATGTTGGCCACTTCATACATCGAAAGGGATATGAAACGAAACCACGTGTAGCAATAACCATAACACAACTGGTTGGATTATACATGTGAGGGTGGCTTCAGCAAAGAACTTTGGGAAGTACTATTGAATCTAACGCTGTAGGAACCAAAATGGCCTAAACATCGACTTAATCGACTCTCCTCTCTGCATTCGAGAGACAATGGTAAAAAATTTGTAGAGTAATGAAAGGAAAGAGCACCGAGGTTAAGGTAGCTTCGGTTAAGAATGGCTGACACATAAGGAGTAAACTTAGGAACCATGCCTACCAAAAATAGATAAAAAATCGGCAAATCCAAAATAAGAAGAACACATTGTGCTTTGTCTCACCTATAAGGTTGCTTCTTCGGTTGAGGGTGTTGATGAAGATGGAGTATGCATTATTCTTCTTGTTGACTTGGAAACCCAAGTTAGTGCTAAGGACGTCATAGAAGTATGGGACCTCATCTCCATCCATTGGCAAGCCAACAATGGCTTCTATGTTGAGTAACGTAGGACTCACCATACTAAATAGCAAGCAAAAGATGTTAGCTGATGTATTCCAGAAGTTGAGGACACTGTACAACAGGCTGAAATTTCGAGGGAGCTCCTTCTTAGAGAGAAAGATCATGTCATAGATCCCTATCTGTTTCCATTCCTCTCCTTTCTCAACGACCATCTTGTTGAGCCATTAAATGTAAGGTTCTGAAGGACTGGGCTAGGTAGTGAGTTCGAAAGGACACTTGTGAATATGGAACCATGGGTAGTTCATACCCAGATGGGGAAATTAAAGAGTCAGCCTCAACTATCTTATGGCTCGGAGATTAAAAGGTGGAATTGAGCATGAACCTTTGGTTCTCTTCATCAAAAACCCTCAAGGTAGAGAGGTGTAAGGCTTTAGAAGAAGAAGCCATCTCTTTCTCCAAAGAAAGTTCGATGGAAGATGATGAAGAAGATAATGTAAAAGAAGACTTATGCACTGTGGGTTCATGAGAAAGATTAGGGTTTGTAGAGTTAAAGGAGGTAGAAGACATGGTTGGTGAATGTAAAATGGCTACCTTGAGGCAAAGTAATATGTGTTAGAAGTTTAACAAAGACAAAAGTAAAATGAAGAATGTTTACTAGTTAGATTTTATACTCTCCATGTAAATAGCCAACTAGTCATTACTGTAGCAGGAAAATAGCTAATGATTATTTAGATAAATAGGAAGTAAAAATCGAGTCATTGCATTAAACTAGCCTCAGCGGCAAAATCGACTAGCCTAATGTGGGGCCAATATGTTGGCACCAAAAAATTGTTAATTGCCCTGCGCCGAGGATAAAACTTAACTAAGTGTGGTTTTAATGTTACCCCTAGCATTAGCTGAGCCATAAGTTGGCGTGGCCAAGGAAGATTGTAGCTAAGAACAGAGCATAGGCAATAATTAGTCAAATACAAATTCAAATGGCTAATTGGCTCGGATGAGAAACCAATCTAGAACACAAGATGGTGGATCTGAAAGAGCCAAGTCCTAAGAGAAAGGTCTCTAAGTCCAGTACTTGGGATGCAAGTACAAAATAGGCAAACACATGTCAACTGCTCCACAACATGACCTTGAAGGATAAGCCAACCAAGCGTACAAGCACACAGCCATGGTAGTTACCAAAGGGTAGTTATGGAAGAAGTCTTACCTATAAATAGAGCTAGACTTAGCCATTGCAAGAAACTGACCCGGAATCTGCAACACAAATCCAAATTTACTTTACTCCATTTTACTTTACTTTACTTGTACTTTTACTTTTTCATCCCAATTTAGTTTTATCCTTTTAGTCCTTTAGCCCCTCACTTGTACCAATTCTTTTCATTAAGCTTTCCACACAAATTAGCCATGGAAGCTTAAGAAGATACACATTGTAATTGGTTAGAAATTCAATATAAGCTCTACTAATTACATTACATCTACTTTTACTTGCAGTTTTGGTTACATTTGTGTTTGGACATAGCGAAGTACTTTCTTTGGGTAACTTGGGAACCCATATTTAAGAGGCAGATTTTCCTTCTTTGAGTAATCATTTTGAGTCTTGAAGTTGAAGGGCTCTAGTTAGCTGATTTCAAAGTCTGACATATCTAGCGTACTAATTCACCCATAGCTAAGAAACAGCCCCAACACATCTAAGATCAAGAAACATGATATTAGAACACCAAAATACAAATCAAGAATGCATAGCTAACATTTGATATAGAGAAGAATCTATTCCAAGAGTTGTGGAAGACATACATCTGCACATGTGCATGCTAGGAACATGATCTTTTCCATTATTTCCCTTTTGAATTTTATGAGGCACATTAAAAGTGTCCAATCTCATTAAGAGACACACACATATATATAGAGAGAGTGGTAAGTGGATCTAACCTTTCATGAAAAATTGTCTTCTTTCACCCATCATAGACCAAGCAACCGAACCAACAGGTATTCAAGTACACTAACATATTTGGATTCAAAACCCAACATGTGATTTCCAATGATCCTTTTGATTAGAAATAATTCTATAATAATAAATATCAAGAGACATTAAGTTACTATTTAACCAATTTTATAAATTATCAATGAAAGTTCAATAAATTTCCAACATGCTGGGCCTTCTTTTTCAACAAATATGAAGGAAGTGCCATTTGTAAAGTCTTGTCCACAATATTATTAGGGATAGTAGGCATTGTAATTGAACAAAGGCTACGTACTTACTTAGCTTTACTTGAACCTTCAAGTAATGTGCATCTTTGTTTATTTACATATTTAGGATCAAGTTACACCAAAGTATAGTTACACCACTTAACAATTTTTTATAAAATATATATTTCATCAATCTAACTATTGAATTACAATTATTTATCATGAAGATCATGTGCCAAATTTTGTAAACATTAAACATCAATAAGAATGCAATCAAATAGTTCTAATTCTTATATATTTTAAACATATATATTATGTTGATTTTGATGTAGATAAAAAATATATCAAGCGATTTGATATTAATATGAAATTTTATGGACATGATCTATAAGTTATGAACTTCTAATCTAATGGTGGCTTTTGTGAAAAAAAAAACATAAATAAGAAATTATTCAATGGTGTATGAGCTACTTAAAGTTATATTAGTATGATTTGATCCCCTAATATCCAATATGAAATCAATATATACTAAAGAATTTATAGATATTGTCGAGAACTTTAACCCAAAGAAACCTAGATGAAACGTTAAACTTGATTATTTTCTTAGTGAATAAATTGGTCATTAACCAAAAATAAAATTAATTTTGTGGTTTCTAACAATTGCAAAAATTAGACACTCTAGTCCCTATCTCATTGGCAACCTATTAAGAGTTTGATATGGAGATAAAATGTTAATTAGGACTTCCCTAACTCTATTCCACATGGCACCTTTTAAATGCGCAATTTGCATAACTAGAACCAAAAAAAAGGCTCCTAAAAATGCATTATTTTAATCTATCAAACCTAACCCTAATCTCTCAAAATAATACGATTGGGTTTGTTCTATTTTTTAAGTTATACAAATTGTGTATACATCAAATAGGATTATGGAAGTTCTAGCTATCATTTTACCTCCACAACAGACTCTTTATCGATTACAAGTGAGACAAGGGCCATGAATGTCCAATTCTTACAATTGTTAGGTGTAACACCTTACCAGACAAAGTACTATGCTTAAATCATAATAAATTATCTGATAAGTGATTACATGTAGTGAGCTGATTAAATACCGCTTTCTGTCTCATTATTAATTACCCACATAGAGATGACTATTCGCGTAATAATTAAAATTTATTTTTGCTTGAAGGCGGAATAAATGCTAGTTAATTGTTGTACTGTAAATAACGTAACATAAATCAAAATGCAATATAGGCAGAACCATTGCGAAATACATCATAAATATATACATGGGTATCTGTTCTCAAAGTTTGTCAAACGATACATAAAACGACACAAGGTAACAACAAATGAGGCCGCTAACAGAAAATAAATCGACTGGTCTCTATGAATAGTACCCTAGTTGGTCCCCATGGGATATTTCATGTACAACTTCTAATTCCTACCTATCTGCCCATGACCCAGATTGCTAGAAAAGGGTCATTTTGTACATCTACTACTACTATAGCCTACACACTACCTAAATAGAATCCAAAGAAAGAAATCCATTCGCAATGCTAGCATCTGCAGGAGGGTGGTCCACGCTCGGAGCAGAGGATAAGGAAAAGGAACTCGCCGCCTCAGACAGATCCTCCTCAGACATCGAGACTGAGGACATTTGCTGCGGTGGTGAGGCAAGAGGGGCCATAGGAGCTGGAGCTACTGCTGCTGCTACTGTTGGTGGAGATGGAAATGGATGAGCCATGTAGAGGGGAATGGCGATATAAGGGACAGCGGGGTCTAAAAGCGGATGCATGAGCAGTACAGCAAAATCTCTCTTGAAGAAAAAGTAAAGGCAAAACTGACATATATCGGATATATATACAGAGTCCAAGAATGGGTCGAGGTGGATATAGAGCTCGGGGAACTCAATGAACAGAACTTCGGTTGCTGCATTCTCCACGGCTTGAGAATGACGCGGAAATATACAATAGGGTGAGAAATAAAAATTTCTCAGTAGGAATTCCTAGTTTCTACATATCTGTCATCGCTATCATTCTCAGTTGTTTCATCTTTCCATAATTTAAAATAGAATGACACAATAGTAATATTTACTTGAATACTTATTTATAAAATATGCATCAAAACAATCTCAATTTTAGATAACAAATATGCTAATGCAATTAGCACAGCAACTATAAGAAAATAATAATATATTAAGAACATTAAACAGGTAATTAGAACAATCAATTGAGGAGTATAATGCTGGACATATTAATGTGCAATTAGGAAATGCATCTTATCCTTGAAGGCTTTCGCCTCTTAAAACTTGTTTCCATCCTTGGTCTCCTGGGAGTTATTGGCCATATACTCCTAGGTAATAGTCCATTTTTCAGGCCCAAGCTCGTTCCTATACAAGAATGCTGGGTTTATTTTCGCCGACCTTTCCACTGATCTATTCCCCTTGAATTTGTTCAGGGGCTGGCCTAAGTAATGGAATCCTTTGCAATATCCATGAATTGCATGCACAACTAACTTTATTCCTTCAAACATCAAGTGTCCATGCTATTGTAATTTTACACAACATAAGAAATCTAGCCGAAATTTCAGCAGCATAACGGATCGAGTCCGCTTCCCCATGAATATGAAAATAGATATTTAGAGCCGTACGTACCGTTGAGGAAAACCCTACCAGCTTCTTAAATTGTTCTCTATTATTCAAGCCATTTGCTATCAAATTCAATTTTAATCACAACATATATGTAAACTTAATCATAAACCATCATCATCACTCTACATGACATCAATATCACAAATTATACATGACCCCTATGCAGCCTCAAACCAAAGGAAGTAAGAAGAGAAGTAGGATTTCCTACCTTACCTAGTTGAAATTGAGTTGATTTAGTGTCTTTGATGGAAGTAACTTTTGATGAGACTTGAAGAAGGGGTGGAAATGGAGTGAAGATGAGAGTGAGGAGAAGAGAAATGGAAGGAGCTTCAGCAAATGGGGTGGCCGAAATTTACAAAAAGAGAAGGAAAGAAAAGGTGAAGATTTTTGGAAGCAAGATTCATGGTGATTGGTGGATTTCACCTCATCTTCCAATTAGCTTGGCTTCCCCTCCTCAATGGCTAATCAAGGCGCCACATGAGGGGATGGTTTGACTAAATCTTAGCCATTCATCCTAGGGTATTCATAGAAAAATTTCTATTGGTTCAGTTCCGACAGTTTAAAATATCGAAATCTTACCGATTTCTCTTAAATCGGTAAACCTATTTTAAAAATTTCTGTGAGGTCTCCTATGCACCTAATCTAATTCCATCAAGCCTAATCTTTTTAAATCACGCTTAATTGGTTTTAAGTAAATGTTTAATCAAATTTTGATTAAACCCACTTATTCAATAAAAATCGAATAACTCAGTTGTTAACGATAAAATTTTTGGATGTTACATTAGGGACTAGGGTGTCCAATTTTTACAATTGTCAAAGATCACGAGACTAATTATTTTCATCAAAGACAAATGTGTCCACTATAGATATTGTAAGGAATTTACTTTCCAAAATAGCTTGAGCAATTCTATGATCCAAAATGAAAAAAATTCAAAATTCAAATCTATTCAACCATAATGACATGTTTGATCTTTACTTCAACCTTATTAGTTGGCACAATTGTTATTAGATGTTTAATTTTCTCCTAACTTATGCAAAACATGTTAGAGTATGTAATTAGGATTAGAAATTAGTTAAAGTTGGTCAGATATTGGCCGATAGTTAGTTACACTTATTGGTCTAAATAAGCTTGTATTTCACTTGTATTACTCACTTTTTTACTATCACCAAAATTCATCTTCCATATTTTCTCTAAACTCTCTAAACCTTCTCTACTCTACCAGGCATCTACCATAAAGAGATCACTCTTCCGCTGCATTGAGCTCTCTCTGAGGATCAACTTTTCTTTGTTTTTAATTTTTTTCTTTCACTTTCTCATATTTTCTCTCCATCCAAACACTTTTTCTTTTATTTAGTTCTAACCCATATTTTCTACCAATTCCAGACATCTGAAATTTGTTTTTCTTCCTTGCAAAATCCTCTAATTTCATCTTCAAATTTCTACCTTCACCTTCGATATGTCCTTGATTCTTTCATCTGGTTCTTGCTGGATCGAACTCGATCATTTTGTCTTGTTTCTACATCTCACTTTTCTCTTGCTGGATCACTCTTCCAACCAACCTTACGAGTGATCTTGTTCATTAGATCTATTGAATTTCCAACATCTCATAGTGGCACGCATATGCATTGCTCTTTTAGACCCGTGAATCTTTGTGATGCTTCAATCCGAATCATGTGATTTTTTTTATCTTGATGACAAGTGCCGATGGTGGTGTTCAGTGTTTCGTTGGTGGTGGCGTTTCAACGGCTGAGTGATTCAAGGGTTTCTTGGTAGTAGGTGGTTCTTTCTTCTCTATTTTTGTTCAAGACAATACACTTTCATTCCACCTTTTTCTCTTGTTTCTTTGCTTTTGGTGTGTTGTGTTTGTGGTTCGTTCTTTCTCTGCTTTTGCTCAAGACAATACACTCTTGATATTGATCTGCACAAAAGGAGTTTGATGGTTTGTTACGTTGAGATATAGAAGCATTATTGGATTCTGTTTAGATCTTTTTGGAGATTGAATATGTACTTGCCTTGTATTTGGTTGGCTACTGGTTTTGGTGCTAAAAAAATGTTTGATGAAATGCCTACACCATTGCCTAGTTATACACGGTATGATTCTCTTTGAAGAATAGGGTTGATGACTTGTGGCTTCTTTGCTTCAGCCGAATTCTTGCTGTTTAGTTTTGACGTTATACTTGTGCGAATTTGGAATTAGGAGAAGTTTCATGTCCAACGAAGGTCAAACATAGAGCTGTAAAGTGGATACCTATAATATACTTAACTGCACTACGCTAGCTACCAACAAACATGGCCACTTAGTTTGGTTTGGTGCATCTAGACTTACTCTTAGTCCATTGTGCATTCTTCCTTTTTGCACCACTATTGATCCTACTTTCATGTGGCACATGCTCATTACCACTATCCTGATGCATAACGCTATAGTTGAGTCAACCTAGGCGAGAGAACGAAAAGCATGTTTCATGACATACTATAGTGGAAAGACAAGATTATGGTGTTAGTAATTTGGTAATCATACACCACACTTATCATATATTCCACAGAACTCAATTCTCTCACATTTTGCATAGCACATTTGGCCCAAAAAAAAAAAAATCAATAATTCAACATTGGAGCAATTCAACTTCATTCTTCTCTTCCTTTATTTTATACTAGTATTTTGTGTTTGTGATTTCACATGTTTATTTTAATCTCCTTAGTTTTTTAATTCGATATTTATCATTATTTTTCTCGTTATTTTTGTTTATATTTTTTCAAATAAAGCATATATTATTTCATTTATTAGGGAATCAAAATAATCTTTTTGTATTGAAACTTATTATGATTCCTTGATAGTAACTTCAAAATTAAATAAGATATTGGATGGTAAAGCAGTGAAATTATGTATGTAACAGAAAAAGGATTTTTATCCAAGAAACTTTAGGCTTTTCATGGCACAAATTAAATTGATAAAAGAATATTTTTGTGAGTCACAACTATGGCTGGAAAGCGACACCAGCAACCAATAGCACCAAAAGAGCCGTTCATGGCTTTGCTCTCCTCTTAGCAAGATGGGCAAGGGACTTTGCATCATAACAAAGGACGGGGGTGAAAGCTATGATTTCAAAGTAGTGGTTAAGGGAAGACCTCTAATGGCTCTAGTGGACGATAAAGGACAAGCGGAGGGATGGGCAGTGACTAAGGAGGAGAAGGCAAGGAGTTGGTAGGAAGTGTTGAGCGAGGAAGGAAAAGAAAGGATGATTTCTAGAAACAGAGGAAAAGAATGAAAATTTTAGGCAAGAACAATTTTTCTTTAATTATAATTAGGGGTTACTAGTGACATTTAGAGATACTTATGTACTTATAGATAATAACTAATAGATAAAAGAGGAAAGTTTCTAAAAAAAGAAGAAGAAAGCAAAAATTTTAGGCGAGAATAATTTTTCGTCAATTGTAATTAGGAGTTATCATGTGGCACTTGGAGGTAGTTTATTTAGTTTAGGATATTTAACGTCCTCAACTCTAGAAATAGCCTGGTATAGAAGGAAACTAGTCCTGAGATTAGGGCAGAATAGTAAATAGTTGAATTATAATGACAAGTGGTAAAATTGTAAATAATGGATTATGATTATCAAGAAGGGTATTAGAGAAAAAATTCTGATTCTAGGAATATATGGGCCCCTAGGATATTAAAAGCTAAACAATATACTTGTAACAACCTTATAAATGATATTTTATACATATGGTTTTAAATAAAAGTGTGGGGTTACTCACACTCGCAAATAATATCTCAAGTAACTTTGAGTTCCTAAATTAACCACTGAACACCTTAAATTAATCCTTAAATGTACCATATTGTTTGGGATGAGTTCTAGGAATAGCATTTTTCCTTTGAGAGCGGTTAATTATGTGACACATCGTAAGTTAAGTAAATTGCGTGGTTCAGAAGAAGTTACAACACCAAAGTATTAAAAATAGTTACTATAACACAAAAAACTAATCCGGAAGGAATCTATAATACAAGATAGCCTATATACCTTCATCTAAACCCTTGAATATGTGACTAAGAATTAGCCACACTAGTCATCTTTTGAAGAAAAAAGGATGGCCACACAACTCCAACTAAGGAAAATTAATTTTTCTTTCAAATCTAATTTTTATAAAAATCAATTAGAAAAGATAAGCACAAAAGTGCTCATCACTTTTCCTCTCTACTCCCTTAAATATTTGACCATCACCCCCCATATCTCACCTTCGATTTCTTCTTCCTTCTCATCCCCCAAAAACTTTGCTTTTTATTGAACCTCTTGGCTTCCATTAGTAACCTAAGCTTTATTACCTTAATTCAACCAAAATAAGAAGCAAAGCTCCCTCCTTTTGGACTGTCAATTTCGGCAATACAAGGAAGAAAAGGGAGCTAGCCAATGTATGTTGGATTTGGAGAGTTTAAAGCATCAAAAAGTTGAGTTGGAAGTGTTTGCTAGCTTGGAGACAAGGTAGGCTCCTAGAACTTGATTATATTATAGGGTTTTTTGTGGGATAGATTTTTCTTAATTCGCTTTGCTCCACTTATTTTGAGGTTGTTATGATATTAATAGGATCTGTTCTAGTGATTTAAGGCAAGGAAAATTTGATTGGTATTGATATATAAGCTAAAAAATTAAGATAGTTCCAAAATAGAAAAACTACTACTAAGAAGCTTGTGAATAATGTGCATCATGAAGGGAATATCTTAAAGAGGAATCCAACCATATAAAATATAGATCAAAGCTAGTGATATGAAACCAATTTTAGATGAAAGTTGACTCAAAGAGGAATCAAACCATATAAAATATAGACCCATTGGACTTAGGATGAGGAAGTTATGAATTTTTCAATTTGGCTGAAAACTAGAAACCACAAGCCTGAGTAGCATGTGTTATAATGAGCATAACTTGCCCTATGCAACTTCAATTATGCAACCACTTTTGTTAGAAAGCTAACACTTAGGATATCATGCTTATAAAATTTTAGGTTCAAATTCTTGGTGGATTGTTCCCAGTGAATCAGTGAAGTTACCCTATGCTCTATATGGGTCAAAATAGGGCACTCTTAATATGGAGTTCATAACTCGAGCTCTACTTACTCAAATTGAGTGGATCTTATTGGGTTTGAAAGAGGATTCATGTAGCTACCTTCTAGTAAAATTTTGGGGCAAGAGAGTGTAAGATGAATTTTTAGTGATTTTTTAGTTTAAGATGTGAAGTTTGTCAACAGGGCAGTAGTGGGTAAAATTTTAATAACTTAAGTTATACACATTGAAATTGAGTAAAACTAAAAAGGTTTGAAAGTAGATCAATAAAGCTACACTCCAGCAAATTTTGATATTCAAATAAATAAAAATGGAATTTTGGTTTAATTTGTAAGTTCTGGACATATTTTAAGGAAATTGGATCAACTTGTGAGTTAAGTGACTTAGGGGCTCCAAAACTATGCGGGGTTAGATTGAATGAGAATTTATGCAATTATATACTAGAATGACACCATATTAATGTATTAGCTATGATGTAGCCATGTATTGAAATTTCTAAGTTTGAGTCTTCTATGCCTTTATGATGATGATTATGCTTGAATTCCTATTGGCATTATGTTAAGGTGGTTATTTCTATGACTGGCTGTCTAATATTTTTATTGTAAATTTTGGAAATCTTCATATTACAACTTTCATACTACCGATTTACCAGCAGAAGCATGTTAAGAATGAGCTATATAACATAATCATAAGTACATCCGGCATTTTCATGTATAACTACAGATGAGAAGTGACTATGAGTACATGACATAAGCATACAAGATGATTATAATTCCATTTTACTTGAGCTAGCCCTGAAATAAATTAAGGGGAATAGATCAATGTAAGAGTCAAAGAAAGTAAATCCGACAATCACAAATAGAAATGAACTCAGTCTTGAAAAGTAGACTATTACTCAAGAGTTAGAAATGGTTAAAAACTCTTAGGGGACCAATATAGATACTAATGATACAAGTTAAAGAAAGAACAAGAAAGTCAAGTGTATTTGCATAGCTCATTTCATTGGCATTATATAAGCATACTCCATTAATTTACTATACTATTATCAACGTCATGAACTGTTCCTTAATTTCAAATATGTAAATAAAATGAACCTGCTTCGGGTAAAGAGTTTTAGAAATTCAGTAAACGAGCCTTTACTCTCTTATCTATTGAGAACATATTTTTTTTAATAAACCAAAGTAACTAGGGGTGCTAACGACAACACTGTATATGGTAGTTTAGGATGTCCTACTGAAAATTTATAATTCTCACCCTTGTATATGTTTCTGTGTCATATCCAGATAGTACAAGTGGCAGCAACATGAGAGGATAGGCTCCACACCCTTTGAAGATTTTAGTTGTTTAGACTAGGGCTACTTGGATAGCTATATGGATTCACGCACACCTAATAGTTATGTGTATAGAATTTGTATTTATTCCGTAGTGCCTTTGAATTTCTCATGAAGTGTAAAGAACAAGACAAGTTCTTACAACTTTTGTAATAAATATAAAGATAGTGTATGAGAATTGTAAAATTTCGATACAGGCTCAATTTTTCAAAAAATTTCTATTTTCATATTTATAAACCCTATATTCTTTAGAAATATTTTAAAGTGCAAATAAAAGAAAGGTTGTAGTAATCTATAATTGGGTATCATGACTTAAACATGGTACTATAATTAGAAAGATGTTACGTAATAAATAACAGAAGAAGAGAAAAAAAGTTTCTAGAAAGAGAAGAACATAGTGAAAATTTTATATGAGAATAATTTTTCTTCAACTATAATTAGTAGTTGTCATGTAGCACTTAAACATAATTCATTTAGTTATAGATAATAGAGAAGGGAAAAAAATTTCTAAAAAGAGAGAAAGAATGTAAAAATTTTAGGCAGAAATAATTCTTTTTTTCAATTATAATCAAAAGTTGTCATATGGGACTTAGAGAGAATCCATTTGGTTATAGATTATAGATATAGATAATAAAGAGAGGAAAATTTCGAGAAAGAGAGGAAGAAAGTGAAAATTTTATGTGGGAATAATTTTTCTTCAAATATAATTAAAGTTGTCATGTAAAACTTAGAGGTAGTCAATTTAGTTATAGATAATATATAATAGATAATAGAGAATGGAGCAAATTTTTAAAAAGAGTAGAAGAAAGTGAAAAATTTTTACGGGAATAATTTTTCTTCAATTGTAATTAGAAGTTGTCATGTGGTGCTTAAAAGTAGTCCATTTAGTAATAGATATAGAAAAGATAGGAAAGTTTCTAGAAAAAGAGTGAAAATTTTATGTAAGAATAATTTTTTTTTTCAATTGTAATTAGGAGTTGTGATATGGTATTTATAGATAATCTATTTAATTATAGATAATAGATAATAGATATTATGGTGTAAATTTGAAAAACCTGTCTATTTCAATCGATTAGACGTGATTACGTGAATAAAGCTAGATCAGATGGGATTTAATTCGATCTAAGAAAATGTTAGCTCACAAACACTTAAACTAATTTATATTAAAAAAATTTAAATTAATTATTAAATAAAATAAAAACATATTTATTTTTAAAATAATATTTAAATAAAATTCAAATGTAATATCGATAACTTTTGTGCTTGAAAACTAATATGTTGAATTTGTGTCTTCTTTTTGTTTTTGTTTGTTTTTTTATGTCTGGTACATAACGCGTTGAATTTGTGTCTAATCTGGACCCAAAACGGACTGCCTTGTAGTGAGCCGACTTATAATTGTGTGGAGATCGGTTGAGCTGAATTTGCAGCCCAGCGTATATTAGACAGCTCTTCCGTACGGATACGTCTTTTGCCATTTCTTTTATTTTTTTATTTTTTCCACCTTCTCGAATGATTGGATCCCGCACCTTAATCCCGTAAGGCTCATGTAGCACCGGGCTTTTAATTTTCTTAATAGATTAAAAAATTGTAAAAGCAACAATCTTTATATACAATTTCAAATATTTTAAGAGAAGCCCTTGCAAACAATATTGTTTTCATCAAATTCGATCACCATGTTTGACTATTTTATCTGTAATTTGGTTCTTTTGGACATTTTGACTCTTCTGTGTAATGCACATCTTTTTCCAGTCAATATATACATATATATCAAGTTTGATCATTAAGCATTAAAGCTCTGTACTTTCTCTTTGTGAAAAACAATATTGAAAATCAATAACAATACATGCCCAATTTGTCTACAACATATTCTATCTTGAGGATCTGAAAGGCATATAGGTGGGCATAAAGAAAATGACGTACAACCATCCGACTTATAATGCAAGTTGCTGTCAGTGCATGAACACGAAATGACGAAATGCGAATATGGTACATATCTACATGTTGTGAAAATTATTATTAATATATCAATCTTGACCAACTTTGTGTGAGTGGAGGTTTAAAATAAATTAACAAATAAAAAAATTCTAACTGCTGGAGAAATAAGATTAATATCCTATAATTAATGTTCAAAAAGGATGTTCAAATATTATAGCCATCATATAGTATTATACTCATTTATATGCTGAAGATATATAATAAACATATGATATATTGGAAAAAAAACGGATGGTGAGACACCCCTAGTTGACCTGCGAATGATCAGCCTCATTGTGGTCTTTGCGGGTCCTATTTCTTCCCCGTAATCGTTGACCGTAAGTTTTCCGTCTTTGTGAGGAAGATATGTCCTCCTTTTTTCAGTTATCACGGCCACTACCCGATTGGTGGCATTACGCACATTTCCGATTAAAACATTTTCTTAAAAATTAAAATGGATTTAGGTTTTTATGTTTGATACACTGAGATTTGAACTTATGATCTTATGAAACTATCCGAACTTTTCATTACTAATCCATACCTAATAGTTTAAATGGAATTAGTTGCTATCAACTTAAATTTAATGTGCTATTTGAATTGGCCTAGCATTGCACGTTAATTATAATTAACTGTTACATATAATAGAAATTTGAATTAGCTTATTTTGTATTTAAAAAATTAAATATCTAAATACTTTTATTTAAAAATTTAATTTTAATATATTGATAATATAAAATAATTTTATAATATTAAATAAAATTTGAAAAAATATCAAATTATGATGAGTAATTATCTATTATAATAATTATCTATCATAATTTTTTATTTTTATTAAATTATATTGATTAACTGTATAAAATTATTTTATATTGTTAATATATAAAAATTAATCTCTTAATTTAAAATAGATTAAGTTAATCGAGACATTGACCTAGTGAACTTGAACTTGATGCATGAAATGCACCCTAGTTGGCCTCCATATCAAGGTCTATGTGCAACATATATGCACCCACTCCCTTGTGTATATATATACGTAATGAATCTCATTAATAAAGTTTAAGTTTTCATTTCCAACTCAAAGCTTCAGTTGACAAGGTATAAGTTGACTGAACTCTCTCTTCTGCATTCTTTGTTTTTGCTCCCCTCATCTTTCCCTTTTTTTCTCTTCTTCCATTTTTTTCTCTGTAATTCTTCGCTTTGTTCCTCCATGGATGATCCTACAAGTCCTTTCTTCCTCCACGGTTTAGATCATCATAGTTTGGTTCTTGTTTCACAACATCTCACTAGAGAAAACTATGGATCCTGGAGTTAAGCGTTCAAGCTTGCACTTTTTGTCAAGAATAAAACTGGTTTCATTGATGGATCTCTTCATGCTCCTAATGCTACTGAAGATCCACAATAATTTCAGCATTGGATCTGCAACAATAACTAGGTAACATCATGGATCCTCAACTCTGTTGCAAAAGAAATTACTCCTACTATAATCGATTATAGCACCGCGGTTGAGATCTGGAATGATCTTCAAGATCGCTTCAAGCAGAAGAATGGACCAGACTTTTTCAGATCAAGAATGATATGATAAATCTACAACAAGGAACTCTCAATGTGAGCTAGTATTTCACATGATTGAAGGCACTTTGGGAGGAAATGAATGAATATAAGCCTATGGCTGAATGCACATGTGGAGCACTTCGTCCAACTCTTGAACATTGTCAATCGGAGCAGATTATGCAGTTTCTCATGAGATTAAATGATCAATTTACTCATGTAAGGACTCAAATCTTGCTTATGGAGCCTATACCTTCAATTAACAAGGTATTCTCACTAGTAATTCAAGAAGAAAGACAACGATTGGTTGGTTATTCTTCAAATAACAACAGTGATGCTCAACTTGCCTTTGCAACCAAAGTTGCTGCTCCAAAAGGCACAGGACAAAAGAAGGATTGTCCAATGTGTTCACACTGTGGAATTCCAGGTCACATTGTTGACAAATGCTTCAAGATCCATAGATATCCCCCTGGATATAAGTCTAAGAATAAACAATCTTATCAACACATTGCAAACCATGTCATGACTCAAGATTCTACAATTCCTGAGACTTCAGTTATTGTTCCTGTGAACAATACCAGCAACTTTTGACTCTTTTGGCTTCTCACATTGCTCAAACCACCCAGACTTCAATGGACACTCACGATTCCAACAATCCTGGAGAGTCAAGTATTGTGTATATTGCTTATAATCATATTAAATGTCCTATATCTCATTGGATAATGGATTTAGGAGCTACATGTCACATTGGTCATGACATTGCATCCTTCAACAATATTTTTCCTGTCACTAGCATATCCGTTACTCTTCCTAATAAAACTATAATTCTAAACAGTTTGTAGGATCTGTGAAATTCAATTCGAATTGTCTTACATAACCTTTTCTCTGTTAGTGCTTTCCTTAAAGAACCAAATAAATTCGTTATTTTTCTTCCTAATAGCTTCCTTATACAGGACACACAAACACTGAGGATGATTAGCAGGGGTGATCTCATTGAAGGCTTATATGTCTTCAAAGTGAATCAACTACCTCAACCATCATCCAATGTTGTTTCATTGTTTTCACAGATTTCTGTTGTTTCTATTGGTTGTAATAAATGAAATTCTACTTGTAATATACAAGCTTCTAATAAAGTTCCTATAGAGGTATGGCACACTAGACTAGATCACATTTCTGATCAGAGACTAAATGTTGTCAGGAAAAATTTGAATATATGTACAAAGAATTTTACCTATCTTCCTCATTATTCTATTTGTCCATTGGCAAAACAGAAGAGGTTATCCTTTACTTTGAATAATCATGTTTGTGCTTTTGTTTTTGACATGACTCATTGTGATATTTGGGGTCCCTTTCACACACCTACACATGCTAAACATAAGTATTTCCTTAGCATAGTTGATGATCATTTGAGATATACTTGGATACATTTATTAAAAATAAAATCTAAGGCTACTCAGTTGTTAGAACAATTAATCATCTAGGTTCAAACTCAATTTGGTGTTGTAGTAAAGTGCATCAAATTTGATGATGCTCCAAAAGTAAAATTAAGTAGTTTCCTAGTACATAAAGGCATGGACTATCAATTTTCTTATGTGCAAAGGCCACAACAAAATGCTATAGCAGAAAGAAAGTTTCAACATTTATTAAATGTTGCAAGAGCTTTGTACTTTTAGTCTTGAGTACCTATCAATTTCTAGGGTGAATGCATAGCTACTGCTACATATATTATTAATAGAATCCCCTCATATGTTCTTAATCATAAAATACCTTACTACCTTTTGCATAAAACTCAACCTGACTATGCTTACATGAGAATGTTTGGTAGTTTGTGTTATACATCAACATTACTGACCAATAGGCACAAACTCACTCCTAGAGCTCATCCCTGTGTTTCTGTTGGGTATCCTAAAGGATACAAAGGTTATAACGTTTTCAACCTTATTGCAAAATCTTTTCAAATATCTAGAGATGTTATTTTTCAAGAAACTATATTCCCCTTTCAATCTGAAATACATGCTAACTCTTAGATTGACCCCTTTCCTGACCTTGTTATTCCCATTATTTCTGTAGCCATTGACTTACTTGAACCAACACAACCCCCCTAACCAACACCTCAACATCAACCACTTGTTAAAGCACCCACCTTACCCCTTCCTAGGAGGTCTACTAGAATTTCTAGACCTCCAGCATAACTAAATGATTCCCAATGTAATAATATTAATGATACAAGGTATCCCATCGGTGCACATGTTTCATATCAAAAATTGCAACCTCACTATCGCCAATTTATTTCTAATGTCAATTCTGTTTATGAGCCAAATTTTTTTCATCAAGCAGTAAAAATTCTTGAATGGCAACAAGCCATGAAGGAAGAATTAGATGTTATCGAAAACAATAACACACGGGCTGTAGTACCATTACCTAGTGGTAAACAACCTATTGGTTGTAGATGGATTTATAAAGTAAAATACAATCATGATGGTTTTGTTTCTAGGTATAAAGCTCGCCTAGTTGCCCAAGGATTTACACAACAAGCTGGTATTGACTACTTAGAGACTTTTTCTCCTGTAGCAAACTTAACCACTGTAAGAGTGCTTATATCTATTGCTACACTAAAAAAATTGGCATTTAATGCAGCTAGACGTCAACAATGCTTTTCTAAATGGTGATCTCTTTGAGGAGGTTTACATGCAGTTACCTTTAGGCTATAATTCACCAAAAGTAAATAGTAAGGGGGAGTCACATGCTTGTAGGCTCAATAAATCCATCTATGGCCTCAAACAAGCCTCAAGGCAATGGTTCATAAAGTTTTCTGCTACCTTGTTGAACCATGGTTTCACTCAATCCAAAAGTGATTATTCTTTGTTCCTTAAAGGCAGTGGTAATTCATTGGTAGTATTGTGTATGTAGACGACATTATATTGGCAGGTTCAGACCCTAAGGTCCTTAATGCTGTCAAAGCTATTTTATAGTCTATATTTAAGCTTAAGGACCTTGGTTCTCTCAAGTATTTCCTTGGACTAAAACTAGCTAAGTCTTTAGCAGGTATATTCCTATCTCAGTGAAAATACACTCTGTCTTTACTAAATGAAACTCGTTTTTAAGCTAGTAAATCTACAGGTTTGCCCATGGATCTAAATCTGAAAATCAATCAGTCCGATGGTGATCTTCTTGAAGATATTACTCAATACCGAAGACTTATTGGAAAGCTCTCTTATCTCACATTCAGCAGACCAGATATTGCATTTATTGTAAACAAGCTTAGCCAATTTGTGTCTAAGCCTCGCACATCACACCTTAATGCTGCCCACCACCTATTGAGATACCTCAAGATAGCTCTGGGCCAAGGATTGTTTTTTCCTACAAAGACCTCACTCACCCTCATTGCCTACGCCGACGTGGATTGGGGCAATTGCATTACACAAGGAAATCCACATCCGGATATTGAGTATTTCTTGGTGACAACCTAATATCTTGGAAGTCCAAGAAACAGCCCACGATGGCAAGGTCATCTGTAGAAGTCGAATGCAGGGCAATGGCACATGTTGCTAGTGAAGTGGATTGGTTGCTGAAACTTCTTGAAGACTTTGGGGTTACCAGTGGTTCTATCAAACTCCTCTGTGACAACCAAGTTGCAATTCACATAACTTCTAATCCAACATTTCATGAACGTACCAAACTTATTGACATATACTGTCATTTTGTAAGAGAAAGAGTGCAATCAGGATTACTCAAATTGATCAATGTCAAGATGCAACATCAACTTGCAGATGCCATGACCAAGCCTCTTAATACCACTGATAAATACATTTTATTCACTTATTTTATATTCTTTTCTATGCTTATTCGTAGCCTTAATCGTGTAAATATAATATTTTTTATTTTACTATTTGTGTCTTGTAGGAAAATAAAGCTTAAGAATGCTTTTAAAGCTGAACAAGAGTAAAATAACTCAATTTGTAGCTAATTCAAGAAAATTTTAAGAATTGAGTACTGGACAGCATGAGCAGTATGTCTTTTCAAGAGCATAACTTTTTCGTCTGAACTCAAAATAACACAATTCCATTTGGAAATAAAAGTAGACATCTAGAGCTTTAATTTGACACCAAGATCACTCAAAAAGTCCAATGAACCAGAAAGATTGAGGCTGCCAAAGTTGGGCCTCATGCTGACCTGTCACTGCATTCAATGCAATTTTAATCAATTCAGTTCTCCCTCGATATAAGCCCAAATGGGATGATTCCAGAGCAAAAAATGAAGCTCAAGATGTTAACTTTCCAATGGTGGTTGAATTACTCTCATCCAAGCCCATTTGTTCAATGAAATTTAGGTGTGAAGCACAACTGTCGGAAAAAATCAAAACTATCAATTTTAAGTAATGAACAATGGGCCAATTGAGTTTAATTTATTTGTGGCTTTTCATTGTCTGATTATAGGTTGTTAAAAACTTAATTATCAGAATTATTTCTGATAATTACCAATGTTTTGTGAGAATGTAACCTATGAAGCTAGTTTAATTTGGAGTTACACTTGGACCAGTTACAATTTAGATGGCTGAGGTTACATTTTGACAAGAGACCAATAACCACAAGGGAGAGAGGAGTAACACATGAGCATTTTTTTGCTTTTTAGAGAGAGAAATTTTTGTGGAGAGAGAAAGAGGTTTCAGCCACTCATCCTTAGAAACCATAGTTACAATATTGGAGTTGGAGAAGTAACATTTTCATCAAGTTTGTAGCTGTGGACATCATTTTTTGCCGCTCTTTAGGGATTTAATTGAGGACAAGAAGAAGAGATAGGTGCTTAAGATTAGAGTTTGGGCAACTTTGCTTTCACCTTTTAGTCTGCACATGTTTTCTTTCTTTCTTAACTCATGTTATGTATTCTTCAATTTGTAATATGGTTTTCTTTAGAGTGTTAGGCTAAGTTATTTTTATGGTTATGGGTGAACTTTGGACCATAAATTATCATGTAATTAAATTGATCTTTAGACCTCTATTTTCTTGAGAGTTGATTATATTCTTCTGCTCACTTCATGATTATGGTAGTAATGTGACATGTTTGGATTGGCCACCCTTATATTTCATGTTATGGTTGATTGCTAGATTTAGGATTATGATGTTCATTATCCTTTATCCATATATAGTAACTTATGTGCAAACTTAATGGTCAAGTTTTGATCATATGCAAGGGAGAATATAACCTAAGTCACTTAGTCCTATGTTAGAGACTAAAACTTAGATCAATCTATCCTTCTAGTTGAAATTGTTAATTGAACTTAGTGGATGTTCCCTATGTCAATTATTGATTAGAATAGGTTAATGCATATTCCTTAATCTATTTAAAAGAAGGTAGGTAATAGGATGTTTCATTGCCTAAGATTGGTAACTATAAAAGGAGAATTGGAGGCTGCAATTGAGAACTAATTGCAAGATATAACTTGGTGGGAAAAAGGGATCCCATAACCAGTTTTAATTGATTTCAATAAAATAGCATCATTTGCTCTTGTTTATTTTTTTATTTTCGTGTAATTTTTTATTATAATGTTTCTTGGATTTATAGAAAAATCAAAACCCCCCCCAACATTTTGTGTTACTTTATCTTTTTAGAGTTTATTAGAATCAGAATCTAAAATAAGCTAAATAATTAAATTAATTCAATTCCTCGTAGATCGACTCTTTGCTCATTACTAAACTAATTTTTCCTAAACCAAGTAAAGGTTTTTAATTTGGTAGTTTAACGACATATCAACCACCTCATTTTGGTTCATCATGTCCAAGCTAGGAATTAAAGATATCTACTTCCCATCTTAAGGGGGAGTATTAGAGTTAAGATATTTGTTAATCCAACTGTTAGAGTCAGTTATCTGACTGCTTAGAGTTAGCTATTTTTGTAAAGTTGGTTAAGTGTTTGTTCCTCTGTAGTCAGGTCTATGTGCAACATAAATGCACCCACTCCCTCGTGTGTATATATGTAATGAATCACATTAATAAAGTTTTAAGTTTTCATTTCCAACTCAGAGCTTTAGTTAATTAAATATTTCCAACGGTCATCTTCTATTATATCATATATTTTATAATAAAAAAGAGAGTTCTTGAATGCTTTGAGAGTAAGCCATTGTTTTTGTTTAAATTCATTAAATAAGAAACGTTATTTTTTATTTTTATTTTCTTTTTTTCATTTGTCTTTAATAAGGATTTATTAAGGTTATAGTCTATGACTTATGATGATTAACAAAAGAGCTTTTTTTTTTTTTTCCAAATAATTCTACAGCCTGGGAAATTTCTCTCATGGAAAACAAAGGCATATGCTTAAAGCCTGTTCACACACAAGTAGCATCTTCAAGAATCAGACCTTTAACATTTTTATAAAACGTAGTTTGCTTATCACTACATTTCTTTTAGATAGAAAAGCAAGTTTCTAATTCATGCACATAGTATGAGTGTACAATCCATAGTGATGAATCTTAATTTTTTTCTTTTTTTTTTTTTTTGTTCTATTTCTTGAAATTGTTGGGGAATCGAAGTAAATATAAAGCTTTCTCTTTTTCAAGTTTAAATTTTTTATTTGCCGCCGCATTTTCTTTTTAAATAAATTATTCAGTGTCAATGTATTTGACTACCATTAAGTAAGAAAATATTATATTAATGTAGTTACTATTTTTTTATAACTTTAACGAAAAGAATTAAACTATTTTTTAGACGGGCGAAACCATATTCTTTTTTATAATGTAAAACTCATTATTATATATTAATGAATTATTTTGTTTTTTGGGTCAAAGATAGGTACGTTAGTTAACTACATTCATGAAATCAAATTCACAACCACCATATCAATTAGTAGCTAGAGCATATGCAGCTCAAATTAATAATTACGAATATGCATCTATGACAAACTACCCAAGCAATATTATAAATAGTAATACAACAGTTTGCATGTATATATCTCTTTATTACTAATATTTATTTCCAATTTTCGAAATAAACGTTAACTGCTTCAGAGCAACAAAGAAAGGAGTTCAATGTGCGTCAGCATATACGAATGATTGCTTTAGACAATCAACAATTGCTGAGGGAACGTACGAGTGGGTGTATCTGTTCGATATGGACAAGCAAGAATTATATTAAATGCAGTGCATAATTAAAATTAAAATTAAAATATTGCAAGCTTTGTACCCACAAACATAATAATAAAATAAAGTATTGCAAGTTACAACAGTGGCCAAACTCGATCAACTGGAAAAGTAGAGTACAGAAGATTATGTAGCACTTAAAATTTTCTTTAAATAAAAAAAAGACAATTATCAGAAAGACAATATTTGCCTTATGCAACTTTTGCTGGGAAAAGTACGAGGAATTTAAGGGCCATGCAATTAATTAACAAAGGTTTTTTTTGGGTTTGGGGCGGGGGGGGGGGGAAGAAATCTCAAAAGGTATTTCTATATTCTTATTTGACATATTCTTAGACATTGTATACGTAAAGTGAAAAATAAATAAAATAAAAAATTTATAATAGAAAAATTATCAAGAGAGACGTTGTTTGTACAACTTGTTAGTAGAGATATTATGAGACACATTTATTTTCATGTGTAAAAGATATTTTAAAATTTTTCTTTTCAAAATTTTTTCCCCTCCAATTTTCACTTTTCACTCACATGATGATGTCTCAAGGATGTCAACTAAAAATATACAAATAATATTTTTCAGTTATCAACGCTTTTAAACATGCAATCCTATAATATTCTACATTAATGTCCAATCAAAATATTCAAATAACCGATTAAGATGTTCGCATAATTATTGGATGCAGATATGAGACAGCGGGTTAGTTATAAAGGCTAATTAGGTTGGGAGATATTCTTATGTTATTAAAGTGTTGGCCGAGAGGCATTGGGAGATGGTGCATGCATGCCACTTTCGAAACCCCAAAGGGCCATTAAATAACCACCCAATATCCTATTTGACATATATTAAATAAACAAGATGGTTACACACTTTGTATACAAAACTTTATATGAAACCATGGGTCTTCATGTTTAGGTCCCATTCCTGGTGCAACGAACAAAGACAAGTGTGTGGTGCACCAGATAGGTGTATGTATCTAAACCGTTGAAAAAGGCATTTGAAAATGGAATGGCCCAGATTAGAGAGGCGGAACCCATACAGCTAGTGCACCGTAAAAGTTCTCCTCTTCGCCCAGCTGAAGGAGTCATTTCTGGCGCACCAAGCTCCGCCGTGACCATGGCACAAACCGCTGTCGGAGCACTGAGCTCCATCTCATCCTCCATGGGAACCACCGCCAGCTCACTGAGCTCCACCAAAGCCTGCACGTTTCTCCTTCCCTCCTTCGCTTGCCATGCCCAAACTTTATCGCAACCTCCACAAAACCATCGCCCGCCTGAACTCCACCCTCACTTGCGCCATCGCCACACACTATCGGCTTACTTGCCGCCTCTGCCCAGCGGGGATGGCTGGGCCATCTTTAAAATGGTGAAACATGCTAGTACTGGGTGCAGCCATGGCAGACCCATGGATGCTGATTGTGTCCCAATATAATTATATTTATATATATTGATTTTAAAATGTATTACTTTGATTAAATTGATAAATATATTGAAATGAGGAGATTAAATTTGCAAGTGACTCACAAGCGCTTCAAGGAGAGTAAGATAAGCACTTATTCAATCATTGTAAATAATACAAAAATAGATGAAGAGGATATTTATATTTTTGTGAACCCTCCATGATGTCATATCTTAGAATTGAGGGGCTGTTTAGTATGCCTGATAGTATAGGGCTTGATAGAATAATGGTTGATAGTATAAGGTCTAATTATAAAAGACCTAATAAAAATTTAATACTATACATTGTTTGGTATGTTACTGTACAAGATATCGTATTATATATAATATAACCAGAAAAAGAGATTATAATAAATAAAATTTTTGAATATTAAAATTAAAAATTAGTATAATTATTTAAATATTTATTATAATTATTTTAGCTTTTTTTATTATATATAAATATAATTTTATATTAAAAATTATTTATTTATTTTTAATTTGTTTTCATAATATAAAAAATATGAGTAAGTGTGAGAGTGAGAGAGAGAGAGAGAGAGAGAGAGAGAAGAAGTTTTTGTACATCTAAATTCAAGCGAGTCTAATATCATATTTGTATATTTAGTTGTATTTTTTATTATATATAATTAAATTTATATTAAATATTATTTATATATTTTATTAATAAATTTTTAGTCATATATTTTTATGTTAGTTTGAATATTTATTTTTATAATTATTATTTTTTAAAATATTTATTTATTATTAATTTTATTAAATAATATTACTTTTTGTTTATATGTTTTTATTTTTTATTATTTATTTAATAATTATTTTTTTGATAAAATATATTAAAAATAAAAAAACAAAAGAATCTTTATATGTCAAAAGTTAATTAAGCCTAATACAGTTTCTCTAAGCTGGATTATATTATCCATCATTTTAACGTATAAGGAAAGTTTGATAAATAAGCTTATACAATATGTTAACTGTACCAAACAATAGATAAGATCATAATATATTGTATCACTTATCCTATCATACCTAATACATCATACTAAACACACTTTGAGTGGATATAATTATTTAGGAACAAAGTTATCCAACAACTTATAAAAGCTATTTAAGCCATGCCTTTAATTAAATGTGGAGCTCTACTAACAGAAAATTCTTGCATTCTCTATTAAGGGAAACTTCTTCTTCTATTATTTTATCAGCTTTGCTATATAGTACGAAAGCTGTGTGGCACGAAATGCACGAACTCAAGGTTAATTTACGCATTCGTGTGTCGTTATACGAACTTTTGTTTGTGACAAAAAGCATTTTCCTTATTTTATATATATACCTTTAAATCTTTTCTCTCACTTCCATAATCAAAAGGAGGAAGAAATTCTCCTTTCGTGTGGAGTATCAGAGAATGACTCCTCTTATAACACAATTATGATTTGCATACATATTGAAACATTTCAGGTGCGTGTACGCAAGAACTTTTGACCGGCATCGGCTGTGCTTGATTCTTCTCTATAAACTGATAACCGAAACTTCTGTCAGCTATGCCAGCTAGCTAGAGATTGTCATTGTTGCAAACATAACTTCCAATTTTCCAAACAAACTTTATCGCTTTTCAATTTGCCACATTTTCTCCATAGCAACTTTGAAGGTTCCCCTGATGTGTAAATCAGAAGCTGAGAATATTAAATTATAGCCACTTGAAAATTATAAAGAAACTGAAACCAGATAAATGTATCTGTGATGGTAAAGATTTCAGAGTGACAAACAAGGATTACAAGGATACTAATCTAGACAAGTTAAAAACTAAAAACATTTAAAAAAGTTTGGTATAAAGTGTAAAGGTCACTATTCATAACAATTAAAATTTAAATTGTTTAAAAAAAAATTTAAGTGCTCACATAATAAGAAAAAAGTAGTATTCAAATTCATAATTCAAAATTTCAACCTTCTAAATCATTATGATCACTACATTTTTAATGCGATGATGAAAGTGTTAAATTATGAATAAAAGAGAACAACACTCTTTTCTTTATTTGAGAGTACTTCAGAATTTCATTCTCTAAAATGTTCAAAACTTCAGTTAAAAAGGATAATTAATTACCTAGAGGCTGGCATCAAGTAAAATTGGTGACCAGATTTCCTTTTCTAATTTGCAACTTAAATTGTGAATATGATGGAAAATGATACTTACCCTTCACAAACTTCTAGTCATTAATAATAAATTAATCCTACAGGAATTTTTTTTTTTTCAGAAAATAGTCCAGATTAATCAAACTCAAAATTTTTAAGGATAAAATTCGTGAAAATATCTGTAGTCTTTTGTGACAATATCTAGCTGTCATGTGAAAAAGGTAAAACATACTTTAATAAGGCATTTTGCTCCGTTCAATGTGAAGAATTATGTATAATGCCACAATAATTAGCTAACGCCGAATCTCATGATTAAGAAGTGCCACGTGCATCCGTTATAAGGAATTTGAACTGAATGAAAGACGACCTCTCTCTACCTGGTTGTGTCCATGTTTACTTGCGAAAGAGTGACTTATCATTCTGCACAAGATAAAAAGAAGGATTTGTTCTAATTCAAGCTCCCGTGAAAAGATTCCTGATAACAGTTTCAGGGAATGATTCCTTAGCTTTCCACGTGAAATATATAGACAAAACTTATTGATTCATTGAAGATTTAGACAACTTATACTGCATAACAGACCATGTTCGTAAGTTATATATTGTGCCAAATATTAAATGTGTGTCTCAACGGCGTGCATCTTGACAAAATGATCTCATCAATGCTTGAGAGGGAGATCATAAAATCGTCTATACAAAATAACAATTAATTCTTATTCATTTTACTATATTCAGTAACTGTTTTATTTACTTTTACACCCCTTGATTCATTTTGACACATGCAGAAGACAAAGAGTGTTTGGTTTTTTCTGTTTTTATTATTAGTTGATTTACTTTTATTAATAACTACAAAAATATAATTTGTCAAAAAAAAAGAAAATATTAATTTGTTATCATTCTGTTTTTTAAATGTTGTGAAAGAAATTGTAAAAGCATTAGAATAATATTTTCAGAATTCCTTTACAAAACTTTAGAAATATGAAACAAAATAAGAAAAATTGGAAAATTTATAAGTTAATAATAAAAATAAAATTACAAAAATCCAATATTAGCCCTTTTTGTTTTAATGTAGAGAATTAATTGTATACTCTATATCAGGAAAAAAAATTACCACATAGATTTATAACCATTTTTGTCAATTTATAAAACCATTATATCTTAAAAACTTAAATCGAAATTTTCTGTTAACAATCACTTTATCCATCAGTAAATTTAGGTTTATTAATCAGTAAGTCACACTCTAAAAAGATTTGGAGTTTAAATTTCAAAAAATAATTAGAATTTAATTTAAATGCACTGACAATTACACTGTCAATTAATAGAAATAGTGAAAAGTGTCAACTCATATAAATAACAACCTATTATAATGAGAGACGCACCATAATTTCTCGCTTTCCCTTATTTCTATTGGTTGACAGTATAAAATTATTTTATACTATCAATGTATACTAATTAAAGTCAAATAATTAATAAAAAAGTTATATAATCACAAAACTATTCAGAATGTTAATTAGTAATATTTTTAAAGATACCCTAACGTTAACAGAGGTAAATATCTAGTCGATTTTCTCTTTATGTATTACCATAATTTGGGTTTGATTTTTAAGTTTCTTTATTGATGATAATCTCTAAATACCTTTCCAAGCACTCAATGAATCCATTATGTCGGAAAACATATCTTAATCTTGGATTGGTGCGAATTTTTCTCTCATCCAAGGCTTTATTCCAAAAGAAGAAAAAACAAAGACAAAGATACCATAATAAGCACCGTACGAATAAGCAACGTTCCAAGGCTTAAGTTAGGATGCATGTAATAAGGATTTGGAATGTTCATAATCACACCTTGAGGATTTCTATCTTCAGCAGCCATATCTGAATCTTGGGGAGGAACCTTCAAGAACCCAAAAAATAAAAATAAAAATAAAAAAATAGAAGAAAAAAACTCGAATAATGTAGAATCTTCAAAAAACTCTGTTGATCACTTCTTGATATCAATCTCGAACTGGAACAACTTGGTTTATATACAGAAGACAAGACATATAAATAACACGTAAATGTAAATGCAGATTAAATGAATCGTCTCTAAACCAACAAACATAACGGTCATAATTAACTGTCAACTGACTACCCGGTAACATATACAATTGCTTCAATGTTTACCGTTAATTAATAATTGTTAATAATTTTTAAAAAACTACGATGTGCTTGTGTGTGTGTGTGTGTTTTTTTTTTTCCCAAATACAAAAGTTCTGTACGAACTAATTACTAAATTAGGAAAAGAGTGCAAAATAGGGAAATAACGTGCACAAGTAGCTCAGAGAATATCGCGGGTAGCCACATCCAAGTACAGCATAATCTCATAACTAAAATTTACAAACCACACTCTAGGAAAGCTATCAATAAACAAATCAAAAACACAATCAAACCCTTTTGAATCTAGATAAGAAAAGCTTGATTACAGATGAGTAGATTACTTATTTTGAAGCTATCAATTTCAACGATTCATGCCTCCAGACAATTTTTTTCAATCCTTGGCTTTAATGAATTTCTGCTTGTTAAACACAATCTGTTTGCTATCCTTTGATAGACACAAAGTTCTGATGTTCTTGAAAGGTCAACCATTGATAAGGAGGACACATCTAACTGTAGAAGAAGTGATTACTTCATATTTCGTAAAAGAACCATCAATTATGCTCAACAAAGCCCATATCTACCTACGAAAGAAACCTGATAAACAGCCAAAATTAAATAGCGCCAACCTATTAAGGCTTCAGTGAGGAAGAAATTTGATAATTAGATAACAAGATGGATGAAATGCATGAAGGATCACAAGCTGTAGACATGGCAGAAATCCAATTACAGAGGGAGGAGTTTCCCTCTGTTATCCAGGTGACTGACTATTTATACTTCCTCCTCTAATTAGAATTTTCTATATGCATATGCTCTATATAATTTTTCTGTACATAATATGTTGAAATTTGAAAAATGTCTTGTTGATATTTGAATTTACAATCCACCCTTTGAATTCCTTCACCGTAAAGCACTAGATGATAACTTCCACCGTAACATCTTCATATATGCTCCTCGATGTTGGCATTGTCTACATTCCACAATAGCCTTCTCCTCAGCATCCTTGGTTGATGTTCATTATTGAATCTCAATCCATAGGTTGATGATGTATTTTTGAACGAGTATAATTACATGATTCATTGTTTATAATATTAGTCTTTTAGCATCTCTATCCTTAACATTTTGCTCACTAGCTAATAATCATTTGTTCCAATTAATTTGATTTTGACCATAAAGGATTTCTACGCTAAAGTTAGTAGCTGAACGAAGGGGGATAAACTCAAAAATATTGAGAGTGTATATGAGAGATTAAAAAAAAAAAAACTTGAAGGAGTTATTCTGTATATATAATTTATATTCAGGTTTGAGGATGAGTTTCCAGATTGGGTTGTTCTCTCTTAGATGCTATAGCTCCTTATGAGACTTACAATTTGCTCAGGCTGATTTGTGATATGATATTACTGGGTAATTATTGTTATCTGGTTTTATTATGAGTTGACCCGTCAAAGCTGGTCCATGGGGCTCATGGCATATGATCTAAATCTGATCAAACTTAGCTTGTCTATGTAATGGACTGACCTGAAACTTTTTAACATATGCGGTACACTATTCTTATCTTTAATTTTGGAGTAAATCTATGTTTGGTTACTAAAAAATTTTCATTTTTACACTTTAATCCTTAAAAATCAAATACATATATTTTAGTCCTCCAAAGAAATCACATTATGATACATTAGTCCTTCTGTTAGGTAATTTTAGTTTTCATTATATATAATTATTGAAATGTAATGTTTGAATTAATTTTAGGTCAGATATAATATGATATTTAACAAATAAAAGTTAGCAAAAGGACTAAATTCTTACAACATATTTCAACTTTAGAGATCAAAATAATAATAAATATTTTTCAAGAGACTAATATGTTAAATCTTGATTTTTTTTTTTTTTAGGAATCAAAGTGTATATTATTTCTTAGTTTTAATATGGATGGTGATTTCTTTCAAAGTAACGGATTTTTTCTACTGCATAAAAGTTAATTTACATTTGCTTCCATGAACCGGATTGTTTTTCAAACAAAGAGTATAGATAGCGTTTGATACATTACCTACTAAGATTACCAATAATATATATTATCACTTAAAAAGATTATTATTTTTTAAATTACTGGTGATGTTAAATACAGTACTTAGTATATATAGGTAATCTAAGTGACAATCCACATTATATATCAAAAAGATTATTAGATAATATAGATATTAAATTAATATTATAATAATAATAGTAAAAAGAATAGTTGATTATAATCATAATAATAATAAATAGTTCATTATTATTATTAATTATTAGTTATAATAATATTATTATAATATTAATAATTCATAATAATTATTAATTAATAAGAATGAGAAAATTTAATTATTATTAAAAAATAATTAATATTATTAATATAATTAATATTTAATCAAAATTATTATTCATAATTAACCATGATAATATTAACAATAATAATCAATTAATAATAATAACAATAATTAATAATAATATTTATTTTTAATAATCAATTATTATTATTTATAATAATTAATAATAATTAATATTGTTTTATTTATTGATAATAATAATTAATATTATTTTTAATAATAATAATAATGAAAGAATTGTTATATTTGTGGTAATCCATATTACTACCTTTCAAGGGGTCAATTCACATATCCATATTGATAATAATTCATATTACCTTGAGAATCTGGATTGTCAATAATGTTACCCAATCAAATAAGGTAATGTTATAGATCCAAATAATTTAATCTAACATTACCAGTAATTCAGATAGATTATCCTATATCAAATAGTATCATAGCTTTTTCAAAGGTTTAAATTGATCATGCAGGTGAGCTTTCCATTGAAATGACATCTAATTTTCAAAGGTTGTTCTATTGACATCTTCTCTACTTGGTATGACTCCATAAAGATTGAGATAACTGTGAAGTTTAATATTATTTAAGGATATGACTAAGATAATTTTTATAAACATTTGAATATCTCTCTCCCATTGATCTTACTTTCAGGGTAGAGTTAAGTCGATAATCTTAAGTTTGTATTAGAGCCTATATTGTGATTAATATTAGGTTCTCTATAGATATCCAATTTTGAGTGTGAGAATGCATGTTAAATGTTAAGTCAAGTTTTTATAAGGTGAAATTAGGCCCATATCTTAAGAGTAACCTTCAAAATACACTGTTTAATAAAATGTGTGATATCTTTGACTCCTATTATTCATCTCGAGTTTTAAGAGATCAAATGGATACTTATTCTCAATGTACATGTACAATTTAGCAAATAATATTATTTGTATATTAAAAAAAGATATTTAAAGTAGAAACCATATGCAAAAAAGCTCAAAGTTTGGTAGTGATGACTAAAGACTTTGTGTCTTTTTCTATGTGATATTGATTTTTAAAATTCACTTTTTTAATGTGAAAATTACATAACTCGAGTTTAATGATATGGGGACTTGATTAAAACACTTTATATTGAAAATGTATTTAATTCTCTTTTAATTAAGATATTCCATTTGTTTTTGTCTTTTTCCATATAAAAATATTTCTCCATATCCTTATAGTAGCTAGTGTTTTTGACTAGTGGAAAGCACGGAATTTTAAAAATTAAAGTTAATCTAAATAAATTTTTAAGAATATAAGATGAAACCAGCTCTAAGTTTTTTTTTTATATATGTATAAAATTTTTAATATTTGCATAATTATAGTTCTATTATGATAGTTTAAAGTAAACAATTATTTTGTTACACTATATCATTTTGTTTTATAATTTACTAAACTTAAACTGAAGAGGAAGTACATAAATTACAAAATCTAAAATCTAATTTAAACATATTCTTACCATACTTAAGGAAAATTTAATAATCAAAATAAAAAATTAATGCATTTTTTCACTCCTTCCGCATTTTTTAATATCCTAATATCGAATACTTAAAACTAATTAAATTTAAGCATATACATGATATCTTTTTACAAATTCTTAATATATACATACATACATACATACATACATACATATATATATATATATATATATATATATATATATATATATATATATATATATATATATATATATATATATAACTGAATTTTTTAACCTAACCTCAATTTAATTATATTTTATATAAATGTTTCAATCCCACGTATAATAGTATAAATAATTCTTAATATTGTATAATAAAATATACAACTTTATAAAATAACACATAATATATCTTTATAGGTACAATTAATTAAAGATGAACTAATTTTAAAGATAAAAAAATATAATTATGAAATTATTATTGAAAAATAAGTTCTATTAAAAAACAATCCTAAATTTATTTTATATAACAACTCATTATTAAAAATGTAGTTCATTCATTTTTTTTTTTTTGTAATTTTAAAGTGAGAGTCAAATAATTGAAAAAAATGAGACATAGTCTGCTGTTTTAGGTTCTTAATTTGTTTGCTTTTGTTTGTTCTCCCATCTTGTACTCATTGCTCCATTCCCGCATCAAATGTTTGAGCCTTTTTATAAAGTATCGACAAAATAAAATTGTGAATTAGATCCACTCAGTAATAAGTATTGATTATGGATAATATAATTATAATAGTTAATTACTTGATGATGAACGCATAATAAAATAATTATAAATCTCGTGCGTTAAAATTTTATTATTTTACGGATTTATATTTATTAAGTAAAATGGTTTGGCATTTTAATATTCAAATTTATAATTTATAATTTTTGTACCCTAATCATTTACATTCATGACCTAAATTATTATTGGTGTACCAATTGATTTGTTGAGCCTTTTATTTGATATTCTTAAATTTTTTTATTTTTAATAAAATTCAAAATTTGAAAACTTCCCGAAAAGTTAAATTCTTTATGTGTAGTCATTTAGGTGACTTTCTTTCAAATAAATGAATGCATTTATTAATTTTTTCCTTTTTTTTGTTTTTTATTTGAGTTTAATTGATATGTACTGATAATATAAAATATTTTTATACTATCAACTAATAGAAATAGTGGAAAGTGAGAAATTATGGTAAACCCTTCATTATAATGGATAGTTATATGAATTGGCACTTTCCATTATTTCTATTGACTGATAGTGTAAAATTATTTTACATTATCAATATATTTAAATTAAATTCTTTTTATTTTGTAAATAAATGTATTTAATTTGAAATTAACATGATTGTGACACATGTAGAGGTTATCTTATTGTGTCTTCTGATATATGAGTAATACAGATTCATTTTTCTCTCCCTGTTAATTTGTGAGCTTTGCATTTTAAATTATTTTTTGATTTAGACCATCAATAATCAACTAATAAGAGTTGGGTATAAAAGGCGAATTCTGTGGTGCACCAGACTAACTATAGTGTACCACACACTAGATTTTACCCACATCCGATAAATATGGTAAATGCATTGGAGAATGTGGCTAACTCCATTTGGATGGACCACTGTACCTGCATCCATTGTTTTCATCAGACTATGTCACAAAACACTCGACAACAATTGAGGTGCTGACAGGCGGGGGTGAGAAGGTCAGTGAACAGGGCAACGGTGGAGAAAGGAGCAGAGGACAAGGGAGGGTTGTTGATAGTGACAACGAGCTCCACGGTATATCTTCTTTTTTTCAAATTGGTATATGATGCACTATAGTTATTCTGATGTACCCCAGAACTCGCCAAAAAAGAGAATCAAAGTTTAAACCTGGAGCAGACAATCGAATAGTGGGTAAGTGCCGTCTGTCTTCAGCCAATCAAAAGTGAAAAAGATGGGAAAACTAACAGGAATCAAATCAGCCCCGAAATAATTAAACGAAATTACAAACGTATATTTCAAAGATACCCGAAACTTTGGCCATCAGCCTTTCTTTCCTCAGTTATTGGGAACTGAAAATGAGAATAAGATGCCATTGTCCACCTATTAGAGGAGTCCGAGTAGGCATTTCCGATTTAGGAGAATTGTGAGCTGTTATTTATGGATTATTTTAAGATCACAATCTTAGAAAAGAATCAATTTTGACCCAAATAATAAATAAATATGCTTGCAGTTTGGCACTTTAGGCAATTCATTCAATTCTGATAATGAATAATAAAGGGAACCTTATTCTCATTCAGTAAGGCTGGATGATAGCTTTGAACAAGAGATTTTTTTTTTTTATTTTTATAGGGCGGTCCTTTAAATAGATAGATAATGATATCTTTGTAGGTTATAACACATTTTGTTCTACTATAGCTTGATTTGGTATTGATGTGACCTTTTGAAAGTTGTTGAACCTTATAAAATATTTAAAAGTTGCTTTTAAAAAGTCATAGTAATATCGTTTGGTAAAATAATATAAAAGTTGCTTTCAATAAGTAGACGTCATAAAAGTAGTATTTGATAAAATTACCCTTAAAATCTAAAATAACTATAATGGATATAAATATTAAAGATAATAATTTCTATTTTTAATGTGATTAATGAGAGTGGGATTATATCAGTCTTTTAAATTTTAGAGAGCATAAATTAACTCTGAAAAATATCTTTTGAGAGTTGTCGAGAGCACTCCTAATTTTTGAAAGTCAAGAGTAAAAGCACCTCTAATTTTTTGTTTACTAAATAAAATAAATTAACTTATACTTTCCATAAAATAGAACATCCTATTAGAGAGTATTACCATACTAGGCCCATATAAGCTAGACAGATTAGTCCAAAGAGAGGCACAACAGCTACCCGTGAAATAGCGTGGCTTCAATGCCATTCTAGCTGTGTTTCCCACTATTCTTTCCCGGTATTACTAGTATACAGCTTAATAGCTGTAGTTGTTGTTGCTGCTGTTGCTGTGCCATGTACACATTCACGTTGCATTTAATAAAGTAGAATGGTTACTGAAAACAGCCAAGCACAGGGGAAGAGAGAAAGCACCGAAGCTGAAGGTATGAGATGTGAAGATTTAATTAATTATTTACTTTGTTAATCAATTAGTATTACCTTTCAATTACGGTTGACATTGTCTCTAAAATATTTGAAACAAAATTTTCAAAAAAAAAAATATAATTTTTAATTTGAAAAGAAAAAGGATTTGTTAGGCATATATTAAGGAAGAAAAATACTATTTATTACTGATTTTAAACCATTAAAGAAAATCACATTAAATTTTGTTATATTTTTAAAAGGCTTAAAAATATTTTTATTTCTTGAATGTCTCACTTTCTAATTTTATCCTTCAAACAAATTTTGATTTAAGTTTCTCATTTTTTTTTAAAAAATAAGCATAAATAATCTATGTCGCAGTGAAAAAAAAAAACATAATTTTTTTTAATTTTTTTAAAAATCAATTATGCTCACTTTTAAAAATAAAGAATTGAAATAAAAAAAATTACTTTAAAGGATCAAAATAAAAGAAATTATATTTTTAGGATTAAAAATATATTAAAGTGTTTTTAAAATAATAAAAAATTTTATTTTTATTTGATAATTTGTACTTTTAATTCTTTAATATTTGCTCTAGGCTATGCATTAACAAAATTCAGAAGGAAAAAGAAAATCTTGGACCAGTAAGCGGCTATGAATTAAGTTGATAGAATATTGCTGATCATTAACTTTAGAGTAAATTATACTTTTCTCTCTTGAGTGATGTTCTTTCCATACTTCCCTCCCATTTGTTTTTAAAATATACACTCCTTTTTTAGAAAACAAAAATTTACTACACTTTCATCTATTTTTATATTTTCTGTTAAATTGTTATTGTCTTATATTTATTCCTTTATTTTTTTTTACCAAATATCTTTTATTAATAATTATATAAATTAATTTCTTTATAAATACAAAATAAAAGATGTGACCTAATAATAATATAAAAACATATATATATATGTATATTTTACTTTGTTAAAATTTTTAATTATTATTATTATATTAAAAGAATGAATTATCAACAGTAACAATAATTTGTGATAATCATTTAAAAAAAGTAAAAAAAATGTTCTTTATCTATTTTTTTTTTGGATATTTTTAGACTATAGTTTGTAATAATTAATATTAATAAATAGATGGTAACAAAATATATTCTTTATTAATTTATTGAAAGGAAAGTAAAATTTCAATTTCATATTTTAAAAATCATTAAATAAAATATTATTCTTAATAAATATAGTGTCATTAATATTAATATTTCAACTTACAAGAATATAAAAAATAAATATTTTTAAACTTAAATATATTTTTGATCCCTGAAAATGATGTGAATTTTAGTTTTAATCCCTATAAAAAATAAATTGTGGTTTAGTTCCAAATGTTTCTAAAAATATTTAGTTTAAGCTTTGACCATTATTTTGTTTAATTTTTGGTCTTTGTACTAAAGTAATATGTTTGTTATAAGTCCCTAAAAAATAATGATAATTTGATTTAAATCCTTTAGAATATTAGTTTGAACTTCCTAAAACTAAATTATCATAATATTTTAAAGCCTAAAATTAAACATTTTTTAAAATATTTGAATTTATATCAAAAAGAAATTTTTATAGGGACCAAAGCTAAACATTTTTAAAAATATTTGGACCTAAATAAAAAAAATTTTATATGGATAAACTAAAATTTACAACATTTATAAGGATAAAAAATATATTTAAATCATATTTTTAATAATATTAAATATTCAATAATTAAAAACTAATAAATATTTATGCTAATTAATAAAATACTTACTATAATAGATAATTTAGTAAATTTACATGCATATATTGATTAATAAAATATTTTAGATTAATATATATGTTTCGATAACAGTAAGGAGAGTTGTGTAATAAGAGCATCTCTTCAAAAAGGGAAATGTAATTTACTCTTAACTTTAAACCCAATTACAGTCTCTAACTTCATAATTCATAAACCATAATTGTTCGTTGAGGGAAAAAAAAACATTATTGTTAGGTTTAACTAGATATACTCGTAGAGGACTTTTTTGTCCATATTGTGATTGGTTAAATAAAACACACTCGAGAACAACACGCTTAGCCTGTTAGGGATATTTTAGGAAGGCACAGGAAACGCACAAGACAAGTAGCAGTTACCGGTCACACTTATGAAGAATCCAAAATAAGCTTGTCTTTTTGGCAGTTGTCATGGAAAGCTAAGTTACGTTTGCTCAGGAGAGAATTGATGATAATCAACGATTATGCCTGAAAAAAAATACAAAATAAAAGAGAGAGGGGAAAAAAAACACACAAAAAGAAAAACGAAATATGAAGGAAGGAAGCTGAGTTGAGGAGGTGGGGAAGTGGCCAAAATTGTGGTGGGGTAAAAGGTGGCGCCGTGGCCGGTGACCACACACGCTTTGAGTCAAAGCGGTGTCATGTTTAACGGTGGAAACTGTCACGGATTGCATTGCGTGTGTCTCTAGTATTCAAACGTGTCGACTCTTATCTCAAAATTTAGGAGTTTATTAAATTTATAAGTAAAAAAAATATCGTTTATAAATTATAAATATGAATTAACTTATTGTTAACACAACTTTGTCTAAAAATTCTCCAAATAACGATAAATTTAATTTAATTTAATTTTCTGTTAATTTATTTTTTTTTTTTTAATTTTAGTTGTGTGCACATAAAAATATATTCACATAATTCAATTTCTCTTCACGTTTTGAACATATAATGTCACGTGGCAGGTATCCCTGCACGCGTTGCCGAAACTCTTCTCCCTCTCGCACCACTTATTTATACCCACACCCTCTGTGTTCCTCCCATTGCATAGCCCCGCAATACAATTCCCAAGCTCAATTCATGTGGGTTGTACGCTCTGTCGGAAGACCAAAAGTAACATAAACACACACGTTCTCTCGTTTCCTTTAGAGAGTTAATTGTGTCATACTCTCCAAACTTGTGGGCACTTGGAAGTGGGAGCAAACTTCAGTGCCTCAGCAACTACCCTTTAAATCCATATCTTAAGGCCTCACATATTCTGTGTTAAATAACACAAAAATATCTTCCTTTTATTCTGTGTATTGATTGATCACTATTAATCTTACTCAACAGTGTGCACAAACTCTGAGCTTGCACATATTAGAAGCTGAGATCTTCACTCTGAAAGGCTAACTTGGGTTGGTGTCTATATCTGTCATAACAAGATGGTGGAGAACGATACCAGCAGGAACCAACACCAGCAACCACAACCATTTGATGTCTCCATTGACGGGTTTCAACAAGGAGGTTCCAAGTTTTTCGATGACGATGGGCGCCCCAAACGAACTGGTAATCCATTAAGCTCCAAAGTTGACTGAAAATTCACTTCTCTTAGAGTACTTTATCTTCTTGATTTTGGTTTTTCATTTATTTTGTTGAGTTCTGTAATTTGTACATACTTATTTAGTGTGTCAATCGACATTAGAGTTTGTGCGTGTAAATAGAGGGGATTTCAGTTGCTGAGTGGAGAATCAGAACAGCTGCAGAACAATATTGTCATTGCAACCTCAGTGCACCAGATTCTTCATTCTTCAAAATGATATCCCACTATTTACACGCGTAATCTCGAGTGTCTATCGACACACTAACTTTATTTATTTATTTATTTTAGACCCTCTTTGTATTGGTCGCTACCCATCATGTTAACATATTTGTGCTTCATGAAACAGGAACTGTGTGGACTGCAAGTGCCCACATAATAACTGCTGTTATTGGTTCTGGGGTGTTATCCTTGGCTTGGGCTATAGCTCAGCTTGGTTGGATTGCTGGTCCTGCTGTGATGATTCTATTCTCTTTTGTCACCTACTACACCTCCACTCTTCTATCTGTTTGTTACCGTACCGGAGACCCAGTTAATGGAAAGAGAAACTACAGATACATGGATGCTGTTCGATCAAACCTCGGTATGCTAATTGCTACCTAGCTCAATTAGTCAAAGTCCAATTCATCTTTATGGCACAAGGGAAAAAAAATCTGGGTGCTTTTTCTAAGTTTCAAACTTTCAATCTTGCGTTTCGTGGTTGTATATGTGTAGGCGGCTTTAAGGTCAAGGTTTGCGGTTTGGTTCAGTATGTTAACCTTTTTGGAGTCGCCATTGGGTACACCGTAGCAGCTTCCATAAGTATGATGTGAGTTTTGAAATCATAAATGATGTGGAAAGATTGTAATTATTGTTTTCGCAAGCAAGGCAAGTAAAATGGTCTAATTGGTTATTTTGTTGGGTTGTTGATCAAACAGGGCAATCAAAAGGTCTAATTGTTTCCACAATAGCGGTGGTCAAAATCCATGCCATATGAACAGCAATGTGTACATGATTGCATTTGGTATTGCGGAAATTATTTTCTCCCAAATTCCAGACTTCGATCAGTTATGGTGGCTCTCCATTGTAGCTGCTGTCATGTCCTTCACTTACTCAACAATTGGGCTGGGCTTGGGTGTTGGTAAAGTTATAGGTACGACTTTATTCAATTAAGCTATGATTATTTTTTAAATATTATATTTCTTTCTTTGAGGATTAAACTAGTAGGCAGAAATTTGACTTCAATTGGACATGTAACAGAAAACAAGAGAGTTAAAGGAAGCCTAACCGGTATAACTGTTGGCTCTGTGACCCAAACCCAAAAAATTTGGAGGAGCTTCCAAGCTCTTGGTGACATAGCCTTTGCCTACTCATACTCAATGATCCTTATAGAAATTCAGGTACAATTCATTTTACTAAATCATGTGACACTCAGGCCATAAATTGTTTTAAATTGAAGTCTCAAATGGTGGGTATGTTATGAAACAGGACACGGTCAAATCCCCTCCAGCAGAGTACAAAACAATGAAGAAGGCTACTTTAGTCAGTGTTTGTGTCACAACCCTTTTCTACATGCTATGTGGTTGCTTCGGCTATGCTGCTTTTGGAGACTCGAGCCCTGGAAACCTTCTCACTGGTTTCGGCTTCTATAATCCATTTTGGCTCCTTGACATAGCCAACGCTGCAATTGTTGTACACCTTGTTGGTGCATACCAAGTCTACTGCCAACCCCTTTTCTCATTCATTGAGAAAACAGCAGCAGATAAATTCCCAAATAGTGATTTTGTGAACAAAGAAATTGAAGTACCCATCCCTGGTTACCATCCCTACAAGCTCAACCTCTTCAGACTGGTGTGGAGGACAATTTTTGTCATCTTATCCACTGTGATGTCAATGCTGCTCCCATTCTTCAACGACATTGTGGGGCTTCTTGGAGCTATTGCATTCTGGCCTCTAACTGTGTATTTCCCAGTGGAGATGTATATTGCTCAAAAGAGGATACCAAAGTGGAGCACAAAATGGATATGCTTACAGATGCTTAGTGTTGCTTGCTTTATAATTACAATAGCAGCTGCAGCAGGTTCAGTTGCCGGGATTGTCGAAGATCTAGAAGTTTACAAGCCGTTCAGGAGCAACTACTAATTCTATAGGATTGCTTAGTGATCACCATTCATGTTCATAAGAAGCCTAGGATGGTGATCTTGTTGTTTATTGCTTTGCAGCTCTTTATTTTTCTCCCCCTTTTTTTGTCTCCCCTCTTTTATTTTTCTTTGTTTCTCGTACTCTGTAACTCGCTCTGTATTCCTAATTTCCAATGAGAAATGGAAGAATTGAAGCTGGAGCTTACAAATTTTCGAAGCTTTGTCTGCCAATGACTTAACCACTTGCGCTTTACGTATGGTTTTCACGTTTTCCTAGGATAGCAAAACTATAGTATAAGAAATAATTTTGTAGTACTTATTTATATATTTTTTAAATTTAAATTTTGGTTGGCATCACTTTCCCCACGTAAATTTTAGTCTTAACTCTTGGGGTCCATCACTCAATTGTAATTGAATTGTTACAAGGTTTTAATTTAATTCTTGGATGATGGCAACAGGAACTGAGGGATGGAGCACATCTTTTTTTCTCCCACTCCTGTTCTGTTTATTTAATTTAAAAAAGATATTTATATTTTTCGATTGTTCCCAAGGTAGCTTTTTTTATTTTATATATAACTTTCTCTTTGGATAAAATTGCTATATATAGACGATACAGTGAGAGATACTCTGTATTTTGTTAAGTGGCAAGTAAAGCATAATCATCTGGTAAATTTATTTTTAAAGTTTTAAAAAATACTTAAGTAAAAATGTTCGTATTTTATTTGTGCCACCAATGTTTTTACTATTTCATTATTTTATCTTTTTCCCGTTTCTAGGCTCTTTTGCTGGAAGTTGTGAAATACATTTCAATTGCTTCTAGATGCTATATATATAATCATGGCGAGAAAGTGATCGATAGGGTCACAATTTGGCTTGTTTGAAGATGGGTGGGAAGAACTTGATGTTGGTTGTCAGATTTTTGGAAGTCATTTTGATTTCATATTGTTAGTTATTAGCGTTACATCAAAATGGTGAAGGTCAAGATATAGAATTGTTTGCGTCTCTATAGTTCTAGTAGACCGTATCAGATATTGTTGCCAATGGCACAGTCGGTTCTTGTCTTATGCTATTCTTTGCTTCCATGTGAACCTTTTGAAAATGGTCAATTTAGTGAAGAAGGTTATCGTATTGAAAGCATCGGAGCCATTGTTAACACTAGTTCTTCCGCTAGAACCCATAAAACAAATTTCAATTATTTCTTTGAATAATGATAGCGAGTACGAGTGTAGCTTGAAAGTGACGGATAGGGATTTGAATTTGGCTTGCTTAGGAAAGGGGTGGGAAAAAGCGGTGGCAAATTTTGGCATAAAAGAAAATAATGCAATTTATTTATGGGTCTTTTGGAAGGATCGAAAGTGATCGGGACACATATTTTCCTTTGTGTTCCATAGCGGGAAGGCTACACTTTTTTATTCGTTTTGAACTCTTCTTTTTTATTTTTTTTTCTCCCTTTTCATTCTAATTTTTGGACTTTTTCTGTTGTTATTATTTTCTTTTTATTTTTATTGTAATACATTGTTGTGAAAAAAATGGAAATTGGATTTACATTTCTTAGATTTCCTATTTGACTTTTTTGTTTTTTTTTTTTATTTTTATGGTTAGATTTGATTTTTTTTTTTCCTAGTATATTGGTTTGTGTTGTTTTACTTTTACTAGTTAACTCAACCTATTTTTTCAATCAAACCATTTCTTTTGATGTGTTATGTTGATGGAGTTATTACTCCCTAAATTTATAAAGAACTTTATATTCTGAATACCAATATATTTTAAGTATTTGCTTCTGGGAAGTCGATTGTTCGATTTGTTGTATTGATTTCGGCTATGTGATATGCCGGAGTACTTGGTAACATTGATGTTATATGCAGTAATAACCTTTTAGAGTTATGGTGTTATATACGTATTTTTTCAATTGTGCGATTATTTTTCTTAATTAGCAACGGTAGTTTGGATTTAATTTTCAGAATTCTATCACGTTTGTGATTCTCATTTCGTTGTTCTAATAACATGAATATCGATTTGTCCATTTTCGATATGGTCATTTTTATCTTTTTTTTTTAATTTTTCATATTATTTATGCGGATCATATATAGTATAATAGATTTTAATTTACAATAGTTATTTCCCATGCAAGGCACGGGTCTTGTGCTAGTAAATTGTACATAACAAACATATGTGTAGATCTAAATTGACTTGATGATAGTATCAAAGGGTTTGAGAAAGAGAGATTTGAATAAAGGCCCTTGATTTATTAAACCTTTTTTCACACTTGAACAAATAGTTAAAAACATTCACTTGAAATCTACTGATTATTTAGGAGATATATCTGCTAAATCTAGTCTTAGGACAAAAGAATATATGAAACCAGATGCTAAATTGGGATGTTTTTCCCAAAAATTTGTTAACATAGATACGATGATAAGCTGAAACTAAAAGAGATAAAAGTAAGAAGAGTTGCATCAATAGTTTTTATACTGGTTCCATCTCTAGTGCGGATTTAGGTCAAATCCCCACCTATTAGGTGAGATTTTCACTATATCAAGTAGTCTTTTGCAAAACCTCTTTAAGCTATAACACAATCCAAGATACAACACGATCCAAGATCTCTTCCTCACCAACTAAGATTTACTCTCTTAATGGCTTCCTCGAGATCGAACCAGTATACGAGTTGCAGGTGTGGGCAATGATGGCTTTCTCTAGGTTTTTTTCTTCATAGACTTCATGGTTGCAACAAGTCTTCGTATATAGGTTGAGAATGTGATCGTTGGACCTCAACTGGTTTGTCTTCGCTAAATGTAGCAGACTTAGCTATCCTTGATTTTGTCTCTCACATAAGAACGGAAACTACTTTATTCTTGAGACATTGCCTTCCTTTCTTGTCTTGTTGTTGATGATTCAATCTTCTATCCAAGAATGGAAGTTGCCTTTCCTTGGTTGATGTGTCGTCATTGATTCTTTTCTTCCTTAGCTAATAGTATAACATATCTCCTTTCCTTTCTTTCATTTCATTAATCTGTTGGAGTTTTTTATGCAACTTATATCCTTCCTATCTTAGTTTAGTCCTTTTAATAACTTTCCACGATATGCTCCAATTGTCATAAGATATTTCTCTTAGTTTCCTTTCTTGTGCTCTTTCTATTTTTGTTAGCCTTGATATCCCATCATTTAGAGTGTCAACAAGTTCTTCTCTTGTCCTTCTTTGGGGAAGAATGTGAAAAGTGATGAGGGTCACCAAGTTATACTTCTTAAGACTCTAGCTTCATCTTCAAAATTATTAAGCACGACCACCTTCACACTCACTTTCAATTCTCAAAATCATAGCCAAAACCAATTGCATTCCTTGTATCATCTTCCTTCACTCTATGGCCTTTTTTTTTTCTCCATTAGCAATTCGAACCACCTAACATGCCATTAGAGATCCATGCATCTCCAATGGCTACTCTATGGACACTCCCCATATCCACCCCACTCCAATACTAGCTTTAGCAGTGCCCAATCACAACCTCAATATTCATGCTAGTGTTCGACACCTTCATCTTGCATCTCTCCTTCTCACTCAGTACAACTTCTCCCTGCATATCCTTAGCTTAGCGATGAGGCAAAGGATAAGCAGGTCATAGTTAAGGGCCTGGGTGGTCAGTGTCTTCCGCGAGGAAGGATTTGGTGCAATGGTGAGGTTCCAACAGCAAAGAGGAGATACGGAGGAAGCACTCAAAAATATTGATTAATGGTGGGTTCAAGCCAACGCAACTTGGAGTTCATGTATAGAAATATGAGAAAATAAATGTGAAGAAATTTTGGGAAAGCTTGATGTAACACCCTCCTGAGTACGATACTATGCTTAAGTCATAATACCTCACCTAGGAGTTGTTACTGTCACTTAATCGGACCTTATTTGGCAGCAACCTTCGGCCGCTTTCAATCTTACTAGTCAACTTCGCCTCGGAGGACCTTCTTCGAAACTGCTGAACTATCTGGAGATAACACGGAAATAAACATAGGAGTGAGAATTATAAATTCTCAATAGGATTTATTAAACTAACATAAGCTATGTCATCGTTGTCATCTCCAGTTTGCTTCAATTTATTATGAGAAGGGTGAACATGCTATACAAACTGCTAAATTTTATAGTTCAAAAATATAATGTCCGAAGCAATGTTCATTTTAGTCACACACTTGGCAATTTGAGAGAGCCCATACAAAACAAATTTCATGAATTATATTAGGAATAGTAGCTGAAACATAATAAAATACAATAGCATCAATATACTGGGGACATAACATTTGCACATAACTTTACTTGTACTTAAATTCATGCATATACATAAAGTTTACTTTTCTTTCTTTTCCTTCCTTTTCATCATAAAATCTTTACATGCCACGTTTCAAAGTATGATCGCCATGTCATACCCCATCAGAGCGTGATCGCCATGTCACGTTCCTTAGGAATATGGGACCTTCATTCGGTACTTACATTAGCTGGGTTATGCCATGCCTCATGTAAGTCCTAGCCCCTATACTCACATTAGCTGGGTCGATGCCATGCCTCATTTGAGCGGGGTGCTTGCATATGCTTTAATCTTTAGTCTTGAGTCTTTAGTCTTTAGCCTTTACTACCCTTGGGTAGCCTGACCTTGGAGTGATCTCGTCAGCTCGACTCATGACCGTCGTCACATTGACTTACCCACAAGGGGATTCACGTGCCTCTAGCCGTGGAGGGATCTCATTTTGGTCACGTGCCTCTAATTGAAGGGATCTCTTTTGATAACATGCCTCAAATTGAGGGATCTCCTCTGACCACGTGCCTTCAATATAGGGGGATCTCATCTGACCACGTGCCTCTAAAGTAGAGGATAGCTGCCTTCACAAGGAGGGATTCAAAGTGCAACTGCCTCCAAGTGAAGGGATTCATATCTTATCTTATTTAACTGCCTTCACTATGAGGGATCTCGTAACTGCCTCTCGGTGAAGGGACCCGCATTCAATATATTCATATTATGCTTAAATCATCCTTGCATATATAAATCTTATGATCATAACACATAAATGTTTATCACATTCATATAATTCACATATTTCTGTTGAAATTTGGGCAGCATAACGGATCAAGTCCGCTTCCTCGTGAATAGTGCCAGCATACCAGAATATCAATTTATCACAAAGGTCACAATATTGCATACATATTTCAACATGGAACTCATAATAACAATAATCTCATTAAGGCAAAGTTTCTACCTTAGCATAGTCAACCAACCTGGTTCTTCTAAATTAAGCCATAATTTCTATTTAATTCATTTGGACCTCAATTTTGGGCATTAAAGTATTATGTGTCTATTTTCTAACCTCTTTAGTCCCATCTAATTTTGATATCTATAGCTCAAAATATTTAGGTTTTATCCCGGCTTGCCCAATGATTGGCCAGAATCAGACACCTAAAAGTAAAAATCCACTAAAAATCGAAAACTGATTCAAATTATACGAAATTGGACTTTATTAAAGCTAACAGGGTAAAGTTTCATTTACAAAAAGTTTCATTCCATTTAACTTAGTAGGACCAGAGTTATAAGCCCCGAATTCTAACCTTCCTAAACTGCCCTGTTCTGGCCCAATTTAGACATAGGGCAACTTTCTTGGATCACTAGGAACAACTGGGACCTTATCTAATTCTGAAATTTTTATGGGACATTCTTCTATGTGTAAGCTTTCTAACAAAGTTAGTTTCATTCATTTCCAAGTAGTATAGGGCGAGTTCTATCCTGAACAACCCAGTCTGCCCAGACTTAGTCAAAAACCTAGGTCAAAATTCAAAAATTCATAACTCTCTCAATATTAATCCAAAAGCCTTATATGATATATGTATAAAAAGCCCTAGATGTCTAGTTTTATATAAAAATAGTTTCATTGAATTTAATCAGTAGGAGGCGGAGCCGTAGACTCCGCTGTACAGACTGTCGAGGGTTTTTTCGTTCTCCAGCCTTTCAGCTCTTCCTATTTTCATTCTTTCTTGCTCCCAATTCGAATTTAACCTTACAAACAGCCAATAAACCAGCCATATATCATCATAATCATTCAATGAATACATCAAAAATTGAGAAACTAAACCACCACCTGCCACCCAAATCAGAAAATCAAGACAAGAATTGGAATCCTACCTTTATTTTGATGTAACAACTAGCTAGTCTTGAGTTCTAGTGAAGGATATGGATGCAAGAAGCTTGAGGTAGGCTGAAAGTGGAAGAAGGAGATGAAGAGGATGAAGAAAAGAGGAAAGGAAGGTTGCTGGAAGAGGGAGCTCAACAATTGGGTGAAGAAAGAAGGAAAAAATCTGATTCAAATACAAAGAGGTAGTTGGAAGTGTGAGTTGTGATTGGCTAGGATTTTTGTGGTTATATTTCAGCCATCACTCCCCTTCCTTGTGGCCTTACTTGCGCCACTTTTTGGGGTTAAGTGGCTGAAATATAACCACAAAAATCTTAAATTCTATTGGTTCGGTTCCGACAGTTTAAAATACTGTAATCGTACCGATTTCCTTTAAATCGGTAAAACGGTTTTGAAGAAATTTGTGAAGTTTTATATGTTTCTATTCTAATTATCTCTAATCTAACATCTAATTAACTCTTGATCAACCTTTAATTAATTTCTAATCAAGCTTAAAGATTCAATAAAATCGAATAAATCGATTAACAGTGTAAATTAAACATTTTGCAAGTTGAGGGCCTTTCTAGTTTTTGTTGTTTATGGCTAATGGCATTTTCATAATTATGGATAAGTCTAGGGGCATCTCATATCATTTCACATATGGATACCTCCGTGGCTCAATCGGCCGAGGTTTAGGTTTCTACGTTTTCGCTACACGATTCTACTTCGTTTAAAACCTTATTCTGCTAATCCTGTGGATATAGGGACCTAAATGTCATTTTCTACAATATTCAGGGGCAAGACTGTAAATAATATATAAAGACCTAAAGGTCATTTTTTAAAAGTTCAGGGGTAAGGTTGTAAATAATAAAAGTTTGCCCAAAGACATTTGACATATGTCGTGACAATGATCTTTGAAGGTTTAGGGGTTAAGGCATCAACAAATCATTGAAATCCTAATTAACATTTAAGCCAAAGTCCAACATCAAGTATGAGTAAAGTCCTCATGGTAGGTTTAGGCTATAAATAAGGCATGTGGATTTTGGTTTAGATATCCTTTAGGACTGAGAGTGATCAAGTTGCATGTATAGCTTTTACGAGCTGTCCATATGATGTAATCTTTTATAAGGATAGTTTGTAATTTAGCTGTGCAATAGTTATGGATAGTGATAGAATTTGGAACTCCTTTTACGGGTCATGAATTTAGGTTAGAATAATTGAATCATGTTATTGTTTTTCTTCTTGCATTGTTACCTCCATTGTGAGAAGGTTTATTAGTGTATTTCTTGTGCTTTTACTGCCCGTCAAATGGTATCAGGGCTAACGATTTGGTTCGAGTATTGGAGGGAATGGTGGTTAGTGGATCTATGTGTGGAGTCTCTTGTGTAGGAAGTCTTCCTGGCAATGTAGAGGTTATGTGGTGTGTTTTATGAGCAGTGACGATACAAGTGAACAAAGTTTGTGGCGAATGTCTTCCTGGTAATGTGAAGGCTAGGCCGAGTGTCTCGTAAGTAGTGGTGATACAAGTGAATGGAGAAGTAACACAATTGAATAATTTAGAAATACAAGAATATTGCAAGAAGAATGTTTGTGGAGACATTTATTGCAATTAGGACTTTGGACTAAGGGGAGAATTTATTAACATTTAAGCCAAAGACCCACATTGAGTATGAATACAAGTCTTATAGGAGTTTCAACATATAAATAAAGCCTTTGGATTTTAGTTTAGACGTCTTCCAAGAGTGGAAGAGTGGGAGTGATCAAGTTGTGTAGGTAGTTTTTAGGAGCTGTGACTCCTTATAGAGGTCATGGATGTAAGTTAAGAGTAGTTGAACCACATTAAATTTTGTATTTACCTTCTTTATGTTGTTTTTCTTCTTGCGTTATTACCTCTAGTGTGAGAGGGTTTGTTAGTGTATTTCTTGTGCTTTCGTTGCCAAACAATCCCTTCTCTTTCGCAGCCATTACCTTGAAATTACAACTCCTCTTGATTCATCCAAAAATCACAATGGAATCTAGTGACATGCCTTTTTGAAGAGTTAGATTGGTGAGGATTTAAAAATTGAAATTGATTGAAAGGAGTTAAGTTGACGTTTGAAGTTATTTTTAGTATTGGTAATAATGGAAAATATATCTATGGGATGATTCTTGTGACATCAATGGCTTCGATCAACTTGTAGTTGAAGGCATCACTTTCCACATTATTCCTTAAAGAAGAATAAGAAGAACAACTTTAGCATCAAGTCTATTTGGAACTTGATTGGGGTGACAGTAGTGGAAATAAAATATGGTAACATTTTATATTTTTGAGGGACTTATGTTGTGGCAAAATATATATGGTGTCTATGTGGTGTTTAATGGACCAAGTTAATGGTTAACATGCCATATCACCATAGTTTCAAATGGTGGCTAGTTGAAGGGTGAACATGATGACATTTTTCATCTTTGAGGGGCTTATTTGATGACAAGGATCTTTGTAAGGACTAATGTAATGATTCATATATCTTTTGAGGACCAAAATAGGATTTTTCTCTTTTCTATTAGTATATATAATACATTAATATAATTTGTTATATTTATTTTATACCAAAATAGGTATAAAGAAGTTGAAAATTCGCAAGAGCAACTACTTATGAACATCGTCATGCTATGGAGTTGTTGTTGAGATTGGTATCAAAGCCATATAAGAGATTGGACAAGAAGCAGATGTGAAGAGTTTAAATCCAAATATCATTGAGGAAATGCTTTATGATACACCTAAATGTACATAGATGTTACTAAGCAACTAACTTCTTTCATATTAAATCTAAATCTTCAAAGAAAGAGAAATCACTCTAATGACACACTTGCAATTGCTATTACTTGTATGGCTAACACTATTAGTAAAGCTTATCCATTTAGTCTTATTAAAGCAAGTTAGAAGAATCAAAATTATACTGAGCATATGATGTTCTTACTGGTGATGCAAGAAAGCTTGAGTCATTTAAAACTTTTCTTGTTTTACTTAGAAAATCTTGGATCTTGATGCAAATCAAGAATAGATGAAATCATCAATATGCATTATTTTAGAATTTTTATTGTCTATTTTGAAAGACTTGTTGAATTTTGGATTGATTTTTAGATTTGATTGGAAGTATTGTTTACATTTGTATACTTACAGGGAATTAATAATGTGCATTTATTTGATAGAAATGGGGATTTTTAGTTATTATTTACTGATCAAGTTAAAAATAAATTAGATATATAAAAAACATTATTTATATGTTTTATATAAAATTTGATAATTTTATATATTTAGTAATATTCATATATTCAATTCTAAATAAATTTTTGATGTAAAATTTAATACATACACACACACACACACACACACATATTAAAGTTGTAGAACACACATCCAAGCAATAGAATTCGAATTGAATTTAGAATTCTAATTCTGTATCCTAATTTTTTGTAAAAGCCAAACATAAAATTTAAAATTTTGAGCTAATTCTAGCTCAAATGGAATTGAAATTGAAATTAGAACTCTGAACTGAAATTCTAACTACAACATACAAATACACTATAATAGTAACAATGTAAACTAGATCGAGACTTGAACGTTGTGCAGGTAAATAAAATGACCAAAATGAAGAATACAAATAGGACAATTAGAAGGTTGATAAGTAGAGCATAAGAAAATAATGATTAGTGTCTATTTAGTTGTGTAGTCATAAATATACCTTAATAATTCATATAACAATTGGTGGCATTAAATCAAGATCGAGGTGGAATAAATTAAGCCATTTAGGTGACAACTTAACTAATAAAGTGGCAACATTATGGGGGCATGGTAGAAAATATAACATCATTTGCGTGGCAACTTAACAAATATGCTTATGTGGCTACATATGGGAGAGTTAAGGTGTCAATGCTAGATCTTGTGCTTTAATATATTATAAATAGAAGTGACATGTCATGATGTGACATTGTAGGTTAGGATCACTTCCCTTAGTGGGCTCAAATAAAAAAAAATATTAACAAATAATTTAGAAAAAAAAGTAATGAAACGATTTTCCTATTTTACCTATAAAATATCACCAGCCTTCATGACGTGACATTGTAGGTTAGGATCACTTCTCTTAGTCGGCTCAAATTAAAAAAAAATATTAACAACCAATTTAGAAAAAAAGTAATGAAACGATTTTCCTATTTTACCTATAAAACATCACTAGCCTTGGTGACTTGCAATGATATAACCCATAGCCTTTTTACTAGCACAATTTGACATTACTAGTTGAGCCAATACTTCTTAAATTTTTTTTTTCCTTATGTGCTACTTTACACTCACTAAATGTTACAAACTGTAACATTTGGATTAAAAAACTATATGTTATAAGGACAAAATTGAATCTTTCTTAAAATTGTCAAGAGTTACAAGCACATATATTCCAAGTTTCTAACTCGAAAAATAAATTTGTTCTTACCTGAAGAACCGAGTTAGTATAGGTCAACCTCCTCAAGTTGGACACAACACTAGTAGATGTAAAACCACTTTGACACTGAAGTTATGGAGTATTCAAGAGTGATAACTAGTGTAAGATTCGTGAGTGATCATACTTGGGGGGGCCAAGGGCCTTTATATATTGTCAAATAGGATATTATCTATAACGATCTTTTCTTATTTTCATCTGAGGTGATAGGGATCTCCTTAATCCTTCCCTTAATTGAAGCAGCCCCAGGTAATGCCACTAATTTGGTCCATGAATCTATTTCCTTAATTATGGGATTGAGCAATAAATGTGAGACTCTTAAGGGATTTCCTCAATTGATGGGATCATTGGGTTCACTACAAGAAATATGTCATTTCATGGCAGTTTTTATTAAGATTCGTGGGGGATTTGAACCCCCATAAAATAATTTGTGGCTGTTTTAAAAAATGCCATAGTAACAATTGCCATGAGCAATTCTATGGTGGTTTAACAAAATTGCCATGATGACTGCCACAAAATGCAAAATTTATTTGTGAAAGTTTTTAATGTATTTTGTAAGGATTTAAAACCACTACAAAATTATTCATGTATTTAAAAAATATATATATTGTTGGAGTTTAAAACTCCCACAAATTACGACAAATCTATTAGTTTATGGTGTTTAAGATTACAAATTGATATTCTAAGATGGAACTTTTTATTCATTTCCTTAGAAGAATCCTAAGATAACACATAACATTTTATTTACATAATTGAATGTAAGTGATATAAATTGGTTCTAGTTACAACCAAATGCAAATATGGGGGAAAAAAAAGACTTTGTCAAATTGAAAAACAATAAAAACAATAGTGATTCTAAACAAAAAGGAGTCTAAAATATTAATTCGTATACACTAACTTGTCATAGTAGTTTTTGCAGAGAGAAGAACCTCATAGCCTTTCCAAAAAGACACTCGAAAGTGAGGCTCAAGCACTTCTTAGTCCACTCGAGACTGATAATAAATCATGTAACCTAATAGAAAGGGGAATAGTAATAGAGCCATAAGAGAAAGGAATACAATGCATACTATAACATCCCCAACTTTGAGGACAAGCTTGTGTAGAAGGAAGTCCAGGCCTGAAGCAAAAGCAAAATAGTAAATAGGAGAACCGTAGAAAAAGAAGGGGGGCGAAATGGTAATTGTTAGACCATAATAGCAAAGTTGTAATTAAGCTTTTATGGTTGTTGAGAGGGGCATTTATAGAAAATCCCGATTCTGAGACTATGTGGGCTCCATGACACTAGTAGATTAAAAATATATGTAATAACTTTAAAATTGAGATTTTTTACCCACAGTTTTGAATAAAAGTGTGGGATTACTCACACTATATTACAGTATCTCGAGCAACTTAGAATACTCGAATTAATAATCAGATATCTTGAATTAATACTCAAGGGTTCCATATCATCTTTGGGCATGACAAATTTAGGGAAACAATCCTACAGAGATTAGGTAAATATGTCATGAGAGCAGCCAGAGTATGTGGCCAGAAATGAGCCACACTAGTCTTAATTGGTGGAATTATTACCACCACTTCATCTACAAAATATCATTACAACATAACTTCTACAAGACACTTCTTACAAATATCAAAGCTTTCTTATTCTCTCTTCCTTTCCCTCATTTATGCCACCTTCATTATCATCATCCCTTCTTTATTTTCTTCCTCACCACCACCATGGCCATGAGCTTGGTTGATGGTCTTCTTGGTCTCAAAATACCTTGCTCCTTTTATGAAAATCAAATATCACCTTTTTTTTTTCTACAAAACCCCTCAAAGAATTGAAGGGTTCAAGTCACTTATGGAGTCTTTCCAACCGTTGAAAGTTGCTGCCATGAGAGAAGAGAAAGGATAGGAGTTGTTCTTGGCTTCTTTGCTTCCGTAATTCCAAGAACCTTGAGGTAGGTAGCTAAAATTCTAGGCTTATTTCCCCCAAACTCTTGCACATATGTTCTATCCAAACCCTAGGTCCTTCACTCAAATTTGATGTTGGTTGGCTGGATTATAGTGTTGATGATGAGATTGAGTGATGTTTGGGTTGAGAAATAAGCTAGAGAATCAAAATAATTCTAAACTAGAAAAACTAATGCTAAAAGAAACATGAACAATGCTTAATCCATGGATAATATCTCAAGCTAGAAAATTTTAATTGAAGTGAAAATAATTTTAAATGAAAATACACTCATAGGATAGTATACCCACAAAATTTGAGGTCAATTAGATTTAAGATGAATAAGTTATGAATTTTTGAAATAGGCCCTAGGCTGAGTGACACTGATTGGAGTAACATGTGTTCTAGTGCATAACTCACCCTATAGACCTTCAAATTGAGTGAAATTAATTTTGTTAGAAATCTAACACAGGAAAATGGACCTATAAATTTTTAGAGCTAAAAGACTAGAGAGTTGCTATGAGTAAATCCATGAAGTTGCCCTATACTCTATTTGGGTTATAATAGGGTAGTGGTGATGTTTAGCCAAAAATTGCACTCATTGGGTGATCTTGGCTAAAACTATTTTCCCTATTATTTTAAGATGAGTGTAGCATGTAGACCAAAAATCTTGGCCATCCAAGCCCAAATGAATTAAATATGAACAAAATAGGACAGAAATAAAGTTAGCTCATGAACACTATTTTGGGACTTTAATATCTCGATCTCTAAAGCTTGGAATTGAGTGAAACTAAGTTCAATTGAAAATTTAATCTAAGTAGAGCCAAACTAGAAAGCTTTAGAATTTAATGATCTAAAATGGAATTATAGTAAATTTTCCAATTTCACTGCCTAGATTTGAAGGCAAAATAGGACAACTCTAATTAAATGGCATAACCTGAGTCACTCTTCAGTAAATCACATAGGAATAAAAAAATTAAGTAAAGGATATGATAAGGAATGTCTCTATAAAATATGAGGGTTAGATGATGAGAAATGGATTTATGATGAATTTCTAAAATAAGTGTAAATTTCTACTGACTTATAACGTAAGTGTTAAGCAAGATGAATGTTAGATGAGACATAAAGCTATAAGTTAAGCTATGATAATTATTGTACAGTTTATTATATGGAAAGATTTGAACATAAATATATGAGCACTTATGTATATGGAAACCATGCATGCAAGAATGTAATTGAAGTGCGATATGAAGCATGTGTAGAAGTGCATATAACATCTGCATGCATGACCATGTATAAGAATGTAAAAGGTAACAAGAACTTGCAAAGAGACATATTGAGTCTCCGCTTAATAGTAGGTTAGGGCGATATTGTTAAAGATGATCACTTAGGCTAGTCTTGAATAGATTTAATGGGAATAAGTCAGTGTGAGAGTCGGGGAAAGTAAACCCAGTAATCATGTATAGAAATGAGCTCGATCTTGAAAAATAGGCTATTACCTAGAAGTAGGGAGGCCATCCACTTCCAAGGGACTAAGTATAGATGTTCAAATTGCAAGTTAAAGAAAGCAATAAACAAAGACAAGTGAACTTGCATGATTCAATTATGAGCATTGCATATGCATATTCTATTATTTCATTATGTTATATGATTATTGCTTTTATGATTGGAAAGTATGTTACTACTACTCTTATATATGTTGCAAAAGATGCTAAGTGATTGTTAAAAGTAATCTGCTTCGAGAGATATGTTTTCAAACTTAAAATTGAACTAGTACTGATATGTACTTATCCGTGACTTCATAATAAACTGAAGCGACTAGAATGTTTATAATGACACCTTGTATGCTTAGTGCATAGAGTATACCTATTGAGAACTTTAAGTTCTCATTACTTGTTTGCATGTTTCATAAATATTCCTATACCAAGAATAGACTTCAAGTTTGTAGTAGAGTTCTTGGATATCTACAAAATGCAGGATTTGGACTTGATCATAGCTCAGATGTATAAGGTGGCCGACTAATAACCACGAAGTGGAGATTGCAGAATGAGACATGTTCTATGTATAATATTACTTAAGTTTTCCAAACTGTACTTTTGAATCATAGATGTATCGAATAATTAGGATTATAAATCCTCACTTAATAATGGAGTATGAAATTTTAAGGGCCATGTATTACGTTTTTATATTTTTCTCATTTAAAAGTTTTCACAGCTATAGTAATTGCCTCTAAATATGATCCCATGACTCGAGCATGACCTATATATTTTGAGGGTGGTATACATACCACCATGATGAGGATGTCATTTGAGGGTTGAAAACTACTAGGGCTTTCTTCCAAGAGATAATTGTCCCTTTTGACAGTGGTGATATTGCCCCCAACCTGTTCTTTGGCCATGGTGACAATGACGTTTACGATGGTGTCAACATGCTTAAAGGAGAGTGCATGGCAAAAAACTACTACCATAAATAGCATTCAACAAAACACATTCACAAAGATTGAGAGAGAGAGAGAGAGAGAGAGAGAGAGAGAGAGAAAGAAAGAGAGAGAGAGAGAATGCGATATAATGAAAGGATTGAATGATAAAGCATGTAGCGAGAGCCAACAAGACCCACGACGAAGCTAACAAGATGTGCGGTGGAGAACAGTTGGACATGCAATGGAGAGCAGTGGACGTACAGCAGAAGACAACCAAAGATGAGGCAAAGTGTTGACACTGCACACATCTATAGAATGGGGAAGATACTAAGAATGAGACAGTTAGCTAGCGTAATAGCAAAACAATGATGGGTCCTTGCTTAAGTATTTACAAAAATAAAATTGCCACAAAATAACATGCATTTGAAGGGGTTAATAAAACTTTCACAAATAAAATATATTGTAGGGGTTTCAATAAGCCCCCAGAATGGAATTGCCACATTACCATATATTTCTTATGGTGATTATTTTCCCATAAGTCCTATTAATTAATGCTAGGATCATCTCTAAATTTATGAGGTAGTGGTAGTTGGGCCTTGAGTGATGAAGCCGAGTTTATGGGACCTTGGCCTAGCTTTTGGGTTATTGGCCAAGCTATTAGGCCTAAGGAATTAGTCTAATCCATAAGCCTTGAGCTTGGTCATAATTCAAGGATTATGTGCTGAGCTTTAATATACCAAGTTCTTAAGGGTTACTTACATGTATCCTTTCAAAAGCAAAGTGGTGGTTTTTGATAACTATGTGTGTCCATGCGGCATGCACCAAGATGTCTAACATCATTCATCTACTGCAGTTATCATGGGAGCCTATGTGGTGCATTTCGTCCATAGGATCCTGTAATAGGGCCCCCAACCATTGATTATTCCTTTAGTTGGAATTTATCAAATCTTGGTAGGAGAACATTCTAGCCTAGGATCTTCTTCGAGCGACCATGGAGGTGAAAGGGTTTATAATGCCTATTCCCTTTTCTCTTCATTTCACGTTTAAAATTTTCATGGTGGATTCCTTCTCAAGCCTATTAGCAATTTCTTTGCAACTTTTGTGTTATTCAGTGTTCGCATTTGTCTTTGTTGTCCAATTTTTTCTTAACTATTTTTTCCTTAGTTGTTTTAAATTGATTTGGTCAAATCTTAGGATAGTCGATCCTAGCTGGGTTAAGTTATATGTCTTTTTCCAATATTTTCTTTGGATTAGTTGATTACTTAAGCCCTAACCCTTAATCTTCTTCTAGGTTTCCATGGCGTATAGCAAAAAGATGCTCCCGCTTAGAAAAAAGTGGCCAAAAATGGCACTAAGTGTAATGGTACTTTTAGTTAGGTTAGTAGAGTGGTTATGGAGGCTTATACTTTGTATGATAATGTAGAGAGCATTACCCACTTTAGGTAGAGTATTAGAGCCTTGATTAATGGAGTTAAGGAGTTGTTTGAGTGCCTCTCTTATTCACCTAATGAGAGGGTTTGTCATTACAGGTTGAGGGATATATTTCCTAAATTTATCATTATGCATCATACTTTGTTTTGTGATGTAAGCATCCAACTACCTTTCACCCATTTTGAGTCGCTTCTCTAAATCAAGTGAATGTAGTTGCTTTCCAGTTGCATCCGAACAACTAAGAATTTATTCGAGCCTTCGAGGTCTTGATAGAGTTTCTAGTAGTCAAGTCTACTACATGTGTCTTTTTCTATTTTTTTTTTCTAGGTTAAGAGTGTAAATAAGGGGATTTAGGTTTCTTTTAGTAACCTCCCTTGGAAAAAGATACACCACTTGTGCTCAAACTCACATAACTAGTTTGGAGACTCCTTTTTTAAAGATAAGTCACTTAGGACCGAGTTCATGTGGATGGTATTAAAAGGCCCGTGAGGTCTTGATGAAGTTTCTAGTAGTTGAGTCTACTATAGGTGCCTTTTTCTATATTTTTTTTTTCTAGGTTAAGGGTGTCAGTAAGGGGACTTGGGTTTCTTTTAGGGCCTTCCCTTGGATAAAAAAATCTAGCACTTGTACTCAAACTCATACAACTAGTTTAGTGATTCCTTTTTTGAAGATAAGTGGGATTGATTTCCTTCTTTTCTTAGATGAGGATGTTATTAAAAGGTTTTCGCTATCTTGGCAACACAACCCTAAGCAAATGTCACGCATCGAGTATAGTTTTCTTTCTTTAGAAGATTAACTTATGATCAATTAATTGAACGATGAGTTAGATAACAAGAGCTCTTTCTCTTGCTCCATATTTGCTTAAATGAAACTCAAACAATGTCGAGATGCTTGAGCATATTGATAAGTTTGTTATCTTGTGTTTGCCCATTTCATGCATATTATAAATTGTTTCTCATTGTAACAATAGAGATCATGTAAATTTTGGTCGATTACATGAAAATTAGAAGCATAGAAGGATTTTACCAGGGTCAAGAGCTCGGGTCTTAAGAGGTGAGTGATGCCTTCAATTGCCACAATAGCTCGAGGGTGTTGCTTTCTATCCGATTCATTTCTCTGCCACTCACAAAGCCTCGAGCTATATGACCAATAACTCCTTGGACATCGTTTGCTAGGTGCCTGGTCTTGTTCTTATCCCAGTTTCTTCTGCCTTCCTATGGTTACTCTTGTTTTAGTTTGTTTGTCAAGAATCCACTCAGTCTCGCCATTCTCAATGGTAGCTTCTTTTCCTTTTGATATGCCAAACAAGATGCCCCTATCAGATCAGCTTTTCAATTTGATCCTTGACCACTACATACTCTTCTATTGTGTAGCCATTGGTGCGATGGTATTCACAACGCTTCTTCCTATTCATTGATGAGTGTATTTATTACACTTATTTATTGCTAGATTTGACATATTTTTTTGATTTAATTGTAGAGATTTTAGCCTATTTTATGTGATAATTGGAGTTTTGTAAATTTTGAGTATAATGTTGATTTGGCAATTATTTGATGATTTTGGTATGTTTTATGTTGATTTTGGCTCAATTTTGTAAAGAAGCAATTAATGGCAATTAATTGGTGTATATTGGGACAAAATCTAGCCTATTTTAGGAAAGTGTTGAAGAAGAAAAATTTGTATCTCTTTCTATAGAGATCAAATTTAGATGATTTAAGATGTTCTGGAAAGATCAAGACAAGATCTCTAACTTCACTGTCGAACACTAATTCTAGTTCTAAATGATTCTTAGTGAAAATTGAGTTACAAGATTGAGGAGCAAGGTATCTTAACTCTGTCCAACCTTACCTTTGCTCAGTATTTTACCAATATCTCGAGTTACAAAAGACTGATTAACATGGATTTTATGGCATTGGAAAGTTAACTCAAAGATCTATAACTGCTATTTCTATGTTAGAAGAATAATTCCAACTGTATAGAGTGCTACAAAATTCACAAGTTAAGGGTCTAGTATGACTGTTGCACTAACATGCGAGTTGGGATTCTCTAGCCCAAATGTGATACAACCGAAGGCAAATTGGAGCCCTTTCTCACTTTCTCATATGTGAAAATCACATACCCAATAAGGAGGACATTATCTTAGCCCAAATCATCAATTATGATTAATAATCTAACGTAAAGGTACTTTTGGGACGGAGACACTGAATCCTAGTTCTGGAAGGAGGAGGCATACAACACTAAGGGAAAAGATGAGGCAACCGCAATACCTAGGTTTCTTAAAAGAGAATCCTTGTGTACATGAAAGAAAGAAGATTGGCTACAAACTCTTTATGCTAGGGTGAAGATGTAGTTTGGAAAGATGATGATGTATTGAACCTATATTTTGCTTAATAAATGTCTTTATATATAATTGAGTTTTTATTTTTGTTCTTAATGCTATTTGTAGATTTGGCCACCCATATATTGATCATAGAGTTTTGTAGGCTAAGAGGAATTTAGATGCAAACTCAAACAATGAAGTAAAAACCTTAGTTCAACAATTTCTCTATGAATAATGTAGAATTGTCATTGAGGTTTTAAGGGGAATCATATATTGCTCATGCTTCTTCCCTTAGGATTCAATTATTATGTATGTTGGTTATCTTATTAGGATTTAGAGTGGATTATTATACAAGAGGAATTTGGTACTAATTAGAATAGGATCCTTGCCCCATCAACAAGGTAAATATATTAAGTTAGGTGGAGAAGGTCAACACTCATCCGAATACTAGATAAAATTGGAAGCCTAATGCTTATCTTTTCTTGAAGTTTAAATCTATTGCTCTCACGTTTCTTACCTTATTAAATTCTTACTTTTTAGTTAATTGCATTCTTTTCCATAATTGATTTGGCTTACATCTTTTTTTGAGTCTAAATAACATTATTGTTAGTGAAATTAGCTAGTCTAATCCTCATGGGAATGATATGCTACTCATATTTTATTACTTGATCAATCCGATGCAATTTTCGATGTGTAGGAAAACAAACACAAACTTCATCATCCGCATTGGGTGGTATCTGCTACTTTCCTGTATTTGGGGGTAGCTTGATAATTTGGGAATTATACACCTCCTAGAGGATGGTTTCCCTTCTTGCATTATGAGGAATTTACTCTTTATACTCATATTGAGGCTACTAGAACCTATTTTCCAAGACTCATCTCTTCTATAGTCTTGTTGACCTTGTCTGTCGATACCTTCACCTCTACTCTTGGATCTCCTATTCTGTCAAGTGTTGTCTATATTGGACTTCATATTACTTTGTCAAGCTTCTGCTTTCTGGCCTCCTGTGGTTCTTACATGTTAATGTAGCCTTCAACTCGTTCACATAATTTTGCATTTGTCTTCAATTGATTGACAACTATAGAGTCTGCAATTGGCTTGGGCTTGGGCCTATGCTTAATCAAATGTAGCTCCATGACAGGATCAAAGTCAAGAATCTCCATAGCAACTACATTAAGCCTCATCAAATAGTCCCTCAAGAGCTCATTCTGCCCTGATTTGAAATGGTTCAAGGCATCCAAGGTCTTTGCATAAATTCGTGAGAATGAGAAATGGTTGATGAATGCTCTAGAGAACTTTGCGAAGTCCTTGATAGAACCTAAAAATGGAAAGGAAACCCACAAGAGAACAGATTTCTCAAAAACTATGGGGAATACTAGGCAAAAGGAAGGATTAAAGGCACCATTAAGCAATAACATCGCCTTAAACATAGTAACATGAGTTTGGGGGTCACTAGTACCATTATAGAGCTGTAGTATTTTAGAAACCTTAAAGTTATTAGGGAGTTTTGCTGTCATGATGAACTCAGAGAAGGGCCCTAAGTCTACAACAAGTGGTAGGTGACATTGGTATAGTTGGTGATTGGCAAATGGGCCAATCCACCTCGCCCTACCGCAAGTCAACCTTAAGCGGGGCGAGGCGGGATAGGCCAACCCATGTTAGTAATCTAGGTTGAGTATGCCAACCTACCTTGCTTTTGTGTGGGTTAGTGGGTTGGCAGGTTAGCCTGCCTTAAAAAATAAAATAAAAAATAAAAAAATCTTGTTTTAAGGGAATTAATGCATCTAAAAGATTTTTTAAAAAATAATTAAATGAATTTTTACCTAAATAAAATAAAATAACATCATTACAAACTTGCACAAAATTCTTAGATTACTTAATTTACGTTCAAACTCAAACAAAAGATGCTAATAATATAAATCAATTTCAAAGAAATGAAGCATTAACAAATGTTACAAAATCCTTACTCCACAAATTAACCATAAATCCATAATAGACTATAAGAAACCGACATTCCACAATGAGGTCTTGAGCATAGATTTTGCATATTATGCATACTTTAATATTGTACTAGTAGTTATTTATTTTAAAGTGCCCATTTTTTTTGTTTTGGTCATTATTTGAAAGTGTATTTTTTCTTTTCTTTTTTTTGGGTTTTTTTGGAAGTGTCTTGGAGTGTGAGTGAAATAAGTGTATTGTAGTGTGCAATATTGTCTATAGTGTCAAAAAAAAAAATGATGCTAAAAAAAGCAACCTGCGGGTTAGACCCACCTCGCCCTGCTTCAACCCATGGGTCAAAGGGGCACAGGTTGAAAAAATTTTGCAAATTAAAAATATCAATCCAATTCGCTGAAAGTTGTGGGTTGAGCCGCTTTACCTGGTAAACCCTAATCCATATTGCCATTTCTACCTGGTGGTGTTTTTAAGTGGCTGAGTTTGGAAGTCCTTGTCCTCTTACTGGTGACTATTAGCTTTGTTCTCATGCTATAGGGTTCATGCTTGCACCTGGTGCATATTGGCTTCGGGTGAGGTTCTACATCTAGGCAGCCATCTTCATATTCTAAACCTGGAGTTATGTGACCATGTTGAGGAGGTCTTCAACTGCATGATGGGCCTTGATGTGGGCATAAGCAACATTGTCGTTTGTTCCTTGACTTTGTATTTTAGCCATTTTTGAGTGGGATGATTTACTGCTCGCATGGTGGTCACTAATGTTCTTACTTGGAGAACTGAGTTGGTGTAGGTTGGCCCCCTCGAGTTGGCACAACACTGATAGTGACCTATGGAGGCATTTTGACGCTCAAGTCAAGGAGTATTCAAGAGTGATAATTAAGGAAAGATTAGTGAGTGATCATACTTGGGGGCCAAGGGCCCTTATATATTGTCAAATAGGATATTATTGATAAGGATCCTTTCTTGTTGTCATTTGAGGTGATAGGGATCTCCTTGATCCATTCCTTAATTATAGTAGCCTCAATGAGTGCCATTAATCTGGTCCTCAGATTTGTTTCCATAATTATGGGAGTCAGCATGAAATTTAATATTCTTAAGGGATTTTCCCTCATTGATGGGATCTTTAGTTTATTTTTGCATAGGTCCAATTAACTAATGCTAGGAGAATCTCTAAATTTATGAGGTAGTGGTAGCTAGACCATGAGCGATAGCCATGTTCATAGGACCTTGGTCGAGCTTCTGGCTCACTAGCTAAGCTATTGGGCTTGAAAAATTAGTCCAATCACAACCCTTAAGCTTCGTCGTAATTCGATATATGTTCTGAGCTCTTATATACCTAGTTCTTAAGGGTTACTTGCATGCATCCTTTCAAATGCAAGGCGGTTGTCATTGGTAGCTATGTGTGTCCACGTGACATGTGCTAGGAGGTTGGATGTCATTCATCCTTATTGTAATTATCACGGGAGCTTATGTTGCATATTTCATCCATGGTATCCTGTGATAGGATCCCCCTACCATTGATTATTCCTTCAGCCAGAATTTATCAATTCTAGGTGGGAAAATATGATGGCCTTGGATCTTCTTCGAGTAATTCCGAAGGTGAAAGGATCTATAACCTCTATTCCCTTCTTTCTTCAAATATTGCTTTGATTGAATTCCTTAGGATAGTCAGTCCTAGCTAGGTTGAGTTATATGTCTTTTTCTACTATTTTCTTTGGATTAGTTGATTGCATAAGACCCTAGCCCTTCATCTTCTTCTCAGTTTCCACGGCGAATGGTAAAGAGATTGTTCTCGCTTGGGAAAAAGTGGTCAAAAGTGGAATTGAGTGTTATGATACTTTTAGTTAGGTTAGTAGGGTGATTAATGAGGCATATACTTTGTATGATGAGATAACGAGTATCATTCGCTTTAGGCAGAGTGTTAAAGTCTCAGCTAATCAGAGCTGAGGAGTTGTTTGAGTGCCTTCTTTATTTGCTTGGTGAGTAGGTTTGCCATTATAGGTTCAGGGATGCATTTTTAGATTTTATCTTTATGTACGAGACCTTGTTCCATAACCAAGGCATTTGACTACCCTTTAACCGATTTGAGTGTGCCAGTCTAAACCAAGTGAATGTGGCCCCTTCCTCGTTGCATTTGAATGGCTAGGCATTTATCTGAGCCTTTGAGGTCTTGATAAAGTTCCTAGTAGTTGAGCCTACTATAAGTCTTTTTCTATTTTTTCTAGGTTAAGGGTGTAAATAAAGGGACTTAGGTTTCTTTTAGTAGCCTCCCCTAGAAAAAGATTCTCCACTTGTACTCAAACTCGTACGACTAGTTTAAAGATTCCTTTTTTAAGGTTAGGTCACCTAGGATCAAGTTCCCCTTTTTTGTTAGATGAGGATGGTATGAAAAGTTTTCCACTACATTGGCAGCATAACATTATGCAAATGCTGCATATCGAGTATAGCTCTCTTTCTTTAGAAGATTAATTTATGATTGATTAATTGAACTACGAGTTAGACAACAAGAGCCCCTTCTCTTGCTCCTTATTTGCTTAAGTGGAACTCAAACAAGGCCGAGGTGCTTAAAATATTAGCAAGTTCATCTTCTTGTATGTGCCCATGTCATGCATATTGAGTAAATGTTTACTTTAGTCCTTAAAGTTGTGCACGTAAGTCACTTTGACCCCTAAAATTTTGAAATTAATTTTTTAGTCTCTAAAGTTATGAAATGTGAGTCATATTAGTCCCTGACTCCTTTTCCGTTGTTGTGTCATGATATTTTCACTAATGTGTACCATTAAGTGGTATAGTGACATTCCATATAATCTTTAAGATGGCATCAATGAATAATATATTCAAATTAATCCACTAAGGTGACATTTTGTTACTATCCCACTTGATTCTCGTGCCCTTCTTGACAAATTTTCAGAAACTTCAAACTGTTTTGAACTTATTTTTCATCCATGCCACTTTAGAGACTATGTAGAATATCACCGCATCACTTAATGTGACACATTAGTAAAAATATGATGGCACCGTAACAGAAATGGAATTAGGTACTAATGTGGCTTTTATTTTGCAATTTCAAAGGCTAAATTTTTGTTTAAAATTTTAGAGATCAAAGTAACTCACATATATAATTTTAAGAGCTAAAATGAATATTTACCCCTCTAAAATAGTTATAAGCGAAGTAGGCGCCAAAAGATATTCACGAACATCATTACTCATAACAAAAACTGGTACTCGATAAACGTACACCGCAGAAAGTGCAAAACTGTGACCACTGACAAAAAGAGAATCGTGATCAAACTGGCCATCCGCTTCACGCCACTGAACCATCTCCAATCTGATCGAAACTCCAAACTTGAAAGTGATGGATCATTGGTGGAGCGATCTGATGGCGGTGACTAGAGATGATTGGTGATAAGCTATAGTTTGAGTGTATGGCTATTTCATTTTTATGCATTTCATGAATATCACTTTTTCATGCAGGATCCAACCATGCATGCAAGGATCAGCTTTTAAAGTAACAAAGTGCATATGAGCTGTGCTAAAGCATCAATTTTAGGGTGGACCATTTGTTCAAGAAACGGTGTACGCCCACCACCTGTCTCTGAACTTGGCGATTGAGTTAATCATACCGCTCTTGACCGTGAAGTTTTGTTGCGATTCGAGTACACGTACGCTGGCTATTGCAAGCGTGAACAGGCACATTAACCTTTCACACTGATATGAAAACAACATATTGTTAAAATTGGAAATGAGACAAAGATTGCTTGATATCGACGCCACATTGATTAGATATCATATTTGTTAAAGGAAACTTGAGAAGGGGAAAGGTTATGTTATGCAGACTTACATGTCAAATAGTGTTCTAACATCATGATGTATGTGGTATTGGTCATCAAATTTTGGCTAACCCTTCTATAGTTTTTCTGGCACCATAATTTGTGAATACCATAAGAACAATATGCGACCGAAAAACGGAAAAGTTCCTTTATAAATTGGGCTTGCACGCTATATACCTCGCGAAGTCACAATATGTATTAGCATCACATAATAAGAATGCACTATGACAGGTGACTTTACCATGGAAAAATCAAACTTGGCCTTTAAAAGTGACTAAATGTATGAATTAATATAATTTCGGTTAGGAACTAATAACTACTGGCTAGATGATATTTGCAGAGCCATTGAAATTGGGAAAAGGTGGTAGTGGAGTTCGGAATGCCGCCACCAGAAAGTTGGTGTAGCTTGGAAGTGTGCCTTTATTGTCTCAGTCATCTATACATAGCTATTTTACAATCAAATTTGTTTACGTTTTACCATTTCTTTCTCCCTTCTTATCTGGGTCAAAATCTTGTGCACGTTTATAGGTTAGTGGAAGATAAGTGGTAGGAAGTTTCTGACCTCGATTCTTTTGACTATGAAGGTGTTTTCTAGATCCTTTTCTTATGATAAATAACAAAAACATATGATTTGTGTTTCATCAAGAAAACATATGATTTGTGTTGGAGGGAAGCAAGGATTCAGGACTTAATTTACGGTCGAATCCACTTCAAATCAAGTGATGATTTACACCAAGGACAGAAAGAATGATGAATAGGTACTGTTTACTGTGGGACTTCTTTCCCATCCATTAACTTTTGATTTGCTATTTTTCTTCTTTCCCATCCATTAACTTTTGATTTGCAATTTTTCTTTCTGAATCAGTTAGTAAATAATTACAAATGGATCAACCACAGAAGCATCTAGAGATGGAAATATATCAAAGTACATCAGGTTATGCCTACGAGAAATGTTAAGCTGGAACTTGCTTGAAAATTAATAGCATGAGCATGATATGTTACTTACATGCTTTTCACTTTTTGTTTGTTTCGTCCTGTGTGTGTAGTATAAAGACATATGGCAAGACTTGAAAAATATTTTCGAAAGCCTAATTTCTTCTAATATATGAAGAAACTTAAACTTCTTTTTTTTTTTTTTTTTTTTGCTCACAAGAAACTTAGACTTATTAATTTTATAATAATAATAATAAATATAACTTTCAATAGAAATATAATATATAGTAATACAATGAATAAACTATATAGATATTATTAATTTTAATTACATATATATAAATATTAAATAAATACGTTAGTTTAATATGTTAAATAAACTATTCTAAAGGCCTAATCTATTGAAGAAGCCTTTTTTAACATTATAAGCTTAACTAGTTTTTTTCCCAAAAAAAAAAGGACAGATTTATGAGAATCGAGGACTACTTTCTACCTCTATATAATCCAGCAATTAGATAGATAAACTAACCAAAAAAGTGCTCAGAGATACCAAGTCATTATTACATTTAGAAATTGACAAAGGTGGGATATTTATACATCAATTTTTCAAAATAAGAAAAATAGCTATAATGCCATAATTTTTATTCAAATTTATTTTGCCACAAAGGAGGACTTGGGAGAAACTATGGGGTCTGAATTGTAGCTGCTACTTAGTCATTTTGCGGAAGTAAGGCACTAGACGGAAGAGGAGCGGCGTCAATTCACTACTAGGAAAAAAGCATATAGCGATGGAATTTTATGATGGAATAAATATCATAGCTAATAGCAACGGAAATTGCCATGGATCATGTGTAATTGTGACGGGGCTGGTTTTTTAGAAATCCGTGACAAATTCTATGTCTAAATATTTTCATTGATATGAAAATAAATATTTTTAATACATGGTATTCATAGCGATAAAATATCCGTCATTGAGGTTTTTTGTTATTAAGAAATATCAAAATTTTAACGTAAAGTATTGTAGCGACAAACTCAAACAAATAGGTTGTTGATGTCCGCAGAAAAGCTGTTGATAAAAAATAGAGAGTGATGAGAGCGAGAGCGAGAGCGAGAGGGGAGAGGGGTAGAGAGTGGAATAGTGTGTGGCAGCCAAAAATATGCTTTATGAGAGACAATAATACTATTGGCCATGGAAATAACCCAAGGCACATGAATCGTATACAAGAAGGGGTCTTTTCTTTCAACCGTAGTGGTGCTTTCCATTCAAACAATGGGAAGGGGTATGAGTTGATACATAAGAAGATTGAATCTTCCTCCTTCACGATATTTGTGGATAATCTTAATTCAACCTTCAATGTCAAAGTTATGGCTCTAGCAACTCTTTGAAATGGAGGGATATGTTATTGATGCTTTCGTATCAAGGCAAAAAAGGTCTACAACAAATGGTCTTTTTGCTTTTGTTTGTTTTGTTTACCATCAGGATGCTTTGATGGCAATTAAAAACCTGAATGGCATTCATATACGTGAGTGCAAAATGGTGGTGAAGGAAGCGAAGTATAGAAGATGCACAAATACAGACCGTGGCACTCAGTACAATGAATCAGGTGCTGGAAGACACTAAAGTGACATGGGAAAGAAGGAAAAGAATGGTGACTTCATGGATGGGCGGTCATACAAAGAAATGGTAGTGCAAGATAAAGTCAATATGGACAAGAAGGGAGGAGAATAGAGTCATGGAGAAAACAGATGTAGTTAATGGGGTGGTGAATGAAAGAAATAATGGAAAAATTGAATAGAAGCATTATGGGAAAGACTCTATATCTGTCAATATTGATGTTATAACTGAACGAATATCAAGGGATTGGAAAACTATTGATTCTATCAAGGCAATGGGGGCTTATAAGACTTTGATTGCCTTTCCTACTATGGAAGATATGGAGGATACCTTAACTCTGGGTGCAAATTTGCTGGGTGAACATTTTGATGAGATCAGAAAATGGTCTAAAGATGTATTTTTCCAAACATGAAAAGTTTGGCTGGAATGCACAGGTCTACCTCCTCATGCATGGTATCATTAAAATTTTATCAAAGTTGGTGATACATGGGGAAAGTTTGTTTGCCTTAATGAAAAGACAAGAGAGGGAGTAGACTTTTCTTCAACAAAAATTCCAATTGGTGCTTGCTTCAAACAATTCAAAGATGGATAGTTCTATTACTTAATGGTAAATGTTTTGATGTCTATGTTCGTGAGCTTGGCAAAGAAAATATTGCTTTGTGGAATGTTGATAAGAGTAAAAAATACTATGTTCATTCCACTAGAGAAGTGATTAATGACGATGAAGAGTCCTTATTGTCTGGAAGCAGAGATGTCATGGAAGAAGATCAGGTAATCATGGAGGAAGTGGATACTGGGAATAATTATGAAGATAATCCTGTAGGTGAAAATTTGTTGGACAACGAGGTGGTTTTGGTAAACCCGATAATAGGGAAGTCCGATGGAGGTAAATTACTACGGAGGAATACATTCATGAAATTTGGTAGGGTTCTGAGGATAATGGCAATGTAATGGCTCGAACAAAAGATGATAGGCGAACGGATGAGTTGGTGGCCCAAGTGAATAAGACTTAACATGCAAAGTTGGGCCACGATGGATGTTGGCCCAATATAGAGCATCAAGTTTTGCATCCTGTGTCAAGCATATTATAACCACCAAGTTTTGGGCCTAATTTAGGCAAGATTAGAAAAACTAAACTGAGACAATTCTTATAGAAGGCAAGCAACTTTCCTCTCATCTATGCTGTGTTTGATCCAAACTTTAGAGCGATTCATGATGCTAAGTCCAATACTGAATGGAATAGGAAAGATGAAGAGAAGAATGCGTTGGGGTATCAAACTAAAAACAAAGACGAAGAAGATGATCTTGTAGAAGAATCAGACGCACAAAATTTTGAAGATGATGATAAAGAAGAAGTAGAGTCAGTGTAATGCACTAGGAAGAAAGTGGAGTTATCTGCGACATCTGATGACAGGGTGAGTTAGGCTCTAGTGGAAGATTATCCGAAGAAAAAAGAAAATAGGAAATCGAAACAAAAGAAAAGGAGAAAAGGCAAGAAGAAGAAATCAAATGGCGACAATGGAGGTGAGTATGATGCTAACCGATGAATTTGTTGTGTTGGAATATTAGATGTGTGTGGGGGGGGGGGGGTCAGGAAAATTAGGTGTCTTGAAAAAGATGATCCAAGAAAATCAAATAAGGTTTCTGGGGTTGGTGGAAACATAAAAAGAAAAGTGTGATAATGGTTTGGTTGGGAACATTTGGGGTTCTTTTGTTCATAAATGGACTGCTTTGGATGCTATGAATAGTGGAGGGAGAACATTATGCATATGGGATACTGATTTCTTTCAAGATAATATGGTGGTAAAAGGCGATAGGTGGATCTGTGTGAAGGGAGTGATAAAAGATGAGAATTTTGAATGTGCTATTGGTGTGGTTTATGGTCCTCATGATTATACTAATAAAAGAAGAATTTGGGAGGAGCTGATTGATATTAGAAGATTACTGAATACTCCACTGCTTATGTTGGGAGATTTCAATGAAGTCTTAAAACTTGAATATAGAAAATAAGGTACTATGTTTTCAAGGAATATGCTAGATTTTGGGGAATGGGTTAATGATATGAACTTTATTGAACTTTCTTTGGTGGGGAAGAAGTATACGTGGAGGAGAGGACTCTCTTGTAGCAAAATGGATAGAGTTTTCTTTGAGCAACTTTGGAATGATACCTTCCCTAACATGATTTTAAGGGGGTTTAAATGTTTTAGATTAGATCATAATCCACTACTGGCATGTTCAACTAACTCCAACTAGGGCTTGAAGCCTTTTCATTCCTTTGATGCATGGTTCTCACACCCAAGCTTCAAAAGAATTGTACAGGAGGAATAGAAGATGTTGGGCAACATAGGGTTGATAGAAAAGCTGAAGTATCTCAAAACATCGGTGAAAAATTGGAACAATGAGGTTTTTAGCAATATTGATAAAAGAATTAAGGATTTAGAAGAAAAAGTTGTAGCAGCTAAATCAAGGTTGGAAAGTGATGATGGTACTGCAAAAATATTAGCCATACGCAAAGCTTTGTTGCATCAAGTTGAGTTGTGGTACAAAAGAAAGAGTGAATTCTCGCGGCGAATGTCTAGGAATAGTTTGTAAAAGACATGGATAAGAATTCCAAGTACTTCCACACTGTGGCAACTATGAGAAAAAGCAAGAAGATGATCTTCAAGATAAAAGTAAGTGGACGGTTGATTTACGAATCAAGAAGAATAAGTGAGATTATTTTATAAAAAATTATATTAGCATGAAGATGGCCCCAATATTGTTTTTTAGGATAGTCTAGTTAATAAAATATCTAAGAATGAAGCAGGAAAGCTAGAAGTTCTACCATCCAATGCTAAAATTAAAGAGGCAATTTGGGCTTGTAACCCTTCAAAAGCTCCAAGCTCTGATGGCTATAGTCTGAACTTCATAAGATGGATGTAGGACATCATTGGGGAAGACTTTTAGAATTTAATTTTGGAGTTCTTTCAAAATGGCTCTATTTCTAAGAAGATGAACATGACTTAGGTAACTCTTATACTATAGTTTGAGGGTGCTAAAGACATGAAGAACTTTAGACCAATTAGCATGTTTAGTAGTGTATATAAAGTGACAGCCAAAATCTTATCCAAAAGATTATCAGGTGTGTGGCTAGTTTGGTTGGTGAAAAGCAATCAGCTTTTGTTGAAGGGAGGAAAATTTTGGATAGTGCATTGATTGCAAGTGAAACGGTGCATTAGATGAAAAAGAATAAAAAGAAGGGTGCACTTATGAAGCTTGACTTCTAGAAAGCTTATGATTCAGTCAAATGGAATTTTTTTGATCTTACATTAGAAAGGATGGGCTTTGGTAGAAAATGGAGAAATTGGATACACTGGTGTATGTCTACTGCATCAATGTTCCTTTTTGCATGAAGAAAGGGTTGAGGCAAGGGGATTCGTTATCTCCCTTTCTTTTCATCCTTATCGCAGAAGTTTTGAACAAGTTGCTAGAAAAGGCATTAGGGGAAGGAATCATTGAAGGGTTGAAAGTAGGCAAGGACTTGATATTTTGCCGGAGAAGGAAGAGGTCATTTATAGGTATAAAAGGATATTGGACTATTTTGGTCTTATGTTGGGGCTCAGAATCAATTATGATAAATTGGCATTAATTCCGATTAACATGCTCAAATGAATGGGTAGAGAAGATGAAATCTAAATTGGGATGTACAGTGGCATCTTTACCTATCAAATATTTGGGAATTCCTCTTGGTGCTAATCCTAAGAGAGTGAAGACATAGAAACCTGTCATTGAAAAGATAGAAAAGAAGTTTAGCGGCTGGAGAGCCAATTTGTTATCCAAAGCAGGTAGGCTGGTTCTCGTCAAATCTGTGATTAATAGTCTCGCAATGTATTATCTTGGGCTATATCAAATGCCAAAGACAAAAAGATTATTGCTCTACAATCTAGATTCTTCTAGAGTAAAGGTAATGGAGCTAGAGGTATTCCAACAAAAAAATGGAGTATAATCCAATTGCCAAAAGTAGAAAGAGAGCTTCGAGTTGGTGGCTTACAAATACAAAATGCTGCAATGTTATATAAGTAGTGGTGGTGTTTTTCTAATGAAAATTCCTGTCTATGGAAAAATGTGGTAGTTTCATGCAATAAAATGGTGGTAAATAGACCAATTTTATATCAGATTTGCCACATGAAAGGTGGCCTATGGCATTCCATTTATAACAATGGAAAAATATACAAAATAGTGGAAGACATTATGTGATATCCTGATTTAAAATAAAACACTAGTTAACAATAAAATATGAGTAATAGAAAATTTTAAAATTTTATACAGCTTATGTCTTTGGACATTTTTCTGTCTACTTTAAATTATAAAGCATTAGAAATTTTTAACCCAATTAGATGAAAGTGATTTGTTGTAGGAAAAAAAAAGAAAAGAAATAGAGACCATGATGCGCAATAAGTGACATGGTGCATCATAGACATCTCTCTTCCTCCACTTTCACGTCAGGAAGAATGTTCCAGACGCTCCATTCTTACATTTTTGTTTTCCTTATCCATTACTCTTTCACTTTCACTCCCTTTCTTTCACTTACGATCTTACCTCTCTCAGCCCCTCACCGACCGCTGCTCTCTCCCTCTCTACGCTGCAGTCTAACGTTCTCTCTCTCTACCGTTCTGTACCTATCTCTTTTTCCTCTGTGTTCTCTCTCTGTCTGTCGCGGTTTGTCTCCCTATCCGCTACAGCACTTCTACCATGTAGTGGGACTCTTGATTTAGCTCCCTAAATTCATAATCTTGGGTTTAGCATCTTGACATTAGCGTTCTTGTGTGAGTTCCTTATTTGATTTTGGGTGAGTCACAACACTAGATTGTAATGTCCTAAAGTTTTGTGTTTTGAAGATGATAAATTATATAGAATTATTATATTGTTAGTTGTACGATAGTCAAAATAATTTGGAGCATGTATGTGTGTTTTTGGCATTGGTTGAATTTTAGAATTTGGAGTTCCCTATAGTATTGTTGATTAACTCATGTTCTTGTGTGTATATGTGTTTTTAGGTTTTAGTTGGATTGTTTAGAATTAGTTTTGTGGCGATTAGTTGGATATGGACATAGTGAAGAGTTAGAGCTAGTAAATGAGATAAGTCATGAAAAGGATAAGTTGAAGAGACAGTAATTTTTGAATGAACTAAAAGAATTAAGAATTAAGAGTAAGCTGAATTTTATTTTAATTTTGGAAGGTAGTAAGTTAACTAGTTGGTTTTAGGGTTGATTTAATTAAAGCTTATAACCAAGTAGTTATAGATGAGGGTAATTATGCATAAATTAGAATTGATATAATACTTTCTTAGTAAAAGAGATATCTTAGATGATTCTTGGCTATACAGGTTAATTAGCATGTGATTAGGGACGTTTGGTGCTGGAGTCCCTTGGGTTGCGACCGAGGTTCCGATATACCATAATCTCTTACCACCACTTCTCGGTTTAGTTTGTGAGTGATAGTACATTTATAACTTGTTTTTTGTTTTTCCTATTTTCCTACATATATGTTTTGACAGCTACTTGTCTTCTAATTGAATTTTTAAAACTGCTTATAGTATTATTATGTTATTAATTCTGTGCATCCACAGGTGGGACAAGTATTGTAACATCCTCCTCAGTACAGTACTATGCGTAAGTCATAGTACCATACCCTGGAGTCAAGTATTCTTACTCTGAGCGGACCTCATCTGACAGCAACTTCAGCCGTCTTTGGAAACTTCTAAAATCATCTGGAGACAACATGGAAATAGGAGTGAGAATTATAAAATTCTTAGTAGGATTCTCAAATTTTCATACATAGTGTCATCATGGTCGTCTCCAGTTTGCTTCGGTGTATTTTGAAAAAGACGAACATGCAGCACAAACTGTTTAATTTTACATTTCGAAAAATGTCTTATTCGAAGCAAAGTTCATTTTTACTCATATACTGGTCCTTTGGGGAAGAGTACACAAGATTAATTCATGAATAATACCATGGATAATAACTTCAACATATAAAACGCACATAGCATTAATCTACTGGAAACATAACATCTGTACCTAACTTAACTTGCACTTGAATTCATACATATACATAAAATTTGCTTCTCTTTCATTCGGTACTTACACTAGCTGGGTCATGCCATGCCTCATATAAGCTCTGTCCCCTGTACTCACACTAGCTGGGTCGATGCCATGCCTCATGTGATCGGGGTGCTTACATAAATTTTAATCTTTAGTCTTTAGTCTTTTACTTGGCACACCTAGGCGTTATGTATCGCCGTCCCTAGGGTGCTTTTACTGCTCTTGGGTAGTCTGGCCTTGGAGTGAGCTCGTCAGCTTCACCCGTGACCGTCGTCACACTGACTCACCCGCAAGGGGATTCACGTGCCTCTAGTCTTGGAGGGATCTCATTCTGGTCACGTGCCTCTAGTTGAAGGGATCTCTTCTGGTCACGTGCCTCATAATTGAGGGATTTCATCTGACCACGTGCCTTCAATGTAGAGGGATCTCATCTGACCACGTGCCTCTAAGGTAGAGGGATTTCATTGTTTTAGCTACCTTCATAGGGAGGGATTCAAGTGCAACTGCCTCCAAGTGAAGGGATTCATATCTTTATCATTTAATTGCCTTCACAAGGAGGGATTCAATTAACTGCCTCCGAGTGAAGGGATTCACATTTAATGTACTCATGGCATTTCATTCTCATATAAGGCCATGCATAGTCATATTGACGGCACCTATACATCATTCATTTTCATATGTCATTGCACACATGATCTTCACGTACATATTCATAACGTATAAAGGCTCGTAGCCTCTTTACCATTCTACTGACACTTATACATATGCTTTATCCTTTACTTTCATATATCTCATCTCATACTTATGTCATTCTCAATATAGGGTTTCTATATACCTATGCATACTTTAATTCATCCTTGATAACTCATATCATTTTAAAATTCATCCTTACATCTAAGCATTCATAGCTTCTTAGACTTCTGTCGTAAATCCGGCAGCATAACAGATCAGGTCCGTTTCCCCATGAATAGTGCCAGCTCTCACAGACAGTTCAACCATAGCAACATAAATCAACTTAACACATATATATCAATATCAAACTGGCCATCCTCAACTCAAACTTTATATGTTTCCCTAATACTTGTGAAATCTTCAATTGGGTCACTTTGTGAAACTATCACTTTGGCCATTCTGCTACCTTCTATTCGGTTCTGCCCGAATCTTGTATAATCCACCTTTATCTCTATTCAACTCATTTAAATCTGAAATCTGGATATGTCATAGCTCTATATGTCTACTTTCTAACCTCTTTGGTCCCATGTCATTCTGATTTATATAAATCAAGATATTCAACTTTTACCTCAGCCTGTTCAGTCACTAGCCCAAATTACACTCCTGGGGGTATAAATTCACTAAAAATCGAAACTAAGCTCAAATCTTACAAAATTGATCTCATATCAAAGCTAACAGGACAACCTTTCATTTGCCACAAGTTTCACTCCATTTGCTTAAGTACACTTCGAGTTATAAGTCCAGAAAATCGACCTCCCTGAACTACCCTGTTTTGGCTCGGTTTGGACGTAGAACATCTTCCTCGAATCACTAGGAACAATTGGGACCATAACAAACTCGAAATTTCATACTGGAATGTTCCCCTATGTGTAGGCTTTCTAACAAAACTGGTTTCATTCAATTTGGAGTTGTATAGGGTGAGTTATACCTTCCTCATGTCACCCTGCTCAGATGAAAATCCTGAACCCTAGGTTAAACTTAAAAAATTCGTATCTCTCTCAATACTAATCCGATAACCTTATATGATATATCCATGGAAAGCCCTGAAGGTCTACTTTCATCTAAAGATGGTTTCATCGGATTTGACCGATTGTAGACGGCACCGTACGCTCCGCCGTATGAACTGCCGTGGAATCTCCACCAAGACAGCACCCTCATCCATTCATTTCTCTTAGTTTTCTTCTTCTAATTCTAACTCTAACTCAAAATCTTCTATTAATTCAATCATGATTCATCATAATACATCCAATAATTCATCAAATACATAAGGAAGAACACAATCTCATACAGCTATAGTGCAAGAAATTCAAGAATAGAAGCAGAATCCTACCTCTTTGGAGCAGGATTTGGCTAAGTGCTGAAACTTGGAGTGTTAGAACCTTGCTAAACTTGAAGGAGTAATTGCGTGATAAAGGAGAGAAGAAACTTGGAGCAACCCTCACCACTCAAGCACCATCCACTCATCTTCATTCCTTTTTCAACAAACACATAAATTCCATCCTTCTCCGATGAATATTTTCGGCCTTCCCACAAATAGATGCAGACCAGCCTCATTTTCCCACTTTCCTTCATCTTCTTCCAATTCCTTTGATTGCCAAACTCAAGCTCTAACCATCAACTTTACTCTAAGATCAAGTTCCACCAAGATTTCACACTACCAGGGTAGGAATTTCAACTTTCTCCTTCTTTTCTTTGATTTGGGGTTGCCTAAGGTCCCTTGTTTATCCATGATTTTGATGTTGTAAGGGGTGGGGTTGATGAATTAAGATTGGTTTAAGGTGTATATGTGAGTTTGAATTGAAGATTGGATGGATTGATTTAAGGAAAACATGAATTTAAGAAGCTTTAGGGTTTTCCCCTCAATGATGATCCATATGGCGGAGTGTACGGTCAGCCTACAATCATTTAAATTCAATGAAACTATTTTTTTTATGAAACTAGACACTTAGACCTTTCCGACCATATAAAATATAAGGCCATTGGATTAGTATAGAATTAGTTATGAATTTTTTAAGTTTAATATGAAATTCTAGGTCCTCTTCTAGGCAGTATAAGTTTCAAGGGGTGTAACTCACACTATAAAACTCTAAATTGAGTGCAACTAATTAGCTTTGAAAGCCAACATATAGGAAGCATCTCATAAAAATTTCAAAGTTTTATTTGATTCCAGTTATTCCCAGTAATTTAATGAATTTGTCTTAAGTCCAAACCAAACTAGAATAGGACAGTCTAGAAGGGTCAACTTTTAGGGCATATAACTCAAGCTATGCTTATGTAAATGAGATGAAACTTATCTCAAATAAAATCTTATTCTGTTAGCTTTAATTTGGTATAAATGTCATATGATTTCACCTAGCTTCCTATTTTTAGTGGATTTTTACTTCTAAGAGTGCAATTTTGGCTAGTTGTAGGATAGACAGAAGTAAACTTTGAATAACTTGAGCTATATAAATCAAAATGAGATGGGACTAAAAGGGTTCGAAACTAGACTCATAGCACTATAACATATTCAAAATTTAGGCCCAACTAAATTGAATAGAAATTATGGTGAATTTTACAAAATTGGGCAGAATTGAGTAGATTGAACAGAAAACCTAAGTTATGTATTTATGTTGACATATTATCTGATTGATATTATTGTTATAAAACTTGATGCTCTATGTTGGTTTTGTTGCTTGATTGATCCTTCTGGTAGTCTAGCACTGTTCATGGGGAAGCAGACTCGATCTGTTATGTTGCCGAATTTTCGGCTGGAGTTTATGAGGACTTATATTATGAATAATTATGCTAAGATTATAAGGATACATGTATTCATATGAATGCCATGTCTATGAAAATCATGCATGCAAATAGGATTGAGGAATGATATAAGATATATGTATGAACACATAGAGCAGTCACATGCATAATCACATCCAAGAGGTAGTAAAAGATTATAAGGACTTGCAAGAGGGACGTACCAAGCTATCACGTGAGGCATGACATAGACCTAACTAGCGTGGGCCAGAGCGGTACTGTCTAAGACTTAGGCTAGCCCTTGACCAGATTTAAGAGGAATAAACCAGTGTAAGGGTCGAGGAAAGTAAACTAGTCACTCCTGTATAGGTACGAGCTTAGACTTGAAAAATAGGCTATTATCTAGGGGTGAGAGAAGCCATTCACCTCCGAGAGACCAAGTATAGAAGAGCAAGATCAAGTTGCAAGTTAAAGAAAGAGATGAATTAAGTCAAGTAGAAGCATCTTCATGTGCATCTCTAATTCTTTCATTATGTCATAATGTTATTATGATTCTTATTGAAGTATGTTATACTATTCTTATTTCTAGGTGTAACATCCCGATTTTCGAGTTCCGGCTTCCTCATCAGGATTGATCAATCCCAATTTCCGACTTCATCTTTGGATTTCAATGAGATGATTATTTCCGAGTTCCGAGTTAATTCTTGCCCAATTTTTCGACTTCATGTCCCATCCGACCTCCGACTTCACGTGGTGGTTACGAGTTGAATGAGATGCTTCCGATTTCCAATATACGACTTCATGTAAACGATTTCCGACATTATGCTCGGGTACGTGATATCCAAGTTCCGACATTGGGTGATTCCAAATGGACATGAAATGCGACTTACGAGTTTTAGCTGAATTGGATTCCGAGTTCATTACCAAGGTCTTTTATCTCTTTCCCGAGTTCCGATATCGAGTTGAAGTGCCAGATCCTATAAATTACGAATTCCGACTTCATCCGAATAGTTATGTACGAATCACGACTTCCAAGTTTAACCTTCAAGTCCGAACACATGAACGTAATTCCATGAGATCCGACTTCATGTCTCAAGGGAAATATACCCGGCTTCCGATGTCACCAACCACACTGTGTTATAATTCCCGGTTTCCGAGTTTAAGTACTTGTGTTTGGAAATGTGACTCGAATTCCTGAGTTCCGACCTTAGTGTTGAACTCAATTGGGGTGGACACGAGTTCGGACTCTTGAGCAGATCTTCAGTCACACGAGTTCCGATTTTACATCCAACATTGGCATTCCTGAGTTCAAATAGGGAGTTCTGAGATTATAGGATTGCCAGCTGCATGACTTCCGAGCTCAGACCTTGATACAAGATTTCCTCAAGTCACAACGATATGGGACGAGTTACGACATACGACTTCAGCTCTAGTCTCAACTGGGATAACACGAGTTCCGACTTAAGGTGTAATAGAGACGAGCTCCGATTTCAGATATAACAGAAGCGTATTCTAGTTTTTGGACGACGTGGAGAGCAATTTTGACACAAAAGTGAGAGACATGGCCGAACTTCAACCACAAAATTCCAACCAATCAACACCACAACTTTCATGTATTTAAATCAGACTCTTCTCTTCATTTCGGTCTGAGTTACGTTCCCTTCCCAGCCTTCTTCTCCTTCCCTTCTCTCAATCAACTCCATTACTCCTTCCAGCTTAGCAAGGTTCTAACACTCCAAGTTTCAGCACTTAGCCAAATCTTGCTCCAAAGAGGTAGGATTCAATCTCTAATCTTAATTTCTCTAAACTAAGGATGCATGAAAGATTACTTTTTATGATTATTTGATGATATATTGGATGTGTATGATTGGATTAATATGGGATTAATATGAAATCTTGAGTGGCAATTAGAATTAGAAGAAGAAAACTAAGAGAAATGGATGGATGAGGGTGCTGTCTTGGTGGAGATTCCACGGCAGTCCGTACGACGGAGTGTACGGCGCCATCTACAATCGGCCAAATCCGAAGAAACCATTTTTAGATGAAAGTAGACATTTAGGGCTTTCCATAGATATATCATATAAGGGTATTGGATTAGTATTGAGAGAGATACGAATTTTTGAAGTTTGACCTAGGGTTTAGAACTTTCATCTGAGCAGGGTGACTTGAGGAGGGTATAACTCACCCTATACAACTCCAAATCGAGTGGAACTAATTTTGTTAGAAAGCTTACACACAGGGGAACAGCCCAATATAAGATTCCGAGTTTGTTATGATCCCAATTGTTCCAGTGATTCGAGGAAGTTGTACTATGTCCAATCTAGGCCAAAACAGAGTAGTTCAGAAAGGTAGAATTTCACGACCTATAACTTGAGGTATACTTAAGCAAATGGAGTGAAACTTGTGGCAAATGAAAGCTTGTCCTGTTAGCTTCAATATGAGACCGATTTCGCATGATTTGAGCTTAGTTTCTATTTTTAGTGAATTTATACTTCCAGGAGTGTAACTCGGGTTAGTGACTGAACGAGTTGAGGTAAGATTTAAATATCTTGAGTTATATGGATCAAAATGATATGGGACCAAAGAGGTTAGAAAATAGACATATAGAGCTATGATATATCCAAATTTCAGATCTAAATGAGTTGAATAGACATAAAAGTGGATCATATAAAATTCGGGCAGAACCGAATAGAAGGTAGCAGAATGGCCAAAGTGATAGTTTCACAAAGTGACCCAATTGAAGATTTCACAAGTATTATGGAAACATATAAAGTTTGAGTTGAGGATGGCCAGTTTGATATTGATATATATATATATATATATATATATATATATATATATATATGTGTTAAGTTGATTGTGTTGTTATGACTGAGTTGCCCGTGAGAGCTGGCACTATTCATGGGGAAACGGACCTGATCCGTTATGCTGCCGAATTTACGGCAGGAGTCTAGGGGACCATGAGTGTCTAAATTACAAGGAATTTATGATATGAAATATATGAGAATAAATCAAGAAGCAGTAAGATGTGAGATATATGAGAAATACTGATGTAGCATATGTATGAGTACATTTAACATGACTATGCTTGACGACACATGAGAATGAAAAGATATAAGTATATTAAGTGTGAACATAAAGATGTGAATTCCCTTGTGGGTGAGTCGGTGTGACAATGGTCACGAGTTGAGCTGACAAGCTCACTCCAAGGCCAGGCTACCCAAGGGCAATAAAGGCCAAAGAGTAAAGACTTAAAGTCTAAAGATTTAAGATTATGCCCCACTCATATCAGGCATGGCATTGACCCAGCTAGTGTGAAAATATGGGGGGTAGGACTTACATGAGGCATGGCATGACCCAGCTAGTGTAAGTACCGAATGAAGATCCTATATTCCTAAGGAACGTGACATGGCGATCACGCTCTGATGGGGTATGACATGGCGATCATACTCTGGAATATAGCATGAAGATCCCATATTCTTAAGGGACGTGACATGGCGATCACGCTCCGACGGGGTATGACATGGCGATCATACTCTGGAATGTGGCATGTAAAGATATAATGATGAGTCTATATTCCTAAGGAACGTGACATGGCGATCACGCTCTGATGGGGTATGACATGGCGATCATACTCTGGAATATAGCATGAGGATCCCCTATTCCTAAGGAACGTGACATGGCGATCACGCTCTGATGGGTATGACATGGCGATCATACTCTAGAATATGGTATGATGCTGCACTTGAGGACGGCGATACGTAACGCTCAAGTGTAGACAGATCCAAGCACCCTAGGGACGACGATACGGCTAGGTGTGCCAAGTAAAAGACTAAAGACTAAAGATTTTATGACGAAAAGGAAGATGAAGAAAGAAAAGCAAGTTTCATGTATAGGCATGAATTTAAGTACGAGTAATTTTATGTGCAGATGTTATATTCCCAGCATATTGATGCTATCTGTGTTTTAAGATGCGACAGTTATTATTCACGGTGTTATAATTGAATGAATTTTATGGGTTCTCCTAAATGCTAAGTGTATGAGTAAAAATGAACTTCGCTTCGGACAAGACATTTTTTGAAATGTAAAATTAAGCAGTTTGTGCTGCATGTTCATCTTTTTCAAAATAAACCGAAGCAAATTGGAGACGACCATGATGACACTATGTATGAAAATTAGAGAATCCTACTGAGAATTTTTTAATTCTCACTCCTATTTCCATGTTGTCTCTAGATGATTGTAGAAGTTTTCGAAGACGGCTAAAGTTGCTGTTAGACGAGGTCCACTCAGGTAACGATATGACTCAGGTATGGTACTATGACTTAAGCATAGTACTGTGCTTGGGAGGGTGTTACACTAGGTCTGTCACATAATCTGCCAAGTGGTTGTTAAAATATAACCCGCTTCGAGAAAAATATTTTCAAGTTAAAATTGAACCACTGCTTGCGTATATGTGCTCACATTTTCATAAGAAATCGAAGTAGCTAAAATGTTTATGATGGCATTGTATGAGTAATAGTTCCAGTTTCCCTATTAAGAACCTTAGGTTCTCATTGTCTGCTTGTATGTCTTTTCTTTTCCATAAACATTCTAGTGCCAAGGCAAAGATTTAATAACGAGGCAAAAATCCTGGGGAATTCATCATGCAAGACCCAGGCATAAGTCAGCCCTGGAGACTATGGAACCCAGCTAAAGTCAGTGAGGGTGACAGCTACAGTAGGGAAGTAGTTCTATGTATAATATTAGCTACAAAACTTTTTCTTAAAGTGTAATTATTTTATTCTATATGTATCATAAATGATGAAATTTATGAACCATTATTTAGTAATATAGTATGTAGTTAAAGGGCCATATATTATACTTTCTGTATTTTAAAGATTTCCTAGCACAATAACAACCTCTTAATATAACTCATGACTCGAGCATGGCTTACATGATAGAGGGTCTTACATTCTCTACCCAGCTAGCAGGGGTGTTGCTAGCCCGACGTGATGGCCACACGTCTGGCTCTATTTGTCGATCCTTCAGCATAGGACCGTTGGTGAGATATCCGTTCTCGTTGATCCTTCGGGGATGCCCGTTGGTGAGACATTTCTGTTTTGTTCTGTTTTGACTCTGTAATTGAGACCTCCCCTTCTAAACTTTAGAAGTGATTTTCTTTTATTTTTAAAACTAATTTTAACCCCATATACAAATGTACTCAATTTACCAATTATTGGAAGTAATAATTTGTTGATTATGACTTTTTATTAAGAATTTTATTTTATTTTCTGCCTTACCATGTTCTGGTTTCATGCAACATGTTTGATTTGGAATATCTTTTGTATATGTATATGTATATCTATATACAAATCATTTACAAGAGTATCATTAATTAATTATATTTATATTAATAAAAACTCATGCTTGCACTTGTCCTACTCCCCGTTATAAGTATATTGTCTCTTACTGAGTCTGTTTGACTCACTCCTCACTTTCCCTCTATTTCAAAGTTAGGTAGGAGCTACAAGTGACTTGTCTCAGTAAATTAAAGGTATAGAAGCTCCATGAACTTGACGCAATTAGTGTCGGCCTCCGGGTTGTCTATATATTTTGATCCATGTATAGTTGAGTAATCATATGTAAATATTTCTAGTTATGCTCCATAACCCACATGCAGGGTCTGGCTTTCATTGTAATATATCTATATATAGTTGTAATAGGTTTTGTTTTGAAAAAAGTATCTATCCCTATGTATGTCTTGCATGTTTTGAATTTTGAGGGCATTCTAAGAATGCTTGTTGTCTTGAGTATGTATTTTAAATATTGTTGCTATTCTGGTTTTTTGGCTGGATTGCATATTTCTAGCTTGTAATAGGAACTTTTGTAATTCGGGAAATGCTCAATTTTTACGGGAAATTCTATCCATTTTGTAAGAAATTCTTGGGTAGGCTTGCTAGGAAATTGTATTCCCTAAGCGTCGGTCATGGCCCTGGTTGGGTCGTGACAAAAGTGGTATCAAAACTTTAGGTTTCCTTGTGGTTAATGGAGTAAGCGTCCTTTGGTAGGATCACAACTGTGCAAATGGAAGTGCGCCTATTTTCACAAATTTTGGCACTACGAGAGGCCTTTAGGAATGTTGTCGTTATTCACATATTCTTTAGTTGTTTTCTCTATTCTTTGTAGTCTTTGTGAATTCTTTTTATATTTTGATTCCCTAATTTCTCTTAATAGATGGAATCATCACATCAGTATCATTTTTGCAAGACTGATGCTAGAGAACTTGCTGCTTTTAATGTGGATCCTAACGAGTATCATTCACTTGGGTGAAAGAGAGTAGTCGCACCAAAAGACAAAGTCAATATGGAAATGCAAGGTCTTATAGAAAACCAGTGGGCAGCATGACTGAGTTAATTGCAGAAATGAAAGAAGTTTGCCAAGCTGTGGATAGATTAACCAATGTGATGATAATCCAAAGTGAGGATAGAGAACAAGTCATTATAGAGAATTATTAAGGGTCAACATCCATGCCAGGGGCAAGTGTCCTATTTGCTCAAACCCTGTATGGTGCTCCATATGTCGGAGCACCAGGAATTGTCGGTGAAACTGAGGCTAGGGGTCTGGAAAGGAGTATTCTAGAAGAATTTGGTAAAAAGGTTATGATGAAAGGTTCATCTATGGGTGGCGTCAATTTGGAAGGAGTGTCTAGAGCCCCAGATTTACAAAAGTTACCCCCAATCCTTCCGGTGATTTCTAGAACTCTCAAAGGTGAGGTTATGCTAAACTTGGGTAAAAGTAAGCCTCGGTGTCAAAATTGTGGTAAGTCCCACTATGGGTTATGCCACAGAAAGACCAGGGCTTGTTTCCAATATGGTCAAGCAGGACACCTTAGGAAGAATTGTTATCGGGTATAGAAGGCTCTTTGGCAAGGCTTGACACGCAATTTTTCCTTACCAAGGTCGGGTGCTTAGGCACCCAATCAACTATAATGGGTAAACCTTTTGTTTGTTCCTTTAGTCTACATATGTGTGCATATTTTCAAGTTATTCTTAAGTGTATAGATTTATAAGTATTTGGATATTCTATTATTTGGTTGAAAATGGTAGTGTATGTTCAACGGTTTGACTTGTTTTCTTTATGGCTATTCATTGGCTTAGGCTCTTATTTACACTGAAGTATTAGAGCATGAGTTTTCTTAAATGGCCTTTAGTGTATTATAGTTTGTTTTCCTTACATCAGTTGTGACATAGTGATAGAGTTGACATGTTTACGTTTGATTCTTAGTTCATATGGAGTAATCCCTAGATTTTAAATTTTTAAGCCATAATGAATCTTGCTTACAATCTATTTTGTGTTACAGATCTTTTGCCTTCACAGTGAAGGACTTCTTTATTTGTTTACAACTTATTCTTATTTCTTGTAGAGGCTGATAGGGTGTTACTTTGAGTTTTAACTAATAGTTTAGGGAATGCCTCTTACTATCTTATTGGATTAAATTACCATTGATAGAATATTGATTTTCTAAGCCATTTTAGCATTACGTCGCTTGAGCATTGGTCATTTCTTTTTGTATAATGTTGGGTCATGGTGATTTCAGATTAGGATAATAAACTGACTTGTTCTCTATCTAAGCTAGTATGTGCATCACACCATAAAAAAAAATTCCATTGATGTTGGATGATGTTGATATGCATTGTTTAAGTTGGTTTCCTGGAGACCATTGGGTCTTAGTGGGAAGGATCCCAAGGAAGGGAATGAATAGGTGTATTTGACAAATTTCTGATGTAATGTAGCACTTAGCCATGAATCAAGCGTTGAAGAACCAAGTTCTGCTGTTTACTTATGTTGTTTTATACTCGTGTGTTTTAGACCTTGCTTGTTTTTTTTCTTCTTTGGCCCCTTCTTTTTCCAAGAACTATTTTGAGTATATTAAAATTAACAAATCCATTTTGACATAGCTAGAAAATTTTAAAATTTTATACAATTTATGTCTTGGGACATTTCTTTGTCTGCTTTAAATTATAATGCTTTAGAAACTTTTAACTCAATTAGATAAAAGTGATTTGTTGTAGCAAAAAAAAAAAAGAAATAAAGACCATGATGCGCAATAAGTGACATGGTGCATCATAGACATCTCTCTTCCTCCACTTTCACATCAGGAAGAATGTTCCAGATGCTCCATTCTTACATTTTTGTTTTCCTCATCCATTACTCTTTCACTTTCACTCCTTCCCTCTCACTTGCGATCTCACCTCTCTCAGCCCCTCACCCACCGTCGCTCTCTCCCTCTCTTTGTCGCAGTTTGACCCTCTCTCTCTCTCCTTTGTTCTGTCCCTATCACTCTCTTCTCTATGTTCTCTCTCTATCTGTCATGGTTTGTCTCCCTCTCTACTACAACACTTCTACCATGCTGTGCGACTCTTGATTTAGCTCCCTAAATTCATAATCTTGGGTAAGCATCTTGACATTAGCATTCTTGTGTGAGTTCCTTATTTGATTTTGGGTGAGTCATAACACTAGATTGTTATGTCCCAAAGTTTTGTGTTTTGAAGATGATAAATTATATAGAATTATTATGTTGTTAGTTGTAAGATAGTCAAAATAATTTGGAGCATGTATGTGTGTTTTTGGCATTGGTTGAATTTTAGAATTTGGGGTTCTCTATAGTATTGTTAATTAACTCATGTTCTTGTGTGTATATGTGTTTTTAGGTTTTAGTTGGATTGTTTTGAATTAGTTTTGTGGCGATTAGTTGGATATGGACATAGTGAAGAGTTAGAGCTAGTAAATGAGATAAGTCATGAAAAGGATAAGTTGGAGAGTAATTTTTGAATGATCTAAAAGAATTAAGAATTAAGAGTTAGCTGAATTTTATTTTAATTTTGGAAGGTAGTAAGTTAACTAGTTGGTTTTGGGGTTGATTTAATTAAAGGTTATAATCATGTAGTTATAGATGAGGGTAATTATGCATAAGTTAGAATTGATATAATACTTTCTTAGTAAAAGAGATATCTTAGATGATTCCTGGCTATACAGGTTAATTAGCATGTGATTGGGGACATTTGGTGCTAGAGTCCCTTAGGTTGCGATCGAGGTTCCGAGATATCATAATCTCTGACCATTACTTCTCGGTTTAGTCTATGAGTAGTAGTACATTTATAACTTGTTTTCTATTTTTCCTATTTTCCTACATATATGTTTTGACAACTACTTGTCTTCTAATTGAATTTTTAAAACTGCTTATAGTATTATTATGTTATTAATTCTGTGCATCCGTAGGTGGGACAAGTATCTTGAGAAATTTGCTCTCCGATACTCCGTTTTAGTTTAAGAATTTCTTGTATTGTTATCAATTGATATTTGAGATCTGATTATCTAAATGTTTTGAAATCGATATGATGTTCCAAGTTAATGTTATGAACTCAGATAACAGAAATTATGGATTTTGATATAGTAAGTTTTGAAATTGATTTCTTTGAACTAATTCTAAACTTAATATTATTGACATGACTAAAAAGGTTTGGAATTTGCATGTTAGATTTTAAAAATTTGATATGCTTGGAATTATATTGGATTTTATTATCATAGGAGTCTGAGGCTTTGATGAATTTAATTTTTGAAATAAAGTTAATTATGAACTTTCTTTGAGTTTTGGATAAATGATTTTTCTTGGGAGGGACCTTTAACAGAACTGTATGCTAACGGTAGTATACGTTAGCCCTGGGTGCACCATGGTTTGTCCTACCTAGCTAGCAGGGGTGTTGCTAGCCCGGTGTAACACCCTACCAATTTAATGTTACGCTTAAGTCATAGCATGAAATTGAGTAGATTGCGTTATGGTGTTAGTATTCTGTTTATAGCTGTATTTATTATATTATATTCTCTTTTTCTCTGATATGTATATTTATATATTTGGCGAAACATATCTCAGGGTGTAGAGATCACATAGATATATGTAAATAGAAGAAACGGCGTGCTGTAAATAATAAACGTGATCAACATTGTAGAACGTAACAAAATTTAATAAAAAGCACAATAGAAAAGATAAAGACAGGTAATATATCATCATTTGTATATATACACATATATGTTAGACGCTAATGCTTTAGTTTATATACAGGTTCAAAAGAGGATACATAAGTGGGGCCGGTGTACCAAAAAGAGATAAGGCTCGTGTCAGTCAAAACGATCTTACAAGGTCCTTAGAGGACATTTCAAACTAGTTGATATACCTATGGCTAAGTCTATGGCCTAATGCTATACACTGCGAAAAGAGGGCCATACTATACAATATAACCTGCGGCCGGGACCTACTCGGTCATGTAGTCGTTGGCCATACCAGGCCTGGCTAGGGAGCAGTTAGCACTCAATCCCAAAGAGGAAGATGATGAGCTGGTAGCCTCAGAAGGATCGCTCTCAGAATTGAGTGGAATATCTAGAACCACCTATGGAAGTGACTCTAGTGAAGGGCTGGCAGGGGCTGCAGGTGCTGCGGGTACTAGAGGAGGGTGTATTACATGCAACGGAACTGCAAAATACGGAGCGATATGGTCAAAAGCAGGGTGAAATAAAAGAACAGCAAAATTTCTATTACTAAAAAGGTAGAGACGGAAATGGTAGGAGCCGACTATGTACAACGAGTCCACCATGGGGTCATGGTCGAGCTGCAGGTCCAGGATCTCAATAAACACAGTGGCTGTCGTGTCCATCACCAAGGGTTAAGAATGATGTAGAAACACAAAGCGAGGTGAGAATATAAAGAAATTCTCAGTAGGATTCAAGTACAGTATTGGACTGACGTCACATTTATTCTCAGTTGCTTCAGTTTTTATTTAATCATTAAAAAAATGGCGTCAAATGTAATTATCCATATTTAATAAGTTTAAGTAAATGTCTGGTCCGAGGCAAGGTTCAGTTTTACTTACGATAGTAGAAGAAACAGAATAAATTACTGAATAGTGTAACACAGAATAATAAGCAGAATAAACAAATTGTAGCAAGTAAACATAACAGTCAAACTGTAAATAACTTATAATGACCATGCCATGCAACCATGCAAGCACTCGTTCTTAAACTTAGCATCATAATCTTTTCCGTTACTTGGTCCCCTGGGAGTTCTTAGCCATTCGACTCCTGGGTAATAGTCTGCTTTCAGGGTCGAGCTTGTTCCTATATCAGAATGCCGGGTTTACTTTCCTCCACCTTCCTACCAATTTATTCCCTTTAGCTTTAATCCGGGGCTGCCTCAAGTATTATGGAGCTTTTGTAACACCCTACTAATTTTATGTTATGCTTAAGTCATAGCATGAAACTAGTCAGATCGTGTTACCGTGTTGATACTCTATTTACCTTTCCTGTTTTGTTCTTCTTTAAATCGTCATCATCATATAAACATTTTTCTCCTTTGTTTTTTTTGACGAAACAGCGCGCTACTATACTAAAAGCGAAACGAATCGAACAAAGTATCACCAAGATAAGTATAGTACAATAGCGTTACTGCATACGTGCAAACATATATATATCAGAAGCCACTTCTTCAGTTTTTGTATAAAGTTTTAAAGTAGAATACATACGGGGGCTGGTGTATCAAAAGACCATAATGCCATCATCCGCCAAAATACCCTATGGTCCTCAAAGGACGTTTCGTAACCTACTGCTAACCCTACAGCCAAGTCCATGACCCAAAGCTACATGCTGTTCAAAAGAGGGTCATACTGTACAACATCTCCTACCGCTAAGCTACTCCGTCAGGTAGCCGTTAGCCATGCCAGGCTCAGCTGGTGTATAGTCTGTGCTGGGTCCTGAGGAGGAAGAGGGCGACGAGCCGGTGGCCTCGGAGGGGTCACTCTCTGAACTCATCGGGATGTCGGGGGCTGCCTGCGGTGGTGACTCAGGGGCAGGGTTAGCGGGTGCTGCGGGTGCAGGAGGTGCAAGATGTGGGTGCGCCATGTGTAGAGGGATGGCAATATAAGGGGTAGCAGGGTTGAAGATGGGATGGTGTAAAGGAACATCAAAGTTCCTATTGTTGAAGAGGTAAAATCAGAAGTTGCATGAACCAGCTATGTACAAAGAGTCCAACTCTAGGTCATGGTGGAGCTGTAACGCAGGAATCTCAATGAAAAGGGTAGCTGTGGAGTCCATCGCCAGTGTCTGAGAATGATGCGGGAGACACAAAACGGGGTGAGAATATCAAGAAAATTCTCAGTAGGGTTCGGTTATACTGGTACTGACGTCACATACATTCTCAGTTGTCTCGAGTTTTATTTAATTATAAAATATGTGTTCAAACTGAAAAGTCCATTTTCATGAGTTTAAGAAAATGTCTGGTCCGAGGCAAGGTTCAGTTTTACTTTAATTGACATAAGAAACAAAATAGATTACTAATACGGATACATAGAATGATAATCGAAATAAATAAATGAATAGTAGTGAGCAATTATAACAGACAATTGTAAACATCTTGATGTAACTATTTCATGTATTCATGCATTCATGTAATCATGTAGACTCGTTCTTGAGCTTTTCTTCATAAACTTTTTCATTACTTCCTATCATTTTCCATCTCTTGGTCCCCTGGGAGTTCTTGGCCATTTTAGACTCCTGGGTAATAGTCTGCTTATCAGGATCGAGCTCGTTCCTATACAGGAATGCCGGGTTCACTTTTCCCGACCTTCCCACCGATCTATTCCCCTTAACTTCTTATCCGGGGCTGGCCCAAGTAGTATGGAACTTGCATAATAACACAATTCTTTTCATAACTTTCATGGCTTTCTTAAGAATGCATATGCATTAACATGTAATTCATAACTTGTACATGGGTTCTACCGAAATTTTGGCAGCATAACGGAACGTGTCCGCTTCCCCATGAATAGTGCCAGCCAATCAATACATCAATTTATCACAAGGAACACAACTTCACATTTATATTCCAACATAGAACTCAAATCCATATCAAATTCATTAAGGCAGGAATCCTGCCTCAGTATATTCAACCAACCTGGTTTTTGTAATTCAAGCCATAATTTCATTTTAACTCATTTGGACCTCAAATTTGAGTATGTTAAAGTGTCATGTGCCTATTTTCTAACCTCTTTAGTCCTATCCAATTTTGGTATCTACAACTCAAGATATCTAGATTTTATCTCGGCCCGCCCATTGGCTAGCCAGAATTAGGTAACGAAAAGTAAAAATCCACTAAAAATCGAAAACTGGCTCAATTCATACGAAATTGGTCTCACGTTGAAGCTAACAGAACAAAGTTTCATTTAGAAAACGTCCCACTCAATTTGGCTTAGAGGGGCTCGAGTTACAAGCCCCGAATTCGGACCTTTCTACACTGCCCTGTTCTAGCCCGGTGTCGACATAGGGCCAATTGTGTGGAGAACTGGGAGCAACTGGGACCTTATTAAATTCTGAAATTTTTATGAGATATTCTCCTATGTGTAAGCTTTCTAACAAAGTTGGTTTCACTCATTTTCATGTAGTATAGGTCGAGTTCTACCCTAAATAACCTAATCTGCCCAGAGCTTGAGTCAAAACCCTAGGTTGAAATTCAAAAATTCATATCTCCCTCAATTCTGATCCAAAATCCTTATATGATATGTCTATGGAAAGCCCTAGATGTCTAGTTTCACATAAAAATAGTCTCGTTAATTTTAAACAGCGGGAGGCAAAGCCGTACACTCCGCCGTACGGACTGCCGAGGGTTTTGGATTTTTCAGCCTCTCAACTTTTTCATATCTTTATCCTTTATCTCTTTCAATTCAAGTCTTAGCCTCATAGACAACCCATAGTTCAGCTATAATTCATCATAATTAGGTAATCAACACATCAAAGTAAAATTTAGACCACCATCAATACTTCAAGAACCTAAAAGTCAAGTAAGAATTTAGAACCCTTACCTCTTATTGTGAATGATTTTGGTTTGAGTTTGTAGCTGCAACTTGGTAAAAGTCCAAGGTATGAAGGAGTTGGGTGAGAGATGAAAAGAAAAGAGAAAGTTGGAGTGAAGTGTGCAACGTGAGAAAAAAAATCTGAAGAAGAGAAGGAGAGTTATATAAGTATGAGTAGTAGTTAACTTGGAAGGTTTTGATTGGCCTCTAATCATAGGGCTAAGTTTCAGCCAACCTTGCCCTCTTCTTATGACCAAACTACTCTCCACGTTGTCTTATTTGTGCAATAGATTTGCTCTCCACGTTGCCTAGAGTGGGACTAGTTTCCAGTATATTTTGGAAATGAAATCGGAACTCGTGAACATCCTGCATGTGAAGTCGGAACTCGGAAAACATCCAGTTTAGTCGAAACTTGAAAGCAAAGCCTGGTGTGAAGCCAAGCACTTAAAGTCGGAAATCGGGAAGTTAGGCAAAACGAATCAATCGTAAACATAATTCCGGAGGGCGGAATTCACAACATTAATCCGTGTACCAGGAAATCGGGAATTATAGAATCTCGATCTCGGAACTCGAAAAGATACAGAAATGAGAGCTACTGATATTGAACTCGATATCGGATCTCGTACATTTGTGAATCATAATGTCGAAATTCGGAATATAGCCAGTTCATTTGAGCCTTAGAGACGAAGTCGGAAATTGAAAATTTTGATCTTTGATAGCTAAGGTCGGAAGTCGTAAATTGTGCTGAAGTTGAAAACGAACTCGTAAGTTGGAAGCATCAGTCACTTCATTTCAGCTCTTGAAATCGGAAATCGGAATTCATACTGATGAGGTCAAAATTCATACACGCTCACACAAGGTCGGAAGTCGTAAATCCATGTCTGTCCAGCCTTGAAGATGAGTTTAGAGGTTGGGAATACTATGGGCTCGGAAGTCGGAAGTCGTGGATGTTACAGCTTTCATCATAACATAACCTTTATGAATTTCTTGCAAATGCACATGGATCTGAATGTATATTATAACTCATGCATAGGCTTTACCAAAATTTCGACAGTATAACGGAATGTGTCCGCTTCCCCATGAATAGTGCCAGTACTCAGAAAATAAATTTTGCAAAGAAATTATAACATTTCATTCACAGTTCAATCATCAATTTCATAGGAACAATTATTGCATTTAAACATAGTTGTTGTCTCAGCACATTCATTCAACCTAATTTTTGTAAATCAAGCCACAATTTCTATTTAACTCATCTAGGCCTAAATTTTGCATATGTTAGATGGTTATGTGTCTATTTTCTAACCTCTTTGGTCCCATCTAATTTTGATAAATGTAGCTCAAGTTATTTAAGTTTTATCTCAGCTTGCCTTGTAGTTAGCCAGAATTACACACTTAAAATTAAAAATCCACTAAAAATTGAAAACCAACTCAAATCATACAAAATTGGTATCATATTAAAGCTAACAGGACAAACTTTTATTTGCAATAAGTTCCATTTCATTTACTTTAGTAGAGCTTAAGTTATAAGTCCCAAAATTTGACCTTTTTAAACTGCCCTATTTTGGCCCGATTTGGACATAGGGCAATTTTCTCAAACCACTGTGAGTAAACGGGATAGTATCTAACTCTAAAATTTTTATGGAATATTCTCCTATATGTAAGCTTTCTAACAAAGTTAGTTTTATTCAATTCCAAGTTATATATGGCAAGTTTTGCCCTGAACAACCTAGTCTTCCCAGAATCAAACTCTAAAACCTAGGTCAAATTTCCAAAATTCATATCTCTCTCAATACCAATCCAATGGCCTTATATTATATGTTTATGGAAATATCTGAATGTGTAATTTCATATAAAAATGGATTCATCAAATTTAAACGCTATAGGCGGAGCTGTACACTCCGCCGTACGGACTGCCGAAAGGTGTTAATCTTCCAGCCCTTACCTGCATCCTACTCTTACTCCTTTTCACTCATTATTCGATTTTAAATGCAAGAACAGCCATCAAACCAGCCAATAATCATCATATACATCCAAACACCACATCAAAAAATGAGAAAATAAAAGCCCCAATCAGCCACCCATACCTAAGAAGACAAGAACAAAGTTGAATCTCTACCTCCTTTAGGTGTGATCTTGCTAAATTTGAGTTTGGATTGATGGAACCTTATCAAAGCTTGAAGGTTTGATGGAGTAGGTTGAAAGGAGAAGAGAAGAAAAAGGCTGGAAGGGAAGACGGAGGCGCAATCAGCATGAAAATTAAAGAGAGAAAATCTGATTCAAACATTAAAAGGGTGGTTGGCTAAGTGTGTTGTTATTGGTTGAAATTTTGTGGCCAATTTTTCCAAGTCTCCCTCTCTTTGTGGCCTTTGTGGCAGCACCAAAGGAAGAGTAAGTGGTTGAGTATTCAGCCTTTGAGTCAAAGAGTTTTGGGTATATAATTCTACTGATTCGGTTCCGATAGTTTAAAATACCAAAATCTTACCGATTTCCTTTAAATCGGTAAATCAATTTTAAGAAAATTTCTATGAAATCTTCTATACTTCTAACCTAATTCCCTTACATCTAAGCTCAATCAATTGTTAATTAATTGATCCTAAATAAATATTTAGTCAAATTTTAATTAACCTCAATTATTCGATAAAAACCGAACAACTAGACAAAAAATGATAAAAAAAAATCCGATGGATATTACACCCGACGTGACGGCCACACATCCAGCTCTGTTTGTCAATCCTTCGGCATAGGACCGTTGGTGAGATATTTGTTCTCGTTGATCCTTCGGGGATGCCCATTGGTGAGACGTGTCTGCTTTGTTCTGTTCTGACTCTATAATTGAGACCTCCCCTTCTAAACTTTAGAAGTGATTTTGTTTTATTTTTAAAACTAATTTTAACTCCATATACAAATGTACTCAATTTACCAATTATTGGAAGTAGTAATTTGTTGATGATGACTTTTTATTAAGAATTTTATTTTATTTTCTGCTTTACCATGTTCTGGTTTCACGCAACATGTTTGATTTGGAATATCTTTTGTACATGTATATGTATATCTATATACAAATCTTTTATAAGAGTATCACTAATTAATTATATTTATATTAATAAAAACTTGTGCTTGCACTTGTCCTACTCCCCGTTATAAGCATATTGTCTCTTACTGAGTCTGTTTGACTCACTCCTCACTTTCCCTCTATTTCAGAGTTAGGTATGAGTTGCAAGTGACTTATCTCAGTAAATTAAAGGTATAGAAGCTCCATGAACTTGACACAATCAGTGTGGGCCTCCAGGTTGTCTATATTTTTTGCTCCATGTATAGTTGAGTAATCATATGTAAATATTTCTAGTTATGCTCCATAGCCCATAGGCAGGGTCTGGCTTCCGTTGTAATATATCTCTATATAGTTGTAATAGGTTTTGTTTTGAAAAGGTTATCTATCCTTATGTGTGTCTTGCATTCTGAGAATGCCTGTTGTCTTGAGTCTGTATTTTAAATATTGTTGCTATTCTAGTTTTGTGGTTGGACTGCATATTTCTAGCTTGTAACAGGAACTTTTGTACTTCGGGAATGCTCAATTTTTAGGGGAAATTCTGCCCATTTTGTAAGAAATTCTTGGGTAGGCTTGCTAGGGAATTGTATTCCTTAAGCGCCGGTCATGGCCCTGGTTAGGTCGTGACAAAAATGGTATCAGAGCTTTAGGTTTCCCTGTGGTTAATGGAGCAAGTGTCCTTTGGTAGGATCACAGTTGCGCAAATGGAAGCACACCTATTTTCACAAATTGTGGCCCTACGAGAGGCCTTTAGGAATGTTGTTGTTATTCACGTATTCTTTAGTTGTTTTCTCTATTCTTTGTAGTCTTTGTTAATTCTTTTTATATTTTGATTCCCTAATTTCTCTTAATAGATGGAATCATCACATCAAGATCATTTTTGCAAGACTGACAAAGAACTTGCTGCTTTTAATATAGATCCTAACGAGGATCATTCACTTGGGGTGAAAGAGAGTAGTCGCACCAAAGGACAACATCAGTATGGGAATGTAAGGTCTTATAGAAAACCAGTGGGCGGCATGACTGAGTTAATTGCAGAAACGAAAGAAGTTCGCCAAGCTGTGGATAGATTAACCAATGTGATGATATGCCGAAGTGAGGGTAGAGAACAAGTCATTATAGGGAATTATGAAAGGTCAAAATCCATGCTGGGGGCAAGTGTCCCATTTGCTCAAACCTTATATGGTGCTCTGTACGTCAGAGCATAGGAATTGTTGGTGAAACTGAGGCTAAGGGTTTGGAAAGGAGTACTCTAGAAGAATTTGGTAAAAAGGTTATGATGAAAGGTTCATCTATGGGTGGCATCAATTTGGAAGGAGGGTCTAGAGCCCCAAATTTACAAAAGTTACACCCAATCCTTCCGGTGATTTCTAGAACTCTCAAAGGTGAGGTTATGTTGAACTTGGGTAAAAGTAAACCTCGGTGTCAAGCTTGTGGTAAGTCCCACTCTGGGTTATGCCACAGAAAGACCGAGGCTTCTTTCCAATGCGGTCAAGTAGGACATCTTAGGAAGAATTGTTATCGGGTACGGAAGGCTCTTTGGCAAGCCTTGACACGCAAGTTTTCCTTACCAAGGTTGGGTGCTTAGGCACCCAATCAACTATAATGGGTAAACCTTTTGTCCGTTCCTTTAGTGTACATATGTGTACATATTTTCAAGCTATTCTTGAGTGTGCAGCTTTATAAGTATTTGGATATTCTATTATTTGGTTGAAAATGGTAGTGTATGTTCAATGGTTTGATTTGTTTTCTTTATGGCTATTCATTGGCTTAGGCTCTTGTTTATGTTGAAGTATTAGAGCATGAGTTTTCTTAAATGGCCCTTAGTGTATTACGGTTTGTTTACCTTACATCAGTTGTGACATAGTAATAGAGTTGACATGTTTACGTTTGATTCTTAGTTCATATGGAGTAATCCCTAGATTTTAAATTTTTAAGCCATAATGAATCTTGCTTACAGTCTATTTTGTGTTACGGATCTTTTGCTTTCGCAATGATGGACTTCTTTATTTGTTTACAACTTATTCTTTTTTCTTGTAAAGGCTGATAGGGTGTTACTTTGAGTTTTGACTAATAGTTTAGGGAATGCCTCTTACTATCTTATTGGATTAAATTACAATTGATAGAATATCGATTTTCTAAGCCATTTTAGCATTACGTCGTTGAGCATCGGTCATTTCTTTTCCAGAAAAATTTTGTATAATGTTGGGTCATGGTGATTTCAGATTAGGATAATAAACTGACTTGTTCTGTCTAAGCTGGTATGTGCATCACACCATTAAAAAAAAAAAAATTCCATTGATGTTGGATGATGTTGATATGCATTGTTTAAGTTGGTTTCCTGGAGACCATTGGGTCTTAGTAGGAGGGATCCTAAGGAAGGGAATGAATAGGTGTATTCGACAAATTTCTAATGTAATGTAGCACTTAGCCATGAATCAAGCGTTGAAGAACCAAGTTCTGATAGTTTACTTATGTTGTTTTATACTCGTGTGTTTTAGACCTTGCCAATTTTTTTTTCTTCTTTGGCCCCTTCTTTTTCCAAGAACTGTTTTGAGTATATTAAAATTAACAGATCCATTTTGACATAGCTAGTTTTGCTATAAAATTTGTCCATATTATCCTTATTTGATACTGTCATAAGAATTCTTTTAATATAACCATAATAATAAGCATTGTTAACTTGAAGTTGAACCTTTCCTTTATTTATAAAGATAAGGTAAGAAAAGACCTCGGATTTGTGTATATTATAATGATATATATATATACATATATACGTGTATATATATTTATACATATATGTATATATGTATATACATATACATATATACATATATACATATATGTATATATGTATAGATATACATATATGTGATATCCCGATTTAAAATAAAATACTAGTTAACAATAAAATATGAGTAATAGAAAATTTTAAATTTTTATACAGCTTATGTCTTTGGACATTTCTCTGCCTGCTTTAAATTATAAAACGTTAGAAATTTTTAACCCAATTAGATAAAAGTGATTTGTTGTAGGAAAAAAAAAAAAGAAATGGAGACCATGGTGCATAAGTGACACAGTGCACCATAGACCTTTCTCTTCCTCCACTTTCACGTAAGGAAGAACGTTCCAGACGCTCCATTCTTATATTTTCATTTTCCTCATCCATTACTCTTTCATTTTCACTCCCTCTCTCTCACTTGTGATCTCACCTCTCTCAGCCCCTTACCCATTGCTGCTCTCTCCCTCTTTCCGCCGCGAGCTGACCCTCTCTCTCTCCGTCGTTCTGTCCCTATCTCTCTCTCCTCTGTGTTCTCTCTCTGTCTGCCGCAGTTTGCCTCCCTCTCCGCTACAGCACTTCTACCATGCAGTGCAACTCTTGATTTAGCTCCCTAAATTCATAATCTTGGGTAAGCATCTTGACGTTAGTGTTCTTGTTTGAGTTCCTTATTTGATTTTGGGTGAGTCACAACACTAGATTGTTATATCCTAAAGTTTTGTGTTTTGAAGATAATAAATTATATAGAATTATTATGTTGTTAGTTGTAAGATAGTCAAAATAATTTGGAGCATGTATGTGTGTTTTTGGCATTGGTTGAATTTTAGAATTTGGAATTCTCTATAGTATTGTTAATTAACTCATGTTCTTGTGTGCATATGTGTTTTTAGGTTTTAGTTGGATTGTTTTGAATTAGTTTTGTAGCGATTAGTTGGATATGGACATAGTGAAGAGTTAGAGCTAGTAAATGAGATAAGTCATGAAAAGGATAAGTTGAAGAGAGAGTAATTTTAGAATGAACTAAAAGAATTAAGAATTAAGTGTAAGCTGAATTTTATTTTAATTTTGGAAGGTAGTAAGTTAACTAGTTGGTTTTGGGGTTGATTTAATTAAAGGTTACAACCAAGTAGTTATAGATGAGGGTAATTATGCATAAGTTAGAATTGATATAATACTTTCTTAGTAAAAGAGATATCTTAGATGATTCCTGGCTATATAGGTTAATTAGCATGTGATTGGGGACATTTGGTGTTGGAGTCCCTTGGGTTGTGACCGAGGTTCTGAGATACCATAATCTCTGACCACCACTTCTTGGTTTAGTCTGTGAGTGATAGTATATTTATAACTTGTTTTCTATTTTTCCTATTTTGCTACATATATGCTTTGACAGCTACTTGTCTTCTAATTGAATTTTTAAAACTGCTTATAGTATTATTATGTTATTAATTCTGTGCATCCGCAGATGGGACAAGTATCTTGAGAAATTTGCTCTCCGATACTCCGTTTTGGTTTAAGAATTTCCTGTATTGTTATCAATTGATGTTTGAGATCTGATTATCTAAATGTTTTGAAATCAATATGATGTTTCAAATTAATGTTATGAACTTGGACAATAGAAATTATAGATTTTGATATAGTAAGTTTTGAAATTGATTTCCTTGAACTAATTCTAAACTTAATATTATTGATCATGACTAAAAAGGTTTGGAATTTGCATGTTAGATTTTAAAAATTTGATATGCTTGGAATTATATTGGATTTTATTATTATAGGAGTTGGAGGCTTTGATGAATTTAATTTTTGAAATAAAGTTAATTATGAACTTTCTTTGAGTTTTGGATAAATGGTTTTTCTTGGGAGGGACCTTTAATAGAACTGTACGCTAACGGCAGTATACGTTAGCCTTGGATGCACTTGGTTTGGCCAACCCAGCTAGCAGGGGAGTTGTTAGCCCGGTGTGATGGCCACACGTCTGGCTCTATTTGTCGATCCTTTGGCATAGGACTATTGGTGAGATATCTGTTCTCATTGATTTGTCGGGGATGCCCGTTGGTAAGACATGTTTGTTCTGTTCCGTTCTGACTCTGTCATTGAGACCTCCCCTTCTAAACTTTAGAAGTGATTTTGTTTTATTTTTAAAACTAATTTTAACTCTGTATACAAATGTACTCAATTTACCAATTATTGGAAGTACTAATTTGTTGATGTTGAATTTTTATTAAGAATTTTTTTATTTTATTTTCTGCTTTACCATGTTATGGTTTCATGCAACATGTTTGATTTGGAATATCTTTTGTACATGTATATGTATATCTATGTACAAATCTTTTATAAGAGTATCATTAATTAATTATATTTATATTAATTAAAACTTGTGCTTGCACTTATCCCACTCCCCGTTATAAGTATATTATCTCTTATTGAGTCTGTTTGACTTACTCCTCACTTTCCCTCTATTTCAGAGTTAGGTACGAGCTGCAAGTGACTTGTCTCAGTAAATTAAAGGTATAGAAGCTCCATGAACTTGATGTAATCAGTGTGGGCCTTTGGGTTGTCTGTATATTTTGCTCCATGTATAATTGAGTAATCATATGTAAATATTTCTAGTTATGCTCCATAACCCACAGGCAGGGTTTGGCTTCCGTTGTAATATATCTTATATATTTGTAATAGGTTTTGTTTTGAAAAGAGTATTTATCCTTATGTATGTCTTGCATGTTCTGAATTTTGAGGGCATTCTGAGAATGCTTGTTGTCTTGAGTCTGTATTTTAAATATTTTTGTTATTCTGGTTCTATGGCTAGACTACATATTTCTAGCTTGTAATAGGAACTTTTGTACTTCGGGAAATGCTCAATTTTTAGGGGAAATTCTATCCGTTTTGTAAGAAATTCTTGGGTAGGCTTGCTGGGGAATTGTACTCCCTAAGCGCCAATCATGGCCCTGGTTGGGTCGTGACACATTATCTGCTATGGTTTGTAGGTGTCAATTGTAGATAGAAAAAAAACTCGGTTATGGGAAGACCTTTGGCCTAGTGATCAGTGCTTGAGGGAAAATTTCCCTGGGCTATATGTAGTGTCGAATAAAAAAAACCATGTTATAGTTGAGTGTGGCTTTTGGACTGGAATTAAGTGGGTGTAGAGTCTTCAATGAAGACGTTAGCTTTTTGAGTAGGAGAAACACCTTTTAGATGAGTTTTAGGTTTTGCTTTTGGACGTTTTTCTTAACCTACAAGAGGCAGACAGGATAGTTTGGAAGCATCAACATTCTAGGACTTATTCAATTAGATCACATATGTTTGGTGGAGAACAAGCAAAATTCTTTCCTGGAATCACACAACTTCTTCAACAAACTTTGGTCTGGTGTAGCTCCTCCTAGGGTGGAGCTTTTGGTGTGGTTTGCAAAATTGGGAAAAATAAAGGCAAAGGACTAGCTAAACAGGATTAATCCAGTACATAATGGAGATTTGAGGTGCATTCTATGTAATGGTGCTAATGAATCAATTAGCCATATCTTTATTGACTGTGATTTTACATGGAAAATATGGTGTTGCTGTCTAAATTGGGGTAGGCAGTCATGGGTGATTCGAAACGACTTGAGGATAATGTTTGAATCTTGGACAGAGGTTAGATTAAGGGGTTCTCAAAGAAAAGCATGGTCCTTACTATTTTTTATAGTAATATGGTCCATCTGGAATATGAGAAATAAGGTTATATTTGAAAAAGGTGAGGTTAAAAGGGATGTAACAATGGAAGGCATAAAACAAAGATGGATGAATTGGATTAAAGGTTTGGAAAGAGAGAAAGAGAAAATTTCTGGCTTGCTTATAAAGAAGCATCAGCCTCCCAAACATCTTATTGTTAGTAGGAATCTGGAATCTAGAATCTGAAGTCTAGTGTAGTAATAGTATGAGGAGATACATTTGGTGGTTGTTTATTGAGTTCAAAATTAGCAGAGATATGTATGCAATTGGTGGAGTTTTGGTTAAAGATGTATCGACAAAGGTGTGTTGTTTTTCGGACTTTGTGTAGGCTCAATCCTTGAAGTTTGGGCTTTGAAATTGTCTATCCAATGTGCTATTGATGAGGTAAACTGTGTAGAGAATGAGCTTGAAGTGAGATCAGAATCTAAAGTTTTAAAATGGTTGAACAATGTAGATAGCTATAACTAGGAGCTGTAGTTCTCATATAATCTGCTACAAAGTTTCAAAGAGTGGCTAAAACACATCTCTTTTGTTCATGTCAAAAAGATTGGGGACAATTGCAAGTTATTGTGGCATAATCAATCTGAAGTTTATAATCAAAGGATGTTGTATTGGTTCAACAATGCATAATGTAATTATCAAACAGGAGGGTACACCTTTTACATTATCACAGGCAGTGATCGGATGTCATACGAATGCTCTTTTGTGTGCTTGATGCTCCTTATATAGATGGTGTTGAATCAAAGAATTGAATCTGTAGGTGTAATGGTCAATTACATTTCCCCAGGCTAGATTCCATTATCTAGTGCAGTGGTCAAATCATAGTGGCTATGCAATCAAAGAAGTGAATCTGGTGCTGTCTATTAGGCTTTGCACATTTGCTGGTGGAAGTTTTCAGTTTGCTATTCCTCTTAGTTTGGTTTTGTCTTTTGTTCTGTCTAGTGGTTTGTTTTTCTAGTTTATGGCCAAGGGTGTGTTGTTTGGTTTCTATATATCCTACTCACCTTGGTTTGGCTCTATTTTGTGTCTTTTCTCTATTTGCTCCTATTTTAACTTTGGTGCTCCTCTTTCTTTGAGGGTTTTGAGCCTTCTTTGAATTATCCCAAAAAAAAAAAAAGCATCGTAGCGATAATGAAATTTCGTTGCTGAGCTATTTCCAATTTAATAAATATTTTTTATTTTAATAAAATGTAAATGATAACAAATACATAATATTTTCTTTTAAATATTTTGATATTTTGTGAAATATAACTCCAAGTATCTCTATAAACATGATATTGCATAACCTTGCAGAGGGTCAATGTAGATATGACAAATGGATAGGTGTCACGTGTCATATTACCAAACCTCAGGAGAATTCTATGTAATTTATCCTTACAATAATGAAGTATTATTTATGTATTTTTATATTAGTCTAATAGTTACTATATATCAAATATTATCTTTCAAAATATTTATTTATTATTAAATATTTTTATTAAAATATTATTTTTAGTATATAGTTTTTATTGTTTATTTAATAATTATTTTTATTTTTAAAAACTAAATAAATAAATAAAACTTAGAGTGAAAGAGTTCTTATAATTAAAAGTTAATCAGGCTTAATCAGTTCTCTTTAAATTGATTAAATTGCCCTTCATTCTGATGCATAAGAGGGGTTATGATAGAGAAACTTATATGATATGTTATCCACACCAAATAACATATAAAGTTATAACTTATAATATTGATTTATACTATCGTGCCTATTATAAAATGCCAAACACATCCTAAAAATCTGTTATACATGAAAATGTTAGATAACATATTTTTAATAAAAATGATGGATAACATAATATCAGTAAGGATGTGAGATTGAGTTTAACTAGATTTTGATAGGTAAGTGATCTTTTTTAATTTTTTTTATTTTTTTCACTCTCTTATTGTTAATATATTTTATTAGGATAATAAAAGATAGTTAATAAAAATATAAATAAAAATACTTAATTTAAATTATAATGGACAAAAATATTTTGAAACAATATTGTTAAAAATGTTTAGAAATGTTTAAAAATTTACATTAAGTAAAGAAAATATCTAAATACCAATTGACTAAAAAAAATAAGGAAATTAATTTTAGAAAAACTCACACGAATTACATTAAAGAATCATTATTTTATATTATTGCTTAATAAAACCTTTTATGACATGAGAAATCACTTAATATGTGAATATTACTTGATAAGACTTTTATTTATCAAAATATTATCAACAATATATTTTAAAAAGAAAAATGGCTCCCCTGCCAGCATAAAAAAACAAAAAAAATCCCGAAAAACTATATAACATTCTCCCTAAAATTCCCCCCTTAGAATGTAAGCTATTTCTATTTCCCTCTCCCCCAAAAACCCTTCTCAATTTTCTGATGGTGGAAGTGGAAGACTCAAAGGGCCTCAAATCCAAGTGATGTCGACGGTTGTTTCAACTCCAGGCGAGTGCCTTCATTTTTCTAGTGATAAGTGAAAGTTAATAAGGTACCTATCTTTTTGGAAATCCACTATTTTGGATGCTCATGCCACCTATCTTTCTTGGCCAGGGATGAAACTTAGGGAGAGGTTGTATTGCGTTGCATTGCATTATGTGGTTGTGATTGTTGTTGGTGAGTATTGTTTTTTCTATATTATTATATATTATTCTAGAATAGTCTTGCATTGGGCCCCTATGTTTTAGATTGCTTTCACCTTGCAAATGGTTAGGAGATAAAGCTCGTGTTAAGAGGCATTAAAACTATATATCTAATAGTTTAAGTTTTTTGAGAATTGTCCTTGACATTAACAAAATCTTTGTTGGTGCTTCGATATTTTAAATATTGTTAAAGACTCTAATTCAGTGGTGCCGTAAACAAATACTTGAGCCATTTAACTTGCTAAGCTGCAAACAAGTATGACTTTTTGTTTAGATGAGTTGGAGATGTGTTATATCTAACCCTTATGTGAGTTGTTTTAATGTGAAAATCTGACTTTTATTCATTTTTGAGTGACAAGGAATCAAATTGGTCACATTGGTTTCAATACAATGAAACAAAACTTTCCTTCACAAAGACTTTCAATTTTTTAACAAGACCCTAAACGAGTATATTGAAATTGAGGAGCTACGTAACGCCTTAGCTGATGAGGTTGATACAAACAGTGAAGAAGTCATTAGTGCAATTCTGCATGACGTGGACACAAATAAGGTCAGTATGTTTCACTTTCTTGATCATTTTTTTTGTGGTTAAAATTTTAACATAAATCCTGCTAACGTGTTTTATTCATTTAGGCTTGCATTTGCTTGATGATGTCACTAGACCTAATTTTGAACAACTTTCTTATGATTAACACAAAATAATTAAACTATGTTTTTCGCTTTCTGCCTGCATTATACTTGTTAGATTGCCGCATAAGGATTCCTGGCCTCATTCTTAATTTTCTTTAGATTTCTTTGTATTCTTTGTTCTTTTATATGCTTTGGAGGATACCTTATCCTCTACCTCATTGTACTTCTTGTCTATTTGGAAGTGAAGAGTGGGCTTATTAGTCATTTTTGCATATTTTGGATCATAACAGTTTAAACAAGCATAAAGTAGATGTTTTAAAAAAGGAACATACACTAGTATAATAACGAATAGAACATATGATGGCCATTGATAAATGTAGATAATTGGTCGATGAATGCTGAAACAGGGAGATTTGAAGGTTAATTGAATACGGGAGAAAAGAGTTGAGAAAATGGACCCAAAACGAGCTAACAAATAAGCCCATAGCAGCCCATGGTTCGTTGTCTATTAAGTTGTACGCAACAGTAAAGTTTGTTGTTGACGAGAAAAGAAAAAAGAAGATTAAAAAAAAGGTAAAGCTTGTTTGTATTTCTTTATTTGATCGAATTAAATGAGTAATCAAGAACAAATGAAGAAGGTGGAGGCATGATTTAAGGTTTTAGAGTCAGTTGTTATTTCTTTATATTATCTATTTTAAGGCATACTGTCTTTAGTAGTGTGTGTGAAAGTATAATTTTTGAAGATGAAACTGTTTTTGTTATCGTACGTGGTTATAAAAGCCAAAGCTTGAATTGGAATTGAAAGGAATTGAAATGAGAGGCAACAATTATGACTTAGTCAGTATATTTTGTTAATTGAATTTGCGTTGTTAAAAGTATGAAATTATATTGTAGTCAGCGTGATGAGGTGATGGGTGAAAATGTGCATGACCATCAACGTGTAAAGTGGAATTTATTTATTTATTTTTTAATTGAAACTGGAAGATGATGAGAGGAACATAATTGAACTTAATATTTAAGAGTGAATGTATTTTGTTGTTCAAGTGACATTGTAATTTATGGAGGTATTGAGTTATGGACATATTTGACTCTTTATTTTAATTTCGTCAGGAATACAAATTCATTGAAACTAAAAAATTCCACCAAAAGCAAGTTTTAACAAAGTTACAAGAGCAAGCGGCCCACTAGTTAGCACAAGCAGCAAAGAAAATGTAGTAAAATATTATTTGCAAAGCAATGATTTATGTTTTTTTAACTTTTTGGGCATGGGTTTTGACTTTTTTTTTTGGGGCTCAGGGCATGGAATTTGATTAAACAAGCACAAGAAGCCGAACTACAAGAGGGATAGAAAATAAAAACAAAAGACACTCAGCCCTGAAGTTAGGACAACCCAAACAAGGCTAACAACAACTTCTTTCCAAGTTAAAAATCTGATCGAGGCTTCTACATGTGGGCTGCTTGCTTCTTTATTTCTTGTACTCTCCCATGTTGATGGGTTGATGTTTTTAACAAAGTTCATATTCATGAACTCAAACAAAAAAAAAAATCTGATCGACGGAAAAATTGTATATTACTTGCACTAGTGAGATTGCATCCATGGGAAGCAATGATTTCTAAAGTGGCCCATATGGGATTGCATAAAATGAAAAAGCAGTCCATAATTCAGTGCATTTCGTATCTATAATCGGTCGCCATGTATTTCAATGGATCTTTGCAAAGTAAATTATAAAAATGCCCATATTCCGATAATCATACAAAAAACGCCTAATTTTGATTTAAGACTCGGCAGGTCTTGCAAAAAGATTAAGGCATATTTTTAGTGGGGGATGGATGCATATTAAAACCCAATTAAGTAATGGCCCAACATAGCCCTTATAACACAACCTACCGACAAATTGGGAAAATACGATCAGCAACAGGTAAATAAAGCAGTAAGTTGTAATTCAAAAAAGCAAAAAGCAGTCCTTCGGGCAAACGATCAAATAAGGGTGTGGCCAGTCAATGCTTTGATGTTCAACAAATTTCCTCGGCTAATTGAATGGGCTCATGACAATTGACAAAGCAGCCCTTGCACGGACATTATTGTCTAGCAACTGCACATTTAAGACATTAACTCAGAGTCAATGCATGGATGGAAGTACGTTAAAAAATAGTGAATGTGTGAGATGCATGCAATTACCACTCCATGAAGGTGTGAACTGAAACGACCTTCCATATTAAGCCAAGAGATGACCCAAGAACTCGAATTTTCACCACCGAAGTTTTTAAACAACTAACAAACATGGTAAACAATCAAGCAATTATGTAGGGTGAATATTTGGTGTGAATTGGACCCAAGTCAATAAGAAAATCATCACCTGGTCCCATAATCGGGTATGCCCCGTGCCTCAATAATAACCCAAGATCCCAAGTCATGGGGTGTGTACACTCTCAAATCCAAAGTAAAATCCGATGTCATCATTTGAAAGATGCGACAAACTATAACAAACGGCATGAACTAAGTCAATTGTTGGGAGTTGATTAAGTTGGTGTTTGGGGGTTGAAAAAATTTACCATCACACGCATTTGTGCCTGTCTATATGCAACAACATGTATAGATAGGAAAGAGTCAAGATGATAGATACCCCTCTCCAAAAGATCAACCACCATTAGGAACCAGTGTCCCCTAATATCCTCAACTGGGATGTAAATCTGCACCACCAACACCAACATAGTGGTTACTGGTATTAAATTTATAGATTAAGATATAAGTGATTCGAATTTAGTGCATACCCACACTTCGAAGATGTGTACTGGGTTTCATCTAGTTAAGGACGTATGCAGAAATCGACATGTGTATGGGTTTCCGAAAGAAAACATCATCTTAAAAAAGAGCAAGTATCGTTCATTAAGTGAAGTTAGATATGGTGAATATAATTTCATAAGAAATCAAAAATTTTTAAAGAAGAAAGTACCGCGAATAAGAGAGGCAAAAACCAGAACATAAGCTTCGGAAAATGGCACTGCATGGAAGCCATTGAAAGCAATGGGTTTGATGGCATTAACAGGGAACCAAACAACCTAATTCCTAAGAGTCCCAAGATGGGTATAAAGTGGGGGATTGGGGGTTCCATCTGCTCAAATTTATGGACCTCCACACAAACACTATACTGGATGGTTTGACTATTGCATTAATTGCATGCTCGGGTCATGCATTAGCTTGAAAGCTACAAGAAGTCACTGCTGGGGAGTTGATATCCAATTTATAAATACTTTTAGTTAATTGGCCTCTCCCGGTTTTCAGTTGAAGCCATTGAATCACCTCGCATCTAGAGCCAATCTGACGGTGTGCAGTAGGGGGCATGCAGCGGGCCTCAAATATATGGCCACAAGCTAAATGTGGCCTATTGGACATATGGTGCGTTTTAGGGTGGGGACCATAAGTTTGGGCGCACCATGGGCTGGGTAGTTTTGACAGACTACTAATCGGTTTTTGTTACTTTTTCGTTTGGCCCCTTGTGTCAGTAATATTGTGTTTTAACCCAATATATATGGGTGACGTTGAATAGCCTTGAAATGGTTAGAGCTGCCACTCAATTCGGTACATCTATTCGAAGGTTGATCTGTAGTAGGGAGGGAAAATTGAAGTCGGAGTTATTACTGTCAGTGCTACATAACAATATATATGTGAAGCTCGATCTTGCAGCGGCTTATTCCATTCAACACTTATTGCTTCAAGCACAGAGGCATGTCCAACCACCTCACTAAGCCTCCGTTGCTCGCCATAAATGTCCCTGAGCACAGCAAACGAATAACTTCAAGCTAAACATTTATGTCAATATTTAATTCTTCATGAATGAGTTAATAGTATAAGGCACCAACCTAGTCATCACACCAGTACGAGAGTTGTTGGTGTGCAGGTCACCTTGCATGGAAGCCATTGAGTGCAATGGATTTGATGGGATTAACAGGGAACCAAACAACCTCTTTCCAAAGAGTCCCAAGATGGGTATGAAGTGCTGGATTGGGGGTCCATTTGCTCAAATTTATGGAACTCTACACAAACCCTTTATTGGATGGTTTGACTATTGCATTAATTGCATGCAAAGAAATGATTCCTTGGGTTATGCATTAGCTTGAACGCTGCAAGAAGTCACTGCTGGGGGGTTGATATACAATTAATAAATACTTTTAGTTAACCGATCTCTCCCGATTTTCAGTTGAAGCCACTGACACACCTCGCATCTAGAGCCAATCTGACGGTGTGCAGTGGGCCTCAAATATATGGCCCCAGGCTAAACATGGCCTATTGGACATATGGTGCGTTTTAGGGTGGGGATCATAAGTTTGGGCGAACCATGGGCCAAGTAGTTTTGACCGACTACTAGCCGATTTTTGTTACTTTTTCATTTGGCTCCATGTGTCAGTAATATTATGTCTTAACAAAATATATATGGGTGACGTTGAATAGCCTTGAAATGGTTAGAGCTGCCGCTCGATTTGGTACATCTATTCGAAGGTCGATCTGTAGTAGGATGGGAAAATTGAAGTCGGAGTTATCACTGTCAGTGCTACATACCAATATATATGTGAAGCTTGATCTTGCAGCTGCTTATTCCATTCAACACTCAGCGCTTTAAGTGCAGAGGCATGTTCAACCACCTCACTAAGCCTCCGTTGCTTAGCAATAATGTCCCTACACAGAGCAAACAAATAACTTCAAGCTAAACATTTATGTCAATATTTAATTCCTCATGAATGAGTTGATAGTGTAAGGCACTAACCAAGTCATCACACCAGTACGAGAGTTGTTGGTGTGCAGGTCACCTTGCATGGAAGCCATTGAATGCAATGGGTTTGATGGGATTAATAGGGAACCAAACAACCTCGTTCATAGGAGTCCGAAGATGGGTATGAAGTGGGGGATTGGGGGTTCCATTTGCTCAAATTTATGGACCTCCACACAAACCCTTTACTGGATGGTTTGACTATTGCATTAATTGCATGCAAAGAAATGATTCCTTGGGTTATGCATTAGCTTGAACGCTGCAAGAAGTCACTGCTGGGGGTTGATATACAATTTATAAATACTTTTAGTTAACCAGCCGCTCCTGGTTCCCAGTTGAAGCCACTAACACACCTCGCTTTTAGAGCCAATCAGATTGTGTGCAGCAGAGGGCATGCAGTGGGCCTCAAATTTACAGCCCCAGGCTCAACATGGCCTATTGGACATATGGTGCATTTTAGGGTGGGGACCATAAGTTTGGGCGCACCATGCGCCGGGTAGTTTTCACCAACTACTAGCCAATTTTTGTTACATTTTCGTTGGGCCCCTTATGTCAGTAATATTGTGTTTGAACCCAACATATATGGTTGACGATGAATAGCCTTGAAATGGCAAGGCCTGCCGCTCGATCTGGTGCATCTATTCGAAGCTCGATCTGTAGTAGGGAGGGAAAATTGAAGTCGGAGTTATCACTGTCAGTGCTATATACCAATATTTATGTGAAGCTCGATCTTGTAACGGCTTTTTCCATTCAACACTTACTGCTTCAACCGCAGAGGCATGTCCAACCACATCACCAAGCCTACGTTGCTCGCCATTAATGCCCCTGCGCATAGCAAATGAATAACTTCAAGCTAAATATTTATGTCAATATTTAAGTCCTCATGAATGAGTTAATAGTGTAAGGCACCAACCCAGTCATCACACCAATACGAGAGTTGCTGGTGTGCAGGTCACCCTGCATGGAAGCCATTGAATGCAATGGGTTTGATGGGATTAACAGGGAATCAAACAACCTCGTTCCTAGGAGTCCCAAGATGGGTATGAAGTGGGGGATTGGGGGTTCCATTTGCTCAAATTTATGGACCTCCACACAAACCCATTACTGGATGGTTTGGCTATTGCATTAATTGCATACAAAGAAATGATTCCTCGGGTCATGCATTAGCTTGAGCGCTGCAAGAAGTCATAGCTGTGGGATTGGTATACAATTTATAAATACTTTTAGTTAATTGGCCTCTCCCAGTTTCCAGTTGAAGCCACTGACACACCTCGCATCTAGAGCCAATCCGATGGTGTGCAGTAGGGGACGTGTAGTGGGCTTCTAATTTACGGCCCTAGGCTAAGCGTAACCTATCGGACATGTGGTGTGATTTAGGGTGGGGACCATAAGATTGGGAGCACCATAGGTCGGGTCGTTTCGACCGACTACTAGCCGGTTTTGGTTACTTTTTCATTTGGCCCCTTATCTCAGTAATATTGTGTTTTAACCCAAAATAAATGGGTGACGTTGAATAACCATGAAATTGTTAAGGCCGCCGCTCGATTTGGTACGTCTATTCGAAGGTCGATTTGTAGGGGGGAGGGAAAATTGAAGTCGGAGCTACCACTGTTAGTGCTACATACCAATATATATGTGAAGCTCGATCTTGCAGCAGTTTATTCCATTGAACACTTACTGCTTCAAGCGCAGAGGCATGTCCAACCACCTCACCAAGCCTTCGTTGCTCGCCATTAATGTTCTTGAGCACAACAAATGAATAGCTTCAAGCTAAACATTTATGTTAATATTTAATTCTTCATGAATGAGTTAATAGTATAAAGCACCAACCCAGTCATCACCCCAGTACGAGAGTTGTTGGTGTGCAGGACACCATGCATGGAAGCCATTGAGTGCAATGGATTTGATAGGATTAACAAGGAACCAAACAACCTCGTTCCTAGGAGTCCCAAGATGGGTATGAAGTAGGGGATTGAGGGTTCCATCTGCTCAAATTTACGACACTCCAAACAAACCCTTTACTGGGTGGTTTGACTATTGCATTAATTGCATGCAAAGAAATGATTCCTCGGGTCATGCATTAGCTTGAACGCTGCGAGAGGTCATTGCTGGGGGGTTGATATACAATTAATAAATACTTTAGTTTAACCGACCTCTCCCGGTTTCCAGTTGATGCCATTGACACACCTCACATCTAGAGCCAATCCGATGGTGTGCAGTAGAGGACGTGTAGTAGGCCTCAAATATACGGCCCCAGGCTAAACGTGGCCTATTGGACATATGGTGCATTTTAGGGTGGGGACCATAAGTTTGGGCGTACCATGGGCCGGGTAGTTTTGACCGACTACTAGCTGGTTTTTGTTACTTTTTCGTTTGATCCCTTATGTCAGTAATATTGTGTTTTAACAAAATATATATGGGTGACGTTGAATAGCCTTGAAATGGTTAGGGCTGCTGCTCGATTTGGTATATCTATTTGAAGGTCGATCTGTAGTAGGGTGGGAAAATTTAAGTCAGAGTTATCACTGTCGGTGCTACATACTAATATATATATGAAGCTTGATCTTGCAACGGATTATTCCATTCAACACTTACTGCATTAAGCGCAGAGGCATGTCCAACCACCTTACCAAGCCTCTGTTGCTCACCATTAATGTCCCTGCACACAGCAAACGAATAACTTCAAGCTAAACAATTATGTCAATATTTAATTCCTCATGAATAAGTTAATAGTGTAAGGCACCAACCTAGTCATCACACCAGTACGAGAGTTGTTGATATGCAGGCCACCTTGCATGGGAGCCATTGAATACAATGGGTTTGATGGGATTAACAGGGAATCAAACAACCTCGTTCATAGGAGTCCCAAGATGGGTATAAAGTGGGGGATTGGGGGTTTCATCTCCACAAATTTATGGACCTCCACACAAACCCTTTACCTAATGGTTTGACTATTACGTTAATTGCAAGCAATGAAATGATTCCTCGGGTCATGTATTAGCTTGAACGCTGCAAGAAGTCACTGCTGGGGGGTTGATATACAATTTATAAATACTTTTAGTAAACCAGCTGCTCCCGGTTCCTAGTTGAAGCCACTGACACACTTCACATCTAGAGCTAATCAGACTGTGCGAAGTAGGGGGCATGCAGTGGGCCTCAAATTTACAGCCCTAGGCAAAACATGGCCTATTGGACATATAGTGCATTTTAGGGTGGTGGCCATAAGTTTGGCCGCACCATGGGCCGGGTAGTTTTGACCAACTACTAGCCGATTTTTGTTACTTTTTGGTTGGGCCCCTTGTGTCAGTAATATTGTGTTTTAACCCAATATATATGGGTGACGTTGAAAAGCCTTGAAATGGTTAGGGCTACCGCTCGATCTGGTGCATCTATTCGAAGCTCAATCTGTAGTAGGGAGGGAAAATTGAAGTCGGAGTTATCACTGTCAGTGCTACATACCAATATTTATGTGAAGCTCGATCTTGCAACGGCTTATTCCATTCAACACTTACAGCTTCAAGCGTAGAGGCATGTCCGACTACCTCACCAAGCCTCCGTTGCTCACCATTAATGCCCCTGCACACAGCAAATGAATAACTTCAAGCTAAACATTTATGTCAATATTTAATTCCTCATGAATGAGTGAATAATGTAAGGCACTGACCCAGTCATCACACCAGTACTAGAGTTGTTGGTGTGCAGGTCACCTTGTATGGAAGCGATTGAATGCAATGGGTTTGACGGATTAACAGGGAACCAAACAATCTCATTCCTAGGAGTCCCAAGATGGGTATGAAGTGGGGGATTGGGGGTTCCATCTACTCAAATTTATGGACCTCTGCACAAACCCATTACTGGATGGTTTGGCTATTGCGTTAATTGCATGCAAATAAATGATTCCTCGGTCATGCATTAGCTTGAACGCTGCAAGATGTCACTGTTAGGGGATTAATATACAATTTATAAATACTTTTAGTTAACCGGCCTCTCCTGGTTTCCAGTTGAAGCCACTGACACACCTCGCATCTAGAGCCAATCCAATGGTGTGCAGTAGGGGACGTGTAGTGGGCCTCTAATTTACGGCCTCAAGCTAAATGTGGCCTATTGGACATGTGGTGCAATTTAGGGTCGGGACCATAAGTTTGGGAGCACCACGGGCCCGGTCGTTTTGACTGACAACTTGCTGGTTTTGGCTACTTTTTCGTTTGGCCCCTTGTGTCAGTAATATTGTGTTTTAAACCAATAAATATGGGTGACGTTGAATAGCCTTGAAATTGTTAGTGCTGCCGGTTGATCTGGTAGGTCTATTCGAAGGTCGATCTGTAGTAGGGAGGGAAAATTGAAGTCGGAGCTACCACTGTCAGTGCTACATTCTAATATATATGTGCAGCTCGATCTTATAGCGGTTTATTCCATTCAATACTTTCTGCTTCAAGCGTAGAGGCATGTCCAACCACCTCACTAAGCCTCCGTTGCCCACCATTAATGTCCTTGAGCACAGCAAACAAATAACTTCAAGCTAAACATTTATGTCAATATTTAATTGTTCATGAATGAGTTAATAGTGTAAGGCAAGGCACTAACCCAGTCATCACACCAGTACGAGAGTTTTTGCTGTGCAGGTCACCTTGCATGGATGCCATTGAATGTAATGGGTTTGATAGGATTAACAGTGAACCAAACAACCTCATTCCAAGGAGTCCCAAGATGGGTACGAAGGGGGGGATTGGGGGTTCCATCTGCTTAAATTTATGGACCTCCATACAAACCCTTTACTAGATGGTTTGACTATTGCATTAATTGCATGGAAAGAAATGATTCCTCGGGTCATGCATTAGCTTAAATGCTACAAGAAGTCACTATTAGGGGTTTGATCTACAATTTACAAATACTTTTAGTTAATTAGCCTCTCCCGGTTTCCAGTTGAAGCCACTGACAGACCTCGCATCTAGAGCCAATTCGACGGTGTGCTGTAAGGGGCGTATAGTGGGCCTCTAATTTACGGCCTCAGGCTAAACGTGGCCTATTGGACATATGGTGCGTTTTAGGATGGAGACCATAAGTTTGGGCACACCATGGGATGGGTAGTTTTGACCGATGACTAGCCAGTTTTTGTTACTTTTTCGTTTTGCCCCTTATGTCAATAATATTGTGTTTTAACCCAATATATATGGGTGACGTTGAATAGCCTTGAAATGGTTAGGATTGCCGCTCGATCTGGTACGCCTATTCGAAGGTCGATTTGTAGCAGGGAGGGAAAATTGAAGTCGAAGCTACCACTGTCAGTGCTACATACCAATATATATGTGAAGCTCGATCTTGCAGCAGTTTATTTCATTCAACACTTACTACTTCAAGTGCATAGGCATGTCCAACCACCTCACCAAGCCTTCGTTGCTCGCCATTAATGTCCCTGTGCGCAGCAAACGAATAACTTCAAGCTAATCATTTATGTCAATATTTAATTCTTCATGAATGAGTTAATTGTGTAAGGTACTAACCCAGTAATCACACCAGTACAAGAGTTGTTGGTGTGCAGTCACCTTGCATGGATGCCATTGAATGCAATGGGTTTGATGGGATTAACAGGGAACCAAACAACCTCATTCCTAGAAGTCCCAAGTTGGGTATGAAGTAGCGGATTGGGGGTTCCATCGGCTCAAATTTATGGACCTCCACACAAACCTTTTACCAGGTGGTTTGACTATTGCATTAATTGCAATCAAAGAAATGATTCCTTGGTTCATGCATTAGCTTGAACACTGCATAGGGGGTTGATATACAATTTATATATACTTTTAGTTAATCGGCCTTTCCTGGTTTCTAGTTGAAACCACTGACACCCCTCGCATCTAGAGCCAATCCAACGGTGTGTAGTAGGGGGCGTGCAGTGGGCTTAAAATTCACGGCCCCAACCTAAACATGGCCTACTGGACATATGGTGTGTTTTAGGGTGGGGACCATAAGTTTGGGAGCACCATGGGCCGGGTAGTTTTGTTCGAGTACTAGCCAGTTTTTGTTACTTTTTTCATTTGGCCGCTTGTGTTAGTAATATTGTGTTTTAACCCAATATATATCGGTGACGTTGAATAACTTTGAAATTATTAGGGTTGCCGCTCGATCTGGTACGTCTATTCAAAGGCCGATCTGTAGTAGGGAGGGAAAATTGAAGCCAGAGTTATTACTGTCAGTGCTATATACCAATATATATGTGAAGTTCGATCTTGCAGCGGCTTATTCTGTTCAACACTTACTGCTTCAAGCGTAAAGGCATGTCCAACCACCTCACCAAGCCTTCGTTGCTCACCATTAACGTCCCTGCGCACAACAACTGAATAACCTCAAGCTCAACATTTATGTCAATGTTTAATTTTTTGTGAATGAGTTAATAGTGTAAGGCACCTACCCAGTCATCACACCAGCATGAGAGTTGTTGGTGTACAGGTCACCATGCATGGAAGCCATTGAATGCAATGGGTTTCATGTGATTAACAGGGAACCAAATAACCTTGTTCCTAGGAGTCCCAGTATGGGTATGAAGTAGGGGATCGGGGTTTCCATGTGCTAAAATTTATGGACCTCCACACAAACCCATTAGTGGATGTTTTGACTGTTGCATTAATTGCATGCAAAGAAATGATTCCTTGGGTCATGCATTAGCTTGAACGCTGCACGAAGTCACTGTTGGGGGGTTGATATACAATTTATAAATACTTTTAGTTAATCGGCTGCTCCCGATTTCCAATTGAAGCCACTGACACACCTCGCATCTAGAGCCATTCTGATGGTGTATAGTAGAGGGCGTGTAGTGGGCCTCTAATTTATGGCCCCAAGCTAAATATGGCCTATTAGATATATGGTGCATTTTAGGGTGGGGATCATAAGTTTGGGCGCGCCATGGGCCAGATAGTTTTGACAGACTATTAGCCGATTTTTGTTACTTTTTCGTTTGGTCCCTTGTGTCAGTAATATAGTGTTTTGACCCAATATATATGGGTGACATTGAATAGCCTTAAAATGGTTAGGGCTGCCGCTTGATTTGGAACGTCTATTCAAAGGTCGATCTGTAGTAGGGAGGGAAAATTGAAGTCAGAGTTATTACGGTTAATGCTGTATACCAATATATATGTGAAGCTCGATCTTGCAGTGGCTTATTCCATTCAACACTTACTGCTTCAACCACAGAGGCATGTCCAACCACTTCACCAAGCCTTCGTTGCTTGCCATTCATGTCCCTGCGCACAGCAACTGAATAACTTCACGCTAAACATTTATGTCAATATTTAATTCTTCATGACTGAGTTAATTGTGTGAGGCACCAACCCAATCATCACACTAGTACGAGAGTTTTTTGACTACAGGTCACCTTGCATGGAAGCCATTGAATACAGTAGGTTTGATGGGATTAATAGGGAACTAAACAACCTTGTTGCTAGGAGTCCCAAGATGGGTATGAATTGGGGGATTGGGGGTTCCATCTGCTCAAATTTATGGACCTCTACGCAAACCCTTTACTAGATGGTTTGACTATTGCATTAATTGCATGCAAAGAAATGATTCCTTGGGTCATGCATTAGCTTGAATGCTGCGAGAAGTCTCTGCTGGGGGTTTGATCTACAATTTATAAATACTTTTTGTTAACTGGCCTCTCCCGTTTTCCAGTTGAAGCCACTGACATACCTCGCATCTGGAGCCAATCCGACGGTGTGCTGTAGGGGGGCGTGCAGTGGGCCTTTAATTTATGGCCCCAGGCTAAATGTGGCCTATTGGACATATGGTGTGTTTTAGGGTGGGGACCATAAGTTTGGGAGCGCCACAGGCTAGGTAATTGTGACCGACTACTAGCTGGTTTTTGTTACTTTTTCGTTTGGCCCCTTATATCAGTAATATTGTGTTTTAACCGAATATGTATGCATGATATTGAATAGCGTTGAAATGGTTAGGGCTGCCGCTCGATCTGGTACGTCTATTCGAAGGTCAAACTGTAGTAGGGAGGGAAAATTGAAGTCGGAGCTACCACTGTTAGTGGTACATACCAATATATATGTAAAGCTCGACCTTGCAGCAGCTTATTCCATTCAACACTTACTGGTTGAAGTGCAGAGGCATGTCCAACCACCTCACCAAGCCTCCGTTGCTTGCCATTAACATCCTTGCGCGCAGTAAATGAATAACTTCAAGCTAAACATTTATGTCAATATTTAATTCTTCATGAATAAGTTAATTGTGTAAAGCACTAACCCAGTTATCACACCAGTATGAGAGTTGTTAGTGTGCAGGTCACCTTGCATGGAAGCCATTGAATGTAAAGGGTTTGATGGGATTAAAAGGGAACTAAACAACCTCATTCCTAGGAGTCCCAAGATGGGTATGAAGTGGGGGATTGCGGATTCCATCTGCTCAAATTTGTGGACCTCCCCACAAACCCTTTACCGGATGTTTTGACTATTGCGTTAATTGCATGCAAAGAAATGGTTCCTTGGGCCATGCATTAGCTTGAACACTGCAAGAAGTCACTGCTGGGGGGTTGATATAGAATTTATAAATACTTTTAGTTAACCGGCCTCTCCCAGTTTCCAGTTGAAGCTACTGACACACCTCACATTTGGAGCCAATCCAACGATGTATAGTAGGGGGTGTGCAGTGGGCCTCAAATCTACGGCCCCAAGCTAAACGTGGCCTATTGGACATATGATGCATTTTAGGGTTGGAACCATAAGTTTGGGCGCACCATGGGTTGGGTAGTTTTGATCGACTACTAGCCAGTTTTTGTTACTGTTTCGTTTGGCTGCTTGTATCAGTAATATTGCATTTTAACCTAATATATATCGGTGACTTTGAATAGCCTTGAAATTGTTAGAGCTGCCGCTCGATCTGGTACGTCTATTCGAAGGTCAATCTGTAGTTGGGAGGAAAAATTGAAGTCGGAGTTATTATTGTCAGTGCTATATACCAATATATATGTGAAGTTCGATCTTGCACCAGCTTATTCCATTCAACACTTACTGCTTCTAGTGCAGAGGCATGTCCAACCACCTCACCAAGCTTCCATTGCTCGCCATTAATGTCCCTGTGCATAGCAACCGAATAACTTCAAGCTAAACATTTATGTCAATTTTTAATTCTTCGTGAATGAGTTAATTGTGTAAGGCACCAACCCAGTCATCACACTAGTACAAGACTTGTTGGTGTACAGGTCACCTTGCATGGAAGCCATCGAATGCAATGGGTTTGATGTTATTAGCAAGGAACCAAGCAACCTCGTTCCTAGGAGCCCCAAGATGGGTATGAAGTGGGGGATTAGGGGTTCCATCTGCCAAAATGTATGGACCGCCACACAAACCTTTTATTGGATGTTTTGACTATTGCATTAATTGCATGCAAAGAAATGATTCCTTGGGTCATGCATTAGCTTGAATGCTGCACGAAGTCATTGCTGGGGGGTTGATATACAATTTATAAATACTTTTAGTTTATCGGCCGCTCCCGATTTCCAATTGAAGCCATTGACACACCTCGCATCTAGAGCCAATCTAACAATGTGCAGTAGGGAGTGTGCAGTGGGCCTCTAATTTATGGCCCTAGGCTAAACATGGCCTATTGGACATATGGTGCATTTTAGGGTGGGGATCATAAGTTTGGGCACACCATGGGCCGGGTAGTTTTGACCGACTACGAGCCGATTTTTGTTACTTTTTCGTTTGGCCCTTTGTGTCAGTAATATAGTGTTTTAGCCTAATGTGTATGGGTGACGTTGAATAACCTTCAAATGATTAGGGCTACCGCTCGATCTGGAACGTCTAGTCAAAGGTTGATCTATAGTAGGGAGGGAAAATTGAAGTTAAAGTTATTACTGTCAATGCTGCATACCAATATATATGTGAAGCTCGATCTTGCAGCGGCTTATTCCATTTAACACTTACTGCTTCAAGCGCAGAGGCATGTCTGACCACTTCACCAAGCCTCCGTTGCTCGCCATTAATGTCCCTGCGCACAGCAACCGAATAACTTTAAGCTAAACATTTATGTCAACATTTAATTGTTCATGAATGAGTTAATTGTGTAAGGCACCGACCCAGTCATCACACCAGTACGAGAGTTTTTGGTGTGCAGGTCACCATGCATGGAAGCGATTGAATGCAGCAGGTTTGATGGGATTATTAGGGAACCAAATAGCCTTGTTCCCAGGAGTCCTAAGATGGGTACGAAGTGGGGGATTGGGGGTTCCATCTGCTCAAATTTATGGGCCTCCACACAAACCCTTTACTAGATGTTTGACTATTGAATTAATTGCATGCAAAGAAATGATTCCTCGGGTCATGCATTAGCTTAAATGCTGCGAGAAGTCTCTGCTGGGGGTTTGATCTACAATTTATAAATACTTTTAGTTAACTGGCCACTCCTGATTTCCCGTTGAAGCCACTGACATACCTCACATCTAGAGCCAATCCGATGGTGTGCTATAGGGGGCATGCAGTGGGCCTCTAATTTACGGCCCCAGGCTAAATATGGCTTATTGAACACATGGTGTGTTTTACGGTGGGGGCCATAACTTTGGGGGCACCATGGGCTGGGTAGTTTTGACCGACTGCTAGCTAGTTTGTGTTACATTTTCGTTTGGCCCCTTGTGTTAGTAATATTGTGTTTTAACCCAATATATATGAATGGCTTTGAATAGCTTTGAAATGGTTAGGGCTGCCGTTTGATCTGGTACGTCTATTCGAAGGTCGATATGTAGTAAGGAGGGAAAATTGAAGTCGGAGCTACCACTATTAGTGCTACATACCAATATATATGTGAAGCTCGATCTTGCAGCGGTTTATACCATTCAACACTTACAGCTTGAAGCGCAGAGGCATGTCCAACCACCTCACCAAGCCTCCATTGCTCGCCATTAATGTCCCTGTGCACAGCAAACGAATAACTTCAAGCTAAACATTTATGTCAATATTTAATTCTTCATGAATGAGTTAATTATGTAAGGCACTAACCCAGTCATCACACTAGTACGAGAGTTATTGGTGTGCTGGTCACCTTGCATGGAAGCCATTGAATGCAATGGGTTCGATGGGATTAACAGGGAACCAAACAACCTCATTCCTAGGAGTCCCAAGATGGGTATGAAGTGGAGGATTAGGGGTTCCATCTGCTCAAATTTATGGACCTCCGCACAAACCCTTTACCAGATCGTTTGACTATTGCGTTAATTGCATGCAAAGAAATGATTCCTTGGGTCACACATTAGCTTGAACACTGCACGAAGTCACTACTGGGTGGTTGATATACAATTTATAAATACTTTTTGTTAACTGGCCTCTCCCAGTTTCCAGTTAAAGCCACTAACACACCTCGCATCTAGAGCCAATCCGATGATGTGTAGTAGTGGGGGTGCAGTGGGCCTCAAATTTACGGCCCCAAGCTAAACGTGGCCTATTGGTCATTTGGTGCGTTTTAGGGTGGGAACCATAAGTTTGGGCGCACCATCGGCCCCGTTTTGATCGACTACTAGCCAGTTTTTGTTACTTTTTCGTTTGGCCCCTTATGCTAGTGATATTGTATTTTAACCCAATATATATCGGTGACGTTGAATAGCCTTGAAATTGTTAGGGCTGCCGCTCGATCTGGTACGTTTATTCGAAGGTCGATCTGTAGTAGGGAGGGAAAATTGAAGTTGGAGTTATTACTTTCAATGCTATATACCAATATATATGTGAAGTTCGATCTTGCACCGGCTTATTCCATTCAACACTTACTGCTTGAAGCACAGAGGCATGTCCAACCACCTCTCTAAGCCTCCATTGCTCACCATTAATGTCCCTGCGTATAACAACTGAATAACTTCAAGCTAAACATTTATGTCAATATGTAATTCTTCGTGAATGAGTTAATTGTGTAAGGCACCAACCCAATCATCACACCAGTACAAGAGTTTTTGGTGTACAGGTCACCTTGCATGGTAGCCATCGAATGCAATGGGTTTGATGTGATTAGCAAGGAACCAGACAACCTTGTTCCTAGGAGCCCCCCAAGATGGGTATGAAGTGGGGGATTGGGGGTTCCATTTGCTAAAATTTATGGACCTCCACACAAACCCTTTACTGGATGTTTTGACTATTGCATTAATTGCATGCAAAGAAATGATTCCTCGGGTCATGCATTATCTTGAACGCTGCACGAAGTCATCGCTGGGATTATCTTGAACGTTGCACGAAGTCACCGCTGGGGGGTTGATATACAATTAATAAATACTTTTAGTTAACCGGCCACTCCCGGTTTCCAATTGAAGCCACTAACACACCTCGCATCTAGAGCCAATCTAATAGTGTGCAGTAGGGAGTGTGTAGTAGGCCTCTAATTTACGACCCCGGGCTTAACATAGCCTGTTGGACATATGGTGCATTTTAAGGCTGGGATCATAAGTTTGGGCACACCATGGGCCGGGTAGTTTTGATCGACTACTAGCCTGTTTTTGTTACTTTTTCATTTGGTTCCTTGTGTCAGTAATATTGTGTTTTAACCCAATATATATGGGTGACATTCAATACCCTTCAAATGGTTAGGGCTATCGCTCGATCTGGAACGTATATTCAAGGGTCTATCTGTAGTAGGGAGGGAAAATTGAAGTCAGAGTTATTACTGTTAGTGCTACATACCAATATATATGTGAAGCTCGATCTTGCAGCAGCTTATTCCATTCAATACTTACTGCTTCAAGCACAGAGGCATGTCCAACCACCTCACCAAGCCTCCATTGCTCGCCATTAATGTCCCTGCGCACAACAATTGACTAACTTCAAGATAAACATTCATGTCAATATTTAATTGTTCATGAATGAGTTAATAGTGTAAGGCACCAACCCAGTCATCACACCAGTACAAGAGTTGTTGGTGTGTAGGTCACCTTGTATGGAAGCCATTGAATGCAATGGGTTTGATGCGATTAACAGGGAACCAAACAACCTCGTTCCTAGGAGTCCCAAGATGGGTATGAGTTGAGGGATTGGGGGTTCCATCTGCTCAAATTTATGGACCTCCACACAAACCCTTTACTAGATGGTTTGACTATTGCATTAATTGCATGGAAAGAAATGATTCCTCGGGTCATGCATTAGCTTGACAGGATGCATCACCACTTGTATGGAATGGGACATTGGAAAAACTAGTCAACGCTGCCGAGGTATGGGGCATGCGGCATAGAATGTGGTTAACTTATATTAATTAAAATGAAAATATGGTCCTAAAAATTTAGTTCTCGTATTGTCAATAGTATTCTAGGCCCTTCTAGCACGGACATTGAAGTTTATACTATTGTTACTATTATACAGTTGATACAAACGAAGCTTGTCAAAGTTGAGCACCTATGTGTAAGGAACAAGTCATCTATCAAGGAACTAGAGTACATGGTTTACTAGGATAGGGAAAGGTTAATGAATCATTTTGACTATGAATGGACCACTAACTACGTCAAACAAAAGACTCTAAGTAAGATGAACATGCGCATAGGTGACATAAAATTTGAACCAGATGACACTGAAGAATTGGGCCAAAATGTCCAATGGAAACTAAATAGGAAAGAAAGCCCTATACTAGAGGACCATACTAATGTCATCATGGATGTTTCTAATGGAGAAGGTGATGTTGCGGTTATTGAGGTTGGCAAAGGTGTAATCAAACCAACATCACGACTAAGAATAGCTTTTTCGCAAAACACCCTTGTGTTAAATGCCATTCCAAATTTTTGTCCATGCATGTACAAAGGAAAGGGCAAGATGATTAACACTGATATGACAGCCATGCAAAAAAATGCAAGCACAGGCAGCGGATTAAAGAGGCCATTATCTCCTAAGGTAGGCCATAAATATTTTCTAGGAATATTGGCATCCGATGAAATATTGCCAATAATTTGTGCTTACAAGTTGTAGAGACTAAAGAATTAAAATTCAAAATGCATTTAAAAAATTTTAAAATCATAAACTAGGTCTAAGAATATTGTAGAAATATAAACGAACCTATTTTAGAGTAGAATATACATTGATCCATTTACATTTTATTGCAAGTATATTGAAGTGCAACTATTTCGACTTGGTATAAAAGCATAACCATTCACTTTTTTCTTCTCATAGGGACCTGCTTTTGCCTCCCAACCATGTAAAAGTGTGGTAGTAGTTGCGAGAAAATCATTTATGACACCATGCAATGCTCCTCAACCTCCAAAAGCTTTAACCCGCGAAGGCTTCATTCCGCTTTATCACTAGTTGGCACAAAACCACCAAGCAGCATCTAATACAAGCAAATCCAGCAGAAGTACTATTATTCCACTTAGAAAGGTTAGCTATATTGTGGACATAGCGCTTAAGAATTGTCAATATGGACTTTTCATGGCAATAAGAATATTTTCACAATCATTTCTTTGGTGCAAGGAATGAGAAGCAGATTCCATCCAATAACTGACATGGAACTAACAAGGTATCAAATAGAGGTGGTTGTGTAACACCCTACTAATTTTATGTTATGCTTAAGTCATAGCCTGAAACTAGTCAGGTCGTGTTACCGTGTTGATACTTTATTTACCTTTCTTGTTTTTAATTTCTCTTTAAATCGTCTCTATTGACGAAACGACGTACTGTTATATTAAAAGCGAAACGAACCGAATAAAATATCATCAAGATAAGTATAGTACAATAATGTTACTGCATACGTGTAAACATATATATATATATATATATATATATATATATATATATATATATATATATATATATATATATATCAGAAGCCACTGTTTCAGCTTATGTACAAAGTTTTAAAGTAGAACACATACGGGGCTGGTGTATCAGGAAGATCATAATACCCTCATCTGCCAAAATATCCTATGGTCCTCAAAGGACATTTCGTAACCTACTGCTAACCCTACAGTCAAACCCATGACCCAAAGCTACATGCTATCCAAAAGAGGGTCATATTGTACAACATCCCCTACCGCTAAGCTACTCCGTCAGGTAGCCGTTAGCCATGCCAGGCTCGGCCGGGGTATAGTCTGCGCTAGGTCCTGAGGAGGAAGAGGGCGACGAGCCGGTGGCCTCGGAGGGGTCACTCTCAGAACTCAGCTGGATGTCGGGGGCTGCCTGTGGTGGTGACTCAGGGGCAGGGTCAGCGGGTGCTGCGGGTGCAGGAGGTGTAGGATGTGGGTGCGCCATATGTAGAGGGATGGCAATATAAGGGGTAGTAGGGTCGAAGAGGGGATGGTGTAAAGGAACATCAAAGTTCCTGTCGCTGAAGAGGTATAAACGGAAGTTGCACGAACCAGCTATATACAAAGAGTCCAACTCCGGATCATGGTGGAACTGTAATGCCGGAATCTCAATAAAAAGGGTGGCTGTGGAGTCCATCGCCAGTGTCTGAGAATGATGCGGGAGATACAAAACGGGGTGAGAATTTCAAGAAAATTCTCAGTAGGGTTGATTATCTGAGGCTGACATCACATACATTCTCAGTTGCCTCAGGTTTTATTTAATTATAAAAATATGTGTTTAAGCTGAAAAGTCCATTTTCATGAGTTTAAGAAAATGTCTGGTCCGAGGCAAGGTTCAGTTTTACTTTACATTGACATAAGAAACAACATAGATTACTAATACGGATACATAGAATGGTAATCGAAATAAATAAATGCATAGCAGTGAGCAATTATAACTTACAATTGTAAACATTTTGATGTAACTATTTCAAGTATTCATGCATTCATGTAATCATGTAGACTCGTTGTTGAACTTTCCTTCATAGACCTTTTTATTACTTTCTATCATTTTCCATCTCTCTTGGTCCCCTGGGAGTTCTTGGCCATTTTAGACTCCTGGGTAATAGTCTGCTTATCAGGATCGAGCTCGTTCCTATATAGGAATGCCGGGTTTACTTTCCCCGATCTTCCCACCGATCTATTCCCATTAACTTTCTATCCGGGGCTGGCCCAAGTAGTATGGAACTTGTATAATAACACAATTCTTTTCATAACTTTCATGGCTTTCTTAAGAATGTATATGCATTCACATGTAATTCATAACTTGTACATGGGTTCTACCGAAGTTTCGGCAGCATAACGGAATGTGTCCGCTTCCCTATGAATAGTGCCAGCCAATCAATACATCAATTTATCACAAGAAACACACCTTCACATTTATATTCCAACATAGAACTCAAATCCATATCAAATTCATTAAGGCAGAAATCTTGCCTCAGCGTATTCAACCAACCCAGTTCTTGTAATTCATGCCACAATTTCATTTTAACTCATTTGGACCTCAAATTTAAGTATGTTACAGTGTTATGTGTCTATTTTCTAACCTCTTTGGTCCCATTTAATTTTGGTATCTATAACTCAAGATATCTAAATTTTATCTCGGCCTGCCCATTGGCTAGCCAGAATCAGGCAACTAAAAGTAAAAATCCACTAAAAATCGAAAACTCACTCAAATCATACGAAATTGGTCTCATTTAAAGCTAATAGAACAAAGTTTCATTTGGAAAAAATCCCACTCAATTTGGCTTAGTGGGGCTCGAGTTACAAGCCCCGAATTCGGACCTTCCTACACTGCCCTATTCTAGCCCAGTTTGGACATAGGGCAAATTGCGTGGAGAACTGGGAGCAATTGGAACCTTATTAAATTCTAAAATTTTTATGAGGTATTCTCCTATGTGTAAGCTTTCCAACAAAGTTTGTTTCACTCATTTTCATGTAGTATAGGTCGAGTTCTACCCTAAATAACCTAATCTGCCCAGAGCCAGGGTCAAAACCCTAGGTTGAGATTCAAAAATTCATATCTTCCTCAAGTCTGATCCAAAATCCTTGTATGATATGTCTATGAAAAGCCCTAGATGTCTAGTTTCATCTAAAAATAGTTTCATCAGATTTGACCGATTGTAGGCAGCGCCATACGCTCCGCCATACGGACTGCCGTGGACTCTCCACCAAGACAGCACCCTCATCCATTTACTTCTCTTAGTTTTCTTCTTCTAATTCTACTTCTAACTCAAAATCTTCTATTAATCCAAGCATAATTAGTTAATTCACACATCAAATAAGGTGAAAATGATTCAGCCCAGTCAGCCAAGTACATGGATTTGATGCAAGAAATCAAAACCCCTACCTTTGATTTAAGTGTTTTGTGCTGAATTCTTGGAGTTTGGATGAACAAGGCTGGAACTTTGCTTGAGTTTTGGATGTGTGAGCAAGAGAGAAAGAGAGTTGAAGGAGAAGAGGAAAGCAACGTGAATGAGGGTCTGAATCAAAGGAGGAGGGTGTGTTATATAGGCATGAGTGGGAGTTAACTTGGAAGGTTGTGATTGGCCTCTAAACATAAAGCCAAGTTTCAGCCAACCTTGCTCTCCACGTTGCCCTCTCTGTGTGGTAGAATCACTCTCTACGTCGCCTAAAGTGGGAGTAGTTTCCAGCATATTCTGGAAACGAAATCGGAACTCGTACGCTCTATAAAGTCGGAACTCCTGAACCTCCTGTATATGAAGTCGGAACTCAGAAAACATCCAGTCTAGTCGAAACTTGAAAGCAGAGCCTGGTGTGAAGCCAAGCACTTAAAGTCGAAACTCTGGAATTATAAAATTTCTATCCCGAAACTCGAAAAGATATAGAAATGAGAGCTACTAATATTGGACTCAAGATCGGATCTCGTACATTTGTGAATCATAATGTCGGAATTCGGAATATAGCCAGTTCATTTGAGCCTTAGAGACGAAGTCGGAAATCGAACATTTTGCTCTTTGATCGCTAAGGTCGGAGATCGTAAATTGTGCTGAAGTCGAAGACGAACTCGTAAGTTGGAAGCATCAGTCACTTCATTTCAGCTCCTGAAATCGAAAATCGGAATTCATACAGATGAGGACTAAATTTATACACGCTTACACAAGGTCGGAAATCATAAGCTACATGCATTAAGTCGTAAATCGTTGGCTGCATGCACAAGGTCGGAAATCGGAAGAAATCTCTTGTAAGCCTTGGAACGAAGTCGGAAGTCGAGGCTAATATTGAGATCGGAAGCTGAACTATAAGACAAACTCGGAAATCGTAAATCCTTGTCTGTCCAGCCTTGAAGATGAATTTGGAGGTTGTGAATACTATGAGCTCGGAAATCGGAAGTCGTGGATGTTATAGGTTGCTTACGTGTTGTCCCTAGACCATGATCCAAATTATGCGTTTTAAAATTTTATGGTAATTTAATAGACTTGTTACCTATTATCTATTACCTCCTTCTTATGATGGTTGTTTCATTGTTAATAGTGAGGTCATTATCGAGATAAGGGGCACAGTAGCAATGGGGCAGGATCTTGAGTGTCTTTGCCCCAGCAAGATCATGGATGAGAAGGTAATATTATGGGTAAACCTGATTTAGCTTACAATAATCATGATAAATGTCATGCACAATCCTGTACTTAATTTTCTTCTTCCCAAAGATGCCCGTATTTAAATATGTGAAAACGTAGCTATCAAGTTATTTTTAGGTTAGATATTGAAACATAAAGTAGTAAGGCTTGACAATATCAAATTACCAAGCTAAGTCACAATACTCTTAATAAAATTTCATATTAAATAGCACCAAAAAAAAATAAATATTAAATGTAAAACTTTAACACAAATTTGTATTGCTTATTCATTCATTTTATTTATTGTCTCCCATTCCCTTCTTTCCCTAAACGCTCTTTCCAAAGTAGGCCCAAGAAGACCTATACTATTTTTTTATTGCAATAGGTCCAATCTTGTTACCCCATTTTCTTCCTAAATTTCAGAACCTTACCACCAAATTTGAATACAAACAATGCTTCTTCATCATTGCTGCTTTTTGCATGGCATTGCATTATACATGGCATCAACAACACATCTCCACAATGACAACTTGGTCTCTTCCACCCTTATTTGCTATAAGAACCCTCGCTTGTTACACCCTGTCGAATATATGGCTAGCCAAAGTTTTCTGCAAACTAACTTTGAAATTTATCATTTTAGGATGAGGTTTTACATCATGGACTAAATCTTGAAGATTTGATGATCCGTTAAGCGAATGAATTCATGCGGCCAACACCTTCTCTCCAGTTTGTGAGTCTTCGTCAATGACATTTGTCTCTACTGGTTGATTGGAATAACTGCATCTATCATTTCTAGAGTTTTACAACCTATAACATATAAACCACAAACCCACACTAAGTAATTCGACATGTCAATTGAATCGAAAACATTCTTTTAAGGAATGCTTAAATATAATGGCTAAAATTTGAACTGGCTAAGATTATATTGCCTTGTTATTAAAAACTATGATCCCATCTCCGTTCTTGATACATGCTCAGAACGGTAATTTGGTCATTTCAATAGTGGAAAAGAGCTTGTTTCTAGCAGGTTGGTTATGCCTTGGAGATCAAGCAATCCAAGAGCTCATTTCAAGTTACTTGGAGATCAAGGAATCAAGTGTAATTAAAGTAACTTGGAAAGCAAGCAATTTGATTATGTTAGAAGTGTATTTAGATTGTGTTTAGATTCATTTTTTTAATTTGTTTTGATTTAGTCTAGATTTGTTTAGATTTAAATTGATTTAGTTTATCTTTTAGGATTTAAATCAAATCTGATCTAATCTATAAAGATCAAGTCTGATCATTTGGTATTCAGAGCAAGGTTTAGATAAATTCCTATTTATCTATCTGTCTTTTACGTTTATCTTCTGTCTTCTTTCCTTGTCCATTTGCGTTCTTTTTTTTTTGTGTTTTCAAATTCTATCCTCTTGTGTGGTTGTCACATCTCTGTCTATCTCTATGCTTCTTCTTTGTTTTGCATTTTTTTTTGGTTGCTAGTTCAGATCAAAAAAAAAAAATGAATCTAAACACAATCTAAATATACTTCTAACATAATCAAATTGCTTGCTTTCCAAGTTACTTTAATTACGCTTGATTCCTTGATCTCCAAGTAACTTGAAATGAGCTCTTGGATTGCTTGATCTCCAAGGCATAACCAACCTGCTAGAAACAAGCTCTTTTCCACTATTGAAATGACCAAATTACCGTTCTGAGCATGTATCAATTCGACATGGCAGATTTACGTCCCCATCAAAGAATTATTAGGGCACTAGTTTCTTATGGTGCTATGCTTGCAGCAGCAATTAATTTACCATTTAGACTCTAATTTGTCGATGGAGGAGGTGGAACCACGTAGAGAAGCAATTCGAACAGTGGTATTTAAGCTAATCAGTTATTTATTTAATCACATTCTTACAGTACCAATATTTGCCAAATATAATTTGCGTATGTTAAACCTTTATGTAGGGTGTGGTGTTAGCACAAATGCTCATGACTGATTATTATTGTCAAGATGGCTTCGATAACCTGCATGAATTCCCAAGATGGGAAGTTAAGGAAGCAAGGGGGATTCCCAATTGCGATCAAAGGTATATCTATTCCTATTCCTATTTCAACTTTAAAAATATCATAAATCTCTTTGGTGTACAAATTTTGCCACATACCAATCACTTACTGCTTAATGATTTTAATCTAATTTTTCCATGCAGTGATACATCTGCTTTGTGGGTTATGGATTGGGTAAATATGGAGTATGCCTTCTAACCAAATCTAGTAGGCATAGTAAGTTCAATACAATGGCAACTGTCTTATTTTTTACATGACTACATATGGAAATATGTCATCTTACTTTCCCCGATTTATGCAGCTGAGAGAGAATACAGTTCACATGAAAATTGTGCTGGCGTGCTGGCTTTGACTCTTGAAGACTTAAATGAGATGAAGAAGATATAGAACCCATACTGATGCATATTGGAGACAAATAAACATGACCTAATGGGTAGAATAGTGGAAGGGCATGACCAATCAATCATTTCTATTTTGTTGGAAAGGCGTTGCTTGTTTTTTCTTTTGATTGTTTGGTTTTTTTGGCATATCTTCTTGGTGTTTTGGTAGCCACCAATTGACACAAGCTAGTGTAACCCTTGTCATTGTGGTTGTGATATATAATGTCCCTGTTTCTTTGGGGTTTTCTTAAGCCAACGCCTTTGTCATGTCAACTACCGATTTGGGAATTTAATTTTGGCTTAAGTCATGATTCATCATATCAAAATGTATTAATGGTCATAGCTTGTTCTTCCATGTCCCTCCCTCTTATTAAAAAAATTCATTCCATTTATTCTTCCTAACTCTTTATTCAACTCTTAATTAACAATTTATTAAATTCCAACTGAATAGAATATATATATTCTTGTAAAAGTTAAATGAAAATCAATAATTAAAACAAAAAATTCACATATTTTCCCATTTTCCACCACATCCTTTAATATCACAATATTTGAAAGCATAAATTTGTTCTCTGTAATAACTTATTATTGAAAGTATTAAACATTTTGTAATAATTTATTTATAAACTTTTCATAAGGATAAAACAATTGAAGAGAAAAATTATTCCACTTCTCTCTATCCCCTTTAATTAGCATCATAACACTAAATTATTAAAATCAAACTATAGAGAGTATAGCTAGAAACTATTCAAGTAAAAAAATTTAAAATTTAAAAATCTCTCTCCTTGTAAAAATCTTAAATTTAATTTTATTTTTCAGCATAAATTACACATGGGAAAAAGGAATAAATCTAATTGATTAGTTTAAAAGTTTACTATTAACTGTGACAAAAGAATTGCACTTTTAATTTTAAGTGAGATATGGATTTACTTTTCACTCAAATTTCTTTAGTCTCGTAGCAAATTAATTTTAAAAAATAAATTTCACATAAACATTTCAAATAAAAAATATCATTTAATAATAATTCATAATAAATTAATCCCAATTTTTTGTGGCTAATAATAAACCACATAAGACAAATTAGGTTGTGGAGTATTTAAAATGGGTTAGTGGAAGATATATTGGTAAAATTATTTGAGAAGGAGTCAATGGTGTAAAATATTGAGATATCGGATAGAAATATAATAATTTCCTTATTGGACTTTTTTGCGGTAGTGGGTTAATTACTTTTAACTAAAAATAAAAATAAAATCTCAAAATAGCTTTTTCTATATAGTAAATTTTTAATAGTGTAATGTAGAAGTGTCACGACCCAACTGGGGTTGTGACTGGCATTTAGGGAATACCATTCCCCAGCAAGCCTACTGAAGAATTTCCTAAGAAATGGACAGAGTTTTCCCCAAAAATTGGGCATTTCCCAAGATACAAAAAAGCTCGTGATACAAACCACAAATATACAGAGCAGCCACAGAACAACGAGTATTCTTAGAGTACTCTCAAAGTTTAGAACCATGCAAAACATACATAAGGACAGATATACTTTTCAAAACTAGACCTATTACCACTATATATATATTACAACAGAAGCTAGACCCTGCCTGTGGGTTATGGAGCATAACTAAGAATATCTACAGCTAATTACTCAGCTACAAACAGATTAAATGCAAAGATAACTTGGAGACCCACACGACTCAATGTGTCGAGATCACAAAGCTTCTATCCTTCTAATTACAAAAGCTGTAACATCCCCACTTTAGTAAATAGAACATAATGGAAACTTTGAATTATTTCCCTTAGGCAGTGTGAGAATTTCTCAAACAGCGTTATGCCATGACGATCCTCACACTTGAAATTATAGGGTAGTGTAACACTGCCGTTGAAAGGATGGCACTACCATATGTTAAAAATTAAGAAATGATAAAAGTGCCCCTTATTAATTACAGAAATGCCCAGGATTTTTAGAGATTATATTTTGACCTTAAGGAATTATTTCCACAATAACCCTAGAACTTTTCATAAAATGACTTTTATGTCCCCACATTCGTAGAATTAGCAGAATGGAGTTTTAAGCGGCGTAGAATCACATGATGAAACTGTAGAAGTTTAAGTCTCTGCCGTTTGGGCCATGGGGGCAATCTGGTGTTAAATTATGTGGGGTCCCCCTGGACTTGCTCAAAATTATGAAAATACCATTAGTTACAGAAAATAGGAAACAAAAAGGCTCCGGATTTACGAAAATGTCTAATTTACGCCGTTAATTCACTTATTCGATCTCAATAGTTATGTAAGGGCAATTAGAGGTTAACTAAATATTAATTAAGAGTTAATTAGATATTAGTTAGAGAAACTAGACTTAAGATAAATTAAAATGAACATGTAGATATCTTACAAAACTATTAAGTAACATTTTACCGGTTTAGAGAAAATCGATAAATATTCAGTGTTTTAAATTGCCAGAGCTGAATTAGTAGAATTTTACATTGATAACCTTAGGTTGAAGGGTTGAAATTCAGCCATCTCCACCTCCATAGATGGCTCCATATGGCAGCCATATGATGGGAAGATTTGGCCAAATCATGACCATTAAAGCCAAACATCTAAAGCCATCCTTATCTATATCATAAAGCTTAGAAAAAATCTCACCCATCTCCTTTTATTTTTACGCCCTCCAAAATGTTTCAACCTCCTTCCATCTCTTCTTCTTCTTCTTGCTTTCTTTCCTTACCTCCATGACTAAGAACTTCAAGCTCAAGATTGGAAGCCCTCTTGACCTCAAATCCTCTTGCTCCTTTTATGAAAATTGATCCTCACCTCCTTCTCTACAAAACCCCTCTAACAATTTCATGATTAAGCATCAAATAGAGCCTCCCCACATTCATATAAACTGCTGCCATGATGAGGAAGAAGGCTAGGAGTTGGTTCTTGGCCTCCTTGCTTCCATAGTTTCAAGGATTTCAAGGTAGATAGCTTAAATCCTTAGTTGTTTGATGTATCATGTGACTATGTGGCTGCTATGTTCCTCTTATGCCATACTTGTATGATGGTGCTTTGATGTTCTTCTATTGTTTTGAGGTGAGGAAACTTGGTTTAAGTTGAGGAATTTATCAAAAACTCAAAAAGGAGCTAAGCAGAATCTATTTTTGTGAGAAAACCCTATGGCGTCCGTACTGGCGGAGTGTACGGCTCCACCTACAGCCGTAGAAAGTGGATGAATCTATTTTTATATGAAACTAGACATTCAGAGCTTTCCATACATATAAAATATAAGGCATTGGATTAGTATAGAATTAGTTATGAATTTTTGAAGTTTAACCTAGAAATCTAGATTTTTATTCGGGTAGTATGAGTTGAGAAGGGCATAACTCACCCTACATAACTCTAAATTGAGTGAACCCAAGCTGTTTAAAAGCTAACATGTAAAGGAACATCCCATAAAAATTTCAGAACTAGATTCGTTGCCATCTATTCCCAACACACCAATAAAATTGACTTTAGTTTAAATTGGGTTGAGACAGTGTAGTCCAGTAGGGTCAAGTTTCGAGACTCATAACTCAAAATATACTCATGCAAATGACATGAAACTTAATTCATTTAAAATCTTGTTCTACATTTGATATAAATTTCAAATAATTTCACCTAGATTTCTATTTTTAGTGAATTTTCACTTATAAGAGAACAATTCTGGCTAAGAACAGGACAGCCTGAGGAAAAATACTTATATCTTGAGTTATACAAATCAAAATGAGATGGGACCAAAAAGGTTTGAAACTAGATACATAAGGCTATGACATATCCAAAAATTAGATTTAAATGAGTTGAATTGAAATAAGAGTGGAGTATACCAAGCTTGGGTAGAGCAGGGGAGAATAAACTAAAAACTCTATTGGTGCTTGAATTGAAATTGATGAATGATGCTTTCAATATATGTATATAATTGTTGATCCATATTGAATTGCAAGTTTGAAAGATTGTATTAGTTGTCTGGCACTATTCATGGGAAAGTGGATTCGATCCGTTTTGCTGCCAAATTTCCGGCAGGAATTTATGAGAACTTATGCTATGGGTGATTATGCTTTGAATATATTTACATTTACATGTCATGTTCATGTACATCATGCATACAAGCATATTTATAATATGATATGATAAATAAGGTATGAGACATATTCATGAATGCACCAAGCATCAGCATGCATGACAAGATATGGAAAGGAAAAGATAATAAGAACTTGCAAGAAAGACATACCAAGCTACCACGTGAGGCATGGCATAGACCTAGCTAGCGTGGGCCAGAACGGTACTATCTAAGACTTGGGCCAGCCCTCGACCAGATTTAAAGGGAATAGACCGGTGTGAGGGTCGGGGAAAGTAAACTCGTCACTCATGTATAGGTACGAGCTCGGACCTGAAAAGCAGGCTATTACCCAAGGGTGAGAGAGGACATTCACCTCCGGAGAACCAAGTATGGAAAAGAGCAAGATCAAGTTGCAAGTTAAAGAAAGATACAAAATAAGTCAAGTGCATTTGCATACAGACATGTACAAGCATCTTTATGTGCATCTTCAATTATCCCATAATGCTTTTATGATTCTTGTTGAAGCGTATTATACTATTCGTATTTCTATGTCTGTCATATGAAATGACAAGTGGCTGTTAAAATATATCCCGCTTCGAGTAAAGTGTTTTTAACTTAAAATTGAACCACTATTTATTTATATGTACTCATATTTTCATCATAAACCGAAGCGACTGGAATGTTTATGATGACGCTGTAAGATTGGTTTGAGTTTACCTACTGAGAACCTTAGGTTCTCACTGCCTGCTTGTATGTTTTTCTTTTCCGTAAACATTCTAGCACCCAAGTTAGAAATCAAGTGTGAGGTGGAGTACTGGGCCTTTCATTGAGCAAGGATCAGGTGTAAACCAGACCAAGAAACTATTGAAGCTAGCTAACGACTAGTCGGATATAAACACTGTGTACTATGTCAGTTACAATTGCTTTAAAAGTGTAATTATTTTATTCTCTATATATCAAAGATTATTAGTCAGTAACAAAGTGAGTAGTTAAAGGGCCATGTATTATATTTTCCATATTTTAAAGATTTTTTATCACAATGACAACCTTTTAATATAACTCTATGACTCAAGCATGGCTTATATGATAGAAGTTGTTACAGAAATGAGCCACGTGTAGCCTGTACCTAGCTCTGAAATAAGGGAAGAGTGAGGAGTAAGTCAAACTGACCCAGTGAGCGATAATACATTTATAACAAGCGCGGGACAAGTTGTATTAATTTAGAAAGTATATCCTTATAGAATTATGACTATAAAACTTTAAACACAAATCCAAAAGACGATTCCATATATTATTAGAATTTCCATATGTCCCTTTTCTAGTTCAAGTAATCATACATATTAAAAGTATCGTAAAGTTCTTAGAAAAACATACCTCATACATGATATATCCCGGAAGAGTCCATAGTTCACTAAATAGTATTTTGGTTTCAAATAGCCATAAGCTTACATATATATATATATATATATATATATATATATATATATATATATATATAAATATATATAACCTAGAGATGGCAAAGCAGGCCGGCTGGCCCCAACCCGCCAAAAGTGTGGCGGGGCTAAGCGGGCCGATTTAGGAAGGCGGGCTCAATATTCTAGCCCGCCCTAAAAATATTAAAAATATAAATAAATTTATTTTAATATTTTTTATGAGTTAAATTACTTTAAAAATTAGAAAAATATATTGAATAAAAAATCTACTTAAATAAAATAATTAAATTACATAATTTTTATCTAAATTTAACTCAAATATAAATATAATAAACTCATTAGGATATATAAATAAGTTTATAAATAATAACTAACTATAAATTTATAATATAAAGTCTATAGTATAAAGTTCACAAATTAATAAAAGTATAATAACAACATAATTTATAATAAAAATTTATAATTATTTTTTAAAAATACTCTTGAACCAAAAAAAAAAAAGTGGCAAGCTTGACCTAGCCCGCCAAAGCCCGTGGGTTATGTAATACCCTACCAATTTAATATTATGCTTAAGTCATAGCATGAAATTAAGTGGATTGTGTTACCGTGTTGATACTTGGTTTACTAATTTCTTACCATGTCATGTCCCTTTATTATTTATTTATTCATTTTTTTCTCGAAATGGGCGAAACGGCACGCTGTATATGACAGACATGACCAACGTCATAGAGCATAACAAAATTTGATAAAACGTGACAGGAATATATATATATATATATATATATATATATATATATATATATATATATATATATATATATATATATATATATATATATATATGTAGTAGAAGCCAATGCTTCAATTTATGTACAGATGAAAAAGAGGATACAAAAGTAGGGCCGGTGTAACCAAAAGAATATGGGACCCGTGTCAATCAAAACAACCTACAAGATCCTCCGAGAACTAACTGCTCCAAGTCTATGGCTCAATACTATACTGCCAAAATAGAGCCATGCTGTACAATGTCACCCATGGCTGGGACCTACTTAGTCAGGTAGCCGTTGGCCATACCAGGCTTAGCCAGGGAGTTGTCCATGCTAGGTCCAGAGGAGGAGGGTGATGTGCTGATAGCCTCTGAGGGATCGCTCTTGGAGCTAAGTGGGATGTCTGGAACCATCTGTGGAGGCGACTCAGGCAGAGGGCTGGCAGGTGCGACAGATGCAGCTGGCGCTGGAGGTGCTGGAGGAGGGTGTGCCATATGCAGCGAGACTACAAAGTATGGAGCAGCAGGATCAAAGGCATGGTGAAAAAGGGGAACGGCAAAATTCCTATTATTGAGCAAGTAGAGATGGAAATTACAGGAACCGGCTATGTATAGTGAATCCACGAAGGGATCATGGTAGAGCTGTAGGTTGGGAATCTCAATGAAAAAGATGGCGGTCGAATCCATCACTAGCGTCTAGGAATAATGCAGAAATACAGAGCGAGGCAAGAATTTAAAGAAATTCTCAGTAGGGTTCGTATGACTGACATCACATTCATTCTCAGTTGCCTCAGTTTTTATTTGATTGTGAATCATGAGTTAAAAACTAGACTATCCATATTTAATAAGTTTAAGAAAACGTCTGATCCGAGGCAAAGCTCAGTGTTACTTAAGATAGTATAGGAAACGAGAGAAACTATTAAGTAGTGATACAGATTAATGAGCAGAGTAAACAATCATACAGTAATAGGTAAGTATAACAGTCAAACTATAAGTATCATATAATGACTATTCAATGGAACCACACAAAATCTCATTCTTGAACTTATCTTTATAAACTTTTTCCATTTCTTGGTCCCCTGGGAGTTCTTAGCCATTTTAGACTCTTGGGTAATAGCCTGCTTATCAGGATAGAGCTCGTTCCTATACAGGAATGCCGGGTTTACCTTCCCTGACCTTTTCACCGATCTATTCCCCTTAACTTTTTATCCAGGGCTGGCTTAAGCATTATGGAACTTTCATCATAGCATAATCTTTATGCTCATCATAACATAATGATCAATTGCATTTTTATATACTTATTTTCCCTCATTCCTAGCTCATTAATTCTCTCTTGTGCCTAATTGTTTTGAATTGGACCATTTTGTATTATTTGGATTTTGTTTGGGTTTGAGTTAAATTTTCCAGCATTATGCGAATTCTAACACTATTTTGGTTTTTGGATTATATCTTGAGTTATAGAGCTCATTTTATTGTGATTCTTGATTTGTAGGAAAGCTGAGAGATAGGCCTACAAGTGATATGAAGAAGTTAGAAGCCAATTCTAGTGTTAAGGAGCTGAAATTGGGCCTAGAAGTGAACTGAAGCGGTGCAATCGCGGTTTCTGAACTGGGTTCAGTATTTGGACCATATCTTGGTCCATAGTAGCCCAATTGAGTCCATTCCAGTGGCATTTTGAAGCTGACATCCAAGCTTTAAGTGATCTTTAGACCACAAATCCAAACTGATGCGTTTTCATTGCCAAAAATGCGGACAAACGTTACTGACTGGATTAGAAAATGTACTTGCATGTTTTTAGCATAACTTTCTTTATATAATTTAGAATTTAGAAAATAAGGTGTCCAAATTCAGAGAAGAGAGAGGGGATTAATGTAATAGCTGTTACGGATTGATGGGGAGACGTTTTGATTTGGTTTTGGCTGGCTGACTTAGGGGGAAGCCAGAATTGTTACCAGACAGATTTTGGAATAGGAAATTTTCGATTTTTTGGTTCTTCTTCTCCTCTCTTCTCTCATGCCCACCCCACCTTAACAACTCATCTTCCTCCATTCATGGAGGAGTAAGCTTCCATCTAATCCAAGGATTCAAAGAAGCATTGGCTGTCTTGAGGATTTGCGCAACCAAACTTTATCAAATCAAATCGGTTTTCTACTCCCTTTTCTTTCATTGTGATTAATCCAATTTCGGATTTGAAGGTTTTTGATTCGGAATTGTGGTGGATTATAATTGCTTGCTTACTTGCATATTGCTCGATTGATTAATGTGTAATGCAATTGCGTGAGTAGAATCATTTTCAGGTTTGAATTTGATGATTGATTACATTGGTGCTTGAAAATTAACATGAATTGGTTAGGTTCTAGAGGTTTCTGAATTTAATCATTTATCTGTTAATTGAATGCATGAAGGTTTTTGTGTGCAATGTCATATCCGAACAGAGGTTTCTTTCGGGTTTGATGTTAGTCACTGATTTGATTTGAATGATTATTTTTAGAATCCGATGATAGGTTAACCACTGTCTTTCTTGGTTCTTGGATTGAATGTTCCAAATTCTGTTCATTTCTTTTATATTCATTTCAGTATTTTAGATTCCTAAACCCCCCCAATTTCCTGATCATATAACATTGTCATCGCTGGGAAACGACCCGAGTTGCACCCTTGCTATGAGTTTAGTGTAATTCGGTTTTTATTGTAATTTGATCGAGCTCGGCACTCGAGTCAAATTTTGGCGCCGTTGCTGGGGATGATTGATGTTATTTGGTCATGTTAATATGTGTTTATAGCATTGCATATTCTGTTTTGATGTGTGCCTGGTCAAGTTGTTAGTTTTAATTCATAGTTAGTAGTTCGGTTTTACGGTTTTTGATGACAAACTCATTTCAGTTGATTTCAGGGGACTTGATTCCATAGCAAAACATCATTCTAAGAAAAACTCAATCCTTTGGATTGAGCCCCCCTTGTTTTTGTCAAATTCCATCATTTAGATAGGTTTTTAGAGGTTTCTTGATCTTTTCGATATTTTTTAGGGATGTAACGGGTATTTTTATAAAAGATTTTGTGCTCTGATTGACTTGAAAATTGGTCAGTTGAAGGAAAATGGCCTTTTGATCAGGATCAATAGCAAAGCTGTTGACTTTTTATTTGAAGCATGGCTAATAGAACCTTGAAGGAACTTGCAGCACCTGATGTCAACTATCAAGCTTTGGCCATCCAGTACTCGAATTTGGATGCAGACTTCAAGCTAAAATCAGGACTGATACATTTGCTGCCCAAGTTTCATTGCTTAGCTGGAGAAGACCCTCACAAGCACTTAAAGGAGTTCCATGTAGTGTGCTCAACCATGAAGCCGCATGGAGTGGAGGAAGATCACATCAAGCTGAGGGCATTTCCCTTCTCCCTAGATGGATCTGCCAAGGATTGGTTGTACTACTTGCATCCGTGTTCCATTATGAGCTGGCAAGACATGAAGAGGATGTTCTTGGAGAAATTCTTCCCTGCCTCAAGAGCTGCTTCCATCAGAAAAGAAATTTGTGGCATAAGGCAGATTAGTGGAGAGACATTGCATGAGTATTAGGAGAGGTTCAAGAAGTTGTGTGCAAGCTGTCCACACCATCAGATTAGCGACCAGCTTCTCATTCAGTATTTTTATGAAGGTCTCATGCCAATGGACAGAAGTATGGTTGATCTTTATACGGAGGGGCTTTGGTAGATAAAACACTTGCTGCAGCTCGTGAGTTAATTGCAAACATGGCTGCCAATGCACAACAATTTGGTACCCAAGCCATAGTGTCAACAAGAGGAGTGAATGAAGTGCATACCACTGATGCAAACCAGCAGAGGATGGAGAACTCAATAGATGAGTTGACAACCTTGGTGAGGCAATTGGCACTTGGCCAGCAGCAACCCCAACAGCCAATAGCTATGATTTGTGGCATTTGCTCTGTACCAGGACATCCAACATATCAGTGTTTGCATCTGCAGGAGAGCAATGAAACTGTTGCAGGAATTTTTCCTGGTAGGCCTTATCAGCAGCAGCAACAGCAAAAGAGCTACGACCCATTCTCCAACACATACAATCCTGGCTGGAGAGATCACCCAAATCTAAGGCATGGCAATAACTTCAATCAGTTTCAACAACCTCAATTTAAGCAAAATTCTGCTGGACCAAGCTCAGGACAATACCATCCAACAGTTCAGCAAAATAAACCACAAAGCAGCAGCAGCAGCAGCTCAGAGCCAAGCTTGGCAGAATTGGTGAAGCAGATGGCAACTAGCAGCGTTCAATTTCAGCAACGAACAGAAGCCAGTATTCAGAATCTGTAAACACAGATTGGTCAATTGGCTACAACAGTAAATGAGATGAAGTCTCAAGACTCTGGCAACCTTCCCTCCGAATCCGTAAGCAACCCAAAGAATGTGAGTTCCATCACTTTGAGAAGCGGCAAGCAGCTTAAGGTTCCTGATGCTACAGATTCTGCAGAACAACCAAAGGTGGTAGCAGAAAATTCTGATTTTGCAGATATAAAAACAAATGGGGCAGAACCAAGCAGTAGCAACAAGCAACCTGAATAAATTGTTCCACTACCTTTCCCCAACAGAGTGACACAAAACAAGAAGCGGGTAGAAGCTGAATTGGACAAGGAGATCATGGACACATTCAGAAAAGTGGAGGTCAATATTCCACTCCTAGAAGCCATCAAACAAATTCCAAAGTATGCCAAATTTCTCAAGGATTTGTGCACTCATAGAAGGAGGCTGAAGGGAAATGAGAAGGTGAGCATGGATAGAAATGTTTCTGCAATCATTCAGCCAAATATTCCTCCAAAATGCAAGGATCCGGGGACTTTCACCATTCCATGCATCATAGGAAGTAAGCAATTCAGTTAAGCTATGTTGGATCTTGGAGCTTCAATTAATGTCATCCCAAAATCAATTTACCAGTCTTTGTGCATTGGAGAGCTCAAGCCAACAGGAGTGATCATCCAACTTGCCAACCAGAGCACAACTCACCCTGAGGGAGTTTTAGAAGATGTGTTGGTAAGAGTAAATGACCTTATTTTTCCTGCTAATTTCTATGTGCTAAATATGGATGATGAATTGCATGCTAATCAACCAACATTAATCTTAGGTAGACCATTTTTGAAAACTGCTAAGACTAAGATTGATGTGCATTCTGGTACATTATCCATGGAATTTGGAGATAGTAAAGTGCAATTTAATCTATTTGATGCCATGAGATACCCAACAGAAGAGCATTCTGTTTTTCATATAGACATTATTGATTCATTAGTTGATGAACTGCATGAGAACATGTTCGCTGAATTATATTGTGTTGATTGTGATTGTGATGGTAGTAATGACTTATGTGCTGTTTGTGCTATTTATACTGAATTTGCTGCATGCTTACAAGCTGAAAATGCTGTTTGTGCTGTTTTTGAATCTCTGCTTTCTGAATGTACTGCTTCGCAGATTCCGATTTAATTTCGCACATTTTGAAAATTCTATTCTGTTTTGTTGAAAATTCATTCTTTGTTTCTGAAAATTCTGTTTCTAATTGTGCAAATTCTGCTGCTGTTCCTATTTTTTTGCTGTTCAAAATTTTTTTGATGAATCTGATTCTGTTCCTACTGTTAATTTTGAAAATTCTGTTCCTGCTGTCAATTACAAATCTGAAAACTCTGTTTCTGCTATCAATTACAAATCTGAAAACTTTGTTTCTGCTATCACATTATTTTCTATTGCAGAAAATTCTATTTCCATTGATTTAATTTACGCTCTGACATCTGCTTTCTAGCAATTACGCTCTTTGTTCCCTCTACTTGCACAAATGCAGTTGCGCACATCTTTGTTTCTGCTGATTACATTGCATGTCGCTATTTCTGTAGGTTCCATATTACCATTTTTTGCACATTCTGCTACTTCAGTTTTTGGTTGCATAAATTCTACATTTACAGAAATTTCTGCTACTGAAAATTATGTTTCCACAAATTCTATTTCTGCTGCAAATTTTGTTTCTGCATATTCTAATGTTGATGTGCAAATTTTAAATTTTGACTTAGCAGATTCTGTGATTTTGAATTCTGTACATCATTTTGACTCTGCTGATTCTGTTTTAGCTTCCATAGGATATGATGATGCTGTTGTGCAGAATTTTTCACAGATTGCAAGTGTTGAACCTAAACCATCAGAAGCAACTCCAAGATTAGCACCTTCTATCATGGAGCCACCTACCTTGGAATTGAAGCCATTGCTAGAAAATTTGAAATATGCATTTCTGGCACCAAATGAGAAGCTACCAGTCATCATAGCCAAAGATCTGCAACTAGAGCAAGAAGAGAAGTTCTTTGAACATTACGAGGCGTAACATGAAGGCTATAAATTTGGACATTGGCGCACATACAGGATTAGCCCCTCTACATGCATGCACAGAATTCAGTTAGAGGAAGGAGTGAAACCAGTGAGGCAACCTCAGAGAAGGCTCAACCCGCTTATCTTGGATGTGGTGAAGAAAGAAGTGAGCAAATTGCTAGCTGTAGGAATTATTTATCCAATTTCAAACAGCAAGTGGGTGAGCCCGGTGCAAGTGGTTCCAAAGAAGACTGGAATAACAGTGGTGAAGAATTCAAAGGAGGAGTTGGTGCCTACAAGAGTGCAGAACAGCTGGAGAGTCTGCATAGACTATAGGAGGCTGAACCAGGCCACCAGGAAGGACCACTTCCCATTACCCTTCATTGATCAGATGCTAGAGAGATTGGCAGGTCAGTCGCACTACTGTTTTCTTGATGGATTTTTTGGTTATTTTCAGATCCACATTGCACTAGAAGATCAGGAGAAGACCACCTTTACTTGCCCATTTGGCACATTTGCATACCGGAGGATGCCTTTTGGTTTATGCAATGCCCCAGGTACATTTCAGAGGTGCATGGTGAGTATTTTTTTTGATTTTCTAGAGAATTGTATGGAAGTCTTTATGGATGATTTTATTGTTTATGGCACTTCATTTGATGCATGCTTGGATAGTCTTGATAGGGTATTACATAGATGTGTTGAGTCTCACCTTGTTTTGAATTATGAGAAATGTCATTTTATAGTTAGGCAAGGTGTAGTCTTAGGACATGTGATTTCTAGTGAGGGTATTGCTGTTGATAGGTCCAAGATTGATGTTATTTCTTCTTTACCTTACCCCATATGTGTGCGGGAAGTGCGTTCTTTTCTTGGACATGCAGGTTTTTACAGGCGATTTATTCAGGACTTTAGCAAAATTGCCCTTCCACTTTCTATAGACTTCCAGTTTGATGATAACTACAGGAGAGCTTTTGACTAGTTGAAGCAGCACTTGATTTCTGCTCCTGTTCTTCAGCCGTTGGACTGGGAATACCCGTTTGAGCTCATGTGTGATGCATCAAACCTTGCGATTAGGTTGTTCTTTCCCAGAGGGTTGGGAAGATTCCTCATGTCATAGCATATGCCTCTCGGACCCTAGACTCTGCACAGGCTAATTACACCACCACAGAGAAGGAGCTTTTAGCCATTATTTTTGCTTTAGATAAATTCCGTGCTTATTTGTTAGGAACTAAAGTAACTATTTTTTCTGATCATGCAGCCTTGAAGTTCTTACTGAAGAAGCCGGATGCAAAGCCTAGACTCATCAGGTGGATGTTGCTGTTGCAAGAATTTGATATTGAGATCAGGGACAAGAGTGGAGCTGAGAACCTGGTAGCAGACCACTTGAGTCGCATTTCACAGACCTTGGAGCCTCTACCTATCTGTGAGACCTTTCCAGATGAGCAACTTTTAGAGTTGCGAGGTAAGGATCCATGGTATGCTGATTTGGTAAACTATCTAGTTGCTTCTGAATTGCCTGCCTACTTTAAAAAGCATCAGATAGACAAACTTAAGAGTGAGGCTAAATATTATGTCTGGGATGATCCTTATTTGTGGCGCATGTGTAGTGATCAGATTATTAGGCGTTGTGTGCATGAACTTGAAATTCCTTCTATTTTGCATTTCTGTCACACACTTGCTTGTGGTGGTCACTTTGGACCACAACGCACTGCTAGGAAGGTCTTAGATGCAGGTTTTTATTGGCCCACATTGTTTCGTGATTCTTACACTTATTGTAAGAATTGTGAACAGTGTCAAAAGACAGGTACTATTTCCCGTAGGAATGAGATGCCTCAAAAACCATTATTGTTTTGTGAGATATTTGATGTTTGGGGTATTGACTTTATGGGTCCATTTCCTGTCTCATTTGGTTTTGTTTATATTCTGCTGGCTGTTGATTATGTCTCCAAGTGGGTGGAGGCCAAGGCCACCCGGACTGATGATTCTCATGTTGTTGTAGATTTTGTCAGATCACACATTTTTTGCAGGTTTGGAGTGCCTAAAGCAATCATCAGTGATCAGGGGAGCCATTTCTGTAACAGGAACATGGCAACTCTGTTGAAGAAACATGGTGTCACCCACAAGGTCTCAACTCCATACCATCCATAGACTAATGGACAGGCAGAGGTATCAAATAGGGAGTTGAAGTAGATTCTGGAGAAAATAGTGCAGCCTAACAGGAAGGATTGGAGCAAGAGGCTTGAGGATGCATTATGGGCTTACCACACTGCCTACAAGACTCCTTTGGGGATGTCTCCCTATAGGATTGTCATTGGCAAGGCATGTCACCTTCCGGTAGAAATTGAGCACAAAACCTATTGGGCAGTCAAGAACTGCAACCTTGATATGAGCCAGTTCGGACTTCACAGGAAGCTCTAACTTCAGGAGTTGGAGGAGATCCAGTTGGAAGCCTATGAGAACTCCCGCATGTACAAGGAGAAGACAAAACTCATTCATGATAAGAAGTTGCTGCGGAAGGAGTTCTCCATTGGTCAGAAAATGCTTCTCTACAATTCTCGCCTCAAGCTCTTTTCTGGCAAGCTTCGTTCTAGGTGGCTAGGTCCTTATATAGTGACTAAGATTTTTCCATATGGTGCTGTGTAGATTTTGAATGGCCACCACCTGAAGCCATTTCATGAAGACACACCCTTGGAGACCATTGAGGAGGTCCGCTTGTTAGCGGCCACTTACACTTACACTTGATAGGGGAGTTTTTCTGTTCTTTCCCTCACCTTATTTTACTTGCCTTGCATTTCCATTGTGTGTATTCCATTGAGGACAATGTAAAGTTGAAGTGTAGGGGAGTGGTTTCGACATAGGTTGTAGGTTGTGTTGTTTGGTAATTAATCATGCATATAGATTTGTTTCATGGTTGTTTTTACTTCATTTTTTTCGAATTTAAAAAAAAAAATTCTGCTTTGTTTTACTTCACTTCTCCATTGTTGAATTGAAAGTTGTTAAGTTAAGGCATTAGGTTATAGGGAGGATAGAGTTCCAACATGATTTCATTTTTCTATCCCTTCTTGATATGTGTGAGTTGGGTGGTTGATCTTGATTTGCAATGATTGAGTATGTTGGACTTTACCTTTGTGAGCTTTTGAGCCTTATTTTGGATGGTAGCACTTCATGCCATTCTTTTCTTTCTTGTGTGTTTTCCCTCATAGATTTTGTTATTCTAGAACTTGCTTTGATTCTTCTTTGAGGCTATATTTTTTCATATGCATTCATGAACATGATAGAGGCATTTCTTTGATTTTAACCACTTAGCCATATAGCCTACCCTGCATTTTGCCCCTTGTTTAGTCCCTTTGAGCCTTATTGACCATTCTTTGGTTTCTAGCACATTACAAGCTTTAAGTAGAAAACCATGTTATACCCAACCTTAGGGAATAGGGAGTGCATTGGTTTCATCATTATTGTTGTATTTGGGATCAAGTGTGGAGGTTTGAATGAAAAAAAAAGAAAAAAGAAAAAATAATAATAATAAATAAAATGGGGACTCTTGATAAAGGAAAAAGAAAGTTTAAAGAGAGTAAGTGTGTGATGGCTTAATTTGTCTAATGACCAATGTCACTTCTATTCTCTTAGGTTGTATCTTGTCATATCCTCATATTTTCCTACCCTTACCTTAGCCCCATTCAACCTTGAATAAAAGTCCTCTTGATTTGTGTTTGCATATGATTGTGAGCAGTGGAGAAGTAAAAGATTAACAAGCTTATGGTAATGCATTGTCTATTGAGGTGACTTGAGTGAAACACTTTTGCCCATACACTTGAGAGTTGAGAGATTTAAACACCATCTTGTTAACCCTTTCATGCTTGATCTATTTGCATTTTGAAGGATATTGCTTAACTTACATATTTGAGAGATGGAATGTTTAATGATTTGATTGTTGGAAACTCTTGATGCCTTGTATGCTCTTATGCTCCTAAGCTTGGCACTTTTCATGATTCATTGGAGAATTTGCTTGTTCATTTTGGATTATTCCATGATTTTTAGGTTGCATGTTTCTTTGTCCTTAGTTGAATCTTGCATGAGGACATACAAGAGTTAAGTGTGGGGGAATTTGATCAATTGGATTTTATATACTTATTTTCCCTCATTCCTAGCTCATTAATTCTCTTTTGTGCCTAATTGTTTTGAATTGGACCATTTTGTATTGTTTGGATTTTGTTTGGGTTTGAGTTAAATTTTCCAGCATTAGGTGAATTCTAACACTGTTTTGGTTTTGGGTTATATCTTGAGTTATAGAGCTCATTTTATTATGATTCTTGATTTGTAGGAAAGCTGAGAGATAGGCCTACAAGTGATATGAAGAAGTTAGAAGCCAATTCTGGTGTTAAGGAGCTGAAATTGGGCCTAGAAGTGAACTGAAGCGGTGCAATCGCGGTTTCTGAACTGGGTACAGTATTTGGACCATATCTTGGTCCATAGTAGCCCAATTGAGTCCATTCCAGTGGCATTTTGAAGCTGACATCCAAAGCTTTAAGTGATCTTCAGACCACAAATCCAAACTGATGCGTTTCCATTGCCAAAAATGCGGACAAACGTTACTGACTGGATTAGAAAACGTACTTGCATGTTTTTAGCATAACTTTCTTTATATAATTCAGAATTTAGCAAATAAGGTGTCCAGATTCAGAGAAGAGAGAGGGGATTAATGTAATAGCTGTTACGGATTGATGGGGAGACGTTTTGATTTGGTTTTGGCTGGCTGACTTAGGGGGAAGCCAGAATTGTTACCAGACAGATTTTGGAATAGGAAATTTTTGATTTTTTTGGTTCTTCTTCTCCTCTCTTCTCTCATGCCCACCCCACCTTAACAACTCATCTTCCTCCATTCATGGAGGAGTAAGCTTCCATCTAATCCAAGGATTCAAAGAAGCATTGGCTGTCTTGAGGATTTGCGCAACCAAACTTTATCAAATCAAATCGGTTTTCTACTCCCTTTTCTTTCATTGTGATTAATCCAATTTCGGATTTGAAGGTTTTTGATTCGGAATTGTGGTGGATTATAATTGCTTGCTTACTTGCATATTGCTCGATTGATTAATGTGTAATGCAATTGCGTGAGTAGAATCATTTTCAGGTTTGAATTTGATGATTGATTACATTGGTGCTTGAAAATTAACATGAATTGGTTAGGTTCTAGAGGTTTTTGAATTTAATCATTTATCTGTTAATTGAATGCATGAAGGTTTTCGTGTGCAATGTCGTATCCAAACAGAGGCTTCTTTCGGGTTTGATGTCAGTCACTGATTTGATTTGAATGATTATTTTTAGAATCCGATGATAGGTTAGCTATTGTTTTTCTTGGTTCTTGGATTGGATGTTCCAAATTCTGTTCATTTTTTTTTATATTCATTTCAGTATTTTAAATTCCTAAACCCCCCCCCCAATTTCCTGATCATATAACATTGTCATCGCTGGGAAACGACCCGGGTTGCACCCTTGCTATGAGTTTAGTGTAATTCCGTTTTTATCGTAATTTGATTGAGCTCGGCACTCGAGTCACATAACCTTTATGAACTACATGCAAAAATGCACATGGATCTCAATATATATTATAACTCATGCATACGACTTACCGAAGTTTCCGCAATAATACGGAACATGGCCGCTTCCTCATGAATAGTGCCAGACATTAGTACACCAAATTCTCAAAAATCTCATAGCATTTTGTTTATATTTCACATATCAAATTCATGGCATAATCATTGTAATTAAAAGCATGGTCCCTATCTCAACACTTGTATTCAACCCTTTTTTTTTTTTTTTTTGTAGATCAGGCCATAACTTCATTTTAACTCATATGAATCTCAATTTTGGGTAGATTAGAGTACTATGTGTCTATTTTCTAGCCTAATTGGTCCCATCTCATTTTGACTTGTATAGCTCAAGCACATTCAAGTTTTACCCCGGCCTGCCCTATAGCTAGCTAGAATTTAACACCTAAAAGTAAAAATTCACTAAAAATTGAAAACTAACTTAAATTATACAAAATCGATATCATATTAAAGCTAACAAGACAAGCTTTCATTTACAAAAGGTTTCATTTCATTTCCTTTAGCAGGACTTGAGTTACAAGCCCTGAGATTCGACCTTCCTGAGCCACCCTGTTTTGGCCTGGTTTGGATATAGGGAAATTTCTTTGAACCACTGGGATCAAATGGAATAGTAACAGACTCGGAATTTCATTGTGAGATATTCTCTTATGTGTAAGCTTTCTAACAAAATTAGTTTCATCTAATTCCAAGTTGTATAGAACAAGTTATACCTTGAACAACCTAGTCTACCCAATATCAGCCTCTACAATCTAGGTCAAATTTTCAAAATTCATATCTCCTTTAATACTAATCCAATGGCCTTATATAACATATGTATGAAAAGCTCTAAATGTCTAGTTTTATATAAAAATAGTTTCATTGGATTTAATTAGTTGTAGGCGAAGCTGTACACTCTGCCATATAGGCTGCTGAGGGGATTTGATTTTCTAGCCCTTCACATCTTCTTATTCTCCCCCTTTTCCACTCCTTAATCAATCAAATTTAAACACAAAGCAGCCAACAACTTGTCCAATAATCATCATATTCATTCATTAATCACATTAAGAAGGGAGAAAATAAAGCCAAAAATTAGTCACCCACAATCAGAATAACAAGAACAGAATTTAAACCTCTACCTCTTTGTGTGTTGTTTTGCTAAGTATTGGAGGTTGGTTGAGAAGAGAAGAGAAGAGGAAAATGAGAAGAGAAAAAGGAGACTGAAGTAAAGAGAGAAAGAAGCATGTAAGTCAGCTAAATGAAGAAAGAAAAATCTAATTTAAATATAAAGAGGGTAGTCGGAATTGTGAATGTTGATTGGCTAAATTTCTTGTGGCTGATTTCTAGCCATGCTTCCTTCTTTTTGTGGCTCAATGTAGCTTAATTATCCTCCAAGCAAAATAAGAACTCATTTGCACTTTGTATTAACTCAGAACTCATTTTTGTGTAAAGTCGGAACTCATGTCCATCTTATTTGAACTTTGAGATTAATTTGGATATCGGAACTCGAGCTACTTGGAAACATAAGGTCAAAGATAGGAAATCACAACAAACAAATCACCTTGAAATTTGTAGTTAAAGACAAGACTATGAAATGTAAAAGACTTAAACTCGGAAGTCGGGAATGTTACATAAACTTGGAAGTTAGTACCAGAACATAAAGCCTTATGTACTGGGAAATCGGAACTTACATAATCTCGGAAGTTGGTCGCGAACTCAAACTTGGGAATATCAATAGAAATGAAGATGCTCTTGAAATAAGTTTGAAGATCAAAACTTAATTAAACTCGGATACTGGTAATCACGTCCATTTTGTTTGGACTTGAAGGTTAAGTCGGAAATCGAAAATTATCCCATTTTATTTGAAACTAGAAGATGAAGTTGGAAATAATGTCCATTCTATTTGAAATCAACCCAGAGGTCGGAAAATCGTGTAAACCTCACCTTTCAGTTGAAAGTTAAAGTCGAAAGTCGAAAATCAAGAACATTTCATTTCAATTGGAGGTGAGGTCAGAGATTGGAAACCTTGTTCATTTCACTTGAACCTTGGAAATAAGGTCGAAGGTCGGAACTCGTGGTAGATGTTACAATACCACCCTCCTAAAAAAATTTTGTCCTCAAAATTTAGTATTTTAGAAGAGTTCAGGATACTCTTTCTTCAGGATACCTCCGCATCTTCTCTTCTCTATGCTACCTTTACTAACTGCACGGTTTTGTTTCAAAGTTGCCTGCTGTTTCTGTCTACAATCCATACCAGTTGTACGTGGAAAGTCAGATCCTCTTTTAGCTGTACCGACTCGAGTTCTAGAAAATGTGTAGGGTCAAGCTGATACTTTCTGAGTTGAGAAACATGGAAGACATCATGAAAGTTTGACAGATGTGGAGGTAAAATGATTCGGTATGCAACTGATTCGATCCACTTCAAAATTTCGAAGGGACCGATAAAGCGAGGACTTAGCTTCTTACAATACTTCGTAAGGAGCTATGCTGATGTTAGCATGATAGCTATTGTTGTATGCGAATTCAGCTAGCAGTAAGTATCGATCCCAATTTCCACGTTGCTCCATTATATAAGCTTGTAACATGTCTTCTAAGATTTGAATTGTCCTTTCTATTTGGCCATCTATTTGCGGGTGATATGCAGCGCTTAGGCACAACTTAGTACCAAATGCTTTTTGTAAGGCTTCCCAAAACTGTGAGGTGAACTTTGGATCTCGATCAAAGATAATGGTTGACGGGGTCCCATGCAACCTTATAATCTCTTGAATGTACAGCTGTGCCAATTTTTCCAATGGGTAATTTGCTCGAACGGGTAGAAAATGAGCAGATTTGGTTAATCTATCCATGACAATCCAAATAGCATCATATCCTATTGGCGCTTTTGGTAATCCTATTACAAAATCCATGGAGATACTCTCCCACTTTCACTCAAGGATTTCCAAAGGTTGTAACATCCCGGAGGGTTTTTGATGTTCCGCTTTCACCTTCTAACAAGTCAAGCACTTGCTCACAAAATTCGCCACGTCTGATTTTGTGCCTAGCCACCAAAACATTTTCTTAAGGTCTTGATGCATTTTAGTAATGCCAGGATGTACCATGAATTCACTTTTGTGTGCTTCGTCCAAGATCCTTCCTCGGAGATCATTCCACTCGGGTACACACACTCTGCTATGATGCCGCCATATACCCTCTTTATCTTGAGCGAAACGCGTTAATTTCCCTGATTGCACAAGACTAATTATATGCTGAAAACTAGCATCCTGCTATTGTGCCTGCTGAATCTGCTCCTTAAAGTCACTGGCTATCTTAATTTGGTATAATTGAATGGTCTTAGGAGTCATGAGGATTCCCAAATTAAGATTTCAGAAGCTTTCATTAAGCTCCGTCTCTTTAATCATCATCCAGGCTATGGTCAACGACTTCTTGCTCAAAGCATCTGCCACAACATTTGCCTTGCTAGGATGGTATTTCAATTCAAATTTGTAGTCCTTAAGAAGTTCCATCCACCTCCGCTACCTCATATTTAATTCCTTCTGGTCAAAAAGGTACTTCAAACTCTTATGATCAGAAAAGACCTCGAACCTCACTTCATCCAGGTGATGTCACCATATCTTCAAGGCAAATACTATTGCGGCTAATTTGAGATCGTGTGTAGGATAATTCCTTTCATGTGGCTTTAATTGTCGAGAGACATAAGCGACCACATTTCCGGCTTACATTAATACACATCCTAACCCTTGTTTGGAAGTATCACAATAGACCTCGAATGGTCCATGAGGGTCTGGCAAAGCTAACACTAGCGTTGTAGTTAACCTTCTTTTCAAATCTTGGAAACTCTGTTCACTCTCCAGTGTCCATTCAAATGGAACATTCTTCCTACTTAGCTTGGTCATGGGCAAGGCTATTCGAGAAAAATCCTTAATAAATCACCTGTAATATCTAGCTAAGCCTAGAAAATTCCTAATTTCAGTGATCGGGGTCGGCCTCTCCTAATCTAGTATTGCTTCTACTTTGCTGGGGTCTACGGAGATCCCTCCTTGGGATACCACATGGCCAAGAAATTTTACTTCTTGCATCTAAAATTCACATTTGAATAACTTAGCATAGAGTTTTCTTTCTCTTAAAATTTTCAGAACTAGCCGCAAGAGTTCCGCATGCTCCCACTCTGTCTTCGAATAGACAAGTATGTCGTCGATGAAAACCACTATAAACTTGTCCAAGTATGGGCGAAATATCCGATTCATATAATCCATGAATACTGCTGGTGCATTTGTCAACCCAAACGATATTACAGTATACTCATATTGTCTGTAATGAGTTCGAAAGGCTGTCTTAGGGATATCTTGTTCCCGGACTCGAATTTGATGATATCCAGAATGCAAGTCAATCTTGGAAAATACCATTGCACCCTGTAGTTGGTCCATGAGGTCATCGATTCTTGGTGGTGGATATTTATTCTTAATCGTCACCTTATTCAGCTGTCGATAGTCTACACATAAGCGCATGCTCCCATCTTTCTTCTTGACCAATAAGACTGGAGCTTCTCGTGGCGATGCACTTGGCCGTATGAATCCTTTTCCTATAAGTTCCTTGATTTGTTTCTGTAGTTCTGTCAGCTCTAGAAGTGACATCCAATACGGAGCTATAGATATTGGTCCCGCACCTGGAACTAACTCAATGGCGAACTCAATTTCTCTCTCAAGAGGGAATTCAGGAATATCTTCTAGGAAAACATCAGGATATTCCTTAACAATTGGGATCTCATCCAGTTTCTATTCAACTTCCACCACATTAGCTAATAGAGAGTTCAGATAGAAGAGTGTTGAGACTTGGGATTCAGAAGACGGGACAGAGGAGAATACTACCATTTTATCAGAACAGTTGAGCATGACTCGATTAGTGGAAAGCCAATCCATACCCAGAATTATGTCAAGTCTAGACAGAGGGAGACAAATCAAATCAGCTGTAAAGGTCCTACCCGCAATTCGAAGAGAAATATTGATGCAAATTTGACTTATTTTAACAAGGTCATTGGTAGGAGTAGAAACCAGTAGATCATAAGGTAATTCAGAAATTGGCAATTGCAAAACAATCACACAGTCATGAGAAATAAACAAGTGAGAGGCACCCAAATCATAAAGTACAGTTAGAGTCTCACCGTCCACTTCACAAATATTGTGGATTAGTCCTTCGGACTTGTCAGCTTCGTTTGCATTCATCGTAAAGACCCATCCTTGACGTTGGGGTCTAGACGGCTGTGGTGGATTCCTGGTTGAATTCCTTGTTGGACACTCATAAATTTTGTGGCCTGCCTTGCCACACCCATAGCAGACATTCTGGCCTACCAAACACAGTCGTTCACCGTGGTTCTTACCGCATTTTGTGCAAGTCGGGTCCGGAAAAGACTTTTGGGGCTGCTTGCCTTTATTTCCCGCCGGTTGAGATCTTCTTTGTTGTCAGAAATTGGGCTTGAATCTTCGGCCTTGCAGTGCCAACCCCTTCCTGAAGCTACCACCAGATGCCTTAGCTACAGCTAGTTTTGAGTTGCAATCTTCCATAAGTCCGCATTTATTTACCAACGTAGGGAAATTTCTAATCCCCATTGGCCCTATTCCGATGAGAATATCTTCCCGTAGCCCTCCTTCAAATTTGACGCACTTCCAGACTTCATCAGGATTCCTCTGATAAGTAGTAGAAAATTTACACAACTCTTCAAACTGGCAATATACTCGGATATCGTCCGGTTTCCTTGACAAAGCTGCATAAATTCTAGCTCCTTGGTATTTCGATCTGAGGCAGGAAAGTACTTCTGGTAGAAAACATCTCTAAACACCGTCTAGGTGACTGCTGTCTGAGATTCCTCAAGTAGTCTTCGTAAGCCATTTCACCAAAACTCTGCATCTGCTTCGAGCATGTAGGTGGCAAAGGTCACCTTTTGATGATCCGAACAGTCTAGGATAGAGAAAATCTTCTCCATGGCCTTGATCCATTCATCAGCCTTATTTGGGTCACAGACTCCTCAAAAGCTGGGCGAGTTTACCTTCCTGAACTCAGCAAATTTAAGGTAATCCATGTCAATGTCAGGGACATGTGGATTTCCTCCACAATTTGCCTTAGGTCGCTTGTTTAATTGATCCATCATCTGGTGAGCTGCCGCGGCCTGTTTGCGCATCGCATGAGCCATCTCTTGCATCGTGTCCATAGGTCAGCAGGGTTCTCTTGAGCGGGTTCCATGCGTGGCCTGCCCCACCTTCCAAAAGCTATTAAGTTCTGAGCACACAAAAGAAAAGTTATTGAGTTGATCAGGCTCAATACAAAGTCTAATGTGCTAGTAAATAATAGCTCACACGGTCAGGCACTTCATACATATGCACCTCTGTATATCAACTTCTAGATGAGATTTAGTGCACGCCATCATTTGGAAATATAGAATATGGGCAAAGTATAGTCAATCCAATCCTCAGGCCTTAGTTAGGATGAACTGCTGTGATACCAAAATGTAACACCCTATCAATTTAATGTTATGCTTAAGTCATAGCAAGAAATTAAGTAGATTGTGTTACTATGTTGATACTCGACTTACTAATTTCTTATCATGTCACGTCCCTTTTATTATTTATTTATTCATTTTTTTTGAAACGGGCGAAACGGCGCGCTGTATATGACAGACGTGACCAACATCACAGAGCGCAATATATATATATATATATATATATATATATATATATATATATAGTAGAAGCCAACACTTCAGTTTATGTACAGATGAAAAAGAAGATACAAAAGTAGGGCCGGTGTAACAAAAAAATATGGGGCCCATGTCAATCAAAACAACCTACAAGATCCTCTGAGGACTCACTGCTCCAAGTCTATGGCTCAATACTATACTGCCAAAAGAGAGCCATGCTGTACAATGTCACCCATGGCTGGGACCTACTCAGTCAGGTAGCCATTGGCCATACCAAGCTCGGCTGGGGAGTAGTCCATGCTAGGTCCAAAGGAGGAGGATGATGAGCTGGTAACCTCCGAGGGATCGTTCTCGGAGCTAAGTGGGATGTCTGGAACCATCTATGGAGGCAACTCGGGCGGAGGGCTGGCAGGTGCAGCTAGTGCTGGAGGTGCTGGAGGAGGGTGTGCCATATGCAGTGGAACCGCAAAGTATGGAGTAGCAGGATCAAAGGCAGGGTGAAAAAGGGAAACGACAAAATTCCTATTACTAAACAAGTAGAGACGGAAATTGCAGGAACCGGCTATGTACAGTGAATCCACAAAAGGATCATGGTGGAGCTGTAGGTTGGGAATCTCAATGAAAAGGGTGACGGTCAAATCCATCACTAGCATTTAAGAATGATGCGGAAATACAGAGCGAGGCAATAATTTAAAGAAATTCTCAGTAGGGCTCGTATGACTAATGTCACATTCATTCTTAGTTGCCTCGATTTTTATTTAATAGTGAATCATGGGTTCAAAACTAGACTATCCATATTTAATAAGTTTAAGAAAACATCTGATCCGAGGCAAAGCTCAGTGTTACTTAAGATAATATAGGAAACGAGAGAAACCACTAAGTAGTGATACAGATTAATGAGCAGAGTAAACAATCATATAGTAATAAGTAAGTATAATAGTCAAACTATAAGCATCATATAATGACTATTCAATGGAACCATGCAAAATCTCATTCTTAAACTCATCTTTATAAACTTTTTCCATTTCTTGGTCCCCTAAGTGTTCTTGGCCATTTTAGACTCCTGGGTAATAGTTTACTAATCAGGATCAAGCTCATTTCTATACAGGAATGCCGGGTTTACCTTCCCCGACCTTCCCACCGATCTATTCCCCTTAACTTTTTATCCAGGGCTGGCCCATGCATTATGGAACTTTCATCATAACATAATCTTTATGCTCATCATAACATAACCTTTATGAACTTCATGCAAAAATGCACATGGATCTCAATATATATTATAACCCATACATACGACTTACCGAAGTTTCGGCAGTAATACGGAACATGGCTGCTTCCCCATGAATAGTGCCAGATATTAGTACACCAAATTCTCAGAAATCTCATAGCATTTTGTTTATATTTCACATATCAAATTTATGGCACAATCATTGTAATTAAAAGCATGGTCGCTGTCTCAACACTTGTATACAACCTTTTTTTTTTTTGTAGATCAGGCCATAACTTCATTTCAACTCATCTAAACCTCAATTTTGGATAGGTTAGAGTACTATGTGTCTATTTTCTAGCCTCATTGGTCCTATCTCATTTTGACTTGTATAACTCAAGACATTCAAGTTTTATCCTGACTTACCCTGCAGCTAGCCAAAATTTCACACCTAAAATTAAAAATTCACTAAAAATAAAAAACTAGCTCAAATCATACAAAATTGGTATCATATTAAATCTAAGAGGACAAGCTTTCATTTACAAAAAGTTCCGTTTCATTTGTTTTAGTAGAGCTTGAGTTATAAGCCCTGACCTTCATGAACAGCCCTATTTTGGCTGGGCTTAGACATAGGGCAAGTTCTTTGAACCACTAATAGCAAACAGGATAGTAACAAACTCAGAATTTCATTGTGTGATATTCTTTTATGTGTAAGCTTTCTAACAAAGTTGGTTTCATCCAATTCCATGTCGTATAGAGCAAGTTATGCCCTAAACAACCCAATCTGCCCAATATCAGCCTCTACAATCTAGGTGAAATTTCCAAAATTCGTATATCCCATAATACTAATCCAATGGCCTTATATATATATATATATATATATATATATATATATATATATATATATGTATGTATGTATGTATATGTATATGTATGGAAAGCCCTAAATATCTAGTTTCATATAAAAATAGTTTCATCAGATTTAACCAGCTGTAGGCAGAGCCATATAATCCGCCGTATAGACTGTCGAGGGAATTTGGTTTTCCAGCCCTTCACATCTTCTTATTCTCCCCCTTTCCCACTCCTTAATCAATCAAATTTAAACACAAAGCAGCCAACAACCAGTCCAATAATCATCATATTCACTCACTAATCACATTAAGAAGGGAGAAAATAAAGCCAAAAATCAATCACCCACAATCAGAATAACAAGAATAGAATTTAAACCTCTACCTCTTTGTGTGTTGTTTTGCTAAGTGTTGGAGGTTGGTTGAGAGGAGAAGAGAAGAGGAAAATAAGAAGAGAAAAGGGAGACTGAAGTAAAAAGAGAAAGAAGCATGTAAGTCAGCTGAATGAAGAAAGAAAAATCTGATTTAAACATAAAGAGGGTAGTTGGAATTATGAGTGTTGATTGACTAAATTTCTTGTGGCTAATTTCTAGCCATGCTTCCTTCTTTTTGTGGCTCAATATAGCTTAATTATCCTCCAAGCAAAATGAGAACTCGTTTGCGCTCTGTATTAACTCGGAACTCGTTTCTGTGTAAAGTCAGAACTCATGTCCATCTTATTTGAACTTTGAGATTAATTTGGATATCGGAACTCGAGCCACTTGGAAACATGACGTCGGAGATCGGAAATCACAACAAACAAATCACCTTGAAATCGGCGGTTAAAGACAAAACTCTGAAACGTAAAAGACTTAAACTCGGAAGTCGAGAATGTTACATAAACTTGGAAGTTAGTACCAGAATATAAAGCCTTATGTACCGGGAAATCGGAACTTATATAATCTCGGAAGTTGGTCGCGAACTCAAACTCAGGAATATCAATAGAAATGAAAATGCTCTTGAAATAAGTTCAAGGTCGGAACTTAATTAAACTCGGATACCGATAATCATGTCCATTTTGTTTGGACTTTGAAGGTTAAGTCAAAAATCGGAAATTATCCCTTTTTATTTGAAACTCGAAGATGAAGTTGGAAATAATGTCCATTCTATTTGAGATGAACTCGGAGGTCGGAAATCATGTAAACTTCACCTTTCATTTGAAACTTAAAGTCGGAAGTCGGAAACCAAGAACGTTTCATTTCAATTGGAGGTGAGGTCAGAGATCGGAAACCTTTTTCATTTCACTTGAACCTCGGAAATAAGGTCGGAGGTCGAAACTCGTGGCAAATGTTATAGGTTAGGCAGGGCGGGTTAAGCGGGTTGAAAATTTTTGGAGGGCCAAATATGTCAACCTAACCCATTATTTTTGACGGATTTGACGAGCTAACCTGACGAATTGAGCTCGTTTTGCCATCTCTAATATTATAACCATATTTCCAAAATATCATCAAATTACTAAAATCTAATGAGAAGTTATCTAATCCAGGATGCTCCATCAGGATCACACTTAGGCAGCCATATCTTCATGTGATCCCGTATTCCATCATGCACACTCCTTAAGTGGCTGTGTAATTTCTATCATGTATCACACAACGTGTGACTATGTAAATAGTAACCCAACTTGCACCAAGGCTAATGTTTATTGCCATTAGCTGCAGATCCTGTCAAAGATTCCCCCCATAAAGAAAACCATTTATCCAAAACTCGAATAGAGTTCTTAAAACTTTTAGAATATTAGAATCTAAACATAATGCTAGTTTCAAAACCTTTATATAGCCAAATTTCAAACATCAGCTCTAGGCTTTCCGATTCCTCAGACAATCATATTTCAGGATATCAAGTGCTGAACATAATATACCTTAATTAGCATAGAACAATTGAAATAATGAAATTTCAAAATTTATATCCAATTCTATACATAACTCAAAATACTCCATTCTTCCAAATCCGCATAGACCTAATAAGAACAGCTTATTTTTAATAAACCAAGTTAGAATATCATAGAACAATTTTTCCAAAGAAACTTGTGCCACTTATCTATCTATAGATAACATAAGTTCAACAAAAATACCTTTAAATAATCAAATAAAGAATTAAGTAAATAAGGATTTTAAAATAAGCTATAGACATATTATCATTCACAACACTAAGCCAAGAAGAGAATGTCCAAGTCTCTTATGCCACGGAATTAACGATTGATCTTCTCGGTATCTAACACTATAAATAACATGATGTTATGTAAAAAGGAAGTTTATTAAAAGGAAAAAGAACAAATAAAAAGATAACAAGTAAATGTTGAGTTTGAGCCTCTAAATCTTCCTATCACACATCGAGAAATAATAACAATGGTGAGACATATGAAATCTATAATAGAAATCATGAAATACACACACAATTGTTGGATTTGCTTAAGTAGCTTTTATGAACAAAAAAAGCAAACAAGGAAACTTATTGTTTGAGCCAATGACTGGTTTATAAAACTATATTATTTTATTTTTTTCACATATTCTATCATGACCCAAAATAGGCCATGACCTGTGCTTAGAGAACACGCTCCCTAGCAAGCCTTAAACATCAAGGTTTCACAAAAATTTGGGTGGAGTTTCCTCTGTATTTAGGATATTTCCCAAATACGAGTACTAGTCCTACAATTTCAACAACCACATTCTTCCATTGGGGATCCAGGCATTCTCAAAATGCATCCCTTGGCACACAGCACAATTATTATTCAAACATATCCACCACATCAAGCATATATATATAAACTCAGTCTAAACAATTCTCTATTCATAAGATTAACACACTAGCATGGGTCAGACCTTGTCTATAATACTATGGAGCTACATACTAAGATTACAACTGAAACACAATTACAAATCAGGGCCCTTACTGTTGAGAGCTCACCAAAATAAGAATCTAATGATGTTCAGCAGAAAGGTCGACTCCTAAGTCTGAACCTACATCTGAAAACAATATAGTAACCACGGGGCGATTTTTGAGAAACACAGTGAGAGACAAGAAACTTTTGAACCTCATGAGTCAATATATATATATATAAGTATAAAACAATTTCATTCAAGTAAGGAAAACAGCGAAAATATCTAACAGAATAAATAGGCCAGATTCACACTTAGGTGGTTGTTCCTTTGTGTGAATCCCAAAATCAGGCGCACACCCCCTTTTTGAGAGGCCATGAAGTTCAGGCACACACCACACTATATGTATGGCCGTGAAATGTCCGTCATACAACACCCATCTTGGGTGGTCGTGTAATATCATAATCCAAGGTGCACCAAGGCTAACGTCTACTGTCGTTAGCAAATAGATCCTGTTACAAACTTTCCTATTCTTTCATATTCATAAATCATAAATCTCATATCACATTCGAATTTCTTTCGTCATTGACTCATGAGGAGCATTCTTAAAATAAATAACAATTATAAATTAAAATAGAATTAATTCAAAAGCATTCTGTGTACTCACAGATCACCAGTCACAAGGAAATCTTAATTCTCTGGAGCCACAAAGCTGGAGGGAAATTCCTTGGAATAATCTAACACTACAATGCGGTAAATTAATCATTTATGGGTCACTAATAAACTCCATATAATAAATTCCTAATCTCTCTACCTTAGGGTTTCAAGAATTTTGTTAACAATCAATGAGTTGAAATTTTTTTAAGAAGAGGAAGAAATGAGGCATGACAATTATCGTTAGAATTGGAGTGAAGAGAAAATGGATAGAGATATGCCCTCCAACTTCAAATCCACCCAAGCAAGTAGGAGAGAAGGAGGAACGGATAAAATGGATGATTTGTGTTTAAAGGGAGTGAAGATTGTGTTGTTGTTGTTAATTTAGTTGAAAATGGTGGAATAGATGTATTAAATGTGAGGAGTAGTGGAAGGAGAGGATTTTAGAGAGAAGGGAAAGAGTTTAGGCTAGAGAGAGAGAGAGGAAATTCGAAATGAGGGCATGGGATGCATCCGGGCCTATATATTGGCCTGTGGTAATCGATTAGCAAGGGCTGGTAATCGATTACCATGAAGAACTGGTAATCGATTACCATAAACCCAAAATTGGTAAACAATTACCATCCTTGGTAATTGATTACCATACAAAAAATTTTAACTCGTGGCATACAGAGAGGATTGTAATCCATTACAGGTCCTCTGTAATCAATTACCAACTCCAAAAACTTGGTTCCCTCCTTCTACAGTCCTTTCCTAGGTCCAAGATATTGCATAGACTTATTTACATTTCTTAAGTTAAGGTCCTCTTTAACTTTACTCCCCATTAACTTTAAAACATAAATGTAAATAAGGGAATACCTTCCATTTGGATTCAATAAAAATATCTGAAAATTCAAAATCCTTAGGAATTAGAATCCAACTTTTGGGTTTTAGTACAATTCTCCGAAAACTTGCATTTTTATAAACTTGAGGGTTGAAAACGAAGGGGTTATCGATTCCCTAAAATGCGTTAAAAATCCCTCTTCAACTCATTGATGCCTAGAGAACCATTATCGGGACTTTTGATCTTAAGAAAATTCCTCAATCCTATAGCCCTCCAAGGAGGCATAGGGTTCAGACTCAGAGTTTCTCAGGCTCCAGTATCAATAGGTAATCGAAACTCATGCTAGGGTGTTACAATCTTCCCCCCTCAAAAGAATTCATCCCCGAATTCTTAAACAATCAGAAATTATCTTAACCTTCATTGCCTTCCCTGAAATCTTAGAGCTCATCACTTACAACACCTATATCATTTTCTATATGCTTAAGCTTCTCTACTAAACCCTTCCTTAAGCTCACCCTTAGGAGATGGGATCGGGCATAGGCCTTATACTTGATACCAGAGTATAAGGAACTAAGACATTGGTCTTCATGCAAACCTCTGATTAATGCTGCTCATTGACCCTGGTCGTAGCTATGTATCAAATGATGATTCCAACAGCCGCTACCATTAAACGTCAAAGTTCTTTTACTTCGAAAGATTACATAGAAGAATCTGAAGAGCATTATGGAGTTTAGATTGAAGGTCCTCAAACACCTTCTCCATCTTAACCAGAAGTGAGGCATAACTTAAACTAACAACTTCCCTTAAACATCACACAAGCGTCAATTATCCATTAATACCGATTACTACCTTCCTCCCATAAACTTCTAACCTTTGGATCATTAATCAGGTTTTAATCATATTCCTCATTATCTTGTATATGTCAGAACATCTGAATTCTCTAACTCCTCATCATAGCCCTCGGTGCATCAATTCTGATCAAAAGAACCATGCTATTGTGCCTCATTCTTTGCTAAAAGTCGTTACAAATTTCAATTCTATGGTCAAATTTCGACACTTGCCTATTGGAGTTAACCGCTTCCTTCATTTTCTTTCCTGCGCTACTACCCAATGGGGAAGTCATCATCTAATGCCCCAAAACATTCCTATCCTGCTACCAATCTAATATATCTCCTCCATCTAAGGCATCTATCCAAAACTCTGCCGAGAGATTTCAAACCTTTGGTACACCATCAAAGATTGACCTTCAATTTCCATCTTACCTTCTTATCATGCCCTTGGGAACTCCTTGGTGCCCAAGACCTCTCTAATTCAAGACTGGATAATTTTTCCTAACTCTGTTGCCATTGAAGTAAGCCAATTCCCTATCTCTTTTCCATACTCCTCACTTCCTAACACCGTTGATAAGATTTAGAGTTAACTAATTCCACACCAGAAGGTATCTCCTACACTTTGATATTCCACCATAGTCTTATGTCTCTTAATTATTCCTCTCTAGGTGATAAAGTCATATGCAAAAGATCAAAAGATCTTGGAATTTCTCTGCTAATCCTTGCCCTTTTATTAATGCCACACAGGGCATGACACGAAAATAGAGTGACCTGAGCATTACACTTGCCTTCAATAGTTGGATTTGTAGAGCTCCTTACACTGGTCCCTTCTAACTCGCCTAGCCAACCGCACTATAACATCTATATCTATCCTGATCCTTCTTTCTCTTACCCTATCAGGCTTAAGTAAGTTCAAGGTTCTTCTTGTTACTTAAAACAAAGATTCCTCATTTAACATTAGACCTTCCGGCTTTTCCTCAACATTGTTCTCTTTGATGCAACCGATGAGACTCTACTTCATCACCCTTGGACCTTAGGTTAGCCCAAAATCTCAAGCTCTAACGTCTCCTTAACTCATGCTTTGTCCTTGCTTTACATCTTATCTATTACCTCTAATCTATTAACCTTCTCTCTTTCATCAAGGTATTCATGTTTTATTCTCGCTGTATCTCTTAACCACTTCCTTTAACCTATCAATCTTTTCGTAGCATCCTCCCTAAAATCACCAGAACCACAATCATGAGCTCTGCTAGCATAGTATTAATCACTGTCAGTCCATCAATCTTCTTCTGCTGCCACGTTCTATTGAATCAAATTTTTGTGATTCAAGGATAAAATATCCTTCCAAGACTTTATCCGTCTTACTAGCCGGTATTAACCATTATAATCGAAAGGGGTTTACTCCTCATTCGCCTACTCCATCCAATCCTACTGCATCCAATCTACCCGGCACACAACAACTTATTAGACCCTCTTATTCCCTTCTAGATCGACGTCATCCCCACACTGGGTGCGGGATACTCGGCTCGCATCCTTTGGCCAAATGGCCTTCTAGCTTACCAAATCCCTCTTACCATGAGGTTTATACTAATGTCAACCCAATCTCTCTTGCCTTAAAAGAGCATACATAGATCGCATAACGGAAATCCTGCCTTTCACAACCTCCCAACGCGTGAGAAAGAATATTTTCACTTATTAGGATGAACATTTGAAGCAGAAGGGAAGACAAAAAGTATAATCGGAATAGGAATAGGCACTAGTTAATAGGCTATAGATAAAGCTGATATTCCTAAGGGTCTCTTGTAGTACCACAATCTGTGGAAATGAGCGCACTTCCATTTGCACAGTTGTGATCTTACTAAAGGACACTTGCTCCATAGTACACAGGAAAACCTAAACCTCTGATACCATCTTTGTCATGACCCAAAATAGGCCATGACCGACACTTAGAGAACATGCTCCCTAGCAAGCCTTAAACATCAAGGTTTCACAAAAATTTGGGCGGAGTTTCCTCTGTATTTAGGATATTTCCCAAATACGAGTACTAGTCCTGCAATTTCAACAACCACATTCTTCTATTGGGATCCAGGCATTCTTAGAATGCACCCCCTCAGTACATAGCACAATTATTATTCAAACATATCCACTCACATCAAGCATATATATACATAGATAGATAGATAGATATATATATATATATATATATATATATATATATATATATATATATATATATATATATATATATATATATCAATCACATAAGATCAGAGGATATTTCCATACTTAATCTAGAATTCAACACATGATAATCCATTTAACTCAGTCTAAACAATTCTCTATTCATAAGATTAACACACTAGCAGGGGTCAGATCTTGCTTGTAGTATTATAGAGCTACATATTAAGATTACAACTGAAACAAAATTACAAATCAGGGCCCTTACTATTGAGGGCTCACCAAAATAAGAATCTAATGATGCTAAGCATAAGGGTCGGCTCCCAAGTCTGAGCCTGTATCTAAAAAGAATATAATAACCACAAGGTGACTTTTGAGAAACTCAGTGAGGGACAGGATACTTTTGAACCTCATGAGTCAATGTATATATAAGTATAAAATAGTTTCATTCAATTAAGGAAAACAGCGGAAATATCTAATAGGATAAACAGGCAGGATTCACACTTAGGTGGCCGTTCCTTCATGTGAATCCCAAAATTAGGCACGCACCCCCCTTGTTGAGAGGCCATGAAGTTCAAGCACGTACCACACTATATGTATGGCCGTGAAATGTCCGTCACGCACCACCCCCTTGGGTGGCCGTGTAATATCATAATCCAAGGTGCACAAAGGCTAACGTCTACTACCATTAGCAAATAGATCCAATTACAAAATTTCCTATTCTTTCATATGCATAAATCATAAATCTCATATCATATTCGAATTTCTTTCGTCATTGACTCATGAGTAGCATTCTTAAAGTAAATAACAATTATAAATTAAAACAGAATTAATTCAGAAGCATTTTATCTACTAACAGATGACCGATCACAGAGAAATCTTAATTCTCTGGAGCCACAAAACTGGAAGGAAATTCCTTGGAATAATCTAACACCACAATATGGTAAATTAATCATTTATGGGTCACTAATAACCTCCATATAATAAATCCCTAATCTCTCTACCCTCGGGTTTCAAGAATTCTACTATCAGTCAATGAGTTGAAATTTTTTTAAGAAGAAGAAGAAATGAGGCATGAGAATTACCGTTAGAATTGGAATGAAGAGGAAATGGATAGAGATATGCTCTCCAACTTCAAATCGACCCAAGCAAGTAGGAGAAAAGGAGGGACAGATTAAATGGATGATTTGTGTTTAAAGGGAGCAAAGATTGTGTTGTTGTTGTTGGTTTAGTTGAAAATGGTGGAATGGATGTATTAAATGTGAGGAGTGGTGGAAGGAGAGGATTTTAGAGAGAAGGGAGAAAGTTTGGGTTAGAGAGAGAGAGAGAGAGGAAATTCAAAAATGAGGGCGTGGAATGCGTCTGGGCGTATATATTGGCTTGTGGTAATCGATTACTGGTAATCGATTACCACACAAAAAATTTTAACTTGTGGCATACAGAGAGAATTGTAATCGATTACAAGTCCTCTGTAATCGAATACCAACTCCAAAAACTTGGTTCCCTCCTTCTGCAGTCCTTTCCCAGGTCTAGGATATTACATAGACTTATTTACATTTCTTAATTTTAAGTTAATATATTAACTTTAAAACATAAATATAAATAAGGGAATACCCCCCATTTGGATTCAATAAAAATATCTAAAAATTCAAAATCCTTAGGAATTAGAATCCAACTTTTGGGCTTTAGTACAATTCTCTGAAAACTTGCGTTTTTATAAACTTGAGAGTTGAAAACAAAGGGGTTATCCATTCTCTAAAATTCATTAAAAATCCCTCTTCAACTCATTGATGCCTAGAGAACCATTACTGGGATGTTTGATCTTAAGAAAATTCCTCAATCCTATAGCCCTCCAAGGAGGCATAGGATTAAGACTCAGAATTTCTCAGGCTCCGGTATCGACAGGTAACCGCAACTCATGCTGGGGTGTTACATACTCAGTTCCTATAAGATGATTCCATGTTTTACACACAAGATATATAATAACCTCCCTGTCCTTTTGTTTGAATACATTCACATCCTACACTAAGTTACTATTGTTTAAGTAATGGAATATGTAAATCTGAATACTAAGGACCTTCATATAGGAGTTATTTCATGGGTCATTCTTTGCTGCCGATTGAAAAATATCTGCACCATAAAGATGTGAATTGTATTGTTAAAAAGTTAATGTTTGTTATAGCGTTAATGATAAAGAGACTATTAAAATAGTTCCCACACCTTAAGGACTGCTTTGGTCCTTTAACTCTTTTTTTGTTTTTTTCCTCTTAATCTATCTTCTCCTGTACGCTTCACCCCTTCCCTTATGACGGTTGCCCCAGCCTTTTCTAGCATTGTTAACTCCCACCCACCTCTGTGATCTTCTACGGCTAAGCCATCCCTATCCTTCCACAAATCACCATCACTAGTCACCCATTATTGGCTACTGTCACTCACCATTCTTCAAACTAAAATCTACTCAACTGTGTTCTATCAGTAGTGAAAAGTGGATCTTCGCCATGGCAGCAGTAAATGCACGATTAAGAGTGGTTGGACGAAGTAGGTGCAGTGGCTACAATGGCATCGACTCGTGTAACTTTGCTGGCTATAGATTGGGTGGAGGCGTGGTGGTGGGTTGCGATTTTGCGAGTGAGGGCTGGCTCAAGTTGCTGCTGGGATGAAAATGGTATGGCTGGGATATGGAGGAGGACTATGGCAATTGAGGCTTGCAAATCTGAAAAAGATGATGACAAAGTGCAATGGCTCATTTCAGTTCAAGCTGAACCACAGTGGTGCTATGGGTTTGGGACTTATGGCTATGCTTGAATATGGATCTTTTTTTTAAAACAAATATTTGTTTTGGGTTTGATTGGGTTGTAATTTTTAGTTAATATTACAAATTGATCTAGAGATGTAATCTGGATTATTCAAAGATTTGATTTTTATTGTAATATTGTTGTATTATTCATCCCAAGGCTAGGCTTTTAATATTTTTTATTTTATTTTATGTTGATTTTATGAATTTTGATTAATGTATTGCTATTATTCTAGGCTGAAGAAGAAAGGGATTTTATCATCTTAATATCATTTTTTTAAAAAAAAGTAACCACCAACATTCCATCTTTCATTGCCACCAGAGAAGGAGCTATAGTTGGGCACTGTTGTTGACATGCTGCCACCGCTGGTCAATGCTTAGAGCCTGAGTTCAACTACGTTGCAACTGTTGAGTGACCAAAACACTATTCTGAATAAAAAAAATGAAATTTGAATGTTTTGATTAAGTGACTACAATAGTCACTAAATTAGCCAATCCTATTATAGAAGCCTCCATCTTACACTTGAATTAACTAGCGGCCAAAAGACAACCTTCATCTCTCCCAAACAATTCCAAGTGTTACGAATTTATTTAATACACTTCACATCTTTATGGTGTAGATTTTTTAAAATCTGCACCAAAGAAGGCACCTTATTTCATTTGCAGCCAAAATGGATCAATCCTAATAACCACACATGTTAAGTTCCTAGTTGTTTAAGTCCTTAAGCATAAATCTTGTGTTAGCACTTAGCAACTGTAATTTCAAAAAAATAAAAAAAAAACCATTACAATAGCCAAAAAGGAGGTAAAAGAAAAAATAACACATACTTATTACATGACTCATCGAAATTTCAAGTGTTAAATCAATTCCAATCCAATCATCTTATAAAAAGGATAATCAGAACACAAATTTCAACTCTTTCTTTGCATCAACAAAGGAAGATAAATGCCACATCTTCGTTTGAAACAACTGACATCAATAGAAAAATCTACCAAAAGCTATTTGCTTAAGTCCACACACATCCTAGATATTCCATTCCCTGACCAACTTATAAATTAAACTACTCGCCTAAATTTCAATTTTTGTCTCTATTTCTTAGCTCCAACATCAACCCTTTACATTTAAGAATTTTAAATAAAAATTGAACGCCAATACGAGAATCAAACCAACCAAATAACATAGTCAATAGTCAAGTCATCAATCCTATCCTCCATTAACTAAATTTATGAATCAGGGGGAAATTAAAACAAGCAAATAGGAAGGTGTTCAAACTTGATTCTACAACAACTAAATAAAAAAAGGCAAGAATAAGTTACCCAAGGGTTATGGATTTAGACGAAGCCAGGCAACTTCCAGTCGCGAAACGAAAACAAAATTGGAACACCACGAAGAGAGGAAGACACGGTGGAGGGAGAAGCAGACCACGGTGGAGAGATAGACAGATAGACAGCGACAGAGGGAGAGATAACCTACAGTGGAGTGAGGAGTTGGTCCGCAATGGTGAGATAGGCAAAATCAGGTGAAGAAAGAAGCAAAAATTGCGGCAGAAAAAGGTGCAGAGTTGCGGCAGAAAGGAGCAAAATCAAGGGGGCTGAGCAAAGCTGCAAGGGATGGTGTATGGCAGAGCTCAACATTGTGGCGAAAGGGGAAAAGGGTTGTGCCGATGGGGGTAAGTGGGGTTAAGAGAGAGAGATCGAGAGGGTGAGAGTAGGGAGATATCGAAAGAGAGCAGAGAGTATTTGAGAAGAAATGAGAAGGAAAGGAAAAAGGGCTTAAAGTGCACCCTATCACTTAAGGTCTTGGTGGTCTTTTCTTCTCTTATTCCACTTTTAAAACAATATTATCCTAATTTGAGTTAAATTAATCTATCCCCATATAATTTAAAATGATTAGAGATATGTTCCAATGACTTAAGCCGTGTAAAATTAAAAAAAAAAAATTGTTACTAATACTTTATTTTTAACCAATGTTTTATTTTAAACCAGGATATTACAAGAAGCTTTTATTCTTTATTTGACATTTATCAAAACTTTGCTTAAAATGCTCTTGAAATATTATAATAGTAGATACTGTGAACAATCATAATATTGCTAATAGGAAAAACATATTGCTTGCAAATAGTCATCTCTTTCACTTTTTTATCTATACTATTAACAAAAACGATTGTCCCTATTTGGTGTCCAAATTATTTTTTCACTTTTGTCATGCATAAAAAAAAACAATATACAAATAAAAGAGGAATAAAATTATAAAATGCCATCAATCCAATAACTTCCACCACTATTCAAAACAACCAAATAACTTCCAACACCTTTTAAATTTTCAAAAATAAAAAAAATTATATAATAAAAATTAATTATTCAAAATTCTACTATTTACAAAATTGCATTTATTTTTTAAGTTTACGTTTCAATTTTTTTTAAAAAAATTACACTAAATTAAAAAAAATGTGGATTCATAGGCATGTAAGTGTCTATCAATGCACTTGTTAATATAATCACTCTTTATTGCATAAATCATACAATCCCAAATTTTTTGCTTCCAATCAAAAAATCCTTAATTTTTAAATTATTACACAGATAAGCAAATGCCAAATGGCATGGGAATCTAATTCACAAGGTGCAAAAAATAACAAACAATAAAAAAAAAACCAATTCATTTAAAGCATCCATTAAAAACATAAAACCTAATAACATGCCAATGTGGACTACATCGAACAAACATAGCATCATAGCCCGGTGCAACTATAAAAAATATATAAAAAAAAATTGTGCCTTTGCTTTTTCATATTAACTTGTTTATTACATTGACAAGGCCATAAATTTTGATAACCTCCCCACCCATAACAGCAATCAAATGTGATCAATATTTTATGCTTCTTTTTCCACGATAAATTACCTAACCTTAATTTCTATCAAGGTGAGGAGCTAAAACAAAAGTTCACAAATCACTTGCACTAACTCCATTTGCATAAAACTCATCTGTAGAGATCAAAACACCTTCTCTCCTTTTTTTAAAAAATAAATCACAACAACCAACTTGATCCTTTGCCATTCAAATTAAACAATACTTAAGCAATCCTGCATTTGGAGAATCAGCCACAAATTTTGAATGTAGCAAACGCTCCAAAACAAAACAGATAACTAGAACAAACATACCCAATATAGGGGCAACTAATACCAAAAACAAAAGTTCTTAGTTCTTATCATCAAAAACAAAAGTTCCTTAAGCCAATCAAACAAAAATACCCCTAAATAATCCAACATAGGGCACCTTCCAAATTACCAAATATGTCAGGGTAGCATTAATTGTTCACTCATAAGCCTTGTAACACTTAACCACATTCTATTATACTCCTTTGCATACACCTGAAACTGATCACTATTAGTCTACTTAGTATACAATTAATTATGAAACAAGCCTATTACAAGTAAAGCACAAATGACCTTTAAAAAAGCAACTAACCTCTAGCTGTTAACATAGTCATTAATGTGGCCTACTTCAAATATCTGTAGCCAGGTCAACGAATGACTCTTCATCCATGTTACCATCTGTGTTGTCACCATCATTGAAACATCCTTACAATACAACCTATTTGCTTCAAGTATTTAAAAATATATATATAGAATTGATCCAATAAATATGAAAAGATTACAATCAATCTATTTAATTACTCATTGCTTCATCAACACCCTCCTCATTATATATGCTTTCCTCCACCTTATCATTTAGGGATAAGCTTATTGTACCCACATAGTTTGCAAAGTTGTTGTTGTGTTTCTAAATAGGACAAGAACTATAGTTATTGCCATCTACATGGCATACACCACACTGTCGGTGCCTCCTCTTTGACATCTCCCCAAAATAACCTTTTGTCCTAACTTTTTTGAGTCTCGAGGCATGTCCTCACATGGATCATCAACATGGTCTTCAACTTCTTTTTCGGTAGCATTCTGTGCATTAAATTGTTCAATGAGACTAATCATTGTGTCACGTGCTACATGGAATTGATTAGTTTTGAACATGCTATCGTGTTCATTACTCTACACCAATCCATCAAGCATTCATGTTGATTGTCAACCAACGAATCCCAAATCAAGCCACTAGTTTCATTCATGCCTCTATCTGCTTCCTTAGCATTCCTCGTCCCCTTATCCACCACTAAAGATTTTGGCAACTCGGATATGTCTAGAAACATCAATAAGGCAATTATATGATCACATGGAATTCCTAATGACTCTATTCTTAAGCAAAACATTTGAACTCCATTAGATCCTTATAGAAAGACATGTGCCATACATTGTTCGATTTGCAATACTTTGACACCATATAAATCACACACGATGCTATTTCTTTACCGACCATAAACTTTAATGTGCTTACCTTACAAAGCATTGGACAAAATAAGTAAAATACCTTACACGTATAGAGATTTGCTGTAGACCTTTTCATTTGTTCTAGGTGAGTTTGCATCATAGGTTCTCCATACGCAAATGAAAACTCAACCTGGGACTCTTTCCACCATAAATAATCAATACAACAAATTAAATCTTGTAAGAAATTGGTCAAGTTATATTGCAATTTTACATACTTTGCCAAAAGAGAATGCAATCCTTCACATTGATAAGTTGTCCTAAACCCAGCAAAAAAATTCCCTTGTAAATATGCAGTGGCCTACATCTCCTTTTTCTCATGCATGTTTATGATCCATTGACGATCTTGTACTTCGTATTTTTCAACAATTTCAAACCACATTTGTTGAAAACACCACTTTCATAGTCACCTAACATGCACTTTTGGAACTTCTAGGCAAACCTAGGCTTCCCAATGTTGCTGGTGGCATTTCGCATAAGGTGTCATGCACATGACCGATGATTGGTGTATGGAAATATTGTCTTTATTGCATTTCGCATTAGTTGATCCCTATTAGTAATCACAAAAATAGGAGTCGTTCTTTTCATTGCTGTGGTTAACTGCTCCAAGAATCACACATAAGTTTTGTCCTTTTCATCAAATACCAAGGCAGTCACAAATACAATCTTCTAGTTGTGATGATTCATACTAGAAAACACATCTAATGGACAACTATACTTATTTTTCTTGTAGGTGGCATCAAAAGCAATCACATCAAAAAATATGATGTAGAGTTATTCCATTATCCCCTACATAACTAAAGAAGAAAGCTGGGTCAATCTCTTGTAACCCTTGAAGAAATAACAATGCACCCCTTACATCATCTCCTAATTGTCGCCTTCACTTTGCAATTTGGTTGTACATATCCCTCTGTCCAAACCCAATGTGTTGGTACCCACCAAATTGCCTAGCTAAAGAAGCAAATATGTAGGATATGCTTATCCCAACACTTCTCTGAATATTCATCTGCCTAATATCAGCCTTACTCATTCTCCTATGCCTCGGGATCATTGCAGTGAGCATTGGATCAAGCAATTTGTGGTTGTGTTCATCTGAAAAATATGTTACCAACCACTTCTCTGTTGACACTTCAAACCGAATCTCAACGCTAGCATTGCAACCACACCCTGTTTCCGATTTTGGCTCCCTCATTCGATTTTCTAGGTTGTAATATGTTTGAAGTTTATATCTTTCTCGAAAACAAGCAAAACTTTGTTGCACTAATACATCTTTCCTACTCTTACGCATTTTGCATTTCCTTACACTAAAACCCGTTGTCTTAGCAAACAGCTTGTAAGATTCAAATGCTAATGCAATATCACCAAAGTGAAATCCCTTCATGTCATTAACGCCAAGCCTTAAAAAATAAATTCTGTGAACGTCTTCAAAGAATCGACACAATAGTAATCCACTTTGTCGAATCCACAAACCATATCTTTAGGCATATCACAACTACCATCCATTGACTCCTCCTCCATGATGTTCAGTCTTTAAACCCAAACTAGATTTACTCCACTAATCCTACGTCATTACAACAACCATAGTTACTAAACAAACTTCAACCGGAAATACATACAAATAAACCACAATAATGAACAAATATCTATGTATACTACTGATCAAATTCTATATACAATGGAACTATATATCTAAAGCTGAAACCATGCAAACCCATAACAACATGGTATATACACAAGACAACCACAACTTATTCCTCAAAAACAATGAAAAGCATTGAAGTGAACAATAGTCACATTAAAGCAATTCATTGTAAAACTAAAAAAAATTTCCACACCAATATATTTGCCTGAACACTTGTACCCAATCTTTCTACATATGATACATGTAGCTTCAATAATTCATATGTAACTAAACCATAGCTAGCACACTGATGGGCCACCATAATTCATGGATCCTATTGCACTATCCTAACAACTTAGTTGTCTACACCATCATTCCAATTCCAAGGGATCTTTCTTCACACACCTAATGATTTACCCAACCAAAACATATTCTTTTTTTTTTAACTAAAAAAGAATATGAACTCATATTGCAGTGAAGGTTCGTTCTCAATTAGACTGCCAAATATGAGCATGGTAGAAAAATGGACTAGAAACATATAAATGAGTCATCTATATCAACAACCTAAGCAACAATTCAAACAAAAGCATTTTAGCATGCCAAAAATCTAGAGCAGATAATACTACATTATAGTACCGAAATTGGATACAATTAATAATTTTGTAAAAATAAGAAAAGCAACAGCACAATTTATAATAAAGTATTGAATATAAGTTTTCAAGACTCAAACTGTAACACCCTCCCAAGCACAGTACTATGCTTAAGTCATAGTACCATACCCTGGAAATGTTACTCTTACCTAAGCGGACCTCATCTGATAGCAACTTCAGCCGTTTTCGGAAACTTCTGAAACTATCTGGAGACAACACGGAAATAGGAGTGAGAATCGTAAATTCTCAGTAGGATTCTCTAAGTATCATAAGTAATGTCATCGTTGTTATCTCCAGTTTGCTTCGATTTATTAAGAAAAAGGTGAACATATATTGTTTAATTTTTTAGTTCGAAGATATCTTATCCGAAGCAAAGTTTATTTTAATCATACACTTGGCATCTGAGAGAACCCAAAAAAATCAAGTCATGAATTATATTAGGACCAATAACCGAAATACAATAAAGTACGATAGCATCAATGTACTAGAGGCATAACTTCTACATATACTTTACTGGAACTACAGCATATTAAAACACCCACATAACATCAATATACTGAGAACATAACATCTGCACATAACTTAACTTGTATTTAAATTTATACATAGACATAAAGCTTACTTTTCTTTCTTCATCTTTCTTTTCATCATAAAATCTTTACGTACTATATTCCAGAGTATGATCGTCATGTCATACCGCATCAGAGCGTGATTGCCATGTCACATTCCTTAGGAATATAGACACTCATTTGGTACTTACACTAGCTGGGTCATGCCATGCCTCATGTAAGTTCTGTTGTAACATCCCGATTTCCGAGTTCGGCTTTGCCCTCAGGACTGATTCATTCCGATTTCCGACTTAGTCTTTGAAACACAGATAAGAGTATTTTTCCGAGTTCCGAGTTCATGTTTGCCCAATTCTCGACTTCATACCTTTCACGATTTCCGACCTCGTATGGATTATTTCCAACTATTTCCGAGTTTAACCTTCAAGTCCAAACACATGAACGTAATTCCATGAGATCCGACTTCGTGCCTCAAGACAAGTATATCCGGTTTCCGAAGTGACCAACACCATACAGTATATAAATTACGACTTCCGAGCTTTAAGGTCTTGTGTTTGGAAATGCGACTCGCGTTCCCGAGTTCCGACCTTAGTGTTGAGCTCAATTTTAGTGGACACGAGTTCGGACCCTTGAGTAAACCTTCAGTCACACGAGTTCCGATTTTATATCGAGCATTGACATTCCCGAGTTTATTCCGAGATTATAGGATTGCCGATTACATGAGTTCCGACCTCCGACCTAAGATAACAAGCTTCAAAGGCGATGTACGTGGTTTCAGAGTTTGAATAGGGAATTCCGAAATTTTGTGATTGTGATCTTTCGACTTCCGGAATCCGACATTGATACAAGATTTTCTCAAGACACAAACAAGCGGATACGAGTTCCGACATTAGGTTTCAGTTCGAAGCTCAAGTAAGAGCGACACGAGTTCCGACCTTAAGCGTAATATGTACGAGTTCCGGTTTGAAATAGGATAAATGCGAGTTCCGATTTCAAACAGTATGGCGGCAAGTTACTCTGAAAGTGAGACGTAGCTAAATTCTGTCCACAAGAAAATTCAGCCAATAAGAACCCTCCAAGTTAACTCCCACTCATGCCTATATAACACATCCTTCTCCTTTGATTCAGACCATTATTCACGTTGCAATTCCTCTTCTCCATCAGCTCTCTTTCTCTCTTGCTCATACATCCAAAACTCAAGCTAAGTTCCAGCCTTGTTCATCCAAACTCCAAGTTTCAGCACTTAGCCAAATCTTGCTCCAAAGAGGTAGGATTCTGCTCTATTCTTGAATTTCTTACACATGATTGTATGAGATTGTGCTATTCTTTACGTATTTAATGAACTATTGGATGTATTGGATGAATTTATGATTGAATTAATAGAAGACTTTGAGTCAGAATTATGATTAGAAGGAGAAGATTAGAAGGAGTGGAGAAGTGAGATGCTGTCTTGGTGAGGGAGTCCACGGCAGTCCGTACGACGGAGTGTACGGCGCCGCCTACGATCGGTCAAATCCGATGAAACCATTTTTAGATGAAAGTAGACATTCAGGGCTTTCCATAGATATATCATATAAGGTTATTGGATTAGTATTGAGGGAGATACGAATTTTTGAAGTTTGACCTAGGGTTCAGGATCTTCATCCGAGCAGGGTGACTTGAGGAGGGTATAACTCACCCTATACAACTCCAAATTGAGTGAAACCAGTTTTGTTAGAAAGCTTACACACAGAGGAACACCCCAATATAAGATTCCGAGTTTGTTATGGTCCCAATTGTTCTCAGTGATTCGAGGAAATTGTCCTATGTCCAATCTAGGCCAAAACGGAGGAGTTCAGGAAGGTAGACTTTCGGGACTTATATCTCGAGGTGTACTTAAGCAAATGGAGTGAAACTTCTGGCAAATGAAAGGTTGTCCTGTTATCTTCAATATGAGACCAATTTCGCATGATTTGAGCTGAGTTTAGATTTTTAGTGAATTTATACTTCCAGGAGTGTAACTCGGGCTAGTGACTGAACAGGTTAAGGTAAGATTTGAATATCTTGAGTTATATGGGTCAAAATGATATGGGACCAAAGAGGTTAGAAAGTAGACATATAGAGATATGACATATCCAAATTTCAGATTTAAATGAGTTGAATAGAAATAAAGGTGGATTATACAAGATTCGGGCAGAACCGAATAGATTTGGCAGAATGGCCAAAATGATAATTTTACAAGTGTTAGTGGAACATATAAGGTTTGAATTGAGAATTGCCAGCTTGACATTGTTATATGTGTGTTAAGTTGATTATGTTGCTTTGACTAATTTGTCCGTGAAATGCTGGCACTATTCATGGGGAAACGGACCTGATCCGTTATGCTGCCAGATTTACGGCAGAAGTCTAAGAAGCTTTGAATGTTTAGATGTAAGGATGAATTAAAGTTTAAATGGGTATATAGAAACCCTATATTTAAGAATGACATAATTATGTTATGAGGTATGTGAGGATAAGCGATGTAGCATATGCATGAGTACCGGTAAATTGGTAAGGAGGCTACGAGCCTTTATATGTAATGAACATGTACGTGAAGATCATGCGTGCAATGATACATGAAAATAAATGAAGTATATGTATGAGTACATTCTTTATAATTATGCTTGAATATGCATGAGAATGAAAGAAGGTAAATATATTGAATATGGGTCCCTTCACTCGGAGGCAGTTATTCGAGGTCCCTCCTTGTGAAGGCAGCTAAATAAGATAAAATGTGGGTCCCTTCACTCGGAGGCAGTTAATTGAGGTCCCTCCCTGTGAAGGCAGTTAAATGATAAAGACATGGGTCCCTTCACCTGGAGGCAGTTACACATGGGTCCCTCCTTGTGAAGGCAGCTAAAGACTTTGGGTCCCTCTATGTTGGAGGCAGTTGCACTTTGGGTCCCTCCAACCTAGAGGCAGTGGATCCCCTTGTGGGTGAGTCGGTGTGACGATAGTCACGTGAGGCTGACGAGCTCACTCCAAGGCCAGACTACCCAAGGGCAGTAAATGCACCCTAGGGACGGCGATACGTAACGCCTAGGTGTGCCAAGTAAAAGCTAAAGAATAAAGATTAAAGATTAAAGATTAAAGCTTATGCAGGTACTCCACTCACATGAGGCATGGCATCGACCCAGCTAGTGTGAATAAAGGGGACAGAACTTACATGAGGCATGGCTTGACCCAGTTAGTGTAAGTACCAAAGGAAGATCCCATATTCCTAAGGAACGTGACATGGCGATCACGCTCTGATGGGGTATGACATGGCGATCATACTCTGGAATGTGGCACGTAAAGATTTCATGATGACAAAAGAAAAGAAAGATGCAGAAAGAAAAGCAAGTTTTATGTATAAGCATAAATTTAAGTATGAGTAAAGTTATGTGTAGATGTTATGTTCCTAGCATAGTGATGTTGTGTGCGTTTTACTATGCTACAGATATTATTCATGGTGCTATATTTGAATGAAATTTTATGGGTTCTCCCAAATGCTAAGTGTATGATTAAAATGAACTTTGCTTCGGATAAGACATTTTTCGAAATGTAAAATTAAACAATTTGTGCTGCATGTTCATCTATCTTCAAAATAAACCGAAGCAAACTGGAGACGACCATGATGACATTATGTATGAAGATTAGAGAATCCTACTGAGAATTTTATAATTCTCACTCCTATTTCCATGTTGTCTCCAGATGATTTTAGAAGTTTCCAGGACGATCAAGTTCTTTGTCGACGAGGTCCGCCAGTGTAACGATAAGACTCCAGGGTATGGTACTGTGACTTAAGCATAGTACTGTGCTTGGGAGGGTGTTACATTAATGGTATCAGAGCAGTTCAATCCTCCCCGGACCTGAGGATTTGGACTGACTACGTTTCCAGTGTACTCTGGAATCTTTAGGAAATAAGGAAATGTCATGCGACTAATCTTATCTGCTTAGATAAGATATAGGATAGGAAATTAAGTTAGGAACGCATGACCGCCTAACTGTGATTGTTATTAGTTGCTGTCACACTTAACTTACTGTTGAGCCTGATCAACTCAATGCTTTGTTGTGTGTGACTAGGAACTAATGGCTTCCAGAGGGCGTGGTAGGCCACGAAATAGATCCACTCCGGAAGATCCTGCTAATTTTATGGACACGATGCGTGAAATGGCTCAAGCAATGCGGGAGCAAGTCACCGCAGCTCATCAGATGATGAACCAGTGGGGTAGGCGGCCCGAGGCTAGACATGGAGGTAATCCACATGGCCTAGGAGCAGACTTGGATTATCTTAAATTTGCTGAGTTTAGAAAAGCGAATCCGCCTAGTTTCCGCGGAACTTTCGATCCAGATAAAGCCGAGGAATGGGTCAAAGCAATGGAGAAGATCTTTTCTGTCTTGGCCTGTAATGATCAACAGAAAGTGGCCTTTGCCACTTATATGTTAGAAGCGGACGCCGAATTTTGGTGGGATGGCGCGAAGAGACTGTTGGGGGAACCCCAAGTTGATATCACTTGGTACATGTTCAAGGAGGCATTTTATCAGAAATACTTGCGTGCACCGATGCGGAATGCTAAGGAATTGGAGTTTATGAGCCTTCAACAAGGTAACATGGGTGTTTCGCAATATATTGCTAAGTTTCAAGGACTCTCCAAATTCTCCACCATCTATCAGGGCAACCGTGACGAGAATTGGAAATGCATCAAATTTGAAGGAGGATTAAATGCGGACATTTTAGCCTCGGTAGGGCCAATGGAGATAAGGGATTTTGCTGCATTGGCAAACAAGAGTCGGTTAGTTGAGGGATATAACAAGAAGCTCACTGATGCCAGGATGGATGTTTGTGGAAAGAGGTTGGCACCTGAAGATCAGGAGTTTCAGTATAATCCCCCACCGAAGAAGCCATTTCAATCTAACGGAAATAAAGAAAAGCAGCTGCAAAGGCTAATCACTAATCAAGAATGTTCGAAGTGCAGAAGGTATCATGGAGGAAGGCCTTGTTTGGCTGGACAAAAGGTTTGCTTTAAGTGTGGAAAGCCAGGACACCTGATTAGAAAATGCCCCGGTCATCATCTACCTATTCCTAAGCGGTAATATCCCAGGGTCGAAAGCTGAAAGAATTACTTCCTCAGAGGAGTCATCGCGAATATATGGGATGAACCAGAACAAAGATTCACTTTTCGCTAACTGTTTACTGTATTTTCTTTGACTATGTTTGTTCAACTTCAGTGTACTTAGGTGTGAAGTTTTCTTCAAACTCATAGTTAGTTTTGTAATCAAATTTTGAGGACAAAATTTTTAAAAGGGGGGTAGTATTGTAACATCCCGATTTCCGAGTTCGGCTTTGCCCTCAGGACTGATTCATTCCGATTTCCGACTTAGTCTTTGAAACACAGATAAGAGTATTTTTCCGAGTTCCGAGTTCATGTTTGCCCAATTCTCGACTTCATACCTTTCACGATTTCCGACCTCGTATGGATTATTTCCAACTATTTCCGAGTTTAACCTTCAAGTCCAAACACATGAACGTAATTCCATGAGATCCGACTTCGTGCCTCAAGACAAGTATATCCGGTTTCCGAAGTGACCAACACCATACAGTATATAAATTACGACTTCCGAGCTTTAAGGTCTTGTGTTTGGAAATGCGACTCGCGTTCCCGAGTTCCGACCTTAGTGTTGAGCTCAATTTTAGTGGACACGAGTTCGGACCCTTGAGTAAACCTTCAGTCACACGAGTTCCGATTTTATATCGAGCATTGACATTCCCGAGTTTATTCCGAGATTATAGGATTGCCGATTACATGAGTTCCGACCTCCGACCTAAGATAACAAGCTTCAAAGACAAGTAATGCGTGGTTTCCGAGTTTGAATTGGGAATTCAAATTTTGTGATTGTGATCTTTCGACTTCCGGAATCCGACATTGATACAAGATTTTCTCAAGACACAAACAAGCGGATACGAGTTCCGACATTAGGTTTCAGTTCGAAGCTCAAGTAAGAGCGACACGAGTTCCGACCTTAAGCGTAATATGTACGAGTTCGGTTTGAAATAGGATAAATGCGAGTTCCGATTTCAAACAAGATGGCGGCAAGTTACTACGAAAGTGAGACGTAGCTAAATTCATCCCACAAGAAAATTCAGCCAATAAGAACCCTCCAAGTTAACTCCCACTCATGCCTATATAACACATCCTTCTCCTTTGATTCAGACCATTATTCACGTTGCAATTCCTCTTCTCCATCAGCTCTCTTTCTCTCTTGCTCATACATCCAAAACTCAAGCTAAGTTCCAGCCTTGTTCATCCAAACTCCAAGTTTCAGCACTTAGCCAAATCTTGCTCCAAAGAGGTAGGATTCTGCTCTATTCTTGAATTTCTTACACTATGATTGTATGAGATTGTGCTATTCTTTACGTATTTAATGAACTATTGGATGTATTGGATGAATTTATGATTGAATTAATAGAAGACTTTGAGTCAGAATTATGATTAGAAGGAGAAGATTAGAAGGAGTGGAGAAGTGAGATGCTGTCTTGGTGAGGGAGTCCACGGCAGTCCGTACGACGGAGTGTACGGCGCCGCCTACGATCGGTCAAATCCGATGAAACCATTTTTAGATGAAAGTAGACATTCAGGGCTTTCCATAGATATATCATATAAGGTTATTGGATTAGTATTGAGGGAGATACGAATTTTTGAAGTTTGACCTAGGGTTCAGGATCTTCATCCGAGCAGGGTGACTTGAGGAGGGTATAACTCACCCTATACAACTCCAAATTGAGTGAAACCAGTTTTGTTAGAAAGCTTACACACAGAGGAACACCCCAATATAAGATTCCGAGTTTGTTATGGTCCCAATTGTTCTCAGTGATTCGAGGAAGTTGTCCTATGTCCAATCTAGGCCAAAACGGAGGAGTTCAGGAAGGTAGACTTTCGGGACTTATATCTCGAGGTGTACTTAAGCAAATGGAGTGAAACTTCTGGCAAATGAAAGTTTGTCCTGTTATCTTCAATATGAGACCAATTTCGCATGATTTGAGCTGAGTTTAGATTTTTAGTGAATTTATACTTCCAGGAGTGTAACTCGGGCTAGTGACTGAACAGGTTAAGGTAAGATTTGAATATCTTGAGTTATATGGGTCAAAATGATATGGGACCAAAGAGGTTAGAAAGTAGACATATAGAGATATGACATATCCAAATTTCAGATTTAAATGAGTTGAATAGAAATAAAGGTGGATTATACAAGATTCGGGCAGAACCGAATAGATTTGGCAGAATGGCCAAAATGATAATTTTACAAGTGTTAGTGGAACATATAAGGTTTGAATTGAGAATTGCCAGCTTGACATTGTTATATGTGTGTTAAGTTGATTATGTTGCTTTGACTAATTTGTCCGTGAAATGCTGGCACTATTCATGGGGAAACGGACCTGATTCGTTATCTTTGCCGGATTTACTGAAGTCTAAGAAGCTTTGAATGTTTAGATGTAAGGATGAATTAAAGTTTAAATGGGTATATAGAAACCCTATATTTAAGAATGACATAATTATGTTATGAGGTATGTGAGGATAAGCGATGTAGCATATGCATGAGTACCGGTAAATTGGTAAGGAGGCTACGAGCCTTTATATGTAATAAACATGTACGTGAAGATCATGCGTGCAATGATACATGAAAATAAATGAAGTATATGTATGAGTACATTCTTTATAATTATGCTTGAATATGCATGAGAATGAAAGAAGGTAAATATATTGAATATGGGTCCCTTCACTGGGAGGCAGTTATTCGAGGACCCTCCTTGTGAAGGCAACTAAATAAGATAAAATGTGGGTCCCTTCACTCGGAGGCAGTTAATTGAGGTCCCTCCCTGTGAAGGCAGTTAAATGATAAAGACATGGGTCCCTTCACCTGGAGGCAGTTACACATGGGTCCCTCCTTGTGAAGGCAGCTAAAGACTTTGGGTCCCTCTATGTTGGAGGCAGTTGCACTTTGGGTCCCTCCAACCTAGAGGCAGTGGATCCCCTTGTGGGTGAGTCGGTGTGACGATAGTCACGGGTGAGGCTGACGAGCTCACTCCAAGGCCAGGCTACCCAAGGGCAGTAAATGCACCCTAGGGACGGCGATACGTAACGCCTAGGTGTGCCAAGTAAAAGCTAAAGAATAAAGATTAAAGATTAAAGATTAAAGCTTATGCAGGTACTCCACTCACATGAGGCATGGCATCGACCCAGCTAGTGTGAATAAAGGGGACAGAACTTACATGAGGCATGGCTTGACCCAGTTAGTGTAAGTACCAAAGGAAGATCCCATATTCCTAAGGAACGTGACATGGCGATCACGCTCTGATGGGGTATGACATGGCGATCATACTCTGGAATGTGGCACGTAAAGATTTCATGATGACAAAAGAAAAGAAAGATGCAGAAAGAAAAGCAAGTTTTATGTATAAGCATAAATTTAAGTATGAGTAAAGTTATGTGTAGATGTTATGTTCCTAGCATAGTGATGTTGTGTGCGTTTTACTATGCTACAGATATTATTCATGGTGCTATATTTGAATGAAATTTTATGGGTTCTCCCAAATGCTAAGTGTATGATTAAAATGAACTTTGCTTCGGATAAGACATTTTTCGAAATGTAAAATTAAACAATTTGTGCTGCATGTTCATCTATCTTCAAAATAAACCGAAGCAAACTGGAGACGACCATGATGACATTATGTATGAAGATTAGAGAATCCTACTGAGAATTTTATAATTCTCACTCCTATTTCCATGTTGTCTCCAGATGATTTTAGAAGTTTCCAAGGACGACTGAAGTTGCTGCCAGACGAGGTCCGCTCAGGTAACAGTAACAGCTCCAGGGTATGGTACTGTGACTTAAGCATAGTACTGTGCTTGGGAGGGTGTTACATCTGTCCCCTGTACTCACACTAGCTGGGTCGATACCATGCCTCATGTGATTGGGGTGCCTGCATATACTTTAATCTTTAGTCTTTAGTCTTTTACTTGGCACACCTAGGCGTTACGTATCGCCGTCCTTAGGGTGCTTTTACTGCCCTTGGGTAGCCTGGCCTTGGAGTGAGCTCGTCAGCTCGACTCGTGACCGTCGTCACACCGACTCACCCACAAGAGGATTCACGTGCCTCTAGTCTTGGAGAGATCTCATTCTGGCCACGTGCCTCTAATTGAAGGGATCTCTTCTAATCACGTGCCTCAGTATAGAGGGATCTCATCTGAACACATGCCTTCAATATAGAGGGATCTCATCTGACCACGTGCCTCCAAGGTAGAGGGTAGCTGCCTTCACAGGGAGGGATTCAAAGTGCAATTGCCTCCAGGTGAAGGGATTCACATCTTTATCATTTAACTGCCTTCACAAGGAGGGGTTCAATCAACTGCCTCCGAATGAAGGGATTCACATTTAATATACTCATGGCTTTTCATTCTCATATAAGGTCATGCATAGTCATATTAACGGTACCTATACCTCATTTATTTTCATATGTCATTGCACACATGATCTTCACGTACATATTCGTAATGTATAAAGGCTTGTAGCCTCTTTACCATTCTACCGACACTCATACATATGCTTTGTCCTCTACTTTCATATATCTCATCTCATACTTATGTCATTCTTGAATATAGGGTTTCTATATTCCCATTCCTACTTTAATTCATCATTGATAACTCATATCATTTTAAAATTCATCCTTACATCTAGACATTCCTAGCTTCTTAGACTTCTACCGTAAATCCGGCAGCATAACGGATCAAGTCCATTTCCCCATGAATAGTGCCAGCTCTCACGGACAAATCAGTCATAGCAACATAATCAATTCAACACATATATATATCAATGTCAAACTGATAATCCTCAACTCCAACTTTATATGTTTCCCCTAATACTTGTGAAATCTTCAATTGGGTCACTTTGTGAAACTATCACTTTGGCCATTCTGCCACATTCTATTTGGTTCTGCCCGAATTTCATATGTCCCACCTTTATTTCTATTCAACTCATTTAAACCTGAATTTTGGATATGTCATAGCTTTATATGTCTACTTTCTAACCTCTTTGGTCCCATATCATTTTGATTTATATAACTCAAGATATTCAACCTTTGCCTTAGCTTGTTTAGTCACTAGCCCGAATTACACTCCTGGAAGTATAAATTCACTAAAAATCGAAACTAAGCTCAATTCATACGAAATTGGTGTTATATTAAAGGTAACAGGACAACCTTTCATTTGAAATAAGTTTCACTTGATTTTCTTAAGTATACTTCGAGTTATAAGTCTTGAAAATCGACCTTCCTGAACTACCCTGTTTTAGCTCGGTTTGGACATAGAGCAACTTCCTCGAACCACTGGGATCAATTGGGGACATAAAAAACTTGGAATTTCATACTGGGATGTTCCCTATGTGTAGGCTTTCTAACAAAACTGGTTTCACTCAATTTGGAGTTGTATAGGGTGAGTTATACTCTCCTCATGTCACCCTGCTCGGATGAAAGTCCTGAAGCCTAGGTCAAAATTCAAAAATTCGTATCTCTCTCAATACTAATCCAATAATGTTATATGATATATCTATGGAAATCCCTGAATGTCTACTTTCATCTAAAAATGGTTTCATCGGATTTAACCGGTTGTAGGCGGAGTCGCACGCTCCGTCGTACGAACTGCCGTGGAATTCTTCATCCAGACAGCATCCTAATCCATCCATTTCTCTTAGTTTTCTTCTTCTAATTCTAATTCCCACTCAAGATTTCATATTAATCTCATATTAATCCAATCATACACATCCAATAATCCATCAAATACAAGAAGAAGGATACAATTTCATGCAATCATAGTGCAAGTAATTCAAGAACAGAAATAGAATCCTACCTCTTTGGAGCGTGATTTGAGCTAAGTGTTGAAGCTTAAATTGTTAGAATCTTGTCTTGAAGGAGTGATGGGGTTATGTGAGTGGAGAAAAGAGAGAAAGAGCTGAACAAGGGAGAGGTAACGTGAAGATGAGGCTGAAGGAGAGAAAGAGATGAGTTTATAAGCTTGAGGTGGTAGTTAACTTGGAGGGCTTTGATTGGCTGAACTTCTTGTGGACAAAGTTTAGCCACGTCTCCCTTTTAGTGGAACTCACCGCCATAATATTTGAAATCGGAACTCGCCTCTATTCTGCTTGAAGTCGGAACTCATGCCATATTTAATTGAGCTCGTAGCTGAAGCCGTATGTCGGAACTCGTCCCTTCTTGTTTGCGACTTGAGGAAATCTTGAATCAAGGTCGGAGGTTAGAAGTCATGCAGCTGACAATCATAAAATCTCGGAACTCCCTATTTGAACCCGGGAATGTCAATGCTGGATGCAAAATCGGATATCGAAACTCGTGTGCCTGGAAATCGGCTCAAGGATCCGAACTCGTGTCCATCCCAATTGAGTTCAACACTAAGGTCGGAACTCGTTACATTAAACTCGGAGTTCGGTATTTTTTTTTACCATTGTGTTAAACTATTACTCCTGAGGTCGGAAGGCACGTACACTATTTGAAGCATGAGGTATGAAGTCAGAAATCAGGAACATTCAAACTTAGACGAAACTAGAAGTCGGACAGGACATGAAGTGGGAATTCAGCAAGACGAACTCGGAAATCGAAAATAATCATTCTATCTAAAATTCAACGATGAAGTCGGAAATTGGGATTGATCAATCCTGAGGGTGAAGTCGAAACTCGAAAATCGGGATGTTACACAAACTAATTGCAGTGGTTGTTCAAGCACAAACCTAAATGGCAACAGCAAAATTTGGAAGCCTATCAGAAATGTAAGTGTTTGACAATGAGAAGTTTGCATGTTTCAGTGGGCTCTAACACTCAGTAAGAGATTTTTGGTCCCTGAAGACATACTAGACAAAAAGAAAAGAGCCAAATAGCCAAAGAGGAGGAAAGCAAATATGCCATGTAAGCATTCTAGAAGATAATGTATTTGGTGCTTTTACTTCTATGTCCATTTAATTTATACTTTAAATAGCTACAAATCATAAAGGACAAATGAATTTGGGTGAGAAAAACTATTGATCAATTGTTTGATACCAATGGTGGAACTTCATCCAAAAATTCTGGCTTGGGGGGAGGAAGCATGGAATTGTAGAGGCCAACAAACAAGGAAAGCACATCATTTTGCTTCTTTCTTTCTAACAAAGGAACATCACACAAAAATTTTAGGAAGAAGTTTTGCCATTGTTTCTTAGCATAATCATTTTTAAAAAGTTGGTAATGTGCTCATTATAATCTGCTTCCAGCAAATAAAGCACAACCCTGATCAAATTTGAAAGGTTTATATCTTTGAATATCAATATAATCAAGAAGCATACAATCTACCATTGAAATTTATGAACTCACCAGGCTCTTCACATGCTTGCACAATCTACAAGAGCTGCTTAGTGGCATGTTTATGATCATATGTCTGGGTGGTTCATAAGTTTTTTTCCTTTGAAAAGACATGAAAAATAAATTAAAAATAGGAAGCAGATATAGAGAAAATCATTTGAGAGAGCTTCAGCACTCACACTTACTGACAACTTAGAAAACTATATTAGCAACAAAAAAAAAAAAATGGAACACCTAAAAAACCAATATGCACAAAGATTCCAACGTGGCCTCCTTTACATGAATATCTGCAATCATCCCAAGTTGAAAATTAAATTAGAATTTATCAAGAAATCGTATAGGACAAATGAATTTGGGTGAAAAAAACTATCAATCAATTGTTGGATACCAGTAGTGGAAGTTCATCTAGAAATCTAAGGTTAAGGGGAGGAAACATGGAATTACAGAGGCTAACAACTGTGCCAGTGAAACATGGAACTAGAGGCCAACACCTTTAACTACGCCAGTGAATTATTCATGAAACCAATAGCTTTATTCTCATGCAAAAGGACAAAAAAACCCCCTCCTTTAGAATTCTTGCACAGATCTTACATGATAAAAATAAATAAATACATTAAACACTCCAAATATTTCATGCCATGACAATTAAGATAGATTAAGAATAAAGCAAAAGTACCAACCTAAAAATCCCAAGCTACCTCATTCATGTGGTTTTGGCGGAGAATACGATCTCTAACTATAATATCCACATAGTTTCTTCACCCATGATGAGTATAAATGAGGGCTCTAAATCGCTGATTGCGTACCAAAACTGTCTACACAGACCCTAATTTGGCAATGGTGAACTTCTAGGTGCACCTCATCGCAACCCTAACCCTTTCTTTCCTACAAAACAACCTCATCTTTGCCCAACACTTCATCTTTCACATTTTAAGACATTCAAAATAAGAGAAGCCCCTCTTTGCAAACATAAAAAATATAAGGAGTTCACTGACAATTTTAAAAGGTTGACACGGGGTGAGTTTTCTAATTATTTTGCAAGACTATGACAAAGTCCAAAACTAATGCAGGACTATGTTAACACCCACTGACTTTTAATAATGACTAATGAGAAAGAATATCTTTTTGTTTTGCCAAATTGGAATCGTATCTTCTTCATAGTAGATAGTGCAATATTGACTTTATTTTCATGTAGCCATGTGCTATGATGCATCTTGCCAACTATGGTGCACCATGCACCACATAATCTCACGGTGAGATCTAATGATTCTATCAATGCAACCCATCACTGCAAAGTGTTGTAGTAGTCACCATCTCTCTCTTTCTCTCTTAGTGCCTATGATTATTCTCCTTTTTTCTCATCCTTCCTTTCGTGGCAACAGTGGCATGCCACCCCCTGCCCCCATCTTTGGTACTAGTGCAATGCCATGACTCACAACAACACTGCAGTTCCTTTCTGCTGCATAAGCAACCAACCGCGACAGATTTGCTGCTTCGACCCGTGACCCACTACATCTTGTAACTCTTCTATGATGGTGGGCACTAGGAATGATATCAACGATTTAAGAACCAAAATTAAAAAGTGAGTTGCAATTAACATTTAATCTCCACGATCAAAACCTAAGATCTTCTACCTTACCGCAGAACACTCTGGTGGAAGCAAACAATTCAACTGGTTGTCCCAGTGCATATAACTACAGTATAATAAGAACAAACTTATGAATGCATAACAAACATATCTAATCTTAAGCAAACCACAAATTAACATACACTCTGATAAGAACAGAATCTTAACAAAAATTGAACCATTAGTATTGCCTCAATTACCTAATTTTATATTCTATTAATTAACAACTAAGATTGGTTAACTAACAATAAAGAACTCAATTTCTTGATTCAATTCTTATAATCATGTAGTGCAAAGGTATTTAGGTTGTTGTTATTTGAGGGGACCACGAGGACGCAGAATCGTGCACACATGTTCTCGCCGACGAACGAAAGGTTCCATATAGACATTACTAAGGAATGGGTAGCTGTTGGCGATGTGGCAGAGTGGCTGTTGTCAGTAGTGGTCGATTTGGAATTAGTAATGGTGCATGAGATCAGCAAAGAAGGAGGATATAGTGATGGGCATGGAGCACAAGGTCAATTGTGAAGGAGGGAGAGAAAAAATATAATAAATCACATGTACTTAGTTGTACTGATGCATCCTCGCATCTGACTATTAAGATGACAAGGTGCATGATGCACCATAAATAAGGCAATGCATTGCAGATACCACCTTCCATGTATTATTTATTTCAACTATTTCTAGGTGTCCTCGTTTCCTACCATATTTTCCACACACTTGACTATAGAGAACTCAAATGCTGTCATTTGTTAGTTGCTACTTGCTTTGAAGTACCAATGAAAAGTTTGGTTAGATTTAAGATTGATTAATTTTACTTGAAAGGAATTTTAGAAAATATTGGTATAATCAAATATTAATATTTTCTTTTTAATTTTGGATATCATAATTAACTCTATCATTGATATTGTCACATCATAAGGAAAATACTCATATCCCTTAGCTAGTGGTCTCGAATTCAAGCCCTGGATATGGAGTAAATGGTGTTGAAAGAGTCATGCCTCCTATAATGTAACATCCTGAAGCACAGTGTATCCGACTAGCACTATTAACTAATTTATTTCGATGCATCATAGAATTATGAGTAGTTAATATTGAAATGCTTCTATTAGGAGTTAGACAAATTTGAGTTTCTTTGTAGAAAAATTTTATGTAGACAATTAGCAAGGTTTAGATTGTTTGAAGGAAATCTTTGTTTGTGGTATCTTGTAATGTAAGAACCAAGTTGATGGAAATTTATACTGTAGGATGATATGAATACCAGTTTAAAACCCTAAAATATATAGCTAGGAACTAGCCACCTAACCCATGTTTGTTGGCCAAATCATGGCTATCCATTTGAAAAGTCAACAAAAATTAAATTGCCATTCATATCCACCAATCACATTCTTTTTCTATTCTTCCAACTTAGGACATAAGTCATCAAATTTTTCATCCCATGCCCAAGAGGAAATTTGGCCGCTCCACTAAACTCCTCATTCTCCTTTCTTTCTTCAACTTCACTTCTTTCTCTATTCTCTCCATCTCCATCTAAGCTTCTAAGTGAACTTTGCATTCTTTTACTCAAAATTTTCACTCTTCCCTTGTATTCCCTCAAGAAACCTCAACATAACTTCATAATCGTCCTATCCTTGAATCATATAGCTTCAGCTCCCAAGGTTAACAAGAGAAACCATCATCATCTTGAAGTTTTATTAAAGAGAAATCACCAAGAAACTCAAAGTCATAAGTCACAAGTGGTGTTTTTAGGTAGAATTTCTTAGATTATTTGGTTTCTATGGTTTATATGGCTGATAGGGTTTTTCATGTTATCTTTTGTTTGATAATATTTGATGTTAACATGATTTGTTTTGAGTGATTTAAGATAGAAAACATTGGTTTCGTTCAATGAATTGATCAAAAGAAACTATAAACATAAAAAATGAGAGAAAACCCTAAGCTAACCGTCCGCACAATGAATAGTCTTTCTCCACCCATATATCAAATTTGAGTAAAACTAATTTTATATGAAATTAGACTTCAATAGCTTTCCAAACATATAAATTATAGGTTCATTGGATTTAAAATGCGAGAGTTATGATTTTTAGAAATAAGGTGTTGAAATTTACTCACTATCTTGACCAGTATGTATTGTGAAGGGCATAACTCACCCTATATAACTTCAAATTGAGTACAACCAATTTTTTTAGGAATTTAACATGCCAAAAAAATTTCAAACTTAAATATTAAGTATGTTACTCCCAATAATTCACTAAATTTGATGCATGCTCTATTCGGGTTAAAATAGGGTAGTCTACTTGAGGAACTCATAACTTAAGTTTTACTTACCCAATTAAGATGAAACTTCTTGGGATTTAAAGATAATCCAATTAAATACAATTTGGTATAAAATTCGGATAAAAATGATAAAATATGGAATTTTAGTGATTTTCTAAGATTAGGTATTCAAGATTGATCTAAAAAAGGATAGTCTTGAGTAAAACTTTAATAACTCAACTTATACAGCTCAAAACTCAATGGAACCAAGAAGTTTTAAAAGTAGACTAATAAGGTTAAACATACTAAATTTTCGTACTAATGTGAGTAAAAATGAAATTTTAGTGCGATTAATAGTATAGGGTAGATTCGAGACAATTAAGACATCTTGACAACTTCAATGATCATAAGCCATAAGAAGCCAATAGCTGAATAATTGATGCAATTCTTTATCATACTGATGTGATATTGATATATAAATATAATGATTCTATTGTTTGTGATTGGTTGGTTGGAATGGTATTGTTTGTATATTGGAAAGTTTTCTATTTTCAGTCGTTATACTGCCATATTTCTGGCGGAAGTGTATGAGTCATGCATCATGAATATGATTCCTCTAGCACATGCATTCATGATTCTATGATTAAAGATATAATGATAAATTCCACATTACTTGGGCCAGCCCCAGAATGAATTAAGGGAAGTAAATCAGTGGGAGAGTCGGGGAAGGTAAACCCGGCGATCTTGTATAGGAATCAGCTCGATCCTGAAAAGTAGACTATTATCTAGGAGTTATATGGCCAAAATACTCTTAGGGGATCAAGTATGGAAAAAAGATGATGAAAGTTAAGAAATAAAAAGTCAAGTACACTTGCATCAAGCATCTAGTTGCATTCATTTATGCATATTATTTATTTATCTTGAACCTACTATACTTATATTTTGATTCTTTCTCTGTTCACCTAAATAAAATAAACTCTACTTTGGATAATATGGTTTCAAACTATAAAATTGAAATGTATACTTTATCATTTATTCTGTTCACATTTTTTGAAATAAATCGAAGTAGCTGAGAATGGGTCAATGTCACTATATGGTTAATTAGGAAATTCTACTGAGAATTTTCTATTCTCATACCTATTTGTATTTCCATGTCATTCTCAAACAATAGCAAAAACGGCGGTGGTATTCTTCATGGAAGTTCCAGTATCGCCGTGGCATCATGACCCTGCTTTATTTCTCATTATTTTGCTATATTTTGGTAAATGTCCCTGCGTGGATCCTTTTGAGTCCTGGTTTTCTTGATGTGAATGAGATGGAGGTCTCACCTCAAGTGCATCCAAAGACATGTAAATACAATACTAGTGAGATGTATATATGATACTGAATGTTATGTAAATTAATTATTCCCAATTTAGACCTGATTCCCTATTGTAGCTTCTTGTTTATGGTTAGTTCCCTACATATATAAGTTTAATTAGGTAATGCACATCAAAGATGTAAAATTTGCGTATATTTTTATTTATGTTGTGCAGTGGGAATCAGATTTAAGAAATACTAAGTTAAAATAATAGGATTTCCATACGTGGCAAACTCTTGGCTATAATATTATAACTTAAGTATAGTACTGTAATTGGGAAGATATTACATATAACATCTCAAATTTTCGAACATAATTGCCTCCAATAGGAGGATGTATATGGTTTCAACCAAAATAAATAACTAAATAAATATTTCTTCTGGATCAAAATAATTGTTACTTTGGTCATTTGTACAGATATTAAGGAACTCAAAATCAAGGATTGATTATAAAGATGACTATTAAAATACCGTTATTTAATAACTAATTTATTATATTAATATTTCATTATTTGTTATGCTTAGAATCATATGGAAGATAAAGTAGGAAAATTTGCAATAAATGTTTTATTGAAATATGAGAGTAATATATAATATGGATAAAAACAATTTACTCAAACGGCAGTTATTTTGAATCGGAAGAAGTAAGAAAAGGCATTAATTAAATTATATATTTTATGATATAGAGAAATTTAATTTTAATGCATGATTATTATAAAATTTAAACTTATATTTAATAAGACTTATATTTAAGTTTATGATACTATTTAAGGAGTTTAATATTTTATGTAATTATTCAAAGTTTAAACGACTTATCTACAAGCATAATCTTTTGAACAAACAGTAACATTATTTGTTGTATTAATATGAACATAGTTATAAATTTTATATTTATAATATATCGAATAAAATTATAATCAATATATTATATATGATCTTTTTTCATTTAAAAATTTAATACCTAGATTAGTTTTCATTATTATAATTTGAGTAAATAACCTTTTTGGTCCTAAGATTTTATAGTTGACATCAATTTAATCCTAAAAAAATATTTGACATTAATTTAGTACTCATATTTTAAAATTTGAAATCAATTTGGTCTAATGGTCAAATCACACTAACTTCCGTTAACTCCCGTTAGCGTGCATCTCATTATTTAACTCGAAACTCAGAAAGTTAGACATTGAACTCGGAAACTCGGATAAGGAAGAAGTAGACTTTCTTACGTTGAACTCGGAACTAATGTTGTTTCATATTGAATTCTGAACTCGGAATCTTTGGACAAAAAAGAAGTGATCTCTCTCACGTTAAATTTAGAACTCAAAACTTAGAAACTTGACAAGGAAGAACTGATCTATTTCATGTTGAGCTCAGAACTCAAAATCTTGGATAAGGAAAAAAATTAAGCTCTCTCATATTGAGCTAGGAACTCGAAATTCCAGATTCCTAGTTCATGAAGAGGATGTATACTAACAGAAATTAACGAAAATTAGTGAGATTTGATCATCAAACCAAATTAATGTCAAATTTTGAAAATATAAGGACTAAATTAATATAAAATATTTTTTCAAGACTAATTAATGTCATTATAAAATTTTAGGACAAAAAAATTATTTACTGTTATAATTTTGTACTTAGTATTGTTTATCTTTCTACGACGCAAAGCAGGTAAAATCTAAGGCAAGTGGCATTGCTTCAATAATACACCTGGACTTCAGAGGATAAGGCGAACCTGGAAAAGTCAAGCAAATGTCTTTCAAGCAATAATTAAAAAAAAGAATTAAATAAAATGGTTAGTAACAATTTGACTAGGACTAACCGATAGGAGGAATATCACGTTCGTTCGGCATTCGGCACACATGTCTGTCCAGAACTTGCATTTTACTATGCACTCTAACAAAAACGTGCCCTTTGACCATAGCAAGCCGAGGTTGACTAGTAAAACTTTCACTTCTCTGAAAAATTGCTATTATAAGGGTCCAATGGTCCCAAAACCAGTGTTTGTGCATCGCAAGTCCACAAAATGGATAAGCAAGTGGTGCTCCTTCTCCTCCTCTTCCTCACCATTTTCGTAGCTGGTACTGTATCCTCATCATGTCCCATAGATCTCAGCTACGTTGATACCTTCCCCTGGGACACTTCAACGTGCAGAGAACCAATTGATTCACAGCACTGCTGCCAAACACTGCTCAGCATCATTGGCGTTGGGCTAGCCCAACACTTGAAACAAACTTCCTTCTTTCAACTCCCTGATGAGAACACCTCCTCCAATTGCTTATCTGAATTCAAGTCCAAGCTTGCAGAATTGTCACTCCAGCCTTCTTTGGTCTCTTCTTGCTTCCAAAACTCGTCCTATTTTGTCACCAACTCTTCGAGTTGTGCAGGCATTAAAGATATCCAAGATTGGAAGCAGAAGGTTGGGATGATCACCCCATTAGACACCTCTTGCAATGAAGACATGAGTGTCCAAACCCAGTGCAGCATCTGCACTGATGCTGGATTCAAGGTCACTGCCCAGCTGAACCGAATCGACCCGAATTCCACGAAGTGTTTCTACTTCACAATCTTGTATGCTGCTGGTATTATTAACCAGCTTGGTCCAAAAGATTTAGGCACGGCTTCTTGCATTCTGGGCCTGGCACTATCTACAAAAGGGAAAGGGTCATCAAACAGAGAAAAAGTGTTGAAATTGGTATTTGGGATATTGGGTACTCTTGTTGGTGTTGTTCTTGCTTTGGTGCTGATTGTCTTGTGCAGAAGGTGGGATAGGAGAAGGAGGGAGAATATTCATCACCGGTCAATTGAGAACAGTGTCAGGGCCAGCGTTTTGCCTAACACAGGTGCGAAATGGTTTCATATATCAGAGCTTGAACGAGCCACGAACAAGTTCTCACCGAAGAATATGATTGGTCGTGGTGGTGATGGGGTCGTGTACAAAGGGACTCTTGCTGATGGCACTTTGGTTGCGGTGAAGGAAATTCTTGATTTGGAAACGAAAGGGGATGAAGAGTTTTGCTATGAGGTGGAGATCATAAGCAAAATTAAGCACAGGAATCTTCTTGCTCTTCGGGGTTGTTGCGTTGCAAGCGATAATTTGAAAGGTAAGAGGAGGTTTCTGGTTTATGATTTTATGCCTAATGGCAGCCTAAGTTACCAATTGTCTATTGCTGGGGCTAACAGGCTAACATGGCCACAAAGGAAGAGCATAATCATTGATGTGGCTAAAGGGCTTGCTTATTTGCATTATGAAATCAAACCTCCAATTTATCACCGTGACATTAAAGCTACTAACATACTTCTGGATTCCAAGATGAAAGCAAAAGTTTCAGATTTTGGCTTGGCCAAGCAAGGTAATGAAGGCCAGTCTCATCTCACTACAAGGGTTGCTGGCACATATGGTTATTTGGCACCAGAGTATGCTCTGTATGGGCAATTAACAGAGAAAAGTGATGTCTATAGCTTTGGTATTGTGATTCTGGAAATCATGAGTGGAAGGAAAGTGCTCGATACGGTGAATTCATCTGTGGTTTTAATCACGGATTGGGCATGGATGGTTGCAAAATCAGGAAGGACTGAGGAAATTCTTGATCAGTCAATAAGAGAAGAAGGGCCTGAAAAGATCATGGAAAGGTTTGTTCTTGTTGGGATTCTATGTGCTCATGCAATGGTGGCTTTAAGGCCTACTATTGCTGAGGCACTCAAGATGTTAGAGGGTGACATTGACATTCCCGAGTTACCAGACAGGCCAGTACCACTTGGTCATGAGTCATATCAATCTTCTCTGCTGTATGGATTGCCAAGAAGTGGAAGGTCTACGCCATATATCTTATCTTTTGCAACAAGTACGAGCACATTATAGATTGGAGCTCTACACTAGTTTGCTTGTGCAGATAGATACTCATACTCTTTGGATTAGAAATAGTTGTGGGTCAAAATTCACGCCTGGATCGAATTTGGCATTTGAAGTTCAAATCAACCTTCAAAGGCGTGCTATAAATATCTTGAATTTTTTTTCTTCCAATTTTTTTTCCCTTTTGTATACAGTATACATTTGTATTCTGATTACATACGAGATTAGAAGAAATATTTGAGATAAAGTTTGATTTGTTGCCATGTATAGTGTTCAAGAAAAAGCTTTAAAAGAAGAGAATCCTAACCTGCTTTACTGCCTAGAAAACAAAGAAGCGCGGGTTGACAAATGACAATCCGTAAGATTAACCGAGTGTACAGTCAAAAACCGGAATTGCCTTTTCTTTTTCCTCATTTTAAAGAGCACAAGTCTGCAATTCAAATTATTTACGCAACATAAGTTTTGAACTCTTTGCTTTTTTCCACCTCCCTATTCCTTGCTCTCATTTGCTGACTTGCTTTTTCGGCCTTTTAAACACATTCGCAACAACCTGCCACTTGCATTATCATTGCCAGCTGCAATGACTGACCAAATATAAGAATTGTATATATCGCCGTAGGTAGCAGCCCAAATGACGTCTTTTATTAAGTTTTTCAATTACGTCCAACGAACATTCGGATTCTTAATCATACATTTATTTATTGGCAACTAGATTAGTAATCATTTTTATCTCCTAAGCACAACTTTAAGTATTCCTTAAAAAGTCAACTAATTACTTTTGTAATTCTCCGGTGCAAATTAGCATCAGTTCAAAGTAGTCTTTGATCTTTTGTTTCCCCATATTTGTTGATGACTGTAGCTATTACATCCCATACTTTTATTATTATTATTATTATTATTATTCTGAAAGAAAATTGTGGGAGATATCGTTATCGCAATTCCGGGGATAGAACATTTACAGTTACTCTAGTCCATATCTGTAGATTGATATAACCTACAAAGTTTGCCTAAATTTATTTGTCTGAATTATATTATATACAAACTAATTTTTGGATGGATAATGAGATTATATTATCTTATTTCAAGTAACAATAACCTATATTTTTCTAACAAAAATTCTGATAATTCTTTTAACTATATAACATTATTCACAATAAAAAAACATTTTTTTATATAAAAATTGTACACTTGATAAGTATTACTAGGGGTGTTTAAATCTAATCTAACCTAATTATAACTGTTAAACCGATCAATAAACTGAAAACTAATCAAAATACCAAAAATTTGGATTGGATTGATTCTTATATTCTATAAACTATTTGGATTTGATTGAATTTTGGATTCAATTTTCAAAATCGATCCAATGTGATCCAAACTAAATTATATTATATAATATAATATATATTTTTTTATTATTAAGTTTATTCTTTTACTTATAATAATTTTAATTTCTTACATAATTTTTTATTTACGTATTATTCTCTTAAATATCATTTCATATATATTAAATGAATTATTTTTATTTTCATCTTTTTATTCATTTTGTTGATTAAAGTTACTTTTAGTTTATAATATTCTAAACTTAAAATTTTATTTTATCAAAAACTGATCAAATCGATGCAATCCAAACAGATAAAAATTGAATTGAACTAGATTGGATTCAAAATTGAAATCAAATTGATCTAATTTAATCCACTATAATTTATATTATTTGAATCGGTTTGATTTTGCACTCAAAATCGATCTAAATCGAACTGTGAACAACCCTAAGAGGGCATTTGACATAAGATAATCTATCTAAATTACTAGTAAGTATCTTTAAATTGCTTAGGCCCACTACGTTGCCTTGTTTTGTTGAGTCTCATTACTGATAATCTAGATTTTTAAGGCAATCAATATTACCTTCAAAGTAGTAATATAAATTGCCCCCATGAAGGTGTTTATGTAGATTACCACCCACGTGACAATCCTATTATTATCATTATCATCATCATCATCATCATTATAAGAGTAAATAACACAAACCACTCTTGAGGTTTAATGATATAACACTCAACTCCAAACTAATCAAAAATATGTATTCCACTCCACTCATCATAAGAAATTCTTGGGTACTCCGGCAGTGCCATATGGATTGTATTCATAGTCAATAATAAAATGATATTTTAGATAAGAATGCAAGTTAGTGGTGGATCTTATCTTTAAATGTTATTCTATTATTGAATATGAGTACATCCACATGGTGCTCCATGAGCACTTTGGTATTTCTCACTCATTACATACAAACTAAGGGTAGTGTCACTTTTGTTAACCAATAACCATAACCAATCATCTAACAAAAAGTTAGCTACATCCCCATCTTGCTCCCCTTTAGGTTTGATTACCTCCATTGTTAACTTTCTGTTACTACTCCCACTATTATAAACTATAGTCATATAAGGAGTATCACTAGCTGTCAAATCTAGGTAGCTAATGCTACTGGCTGTAACACTTTCTCAAATATTGTATTATGCTTAAGTCATAACATCATATTGGGAGTTGCTACAGCTGATTCAATGGATCTTGATTCATTATTCGCTTTATTTTCTATGCATATACTACAATATCCTTTTACATTGCACAAATAGTGGTATATAAGGCAGCTTTGCAATTTAGATGAATAATGCTACTAAGAGTTTCGACTAGGACAATAGCCACTAAATACTGATATATACATATATAACCATATATACATTTGTCAATTAACTTCAGCAACTGGTCTAGTCTCGGCCACCTTCCTCTATGTTGGTCCTTTTCAAGATCTCTTGATCTATCTGGAGATGACATGGAAGCATATTTATATTCTTAGTAGGCTTCTTAGATTACTTAGTAATCCATGTCACTGTTGTCGTCCTTGCTACTTCAGTTTGTTAAGAAAAGGTGATTTCATACATAATGGCAAGGTTCATTTATTAACTCCAGAAACTATAGCTTTCTGAAATAGATTAATTTTAACTCATACACTTAGGTATAGCATGGCAATAATTATACAACTGCTAAGTGTACATTTTTTGACAAATCAAACTATCAAACATAAATAAATATGCTACATGTCCATGATTGTATGACTTGATGCACTTTCTCATTTTTCCTTCTTACTTTGCATGTCTTTAATCTTTATTGCCTTTAGGTAGCTTGATCAGGAAATGAGCTCAACTCGTGACCATCGTCATACAGTACTAACTTACAAGGGGATCTACGTGCCTCTAAATTGGAGAGACTCAAGTGGCCAACTGCCTCTAAGGTAAAGGGACTCACATTTTTTCTGTTTAAATGCCTCCACGGGGAGGGACCCAATAACTGCCTCCAAGTGAAGGGATCTCATAGCTTTTGTATAACTACCGTCCAAGTGAAAGAACCTTATCTTATTTATTCACATATTGTCTAAATTCATATTCACATGTACATATCATATGCTCATACAATATGAATAAATATGCTTGAGGAACTTATAATCATGATACATAATTCATACATTTCTGTCGAAAATCCGATAGCATAACAGCTGAAATATGAGGCTTCCCAAAATAAACAGTACACGTAATCAGCCAGCTAATCATAGTAATTATAATCACCATATCAATACACAAATATCACATCATTATGATGGGGAATAGCAAAAATGATTCAGCCCATTAGCTTCTCATGGTTTATGCAACTCCTAGACCTTGAAGTTGTGAAGTTATCTTAATTCTCCCAAATCTATCTTGAAATTATAAATTCCATTAAAATTCCATTTTAATTTATTTTAATCTAAAAATTTAATAGATTGTAGCCTTATCAGTGTTCTTTTGAACCTTTTTGGCGCCACTACCATTTGATGTGTATAACTTAAGTTATTAAGGTTTTACTTAAGGCTGCCTTGTTTCAGGATAGACCTATGCACCTAATTTTAGAAAATTACTAGAAATCCAATTCTCATCATTTTTCTCTAATTTTTTTACCAAAATGTAGTTATTTGGGCACCCTTTCAGTCCTAATAAGTTTCATTTCAATTGGTAGGTAGAGCTTGAGTTATGGGCTCCTTAAATAGGCTGCCCTATTTACACATGAATATAGCATAAGTTAATTTTAAATAATTACTGGGAGCAATGTGCTCATGCTTTGCTTATGAAATTTTATGGGCATGATTTGCTATATGTTAGATTTCTAATAAAATTAATTTAAACTTAATTTGAAGTTATATAGGGTGAGTTATGGCCCTCATATCACACACTAGTCAAGATAGAGAGTGAATTCCAACAGTTAAGTTATAAAAATCATAATTAATTCATTTTAAATCCAATGATCTTATAATTTATATAGTTGGATTCGTCTGGAAGTCTAGTTTCATTTAAAAATAGTGTCCCTCAAATTTGAATTCTATATGTTGGTTTTTACTTGATCCGTTGGCCTATTTTTTAACCTAAGCCAAGATTTCCCATCTTAAATCACTAGAATTGAGTCATATTAACATCATACAAGATCAATAAAAGGATGACGTAGAAAAACCCTAATTAGCCCTAAACCCTAAAACACAACCAATTCAAGAAATCCTACCTCAATTCCAAGGTGTGAGCTCTTCTACTTAAATCTTTGGTAGCTTTACTTCACTAAACCCTTGAAATTGTAACAAATCTCTTCTTGCTCTTGGAGGGGCTGAGCTTAACTGATCTAAAGGGAAGAGGTTTATGAACTTATGTTGAATTTTCCTGAGGATACATAAGGAAAAGTGGAAAATTTTGATCAAAAGAAGGGAAGATCACAAGTTATCTGAGTGACTATGGAGGAGTCGGAGGAAAGGATGAAGATGGAGAAGAAAATGGAAGTTGAGAGGAAGTAAGGAGGGGCCAAATTCTTGGGGGACATATGGGAAAACTTTTGCTTCTTAAGTCATAAGTTATTAAGACTTGTGAAAAATGTGATTGGTGGATTTCAACAAAAGCTTAAATCTTCTTACGCTTACACGTTGTTTGACCAATTTTTGGCCAACAAGAGTAGTTTAGGTGGCTAGTTTCAAGCCACATATTCTAAGGTTTTTAATTGATATTTATGTCATCCTGGACTGGTCAGTGTAATTCGACCTCCACGGCCTGGCCGACCTTCTTAGTCTAGTTCTCCAAGCCTCATCGCTCTACTAAGCTCGAGGCTAGAGGGCTTGTGGACTGGTCGGTGTAACCTAACCTCCACGGCTCAGCTGACCTATTCAATACCGCTCTTCAAGTACCCAACCTTTATGTTCTAATCGACCTTCACAGACTAGTGACCTTCATGAATACAACCGATCTACTAATCCTCAGGTGTCGGTTCAAGAACATACGTTATCTCATTAACTACTACATACATTACAACATTTATGTAGGTTCATTAGATTCCCTAACGTATGTCTTGGTGGCCCTTCCCTGGCCATAACGATGCCAGACCTTACATATACCTCTCCCTTGGCTATAAGGAAGGGGGAGAATTCTTAACTTAAACATTGACCTACCTTACCAAAGAGATCAAGATAGGAACAATTACCCATGAATTTAGAGATGGATTACAATTTAGAGGAAAACTTTCTTCACTATTTTCATCGCAAAATGGTTTTGACTTTTACAATCTACTAATTGACCAATTAGCAATGAAATTATATAGAAATGCATAGAAAAAAATGAAATTATGAAAAGATGAAATATTTTTATCGCTAAAGTCATCTCTAATTACAAATTAATTATTTTGCCTATAAGTTGCTAATTTCATCAATGTTATCAATGCAAATAATTCATCACTATTAGATTTTATTTTAAAAATAAATTTTTAAATATTTCATTATCAGAAATTTTTGATTTAGCAGCAAATACTTTTCATCGCCAATTAGCGATGAAATTAGCAATGAAAAGCTGAGTTAGAGATAAAATGGTTAATTCCGGAATTAGTGACAACCTTAACGATGAAATTCATCTCTGAATTATTTCATCACAAATTTCATCACTAATTGGTCACTAAAGAATTGTAAAAAGTCAAAATTGTTCAGTGACAACATTTATCCTCTCAATTATAATCCGGCTCTAAATTCATCACTAAACTGTCAATGCATATTTTTTTTGAAGTCAAAATATATTAGCGACTAAAACTGTTTGTCTCTAAATTCAGTGACCAATTGTTTTCATTGCTAACATTGACGAAATTAGCAACTTATAGAAAAATAATTAATTTTGTAATTAGAGATGACTTTAGGGACAAAAATATTTCTTTTTTGTATAATTTCATTTTTTCTTATGTGCATTTCTATATAATTTCATTGCTAACTGGTTAATTAATAGATTGTAAAAGTCAAAACCATTAATGAAGAAAATAGTGATGAAAGTTTTCCTCTAAATTGTAATCCATCTCTAATTCATAAGTAATTGTTCCTATCTTGATCTCTTTGGTAAGGTAGGTTAGTGTTTAGGTTAAGAATTCTCCTCTTCCATATGAAGATCCAGAAATCCTAGGTATACACTTTGATAGAAAACAAGATGTAGAATAAAGACCCTCCCTACTAAACCTCCATGAAACCTGTCCTTGGAAACGTAGATAACAAGGAAATCTATATTAAATACCCAAGAAACCTGTCATTGGAAACATAGATAATAGGAAAAAGATAGAAAATTCTGCATCACACAGAACAAAATGAGGAAAACCTCACAACTATATTGGTAGTCAAACCATGATAAACTATTTGATAAAATTCTCTCTGTCTATAGGCCAAGTTGCCTATTTATACATAAATCTTAAAAATGGAAATTATCATCAAAAGATTTGATTTGAAACTAAATTTCAAAAATTAAAGATATGATTCTATTCTAAAAGATTTATTCCTAATTAATTTAAATCAGATTTGATTTTTATAGATTAGATCTGATTTGATTTAAATCTTAAAAGATAAACTAATTTAATTTAAATCTAAATAAATCTAGACTAAGTCAAAACAGATCAAAAAAGAATCTAGCCACAATCTAAACATATCTCAGCATGATCAGATTGCTTGCTTTCCAAGTTACTTTAATTAAGCTTGATTTCTTGATCTCCAAGTAACTTGAAATGAGCTCTTGGATTGCTTGATCTCCAAGGCATAACCAACTTGCTAGAAACAAGCTCTTTTCTAGTGTTGGAATGACCAAATTACCCTCCTGAGTATGTATCATTCTCCCCCTTTTCAAAAAGATTCGCTCTCGAATCTTGCCTTTGTAATCTTCAAAGATATCTCCACCATTGCCTTTCCTCCATGAAGCCATCTAAGAACCTACAATTGAAGAATCTAACTAACATTCTCTCCTCTTTTTTTTGTCCCTTTTTTTATCTCTCTCTTTTTTTTTTCCTTCTTTCTTTTTTTTCACTTTTTTTTCCTTCTTTTTTTTCTTTCTTTTTTTTTCTTTTTTTTTTTCTTTTTGAACTGAATATACCTCAAATACAAAAAAAAAAAATGTAGACAATACTAGACACAACAACTAAGAAAACAAGACTCAAAATGCAAAGAAAAAAAAACTAGGGAAGTAAAATTAATAAAGCAGAAACAAAATAGAAAAAAAAGGATAGTAAACATACCGTTATGGCTAGGGAAGGGCCTACCAAGACATACCTTGAGGAATCTAATGAACCACCAACATAAATGTTGTAACGAGCATAGTAGTTAACATACCTTGAGGAATCTAATGAACCAACATAAATGTTGTAACGAGCGTAGTAGTTAATGAGATAACCAATGTTCCTAAATCGACACTTGAGAATCAGTAGATTGATTGTATTCATGAAGGTCACTAGTCCGTGAAGGTTTGTTAGAACATGAAGGTTGGGTACTTGAAGAGCAGGACTAAATAGGTCAGCCGAGCTATGGAGGTTGGGTTACACTAATTGGTCCACAAGCCCTTCAGCCTCGAGCTCAGTTGAGCAATGAGGCTTGGAGAACAAGATTGAGAAAGTTGGCCAAGCTAAAGAGGTGATGTTACACTGATTGCTCCACAAGCCTTCCAGCCTTGAGCTCAATAGAGCAATGAGGAGCAAAACAGAGAAGGTTGGCCGGGCCATGGAGGTTGGGTTATATCGATTGGTCCACAAGCCCTCCAGCTTCGAGCTTAGTGGAGTAATGAGGTTGAAGAATGAGACTAAGAAGCTTAGCCAAGACATGGAGGTCGGGTTATATTGACCAGTCCAGTCGAACTCAGTAGAGCGATGAGGCTTGGAGAATAAGACCGAGAAGGTTGGCCAGGCCATGGAGGTCGGGTTATATCGACTGGGCCCCCCAACCTCAGGTTCAACAGACGATCAAGCTTGGAATGGTGTTAAGTAGGTCATCCGGACCATGAAGGTTAGGTACTACGAACCGGTCCATAAGTAGACCATGAAGATCAGGTTGTACCATCCGTCTATCATTTGGACCTGACCTAGTTTATTTATCGGTAAGGCAGTTCCCTATTTAGTATATGTGATTTTGAGTGTATTGCAAGATGTGCCATGTGTCATCTTCCTATTTGTTCCTATCCCATCATGTCACATCGTGCAGATAAACTAATTGTAGCCATTGATTTCAAATGGTCTCACATTCCTCACCGTCAGAGCTAGGTGGTACTTTTTCTTAGAAGTTTATATGCTTCTTCATTTTCCCCCATTTTCATCTTCTTCCTTTTTGTCTTCTTTCTTCCCTCCTCTGATTTTTCTGACAACTTCTTCCCTTTCATTCCTAAACCTTGTCCCTATGGTGCTTATTCCTACGTGTCTTAGTTGGAAAAGTCCTACTACACGTGATAAAAGTCATGAATGCTGTGAAATTGAAGGAGATTAGTGTTTGGTGCATCATTTTCCTAGTATGTTTCATGCATTCCCCATCTGCTTCTGAGTTTTGCACGAATTTTGTATGTGAATCTGTCTATTGCTTTCTGATTTTACAAATGTGATTATTGCACTTGTTATTGCAAGTGTATTTCTTGTGCAATTTCCTTTTATTGTTAATACTTTTCTTTCCGATTTTCAAGTTTTGATGTTTATTTTCATTGATGATACTATTGTTTTCTTTTGCGATTGATAGTATTTTCTAGGGAATAATAGTTATTTCTAAGTATCGTAGTTTGCATGATATTGTTAGAAGGTACTTGCTATGGAGATTAGATAGTTTCTTGGCAAATGAGTGAGGAAGATGATGACAACAAGAAAAACCTTGAGGGTTGCGATTCGAGACAGTTTGATGTCTCCATTTCCTCGGCTGGGTTTAGGCCTAATAATCCTCCTTTTAATGAGCCAGCCCCTTTGGGTTGCCAATGTAAAATTATTGGGGGAAAAGACTATTATGGCCTAGGATTGCCCAAGTCAACTTGGATGCAATATCAACTTCATTTTGAGTTGATAATGAAAGATTTGAGTGTTAGAAATGAACGATTACAAATATATGGGCATTTATCGCTCGCTTCTTTTGATGGGTAGGGCAGTGTAGGTTGCTCAAGCAATTTAGGCTATATGATAGACCGACCTTCTGAAGAAGCTACTTCCCAATATTCTGATGTAGCAGAAAATTTCGCGCATATACCTTCTGTCTTCCAGTCCGTAGAAGATTTGGCCCGCATCCATCCTTCATTGCGACTTCCCGCTCCCCTCGAGGATTATGAACTTTTTCCCTGTGGACCGAGTGACCAAGTGACTGAGGATCTGAGAAAATGTTGCTTTTATATGTTCGAGACCCTTTTTACTTGAGTGAAGTTGGATGTCCCCTTTCTTTCCTCATTTTTATTGTAGGGTGTTATCCATTCTTCGAGCGGTGCCTATTCAAATACATCTTATTAATTGGGCATTCATCCGATGTTTCTACCTTCTATGCCAATTATTAGCTTTCAAGGCTATGCCTCGAATGTTCTTCCACTTTTATCGTATTTCTAATAGCAGAATATCAAATGATAATTTGACTTGTTTTGTTGGATGTAATGTCCGAAAAATTTTAACATTATTATTCGAATTATTCGATTTTATTGCATAAATAAGATTAATTAGAAATCAATTAAGTATTTATTTAGAGCTAATTAGGTATTAATTAGAGAAATTAGGATTAGAAACAATTAGAATAGAAACATAGAAAACCTCACAAAATTTTTCAAGATCGTTTTGCCGATTTAAAGGAAATCGATAGAGATTCGGTATTTTAAACTGTCGGAATCAAATCAACAGAATCACAAATCAAAATACCTTAAGATTTGTGGCTAAGAACTCAGCCACTTTCTCCCTATAAGTGGCATCACCAATCAGCCAAAAAAGAGAAGAAATGTTGGATGAATAATAGCCACCAATCCAAGCACCAATAGGATTCAAGAATCCTAACTACAACACTTTATCAACTCAATTTTCCTTCCTTATCCCTTCATTTTTGGCCCAAGAACTAGCAGCCTATTTCCCTCTTTTCTTCTTCCCTTTTATCCCATATCATCTTGCTTTCAAGCTCTAATCACTCCCATCCCTCAAAATTTCCATTTCTTGCTACCAGTTTCACTAAATTGAGGTAGGATTCAAGTTCTTGTTTGATTTTTAGTGAATTTGTGGTTGTTGAGAAGGTTTGCTCAACTCATCTAATTGAAGATATATGATGTGATTATGATGACTTATGTCTAGTTTAGCAAGTATTTGGTTGGATTGGGATTGAATCTTACATGAAAAACAATAAAGATAGCAAAATAGAATATGAAAACCTAGAAGATCCTACGGTGTTTGCACTTTCGGAGTATATGGCTCCACCTATGACCACCAAAACTTGATGAACCTATTTTTATTTGAAACTAGACATCTAGGACTTTTTAATCGTATAAATTATAAGACCATTAGATTAGTATTGAGGGAGATATGATTTTTTAAAGTTTGCCCTAGGTTTCTGTCTTAGGATCTGACTAGAGTGGGTTGAGTAGGGCATAACTCACCCTATACTCCTTCAAATTGAGTGCAACTAATTTTGTTAGAAAGCTCAGACATAAGGTAACATAGGGTAACATGCCATGAAAATTTTATAACTAAATTCAATCTTTATTATTCCCAGTAATTAATAAAAGTTGCCCCAAGCTCTAATCAGGCTAGGACAAGGCAGTTCAAGTTAGCCAAATTCATGAGCTCATAACTTGAGTTTTGCTTATTTAAAAGGGATGAAACTTATTGGAAATGAAAGTTTTTCAGTTAGCTTTAAAACTAGGTTTTGTGTAGTTTCAACTAATTTTCCATTTTTAGTGAATTTTTACTTTTTAGAGCTTAAATCTATCTAATACAGGATAGGTCTAGATAAATCTTCAATAACTTGAATTATATATATCAAAACTTAATAGGACTAAAGGGGTTAGAAACTAGACAAACAAACACTACAATATATTCAAAATCCAGGTCTAAATGAATTAAATAGAATTTATGGCTTAACTTACAAAACCAACAAAACTCAAAGAAAGTGGTAGAAACCTAAATTCAAGATCAAGGTTCTAAATTTTGTTTGATTATTGAAAGATAGATACCTTGGCTGATTGATTTTCTATATGAATGATTTCTTGGCTGATTGATACTATTCACGAGGAAGCGGACTTGATCCGTTATGCTGCTGAAATTTTGGTAGAAGCTATGCATAACATATGATGTACTTGTACATGCATGTAATATCCAAATCAAGTTAACATCTATTATGCGATTTATAAGGATTACGAGAAGTTTCATATTACTTGGGCCAGCCCCGAAATAAAGTTAAGGAGAATAGATTAGTGGGAAGGTCGAGGAAACCAAACCTGATATTCCTGTATAGGAGCGAGCTCGGTCCTAAAATGCAGACTATTACCCAAGAGTTATATGGCCAAAAACTCCTAGAGGACCAAGTAAGAAAAAAGTCTATGGTATATGATTTAAGGATCAATAAAATAAAGCAAGTACTATGCACATGCATTATTACGTCACATAGACATGTTATTTACTGGTGACTTGAATGCTACGTTCTTTTATATTCATTTTCCCTATTTATTTTGCACCTTACAGAATTAGATGATGCTATATTGATGCCTATTCTATTTTCACTGGCTTAAGTAAAATTGAACCTTGCTTCGGGTTACATTTTTTTTAAATCTAATAAATGAGGATAATGTACTCTGTTATTCACTTTTTCATAATTAAATAAAAATCCAAGCAACTGGGAATGAACGCAACGTTAGTATATTATAGTTATAGAAATCTTACTGAGTATTTCTTTAAATTCTCACCCTACTTTGTGTACCCACATCATTCTCAAACCACAATGATGGACGTGACGACCATGCTTTTCATTGAGTTTCTGGATCTTTAGTTCCATTTTGACCTTATGTTTGACTCTCTGTACATTAACGGTGCTTGCCACTTCCGTTTATACTTTTTTGCTCATAGAGGCTTTGTAGTTCCTTTATTCTACCCACTGTTTGACCCGACTGCACCCTACATAGCCATTGCCCTTCACATGGCACATCCTGCTCCTTCTTCAGCAGCACCTACAACCACACCACCAGCTTCACCACCCTAGGTGGTTCCCTCCCTCTCACTTGGTGATGATGGTGATCCGTCTAAGGCACCAGACTCATCCCCTTCCTTATCCTCTAGTTCCGATGCTGACTACACACCTGCAAAGCTTGGCATAGCAAATGGGTTCCTATCGCTATAACACATTTAGAAGAGTACACTACCTAGCCGATAGTAGTGTATAATTTGGCTCTCTTTTGACATTTTTGGGCCCTATACTTGTTTCTATTTGTGCCTCTTAAAGAAGAGTTAGTACATGAAATGTCCTATAAGGACCACATAGGGTTATGCTTCATGTAGATGGGCCGATTTATTTTGTTGTGACGACCCCATTTTTGTACCTTTTGCTATATATGTACTCATGTTGTAGCAAACTTTGCTATATATATATATATATATATATATATATATATATGCAGTTTCCATCTATTTTATTGATCTTTCTATTATGACGCCAAATGATTTACTGCATTCCACATTAAGAGTTTACTCAAACTACTAAACGACGTTAAAGTAAAAATGAAATTTATCACTTCTTACATGTGACAAATTAATAGGTGAAATATTGTAACTTAAGCATAGTATTACATCTAGTAAGATGTTACATTTTTGGTATCAGAGTAGTTAATCCTGTCATAGGCATGAGGATTGGACTAACTACATTTCACGCATATTCCGTATTTCTTAAATGATATCATGCATTGAATCTTGTCTGTATGGCTAAGCTATAGAATGCATATGCACAAATCAGCCTGACCATGTGAGCTATTATTTACTAGCACACTAAACTTAGTATTGACCTGATCAACTCAATAACTTTTGATTTGTATGTTCAGAACTTGATGGCTTTCGGTAGGTGAGGAAGGCCACAAACAACACTTATTCAAGAAGACCTTACCGCTTTCATGGATACAACACGAAAAATGGCATATACTATGAGGGAGCAAGTAGTTGCGGCACACCAGATGATGGACCAATTGGGCAGACAACCCGAAGTTGGTCATGCCAGAAATCCTAATCGCCCTGAAGTAGATCTAGAGTATCTTAAATTTGCTAAATTCAGAAAGGCAAATCCTCCTAGTTTCAGAGGAGTCATTGACCCTAATAAGGTTGACGAGTAGATTAAGCCATGGAGAAGGTCTTTTCCATTTTGGACTGCACTGATTGCCAGAGAGTGGCTTTTGCCACTTATATGCTTGAAAAGGACGCAAAGTTTTGGTGAAATGGCATAAAATAGCTATTAGAATAATCCCAGACGAAGATTACCTAGGATGTGTTAGGGATGCATTTTACTAAAAATATTTTCCTGTCTCGGTTCGAAACACTAAGGAGCTAGAGTTTATGCAACTCTGCCAAGGAAATCATAGCGTATTGGAATATATTGCCAAATTTGAAGAGTTGTGTAAATTTTCTACAATTTATCAGCAGAACCCTGATGAGGCCTAAAAGTGTGTTAAGTTTGAAGGCGGATGACGAGAAGATATCCCTGCAGCCATAAGGCCTACCAACATCAGAGATTTTCCTACCTTGGTGAACAAATGCCGGCTTGTGGAATATTGCAAGAGAAAGTTGGCAACTGCCAAGTCATCTGGCAGCAATTCTAAGAAAAGATTGGCACCGCAAGGTTCAAAGTTCAAGCCTAATTTTCAACCAACGGGCAATAAGGGTAAGCAACCCCAAAAGTCTTTTGTAAACTAGACTTGCACCCAGTGTGGAAGGAATCATGATAATTGCCAGTGCCTAGCGGGCCAAAATGTTTATTTCAGGTATGGCAAGCTAGACTACAAGATCTATGAATGCCTAGCTAGAAATCCTCAATCTGCTCCCAAGTCTTAGCACCAAGGAAGAGTTTTCACTATGGATGTAGAAGAAGTTGCAACATTTGAAGATTTGATTCTAGGAATATGTGAAGTAAATGGTAAGGTTTTGATTGTCTTATTTGATTCAGGTGCCTCATACTCTTTCATTTCTTGTGACTGTATATCAACTTTACAACTACCTATCTCTTAATTATCTTATGATTTGTTGGCTTCTACTCCTACAAATAAACCCATTTAGATCAATCACATTTGTATGAATGTTTCCCTTCAGATAGAAGGCCGAACTTTTACAGCTAATTTAATTTGTGTTCCTTTGTCCAAACTTGATATAATTCTGGGCATGGATTGGCTCTCTGCCAATCAGGTCATGTTAAATTGCTCTGATAAGATCGTTGTGTTTTCCTCTATTTCACCTCTTGAGTTTGTGACCTCTATAAATCTTTTATCTAAGTTCCTTAGTAGTATACCACTATGGAAGTAAGAGTCAAGGGTATGTTCTTCTGTCAACCAATGTGATGGAGGTTGGTGAGAAAATAGATGATATTCCAGTTGTCAGGAATATCCAGATGTATTCCCAGAAGATGTCCCCGAATTTCCTCTTAAAAGGAAAATTGAGTTCACTATCGAGTTGGTGCCAGGAATGGGACCAATATCTATAGCTCCATATCGGATGTCACCCCTAGAGTTAGCCGAACTCAAAAAGCAGATTAAAAAACTTCTCGAGAAGAAGTTTATTCAGCCAAGTGCATAATCGTGCGGAGCTCCAATTTTGCTGGTTAAGAAGAAAGACAGGGGTATACGACTATGTGTGGATTACAGGCATTTGAATAAGGTAACAATTAAGAATAAATATACTTTACCAAGGATTGATGACCTTATGGATCAGTTACAAGGGGCAACCGTGTTTTCAAAAATTGATTTGGGTTTCGGATATCACCAGATTCGAGTTTGAGAAGAAGATATTCCTAAGACGGCCTTTCAAACTCGCTACGAACACTACGAATACACTGTGATGTCTTTCGGACTGTCGAATGCACTAGTAGTATTCATGGATTATATCAATCGGATATTCCAACCATATCTAAACAAATTTTTGGTAGTGTTCATCGACGCTCATCTACTTGAAGATGGAATGAAACCATGCAGAATACTTAAGGCGAGTATTGTGGATCTTAAGAGAAAAGAAGCTATATGCCAAGCTATCCAAATGTGAATTTTGGATTAAGAAAGTGAAATTTCTTGGCCATGTGGTAACGCAGGGAGGAATTTCTGTAGATCCCAGCAAGGTAGAAGCAGTGTTAAACTGGGAATAACCGACTATAGTTACAGAAGTTAGGAGTTTCTTGGGTTTGGTCGGATACTATAGACTACTTGTTAAGAACTTCTCCCAAATAGCTTTGCCTCTAACAAAGATAATCAGGAAGAATGCTCAATTTGAATGGATATCCGAATGTGAACAGAGTTACAACAACCCTGGGATTAACTCTGCCAGATCCCCATGGGCAGTTTGAAGTTTATTGTGATGCTTCTAAGAAGGGATTAGGATGCATGTTAATGCAAAATAGAAATGTAGTCACATATGCCTCCAAGCAACTAAAACCCCATGAGAAGAATTATCTAGTCCATGACCTTGAACTAGCAGCTATGGTATTGGCCTTGAAAATATGGAGACACCACCTTTATAAAGTAAAGTTTAAAGTATTTTCTGATCATAAAAGTTTGAAATACCTCTTTGATCAGAAGGAATTAAATATGAGGTAGCAAAAATGGATGAAATTTCTCAAGGATTATGAGTTTGAACTAAAATACCATCAGAGTAAAGCAAATGTGGTGGCAGATGCCTAAGCAGGTAATCCTTAAAGGTGGCATGAATGATGGTCAAAACAGAACTTATAGAGAGTTTCCGAGACCTTAACTTGGGAATCTCTATAGCCCTTTATACCATCCAGTTAAACCAGATTAAAATAATCAGTGACTTCAAGGACCAAATTCAATAGGCACAACACTAAGATGTCAACTTTCAGCATATGGTGCACCTATCACAATTAGGAAATTTGATGGGCCTTGCTCTAGGTAAAGAAGATACATGGTGATATCAAGGAAGGATATGTGTGCATGAAGAGGGCGACCTCTGAAAGAGAATCTTAGAAGAAGCCCACAGAAGTGAGTTTACCATACATCTTGGCATCAATAAAATGTAATAATATCTTAAAAAGATATTTTGGTGGCTAGACATGAAGAAAGATGTGGCAAACCTTGTGAACAAATGTTTTGTTTGCCATAAAGTAAAGATAGAGCATCAGAAACTAGTAGGGACACAGCAACCTTTGAAGATTCCTAAATGGAAGTAGGAAAGCATTTCCATGGATTTTGTAACATCCCCACTTTAGTAAACAGAACGTAATGAGAACTTTGAATTATTCCCCTAAGGCAGTGTAACACCCTAGTAGTTCCATTCTATGCTTAAGTCATATTGTGGAATTACTAGTTGTTACTTTTGCTCGCGGAACTATCATTACCTTTTAGAAATTACCTTGTACCGAAAATAGGGGTAAAATTTTTTCTTCAAAACAAGTGAACCATTTTTTGAAATCGAGAGCCATGAGCGCATCGTGAACATATAAAGTAACACCGCTGTCCCATACATACATCGCATTTAGCAAGCATAGAAACCATAAGAGTAATCACAATTCTTAGATAAATGTAACATTCATTCCACGCCCATCCATGTTAATACAATAATAGTCATACCAGAGTCATACATATAATAATAATGGGCCCGATATCTATCGTCGGCCCTACATAAAACGCCTACCAATACATAATAAAAGGAAATACATCAGAAAATCCTACTACCCAAGCATGCCACATAATAGAATGATAACCCTATAACTACAACCAAAAGGGGCTATCCTCGTGCTCGACTCCGCATGCAGTCGTCACATCAAGCATCTGGCGGGAGGAAATCGTTCCCATATCCACCGGAAAAAGTACCACCACGTCCCCCTCCTCGAGCACGTCCTCGCCCACAAGGCACAGCGCGGGTACGAATGAACCCACGCCCGTGAACCGGGGGTGAAGCTGGGCCAGCAGATGAAACAGAAGAATCAGAAGATAGACGAATCACCGAAGGCTGCGACGAACCCGAACGGTGAGATCCCCCAGAATGAGTCAGATAGAGGGGCTCAGACGGATCGGTCTCCACATGGAAGCTCGGATAAGACGGCTCCGAGGGGTCAGAATCCGATGAAAGCGATCGAGTCAAGCGGGTATCTCGAGTCGGTCTCATCATCATCGATGGGTATCTCGGTGGCTGAAAGTAGGGGCGGATGTCATCCATAGTAACCTCGCCGAATGGCTGATGCGGTCGGAAAAATGGGCTCATCACGGGAGTCTGAAACTGGCGATCATGGAAGATGTAGACCCTCATCACTGCGCTCGCCGACAGCACAGAGGCATTCAACACCGGGTCAAAGCGCCAACGCCACACCGGGAACTCAGTATAGATCACCACCGTGCCCGACGTCGACATCCTCTGAAGATGACACGGAAACGTAGGAATGAGAAAAACTAAATTTCTTAGTAGGATCGCAACTAGACAAACACAGTGTCATCGTCATCGTTCCAGCCACTTCGGGTTTAATTATAAAAACAGTGGACAGATATAAGTTCAATTTTTAATGGTTTTGAAAACTTAGACCCCAAAGCGGGTTGCTTTTAAACTTAAGATCATAACCACATCATCATGACTAACATACGTACTAAAACATAGAATAAACATTCATAATGCAAATGGGCAATGTACTTACATGCAAAGACATGCATCATCATAGACGTAACCATGGTCATACTTAGACTTTACTTTCATTTTTTTTGCACGTGCTTAACATTCTTTACTTTCCTTTGAAATAGACTACTTTTGGACATGAGTTCATTCCGTGACCGTCATCACGTAGTACTAACCAAATCAGACTAAGCCGATATTGGTTACCTCTAAGTTGGAGGGTCCTCCAAAACACTCTTGCCTCCCTCATAGAGGTTCCTTGTGGATTGTCATCTCTCACTTCCCTTACCGAAGTGATTGAAGGGTCACGTCCCATTGATTCTTTTCTTATCTTTGTACTTTACATGCATAACATTTCCTTGACTAGACGCATGCAATGATACGACTAAGTCCATAATTTTGACGGAAATTCGGCAGTATAATGGCTAGACCGGAGCTTCCCCAAAATGCCAATCATCAGCATTCAACCAATAGTTCATCATATCTATATCATATCATCACACTCATCATTCAATCATGAGACAAAGCTCAATCAAACTCATCATTCATCATGCCGAGTGGCATCACACATTCATACCCTAAAGGGGTTTATAGTTGTGTTGTTCTTTATGAAGAATATTATGAATCATCACATGATTTCCCATGGTTACCCATGATAGAATCACATAGTTAGGATATATGTTTGTAGTCTTTTAGTTATTTGGTCCTTGGATGAAAGTATTCTTTACTTAAGTACATGTCTTATGAAACACTTGTTCAAATTAATTAAATTATGTGATTGTTTCCTTTCCTTGAGATAGTGCACTTAGTGATTCATAGGTTCATGGTATGCTCAGAGGCCCTAATCATACTTCTGTTCCCAAGGAGTTCGAGATCCCTCTAATCCTTGGGTCATGACAACGTATAACCACATCATGAACCCAACAACACCAATGTTCACTAATCACCAAGGGTGACTTTTAACTTATTCAAGTTACAAAGTTTTAAACTTTTACTAATAACATACCAAGGTTTTGCCTTAAACATTATTAAAGTTGTCATTCTTTATAAAGTAGTCATAAAGTCTTATCCTTTATGAAAGTAAGTGCCTTTGACATTAAGCTCTTATCTTAAGATTGGACCTTTATGAAATAATGATACAAGTTACTAGCTTTTGAATAAAAAGTCTTGTTCTTTATAAAAGTTAACACCTTTTTGCATTATTTTGGTTCAAAGTCTAAACTTTATGAATGAAATGTTATAAAACAACATTTTTATAACTTAAAGATCTTATTCTTGAATAAAGTTTGAAACTTTATGAAAGGTCTTTTCTTTAAGGTTTGATTTCTAAAGCCTAAAGTGACAAGATATCATTTTTCTAACTCAAAAAGTTTAGACTTTCACATGTATTCTTGTCTTCAAAACAAAACAAAATAAAACTTTATGGAAGCTTGAAAGTTGCGCCACTTTTAAGGAATCAAGAAGCAAACTTTTTAAAGTTTAAAGCTTTTAGAAGGTTCATAGTCTTATCAAATCATGGAAACATAGAAAGGTGAAGCTTTTCTAATCATTCACTCATCATAAAGAGAAAGGAACAACTTTAAGCAAAGAACAATAAGAACATATGTTTCCAAAAGAAGAAACTTAAGAACACATGAAGAATATCAAGAACACATTTTTCTAAAAGAGGAAACTTAAGAACACATGAAGAACATTAAGAACACATTTTTCCAAAAGAGGAAACTTAAGAACACATGAAGAACATCAAGAACACATTCTTACTAAAAGAGGAAACTTAAGAACATATGAAGAACATCAAGAACACATGAAGAACATCAAGAACACATTTTTACTAAAAGAGGAAACTTAAGAACACATGAAGAACATCAAGAATACATTTTTACTAAAAATGAAAACTTTGGCTCTTGAAGAGCATGAAGGATCTTCTCAAGCTTTCACTTAGAAATCTTGGTCATCAAAGAACCAAGTTCCAAGCTTTCTTGAGTAAACAAAATGAAAAAGATGGAGATCACTACCTTTCTTGAAGATGGCACAAAAACAAGAGAAATAGAAGAAGAAGATGATGACTCCTCTTGATGATGAAGGTGGCAGTTTTGCAAGAAGGAAGGAGAAGCTCTTGAAATCTTGTGGAAATGGAGGTTGTAGTGTTTTGATCTTGTCTCCAAAGACCAAAAGATGTGATCTTTGAAGGGCTTAGTGAGGAAGGTTTGGTTATGGAGGTGGAGAATGATGAAGAAGATGAAGAAGAAGAAGAAGGGATGTAGAGAGAGGTTGGAGAGTTTGAGAACTTTAGAGAGAGAATGAGAAGTTGAAAATGAAGTGAATGTGTGTGTGTGTGCAAGAAAATGGCGTCTTCATTAAGGGAAGGAGAGTGAGATATTTTGCTTAATTTTGTGTTAATTAGTAATTAAGGGGACAAAGTGGATGATGGGGAGACAAAACATGGTCAAACTCTTACATAAAGCACTCTTGTCTAATGCTTTATGCTTTTATGACATCACTCTTTACTTTATTGTCTAGTTGACTAAATTTGAATTTAATCATGTGATTAAGTGCTCATACAACTTAATTAAGGTGATTAAGCAAGGATTAGTGATTAACACACAAGAACATGATTAACAAAAATTAATCTTACGATTAAGCTTAATTAACCTTAATTAAACTCGAGTAAGCTAATTAAGGACGATTAGTGCTTAATTAAGCTATAGGGGCTCTGACTTACTTAATTAGAGATTATCTAACCGCGATTAAGCATTCTCTTGACCCTTCTCATCTGTGTCAACCCCTTAATTAAACCCTAATCTCAAAATTTCTCATTAAGTGCCTAATTACTCAGGGTTACTAAGATAATTTAGCACGACATGAAATTGAGGACGTTACAGGCAATGTGAGAATTTCTCAGATAGCACTATGCCATGATGATCCTCACACTTGGAATTATGGGGTAGTGTAACACTGCCGATGAAAATATGGCACTGCCATATGTTAAAAATTAAGAAATGACAAAAGTGCCCCTATCAACTTTTGTTAATTTCATTCTTGCCCAAAAGTTTTAGAAATTATACTTTAACCCCAAGTGGATATTTCCACAATAACCCTCGAACTTTTCACAAAATGATATTTATGTCCCCACATCGGTAGAATTAGCATAATGGAGTTTTAAACGAAGCAGAATCACGTGGTGAAACCGTAAGAGTTTAAATCTCTACCGTTTAGGCCATGGAGGCAGTCTGGTGTGAAATAACGTGGGGTGCCTCTAGACTTGCTCAAAATTACGGATATACCATTAGCCACGGAAAATAGAAAACAGAAAAGCTCTAAATTTGCAAGAACGATTATTTCACATTAACAAACAATTTATTCGATGTTATTGACTAAGTAAGGTTAATTAGGAGTTAATTAGATGTTAATTAGGGGGGATTAGGGTTAGGAACAATTAGAATAGAGATATAAAATTTCTCTTAGAATCATTTAGTAAAGTTTCACTGATTTGAAGAAAATCAGCAAAGATTCGGTATTTTAAACCACCAGAACCGAACCAGTAGAATTTTCTATTGGAATCCCTTACTTAAGTGGCTGAAATTCAGCCACCTTTACCACATATGAGCGACACCAAGTGTTGCTCAAGATAGTGGAAAAACTTGGCCTTATCTTCATCAGATTTTTATCGTTTTCACCTAGTTGTTCGGTTTTATCAACTACTTAAGATTAATTAGCATTCGATTAAATTTTTACTTAGAGCCAATTAAGTATCATTTAGAGAAATTAGATATGAGAGAATTAGATTGAAAGCATAGGAAACTTCATAGGATTTTTCCAAAACTGATTTATCGATTTAAAGGAAATCGGTACGATTTCGGTACTTTGAACTGTCGGAACCGAACTAATAGAAATTATACTATAAGAACCCTAGGATGGATGGCCAAGATTCAGCCAACACACCCTACAAGTGGCGCCACAATCAGCCTTCAAGAAGGCAGCCAAATCAGATTGGAGAAGGAAAACACATCCACCAATCACAATCTAACTTCCTTCAAAAGTTTTGAAATAATTCCCTTCTCCTCCCCTTCAATTTTCGTGCATATAAGCTGCTGAACTCTCATCCTTTTCCTTCTATTCACACTCCCCTTCACTCCATCTTCAATCCCTCTTCAAGTCTCATCAAGAGTTTCTTTAATCTAGGACATCAAACCAACAAGATTTCAACTAGACAAGGTAGGAATTCCAACTTCTTTCTTGTTTTCTTTGAATTAGGCTGATTCGGACTCCACTTTCTTCCCAATTTCTTGCAAGATTCTGATGTTATCTTGAGTGATGATGATGAATTAAGGTTGGTTTAGGGTGTATATGTGAGTTTGAATTGAAGATTGGATGGATTGATGAGAGAAAAACATGAATCCAAGAAGAATTCAAGAAGCTGTTAGGGTTTTTCCCTCGATGGTCCGTACGACGGAGTGTACGGATCCGTCTACAGCAGATTAAATTTGATGAAACTATTTTTATATGAAACTAGACATTTAGGGATTTCCATATATATAAAATATAAGGCCATTGGATTAGTATAGTATTAGTTATGAATTTTTGAAAAGGGTATAACTCACCCTACACAACTCCAAATTGAGTGAAACTAACACTGTTTGAAATCTAACATGTAAGGAAACATTCCATAAAAATTTCAGAGTCATATTTGTTGCCATTTGTTCCCAGCACATCAATGAAGTTGACTTAAGTTCAAACCGGGCTGGAACAGGGTAGTCCAGTAGGGTAAATTTTCGGGGCTTATATCTCAAAATATACTTATGCAAATAAGATGAAACTTATTTCATTAGAAAGCTTGTCCTGTTAAATTTAATTTGATATAAATTTCGTATGATTTCACATAGTTTTCTATTTTTAGTGAATTTTTACTTCTAAGAGTACAATTCTGGTTAGTTGTAGGGCAGACAGAAGTAAACTTTGAATAACTTGAGCTACATAAATCAAAATGAGATGGGACTAAAAGGGTTGGAAACTAGACACATAGATCTATAGCATATTCAAAATATAGGTCCAAATGAATTGAATAGAAATTATGGTGAATTTTACAAAATCGGGCAGAATTGAGTAGAATGAGCAAAAAAAAAAAAAACTTTAGTTATGTATTTATGTTGACATGTTATATGATTGATATTATTATTAGAAAACTTGATACCCTATGTTGGTTTTGCTGCTTGATTGATCCTTCTGGTAGTCTGGCACTATTCATGGGGAAGCAGACTCGATCCGTTATCTTTGAAATTAAGCGAAATATGTGAATTATATGAATGTTATACATTTATATGTTATGCTCATGAGATTCATATATGTAAGAATCATTTAAGTATGCTATGAAGTATAAGAATGATTGCATGTAGCATATGCATGTATAATCATGTCCAAAGAAGAATAAGATTTATGAGAACTTGCAAGAAAGACGTACCAAGCTACCACGTGAGGCATGGCATAGACCCAGCTAGCGTGGGCTAGAGCGGTACTATCTAAGACTTGGGCTAGCCCTCAACCAAATTTAAGGGGAATAGACCGATGTGAGGGTCGGGGAAAGTAAACCCGTCACTCATGTATAGGTACGAGCTCGGACCTGAAAAGTAGGTTATTACCCAGGGGTGAGAGAGGCCATTCACCTTCGGGGGACCAAGTACAGAATGGGAAGGTTAAGTTGCAAGTTAAAGAAGAGATAAATTAAGTCAAGTGCACTTGCATACATTCAAGTATACGCATTTATATGTGCATATTCAATTATCTAGTTAAGTCATAATGCTATTATGATCCTTGTTGAAGCATATTATACTATCCGTATTTCTATGTCTGTCATATGATATGGCAAGTGGTTGTTAAAATATAACCCACTTCGAGAAAGGTGTTTTCAACTTAAAATTGAACTACTATTTATTTATGTGTTCATATTTTTATAATAAACCGAAGCGGCTGAAATGTTTATGATGGCACTATATGAGTAATAATTTGAGTTTACCTACTGAGAACCTTAGGTTCTCACTGCCTACTTGTATGTTTCTCTTTTCCGTAAATATTCCAGCACCCAAGTTGGAAATCAAGTGCGAGGCAGAGTACAGGGCCATTCATTGAGCAAGAATTGGGCATAAGCCAGACCAAGAGACTATTGAAGCTAGCTAACGACTAGTCGGATGTAAACGCTGTGTACTATGTCAATTATAGTTTTTTTTAAAAGTGCAGTTATTATCTATGTATCAAAGATTATTAGTCAGCAATAAAATGAGTAGTTCAAGGGCCATGTATTATATTCTCCATATTTTAAAGATTTTTCTTAGCACAGTGACAACCTTTTAATATAACTCCATAACTCGAGCATAGCTTATATGATAGAGGTTGTTACAGATTTTGTGACGGGTTTGCCGAGAACATCTTCTGGATATGATGCTATATGGGTTATAATGGATAGACTAACTAAGTCTGCCCATTTTTTACCCATCCGAGTAAATTAACCTTTGGAGAAGTTAGCTCAACTATACATTCAGGAAATAGTAAGGTTATATAGGATCCCTTCAACTATCGTCTCAGATCGAGATCCAAGATTTACCTCGCAATTTTGGGGAGCATTTTAGAAAGTGTTTGGTACTAAGCTATGTCTAAGTACTATATATCATCCGCAAATGGATGGTTAAATAGAATGGACTATTTAATCTTTGGAAGATATGTTACGAGCATATATTTTGGAGTAGCGAGGAAACTAGGATCGATACTTACCACTGCTGAGTTCGTGTACAACAACAGCTGCTATGCTAGTATCGGCATGGCTTCTTATGAAGCGTTATATGGGGGAAAATGTCAATCTCCACTATGTTGGTATGAACTGGGAGAACAGAGTCTATTAGGGCCAAAACTAATCCGATAGACCACTAAGCAAATTAAGAAAATTTGAAGCAAAATGCTTGCGGCCCTGAGTCGCTAGAAGAGTTACGCGGACACTAAAAGAAAGCTGTTAGAATTTCAAGAGGGAGACCATGTGTTTCAGAAGATCATACCCACAACAAGAATAGGTAGAGCCATTAAGGTCAAAAAGCTAAACCCTCAATTTATCGGTCCTTTCCAAATCTTGAAGCGAATTAGACTAGTCACATATCAAGTCGCCCTACCTCTATATTTGTCAAATCTCCACAATGTTTTTCATGTCTTTTAACTCATGAAGTATCATCCTGACCCTACACATTTCTTAGAACCCAAATCAATATAGCTGAGAGACGATTTGACTTTCCATGTACCCCAATCACGGATAGTAGACAAGAGCACCAAGAACCTTCGGAATAAAATCATGCAATTTATAACACTCTAATAGTTCCATACTATGCTTAAGTAATATTATGGAATTACTAGTTGTTACTTTTGCTCGCGGAACTAACATTACCATTCGAAAATACTTGTAATGAAAATAGGGGGTAATTTTTTTTTGAACAACGAATAAACTATTTTGAAAACCAGGAGCCATGAGCACATCGTGAATACATACCATGCGAATAAACTAAATAGAAGCAACATAAATAACAATAACTTAGATAAACATAACATTCATTCCATGATCATTCATATTTAATATAATAACAGTGTTACCAAAAGTTATACATAAAGATAATGATGGGTCCAATACCTGGTGCTAGCCCTAGAAAAGAAACCTAACAAATACATCATAAGGAAAATACATAGGAAATCTCTACTGCCCAAGCATGCCATATAATAGAATGATAACTCTATGACTACAACCAAAAAGGGCTATTCTCGTGCTTGGCTCCACATATAATCACCACATCACTTATCAGCCGGGAGGAAATTGTTCCCAAATCCACCGGGAGCAACATCACCACATCCTCCTCCTCGAGCATGGCCACACCCACGAGGCACAACACGGGTGCGAATGAACCTGCGACCGCGAATCGGGGGTGGAGTGTGACGAGGGGCTGCTGAAGAAGATGAATCAGACATCAAACATATCACCAATGAGTAAGAAGGCTCAGATGGGTCAGTTTTCACATGATAGCTCGGGTGGGAAGGCTCCGAAGGGTCGGAATCCAATGAAACGGTCAGAGTCAGACGGGTATCTGAGGCGGCCTCATCGTCAATGAGGTATCTCGGTGGTTGAAAGTAAGGATGGATGTCATCCAAGGTAACTTTGCCATATGGCTAATGTGGTCAAAAAAATGGGCTCATCGCTAGAGTCTGAAACGGACGGTCGTGAAAGATGTAAACCCTCATTGCTGCACTTGCAGACATCACTGAGGCATTCAGCACCCGGTCGAAGCGCCAACGCCATACTAGAAACTCAATGAAGATTACCACTGTGCCTGGCATCGATATCCTTTGAAGACAACATGGAAACGTAAGAGTGAGAAATACTAGATTTCTCAGTAGGATCGTGACTAAATAAACACTGTGTCATCGTCATCATCCCAGCCACTGTGGGTTTAATTATGAAAACGCTGGACATATATAGGTTCAATTTTAATGATTTTGAAAAATTAAACCCCAAAGTGGATTGCTTTTAAACTTAACATCATAACTATATCATCATAGCTAAACATACATACTAAAGCATAGAATAAACATTCATACTGCAAATGGACAGTATAAATACATGCAAAGACATGCATCATCATAAACTTAACCATGGTTATACTTTTGACTTTATTTTCATTTTTAGCACATGCTTAACATTCTTTACTTTCCTTTGAAATATACTGCTTTTGGATATGAGTTCATTCCATGACCGTCGTCATGTAGTATTAAACCAAATCAGACTAAGCCGATATTGGTTACCACTAAGTTGGAGGGTCCTCCATGTCACCCTTGCCTCCCTCATAGAGGTTCCCTGAGTCTTTGTGGATCATCATTTCTCACTTCCTTTATCGAAGTGATTGAAGGGTCATATCCTATTAATTCATTTCTTGTTATTATACTTTACATGCATAGTACTTCTTTGCCTAGATACATGCAATGATATGACTAAGTCCATAATTTTGACAGAAGTCTAGCAGCATAACAGCTAGACCAGAGCTTCCCGAAAATGCCAATCATAAAATTTTCAACCAATAATCCATCATATCTATCTCATATCATCACACTAATCAGTCAATTATGAGACAAAGCTCAATCAAATTTGTCATTCATCATGCCAAATGGCATCATACAGTCATACCCTAAAGGGGTTCATAGTTGTGTTGTTCTTTGTGAAGAATCTTATGAATAATTATATGATTTGCCATAGCTACTCATGAGAGAATCACATAGTTAAAATATATTTATGTGGTCTTTTGTTACTTAGTTCTCATGTGAAATCATTCTTTACTTGAGTTCATGTTTTATGGAATACTTGTTCAAATTAATTAAGTTAAATGATTGTTTCCTTTCCTTGAGATAGTGCACTTAGTGATCTCTAGGATCATGGTATGCTTAGAGGCTCTAATCATACTTTTGTTTCCAAGGAGGTCGAGATCTCTCCAATCCTTGGGTTATGATAATGCATAACCACACTTATGAACCCAACAACACCATGTTCGCCAATCACCAAGGGTGATTTTTAACTTAATCAAGTTACAAAGTTTCAAGCTTTTATCATTAACATAACAAGATCTTACCTTACGTATGATAAAAGTTATCATTCTTTATAAAGTAGTCATAAAGCTTTATTTTTTATGAAAGTAAGTGCCTCTAAAATTAGATTCTTGACTTAAAGATTAGATCTTTATGAAATAATGACACAAGATACTAACTTTTGAACTAAAAAGTCTTGTTCTTTATAAAAGTTAACACTTTTATTTACTCTAAGACCATCAAGGTCTCAACTTTATGATTTAAAGTTGTATCATAATTCAAAAGAATTATTTCTAAAAGGAAGTTCAACACTTTATGGATTATTTTGACTCAAGATACAAACTTTATGATCTAGAAGTTGAAAGTTAACACTTTATAACCAAAAACTAACATTATTGGTTAAAGTTTAAAAATTTACACTTAAGAGTCCATTTTTAAAATATGAAGAGACAAGTTCTTACTTTATAACTCAAAAAGGAAGACTTGAACTTTACACTTATTCTTGCCTTCAAGATAAGACAAAATGGAACTTTATGGAAGCATAAAGGTTGCGCCACCTTTAAGCATGAAGAAGCAAACTTTTGAAGCTTCAAGCATCAAGAATGATTTTAGTCATATCAACTCAATAGAAAAATGATAAAGAAGACAACTTTCAACTCAACATCACCAAGAACATCAAGATCTCATGCATCAAGCATTAAAAATAGGAACTTTAAAGCATTTAGAGCGAGAAGCTTTCGAAAGGTCAAAAACACTTGTGAAGAAGAGCATGAACATATTTTACCAAAAGTAGAAATATCAAGAACACTTGAAGAAGAACATGAACATATTTTACCACAAGTAGAAAAGAAACTTTTACTCATGAAGAGTATGAAAGATCTTCTTAAGTTTTCACTTGAAGATCTTGGTCATGAGAAGAACCAAGCTTCAAGCTTTCTTGAGCAAACAAAGTAAAAGAGTGAAGATCACTACCACTACTTAAAAATGGCGCTACAATAAGAGAAGAAGAAGATGATGGTGGTGGTTCCTTCCTTGAAAATGGTGATGGTTTTGCAAGGAGGAAGGCAAAGTTCTTGAGTCCTCTTGAAAATGATATTGGTGGTGTTCAGATCTTGTCTTCAAAGACCCAAAGATGAGGTCTTTGAAGGGCTAAGTGAGAGGTTTTGGTGGTGGTGGTGGAGAAAGAAGAAGAAGATGAAGAAGAAGAAGAGAGAATTTTAGAGAGAAGTTGGAGGAGTTGGACATTTAGAGAGAGAATAGAAGATGAAAAATAAAGTAAAGGTGTATGCATGTGGGTGTGTTGGTCATAGGTTGTATGGAGAGAGGGAGGGAGATATTTTCTTAATTTTGTGCTAATTAAGGTTTAGGGGGACAAATTGGATAATGGGGGAACAAATCAAGTACTTACTCTTACATAAAGCACTTTTATTTAATGCTTTATGCTTTAGCAACATCACTCTTTACTTTATTGTCTAGTTGATTAAATTTGAATTTAATCATGTGATTAAGCGCTCTTGCAACTTAATTAACATGATTAAGCAAGGATTAGTGATTAACAGACAAGAACATGATTAACAAGAATTAATCTTGTGATTAAGCTTAATTAACTTTAATTAAACTCGATTAAGCTAGTTAAATGCGATTAGTGCTTAATTAAGCTATTAATGCTTTGATTTACTTAATTGGAGATTATCTAATCTCGATTAAGCATTCTCTTGACTTTTATGATTCGAGTTAACTCACAAACTTTTCGTTAACCCCTTAATTAAGCCTTAATCTCATAATTTCTCATTAAGTGCCTAATTATTCAGGGTTACTAAGGTAATTTAACACGACAAGAAATTGAGGATGTTACACAATTAGTAAAGGTAGAGTGGCGAAAAGAAGACATAGAAGACTACACATAGGAGTTGAGTCAGATATGCGAGATGTAACACCCTCTCTTATATAAGCCATGCTCGAGTCACGGAGTATATTAAGAGGTTATCATTGTGCTAAAAGAATCTTTAAAATGCAGAAAATATAATATATGGCCCTTCAATTGTACATTTTATTACTGAAAAATAGTTTATAAATTACGTTATCTCTGATACATAGAGAATAAAATAATTACAATTTAAAAGAAATTTGTGACTAACATTTGTCAACTCGCTTTCGTAGTCTCTTGATTTAGTTTGCCTCCGAGTCTTGCTCAGTGAACGTCCCAGTATTCCACCTCACACTTGATTTCCAACTTAGGTGCTGGAATGTTTACGGAAAAGAAAAACACACAAGCAGGCAGTGAGAGCCTATGGTTCTCAGTAGGTAAACTCAAACCATATGGTGTCATCATAAACATTCCAGCCGCTTCAGTTTTTTATAAAAAAAAATGTGAGCATATATACACAACCTGTGGTTCAGTTTTAAGTTGAAAACATCTTTCTCGAAGTAGGTTATATTTTAACAATTACTTGCCATATCATATGACAATCATAAAAATATGAATAGTATAATATGCTTCAACAAGGAACATAATAACGTTATGTCTTAACCAGATAATTGAAGATGCACATAAAGATACTTATACTTGACTGTATGCAAGTGCACTTGACTTAATTCGTATCTTTCGTTAACTTGCAACTTGATCTTCATGAACTTTTCCACTACTTGTTCTCATAACTTTTTCCATTACTTGGTCTCCTAGGAGTTCTTGGCCATTTAGACTCCTAAGTAATAGTCTGCTTTTCAAGATTGAGCTCGTTCCTATAAAGCAATGCTGGGTTTACTTTCCCTGACCTTCTCACCGATCTATTCCCCTTAACTTTAATTCAGGGCTAGCCCAAGTATCATGGAACTTTCTTCATAACATAACCTTTATGAACTTTTTGCAAATGCATATGGATTTGAATGTAGATTATAACTCATGCATAGGTTTACCGAACTTTTGGCAGTATAACGGAATGTGTCCGCTTCTCCATGAATAGTGCCAGTACTCTGACAGTCAATTGTACAGAGAATTCATAACATTTCATATGTAATTCCATCATCAATCTCATGGGGATAAATGTTGCATTCAAATATAATTGCTGTCTCAGTACATTCATTCAACTCAGTTTTTGTAAATCAATCCAAAATTTCTATTTAACTCATCTGGATCTAAATTTTGGATATGTTAGAGTGTTATGTGTCTATTTTCTAACCTCTTTAGTCCCATCTAATTTTGATAAGTATAACTCAAGTTATTTAAGTTTTATCCCAGCCTGCCCTGAGATTGGCCAAAATTACACACTTAAAAGTAAAAATCCACTAAAAATTGAAAACCAACTCAAATCATACGAAATTGGTATCATATTAAAGCTAACAAGATAAGCTTTCATTTTCAAGAAGTCCCATTTCATTTGCTCTAGCAGAACTTGAGTTATAAGCCCCGAAATTTGACCTTCCTGAACTACCCTATTTTCACCTGATTTGGACATAGGGCAACTTCTTTGAACCACTGGGAGCAAATGAGATTGTATCTAACTCGAAAATTTTTAATTGAACTTGTGTAGGGTGAGTTACACCCTTCTCAACTCACACTACCCGGATGAAAGTCCTGATTTCTAGGTCAAACTTCAAAAATTCATAACTACCTCTATACTGATCCAATGGCCTTATATTATATATGTGTGGAAAGCACTGAATGTCTAGTTTCATATAAAAATAGTATCATTGGATTTAACTGGCTATAGGTGGAGCCGCACACTCTGTCATACGGACTATCGAGGGAGTTTGGTTTTCCAGCCCCTTACATCTTCTTATTCTCACCTCTTCCTACTCTTTAATCAATCACATTTAAACACAAAAATAGCCAACAACCAGCCAAAGATCATCATATTCATTCACTAATCACATTAAAAAGTAAGAAAATAAAGCCAAATTCAGCCATCCACAATCAGAATAACAAGAACAAAATTAAACCTCTACCTTTTTGTGTCCGATTTTGCTAAGTGTTGGAGGTTGGTTGAGAGGAGAAGAGAAGAAGAAAAGAAGAAGGCTGAAATCAAAGGAGAATGAGATGCTAGTTAGTAGGAAAGAAGAGAAAAATCTAATTTAAGCATTGAAGAGGTAGTTGACTTTGTGAGTTTTGATTGATTGAAATTTTTGTGGGTCTAGATCAGCCATGTCTCCCTCTTTTTGTGGCTAAATTATTCTCGAACTCACTTCCATTCTATCTAAAATCAAAACTTGTCTCCATTCTACTTGAAGTTAGAAATTGTGTCCATTTTGTTTAAACTTGCAGATCAATTATGAGGTCGAAACTCGCATCCATCTTATTTGCGACTTGGAAATAAATTATTAGATCGGAAATCGGGTCAGTTTTCTTTGAAACATAACGTCGAACATCGAAAATTAGTCGGAATCATGTCCATTGTATTTGAAACTTGGGAATAAGGTCGGCTATTGGAAAATCATGTAACTTGGAATTAAAGTCGGATATCGGGAATCACGTCCATTTTGTTTGGACCTTGGAAGTTAAGTCGGAAGTTGGAAATTATGACCATTTTATTTGAAACTCGAAGATGAAGTCGGAAGTTGGAAATCATGAAAACTTGAAGATGAAGTCGGGACTCGTGGTGGATGTTACACGAGAACAGTACCCTGAATTATTCTCAGGTACTAAATTTTGAGGACAAAATTTTTTTCTAGGAGGTTAGTGATGTAACGCCTAAAAAGTTTTAACGTTGTTATTTGAATGATTCGATTTTATCGTATAAGTGAGATTAATTAGAAATCGATTAAGTATTTATTTAGAGCCAATTTGGTATTAATTAGAGAAATTAAGATTAGAAACAATTAGAATAGAAGCATAGAAAACCTTACAAAATATTTCAAGATCGTTTTGCTGATTTGAAGAAAATTGGTAGAGATTCGATATTTTAAACCGTCAGAATTGAATCAATAGAATTATACATCAAAATACCCTAAAATTTGTGGCTGAGAACTGAGCCACATTCTCCCCATAAGTGGCGCCACCAATCAGCCACTAAAGAGAAGGAATCTTGGATGAATAATAGCCACTAAGCCAAGTACCAATAGGGTTCAAGAATCCTAACCACCACTCTTTATCAACTCAAAATTTTCCTTCCTTATCCCTTCATTTTTTGCCTAAGAACCAGCAGTCTCTTTCCCTTTTTTGTTCTTCCCTTTCATCCCATCTCATCTTGTTTTCAAGCTCTAATCACTCCCATCCCTCAAAATTTCCACTTCTTGCTACTTGTTTCACTAAATTGAGGTAGGATTCAAGTTCTTATTTGATTTAGTGAATTTGTGGTTGTTAAGAAGGATTGCTTTACTCATCTAATTAAGGATATATGATGTGATTATGATGACTTATGGCTGGTTTAGCAAGTATTTGGTTGGATTGGGATTGAATCTTGCATGAAAAATAAGAAAGATAGCACAACAGAATATAAAAACTTAGAAGATCCTATAGCATCTATAATTTCGGAGTGTACGACTATGCCTACAACCACCAAAACTTGATGAACCTATTTTTATTTGAAACTAGACTCTAGGGCTTTTCAACCATATAAATTATAAGATCATTGGATTAATACTATAGAAGATATGATTTTTTGAAGTTTGCCCTAGGTTTCTGTCTCTGAATCTGACCAGAGTGGGTTGAACAGGGCATAACTTGCCCTATACTCCTTCAAATTGAGTGCAACCAATTTTTTTAGAAATTTAAAAATAGGTGACATGCCATAAAAATTTAAGAACTAAATACAATCCCTGTTGTTCCCAGTAATTCATGAAAGTTGCCCGAAGTTCTAACCTAGCTAGAATAGGGTGTTTCAAGTTAGCCTAGTTCAAAAGCTCATAACTTGAGTTTTGCTTATTCAAAAGGAATGAAACTTGTGGTAAATGAAATTTTGTCAGTTGGCTTTAAAACTAGGTTTCATATAGTTTCAACCAGTTTTCCATTTTTAGTGAATTTTTACTTGTTAGAGCTTATGTATGTCAAAACTTAATGGGACCAAATAGGTTAGAAACTAGAAAAATGACACTATAGCATATCGAAAATTCAGGTCTAAATGAATTACATAGAATTTATGGCTTAATTTACAATACCAAGTGGAATTGAAAGAAAGTGGCAGAAATCTAAATTCAGGATCAAGGTTCTAAATTTTGTTTAATTATTGAAAGATAGATACCTTGTATTAATTTAAGGATCAATGAAGTAAAGCGAGTCTTATGCACATGCATTATTATATCACATAGACATGTTATTTACTTGTGACTTGAATGCTATGTTCTTTTATATTCATTTTCCCTGTTTATTTTGCACCTTACATCATTATATGATGCTATATTGATGCCTATTATGTTTTTACTCCTTAAGTAAAATTGAACCTTGCTTCAGGTTACGTTTTCTTAAATCTAATAAATGAGGATAATGTATTATGTTATTCACTTTTTCATAATTAAATAAAACCCAAAGCAACTAGGAATGAATGCGACGTTAGTATATTATAGTTATAGGAATCCTACTAAGAATTTCTTTAAATTCTCACCATACTTTATGTACCCGTGTCATTCTCAGACCGCGACGATGGACACGACAACTGTGCTTTTCGTTGAGTTTTCGGATCTTCAGGCCCATTTTGACCCTATGTTTTACTCTGTGTACATTACCAATGCTTGCCACTTCCATTTATACTTCTTTGCTCGCAGAGACTTTGCAGCTCCTTTGTTCCACCCACTATTTGACCCAACTGCACCCTACATAGCCATTACCCTTCACGTGGCACATCCTGCCCCTCCTCTAGCAACACTTATAGCCATACCACCAACTTCACCACCCCAAGTGGTTCGCTTCCTCTCACTCGATGATGATAGCGATCCACTGAGGCAGCAAACTCATCCCCTTCCTTATCCTCTGGTTCTAGTGTTGACTACACACCTGCAGAGCATGGTGAATGGGTTCCTATCCCTGGAACCATGTAAAGGAGTACACTTCCCAGCCAGTAGTAGTGTATAATGTGGCCCTATTTTGACGTTTTTGAGCCATATGCTTGTTTTTGTTTGTTCCTCATAGAGAAGAGTTAGTACATGAAATATCCTTTGAGGACCATATAGGGTTATGCTTCATGCAGATGGGCCGATTTATTTTGTTTTGATGGCCCCACTTTTGTACCCTTTCCTATATATATATATATATGATGCAGTTTCTATCTATTTTACTGATCTTTCTATTATGATACAAAATGATTTGCTACATTCCACATTAGGAGTTTACTCAAACTAGTAAACAACATTAAAGTAAAAATGAAATTTATCATTTCTTATACATGACAAATTACTGGGTGAAATATTATGACTTAAGCATTGTATTACATCTGGTAAGGTGTCATATTGGAGTCCGGGGTAAAAGGCTTTTGGGAGCCTTTGAGTCGTCGTATAAGAGGAAGACCTATTAAGACCGATTTTTCAAATTGAAAGCCAAGGCCTGAGCAATTCCATATTTCTACTATTCCTCGGGTGTCGGTCAATTTACTTTCAAATAGTCATCCATTGTTGCCCCGTCTCCTCGAGTAGTGCTTAGTGATTTCTTGGATGAAGAGAAGGAAAATGTAGAAACTCTAGAGAAGCTTTTTTCGAATATCATAACTCTAAAATGGGAAGGCATCGAGTGTACCGACCTTACCCATTACTCCGGGGATTCGACCATTTTGCAAAAATGTTTTTGTGAGTTTCTTATCTATTATTGGATTCCTTATTCTTTAATCTTGCTAATGTTGGTAACTTGATTTATTTTTCCTTACAGGTTCTTATTTAGAGAAAATTGAAGACGAGATGGTTGACAAGCAAAATGCTCCCCGATTTGATGCAATTGCAATTCATCCCAAGAAGAAGAAAGTAAAAGGTGCTAAGATGCCGGACAAAGATAGTGCTACCGGTTCAAAGGGTTCGGAAGACCCTGTTTGTGAAGCTCTTTCTCCTAATAACTCACCCAAGCATCCATGCATAGGGGATGGCTCGGTTGCTAAAGACATTAGGCCTGTCACTCCAAGGTCTGATTCGCCCAAAGTTCAAGAGGATATGCTTCCCTTGATTGGATGTTCTTCTCGTCCACCACCACCTCCAGGTCTAGTATCTTCTGTTGATCCCGATCCTCTCTTGAAGAATGCTGCCCATTTTATAATGGAATTTGATGGCTATATAGGGATGCTCATTAACTCTATTTACGACTAGCATTTCCTAAATGAAGTTTTCATATATCAGCATCTTAGCATACCAGTTGATAAAGAGAGATATCAAAAGGTCAATTTTCTAGGTCTGCTCCGTGCTCAACAAGCTCTAGCATTGTGGAGTGCCTCTAACCTTCATCATTTCGAGAAGGAAGGAAGAGCAATGGCTAACAAGCTCTCCACCTCGAAAACCCGACACAAGGAAGGTTTGAAGAAAACCAAAGATAACCACGCTTTAGAGATGGATCAACTGAAGGAAAAGATGGATCAGTTGAAAAAAGAAGTGAAGAGGATGGAGCCTTTTGAATCAAGGGAAAAGTTACTAGAAGATGAGGTGACTAAGTTGATAGTTAACCTAAGAGTGTCGAAGATAAAGCAACAGATGCCCAACAAAAAGAAAAGGATGCTCAAGCCTCTCAAAAAGAAGCTAAAGATCAGCTAAAGCAACAAGAGTAGGAGATAATAGAGGAAAGATGAGCTATTGAGGATGATCTTCCTTGGCAATTTGAAGCTGGTTTTGAAAAGGCTAAGCTTCTTTTTGGTCATCTTTTTGCCAATCATCAGCTAGATTTTGATCAAGTGAGTCCTTGGCACAAATTGGAGAATGGAGTCATAGTTCCACCTTTTGATGATAATGAGGATGATGGTGCAGCCGACAATCAACCAACAGAGGACTGAAGATCAGGGTATGCCTCGGAATATATGTATTTTGCTTGGATGAAAATTTTATTTCTTGTATGGCCGTACTTGTTCAGTTTGTCTCACATTCTTAACTTATCTGAATGTAGATCATAACTTTGTGAATATTTTTCATTGTATATCTTTTCTGCTAAGTTGATATTGGCAAAACAAGTCTTCATTCTAATTAGGCAAATTTATATCAGTAAACTCGATAAGTCAATAAACAATATATGCCATTCCATGAGATAAACTCGGTTCATTTTGGAAAACTCTAACAACTCTAAATCTATATTAGTAAGACTTAGTAGATTTTGGAACAAGTCAAAGCGAATCACAGTAAATCGATAAGTAGTTGATAATTTGAAATGATTAAATCTCAGTAGTTCTCTCGATAGACCCGTGTAATTTTAGAACATCTCAATAGATCGGTAGATCAATTAATTGTATAGAAAGATGAATTGGAATCAGCTCGATCTCTCATTAGACTAGTGAAATTGTTTATTTTTTAGAGATCATGCCAACGTGGCTAGGCTTAGTGAGTATTAGCAATGGCCGGGTTTTTTGGAGATCATGCCAACATGGCTAGGCTTGGCGAGTACCAGTGATAGTTGTCACGCTACCAAGAAATGAATAATAATTGGCTAATGGATAAGTGGATGAACCAATGTTGTATAAAATATAAGACACTTGTGTGCTCGTAAGGCTACATTAAAACAAGATCCATCAAGAGATGAAAATCGAGCCATACTAGTGTGGACATATACTCCTAACTAAAGTATTTTCTTAACTTTGTTGCATTCCATGTTCAAGGTATTTCCCTCCTAGATAGCTAGGAAAGTTTGTATGCTCCATTGCCTAAACTTTTGATTACATGAAAAGGATTATCCCAATTTGGGGCTAATTGGCCTTCTATTAGGTGTTTCTCAACTCAGCACAAGACTAAATCTCCTTCACTGAATTTTCGATCGATAACTTTGGAATTATATTTTCTTGCCATTTTGTGCTTTACTGCTTCGATCCTTATGAGTGCCATTTCTTTGTCCTCTTGTAGTGTATCTAGCTCTGCTCTCCTTGGTGCCTCATTTTGTTCCTTGTCAAAATTTGTTCTTTGCCAGCTTGGTTCCGCTAGCTCTACAGGAATCATGGCCTCTGATCCATAGGTTAGTCAACAAGGTGATTCTCCAGTTGTGGATTAGGAAATTGTATGGTACGCCCATAATACACTACAGAGCTCGCCCACCCACCTGCCTTTTAATTGATCTAGCATTTTCTTTAAACCTTATAATATTACCTTATTTGCTACTTTAGCTTGTCCATTACTCTGAGGATGTTCTACTGACGAAAATAACTATTTAATGCCAAGACAATCACAAAATCCTCGAAAATTTTTGTTTGAGAATTGTGCGCTATTGTCAATTACAATTGCAAAGGGCAAGCCATACTTATAGATAAAATTTTTCCAAACAAAGTCTTTAACTTTTTGAGCTGTGATCTTATCCACGGGCTCAACCTTTCTCCACTTTATAAAATAATCAATAGCTATAATTAAATATTTCCTTTACTCGGTAGCTTAGGAAAAAGAACTCAATAAGTCCACTCCCCATTTACAAAATGGCCATGGATTGTCCGAGCTATGTAATTTTTCAAGGGTTGCTAGATGCATTTGGGCAAACCTTTGGCATTTTTCACATTTTTGCACATACCTCATGTAATCAGCCTTTACTGTGGGCTAGTAATACCCTGCCCTGAGAATCTTCCTACTTAGAGATCTTTCCCCAAGATGATAACCACAAACTGTAACATCCTAATAATACCATACTATGCTTAAGTCATTTTATGCCATTACTAGTTGTTACTCTTAACTAGCGGAAGTTCTTATAGTTGAAATTAGCGTATTATACAAAAATAAATTGTACTTTTTTTTAAAAACCTTTATGCTTGAAAACTGAGCCTTTAAGTGCTTACTTACTCGCATACACATAGACATTGTTCCTTATATCACACAGTTACTAGAAAGATGTATGACAAAATTAAAATAATATAACACCATACCTTAAGCCAATGATGTGATCATAGATAATCAAGAGTCATCATTACATTAATAATTATCATATATGTAATAGGACAAATTAAATAGCATCACTTCCCACATGCTCTTAATTACACATAAATTGTCCAACTAGGGCTCTCAAGAAGGTGAAAATGCTATACTACTATCTTGATCCTCCTTAGCTAGATGAAGGGACCTAGCAGCTCCTCATCTTATTCAGTCAGATACCATCGGAAGTGCTACCATGGATGCCGTTAACTTTATTTGAAGAAAACATGGAAATGTAGGAGTGAGTAATAAAAAATTTCTTAATAGGATCCCGACTAGACAAACGTTGTGTCATCATCGTCATCCCAGCCACTTCGGGTTTAATTGTGAAAACAGTAAGCATCCATAAGTTCTATTTTTAAAGGGTTTGAAAACATAGGTTCCCAAAGTGGGATTCTTTTAACCTTCCCTACATAAACATAATATAAAGAAACTCAAAGCTACAATATAAGAGCATATACATGTGAGAGCATAGTATAAACATTCATGACCATACAAATGAGAGAATGAAGATGCATGCACATTCATATAACTTTTTAGACTAGACTAGAGTCTTTCTTTAACTTTACTTTTATATTTAGCATATGCTTAACATTCTTTACTTTTCCTTTGAGATAGACTACTTTTGGACATGAGCTCATTTTGTGACTGTCGTCACACAGTACTAAACCAAATCAAACTAAGCTGATATTGGTTACCTCTAAGTTAGAGGGTCCTCCATGTCACCCTTACCTCCTCTATAGAGATTCCTTTAGTCTTTGTGAATCACCGTAACTCACTTACCTTAAAAAGTGATCAAAGGGTCATATCCAATTCTTTCTTTTCTTTTGTTATGACCACATCTTACATGCATTACAATCATTCACAAGACACATGTGAACATGCAATAGTATGACTAAGTCCATAATTTTGACAAAAATCCGGTAGCATGACGGCTAGACTAGAGCTTCCCCAAAATGCCAATCATGAAATTTCAACCAACAATCAACTACATCCATTCTCATATCATCATATCAATCATTCAATCATGAGATAATGCTCAATAAAACTTGTCATACATCATACCTAATGACATCATACATTCATACCCTAAACAGTGTTTATAGTTGTGTTATTCTTTGTAAAAAGTTTTATGAGTCTTCATATGATTTCCCATGTTTACTCATGAAAGAATCACATAGTTAAAATAAATGTATGTATAGTCTTTTAGTTACTCAATGCCTGAGTGAAGTTACTCTTTACTTGTGTACATATCTTATGGAACACTTGTTCAAATTAACTAAGTTAGGTAATTGTTTCATTTCCTTGAGATAGTGCACTTAGTGATCCTTAAGTTCATGGTATGCTCAGAGGCCCTAATCATACTTCTGTTCCTAAGGATTTCGAGATCCCTCTAGTCCTTCGTTCATGACAACATATAACCACACTTATGAACCCAACAACACCATGTTCACTAGTCACCAAGGGTGCTTTTTAACTTATTCGAGTTGCAAAGTTTCAAACTTTTATCATTAACATAACAAGATCTTACTGTAAATATTATAAAAGTTATTATTCTTTATAAAGTAATTATAAAGTTTCATTATTTAAGAAAGTATGTGCCTCTAAAATTATGCTCTTGCCTTAAAGATTCAATCTTTATGAAATAATGATGCAAGATATTAACTTTAGAACTAAAAGGTCTTATTCTTTATAAAAGTTAACACTTTTAATTATTCTAAAACCCTCAAGGCCTCAACTTTATGATTTAAAGTTGTCTTAAAGTTTAAAAGATTCCTACTTTATGAAATAATGATACAGGACATTAACTTTAAAGTTAGAAAGTCTTGCTCTTTATGGAAGTTGACACTTTATACATTAATTTGGCTCAAGATACAAACTTTGTAAATTAGAATTTGCAAGTTGACACTTTATACATTAATTTGACTCAAGATACAAACTTTATAAATTAGAATTTGCAAGTCCACACTTTTATGATTAAAAAGTGACATTCTTGAAGAAAGCTTAGAACTTTACTTAGTATTTTCATCTCAAGGTTCAACTTTTACAAGATTAAAGTGCAAATCTACAACTTTATGACTTACAAGTTATATTCTTGATTAAAGTTTCAAACTTTATAACAGGTCTTGTCTTCAAGATTCAATCTTTAAAACATAAAGTAACAAATTCTCATTTTTAGGACTTAAAAAGCTTCATGTTCCAAAAATTTAGACTTTTACACATATTCTTATCTTCAAGAAGAACAAAATAAAACCTTGTGAAACCCATCAAAATAGCACCACTTTTTAAGCATCAAGAAGCAAACTTTTTAAAGTTTTAAGCTTTTAGGATGTTCATAGTCTTATCAAACCATGAAAAACATGTAAAGATGAAACTTTTCTAATCAGTAATCATAAGCTCATTATAAGAAAAGGAACAAACGTTAAACGAAATACCACCAAGAACATCATTCTTTTTCAAACAACTCACAAGAAACATCAAGATCTCATTCAGCAAGAAAGAAAAATAGAAATTAGAGGCATTCAAGAAGCAAACTTTCAAATAACCAAGAAAATCTCGCAAAGAAGAATATGAAAATTTTTTGCAAAAAATAAAAGAATCTTTTGCTCATGAAGAGCATGAGAGTCTTTCTCAAGCTTTCACTTGAAGATCTTGGTCATGGAAGAAACTAAGCTTCAAGCTTTTTTGAGTAAACAAAAGAGAAAAGTAGATATCACTACCTAGTGTTGAAGAATGGCGTCCTTGAAGAAGAAGAAGAAGAAGATGAAGAAGACTCCTCCTTGTCGATGGTGGTGGCAGTTTTGAACAAGGGAAAAGAGAACTCTTGAGTTCTCTTAAAAATGAGGCTTGTAGTATTTAGATCTCTTCTGTCAAGACCAAAAGATATGGCCTTTGAAGGGCTAAGTGAAGAAAGTTTCATTATAGAGGTAGAGAATGATGAAAAAGATAAGAACAAGAAAAGAAAATGTAGAGAGAAGTTGAAGGAGTAGAAAACTTAGAGAGAGAATAGAAGTTGAAAAATGAAAAGTGAATGTGTGTGTTTGTGTCTGCGTAGCCGTAACATACATGAGGGTGGGGGAGATATTTTTGTGTTATTTTGTATTAATTAAGGTTTAGGGAGACAAATTAGATGATAGGGGAACAAATCAAGTACTTACTCTTACATAAAGCACTCTTGTCTAATGCTTTATTCTTTTGTGACATCACCTTTGCTTTATTGTCTAGTGACTAAATTTGAATTTAATCATGCGATTAAGTGCTCTTGTAACTTAATTAACATGATTAAGTAAGGATTAATGATTAACACACAAGAATATAATTAAGAAAATAAACTTGTAATTAAACTTAGTTATCCTTAATTAAGATTGATTAAGCTAATTAAGGGTGATTAGTGTTTAATTAAGCTATTGAGCATCTGAGTCACTTAATTAGAGATTCTCTAATCTTAACTAAGCATTCTCTTTGTCTTTCTTATCAAAGTTAACTCATAAACATTTCATTAATCCCTTAATCAAGCCTTAATCTCATAATTTCTCATTAAGTACCTAATTACTTAGGGTTATTGAGGTAATTTAGCATGACAAGAAATTGGGGATGTTAACAAACACCTTCATGTACCTTGGCCATGACATATGAAGCTTTTTCTTTATCAATGCATTTGAGTAGTTGTGCTAAGGATCCTCTCTTATATAACTAGCCATCTATGATCATGTAAAATATTACTGATTTTTTTACTTTTGTTGCTTCTTTTGGATCCTCTGGCAATTGTTGGGTTTGTAGGTATTTTAGGATTAGAGACCTCCAAGAAGATGAGTCATCCTCTATGTTAATAACTTCTTTCCTATTTATGCTTGGTTCGTCCAAAGTTTCTTGTATTACTATACGATTATTGCCTGACCTCTTCATGCTGGCGAGTTTGGAAAGTAATCGGCCCTCTTTTTTTTCTGCCCAAGGAATGTGCTCAATTTTGAAAGTCTTGAAACCCTTGGATTGTTGATGAACTTCCAAAAGATATCTAGCTAGAGATTCATCCTTCACCTGAAATTCCCCTTTTACCTAGGTTTATTGATATATGAAAGAGATATAATAGTTTTCCAACAAGCTCGAAGTATCATTTATTGAGCATGACAAATAGCAAAAGCAAAACATAAATATTTAATCTCCTGTCTATGACTAAGGTGCCTGACTCATTTTAAATAACAAAAGCAAAATGTAAACTATATTTATTTTTCTACATTATTTTTCAACATTTATTCTCCTATCTATGACTAAGCTACCTGACTTCTTTCTAACTAAGAATCGTTTCATACAGTAAGGTCGACTGCTCCCATTTCTTTAGCTAGCTGAAGACCTTCAATCAGAGCCTCATACTCTGCCTGGTTGTTGCTTACCTTGAAACCAAATCTAAGGGATTGCTCAATCATGATTCCATCTAATCCTTCAAGTATAAATCCTACATTACTTCTTTTCAACTAAAAACTGTGATTTGATTGGCCCCATGGTTTGATAATTGATTCCATATTTGGAAAGTTCCACTAACCATGAAATCATACATCCTGCTAGGTGGGGTTTAGATAAAATCTGCTAGATCAGCTGGTCAGTCTTGACAATTATCTGATGACTTTGAAAATATGGCTGGAGTCTTCTAGCCATGGTGACTATGGCCAAAGCAACTTTCTCGATCTTCTAATATTGATTTTCAACCCCTTGATGTCTTTTGCTAACAAAATATATAGGCCTTTGCTTACATCCATCTTCTTTCATTAGGACTAAACTTATAGCTCGGTTAGATACAGAGAGGTAAAGTAGCAAATCCTACCCAAGGTTGGGCTTTAAAAGAATAAGTGGAGTGACCAAGTAAGCTTTGACCTGTTGGAATGCCTCTTTACATTCTCGAGTCCATTGGAAATTTTTCACCTTCTTAATACAGTTGAAAAGAAAAGCGATGTTATCTACAACTTTAAACATAAACTGTGATAAGGTCATAATCTTCTCAGCCAAACTTTGCACCTCCTTCATCGTATTGGGGCTCCTCATTTCAAGCATAGCTCGGCATTTGTTTAGATTTGCTTTAATTCCCCTTCTCGTTATCATGAAACCCAAGAACTTCCCCATCTCTAATCCAAAAGCACACTTGAGAAGATTCAGCCACATATTATTCTTTTTAAGCTGCATGAATACCTCTTCTAGGTCGATGTAATGATCTCCTCTCCTAGTAGTTTTTGCTACCATGTCATCTACATATACTTCTACGTTCCTACCAATCTGCTCCTGGAAGATCTTATCCATCAGCCTTTGATACGTGGCTCCAACATCCTTTAGACCAAAATGCATTACTCAATAATAGTAGCTAGGACCATCAGTCATGAACGCCATTTTCTCTTCATTTTCAGGATGCATTCGAATATGATTATACCTAGAATATGCATCCATAAAGCTCAAGTATTGATAGTTGGATGCTGCTTCAACCAATTTGTCAATGTTTGGCAGGGGATAAGAGTCTTTCAGACAAGCTTTGTTAAGATCAGTAAAATCAATACACATACACCATGTTCCCTTGGACTTGTTTTCCACCAAGATCACATTGGAAAGCTAAGTGGTATACTTGATTTCACGTATAAACCTTACTATTAAAAGTTTTTTTGTTTCTACTCTTACTATCTTTCTTTTCTCCTCAATTAGCTTCCTCTTTCTTTGAGCAACTGGTCATGCTGCAGACTCGATTGCCAGATGATAACACATGAAACTTGGATCTATCCCAGGGATGTCTATAGGAACCCAAGCAAATAGGTTGGCATTATTCTCTAGAAGCTCGGTTAATCTTCTGTTCAACTCATTTGGCAAGTAGGCTCCGATCTTCACATAACCATCTTCTCTCAGGTTCACTTTAATCTGAATGAGCTCACCTTCTGGTTGTAGTCTTTCCTCCTTGAAATCTTCTCTTGGGTCTAACTCAACCAAATTTACATTTGTTGATTGAAGTGTGGCCTCCTCAACAGCATAAAAAGTCAGTATTACTGGCTCGAATTTTTTAGTCCTTAGAGAATCTACATATCATTATCTAGCTTCCTTCTGATTTGCCCTAATGACTACCACCTAACCATCAGGAAGAGGAAACTTCATCGCCAAATGAGGCATCGAGACGATTGCCCCTATTTTGTTGAGTGATGGTCTCCCAAGAATAACATTGTATGGGTTTTCTTGTTCTACAACGAAGTATTTCAGCAGGATAGAGCGTGTCCTTGTAAATGTTGTCCATAACTCTACATGCCCTTTCACCCGTATTTATTCCCCTGTGAATCCTACCAAAGTATTGTGGAATGGAAAAACTTGCTCTTCCGAAAGACCCAGCTTGTTGAATGCATCTACAAATAAAATATCCACTAAACTCCCTTGATCAACCAATACCCTTCTAACTTCAAAATTTGCAATGATCACACAAATTAGCATTGGATAATCCTAATTGAAATCAACCCCCTGGAACCGACACTTGAGGATCAATAGATTGGTTGTATTCATGAAGGTCACCGTGAAGGTAAGTTAGAACATGAAGGTTGGCTACTTGAAGAGTGGGACTGAATAGGTTGATTTTTAAAAATGTTTTGAAAAATCATTTTTTTACGTGCATTTCTATATAATTTCATTGCTAATTGGTCAATTAATAGATTGTAAAAGTCAAAACCATAGAGTGACGAAAATAGTGACAAAAGTTTTCCTCTAAATTGTAATCTATCTCCAAATTCATAGGTAATTGTTCCTGTCTTCAACTCTTTGGTAAGGTAGGTTAGTGTTTAGGTTAAGAATTATTCCCCCTTTCTTGTAGCCAAGGGAGGGGTATATATAAAGTCTAGCATCGATATGGCCAGGGAAGGGCCTACCAAGACATATGTTAAGGAATCTAATGAACCAACATATATGTTGTAACGTATGTAGTAGTTAATGAGATAATGTATGTTTATGGACCGACGTCTGAGGATCAGTAGATAGCTTATATTCATGAAGGTCACTTGTCTGTGAAGGTCAATTAGACCATGAAGGTTGGGTACTTGAAGAGCAAGACTGAATAGGTTGGTTGAGCCATGAAGGTCGGGTTACACCAACCGGTCCATGAGCCCTCTAGCCTTGAGCTCTGTAGAACGATGAGGCTTGGAGAACTAGACCGAGAAGGTTAGCTGGGTCTTGCAGGTCGGGTTACATCAACCGGTCCACAAGCCTTCTAGCCTTAAGCTTAGTAGAGTGATGAAGCTTGGAGAACGAGATTAAGAAAGTTGGCCCTGCCATGAAGGTAGGGTTACACCAACCGATTCACAAGCTCTCCAACCTCGAGCTCAGCAGAGCAATGAGGCCTGGAGAACGAAACCAAAAAGTCGACTGGATCATGGAGGTCAGGTTACACCGACCAATCCACATTCTGCAGTGTAGATTCCTACTAATTCGATTTTTGCATTATAACCCCAACTAGCAAAATATGACTATTTGTCTATGTATACTTGCTCTGCAAAAGAACTTAATAATGTTTACATTTCAATATTGCCTACTCAATGCATCAAAATAAATCATTCAATAGTATTAGTTATATACACAGTTATTCGGGATGTTACACTGGCAATGTTGAGAGGGTACTAAGATCCACATCTTGGATCAACATTAAACAAAGCGTAAATCAATAAGGAAAATAAACAATATAGGTTTACTGACAACGGCTAATATTAATAATTCTTATTCTTAATATTAATTAATATTGTTAATTATAGTAGTATCATTATTTAGTAATATTTTTATATATCAAATAAAGTAATATAAATTACCAATTAAATTATCTATACATACTAAATATTATATTATAATATTAGCATTAATTTAAAATATAACAATCTTTTTAAGTAATAATTTAAATTATCAATAATCTTGTTAAACATTGTGGTTAGCCAAACGCCTCCTAGGTGTTGCTTGAGTGAAATGGCGATACTTACCATATCATCAATCCACATTTTTTTTTTTTTTTGGGTACATATTATTAGTCCGCATTTGACATCAATAGCCGTTGTATATTTTAGTTTTTGAATTGTATATTTCTTTTATTTTAAGACATGCTTTAAAGTCCTATTATATTTTTTTGAAGTTCCCACCATATTTTCGTTTTTCTAGCTCTTATTATTAGAAGAGAAATACTTGCATGGTTTGGGAGCACCACGTGACTCTGCTCCCGACTAATCATGTAAATATATTTTGTATGAGATTGTATATTAGTGATGGGTCCCATATAAAATACAATCACATCCACATGTTGCTCCTGCACTATGCAAGTATTATCCTAATTCCTAAGAGCTTCATTGCTGCTAGTCATCCCACTTCCTTGTCGCTATATGAGCACTGCGTTGTTGAGCACCTTCCGCTGCCACGTCCGCTGAGCTTCATTGCTGGGCTAAGAGGAATCTTGTATCTAACCCTTCCTAAATGAATCAGATTTACGATTTAGATTTCATATTTGTTTTCAACCATTTTTTTTAATTATTGTTTAATCTCGGGTGAAGGTTACTAACCCGCTTGAAGCGATGTTGGTTGTAATGATTGTAGATTCATGGCATGCTATAATTACTTGGTGCTTTTTGCAGGATATGCTTTGGACATTATTGTTTTACTCTAGGTTTTGAAGTGCATTACTTATAATTGCTTCCTTTTGCTCTGTACCTGTGTCTTCAAAAAATTCTACAAATAGCTTATTTCCAGAATCAAATTTCGCTATTCAAAATAAGTAGCATAAGATGGCATCATGTAATGTATTGTGCATAACTTGAGCCACACAACTTGAATTCTGACTTGAACTATTTGCTGCAGTTGAAAGTATATATTTGAGGATACCATGTGCATAATTCCCAGTTGATAACTCCTTGTTAATCTGAGTCAGATTTACTTTAAATTAAGATGGGTTCTGTATATTCTTAATTTTGGACAGCTTTATTCAGTTGTGCATGATTTTGGTTATAGGCACCTAATTTACATACAACTTGTTATCTTAGAAGCCAAGATTTAAGACATACAATCATAGTCTTCTTAGCTTCTATTTTTGTACCAACCCGTACCAATTTACATTCAAACTCAATTTTGTTTCACATGACTCCTGTTTCAGACAACACCCTTTCTTTTGTGCTTAATTTTGGCTGCACATACTTGATTTAGGAGCCAGTTTTTCCTTTGGAAAAAAAAAAACACATAAATCCTTTAATCTCCAAAGCTGAAGACTCAAACTCATTCTTAATTACTCAGTTTCTTTTCAAAATTTAGTTCTGTTCTGCATATATCTAGTTTGGGCGGCCGCAACTCTTACATTATGACTTGAGCTATACAAGTCATAATTGTGCATGGCAGTCACATTTGAAAGCCAACTTAAAGGAAACTTGATGAACTTGATGACACATTGTGCACGGTCAGTTTCATTCTGCTGAACTTGATGACTACGAAAACGAAGCAAGGAAGCTCCTTAAGGATTCTTCTCTCTGTGTTACCTCTTCTCTCTTTGTATTGTGTTGAACTCTTAGAAGCCATTTTTCACCTATCTTCTCTTTGTTGTTATGTTTCAAGCCCCCAACATTGCATAGATAACGGTAGAGATGGTGGCATGGAATGGTTTAAAGGGTAGTTTTAGTATTACACAGTGAAACTCCTTGTAAATTTTGCTGTAATGATAGGGTGAGTGAAACATTGTATGATTTGTTTACATGGTCTTTTTCATTTTAAGCAAACAGTAGTGAGCAGAGGTATTAGAAATGTTCTAAAAATCAAATAGGATCAGTTTAACCAATTAGATAAATACTTGTTACGTTTCTAGTTTGATCATTTTTTGCAGGGGAAGGATGATTTGCATTAGTTTCACCTCTTCTTCTATCTCTATATATGAAAACAAGAGAAATGAGCTGTAAAATCCTCACATTGCTTGAATAGCAAATGTATTGTATGCAAGACAATGTAACCATATGTGTCCTACTGTTAGTTCTTAACAACTTTAAACAAATTACATTGATCGTATTGTTTATTTATTAAAATTTTAATTTGAGACTTTATGCAGAAACCAGAACATAGTAGTTTGATTATTTTTACTAAATTAAGTTTTAAAGTAAATCTCATTTGCAGAGAAAGATAGTTAGTGAGACTCTTGCATAAATTAAGTCCTAGGCAAACTCATAGCATCTTGAAGAAAAGGGTTAAATAAGTACCCTTCTTTAGCTTGCTACTTAAACTTAAATTCTCTTATCTTTGTGCAGTTAATTTGTCATTTTGTGACCTCTACTTTGATTTACTGTAATTGAATTTGGTTATTTATTTATTTCATTTGTTTTTTGCCACATTCGTCATAGCACATTTATTCAGCCGAATTTGGTGCCATTTGCTGATCTTCAATTTTTTTCCCCTTATTTGTCAGCAGGCAAGCTCATGGTTGATAAAGTCTAGGAAGCAAACTGATCCCAAATTGGATTTTTATCATGTCACGGTAAGTGTCTGAAGATCCATTGTACAACTGAATTTTTTTTTTTATTGAGGAGTCTTGAAATGCTTTTCATATATTATAACTTTCCTATGAAGTTCAATTGTCCATTTGTGCTAAAAGTTTCGTTAGCACACTTTATAATAAAATTGCTTTTTGTAGATAAAAAGAAGAAGCCTCTTTTTGCCCATAGAGAGAGGGCTTTCTATTTGACTCTATTGTGTGCTGTGGTGGTGCCAGGTGTGTATTTATATTAACAGTAAATAAAGGACTATAACTTTGGGTTATAAAAGTCCAATTGATCTGCGATTTGTTTCATTGGAAAGTTAAGAAATCGAAATTTTCTTGATTTTTGCATATCATGTCGAGTGCCAGTTTTCAGCTGAAATCAGGTTGGTTTCTGCAGATGATGCCTCCTGACAGCTTGAGTTTCAAACTGTATTATTTGGGCTGTTGGTCAATTAAACCTACTCTCGGTGGCATCGTAAAGCTAAGAGATGAATCTTTTCAATTCCAAAAATTTAGGAAACTACAAGGAAACTCAGTTTACCAAAGAAATGAGTATAAAGAAAGAGAGCAAAGCAAACCATATTGAAGTTGCTGTTTCAATCTGGACAGCAGTAAATAAATGCCTAAAACTCAAGTTATAAAAAACTAATTTGTTTCGTTGGAAAGTTAAGAAATGTAGCTGTTTTGAGATAGATTTTCATGATTTTCGCTTGTCTATTCTAGTACTAGTTTCAATTTAAATCGGAATAATTTTTGCAGATAATGCCTCCCGTTACCTTGAGTTTTAAGCTTTATTACTTGGGTAATAGCGGTCCATTGCACCTAATCGTAGTGGCATCTTAAAGCTAAGAGATGACGTTTACTCATAGTAAAAGGAAAAAAATTTCAAAATTTTAGGAGACTCCAAGAAAATTCAGCTACATCATAATAAGGTCTGTACTATAGAAATGCATAAAATATAATTGAATCTAAATTTACTTTTATCATATATATATATATATTCACTGTCAGGGCTTTCCTCTTGGTCGTAGTGATTCATTATCTCAAGTTGGGGAGCGACAGAATTTTTCATTATGACTTATGCATGTGATTAGATTAAGGTTGACTGAAATTTGCTGTACATGAAAATATTTGAATTAGGTTTTCTCAAGATGTGTCCAAGGATTGGATGGATCTGCCGAGTTATAGCAAAGAGTATATTGATGGTGTTCAATGTTTCTTAGACTTTGCTTTCATTGTTGGAGATTCTCCAGGAGTAGAAATTCAATGTCTATGTGCAAAGTGTTGCAATATCAATTGGTACCGAAGGCACGTAATATATGATCATCTAATATGCTATGGATTTGTTAAAGGTTATACAAGATGAATTAATCATGGGGAATGGATAATCCCGATGGATGATGATAGTGGCATGGATCGTGAAGTTGACACTGACAAGTTGTTGAATGGTACATTCAAGGCTATGGCACGTGTCAAAGGAAACAATGAAGATACAAATGACAATGGACAAAGGTTTTATAAATTAGTTGACAAGGCAAGCCAAGAACTATATCTGGATTATAAAAGGTTCCCTACATTATTATTCATAATGCATCTATACTACACTTGATTATATGCTCCTTATCATGCTTTGTTAATATATATTAGGTAAAATGGGTTTATTTGTCCCTCATCTTCATTTGATTTTTAATTTGGTCTCTTACATTAGAAATTGTTTACCAATTTGGTCTTTTGTCATATTTTTGTTAGAGAACTAATGAAAAATGTTGATATAGTGCAAATAGTTTTACATCCACATGTACACTATATCAGTACTATTTTTGACATATCAACATTTTTTAATTAGTTCCATGACAAAAATGTGACTAAAGATTACTTTGTAGACAGTTTGTAATATAACGTCCGAAAAATTTTATCGTTATTAACTGAGTTGCTCGGTTTTCATCGAATAATTGGAATTAATTAGAATTCAATTAAGTATTCACTTAAAGTCAATTAAGTATGATTTAGAAAGATTAAACTTGATGAAATTAGATTGGAACCATAAGAAATCTCATGGGAATTTTCTAAAACCAGTTTATTGATTTAAGAGAAATCAGCAAGATTTTGGTATTTTAAACTGTCAGAACAGGACAAATGGAAATTATACTATGAAAAATCTAGGATGGATAGCCAAGATTTAGCCACCACACCCATGCATGTGGTGCCACTAATCAGCCCAAAATTGGCAACTCAAGTAAATTGAAGAATGAGAAAGAATCCACCAATCATTTAACAACTTGAAACAATTCCTTCCTTCTCCCTTGTGTAATTCGGCCAACATGAGGAGCTGAACTCTCTTTATGTCTCTTCCATTCACAATCATCTTCGCTCCAGCTTCAACCCCTCTTCAAGTCTCATAAAAAATTTCTTCAATTTAAGATATCAAATCAACAAGATTTCAACTAGATAAGGTAGGAATTCAATTTATCTTCTTGTTTTCTTTGTATTGGGCTGATTGGGTCTCCACTTTCTTGCATGATTTTGATGTTATCTTGAGTGATGATGATGAATTAAGGTGTATATATGAGTTTGAATTGAAGATTTGATAGATTGATTTAAGAAAAACATGAGTTCAAGAAGAATTCAAGAAGCTATTAGGGTTTTCCCCTCGACGGTCCATATGGCAGAGCGTACGACTCTGCTTATAGCCATTTAAATTTGATGAATCCATTTTTATATGAAACTAGCATGTATATAAATTATAAGGTCATTGGATTAGTATAGAATTAGTTATGAATTTTTGAAGTTTGACCTAAAAATCTATATTCTCATTTGAGCAGTATGTGTTGAGAAGGGTGTAACTCACCCTGCACAACTCTAAATTGAGTGAAACTTATGCTGTTTGAAAGCTAACATATAAGGGAATATTTCATAAAAATTTCAAGGTCAGATTCATTACTAATTATTTCTAGCACATCAATGAATTTACCTTAAGTTCAAACTGGCTTGGAACAAAGTAGCCCAGCAGTGTCAAGTTTCGGGTTGCATATCTCAAAATATACTTATGCAAATGATATGCAACTTATTTCATTTGAAATCTTGTTCTATTACTTTAAATTGATATAGATTTTGTATAATTTCACCTAGATTTCTATTTTTACTCAATTTTCAGGGTGTATTTCTGGCTAAGTACAGTGCAGTCTGAGGTAAAATATTAATAACTTAAGTTATACAAATCAAAATGAGATGGGATCAAAAGGATGCATTCAGGTTTAAATGAGTTGAATTGGACTAAAGGTAGATTATACAAAATTCGGGCAGAATAGGATGAAATAAGTAGAAAACTCTGTTGATGTTTGTATTGACTTTGATGAATGATATTGTGAATATATAATTGCTGTTCCATATTGATTTGCATTTTTGAATGATTTTACTGGTAGTCTGGCACTATTTATAGGGAAGCGGACTCGATCCATTATGCTGCCGAATTTCCAGCATAAATTAGTGATTGTTCTAAATGTTTGTATGTTAATGTTACGTGACACATATTAATAGCCTACAAGTATTATCCTTTGAGAATAAGGTGTGAAGCCTATGTATTTATGATTCTATGATAAAAGATATGATGATGAGTCCATATTCTGAAAGAACGTGACATGGCGATCACGCTTTGATGGGGTATGATATGGCGATCATACTCTGGAATGTGACATAATAATCCCACACCCTAAGGAGTATGATATGGCGATCACACCTGATGGAGTGTGACATGGCAATCACACCTGATGGAGTATGACATGGCGATCATACTCTGGGATGTGGCAAGAGGAATATATTTCTAAGGAGCGTGACATGGTGATCACACCCGATGGAATATGACATGACGATCGTACTCTGGAATATGTATGACAAGTAATGGAAGATAAAGGAAGAAAAGAGAATTGTGTGTATCTATATAAATTCAAGTACAAGTAAAGGCATGTGCAGATTTTATGTTTTCAGTATATTGGTGTTATTATATTTTAATACGTTTCAATTATTCTTCATAATATAATTCATGAATTAATTTTGTATGGGCTCACCTAAATGACAAGTGTATGAATAAAATGGACTTTGTTTCGAACAATCGAACTATAAAATTAAACAGTTTATATAATATGTCCACATTTTTCATAATAAATCGAAACAGTTAGAGATAATAATGATGACAGGGTATGAAATTTTTTAGTGAATCCTACTGAGAATTTAAAATTCTCATTCCCATTTCCGTATTATCTCCAGATACTTCAAGAAGTTTTGAAGACAGCTGAAGTTGCTATCAGATAAGGTCTGCTCAGATAACAGTAATAACTCCTGAGTGTGGTACTATGACTTAAGCATAGTACTGTACAGAGGAGGACGTTACATGTAACGTAAGAGACTAAATTGGAAAAAAAAATAAAAAATAAAGGGTTACATTGAAAAAACAAATCAATATGATAGACAAAAAAGTCCTTTTTGCCTTTATATTTTTGTTTTTATGGGAACATAAACCATGTGTTGTATAAATTATGAAAATAGAAAGAATCAAAAGTGGAGACATCAAATGGGGTCTGTAAATTTTGCAGGACTACACATGACATTGGTGTTATTTTTAGACTTTTGGGTTGTTAATGTAGCCTTCATTTCTTTTTGTCCTATAGCATAATCATGTTTACTAAATACCTATATTTCCATAATGGTAGTGTGCAACCAAAGAGAATGAGAAAGATCCCACTAAATATGAAACATCTGTTGCAACTCTCAGAAGTAACAAAGGGAAGCAAGTTGATTTTGAAAGACAAGCTGCAATTGTAAGCTACTAAATTATTATTATTAATGATATTACTGATGTAGTTATTTAATGTTTTTGTTAATGTTTCTTGTTAACAGTCAAAACCTCATAATCGCAAAAAAGTAAGGAAAACTGAAGGTGTTGCATTTCAAGCAATGTCTAGAAAGAAGCTATCCAGTTAGGTTCAGTCCTATGGTAGATTAAGTACAACAAGTTATATTAAGAAGGATGAAGAAACAGATGCGAGACTCATATCTTTGAAATGTGACATTAAAGAATTGAATGAAAAGATCGAAGGATTACGACACATTGTAAGAGTGTTGGTGCAACAATCTGATCTTTCAAAATAGTGCAATCTTCTATGATGTGGCCATAATTCCTATCAAACTCATACCATTTACTTCTATCTACTCCAGTGGGAACTTGCTACTTTCCTGCATTAGGTGTTAGCCTGATTATCTGAGCATTACACGCGTCTTTGAGAATAGTCTTCTTCTTCACATTAAGAGGTGTATACTCATCATAGTGGGATTAGGGGAAATAGAAATTGTGCCTTCTCTCATCTTGACCCCTTTCTTGTAAGTCAAGCTGACTCTTTTGTCGCTTCTCTTCTTTTATTTCTGATTTTGTCTTGAATCCTTGGTTCTTCCATTTTCTGTCCAAGTTTCCGCTTTCCTTGTTTCCTGAACCTACTCTTGATATAGGCCATAGCTTTTTCTCTGAACTCAACCATGGTTCTTAGCGGAATGATTGCCAAGGAATCAGCAAATGGACTGGCTTGTAGTCTTCCTGTAACACCCTAATAAATCCATATTACGCTTAAGTCGTATTACGGTGTTTTATTAGTTGTTATTTGTGCTCGTGGAAAACTAAACTTCACTTGAAATTAAATTACGTGGAAAATACAGTAAATTTTTTTTTTTTTTGAAATATGTCGTCGCTTTTGGAAAGTAAAGCCTTACGCGAGAAAATAGTGGTAAACGAGCGTATCGCAAATATTTCGGTATAAAAGGAAGGAACAAGAGATAAATCATAATGCATTCAAATTACGACATCAACCACATAATTATAATTATCCTCATAATATCCAACAAATACATAAAAGGGAACTCATGGTCAGGCCATGGCCCCAAAATATCAAAAGTACAAGTCTGACAAGGTCTAATACAAAATAAAATACAACAGGTAAGGGGCAATAATGGGATAGGCCCACGTAGACATATACTGGCTTCTCTGCCCCTTCCACGCCCTTCCATCGAACGGACTCAGGTCCTCGAATGCCTGATCCCCCTCGCTACTCGGCCTCGGGGAACATGAGGAGTATGGATGATGCGAGGGTGTCGGCTGTTGACCTCTACACGACGAATGCGATGACCAAGAGTATAGCTGGCGACCGAAGAACGTTCCTCAGAGGGATCCTCCTCGGACGTGGCAGGATGGTACTCGGGGAGCGGCGGCGAAGCGGCTGCGGCTCTAGGAGCAGCGATCAAACTCACTTTGATCACAGGGACTTCTGGCAGGGGCACGGGCTCGGCTACGGGTAGACCTGGAGACATAGGCTCCATCTCGATCTCGGGCAATGGTTCGGGTGGGAAATCCCAAGGACCCAGCAGCTATCCAAGGTGTGCCGATGATATGTCTGCAGGGGCAGGCGGTATCTCTGGCTCCTCCTGCTCAAAAGCTCGACCCAGGTAGAAGTATGTGCGGACTATCGTGGTGGTCGTGGCCACAATAGCGTGGGCGCCCTCATCATAGGCCCACTCATGGTGGGGAGGCTCCATGCTCCATGAGTATCTGGTGACGAGACGGAAAAACAACTAGGATGAGAAATAAGATTTCTCAGTAAGGCTCGACCCTGACACACAGGTGTCATCGTCATTGTCCCAGCCACTTCGATTTTTAAATGAAAACTGTGGGCATTCAATAGGTTCAATTATTTGATTTTCGAAAACATTACTACCCGAAGTGGATTCAATTTTTTTAGTACTTATCCTCGTTGTAGTAACAACATCATGGCATACATAAAAACTTATACGGCTATTCATAACATACATCAACATGTTGAGAGTTGCATTCTTTACTTGGGTCGGATCGAAGTCCCTTTCTTTCCTTAACTTGACTTATCTTAAGTCCTTTCTTTCCACCCACTAAACATAAGTGGTAATGAGCTCATACCGTGGCCGTCGCCACCATAGAATTTCAGTACTTACACTAGCTGGGTCATGCCATGCCTCATATCATGACAATTTCAAGGAAATACTGAGAGATGCATCAGGCATAGATATCATAAGTCTTTTACTGACCAAAGTATCTTGGACTGAAGCCCCTTTCTTTCCTTAGTTTGACTTTATCATAAGTCTTTTATTTACCACCCTTCTAACTTTAATGGTAATGAGCTCATACTGTAGCTATCGCCATCATGAACCTTTGCAAGAGAAGGGAAAAGTAGATTTCACCTTCATTTACCGAATTTTGTGACTAAAATTTATCGATTACAAATTAGCGACCGATTTAGAAATCGATTTAGCGATCAATTTTATCAGTCTCTAATTTAGTGACCAATTTTTCGGTCTCTAAATTAGCGACCGATTTATCGGTCACTAACTCTTAACCAAGCAACTTATCGAAATTGGTTGCCATGCTCTTAAATCAGCTGCTAATTCGGTCGCTAATTTTAGTGACCAATTTTTTTGTCACTATTTTTTAGCAACCAGCGTTTAAGCGACCGAAATTTCGGTCACTAAATCGGTTGCTACCAAGTTTAGCAACCAACTTTCTTAACATAGCGACCGATAAATCAGTCGCTATTTACTGATTTTCTTGTAGTGATCACCTTCCATTTTGAAAGATCATGTCCTATTATCTTGTCTTTGAGGGTCAACTTCCTTTTTGAAGAATCACACCCTCAGTTCTATCTTATCTTGATTAATGCATGTGATACTAGAATTATGCTAAGTCCATAATTTTTTACGAAAAATTCGGCAATATAATGGACATCATTATACATTTCACAACATCATATTCATCATGATAATCATCGTCATCATACTTGCACATAGAGTTATATATTACAAACAAAGTTTTATGAACTTAGCTTAGTAAATTATACGCAAATTTTTAGTTAGATTTTTATTCTATTCGATTCTTTTATTAGTCATAGGGACAAGTTTCTTCTATTATCCTTCTCAAATATTTTAATTTGAAATATGACGTTTCAACATTTTAACTTGAGGGTTTTGGAGTTTTCAAGTTTGTTTCTGATTATCCTTTAAAATTAGCCTTGACCAGATTTAGGATTTTACTATGGAGTAGTAATTTATTAAATTCACCATAATTTTATCTTTTACTATTTTGTCTTGACTTTTTGTAGAATTATACTTCTCTGAGTCCTCTTTTAAAGAAAATAAACCTCACTCAAAAATTCCAAGCCTATCTTGAGTTATGCACTAAAAAATTTTTACTATTTAGTTTTTAGGTTTACCTAGTAGTAGTAAATTGTTGAATCGGATGGGAGTTCTACAAAAGAAATCTAACCAAGATATTTTATGGAATGGTTCCATTATGTCTTGCCTTTATTACAAATTTAGTCCTACTCAAAAATGTTTTGTATAACTTGAGTTATAAAGATTTTAGTGCAGGCTGTCCAGACAAAAATACCAATAGGTATAGCCTACTTACAAAATTTAGATCTTGCTCATTTTAAGTCTAATGCTCACATATTTTAAATGTATGGAAAGCTTTGTGAGTTTATTTTCATATAAAATTGGGCTTGTTGCATTTTGAGTTGTATAAAATGAGTTATTGTGTTTGCCATACAGGCTGCCAGAATTTCAGCATATCTAGATTTTATTTTCTTAGCTTGTTTTGTAGAAACATTGAGATTCCTCCTCAAGTGACCATTTTTATCTTTCATTTTGATTGGATAGTTTGACGTTTCAGTGATAAAACAATATTTAGAATTCCACTAAAGTTTGATCCATAAAAATATTCATACAACAGAATCAAATGTTAAAAAAATACTTTCACATAAGGCAAAATCTCATAGAGAAAGAGTGTGATCATGAGACCCAAGAGCAAGTCCTAGAATTGCCTAGCTATGATGAGCTTAGGAGTTCTAGTGTTTGAAAACATATAAAAAGGAAAAGGTTAGAGTTACTACCATAAGAAGCTTTTCGAAGGGCTTGAAGAGTTGGAAAGTTAGAGATGATTAGAGCTTGAAAATGGGGTTGGTGTGTGTTTGATTTGTTTTTTCAAGGATCAAAGAAGGTGGTCCTTGAAGGGTTTATGAGGATGATGGTAGGAAATAGAGCAGATTGGAATAAGTAAGAAAAAGAACAAGAAGAATTGGAAGAACAAAGAGAGGTAGGGTGGAGTTTAAAGAGAGGTGAAAGCTTTTACTGTTTTAGTAAGAGAGTGAAGTTGCAAAAATAAGAGTGAGTGCGGGGCTGAATGGCGTCTCAAAACAAAGGCTTGGGCAAATTGGTTTGTATAAACACTTGGGAGGAGACTTAGTGACCATAGGGTGAAAGAGTGGTTGTTTCACCCTTGAGTCTTGGTGCATGGCTTAAGCCCTTTTGCGCTTTCTCAAGTGGTTAATGGCTAACTCTATGCTATTAGCGGGATGAACCACTTTGATGGTCAATACTAAATCAAGTGTGATCCAAGTGTAGGATAGCCTTCTTTTGGTTAATCTCACATTAAGGTAACTTACCATATCAATCCTTAATCCTATGGTGTAAGATTAGGAAGCAAAATAGATGGTTGGATGTTCATCTTGCCTTGGCCGAATTTTGCATGCAATATTAAGGGCAAGATTTTTTGAATTTTCATTGGTTTTTGGATTATCTAAGTGTTAATCAATTAGATTAGTTTAATTGCTCTTTAGACAATTTTGGTTAGTTACATCTTTAAGACCTCTTTCTCTAAAAAGAATGATTCTTACTAATTATGTATTTAGTGTGTGAGGATTAATTTATCACATTTGATTAGGGCATAGCATTTGTCATGTGCTTAATTAATAAGATTATATCACCTTAATTATGTTCTTATTCATAAATTAGCAAGATTTGGATAACTAGGCTTTAATTAACACATTTAGTGTGCTATTATACAATTGTTGACTTTTTCTTATTAATTATTGACTTTTAGTTGACTTATTGATTTTTCTCTAATTACTAAGCTCTTATTCTTAAAATTAGTTGATTAATCCTTAACTAATCATTGTTATCTCTAATTAGTTAGTGACACTGAGCTAATTAGCTTAGGTAGAATTGGGGATGGTACACAATATGATGTAGCCTAGCTTGTCTATCTATTGTATGAATTTCTGATGCAGGATGAAGCCTTCTAGATGAGAGCAACAAAAGGGTCGAGTAGAGGTCATAGAGATTAGAGCAACAATAGATTAGAGATTAGGATAACGTCTCAATTCTAAAATGTGTTTAGATCTAATATGGGTGAAACCACAAGCCCATGAGAAAATATAATTGAATCCACATCTTTATAGCCCATCTAAGATGTAAACACAAAATTCTAGCTTTATGGTTAAAACCAAACTGCACAGCAAGGCCAGCATAATTGGTCTAGAGACCAGTCTCTACAGGATGTGCACCTGAGGTCCCATGGGAGTGTGTTCGACTCCTGTAGGGAGCAAAGCCCCCAATGTCCCCCCTCTTGGGAGCCCCACAGGGGTTGTAACATCCGAAAGAAAATTTTATCATTAATAACCAAGTTGTTTGATTTTTATCGAATAAGTGGGTTTAACCAAAATTTGATTAAGCATTTAATTAAAGCCAATTAAGTGTGATTTAGAAGTGATTAGGCTTGATGGAATTAGATTAGGAACATAGGAAATCTCACAGAACTTTTCTAAAACCGGTTTACCAATTTAAGAGAAATCGGTAAGATTTCGGTAATTTAAACTATCGAAACCGGACCAGTAGAAATTATACTGTGAGAACCCTAGGATGGATGCCTAGATTTAGCCAACTTACCCATGCAAGTGGCGGCATCTCAACCCTCCATATGGGCTGCCAAACCAAGTTAAATAACCTACTCAAATCCACCAATCACATGAAACTTGCTTTAGAAGTTTTTAAATTTTTCCTTTTCTACCTTGCAAAGATTTGGTCCATATATGCTGACCCTTCTCCATTCTTTTCTCCATTGTCTCATCTCATCTCAACTCATATCATCCTCCTTTCTTACAAACTTTCAAACCACAACAAGATTTCTTCAACTCCAACCACAAATCTAACAAGAATCACACATAGGAAAAATAGGAATCCAACTTATCTTCTTGTTGTTATTGATTTGGGCTGTGTGGGGATCTTGCTTTCCTCATGATATTGATGTGATTTGGAGTAATGATGATGGTTTATGATTGAATTTGCATGTGTGTTGTGATTAGAATTGGAATTGGTATACAAGAACTTGAAGAAAAGAAAAAACTCAAGAAGCTGTTAGGGCTTTTCCTCGGCAGTCCATACAGCGAAATATACAGCTCTACCTATAGCCATTTAAATTTCATAAATCTATTTTTATATGAAACTAGACATTCAGGGCTTTCCATACATATATAATATAAGGTCATTGGATCAGATATAGAGGTAGTTATGAATTTTTGAAGTTTGACCTAGAAATCAAGACTTTCATCCAGGCAGTGTAGGTTGAGAAGAGTGTAATTCACCCTACACAACTCCAAATTGATTGAATCCAATGTTGTTTAAAAGCTAACATATGAGGGAACATCCCATAAAAACTTCAGAATCAGATTTGTTGCCAACTATCCCGAATACATCAATAAATTCATCTTAAGTTCAACCTAGGTTGGAATAAGGTAGTCCAGTAGAGTCAAGTTTCAGGGCTTATATCTTGAATTATACTTATTTAAATAATATCCAACTTATTTCATTTGAAAGCTTGCTCTGTTAGCTTTACATTGATAAAAATTTCGCATGATTTCACCTAGATTTCTATTTTTCGTGAATTTTCTCTTATAAGACTGTAATTCTAGCTAGAAACAGAGCTAGATCAGGTATACTTAAGGTTGAAGTCGAAACATAGTGAACATAGAGCTAGATTGGGTATACTTAAGGTTGAACTCAGAACTTAGCAAGTAGAGAGCTAGATTGAGTATACTTAAAATCAAGTGCATTATCATTTCTGCATATCCACAGTTTCTGTTACCATGTTTTCAGTTAATTGCACTATTATCTGCTATATATTTACTTTTGTTTACTTTACAGCTACCACTTAATTATGTCAAAATATATGTCTTGCTGCTTATTTCTCTGTTTATTTTTCCTTTATCTCCTTAAGTAAAACCAAGTTGTGTTTCGGGCTATGATTTCTATAATTAATTGAGTAAAACATCCTGTTGATGTAACGTTTTCTTTTAATTAACCAAAATCCGAAACACCTGACAATGGCGGCAATGACAAATATATATACTTAGGATTCCTACTGAGAAATCTTTATTTCTCACCCTACTATACATTTTTGTATCATTCTCAGAGCATGGAGAACACGGCAACCAGCGTCTTGTTCATTGAGTTTCCTGAGCTTCACATCCATCTCGATCCGTTCATAGACTCCATGTACATATCCGGTAGATGTCAATTTCGCCTTTGTTTCTTTTTCTAAAGAGATTTTGCTGTATCACTCTTGCACCCGCTTTTCAACCCTACTGTCCCTTATATTGCCATCCCTCTTCATGTGGCCCATCCTTTTCCACCTCCACCCGTAGCAGCACCACCAGCAACAGCACCAACCATGAATCTGCTAGCGTCACCACCATAGCAGATGCCCTCAGTCTCGATGTCTAAGGAGGACCTGTATGAGATAGAGAGTTCATCTTCCTCATCCTCTACTCCGAGCATGGACTACACTCCTGCGGATGCCGGGATGGCGAGCGGATTCCTTTCCTCGGAATCCATCTAGTTAGAGCACCCGTCATAGTAGCAGTAGGTGTACAAGATGACTCTCTTTTGGTAGTCTGGGTCATGGGCAGATGGATAGGAGTCAGGAGTTGTATATGAAATGTCCCGTGGAGACCAGATAGGGTACTGTTCATATAGACAGGCCGATTTATTTTTATATTAGCAGCCTCATTTTACTACTCTATACTATTTATTGTATCGTAGTCAAACTTGAAAAGCAGATGTTTATATATATGATGCAGTTTTCAGTAGTTCTATCTATTTTTCATTTTTTTTATTTATGTTACTTTACTCCCGGTACAACGATTATCTAGTATTTATTTCATCGTCACACAGAAATTGTGAAAAGCAATGGGTAAGAATAACGAAGCAGAGAATAGAATTTAATCAGCTAGTTACACATAACAACTTATTAGGTAATATATTATGACTTAAGCATAATATTTTATCTGGTAAGGTGTTACAGGGTTTGACAAAAAAAAAATGAACTTTTGCTGTTTTATTACTTTAAAGCGTAAAACGTTTCACTTTTACTCGATTTCTCTTGAAAGTAACATCTATCTATTATGATATATTCAAGCTGAGACCAAGGTTGTAGCACAATGGGCTGCTGCCACCTTAGATAGTCTATAACCTTGTCACATCAGCATATTATTGGAGTTGGCATTCTCTAATATAACATACTCCTCATCAACCACTTTATTTCACCTTTTCTTCTTTTTCACTAATTTTACATTACAACACTCCCTCCACCTAAGAGAGTACCTACTGCCGTATTCTACACCCAACTTCCCCTTCACCCTTCACCCTTTCCCTCCCCAATAGACGTTAATGGCTTTCTATCAGCGCGACATCGAGTTGATCTCCATGTTAATATCCCTGCCTTGCGCAAGCTCGATGCAATTACGACTACTCAGCCTCTAGACTGCCACACCTTGGACCACTACATTGTCACACCCAAAACCCCACGAATCACCATTCACCCCCACCATATCATCATGTGCTGCTGTTCTGCATGCCACAAGACATAGCTCTACACTGCCTATCCGTGAGATTGTCTTGTGGCTATGAAGAGTGGGTAGGATGAATATGGAATTGCATTTGGTTGCCATAGCTATGATATCACCATCTAGAGTGTAATAGGATCATCTTCATTTGCTGGCATTGCAATTGGCAATGAAACTTCTGGTGGGGCGGAGCTTGCTAAACACATCAACATTTTCAACATGGCAGTTGGTATCCACATTAAGACAAATAGTGGTAGGGGAAGGCTTATTAATAACATAATAGTGTTACATGTATATATGGAGAATTCAAGGGAGGGGGCCATATTGATGATAAATTCAATCCTAATGTTGTGCCAGTTGTCAAGGGTGTCTCTATTGAGAATGTTAGGGATGTGAAGGTTACAAAAAGGATTGATGAACTCTCCTTTCATTGAGATTTGTCTCTTTGATATCAATTTTCATGGTATGACAGGACCTAGATTTCCCCCTTGGAAGTGTTCTGATGTGTTTTGACTTTGGCGTTGCTCATCAGGTTAGCCCATGGCCATGTTCTTAGCTGAGCAGCCAATTACTCTTGAGAGTACACATTTTTCCTCTTTCTCTTAGTAATGGTAACTAAGTTCTTTTATTATTTATTTATCACCATGGAAGGCATGAATCACTCCATTATATGATATGATATGATATGCAAGCATATGTAGTTTCACATGTTAAGCATCATGTGTCTAACACGTGCATTAACATAAGAGCCAAATGTTATTTCCTTCAAAACGAGGTTTCTCTCAACTTCTTGCTCCACATACGAGATTTAGTGTAATATGCATATCGGATTTCATATGCAATTTCATACCATGAGTTACTTATACGCTCATGCCGCATAGTTAATGTATTTGAATTAATAATTCAATTGCAATAAGAATGTTAGAACAATGACTGATGCGGATATGTTGTAGTGGCGCAGAAATGGTTGACCAACCACTGTCGTTTGTTGTGTTGGCCTATGATCCATTCAAACTGCAATAATTTTTGTCTGTGAGGAAATTCATTACGGCTAATAGCCTATAACTACAAGTCTATAATAAAGCACCAACACCTCATTATTTGATTTTGTCTCCCCTTTATTCCATCAAGGCTAATAATCAACATGGACTCTGATAGTATTCATCACATGATTATAAAAAACAATTTTTTTTGTATTCCTATAATATTTATTAATCATTCTTATAGTTTATCAGCTCCACACAATGAGCAGGTTTTATTCTAGTTTAAGGCATTTTGAGATGTTAAAAGCATGAAATCGCTTTTATATTTTAAAGTGAGCTTTTGACAACCTTTGGAACTGTGAATTATGGAGAGTATTTTTTTAATACCTAGCCGTAGGTCTCAAAGATTTTATATTTGCCTCCAAGGTACAATAAGTAGAAAAAGAAGTATAGTAGACGATGATAAACTTTCAAATAGAACAAAGAGCCACTTCTAAGAACAATAATCTACTGCTTTTTTCTGAGAAATATCTGTATACAACAGCATCTTGCCATTATAACATGTGGAAAAATCATTGGCAAGCCTATCTTCACAATGGAAGCCAATGTAAGAAACTGACAGTTATCTGCTATATCTAAGTTCTATAATCTCAATGTACAATCTGTACAGTAATTACACAAGCCTGTCAATGCATGTCTGTTCCTCACTTTCGCATGCTTTATAGGGCCTTTTGATCAAGCCGCTCATTCCAATTTAGGCAGCGAAGCAAGCTTCGGAACCAATCTCCTGTTTGGTCAAACTTGTTAACAGTTGCAAGTGGATGCTCACTCATAGATATTCGGACTGAATCTCCTCTTGAGAGTTGCTGCCTTCTCTTCCCATCAAATGAAACCCAGGCATTACTTCTTGCATCTTCTGGAATCTGTTATTAATAAACCCTATGTAACTAACATCCTAATTACAAAACCTTAAATTATTAATCACAAATTAACCCCTAAATGCCAAATATTAATTCAACAAATAGCTTTTTCTAACACATGGCAGAGTCAACTTAGCATAGCTCAAAATGGGAAACATGCAGTTCTGGCAACAAGAACATCTAATATGATTCTTTTACCAGATAGACAATGATTAACTTCACCTTTAATTCAAGTTTCGCAGAATCTGGAAGTACAACCGGTCTAAACGAGAGTGAATGTGGACAGATTGGGGTAAACAGCATGCAGGGAACATTTGGATGGACCTGCAGTTTTCTTTTGACGTTAGATAAAATCATAAAGGAAAGCAGTGATGAATTGGTATAAGGAAACATTGATTTCATGCTGATATTGTACTGATACCTACGTACTAGAATTACAGAAGTTCTATTAAAGGAAATTATACAATAGGAATTCTATACTAATTCAAACTTTGATTCACAAATTCTTTGGATTCAGGCTTATAACCACCATCTACAAGTGGAACAAGTGTTTACGTCATTGGGTATGGTAGGTTAGGGGGGTAAAAATGGGGGTAAATTTTGCATGGATGAGTTCCATGTGTAAATTTACACATAAAACTCATCCATGGAAATTTTCTCTCATTTTTAACCCCCCAACCAACCACACCCCTAACACTAACTACTTTTACGGATGTTCCCTGCTTTAAATTCACATATTGTAGAAGCTAGGTACAATGAGAAGCATAAAAATGAGTATACGTTGGGCAAGCAGAGGAAGAGAGAAGAAAGATTATTTAAGTACTGCCAATTTTTTTTTTGTGAATTTTGTTTTTTGGTGCCCCGCGCCCCCGGGGGGGGGGGGGGGGAGGGGGTGTGGGATTTGAAAAAGAAGGGGAAAAAAGCTATAATCAGGTATAGCGAGCTGCAAATCATCCAGTATTGTCTAAGAAAAAGTGGATTAGGACTAAAACAACATCACAACTATCCCCATTTCAGCCACCTTAGAACGTAATAAAGAATCCTATCCAATTAACTTTAGCTGCCACCTATACTTTAAGGCCATCAGAGAAGGAAGACACCTCAACAGTGTTCAAAATTAACCATTCTAATGCGAAAATAGCAGGCAAAGGAAGCATAAGGGAGCCGATAATGGCTGAAGATTATAATCATTGTTGTCAAAGCATTTCAAGGCAAGAATATCAACTCAATATATCTAATTAATTCCATAATGAGTCGAACTCAAGCATGAGCTTACCATGGAACCTCCAGCAGCTGTAGAATAGGCAGTACTTCCTGTTGGAGTGGCTACAATGACTCCATCACCTTGCACCTGAAAGACACGACACTTGTCTTAGAGAAGGTACTCCACTGCTTCATAAAGTTGTTAAATGATACGAAATGTCAAAAACTGACTGTTCTCATCAAAGAATATAATGAATGCACAGATCAGTGGACATTTAGAGAACAAATAAAAAAGATATAATTAAACTTACTTTGGTTATAAGACGATCATGTTCGTAACATTCAATCTTTGAAAGGTATGGATTAGAACCCCGATCAACAACAACTTCATTGAGAATATCAAATAGCTTCCCTGGCATTGCTTTACCCTTACGAAGAATTTCACATCGCAGACGCATTCTAAGAGTAATGTATACACCATCTCGTGTATTATTTCCATGGATGACTTGTCGTAAGTCATGCTTGTAGTCTTCAAACTACATACAGAGAACAGAACGGAAGTCAAACAATACCAAGAAGCTACTTATACTGTTTTATGGTAAAATAATGGATTTGATAAGCTTACATTATGAGAAGTCAGAAAACCGAGGGAGCCGAGGTTAAATGACACAATAGGGGGAACAGCACCTCTGAACAGATTCGAAGCATGCAGTATAACACCATCTCCACCCAAGCATGCTACAAAATCTACTTTCTCATGTAGATCACTGAAACAAAGACGTGATATGTTAAGCAATCATTAAATGAAAGCACAGGCTTATGAAGATATGAGAAAAAATTCTCCAGTGATTTCACATAAATTCACAAACTCTACATACCTGGTATCTTGATTATAGAAGGTCTGAACAAATCCAAAGCCAGGAATTCTAGCAAATATATCATGCACATCAGGTTCCACAAGAACATTCATTTTCTCTTGGTGATATAGAAAAGAAGCAACCTGCAGATTAGATATAGAAGCTGTATTCAGAAGAGACATAGTCAAATTACTTACAAACCTCAAAATAATGACACACATAATTTCCATAAGAACTAAAAGCTTACCAAATGCTCCTTGCTATACCATTCAAAGCTCAGAATTACCTCCCCAGTTTTGGATAAAAGAGTTTTACATTGTTATCCAATCACTTGTTTCTATTTGTAAGACTTTTAAGGTAGTAGGTAGTTGAGTCAAAACACTTTTACTAATGTAATAATACATGATTAAATATCTGTGTAAAACTTTGTTTACATTGACAGTGCATCAAAATTAAATTCAAAAAAATATTAAAAAATGACATTTTGTTATTTTATTCTTATATGAGCTATTAACAAGTCAAGTTGAGCAGTGAAATTCTCATGCTTGGCTTGTTTACTAAATAGATTCATGCCTATCTGCGGTTTGATTTATATATCATATGAGACAAGCCAAGCTCAAGCAAAGCTAAGCTCAACTACATGCCAACTTTGGCTCTTCTTCATATTAGTGAAGTAAGGAGTATATAAGGTTGATCAAAGATAGAACTATAAGCATAATAGAAGGAGATCAATGTAAATGCTTGACATATCTATGCTACTAAATCTCTAGCAAATAAATTGTTCCTAGATCTCAACTATAGAAAGATGTATAGTCGACTGAAATACCAAAGAGGACCATTCCTTTGAACCACTAGATCTACAATCTAAGAAAATGAATACCTCTTTTGCTTCTTCCATTAGTTCTTCCCCCAGCTTTTTCAACAACAACACAGTCTTTGGCATAGATTTCCACATCAGCATCTGTTGCTGGGTGCTAGGGTGAGAGAAAGCCAAAGAAGATTCGGTCACCTTTTCTCTGGTACAAGAAAACCCATCTGTTCGAACTAGGAACATCTCTGCTTTCTTTCTTGACTGCACCCTTACAACTCCTGTTGAAGATGCACACATATCTCCTTCCATGGATCCCAAGTCTTCATCATGTGATGTTAACACAGCCTTGACCACACCATGTTCAACCCTTTGAGAGTTAGCTGTGACATTGTCAAAGTCATTGTTCACAATGGAAGAGACATTGGGATTAGTCATGTAATGCATTCCCCCTTCACTAAATCCATTTACTGTTGTCCTCGCAGAACTAGAACTACTCCCATTAACTAACTTCCAATTGCCACCAACCGCAATCTGAGGCTCTCCAGGAGGATAATCTACATGAGCTGACCCATTGGAACTTTTTGGACCCACAGTCTTACGTACAGGATTATCACCACTGCTGATAATCACAACCCCATTTTGTCTTCCAATATGCATGTTCCTTGATTGTGGTAAGCATTCCAACCTTTTAATCTGATAATTCATGTAAGAGGGCAGTGAGACCTTCTTGCTTCTGAAAAATTTGGACATCTCTGTTTTGGAAAAGACATCACAAGGAGGAACTTGAGCCTTTAAAGGGTTTATTTTGCTGAAGGAACTTGGAAATGATCCTTCCACATTAGCACCAGTGGCTTCTGAGAGTTTACTATTATCAGGAGTAATTCCACTGATGGGCCCATTTCCATGTGCTTTTTCGTAATTCTTTTGGGAGGTACTTCTGTCAAATGTTCCAACAGAACTCTGTGTTGTTCTCAAACTCTCTTGCAATGAATTGATATCCTTTTCCAGGGAGGATCTCTCTTCAGTCATGGAAGAGTTCTGCAGTTTCTCAGATCCATTTGTATGATGTGATAACATGTCATGCGAAGAAACTGTTTGCTTAGAAACAATCTGTGATGTAGAGCGAGTCATGTACTGCTTCCATCGTGAGACCATGGCAGATGCTCTCCAAACTCCTTCCTTGCTGTGAAGATAGATAGGCCTTCTGCTGTGATCTGAAACATAGGATGCAAATCTCACAACTTGTTCCATTGTAGGTGCAGTCCTAACTTCAACTGGGATTTTTACCAAATCAATTCTTCCAGATGAAATAGCATCATGCACAGCTGCTTGATAGAAGTTATCTTTTACAGTCTCTGCTCTGAGATCTATAATAGTTTTAAACCCTTTATCCAGTAACCACTTTAGGCCTTCTTCTGTTACCTGACCACCTGTCCAAAAAGCAGCCTCCGAGTCTTTGGATTCTGGGTCCTCTTTAGAAGTGGATAAATATACAGGACTCCAATTTGCGAGCAGTGTATGACAAGGATAACCCTCCTGACGAGGAAAACCAGAATCATAGCAAACATTCTTCAGTCTCTGAAGTTTCCTCCATACATTTAAACTTCGATCATCATCAGGTATTAAATAGTTCTCAAGAGCAACATGCAAGCTTTCACAACACCTTTTCATCTCACTCCTAAAAACAGCAAGCGGGGGATCCTCCATTGCACTAACATCTGCGCCACGAAAGGAATTCATAATCGAGGATCTTCCAGAAAGAACATCCTCCCTGCCTTTGTTCACAAGGGATACCATGCATCCAAGGACAGAAACTATTTTATCTTCAAGTTGAGGTTTCTCATCTGGTGGAACCTCATATGACACACTACATTCACCAGTAAACGGGTTACATAATGCATCCATTAATGCAGAATGAAGCCTTTCAGAATTCCTAAAGATCCTACAGTATGCCTCAACTTCTGCAATATCACCTGGAACTGGACCCATCCATGACGACTGCGATGAATCATTGGATTGGAAGGAATTCAAGTTCTAAAAATGAAGGTGTATCAAAAACAAAATTGAAAATGAAAGTCAGTCCATGACATGAAACTTTTCCATGAGTTAATCATTAATCCATGTAAACCAAATTTTCTAAAATAAATAAACAGAAGACAAAGAAGCCAAAGGCCAAAAACTGAACGTCATAGCATACAAAGAAAATTAATAAAAAAATTAGCTAAAGTTGAATTAGATATTCTGGTATTTAGATTTAGTCAGCAATGCCCAGGTTATTTGTTCATAATGCAAAGTAACTAGGAAAATAAAGCAACTTATTGTCAGTATTTTGTATCAGGATTAGCCAATTGTACATTCTGCAAAGAAGGAATTAGAAGAATGGCAAAAGCAACCAAAATGCACAGAGACGAAACATTTCAGGATGAGAAATTTTAAGCTTGTACAGTATTTAGAGAGACTGCCAAGAAACCATATTGCAATAACATGACATAACACGACCAAGAATGGCTTTCATTGATTCTGAGGCAAACAGTTGAGCATGCACAAAAAAAACAATTTTTAAGTCAGTACTCAGTAACCAATTAAGTGATCAACAGGACACTATTATATTGCATGTGAACCAATCTCAAGTGAAAACGGCGTCCCCTATCAAAACTCCTTAACGTAAATGAACTGTGATATTCCAAAACTGTATCCCAAAAAAGTAACCACACAAGTACACAACAGTTCCCTAGCTGATACCACAATACACCTGGCAATAATAATAATAATAATAATAATAATAATAATATTACGCACATACCGTTTCATATAAAATCGTGTCATGTTTTATTACAAAATCGTGTCCTTGTAGATAAGAACTTCCGAGTTCTCTCCCAAAAAAAAAAAAAAAAAAACCTCTAGCCATTCATGTATTTCTGTTCAATAACTTAAATTTTTGAAAGATATATTCTTGACATGATACAAGTAGCATAGAGTTCAATTTTGTTTGCCCTATTGTTGTAAATAAAAGTTAAATTTTAGTACAAAATAAGATACGTCTATGTATGGTTTACCGTTCAAGTCTAAAATACGCTCTTATGCGAGGAAATGTGTTAAGATATACAACTATTCATGTCGCTCTTCCGAATAACTTAAGCTTACGGAAGAGATGGTTGATGAAAAGCAAGTGGAAACACCGACGCCCCAGTTGTCGGAGAGTGCATATTGCAACTTGAAACAACATAGAACGATCAATTCAACAAAGAAGAAGCAGAAGAGATAGATGGATATGTACCGGAGAGTCGAGTCCAAAATTGAAGGAGAACGAGTTGGAAAGTTGGGCGCTGACGACGAAGTTGAAGTGTCTACGGAGCCTTCCCTTCTTCCTGCGAAACTCGAAGCCGAAGCCGAAGATTCCGGCACTGGCCAACGACGGAGGAGGCTTGAAGAAGCACAGAAACGAAGGCGAGAACACTCCGGCCGCCGGCGGCGAGTTCATCACGACGGGGAATGCCACGTGGCACATGCAGATACATTACATGCTACCATGGGATGGGAGTGTGCGATTACGATAATACGAAACGATCTCCGAAATATTATTTTTTTTTTGTTATTTTTAATTTTTATGAGTTTTAATTTCTTTTGTTGAGATATAAGTTATGCTGTTTGGAATGGATTTGGAGGAAATGTTTGTGGTTGGATGATCGCGGGAGATATCGGATTGCGCCGAATAATAATAACAAAAATAATTTTGGTGGTGGAGGCAAAATGTCCGGTCTAGTTCGTGGATATTTGCCGTTGTTATTCTCCTCCCTGATGTGATGTTTATGGGTTTTCTTATTTTTTCTTTCACATTATCCGTTTCCATCTTGTTTTCTTCTAATATGATTGGACCACGGCAACATTTTATGTCTGATTGCTATGAGCTTTAATTATATTTTTAGTCCTCATAGGCAGGGTTTATTTTGATTTTGATTATTCTAAAATTTTTATTTTAATTTTGGTATCATTTTTTTTATTATTAGATTTTTTGATGATAGATGTAGTATTAAAATGTGATATTTATATAAACTAAAAAAATATTAAAATATTCATAAAGCCCAAAAACATACTTCTCAATACCGGCAAAGACTAAATATATATTTTAAAATATTTATACGAGCCAAAAATTAGAACAGTGGAAAACAAAAAATGAAAAAATGAAATAAAAAAGGGACCAAAACCAAAATAAAAAAAATTGGGATTAAAATTAAAACAATATAACTCTACATATATATATATATATATATATATATATATATATATATATATAGGGACTAAAAGCATATACGAAATGTTACATCCTCCTAATTGTTAGAGGATTTTTATGTTGATTATTAGGAAATTATATCAACACTCGACATTTTTAAGCTCAGGTGTTGATAAAGAAATTTGGAGTGAAGAGAAAGATGAGCTGGCGTTAATCCTTTTCTTCCCCCTATTTTCTCTTTTTTTTTTTTGGTGTGAGTGTTCTTGAGCGAGGTTGCCATTTTTCTTCTTTGGTGGCAATCCTATCGTTTTCTTTGCCATTACGGTGTTAGAATTTTGTGTCTTTTGTTTTGTTTTGTTTTATTTTATTTTTGTTGTCCCTTTTGGATTTTTTACTATCCAATTTATGGTTATGTTGGCGCCTAGTTTAGGCTACCAGGGCGTAGAAACGCCCAAATCAAATTAAAACCCAATTATGAGAAGGAGAGATTTATAGCCAATTAGACTTGAGCTTCATTGGAAAGTGGGCCAAGTGGTTCAAAGCCCAAAAGTTGTAGACTTGATACTGGTGGAGGCTAAAGTAAAGCTAGTCATGTAATACTCTCCCAAGTACAGTATTATATTTAAGTCATAACACTATACTCAAGAGTTATTATTGTTACCTGAATGGACCTTGTCTGACAATAATCTCTAGCCGTCTTCAATATTTCTTGAACTATTTAGAGATAATGCAAAAATAGATATAGGAGTGAGAATTTAAAATTCTCAATAAAATTCTCTAAACTATCACACATAGTGACATCGTTATTATCTTTAATTGCTTTAGTTTATTTTAAAAAGGTGAGCATATTATATAAATATTTTCAACTTCATAGTTTGAAACCATTTTATCCGAAGTAGGGCTCATTTTAGTCATACATTTGATAAACAAGGCCAGAATTAAAGCATAAGCATAACAGATTGTGAGTGATATCATAATAATAACAATAATAGATTGTATATATGCAATAGCTCATCATGAATTCATGCAAATGTATTCATACTTTCTTTGCTTCCTTTACTTGACACATCTAGGCATTACGTATTGCCATCCCTAGCGTGTCTACATGCATATGTCCTACCGTTAAAAATGTAGGACACATTATTTCCTATATTAAGTCTTCATTGTTAAAATTAGGCTACAATTCGATTGATGGAAATTGATAGAGTAGAATGGAATAATATTAGTTCTATTATTTGCATACTTTAAAATAGGATTTAATGAAATGATGTTGGACAGAACATATTCTTTTCCTTTACATTTAATATGTTGTTTATTCTTCTCAAATCTGGCAAAAAAGGATGAAATGAGTCAAGATTTTGAAAAAGACTCAAGAATAATGAGTTGAGACAATGAATAAAGCTTGAACTTAGTGAGCTTGGATAAATTAAAAAAAAAAAAAAGCTCAAATATAAAGAGCTCGACTTAAGAGGAAAGCTCGACATAAAATGCATGGATAAAAAGAGCTCAACCAAATGAATAGAGATTGAACATTAAAGTTCAAATAATGAAGAAGGCTCAACAATAATAAGCCTAATTTCAAAAAAGTGCTTGGTTGTAAAGAACTCAACCAAGGAAAAGAACTCGAGTCTAAATAGCTTAGGCAAAGGAAAGAGCTTGGGTATAATGAGCCTAAATTTTGAAATAAGCTATGAAATTATGCACTTGTTAGATAAGTTTCAAGGAGCTCGAACAATAGAAACTGAAGATGAGTTTGAAGTGAACTCAAAGCTCGATAAGACATTGTGACCTTCGTTGTAGAAATGAGCTCCAAAATAATGAGCTTGTAAATAATGGATTTAAACTTGGATAATGAATTAATAAAATGTGTTTGGAGCTCAAAGAGGGGTTTGTGTTTGATTATTGGCTCTAGATTGAGCATCGGGAAGTCACTGCAATAGAGAACCAGTTTAGTATGAGTTATGTTGGAGGTAATTCTAGTAGTGGAGTCCACATAGGTGACCAAGATATGGGTAACGTGATTTGGGAAAATAACTTTAGTCGTTATCAAGAAATGAGTTTTGATGTTGCTGGACATAAATTTGAAATGTGTTTCCAACCTTACATCGAGGCTCCCAATCCCAAGGCTAAAAGGTTTTATAATCTATTAGAGGCTACAAAAGAGCATTTATGAGAAAGGTGTGTGCATTCAGAGTTGTCTTTGGCTATAAGGATGTTGAATATTAAGTTAGAAGTGAAACAAAATCAGCGTCCATTCGATTAGTGAACTAATTTGATTAGAGAGTTAGTCCATAACATAACTCCATTCCTAAGGACTTTTACCAAGCTAACAAGTTAGTTTCCAAATTAGCATTGAACGAAGAAAAGATTGATTGTTGTGTGAAAGGTTGTATGCTTTATTACAAAGATGATGTTATCCTTACTCATTGAAAATTATGTTTAAGAGTCTAGGTTTAACCCCAAGAGAAAGGAAAGAGGGAGGTATAGGGATGTTTTTAGAAAAAGAATGCACTATTTGCCCCAGATATCTAGATTTAAAAGATTATATGTATCAATGAGCTTAATATCTCACATGCAATGGCATGTTGAGAATGAGTGGAATGATAGTGTAATGACTATATGCCATTCTACTTCCTATATGCACATTCTAATATTATGATATTGACGTATGTTGTTTTGTTGTGCATTCTAAGAATGTTATTAGATATGGATGTTGGATTATATGTTCTTAATTGCAAAACAAGAGAATTGTACATTTTGGGATGTCCTATTTTCAGGGGACTGTCGAACTTTCTGCAAGAATATGCGTCATTGATTTGATGTTAGTTAAATTTGCTAGGTGACTAGTTCATTTTATGCATAAATCATGGCTTGAGGATTGGGTCGTGACATTCCAATTCAACAATAGATTTTTCATAAAAACACTTAACTTCTCTGTTTTTCCATAACATTTAAACCACTCAATCTACCCATCAATGGAAGAAAAATTTGATTTAATCAATATAAGGATAAGTCAAGAGCATTTGAGAATTCAAACAGCATAACCAGCCACTCAAAGTATCTTTTGTTCTTCTCTTGATATCATAAGGTGATAGCCACACCAAAACACATTTTGAGAAGATAGTATCGTCATGTTGCGCTTCAATTAAATTAGCAAGTTTAAGAACAAAATTTATTTCTCTCTAACAAAATACAGAGCATCGTTATTTAAGGATAACAAGAATGATTGAATGGTACCTTGACACATATCGTTCTAATATTTTCGTTTCATAGATTAGTGAAAAAGAAAATTCAGAAGCAACCAAGTAGAAATACATTAAAATATAGGTAAATTATATTGACCTCCCCTAAGGTTAAGTGATATTATACATGACACCCCTTAATTTGCATAAATATACACGAAGCTCCCTTGAGATTTAGGTGATGCTACACTCGATACCCTGTATTTTTATGACATGCAACACTGAATACACCTATAAAAATGACATTGAGGACCTCTTACGTGGTTTCAGTATAGATATGACAAATTGAGTGGTGTCATGTATCACTTAACCTTAAGAAAGGTCAGTGTAATTTACCCTTAAAATATCATCTAAATAGACATCAAAGTTAGGAGGAGAATTCCAATCAATGCTAGAATTAACTAGGAGGATGTCTTGTAATTGCCTTATCTTGTCACCAAAATCTAGATCAAAGGTTTTGCTACTATGATTTCATCCTTAATTCTTCTATGATTTGCCAATTTATAATTTTGCCCTTGCCTTGGGGCCGAGCTTCCTTTTATCCTGGTCTACCTTCAAAGTTCAAGATGTTACACACTACTCATCTTAAAAAGAATTTTGCCCTCAAAATTTAGTACCTAAGAATGATTTAGGATAATTATTCCTCATGTTTTAGTATGTTCTACCCTATAGAGGAAACTCCCTTTTCCAAGTTCGTATTCTGCTCCAAGCTTGCTTGTTAGTAGCTCGCCTTCTTTTACTATTCGCTTTCTCCTAAATTTCCAGGTGCTTTAAGTAAAGTCCCCATAACTATCTTGGAGAATTGTAAGGCATATAACAGATTCGATCAGAAGTATTGACCCTTTACCTCCTAGGGTTTGCTTGTTAGTCCCTTCTTATTATCAAGGCCACATCAAGATTCCCCACTTATAAGAGGATATGCTCATCCATAAACCTTATCTCTAATCTTGAGGGCCAAAAAAATTCATAAGGGGGCTTGTTGTCCTTACCACGGTTTTTAAACTCCCTCCTGTTTCGGTTCTTATAGAGCTGTTAGGAGTGTATACAATGGTTCATTCTTCTAACTCCCATTACATGAGTTAATTCGTAAGGCTATTGATTCTTCTTGATCCCACTGGAATATTCCAAGAATTAGTAAATTATCTCATACCAAGTTTGGTATATGATTACCTCGTTGCAAAAAAATCATTGGCCAGCTTACTGAGCAAGGTTAATCCACAGTGTCCGTGCTTGTCTATTTTTCACTTGGATAATTCTTGTAATGTGCTCATTGACCAATGCATGACATGTGGTTGGAAGAATACATACAAGGCTGAGTTGTACAATCCTTCATAGAGTCCTTCTAGGTTTACAGATCCATTCCAATTACCAAGTATAAGAAGTTATGATTGGAATAATAGTCAGTCTAGTAATCCTTCATTAATTGTCCTTATTGAAAGTTTTGATCCAGGTTATAGTGCATATATTGTCTCAAAAGATTTTTCTTATTATTATTCCGGCAAGGTCCCATTCAGTTTATAATGCTGGCATCTCATCTTGTCTGTTAAGGGACCTCTTCCATCTTTCCTTCTAAGTCTTGGGGCCAATTCTCAAGAATTCGGCTATCTCTAGCATTCTTGCTTGACTCTGTGACTAATCCCAGATGTGCGAGACTTACAATAACTCTATTGAGTTTCTCTTAGAAGTCACCTTAACTGTCTTTTCCTGACCTTTACTTTACCATTTATTGGCCTGAGAGTGAGTTGTTCCCTTTGACATAGCTTTTCTTAGTCTTCTCCTTAACTTACTTCCCCCAAATTCTGATGATAGGTCTTTACCTTGAAGTCAAATCCCATGAGGAATTTCCTTTACTTCATCACTGAATGCCTAAAGCTTTCATTTTCAATTCCAAGTTTTCAAGATATAGACAACTCAGTGTGAATAAGAAAATTAACAATTTTACTTTCTTATTGAAGTTGCAGAATCCAGTCACTCTATTTTTCTTACGAGGTGGCATCCTAGTATAAGCAAAAGGTCCTCGAAGATGATGTCGGCGCTAACATTCACCTTGTCTCAATAATGCCCTAATCTATTATTAAGTTCTTCCAGAAAATTATTCACCTTTTTCACTATGTATCTGACTAATCTTGCTCGGTGATTGTTGATACACCTTCCACTACCTATACCATGGACCTTAGATATCAACTTAAGAAGTCTTGCTATCATTAAGGTCACCATTTACATTGGTGGTCAATTTCACTATGTACTAGCCACAGTAGCCACGTCCCATGTCGCCTTCATTGTTGAACCTCTTGATACTTATCATAATATCTTGTTCCCAAGATATGATCAGTTCAGTGTAAGGGAAAGAAGTGATAATCTCGCTTCCTTGTTAGGGCTGCTAGGTTCTTGCCATCACTTATTCCTTTCGATGTATTAATAAGGAGAGTTTCTCATCTGTTGCGTTGATGCCCATCCTTTTCTCGCTTAGTTAATACCTCCATTCATCACTAATTTCCTTAAGAAGTCTTGTTTGTCTTATCTACCATAGATCTTATCATTCTTCGATGGAGTAGTAGTGTCCAAAGATAATCGCTACATCTTCGCCTCACCTCTAAATAGCTTTAGCTTCTGACTAATAGCATGTCGAAGATGACACTATCAGATGGTCCCTAGGTGGCTAAGGTTGATGTAGTCTCAGTATAGCTGAACTTTTCCGACATTTCCCTTATCCTTAACGGGTAGGAAACGTTTGTCTAACTTCGTACGTCACTATAGCCCAAGAGTGTCCTCACTCTAGATTAGTAGAAGATTTACAGTCCTTCTTCTCAAAAAGTCTTTCAAATCTACTCTTATAACTCCGTCATCTTCCATCTACCATGTACAACTGTGCCTATACCTCGGTATGGTTTGTAAATGAATGAATTCCTTCGAGGTTCATTCAACCAACTTCTTTTTTACTCTAAGGCCTCACCTAGCGTTCCTCCAATTCGCAGTCGCTAGAGCATTAGCTGCCAACACCCTTAAAAGAAAAGATCGTTCTATTTTCTGAACGGAGACTTGGAGAGGTCCTCGTCCTGTATGCCTAGGGTGTCCGCTCTTGACTTCTTCCACTTAACCTCCACCTTACCCAACCAAACTCCAAGCTTCTCAAGTAAGGGATCTCACTTTTTCAATGTGGCATCACCACACCCCCTTATAGCAAGACCATTGACTAGGCTTGCCAATGGATTACTTCTAAGGTAATCCCACCTATGAAGAAGAATAAAGGTGCTATCTAGACCACATGATATAACTTTATTGGTGGATAATTACCCTACTCCTATTAATTATCCATTAAATGGATTGGACTAGGCAAAAGAATCCTTTAGATAAAATCTAGAGAAAATAGTCTAAAATAAGTAAACACTAATGGGCTTAAGATAATCCTCATCAAGGCGAAGAAGATTCTCACCCAGCTTGCCCTAAATTAAGATCTCACCCTTAACGACTTGAATTTTTTGACTTCCCGATAACGCCAGATAAAACAATCATTCTCCTTTGTAGCCAAATTTACTATGTTGATAATAAACCAACCAACATAATTCCTTAGATCGAATCCCCAACTTGCCACACTCCCTAACTTGCCAACCGTCTGCCGCTTTTGGCAACATCTACCTGCTAGAGAATTTCCCCTATAATAACTATGTCGAGAGGATTCCTAATAAGCATATAGGGTGCCATAGGCTTCAGCGTACACAAAACCTTATATTGAGGTGATCAAGCTCAATATTCAGTCAAGTGCAACAGATAATCCACAATACTTACAGTAAGGCAACCATGCACAATTATCAATGCCCTCATCATGCAAGAACCTAAAGTATGGTTTATCTAATCTCTCAAAGCATGTCTCAGAAGCACAGTCAATCCCTTCCCTGGTCTATATAGGATGAACTACTCTGATACCATAATATAACACCCTCCAAACATATACACTAAGCTCGAGTCATGGAACTGTATCTAGAGATTATTATAGGTGCTATAAAAGACTTCAAAATGATGAAATTATAATATAATATATATGTGGCCCTTAAATTTCATATTTCATTACTACATAAGAAGTTGCAATTCCAAAAATATTTGCTACATAAAAATAAAGAATTACAATTTAAAAGAAACTTTACTAATCTTATACACCGGGCACATACTCAGCCTAGGATCATCACTTTATAGATACTGGACACCCGCTTTCATTTTTCGGACTGATCTCAAATTCGGGCCTTCCATGGTAAATGTCATAAGACTCAACTTCATACTTGGAGTCTAGTTTAGGTACTAAAATGTTGACAAAAAAGCACACAAACAGATAGTGAGAACCTAAAGTTCTCAGTGGGTAAATTTAAATCATTAATCATATAGAATGTCATTATAAACATTCCAGTCATTTAAATTTATTATGAAAATATGGACACATACACATACACATAGGCACTGGTTCAATTTTAAGTTTTAAAAGATATTTCTCGAAACTGGATTTCTTTTAGTAATCACTTGGCATACCTCATGACAAGTATGATAATAATAACAATATATCAATGCAATCATAATCACAATAACATTATAACATAATAAGATGCTTAAATATGCATATGCTAATGCATATTCTTGACATATGCAAATGCACTTGACTTTTCCTATCTCTTTTTTTAACCCGTAACTTGATCTTCTATACTTGGATCTCTGGAGGTGAATGACCTCTCTCACCTCTAGTTAATAGCCTACTTTTCAACTCTGAACTTGTATCTATACGTGAGTAACGAATTTACTTTTCCCAACCCTTACACTGGTCTATTCCCCTTAAATTTAGTCAAGGGCTGGCCCTAGTTCTTAGACAATGCTAGCCTGACCAACTATGAAGTGGAGATTCGATACGTCCCTTTGCAAGTTCTTATTATCTTTCTTCATTCTTGAACATGATCATGCATGCACATACTATATGCATTTATGCACATGCTTCATATCTTGATTTCATACATTCTTGCTTGCAAGATTTCCATGAATGTAACATACAAACATTCAACATACAAACATTCATAGCATTCACATACTTCTACAGAAAATTCGGCAGTATAATAGTTAAAACATCGAGGGTCCCAAAACAGATAATGTACTCAATTAACCAGCCATTCATATCAACCATAATTATCATAGATAATATATCAATATAACATTACGTTAGTATAAAATTACATTAATCATATGCATTTGACTCTTTCATGGCTTATGGGATCCTTAAATCAAGCTTTTCTTAAGTCATGTCTTTATCTTTAAATTTGCCCTATTCTTCTAAATTTCACTAAATTCCATTTTAATTCATTTTGATCTAAAAATTTAATGATTGCAGCTTTGTTTGTATACTCTTAAACCTCTTTGGTCTCATCAAATTTTGATATGTATAACTTGAGTTATTAAAGTTTTACTCAAGGCTACTTTATTTAAAAATAGACTTGTACACTGAACTTTAGAAAATGACTAAAAATCCATCTTTAATCATTTTAATATGAAATTTTACCAATGTGTAGCTATTTGGATCATCTTTTAATTCCAATAAGTGTCATCCTAATTGGGTAAGTAAAGCTCAAATTATGAACTCCTCAAGTGGTTTGCCCTGTTTCCACCTGAACAAAGCATAGGCCAATTTCAAGGAAATTACTAGGAAAAATTCACTCATGATTTAGACCTAAAATTTTTATGACATAATCTCATATGTATTAACTTTCTAACAGAATTAGTTTCACTTAATTTGAAGAAATATAGGGTGAGTTATGCCCCTCACATCATACTCTGGGCAAGATAGAGTGGATTTCAACAACCAACTTCTAAAAATCATAATTAATTCTTTTAAATCCAGTGATCTTATAATTTATATAGTTGAATTGCTCTTATAATTTATATCTTTGATTGCTCTTAAAGTCTGGTTTCATTTAAAATTAGTTTCATTCGAGTTTGACTTCTATAAGTTGAGTTATGGGCTCAGCCGTACGGATGTCGCCTTAGGGTTCCTTCCAACAGTTTTCTATTTTGTGTTCCTTTTTGTCTTTTGATTTAATCTTCAATCTAAACCAATATTTTCCTATCTTAAATCAGTAGAAGAGAGTCACAACACTACGATACAATCATAAATCAAGGATATACCAAGAGAATCACATCAACCACATAACTATACAAGACATCAACTAGCTAAGGATTTGATCTGCCTACCACAAAATCCTTGAAATTATAGAAGCAAAGAAGACAAAAGCAATATCCTAGCCTTCCTTTCTCACTATGGCAATACTACACATGGAGATGGACAGACTCTACTTGATGGTTGATCCTCAAATTGATGAAGGAGTTCTGTAGAGAAGGAGATGATGATCAATTTTCATAAAAGAAGCAAGTGGATTTGAGACCAATAAGGCCTCCAACTTTGAGCTTAAAACTCTGAACCATGGAGACGTAGAAGAAGAAGATGAAGATGGAGAGGAAATGAGCGGGAAAAGGCTAAATTTTGAGGGGCAAAGGAAGGAAGAATGATGACTTATTAGTCAAGTTTCAGTGGCTTGCAGTTTGAGTTTGATAGGTTAAATTTCATTGGTGGATTTGGCGTAAAAATTAAATCCTCCTAGGTTAAAATTTGAATGGCTCATTTTTAATTACCAAAAAGGTTTGTGTGGCTAGTTCCTAGTACACATTTTGGGATTTTTTAACTGTTGCTTATGCCCACAAATAATATAGAACCTTGAAGATTAATTCAAGGTGTCTGGTTATCAATTCGGATATTCAAAGTTACCCAAGTTAATGTAACATTGTGTGAGTAATCTCTTACTTTCATTTAAAAATTTAAGTAGAAAACCTCGATTTAAAATTATTACAATTGTTTTAATTGTCTACCAAATGTTGTGAGGTCCACAAAATCTCGGAATCAATATTTTTCTACAATTAATAATTGTAAGGCCTTAATTACAATTTTGTCATTACAATCTAATAGTTACAATTTCGTCCTTAATTTTTCTACGGTTTGCCAATTTACAATTTTGCCCTTACCTTGGGCCCGAGCTTCCTTTTGTCTTGTTTTACCTTCTGAGTTCGGATGTTACGTAATTCAGCTTTTGTTGTTACAATTAGTAATCCTAAAGAAGATTTGAACCAAACCATATTTCTAATTTTATGTAGTTCGGTTTAGTTTTTCAAACTATACCAAACCTTGCCCATACTTATGTCACACTTCTTTTTCGAATTAATGAAAATCATGTGTACATCTCTTTTATCTCTTTAGTATCTCTCTATTAATCTCCATAGCAAGTAAATTTCTACTATGATAGACATCCCTTAAGCATAAAAACCAAATTGATTCTCTGTTATGTGAGTCTCCTGTCTCATTCTCTAACTTACCATCTCCCATCACTTCATAATACGACTTAAAACCTTAATCCCTCTATAATTTGCTCAATTTTGTATCTCCCTTATTTTCATATGTAGGAATCAATATACTCCACTCATCCGACATTGTCTTGGACCTCATAATCTCATTGAAAAATTTTGTAAGCCAACTTATGCCTTTTGCTCCTAGACACTTCCATATCTCAATAGGTATATTATCAAGTCCCATTACCTTGCTATTATCCATTTTATTCAAAGTTCCCTTTACCTCAAGCTCTCTAATCCTACTGTAAAAGGTATAATTTTGGTCCTCTTCCTTAGTTGATAGCCTATTACATAGCCAAACAGTCTCATGTCCATTTTTTTATACTAGTCTCATATCCTTTATTAAATAGCTTGTGAAAGTAACTCTTCCATCTTTCCTTAATGCCTTATTCCGTGACCAAAACTTTACCTTCTTTATCTTACATTTCACCTAGTTTAGATCTCAACTTTCTTTCCCTACCTTTACCAAACTTGGAAATACTTCTTTCCCCCTCTTTAGTACTTAAGGATTGGTATAACCTATCAAATGTTGTAGCTCTCGCCTCGCTCATTGTCTTTCTAGTATTTGATAATAACTAGTATCTAGCATAAGAAAACGAAGAAAAATTCTTTTGCATCTAATTGAAATGATTTTGAATTCCAGTTGAGGAAATAAGCTCATAATCATGTATACAAGAAGCAAAAGAAATAAAAAAACACTAGGACAATTTGTGCAGCTCTTATTCCTCCAAGTTCCACTCCCTTTTCTGCCTAATTGACTTCATACACCAACCCCAAACAACTATAGCGTGGTATCTTCCCCTCCCCCATTCCCGGAAAAAAAAAAAAAAACCCCGCCAAATCCTCTACACATTCTCTTTTATGGCACCTCTCTCATTTTTGTCCTAGGTTAGGCCCACCCAAATTCCTCCTCACATGCACTCTAGTGATATTGGGCTCAGGTGGCATTTGGCATATTGCCTAATAAGATTACTAGTAATCCATATTACCACTCAAAAATATTGTTACCTTTTAAATTGTTGGTAACATTACAATGTATTGTTTAGTATGCATTGATAATCTAGCTGGCAATCCACATTACCCCATTTGGTATATCAAAAAAATTACCAAGTAATATATATATCTTTGACTAAAGTGCCCTCCAAACAAAAAAAGTACTAATAATAATAATAATAATAATAAAATTACTGGATGAATGAAGTTTGTTAATTGTTATCACATCATTTTTTAAAGTGAAACCTAGTTATAGATCAATCTGGTTCATCTAATGTAATTGTTGTGTTACAACAAATATTCTGAGATTGTTTAGGTTCCTCCACAGAGTCTTCATTTTTTGCTCCAACCAAAAAAAAAGTGATAAAAATTCACTTAAAAAAAGGTCATGAGAGTCTCATCTTCACCTGCAAACTAAAATGAAAACATTTAAACAGGTTCCTTTTGTTGGTTGTAAAACTAAGCAAACTCCTTGTGTTTCCTTCCTTCTACAAAGCCTTCATTTCTTCAAAATCCAAAGCCAAAAAAAAAAAAAAAAAAGCCTAAACCCCAAATTCAAGATGAAAGAAGAAATGTGAAACCTTCAAGGAGGAAAACCTATTGATAGCATCCTCAGGGGAAGCGATGAAGGAGTCAAAATTAGAGGGAAGATGGACACAAGAAAGGTGGTGCCATTTGATGACGTCAACCACACCTAACCTCAGGGCCTCCGACTCGATCATTTTGGAGCACGCCTTACATGATGACCGATTCAACTTTGTAATGGTGGTGAGGATGTGTTGCTTTGAACAAAGAGAAAGAAGCGATTTTAGACAGTGGTGAAATATTAGGGTATTTTTGTGAATATAAAAATTGGAAGATTGCTACTCAAGTGGCAATCCACATAGATGCCCCTCACGATGGTAATGTATATTATTAATAAAAAAGTAATATGGATTGCTTTGAAAATCCGTATTATCAGTAATGTGTTCCAACAAAATAAGATAATCTTCTAGACCCAGATAATTTAATCTAGCATTGCCATTAATCCAGATGAATTATCCCATACCAAATGCTCTCTTACGGTATCTATCATTATTTTTCCTAGCTACCTAATATTCATTCAAATTTTCAATATTTCTACGCAAGAATCATGTAACCTTATCTTGCACGCTTGTGTCCTACCACCAAGATACTTTAACTTTTTTAGTCCAAAGCCTCTTGATTTCCCGAGTGTCTCATTTGTTGGCTTCTTAATCCCTTTGGCCATCTTGTCCCCCTAAAAATATCATGCACCTTGTACCAAGTAGAAACCAAACGCCTAATCTTAACCAACATAAATCGATTGTCTTAAAATCGGGTTGAAGATGATAATATAACGCTCAAACCAAATACATCAAAGAATGGCATAGACTACACACTACCATAAAGGTTTGGCTTCCTTCCTTTTCCCAATTCCAGCAAAATTAGTCAATAAAAACTAATCTGAGACTCTAGGGCGCACCCAACACCCACTAAAGATATCAAATAAAGTATTTCATAAAAAGTCAGCCATAAAACAATGCAAAAACATATATGGAGTTGATTTTGAGCATGCACTGAGTATCACACACACATCAGAGAAAATAATCTTATGTGGCTTTCAAGCCTGTAATATATCGTTGGTTTTTATTATGTTAATCACAATTGTCCAGAAAAAAATTAACCTTTGAGTGAGCTTTGAACTTCCAAACGAGTTAATAAGGTGAAAGGATATTTTATTCAAAGAATGAGCTAGGAATTGAAAGTAAGAACACTCTAGAGAGATCAAGAGACCAAGACCTTTTATCTAGGCAAGAAAACAAATGGACAAAATCATGGAGACCCAAAAGGATTACTAATTTCGAAGATCCCTTATCATTTAAATTTCTGAAAAAAAAGTAGAAGTCCCACGAAATAATGGACTCTTGGGCACTGTAAAAATCCTAAAATGGAGAATTACGTAAAGAAATAAACTATAGTTGCAGAAATGCAAAGCTAAAAGAGGAGTACCACCTAATGGTCCTCCTAAAAAAAGTTGACACAAGAACCATTACCTACCTTCAACAAAAGCAAGGTTTTAACAACAATATATAAACTTGACAAATGAATTTCGAGGGGATAGAATGAGAAGCTTGGGCGCTTGTATTAACGTCCCACCTATTCCTACCAAGGCCATACTTACTTTAAATATCACCCTATGCTATAAGGAATGAAGCTCTAGAGAAAAACACCATAGTCATTTAGCAACCAAGACAATATTATACAACACATTGCCGAAACTTAAACCATATTCCTTTTTATGACAACAACTCACCTCACAACTCACCAAGTGATCATGGCTCACATCCAAAGCTCCTAACCAAAGATAATCCCTTGTAATCTTCTCAATAGTGCACCTAATCACAATTTGTGGTATGATATTCTCTCAATTCTAAGCTAGAATTAGTGCACCTATTGCTAAACATAGATTTCATATACTCTCATACTTTTACTCAAATGAAAATCATGTGTTTTGAAGCTTATCTCCACAACTCTAATTTTGCATTATTTTCTCTTAAGTTTCCTATTGCTAGAGTAGTTAATAGCACCAAATCAAGTCGCTATAGTGCCAGAGCGGCTGAAGGATGCAATAGAGGAGGCGTAGCATCATGTTTTATTGTCGCAACTATCATGGCCACAAATCGCAAAAGATCGCGGGTGAAATCGTGCCATCATTATCGCAATTCAGGGGTGAGGACGGAAATCCCAACTCTATTATGCTCTTATCATCTCCATTTGTCATCCCTGTACCTGCGTCATTCCTAGCTGTGACATCCTCTTCACACTTTGTCTTGTTTTCCATTCCTGTAGGCAACACAACTAAGTTAGTCTCTTCTAGTTAGGGTTCTTTTTTTTCTGTGTTTAGGGATATTTTTTTTTTTCGGTTCTAGGAAACTTCTAATGGAGCTAGGGAAAAATGAGAAAAAAGATGGATAAATGCGGATAGAACTCCTAACTCAATACCAACAAATCCCTTGTCACTTCGATCAAAAGAGATGTTATTGGTTCTTTTTCAATTTTGTTGAAACCTTTGTTTGGGTTGAAAGTTTTTTGGGCTGGGTTGTTTGGTCTTTTTTTCTTAATTTCAATCTTCCTTCTTTTAGAAAAAGAACTGGCCCTTTCATTTAAATCTTACAGGCTTAAATTCTTTTTACAAGATAATGCTGTGTTTTATTTCTTTTATGCTACTAAACTTCTTATTGACTTGTTTTTTATATATTAAATTAAAAATTTAATTTAAATACACTGACAGTGTAAAATAATTTTACACTATCAACCAATAAAAATGGTGAAAAGTGTCAACTCATCCAAATAACCACCCATTATAATGAGGGACCCACCATGAATTCTCACTTCCCCCTATTTTTATTGGTTGACAGTGTAAAACTATTTTACACTGTCAGTGTATACCAATTAAACTCTTAAATTAATGGCAATTATATGTTTAAATATAGATTAAAAAATTTTATTATTAATAATAAATATATGTATAATTGTTGGTAAATTATTTATTTTCAAACATTTATAATATGTAGTATAATTACACACTATTCCTTTATATTTTTCAATATAGCAACTATCCCACTATATGCTATCCCACTGTAGAGTTTTTGAAGCCGGCTGCTCCGTGCCGCTGCTCGGGATTAACTAGTATGCCTTTTACGACTATACAATCTGCCTAAAGCATGCACTGTGGCACCTACTCCTAGATATGTTCAGTAAGCATATTCCAGAAGAGGGAAGGGTAATATAAGTATTAAGGTATTTCTCGCAGTTTATATCAAGCTTTAACACTTGGGTTGTGTCACAATTTGCAGGGCTCTCACAGTCATCTTTGCTAGAATTTGCTATTTGTTTTCATTTGCTAGGATCTTCACTGAATCTGACTAGTGTACATCGCATGCACCAAGCACATGGCGTGGGCAACATGTTTTACACAACGCTAAACAAAACAGTACATTGAGAATCTAACCAATCTCAACATCCTTAGTTGACAAACTATTATTGGGCTTCCACATAAAACAATGAATCATTTGAGATGAATTAGTTTTTAACTTTGCATCATAGTTTGATTTTTTCAGTCACCGCTCTAATAAAAATTATATGCCAATCTTGAGCTATCACATTGAAGTATAAATCCTTCATACAATTGACATCCTCAATCTTTTCAATAAAAGCTGCCCATCCGCCAAAGTCTGATTCTTGGTGAGAGGCCATCAAATTTCCATAGAAACGTCATGTGATTTCAAGTTATATATGAACAGACAACATTGCTCATGGTCAGAACACCCCTGCTTTCTTTATACTTCTCCAGCATTATTTTTGGGCATCAGGGTTGCAGCTTCTCAAAACCACACTCATCAAGTGAACTTCAAACATGTAGGTTCAACAAATATAATTGATATTGACATTATATACTAACCTGTTGCTTATGTTTCCTCAATTAGCTGACCAAGGTTTTGTTTTTACCAGATGCTAAATTGCTAATCGTGAAGGACAAGATAAGATGCTTTAGAATTAGCTTGTAAGTTCAGATATACCACAGACCATCAAAGGAGGAAAATGCAGTACCAAATATTCCCTTTAAGGGGGTGTCATATGTTAATGCATGCTACTTCGAGTTCGGACTCTGTCAATAAGCATTTGCCTTCCAGACAAATCCTCTTCATAACCAACAACCTGCATTAATATAAAAGTGAAATGACATTCACTCAGGATACTTATCATATGTCAATAGTCAATAGTCAATAGTCAAGAGTCTATGCAGAAGGTAACTAATTTCTGCACCAGTAAAAGAAAGATATCTAACAAAATTTTCATAAAACAGAATATAATATCAAGGAACAAGTACTTGGACAACTTAAAATGTAATAGGAATAGCAGATGGCTAAGATAAAACCTGAGATTCTGTTTGTGTTTCACTAAAACCATCATAGGTTTCTGCTGTTCGGTCTCGAGAAGCTTCACCATCATCATCTTTTCTGCCACTTCTAAACAAATTATAAGCTCATTACCGGGTTAGAAAAGAGGTGAAAAGAAGATATACATAATGTTGCTGGTATAGTTTGCACTGTTTCAGAATGAGTCTTTAGCTTGTAATAGAAAGCAGTTCGAAACTTACAGACCAAGCTAAACACCGATCTGGGTCACACAAATTTTCGTTCACAGAGAAGTTTTAGGAAAAATTCTAAAAATCTCTCTTCATTTATTTTAGCTACATTTAAGGTGCAAGCACCAGTGTAGGCGATTGTGAAAGGTAGGCCGATGGAGGATAAGGCTGATGGAGGATAGGACCTCATACACCAGCCTCTTTCATAGAAAAAGAATTTCATCAAGTCAAAGAGAAGAAAATAAAAAATAACTTTGGAGGATGAGCTCCTCTTTCACGTAAGTGCAAAACCAATGTTCTGAAAACTGGACTAGATTGGCTAGTCCAACCAGTTGGACTAGGAACTGGTCCCTTAGGCCAATCTGGTCATGGTACAAAACATGAAATTTCAAAAATCGATGTAAAGAGGTCAAAAACTGTTGAACTGGTGGTTAACTAGTTAGACCGGTCAACCCCCGCCCCCCTCTCTTTTTCTTCTCTTTAAATTCAACTTATTCAAATTCTAATCACCGATGGTGAGGCTAACAACTCTACTATGGTAAAAGATGCACCTTAGTTGACTAAGCCGAGGACTACTAAACCTCTTACTTTTTTTAAAAAGAGCCTAGAGTTAAGCATAAAGCAATGCAACACATAAGTATTTTTTAATTGTCTTAACGAGTAAAAAGCTCCTAGTCTAAGCAATGTGGGACTTGAGTTCCTTATAATAGTCTTTAAGAGTGAAAAGTTTATAGTCTAAACAATGTAGGATTTGGGTGCTCTATATTTAACTCTTCATGTGTATTGTTTTATTCTTTATATATATTTTGTAACATATAATTAATCATATTTATATAAAAATATATATTTTATTACACTCCAATTGAATCGGTTGAGCCAATAAACCTTTAAACTAGTGTCTTGTCTGATTCGATGCCCGGACTAGTTTTCAAAACCTTGTGCAAAACACAAATTAGAAGAGAAAAGAGAAAACAGCGATATGGCCAGCAGTCCAATCCCACATTGTATCCAGTAAGAAGATCCCCTTAAAAAGTTCATGTGCTTTACATCAATAGAAGCCAAATGCCGAATGTTATCCCAAATCAGTTTTTATGCCAAAGAAAACTCCTCAAAGATTTGGGAGTTATGCTACAACCGAATGAACCAAAAAGCAGTACAGATTGCATATTTCCAAAAAGATTCAACCTCTGTACTTTTTTTATCAAAACCATCAATCATCAAAATGGTCCAAGGACCTAGGGCACACAATATTTGCGAAAAAGGCTGAACGAGGAATTTCAAAGGAAGACATCAGCAACGCAAGGTGAGAACAATGAGGACCCAATTCTAAGCACAGGGATGTGGTTACAGTCAGTCATGTCTTACCTGCCTAATATGGTATTATGCAGAGACAACTTCTTATCAAGTACCTTAGAGGACTAGATGTTTAATTGTAGAACCAGAACTAGTTCAAGGCACTAAACAGATGCACCTTTCAATGCAGGTTTCTCAATACTCAATTTTGATAAATCGCAGTACTGGGAATCAATCTTGTGTCCCTATGCAAAATATTGGTAGTTCCCTACCCGAATCCAAAAATAAAAAATAAATTAAAAAAAAAAGGTGCAATGGACAAGCTACCATGATGTCCAACATTAGCAAAACATAATATACTATTAAGAAAGACCAAGATTTTTTTCTCATTTTTTGTACTGAGTATCTACCTTTTCCGAATTTTGAATATCAGAATTCAGGTCTATATATATATATATATATATATATATATATATATATATATATATATATAATATGTAAGAATTAATCATAAAAGTTCAGAACCTGTAGTAAAAAAGAATTGGCCCCTGATCCTAACTGTTCAGTTTGTGACCATTTACTATAACTGGAGACTTCATATTAGAAGGAACAAAGCATGCACATGTCGCTTTTTATAATCTTGACATATGCCAGGTTGATTAATATAAGACAAATGAAAACCTAGCATGATTACCATGTGGAACCTTATCAAACAAAAATAATAAAGCAAAACAAATGTTTATGAAGTAGCCACACAATTCAATTTGAACTAGAAGGCAGAAAGTTCTGCAGTCAGCACACTTTATCTTCTTGAAAAACAAGACTATACCACTAATAAGCTGATCATATATGTCTCTGTTCAAGGACATTGACACAATAATTTTGACAAGGGAAGAGAAGATTATATAGCAAATGACAACAGCATGTTAAATTAAACAGAGAACTATAGAAAGCTAACCTGTTTAACCAATGTTTCGACAATCCAAAGACAGTATGCGGATTTGAACTGTCTTCACAAAGCACTGAACAATCAGATGAATAGATCTATTCGACCATCAAGGATCACTACTGTTACAGAAATTATAAATATAAATAAAACGCAACCTCAATGAAATTATAAATGAAATTGATCACACTAAAAGGATACACTTCTCTCACACCCTGTCCTCCCTGGGGACCTCTGATCATGCATCTTCAAGGGAAGAGAAAAAGAAAGCAATTAAACCAGGAATCAGGAAAACTTTGGACATAGTGAAACATAAGAAATTAAAAAATATTGCACTTATCACCATGCCATTAACCACCCAAAAAAAAAAAAGGGGAGAGAATAAAACAGAACTTCTACCTTACTTGTCTGCTCTAACAAGTCCTCAATTGCAGCAGCAACATCAGGAACAGGATGAGGAACCTCTCCAGCATCATTAAGCGTATTGTCTTCAGAAAAATTCATGCCAGAGTCATTAATACCTGAATCTACTGCAGAAGACACCTTATCATATAGCCCAGGCTCTTCCACAAGCCTTGCCTTTTTGCTGCTAATACTTGATGTTTTAGGATCAGTCCCATGATTGTCTAGTTCACTACCTATGTTTCTATTTGGTTTGTCTATCAAATTTTGTGATTGACTTGGAAACTGGGAGGTCAAGTCACTTATCATTCTAACAGCCTGGGTAGGAAATTGACTCACTGTACAAATTCCTGCCTCTTGATCTTGAGCAGTGACTTCTTTTGGTAAAAATCGATCAATGGCAAGAACTCCATTCTGAAAAGAAAAAATTGCACATCAGTAAGGAAAGAATGCAATAAAGAAAATGCATGCATGCATGCATACATAAAATTTTTATGCACAAGCATACAGTAAAGCTCTCACTGCCCTGTAGACAGCCAGTATGAATATATTACCTGTTTGACACATTCAAATATCCATTCGGATGTAACTGATCGGATCCCCCATTTACAAGCAGCCTCATACTTGGGCCCATTGGTGAATTTACACAACAAATGGGTGACCTTCTTAGTCAACTTCTCCACAAATTTAGCTCCCAAAACAAAACACATGTTCCTTAGTAGAATTCTGTCTTTTTCCTCATATTGTGAAACACAAAACCGAAAGCTTTCAAACCCAGGCAAGGGAACATAGCAGGGAAGTGGAGAATAAAGAATGTGACTTTCAACATCCTCTAGGGATCCAGCCTTGAACAGAAACATCACGATCACAGCATTAGTATGTAAACAAACAACATAAGTTTCCAAAGAACCCAGTTATCAACAGAATTGAAATTGCCATGACTACATTATTTTTTATGCTTTTATGACTATATTTATGATTTACTGTTATCAGAGTCATCAATAAAAATAATTGCTCAGCCCACTCCTAAAGCCTTAAGCTGTTTCAACAGTTAGTTTCTTGACAATATTCATAATGAACAACAACAAACAACAATAGATTATCAAACTAACCAAAAAAAAAACGGGTTATTCAACTTGACTACATTCATGAAGCTCACAACTGAAATGTCATTATCATGACTACATTAATGATTACAACAATGATAAAAGACAGATAGCAGCAAATTATGATAAGATCCAAGACTATTCAGCATTAACCAATAAGCATCAAGAGCTTTAGGAATGATGCACAAACTATTAATAGAATCAAATTCAACACTGATATATATTGACTGTGAACACTGGTTTGGAGCAATGCTCACTTACAGGAATGGTATAATGAAAGAAAATAGAAGGAAAAAAAAATTCAGAGGAATGCAGTGCCCTCTCTCTCTCTCTCTGCAAATAACCAGCCTAAGTCATTGTCTAACCACCCAGAATATATGATACGCTGATACACCCCAAGGAATTAGGAAGAAGGAGCCGAGGATCAAGGAAGCACCAACATGGACAACAGATTTTGTTATCTGATTAAAGTAGTAGTTAGTTTGCTTATGTTATCTTCAATTTAGTTTTACTTTACTTAAAGTTATCGAGTAGTTACTTTGATTCAGCAATTTAAATTAGTAGCCACATAGGATTATATATGTAATGCATGAAAGTAGGATCTTAGTTATGTGGGTTTCATGCACGTATAAGTAGGACCATTATGTTGAACTACGAAAAAAAAAAGGAATTTAAATTCCATTTAGAGAGTTTATTCTCTTTGGAGTTTCTGGGCTTGACTCAAATAAAGCTCAACATACGCCCCATTCCATCCTTACTCACTACATATTGCTATTCTTTCCCATGATTCATGTATCACTCCACCACCCCCCCCCCCCCGGGGCGGACGGGCGGGGAACTAAAACCATTGTGCCCTCCTTTTCCAAGATCTTCTTCTGATAATCCCTCTGCTGTGTTTCCCTTTTAGCCCTTCTCCTCTTTCTTTCATAAACTATCAGCATAACTCCCCTGAGCCTATAGCGTTATGGCCCAGTTTCTGCACCATTCTTTGCCCTTCTCTGGTACACATGGGCCAAGGGCTGATCACACTTACTGTCAATGATCATACAAACAAATATACTAGTTGGAAAAACAAGAAAACAGGAAATTTGACATAGGATAGAAGCCATCAAAGAAAACCTCCAAAATTTCGAATTTCCGTCCCTTTTCCTCCAGATATCAAGTAAAAGACGTTTTGAAACCTTTGAAGACATACTTATTTGGTCTATCACAATAAAGCATCCCGGAGGGTAGACGGGAAAAAATGCAGCCAGAATTCCAACTTTTATATCCAAAAAAGTATAAGGAATAGAAAATATGGACCATGTATGATCCAAGATATTCAGGCATGTTTGGTTTCTATTTCTATTTTCTGTTTTTATTTCCTAAGTTTCCTATTTTCAGGATTTTGAGAAGGAAACAGTGTAAACAAGGGCCTCTTCGGTTTCTGTTTTCATTTCCTGTTTCCATTTTGTGTTTCTTGTTTTCAGGATTTTATGAAGGAAATAATGAAAACAGGAAACACAGCAAATGAAAACAAAAAATGAAAACAGAAACCAAATAGGCCCTAAAATTCTATTTACTGCTTGCATTTCCTATTTTCACTATTTCCTTCACAAAATCCTGAAAACAGGAAACACAGGAAATAAAAATAGAAACCAAATAAACCGCTTAAGTTCATGCAGCAATGTAGTGATGGATCTGACTTTTGTCACCATCCATCACTGTGTTCTCCCAATTAACTGCAGTGCTAAGATAACATATAACAGTTGGACCAAAACAATGTTGTCTTCCCCAATCAGTCTACACCATATTTATTCAATATATAAATCAAGATCTATTGCTGATTGAACATCTAAAAATGCAGGAGATAACAACAATTAAAAATCAACCTGAAAAACATAATTTGGATTAAAAAAAGAATTTGTGGCTACTCATGCTTACCTCTAAACAAGATCGTATCCAATGACTAGAAACATATGTACTTTGGGAATTTTCGGTCAACATGGGTTTTACACCATGACACTCAATAGTATAGTGGACATCCTGCTTTGTTTGCCCACTTATCACATGACCTCCCCCTTGACGTATCCATTGGACAACCTCAGCTCTCTGGCAGAAGAGATCATGACTAAAATTAAACAATGCCAGCATACAAATTCACCAATATACATATATGTGGACACTACTTGGTGTGACAGAAGATATATATACGCATAGCAACTATTAATTTTACAAAACTGAGGAAAAACAAAGAAATTGGTATACAAAACACTATACTATTGTGTGTGTGTGTGTCTGTGTGTGTGTGTGTATTCAAACACTTGGAATAACGAGGTCCAGCCATCAGAAGGACAGTGATTGAAATAGTTATTATGGTATCAACAATTTTGATAATTTTCATAAAACTGTCTCCAGAACATCTAATAAATTTACTATAATACAAATTAACTACCAAATCAACAGATAACACATTAAGAATATCAATACATCATTAAACTCACTTTAATTACACATAATTGTCTCAGCCTCAACTAATGCCTGAGGTTTGCAGAAAAACAAACCTTCTTTGGAACGGTTAATATAGGGCACCAAGAATTCAGTTGGATAATCAAAATCCTCTATTTGTTTTTCTAGTGAAGTTCAAGGCCTTGCAAGAATATGGTTGTGGCATTTTTCTGTCAGAGAACCTGTTAATATATAGCCCATGATGAAGATTTTCCCTTTTGAAGTAATTTTTAAAAAGCCATGGTCAATCCTAAGTTCACCAGCTGAATAGGTCATCTTTCCAGACACATTTCTTAAAGCAGAACATTCAACTTTTCTATTATGTGTTCTCCTGCTTCTCTAATACATACTTCATGTGCATTGATCCCCTATATTACAACTCACAATTCCAGTGCAAAAGTGTACTATATACATATTTTTACTCATAACAAAGATCCTGATGACTTACCCTTGCTTCAGGAAATAAATTTGAGAAAGAAAATATTTTCCCTCTGAAAACAGTTGTTGACTTTACACATTCAACACTGGAGTCGCATTGCATCATCTTCTGAACACTCATTTTATTAACAGGATATTGATTTTGCTGCGTAGATATTCCTACTGCTTCACTGAATATGTGAACATTTGTACCCATGTCCAGTTTCTCTTCTTTGGTTTTCTCCAAAGATACTGGCATTTTAACTCCAGAGTCCATAACACCCACCACCTGATCAGTCTGCATGCTTTGACGAAAGCAGGAGCTTTTAACTTGATCAATCGACATGCCCATTAATGTTCCTTTTGCTAAGCTTGCTAAATTTAGAAAATTGGAGAACAATAAAAAGAATTATTTTAATATAAGCATATTCAACAATTATTTCAGGTAGATTAATCAAAAAGCACTTTGAACAATGACCATGACTAAGAGATAACAGACACAGACCCCAAAGATGAACATAATAGTAGCAGACCTTTCGGAAGAAGAAGATGAGATGCAATGTGTCTCCTAAGAACAGGGACTTCTTTCTTTTCACGATTACAATCTTCAAGCCAGGACGTTTTAACAACATAAATAACACCCAAAGCAGCGAGACTCCTTACATCCTTCTTTTCCCTTGAAAACACAAATGCATGTTGATCAATTTAAATATTAGGAAAAAAAAGAAAAAAAAAAGCCAAACCAAGCACATAAAGACAGCCAGGTTAGGGAAAGTAACATCCAGATATCAACAACATTAGTACTGCTGGCAACTTAACACAAATTAAGGGAAGCTGTCAAACAGGGACATGATATGCATCCATAGCTTTTCCTCTTAATCTCAAAAATAGACTTACGCTTCTGAAGGGCTCCCAATTACTATGTGTGTCAACTTGTCATTGAAAGACATATATCGGGAGCCTCCACCTTTACGCACCATATTAACTAGTTTCCGCATGTCAGAAGCTTCAAAGCCAACAAGTAATATTCTGCACTCTGACAAGTACAGGTCATTATCATCAGATTCAGAATCATTGGCAACAGCACCATCAAGGTTCAATTCATTACTGGGCTGCACTGGAGGTGCTTCAGCATTTGTCTCCTTAACAAATAAAGGAGTATTTGAAAAAGAAGACATATATTCTGAATGTGTAGCTTCTAGATCTTTATCTACAAACTCAGTATAAGAAAAGACTGGCATATTTGAATCTGTAGCTGCTGAGGATGCTGCAGATTGCAACTTCCCAATATCCTTTTCTTGGCTTTGTTGCAAATTTAAGTCCCTAATCACTTTCTGTGAAGATACAGGTCCATTCTGAACTGGGTAGGACTCCTCATTCAGACATGCTAGCCATGAAAAATAAAAAATAAAAACAGAACAATGGATACTCAAGAGTGCAGTTGAAATTTACGAGATGAGATGTAAAAAGGGGGGTGGGGGGAAGGGGGGAAGGGGGGAAGAGGGGAAGAGAGAGAGAGAGAGTATTTATGCACAAGAAATCTGAATAATTGTTGTCATACAAAACACTAACCTTATACTCCTATTTATAAATGGTCATTTAGTCTTCCAAAGGTATTATGCAATAACATATTATCCTCCATTTACACACACATCAAATTGGTCCTCTGAAGACATACACAATATCAAATTGGTCCTTGAAAGACAAAACTGATGGCAATAATTGTCATTGAAGAGCCAATTTGATGACACTAATAAATGGAGTACCAATGTGATGTTAATGGATATCTTTGAAGCATCCAATATCCAAATGCGTTTACACCCTATTATACTAATAATATGGTTCAAGTACAAGTGTAGAACAACTAGTACAAGCCCAGCCCAACAACTCCCAACATAATAACACTAACATTCTAACAAGTGCAGTCCTACTACAGGCAAAAGGTGTTACAAAGCCATTAACATGCAGAAGTTACCTCTTCGAGCAATAGATTGATCAAACCATTTCCTTGTCACTATATGGATGTGGCCCCAACGTTTTGCCACCTTATATTTGTCACCTTCAGGAGCTTAAGAATAGTCAAGAACACAAATATCCGCAATGTTTAAACTTTAAACCACAATAACAGATCTGAGTTCAAACACTGAATTCAGTCATAGAGCATCAAATGCACAGAAAATGAAAAGAAAAAACCTTTGAAACTTTTATACAAATTGCAAGCACATCAGGCCATCAAAGTGCTAAAGCAACACAGCATGAGACACTGGAACAAGAAAAAGGCAAACAGCACCTCCCCAAAAAATATCATACAGGAACCCATTCTATCAAAAGGTTCACTTATACAGCTACTATGAAACAAAATTTCACTCAATTCTGTCAACATGTGTAAAAAAATAAAAAATAAAAAAAAAAAGATCATTGAAGCAGACAGAAAATATATATAAAAAAATAAATATAAATAAGTAAATTCTACCAACGCATTGAATCAAGTAATCCCAGATTCTCATATAGATGAATATCTTTCTCATCTGTTTAAAAATATAGGAGGAGGTGTGGCCAAATATGATCAATGGATTGAAACTAACAGTAAAACAAAAATGCATGCTCTCTTATAGGCAATGGCTCATTTATTTATTTTTTTTGTGAAGTGGCTATAAATAAGCAGCAATACGTGTAGTACAGTATTAAAAGGGAGGTACTTTCATTACTGCAATAAGCCAAATGTTAATGTTGATTAGAGACTATGTCAAGAAGCTGATAGTCGACTATAAAAAAGACCCTAAGCAGAATTAAGAAACACACTTATGCAGCCGACACTGAAGCTGCAACAAAGAGATGTTGCTAAAAAGCAAGGATAATGTGCTCTCTTTTTCTCAATTAATAGGTGACTACTTGCATGCCTAAAAGAAGCAACCATCATTTAAGAGAATTATGGGAAGGATATATCAGAAATCAAACAAGTGCACTTCTTTGTCAGTTCTGCAGAGTATTTGTGCAGCCAACACTAGAGCTGCAACAAAAAGATGTTGCTAAAAAGCAAGGATAATGTGCTCTCTTGTTCTCGATTAATAGGAAACTATTTGCATGTATGAAAGAAACACCATCATTTGAGAGAACTATGGGAAGGATATATCAGAAATCAAATGAGTGCACTTCTTTGTCAGTTCTGCAGAGTATTTTCCACCATTTTGTAAAATAACCTTCTCCATCTCTCTGCGCTTATCTGAAATAACACAGGCAAATTAGCATCCATGATCCAAAAATGAAGCATTCTATTATGGCCAATACTAACAGATAGCTAAGTTATAACCTGCTGGAATCCCAGTAACACATATCGTTAACCCAGAGAAAGGAAGGACCTTGTATGACTCTTGAGGAACAACACGATGCTCCTCTGAGCATTGCTTTAACCATTCATAAGTAACTATTGGTTTCTTCAGTATATTCAAAGCCCACTGCCAGACATAAAGTATATTTATTAGTTAGTATAGCATGAATGTGAGTTCAATGACAATTAAAATCTCCACAAAGACTGGATAAGAGAGTGATATTGGTTTTCTGAATTTTCACACAAGCAGAACAGACAGCCTGACTAATTTACATATGAAGAAAAGGTTTTTGAAATCTGTATATTTCCACAAACAAGTAGCCCTCTAGACTCAGTGTTGAGACTTGAGATGTAGCCAAACTCAACTCCATCAGATAGACCAAGAAACAAAATATATGAGCTGTGTTAAGAGCTATATTAACCACCACTAGTCACCAAAAATGTGGGATCTATAAACCATGCAAAGCAGAAAATTAAGAATGAGTGCAAACGACAATTTAATCCATTCAAAATAGATATCTTAAATTTCCTTGAACACTCAAGACATGACTAACAAAAAGAAACTTAGTTAAGTCATGACTGAAGAAGGATGAACAAACTAAGCACTAGCTCTAAATATGTGCAAATCTGTTGAGCCGTCAGATAACAGTCAAAACAAGTACGGCAGTTATTTAAATATTGTTGCAAACTAGCCTGAAGGCCCAGCATCAAATGGGCTTAGATAAAGGCGCTCAAGGACCAAATCGATGCTTGACCGTCCCATGGCCCATGTTTGTTTGAATGACAAAGCCAGAACTCTTAAGATTCAGCCTTATCATATTGTCCAAATATCTCAGATAGCTTCAATTGAGGAGAGTCCCATGAAAAGAGGACCTGACTGCCTCAATTTAAACTCAAATAGCTCTATAATCTATATAAACAACTTTAAGCTAGGAACTAGGGCACGCATACTTTCTTACTTTCACTTTGTATCTCAAGCACTCCCTGACTTGAGTGTCGAAAGTACACTACATCAATTTGGAGCAAGGATCACAGCAGCATTGTGCTTCCTAACCTACACCAGAGATTGGGCAATCTGTACTCCTACTTGCGAACAAATATATACAGGTTAGAGCACACAAAAGTGAGACTTTTGAAACCACCAACCCACAAAACTCAACAATATTCAATCAGCATTATTGATCTGATCCTGTTCTACATCTGAGACTACATCTCTTTCTTTATCACCTACATCTACAATAGCTCAATAACCTAACAAATTTTTAGTTCAAAATGTTCCGAATTCCGCAATAAATTGAACCATACCACATTGCTCCTCCTGGTTTAAGCAATCACAGCATCCACTAAATAATAAATTCTTAAGTCTTTCATTCATTGTGGAAAAAAAGTTCATAAAAATCAATGCATGAACAAAGAAAATGTTGAGAATCATATTTGAAGTTTGAAGAAAAGGCAGAATACCAAAGCTGTTGATACATGCTCAAGAGGGTAATTTGGTCATTCCAACACTGGAAAATAGCTTGTTTCTAGCAAGTCAGTTCTGCCTTAGAGATCAAGCAATCCAAGAGCTCATTTCAAGTTACTTGGAGATCAAGGAATCAAGCTTAATTAAAGTAACTTGGAGAGCAAACAATCAGATCATGTTGTAGATATGTTTAGATTGTGGCTAGATTCTTTTTAAGATTTGTTTTGAATTAGTTTATCTTTTAAGATTTAAATCAAATCTGATCTAATCTATAAAGATCAAATCTGATTTAAATTAGTTAGGAATAAATCTTTTAGAATAGAATCATATCTATAATTTTTAAATTTTAGTTGCAAATTAGATATGTTAGATAATTTCCAATTTTAGAATTTATGTATAAATAGGCAACTTGGCCTATAGACAATAGAGAATTTTGATCATATTTTTTTATCATGGTTTAACTACCGAGATAGTTGTGAGGTTTTTCCTCATGTTGTTCTGTGTGATGCAGAATGTTCTATCTTTTCCCTGTTATCTACGTTTCCAAGGACAGGTTTCTTGGGGGTTTAGTAGGGATTTCCCTGTTATCTACGTTTCCAAGGACAGGTTTCTTGGGGGTTTAGTAGGGAGGGTCTTTATTCTACATCTTATCTTCTATCAAAGTGTGTGCCTGGGGTTTCTGGATCTTTATATCCACGGGGTTCCGCATCAGCTGTAGTAATGGCAACTTGTGAACTTCAATGGATTAAATAGTTGCTTCAAGAATTAACGTTTCTTGAAATATAATAGATGCAACTGTTATGTAACAATCAAGCAACATTGCACAATGCTTTAAACTAGTTTCTCATGAGAGGACAAAACACAGGAGTGGATTGTCCTTTTCTCCAAGAGAAAAAATCTTGTCAGGGTGCACTGCTTTTGCCAACTTGAATGACCAACTAGCAAAGGTATGTACTCGGTCAGCTATGCTTAATAGAATTAAAACCAATGACACGTTGCAGATTCAAAGGCACAATAAGGCTATCTCCCCTAATATATGTTATGTGCAGTGCAAGCTCAGAATTAACTCCACATCTTTTTTTGCATTGTTCAATGACTGGCTATTTAGGGAATGCTTTGTTTGGTATCTTTGATGAGTGTTGGGGGTGTGTCCTAGAACTTAAGATCAGTTCTATTGACTAGTTTTGCTACTTTTGGAAGGAGGAAGGAAGCCAAATTTTTGTGGCAATGTGCAGTCTATGCTATTGGTTGGTCTATTTGATTGGAGCGTAACTCTCGCATCTTTAATGGCAAACTTTCGAACAAGCATGTCTTGTGGGACAGGATTAGGCTATTGACTTCTACTTGGTGCAAAGCAGATAATCATCAAAGTCCCTCTCAAATATGCTGAGAGGGAAGTCCATTCTTTTTTATGTTTTCTTTTGCTAGTTTTTTTTTTTTTTTAATGAGGATCTCTTCTCCTCCATTCGCTTTGTAATCTTCTTCTCTTCTCGTTAATAAAATTATTATTTTATTAAAAAAAAAAATGTACGTACTAAGTCTCCAAGAGGCCATTCAGTTAGCTATATCTGTAACAATCTTAGAGCATAAAATTTATATGCCCTAACTTGGTTTTCTTAGAATTTTGATTTTGATAGAGCCCATTGGCATCAGCAGATCCATGTTACTGACATCTCCTAATGGGATAAGCCTAGTTGCTTGTTGTTGCCGCTGTGTTATTTATTGACTTATTGCATATACATGCACTCTTGTGCTGCAATCTGTACAGAGCCTCTTTCTTAGTTGTAAACAAGGTAGTCACAGGCAAAAAGCACCCTTAAGGTACTAAGGGCTTATAATGCCTTGAGGTGAGAGGCACCAAAGAGTGCATGCCTCACTAAAGGAGGTGTTAAAAAACAGTAAAATATTCAACACTTATGCATAAATTTATAATATAAATTATACACTTCATAGTCACAATTAAACACTAAAATCCTCAGTAAAGCATGATAAGAAGTTTATAATAAGCTTTAAAGGCTAAAGTTCATAACCAAAATAGATGTGTGGCAGCCCTAAAGTTCCTAAAATCCCTATAGTCCTCCACAAAAACAATCAAAATCAGTCTACAAGTGCATCCATAGAATCATCATCAGATTCAGTTTCATAGTTTTCATCAATTTCATCTCTTCCTCTATTGGATTTATAAATTTTATATTCTTCTTCAACATCTTTTTCTATTTCTAAATCAACCACTTCAACACTAGGAAGTGACTTCAAGCCTTTTGCTGTTGTAGTCTTAACTTTTAACATAGCTTTAATAATTCCCTAAACCTAGTCTTTAAAAAAATCTCTCAGTGACATAAGGTGCTCCAGGTGAGCGCCTCAACAAAACAATAAAAGTGCCATTAAGCCAAAAAAGCACTTGCCTCATTGAAGATGCAGCGCCTGAAGTTTAAGGTACTGAGGCCTTGCAGGGCCTCGCCTTAGCACCTTAGGTGTGCTTTTTAGCGCCTTTGACTACGCTAGTTGTAAATTACACAGAAATGGGCATTGCTAGACACTTAGATGTTAACATAAATGAGGATTTTCTCTCTATGATGCTTTTCTCTTTCTACAATCTTCATAAAATATTACACTCAGTGAACCAACAACATAGGCTTTAAACTAGGAAAGCAATCAATCATTAGTTGAAGATTCTTACTTAAGTTTGAAACCTATCAACTTTGAATGTAATCACTAAGAAAGCATGTATCATACCAAATAGTCCTAACTACAGGCATGGCAAATCCATATTACTTCCTATATTACTGGCCAATAACTGTGCCAATTAACACCAGCTATGTCAAATCCCAGAAGCTTCCTCCTTCAGTCCTTTGGACCAAAGTCTGTGCTACTCCAACACATATTAAGCAATGAGGTGGTTCTTTAAATTGACTTTAACATGCACATCTGGTTATAATTCTATGAGTGTGCGTTTTATGTGTGATACATGGAGTAAGAAAACAACAAGATGCAAGAGAGAACATAATACATAAGCTGATTCAGAATATGAATAAAATACGGCATAATAAGACACAAGAGAAAGACCCACTTGCTCGTAGCAGCAGAAATATGCAAGAAAAACTTCATTTACCAGACCTTGTATTTCGCAGCTAAAACATTTTTTACAATGACGAAGTTCAAATCCAGTGATGCTTTAGTATGAAGAACTCCACCCATTTCAGTCACTATGTCCTCTATCTTAACCTGCACGGTCACATACATTAAACTTGCCAATTGAGAGCATAAATGAGGGGGAAGGAGTGAAGGATAAGACAATAAAACAAAATAACAGAACACTGAAGGAACTTAAGCACTCATAACAAATATTTTAAAGGAAAACCAACACAGTGAAGAGGACAAAAATTTCAAACTTCATCTGTCAAAACTAAATGAAAAGGCAACAAACAAGAAGGAACATATGAGTGGCAATAAATAATAACTAAATCACAGTTACTACTGATATTTAAAACCACAAGTTATTTTATACAAAAGAAGAAAACTTATAACTCTGAATTTCAAACTACAATATTAATCGAAAGAATTCTATGATCCTCATTTTCTTATGTCCTTTTTTGAATCTTTCTCTGGGGATAGGTCCAAGAAGGGAAAGTATGCAATCCAAAGAAAGCCAGATAACACTTCATGGTCATGCTAACAAAGAAAGTAAGGGCGTTTTCAACCTAAAGGAGGAGAATGAAAGGAAAGATTAACATATCAGAGCAACCTTCTGTTTAAAAAAAAAAAAATGATTATGAGAAAACATGCAAACTGCACAACAACTGCAATACCTTCTCGTTGGTATCAAAGCCAGATGCAAGAACTTTGACACCATCCATGGCAAGGCAACAAGTGAACCCTTGTTTAGGCAAAGGCCTACGCTCTTTAGCACATGAAAAGACACATCTGGGCCCTGTCCAGTAACAATCAAACAAAACTCAGGAACAAAACCAATTTTCCCAGCCACCAAAAAAAAAAGAGCCAATATCTCAATTTCAACTACGAAAAGAAACACTATCAGTGAAATGCTAAAACCATAAAAATGTTCATTCATGCCGTATCAAATTCCAAAACTAAAAAAATTAAAGACTCTTCATTCAACTATCAAATTGCTAACAAATTCAGAAACCTACACTACTAACAGCGCTTAAAATCATCGCTGCAACGGACAACAAAGAAAAGAAAAATTAAATTTTCAACATATACCGAGCAATTTGCAGCCCTTGGCTTTGAGATCCTCAAACTTCTCCTGCAAAAGGTAAAAATTAAACACACAAAAATTAGAATAAATTACGAAGAATTGGAAAATTGGGGGGAAAAAAAAGAGTCGGAGTGAGGGATTACGTGTTTGCTACAAGAAATGACGTGGTAATCGTTGGGGCCATTGCGGGAAGGGTCGCAGCAAAGGTGCATTTGCGCGCCGTTGTTCTTGAGCGCGTCGTGGAGAGCGTCGAATACCTCCGGCGGCACCAGGTTCCGCGACATGAATACGTTCGCGCCGTTGAATGCCTTCGTCTTCAACATTTTCCTCTTCGATTCTTCTTCTTCTTCGATATTTGATCTCTCTCTCTCTCTCTTGCTTCTTCGTACGCTCAAGCGTAGGCAGTTGCTGGTGTTGCCAAGGGAATGACGCTGAAGATGAATCAGTGAGAGAGAATGGATGTAGAGTTAGGTTTGTGGAGTGAGTTTTTGCAGAAAAGGCGAAGAGAGTAGAGAGCAATGGCGCTCTTGTGCTGTGTGTAGAAGAGAAGATAAAAAGAAAAAAAAAAAAGCGGGAAAGTGAGTACAGGCTGAACAGACTCCGGATGTCGAAGTGGAAGGAGCCGGTTGCGCTTGCATGTAGGCTATTGGAAAGAGCGCTCTTGCTTGAAGATCCCGAACAAATATTGGTACAAACACTTCATTTTGGTCCCACCACAAATTGTTGGGGGTCTTAAAAATTAGCCAGAGATCCCTCACTTCAAAACACCATTAGTCTCTATTAATCATCTGCTGCTAAACTTAACGAAATTGCACACGTGACTAGGCAAATGTGTGACATAGCTCATTTTATGTCATGCTGGTAAATTATAGGATAAATTGGTTATTGATAAATTATAAGGAGTTCAAATTGATCCTCCATTATCATCTTCCTCGTTCACAAACTTTAAAACCCAAATCCATCTTTCTCTTCCTAGTTGAAGCAAAAACCTACACCCCTCATTGTCAGTTTCTTCCTAGTCATATCCTAAAAAATTTGCCCAAAGTGATATTTATAAACACAAGTGATAACCATTACCTAAATAGACATATGAATTTTAGTTCAAAATATTGCAAATTATGCTGAATAAATTAAAAAAGAAAAGGCTATTATTTTCTTCCTTCTCATATGCTAAACCCCTATTTCACTTTCTTATTCCTCATTGAAGCATAAGAGACACTAAAAACTCATGCAAGTTGTATGACAAAATTATGGTCTAGAATCTATTGTTCATCGAAGGTTCTTTTGCGAATGCATCACTTAAGGATTGGTGCAAAAAGGAAGCGAGGGACATGAGGCTCATCATAGATTTAGTTCCTACCAAAGAACATTGATGAGGCTCTTGGGATTTGCTAAGAGCTCATGAATAGATATGGCAAAGGGAGCCAACTCACCTCGACCTGCTTATAACCCACTCGAAATGGGGCAGGGTGGGCCAACCCGCCCAGGTAATATTGGTTGGCCATATCAACCCACCTTGTTTTGTGGCGGGTTGGCAAGTTAGTAGGTTGGCCCGCTAAAAACATAAAGAAATAAAATAAAATAAAACAAGCATGTTTGAATGAGTTAAATCACCTAAAAATTTAAAAAAAAAAAAAAGTAATTAATAAAATTTTCACCTAAATGTAATGAGATAATATCCATATGAAGTTAAAAACGATCTTAAATTACATAATTTATATAACACTCTAATAACCCTATACTACGTCAAAGGATTCTAGCAGAAAAATCTGTTGTAAGATTAAAGAGCAAATCTATCCAAATGCTGTTTAACCTAACCTTCGTGTAGTATTTTGCAAATCTCGAGTTATAGAAGTCAAACTGATACAGTTCTTACAGTGTTTGAAAGCTAGTTCAATTCTTTACAACTTTGTATTTTATGAAGAAAAGTTAATTCCAATCGTAATGATCACTCAATGCTTACAATTTGACAGTCCAGATCTAAGCCTGCACTAGAATGTGAATTGGGCTTCCCTAGCCCAATTTGGACACAACCAAGAGTTAATTGGACCTCTTTTGCTCACCTTAGGTTGTGCCCTAATCAATATTGAAGGAGAACATTCTCTTAATCCTAATCTTTGATTTAAATTAAGGAGATTAGATGCTAAAAAGGGGTTCCACACATTTACACAAACATACATGCTACCATACTTCGAATCCTTATTTTGGAGAGCACAAGGGAGTGGATGCTTGGAAAGGAGATCAACCATATCATTGAGCATATCCTTTCTCATCTCTTCTCTTTTCTTATGTTTTATGATATTTATTTCTTTATTAAGTATGAATATTGTATCCGTGAGTGGCTAAAACTCTTATATGCTAGGGCTAAGATGTAGCCTACATTAATGATAATATATTGACTTTTGTTTGGTTTTTTTCCAATCTTGTCTATTTATATTGAGTTTTTATTTCTATTCTTAATGCTTTTCGTGATTTGATCACTCATAGGGATGAATCTAGAGTTGTGTAGATTATGAGAAATCTAGGTACACACTTGGAATATGAAATAAAAACCATTATCTACTTATTTGTCTATGAGTAGTATGGGATAATCATGGGACATTAGGCAAAGGGAAATCATAGAATATTAATTTCTCTTACCTTAGAATTCAATGTCTTGGAAATTCGGTTGTCTTTTAAGATTTAGAATACAATTAGTATATGAGAGGAATCTGCTAATATTGCTGCCCTTCAATTGACTAGATAGATTTAGATAAATTCTAGAAAGTCAATACCCATTAGGAACTCAGTGAAAACGACCCCCTACTGTGCTTCTCCACTACAATCTTAAACCATTAATTGCATCAAATTAGCCTTTTATTTATTTTGCTTACTTATTGCCTTCAATCATTCTCACATTACTTTCGATTAGCCTAAATTGATTCTAATTGGTAATTATTGTAGTTGATTAATTCAATTCTCGCGAGAACAATACTCCACTTACTCTTTATTACTTGATTGGTTTGGTGCACCTGCCAATAAAATGGGTTAAAGAAGAGAAACCACCCATCACATCCATCTGATAGGATTGGAGACCCCCAGATGCAACACCCTCCTAAGCACAGTATTATGCTTAAGTCATAGTATTATACCTAGGAATTGTTACTGTTACATGAACAAACCTTGTCTAACAGTAACCCTTGATTGTCTTCCAATATTAAACATGTAACGTCCTATTTCCGACTTCCGACCTAATTTAATGTTGAAATTTTCCGATTTCCAACCTTGTGTAAGCATGTACGAATTTCCACCCCATCAGTATGAATTCCGATTTCCGATTTAATTTTAAGTGGCTGATGTTTCCAATCTCCGATCTTGAGACTTTCGACTTAACACTAAGTCCGATGTCCGATTTTATCGGACCAGAAATGGACACGAGAATCAAATTTTTTTTCGAACTTGTCTCCAGGTCCGAGTCAAATTTTCATGAGTTCCGGTCTCGAGTTTAATACCAAGAGTTCTCATTTCTCTATCCCACCGAGTTCCGATATCGAGGTCCTACAATTCACGACTTCCGACTTTGAGTGCTTGGCTTCACATCAGGCTTTGCTTTCAAGTTTTGAACTAAAACTGAAATACGTTTCCCGGGTTCCGACTTCATATGCAGGACGTTCACGAATTCCGATTTTATAAGGAGTACGAGTTCCGATTTCATTTCCAGAATGTACTGGAAACTAGTTCCACTTTAGGCAACGTGGAGAGCAAATCTACCGCACAAATAAGACGACGTGGAGAGTAGTTTGGTCACAGGAAGAGGGCAAGGTTGGCTGAAACTCAGCCTTATGTTTAGAGACCAATCAAAACCTTCCAAGTTAACTACTACTCATGCTTATATAACACACTCTCCTTCTCTTCTTCAGATTTTTCTTCTCTCATGTTGCATACTTCACTCCAACTCTCTCTTTTCTTTTCATCTCTCATCCAACTCCATCATGCCTTGAAATTCTACCAAGTTGCAGCCACAAACTTAAACCAAAATCATCCATAATAAGAGGTAGGGGTTCTAAATTCTTACTTGACTCTTAGTTTCTTGAAGTATTGATGGTGGCCTAATTTTATTTTGATGTGTTGATTGAATAATCATGATAAATTATAGCTGAACTATGGGTCTTTTATGAGGTTAAAACTTGAATTGAAAGAGAGAAAGGATGAAGATATGAAGAAGTTGAGAGGCTGGAAACCTCAAAACCCTCGGCAGTCCGTACGGCAGCGTGTACGGCTTCGCCTCCCGCCTTTTAAAATTAATGAGACCATTTTTATCTGAAACTAGACATCTAGGGCTTTCTATACATATATCATATAAGACCATTGGAGTAGTATTGAGGGAGATACAAATTTCTGAAGTTCGACTTAGGAATCAAGACATTCATCCGGGCAGTAGGGGTTGAAAAGGGTGTAACTCACCCTATACAACTCCAAATTGAGTGAAACCAGTTTTGTTAGAAAGCTTACATATAGGGGAACATACTAGTATGAAATTCCGAGTTTGTTATGGTCCCAATTGTTCCCAGTGAACTAACGAAGTTATCCTATGTCCACACCAAGCCAAAACAGAGCAGTTCAGGAAGGTGAAAATTCGGGGCTTATAACTCGAGCCCCACTAAGTCAAATGGAATGGAACTTTTTGCAAATGAAAGATGGTTCTATTAGCTTTAATAAGAGACCAATTTCGTATGATTTGAGTCAGTTTTCAAATTTTAGTGGATTTTTACTTTTAGTTGCCTAATTCTAGCTAACCAATGGGCAGGCCGAGATAAAGTCTAGATATCTTGAGTTGTAGATACCAAAATTTGATGGGACCAAAGAGGTTAGAAAATAGACACATAGCACTTGAACATACTCAAATTTGAGGTCCAAAGGAGTTAAATAGGAATTATGGCTTGAATTATAAAAACCGAGCTGGTTGGATATGCTAAGGTAGGGATTCTGCCTTAGTGAATTTGATGTGGATAGGAGTTATATGTTGGAATATAAATGTGATGTCATGCTCTTTGTGATAAATTGATATACTGATTGGCTGGCACTATTCATGGGGAAGTGGACACGTTCCGTTATGCTGCCAAAATTTCGGTAGAACCCATGTACAAGCTATGAATTTCATGTTAGTGCATATATATTATTATGAAAGCCATGGAAGTTATGAAAAAGATTTTATTGCTATGAAAGTTCCATGCTACCTGGGCCAGCCCCGGACAAGAAGTTAAGGGGAATAGATCGGTGGGAAGGTCGGGGAAAGTAAACCCGGCATTCCTGTATAGGAACGAGCTCGATCCTGATAAGCAGACTATTACCCAGGAGTATATGGCCAATGACTCCCAGGGGACCAAGTATGGAAATAAGTTATAAAAGGCAAAAGCCTCCCATAAAAAGATGCATCTTCTCATTATACATGCATACGTACAGTGTAATACTCTTCTATTGATTGCTCTAGATCTCTGTTTATTATTTATAAGATGTTATTGTTCCACTCTAATTTCTGTGTGAATTCACTAGTATATCCGTTAATTAAAATTGAACTTGTTTCGGTGTATGATTTACAAATGAATATTAGAATTAAATAGTATCATTTTACTATACTGTGTGAATATTTTGTACGACCGAAACAACTGGGAATGACAGCGATGACAGATGTATGGAAGTTAGGATTCCCTACTGAGAAATATTCATTTCTCACCCTTTTGTATGTTCCGCGTCATTCTCAGACCATGGAGCACGCAGCGACCGGAGTTCTGTTTATTGAGTTTCCCGAGCTTCACATCCACCTCGACCCTTTTCTAGATTCGGTATACATATCAGGTAGATGCCAGTTTCGTTTATACTTCTTCTTCCAGAGGGACTTTGCTGTACCCCTTATGCATCCTCTTTTTGATCCTGCTGTCCCCTACATTGCTATACCTCTTCATATGGCCCATCCATTTCCACCACCACCACCAGCAGCACCAGCCGCACCAATAGTTCCAATTCCCATGGCTCCCCCTACTTCGCCGCCACAGCCGATGTCATCGGCCTCGGCCTCAGAGGAGGATCCGTCCGAGGCTGCTAGTTCTTCGTCATCATCTGCTCCCAGTGCCGGGCACCCTCCAGCTGACGCCGCCATGGCGAACGGTTTCCTTTCCTCAGACTCTGTTTAGATGGCATGTTGTGGTGGGATTGGATGTACTGCACGACCTCTTTTGACAGTTTGGGTCATGGTGGGATGGGTAGGTATTAGGTATGTACATGAAATGTCTCATGGGGACCAGTTAGGGTGCTGCCCATAGGTACTGGCCGCCTCATTTTGTATTAGCGGCCTCATCTTGACACCTTGTACTTGTTAATAAACTTTGAAATCAGAAATCTATATACATGCCTATGACGTCATTTGCAGTTATTCTGCTCTTATTTATAATTTTTATTATGTATTAAATTAATTACAGTTTGTTGATTAATTTGTATTTACTCCACCATTCCGCAGAAAATTTTGTGATGAGATCAGGTAATCTTAGTCGAGCAATTAATACTAATACTGAAAGAGATATTTATTCAGTGTTACACGTAATCTCTTATCAGATAGATTATTATGACTTAAGCATAGTACTTTATCTGGTAAGGTGTTACAATTTTGGTATCAGAGCAGTTCATCCTAATATAGGCCTGAGGATTTGACCGCCTATGCTTCACATATGCTCTATATTCCCTAGATCTTATTATGTTCTGAGTCTTGTCCATTTGGATAGGACGGACATGAAGTGGTTTGTCTAACTGTATGCTATTATTTACTAGCACACCGAACTTAGTGTTGAGCCTGATCAACTCAATTACTCTTGTTTTGTGTGTTCAGAACTTAATGGCTTCCGGAAAGCGAGGTAGGCCGCGAACCATTCCAACCCAAGAAGAATCTACAGAATTTCTAGATACGATGCGAGAGATGGTGCACGCTATGCGCAAACAGGCAGCTGCAGCCACTGAAATGATGGGCCAACTGCGAAGGCAGTCAGAGATAGGTCGTAGTGGGAATCATAATGGCTCTGGAGTAGATTTGGAATACCTTAAGTTTGCTGAGTTTCGGAAGACCAACCCACCCAGCTTTAGGGGAACCTTTAACCCAGATAAAGCAGCTGAATGGATTAAGGCTATGGAGAAAATTTTCTCCGTGTTAGATTGCACGGACCGTCAAAAGATGACTTTTGCTACCTACATGTTAGAAGCTGATGCAAAATTCTGGTGGGACGGTGCACGACGATTATTAGAAGGAGCTCAGATAGAAATCTCCTGGGACACATTCAAAGACGCATTTTACCAGAAGTATTTTCCTGTGTCTGTTCGCAATGCCAAGGAGTTGGAATTCATGCACCTCCACCAAGGAAGTAACGTGTCGGAGTACGTTGCCAAATTTGAGGAGTTATGCAAATTCTCTACTATCTATCAACGAAGCCCCGATGAAGCATGGAAATGCATGAAATTTGAAGGTGGACTGAGGGAAGACATTCTTGCCACCATAGGACCAATGGAGATCAGAGACTTTTCTACCTTGGTGAACAAGTGTCGCTTGGTAGAAGATTGTAATAGAAAGTTAGTTGCTGCTAGAACATCTGGCAATAACTTTAAGAAGGGGTTAGCTCCGCAAGGTCTGAGGTTCAAGCCTAACCTGCAACAGCGAAGGAAGTTTCAGCCGGCGAATAACAGAGGCAAACAACCTCAGAGGCCTTTTGGGAATCAGATTTGCAGACAATGCGGCAATAATCATGGCGACCGCCCCTGCTTATGTGCCAAAATGTTCGCTGGATGTGGCAAACCAGGCCACAGGATTTATGAATGCCCTACCCGAAATCCTCAATCGACTCCTAGGCCACAACGCCAAGGGAGAGTTTTCACTATGGACGCACAGGAGGTTAAAAAGTCAGACAATTTGGTCCAAGATACATGCGAAGTAAATGGTAAGACTTTAACCATTTTGTACGATTCAGGTGTGTCTCACTCATTCATCTCTCATGATTGCATGACAGCCTTGCAATTATCTGTTTCTGAATTACCTATGACTTGTTTGTTTCTACTCCTACAAATGAGCCCGTTAGGACCAATCACATTTGCATCAATGTCCCTTGTCAGATAGGAGGTCGGATCTTTCTGGCTAATTTAATTTGTCTTCCTTTGTCCGGACTTGACATTATCTTGGGTATGGACTGGCTCTCTGCCAACCGAGCCCTGTTAAATTGCTCTGATAAATCCATTACACTCCCCTCTGTTTCACCTTCTGAATTAGTAATTCCTGTAAGTCTTTATTTGAGTTCCTTAATGGTACACCCTTGTGGGAATAGAAGTCAAGGGTATAATTTCTTATCAACCAATATGACAGAGGTTGATCAGGAGTTAAACAATATTCCGGTTGTTAGGGAATATCCTGATGTGTTCCCCGAGAATATTCCTGAGTTCCCTCCTGAGAGAGAGATTGAGTTCACTATTAAACTAGTGCTAGGAGTGGGACCAATATCTTTAGCACCATACTGCATGTCACCCTTGGAACTGGCTGAACTTAAGGGGCAAATTGAAGAACTCTTGGAAAAGAAATTCATTAGGCCAAGTGCATCACCATGGGGAGCCCCAGTTTTGTTAGTTAAGAAGAAAGATGGAGGCATGCGACTCTGTGTAGATTACAGGCAGTTGAATAAAGTGACAATCAAGAACAAGTACCCGTTACCAAGGATTGATGATCTTATGGATCAACTGCAAGGGGCTACGGTATTCTCTAAGATTGATCTGCGGTCTGGATATCACCAGATTCGGGTTCGAGAGAAAGATATTCCGAAGACGGCATTTCGGACTCGTTATGGACATTATGAGTATACCGTGATGTCCTTCGGATTAACAAATGCACCGGCAGTATTCATGGACTACATGAACCGAATATTCAGACCATATCTTGATAAATTTGTGGTGGTGTTCATAGACCACATACTTGTCTATTCGAAGACAGAACGGGAGCATGCAGAACACTTGCGATTAGTTCTGCAAATTTTAAGAGAAAGGAAACTTTATGCCAAGCTATCCAAATGTGAATTTTGGATGGAAGAAGTAAAATTTCTTGGCCATGTGGTATCCCATGGGGGAATTTCAGTAGATCCCAGTAAGGTAGAAGCAGTATTAAACTGGGAGCGACCAACTACAGTTACGGAAATCAGAAGTTTCTTAGGGTTGGCAGGATACTACAGAAGATTTGTTAAGAACTTCTCCCAAATAGCTCTACCCTTAACAAAGTTGACCAGGAAGAACGCCCCATTCGAGTGGACACTCGAGTGCGAGCAGAGTTTTCAGGAATTAAAGGAAAGGTTGACAACCACCCCAGTACTTATTTTACCGGACCCTCGTGGACCGTTTGAAGTTTACTGCGATGCTTCTCAGAAAGGATTGGGGTGCGTATTAATGCAAAATAGGAACGTAGTGGCATATGCTTCCAGGCAATTGAAAACTCATGAAAGAAACTATCCAACCCATGATCTCGAACTGGCGGCGATAGTATTTGCCTTGAAGATGTGGAGACACTATCTCTACAGAGTGAAGTTTGAAGTATTTTCTGATCACAAAAGTTTGACATACCATTTTGATCAGAAGGAATTGAACATGAGACAACGAAGATGGATGGAATTTCTTAAAGATTACGAGTTCGATCTAAAGTACCATCCAGGCAAGGCAAACGTGGTAGCAGATGCCCTAAGCAGAAAATACTTGACGGTGGCGTGGATGATGATAAAAGAAACGGAACTTATACAAAGCTTTGAAACCCTCAACTTGGGGATCTCTGTAACTTCTAGTACCATTCAATTACACCAACTGAAGATAGTCAGTACTTTCAAGGACCAAATCCAGCAAGCACAACAAAGAAACGATGACTTCCAGCATACAATACGACTAGGGCAATCTGGCAAGCTAACAAGATTCTCTCAGGATGCGGAAGGAATGTGGCGATATCATGGAAGAATATGTGTACCTGAGGAGAATGATCTCTGGAAGAAGGTTTTGGAAGAAGCTCATAAGAGTGAGTTTACTGTACATCCTGGCATTAACAAGATGTACCAAGATCTCAAGAAGATGTTTTGGTGGCCAGGCCTTAAGACAGATGTAGCCAATTTTGTGAATAAATGTTTAACATGCCAGAAGGTGAAGATAGAGCATCAGAAATCGGCAGGAACATTACAACCCTTGGAGATTCCGGAATGAAAATGGGAGAGCATCTCTATGGATTTCGTAATGGGCTTACCGAAAACCCCCTCAGGATATGACACTATATGGGTCATAGTGGACAGACTAACCAAGTCAGCTCACTTTTTACCTATTCGAACGAATTCTCCTCTAGAAAAGTTGGCTCAGCTATATATTCGAGAAATAATTCGGCTACATGGTATTCCTTCGACAATCATTTCCGATCGAGATCCAAGGTTCACCTCACGGTCTTGGGGAGCGCTCCAGAAGGCATTTGGTAGTAGGCTATGTCTAAGTACTGCATATCATCCGCAATCGGATGGTCAAACGGAGCGGACAATTCAGACTTTGGAAGATATGTTGCGAGCATACATTCTGGAACAACAGGGAAATTGGGATCGATATTTACCGTTAGTCGAATTTGCTTATAACAACAGTTATCATGCTAGCATTGGCATGGCCCCATATGAGGCTTTATATGGCCGAAAGTGTCAGTCTCCCTTATGTTGGTATGAAGCAGGAGAACGGAGTCTCCTAGGTCTGGAGCTGATCAAATGCATAACAATGCATTAAAAAGATCCGTAGCGTAATACTTACATGCCTGCAGCCGCCGAAGACCTACGCGGATGTCCGAAGGAAACCCTTGGAATTTCAAGAAGGAGACCACGTGTTTCTGAAGGTTACACCCACAACGAGAGTAGGTAGAGCCATTAAAGTCAAAAAGCTAAGCCCCCGCTTTATAGGTCCTTTTCAAATTCTAAAACGAATTGGACGCCGCCATCGGTTGCTTTGCCTCCACAATTGTCAAACCTTCATGATGTTTTTCATATCTCTCAACTCAGGAAATATCAACCTGACCCCACCCACTTCCTAGAACCCGAATCAATACAGTTAAAGGAGGACCTGACTTTCCGCTTACAACCAGCACGGATCGTAGATAAGAGTACCAGACAACTTCAAAATAAGACCGTGCAGCTAGTAAAAGTAGCATGGGGAAGGGAAGATACTGAGGACTATACTTGGGAACTGGAATCGGACATGAGGAAAGAGTATCCTGAGCTATTCTCCAGTGCTAAATTTTGAGGACAAAATTTTTTTAAGGGGAGTGGTAAAAATGTAACGTCCTATTTCCGACTTCCGACCTAATTTAATGTTGAAATTTTCCGATTTCCGACCTTGTGTAAGCATGTACGAATTTCCACCCCATCAGTATGAATTCCGATTTCTGATTTAATTTTAAGTGGCTGATGTTTCCAATTTCTGATCTTGAGACTTCCGACTTAACACTAAGTCCGACGTCCGATTTTATCGGACCAGAAATGGACACGAGAATCAAATTTTTTTTCGAACTTGTCTCCAGGTCCGAGTCAAATTTTCACGAGTTCCGGTCTCAAGTTTAATACCAAGAGTTCTCATTTCTCTATCCCACCGAGTTCCGATATCGAGGTCCTACAATTCACGACTTCCGACTTTGAGTGCTTGGCTTCACATCAGGCTTTGCTTTCAAGTTTTGAACTAAAACTGAAATACGTTTCCCGGGTTCCGACTTCATATGCAGGACGTTCACGAATTCCGATTTTATAAGGAGTACGAGTTCCGATTTCATTTCCAGAATGTACTGGAAACTAGTTCCACTTTAGGCAACGTGGAGAGCAAATCTACCGCACAAATAAGACGACGTGGAGAGTAGTTTGGTCACAGGAAGAGGGCAAGGTTGGCTAAAACTCAGCCTTATGTTTAGAGACCAATCAAAACCTTCCAAGTTAACTACTACTCATGCTTATATAACACACTCTCCTTCTCTTCTTCAGATTTTTCTTATCTCATGTTGCATACTTCACTCCAACTCTCTCTTTTCTTTTCATCTCTCACCCAACTCCATCATACCTTGAAATTCTACCAAGTTGCAGCCACAAACTTAAACCAAAATCATCCAAAATAAGAGGTAGGGGTTCTAAATTCTTACTTGACTCTTAGTTTCTTGAAGTATTGATGGTGGCCTAATTTTATTTTGATGTGTTGATTGAATAATCATGATAAATTATAGCTGAACTATGGGTCGTTTATGAGGTTAAAACTTGAATTGAAAGAGAGAAGGGATGAAGATATGAAGAAGTTGAGAGGCTGGAAACCTCAAAACCCTCGGCAATCCGTACGGCGGCGTGTACAGCTTCGCCTCCCGCCTTTTAAAATTAATGAGACCATTTTTATCTGAAACTAGACATCTAGGGCTTTCTATACATATATCATATAAGACCATTGGAGTAGTATTGAGGGAGATACAAATTTCTGAAGTTCGACCTAGGAATCAAGACATTCATCCGGGCAGTAGGGGTTGAAAAGGGTGTAACTCACCCTATACAACTCCAAATTGAGTGAAACCAGTTTTGTTAGAAAGCTTACACATAGGGGAACATACTAGTATGAAATTCTGAGTTTGTTATGGTCCCAATTGTTCCCAGTGAACTAACGAAGTTATCCTATGTCCACACCAAGCCAAAACAGAGCAGTTCAGGAAGGTGAAAATTCGGGGCTTATAACTCAAGCCCCACTAAGTCAAATGGAATGGGACTTTTTGTAAATGAAAGATGGTTCTATTAGCTTTAATAAGAGACCAATTTCGTATGATTTGAGTCAGTTTTTGAATTTTAGTGGGTTTTTACTTTTAGTTGCCTAATTCTGGCTAACCAATGGGCAGGCCGAGATAAAGTCTAGATATCTTGAGTTGTAGATACCAAAATTTGATGGGACCAAAGAGGTTAGAAAATAGACACATAGCAGTTGAACATATTCAAATTTGAGGTCCAAAGGAGTTAAATAGGAATTATGGCTTGAATTATAAAAACCGAGCTGGTTGGATATGCTAAGGTAGGGATTCTGCCTTAGTGAATTTGATGTGGATAAGAGTTATATGTTGGAATATAAATGTGATGTCATGCTCTTTGTGATAAATTGATATACTGATTGGCTGGCACTATTCATGGGGAAGCGGACACGTTCCGTTATGCTGCCAAAATTTCGGTAGAACCCATGTACAAGCTATGAATTTCATGTTAGTGCATATATATTATTATGAAAGCCATGGAAGTTATGAAAAAGATTTTATTGCTATGAAAGTTCCATGCTACTTGGGCCAGCCCCGGACAAGAAGTTAAGGGGAATAGATCGGTGGGAAGGTCGGGGAAAGTAAACCCGGCATTCCTGTATAGGAACGAGCTCGATCCTGATAAGCAGACTATTACCCAGGAGTATATGGCCAATGACTCCCAGGGGACCAAATATGGAAATAAGTTATAAAAGGCAAAAGCCTCCCATAAAAAGATGCATCTTCTCATTATACATGTATACGTACAGTGTAATACTCTTCTATTGATTGCTCTAGATCTCTGTTTATTATTTATAAGATGTTATTATTCCACTCTGATTTCTGTGTGAGTTCACTAGTATATCCGTTAATTAAAATTGAACTTGTTTCGGTGTATGATTTACAAATGAATATTAGAATTAAATAGTATCATTTTACTGTACTGTGTGAATATTTTGTATGACCGAAACAACTGGGAATGACAGCGATGACAGATGTATGGAAGTTAGGATTCTCATCGAGAAATATTCATTTCTCACCCTTTTGTATGTTCCGCGTCATTCTCAGACCATGGAGCACGCAGCGACCAGAGTTCTGTTTATTGAGTTTCCCGAGCTTCACATCCACCTCGACCCTTTTCTAGATTCGGTATACATATCAGGTAGATGCCAGTTTCGTTTATACTTCTTCTTCCAGAGGGACTTTGCTGTACCCCTTATGCATCCTCTTTTTGATCCTGCTGTCCCCTACATTGCTATACCTCTTCATATGTCCCATCCATTTCCACCACCACCAGTAGCAGCACCAGCCGCACCAGTAGTTCCAGTTCCCATGGCTCCCCTTACTTCGCCGCCACAGCCGATGTCATGGGCCTCGGCCTCAGAGGAGGATCCGTCCGAGGCTGCTAGTTCTTCGTCATCATCTGCTCCCAGTGCCGGGCACCCTCCAGCTGACGCCGCCATGGCGAACGGTTTCCTTTCCTCAGACTCTGTTTAGATGGCATGTTGTGGTGGGATTGGATGTACAGAATGACCCTCTTTTGACAGTTTGGGTCATGGTGGGATGGGTAGGTATTAGGTATGTACATGAAATGTCCCATGGGGACCAGTTAGGGTGCTGCCCGGAGGTACTGGCCGCCTCATTTTGTATTAGCGGCCTCATCTTGACACCTTGTACTTGTTAATAAACTTTGAAATCAGAAATCTATATACATGCCTATGATGTCATTTGCAGTTATTCTGTTCTTATTCATAATTTTTATTATGTATTAAATTAATTACAGTTTGCCGATTAATTTGTATTTACTCCACCATTCCGCAGAAAATTTTGTGATGAGATCAGGTAATCTTAGTCGAGCAATTAATACTAATACTGAAAGAGATATTTATTCAGTGTTACACGTAATCTCTTATCAGATAGATTATTATGACTTAAGCATAGTATTTTGTCTGGTAAGGTGTTACGAAACAACTCTACCCAACATGGCCATCTTCTATACCTCCTAAGATATCTGGAGATAAAACAAAAATATTCATAAGGGTGAGAATTATAAATTTTCAATAGGAATTCTTAGACTACCACATAAAATGTCATTGTTATTATCTCAGTTATTTCAGTTTATTTAAGGAAAAAAAAAAAAGAGAGCATGCCATACAAACTATAAATTTCATTTTTTTAAAGTTCAAAAATACCCTTCTAAAGTAGGTTAATTTTATCCACACATTTGACACTTAGAAGAGCAATTTTATGACAAAAATAAATAGAATATAATTTATGCATATGCAAATGCACATCATATAATCATACAAGTGCACATGTCTTTCTTAATTTTCTTTAACTTTCTTTACTTAACACACCTAGACATTACACATGGCCATCCCTAGGGTATTTGCATGTATATGTCTTTAATCTTTGATCTTTACTGTCCTTGGGTAACTGATCTAAGAGTGAGCTCAACTCATGACCGTCGTTACACAGTATTGATCCGCAAGGGGATCCATGTGCCTCTAAATTGAAGGGATCTCATTTTGGCCAACTGCCTCCAAAGTAGAAAGATCTCATAATTTTATCTATCTTCATAGGAAAGAACCCAAATAATTGCCTTCAAGTGAAGGGACCCATATCTTATTTGTTTAACTACCTTCATAGGGAGGGATTTAGTAACTGCCTCCAAGTAAAAGGATCTCATTTTGTTTATTCATATTCTTCATAGCTCACATGCTCATATATTCATGTATGAATATGCTTGAAGAACTTAAATCATAATACATAATTCATATATTTTTACCAAAAATTCAACAGCATAACAGCTAAAATAGGAGACTTTCCCATATACAAACAACATCATTTTAGTCAGCTAGTCACAGTAAATCGAAGTAGTATATTTATATACCAATATCACATCATTATAATAAAGAATTGTAGCAATAGCTCAACTGTAACACTCTCCCAGGTATAGTAATATGCTTAAGTCATAATACCTTCTCTAAGAATTGCTACTATTACTTAAACGGACCTTGTACAACAGTGCTCTTTGGCTGTCATCAATCTTCCTAACTCTGCCCAGTATTATCATCTTCTAGCTCTCCTGAGATATCTGGAAATAACACAAAAATATATATAGGAGTGAGAATTATAAATTCTCAATATAATTCCTTAGACAACCATATACCGTGCCATCATTATTATCTCCAGCTGCTTCGGTTTATTATGAAAAAAGTGAACATGACATAGAAATTATAGATTATAAATTTCATTTTAAAGAGTCCAAAAACATCCATTCCGAGCAGGTTAATTTTATTCACATAATTGACAATTAATAGGGAGCAGATTCATAATTGCAATACAAATATGACTTATGCATTTGCAAATGCTCTTCGAGTAAGTATGCAGATGCACTTGTGCTTTCTTTACTTGACATACTTAAGCATTACACATTGACATCTCTTAGGTGTTGGTATGCATATGTCATTAATCTTTACTGTCCTTGGATAGCCTGATCTTGGAGTAAACTCAACTCGTGACTGTCGTTATATAGTACTAACCCACAATTGGATCCACGTGCCTTTAAATTGGAAGGACTCAGTTGGCCAACTGCTTCCAATGTAAAGGGACCCAATAGATTTAGCTGCCTTCATCAAGAGGGACTCAAATAACTCCATCTAGGTGAAAGGACTCACATCTTGTCTGTTTAACTACCTTCATATGGAAGGATCCAAATAACTGCCTCCAAGTGAAGAGATCTCATATTGTCTATTTATACTCTTTCATGGTTCATATGCCCCTATATTCATATACAAATATGCTTCAAAGACTTATGCACATACTTTATACCTTACTTTCAAATATTCATACTTGTATGATATTCATGTACATAGCATATAGACATTTATAACTTTCATATGTTTCTGTCAGAATTTCGACAGCATAATAGATCAAGTCTGCTATCTTGTGAATAGTGCCATTTTATCAAACAGTCAATCACAGTATCGGAACCAATCAAATGCACCAACTATTCAGCATTTACATAGGTTTGCACATTCAAAGTTCATTTGAGCTTATACCTGCATTGAGACAATTCTACGCATAACACTCAATTCTGCCGTGTTTTGTTATTTGTGCCAAAATTTCTATTTTGCCTAATTCAATTTGAATTTTTTATATTTGAAGCATTGTTTGTCTAGTTGTTGTCCTTTTTAGTCCCACTAAGTTTTGATAATTATTATAACTTGAGTTATTGAAGTTTAACCTAGGTCTACCCTGTTATTAGATAGAATTGGGGTCTAAAATGTGAAAAATCGTCAAAAATAGAAATCTTATTGGATTTGCTTAAACCTTATATCATTTTAAAGCTAACAGAGCCAGCTTTAATTTCCAACAAGTTTCCTTTCATTTGAGTGGGCAGAGCTCAAGTTATAAGGTCTCAAAATTGGTTAAATTAGCTTACTCTAAAATTTTTATGGCATGTTACCCTATCTGTTAGCTTTCTAAAAAAACATGTTACACTCTATTTGAAGTTGTATGGGGCTAGTTATGCCCTGCACAACCCAGTCTAGTCAGAACTAGAGGCAGAAATCTAAGATTAACTTCAAAAATTCATATCTCACTCAATATAGATCCAATGGCTTATAATTTATATGGTTAAAAAGCTCTAAATGTCTAGTTTCATATAAATTTGGTTTCATCAAATTCTAATGTCTATAGACGAAGCCATACACTTCACAATATGGATAGTAGGGTTTTCAATTTGGGTAGAATTTGTGTTTGCCACTCTTTTAGTTTTTCTCTCAACTTCCCAACCAAAACCCAACTTGTACATGTTAGTTTAGCCACAAAAAATTATATAAACACAATATAATAGAAATTGAATGAATGAAACAAACATCTTATTCAGTCACTGATTCATAATTAGGAGAAGAAAACCATGAATCTTACCTCAAATCTTGAGTTTGAGCTAAAAGGCAGCAAGTTTGGGTGAAGGTATGGAAGTCCGGTGAAGAAATAAGGATGAAGAGATGGAGATGACGAAGAAAATGAGAGGAAGGGGTCTGGTATTGAGGGAGGCTGAAAATGAAGGAGGAGAATATGGGAATTAAGTGAGGTTGAGTCATAAAATATGATGGTGACCTATGTAATATGATTGGTGGATGCATGGGTGGTGGAGAGTTTGGCTAAGTCTACCCCCTCCCTTTTTGGGCTGCATGTGGCACCACTTTGAGGGGTTAAGTGGCTAAAATTTTAACCATTCTAATTAGGATTCTGTTAGTATAAATTCCTACCGACTCGGTTATTGCGATATGGAATACTGAAATTCAACCGATTTCCTTTAAACTTGCAAAACATTGCTAATAATCTTCTTAAATTTTCTACATAACTATTTCAAACTCTTCTAACTCTAATCTCCCTCTAATTCACCTCTAATTATTCTTATATATCTAATGAAATCAAATAAATCAGTTAACAGTGCAATTAGATGTACTGTGTAAGCAGGATGTTACATTAGTCATTGGCTTCTTATGGTTTATGGGGCTCCTACTTCTTGAAAACTATGAAGTTATCCTAACTTCCCTCAAATCTGCCCTATTTTATAAATTGCTCTAAAATTCCATTTTAACTCATTTTAATAAAAAAATTTAGCATATTGTATCCTTATTAGTTTACTTTTGAATATCTTTAGTTGTACTATATTTTGAGGTATATAAGCTGAGTTATTAAAGTTTTACTCAAGGCTATCGTATTTCAAGATAAACTTGAGTACCTAAATTTGGAAAATCACTAAAATTCCATCTTTTATCATTTTTATCTGAATTTTATATCAAATTGTAGCTACTTGGGTTGTCTTTTAATCCCAATAAATTTCATCCTCATTAGGTAACCATAGCTCACGTTATAAGCTCTTTAAGTATACTGCCCTGTTTTAACCTAAACAGAGCATAGAGTAACTTTGAAGAATTACTGGGAGCAAGCACTTAAGATTTAAGTCTAAAATTTTTATGGTATGGTTTTCTATATGTTAGCTACCTAACAAAATTGATTGCACTAAATTTGAAATTGTATAAGGTGAGTTATGCCCTTTACAACACATATTGGTTAGGATAGTGAGTGAATTTTAACACCTTATTTCTAAAAATCATTACTCTCTCATTTTAAATCCAATGGACCTATAATTTATATGGTTGGAAAGCTCTAGAAGTCTAGTTTTATAAAAATTGATTTCACTTGAATTTGAGACCTGTAGGGTGAAAACCATTATTTACTATATGGATGGCTCCGTTAGGGTTTATCTCACATCATTTCTATTTATGTGTTCTTTTGGTATTTAATCAAATCTTCAATCTAAACCAATGATTCCTATCTTAGATCACTCAAAATAAGTCATATTAACATCAAATATCATCAAAGAAAGGATGACATAAAAAACCTTATCAACCATATAATCTATAGAAATCCATTTATATAAGAAATCCATTTATATAAGAAATCCTACCTCAAATCCAACTTATAGCTGCTAAATTTGAGTTTCTCTTGGTGATTCCTCCTCACTATGGCTTCAAGAAGGTGGTAACTCCACTTTTTCTCTTTGGTGGCTGGAGCTAGATGATCCAAAGAAGGGAGGTTTACGAGGTTGTCTTGAGTTTACTTAAGGAATCACAAAAAAAGAGTGGAAATTTTGAGTAAAAAGAGACAAGATTCACTTAGGGTTTTGGGTGGAGATGGAAAAGATGAAGAAGAGAAAAAGATTAAAGAAGAAAAATGGAGGAGGAAGCAAGATAAACGGGGCAAAATTTTGAGGGCAAAAAGGGAAAATTTTGATAATTTATGTCCTAAGTTGGAATAAGTGAAAAAGAATGTGATTAGTGAACCTAAATGACATTTTAATTTTTGTTAACTCTACAAATGGATGGCCATGATTTGGCCAACAAATATAGGTTAGATGGCTAATTTCTAGCCACATGAGTTAGCATTTTTAATTGCTATTTGTAGCATTCTCCTCTGTACAGTACTATGCTTAAGTCATAGTACCATACTTATAAGTTGTTACTATTACCTGAGCCGACTTTATCTGACAGCAACTTCAACCTCCTTTGAAACTTCTTGAACTATCTGGAGATAACACTGAAATAGGAGTGAGAATTTTAAATTCTCAGTAGGAATCACTAAGAAATTTCATACTGTGCCATCATTATTATCTCCAGCTGCTTCAATTTATCATGAAAAAAGTGGACATATTATATAAACTATTTAATTTTATAGTTCAAAAATATATTGTTCGAAGCAGAATCCATTTTATTTATACACTTGTCATTTGGGAAAGCTAATACCAAATAAAATCATAAATCATAGTAGGAATAATAACTGCAATGTATTAAAATATAATAACACTAATATACTGGAAACATAACATCTGCACATGTCTTTCCTTGTACTTGCATTTATGCAAATACACAAAATTTATCTTTACTTCCTCCATTTGACGCACCTAGGCGTTACGTATCGTCGTCCCTAGGGTGTCTGCATCTGCCTACACTTGAGCGTTATGTATCGTCGTCCTCAAGTGCAGCCTTGCTTATCTTCCTTTCCTTGTCATACATATGCCAGAGTACGATCGCCATGTCATACTCCATTGGGGTGCGATCACCATGTCACACTCCTTAGGAATATATTCATCCTGCTACGTCCTAGAGTATGATCGCCATGTTATACTCCATCGGGGTGCGATCACCATGTCACATCCCTTAGGGGGTGGGATCATCATGCCACATTCCAGAGTATGATCGCCATGTTATACCCCATCAGAGCGTGATCGACATGTCACATTCCTTAGGAATATGGACTCATCATCATATCTCTCATCATAGCATCTTCATTATAACTTTAATCATAAATCATGAATGCATATATATCAAAATGTATTTCATAACGTAGGTACAGGCTTTGCCGAAATTTTAGCAGCATGACGGATCGAATCTGCTTTAGCAACCAGAAAATTTTAATCAAACAGCAAACCCAATATAGATCATTATATCTCCATTAGTTGTCATACACAACAAAGTCTTATGAGCAAAGCTTAAGTAGTTAGGTGTAAGTTTTAAAATCTTAAATTTTAATCTATCTTGCAAGCTTTTAACTTCTATTGATGTTCCGAGTTCCACTTCCAAGATTGGATTGGGTCCGAGTTCCGGGATTATATAAGTTCCGACTTCCGGGGTTATGTTCGATCTCTAAGATTGATTCTGGATCGAGTTTTGGAACGACGTACATAAGAGTTTTAAAGCATCCTAGTTTTCTCGACTTCCAGGATTTTGGGTATAAGGTTTCATATTCTGGTACCAACTTCCAAGTTCATGTTGAAAATCCTCGACTTCCGGGTTTAAGTATTTTAGGCTTTATATTCTTGTCCTTGACCTTCGATTTCAAAGTGTTTTATACGCTATGTGATTTTGATTTCTGACATTAATCCCTAATTGGTCTTCGAATACTTTTATGATTGTTCCCTAAGTCCCACATTCCGACATTATTTTTACCAGTCTAGTTTTCTATTTGTTTAGTTCCACGTTTCTAACATTAAGTATACCCGATCTGGTTTTCTATTCACCAAGTTCCGAGCTTAACATTAAGTATATTCGATCTATTTTTTTATTCACTAAGTTCCAAGTTCAACATTAAGTATGCCCGATCTATCTCATTGTTTACAAAGTTTCGAGTTTCGATATTAATTCGAGTTATTTGTATTTTATTCTAGACTGCACTATTTCTAACCAGAATTGTATTCTTATAAGAGAAAATTCACCAAAAATAGAAATCTAGGTGAAATCATGCGAATTTTATATCAATGTAAAGCTAACAGAGCAAGCTTTCAAATGGAATAAGTTGCATATATTTGAGTGAGTATAACTCGAGATATAAGCCCGGAAACTTGACCCTACTGGACTATCCTATTCCAGCCCGGATTAAACTCAAGGTGGATTTCATTGATGTACTGGGGATAGTCGACAATGAATCTGACTCTAAAATTTTTATGGGATATTCCCTCATATGTTACTTTCAAACAACGTTGGATTCACTCAATTTGAAGTTGTATAGGGTGAGTTACACCTTTCTTAACTTACACTACCCGAATGAAAGTCCTAATTTCTAGTTCACACTTCAAAAATTCATAACTACCTCTATACTGATCCAATGGCCTTATGTTATATATGTATGGAAAGCTCTGAATGTCTAGTTTCATATAAAAATAGATTCATGAAATTTAAATGGCTATAGGTAGAGTCGTACACTCTGCCATATGGACTGCAAAGGAAAAGCCCTAACAACTTATTGAATTTTCTCTTTTCTTCAAGTTCTTTCATATCAATTCCAATTCTAATCACAACACACATGAAAATTAAATCATAAACCATCATCACCACTCCAAATCACATCAATATCATGAGGAAAATAAGATCCCCACACAACCCCAAATCAATAAAAATAAGAAGAAAAGTTGGATTCCTACCTTGTTTAGTTGAATTCTTGTTGATTTGATGTCTTAGATGGAAGTAACTCTTGATGAGACTTGAAGAGAGGTTGAAGATGGAGTGGAGATAAGTGTGTGTGCAAGAGAAATGGAGAGTGGTCAGCTCCTTATGCTGGCCAAAATTACCAAGGCAGAAGGAACGAATTATCTCAAGACTTTTGAAGCAAATTATTGCATGATTGGTGGATTCTACTCCTTCTTCAATTTGCTAAAGCTGCCCACCTTTGGGTAGATTTTGTGGCGCCACATACATGGGTGAGGTGGCTAAATCTTGGCCATCCATCCTAGGGTTCTCACAGTACAATTTCTATTGATCCGATTCTGACAATTTAAAATACTGAAATTCTACCAATTTCCTTCAAATCGGTAAAATGGTTTTGAAGGATTTTGTGATGTTTTATATGTTTCTATTTTAATTCTTCTTAATCATAATCTCTCTATTTAACTTCTAATCAACTCCTAGTTAACCTCTAATTAACTTTTAATTAACTTTGCAAACTCAATCAAATCGAATAAATTGATTAACGGTGTAACTTAAACGTTTTGCAAATTTAAAACCCTTCTATTTTTTTTTTCTATGGCTAATGGCATTTTTGTAATATTGAGCAAGTCTAGGGGCATCACATGTCATTTCACATATGGATACCTCCGTGGCTCAATCAGCCTAGGTTTAGGTTTCTACGTTTTTGCTATGTGATTCTGCTTCGTTTAAAACCTTATTCTACTAATCCTATTGATATAGGGACCTAAATGTTATTTTCTAAAAAATCGAGGGGCAAAGTTGTAAATAATAAAAGTTTACCCAAGGACATTTTTATCATTTCCTATTACGTTATATGGGGATGTTACATTATTCATATCATCCTATAGTATAACTTCCTATCAACTCGGTTCTCGTATTACAAGACCCCGCAATTAAACTGATTTTCCTTTAACTAACAAAACATTGTTATTCATCTTCCTAACATTTCTTCCACAAAGAAACTTGAATCCTCTAACCCTAATAGATACATTTCGGTTTGGCTTACTAATACATCCATAATATATCTAAAAATTTAATTATTCAACAGTACTAGTTATATAAAATTTGGAATGTTACACCAAATACTATTGAATGATGCTATTGAATCAATAAAACCATGTTGAAATCAATGATGCTATTGAACAGAGCCGCCGATCCGTTTCTTTGCCAAGCATTTCCATCATTTTTGGAAAAGTTAGCTCTGATGTGGTTTTTAACACTCCCTACAAGTTTTATTCATGATTTCTCTAACCTCTTTGAGGCATTCATCAACCACTTCTCCTATACCCAAGTCTATTAAAAGATGTCGGATTCATTGAAAGTTGGAAAGCAAGAACCCCAAGAGCCTCTAAAAGATTGTATAGCATAGTTTAATGTAGTTGCCAAATAGATTCAAGATTTCAACCTAGTCATGGAGCTGCATTAAGTAAAGATAGGGCTAAAGGCAAGACCTTTGCATATTCTTTATCTATTAACTCCTTGAAGTCAATACCTAAGCTTAGAGAAAGAGTTGTTGGCTACATCATTATGCAGGGGATAAAGGAGATCAAGCGAGTAGAAGCTCAACAAGCCACCAATAAGTCTAATGGAGATGATCATAAACAAACTAAGAGACCAAATAGGAGATTGGAGAAGCACGGAGAAGAAAATTGGCGACACTAAGGTAGAAAGGATAATGGATGAGCTTTCCACTAACCTCAGTCTCGCTATAAAGAGTATACCCCTCGAATGCAAAAAGGAAAACCATATTACAAGAGGTGTACAACTCTTAGATTATTAAACTATCACTTAATGTAGAAAAGAAATAGATACCTCCCAATGCGGATAGGAGCGAAAGTGTATGGCATTGAAGGATTAGATCGAATGCCTCATCAAACAAGGCAACCTTGATCGATACATAGCTCGACATAGAAGAAACAGAAGTCAAGATCACTAGCAACGGAACTGGCAGAGAAGTAGTCAGAGTAGAGATCGGCCATTGATAAATAATGAGCAAGAGAAGGATCACAAAATTGGCCAGCCTTATGAGATTCGAGGTCTTATAGATTACATTGCAAGAAGAGGAGGAGAGACAAGCTTAGTTAGGAAAAGACATCTATGAACAATCATGGCAATAGAAAAAACAACCCCAGTTAGACCAAACATTTTGAGCCTAATAATCTCATTCTCTAACTATGGTTTTAAAGGAATTGATCAGAATCTATATGACCTTGTTGTCATTTCTTTGATAGTCAATAATTACATTGTTTGAAAGTTGCTCGCAAACCAAGGTAGCTCTATGAATATCCTTTGCTATTCCACTCTGTAGAAGATGTAGATCCCAAAGTTTTATGTTATCTCCAACCATATAATAGGGACCTAAACAAATTTTAAGGAGAAAGGGTGAAGGTCGGAGGACTCATCAAGCTCAAAAACACACTCAAAATTGAACTCCTTATCAAGATAGTAGATGTTCAATATTTGGTAATTGATTGCCAAACCTTGTACCACATGATACTTGGTGAGCCTTCACTGAATGCATTTGGAGCTAAGGTGTCCACACCTTACATGGCCTTAAAGTTCCCCATGTCATGGACAAAAGTCGAAGCAGTCCATCCTGATAAGAAAAAAGCTTGCTATTACTATAATGAATGTGTGAAGTTGAAATAGACAGAAAATGTACAAAAGATTAAGAAGGAAGTGCACATGATTGACCAGGGGTCCAAGATGAGTATAAGAGACCGAGATCCCCTGGAAGAAGCCAAAGATTGGGATGAGCCTAATGACGATTTGGAATTAGTTCATATTGCTTCTACCCTTGAGAATGTCACACTTCTCGAAAGAAGTCTTTCATAGTAGATGAAGGAAGACCGCACTGAACTGCTCATGGAAAATGCTAATTTGTTCACTAAGCACCTAAAGACATGCCCAAGATTAACCCTGAAGTTATATGCCACAAGCTGGCTATCAATCCAAAAGTTAAAGCCACATGGCAGAAGAAGCACAAGCTCAAGGAGAAGAGGTTGAAGGCAGCAAGAGCGAAGTCTGAGAAACTATTACTAGTAGGATTTATAAGAGAGATTCATTTTACTACTTGGTTAGCTAGTGTAGTCATGGTCCTGAAATCCTTGGGAAAATAGAGAATGTGTGTAGACTTTACTGCCCTCAATAAAGCCTGTCCCAAAGATTTGTACCCCTTGCTGAACATTGATATGCTCGTGGATAGACCTCAAAATGTAGATACCTTAACTCCATGCATGTCTATTCTAGGTGCAACCAAATTTGAATGCATCTCATTGATAAGGAGAAGGTGAACTTTATAACAAAAAAATGCCAATTATTGTTATAAGGTCATGCCATTTAATTTGAAAAAAGTAGGAGCTACATACCAAAAGCTGATGAATAAAGTCTTTACATAGCAAATATGTCAAATCATGGAGGCTCATATTGATAACATTGTTACTAAGACTATGGAAGGTGGTGATCATTGTGAGGACTTAGAATAGATCTTCTGATACATGCAAAAATACAACATGCACCTTAACCATGAGAAGTATGCTTTTGGAGTGCAAGGAAGAAAGTTCCTTAGATTTCTACTAACTCATGGAGGTATTAAAGCAAACCTAGAAAAATGTTGAGCCATCTTAAAGATAAGAAGCCCAAGCACTATTAAGGAGGTGCAGCAGCTTACAAGTCGAATTGCAACACTCCTTAGGTTTTTATTTAGATTGGTAAAAAAGGCTCATCCTTTTTTCAAACTATTGAAAAAGAAAACCAATTTTAAGTGGACTTCGAAATGTAAGACAGCATTCCAGGAGACCTTTTTAGCAACTCCCTTAGTCTTGTGTAAGCTGATGGTTAGAGATCCTTTATATGTGAACTTTGTTGGTAACTAAGAAAGCGATCAGCTTAGTACTAATAAGGGAGGACTATAGGCAGCAAAAGCCTATATTTTGTGAGTAAGGCATTGCAAGGGGAAAAACCTTATTACCAGAAGATTAAGAAGCTCACCTATGCATTAGTCATTATAGCTCAGAAGTTCCAACCTTATTTTCAAAGTAACCACATTGTGGTGTTCACTAAGCATCTCATAAAACATATTTTCAAGAAATTTTATTTGGCAGGGTAAATGATTACCTAGTAAGTGGAATCATTAGAGTCTAGTATTGAATAAGCCCAAGTATTAGCTAATTTTATTGTTGAATTATCATTTATTAAAACTAACCACGAAGAGGAGAATGCTTGGACCTTGTATGTGGATGAAGCTTCCAATTGCAAAGGAAGCAGAGCAAATATCATTCTAAAAGGAGCAAATGGTATTGTCGTTGAGCAATCCCTAAACATTACATTTAAAGCTAAGAATAACCAAGCCGAGTATGAAGCCTTGATTGTAGGATTGAAGTTGGCCAAAGAGCTCAAAGGTCAAAGATTAATGATTAGAGGTGACTCATAACTGGTGATTGGTCAAGTAAAAGGTGAATTTTAAGCTAAAGCCTCAGCTAATCAAATACCTTCAAAAGGTTAAGCAGAGAATGGACGGATTCGAAGAATGCACCATTGAACATATTCCCCGAGAGTAGAATTCTAAAGTAGATCTCTTGTCAAAGCTAACAAGTACAAAAGGCATAGCCAACATTATGTCAGTTATACAAGAAGAAATTGTCTAGCCAAGCATCAAAGAAGGAGACGATGAGGTCATTTGCTTAGTAAAAATAGTCGATTAGAGACTATTTGTTGCACGAAACCATTGTTGAAGATGAGAAGGATGCAAAGAAATTGAAAAGAGCAGCTAGTTTCTATACTATACTTGCAAGAGATCTTTTTCGTTGAGGATATTCCTGGCCATTGTTTGAGTGTATTAACCATTGCCAGAATACTTTGTGCTGGGCACTTTTGGCCTGCAATCAAGATAGATTATTCTCATTATATGATGAATTGTGACAAATGTTGGAGATTTGTAGAGCTACAACATACCCCAATTGTGGAGCTTCACTACCCAAAAGTAAGCTAGTCATTCTACAAGTGAGATATAAATATCATTGGTCCTTTCCCTTTGGCATAGAACAATTTAAATACTTTGAGGTAACTATTAACTACTTTACCAAGTGAATTGAAGCAGAATTGTTGCTGACTATCATTATAGAAAAAGTGAGAAAGTTTGTATGGTGGAGGATTGTATGCAAGTACGGTTTCCTGCATTAACTTCTGGATGACAACAAAACCCAATTCACAGATCAAAGATTCAATGATTTTTTTAGAGAACCTAGAATATCCCAACTCTCTGCATCAGTAGAGCACCCTCAGACTAACAGATTGGTAAAGTAGTAAATAAATTTGTTCTTGTAGGACCTAAAAGGAGATTGGAGAAACCAAAAAGCCTTTGGGTCCAGGAATTGCTAACTATTTTATGGGTTTATCATACTATATATCAAACATCTACCAAAGAAACACCATATAGGTTCGTCTATGGGTCAGATGCTATGATCTCCATAGAGATTGTTGAACCAAGTCGAATTGCTAATAATGACAATAAATGAAGAAAACAAAGAAGCTGCTAGAAGAGCTAAGCTATACTTAATTAAAGAAGAAAAATAGAAAGCTTAGGTCAAAGAATAAGCTATGAAGCTCTAGATTGCAAGGATGTAAATGAATGTCTCAGAAGAACTTTGAAAAAGTAGACTTAGTGTTGAGAACAAAAGAGATGCAAAGAAGACCTCATGGAGAAGGCAAGCTAATGTCAAACTGGGAAGGACCTAACAAGCTTACAAAATCATTGAATTAGAAGGATGAAAACTTTTGAGGACTTAGAATGCATCCTCATTGAGAAAGTACTACAATTATCTTGTATTTCCTTAAATTATGTAAGTTAGTGTATTCTTTTTTCTCTTATAGATTTTTGTCCCACTAGGTTTTTTCTATAAGAGGTTTAAACGAGGCATAAATTACATAAGCCAAACATGAAAAAAGCTCAATGGAATCTTTATGATGTATTATTCAGACTTTCGATGAAGTTTATTTTATGGCATATGTGCATTCTATTCTAAACTTGGAATTAAAGTTAAGCAAATCAAATCTTTAACCAAGTATTAAGGTCAAATAATCTTAACTGGGAAGAAAAGGTTAAGCAAGTTTGGATTTTATCTAAGAATCAAGGTAGAATAATCTTAATTGTGAAGAAAAATTTAAGCAAGTTTGAATTTTAACCAAGAATTTGGTTAAATAAACTTAACATGAAGAAAAGGTTAAGCGAGCTTAAATTTTAACTAAGAACTAAGATTAATTGAAAATCTCAATTGAGAATAAGGGTTAAAACTTTAATCATGAATTGAGGCTAAGAGGAGTCAAAGTATAAACTAAAAGAAGGTTGAGTGTTAAAGCTCTTAGAAAAAGGTGATTACAAAATTTAACAAGCATTGAATTTATTGCAAAGACTAAGCACCATAGCCAAGGATAACTCATGAAAATTTTGAAAAACCAATAAGAGCTTTCCTAGTATTAGGACAAGCATACAAGCATAACTTGAAAGATATGCAATGAAAGCATATACTGCTAAAAAAAAGGAAAACCTTCATAAATATTGAAAGTTACTTACTGATTATACATTATTTAGACATTAAAGTCATAAAGTACAAAATGAAAAAGAGCAATCTAAATAGTGAGAGACTCTGGGGAGTTAGTAGGATCGACAGCATGGTCCTTTGTCGGATTAATCAGCGTTCCCTCATCCATAGGCATTGTGTAGTCAGCAACCCTAACTACAGGTTGAGTATTATCCACCAACTATGGTTTAGAGAATTTATTTTACTATTTAATGGATTTTTGAAGCATTCTTACTTTAATTAAGTTTTTTTGAGTTAATTAGCAGAATTAATTACCTATGGTTAAAAATTAAAAATTAAATATCTCTTATCAGCCTCATGATGGTCTTTACACCATCCTAGTGGTCAATGGGACATGGTGAGCTTGGTAAAAGATTATCTTTGATTTAGTAAAAGATAATTAATGTAAAGTTACTTGTTTTGCCTATTTTTTTTACTTTCATGAGCGTTCTTCATTCTTCTTTAGTTTTCACTTCAATTTTTTGTTTTATGGGAAGGGGAGCTCAAGGTTGGCTTTGGCCCATGGTTCATGTTTTTGTTAGTTTTTCTTAAGTTTTATGTTAATATGTTTAGCCTTTTGTAATTAAGAGTCCAAAGTTGTTTCCAAAAAGGCCCAACCTGTTTTAGCTATTGTCAAGGTCCAATTAGAGGCACAATCTCGTAGCCTTCCTAGCTCAAGTCCAAAACTCTACCGAAACATTTTCCTACGGCAAGAAACAATGGTTTTATAGGATTTTTAGGACACTTTTGCACCTCAGAAGGTTATTTTTGTATAATTATACATGTATGCTTCAAATTTACTAAAAATTGGTTTTTGTCTTCAAAATTATATTAAAAATGTATTTATAATTTTTTGGGGTCTTTGGGGTAGTTTTTAGCCTTCAATAAACCCTTTAATGTTTTTTTGTCTATTTTGTTATCAAAGTTTTTGTTGTATTTTCTATTTTCTATAACTAATAACATTTCTGTAATTATTAGCAAGTCCAGGGGTATTTTATGTCATTTTTCACTTGAATATCTTCAGAGTCCAACTGGTAGAAATTTGGGTTTCTACGATTTTACTATCTTACTCAATTTCACTAAAACGCCTTTTTCACTAATTTTAATAGTGCAGTCACCTAATTGTAATTTTCTCAAAGTTTAGGGACCCAATTGTAATTAAAATATGGGGTTTAAATATAATTACTAAAAATATTGAGGCATTTCTATAATTACTAAAATTTCTAGCAGCTAGAGGCATTTTATTATTTCTCATTTTTGTATGGGCGGTGCTATATTTTCAATGGCAAGGTCATATCATTCTATAATTCTCAATGTGGGGATTGTCACGGCATATCGCTACCTACCTAAGTGCTTAAGTGAAATAAATCAAAGTTCCTATTACGCTATATTAGGAAAGATAGAGATGTTATAAAATCTATTGCAAAGTTCTAGCAGTCTTTATTCATTGGAAATATTATGTGCCGAGAAAAAAAATCGCCAGAAAGTTTGGCACAAATTTTTGACTGACTTAAAATATGCCATAGTCCAATTACTTTCTAGCATTTTTTCTACCATTTCAAATTTGCAAATCTGTCATCGTAAACACATTATTTACAGTAGATTTTATCAATTTTAGGGCAGATTTATCTGCTACAAATTGTCATTTTTCTTGTAATTCCATGTGTATAATACTTTTTTTCCCAGCAAACAATAAATGGCAATAAGTGTATTATTTTATTATAATTTTTTTAAATATTTTTCTCTTTTTAACGAATCTCCACAAAGACCTATATGGCAAATGAGGAATCAACGATGAAGGAGAAAACCATTGTTCTGAAAATCGAATAAGACCGACCATTCCAATTGGTTGAATCGAGAATCGGTCAGGTATCCAGTCCGACTACATCTAAAAAACTGTTCCATCCAAAAATCAGAATTGAACCGGCTAAATCGGCTAAAAACCGATAAACCGACCAAACCAGACTATTTTATTGGTTGGCCAGTTCTTTTTTTTTTTTTTTGAAAAAAGAAGTAAAATATTATTTTTTATCATCAATAAATTAACTACTTTATTATGATAAAAAATGGTCAAAAATACATTTTGATTGGTCAAACCAAAAATTATTATATCTCTTATTCTTTAGAAAAGCGTTTGGAGGTAATAAATATAAATATATTAAATATAAAAAAAATGATACATGAATACTATTTATAGAAGTCTTAACAGTAAAAAAAACTTTTATTCTAAATAATATGGGACTTCTTGAATATTTTATAATAACTTTAAGAAAAAAATTCAAAATCTAAGCAATATGAGACTTAATACTTTACTTGTATTAGTTATATTAATATGACTTAATATAATAATTTTGATTTCCAAAACTATTTTTATCATATTAAATTTTTTAATCATTTTTATTTAACTTATAATATTATATATATATATATATATATATATATATTTTATTATATTCCAATTAAACCTTTGGTTAAACTATTAAACTTCTAAATCAGTAGTTTATCTAATTCAATACTCAATCCAATTTTCAAAACCTTACAAGAAACAATCTCACGATAGGGATCGGGGACAGGATCAAGAATGAAATAGGGCGGCGGGTGCAGGTGCCATTGAAGTAGATGTAGTACTTCAACCTTTGTCTTTTTTTTTTTTTTTGTTGCCAAATTTAAAAATTGTTTTGCCTTTTATGTTGCTGAAACCATAGCTGAAATAATTGATTTCTTTGTTACTGATTTCTTGTTCCTTGCATAATTTTCTCACTTCTCACCTCTGACTTTTTGTGTCTTATGTATTTTTTTTATTTTTTTATTTATTTTTCCAACTTTGGGGGAGACCGATGACTTAGTCTTGTCACACGTGTTACCGTCGCAAGGCTATATAGTTTCTACATTCATATAGAAACAGCGACCAAAAAGAAGCCTAAGTTCAATTGTAATCAACTAAAGTATTCCTTCTTTAAACTTGGATTAATTTGAATTCTAAAATTATAAGTAGCATTAAGATTATATTTAATTTAATGTTAATATACTGTGAATGTAAAATTGGGTCGTTTGGATAATTTTAGACGTAGATTTTATATACTTTTTCTAGAGTCTTATTCACAAGTTACTTCTTGAGATTTTATTTTTTAAAAAATAAATATGTTTTTTGGCTTTTTCTACCTTATTAAAAAATTTATTTAATTATCTTAATTTTTAAGATGAATTTTAAGTTAAAAAAATATTTTTCTTGTTAAAAAATCAAACAAACCAGCCACATTCGCACCCTATTATTATTTTTTGGGTATTTATTTTGCGTACATATGCACTCTATTAATATTTTATCATGTATATATACTATCCAGAAAAAAATTGACATTTTGAATAGTTGCTGCTCTCCACCAGTTTTTTATTTTTAATATGATGAATGAGTGTGATATATATAAGAATAGGGGTTTTTAGGTCATAGTATATGGATATAGGAATTAAAAACTGCCTGTGGTGGTTTTTAGTTCTTCAAAAACCATCGGTGGTGGTTTTTATTTTTTTCTGGTATATTACACAAAGATACATGGTTTATTATTTTTGCTTTTTAAAAAAGTTATTGCATTCTGAAAAACCGTCAATGGCAATTTTTCTTAAATTTCTATATTTTCGTAATTCATCCCAAAATCTCATATTTTGTTACAAATTATTTTCAAATACCATATAAAAAAAAGGATCCGCTGTCCACCATCTGACTTAACGTTTTTTTTTTTTTTTTTGCTTCTTCAAATTATTTGATATTTATTTTTTCAAAATAAGATGCTAAGTTTGATTTTGTTGAACTATTATTTAAAAAAATTTATCTTTGTTTAATCTAATACAAACTATATTAATTAGGCTCCAATGAATATAAAATATTGATAATTTAAATAAAAAAATAAGTTTATACTACTCTTTAGAGTGAGTTTATATATATATATATATATATATATATATATATATATATATATATATATATATATATTTGCCAAAGTCATAAATACTTTAATAATTTAATTAGATATCTCAAATTTAAATCTCAAGAATGAAAAAAAATTTCACTAGAAAACCTAAAATACTATCTAGGATCTCTATAAATCAAATTGAATTAATTGCATTCTTGATAATACTGTTCGATAAATCGGTGGGATTCATCTAGAATATCCTAACTCCATCCAAAAGCATCTAAAAACATAGTGCCCGATTAATTAATTAAAAAGAGATATTGAAGAGACTTACTTTTTGTGGGATATCGTACCGACTTATCACTTATCCACTATTGGATGGAGTGTGGATCCAATCTAAGTAAGGCCCACACCCCATCCAATGATAGATGAATGATGAGTCGATACAATATTCCACAAAAAAAGTAAGTCCCCCAATCACTTCTCTTAATTAAAAGTGGATTATACTTTTCAAGATGTTTGGGTACGAGTGACAAGTCACCTCACCTAATCGGGGATGACATGGGTCACAGGTGAGCTTCCCCTAGTTTTCCTAATTATATTAATTGCTTGAAGTTTTAACCACATATAAATTCTATGAAACATTGACACAAAATTAGGTATTTGAATTACAATAAACTATAATTTACTAATTATTTTACCAAATCTAAATCATTGATATTTTAAAATTTTAATTTTAACATGCAGTATAAATTTGTTTACGGTATCAATTAATTGTATATTAGAAAATTAATTTATTCCCTTTATTTTATTAGGAATTTGTTATTTTGGTACCCAAAATTTAATATATATAATTCGATATCTAGACTATATAATTTGTGTATTTTAGTCTTTTTATCTAATTATGAATTAAGTAGTAATAGAAATTAGCACATGATTTTATAAATTTCAGGATCAAAGAACAATGAAATTTAAGTTTGAGAGAGTAAATCAAAGTTCTTATGTAATCAAGTAATTTGGTACAAAAAATTATTCATTTGATTTGACTATAATGATATTCATTAATGTTTAATAGAAAATTATATAAAAGGATTAAAATGTATACTTTACAAAGCTTACATATTACATTTCACTTTTTTAAACTTTAAATATTAATGTGTATATAATCCAAAGTTGTGAGAGGTAAATTGAAAATTTTTCTTGTATATGATCATATTATTAAAAATCTATATTGCACCTATATTTTAATCCTAAGTTTTGATATCATTTTACTCTATATTGTATTATGCATTTTCAAAAAAATTCATAATTAGGATTATTTATTTCATTCTAAAAGCAAATTCTTAATTGTTATTCTTTTTCTAATAATTAGTTTTTATAATAAATCATGCCAAAATACACTTTACTAAGTCTAGCAAAAAAAAAAAAAAATTTTGTCAACCCCATTCATTAATAAAAATAGAGAAAAAAAAGAATAATACAAGTCTTTACAGTCATATATCAATCCAATTTCTTTTGACATGCAAAAATAAAACGATAGTACTACTTTTATTAGATATTTTAATCGAGTGCGAGCCACATTTGAATTGTTCTTAGTGTAGTATTAGAAATTCTTATATAGTCCGGGAGTACCACGTGGTTGAGCTCCTGGCCAATCATATAAGTGCATTTTCATGGAATTGTATATTAGTTGTGGGTCCCATATAAAATACACTTATATGATTAGTCCAGAAGCACAGCCACATGGTGCTCCTAGACTATGTAAATATTTCTCGTGCAGTATATGTCTCTATCCTTTTTTATCAAAAATTCAAGGCGCATTTTGCTATGCTCTTCATTATATATGGTGCACTATGCACCAATGAGGTGACATTGTCATATATTAGTTGGAACATGCATACACCACATAATAGTAAAGCACTATAGACACCCCACCCCTTCTTCTAATAGCTTTGGAGCGACGTGCTAACCCAAGCCACAACACACCTTTCCTCCTACTCCGCGGCTTGTTCTCATTCGCTACCGCCATTGCCAACACCCGGCCCAATACCCCAGTAATGACTCCACCACCGTCTCATACTCTCTTTGTCTTTCGCTCATCCAAAGAAAGAGCCAAGCAAGTGGAGGGCAGCTTGACGGAGATGGTGTCGTGTGTGCTTCTGTAAGGTGGACGTGGTGATCAGAGGAGCGAGTCGGCGATGACACAGGATTGGCAACGGCACTGATGTTGGAGAAAAGAGAAAAAGGAAGAAAAAAGCAAAAAGAAAAAAGAAAAGAAGGAGGACGAAGAAGACAATGAGAGTGGGCGCGGCTATTATACATCATATATTAGTCCATCAGTGTAGATGTAGAACAACTCTAAGGTGCATACCATAATTCAATATCTTATCTTCTTTACCAATAGAGTGATTCTTTTGCACTCATTGGAGGAAGATTCCTCCACCATCTCTTTCTACCACACAATTTTTAGATGAAGTATAAGAAGTGGGTCCTATGTCAATTTTTTTATGGTCATAACTCAATGTGAGGAAGAATCAATATTCCTCTCTTCAGCATATTAGAATTTTTCTCTTCCTGTCTTGAATTACTTTGCCCGCCGAGGGAAGAAAAGAAAAGTCTCCGAATATCTGTCTCATGGCCATCCGGAACCTAAGGAAACCAGAGAGCAAAGACGTCACTCCTATGCAGTCAAAGCAGCAGCTCCTCTTCCTCCTCCTGCTTTTGGCGACCCTTTTGACAGCAAAGGCCACATCACAGCCCCTTTCAAACTGTGCAAGAAACTGTGCAGTGTGGCTCCCTCGAAATCCCCTACCCATTTGGCACAACCGAGGGTTGTTACCTGGACTCCTCATTTCTCATCAACTGCAGCCAAACCGGTTCACGCACAACACCCACCCCATTCTTGCGACGGAGCAACATATCTGTCCTAAACATATCACTGGATAGCGAACTGCTCATCTCGCAACCGGTAGTCAGTGATTGTTACAATGGTAGAGGCAAACTCACCAGCAGCTTCGTTCCCCACGGGCTCAACTTGACCAGTTTTTACTTCTCATCAACTCGGAATAAATTAACCGCGGTTGGCTGTGACACACTGGGGCTAGTCGTGGGGTGGGGTTTGCAGAGAAACTACAGAGTAGGATGCGTGACCTTGTGCAGCAGACTTTCTGATATTGTAGCTAACGGGTCTTGCTCTGGCACGGGTTGTTGTGACACTCCCATACCCCAAGGACTCTCAGAGGTGAGCTACATCTCCGGGACCGTGTACAAACACACGACGGTGCATGACTACAACCCCTGAGGCTATGCATTTCTGGTGGAAGAAGGTGCTTACAGTTTCTCGTCCACGGATGTTGTAAGCTTTCCGAAGAAGGCGTTCCCTGGGGTGCTCGATCGGGCAGTGGGGAGCCACACGTGCGAGGAAGCACAGAGAGATCTTTCAAGCTATGCGTATAAGGCAGAAAACAGTTACTGCGACAATTCGACCAATGGACTTGGCTACCATTGCCGCTGCTCTGATGGTTTTCAGGGAAACCCTTACCTCCTTGATGGCTGTAAACGTATATTATTTCATGTTTCTTCTAGGGATATTCTCTATGTTTTATGAAAGATTTTCTTTTATATACATCCTGGAGAATCAATCTTACTATACAAAATGAGATACAACGAGAATATCTAACACGATTAGAAAAAAAAAAAAAAAAGACACAAAATAATAGGTATATTAGCTTTTTCATTTTCAACACCCTGTATCATTTTCTATCTTTTTCTCAAATTGTGTGTTTATAATAAGTTTATAAAATAAATATAAATAATATTTTTCAAAAAATTAAATTAAAGATGGATATACATTTTCTTTTTCTTTTTTCCAACACTATTTTGAGTGACAGAACGGTCACAAACTCACACGTGCTGGCTGTGGAGACGGCTCGGTTGTGTTAGTGATTGGTAAAACAGAACTTTGGCTGCTGGGAGAATTGGACAGCCAGCACGGCCAGGCCGTGCGTGGCTTCGGTCATGGCCACGTCATATCAACACTGCTGGACGGCTGGTTGTGTTCCTCTTAACAGTCAACCCTAAGTATTTCTCAAAATTCTTTTCCAACCATGTGATGTTAGTACGGCCAGACCATGTCTATGTCCAGTCGACCATGGCCGCGTGGCCTAAATTTTAATACACCATAGTATGGCAACTAGAATTGCATGCGATATACCTGACAAATGTTATATGATATACCGCCAGAGTATTATCCTATATTTATCTTATTTATTAATAAGAAGTATTATCTTATCTCTCTACAACGAGCTGCAATTCAACACCAGTATACCTCAACTCCACTAGGAACTCAGCAGGAAAAAAAATAGTATTATGTTATTCTCTACTTCTCAGTGTCTCACATACAGCCATACTTCGCTTGGTCATCAAGAGATTTAGAAAGTCAAAATAGTATGGTTAAAATAAATATTTAATATGTATTAATTTAAATTAATTTTATTGAATTTTAATATAATTTATAAATTTAAAAAAATTAGATAATTTATTTATTTTTTCAACCATCTTAATTCATTTGGCGTACTTTGATTTATTTCGTTACTTCACATATTTTAAAAGTTATAAGGTTAATATTAATACTATTGCTTGGCCGTTAGTTACGTTGGCCATGCAAAATTTGCGATTTCCTCCGTTAAGAAACAGTTTTTCATCTACATATCAGGTTGATTAACTTCTCGATACTTGGCCATTGAAAGAGCAACTTTATGTGAATTAGAGTTACGGATTTAACACAAGTTTATAAACATCTCTGCGCGGCCCTTTCATATTTGTCTTATTTTCTTTGACTTAGGAACTTATCATGTATGGGAAGAGTTGTTTTCCTCATTTTAATTCTTTTGTTTTATTGGGTGAAATGCGTTGGCAGCTTAGTTTATAATTCCTGCTGATGCTCTTACTTTGTTTCTAATATTATATGTCTGAGAAGATGTGTTATTTTAACATCTCCATTCAACATCTATATAAGACACTATAACATTTAGATGTTAAAAAAAATTAACAATTCTTTTATTTTAATTTTGTTTTTGTTTTATTTATTTCTCATCTAAACATTTATGTTAGTTGGGAATGCAAATGATATAATATAAAAGCATGATTTAAACCAATAAGGATTGATTCTAGCGAAGGGAATTAACTCCGTACAACATAGCGAGTCACAATTTGAATATAAAAGAGATGTTTATGTTTAATATCTAACTGTATTTCGATCAAGAGGTTATCTCTAATAGTACCTATGAAAAAGAATTAATTTCAAATCGTCGTATTGAAGATAAAAAACTTATTCATTGAACTAACTTTTGTATTGTCTTTTAGAAATTAATAAATGCATGGAATCCAACGTTTGCGTTGAGGGAGCAACATGCCACAACTTTCATGGGGCCTACAATTGTTCGTGTCCAGAAGGAAACGAAGGAGATGGGAAAATTAATGGAACAGGCTGCCATCCCAAATTCAATAGCAATTCCAGGACATATGTCACGCTGATGATTGCTTTGAGTGAGTATACATACCAGAATCGCAAAATTTTTCTACTTGTACACGATTTTTTATTCTTCTGATTTGAATAATTATAAATCGTTTTAACAATACTCTTAATAATCATTTTAATTATTAAATGAAAAATTATCTTTAAGATGTTAGATGCATTTATATCTATTGCTTTGTATTTATGTTCATTACTCAAAATGGCAATCGTGTTGATGTACGCAGGTGTGAGTTTAAGTATCATAGCATTACTTGTGGGAAGCTTTTACGTGTATTGGGGAATGAAGAAAAGGAAGTTCCTCAAACTCAAAGAGAAATTCTTTCGACAAAATGGGGGCATATTGTTACAACAACAGATTGCCGGTCACATAGGCTCAAGCTCAACTGAAACAGCCAAAGTTTTTACTGTAGAGGAGCTGAAGAATGCCACCAACAACTTTGATGAAGGAAGGGTCCTTGGACAAGGGGGCTATGGAACAGTTTACAAAGGAGTATTACAAGATGACAGAGTGGTGGCCATAAAAAAGTCCAAAATCAGTGACCTAAGCCAGATTGAGCAGTTCATCAATGAGGTGATTATTCTTTCGCAAATCAACCATAGGAATGTGGTGAAGCTCTTGGGCTGTTGTTTAGATACAGAAGTTCCTTTGCTAGTTTATGAATTCATTCCTAATGGTACTGTCTCTGAGCATCTTCATGATCAAAGCCAATCTTTAAGACTAACCTGGAAAGCTCGATTAAGAATAGCAACAGAAACTGCAGGAGCACTTGCATACTTGCATTCTGCTACTTCTATACCAATCATACACAGAGACGTGAAAACTACCAATATACTATTAGATTCAGATCTCACTGCAAAGGTGTCTGATTTTGGAGCTTCAAGGCTTGTCCCTCTTGATCAAACCCAGTTAACCACTTTAGTGCAAGGGACACTAGGGTATCTTGACCCTGAATACTTCCACACAAGCCAATTAACTGAGAAGAGCGATGTCTATAGCTTTGGGGTTGTTCTAGCAGAGCTACTCACTGGTAAGAAGGCACTTTCGTTCAACAGGCCTGAGAGTGACAGAAATCTATCAGTGTACTTTGTTTCTTCAATGAAAGGGGGTCAGTTACTTTACATTTTGGATAGCCACATAGTAAACGAGGCAAGTGTTGAGCAACTAAAAGAAGTTGCCAACATTGCCAAACGATGTTTAGGGGTAAAAGGGGAGGAAAGGCCTACTATGAAAGAAGTGGCGATGGAACTCGAGGGCATAAGAATTATGGAAAAGAATAGATGGGGAAGTGTCAATTTGTCTTCGGAAGAGATTGAACACATGCCCAAAGAAGATTCATTTACTTACAAAGTTGGTATTGAAGTTGGCTTTGGTGGAAATGGCACAAGTTCTGGGTTGGATAGCTTCAACCAAATGTCAATGACATTGGGTGGGGGAAGATAATTAGCTGAAAGAGATTGTGATATTATAGTCATTTCCAAGTCTGTCCTTGCCTAGGGCTAGATCCAAGACTTCCATAACACAAGTACATATGAGTTTCATGCAATAATAGATTTGTAGCTTGCTCCAGTTTCATGGATTTGTGTTTTAATCTTTTGTAATATTGCTGTAGAGAATTTCAGTTATTTATTTTGCTGAAAAACTGTTTTGTATAAAAATTAAGGAGAACCAAAATCTTAGTAATGAGACTTGTTCATCAAGATCTTAATAATTTTTATCTGTGTGAACTGTTCTAGAAGAAATTGGCCATCTTTTAAGACTGAATTGGGATGTTTCTATCATGCATCTTCTCGAAGAGTGTAATTTCTTTAGATAATACATGCAATTATGGATTGATCAATTTTTTCAAAATTGAAAAATATAATTCAAGTCGGAAAAGAATTCCTTATTTTAAATAAAAAGGTTAAAAATGTAATTTTGATATCCATATGTGTCAGATTTTAAATTTAGTCCCTACATGAAAAAGGTTTTTAAGTAAGTCCTTCTACATGCAATTGTTTGTAAAAGAAGTCTTTATTATCAACTAGAATGATAATTTTGTGAATGGGTCATCTTATGTGATTAACAGAGTATGATTTAACTATTTCACTTGCTTAGTTGGCTATTGTGGGGCAATTAAATATCAAATAGATACATAATAAGGAGAAATTTTTGTGTGATCATGGAGCACCAGGTTGGATATACTCTTAACTATTTACAAAATAACATTTCAACTTTAAGTGTTGGGAGAACCTACAACTAACTATAAATGTCATTTTGCAAGTGGTTAGAGTATATCCAACCTGGTCAGAGCATTTTACTTCTCTACCAGGAAAACAAAGCCCAACAAAATTTCTCACCCACACACACACAACCCTCTAGTCTAGCCACAACCAAATCGCCAACCCTCCACAACCGAATCATTTTCATTTATAGCATTAGGTGGCCATATCATAATTTCTTAATCATGTACGATGACTCGTTCAAAGAATTATAACTTCAATTGATGATAAAAACTCCTTTACAAATAATTGCATGTGTAGGGACTTCTTTACAAACAATTGCATGTGTATGGATTGATTTAAAAACTTTTTCTTTTTCATATAGGGACTAAATTCAGTATCACTGACATGTAGAAACTAAAGAGTAAAATTATATTTTAACCGTAAAAATGAAGTAAATAAATTTGTATATAGTACACTTCAATATATATAGACACTACAAGAAACAAAGACACTTGCGGCGCATAATTACCGGCGGTTATTGACAACTGCCGCCGGTTTTGATTTAAGTGGACAGCTACGGCGGTTTAATAAAACCGCCCCAGGTGAACATTAAAGACGACGGTTTTTGGGTGTTTAGAGACGGGTCCGTGTTAATTTCTCTTCCCCTTTCATTTTGGCGCTTCTTCTCCCGCGAGAGCAAGTCTGGCTCTAAGCTTTTCTCTCAGACCCAAAAAGAACCAAATCAAAAACCCCCTTCTAAAATCCATGAAATCCAAAACCTAAGCCCCTTCTCTCTCACCTCTCACATGACACACAATGCATTGACTTACTGCCGCTGATCACACAACGTCGATGAGTGACGACGTAGCCACAAACCTGAGGTCGTGCAACCGTGCATGTGTGAATAACCAACAACAACACTGACGACTCCACAATACAGAAGCAGCATAGCAAAGAAATAAATTTCTTATCAGCATTGCCTCAGAGAATGCTTCATGGATCCTATTGACACTGCTCAAAAGCTTCCCTATTTAGGTTTTTTTTTTCTCTCTTCCTGTTGCTCATAATCCTATGCACAATAATAAAAAAAAAATGAACTCTTTCACTATCATAAATAATCACGTGTTCTTGTTTTTGATTTTGCATTTTTATTCTTTGGCCAGCAATTAAAAGGAAGTCCAAAAATCCTTACTTGAAAATCCGGTGACTAAAACTAAATCTGAATATCGTAATTAGTTTGGTGATAAATGCCTCATAGTTATTATGGTTTCTACTTCATTTCTTTATCATTTCATTGTCATTGGAAATTTATTTCATGGCTCTGTCATGTTTTTGATATAAGTAGATTTGTTTTATATGTTTTTCTTCGTCAACTAGATTATTGGGTGAATTGAAGATAATGGTTGAAAGTTGGAAACTTCACTATGCTAGTGGTTATGGAAGTTGGTTATTGTGATCAAATTCAATGCTTGTTGGACTTCAAAGGTTGTTTCTTTATAGTGTGGGGTGTGGAAAAATACTGGACATTAGGAGCTTATTATCAATACTTCAGTGCTCTGTTTTTATGTGTGTAGTTTGATTTATGAGGGAAAGTTAGCAAAATCATCAATCTTGTGTTTGTTACATTCTGTTTAGAAATTTATGATAGTCAATGCAAAATTTTCTGTTCTGTTTTCATTATCAAGTTCCAGTTTTTCTATTTAGTTCTCATGAAAACTGGCAAAAATATAGTACTTTGATGCTGTGATGTTAAGAAGTTGTGAACTTTAGTGCTTCCTTGATGCCATGGCATAAGAAAAGTAGGACCTTGAGGACTACAATTGTGATAGAAGGGCTTTTGGAGGTTTCTAAAGGTAGAGAGTATAGATCATGCAGATTTTTCCAGGACATACAGGAAACTAAAATTCTGCACATGAAACTTTGAGGGGGTAAAAAAATAGAATTCTGCATAAGGTAGTTTAGGACAATTCTGCACATGAAGCTTTGAGGCTTTGAGGAAAAAATAGAATTCTGCACAAGCTACTGTTAGAAACCAAAAGAAAGCAAAAATTTGCACATACTCACCCATGATCATATCACTTGAATGCAGAAAATTTTTCTTACATGCTATGGTTCCTTTAGGCATATTATCTCATGACTATTTGTGTATAGGAACCTATATATATGGCACGTGTAGCTTTTGTCTTTGTCAAATTGGAAAACAAATTAATGTTAAGTCATTCTTCAATGCTTGTTGGACTTCAAAAGGTTGTTTCTTTATAGTTTGGGGTGTGGAAAAATACTGGACATTAGGAGCTTATTATCAATACTTCAGTGCTCTGTTTTTATGTGTGTAGTTTGGTTTATGAGGGAAAGTTAGCAAAATCATCAATCTTGTGTTTCTTCTGTTCTGTTTAGAAATTTATGATAGTCAATGCAAAATTTTCTGTTCTGTTTTCATTATCAAGTTCCAGTTTTTTTATTTAGTTCTCATGAAAACTGGCAAATATATAGTACTTTGATGCTGTGATGTTAAGAAGTTGTGAACTTTAGTGCTTCCTTGATGCCATGGCATAAGAAAAGTAGGACCTTGAGGACTACAATTGTGATAGAAGGGCTTTTGGAGGTTTCTACGGGTAGAGAGTATAGATCATGCAGATTTTTCCAGAACATACAATAGACTAAAATTCTGCATATGAAACTTTGAGGGGGTAAAAAAAAAATTCTGCATAAGGTAGTTTAGGACAATTCTGCACATGAAGCTTTGAGGCTTTGAGGAAAAAAAAAAATTCTGCACAAGCTATTGTTAGAAACCAAAAGAAACCAAAAATTTGCAAATACTCACCCATGATCATATATCACTTGAATGCAGAAAATTTTTCTTACATGCTATGGTTCCTTTAGGCATATTATCTCATGACTATTTGTGTATAGGAACCTATATATATGGCACGTGTAGCTTTTGTGCTGTCAAATTGGAAAACAAATTAATGTTAAGTCATTCTTCAATGCTTGTTGGACTTCAAAAGGTTGTTTCTTTATAGTTTGGGGTGTGGAAAAATACTGGACATTAGGAGCTTATTATCAATACTTCAGTGCCCTGTTTTTGTGTGTGTGCAGTTTGGTTTATGAGGGAAAGTTAGCAAAATCATCAATCTTGTGTTTGTTCTGTTCTGTTTAGAAATTTATGATAGTCAATGCAAAATTTTTTGTTCTGTTTTCATTATCAAGTTCCAGTTTTTCTATATAGTTCTCATGAAAACTGGCAAAAATATAGTACTTTGATGCTGTGATGTTAAGAAGTTGTGAACTTTAGTGCTTCCTTGATGCCATGGCATAAGAAAAGTAGGACCTTGAGGACTACAATTGTGATAGAAGGGCTTTTGGAGGTTTCTAAGGGTAGAGAGTATAGATCATGCAGATTTTTCCAGAACATACAATAGACTAAAATTCTGCATATGAAACTTTGAGGGGGTAAAAAAAAAATTCTGCATAAGGTAGTTTAGGACAATTCTGCACATGAAGCTTTGAGGCTTTGAGGAAAAAAAAAAATTCTGCACAAGCTATTGTTAGAAACCAAAAGAAACCAAAAATTTGCAAATACTCACCCATGATCATATATCACTTGAATGCAGAAAATTTTTCTTACATGCTATGGTTCCTTTAGGCATATTATCTCATGACTATTTGTGTATAGGAACCTATATATATGGCACGTGTAGCTTTTGTGCTGTCAAATTGGAAAACAAATTAATGTTAAGTCATTCTTCAATGCTTGTTGGACTTCAAAAGGTTGTTTCTTTATAGTTTGGGGTGTGGAAAAATACTGGACATTAGGAGCTTATTATCAATACTTCAGTGCCCTGTTTTTGTGTGTGTGCAGTTTGGTTTATGAGGGAAAGTTAGCAAAATCATCAATCTTGTGTTTGTTCTGTTCTGTTTAGAAATTTATGATAGTCAATGCAAAATTTTTTGTTCTGTTTTCATTATCAAGTTCCAGTTTTTCTATATAGTTCTCATGAAAACTGGCAAAAATATAGTACTTTGATGCTGTGATGTTAAGAAGTTGTGAACTTTAGTGCTTCCTTGATGCCATGGCATAAGAAAAGTAGGACCTTGAGGACTACAATTGTGATAGAAGGGCTTTTGGAGGTTTCTAAGGGTAGAGTATAGATCATGCAGATTTTTCCAGGACATACAGGAAACTAAAATTCTGCACATGAAACTTTGAGGGGCTAAAAAAAAAAATTCTGCATAAGGTAGTTTAGGACAATTCTGCACATGAAGCTTTGAGGCTTTGAGGAAAAAAAAAAAAAATTCTGCACAAGCTATTGTTAGAAACCAAAAGAAACCAAAAATTTGCACAAACATCACCCATGATCATATCACTTGAATGCAGAAAATTTTTCTTACATGCTATGGTTTATCTCATGACTATTTGTGTATAGGAACTTTGTATGTATGGCACGTGTAGCTTTTGTACTGTCAAATTGGAAAACAAATTAATGTTAAGTCATTCTTCTGATTCGGTAAACTTGCTGCCTATGGAGATTTAATATGCGTAGTATAGATGTGCATGTTTAGATATATATATATATATATATATATATATATATATATATATATATATATATATATATATATAACATTTTAGTGTTTTAAAGTGCATGTTTAGTATCCACTTGATTCATTTTTGGTCAGACGCATATACGCATATATATATAACATTTTAGTGTTTTAAAGTGCATGTTTAGTATCTATTGCGTTCAGTTTTGGTTGGACGCATTCTTATTGCACTAGGAATAAAGCAAGCTCATTATTGCGCTAGTAATAAGTCCAATGTCTGCACAAAAGGGAGAGAATCTTTCTAGATCATCAAATTGATTGTTATGGTTGGAAAAGTGTATAGTATCATGTTCATTATCAAATGTCTAAATGCTTATCTTCAACTTTGTGTAGGGTCTCTATTTTCTAGTATCAGCAACGTGTCACCATTCTATCTTGTCCCAAGAAAAACTAAAATAATAAGCAGACATTAAATTTGGTTATGAGTAGCTATGAAGGGAATGGGTAGGATTTTAAAGAAGGGAGGACTTTAACTCTAAGTGGTATTACAACTTATTATTTATTAGTTCCAGTTTGTGCTATGTTTTGCTTGATTTCAACTATTTCTATGTGTCACTTTAAATGAATAGAATGGAATTGATCTTACTAGTGATTTCAAAATCTCCTTGGTTCATCATCAGTGTAGTTTTTCTGCAACGAGTTGCTTACTTTTAATATGGTGTTCTTGCTTTGTGTAACATTTAGTCAAATCCATGGAAAACAATTATGTTTATCATTAACTAAAGTGTAGTTTCCCATTTTCTTTGGCATTGCAGGGCTTCTCATTGAATATAATAGCGTATGTGATGATCTCTACCCCCAAAATGTTTAGTGCATGGTTCACTCAATGTGCTTCTGTTTCAGTAAGTCAACTCCTGATGATAGATGACAACTAGATATTCATATATTAAGTTGAAACTTTTAGATGCATTGCCTGGATGAGTGTTGATCCATTGGACTACTTTATTCTCTCAAAACGTCTATTTATTTGTAAATATGCTATATCGATTGTTGGTATTTCCCATTTAATTTATTTTGTTTGTATATATACCTTGGTTGTGAAATTGAAATTTGGCTTTCTAATTGTTGGTTGGTTTGGATCAGAGGATTAGTTGGAGGCAAGTCATTGCTTGAACCTGTCTCTTGAGGTATGCAGTTAAATTTTCTTTATTCTTTCTTTTATTGTTCCTGCCATGTGTATTTACATGTTAAAAGAAATATGCTCTTTTAGTTATCAACTTATCATCTTCTACACTTCATCATTGGGTTTGGGCAGTAATGCGCTGGTGAAAAACATTCCCTCTATTGTTTATTTTCAAGTACTGATTTATATATTGAACCAAAAAAGTACTTATGCGGTGCATCAACTTTTGGATTATAATATTATGTTTAGCTTTTTATTTTCCTTTTAATTTCATTGACGAGTGTATTTGTCTATACATTGTCTATTTTTTGTTTAAATGTTTTTTGGAAAAAATTATACTTGTGGTTTTCTGGAAAAAACAAAGTTACGTTTTGAATTTAATTGGATTATTGTACTAACCAATACAAAAGAAAAGTGGCATGTGTGTGCATTTAGATTTTAATTTTAAGAACATGCATACAAACCACTTAAGTTTTTGAGTTTAATGGATATATCTCTTTTTTTTTAAAAAAAAAAAAAGAAAAGTAATTAACCTAGGTTTAATTCAGAAAAATCTCACATATACACACATCATTAAATCTGTTTGATTCTTATTATATGCAAAATCCTTAATGGGGTGTCTATCTGTTGTATTGATGAGTTATGACTCTCCTTTTGTATTAATGGCTATTGGGGGAGGGGGGTTAAAGAAGGGCATTTTTGAGTTTTGATAGGAATTACAGGGCTTAATGCCATTCTGAATTGGCTGCAATATACTGGTCGTTGGTTATGGTAGATGAAATTTATCTAAACATTGTTTATTATAGCATAGTGTCTTCATTTTGCTATTAGTACTGTATGGTAGAGTTGTGGTGATTATGCACCCTTATTTCACTGTTTTATTTCATCTCCTTAGAAGTCATGATTGATTGGTGTTTGTTTGCTATTAAATTATGTGGTCATAAGTTATATAGCAGGTTTTAATTACGCAGATATCTTAATTCTAGTATTTGGCTTTTAAAATTTGAAATGGACAAAGAAATTGATTCTGCTTGGCATTATGGCCTTGTGATAGCGACTCAAGAGTTATGTCAGGGATTAAAAATGTATACACTAGGAGAAACCATAGTGGCTATTACCACTCATTCAATTTTCCCTTACCTTGAGGTTCTCTTAATTATGGTATGGTCCCTGTTATGAAGGATTAGTTCTTGCAGCTTTGTTTAATTTTGGTTTGGTCATTTTTTTTGTTCATGTTTTAAGTTTGTTTTTGGTTCCTCTTTGACAAGCTATTGGTAATTTTATTATTCTTACTAAGTTGATAACAGGTCCCTTTGTCTTTGCTGTTATTCTTGTTTTTGCTTTTGGTTATTTTACTTATTCCTTCTAGTTCTTTGGTTTCATTTCAAAAGATTCTATTTTTTTGAATGTGTTTAGGTCTGTTAATACTTTTTTTTTTAATAAATCTTTCAACTAAATAGTCTAAAACTTTTTTTTTTTGGTTTTTGATTAAAACCCATGCCTTTCAGTTCCTCTTTCCTGTTGCTCTTCCTATTCAAATTCATTGCTTGATTTGCAGCATCACTTGGTCTATCACGAAAAAGTAAGTGCTCCCTCTTTCTCATTATTATTGCAACTCAATTTTATTCATTCATTTGGTTTGTTGAATGATGTGTTTCCTGTTGAATTCAATTTGCCTTTTGCATTTTAATTTTCATTTTTTACTAAGTGCCACATTTGGATTGATTGCTCTTTGCTAGATAGACCCCATAATAATTAGATAGTAATGTTAATACCAAGGTAACTAGAGTAGTAAACTTCTCGACAATTATGATCCTTTTTTCCCCCTAAGCTAGTGATATATCTTGTTGGAGTATAATGCTATGATAATTTTGGTTATGTGTTTATACATGCTCAATGATTGAATGCTAGGTAATTAATATTGGTTTTAAAAGCAGTGTATATGTCTTTCTAATATATGCGCCTTAATATTTTTGTTTTAAGAGTTATTAAATATTATTTATTGTTTATATTCAGATTAAAGACTCTAATGCTATGGATAAATCATGGATCACAAAACCACAAAATTCTCTTGAGTATGAGCAAGGGGTTTCAGGATTTATTGATTTTGCTTTTGCACATCGCTCTACTAATGGTAAAATAATATGTCCTTGTTCTTCATGTGCTTTTAAAAAAGTAGCAAACAAGGGATGTAGTGTATGAGCATTTGATCTGTAAACAATTTCCAAAAGGATATACATTTTGGTTTTATCATGGGGAGTGCTCCACAAGGAAACTAGTAATGTTTCAAGTAGTAGTGTTTTCCATGCAGAACAAGACCCTGTGGTTGAGGTAGACTCAATTCGAAACATGCTCAATGAAGCTTTTGGAGTTGATAGGAATGGTAGAATTGAAGTACCCTTGACAACTAATGAAGAAGTTGAAGGTGAAGGAGCAATGCCAAATGTAACTCAAGAAGGACTTGAAGCAAAGAGTTCTATGAATTGCTTAGAGATGGAGAACAACCATTGTATGAAGGGTGTACAAGGTATTCAAAATTATCTTTCATGGTGAAGTTGTATCATATCAAATGCCTAACTAGGATGAGTGACAAGTCTATGGCGATGATATTAGAACTATTGAGTGATGCATTTGAACATGCAAAGGTTAGATTTCATTCTATGAGGCAAAGAAGACCATCACCAAGCTTGGTTTGAATTATAACAAGATACATGCATGTCCAAATAATTGCATGTTGTATTGGGGTGAGGATGAGAATAGGGAGACATGCAAAGTTTGTAACAAGTCTAGATGGAAAGTAAATTCAAAAGGTGGTCGGCCGAGGCTTCTAATATTGGTGGTAATAATAGGAAAAAGGTGCCTGCAAAGATCCTTCGTTATTTTCCTTTAAACCGCGATTCTGAGATTGTTTTTATCTTCAAAGATTGCAGAGGATATGAAATGGCATGCCATGGATAGCAACAAGGATGGCATGATGAGGCATCCAAGAGACTCTGAGGCTTGGAAAAGGTTTGATTCGACAAACACCTTGTTCGCATCAGAACCTCGAAATGTGCGTCTTGTATTAGCTACTGATGGGTTCAATCCATTTGGAACTTTGAGTGCAAATTATAGTATTTGGCCAGTCATCCTTATCCCATACAATACCCCTCCATGGGTGTGTATGAAGCGGAACATCATTTATCATTTCAATGATAATTCCCGGCAAAAAAATGCCAGGAAATGACATAGATGTCTATTTGCAGCCTTTAATCAAAGAGCTAAAGGAGCTATGGTATGAGGGTGTCGATGCATATGATGCTTCCGCACAAGAGATATTCAAGTTGCATGCAGCTTTGATGTGGACGATTAGTGACTTCCCTGGGTTGGGGACTCTCTGGGTGGAACACATACACAGGACTAGCTTGTCCATCTTGCAATTTTGACACCGTTCCTTGTCGTCTCAATCATAGTAAAAAATTTTGTTTTATGGGTCATCGCCGTTTTCTTAGTCAAAGACATAGGTTTAGATTGAACAAGATTCGATTCAATGGAGAACAAGAGACAAGATGTGCACCAAGAACATTATCTGGTGCTGAAATTCTTTCACAAGTTGAGAACATCAGTGTCATATTTGGGCGAAGACCAGAAATAGAAAGAAGGGGAAAAAGATTGCGCAATGGTGGGCGTGTTGAACGTGGTAGCACTCAACAATGGAAAAAGAAAAGCATATTTTTTGAGCTTCCATATTGGCAGTGTAATTTGTTGCGTCATAATCTTGATGTGATGCATATTGAAAAGAATGTGTGCGACAATGTCATCTACACCTTGCTAAATGATAATGCAAAGTCAAAAGATCATGTTAATGCTCGAAGAGACCTTCAAGCAATGGGCATCAAACGTGACCTTTGGCCATATGAAAATGGGAAGTGTCCTTTGGCTATTTTTACATTGACTAATTCGGGTAAGAAAGCATTCTTGACAACTTTGAAAAACATCACTGTTCCAGATGGTTATTCAAGCAATATTTCAAGGTGCATTGATTTGGATAATCTTAAGTTGAATGGGATGTTGAAAAGTCATGATTGTCATATACTTATGGAGCAATTGCTACCTTTAGCCATGCGAACAGGGTTGCCCAATGAAGTGTCTGCAGTATTAATTGAGATGTGTTCATTCTTTAAACAATTATGTGGCAAAGCTTTAAGTGCTGTATCTTTAGACAAATTGCAAGATCAAATTGTCCTTACTTTATGCCACATGGAAATGTTATTTCCCCCTTCATTCTTCACAGTTATGGTTCACTTGATGGTTCATCTTGTTGACGAAGCTAAGCTTGGTGGTCCCGTCCATTATCGATGGATGTATCCTATAGAAAGGTAAAAAAAAATTTGTGTGATCTTACCTTTATTTGTTTATTAATGTGTAGGATAACATTTAACTACACTTGTTATGATGCACTAGGTATTTAGGACACTTGAAGTCTTATGTACGTAACAAGTCACAACCAGAAGGTTCTATAGCAGAAGGTTACTTAGTGGAAGAAATTCTTACATTTTGCTCCAGGTATCTCGATAATATCGAGACCAGGTGGAATCATCCTAGCCGTGTTGATGATGAACCCAATTGTGTACAACCTAATTCTTGGGTAGCAAAATTGTTTCCCCAAGTAGGTAAGCCAGTTGGTGGTTCTTCATATTTCAATTTAACAACCACCGAGAAGTTGCAAGCTCATAGACATGTATTAACCAACTGCTCTATACTTGACACCTATCTTCAGTGAGTAATTCGTTCACTTCTACTATTTATAATTAAGATTGCCAATGTAATTCTTAAGACTAATGCTACAAATCTATATAGGGAATTTAGAAATGTTGTGCGAAAGAAACTAAGGAGTCGTACAAGAAATACATCAGAGATAGACAAGAAAGTTCATAGAGAATTTGTTGGTTGGTTCTCTAATCGTGTAAGTTAAATTCACAAATTTCATACATATTGGTTTTAATTTTCTAATATATATTTGAAAAATACTTGGCATGCTTTTTTAGATTGTCAGAGATCTTGATAATCTCGAAGACTCTAAGAGAGGTGTCCTTCTTAGTCTTGCCAAAGGTCCCATTGACCAAGCAAGAAGGTTCTCTGCATATAATGTCAATGGATACAAGTTTAGAACTGTGGCACGTGACAAAGGATTAAAAACCCAAAATAGTGGAGTTTTTGGTACATTTGGAACAAGAAGTTACTCAAGCAGCAGTGATTCCCAAATGAGGTATGGAGGGGTGCCTTATTATGGAAAGTTGGTGGACATTATTGAACTTAACTATGATGGATTATTCACTGTTCCACTATTTAAATGTGAATGGGCTAATACCACCAACCTAAGGGGCATGAAGAAAGATATGTTGGGTTTCACCTCTATTAATTTTGGTAGATTGATACATACAGAGAACAACAAGATGATGAGCCATATATTAAGGCTTCTGAAGCTCAGATGGTTTATTATGTGGAAGATGAAAAGGAAAAAGGTTGGAGCATACCCATTCATGTAAAACCAAGAGACTTATATGACATGGGTGAAGATGATGAAGAGATTATCTATGACAATGAGGGTTATCCATCCCAAGACTTGGAACGATTTTTCCCAGATGATGTTTCACATATGCAATTGGCAAGAGATAGTATGGATGATGACCTTCCAAATCTGTTTATTAATGAAAGTATTGTCGGTGATGATAATGAAGATATGATTTTCTAAAAAATGTAAGTATCAAAATTCATATATGTGGTAGATAGTTATTTAAAAGTAGATTGATAATTAGTTTATACATAAAAGTACCATGGATTGTATGTGACTTAGAATGCTATGTATTTTGTATGCTTGTTTCAAAGAATTAAGCAATTTGAATATTGTTCCCTTTACTTGTTTTTGTGACTATATTTTGTTATTTTTTCAGTTATTAGTTGATTCAAGTACTATCCTTTTAATTATGTTGTGACGTTGCAATATTGATTTTGATCTATTTTGACAACAGGAGACATGCCTAAGAGAAAAAGATATGCTCTTACGAGTAAATCTATAGCAGTTGAAGCTAACTCTTTGGGTTTAAATGAAAATTTATCACATGGTCATGCTCACAGTGAACCTTTGGCCCAGACTGGCATATCCCTTCACCATGTAGGCCAAACTGACCCATTTTCTCAGCCTATAGTCCAAGCTAATACAGCCACTCATACTATAGGCCAAGCTGACACATCCACTCATCTAGTTAATGAAGCCCCTCCATCCATAGAGCCTGAAGCTCCAACATCCATTGAGCCTGAAGCCCAAAATGCCCCATCAGATGGATATGGAAAAAAATCCACTAAATATTGGATTGTTGAATTGGAAGGTATATGTTTTACTTATTCCCATTTATACTATGTTGAAGTCCTACATTCTTTGGCCTCTAATAATTTGGTTCATTTTTACATGGTAGATGACAATGGAGTTATCAAGGAAGGACGTTTAAAATTGAAAGACGTTTGGGTGCTACCTACCGGGACCAAGGTGATTGTACATTGGAATCGATTTGTCCAACCAATTGGTGAAGCAGGTGGCCTTTTAGGAGCATTTTTAGGAGCAATTGCTGGGAATTTCAAAAATTTTCCTATTTGCTATGAGAAATGGCCTAAAGTTCCAGAAACCTACAAGAAAGATATTTACAAAAATACCATTCAGGTTTACACCATAATCAATTTAATAGATTCATTTTTAGGTTGTTTGTTATTATCAACATGTGATCTTTTCACTTTTTTCTTTTTATGAAGGCAAAATTTAATGTTGATGATGGGCAGCATAAGAAGTATATACTTCAAAACCTTGGGAAGAAGTGGAAAGATAATCGGTCCAAGCTATTTAATGACATCTATGATTTTGATCTCAGTAGGGAACAAAACCTTAGCTTGTGTCCAGAAGGAATTGACTTGGACCATTGGGCATCTTTTATAGACTATAGATTGAAGGAGAAAACTTTGGTAATTAAACTTATATTGAATTACTTAGCAACATTTATTTTGCCTATTGATTTACACTTTTTTTAATATAATACAGGAGATGTGTGACAAAAATGCAGCTAACCGACAAATGCAAATAGTTCCTCATACCCTTGGGTCCAAGACCATGGCTAGGAAACAACATGAGCTGGTATATAATAATTATTTTAGGTTATATTGATTTTAAATACTTATGTGTATCTTTGTGAATTATAGGAAACTGCAAATAAGAGAATTTATACTAGAGCTCAGATGTATCCAATTAGCCACAAGAGAAAGGATGGATCTTTCATTAATGATGAGGCTAGAGAGAAGAGTGTAAGCATTGTTGTCTTTTTGTTCTTTAAGTTTACATTGTGAAGTTAACTCTTTTAACATATGAGTTATGCATGATTACTTACACTTTGATCAATTTATGTATGTAGGTACAATTAGCTATGCTTGAGAGTGAAGGGGCTTCTTCCCAAGACACTCATGATGATGTCTTTGCTAAGTTATTTGGGGAGGAGCATCCAGGCCGTGTTCGAGGTATGGGATTTGGTGTTTGCCCATCTCAAGTCTTCAAATCTACCGCTAGCCAATATGGAGGGATGTCATCTTCATGTAATCATGGTCCAGAAACTGTTAAGATTCAGCAGATGGAAGTAGAATTGAAAGAGAATAAAGCAACAATTTCATTATTACAAGCCCAAGTGAACTATTTTATTAAACATTGTATGGGTGGAGAGGTGCCATCTGACTTTCCTACTATTGGAGGTGATGGGGTAAATATTTTTCTTTTGGGTTACTTTTACATATACATTCATTATTATCATGTTTTGTGTGTTCGAGTTCTCTTAAACAATGTTAATGTTTTCTAAACCTTCAACAACTTGTTTACCTCTTATGCTCTTGTTGCTTTGCTATGACCTATGGTTTTGATTCTTGAAAGATTATTTTCACAATGTCATCTTCGAGTATGTAGACTGAAGTTGTGAGATGTTGTTTTGATAATGAAAATATGTAATTTGTTCCTCCAATTTATGCTTTGTAAGGTTATGATGATTAATAAGGGCTTGGTCTAGGATTTGTTAAGAGATGTGTTTAAATTTCAATTACTAGTTTAAGTTGTGAGTAATTTTTATGCTATGGTCATGTTACAATCCGTGTTAGAATCTAATAGATGCTCTAAGTATTTTTTGCATGACTATGAGGCGTTGAGATGCCTTTAAGACACTTATGATATTGTATCTTAGTTTTATTCTAAAATTTAACACAAGATCCACTTGTAGCATAGTCACTAAATCCTTTCATAAGAGATAACCTTAATAGTGAATTGATAAAATAAAATTCTGGTTCAATGGGACAGCAGCTGTCCATTTTGTTTTGAACCCTTATAATTATGCTTTAGGGTTGATATGATGCATCTTTGATCGATTACTAATAGCTTAATGTTGGTTTACTTAAATCTTTAAAATTGACATGATTTAAGTATGTCAAGCTCACTATAAGTTAAAAGTTTTAAACCAGAGTTTTTGAACAATAGTTTGCAAATTTTGATGTTTAGGACTATCCAAAGATGTTAGAACCACTAGCTGCTACTATAGGAAGCATGTCCAATTGTATAAAGTTAGGTTTAAGCTATGCTCTAGGAATGAATTGAGGAAGGCAAATCACTAAATTTTTCCTTGAGTGTTTTGGTCTTAATATGTGTGAATAGAGACGGAATTGGTTGTGTGCATATGCAGGATTTTCTTGCTGTTTAAACCATAATGTTTCTAAGGAACTCTTTTCTTCTAGACATGTTTCATGAGAACTCATAATGAAAGAAGATAAGATTGATCAGTGAGCTTACCAATGTATCTCCAGTGAAAACAATTGGGTTCTTATCCTCTTTGCTAGTAACATAAAGCTTATATGACCTTTGGTGTGGTGAGCAATTAAAAAAAATGACTATAGTTAACAAAAGAGATGAAATGTTTCATGAAAAAGAATGAAAGTTAGGTTCAATAACTACAAAAATCATCAAGCAATAACATGCATGATGCATCTAATATTAACTAATAACAACAATTAAGCAAGGTTATGCCCTGGTGGCTTTGACTAAAAGCAAAACTCAAAGAATCCATTGGTTTTACCAACACATAAACAAAGCTATGAAACTTTAACCTTGTGTTAAGAAAAATATAACTTTAGAATTGAATTGAAATTATTTACAAGTCCTATCAAGAGTGGCAACATGTACAAACCTTGAAATATTACACACAGTTATTTATGGATGAGTTTAATTGTCAAATTAATATCATCCAAAAACAACTTGTATAAAATAATTCATTTATAAATGAAATCAATTCTTTCATTTCCAAGATTAGTCATAGAGGGTCACAGAGGATAAAGGCACCTTGAACAACAAAATTTAACAAGTAGTACACAATTCTTCATCATAAAACTTTTTGATAAGAGAAAGGCATTACAAATATCACACTTTCTTCCCCTTTGTTAAAGACTGATATAATATTCACCATGATCACAATTCTCTTCTATAAATAGTATGCTCCATAATTATCAAGTTGACGACTTTTTTGAATCTTTTCCAGCATATGTAGGGACTTTTTGATATGTTAAAAGTTTGATTTAAATTGTGAAATAATATAATTTTCATGATAAAAGAGTAAAGGTGTTGATTCCTAAACTTTGCATGAAAACTTATTAGAATGAGATTGAGTAAAAGTACATTTTACTTATTCTTTGTGGTTCTTCTGGTTTCATTCTAAAAATTTTATTTTATTTTCTATTTTAGATTGCAGATTTGGAATCACCGGTGCGGGCAAGACCCTCTTCTGCTGGAAGCCATGAACCCCAAGACAATGGACCCTCCAATACTTAGTTTTATTCTTGATTTTAAGTCTTCTACTTAGTTAAGTTCATGATATGTAACTTCAGGTTTATGTTATTGCAAGATAATTGAGACTTGCATTTTTGTAAATTTCTTTTCATGACTTTGGATGATCTTTAAATATGTAAGGCTTGCTAGATACACTTTATTATGTAATGTTTTGATATAATTAAGTAGTTAACAAAGTGACCAATGTTTGGTATTTTACTATTTACATCAAATATTCTTAAATTTATCAATTAATACAAGTTGATGATACAGTCTTGAAATAAAAAAATATATTTTAAAAAATTAAATTGATTGTTATAGGACAAAATAAACTTTCCAGTTAGCTTTTTCGCGGCGGTTTAAACCGCCGCAATATTCAAAGTAATTTAAATCATAGGTTTTTTGCGGCGGATTACAAACCATTGCAATTCTCTGAATTTATGTAAAACGTGTTTTTTCACGGCGGTTTGCTAACCGTTGCAATGTTTTTCAGCCCATTTTTACGGCTTGTTTTTTCGCGGCAGTTAAGAAACCGCTACAATTTTTTTAATTCTATTTTATCACTTGATTTTTTTTGGCGGTTTATAAACCGCCGCTATGTTTTCCCGTCTTTTCAAGCTTGGGTTTTTCACGGCAGTTCATAAACCGCTGCAACATTTTAATTCTTTTTTGTCACCTGATTTTTCGCGGCGCTTTATAAACCGCTGCTATGTTTTTTCTCCTTTTCAAACTTAGTTTTTCGTGGCGGTTTCCTAACCGCCGCCGTTTGCCTGTGGCATTTAGCGGCGGTTGTTCCAGCGGGTTACCAAAACCGCCGCTAATTGACCTGCCGACGCTTTCCTTGCCGACGCTTGGGGAACCGCCGCGGTTTGCATTTAGTGGCGGTTGTAACCGCCGCCGGTTGACAAAAAAAACCGCCGCCGGTTACCTTGTTCCTTGTAGTGAGAGAGTACAATTATTATACAAAAGATGGATGTATTTAATTTATGATAGCTTATCAATTAGAATTATATTATTTGTACGCAAATGTCCAACACAACTTTTGACACACTGTCATATTATTTTAAAGTTTTTTATTACATCTTTTTAAACAAATTGAAAGACTTGTTAGAATGTGTCGATATCTTTAGGTGCAAAAAGCATTTCCCTGTCAATTATTTCTTATAAGTCTTATGCAACAGTATTTGATATAAATATATTTCTAACACTCCCTAGAGGTTTTATTTTCTCTAAGCTCTTTGAGGCATTCATTAACCACTTCTCCTCTACCAGGTCTATTAAAAGATGTCGGATTCATTGAAAGTTGGAAAGCAAGGACCCCAAGAGCCCTTGAAAGATTGTCTAACACAGTTTAACGTAGTTGCTACATAGATCTGAGACTTCAACCTAGTCATGGAGCTGCATTGAGTAAAAATAGGGCTCGAAGCAAGACCTTTTGCAGACTCTTTGTCTATTAACTCCTTGAAGTCAATACCTGAGCTTAGAGAAAGAATTGTTGGCTACATCATTATGGAGGGGATAAGGGAGACCAAGCGAGTAGAAGCTCAGCAAGCTGCAAATAAGTCTAATGGAGAAGATCCTAGTAGGAGATTGGAGAAGCACAAAGAAGAAAATAGGCAATACTAAGGCAAAAAGGATAATGGATGAGCTTTCCACCAACCTCGGTCTCGCTATCAAGAGTATACCCCTCGAATGCAAAGAGGGAAACCATATTACAAGAGGTGTACAACTCTAGGATTATTAAACTACTACCTAATGTAGAAAAGCAATAGATACCTCCCAATGCGGATAAGATCAAAAGTGTATGGCATTAAAGGATCAGATCGAATGCCTCATCAAATAAGGCAGCCTTGATCGATACATAGCTCGATGCAAAAGAAATAGAAGTCAAGATCACCAGCAGGGGAAATGGCATAGAAGTAGTCAGAGTAGAAATCAGCCATTGATAAACAATAAGCAGAAGAAGGATCATAAAACCGACTAGCTTTATGAGATCCGAACTCTTATAGATTACATTGCAAGAAGAGGAGGAGCGACAAGCTTAGTTAGGAAAAGACATCTATGAGCAATCATGGCAATAGAAAATATAACCCTAATTAGACCAAACATTTTGAGTCCAATAATCTCATTCTCTATCTCTGATTTTAAAGGATATGATCAGAATCTACATGACCTTGTTGTCATTTCTTTGATAGTCGATAATTACATTATTTGAAACATGCTAGTAAACCAAGGCAGCTCTATGAATATCCTTTACTATTTCACTCTATAGAAGAAGTGAATCCTAAAGTTTTATCTCTAACCATATAAAAGGGACCTCATCAGATTTTTAGGAGAAAAGGTTAAGGTCCGAGGATCAAGCTAAAAAACACACTCAAAATTGAGCCCCTTATCAAGGCTATAGATGTTCAATATTTGGTAATTGATTACCGAACCTTGTACCACATGATACTCGGCAGGCTTTCACCAAATGCATTTGGAGCTATGGTGTCCACGCCATACATGGCCTTAAAGTTCCCCATGTCATGGACAAAAGTCGAAGTGGTTCATCTTGATAAGAAAGAAGCTTGCTATTCCTATAATGAATGCGTGAAGTAGAAACTAACAGAAAAATGTACAAAAGATTATGAAGGAAGTGCACATGATTGACTAGGGGTCCAAGCTGAGTATAAGAGACCTAGATACCCTGGAAGAAGCCAAAGATCGAGATAAGCCTAATAAGATTTGGAATTAGTTTATATTAGTTTTACCCTTGAGAAAGTCACACTTCTTGAACGAAGTCTTTCATAGCAGATGAAGGAAGACCCCACTGAACTGCTCGTGGAAAATTCTGATTTATTCACTAAGCACCTGAAGACATGCCCAAGATTAACCCTGAAGTTATATGCCATAAGTTGGCTATCGATCCAAAAGTTAGACCCATAGGGTAGAAGAAGTACAAGCTCAAGGAGAAGAGGTAGAAGGTGGCAGGAGCGAAGACTGAGAAACTACTACGAGTAGGATTTATAAGAGATATTCATTGTACTACTTGGTTAGCTGATGTAGTCATGGTCATGAAATCCTTGGGAAAATGGAGAATATGTGTGGACTTTACTAACCTCAATAAAGCTTGTCCCAAAGATTTGTACCCCTTGTCAAACATTGATATGCTCATGGATAGACCTAAAAATGCAAATACCTTAACTCCATGGATGTCTATTCTAGGTACAACCAAATTCAAATGCATTTTATTAATAAGGAGAATATGAACTTTATAACAAAAAAATGTCAATTATACTTATAAGGTCATGCCATTTAGTTTTAAAAAAGTAGAAGCTACATACCAAAAGCTGATGAATAAAGTCTTTACATAGCAAATATGTCGAATCATGGAGGCTTATATTGATAACATAGTCACTAAGACTATGGAAGGTGGTGATCATTGTGAGGACTTAAGAGTAGATCTTCTGATACATGCAGAAATACAACATGCACCTTAACCCTGAGAAGTGTGCATTTGGGGTGCAAGGAGGAAAGTTCCTTAAATTTCTACTAACTCAACGAGGTATTGAAGCAAACCCAAAAAAGTGTTGAGCCATTTTAAAGATAAGAAGCCCAAGCACTATCAAGGAGGTGCAGTAGCTTACAAGTCAAATTACAACACTCCTTAGGTTTTTATTTGGATTGGTAGAAAAGGCTCATATTTTTTTCAAACTATTGAAAAAGCAAACCAGTTTTGAGTGGACTTCAAAATGTAAAATAGCATTCTAGGAGACCTTTTTGGCAACTCCCTTAGTCTTGTGTAAGCCGATGGTTAAAGAACCTTTATACGTGAACTTTCTCAGTAATTAAGAAAGCGATCACCTTAGTACTAATAAGCGAGGACGGTAGGCAGCAAAAGCCAATATATTTTGTGAGTAAGGCATTGCAAGGGGAAAAACCTTGTTACTAGAAGATTAAGAAGCTTGCCTATGCATTAGTCATTATAGCTTAGAAGTTCCAACCTTATTTTCAAAGTAACCACATTATGGTGTTCACTATGCATCTTATAAAATAGATTTTGAAGAAACTTTATTTGGCAAGGTAAATGATTGCCTGGTTAGTGGAATCATTAGAGTCCAGTATTGAATAAGCCCAAGTATTAGCTAATTTTATTGTTGAATTATCATTCATTAAAACTAACCATGAAGAGGAGAATGCTTGGACCTTGTATGTGGATGAAGCTTCCAATTGCAAAGGAAGCAGAGCAAATATCATTCTAGAAGGAGCAAATGGTATTGTCGTTAAGCAATCCCTGAAGTTTACATTTACAAATAACAATAACTAGGCCGAGTATGAAGCCTTGATTGCAGGATTAAAGTTGGCCAAAGAGCTCGAAGTATAAAGATTAATGATTAAAGGTGACTCACAGCTGGTGATCGATCAAGCAAAAAGGTGAATTTTAACCTAAAGCCTCACCTAATCAAATACCTTCAAAAGGTTAAGTAGAGGATGGAAGGATTTGAAGAATACATCATTGAACATATTCCCCGAGAGTAGAACTCCAAAATAGATCTCTTGTCAAAGTTAACAAGTACAAAAAGCATAGCCAACAACATGTCAATCATACAAGAAAAAGACGATGAAGTCATTTGCTTAGTAGAAATAGTCAATTAAAGACTATCTATTGTACGAAGCCCTTGCCGAATATGAGAAGGATGCAAAGAAATTGAAAAGAGCAGTTAGTTTCTATACTACAAGAGGAAATTTTTTCATTGAGGATATTTCTTACCATTGTTGGAGTGTATTGACGAGGAACTAGCTTCAGAAATTATCGAAGAACTCCATGAAAGAATTTGCAGTAATCATGCTGGAGGCTGAGCTTTAGCTGCCAAAATACTTTGTATTGGGTACTTTTGGCATACAAAGAAGATAGATTATTTTCATTTTGTGAAGAATTGTGACAAATGTCGGAGATTTGTGGAGCTGCAACATACCCTAATTGTAACGTCCTCCTCCATATAGTACTATGCTAAGTCATAGTACCACACTCAGGAGTTGTTACTGTTATCTGAGCGGACTTTATCTGATAGCAACTTCAGCCGTTTTTGAAACTTCTCAAACTATCTGGAGATAACACGGAAACAAGAGTAAGAATTTTAAATTCTCAGTAGGATTCTCTAACTATCATACATAATGTCATCATTGTTATCTCCAGTTGCTTCGGTTTATTATGAAAAAGGTGAAAATGTTATACAAACTGTTTAATTCTATAGTTCAAAAACATACTATCTAAAGCAAAGTTCATTTTATTCATACACTTGTCATTTGTGAGAGCCAATACAAAATAAATTCATGAATTATTCTATGAATAATAAATGCAACGTATTAAAATATAATAGCACTGATATACTGGAAACTTAAAATCTACATGTGCCTTTACTTGTACTTGAATTTATGCATATACACATAAATTTTCTTTTCTTTCTTTGTCTTCCTTTACTTGTCATACATACTCTAGAGTACGATCGCGATGTCATACTCTGTAAGGGTGTGATCACCATGTCGTACAACTTAGGAATATGTTCATCCTGCCACGTCCCAGAGTATGACCGCCCTGTCATACTCCCTTGGCGTGTGATCACCATGTCATATCCCTTAGGGTGTAGGATCATTATGCCATATTCCAGAGTATGATCACCATGTCATACCCCATCACAGCGTGATCGCCATGTCACGTTTCTTAGGAATATGGACTCATCATTATATCTTTCATCATAGAATCATAAATACACAGGCTTCATACCTTATTCTCAAATGATAGTACTTGCACGATATTCATACACATCGCATAACAATATTAACACACCAACATTTAGAGCTATCTCTAATTTCTGCCGGAAATTTGACAGCATGACAAATCATGTCCACTTCCCCGTGAATAGTGCCAGCTACTAGTAAAACCCATCAAGCATTCAAATCAATATGGGACAGCAAACTTATAACCACAATATCAATCATATGGTGTGTCAAAATCAACAGGAATATCAACAGAGTTTTCTGCTCACTCTATCCTCTTCTGCCCGAATTTTATAAAATTCACCTTTACTCCTATTCAACTCATTTCAACCTGAATTTTGGATATGTTATAGCTCTATGTGTCTAGTTTTAAATCCTTTTAGTCCCATCTCATTTTGATTTGTATAGCTTAAGTTATTTGTATTTTATCTCAAACTGCCCTGTTCTTAGCCAGAATTGCACCCTTATAAGTGAAAATTCACTAAAAATATAAATCTGGATGAAATCATATGACATTTATATCAAATTAACATTCAAATGAAATAAGTTACATATCATTTTCATAGGTATATTTTGAGATATAAGCCCCGTAACTTAACTCTACTGGACTACCCTGTTCTAGCCTAGTTTGAACTTAAGGTAAATTCATTGATGTGCTAGGAATAATTGGCAACAAATCTAACTCTGAAATTTTTATGGGATATTCCTTTATATGTTAGCTTTCAAACAATGTTAGTTTCACTCAATTTAGAGTTATGTAGGGTGAGTTACACCCTTCTTAACTCACACTGCCTAGATAGGAATCCAAGATTCTAGGTCAAACTTCAAAAATTCATAACTAATTCTATACTAATCCAATGACCTTATAATTTATATGTATGAAAAGCCCTGAATGTCTAATTTCATATAAAAATGGATTCATCAAATTTAAATAGCTGTAGGCAGAGTTGTACGCTCTACTGTACAGACCGTTGAAGGGAAAACCCTAACAGCTTCTTGAATTCATGTTTTCCTTAAATCTATCCATCCAATCTTCAATTTAAACTCACATATACACCTTAAAACAATCTTAATTCATCATCATCACTCAAGATAATATCAGAATCATGCAAGAAATTGGGAAGAAAGTGGAGTCCTAATCAGCCTAATTCAAAGAAAACAAGAAGCTAGATTGAATTCCTACATTGTCTAGTTGAAATCTTGTTGGTTTGGTGTCTTAGATTGAAGAAACTTTTGATGATACTTGAAGAGAGGATGAAGATGGAGTGAAAATGAGTGTGAATAGAAGAGAAATGATGAGAGCTCAGCAGCTATATTAGCCGAAATTTTAAGGGGAGAAGGAAGACAAAAAATGAAAACTTTTGAAGGAAACTAGCTTTTGATTAGTGGACTTCAATCCTTATTCAAACTTGGCTTGGCTTCCCTCTTCATGGCTGTTGGTGGCACCACTTGTGGGGGTGTGGTGGTTGAATTTTGGCCATCCATCCTAGGGTTTTCATAGTATAATTTCTATTGGTCCAGTTCCGATAGTTTAAAATACCGAAATCTTATCAATTTCTGTTAAATCGGTAAATCGGTTTTAGAAAAATCTTATGAGGTTTCCTATAGTTCTAATCTAATTCCATCAAGTCTAATCCTTCTAAATCACACTTAATTAGCTTTAAGTGAATACTTAATCGAATTCTAATTAATCCCAATTATTTGATGAAAATCGAACCACTCGGTTAATAAAGATAAAATTTTTCGGACATTACACTAATTGCGGAGCTTCGCTGCCCAAAAGTAAGCTAGTCATTCTATAAGTGAGATATAAATATCATTGGTCCTTTCCCTTTGGCATAGAATAGTTTAAATACTTCGAGGTAACTATTAACTACTTTACCAAGTGAATCGAAGCAGAATCGTTGCTGACTATCATTATAGAAAAAGCGAGAAAGTTTGTATGGTGGAGGATTGTATGCAAATACAGCGTCTTGCATCAACTTGTGAATGATAACAAAACTAATTCACAGATCAAAGATTCAAGGATTTCTTTGGAGAAACTAGAATATCTCTACTCTTTGCATTGGTAGAGCACCCTCAGACTAACAGATTAGCAAAGTAGTAAAAAAAATTTGTTCTTATAGGACCTAAAAGGAGATTGAAGAAACCAAAAGGCCTTTGGGTCCAGGAATTGCTAACTATTTTATGGGTTTATCATACTATATCTCAAACATCTACCAAAGAAACACCATATAGATTGGTCTATGCGTCATATGCTATGATCCCCGTAGAGATTGTTGACCAAGCCTGAGGATAATGGTAATAAATGAAGAAAAAAATGAAGCTGCTAGAAGAGCTAAGCTATATTTAATTGTAGAAAAAAAAAGTAGAAACCTAAGGTCAAAGAATAAGCTATGAAGTTGCAAATTGCAAGGACATAAACAAATGTCTCAGAAGAACTTTGACGAAGTAGACTTAGTGTTGAGAACAAAAGAGATGCAAAGAAGACCTCATGGAGAAAGCAAGTTAGTGTCGAACTGGGAAGGACCCTATCGAGCTTACAAAATCACTGAATCAGAAAGATAAAAAATTTTGAGGAGTTGGAATGCATCCTCATTGAGAGAGTACTACAATTATCTTGTGTTTCCTTAAATTATGTAAGTTAGTGTATTCTTTTTCCTCTTATAGATTTTTGTCTTACTAGGTTTTTTCTATAAGAGGTTTAAGCGAGGCATGAATTACATAAGCCAAACATGAAGAAAGCTCGATGGAATCTTTATGATGTATTATTCAGACTTTCGATGAAGTTTATTTTATGGCTATTCTAAACTTGGAATTTAAGTTAAGCAAATCAAATCTTTAACCGATAATTAAGGTTAAATAATCTTAACTGGGAAGAAAAGGTTAAGCAAGTTTGGATTTTAGCTAAGAATCAAGGTAAAATAATCTTAATTGTGAAGAAAAATTAAGCAAGTTTGAATTTTAACCGAGAATTTGGTTAAATAAGCTTAACAGGAAGAAAAGGTTAAGTGAGCTTGAATTTTAACCGAGAATTAAGACTAATTGAAAATCTCAATTAAGAATGAGGGTTAAAACTTTAATCATGAATTAAGGCTAAGAGGAGTCAAAGTCTAAACTAAAATAAGGTTGAGTGTTAAAGCTCTTAGAAAAAGGTGATTACAAAATTTAATAAGCATTGAATTTATTGCAAATACTAAGCACCATAGCCAAGGATAACTCATGAAAATTTTGAAAAACCAGCAAGAGCTTTCCTAATATTAGGACAAGCATACGAGCATAACTTGAAAGATGCACAATGAAAGCATAAATAGCTAAAAAATAAGGAAATTCTTCATAAATATTGAAAGGCACTTATTGATTATACATTATTCAGACATTAAATTCATAAAGTACAAAATGAGAAAGAGCAATCTAAACAGTGAGAGACTTAGGGGAGTTAGTAGGATTAGCAGCATAGTCCTTTGTAGGATTAACCAGTGTTCCCTTATCCATAGGCATTGTGCAGTCAGCAACCCTATCTTCAGGTTGAGTATTGTCCACCAACTATGGTTTAGAGAATTTAGTTTACTAATTAATGGATTTTTGAAGCATTCTTACTTTAATTTTTTTAGTTAATTAGCATAAGAAATTACCTATGGTTAAAAATTAAAAATCTCTTATCAGCTTCATAATGATCTTTACGCCATCCTAGAGGTCAAGGGGGCATGGTGAGCTTGGTAAAAGATTTGGTACAAGATTATCTTTGATTTAGTAAAAGATAATTAATGTAAAGTTACTTGTTTTGACCATTTTTCTACTTTTATGAGTGTTCTTCATTCTTCTTTAGTTTTCACTTCAATTTTTTGTTTTATGGGGAGGGGAGCTGAAGGTAGGCTTTGGCCCATGGTTTATGTCTTTGTTAGTTTTTCTTAAGTTTTATGTTAATATGTTTAGCCTTTTGTAATTAAGAGTCCAAAATTGTTTCCAAAAAGGCCCAACCTGTTTTAGCTGCTGTCAATGTCCAATTAAAGGCCCAATCTCGTAGCTCTCCTTGTAACATCCCTAATTTTGTCTAAGCTAATTAGCTCAGTAATCCTGGCTAATTGGAGAGATTAATGATTAACTGAGGACTAATCGGCTAATCTCAATGAGAAAAAGCTTAGTAAATTGAGTCAAGTCAATAATTGAATCATATCGTACTAAACGTTTTAATTAAAACCTAATTATTCAAACCTCATTAATTCGTAACTTAGAAATATAATTAAGCTAATCCAATCTTATTAATTAAGTAGAAGACAATTGTTTTACCTTAATCAATTAAGATAGATTAATTCTTATGCCCTAATTACATAATTCATAAGATCAATTCTTTTAGAAGAAAAATGTCTTAAAAGTGTAATTAACCGAAATTGGTTAAAGAGCAATTTAACTAATCAAATTAATTAACAACTTAGGTAATTCTAATAGCTTTGAAGATTTGAAAATTTCTCCTAATTGATGCACCAAATTTTGGCCAAGGATAAGAACAAAATCCAACCATCCATTTGCTTTCTCATCATGCACTCTTAGATCAAGAGTCTATGTTAGTAGTATTCCTTGAGTCAAGACAAGAGATGTACTCTCCTCCATCAAGATTGTGACACTTGGAGTGGTCATATTCACCCAAGTCAATCCCAAGAGTGGTCATGCTTTTAACCACTTGAAAAATACTATATGGTCTTTACTCAAGTGCCAAGACTCAAAGGAAACACAACTCCCTCTTTTGCCCCAAGGTTTTCTCGCACTCTCTTGCTTATTGTAAGAAGCAAAATCACATCACTCCTCCCCCTCAATTTGCCCCAATCAACCCCATCTCTCTCCCCCTCATTTCATTTTTCATTTCCTCTCTCAAGACACAAAGCTCTCTCCTCTCTCCAAGTCTCATCTCCACCCTCTTGTTCATCCAACCCTCTTTGCTCTTCTTTCAATCTCCTTACTACTCCCTATCTCATTTCCATTACCACCCTCACAATCCCTTCAAGGACCACCCTCTTTGGTTGTTGAAGAAGCAAAAACAAACACTCACTTAGCCCCATTATCAAGCTCAAGGAGAAGGAGGCCATCTCCAACCATTTTCACCCTTCAAGCTTTCAAGAAATCCATTTGGTAGTGACTCTAACCCTTTTTTTCTCATGTATTTTTCAAGCACTAGAATCTCTAAGCTCTTCATAGCTAGGTGGTTTTAGAACTTGCTTCAAGGTCTCATGACCATATCTTGTTCTATGAGCTTTTCTTGCCTTGTTGAAAATGTTGTCTTAAAATGAGATTATATGGTATGATGGTTTTTATGTTTCTTACTTTATTTTTGTTCTAAAATACTAATTTGGTGATTAAAACCTTAAATATGATGATGAGATAAAACATAAAAATAGTGATCTGAAGTGGGATAGCAACTTCTCCACAAGTTTGGATTGGAAAACACAAAAACTAGTTAAGCTGGAATTTTGATAGTCTGTAATGCATACTGTATAATGCACTCTAAAAAACTCAAAATGTAATGAAACTAATTTTCTGTGAAAGTAGACTCAAAGAGCTTTCCACACATACAAAATACGTGTAATTTGGATTTAAAATGAGGGAGATAAGATTTTTCAAAGTAGGCTGTTCCCGGATGGATTTCTGTTTGGACAGTCTGCACTAAAAACCTTATAACTGGAGCTACAAAAATTATATTTGAGTGGGACCAAGTTTGTTAGCTAAGACATAGAGGAACATCCTCATAAAACAGTTTTGGCAGATTCCTTGTGAGGAGCTCGCAGTAATGTTTGAAAGTCACTATACCGAGAATAAACTTAAAAGCTGAGCAGTTAGAATAAAATGTGCATATCTCAAGTTACAAAATGAATTTTTGAGCGGGGTTTGTTTTGTTTAAAAATAGACTCAGAGAATTATAATTATACCAAAATTCAAGTCAAGATTATAAAATATGAAATTATGGGAAATTTTTGAAGTTACTGCCCCACTGTAAAAGTAAAACTAGTTATGGTTAAGTTTAAAGATTAATGAGAAATAAGCTTAGGGACATTAAGATCCCTAAATTAAGATATTGAAAAACCTTCATAATTCAACTTAAAAAGCTTCAAAGAGGATAATAAACAAGCTTGGCTCTAGGCCTACTAAAAGAATTTATACAAGAGGCAACCTCAATTAAAAGCTTGCACCAAATTTACTAAGCTAAACTCATAAGACTTTATATGATATGTATGCTTCTATGTGTCAATATGATGACAATGATATGATGATGATCATGATGATGATGATACGATAATGATGATGATGATATGATGATGACATGATAATGATGATGATGATATGATATGATGATGACGATTATGATAGCGATATGGCTATGATAAGACTGATGATGATATGAATATGATATATTGAGGATATGATGCTTAATGATATGTGATAAAGGAATCACATTTAATGTGGAAAAGAATTAGAATAATTTTGCATCATAAGCTTTAATAAAAAGAGATCGAATTAAGTGTGTGATCCTTCAAAAGCGAAGGTGACCTAATTTAAGCTCCATTCACCCACGACTCACATGAGGCATGGCATCGACCTAGCTAGTATGAGTATAGGGGATAGGGCTTACATGAGGCATGACATGACCTAGCTAGTGTAAGTATCGAAAATTTATGGTGGCGACGACCATGGTATGAGCTTATTACCACTTATGTTTAGTGGGTAAAAAGAAAAGGACTTAAGATAAGTCAAGTTAAGAAAAGAAAAGGACTTAAGAGAAAGTCAAGTTAAGAAAAGAAAAGGGACTTCGGTGCAAACCCTTGAAGGGAAGAAGTTAAGAGAAGCTTATAGTGCAGCCGTACATGTTTTATGTAATTATAGTTGTTCCTATGCTTGTTATGATATAAATGATTAGAGGACATGTTAAAAATTGAATCCGCTTAGGATGACTATGTTTTCGAAAAATCTAAGAATTGGACTTTATGCATACTCACTGTTTTCATTATAAAACCGAAGTGGCTGGGACGATGACGATGACACTTTCTGTGTCGGGTTCGAGTCCTACTGAGAAATCCCATTTCTCACTCTAGTTATTTTCCGCATCGTCACCAGATTTCGATGGCACATCCAATGGCGTGGAGCAGGATCCCCCACACTATGAGTGGACGTATGACATGGGATGCCAGACAATGCTGGTTTGGACTTGTAGTTGTCGTAGCTTTGCATCTTCATACATTCCTTTTTGTGACAAACGATGTCAATTTGAGTTTGTATTTAGTATTTGGGTCATGGCACATCCATGAGCCTCCCTCAATATAATGTTTATACATACATACATACATATATATATATATATATATATATATATATATATATATATATATATATATACATATTATGAACCCATATGGATGTAATGATTAGCTATGTAATGTAATGTATTTGTGAATTATTATTTATTTACCTTTCTCCTATTTTATGATATTGTGTTTCGGACTCTCTCGCGACACGCTCTTTTATATCTATCTTCTCGCTCAAGGCTTTACTTTCCAAAATGCTACAAAGCGACGACGTATTTCAAAAAAAATTTTACCGTATTTTCCACGTAACTTAATTTCAAGTGAAGTTTAGTCTTCCACGAGTATAAGTAACAACTAATAAAATGCTGCAATATGACTTAAGTGTAGTATGGGTTTCTTAGGGTGTTACACTCCTAGCTCAAGTCCAAAACTCTACTAGAACATTTTCTTATGGCAAGAAACAGCGGTCTTATAGGGTTTTTAGGGCCACTTTTGCACCTTAGTAAGGTAATTTTTTGTGTAATTATCAAATATTCTTCAAATTTACTAAAAATTGGGTTTTATCTTCAAAATTATATTAAAAATGTGTTTATAATTATTTTTGAAATTTTTTGGGGTCTTTTGGGTAGTTTTTAGACTTCGATAAGTCCTTTAGTATTTTTTGTCTATTTTTTGTCAAAGTTTTTGCTGTATGTTCTATTTTTTATAACTAATAACATTTCTGTAATTATTAACAAGTCCAAGGGCATTCTATGTCATTTTGCACTTGGATATCTCCGAAGTCCAACTAGCAAAAATTTGGATTTCTACAGTTTTGCTATCTTACTCAGTTTCGCTATCTTACTTAGTTTCGCTAAAACACCTTTTCCACTAATTTTAATAGTGTAGTCACCTAATTGTAATTTTTTAAAAGTTTAAGGACCTAATTGTAATTAAAATATGGGGTTTAAATATAATTACAGAAAAAAATTGAGGCATTTCTATAAATACTAAAAGTTTTAGCAACTAGGGGCATTTTATGATTTCTCATTTTTTTGTGTAAGGTAATGTTGTATTTTCAATGATAGTGTCACATTATCCGATAATTCTCAGTGTGAGGATTGTCATACCATATCGCTACTTGCCTAAGTAAAACAAATCAAAATTCCTATTATGCTATATTAGGAAAAACAAAGATGTTACAAAATTTGTTGCAAACTTCTGACAGCCTTTATTCGTTGGAAATATTATGTGTGGAGAAAAAATCGCCAAAAAGTTTGCCGCAAATTTTCGGCTAACTTAAAATCTGCCACCAACCAATTACCTTCCAGCATTTTTTTTACCATTTCGAATTTGCCGCAAATTTTCCACCGTAAACACGTTATTTATAGTAGATTTTATCAATTTTAGGGTAGTACAAATTGTCATTCTTCTTGTAATTCCACATGTATAATACTTTTTATTCCTAGCAAACAATAAATGGCAACAAGTGTATTATTTTTCTTAAAATTTTCTTTTTATATTTTTCTGTTTTTAACAAATCTCCACAAAGACCTATATGGTAAATGAGGAATCAACAATGAAAGAGAAAACAATCTCATCATAGGGATCGGGACGGGAACAAGGATGAAGTAGGGTGGTGGGTGCAGGTGCCATTAGAGTAGACATAGTACTCCAACCTTTGTTTGTTTTTTTTTTTTTTTTTTGCCAAATTTAAAATTTGTTTTACCTTTTATGTTGCTGATACCATAGCTGAAATAATTGATTACTTTGTTACTAATTTCTTGTTCTAATTTGTGTTAGTTGCATAATTTTCTCACTTTTTACCTTTGACTTTTTGTGTCTTATGTATTTTTTTATACTTTTCTTTATTTTTCCAACTTTGGGCTAGACTGATGACTTAGTCTTGTCACACATGTTACCATGGCAAGGCTATATAGTTTCTAGATTCATATAGAAACAGCGACCAAAAAGAAGCTTAAGTTCAATTGTTTTAACAATCCTCTTAATGATCATTTTAATTATTAAATGAAAAATTATCTTTAAGATGTCAGATGCATTTATATTTATTACTTTGTATTTATGTTCATTACTCGAAATGGCACTCGTGTTGATGTACGCAGGTGTGAGTTTAAGTATCTTAGCACTACTAGTGGGAAGCTTCTATGTGTATTGGGGAATGAAGAAAAGGAAGCTCCTCAAACTTAAAGAGAAATTTTTTCGACAAAATGGGGGCATTTTGTTACAACAAAGTCACATAGGCTCAAGCTCAATTGAAACAGCCAAAGTTTTTACTGTAGAGGAGCTGAAGAAGGCCACCAACAACTTTGATGAAGGAAGGGTCCTTGGACAAGGGGACTATGGAACAATTTACAAAGAAGTATTACAAGATGACAGAGTGGTGGCCATAAAATAGTCCAAAATTAGTGACCTAAGCCAGATTGAGCAGTTCATCAACGAGGTGATTGTACTTTCCCAAATCAACCATAGGAATGTGGTGAAGCTCTTGGGTTGTTGTTTAGATACAGAAGTTCCTTTGCTAGTTTATGAATTCATTCCTAATGGTACTGTCTCTAAGCATCTTCATGATCAAAGCCAATCTTTAAGACTAACCTGGAAAGCTCAATTGAGAATAGCAACAGAAACTGCAGGAGCACTTGCGTACTTGCATTCTGCTACTTCTATACCAATCAATCATACACAGAGATGTGAAAACTACCAATATACTATTAGATTCAGATCTCACTGCAAAGGTGTCTGATTTTGGAGCTTCAAGGCTTGTCCCTCTTGATCAAACCTAGTTAACTACTTTAGTGCAAGGGACACTAGGGTATCTTGATCCTAAATACTTCCACACGAGCTAATTAACTGAGAAGAGTGATGTCTATAGCTTTGGGGTTGTTCTAGCAGAGCTACTCATTGGTAAGAAGGCACTTTCCTTCAACAGGCCTGAGAGTGACAAAAATCTATCAGTGTACTCTATTTCTTCAATGAAAGAGGGTCGGTTACTGCACATTTTGGATAGTCACATAGTAAATGAGGCAAGTGTTGAGCGACTAAAAAAAGTTGCCAATATTGCCAAACGATGTTTAGGGGTAAAGGGGGAGGAAAGGCCTACCATAAAAGAAGTGGCGGTGGAACTAGAGGGCATAAGAATTATGGAAAAGAATAGATGGGGAAGTCCCAATTCGTTTTCGAAAGAGACTGAACACTTGCTCAAAGAAGGTTCATTTCCTTACAATTTTGGCACTGAAGTTGGCGTTGGTGGAATTGGCAGAAGTTCTAGGTTGGATTGTCTTAAGCCAAATTTCGATGACATTAAGTGGGGGTAAATAAATATTTTTTGGCCAAATTTACAATTTGTTTTACCTTATATGTTGCTGAAATGAATTTTTTTTACCCTTTAATAGATGAACCCTAGCTGAAATAATTGTTAATGATTTCTTGTTCTGATCTATGTCACTTGCATAATTTTCTCTTTGTTTTCTTGGTCGCCAAATTTAAAATTTGTTTTACCTTATATGTTGCTGAAATGATTTTTCCCCCTTCAATAGATGAACCCTAGCTTAAATAATTGATTACTTTGTTAATGATTTCTAGTCCTAATCTCTCTCGTTTGCATACTTTTCTCATCTCTGACTTTTTGTGTCTTGTGTATTTTTTTATTTTTTCCCAACTTTGGGCCAGCCCGATGACTCAGTCTTGTCACACGTGTTACCATCGCAATGCTATATTAGTTTCTACATTCATATAAAAACAGCGACCGAAAGGAAGCTTAAGTTCAATTGTAATCAACTAAAGTATTCCTGCCTTTAAACTTGGATTAATTTGAATTCTAAAATTACTGGTAGTATGAAGATTATATTTAATTTAATGTTAATATATTGTGAATGTAAATTTGGTTCGTTTGGATAATTTTAGACGTAGATTTATATACTTTTAGAAGTCTTATTCACAAGTTACATTTTGAGATTTTTTTAAAAAAAATAAATATGCTTTTTGGGTTTTTCTACGTTATTGAAAAATTTATTTAATTATCTTAATTTTTAGATGAATTTTAAGTTAAAAAAATATTTTTCTTGTTGAAAAATCAAACAAACCAGCCACGTTCGCACCATATTATTATTTTTTGGGTATTTATTTTTGCGTGCATTTGCACTCTATTAATATTTTATCATGTATGTACATTATCCAGAAAAAAATTGACATTTTGAATAGTTGCCGCCGTCCACCATTTGACTTAACGTTTTTCTGCTTATTAACGTACTTAATGATTTGATGTTTATTTTTTTTAAATAACATCTTGAATTTGATTTTATTGAACTAATATTTAAAAAAATTTACCCTTATTTAGCCCAATTCAAGTCATATTAGTTAAATCTCAATAAATAAAAAATATTGGTAGTTTAAATAAAAAATATTTTCATGCTACTCTTTAGAGTGAGTCTATACCGTGCAAAAGAGAAATGATGATATTAATAAACATATATACATATATAAAGTGAGTATCAATATACATGGTAATTGAGATAAAAAAGTGTTGTGCATATTTATATGACAAATATTACAATTATTATTGAAGATGTATGTACAAATATTATGACTTTATTAACATAGAGTTAGTCAAAATGGTAAGTACTTTGATGCTTTAATTAGATGTCTCAAATTCAAATTTTAGAAATAATTTTTTTTTTTACGAAAAAACTTAAAACATTCTCTAAAATTACTATGAATTAAGTCGCATTAATTGGATTCTTAATTAAGGCATAATAAACGGATGGACTTCGCCTAAAATATCATGACCCCATCCAAAAACATCTAGAAACATAGTGACTGTTTGATTCGTTAAAAGTGGATTATACTTTTCAAGATATTTGGATTCAAGTGACAAGTCACCTCACTTAATCGGGGATGACATGGTTCACGGGTGAGCTTTCCCTACTTTTCCTAATTATATTAATTGGTTGAAATTTTAACCACATATAAATTCTATGAAACATTGATACAAAATTAGGTATTTGAATTACAATAAATTATAATTTATTAATTATTTTACCAAATCTAAATCATTGATATTTTAAAAATATAATTATAATATGCAGTATAAATTTTTTATAGTATCAATTAATTGTATATAAGGAAATTAATTTATTCCCTTTGTTTTATTAGGAATATGTTATTTTGGTGTGTATATATATAATTCGATATCTAAACTATATAATTTGTGTATTTTAGTCTTTTTATCTAATTATGAATTAAGTATTAATAGAAATTAGCACATGATTTTATAAATTTCATGATCAAAGTATAATGAAATTTAAGTTTGAGAGAGTAAATCAAACTTATGTAATCAAGTAATATGGTACAAAAAAATTATTCATTTGATTTGACTATAGCGATATTCATTAATGTTTAATAGAAAATTATATAAAAGGATTAAAATGTATACTTTTGAAAGCTTACATATTACATATTATGTTTGGCTTTTTTAAACTTTAAATATTAATGTGTATATAATCCAAAAAAGTTGTGAGAGGTAAATTGAAAATTTTTCCTGTATATGATCATATTATTAAAAATACCTCTATATTGCACCTATATTTTAATCCTAAGTTTTGATATTATTTTACTCTATATTGTATTATGCATTTTCAAAAAGCTTCATTATTAGGATTATTTATTTCATTCTAAAAGCAAATTCTTAATTGTTATTCTTTTTCTAATAATTAGTTTTATAATAAATTATGCCAAAATACACTTTACTAAGTCTAGAGAAAAAATTTCGCCACCCCCATTCATTAATAAAAATATAGAAAAAAAAGAATACTACAAGTCTTTACAATCGCACATCAATAGAATTTCTTTTGGCATGCAAAAACAAAACGATAGTACTACTTTTATCAGATATTTAATTTTAATCAGGTGTAGGCCACATTTGAATTGTTCCTGGTGCAGCAGTGTACGACTCCGTCCCTTTTGATCAGTAATTTGATATCTTGTCTTCTTGACCAATATCTCTACCTGCCTTGAATTGCCTTGCCTGCCGAGGATAAAAAAGAAAGTCTCCGAATATCTGTGTCATGGCCATCCGGAACCCGAGGAAACCAGAAAGCAAAGGCGTCACTACTATGCAGTCAAAGCAGCAGCTCCTCCTCGTCCTTCTGCTTTTGGCGACCCTTTTGACAGCAAAGGCAGCATCACAGCCCCTTTCAAACTGCGCAAGAAACTGTGGCTCCCTCGAAATCCCCTACCCATTTGGCACAACCGAGGGTTGTTACCTGGACTCCTCATTTCTCATCAACTGCAGTCAAACCGGTTCACGCACAACACCCACCCCATTCTTGCGACGGAGCAACATATCTGTCCTAAACATATCACTGGATGGCGAGCTGCTCATCTCGCAGCCGGTAGTCAGTGATTGTTACAATGGTAGAGGCAAACTCACCAGCGGCTTCGTTCCCCACGCGCTCAACTTGACCAGTTTTTACTTCTCATCAACTCGGAATAAATTAACCGCGGTTGGCTGTGACACACTTGGGCTAGTCGTCGGGTGGGGTTTGCAGAGAAACTACACAGTAGGATGCGTGACCTTGTGCAGCAGGCTTTCTGATATTGTAGCTAACGGGTCTTGCTCTGGCACAGGTTGTTGTGACACTCCCATACCCCAAGGACTCTCAGAGGTGAGCTATATCTCCGGGACCGTGTACAACCACACGACGGTGGATGACTTCAACCCCTGCGGCTATGCATTTCTGGTGGCAGAAGGTGCTTACAACTTCTCCTCCACGGATGTTGTAAGATTTCCGAAGAAGGCGTTCCCTGTGGTGCTCGATTGGGCAGTGGGGAGCCACACGTGCGAGGAAGCACAGAGAGATCTTTCAAGCTATGCGTGTAAGGCAGAAAACAGTTACTGCTACAATTCGACCAATGGACTTGGCTACCGTTGCCGCTGCTCTGATGGTTTTCAGGGAAACCCTTACCTCCTTGATGGCTGTAAAGGTATATTATTTCATGTTCCTTCAAGGGATATTCTCTATGTTTTATGAAAGATTTTCTTTTGTATACATCCAGGAGAATCAATCTTACTATACATGATGAGATACAACAAGAATATCTAACACAATTAGAAAGATAGGTCCATCACATTTTTCATTTTCAACACTATCACTTTCTGCCTTCTTCTCTTATTGTCTGTTCATAATAAATCTATAAAATAAATATAAATAATATTTTTCAAAAAATTAAATTAAAGATGGATGTACATTTTCTTTTTCTTTTTTCCAACACTATTTTGAGTAACAGTACGGTCACGCAGCCACACATGCTGGCCGTGGAGACCGCTCGGTTGTGTTCGTGACTGGGAAAACAGAACTTGGCTGCTGGGAGAATTGCAGAGCCAGCACGGCCAGGCCGTGCGTGGCTTCGGTCATGACCGTGTGATATCAACACAGCTGGACGGCTGGTTGTGTTCCTCTTAACAGTCAACCCTAAGTATTTCTCAAAATTCTTTCCCAACATGTGATGTTAACACGGCCAGACCATGTCTATGACCAGTCGACCATGGCCGCGTGGCCTAAATTTTAATACACCATAGTATGGCTACTAGAATTGCGAGCGATGTACCTGACAAATGTTAAATGATATACTATCAGAGTATACTTTTCTTAATTATTAATAAGAAGTATTATCTTATACTCTACAACGAGCCATAATTCAACAGCATTATATCTTAACTCCACTAGGAACTCGGCAGGGAAAAAAAAAGTATTATCTTGTTCTCTACTTCTCAGTGTCTCTCATACAGCCATACTTGGCTTGGTCATCGAGAGATTTTACAAAGTCAAAATAGTATGGTTAAAATAATTATTTAATTTGTATTAATTTAAATTGATTTTATTTAATTTTAACATAATTTACAAATTAAAAAAATTAGATAATTTATTTATTTTTTCAACCATTTTAATTCATTTGGTATACTTTGATTTATTTCATTACTTCACATATTTTTAAAGTTATAAGTTAAGGTTGATATTAATACTATTGCTTGGCCGTTAGTTAAGTTGGTCATGCAAAATTTGTAATTACCCCCGTTAAGAAACAATTTTTCATCTACATATCAGCTTGATTAACTTCTCGATACTTGGCTCTTGAAAGTGCAACTTTATGTTTACTAGAGTTACGGATTTCTCACAAGTTTATAAACATCTCCTCGCGGCACTTTCATATTTCTTATTTTTTTTTTTTTTGACTCAGGCACTTATCATGTATAGGAAGAGTTGTTCTCCTCATTTTAATTCTTTTGTTTTATTGGGTGAAATGCGTTTGGCAGCTTAGTTTATAATTCCTGCTTAAGCTCTTTGTTTTTAATGTTATATGTTTGTGTGAGAAGATGTGTTATTTGAACACCTCCATTCAACATCAATATAAGACAATGTGATAAGACACCACAACAATTATATGTTAAAAAAATATTGACAATTCTTTTATTTTTAATTTTACGTTTTATTTATTTCTCGTCCAAACTTTTATGTTATTTGGGAATGCAAATAATATGATACAAAAGCATGATTTGAACCAACAAGAATTGAGTCTAGTAGAAGGGATTAATTCCTCATAATATAGCAAATCATGATTCAAATATGAAAGAGATATTTGCATTTAATATATGATCGCATTTCGATCAAGGTTATCTCTAATAGAGGCTACTTATGAAAAAAACATGATTTTAATTTCAAATCGTATTGAAGATAAAAAAAAAACTTATTCATTGAACTAACTTTTGTATTGTCTTTTAGAAATTAATAAATGCATGGAATCCAACATTTGCGTTGAGGGAGCAACATGCCACAACTTTCATGGGGCCTACAATTGTTCGTGTCCAGAAGGAAACGAAGGAGATGGGAAAATTAATGGAACAGGCTGCCGTCCCAAATTCAATAGCAATTCCAGGGCATATGTCACACTGATAATTGCTTTGAGTGAGTATACATACCAGAATCGAAAAGTTTTTCTACTTCTACACGATTTTTATTCTTCTGATTTGAATAATTATAAATCATTTAACAATCCTCTTGAAAATCATTTTAATTATTAAATGAAAATTATCTTTAAGATGTTAGATGCATTTATATCTATCACTTTGTATTTATGTTCATTACTTGAAATGGCACACGTGTTGATTTATGCAGGTGTGAGTTTAAGTACCTTAGCACTACTTGTGGGAAGCTTTTACGTGTATTGGGGAATGAAGAAAAGGAAGCTCCTCAAACTTAAAGAGAAATTTTTTCGACAAAATGGGGGCATATTGTTACAACAACAGGTTGCCCATCACATAGGCTCAAGCTCAACTGAAATAGCCAAAGTTTTTACTGTAGAGGAGCTGAAGAAGGCCACCAACAACTTTGATGAAGGAAGGGTCCTTGGACAAGGGGGCTATGGAACAGTTTACAAAGGAGTATTACAAGATAATAGAGTGGTAGCCATAAAAAAGTCCAAAATCAGTGATCCAAGCCAGATTGAACAGTTCATCAATGAGGTGATCATACTTTCCCAAATCAACCATAGGAATGTGGTGAAGCTCTTGGGTTGTTGTTTAGATACAGAAGTTCCTTTGCTAGTTTATGAATTCATTCCTAATGGTACCGTCTCTGAGCATCTTCATGATCAAAGCCAATCTTTAACACTCACCTGGAAAGCTCGATTAAGAATAGCAACAGAAACTGCAGGAGCACTTGCATACTTGCATTCTGCTACATCTATACCAATCATACACAGAGATGTGAAAACCACCAATATACTACTAGATTCAGATCTCACTGCAAAGGTGTCTGATTTTGGAGCTTCAAGGCTTGTCCCTCTTGATCAAACTCAGTTAACCACTTTAGTGCAAGGGACACTAGGGTATCTTGATCCTGAATATTTCCACACAAGCCAATTAACTGAAAAGAGCGATGTCTATAGCTTTGGGGTTGTTCTAGCAGAGCTACTCACTGGTAAGAAGGCACTTTCATTTAACAGGCCTGAGAGTGATAGAAATCTATCAGTGTACTTTGTTTCTTCAATGAAAGAGGGTCAGTTACTTCTCATTTTGGATAGCCACATAGTAAATGAGGCAAGTGTTGAGCAACTAAAAGAAGTTGCCAATATTGCCAAACGATGTTTAGGGGTAAAAGGGGAGGAAAGGCCTACCATGAAAGAAGTGGCGATGGAACTAGAAGGCATAAGAATTATGGAAAAGAATAGATGGGGAAGTGTCAATTCATCTTCGGAGGAGACTGAACACTTGCTCAAAGAAGATTCATTTCCTTACAAAGTTGGCATTGAAGTTGGCACTGGTGGACATGGCGTAAGTTCTGGGTTGGATAGCTTAAACCAAATTTCGATGACATTGGGTGGGGGAAGATAATTAGCTAAAAGAGATTATGATATTATAGTCATTCCGAAGTTTGTCGACCTTCCCCAGGACTAGATCCAAAACTTCCATAACGCAAGTAATCTAAGTTTCAGGCAATAATAGATTTGTAGCTTGCTCTAGTTTCATGGATTTGTGTTTTAATCTTTTGTAATATTGCTATAGAGAATTTGAGTTATTTATTTTACTGAAAAACTGTTTTGTATAAAAATTAAGGAGAACCAAAATCTTAACAATGAGACTTGTTCATGAACAAGACCTTAATCGTTTTTATATGTGTGAACCATTCTAGAAGAAATTGGCCATCTTTTGAGACTGAATTGGGATGTTTCTATGATGCATCTTCTCTGAGGGTGTAATTTCTGTGGATGATACATGCACTTATGGATTGGTCAATTTTTTCAAAATAAAAATAAATATAATTCAAGTAGAAAGGAATTCCTTATTTTTAATAAAAAAAGGTTAAAAATGTAATTTTGGTCTCCATATGTGTCATAAATTTTAAATTTAGTCCATACATGAAAAAGCTTTTTAAATCAATCCTTACACATGGAATGTTTTTAAATAAGTCTTTATTATCAATTGGAATGATAATTTTGTAAATGGGTCATCTTATGTGGTTGACAGAGTATGATTTAACTATTTTACTTGCTTAGTTGGCTATTATGTGCTAATTAAATGTCAAATAGACACATAGTAAAGAGAAATTTTTATGTGATCATAGAGCACTAGGTTGGATATGCTCTTAACTATTTACAAAATAACATTTCAACTTTAAGTGTTGGGACCTACAACTAACTATAAATTTCATTCTGCAAGTGGTTAGTTACAAAATAACATTTCAACTTTAAGTGTTGGGACCTACAACTAACTATAAATGTCATCTGCAAGTGGTTAGAGCGTATCCAACCTGGTGCTCCATGAACACACAAGAATTTCTCCATAGTAAGGCCAAGTTACTTGTTTGCAAGGAAAACAAAGCCCAACAAAATTTCTCACCTACACACATAACCGTCTAGTCTAGCCACAACCAAATCATCAACTCTCCACAACCAGATCATTTTCATTTATCACATTAGGGGGCCAGATCATACCTTCTTAATCATGTAGGATGGCTCATTCAAAGAATTATAATTTCAATTGATAATAAAAGCTTTTTTACAAATAATTGCAAGTATAGGGACTTCTTTACAAATAATTGCATGTCTATGGGCTCAATTAAAAACTTTTTTTTTTTCATGTAGGGACTAAATTTAGTATCAATGACATGTAAATGTTAAAGATTAAAATTATATTTTAACCATAAAAATGCAGTAAATAAATTTATATAGTCCACTTCCAAAAAAAATTATATATAGTACAATTATTATACAAAAGATGGATGTATTTAATTTATGATAGCTTATCAATTAGAATTGTTGTAACATCCCCAATTTCGTAAACAGAACGTAGTGGAAACTTTGAATTATTTCCCTTAGGCAATGTGAGAATTTCTCAGGCAGCGCTATGCCATGACGATCCTCACACTTGGAATTATATGGTAGTGTAATACTGCCGTTAAAAATATGGCACTGCCATATGTTAAAAATTAAGAAATGATAAAAGTGCCCTTGTAAACTTTTATTAATTATAGTGACGCCCAGGATTTTTAGAAAGTATATTTTGATCCTAAAGAATTATTTCCACAATATCCCTAAAATTTTTCATAAAATGACTTTTATATCCCCACATCTGTAGAATTAGCAGAATAGGGTTTTAAGCGGAGTAGAATCACGTGGCGAAACCATAGAAGTTTAAATCTTTGTCGATTGAGCCACGGGAGTAGTCAGGTATGAAATGACATGGGGTGCCCTTGGACTTGCTCAAAATTATGGAAATGCTATTAGTTACAGAAAGCAGAAAACAAAAAGGCTTCGAATTTTTGAAAATGTCTAATTTACGCTGTTAGTTCACTTATTCGGTTTCAATAGTTATGTAAGTGCAATTAGGAGTTAATTAAATGTTAATTAAGAGTTAATTAGATATTAGTTAGAGAGATTAGGCTTAAGATAAATCAAAATAAACATGTAGATATCTTACGAAACTATTAAGTAACGTTTTACCGGTCTGGAGGAAATCGGTAAAGATTCGGTGTTTTAAACTATCGGAGTCGAATCAATAGAATCACACACCAAGAACCCTAACATGAGCGACCAAAGTTTAGCCACTCCTCCCCCCCATGTAAGGCGCCACTTTGCTGCCCACTTTGTGAAAGAAAGTGCCAAACACTCACCACAAATACAATCACCAATCATGAGTCAAGCTTCCAACTACCACCACCAATAAATGATAATTTTCTTTCTTTCTTCCCTCACTTTTGCGCCACATTCAGCAGCCTCCTCCCCTCTTCTTCTTCTTCTTCTCCTTCTTTTCTTTCCTTACCTCCATGATTAAGAGCTTCAAGCTCAAGATTGGAAGCCTTCTTGACCTCAAATCCTCTTGCTCCTTTTATGAAAATTAATCTTTATTCTCTCCTCTACAAAACCCCTCTAACAATTTCATGATTTAGCATCAAGTGGTGTCCCTCCACCACCATTTATGGTGCTGCCATGAGAGGGGAAGAAGGTTAGGATGTTGCTTTTGCCTTCCTTGCATCCATGGTTTCAAGGATTTTGAGGTAGGTAGCTTAAATCCTTAGTTGTTTGATGTATTATGTGACTATGTTGCTGCTGTGTTCCTCTTATGCCATACTTGTATGATGGTACTTTGATGTTCTTCTAGTGATTTGAGATGAGGAAACTTGGTTTAAGTTGAAGAATTTATCAAAAACTCAAAAAGGAGCTAAGCAGAATCCATTTTTGTGAGAAAATCCTACAGCATCCGTACCGACGGAGTGTACGGCTCCTCCTACAGTCGTAGAAAGTGAATGAATCTATTTTTATATGAAACTAGACATTCACGCTTTCCATACATATAAATTATAAGGTCATTGGATTAGTATTGAGGAAGATATGAATTTTTGAAGTTGGACCTAGAAATCTGGATTCTAATTTGGGCAGTATGAGTTGAGAAGGGTGTAACTCACCCTACACAACTCTAAATTGAGTGCAACTAATGCTGTTTAAAAACTAACATGTAAGGAAACATCCCATAAAAATTTTAGACTCAGATTCATTGCCATTTGTCCCAGCACATCAATGAAGTGGACTTAAGTTCAAACTGGGCTGGAATAGAATAGTCCCATAGGGTCAAGTTACGAGGCTTATATCTCAAGATATACTCATGCAAATAATATGCAACTTGTTGTAAATAAAAGTTTGTCCTGTTATCTTTATTTTAGTATAGATTTCGTATGGTTTCACTTAGATTTCTATTTTTAGTGAATTTTTACTTTCAGGAGTGTAATTTTGGCTAGTGACTGAATAGGCTGAGGCAAAATTTAAATATCTTGAGTTATACAAATCAAAATGAGAGCAAAAGGGTTGAAAACTAGACACATAGGACTATGACATATCAAAAATTCAGGATTAAATGAGTCGTATTGGACTAGAGGTGGATTATACAAAATTCGGATGGAACTGAATAGGATTGGCAGAAATGACCAAATTGATGGTTTCACAAGTATTAGTGAACATATAAGGCTTGAGTTGAGGGTTGCTAGTTTCACATTGATAGATATGTTAGATTGATTTACTGCTATGACTAATTTGTCCGTGGGAGCTGGCACTATTCATGGGAAAGTAGATCTGATCCGTTATGCTGCCGAAATTCCGGTAGAAATATGTGAATCATATGAATGTTATAAATATTTATGTTATGCTCATAAGGTTCATATATGCAAGGATGAGTTTAAGTATGATATGAAGTTATGAGAACTTATACTATGGGTGATTATACTTTGAATATATTCACATTTACATGTCATATTCATGTACGTCATGCATGCAAGCATAATTAGAATCTAATATAAGAAGTAAGACGTGAGGCATATCCATGAATGCACAAAGTATTCACATGCATGATAAGATAAGGAAAGGAAAAGATAATAAGAACTTGCAAGATAGACGTACTAAGCTACCACGTGAGGCATGACGTAGACCCAACTACATGGGCCAAAGCAGTATTGTCTAAGACTTGGGCCAGCCCTTGACTAGAATTAATGGGAATAGACCGGTGTGAGGGTCGGGGAAAGTAAACCCGTCACTCACATAAAAGTATGAGCTCGGACCTGAAAAGTAGGTTATTACCCGGGGGTGAGAAAGGCCATTTACCTCCGGGGGACCAAGCACAGAAGAGCAAGGTTAAGTGGCGAGTTAAAGAAAGATACGAATTAAGTCAAGTGCACTTGCATACAGTCAAGTATAAGCATCTATATGTGCATCTCCACTTACCTCGTTAAGCCATTACGTTATTCTGATTCTTGTTGAAGCATATTATACTATTCATATTTCCATGTCTATCATATGATATGGCAAGTGATTGTTAAAATATAACCTACTTCGAGAAAGGTGTTTTCAACTTAAAAATTGAACCACTAATTGTTTATATGTGCTCATATTTTCATAATAAACCAAAGCGGCTGAAATGTTTATGATAACACTATAAGATTGGATTGGATTTACCTACTGAGAACCTTAGATTCTCACTGCCTCCTTTTATGTTTTTCTTTTCCGTAAGCATTCCAGCACTCAAGTTGGAAATCAAGTGCAAGACGGAATACAGGGATATTCACTAAGGAAGATCGGGTGTAAACCAGACCAAGAGGCTATTGAAGCTAGCTAACGACTAGTCTAAAGCAAATGTTGTGTATTATGTTAGTCACAATGTCTTTTAAACTGTAATTATTCTAATCTCTATATATTAGAGATGACAAAATTTGTGAACTATTATTCGATAAGAAAGTGTACAGTTAAAGGGCCATGTACTATATTTTTGGCATTTTAAATATTTTCTTAGCATAGTGACAACCTCTTAATATAACTCCATGACTCGAGCATGACTTATATAGTAGAGGGTGTTACAATTGTGTTATTTGTACCCAAATGTCCAGCACAACTTTTGACACATTGTCATATCCCCATTAAAATCACTTGGTTTTTTATTTTAAATTTTTTATTGCATCTTTTTCAACAAATTCAAAGGCTTGTTAGAGTGTGTTGATATCTTTGGGTACAAAAAGCATTTCCCTATCAATTATTGAGCATCTTCTTATAAGTCTTATGCAAAAGTATTTAATGTAAATATATTTTTAATCTTTACAAATATAATTTTTTGGGTGTTAGTTTCTCCTTAACTTTTATTTTAGGTTATGTTCTATTAAGTAGTAATGGTATAATGTCATCCCATCTATTTGTCTGCTAGGGGTTTTCCTCTTTGGTGGTGCAACTACGTGAAGATTTTCTCTTCTCCTAGTTGTAACACCCTGCTAATTTTATGTTATGCTTAAGTCATAGCATGAAACTAGTCAGGTTGTGTTACCGTGTTGATACTTTACTTACCTTTCTTATCTTTAAGTTCTCTTTAACTCGTCTCTATTGACGAGACGGCGAGCTGTTATATTAAAAACAAAATAATCGAAATATCAACAAAATGAACCGAATAGAATATCATCAAATAAGTATGGTACAATAAGGTTACTGCATGTGTGTAAACATATGTATATATATATATATATCAGAAGCCGCTGCTTTAGTTTATGTACAAAGTTTTAAAGTAAAACACATACATGGGCTAGTGTATCAAAAGACCATATTGCCCTCATCTATCAATCTATCCTATGGTCCTCAAAGGACATTTCGTAATCTACTACTACCTCTACAATCAAACCCATGACCCAAAGCTATATGCTGTCCAAAAGAGGGTCATACTGTACAACATCCACTGCCGCTAAGCTACTCCGTCAGGTAGCCGTTAGCCATGCCAGGCTCGGCCGGAGTATAGTCCACGCTAGGTCCCGAGGAGGAAGAGGGCGACGAGCCTGTGGCCTCGGAGGGGTCACTCTCGGAACTCAGCGGGACGTCAGGGGCTGCCTGCGGTGGTGACTCAGGAGCAGGGTCAGCGGGTGCTGCGGGTGCAGGAGGTGCAGGATGTGGGTGCGCCATATGTAGAGGGATGGCAATATAAGGGGTAGCAGGGTCGAATAGGGGATGGTGTAAAGGAACATCAAAGTTCCTGTCGCTAAATAAGTACAAACGAAAGTTACACGAACCGGCTATGTACAGAGAGTCCAACTCCAGGTCATGGTGGGCGAAGTGCAGGGATCTCAATAAAAAGGGTGGCTGTGGAGTCCATCGCCTGAATCTGAGAATGATGCGGAATACACAAGACGGGGTGAGAATTTCAGGACAATTCTCAGTAGGGTTCGGTTATACTGGGACCGACATCACATACATTCTCAGTTACCTCGGGTTTTACTTAATTATTAAAATACGTGTTCAAACTAAAAGTCCATATTCATGAGTTTAAAAACATGTCTGGTCCGAGGTAAGGTTCAATTTTACTTTAATTGGCATAAGAAACGAAATAATTACTAATACTAATGCACAGAATGATAAATGAAATAAATCAATGAATAGCAGTGAGCAATTGTAACAGACAATTGTAAACATCCTGATGCAACTACTCCATGTATTTATGCATTCATGTAATCATGTAAACTCATTCTTGAACTTTCTTTCATAAACTCTTTCATTACTTTCTATCATTTTTCCATCTCTCTTGGTCCCCTGGGAGTTCTTGGCCATTTTAGACTCCTGGGTAATAGTCTGCTTATCAGGATCGAGCTCGTTCCTATACAGAAATGCCGGGTTTACTTTCCCCGACCTTTCCACCGATCTATTCCCATTAACTTTCTATCCGGGGCTGGCCCAAGTAGTATGGAACTTGCATAATAACATGCTTCTTTTCATGACTTTCATGACTTTCTTAAGAATGTATATGCATTCATATGAAATTCATAACTTGTCCATGGGTTCTACGAAACTTCGCAGCATAACGGAACGTGTCCGCTTCCCCATGAATAGTGCCAGCCAATCAATACATCAATATATCACAAGAAGCACAAATTCACATGTATACTCCAACATAAAACTCCAATTCATATCAAATTCATTAAGACAGAAATTCTGCCTCAGCATGTACAACCAACCCGGTTCTTGTAATTCATGCCACAATTTCATTTTAACTCATTTGGACCTCAAATTTGAGTATGTTACAGGGTTGTGTGTCTATTTTCTAACCTCTTTGGTCCCATCTAATTTCGGTATCTATAACTCAAGATATCTAAACTTTATCTCGGCCTGCCCATTAGCTGGCCAGAATCAGGCAACAAAAAGTAGAAATTCACCAAAAATCGAAAACTCACTCAAATCAGACGAAATTGGTCTCGTATTAAATCTAACAGGACAAACTTTCATATACAAAAAGTCCCATTTCATTTGCCTTAGTAGGGCTCGAGTTACAAGCCCCGAAACTTAGCCTTCCTGAACTGCCCTGTGTTGGCCTGGTTTGGACATAGGGTAATCTTCTTCAAATCACTGGGAATAACTGAGTGGATAACAAACTCGGAATTTCTCTGGATGTTGTTCTCCTATGTGTAAGCTTTCCAACAAAGTTGGTTTCACTCATTTTCATGTAGTATAGGTCGAGTTCTACCCTAAATAACCCAATCTGCCCAGAGCCAGAGTCAAAACCCTAGGTCGAGATTCAGAAATTCATATCTTCCTCAATTCTGATCCAAAATCCTTATATGATATGTCTATGGAAAGCCCTAGATGTCTAGTTTCATCTAAAAATAGGTTCATCGAATTTGACCGATCGTAGGCGGCGCCGTACGCTCCGCCATATGGTCTGCCGTGGGCTCTCCACCAAGACAGCACCTCCAGCCATTTAATCCTCTTAGTTTTCTTCTTCTAATTCTACTTCTAACTCAAAATCTTCTATTAATCCAAGCATAATTATTCAATTCACACATCAATTAAGGTGAAACTAATTCAGTCCAGCCAGCCAAGTGCATGGATTTGATGCAAGAAATTAAAACCCCTACCTTTGATTTAAGTGTTTTGGTGCTGAGCTCTTGAAATTTGGATAAACAAGGCTGGAACTTTGCTTAAGTCTTGGATGTGTGAGCAAGAGAAAAGAGAGCTGATGGAGAAGAGGAAAAGCAACGTGAATAATGGTCTGATTCAAAGGAGGATGGTGTGTTATATAGGCATGAGTGGGAGTTAACTTGGAAGATTGTGATTGGTTGCCCTCTTTGTGTGGTAGAATCACTCTCCACGTCGCTTAAGTGGTAGCAGTTTCTAGCATATTCTGGAGACGAAATCGGAACTCGTACGATACATAAAGTCGGACCTCGTGAACCTCCTGTACATGAAGTCGGAACTCAGAAAACATCCAGTCTAATTGAAACTTGAAAGTAGAGGCTGGTGTGAAGCCAAGCACTTAAGGTCGTAACTCGGAAATCATTAACTTTCTATCCCGGAACTCGAAAAGATATAGAAGTGAGAGCTACTAATATTGAACTCAAGATCGGATCTCGTACCAGCTGTGAATCAAAATGTCGGAATTCGGAATACATTCAGTTCATCTGAGCCTTAGAGACGAAGTCGGAAATCGAACATTTTACTCTTTGATCGATAAGATCGGGAGTCGTAAAGCATGCTGAAGTCGACAACGAACTCGTAAGTTGGAAGCATCAGTTACTCTCATTTCATCTCACGAAATTGGAAGTCGGAATTCATACCGAGGAGGTCAAAATTTATCCACGCTTACAAGGTCGGAAATCGTAAGCTCCATCCATTAAATTGGAGAGCGTAAGCTGCATGCCTGAGGTCGGAAATCGGAAGAAGTCCCTTGTAAGCCTTGAAACGAAGTCGGAAGTCGAAGCTAGTGTTGAGGTCGGAGGCCAAGTGTAAGGAAACTCGGAAATCGGAAATGTCGTCAATAATGGGGATCGGAAGTCGGAATTCGCGGATGTTACACTAGTGCAAGTCTATTCCCACAAGTGTTGTGGGTTGTTACATGGGGAGCAACAAAGAGAACATGCTATAGAGATCATGGCAAAAGAGCTAGTTGGGAGGTGGGAAGACTTAAAACCTTCAGAGGACGAAGAAATAACCATTGGAGAAGTACCAGACAAAGAGGGCTCACATGTTCATAATTTGTATTCTCTTGTCAATTCCTTACTCACGATTACACCATTTAATCACAATGCATTGTAGAGAACCATTAAATGCATATAGAGGCCACTAAATGGGATGCAAATTAAGTGGTTGGGGGACAATTGCATCCTCTTTTATGCTCTTCTTGAAGGAAATAAGAGATGTAAGGAAGATAAGGGGGTGAGAGATAGAGAATGGTATAGAACACACAACACGTGGATTTTTTGGCTTGGTTTGATCAGCATAAGTACATGGCTATTTATAAATGCAAAAAGTGCCTCTAAACTATTCTGAGTTTAACATTCCTATTGATTACATGACTAAGCACATGCACCTTTGCACTTTGGAACTACAAATTATTGAAATCATAAAACACACAAAAATCACATGTTATTGAATATAGAGAAACATGCATGTTGGTAATATAATCAAGTTTAATTATTTTCATTTTTCCAACATCCCCCCTTAATCCCAATTCTTGTTGGTGACTCAAATCCATGTTCAAATCTTCATAAAATCTTAAAACTCCAAACTTTTAGCAAAAATATGTGGTACTTGATCATTACTTCTCACATAGGAAAGCTCAGCTTCTTTATTTCAATGCACTCCCTTAGGAAATGAAACTTTGTATCCATATGCTTGCTTTGATCATGGAATGTAGAATTCATCCCCAATGCAATGGTAGATTTATAATCCATATGAATGGCAATAGTCTTCTCTTGAGACATATGTAGCATCTTCAATGACCTTCTTAGCTAAATTGCATGGCAAACACAAGAGGCAATGGCAGCATACTCAGCTTCACATGTAGAAAGTATCATAATATGTGAACTCCAAGTAAACCACTATCACCTATGAAAAATATCAGTCCACTTGTGCCTTTTCTATCATCAATGCCATTCCTCCAATCATTGTCACTCTAATTGACAAGCTTGAGATTAGAAAAGGAAGAATAATATAAGCCATAGTTAAAGGTACCTTTCAAGAGAATTCTCTTAGCCATTGTCAGGTGAGTTGTAATTGGTACCTTCATAAAATGACCAACAACTCCCACTACAAAGAGAGTGTCTGGCCTTATGCATGTTTAGTATATCAATCTTCCAACAAGACTCCTATGTAGAGTCAAATCAACGTTCTAACCTTCAACATATTTGAATAGCCTTGATTAACAATTAGTTAGATTGTTCATGGCCTTGCAATTCATCATCCTCAAATTCTCTAGCACTTGCTTTTTATAAGCCTCTTGAGAAATGAAGGTTCCATCTTCATCTTGCCTTACTTCAATGCTAATGTAATAGAAAGTAACACCCATGCCAGTCATTTCATACTCTTATGTCATAACATTCCTGAAATCTTCAAACATCTTTCGGTTATTGTTGGTGAAAAGCAAGTCATTGACATATAGGCACACACTGAGAATGCTTCCATCTTTATCCTTTTCCACATAAAGAGCATGTTTTTGTGGGCACTTGGCAAAACTATCTCTTTGGAAATACTTGTCAATGTAGCTATACCAATGATTGTTAGATATACACCTCCTTTTCAAGATAACCATTCAAGAAAGTGGACTTGATATCTATTTGATATTCTCTACTTTTTTTAGGCAGCCAAAGCAATGATTAATCTAATAGTCGCCATGCAAGCCATGGGAGCATACACTTCATCACAATCAACTCCATGTTGTTGGTATAGCCTTTGGCAATAAGCCCAGCCTTAAGAACTCCTTATTTCTCCTCGAGAATTTGTCATAATTTATAGATCCACTTCACTCCAATTCCCTTTGCCCCTTTTGAAGAGTAGAAAGCTCCAATAGATTGATCTCTTTATTCATTGCAAGTCTCCTTTTTTCATCTTATGTTGCTTGTTGAAAATGTCATGACTCAAAATTGGCAAAAAGAAAAAAAAATTATTCTCCACCATTTTAGGCTCGTTTGATTAAAATTATAGGAGAAATACTTCTTAAGAAGCAAAAGGAAAAGTAGATAATTATTTTATGTTTGGATATAATTGTATAAGTACTTTTTATCAAAATTAGAATTTATCAAATTATTTGGATGTGATAAATATAGAAGTACTTTATTTAATAAAATTACTATTAAAGATATGGAAAGAGAGAGAGAGAGCATAAGAGTGGGAAGAGAGTGGTGGTTTTTAAAAATTTTAAGGATAAAATAATAATTGAGTGGGAAGAAAGTGGTTGCTAATTTTAAAAAGTAACATTCTTTCTCTTCTATTGCTTCTACTTCTAGGAGAAGCAGCTCCCTGTTTGTTTCTTAAAAAAGCAAAAAAATTGGTTATTTTCTACTTCTACTTTTTTTTAGAAGCACAAACAAACAACATTAAAAATTTTATAAGTACTTTTTTTTTGAAAAATTTTGAAAAAAAAAAAGTGCTTCTTTTTGAGCGAGAAGCACAAATAAACACACCCTTTGACTTCTTCATACAACTTTCTTAAACTCCTAGTTCCTCTAGGTCCTTAGGGTGAGCTACCAAGCCGAGATTGAGCTCTATTAGGATTAGGTGAATGAGGAGAAGTAGCAATACCATTGTGATCTTCCTGGCTAGGCTCTTCATGTATACAGAGTGAGGAATCCTTTTTATTTTGAGGAGTATCCCACACCCATAGCTTTTTTCATCGAAGTCAACATCTTTACTTATGATGATCTTTCCATTGGCAGGATTAAATATGGATGGCTGTTGGCACAAGGAGGGGGTTGAATTATGCCTTCAAGCACTTTTTCAAGTCTCAACTTGGATAGTAGAAGCATATGAGTTAGACAAAAATAACTTGACTTTTATCTTTGGAATTGCTTTTATGAAAAAACCTTGTTACTTTGATTTCTACAATATATTTTTCATAATAAGCTCTGATATGAAAAGATATATACGTGTTCAGAAAGGAAGGAAAAGGATAGAAGATCAAACACTAACATTTATGTTGGTTCGGCGAAACAATGAGTCTATGTCCAGTCCCCAACATAAGGTTGGGATTTTCACTATCTGAATAGTATTGTACAAGCATCCCCAAACTTACAAATTGAGTAATATCGTACTAGCCTCTCCAAGGTAACTAAATTAGAGTAGTATTATAGCATCTCTAAGTTGGCTTTTCTAATCACTGTTAACTTGAGATACAATGAATGTATAGTATTTTGGGTTAGTGGTTCACTCACTAAAATCACACGAGTATGGATACTACAATAAAGTTTAAATGAGGAAGGTTTCTCTACTAAAGCCACAAGGAGGGTGTTTGCTAATGAAGCTTGTAGAGAGAAATAAACCATTCTAAGGTGTTCAGAAGGGTATAAGTTCAAAAAACTTGTTCAACAGAGCATTGGACAATAAATGAATAACTTTAATAATTCCAACTTCTTCATTTAATCCCTTGGAGATAAATTTATAGTCGATCATCAGTTGACTGTTGTGCTTTTTCCGATACTAGTTGTTATGTGTCCTTATTCAACCTTGGGTATGTTTTTGTTTTGTCAAACGGTCAAGTAGTAAAAAATGTTAACTAGTTATTGGTGTATGTTGTCCATTGTACTTGCTTCAACAAAATTCCAAGCTTTCCTAACATTTGAATTTTTTTCCAATCCATACCTTGCAGATTACACTTCATGAAATGATTCTTTGGATAACTCTTTTCTTATAGTCTTCCTTTCTTAGGATTTAGCTTTTTGACCATGACAACACTTCTAAAGTGTCATCGTTCTGAATCTTGCTTTTCAATACTTTTTTTTTTGGAAAATATTTCTTCATTCTTCTAAGAATGTATAGACTTTGTAAACCTCAAGGTTCAAGATGTCTTCATCTTGTATGAGCATTCTTCTTATCTTGGAATTATTTTTCTTTGCATATTCGAATCATTTTTGAAGTAGCTAAGATGTTTGAAGCTTGTGATTGGTCCAATTGTTGTGAGAATACTCCCAAGAAGAGTTTTTGTTCATATTTCTTAGTTGGACTCTTTAATGCTCCAAGTATTGTCAGGTGGTGCTGACATTTTCAATGTCGGAATCACTTGCCTTTTACCACATTCCTCCATGGGCTCTCCAACTTTGTGATCCAATCCTTTGAGCTTCACCAGCACCTTGTGCTCTTTCTCCAAATTTCTCCTCCAATGTGGTTTATGTCCTCCTTCCTTCTTCAGTTCGGAAGGTTCCTTGTACTTCTTTTGTTGTGGAGGATCTTCAAACTTTAGTACCTCTTTCTTAACAGTGTCTTTTTCAAGATCCATTATACTTACACTGTGGCATAGATCCTTCTTCTCTAGAGAGTTCTCTTGTGCACATGCTTTGAAGGTCACTTTTCCTTATCTATCCTCAATTTACTCTACATCTATCAAGGCTCAACCTAGGGCAAAAAATGGTCTACCCAAGATAATAGTGATGGTTCCCTTATCATCCATGTCTAAGATTATGAAGTCTGTAGGGAGAATGAACTTTCCAACATTTATTAAAACTCATTCAAGAACACTATATGGATGTTTGATAGATTAGCTTGCTATGTAGAGAATCATGTTGGTTGGCTTGATTTTCCTTATGTCTAGCTTATTGCAGTTCGCTAATGGCTTAAGGTTCAGCCCTGCTCCAAGATTGCATAGGACCTTTCCAATGGATAGAGGACCTATGGTGCAAGGAATTATGAAGTTACTCGAATCTTTGAGCTTGGTCGATAGCTTCCTTTGAATCACGCAATGCACTCTTTTGCTAGAACAATCTTCTTATGCTCTCTGAATTGTTTTTTATTTCGATAGTAGCTCTTTTAAGAGCTTAACATAGATAGAGATTGTGAAACAAGCTAAATCCGCCTAGCTGACCCGCCTAACTAGCCAAAAATCGCATGTTGGATTACTATTTTAGATCCGCCAAAAAATTTCAACTCACCTAACCCGTAGGTTGACGCAGAGGAGGGCGGGTTTGGCCCACAGGTTGGGTTGGAGTTTTTTTTTCTTTCTAATTTTGCCATTTGGTTAATTTTTGTGTAACATGTAACACACTAACATTGGACTTTATATTTTGTTGTGGACTATGTTATTGTTGATTATACTTTGTGAACATGTTTAATTTGTGGAATTTTTTTGTAAGCTTATTATGGTCAATTTGTAAGGACTTCTTATTAGTTTATTTTGTTTGTGCTTGAATTTTTTTTTTTTTGGGTTATATCAAAGGTAATGAGGTTTGAATCTAAGACCTTATGCAAACTACCCAAACTCCTTACCACTAGACTACTCGTAGTGGCTTTGTTTGTACTTGATTTTGGATGTAAATTATGTAGTTTAAGAATTTTTTTTCAAGTTTATATGGATATTATCTTATTATATTTATGGGAAAAGTTTATTAAGTATTTTTTAATTAATCATTTTCTTAGATAATTTAACTCATTAAATATATTAAAACAATCTTATTTATATTTTTTTAAAATATTTTTGGTGGGCTAACCTGTTAACCTGCCACAAATGAGGCAAGTTGGCCCACCCACTATTTTATGCGGGCTTTTATAGCAAGCTGGGGCAGGGCGAGGTGAGGCAAGTTGGCCCACCTTGCCATCTCTAAATAGAAGCAGGCATATTTTAGAGGTCTTCATCAAACGAAATGTTGATCTTGCTCTTTGAACTATTCAATGAGCTTGGGAAACTATAGCTCTTGCTTAGCCATAGTCAAAACTTCTTTAGACACTTCTTGCACAAACATTTTACTTAGTACTTGAGCTTCTTCTTCAAACATCTCTTCTTTATTTTCTTCAAAATTGTCTTGGCCAACATAAATTGCATTATATTGCTCCTTCTGCTTCACCCCAGTATTGGAAAGTGAAAAGCCTTGCGGTCTCTTAACTAGGAGCCTACAAAGTTGAGTTATTTGGGTATCCAAACTCTTGACAGCTGCCCCTTGGTTCTGATAGCACACATTTGCCTGCTTTGTGAATTTCTCATGAGCAGACTCTATTATGGATAACCTCTCTTCTATCTATTCCAAGAGAAGTTGGGGGCGATTCCTCTACCCTGGATTGTAAGTAGTAGAATATCGGTTGCCTTGGGGGTCTATAAGGGTTCTTTAAAAAGTTCATTTGCTCACAAGGTATAGAATTCTCATCACAACACCCATTGGGGTGATTGCCCTAAAAAAACTCACAAGTTACTAGTGTTTCTACTGATATAACTGACTTCATTTGCATATTCTCGAATTATGTGGATAGAGTTGCCAATTGTTGTTATAAAGTTGCATTATTAGCTACTAGGGCGTTGAGGGTGTTGAGCTCAGAGGCTCCTTTCTTCTCTTATCCTTGATAATCATTTGACGCCATAATCTTAATTAGCTCCAAATCTTCTTCTGAAGTCTTTGTTTTGATGGACCCACCAATAACTGTAGACCATTGTAAATAGTCTGCACTTGTTGCCAGCCATCTAATGCATGTTTCCAACATTTCTTTAGTAGATTCTTGAACCTTTCCCAAGCCTTATACAAACTATCCCCTTCTCGTTGTGAGAAACAATTGATATCATTCCTTAACTCAACATATCTTGATGATGGAAAGTACTTCATCAGGGACTTCTAATAACTCCCTATAGCGAGTTATTTTTGTTTTATTTTATTTAGATTTAGGCTTTAATTACTTGAATTTGTTTAGTGTTTTAGTATTTTTGGTTGGTTATTTTGATTAAGGTTCTTTTCTAGTGCGATTGTCATTTTATCATGTTTTTAGATACTCATTTATGTTTTTGTCTAATTGTCATTAGGAACAAGCACTCAAGTTAGAATTTGAAGCCATGAGAGAACTTATCTTGCATGAAATTAAGACATTTCGGCATTAGAAATTCAATATTTGACTCTCCAAAAGTTAGATTATGATGAGTCAAGATTCTTTGTAAAGAATAGAAGAAGATCTCCAACTTTGTTGTTGGAAACTTTTCCTAATTCTCGAGTGTTCTAGGTAAAAGGCGAAACAAGATTAAAGCTTTATCTTGTCTCTAATGCTATCAAGTTTGACCTTTCATCACTATTTTACCAATATGTCATGTACAGAGGTCCAAATGAGGTAGTTCTAAAGGCATTAAAATGCTAACTTGAACATCTACAATTTATGAAGACACTTAGGGCTAATTTTGAGGACTTAAGGCTTAAATCGGGCTTAGAAATGGGCAAAAGAGGCAAATATGAAGTATTGATGTTAGGCCATCGAGCTATAGTGCGAATTACTATGCTACAACACGATTTTGAACAAAATAAGTCATTTTCATTTTTGAGTTGCACTATAGCACAACTAAATGTGCTATAACGCGCTCCTGTTTGCATAATTTTTGGGCTTGGGCCATATTTTAAAGAAGGGGATCCATGGGTTATAAAAGGCAAATGTTTAGAGTTCCAAGGGATCTTTTTTATACCTTTAGACATTGAAGACATTGAAGGCAACCCTAGAAGAGAGGCTTTGACATTCAAAGAGCTTTGTGGAGAGTTTTGTAAAGAGTTAGAGACATCCTTCACTTTTAAGACACTCAAATCCTTGTCTTTCTTCATGGCTACTCTTTCTTATGTTCTTTCTTCTACTTTTTCTGTTGTTATTGTGATTCCATTATGAAACCCTGTTCTAGGGGGTTGATGGATCCATGTATATGATAATATTACTTACAGCTTGATTTTATTTATGTTTTTATCTTAATTATTACATGTTTATGATTGCTTTTAATGCTTTTGAGTAATTGGCCATCATTCAATTAACTTGTTGGTTTGAAATAACTAGAGACATGATTTATCAACAAAGCTTCTTATCATAAACACTTTTGAGTTGAGCAAAAACTAGAGATAGGTAAATGCGAATCATGTGGTTATCTTATGAATCCATAGAGCTTCAACCTTTTCCTAAATTAGTTTGTAACTAAGGGATTGGGCAATCAATTTAAGATAAAGAGAATTGCTTGACCTTGAAAAAGGCTTGGAATTAGTTTAAGGAATCCAACCATTAATCAATTAAGGTAAAAACTAGATAATTGAGGGCCATGGTAATTGAGTCTATAGTTTGGTGAAGTCAATTAGCCCTAGTGTCCATCCTAATGAACTTAAGTTATCTTTAAAGTATCGTTTTACTTTCTTGCTTTATTTGATTTTTAGTTTTCTCTATTCATTCCATTCCTCTAGTCCAAATAATTATTCCTGTTAGTTACTTTGTATTTGATTTGTCCCCATGAGACAATTCTTCTCTCATTACTTTATTACTTGTACAACTCAATATACTTGTCAAAGCTACATCAGCTTTTGAGATAGATTCTCCTAGGTGGAGATACTACCTATTGCTTAGGAATAAAGCCAAGACTTGGTTTTGTCCATCAATAAGAATGGAAATAGCCTGAGATGAATTGCATCATTGGTCACTCTATTTAGTTCCATAATGTCACATATCTGTAGAACTTTTAAGATGTGCATATTTGGGCTCTTAGATGGGAAACCACCAAATTGCTTCTCTTGTACCAGTTGGAGTAGAGCTATCTTGACCTCGAAGTTGTTGGCTTGAACAAGAGACCAAACTAAGCTCGAGGTGTACTCATCTACGGATGGATTTATGTACTCTTCCATAGTCTTCCTTGAGGAACTACTTCATTCTCAGACATGGAAATTGATCTATTTTCTTATGCTAGCCTGGATAAGCTTCTTTAATTCCTTAATGTTCTCTTGATCTGTGGATCAAAGTTAAAGGAATCCAATGAGGTAGTCCTTCACATGCACCTAAAATTCAAGAGAAAATGAGAAAAATTAAACAAAGAACTAAGAATAAGAAAATAATGCCTAAACTAGTTTCCATATTGGCTACTTGTGATATTAATTAAAAATCAATCCCTAATAAATGGTGCCAAAAACTTAATGGGAATTTTTGTTTTCCACACATCAGTAAGTGTATCGAGTCAATCAAGTAATAAGTAGTAAGTAGAAATCATTCCTATGAGGATTGATCAAACTAACTACCACATTTGCCAATTAGAATCTATTTATGCTAATGAAAGGCAAATAGATTGCAAGAAAGCAAAATTAAAAACAAAGTAGTAGTAAAGAACGTAATTAAGGAAATAAATTGAATGTAATTAAAGATTGAGAATACCAAGAAAGAATAGTGCTAGGGATCCAATTCTATCTAGATCCTAATGAGTATTAACCTTTTGAAATCTAACTAAATCTATCTATTCAATTGATGGAGAGGGATTATATCCTAACTAGCACCAGATTTCCCTCACATACTGATTCACTCTAAATCCTCAAAATACAAATGGCATATCGAATTGAATCCTAAGGCAAGAGGCATGAACAACCAATGATTACCCTTACAAAATGCCACAAAGTCCCTTATCTCAGTGCCCAGTTCCAAAGGTTTTACTCATCCAAGTTATGTACCTTGATTGCTTTAAGCTTACACCACTGTAAAATCAATCAAATATGTGATCAAGGCATGGAAGCATTAAGCATAGAAATAAAATCTCAATTGAAATAGAAAAAACTCAATTAAGCGTAACAAAAGTCAATACATCATCATTCACTAGGTTATGTCTTTACCCTAGTGTACAAGAGTTTAGCCATATATCTCAAATCTAACAAAGAGATAAATATCAAAAACATGAGAGAAGAAAAAGATGAGAAAGATATAGATCTATGATAGCCAATCTTCTTCTTTTCCAAGCTCCAAGGAACCCTAACCAACCCTTTTATGCATGCCTTTCTCCTTGCCTCTCAAAAACAAGGATCTGTTCTCTCAAGTGATGGATGGATGATTAGGTTTGGCCACTAATAATCTTTCATAATTATTTTCCTTACTACTAAGATCAAGGGCATAGTTGATAATGTAAGGAGTGAATTCAATTAGTTATGGCTAGATTGCATCTCAATTAGATTAAAGAAGCCTAAATCAATTCCTAGTGTAGGGCTCATATTGGAATGTCAACTTCCAAGCTCTGTAGCACTTTTTTAACTAGAATTAGCCTTCAAAGGTAGACATAGTAATTGTAGATCTTTGAATAAGATTTCCAACTCAATAAGAACTGCATCAATTGGACTTCTATAGCTCAAGATATTTGCAAAATACTAGGCAAAGGTCCAGCTAGACAATATTAGGACAACTTCATACTCCAATCTTGTAACTAGATTTTCACCAAGAAGCTTTGAGAACTAGAATTTGAGCATGATGACAAAGTTGGAGATCTTATCTTGATCTTTTCGAAACATCTTGAATTATTTCAAAGCAATCTGTATAGAGCAATACAAATCCTCTTCTCTAACATTTTCCCGAAAATACCTCAATTAAGCTCCAAAATACTCCAATAAATCTCCATAATTTTCTGCCCTAGAAAATTGATTAAAATTAGCCTTAAAACCTTCAAAAACACCAAAAATTCACCAAATTAACATTAAACACAAGAAATATAGAAAAGTCCAATTATAATGCAAAATAGACAAAAAACTCTACAGTTATAGCACAAAACTAAATCAAAATAAGTAATAAATGAGTGTATGAAAGACACTTATCAGTAGATTAGTATCCTTCTTTGGTACTAATGATATAGGTTAACAAACCAATCCCTGTAACAGAACCAACAACTTGATGCGACTTTGAGAAGTATAAAAAGTCATATAAGTAATAAAGTGAGGAGTACGAGTATCATCCCATAAGGAATATAGAAAGGAATTACCATTTCTGAAATCTAAATGCTATCTAGGCAACCAAATTAAAGGTCATAATATCAAACAAGAATCTAAAGCACAAATTAAATCAAACTAACTTTTAAGCAACTAAATTGCAAAACAAGTAAAGAAATTGTAATTGAAAAGGTCAAGAAGGAATGGGGCTCTAGGGATTCGATTCACTTAGTTGTTGCCATGAGTATTGAGTTCCTAACCTAATGAAGATCCATAAATTCAGTTGATGGAGGTTTTCCTATACTAATTGATACCTGACCCATTAGTGGTTGTAGTGAGTTTGGAAAGGGTAGGGTAAAAGACTACTCATTTGTAAAAGCTTGGAGAGGCTTGAGAAAGACTACTCTATTGTAAAGCTTGGAGAGGTTTGAGAAAATGACTCTGTACAAAAGCTTGAAAAAGCTTAGACAAAGAATACTCAGATTATAAAATCTCAACAAAGTGTTAGAGACTAGACGTAGGCAAAGTTGTTGGCAGAACTAGTATCAAACTCTATATGTGATCTTTCCACCCTTTTTACTCTTCATTGCTTTGTATTTTAAATCATTTGTTTCATTTGCTTTAAAGTCATTACTGAAAATATTTATGCTTAAAACTAACTCAATCACTTCTGTATTTCAACTTTAAAATTTGAGAAAGTCATTTCCAAAGTTTTTTAGGAACTTAAATTTTATTTGAAGCACGATTCAACCCTTTTCTCGTGCTACTTCAATCTACAATTGGCATCAGAGCCACACCTCTGGGGTTGAGCTTCCTAATAATTGCAGAGGATAAAGATCTAGAAAATGGCATAACAAATTAACCATATTACTAAGGGGCACTTTATTAACCGTCCTCCATATTTCAATGGTAAAGACTATCCATACTAGAAGGGTAGAATGAGGCTCTTCATTGAGTCTACAAGCATTGAAATGTGGGAGATCATAGAAAATGGTGACTATATACCCACTATGAGCAACCCGTGCCTCAAGTGGTGGCTAATCTTGACCAACCTCCACCTGTAGTGGTCATAACTATCCTAAGGAACCGATGGACTAATTAGCACAAAGCCAAAGTTGAAATGAATGCTAAGATAAAGTATCTTCTCACATGTGCCTCGAGTAAGAGTGAATATAATAAGATCATATCATGTGACTCTACTAAAGAGATTTAGAACAAACTCCAAGTTCTCCATGAAGGAACTAATCAAGTCAAGGGGATGAAGATCAGCATGCTAGCACATTAATATGAAATGTTCAAAATGCCAAAACATGAGAATATTGATAAAATGACAACTAGATTTATGCACATCATAAATCAGTTGAAAGCTTTGGAGAAGAAATATACTAATGCTGAGATGGTAAGAAAGATTCTAAGGAGTCTTTCTAAGGCCTAGCACCCCAGAGTAACAGTCATTCAAGAAGCTAAGGACTTGAATATGCTTAATTTGGATGCACTCATTAGGTCTCTAAAGACTCGTGAGATTGAACTTAATGAAGCCTCTGAGGTGTCAAATAGAAAAGGCAAATCCATTGCTTTGAAGTCCATTGAAAGAAAGACAAGCTCCTTTAAAGCCATGAAATTTGCTGAAGATTTAGATGAAGATGAAGATGGCTCCTCCTCCTCCTCCTCCTCTGATGATGATGATGAGAAAGATGAAATCGCTCATTTGGTAAGAAGAATATCAAAAGCCTGGATTAAGAGAAAGAAGAAAAAAAACTTTATCCTTAAAAAGGACAAAAAGGGAAAAGCTAAGTAAGATAAAGCTATCTGCTTCGAGTGCAAAGAACCTAGGTTGAAGACGAATTCTAAGAAGAAGAAGAAGAATAAAGCAATAATGGCTGCATGGGAAAATCTTGATGAGGAGTAGGAAAGTTTAGAATCCCAAGAAGAAGAAGAAGAAGAAGTTGTTGCAAACTTCTGCTTTTGGCAGATATAGTTTCTGAACCTGAACCTTCATTTGAAAATTTTCAGAAAGCTTATGATGAACTCTAGATGATTCTTCGTCACTTGTTTCTCACTATGCTTTTTTAAAGAAAAATTTTGCAAAAATTGTCCCTTTAGTTTGAAAACCTCAAGATTGACAATGAGAAACTTGGGCATGAAAAAATCAAATTGTTAAATGATAATACCCTTCTCCAAAAGGATGTAACTGCCTTGAGAGTTGAAGTTTATGAAGCTAGTCAGAAAGCATCTTCTGAACTTTAGAAAACCATCAGACTTCTCAAATTAGATCTTGAGAAGATGGTAAATGGCTCTAAAAATCTGGATATGATGCTTAGTGGTTAAAGACCATATCTTGATAAAACTGGACTTGATTTTGAGAAGGAAGAAGATGAGAAATCGTCCAAAGAGTACATAATAAAATTTTTGCATGCATTGATTAGTTTAAGAAGGGACATAATTTTGAAAGATGCTTTTCCCGAAGGAAAGCAAAAAGACAGAAAGTGAAGAACCTTCAAAAGAAAACTAACCCAAAAAGATCCAAGAAAATGTGAGTACCTAAAGTGAAAATTGTTTTTGATGTAGGTGTGTCTTAAATCACACTGCCAGAAGGAAATAAAGTGGTATCTGGACAGTGGATGCTTCAGATGCATGATTGGAAACAAATCCTAGTTAAGAAACCTCAGACCCATTCAGACACATAATTGGAAACAAATCCTAGTTGAGAAACCTTAGACCCAAAGATGGTTGAGTTCTAAAATTTGCTGTTGGTATGAAGTCCAGAATTATGGATATAGGCAATGTTGGTAAGAATGATTTTGACTTGATTACTGATATTATGTTGGTTGAAGGATTAACACAAAACCTTCTAAGCATTAGTCAGTTTTGTGAGGCTACAGAGTTGTGTTTGAACTTTCTCGTTGCATTATAAAGGGTTTGACAAGTGATAAAATCATTCTTATTGCTAGAAGGCATGACAATACTTATGTATTATAGTTAGATGACCTTCTAGATTAGAATGTAAAATACTTGGCATCCTTTGTGAATGGGATTTGGATGTGGCATGAGAAGCTTGGTCATGCTCATATGAGATTAATCTTTGAGATTTCTCAAAAACAGTTTGTCAAACGTTTAGCTAAGATCGGTTTTGATAATGACTCAACTTGTGAGTTCTGTTAAAGATGTAAACAGACTAAGAGTTCTTTCCATAGCAAAAATGTAGTCTTAACTACTAGACCACTTGAGCTTTTACATCTTGATCTTTTTGGACGAACTAGAACTAATAGTTTAGGTAGTAAGAAATAAGGTCTAGTCATTGTGGATGACTTCTCTAGATTTACATGGGTCGTATTTTTGATTTATAAGCATGAAGCTTGGGGCCTTCAAAAAATTTTCAAAAAGGATTCAAAATGAAAATGGTTTTTGCATTACTTCCATCAAATTAAATCATGGTGGTGAATTTGAAAATCATTCTTTTGAAAATTTTTGTAATGAAAATGGCATTTCTCACAATTTCTCTTCTCCTAAAACTCCTTAACAAAGAAAGAATAGATCTTTGCAAGAGATGCTTAGAACTATGCTTTTTGAAAGTTGTTTATCAAAAGGTTTTTGGACAGAAGCAATTAATACTGTATACTATATTCAAAATTGTATTTTCATAAGGCCAATACTCAAGAAAATCCCCTAGGAATTATGCAAAGGAAGAAAACCCAACATCTCTTACTTTTATATTTTTGGATTTGAACGCTTTATTCTTAACACCAAGGACAAATTGTGAAAATTTGATCCTAAGTCTGATCCTGGAATATTTCTAAGATAATCTTCTATTTCTAAAGCTTATAGGGTTTATAACAAGAAGACTTAGACACTAGAGAAAATGATACACATAAGCTTCAAAGAAAAATGTTGATCAGAAAGTTGCAGACTTGGAAGAAGAAATGGAGAATTTGTCTATGAATAATAGTTCTCACAATCAACAAGACCTCCTAATAGCTACAAGAAATGAAAGTGATGTTTCTTATTTTCCTACACATCAACGTGTCTCTGATAACATATTAGAAGAACTAGAAGAATCATTTATCAAGAGAAGATACACTGGAGCAAGAGATTTGAGAGCTATATCTCAAAATCAAATTATTAGTAAACCTTCTTAAGGAATCAGAACTAGATCCTTTCTTAGAATAGAATCCAACTTAGCCTTGAAATCAGAGATTCAACCAGAAAGTTCTGATGAACCTCTGCAAGATCAAAACTAGATTGATGCCATGAAAGAAGAATTAAATCAGTTCTAAAAGAGTAAAGTTTGGACTTTAGTGCCTTTGCCTAAAGGATATTCAGTAATTGGCACTAAATGGGTATTCAGAAACAAACTTGATGAAGGTGGCAAAGTGATAAGAAATAAGGCAAGGTTAGTAGCTGAAGGATATAACCAATTAGAAGGCATTGATTATGATAAGACACTTGCTCTTATAGCAAGACTAGAAGCCATCAAAATGTTGCTTGCCTATGCAGCATATAAAGAGTTTGGTTTATTTCAGATGGATGTAAAATCTGCATTCTTAAATGGTTTTATTTCTGAGGAAGTTTATGTCAAACAACCTCCTGGTTTTGAAAATGAAAACCTTCCTCATCATCTTAAAACTTTCAAAAGCCTTATATTGTCTGAAACAAGCTCCAAGACCTTGGCATGAAAAACTCGGTTCTTTTCTTCTTAAAAATGGATTTTAAAGAGCAAAGGTTGACATAACCTTATTCATTTTACATGAGAAAAAAGATTTTTTGATTGTACAAATTTGTGTAGATGATATAATATTTGGTGCTACTAATCAGAATTTGTGCAAGAATTTTTCTGAGCTTATGCAGGGAGAATTTGAGATGAGTATGATGAGAGAGCTAATGTACTTTTTGGGGTTGCAAATCGAGTAACAGAAATATGGGATTCTCGTTCATCAAGAGAAATATGCTAAGGATCTGCTCAAAAGATTTGACATGAACAAAGCTAAGAGCATCAATATTTTTATGCACCCTTGTCAAGTTGTGGAAGTTGATGAAGATGGAGAAAAAGTTTCTTATAAACTTTATAGAGGTATGATTGTACCATTACTCTATCTTACAGTTAGTAGGCCTAACTTGCTATTAAGTGTAGGAATTTGTGCTAGATTTCAATCTAATTCTAAGCAATCACACTTAAATGCAGTCAAAAGAATTTTAAGATATTTAGTAGGTACTACTAATCTTAGTCTTTGCTACGAGAAAAGTACTACTTACGATGTTACAGGTTATTGTGATGCTAATTTTGCTGAAGACAGAGTTAAAAGAAAAAGCACTAAAGCTTGCTACCGTTTTCTTAGAAAATCTTTGATAACTTGGTCAAGCAAGAAGCATAACACAATTTCTCTTTCAACTACTGAAGTTGACTATGTATTTGCTACAAATTGTTGTGCTTAGATTTTGTGGATTAAGCATCAATTAGAAGATATTAACTTGAGGTATACCAAAATTCCTATTTTGCGTGATAGTACTAGTGTAATTAATCTTCCTAAAAATCCCATTCAACATTCTAGATCAAAGCATATAGATATAAAGCATCATTTCATAAGAGATCATGTTTAGAAAAGAGATATTAAGCTAAGTTTTGTAAATACAAAAGATCAGATTGCTAATAGTTTTACAAAACCTTTAGTTGAAGATAAATTCTGTTACATAAAGGACTTTTTGAACATGGCTAGCATCTGAACATGCATTCACATCGTATATGCACTGCCTGACTTAAGCTAAAAGGCTAAGATTGCTGCTTCCAAGTTAACTTGGGAAAGGTTCTCATGAATTGACCTCAAAACATGTTCAAAAGGATCAACTAAGAAAGCTTTAAAAAGATCATATCAAAATGAGCTACAGAATATGTCTAGAGAGATACATTCATAAAGGGATCAGATAGTTCAACTTAGTAGGGTATGAAAATTAGTTGATAAAGAAGAGTTCAGTTTGCAAGTTCAGAAAAGTGCTCTCAAATTCATGAATTTAGAAAAATGTCATTCTTCATAAGGTTGACTCATGTTTCTGGTCAAGAGTAATGTGAAAGGTCAAAATAGTTTTAGATCATGAGGATATATTTGGTAACTTCCCATATTGCCACGTTGCCATGATCTAATGAAACAAGAATTTTAGTCATATGCACTCCAAAACGAAGCCATTTTCATTTTGAAACCGTTCACATACTTTTAACTCTGGGTCACTTTCATTAACCATCAAATCACTTTTTACTCTGAAGCTTTTCATCTATCAAAAGCTCAGAGAAACTTGCCACTATACAAACTATTCGTCTTCAATCTTCAAAGCTTCAAACCTTTTATTCACTTGTCACCTCTCTACCCAAACATATTCCCTCTCTTTTGTTCAAACTCTACGTTTGCATATCAACATGTCTAGAAAGGGTGGCTATGATGTTCCATACAATTTTGATGATGAAGATATGGAAACAAATTTCTATAGGAGCTTCTTCATCAGACCCATAGCCAGGTAAAGGAGTTTTTACTTGGAGAACATCACAACTCTCCCTGAGGTATTTGAGGTCTTTGACTTCCAAATGTGGAACAACTTTCTAAGGATTTTAGAAGACATATATGGGGCTGGTTCCTGCTTTCTACAGCATTCTCATTCCTAGAGATGAAGACAACGGATCACTATGAAGCATTGTTGGAAGCTTCGAACTACAAGCATTGCCTTATGATATTATCCAAATCACCAACACTTCAAATGAAGGTGTTCTCTGTAGAGCTGGTGAGAAATCTTGGGAAGATCTTGGAGCAATAGAGGAAGATGTAGCTGAAATCCTCATTGGCACGAGAAATATGCATGTAAGAGATATTCACACTTTTCATCTGCTTACTCATGTTAGCGCTATGTACTCAGTGGTCCAGCATACTGTGCTACCGAGTAGTGGTAACACAGATATGATAACAGAGGTGGACCAAATGGTCATGTTTTGCCTCATGACTAGGAAATGGATCAACCTGGTAAGGTTAATCCTAGACTTCATTATTTCTGCTGTTAATGCTAACAGAAAGAGGCATTGCCACTCTCCCATATGGCATGTTCCTCACATGAGTGTTCATTAAGGCCTAACTTCCAATATAAGGACACAAGGCAAAAACGAAAAGACCAAAAATAATAACGAAGACATTCTCAGCATTGGGGATGAAGCCACAAGCTCCTGTGAAGGAGAAAGAGAAAGAGAACGAAAAAACAAAGAAGGAGAAGAAAAAGAGGGATAAGAAGAAGAAAGATTCTTCTATCCAAAAAAATGTTATTACTCGAAAAGATAAATCCAAGCCTTTTGAAGAGAAAAAGAAGAAAAAGAAGATATTTGAAAGAAGTCTTTCCGTAATACCTGAAGAGTGAAGGGTTAGCAAGAAGAGATTGTTAAAAATTACTGAAAAGACCTTTCCTCATCCAATGCAGAAGATGAGATATCTGCAATCTCTACAGAGCCCATAAATGCTCCTGCTCCTACTACTAAGCCTGCAACTAGAGTCTCTAGACCCATTAAAAGGGGTATTATGATCAGGGAACCTTTCCTTCAAGCTCAAATTAAACAACAAACTGAAGCAGAGACTTCATATGATGATAAGGACCTTGAGTACAAACACAAAGGGAAGAAGAAGCTAAAAATAGCCCCTACAAACCATCTGGAACCTCTACTCCTTTTCCTCTAAGAAGAGCTAAGAAAGAAGTTGTAGAGAACAGGCTAAGAGAGGAGGCATGGTTGTAGAAGTGGAAAAATCTGGCTACTGGTATTGATGCTTCAGATCAAAGAAGTTCTTCGATTTCTTTGGAGGTGGACCAACAATTTGTGGTCATTGAAGATGTCAATTTGCCTTAAAAAATAAGAAGGGTGGTGTAACATCCTCAAATTCTTGTCATGCTAAATTATCTTAGTACCCCTGAGTAACTAGGTACTTAATGAGACATTATGAGATTAAGGCTTAATTAAAGGATTAACGAAGAGTTTATAAGTCAACTCTGATAAGAAAGTTAAGAGAATGGTTAATTGAGATTAGATAATCTCAAATTAAGCAAATCAGAGCCTTAATAGCTTAATTAAGCACTAATCGCCCTTAATTAGCTTAATCAAGTTTAATTAAGGATAATTAAGCTTAATCGTAAGATTAATTTTTCTTAATCTTGTTCTTATGTGTTAATCACTAATCCTTACTTAATCATGTTAATTAAGTTGCAAGAGCACTTAATCACATGATTAAATTTGAATTTAGTCAACTAGATAATGAAGCAAAAAGTGATGTTGTTAAAGCATAAAGCATTAGACAAGAGTGCTTTATGTAAGAGTAAGTATTGGATTTGTTCTCCCATCATCCAATTTGTCTGGTTAAACCTTAATTAACACAAAATAATACAAAAATATCTTCCCCCACCCTCCTACATGTTAAGCCACTCTCTCTCTTCCACACTCATCCATTTTTATTTTTACACTTCTCATTCTCTCTCTAAGACTCTCATCCTCTCACTTCTCTCTAAAAACCTCTTCTTCTTCTTCCTTTCTTCACCACCACCATCACCACCAAAACCTCTCACTTAGCTCTTCAAAGACCTCATCTTTGGGTCTTTCAAGATAAGATCTAAACACTACCAACATCATTTTCAGGGGATCTTAAGAGTTCTTTCACTTTCCAAGATCAAACTGCCACCATCTTCGAGGAAGGAACCACAATCATCATCTTCTTCTTCTCTTATTGTAGTACCATTTTTAAGTAGAGGTAGTGATCCTCACTTTTCTCTTTAATTTACTCAAGAAAGCTTAAAGCTTGGTTCTTTTCATGACCAAGATCTTTAAGTAAAAACTTGAGAAAATCTTTCATGCTCTTCATGAGCAAAAGTTTCTATTTTTGGTGAAATATTTTCATCTTCTTCTTCAAGTGTTCTTGATGTTTCTACTTTTGGTAAAAATATGTTCATTTTCTTCTTCAATTGTTCTTGATGTGTCCATTTTTGGTAAAATATGTTTATGTTCTTCTTCACAAGTGTTCTTGACCCTTTGAAAGTTTCTCACTCTAAATGCTTTAAAGTTCTTATTTTCAATTCTCGATGCATGAGATCTTGATGTTCTTGATGGTGTTGAGTTGAAAGTTGTCTTCCTTATCATTTTTCTATTGAGTTGACATGACTAAAAACATTCTTGATGCTTAAAACTTCAAAAAGTTTTCTTCTTGATGCTTTAAAGGTGGCCCAACTTTTGTGCTTCCATAAAGTTTCATTTTCTCTTATCTTGAAGACAAGAATAGGTGTAAAGTTCAAGTCTTTTTGGATTTTAGAAACTTTTTAAGTTATAAAGTAAGAGTTTGTCTCCTCATATTTTAATGATGGACTCTTAAATGTAAAGTTTTCATAAAAGTTTTTAACCTTAGTAAGAGTTATAACCTTAAGTCACAACCTTATAGATCTACACTTTAATCTTGAAAAAGTTGTGTCTTGAAGTGAAAATGTTGAGTAAAGTTTTAAGCTTTAACCAAGAATGTTACTTTTTAGTTATAGAAGTGTTAACTTACAACTTCTAGTTCATAAAGTTTGTATCTTGAGTTAAAATAATTCATAAAGTATTGAACTTCCTTTTAGAAATGATTCTTTTACATTATGATACAACTTTAACACATAAAATTAGGACCTTAATGGTCTTAGAATAAGTAAAAGTGTCAACTTTCACAAAAAATAAAACTCTATAACTACTTTATAAAGAATGATAACTTTTATAATACTTAAGATAAGATCTTGTTATGATAGTCATAAAAGCTTAAAACTTTGTAATTAATTAAGTTAAAAATCACCCTTGGTGATTAGTGAACATGGTGTTGTTGGGTTCATGAGTGTGATTATGTGTTGTCATGACCCAAGGATTAAATGGATCTCGAACTCTTTAGGAAAAGAAGTATGATTAGGGCCTCTGAGCATACCATGAACCTAGGAATCACTAAGTGCACTATCTCAAGGAAAGGAAATAATCATTTAACTTAATTAATTCCAACAATTGTTCCATAAGACATGTACCCAAGTAAAGAGTAATTTCACATCAGAACTAAGCAACTAAAAGCCACATACATATATCTTAAGTAGGTAATTCTCTCATGGGTAGCCACGGAAAATCATATGATGATTCATAAGATTCCTCACAAAGAATAACATAACTATGACCCCCTTTAGGGTATGAATGTATGATGCCATTCGGCATGACAATTGACAAGTTTGATTGAGCTTTGTCTCATGATTGAATGATTGGTGTGATGATATGATATAGATATGATGGACTGTTGGTTTAAAGATTGTGATTGGCATTTTGGGGAAGCTCCAATCTAACCGTTATGCTGCCGAATTTCCATCAAAATTATGGACTTAGTCATATCATTGCATGTGTAACATCCTCAATTTTTTTTGTCGTGTTAAATTACCTTAGTAACCTTGAGTAATTAGGTACTTAATGAGAAATTATAAGATTAAGGCCTAATTAAGGGATTAACGAAGTGTTTATGAGTTAATTATGAGAAGAAAATTCAAGAGAATGCTTAATCGAGATTATATAATCTTTAATTGAGTAAGTCAGAGCCTTAATAGCTTAATTAAGCACTAATCACCCATAATTAGCTTAATTGAGTTTAATTAAAGTTAATTAAGCTTAATCGCAAGATTAATTTTTGTTAATCATGTTCTTGTGTATTAATCACTAATCCTTGCATAATCATCTTAATTAAGTTGCACAAGCACTTAATCACATGATTAACTTCAAATTTAGTCAACTAGACAATAAAGTAAAAGAGTAATGTCACTAAAGCGTAAAGCATTAGACAAGAGTGCTTTATATAAGAGTAAGTACTCCATCATCCAATTTGTCTCCCTGAACCTTAATTAGCATAAAATTAAGAAAATATCTCCCTCATTCCTTTTGTGTATAGGATGCCACTTTCTCTCTCTCCCACCCTTATCCATTTTTTATTTTCACTCATCTCATTCTCTCTCTTGAAACCAAATTCTCTCTAAACAATTCTTCTTCTTCTTCCTTTCTTCACCACCATCACCAAAAACTCCTACTTAGCCCTTCAAGGACCTTATCTTCGGGTCTTTGAAAACAAGATCTAAACATTACCAATATCATTTTCAAGAGAACTCAAGAGCTTTCCCTTGGCTCACCCAAAACTGCCACCATCACTATCAAGAGGAGCCATCATCATCTTCTTCCTCTTCTTCTCTTGTTGTAGCACCATTTTGAGTAGAGGTAGTGATCTTCACTCTTTTATTTTGTTTACTCAAGAAATTTGGTTCTCCTCATGACCAAGATCTTTAAGTGAAAACTTGAGAAAATCTTTGATGCTCTTTATGAGCAAAAGTTTCTACTTTTGGTAAAATATGTTCTTGTTCTTCTTCAAGTGTTCTTGATGTTTTTACTTTTGGAAGAGTATGTTCTTAGTCTTCTTCAAGTGTTCTTGATGTTTCTATTTTTGGTAAAATATGTTCATGTTCTTATTCTTAAGTGTTCTTGATGTTCGTGGTGGTATTTTGCTTAAAGTTATTCTTTTCCTTATGATGAGTTTATGATTAGAAAAGTTTCATCTTTACATGTTTTTCATGATTTGATAAGACTGTGAACATCCTAAAAGCTTAAAGCTTTAAAAAGTTTGCTTCTTGATGCATAAAAAGTGATGCAAGTTTGGTGCCTTCATAAAAGTCTTATTTTGTTTTGTGTTGAAGACAAGACTACATGTAAAAGTTTAAGTTTTTTGGAATATTAAGCCTTTTTGAGTTATAAAAATGGTATTTTGACACTTATGTTGTAAAGATTGATTCGTGGATGTAAGTCATTTCATAATGTTTTAAACTTTAATCAAGAAGGTAACTTTAAGTCATAAAGTTATAAGCTTGCACACTAAGTCTTATAAAGGTAGGATCTTGAGATGAATATATTAGTAAAGTTCCAAGCTTTAACCAAAAATAGCACTTTTGAGTCATAAAAGTGTTAATTTTTATAAAGATCAAGACTTTATAGCTCTAAAGCTAATGTTTTATATCAGTAGTTCATAAAGTAGGAATCTTTTAGACTTTAAGACAACTTTATGGTCTTAGAATAAATAAAAGTGTCAACTTTCATAAAGAATAAAACTTTATGATTACTTTATAAAGAATGATAACTTTTATAATACTTAAGGTAAGAACTTGTTATATTAGTGATAAAAGCTTGAAACTTTGTAACTTGGTTTAAGTTAAAAATCACCCTTGGTGTTTAGTGAACATGGTATTGTTGGTTCATGATATGATTATGCGTTGTCATGACCCAAGGATTAAAGGGATCTTGAACTCCTTGGGAACAGGAGTATGATTAGGGCCTCTGAGCATACCATGAACCTAGGAATCACTAAGTGCACTATTTCAAGGAAAGGAAACAATCATTTAACTTAATTAATTTGAACAAGTGTTCCATAAGACATATACTCAAGTAAAGGGTAATTTCACATAAGAACTAAGTAACTAAAAGACAACATATGTATATTTTAACAATGTGATTCTCTCATGGGTAACCACGAGAAATCATGTGATGAATCATAAGATTCTTCACAAAGAATAACACAATTATGAACCTCCCTTAGGTTATGAATGCATGGTGCCATTCAGCATGATGAATGACAAGTTTGATTGAGCTTTATCTCATGATTGAATGATTGGTGTGATGATATGATATAGATATGATGGATTGTTGGTTGAAAGTTTATGATTGGCATGTTTGGGAAGCTCTGGTCTAACTGTTATACTGTCGGATTTTCGTCAAAATTATGGACTTAGTCATGTCATTGCATGTGTCTAGTCAAAGGGGTACTATGCATGGAAAGTATAATGATAAGAAAAGAATTAATAGGATATGACCTTTCAATCACTTTGGTAAGGGAAATGAGAGACGGTGATCCACAAAGACTTAAGGAACCTCTATGAGGGAGGCAAGGGTGACATGGAGACCCTCTAACTTAGGGATAACCAATATCGGCTTAGTCTGATTTAGTTTAGTACTGCGTGATGATGGTCACGAAGTGAGCTCATGTCCACAAGTAGTTTATCTCAAAGGAAAAGTAAAGAATGTTAAGTACGTGCTTAGAACGAAAGTAAAGTCAAAGTATAATCATGGTTAAGTTTATGATGATGTATGTCTTTGTATGTATTTATTGTCCATTTGCATTATGAATGTTTATTCTATGCTTTAGTGTGTAAGTTAGTTATGATGATGCAGTTATGATGTTAAGTTTAAAAGCAACTTGCTTCGGGCTTACATTTTTAGAATCATTAAAATTGAACTTATATATGTCCACTACTTTTATAATTAAACTCGAATTGGCTGGGGCGATGATGATAACATAGTGTTTGTCTAGTCGCGATCCTATTGAGAAATCTAGTATTTCTCACTCCTATGTTTCTGTGTCGTCTTCAGAGGATGTCAATGTCGCGCACGGTGGTGATCTTCATTGAGTTCCCAGTATGGTGCTGGGGCTTTGACCTGGTGCTAGATGCCTTAGTGATGTCTACGAGTATAGTGATGAGGGTCTATATCTTCCACGACCGTCCATTTCAGACTCCAGTGATAAGCCCATTTTTCCGACCACATCAGTCGTATGGCGAGGTTACCTTGGATGACATCTGTCCTTACTTTCAGCTGCCGAGGTACCCCACTGACAATTAGACTGACTTGGATACTCGTTTGACTTCTACCGCTTCATTAGATTCCAATCCTTCGGAGCCTTTCCATCCGGGCTATCATGTGGAGACTGACCCATTTGAGCCCTCTTATCCGTTTGTGATACGTCTGATGTCTGACTCATTTTTTTCTTCAACAACTACTCTTCACACTCTAACCCTGATTCACGGTCGCGGGTTCATTCGTACTCGTGCGATGCCTCGAGGGCATGGGCATGCTGGAGGAGCAGGACATGGTGACGTTAGTCCTGGTGGATTCTGGAATAGTTTTCCCCCACTTGACGAGTGATGTGGTGATTGCATGTGGAGCCGAGCACGAGCATAGCTCTTTTTGGTTGTTGTTATAAGGTTATCATTTTATTGTATGGCATGCTTGGGCAGTAAGGATTTCTAATATATTTCCTTTTATCATGTATTTGGTCGGTTTCATGTGTAAGGCTGACAGTAGGTATCGGATGCATCATTATCTATATGTATGACTTTTGGTAACACTAATAGCATTATATTTGCTATGAATGGCCGTGGAATGAATGTTATGTTTATCCAAGTTATTGTTAACCTTGTCACTGCTATTTATTCTATTCGCATAGTATGTATGAGATAGTGTTGTTTATTATAGGTGTTCACGATGTGCTCATGGCTTTTGGCTTCCAAAACAGTTTATTTGTTATTGCTCAAAACAAAAATTACCCCTATTTTTGTATAAAAGTATTTTCCAATGATAATGTTAGTTCCGTGAGCAAAAGTAATAACTAGTAATTTCATAATACGACTTAAGCATAATATAGGACTATTAGGGTGTTACATTTTGGTATCAGAGCAATTCGTCCTTGAAGAGCTTGGGGATGGACTAACTATGCTTCTAAGCATACATGTTAGTTAAGTCATGCTTTGAGTCTCATCTGTATGATGAGATATAGGGATTAGACATGCATGATCGTCTGCTCTGAATATGGTTAGTTGTTGGTTCTCTCAGCATAAATGTTGAGCCTGATCAACTCAATGTCTTCTATTTTGTGTACCAGGAACTAATGGCATTAGGGAGCGTGGTAGACCCCGTAATGAGCCAGAAGGTCCCGAAGGAGTCATGGGAACGCTCCATGAAATGGCTGCTGCTATGAGGGAGCAAGCTGCTGCTACCTATCGCATGATGGAGCGAATGGAGCAAAGAGATAAGGAGCATAATGGAGAAGCTGAGATAGATCTTGAATACCTCAAGTTTGTTGAGTTTAGGAAGGCAAATCCGCCGAGCTTTAGAGGAACATACAACCCCGATCGAGTTGATGAATGGATCAAGGCCATTAAGAAGATTTTCATGGTGCTAGCCTGTACCAAGGAGCAGAAGGTAGTCTTTGCTACCTACATGTTAGAAGCTAATACTGAGTTCTAGTGGGTAGGCAACAAGAGGCAGTTGAAAAGTGCTCAAACCCATTACCTGGGAGATTTTCAAGTTGTACTTCTATGAGAAGTATTTTCCCACATTCCTAAAGAATGCAAAGGAGCTGGAGTTCATGAGTCTGTGTCAAGGGACCATGAATGTTACGGAGTATACTGCCAAGTTTGAGGAGCTATGCAAGTTCTTGACGATATATCAAGGGAACCCTGATAAATGCTGGAAGTGTGTCAAGTTCGAAGGGGGATTGCATGAGAAGATACTGGCATCTGTAGGACCCATGGAGATCCATGATTATGCTGCGTTAGTTAACAAGTGCCATTTGGTGGAGGATTGCAACCATAAGCTATCTGTGGCAAGGTCCGAAGCCTACAAGAAAAAGTTAGCATTTCAAGGGCAGAAGTTCAAGCCCTAACCCCTAAGAAAGTCATTTCAGGATGGAGGTTTTAAAGGAAAGCAACCCCAGAAGCCTACTGGGAAACCACCTAAGCCTGCGAATGGTCAAGCTTGCCCTAAGTGTGGCAAACATCATGGAGGACGCTTGTGTTAGCTGGCCAGAATGCATGTTTCCGATGTGGAAAGCTTGGACATATGGCTAGAGATTGCACTGTCAGGCTGTTGTCCCTTGCCAACAAGCCCCAACACCGGGGAAGGGTCTTTGTCCTTAATACTGAGGAGGCTACTCAGTCCGACGATCTAATCCAAGGTAAGTGCAAAGTCAATAGTAGAACTTTAACTGTGCTATATGATTCTGGAACTACACACTCTTTTATTTCTCATGACTGTGTAGATAGATTGGGATTGTCTGTGTTTGAATTACCTTATATGTTGATTGTTTCTGCTCCTGCTGGGAAACTAGTTAAGACTTGTCATTGTTGTTTAAATTGTCAATTCCAAATTGATGGTAGGTCTTTCACAGCAAATTTGATTTGTTTGCCTTTGTCTATTTTGGATTTGATTTTAGGTATGGATTGGCTCTCTATTAACCATGCTATGATAAATTGTTCTGAGAAATCTATTGTTCTTTCTCCTATACCTGTTAAGCCTGTTGGACTTATTAATTTGTTTTTGAATTCTGTCAAGATAAGGAATAGTGAGTTTGGTAATCAGGGATATGTTCTCCTTATGACAAGTGAAGTGGAACTTGAACAGGTATTAGAAGAGATCCCTGTAGTTAGGGAATACCGGATGTGTTTCCTGACGATATACCCGAATCTCCCCTGGAGAGGGAAATTGGTGCTTGGCACCAATCTCTCTAGCACCCTGTAGGATGTCCCTAATGGAGTTGTCGGAGTTGAAGGGACAATTAGAAGGGTTATTGGAAAAGAAGTTTGTAAGACCTAGTGCCTCACCCTAGGGAGCCCCGGTGTTGTTTGTCAAAAAGAACGATAGGAGCATGAGACTATATGTGGATTATAGGCAGTTGAACAAGGTGACTGTTAAGAACAAGTACCCTTTGCGTAGGATAGATGACTTCATGGACCAACTGCAAGATGCAGCTGTGCTCTCTAAGATTGACTTGAGGTCCGGATATCATCAGATAAGGGTGAAAGAGGAGGATATATCCAAGACAGCTTTTAGGACAAGGTATGGGCATTATGAGTTTACGGTGATGTCGTTTGGATTGACTAATGCCCCTGCTGTTTTCATGGATTATATGAACAAAATCTTTAGACCTTACTTAGAATAGTTTGTAGTTGTTTTCATAGTTAATATTCTCATCTATTTGAGAACAAAAGAGGAACACGAAGAACATTTGAGGTTTGTATTGGGAATCTTGAGAGAAAGGAAGTTTTATGCTAAGCTATCTAAGTGTGAATTTTGGATGGAAGAAGTAAAGTTCTTTGGACATGTGGTGTCACGAAGAAGTATTGTTGTGGATCCGAGTAAGATTGAGGCTATGATGAATCGGGAGATACCAACCCCAATAACTGATATAAGGAGTTTCTTGTGTTTAGCCACTTACTACCATAGGTTTATAAAGGGATTTTCCCATATATCATTGCCCTTAACCAAGCTGACAAGGAAGGATTCCCCATTTGTGTGGGCTATTGATCATAAGAAAAGCTTTCAAGAGCTAAAATAGAAGTTAACCTCAACCCCAGTATTAGTATTGCCTGACCCAAACAGACTATTTGAGGTTTATTGTGATGCCTCCGGGAGAGGTTTAGGTTGTGTCTTGATGCAGAACAGGAACGTGGTGGCTTATGCCTCTAGGTAGTTGAAGCCTCATAAAGTGAACTACCTAACCCATGACTCGGAGTTGGCAACTGTAGTGTTTGCCCTAAAGATATGGAGGCACTATCTGTATGGAGTAAGGTTTGAAGTGTTTTCTAATCGTAAGAGTTTGAAGCATCTCTTTAATCAAAAGGAATTGAATATAAGGCAAAGGAGATGGATGGAGTTTTTGAAGGATTATGAGTTTTGGTTGAACTATCATCCTGGGAAGGCCAATGTGGTGGCTGATACTCTGAGTCGAAAATCTTTGCATGCATCATGGATGATGGCCAAGGAGGATGAGCTAGTAAAGAGCTTTAAAGACCTTAACCTCAGAGTGGTGTTGACCCCCTATAGTTTAAGATTGAAGCAGCTTAGGGCGACGAGCGACTTCAAGAGTCAAATTGCTCAAGCCCAAAGTGAGGAAGAGGATTTCCTGAAAATCATGGTGTGAGTGAAAGAAGAAAAGTTGAAAGGTTTTGCTAGAGGTGAAGGAAGAGTTTGTGTACTCGTAAGTGGTGACCTCTGAAGAAGGATTTTGAAAGAGGCTCATAAGAGCCATTTCACCATACACCCTAGTATGACAAAGATGTATTAAGACGTAAAGAAGATGTTTTGGTGGCCGGGATTGAAGAGGGACATTGCGGAGTTAGTAAGCAGGTGTTTAGTCTGCCAAAAGGTAAGGATTGAACACCAAAAGTGCTCTAGTATGTTGCAACCATTAGAGATCCCAGAATGGAAATGGGAAAGTATCTCTATGGACTTCGTGATAGGTCTGACCCAAATGAAAGCTAGTTTTGATGCGATATGGGTAATTGTTGATAGATTGACAAAGTTTGCTCACTTCTTGCCCATTCAAGCTACTTATCTTTTCGAAAAGTTAGCTCAGCTGTATGCTCAAGAGGTAGTAAGGTTGCATGGTGTGCCTTGAACCAGAATCTTGGATAAAGACTCGAGATTTACCTCTAGATTCTGGGGAGCCTTGCAAAAAGCATTTGGGAAGAGGCTTTGCTTAAGTATAGCCTTTCACTCCCAGATGGATGGATAGTTAGAGAGAACTATCCAAACTCTAGAGGACATGTTGAGAGCCTGTGTGGTGCATAATCGAAGAAGTTGGGATAGATACTTACCTTTAATTGAGTTTGTCTATAACAACTGTCATCATGCAAGTATTGGTATGGCACTCTATGAAGCTTTGTATGGAAGGAAGTGTTAATCTTCCCTGTGTTGGTTTGAACCAGGTGAGCAAAGCCTATTAGGACTTGATATTGTGAGGCAGATCGCAGAGCAAGTCAGAAGGATTATGGACAAAAGCCTTATAGCCCAGAGCCGTCAAAGGAGTTATGCAGATAAAAGGAGAAAGCCTCTAGAGTTCCAAGAAGGAGAACATGTGTTCCTGAAAATTACTCGTACGGCCGGCATAAATAGAGCCATGAAGGTTAAAAAGTTAGGCCTCGGTTTTCTTGGCCCCTTTCAAATTCTAAAACATGTCGGTCAGTTGCTTACCAAATGGCCTTACCTCCAAATTTGTCAAACCTTCTTGATGTCTTTCATGTGTCTCAGTTGAGAAAATACCATTCCGATCCTAGTCATCTACTTGACCCCAAAAGTGTACAATTAAAGGAGGACCTAACCTTCAATCTGCCATCATCTCAGACGGATCATGGGGTAAACAGCTGAGGAATAAGATGGTACCCTTGGTCAAGGTGGCTTGGGGTAGAGGAAACATGGAAGAATATACGTGGGAGCTAGAGTCCGAGATGAAGAATGAGTATCTAAATTTGTTTACAGGTAATGAATTTTGAGGGCAAAATTCTTTTTAAAGGTGAGGAAAAATGTAACATCCTCAATTTTTTTTTGTCGTGCTAAATTACCTCAGTAACCCTGAGTAATTAGGTACTTAATGAGAAATTATGAGATTAAGGCCTAATTAAGGGATTAACGAGGTATTTATGAGTTAATTATGAGAAGAAAAGTCAAGAGAATATTTAATCAAGATCAGATAATTTCTAATTGAGGAAGTCAAAGCCTTAATAGCTTAATTAAGCCCATAATTAGCTTAATCGAGTTTAATTAAAGTTGATTAAGTTTAATCACAAGATTAATTTTTGCTAATCATATTCATGTGTGTTAATCACTAATCCTTGCTTAATTATCTTAATTAAGTTGCAAGAGCACTTAATCACATAATTAAATTCAATTTTAGTCATTAGACAATAAAGTAAAAGAATGATGTCACTAAAGCATATAACATAGGGCAAGAGTGTTTTATATAAGAGTTAGTACTTGATTTGTTCCTCCATCATCCAATTTGTCCCCCTAAACCTTAATTAGCACAAAATTAAGAATATCTCTTTCCTTCCCTATGTGTATAGGACGCCACTTTCTCTCTCTCACACTCATCAATTTTCATTTTCACCCATCTCATTCTCTCTCTTGAAACCAAATCCTCCCACTTATCTCTAAACACTTCTTTTTCTTCTTCTTCTTCCTTTCTTCACCACCACCACCAAAACCTCTCACTTAGCCCTTCAAGACTCATCTTTGGGTATTTGAAGACAAGATCTAACCACTACCAACATCATTTTCAAGAGAACTCAAGAGCTCTCCCTTGGCTCACCCAAAACTGTCACCATCACCATCAAGAGGAGCCATCATCATCTTCTTCTCCTTTTCTTGTTGTAGCGCCATTTTGAGTAGAGGTAGTGATCTTCACTCTTTTATTTTGTTTACTCAAGAAAGCTTGAAACTTGGTTCTCTTCATGACCAAGATCTTTAAGTGAAAACTTGAGAAAATCTATCATGCTCTTTATGAGCAAAAGTTTCTACTTTTGATAAAATATGTTCTTGTTCTTCTTCAAGTGTTCTTCATGTTTCTACTTATGGAAAAATAGGTTCTTGTTCTTCTTCAAGTGTTATATGTTCTTGTTCTTCTTTAAGTGTTCTTTATGTTTCTATTTTTGAAAAAATATGTTCATATTCTTATTCTTAAGTGCTCTTGATATTCTTGGTGGTATTTTGCTTACAGTTCTTCTTTTCCTTATGATGAGTTTATGATTAGAAAAGTTTCATCGTTATATATTTTTCATGATTTGATAAGACTATAAACATCCAAAAAACCTTAAAGCTTTAAAAAGTTTGCTTCTTGATGCATAAAAAGTGGCGCAAGTTTGGTGCCTTCATAAAAGTCTTATTTTGTTTTGTGTTGAAGACAAGACTACATGTAAAAGTTTAAGCTTTTTGGAATATTAAGCCTTTTTGAGTTATAAAAATGTTATTTTGTCACTTTATATTGTAAAGATTGATTCTTGGATATAAGTCATTTCATAAAGTTTCAAACGTTAATTAAGATGGTGACTTTAAGTCATAAAATTATAAGCTTGCACACTAACTCTTGTAAAGATGGGATCTTGAGATGAATATATTAGTAAAGTTCCAAGCTTTAAGCAAAAATAGCATTTTTGAGTCATAAAAATATTACTTTTTATAAAGATCAAGACTCTATAACTCTAAAGCTAATGTTTTATATCACTAGTTCATAAAGTAGGAATCTTTTATATTTTAAGACAACTTTAAATCATAAAGTTGAGACCTTGATGGTCTTAGAATAAATAAAAGTGTCAACTTTCATAAAGAATAAAACTTTATGACTACTTTATAAAGAATAATAACTTTTATAATACTTAGGGTAAGATCTTGTTATATTAGTGATAAAAGCTTAAAACTTTGTAACTTGGTTAAGTTAAAAATCACCCTTGGTGTTTAGTAATATGGTATTGTTGGGTTCATGATGTGATTATGCGTTGTCATGACCCAAGAATTAAAGGGATTTCAAACTGCTTGGGAACAGAAGTATGATTAGGGCCTTTGAGCATATCATGAACTTAGGAATCACTAAGTGCACTATCTCAAGGAAAGGAAACAATCATTTAACTTAATTAATTTGAATAAGTGTTCCATAAGACATATACTCAAGTAAAGGGTAATTCCATGTAAGAACTAAGTAACTCAAAGACTACATACATATATTTTAACTATTTGATTCTCTCATGGGTAACCATGGGAAATCATATGATGATTCATAAGATTCTTCATGAAGAATAACACAATTATGAACCTTCTTAGGGCATGAATGCACGATGCCATTCAGCATGATGAATGATAGGTTTGATTGAGCTTTGTCTCATGATTGAATGATTGGTGTGATGATATGATATATATATGATGGATTGTTGGTTGAAAGTTTATGATTGGCACTTTGGGATAGCTCCAGTCTAGTTGTTATGTTGCCGAATTTCCATCAAAATATGGACTTTGTCATATCATTGCATGTGTCTAGTCAAAGGGGTACTATGCATGCAAAGTATAATGATAAAAAAAGAATTAATGGAATATGACCCTTCAATCACTTTGATAAGGGAAATGAGAGACGGCGATCCACAAAGACTCAAGGAACCTCTATGAGTGAGGCAAGGGTGACATGGAGAACCCTCCAACTTAGGGGTAACCAATATCGGCTTAGTCTGATTTCATTGAATACTGCGTGACGACAGTCACAGAAAGAGCTCATCTCCACAAGCAGTCTATCTCAAAGGAAATGTAAAGAATGTTAAGCACGTGCTAAAAATGAAAGTAAAGTCAATGTATAACCATTGTTAAGTTTATGATGATGTATGTCTTTGCATCTATTTATATTGTCCATTTGCATTATGAATGTTATTCTATGCTTTAGTGTGTATGTTAGTTATGATGTTGTAGTTATGATGTTAAATTTAAAAGTAATCCACTCGGGGCTTAAGTTTTCAAAATCATTAAAATCGAACTTATATCTATGCACTGCTTATATAATTAAACCCGAAGTGATTGGGACGATGACGATAACACAATGTTTGTCTAGTCGTGATCCTACTGAGAAATCTAGTATTTCTCACTCCTATGTTTCCGTGTCATCTTCAAAGGATGTCGATGTCGAGCATGGTGGTGATCTTCATTGAGTTCCCAGTATGGTGTTGGTGCTTCGACCCAGTGCTAAATGCCTCGGTGATGTCTGCGAGCGCAGCGATGAGGGTCTACATCTTCCACGACCATCCGTTTTAGACTCCAGTGATGAGCCCATTTTTCCAACCACATCAGCCATATGGCGAGGTTGCCTTGGATGACATCCATCCTTACTTTTAACTGCCGAGGTACCCCATTGATGATGAGATCGACTTAGATACCCGTTTGACTCCTATCGCTTCATTAGATTCCGATCCTTAGGAGCCTTCCCATCCGAGCTATCGTGTGGAGACTGACCCATTTGAGCCCCTCTATCCATCTGTGGTACATCTGACATCTGACTCGTCTTTTTCTTTAGCAGCTCCTCGTCACACTCCACCCCGATTTGCGATCGCGGGTTCAGTCGTACTCGTGCAGTGCCTTGAGGGTGTGGGTGTGCTTGTAATGTTCGAAAAATTTTATCATTAATAACCAAGTTGTTCAGTTTTTATCGAATAATTGAGTTTAATCAGAACTCAATTAAGCATTTACTTAAAGCCATTTAAGTGTAATTTGGAAATATTAAGCTTGATGGAATTAGGTTAGAAACATAGGAAACCTCACAGAAATTTTTTAAAACCGATTTACGGATTTAAGAGAAATCGGTAAGATTTCGATATTTTAAACTGTTAGAACCAAACCAATAGAACTTATATTATGAGTGCCCTAGGATGAATGGTTAGGATTTAGCCAAAGCACCCCTATATGTGGCGCCACTTTCAGCCAAAGATGGCATCTCCAAAATCAAATTGAAACTTCAACACATATCCACCAATCACAAGAATCCTTGCTTCATAAGTTTGTATTCAATTCCTTCTTTGCCCTTGAAATTTTTGACCAACATAAGGAGCTAACTCCCCTTCATTTCTCTTCCATTCGCACTCATCTCTACTCCATGTTCAACCTCTCTTCAAGTCTCATCAAGAGTCTCATCAATCTAAGACACCAAATTACCAAGAATTCAAGTAGACAAGGTAGGAATCCTTCTTCTCTTCTTATTTTCCTTGCTTTGGGGTTGTATGGGGGCTTTGTGTACCTTGTGATACTGATGTTATTTGAAGTGATGATGATGGTTTATGGCTGATTTTGCATGTATGCTATGATTAGAATTGGAATTGGTATGAAAGAACTTGAAGAATAGAGAAAACTCAAGAAGCTGTTAGGGTTTTTCGTCGGTGGTCCGTACGGCGGAGTGTATGACTTTGTATAAAGCTATTTAAATTTAATGAATCTATTTTTATATAAAACTAGACATTCAGGACTTTCCACAAATATAAAATATAAGGCCATTGGATTATTATAGAATTAGTTATGAATTTTTGAAGTTTGACCTAGAAATCTAAATCCTCATCTGGGTAGTATGAGTTGAGAAGGGTGTAACTATTCCTACACAACTCTAAATTGAGTTAAACTAATGTTTTTTGAAAGCTAACACATAAAGGAACATCCTATAAAAGTTTTAGAGTCAGATTCATTTCCAATTATTCCCATCACATTAATGAATTTACCTTAAGTTCAAACTAGGCTAGAACAGGGAAGTCCAGCAGGGCCAAGTTACAGGGCTTATATCTCAAAATATCCTTATGCAAATGATATGAAACTTATTTCATTTGAAAGGTTGTCTTGTTAGCTTTAATTTGATGTAAATTTTTTTATCATTCACCTAGCTTTCTATTTTTAGTGAATTTTTACTCATAAGGGTGCAATTCTGGCTAAAAACAGGGCAGTTTGAGGTAAAATGCTAATAACTTGAGTTATACAAATCAAAATGAGATGGGACCAAAAGGGTTGGAAACTAGACACAAAGAGCTATACATAATCAAAATTCATATGTAAATGAGTTGAATTGGACTAAGGGTGGATTATATCAAAATAGGGCAGAATAGGAGAAAGTAAACGAGAAAAACCTATTGATGTTTGAATTGAATTTGATGAATGATGTTATGGATATATATATATATATATATATATATATATATATATATATATATATATATATATATATATAATTCCTATCCCATTTTGAATTGCAAGTTTGAATAATTGTACTAGTTGTTTGGTACTATTCATGTGGAAGTGGACTCGATCCATTATGCTACTGAAATTTTTGCAAGAAATTCATATGTTGTGAGAGTTACAATTTGCATTGAACACATGATGTTTGAAAGAATAAAGTTAGTTGTGCATGCAACTCATGAATATTACAAAGGATTACATATTACTTTGGTCAACCCCTGAATAAGTTTAAGGGGAATAGATCAATGGGAAGGTCGGGGAAAGTAAACCCGACAATCTTGTATAGGAACGAGATCGATCCTGAAAAGCGGACTATTACCCAGGAGTAAATGGCCAATAACTCCCAGGGGATTAAGGATGGAAAATAAGTTTTAAGAGGCGAAAGCCTTCAAAGAGAAGATGCATTTTCCAGTTGCATATTTATAAGCACTATATGAAAATTCTTAATTGATTGTCATAGTTATATGTTTAATTCTCATGATATACTACTGTTTATTTATGGTTACTATCTTAGTTGTATTAGCATATCTGTTAACTATACTTTCAATTGTTCCAACTTAAAATTTAATTGGTTTCGGTGTATGTTTCTATAGTAAGAAATTAAGTTGGATATTACCATTTTATTGTACTATTTAACATTTACGGAAAAATTGAAATAACTAAGAATGACAGTGATGACAGATACATATATAGATTTAGGATTCCTACTAAGAAATCATTATTTCTCGCCATACTATATGTTTCCCCATCATTCTCAGATCATGGAGAATGCAGCAACTGGCGTTCCGTTCATCGAGTTTCCTAAGCTCTACATTCATCTCGATCCATTCTTAGATTCCATATATATATCCGGTAGATGTCAGTTTCGCCTTTATTTCTTTTCTCGGAGAGATTTTGCTGTACTAATTATGCATCCGCTATTCGACCCTACCGTCCCTAATATTGCCATCCCTCTTTACATGGCTTATCCCTTTCCACCTCCAGTAGCAGCAGCAGCACCTGCGGCAGCACCAGCCATGGCTTTGCCAGCCTCACCACCACAGTAGATGCCCTCAATCTCGATGTTTGAGGAGGATCCGTCTGAGGTAGTGAGTTCATCTTCCTCGTCCTTTGCTCCTAGCATGGACTACACTCCTGTTAACGTCGGCATGGTGAACAGATTCCTTTCCTCGGAGTCCATTTAGAGTGCTTGTGCAGAGCATTAATAGGATATATATAGGATGGCCCTTTTTTGGCAGTATTGGGCCATAGGCAGTAGTTTAGTGTATGCTGTATGTGGATGGGTAGCACATGAAATATCTCATGGGGACCAGATAGAGTTCTGATTGTAGTGATAGGCCGATGTTTTTTTTTTTTGTTTTAGCGGCCTCATTGTTATACCCTATACCAGATATGTACCTTGATAAACTTGGAAAAGCGACATCTATTGTGCATATATATATATATATATATATATATATATATATATATATATATATATATATGTAATGAGATAGTTCCGTTTATTTTGCAGATTCTCCTTATTTATTGATTTATTATTTCTGATACAAAACTCACCTACAAATTAAATGGTTTATTGAACAATTAACGTTTTGTGTAGGTAACCTCACATAAAAACTTGTCACGTAATATATTATGACTTAAGCATAGTATTTTGTCTGGTAAGGTGTTACATTTTTGGTATTAGAACAGTTTGTCCTATTATAGGCCCGAGAATTGGACTGACTATGCTTCCATATGCTCTATGATATTATCATGCACTAGGCCTTGTCCATATAGATAGGATGCATGTGAGGGAATCGTCTAACTGTATGTTGTTATTTACTAGCACATTGGACTTAGTATTGAGATTGATCAACTCGATTACTCTTGTTTTGTGTGTTCAAAACTTAATGGCTTCTGAAAGGCAGGGTAGGCCTCAAATGAATTCAACTCAGGAGGAGTCTATCGTGTTTATGGATACAATGCGGGAAATGGCGCACGCTATGCACAAGTAGGTAGCTGTGGCAACTCAAATGATGGGCCAACTAGGAAGGCAGCTAGAAGTAGGTCTTGGAGGGAATTATAATGGCCCTAGGGTGGATCTAGAGTACCTCAAATTTGCCGAGTTTTGAAAGGCTAACCCGCCCAGCTTCAGAGGAGCCTTTGACCCAGATAAGGCAAATGAGTAGGTTAAGGCCGTGGAGAAAGTTTTTTCTATTTTAGATTGCATAGATCATCAGAAGGTGACCTTTGCCACCTATATGCTGCAGCAAATGCAGAATTCTAAGTGGAATAGTGCATGACGGTTATTAGAGGGATCCCAAATAGATATTACTTAGGATGTATTCATAGATGCGTTATATCACAAGTACTTCCCTATCTCTGTCCATAATGCTAAGAAGTTGGAGTTCATGCACCTCCATCAAGGAAATAGTAGCGTATCGGAATAAATTGCCAAATTTGAGGAGCTGTGCAAATTTTCTACCATTTATTAACGGAACCTCGACGAAGTATGGAAATGCATGAAATTCGAAGGTGGGCTGCGAGAAGACTTCTTACTACCATAGGGCCAATGGAGATCAGAGACTTTCCTACTTTAGTGAACAAGTGTCGCCGAGTAAAGGATTGTATCAAGAAGTTGGTGGCTGCTAGATCAACCAGTAGTAACTTTAAGAAAGGGTTAGCTCCGAACGGCCCAAGGTTTAAGCCTAGCTTTCAGCAGCAGAAAAAGTTTCAGCCTATAGGCAACAAAGGCAAGCAACCTTAGAGGCCTTTTGGCAACTAGACTTGCAACTAGTGTGGTAGAAATCATGGCAATCGCCCCTGCTTGGTAGGTCAAAATGTCTATTTTGGATGTGGCAAATCAGGCCACAAAATCTATGAATGTCCTGCCAGAAACCATCAGCCGACTCCCAAGCCACAATGCCAGGGAAGAGTTTTCACTAAGGATGCACAAGAGGTCAACAAGTCAGAAGATTTGATTCAAGATACATGTGAAGTGAATGGCAAGACCTTATCCGTTTTATATGATTCAGGTACATCTCACTCTTTTATTTCTCATGATTGTATGTCAGCCTTGCATTTATCTATCTCTGAATTACCCTATGACTTACTAGTTTCTACTCCTACAAGTGAACCTGTTAAGACCAATTATATTTGTATGAATGTCCCCTGTCAAATAGGAGGCCGAACTTTTTCAGCTAATTTGATTTGTCCCCCCTTGTCCAGACTTGACATTATTTTGGGTATGGATTGGCTCTCTGCCAACCGAGCCCTATTAATTGCTCAGATAAATCTATTGTGCTTCCCTTTGCTTCACCTTCTGAATCAGTAATCCTTGTAACATCCCCATTTTCACTAAGTCAATTAGCTCGGTGTTCCCGGCTAATTAGAGGGGTTAGCGATTAATTGAGAATTAATCGATTAATCTCGAGAGCAAGAGCTTAGTAAATTAAAGGCAAGTCAACAATTGAAATATAATGCATTAAAGGTTAAAATTAAGAACCTAATTGCCCAATCCTTATTAACCCAAGATTTAGAACATAAAAATCAAGGTGACATAATCTTATTAACTAAGAGCATGATAAGCATCACACTCTAATCACATGAAAAATTAACCCTCACACCTTCTTTACATAATTAATGAGGAAAAACCCTTTTCAATAAAAATGTGTTAAGGTATAATTGAACCAATCAAATTAATTAACATTTAGATAATTGTAACAATTATAAAGATGTAGAAACTTCCCTTTAATTATTGTTTGAAAGTTTGGTCAAGGCAAGAGTCATGTCCAACCATCCATTTGCTTTCTCATCATACACCCCTAGATCAAGAGTCCATACTAGTAGTGTTCCTTAAGTCAAGACAAGAAATGTACTCTCCTCCATCATGATGGTGACACTTGGAGTGATCATAGCCATCCAAGCCAAATCCTAAGAGAGCTCATGCCTTTAACCACTTGAGAAAACACTACATGGTCTTTACCCAAATTGCCAAGACTCAAAGGAAACACAACTCTCTCTTTTGCCCTATGGTTTTTCCCATTCCCTAGCTTGTGTAAGAAGCTAAAATCACATCACCTCCCCCCTCATTTGTGCGCTACCTTCAGCCCCTTCTCTCTCCTCATTTCATTTTTCATTCCTCTCACTAAAACACACCAAGCTCTCTCCTCTCTCCAAGTCTCATACTCTCTTCTTCTTTCAAACTTCATTGTTTTTCTTCTAACCTTCTTACTACTTCCTACCTCCTCTCCATCACCACACTCATAATCCCTTCAAGGACTACCACTTTTGGTCCTTGGAGAAACAAAGCTACTCATACACAAGCCCCAATATTAAGCTCAAGGAGAAGGAGGCCATCTCCAACCATCTTCATCCTCCAAGCCTTCAAGAGAAACTTTTGGTGGTGACTCTTATCCTTCTTCTCCATGTAATTTTTTCAAGTTCTAGAACCCCTAAGCTCTTCATAGCTAGGTGGTTTTAAAGCTTGCTTCAAGGTCTCATGACCACATTTTACTCTATGAGTTTTCTTGCCTTGATGAAAATGTTGTTTTTGAAATGAAATTTTGTGGTATGATGATTTTATGTGCTTTGATTTCTTTTGTTTTAAAACACTGATTTGGTAACTAAAACATTGAATATGATGGTGAGATAAAACATGAAAATGGTGATTTGAAGTGATATAACAATTTCTCCATAAGCTTGAAGTGAAAAATGTAAAAGCTAGTTAAGCTAGATTTCTGGAAGTCTGTAATATGTATAGTATAACTCATTCTACAAAACTCAAAATGTAATGAAACTAATTTTCTATGAAAGTAGACTCAAAGAGCTTTTTATACATATAAAATATGCAAGATTTGGCCTTAAAACGAGAGAGATATGAATTTTCAAAGTTTGCTGTTCTTGGATGGGTTTCTGTCCAGGCAGTAAGTAATAAAACGTGCATAACTCAAGGTATACAGAACATTTTTGAGTGGGACCAAGTTTGTTAGAAAGCTAAGACAGAGAAACATCCCCATAAAATATTTTTGGCAGATTCCTTGAGAGGAGTTCATAGTAATGTTTAAAAGTCACTGACCCGAGATGAACTTTCAGGTTTGAATAGTCAGAATAAAATGTGCATAACTCAAGCTACAAAATGAATTTTTGAGTGGGGTTTCTTTTATTTAAAAATAGACTCAGAGAAGTATAAGCATACCAAAATTCGAAATAAAAGAGTAAAAGATGAAATTATGGTGAATTTTTGAAGTTACTGCCCCACTGTAAAAGTAAAAACTGGTTAGGGTAAAAGTTAAAGGTTAATGAAGAATAAGCTTAAAGACATTAATACCCTTACATTAAGTGTTAGAAAACCTGCATAATCCAACTTAAAAAGTATCAAAAAGGACATTAGACAAAATTGGCCCTACAACTAACAAAAGAGGACATACAAGAGGTAACCTCAATTAAAAGCTTGCACCCGATTTACTAAGCTAAGCTCATAAAACTTTGTTTGAGGATATGCCTATGTTTATGTGCAAGCATGATGTTATGATGAAGATGTGATGATGATGATATGATAATGATGGTATGATAATGATGATATGATATGATGCTTAATGATACTGTGATATTGGTTTCTCTGTTTGGCAAAATTTTGGGAAGCTTCGGTCTAGTCGTTATGCTGCCGAAATTTTGTAGAAATTATGGACTTAGAAATATTTTGCATCATAAGCTTTAATAAGAAGAGATTCAATAAAGTGTGTGATCCTTCAAAAGGGAAGGTGACCTAATTTAAGTTCCCCTCACCCACGACTCACATGAGGCTTGGCATGACCCAGCTAGTGTGAGTATAAGGGATAGGGCTTACATGAGGTATGGCATGACCCAGCTAGTATAAGTACTGAAATTTGATGGTGGCGACGGCCACGGTATGAGTTCATTACCACTTATGTTTAGTGGGTGAAAAGAAAAGGACTAAGATAAGTCGAGTTAAGAAAAGAAAGGGACCTCGGTCCGACCCAAGTAAAGAATGAAACTCATAAGATGTGCATGCATGATACAAATTGTCATAGAAGTTCTTGTGTATACCATGATGTTAGCATATGAGAAATACATACTTAAAATGGAACCCACTTCGGACATTGATATTTTCGAAAACCTGAGAATTGAACCTATTGAATCTCACTATTTTCATTTATAAAACCGAAGTAGCTGGGACAATGACGACGACACTTATGTGTCAGGGTCGAGTCCTATTGAGAAATCTTATTTCTCACCCTAGTTGTTTTTCTATCTCATCACCAGATACTCATGGCACACCTCGCGGAGTGGAGCATGGACCCTCCCCACCATGAGTGGGCCTACGATGGGGATACTAACGCTATTGTGGCCACGACCACCACAGTAGTCTGCGCATATTTCTATCTGGGTCAAATTTTTGAGCAAGAGGAGCCAGAAGCCCTGCCTGTCCCTGTAGATGTTTCATCGGCTCACCTTGGACCGCCGCAGGTCCTTGGGATTTCTCGCTTGAGCCATTGCCAGAAATCGAGATGGAGCCAATGTCTCCGGGTCTACCTGCAGCTGAGCCCGTGCCACCGCTAGAGGTCCCAGTGATCGATGTGAGTTCGACGGCCACTCCTAGGGCTGCAGCCGCTCCCCGAGTATCACCCTGCCACGTTCGAGGAGGATCCCTCTGAGGAACGTTCTTCGGTCGCCAGTTATACTCCTGGCCGTCGCATTCATCGCGTGGAGGTGATTAGTCAGCACCCTCGTATCATCCGTATTCCTTATGTTCCCCGAGGTTGAGGAGCGAGAGGGACCAAGCACTCGAGAACCTGAGTCTATCCGATTGAAGGGCGTGGAAGGGGCAGAGAAGCCAGTATATGTCTACGTGGGCCTATTCCATTATTGCTCCTTATCTTTTGTATTTCATTTTGTATCAGACCTTGTCAGACTTATGAACCTTTGATATTTTGGGGCCATGGCATGACCATGAGTTCCCTTTTTATGTATTTGTTGGATATTATGAGACCAATTATAATTATATGGTTGTTGTAGTAATTTGAATGCATGGTATTTATGATTTATCCCTTGTTCCTTCAATTTAACTGAAATCTTTGCGATACGCTCGTTTATTGCTATCTTCTCATGCAAGGCTTTACTTTCCAAAAGTGACGACGTATTTCAAAAAAAAAAAAAAATTACCGTATTTTCCGCGTAATTTAATTTCAAGTGAAGTTTAGTTTTCCACGAGTATAAGTAACAACTAATAAAACGCCGTAATACAACTTAAGCGTAGTATGGATTTATTAGGGTGTTACAATCCCCGTAAACCTTTATTTAAGCTCTTTCGCAGTGCATCATTATGGAAATAGTGGTCAGGGGTACATCCTGTTATCAACCAATGTGATAGAGGTTGATCAGAAGCTAGATGATATTCCAGTTGCTAGGGAATATCTCGATGTGTTTTCTAAGGATATCCCTGAGTTCCCCCCCGAGAGGGAAATTGAGTTCGCCATTGAATTGGTACCAAGGGCGGGACCGATATCCATAGCGCCATACCGAATGTCACTCTTGGAGCTGATTGAACTTAGGAAGAAGATTGAAGAGCTCCTGGAAAAGAAATTTATCCGGCCAAGTGCATCACCATGGGGAGTCCCAGTCTTGTTAGTTAAAAAGAAAGATGGAGGCATGCGACTATGTGTGGTTTACAGGCAGTTGAATAAGGTAACAATCAAGAATAAGTATCCGTTGCCAAGGATTGATGATCTCATGGATCAATTGCAAGGGGCTACTATATTTTTCCAAGATTGATTTACGGTTTGAATATCACCAGATTCGGGTTCGAGAAGAAGGCATTCCGATGATAGCATTTCAGTCGTTATGGGCATTACGAACACACTATGATGTCCTTCGGGCTAACGAATGCTCCAGCAATATTGATGGATTATATGAATCGGATATTCCAACCATATCTTAACAAATGTCTAACCTGCTAGAAGGTAAAAATGGAGCATCAGAAACCAGCAGGGACACTACAACCTTAGGAGATTCTAGAATGGAAATGGGAGAGCATTTCTATGGATTTCGTGATAAGCTTACCAAGAACACCCTCAGGATATGATGCTATATGGGTCATAGTGGATAAGCTGACCAAGTCCGCTCACTTCTTAACCATTCGAGCGAATTATCCTCTAAAGAAGTTGGCTCAACTGTACATTCAAGAAGTGGTACGGCTACATGGTATTCCTTCAACAATCATTTAAGATCGAGATCCAAGGTTTACCTCACAGTTTTGGGGAGCTCTCCAGAATGCTTTCGGTATTAGGCTATGTCTAAGTACTGCATATTATCTGCAAACGAATGGTCAAACAGAACGAACAATTTAGACCTTGGAAGATATGTTGCAAGCGTATGTTCTGGAATAGCGCAGAAGCTGGGATCGATACTCACCGTTAGCCGAGTTTGCGTACAATAATAGTTACCATGCTAGTATCGACATGGCTCTATATGAGGCTTTATATGGATGGAAGTGTCAATCTCCCTTGTGTTGGTATGAATCAGGAGAACAAAGTCTGTTAAGATCGGAACTAGTTAGACAAACTACAGAGCAAATCAAAAGAATCCATAGCAAAATACTTGCAACTTAGAGCTGTCAGAAGAGCTACATGGATGTCAAGAGAAAGCGCTCGAAGTTTCAAGAAGGAGACCGCGTGTTTCTAAAGATCACACCCATAACTGGAGTAGGTAGAGCTATTAAAGTTAGAAAGCTAAGCCCTCGCTTTATAGGTCCTTTTCAAATTTTGAAGCGAATCGGGCTAGTTGTGTATCGCGTCGCCTTACCTCCACAAGTGTCAAATCTTTATGATGTTTTTCATGTTTCTCAATTCAGAAAATACCAGCCTGATCCCACTCATTTCTTGGAGCCTGAATCAATCCAGTTAAGGGATGATTTAACTTTTTATGTACCCCCAGCACGGATAGTGGACAAGAGCATCAAACACCTTCAGAACAAAGCTGCACAGCTAGTGAAGGTGGCAAGGGGACACAAAGACTTAGCGGACCATACGTGGGAATTAGAATCGGATGTGAGGAGGGAGTATCCTAAATTATTCTCAGGTACTAAATTTTGAGGACAAAATTTTTTTTTTAGGAATGTAGAAATGTAACGTCCGAAAAATTTTATCGTTAATAACCAGATTATTCGTTTTTTATCGAATAATCATAATTCAATTAAGCATTTACTTAAAGCCAATTAAGTGTGAATTGGATGGATTAAGCTTCATGGAATTAGATTAGGAACATAGAAAATCTCATAGAATTTTTTTAAAACCAGTTTACGGATTTAAGAGAAATCAGTAAGATTTCGGTATTTTAAACTGTCAGAACCAAACCAATAGAACTTATATTATGAGTGCCCTAGGATAAATGGCTAGGATTTAGCCAAAGCACCCCTATATGTGGCGCCACTTTCAGCCAAAGATGGCAGCCACAAAACCAAATTGAAATTCCAACACACATCCACCAATCACAAGAATCCTTGCTTCACAAGTTTGCGTTCAATTCCTTCTTTGCCTTTGAAATTTTCGACCAACATAAGGAGCTGACTCCCCTTCATTTCTTTTCCATTCACACTCATCTCTGCTCCATCTTCAACTCTTCAAGTCTCATCAAGAGTCTCATCAATATAAGACACCAAATCACCAAGAATTCAAGTAGACAGGGTAGGAATCCTACTTCTCTTCTTACTTTCCTCAGTTTGGGGTTGTATGGGGGGCTTGTATACCTTATGATACTGATGTTATTTGACATGATGATGATGGTTTATGGCTGATTTTACATGTATGCTATGATTAGAATTGGAATTGGTATGAAAGAACTTGAAGAATAGAGAAAACTCAAGAAGCTGTTAGGGTTTTTCCTCGGTGGTCCATACAGCAGCGTGTACGAATCCGTATACAGCTACTTAAATTTGATGAATCTATTTTTATATGAAACTAGACATTTAGGGCTTTCCATAAATATAAAATATAAGGCCATTGTATTATTATAGAATTAGTTATGAATTTTTGAAGTTTTACCTAGAAATCTGAATCCTCATTTGGGCAGTATGAGTTGAGAAGGGTGTAATTCACCCTACACAACTCTAAATTGAGTTAAACTAACGTTATTTGAAAGCTAACACATAAAGGAACATCCCATAAAAATTTTAAAGTCAGATTCATTTCCAATTATTCCTATCACATCAATGAATTTATCTTAAGTTCAAACTGGGCTAGAATAGGGGAGTCCAGTAGGGTAAAGTTGCAGGGCTTACATCTCAAAATATCCTCATGCAAATGATATGCAACTTGTTTCATTTGAAAGATTTTTTATTAGCTTTAATTTGATATAAATTTTTAAGATTCACCTAGCTTTCTATTTTTAGTAGATTTTTACTCATAAGGGTGCAATTCTGGCTAAGAACAGGGCAGTTTGAGGTAAAATGCTAATAATTTGAGTTATACAAATCAAATGAGATGGGACCAAAAGGGTTATAAACTAGACACAAAGAGCTATGATATACTCAAAATTTAGATTTAAATGAGTTGAATTGGACTAATGGTGGATTATATCAAAATAGGGCAGAATGGGGGAAAGTAAATAGAAAAACCTATTGATGTTTGAATTGAATTTGATGAATGATGTTATGGATATATATATATATATATATATATATATATATATATATATATATATATATATATATATAATTGCTGTCCCATTTTGAATTGTAAGTTTGAATAATTGTACTGGTTGTTTGGCACTATTCATGGGAAAGCAGTCTCGATCCATTATGCTGCCGAAATTTTGGCAAGAAATTCATATGTTGTGGGAGTTACAATTTGCGTTGAACACATGATGTTTGAAAGAATAAAGTTAGTTGTGCATACAACTCATGAATATTACAAAGGATTCCATATTACTTGGACTAGCCCCTAAATAAGTTTAATGGGAACAGATCTGTGGAAAGGTTGGGGAAAGTAAACCCGGCAATCCTGTATAAGAACGAGCTCGATCCTGAAAAGCGGACTATTACCCAGGAGTAAATGGCGAATAACTCCCAGGGGACCAAGGATGGAAAATAAATTTTATAATGCGAAAGCCTTCAAAGAAAAGATGCATTTCCTAGTTGCACATTTATAAGCACTATATAAAAATTCTTAATTGATTGTCATAGTTATCTGTTTATTTCTCATGATATATTACTATTTATTTATGCTTATTGTCTTAGTTGTATTAGTATCTCTGTTAACTATACTTTCAATTGTTCTAACTTAAAATCTAATTTGTTTCGGTGTATCTTTCTATAGTAAGAAATTTAAGTTGGATATTACCATTTTATCGTATTATTTAACATTTACAGAAAAATCGAAACAACTGAGAATGACAGTGATGATATATATATATAGGATTCCTACTGAGAAATCTTCATTTCTCACCCTACTATATGTTTCTACGTCATTCTCAAATCATGGAGAACATGGCAACCGGCCTTCTGTTCATCGAGTTTCTTGAGCTCCACATTCATCTCGATCCGTTCTTAGACTCCGTGTATATATCCGGTAGATGTCAGTTTCGCTTTTATTTCTTCTTCCAGAGAGATTTTGCTGTACCACTCATGCATCCGCTATTCGATCCTGCCGTCCCTTATATTGCCATCCCTCTTCACATGGCCCATCCCTTTCCATCTCCAGCGGCACCACCAACCATGGCTCCACCAGCCTCACCACCATAGCAAATGCCCTTAGTCTTGATGTCTGAGGATGATCCGTCTAAGGTAGCAAGTTCATCTTCCTCGTGCTCTGCTCCGAGTGTAGACTATACTTCTGCTGACACTGGCATGGCAAACGGATTCCCTTCCTCAGAGTCCATTTAGAGTGCCTGTGTAAAGCATTAGTAGAATATATACAGGATGGCCCTTTTTTTGGCAGTTTTGGGCCAAAGGTAGTAGTTTAGTGTATGCTGTATGTGGCTGGGGAGCACACGAAATGCCTCATGGGGACCAGATAGGGTTTTAATTGTGATAGGCCAGTGTTATTTTTTTGTTTTAGCAGCCTCATTGTTATACCCTGTACCAGATATGTACCTTGATAAACTTGGAAAAGTGACATCTATTGTGCATATATATGTGATACAATCAGATAGTTCCATTTATTTTGCAGATTCTCCTTATTTATTGATTTATTATTTCTGATACAAAACTCTCAGACAAATTCAATGGTTTATCGAACAATTAACGTTCTATGTATAATTATTATTGAATTCGAGTGTGACATAATCAGGTAGCCTCACGTAATAACTTGTCAAGTAATATATTATGACTTAAGCATAGCATTTTATCTGGTAAGGTGTTACAGTGCTCGAGAAAGGGGACGTGGTGACATTACTCCCGGTGGATTCAGGAATGGTTTCCTCCCACCTGACAAGTGATGTGGTGATTGCATGTAGAGCCGAGCGCGAGGATAGCTCTTTTTGGCAGTAGTTATAGTGTTATCATTTTATTGTCTAGCATGCTTAGGCCGTAGAGATTTCTGATGTATTTCCTTTTATCATGTATTTGGTAGGTTTCATGTGTAGGGCCGACAGTAGGTATCAGACCCATTATTATCTATATGTATGACTTTTGGTAACACTAATAGCAATATATTAGCTATGAATGGCCATGGAATGAATATTATGTTTATCCAAGTTATTGTTAATCTTGTCACTGCTATTTATTCTATTCCCACGGTATGTATGAGATAGCGTTGTTTATTATAGGCGTTCACGATGCGCTCATGGCTCTTGACTTCCAAAATACTTTATTTGTTACTGCTTAAAAAAAAAAAAAAAACAAATGCCCTAATTTTCATATAAAAGTATTTTCCAATGGTAATGTTAGTTCCGCGAGCAAAAGTAACAACTAGTAATTCCATAACATAACTTATGTAACACCTTACCAGACAAAATACTATGCTTAAGTCATAATATATTACGTGATAAGTTATTACATGTGGTGAAGTAAGAGTTAACTATTTACTTCAATCAATTTCTGTTTGGCAATGAAATAAACACTAAACAGTCTTTGTACCGGAAGTAAAGTAACACAAATTAAAATATGAAGGAAATAGAACTTACTAAAACTGCATATATATATATATATATATATATATATATATATATATATACACATACACACATACGTATACATTTGTTTTCAAAGTTGTCAGAAGATATGTAAGACAGTACAAGGTAAAAAAAAAAAAATAAGGCCACTAACACAAAATAAATTAACCCTCCTAGCTGGTCCCCACAGGACATTTCATTACTATCTCCTTCCCATGCTCATGACCCAAACTACCAAAAGGGCGTCATCCTATACACCTACTGCTGCTACGGCGGGTACTCCAACTAGATGGATTCCGAAGAAAGGAATCCATTCGCCATGCTGGCATCTGCAGGAGTGTAATCCACACTCGGAGTAGAGGATGAGGAAGATGAACTCTCAGCCTCAGACGGATCTGTCTCAGACATCGAGACTGAGGGTATCTGCTACAATGGTGAGGTTGGCGGAGCCATGGGAGCTACTGCTGCTGTCGGTGCTGCTGCTGCAGCATATGGAGGTGGAAAGGGATGAGCCATATGGAGAGGGATGGCTATGTAAGGAATGGTAGGGTCAAAAAATGGGTGCATGAGTGGTATTGCAAAATCTCTCTGGAAGGAGAAATAAAGGCGAAACTAACATCTACCGGATATGTACATGGAGTCTATGAATGGATTAAGATGGATATGGAGCTTAGGAAACTCAATAAACAGGACGCTGGTTGCCGTGTTCTCCATGCTCTGAGATTGACGTAGAAATGTATAGTAGGGTGAGAAATAAAGATTTCTCAGTAGGAATCCTAAGTGTGTATATATATATATATATATCTGTCATCGCTGCCATTCTTAGGTGTTTCGAATTTTAATTAAAAGAAAACGCTACATCAACAGGATGTTTTACTCAATTAATTATTGAAATCATAGCCTGAAACACAACTTGGTTTCACTTAAAAATAAAACAGAAAGATAAGCAACAAGACATATATTTTGACATAATTAAGTGGCAGCTGTAAAGCAAGCAAAAGTACATATATAGCAGATAATAGTGCAATTAACTCAAAGCATGGTAACAGAAACTGTGGATATGCAGAAATGATAATCCACTTGATCTTAGCTCATATTTTTCCATACTTGGTCCCTTGGGGGTATATTGGCTATTAGACTCCTGGGTAAAAGTCCACTTTTCAGGATCGAGCTCGTTCCTATACAGGGTTGCTAGGTTTACTTTCCTCGACTTCCCCACTGATCTATTCCCCTTAACTTTGTTCAGGGGCTAGCCCAAGTCACATGGAAATCCTTCCTCATTCTTATAAGGGTAGCGTTGCTTGTCTCATGCTTTGACCAATGCATGCATAACTTGTAAAATCATATTAATTGAAAGCTCTGCCGAAATTTTGACAGTATGACAGATCGTGTCCGCTTTCCCATGAATAGTGCCAGGAAATTAGGAAACTTTAATCAAACAGCAAACTCAATATATAACATTATAGTCATGGCAAGAATATAACAATATCGATAGGTGTAAGCTTTAAAACCTTAATATCTTAATTTATCTTGCAAGTTTCTAGCTTCTATTCCCGAGTTCGAATTGTGCCCGAGTTTTGAGATTATCTAAGTTCTGACTAGCTGGATTATGTTTGATCTCCAAGATTATATAATTTCTGACTTCCGGGGTTATGTTCGACCTCCTATATTATATAATTTCCGACTTTCAGGATTATGTTCGATCTCCTAGATTGATTCTCGATTGATCTCATTCTCCGACCTTAGTCTACAATTGGTCGTCCAAGACTTTTATAGGGTATTTCCTAAATTCCGAGTTTTGATATTAACTATACCCGATCTAGTTTATATTTCACTAAGTTCCGAATTCAACATTGAGTATACCCTTCCGAATTCAATCTTAAGTGTACCCTTCCGAGTTCAACCTTAGTATACCGAGTCTAGCTCTATTTTTGCTAAGTTCCAAGTTCACCCTTAAGTTATAACCGTTTCGAGGTCAACCTTAAGTATACCCTTCCGAGTTCAACCTTAGTATACCCCTCCAAGTTCAACCTTAGTATACCCCTCCGAGTTCAACCTTAAGTATACCCTTTCGGGTTCAACCTTAGTATACCCGACCTAGCTCTATTGCTAGCTAGAATTATGCTCTTATAAGAGAAAATTCACTAAAAATAGAAATCTAGGTGAAATTATACAAAATTTATATCAATATAAAGCTAACAGAGCAAGCTTTGAAATGACATAAGTTGCATATCATTTAAGTGAGTACAACTTGAGATATAAGCTTTGAAACTTAACTCTACTGGACTACCCTACTCTAGCCATGGTTGAACTTAAGATGAATTAATTGATGTATTGAGGATTAATGGCAATGAATCTAAATCTAAAATTTTAATGGGATGTTCGCTCATATGTTAGCTTTCAAACAACGTTGGATTTGCTCAATTTAGAGTTGTGTAGGGTGAGTTACACCCTTCTCAACTCATACTACCCGGATGAAGGTCCTTATTTCAAGGTCAAACTTCAAAAATTCATAACTACCTCTGTACTAATCCAATGGCGTTATATTATATATGTATGGAAAGCCCTAAATGTCTAGTTTCATATAAAAATAGGTTCATTAACTTCAAACAGCTATAGTAGAGCCGTATACTCCGCCATATAGACCACCGAGGAAGAACCCTAACAACTTATTGAGTTTTCTCCTTTCTTCAAGTTCTTTCATACCAACTCCAATTCCGATCACAACATACATGCATAATCAATTATAATTCATCATCATCACTTCAAATCTCATCAGTATCATAGGATACCCATGGCCCCAATAAAGTCCTAACCATGGAAAATAAGAAGAGAAGTAGGATTCCTACCTTTCCTATGTATGATTCTTATTAGATTTGTGGTTGGAGTTGAAGAAATCTTGTTGTGGCTTGAAAGTTTGCGGGAGAGGAGGATGATATGAGTTGAGATGAGATGAGACGGTGGAGAAAAAAGTGGAGAGGGGTCAGTATAGATAAGGACCGAAATTACAAGGGCAGAAAAGGACAAGAGAGAAAACTTCTAAAGCAAGTTGAATGTGATTGGTGGATTTATGTTGGCCAATTCAACTTGGTTTTGTGGCTGCTTCCTTGGCTGAAGATGGTGCCACCTATGGAAGTGTTGTGGCTGAATCCTAGCCATTCATTGTAGGATTCTCACAATGATTCTTCTATTGGTCCGGTTTCGGTAGTTTTAAAATACCGAAATCTTACCAATTTCTCTTAAATCGATAAACCTATTTTAAAAAATTCTGTGAGATTTCCTATGTTCCTAATCTAATTCAATCCAGTCTAATCACACTTAATTGGCTTTAATTAAATGCTTAATCAAATTCCAATTAAACCCACTTATTCGGTGAAAATCGAATAACTCAGTTATTAATGATGAAATTTTCTTTCGGACGTCACATTACTACCTTCCTAAAAAAAAAATTGTCCTCAAAATTTAGTACCTAAGAATAATTTAGGATACTCCCTCTTCATATCGGATTCTAATTCCCACGTATAGTCTATTAAGTGTTCATGTCCCCATGCCACCTTAACTAGCTGTATGGCTTTATTCCGAAGGTGTTTGATGCTCCTGTTCACTATCCATGCCGGAGGTACATGAAAGGTGAAGTCATCCTTTAATTGGATCTATTCAGGTTCCAAGAAATGAGTAAAGTCAGGCTGGTATTTTCTAAGTTGAGAAACATGAAAGACATCATGAAGATTTGACAAATGTGGAGGTAAAGTGACTTGATATGCCAATGGCCCGATTCGTTTCAAAATTTGAAAAGGACCTATAAAGTGAGGGCTTAACTTTCTAATTTTAATGGCTCTGCCTACTCCCGTTGTGGGTGTGATCTTTAGAAATACATGGTCTCCTTCTTGGAACTCCAGTGGCTTTCTCCTGACGTTCGCATAGCTTTTCTGATGACTTTGAGCTGCAAGTATCTTGCTATGGATCTTTTGATTTTCTTTGTAGTTTGTTTGACTAATTCCAATCCCAACAGACTCTGTTCTCCTGATTTATACCAACACAGAGGAGATTGACACTTCTGTCCATATAAAGCCTTATACGGAGCCATGTCGATGCTAGCATGGTAACTATTGTTGTACGCAAACTCACACAATGGTAAGTATCGATCCCAGCTTCCACGCTATTCCAGAATGTATGCTCGTAGCATATCTTCCAAAGTTTGAATAGTTCGCTCGGTCTGGACATCTGTTTCATCTGTTTCCGGATGGTACGCAGTACTTAAACATAGCCTAGTACTGAATGCCTTCTGGAGAGCTCCCTAAAATTGTGAGGTGAATCTTGGATCTCGATTTGAAATGATTGTTGAAGGAATACCATGTAGCTGTACCACTTTTGAATGTACAATTGAGCCAACTTCTCCAGAGGATAATTCGCTCGAATGGGTAAAAAGTGAGCGGACTTGGTTAGCCTATCCACTATGACCCATATAGCGTCATATCTTGAGGGCGTCCTTGGTAAGCCTATCTCGAAGTCCATGGAAATACTCTCCCATTTCCACTCCAGAATCTCTAAGGGTTAGTTCCCGTTGGTCTCTGATGCTTTATTTTTACCTTCTAGCAGGTTAAACATTTGTTCACAAAATTTGCCACATCTATCTTAAGGCCTGGCCACCAAAACATCCTCTTAAGATATTGGTACATTTTATTAATGCTAGGATATATAGTAAATTCACTCTTATGGGCTTCTTCCAGTATTTTCTTTCTGAGATTATCCTCCTCAGGTATGCATATTCTTCCTTTATATCGCCATATACCTTCTGTATCCTGAGTAAATCCTATTAACTTGCCAGATTGCACTAGTTGCACTATATGCTGGAAGTCATTATTTTTTTGTTGTGGTTACTGGATTTGGTCTTTGAAATTACTGGTTATCTTAAGTTGGTTTAACTGAATGTCATTGGGAATCATAGAGATTCCTAAGTTGAGGTCTTGGAAACTCTCTATGAGCTCCCTCTCCTTGATTATCATCCATGCCACAGTTAAGGATTTCCTGCTCAGGGCATCTGCCACCACGTTTGCTTTGCCAAGGTGGTACTTTAGCTCATATTCATAGTCTTTAAGAAACTCCATCCACCTTCGTTGCCTCATGTTCAATTCCTTCTGATCAAAAAGGCATTTCAAGCTTTTGTGAACAGAAAATACTTCAAATTTTACTCCATAGAGGTGGTGCCTCCATATCTTCAGAGTAAATACCATAGCCACTAACTCTAGGTCATGCGTTGGATAATTTCTTTCATGAATTTTCAATTGCCTGGAAGCATACATAACGATGTTCTTGTTTTGTATTAACATGCACCCTAATCCTTTCTTAGAAGCATCATAGTAGACTTCAAATAGTCCATGAGGATTCAGCAAGGTAAGTACTGGGGCTGTCGTTAACTTTTCTTTTAATTCTTGGAAACTCTGCTCACATTCGGGTGTTTATTCGAACAGGGCATTCTTTCTGGTTAACTTCATTACTGGTAGGGCTATTTGAGAGAAATTCTTAACAAATCTCCTGTAATATCCTACCAAACCTAAGAAACTTCTGACTTCCGTAACTGTTGTTGGCCGTTCCTAACTTAATACTGCTTCCACCTTACTAGGATCCACAGAAATTCCTCCATGGGATACCACATGGCCAAGAAAGTTTACTTCTTTCATCCAAAATTCACATTTGAATAGCTTGGCATAAAGTTTCTTCTCTCTTAGAACCTGTAGAACCAGTCGCAAATGTTTTGCGTGCTCCTGCTCCGTTTTCGAGTAAACGAGTATGTCATCAATGAATACCACCACAAATTTGTCATGATATGGTTGGAATATCCGATTCATACAATCCATAAATATTGCTGGTGCATTCGTCAATCTGAAGGGCATCACAGTGTATTCATAATGTCCATAACGAGTTTGAAATGCTATCTTTGGAATATCTTCTTCTCGAACCTGAATCTGGTGATATCCAGACCGTAGATCAATTTTGGAAAATACAGTGGCTCCTTGTAGTTGGTCAATGAGTTCATCAATCCTTGGCAATGGATACTTATTTTTAATCGTCACCTTATTCAGTTGCCTGTAATCCACACACAGTCACATGCCTCCATTTTTCTTCTTAACTAATAGTACTGGAGCTCTCCATGGTGATGCACTTGGCCTAATAAATTTCTTTTCCAGGAGTTCTTCAATCTATTTCTTAAGTTCAGTCAATTCCAAAGGCGACATTCGGTATGGCGTAATAGATATTGGTCCTGCTCCTAGGACCAATTCAATAGCGGACTCAATTTCCCTCTCGGGAGGGAAAATCAGGAATATCTTCAGGGAACACATCGGGATATTCCCTAACAACTGGAATATTATCTAACTTCTGATCAACCTCTGCTACTCTGGTTGATAAGAGAATATACCATTGACTTATATCCCTACAGTGGTGTACTACTAAAGAGCTTAAATAGAGGCTTATAGAGATTACTGATTCGGAAGATGAAACAGAGGGAAGCACAATAGATTTATCAGAGTAATTTAACAGGGCCTATTTGGCAGAGAGTCGATCCATACCCAAAATAATGTCAAGTCCGGACAAGGAGAGGCAAATTAAATTAGCTGAAAAAGTTTGACCTCCTATTTGACAGGGGACATTCATACAAATATGATTGGTCTTAACAGGCTCACTTGTAGGAGTAGAAACTAGCAAATCATAGGGTAATTCCGAAATAGGTAACTGCAAGGCTGAAATACAACCATGAGGGATGAAAGAGTGAGATGCACCTGAATCATATAAAACAGTCAAGGTCTTACCATTCACTTCACACGTGTCTTGAATCAAATCTTCCGACTTGTTGACCTCCTATGCATCCATAGTGAAAACTCTTCCCTGGCATTGTGGCTTAGAAGTCGGCTGAGGGTTTTTGGCAGGACATTCATAAAGTTTGTGGCCTGGGTTGCCACATCCAAAACAAACATTTTGACTTGCCAAGCAAGGACAGTTGCCATGATTCCTGCCACACTAGCTGCAAGTCTAGTTCCCAAAAGGTCTTTGAGGTTGTTTACTTTTGTTGCCCACTGTCTAAAACTTTCTCTGCTGCTGAAAGTTGGGTTTGAACCTTGGGCCTTACCGGGCTAACCCCTTGTTAAAGTTACTGCCAGTTGACCTAGTAGCAACCAACTTTTTATTACAATCCTCCACTAGGCGGCACTTGTTTACCAACATAGGGAAGTCGCTGATTTCCATTGGTCCTATGGTGGTAAGGATGTCTTCTCTCAGCCCACCTTCGAACTTCATGCAAAATATGCACAATCCCTCAAATTTAGCAATGTATTCCGATACACTACTATTCCTTTGACGGAGGTGCATGAACTCCAACTCCTTAGCATTGCAGACAGAGGCAGGGAAGTACTTCTGATAAAACGCATCTCTAAATATATCCCAAGTAATAACTATTTGGTATCCTTCTAATAATCGGCATACACAATTCCACCAGCACTCTACATCGGCTTCTAGCATATAGGTGGCAAAGATCACCTTCTGATGGTCTGTGTAGACTAATATGGAGAAGACCTTCTCCATAGCTTTAACCCACTCATCCACCTTATCTGGGTTAAACACTCCCTTGAAGTTGGGTGGGTTGGCCTTCCTGAACTCCGCAAATTTGAAGTATTCCAAGTCTACCTTAGGGCCATTATGATTCCCTCCAAGACCTACTTCTAGCTGCCTTCCTAGTTGGCCCATCATTTGTGTCACCACAACTGCCTGTTCGCGCATAGCGTGTGCCATTTCTTGCATTGTGTCCAGGAACTTAGTAGATTCCTCCTGGGTTGAGGAAGTTCACGGCCTACCTCGCCTTCTAGAAGCCATCAAGTTCTGAACACACAAAACAAGAGTAATTGAGTTGATCAGACTCAATACTAAATTCAGTGTGCTAGTAACTAACAGCATATGGTTAGGCAATCCCCTCACATGCATCCTATCCATCTGGAAAAGACTCAGTGCATGATAATATCTAAAGAATATCGAGCATATGCGAAGTATAGTCAGTCCAATCCTCAGGCCTATATTAGGACGAACTGGTTTGATACAAAAAATGTAACAACTTACCAGACAAAATACTATGCTTAAGTCATAATATATTACCTGATAAGTTATTACATGTAGCGAACTAAGAGTTAACTATTTACTTCAATCAATTTCTGTTTGGCAACGAAATAAACACTAAACAATCCTTGTACCAGAATAAAGTAACACAAATAAAAATATGAAAGAAACAGAACTAACTGAAACTGCATCATACATATATATATACATACGCATACATTTGTTTTCAAAGTTGTTAGAAGATATGTAAGACAATACAAGGTAAAAAAAAATGAGGCCACTAACACAAAATAAATCGGCCTGTCTATATGAACAACCCCCCTAACTGGTCCCTATGGGACATTTCATTACTATCTCCTACCCATGTTCACGACCCAAACTACCAAAAGAGGGACATCCTGTACATCTACTGCTACTACGGCGGGTACTCCAACTAGATGGATTCCGAAGAAAAGAATCCATTCACCATGCCGGCATCCGCAAGGGTGTAATCCACACTTAGAGTAGAGGACAAGGAAACTCTTAGCCTCAGATGGATCCTCTTCAAACATCGAGACCGAGGGTATCTGCTGTGGTGGTGAGGCTAGCGGAGCCAAGGGAGCTACTGCTGCTGCCGGTGCTACTGCTGCAGCATGTGAAGATGGAAAGGGATGAGCCATATGGAGAGGGATGGCTATATAAGGGATGGCAGGGTCAAAAAGTGGGTGCATGAGTGGTACTAAAAAATCTCTTTGGAAGAAGAAATAAAGGCGAAATTGACATCTACCGGATATGTACATGGAGTCTATGAATGAATCAAGATGGATGTGGAGCTCAGGAAACTCAATAAACAGGACGCCGGTTGCCGCATCCTCCATGCTCTGAGAATGATGCGGAAATGTATAGTAGGGTGAGAAATAAAGATTTCTCAGTAGGAATCCTAAGTGTGTGTGTGTGTGTATATATATATATATATCTGTCATTGCCGCCATTCTTAGGTGTTTTAGATTTTAAGTAAAAGAAATCGTTACATCAACAAGATGTTTTACTTAATTAATTATAGAAATCATAGTCTAAAACACAACTTGGTTTTACTTAAAAATAAAATAGAAAGATAAGCAGCAAAACATATATTTTGACATAATTAAGTATCAGCTGTAAAGCAAGCAAAAGTACATATATAGCAGATAATAATGCAATTAACTCAAAGCATGGTAACAGAAACTGTGGGTATGCAGAAATGATAATGCACTTGATCTTAGCTCACATTTTTCCATACTTGGTCCCCTAGGAGTATATTAGCCATAAGACTCCGAGGTAATAGTCCGCTTTTCAAGATCGAGCTCGTTCCCATACAGAGTCGCCAGGTTTCCTTTCCCCGACTTCCCCACTAATCTATTCCCCTTAACTTTGATCAGGGGCTGGCCCAAGTCACATGGAAATCCTTCCTCATTCTTATAAGGATAGCATTACTTGTCTTATGCTTTGACCAATGCATGCATAACTTGTAAATTCATATTAATTGAAATCTCTACCGAAATTTCGGCAGTATGACAGATCATGTCCGCTTTTCCATGAATAGTACCAGGAAATCAGGAAACTTTAATCAAATAGGAAACTCAATGTATAACATTATAGTCATAGCAAGAATATAACAATATCGATAGATATAAGCTTTAAAACCTTAATGTCTTAATTTATCTTGCAAGTTTTTAGCTTCTATTTCCGAGTTCGAATTGTGCCTGAGTTCTGAGATTATCTAAGTTTTGACTTCCTAGATTATGCTCGATCTCCGAGATTATATAATTTCTGACTTCCGGGGTTATGTTCGACCTCCTAGATTATATAATTTCCGGCTTCCCGGATTATATTCAATATCCTAGATTGATTTTGGATTGATTCCGTTCTCCGACCTTAGTCTACATTTGGTCTTCCAAGACTTTTATAGGGTATTTCCTAAATTCCGAGTTCTGATATTAACTATACCCGATCTAGTTTACATTTCACTAAGTTCCGAGTTCAACACTGAGTATACCTTTCCGAGTTCAACCTTAGTATACCCAGTCTAGCTCTATTTTTGCTGAGTTCCGAGTCCACCCTTAAGTATAACCGTTCCAAGGTCAACCTTAAGCATACATTTTCGAGTTCAACCTTAGTATACCATTCCGAGTTCAACCTTTAGTATACCCTTCCGAGTTCAACCTTAGTATACCCGACCTAACTCTATTGCTAGCCAGAATTATACTCTTATAAGAGAAAATTCACCAAAAAATAGAAATTCAGGTGAAATTACACAAAATTTATATCAATGTAAAGCTAACAGAGCAAGCTTTCAAATGAAACAAGTTGCATACCATTTGAGTGAGTATAACTCGAGATATAAGCTTTGAAACTTAACCCTACTGGACTACCCTGCTCCAGCCTGGGTTGAACTTAAAATAAATTCATTGATGTTCCCTAATATGTTAGCTTTCAAATAACATTGGATTCACTCAATTTGGAGTTGTGTAGGGTGAATTACACCCTTCTCAACTCATACTGCCCAGATGAAGGTCCTTATTTCTAGGTCAAACTTCAAAAATTCATAACTACCTCTATATTAATCCAATGACCTTATATTATATATGTATGGAAAGCCCTGAATGTCTAGTTTCATATAAAAATAAGTTCATCAACTTTAAACTACTGTAGGCGGAGCTATACACTCCGTTATACGAACCGCCAAGGAAGAACCCTAACAACTTATTGAGTTTTCTCCTTTCTTCCGGTTCTTTCATATCAACTCCAATTCTAATCACAACATACATGCGTAATCAATTATAATTCATCATGGTCACTTCAAATCTCATCAGTATCACAAGATACCCAAGGCCCCTATATAGTTCCAACCATGGAAAATAAGAAGAGAAGTAGGATTCCTGCCTTTCCTATGTATGATTTTTGTTAGATTTGTGGTTGGAGTTAAAGAAATCTTGTTGTGGCTTGAAAGTTTGTAGGAGAGGAAGATGATATGAGTTGAGATGAGATGAGATGAGATGAGACGGTGGAAAAAAGAGCGGAGAGGGGTCAGTATAGATAAGGACCGAAATTATGCGGGTAGAAAAGGAAAAGAGAGAAAACTTCCAAAGCAAGTTGAATGTTATTGGTGGATTTGTGTTGGCCAATTCAACTTGGTTTTGTGGCTGCTTCCTTGGCTGAAAATGGCACCACCTATGGGTGTGTTGTGGTTGAATCCTTGCCATTCATTCTGGGGTTCTCACAATGATTCTTCTATTGGTTCGGTTTCGACAGTTTTAAAATACCGAAATCTTACCGATTTCTCTTAAATCGATAAACCAATTTTAGAAAAATTCTGTGAGATTTCCTATGTTCTTAATCTAATTCCATCAAGCCTAGTCACACTTAATTGGCTTTAATTAAATGCTTAATCAAACTCCAATTAAACCCACTTATTCCATGAAAACCAAATAACTCAGTTATTAACGTTAAAATTTTCTTTCGAACATTACAACTTAAGCATAGTCTGGGACTATTAGGGTGTTGCAGCATGTGTCTAGTCAAAGAAGTACCATGCATACAAAGTATAATGATAAGAAAAGAAATAATAGGATATGACCCTTCAATCACTTTGGCAAGGGAAGTGAGGGGCGGTGATCTACAAAGACTTAAGGAACCTTTATGGAGGAGGCAAGGATGACATGGAGGACCCTCCAACTTGGGGGTAACCAATATCAGCTTAGTCTGATTTGGTTTAGTACTATGTGACGACGGTCATAGAATGAGCTCATGTCCAAAAGCAGTCTACTTCAAAGGAAAGTAAAGATTGTTAAGCACGTGCTAAAAATGAAAGTAAAGTCAATGTATAACCATGGTTAAGTCTATGAGGTTGCATGTCATTGCATATATTTATATTGTCCATATGCATTATAAATGTTTATTCTATACTTTCGTATGTCTGTTCAGTTATGGTGATATAGTTATGACGATAACTTTAAAACAACCTGCTTCGGGGCTTAAGTTTCAAAACTATTAAAATTGAATCTATACATGTTCACCGTTTTCATAATTAAAACCTGAAGTGGCTTGGACGATGACAATGACGCAATATTTGTCTAGTCGCGATCCTACTGAGAAATCTAGTATTTTTCACTCCTACGTTTCCATGTGGTCTTCAGAGGATGTCAATGTCGAGCACGGTGGTGATCTTCATTGAGTTTCCAGTATGGTGTTGGCACTTTAACTCGGTGCTGAATGCCTTGATGATGTCTGCGAGTGCAGCGATGAGGGTCTATATCTTCCATGACTGTCCATTTCATAATCCAGCGATGAGCCTTTTTTTCTGGCCACATCAACCATATGGCTAGATCACCTTGGATGACATCCATCCTTACTTTTAGCTGCCGAGATACCCCACTGAAGATGAGACTGACTCGGATAGCCGTCTAACTCCGACTGCTTCATTAGATTCCAACCCTTCAAAGCCTTCCCATCCGAGCTATCATTGGAGACTGACCCTTCTAATCCTTCTTACTTGTCGGTGATACATTTGACGTCTGATTTGTCTTCTTCAGCAACTCCTCATCATACTCCACCCTCGGTTCATGGTTGCGGGTACATTTGTACCCGTGCTGTGCCTCATGGGTGTGGGCATGCTCGAGGAGGAGGACATGGTGATGTTACTTCAGGAACAGTTTACTCTCGCCTAATGAGTGATGTGGTGATTGCATGAGGAGCTGAGCACAAGGATAGCCCTTTTTGGTTGTAGTTATAGGGTTATCATTCTATTTTATGGCATGCTTGGACAGTGGAGATATCCTATATATTTTCCTTGATGATGTATTTGGTAGGTTTCTTGTGTAGGGCCAACAGTAGGTATCGAACCCATCATTATCTTTATGTATGACTTCTAGTAACACTATTATTATATTAAATATGAATGGTCATGGAATGAACGTTATGTTTATCTGAGTCATTGTTATTCTTGTCACTTCTATTTATTTTATCCGCGCGATATGTATGAGATAGCGATATTTATTATATGCATTCACGGTGCGTTCATGACTCTTGGTTTTAAAAATAGTTTATTGATGATTGTTCAAAAAAAATTTACCACTATTTTCATATAAAAGTAATTTCAAAGGTAATGTTAGTTCCATAAGCAAAAGTAATAACTAATAATTCCATGATATGACTTAAGCATAGTGTCAAACTATTAGGGTGTTACAAGTGGTACTACCCTCTAGAGAGTAAAGAGAAATAGTAAAACAACCTGCTGTACTACCAACAAGCTTACCATTGGTGATGTTAAATGAAAAAGGAACCATTGGTGAAAAAGCACAACCTGCATTGGAAAGGACAGAGCCAGAAAAGACAATTGCCTTTATGATAAAAATTGAGGCTGCAGTTGCTTCTGAACCTGAGACTGCTCCTCCTACCACTCCAATACCCAATCCAGTGACAACCCCCCAAGACATTCCTGCTCAACTACTGCTCATAGCTTATTGCTATTAACTTCTGGACCTCAATTTGATAGAACAATAACTCCAGCTCATTCTGAGCCTGCCCAGTCATCAGCAAGTCAAAGCCATCATACTGCCAAGTTACAATCTCAAGCACCTCACAAGCAGACACCTTTCCAAAACCTTTTGAGATTCAACTGGACTTGATTCTGGCTAATCAATACATACTAATGGATAATTAGTGCAATCTAGAGAGAAGAATGGATAAAATGGAACAGCTTATGCTACAGATTTTGAAGGCTCTTTAGAAAGGAAAAAGCAATCAGTGATGGTCTTTCTATGATTGCACATCATTATTCTATTTTGATGATGTTAAAAGGGAAGAAGACTAGAGAAAAGCTTCAATTAAAGGGGGACACATATCTAGGAAGAGCCAGGAGCTGGAACTTGACTAGAATTAAAAAAAAATAGAAGTTTTTTTCTTTTGCTATTATTGCATTCACATACATCATTCATTTAGAATTAGGATTTTTTGGAAACATTTTCAAGTCTTTTGAATTATAATTATATTTTCTACCAAACAATTCATATAAGTTTTTATCACACTATTAATATTATATCTTATTATTCATGCTCTATTAAATGTTGCTTTGATACATTTATACTACACTATACATTCTGCTCTGATATAAATTATGTTCTGATAGTGCTCAGACCTTACTGCTAATGTCTTGAAAATATTATTTTGATACAATTACTTATTACTCTGATAAAATTATTCTAAATACTTATTGTTCTAATACAATTGTTCTACACTATCATTGTGATAACTATTATTTGAGCCGCTCAGACTATCTATGTTTGTCCTATTTCATCATGATTATGATAATTTACATAATCTGCTTTGTTAATGATAAATAGTCTGTTCGTTTGCTTTGATATATCAATTTTTTTTCATAACTATTTTGGATTGAGAAAGTTCCTAATTATTTTGCTCTGATATATTACAAATTTGAAAAAGTTTGAAACAATTCTACTTTAATATATTATGGAACTTCATGATTAATCTAGATTGAGAAAGTTTCAAATCACTCTTGCTCTAATGATTAAAATGATTTTGGTTAACTACTGCTAAAATTTCTGAAAAACATGCTTATTCTTTACTCACATCAGAAAATAAGTTTTTCTCAAAACTAGAAAGTAAAAGCAAACAACAAATCGTATGGTTCTGGACTAACAATTTTTTTGACAAAAGCTTTTCTTTAATATTGATTTGCCATCATAAAAAAAAAGGATGATTGTAACCTCCAATGCCCTTTAGAAACCATCTCATGGTTTAAACCATGTTGAGTTTTAAGATTTTGATGAGCAACAAATCAAGCTTTAATAAAATGTTTGTCATGTATTGATTTGTTCAAAGTAAATGTATTATTTCGTAAGCAAGATCGTTTAATAAGAACTGAAACAAATTTTAAAGAACACAAAGCATAATGTTCCGTCTTATTTCCTTTTTATATACATTTCTTGGAATGAATACTTTGTGGTATATGTGTTCTCTCACTTAAGAAATAGATTAGAAAGTTAAGAAGGATGGATTTACCATTTCAAAAAGGAAAACAAGCCACCATAAGTGATGAGGACACAAAGGCCCAAACCCAAGTCCAGACTCAAGCCCAAAAAGAAACCCAAGATAAAATACAAGGCCTAGGAGGACCCATGACAAGAGTTAGAGCAAAGAAGGCCCAAGAAGCTGTCAAATATGTGATTATCTCCTTGCTGGAAGCCCAAACACAATTTGAAGCCCAATATCCAAACGAAGCCCAACATATGAATCTGATGGTTTACACATGTGTAGCCCACTTTGAATGAGAGGAAAAGAGCCCAAAGAGTCAATCTGAATTTGCAAGACTTTAGTTGTTTATTTTATTTTTCTATTATTATGTTATGATAAAAAAAATATAAATTACCTATAGCAGGATTAGAACCCAAGCACTTGAGGCTGAATATGTCTCCTTAACCACTAGAACATATCAATAATGCTTATGCTAAGGGGTTTTGCTTTTAGTTTTGTTAAGTCTCAGGAGCAAACTCTTAAACTAATTTGCATTAAAACAATTGGAGATCAATACAGAGCAAAATACATATGTTGCACAAATTGTGAGTTTTTCTCTGTTAGGGTTCTTCCTTGCATCTTTTGATCTTATCAAGAATCCTCCAATTCTTGTGGTAATCCTTCTTGGCTTATCAAACTAGGTTTGTGGTGCCATTCTTATCTTATTTCTTTTTCATCAATTTCGTATCAAATTTTCAGAATTCATCTCAATTAACTCTTGATCATATCCCGAGTTATACGCACTATTTTTCGGTGATTCTTGAGTCTAAATTGAGTTTCAGAACGTGGATGTTCAACTCGTTTTGGAATCGCTCAATTCCAAGGTCTGTAGCATGAGATACACATCCTTTCTAAAAAGACGTTTGAAGCCTATTTTCTGCGTAAATTTGTTTTTGATTTGATTAAATTTCTTCTGTCCAAGTCCTAGATAGATCCTAATTCAAGCGACTTAAGATAAAAACTCATGATTTGGTAATCAGAGTTAGTCACTAGAGCTAGTTGTGGATGTGAATTTAGAGGAAAAAGGGGCTGTTTGGGAGATGTTTTTGCAAAAGAAAAATGCAGAAATTTGATTACTTGAAGGCTGCAAGGAGGCATTGCATTGGCTGGCAAGTAGGTGTTCATAAAACCTTGATTTTCATTGCTTGTTTGAAGCCTAATTTGAAGGAATTCAAATTCTAAATTGAAACTATTTGGAGGTTAATTTGGTGCTAAAATTTAAATTACGTGCGGCTAGGATTTGTTGAACAATTGTTAGTGATTTGAAGGATAAAATTCTGCATTCATATTAAAAAAAAGGGAAAAAAAAGGAAAATAGAATTGAAGTTGAAAAAAAAGGGGGGGAGTAAAGTGGAAGTGACTAAAGTTGACATGGAAAACTTGAGTTGGTGAAAAAAAAATTGAATTCTTGAGCTATCTTGAAATTCTGGATTTAGAGGGCTTGAAATTTCTTTTAACTAAGTTTCTTTTGTCTATTTCTTGTTTCTAAGTTAATATCCTTTTTCCTTTAGTTGTTAATCTTTTGTTTGTAGTAATTTGTGTTCCTTTGTTCTTCTTAGTTGAAGTTTGTATCTTTGCTGTCCTAAACTTGTGAGTTTGCTTTCTTTTCATTTTCTTAAGTTGTGCCTTATGTCTTATCTCATCTTTGTTTTCCATAGAGCCCGTGTTTATCTTTCTTGTCTTGTGTTTGCTGCCCTTAAGTGATTCTTGATAATTGATTGTTTGATCTAGTAAGAACCTTAAGCTAGAGGAAGAGTGGAAAAAGGCAAGAGAGTTACGTTACATAAAAGCCAATTTTGAGTGCAATAAACACGAGTGATACATCTTTAAGAGTGTAAACACATGAGACGTATAGTGAGGTCCTATTGCTTTCACTATTGTTTTCTTTTTACTTGAATTTGGTAGCAACAGGTGGTGATGGTAACTCTCATCTTGAAAGAAACAAAGATTGTTAGTGGAGGCTATTACAGCTCAAATGGAAAGGATGATGAGGGACCATATAGAGGAGTTATATGAGAGAATTGACCGGTTAGAAAATCAAGGACATCATGATGATGATGGAGGTAGAAGGAGGCTTAATGGAAGGAGGAAAGAAAATGAGGAAGAACCAAGAGGAAATTGAGATGAGGGAGTGAGAGTTACAATTCCACCATTTGGGGGTAAAAGTGATCCTGAAGCTCATGTAGAGTGGGAGATGAAGGTAAAACAAATTTTTTCTTGTCATACCCTAACTGAAAAGAGAAAAATTAAATTGGCTACCTTAGAGTTCATAGATTATGCCTTGGTGTAGTGGGATCAATTTCAAAAGGAGAGAAGGAGGCATGGAGAGCCTATATTGCAAACTTGGAAAAAGTTGGAAAGAGTCTTGAGAAGGAGATATTTGTCATCCCATTACCACAAGGAATTACATAATAGGCTGCAAAGACTTACCCAAGGTAATAGAAGTGTGGATGAGTATTATAAGGAGTTTGAGATAGCCATGATTCGAGCCACTGTTGAGAAGGAAATGTGGTCTACTATGGCAAGTTTTCTTAATGGGTTGAATGGAGAAATAAGGGATGTAGTGGAGCTTCAAAATTATGTAGAGATTGAGGACCTAGTCCATTAGGCCATGAAAGTGGAGCAACAATTAAAAAGAAAAAGTGTGAGGAGGAGTGCTTCAAACTATAATAACTCTAGATGGAAGGAGAGGCTTAAGAAGGAGGGAACTTCATTTAATAGGACCCCAAGGGCAGCATCACAACCAACCCAAAACAAGGGCAAAGAAGTGGCCAACAAGTCTCAGTCTAGAGACATAAAGTGTTTTAAGTGTTTGGGTAGAAAACACATAACTTCTGAGTGTCCTACTAAGAAAGTTATGGTGTTAAAAGATGATATGGAAATCACAAGTGAGAGTTCTTAATCTAAACGATCTAGTGAGGAAGAGAAGGAGGTTTTTGAGGGAGATTTATTCATTGTGAAGAAGATGCTAGGAGGGATAGCTAAAGAAGATAAGGGAGGCCAAAGAGAGAATATTTTCCATACTAAATGAATTATCCAAGGGAAGCTATGTTCTTTGATCATAGAGGGAGGGAGTTGCACAAATATGGCTAGTGCTAGGATGGTGACAAAGATGAATTTGGAGACCAAACCCCACCCTAGACCTTATAAGTTACAATGGTTAAGTAAGCAAGGTGAGATGAAGGTGGATAAGTAAGTAGAAATTGAGTTTTCCGTTAGAAGGTACGTGGAAAAGATCATTTGTGATGTAGTTCCTATGGAGGCTATCATTTGTTGCCTGGGAGACCATGGCAATTTGATAAGAAAGCTCACCATGATGGACACACTAACAAGTACACCTTTGTCCATAATGACCGCAAGGTTAGTCTTGTTCCATTGTCTCCTAGAGAGATTTGTGAGGATCAAAATAAAATGAGAAAGAAAAGAGAACAAGAGAGAAAAGAAAGAAAAGAAAATGAAAAAAAAGCGTAAAAAGAGTGAGAGTGGCCAAGAGCTAAAAGAGAAACAAAAAGAGGAAAAGAGTTAAAAGAAAGGGAGAAAAGAAAGTGGAGAAAAGAAAGAGAGGAAAAATGCTCTATTTGTGAAAAGTAGAGAGGTGAGGAGAGTCCTTTTGGTAAGAAAATCCATGTATATTCTATATAGTAAGGAAGTCACTTCACCTCATCATAATTCTATTTCTAACCTTAATCTGCCAAGTGGTGTTGAATCTATTTTGTAGGACTTTCAAGATGTTTTTCTTGAAGAGATAACACCAGGACTTCACCATTGAGAGGCATTGAACATTAGATTGATTTGGTTCTAGGAGCTGTGTTGCCTAACAGACCAGTACACAGGAGTAATCCCCAGGAGACCCAAGAAATTCAAAGGCAAGTTGCTGACTTGATTAGTAAAGGTTGGGTTAAGGAGAGCTTGAGCCCTTGTGTTGTACCTGTTATATTAGTGCCTAAAAAGGATGGAAGCTGGAGGATATGCTCTGATTGCAGAGCCATCAACAACATCACCACCAAGTACAGACATCCCATTCCCAGGTTAGATGATCTTCTTGATGAGCTGTATGGTTCTTGTTATTTCTCTAAGATTGATTTGAAAAGTGGATATAATCAGATTAAGATTAGAGAAGCTGATGAGTGGAAAATAGCTTTTAAAACCAAGTATGGCTTGTATGAGTGGAAAGTAATGCCATTTGGTTTGACAAATGCCCCTAGTACCTTCATGAGATTGATGAACCATGTTTTGAGAGAGTTTTTAGGGAAATATGTGGTTGTTTACTTTGATGATATTCTTGTATATAGTAAAAAGTTGGATGAGCATTTGCATCATTTGAAATCTGTTTTGCATGTGCATAGAAAAGAAAGATTGTATACTAATTTGGAAAAGTCCAAGTTTTGTAAGGACCATGTTGTGTTCTTAGGATTTGTGGTTAATTCTAGTGGAGTGCATGCAAATAAAGAGAAATTAAAAGCAATCCAAGAATGGCCAACTCCTAAAAGTGTAAGTAAGGTAAGAAGTTTCCATGGACTTGCTAGTTTCTATAGGAGGTTTATTAAGGATTTTAGTACCATTGCTACACCTCTAAATGAGCTAGTCAAAAAGCATGTGGAATTTAAATGGGGAGAGAAACAAGAGAAAGCATTTGCTGCCCTAAAAGAGAAATTAACACATGCACCCATAGTTGCTTTGCCTAACTTTGTAAAATCCTTTGAATTGGAGTGCGATGCATCTAGGGTAGGCATAGGAGAAATTTTAATGCAAGAAGGACATCCCATTACATATTTTAGTGAAAAATTGAATAGGGCTACTGGCTCGCGCGTCGTAACACGAGCAAATTAAACCGAATAGCGACTATAGTATAGTAACCAACTCGGATCGTTTCCCAAAGATGAACACACTATTTGATCAGAAAATTCAGGGGGGTTTTTATAACAAACACTTAAAGTGCAATACTGAATTCCAAAGCAAACAGAAAACAAAAAGGTTAAACCGAATTAAAATTCTAATCCAAGACACACAAGAAGAAAGCAATCAACACTCAATCATTGGATTCAAATGTACATGCACACTCCAATTCGATGATTTATTTTAGATTCAATTGAAACCTCAAATCAAACCTAGCATTCACATGAAAATCTCCATGCATTCAACTAATCACTCAAGCCATTCGGTTTAGAGACCTCTAAAACCGAATTGATTTTGGATTAGCTTCCAAACCAATGCTTTCATCTCATATTCAGAACCGAAATATGAATCACACTCTTGAACAATCGAATCACATATATCAACCGAATTATACATGATTTGATTGACTCTTAATCAACATGCATGAATGAAAACCTCCAATTCAATTACGAGATTAAGAAGAAGAGAAGAGGAGTGAAACCGAAATTGGAATTTCCATGTCTTGATGCACCAATCCTCAAGAGCTTGAATGCTTCTCTTGATGCCTTGGATCAGAGGAGGATCACCCCTCCATTAATGGAGGAAAACGCAAAAGAAAGAAAGAGAGAGTTTTCTTATTCAATCCCCCTCCAATTACAAAATGAGCCTAAAAAAAAAAAAAAGAAGAAGAAGAAGGTCTAGTCCTGAAGCATAATCAGAATTTCTATATATACCTCTAATTAAAAGTTACTAATTACTTAATTAAAATAATCCTCTTTTCCTAAGCTAAATTTGGATAGCTCATTTGCCCAATTTGGATGCTTTGAGAGAAAGTTGTGCCCAAAACAAGTTGAGTGGGCTCTCTTAGACTCAGCAGCGACTTCCAACACGTTTTTGGGCCTCATAACGGTTCTTCTTGGCTTAGTGTTCTGAACATAAATTGAAGCCCTGGATGTTAGCTTTCCAATGCCACCGGAATGGGCTCAATTGAGTCCCTGTAGCCCAAGATATGGTCCAATCATTGAAGGCTGCTCAGAAACCGCGCCCAAACGCTTCAGTTCAGTTCCGAGCCCAATTTCGGCTTTAAGATCTCAGAGTTAGCCCTTGCCCTCTTCATAGAAATTGTAGCTCTATCTCTTAGCTTTCCTACAAATCAAGAAGCATAATAAAATGAGGTATAGAGCTCAAGATATGATCTAAACACTGAAACAGGTCAAAATAACTGAAATGCTGCAAAAATTAACTAAGTCTCACTAAGATCCAAAAAAAAAAGAAAATGATCTAAACTCAACCAATTAAGCGCAAAGGAGGATTAATGAGACAAGTATGAAGGATAAAAATAGTATAAAAATCCAATTCATCAAATTCCCCCACACTTAGCTCTTGCATGTCCTCATGCAAGACTCAACCTAAAGGAAACTAAACAAGGAGAATACCAAAATCAACTACAAACCAAAGTGGAAAAACTTATTCTCCAATGAATCATCAAAAGTGCTAAGTTTAGGGACAAAGTAGCATGTGAGGCATCAAGAATTTTCCAACAATCAAATCAAATGATCCCCACCTCTCTAAAGTATAAACCAAGCAACATCACTCAAAGTGCAAAGATCAAGTATGAAGAATCTCACAAGATGGTGGGTGAGTGTATGAAACTCACTAACTCTCAAGTGTGTGGGTAGAAATGTTTCACTCAATTCACCTCAATGGATCATGCATTACCATAGGCTTGCTAATCTTCTACTTCTCCACTACTTGCAATCATATGCAACACAAATCAAGAGGGCTTCATTAATGGTTGTAATGGGGTTAAGGTAAGGGTAAGAAAACTAGGGAAATGACAAGGTAGAACCTAAGGCAATAGGAGAAATATTGGTCAAGATATAAGCCAACTTCACAAATGTGGGGGGGTTTCCCAAAGTCATTCCATAACATATTCATTCCCTTCATGAACACTCCCATTTTGTTCGCCCTTTCTTTTTTTTTTTTTTTTTGCACACTTGCAATTTATGCTTTATTTGTAACCATCCACACTTGCAATTGATGCATATATGACTTTCATTTTGCACCCCCCCACACTTGATCTCTAACAGAATAGTGATAATGAAACCAATGCCTTCCTATTCCCTAAGGTTGGGTAGAATCATGGTTTTCCAAATGGGTTTAGGCTTGTAATGTGCTAGAATCAAAGAAAGAAAGGTCAACAAGGCTCTAAGGGGTTAACAGGGGAATTAATGCAAGGTGGGCTATATGGCCAAGTGGTTAAAAATGAAAAGAAATGCCTCTATCATGTCCATGAATGCATATGAAAATGTAGCCTCAAAGAAGAATTAAAGCAAGTTCTAGGATGACATAAACTATGAGGGTTGACACACAAGAAAGAAAAGAATGGTATGAAATGCAACCATCCAAAACATAGCTCAAAAGCTCACAAGGGTAGTATTCATCGTACTCAATCCAAGCAAATCAAGATCAATCACTCAATTCACACATTGCAAGAGGGAAAAGAAAAAATGAAATCATGTTGGAATTCCATCCACCTCAATATTTAATTTCCTAACTCAACAACCATCAATTCATCAAAGAAGAACAAGAGCAAAGATTATTTCAGCAACAAAAAGAAACCCAAAATGCAAGACTAGCTGGAAAAATGCACGAGAGATAAACTAAAACTAATCATCCTCGCCCCATACTTCAACCCAACATTGCCCTCAATGTCATGCAACAGAATAGAATGCAAGGCAATTAGAAAGAAGTAGGAGAGGGAAGAAGAAAACATCCTTATCAAGCATAGGTGGCCGCTAACAAGCGAACCTCCTCAATGGTGTCCCCGGATAGCTCCTCATGAAACAGCTTCAGACAGTGGCCATTCACAGTAAAAACTCTGTCCGTCCTAGGCTCCACAATCTGCACAGCACCATAGGGAAAAATCTGAGTAACAATGTAAGGACCAAGCCACAGGGAACGAAGCTTACCAGAGAAAAGCTTGAGGCGGGAGTTGTAGAGGAGCACTTTCTGGCCGACTGAGAACTCCTTCCGCAACAACATCCTATCATGGATGAGTTTGGCCTTCTCCTTATACATGCGGGCATTCTCATAGGCCTCTAAACGGATCTCCTCCAACTCCTAAAGTTGGAGCTTTCTATGAAGCCAGGACTGGTCCAGATCCAAGTTGCAGTGTTTAACTGCCCAATAAGCTCTGTGCTCGATCTCTACTGGAAGGTGGCATGCCTTACCAAAGACAATCCTATAGGGGGACATCCCCAAAGGTGTCTTGTAGGCAGTGCAATAGGCCCATAAAGCATCCTCAAGTCTCTTGCTCCAGTCCTTCCTGTTCGGCTGAACAGTTTTCTCCAAGATCTGCTTCAACTCTTTGTTGGACACCTCCGCTTGGCCATTTGTCTGCGGATGGTATGGGGTTGAGACCTTATGGGTGACACCATACTTCTTCAGCAAGGTAGCCATGCTCCGGTTGCAGAAATGGCTTCCCTGGTCACTGATGATAGCTCTAGGCACCCTGAACCTGCAAAATATCTGTGATCTGACAAAATCTATGACAACATGAGAATCATCAGTCCGGGTGGCCTTGGCCTCCACCTATTTAGAGACATAATTAACAGCCAGTAATATGTAAACAAAACCAAAAGAAACAGGAACAGGCCCCATAAAGTTAATACCCCAAACATCAAATATCTCGCAAAATAATAAGGGCTGCTGAGGCATCTTATTCCTACGAGAAATACTACCTGTCTTCTGGCATTGTTCACAATTGCTACAATATGTGTAGGCATCGCGAAACAAAGTGGGCCAGTAAAAACCTGCATCTAAAATCTTCCTAGCATGTGGACCAAAGTGGCCCCCACAGGTAAGAGTGTGACAAAACTGTAAAATAGATTGCATCTCAGACTCATGCACACAACGCCGAATGACCTGATCACTACACATCCTCCACAAGTATGGATCATCCCAAATATAGTACTTAGCCTCACTCCTAAGTTTATCTATCTGATGCTTTTTAAAATAAGCAGGTAACTCAGCAGCAACCAGATAATTAACTAGATCAGCATACCATGGGTCCTTACCTTGCAGCTGTAGAAGCTGCTCATCTGGAAAGGTCTCACGGATAGGAAGAGGCTTTAGGGTCTGCGGGATTCGGCTCAGGTGATCCGCTACTAGATTCTCGGCTCCACTTTTGTCCTTGATCTCTATATCAAACTCCTGCAGCAGCAACATGCACCTAATGAGCCTAGGCTTAGCATCTGGCTTCTTCAGCAGAACTTGTCTTTGCATGATTAGAAAAAACAGTCACTTTAGTTCCCAAAAGGTAAGCACGGAATTTATCTAAAGCAAAGACAATGGCTAGAAGCTCCTTCTTAGTGGTGGTATAGTTGGCCTGCGCAGAGTCCAAGGTCCGGGAAGCATAGGCTATAACATGGGGTATCTTCCCAACCCTCTGTGAAAGATCTGCTCCAACTGCAAAGTTGGAAGCGTCACACATCAGCTCAAATGCATACTCCCAGTTCGGCGGTTGAAGCAAGGCGAGAGATGAGGTCTTGCTCACTGGTCAAATGCCCTCCTACACTCATCATCGAACTCGAAGTCAACCTCCTTCTGCAATAGTCTGGATAATGGGAGTGCTATTCTGCTGAAATCCTGGATGAATCGCCTATAGAAACCTGCATGGCCAAGAAAAGACCGCACTTCCCGCACGCATGCGGGGTAAGGCAAAGAAGCAATGACATCTATCTTGGATTTATCAACAGAAATACCCTCCCCAGACATAATATGACCTAAGACCACACCCTGCCTAACCATAAAATGACACTTCTCAAAATTTAAGACAAGGTGTGATTCAACACATCTACCCAAAACTCTAGCTAGGCTATCCAGACATGCATCAAAAGAAGAGCCGTAAACCGTAAAATCATCCATGAAAACTTCCATACAGTCCTCTAGAAAGTCAGAGAATATACTCACCATGCACCTCGAAATGTACAGGCGTTGCATAAGCCAAAGGGCATCCTCCGGTATGCAAATGTGCCGAATGGACGGTGAAAGTGGTCTTCTCTTGATCTTACGGTGCAATATGAATCTGAAAATAGCCAGAGAAACCATCAAGAAAACAAGTGAGACCGACCGCCAATCTCTCTAGCATCCGATCGATGAAGGCGAGAGGAAGTGGTCTTTTACGGTGGCTTGCTTCAGCCTCCTATAGTCAATGCAGACTCTCCAAATTGCTCGCACTCGTGTGGTACCAACTCACCATCTGAATTCTTCACTCTTGTAATATCGGTCTTCTTGGGGACAACTTGCAGGGCTCACCCACTTGTCATGTCGAAATTGGATAAATGATGCCGGTAGCTAGAAGCTTGTCGACTTCTTTCTTGACCACATCCAAGATCGAGGATTCAGTCTCCTGCAGGGGTTGCCTCACCGGTTTCACACCCTCTTCTAATCGAATTACATTGCATGCACGTAGAGGGCTAATCCCGGTATGTCCGCCAATGTCCACCTAAAGCCTTCATGTTACGCCTTAGAATGTTTAACAACTTCTCCTCTTGTTCTGGCAGCAAATCCTTGGCTATGATGACTGGCAGCTTCTCATTGGGTGCCAGGAATGCATACTTCAAGTTTTCTGGCAGAGGCTTCAACTCCAAGGTGGGTGGCTCTTTTATGGAGGGTGCTAATCTTGGAATTTGTTCTGTTTGTTTAATTTCAGCACCTGCAACACATGAAGAATCTTGCACAATGGCATTAGAATCAAGAAAAACAGTGGATTCATCCATACTATCAGAAACTGGATCCACAGAATCTGCACAAATAGAGTCACTATATGCAGAATTTAAAACAGAAGGAATAGCAACCAAACTAGAATTTTCTGCAGCAAAAAATGCAGAATTTGCACTCTCAATAGCAAGGTTAACAACTTCGAAACCTACAGAAACTAAATTAATACCTGTAGAGTTCAAGTCTACAAAAACTGCACAATCAGAGTTGGAATTAACAAAAATAGAACTAGAAATTTCAGCATGTAAATTAGCATAATTAAATGGTTCAGAATCTGAATTATGGAGGCATGCATCAATCTCAGCACAAACAACACATTTATCATGAATTCCATCACAATCAGAACATTGAAATTCATCTTGAAAGCCTACAATTTCTGGAAAATCATCCAACAAATGTTCATGCACATTATCAACCAATGAATCAATGATATCTAAGTGAAAAACAGAATGCTCTTCCGGTGGGAATTTCATGGCATCACACAAGTTAAAATTCACTTTGCTATCTCCAAATTCCATTGACAAGGTACCAGAATGCACATCAATCTTGGTTTTTGCAGTTTTTAGAAATGGCCTACCTAAGATCAATGTTGGTTGATTAATATGCATGTCATCCTCCATATTCAACACATAAAAATCAGCAGGGAATATCAATTCATTTACTCTCACCAAGACATCTTCTAAAACTCTTTCAAGGTGGGTTGTGCTCCGGTTGGCTAGTTGAATGACCACTCCTGTTGGCTTGAGCTCTCCCATGTGCAAGGACTTGTAAACCGATGTTGGCATGACATTGATTGAAGCACCAAGGTCTAGCATGGCTTGATTGAATTGCTTGCTCCCTATGGTGCAAGGGATGGTAAAAGTGCCCGGATCCTTGCATTTAGGTGGAATGCTTGGTTGGATGATGGCGGATACATTTCTGCCCATGCTGACATTTTCATTTCCCTTCAGCCTCCTTCTATGAGTGCATAAGTCTTTGAGGAACTTTGCATATTTGGGAATTTGCTTGATTGCATCCAGGAGTGGAATATTAACTTCAACTTTTCTGAATGTCTCCATGATCTCCTTGTCCAATTCTGCTTCTGCTCACTTCTTGTTTTGTGTCACTCTATTAGGGAAGGGCAGTGGCAATTTCTCACTTTGTTCAACTTGCTTGCTATTGCTTGGTTCTGCATAATTTTCCTCTGATTCTGCAGAATCAGATTTTTCTTGTATCCTTGGTTGTTTTGCATAGTCTACAGAATCTGGTTGTTCAACATCAGGAACCTTAAGTTGCTTGCCACTTCTCAGAGTGATGGAACTAACATTCCTTGGATTGCTCATGGATTAGGAGGGGAGGTTTCCAGAACCTTGGGATTTCAGCTCACTCACTGTTGTAGCCAACTGACCAATCTGTGTTTGCAGACTCTGGATCTTGGCTACGTTCTTTCTTTGGCTGAACAACACCGCTGGTTGCCATTCGCTTCACAAGTTACGCCAAACTTGGTTACGAGCTCTTGCTTTGTGGTGAGTGCGGTTTAGCTTGCTGCGGATCACGCTGTCTCATGTTTGGTCTGCTGACATTGTGCTTGAACTGATATTGAGGCTGCTGCTGCTGTTGGAATTGATTAGTATTACCATACCTCAGGTTTGGGTGGTCTCCCCATCCGGGATTGTATGAATTAGAAAAAGGGTCATAATTCCTCTGCTTCGGTTCGTGGGTCGTTGATAAGGCCTCCCAGAAAAATTCCAGCAAGCTGTTTCATTGCCTTCTTTCAAAGAATTGCGGACATTGGTCTGTTGCATGACCTGGTATCTGACAAATTCCACAAAGGCTTCTTTGGTGGTGGTATGGATTGCTTTGAGGTGTTGTATCGACCAAGTGCCATTTGCCTCACTAAAGTTGTCAACTCATCTATTACATTCTCCATCCTCTGCTGGTTCGGATTATAGGTATTCACTTCGTTCACTCCTCTTGTAGGCACTATGGCTCGGGTACCAAATTGTTGAGCATTTTCAGCCATGTTAGCAATCAAGTCCCGGGCTGCAGTAGGAGTTTTATTTACCAGAGCTCCTCCGTATAAAGATCAACCATACTTCTATCCATTGGCATCGGACCTTCATAAAAATCTTGAATGAGGAGCTGGTCACTAACTGCAGTGGTGTGGGCTGACTTGCACACAATTTCTTGAATCTCTCCCAATATTCATGTAAGGTCTCACCATGGATCCGCCTTATGCCACATATATCTTTTCTGATTGCAGCAGCTCTTGAAGCAGGAAAGAATTTCTCTAGAAATAGCCTATTCATGTCTTGCCAGCATGTAATGGAACCAGGATGCAGATAGTAAAGCCAATCCTTTGCAGCTCCATCAAGTGAGAAAGGAAAAGCTCTCAATTTAATGTGATCTTCATCAACTCCATGTGGCCTTATGGTGGAGCACACCACATGGAATTCCTTGAGATGCTTGTATGGATCTTCTCCAGCCAGACCATGGAACTTAGGAAGCAAGTGTATCAATCCTGATTTGAGCTCAAAATCCGCATGCAATTCTGGGTATTGGATGGCAAGAGCTTGGTAGTTGACATCTGGTGCTGCCAGCTCTTTCAAAGTCCTATCATGATTGTTAGCCATGTTTTCTGGAAGCAACTGGTCAGTCTCAGAACTCAAATCAGTGAATTCAGATGCAGACTCACTAAAACTATCACTATGCAAGCTACTACTATGCAAATGACTAGTATGAAGACTATGCACACTACCCTGACTCCTAATGAGCCTATGGAATGTTCTATCTATCTCAGGATCAATATCACACAAATTTTGAGGATTGGACCTGGTCATGTATGATCAGACAGAATTACTTGCAATGCAAGAAAAGCACTAAAAATGCAAGAACACAAGAACCAGCATGCACAAGCACTCAAACTAGGTCAAGGGGGGTGGATCAGATCAGTTTTAGGATGCAAATGAAGCACAAGAAAGCTCAGATCAAAACAAGCTTGTTTGCTACCTGAAAATTGAATTAGAAAAATTAGAAAATCCTAAAAATGAAGAAAAAGTGGCCTAAATGAGGTCTTTTTTGAGAAATTGGTGGCCCAAACCGCCTCCGGCTATTTGTCTAGCTAGATCTCAAAAAGTTATATGAAATGGACATATCATTTGCATCAATCAGAATTATATGCAAAAAGTTATGCCCTTTCAAAGTTTTGGTCTACTTTTTGTGAAAAGTCACAACAAATGATGGAAATTGCCAAAATTAAGTGTCACCTGACCCTATGGGTCACTTTTGCTCAGAAGGATGGTGAAACTTTGGACAACAATCCTTGGTTCCAAACTTCCACTTAGGATCCACTTCCGTACCTCCTATTAGGCCCCCTTATGCTCCCTTGGTGTAATTCTGTAAAAACAAGGTCAGCACTCACAACCAAGGTTAGCAACAATCCTAATATGATTAATGTGGTCTATAGAAGCAAGGAAAGGCACTGTTCTATTGGTTGATGTAGAAAGTGCTATGACAGGTACTCGAAATGCTATGCAAGGTGAGGCTAAAGATGCTACTGATATGGATGCAGACTAAGGCTTATATGAATGACTATTCTATGATGCGAACTCTATTAATGTCTGCAGACTAGAAAATGTAGAATGGAGGTTATGTACGAACTAGTCTATGAGCTAGTTATGCAGATGAGGGATTTGCCTAGCCTAGCTTATGAAGGTTCCTAGTTGCAGAATGCAGAATGCAGAAGAGAAACCAGAGTGCAAGGATAGAAGCTAAATGTGCAGAGTGTAGGACCACACAAAGAAAATAGAATTGGACACTAACACTAAAACTAACAACTCAGAACCATCAAACAAGACAAACAGAAAACCGCAAGAGAATTTGGGGGTGTATGGATGCAAAACCACACGATAAAACAGGATTAAACACTAAAGACTCAGAAATACTACTAATTCAGAACTACTCTTAATGCAGATTACTCCTAGTGCAGAAACTCAGAAATGCAGAAATGCAGAATATGCAGAATATGCACAAACACAGCAACTCATGAACACGACACGTAATCACACATGCCGACTGCGGACACAAGCACAAACAGGGAGTTAGCATGATATTCACAGGTATGAACATGATCAAACATAATGTATCATCCCCGGCAACGGCGCCAAAATTTGGCTCGCGCGTCGTAACACGAGCAAATTAAACCGAATAGCGACTATAGTATAGTAACCAACTCGGATCGTTTCCCAAAGATGAACACACTATTTGATCAGAAAATTCAGGGGGGTTTTTATAACAAACACTTAAAATGCAATACTGAATTCCAAAGCAAACAAAAAACAAAAAGGTTAAACCGAATTAAAATTCTAATCCAAGACACACAAGAAGAAAGCAATCAACACTCAATCATTGGATTCAAATGTACATGCACACTCCAATTCGATGATTTATTTTAGATTCAATTGAAACCTCAAATCAAACCTAGCATTCACATGAAAATCTCCATGCATTCAACTAATCACTCAAGCCATTCGGTTTAGAGACCTCTAAAACCGAATTGATTTTGGATTAGCTTCCAAACCAATGCTTTCATCTCATATTCAGAACCAAAATATGAATCACACTCTTGAACAATCGAATCACATATATCAACCGAATTATACATGATTTGATTGACTCTTAATCAACATGCATGAATGAAAACCTCCAATTCAATTACGAGATTAAGAAGAAGAGAAGAGGAGTGAAACCGAAATTGGAATTTCCATGTCTTGATGCACCAATCCTCAAGAGCTTGAATGCTTCTCTTGATGCCTTGGATCAGAGGAGGATCACCCCTCCATTAATGGAGGAAAACGCAAAAGAAAGAAAGAGAGAGTTTTCTTATTCAATCCCCCTCCAATTACAAAATGCGCCTAAAAAAAAAAAGAAGAAGAAGAAGGTCTAGTCCTGAAGCATAATCAGAATTTCTATATATACCTCTAATTAAAAGTTACTAATTACTTAATTAAAATAATCCTCTTTTCCTAAGCTAAATTTGGATAGCTCATTTGCCCAATTTGGATGCTTAGAGAGAAAGTTGTGCCCAAAACAAGTTGAGTGGGCTCTCTTAGACTCAGCAGCGACTTCCAACACGTTTTTGGGCCTCATAACGGTTCTTCTTGGCTTAGTGTTCTGAACATAAATTGAAGCCCTGGATGTTAGCTTTCCAATGCCACCGGAATGGGCTCAATGGAGTCCCTGTAGCCCAAGATATGGTCCAATCATTGAAGGCTGCTCAGAAACCGCGCCCAAACGCTTCAGTTCAGTTCCGAGCCCAATTTCGGCTTTAAGATCTCAGAGTTAGCCCTTGCCCTCTCCATAGAAATTGTAGCTCTATCTCTTAGCTTTCCTACAAATCAAGAAGCATAATAAAATGAGGTATAGAGCTCAAGATATGATCTAAACACTGAAACAGGTCAAAATAACCGAAATGCTGCAAAAATTAACTAAGTCTCACTAAGATCCAAAAAAAAAAAGAAAATGATCTAAACTCAACCAATTAAGCGCAAAGGAGGATTAATGAGACAAGTATGAAGGATAAAAATAGTATAAAAATCCAATTCATCAGCTACCCTTAACTACCCTACATATGATAAGGAATTGTATGTTTTAGTTAGGGCTTTGCAAACTTGGCAACACTATCTTCTGCCTAAAGAATTTATCATTCTTAGTGATCATGAATCCTTAAAGTATTTGAAAGTGCAGGGAAAGTTGAACAAGAAGCATGCCAAGTGGGTGGAATTCCTTAAACAATTACCATATATGATCAAGCATAAGAAAAGTAAGTCCAATGTGGTAGCTGATGCTTTGTCACGCAGGTACGCTTTATTGTCTACTCTTGAAACTAAGTTTCTTGGTTTTGAGTGCATTGAGGAATTATATGAGCATGATGCTAATTTTTCTCATATTTATCAAACATGTTCTCATACTGCATTTGATGGGTATTTTAAGCATGATGGTTATTTAATAAAGGAAAAGAGACTTTGTGTGCCGAAGAGTTCAATCGGGGAAATGCTTGTTCAGGAGGCACATGAAGGGGGCTTAACGGGGCACTTTGGGGCGTAAAAGACATATGACAACTTGCATGACCATTTCTACTGGCCTCACATGAAGCATGAAGTACATAAGTTGTGTGATAAATGTCTTGTTTGTAAAAAGGCTAAGTCTAAGGTCATGCCACATGGTTTGTACACTCCGTTACCTGTTCCTGAACACCCTTGGATTGATATTTCTATGGATTTTGTTTTAGGTTTACCTCGGTCCAAGGGAGGAAAGGACTCAACTTTTGTGGTGGTTGATAGGTTTTCTAAAATGGCTCACTTTATACCCTGCAAGAAGGTGGATGATGCATGTCATGTAGCTGACTTATTCTTCAAAGAGGTAGTAAGATTGCATGGTTTGCCTAGGAGTATTGTGAGTGATCGAGACTCTAAATTTCTTAGTCCTTTTTGGAGGACCTTGTAGGGAAAGATTGGCACTAAACTTTTGTTTTCAACTACATGTCATCCCCAAATCGATGGGCAAACAGAGGTGGTAAATAGAACTCTTTCTACTATTCTTAGAGCTATTATTAAGAAAAATCTTAGAACTAGGGAAGAGTGTTTGCCACATGTTGAGTTTGCTTATAATAAGGCAATACATAGTACTACTCGACTTTCACCATTTGAAATTGTTTATGGTTTTAATCCTTTGACTCCTTTGGATTTATTGCCTTTACCTAACATTTCTCAATTGAAAGATAAGTCTAGCTAGGAAAAAGCTGATTATGTCAAGAAGTTGCATGAGAAGATCATGGCCCAAATTGAGAAGAAAATGGAAGGGTATGCTAAACATGCAAACAAAGGAAGGAGGAAGGTAACTTTTGAACCAGGTGACTGGGCATAGGTGCACTTCAAGAAGGAAAGATTTCCATGTCAACGGAAGTCTAAGCTGATTCTAAGGGGAGATGGACCTTTCCAAGTATTGGCCACGATCAATGAGAATGCCTATAAGATTGATTTGCCAAGTGAGTATGGTGTGAGTGTTGCTTTTAATGTGGCTGACTTGTCCCTCTATGATGCAGGTGATGACTTACGAGGTTTGAAGACAAATGCTTCCCAAGAAGGAGGGAATGATGAGGACACAAAAACCCAAGCCAAAGTCCAAACTCAAGCCCAAAAAGAAGCCCAAGATCCAATACATGGCCTAGAAGGACCCATGACAAGAGCTAGAGCAAAGAAGTCCCAAGAAGCTATCAAACATGTGATTATCTCATTGTTGGAAGCCCAAACACAATTTGAAGGCCAATATCCAAACGAAGCCCAACACATGAATCTGAGGGTTTACACTTGCGTAGCCCACTTGGAATGAAAGGAAAAAAGCCCAAAGAGTCAATCTGAATTTGCAAGACTTTAGTTGTTTGTTTTATTTTTTTATTGTTATGTTGTGATAAAAAAATATAAATTATCTGTAGCAGGATTAGAACCCAAGCACTTGAGGCTTAATATGTCTCCTTAACCACTGGAACATATCAATAATGCTTATGCTAAGGGGTTTTGCTTTTAGTTTTGTTAAGTCTCAAGGGCAAACTCTTAAACTAATTTGTATTAAAACATTTGGAGATCAATACAGAGCAGAATATGTATGTTGAACAAATTGTGAGTTTTTCTCTACTAGGGTTCTTCCTTGCATCTTTTAATCTTATCAAGAATCCTCCAATTCTTGTGGCAATCCTTCTTGGCTTATCAAACTAGGTTTGTGGTGCCATTCTTATCTTATTTCTTTTTCATCAATTTCGTATCAAATTTCCAAAATTCGTCTCAATTAACTCTTGATCATATCTCGAGTTATACGCACTGTTTTTCGGTGATTCTTGAGTCTAAATTGAGTTTCAGAACGTGAACGTTCACCTTGTTTTGGAATCGCTCAATTCCAAGGTCTGTAGCTTGAGATACGCATCCTACAAGACATTTGGGCCCTATTTTCTACATAAATTTGTTTTTGATTTGATCAAATTTCTTCTGTCCAAGTCCTAGATAAATCCTAATTCAAGAGGCTTCAGGTAAAAACTCATCAATAAGGTACTTAGATTATTTAGAAGGATGAACTATCCAAAAGGGTGACCATAAAAAAGATGTTTTTCATGAAGTACCTCACCTTCAATTCTTCTATACGATTCAAGGATTAGATTCAAAATTCAAACATGATGTGACAAGATCCAAAAGAATCACTGAGAAGTCTTAAAAGTTGGTGAACCATCTAACGGCTACTTTTCCTCTTCTGTGTTATTTTCAAAGGCTAAGAAAGAAAGCAGCTTCTTCTATATCCAGTCTTAGACCAATTGATCGAAGAGGCACAAGGTTCAAGATTTGCAAGCTTCAATGGATCTATTTTTAAGTCTATATAAAGATAGAAGTCGAAGAAGAATAGGTTAGACTGTTTGGATATTTCTGTGCTTGCAAAGTTTTCATCTTCCAACCTTCTCAACCTTTTGAGCTACTAGAATTGTTGTAACTTCTGATTAGAAAATGTTCTCATTGTACTATATAATATCCTCCAAACATATATGCCATGCTCGAGTCATGGAGCTATATCTAGAGGCTGTTACTGCCATTGTAAAAGACTTTGTAAATCAGAAGATATTATACATATGGCCTTGAATTTTCATATTTCATTATTGAATAAGGGATTATAATTACAAATCTCTGATATAGATAAATAAAGTAATTACAACTTAATAGAAACTCAGAGTAATATTACATACAGACCATACCTTGGTCAATAATTATCTCTTAGTGGTTATCAGCCTCTTACTTTAGTCCTCTGACCTGGACATTAAGTCTAGGTCCTGAGCTTTGTAATTATCTCCAACACATCTACTATGGACTTGAAATCCATGCTACATACTGGAATGTATACGGAAGATAAACAAACAAGTAGTGAGAACCTAAGGTTCTCAGCAGGTAAACTCAATCAACTATTTATACAAGTTGTTATCATAAACATTCTAGCAGCTTTGGCTTCTTATGAAAACATTGACACATACATATAAGCACTGGATCAATTTTAAGTTTGAAAACATCTTTCTCAAAGCTGGTTATATAACACCCTAATAAACCCATACTATGCTTAAATCGTATTACGGCATTTTATTAGTTGCTACTTATGCTTGTGGAAAGCTAAACTTCACTTGAAATTAAGTTATGTGGAAAATACGATAAGATTTTTTTTCTTTTTTGAAATGTGTCATCGCTTTGCAGCATTTTTGGAAAGTAAAGCCTTGAATAAGAAGACAAATAGAGAAAGAGCGTGACGAGTTCGAAAAGCTGTCTTGGGGATATCTTGTTCTCGAACTCGAATTTGGTGATATCCAGAACGCAAGTTGATCTTGGAGAATACTATTGCACCCTGTAGTTGGTCCATAAGATCATCAATCCTTGGCAGTGGATATTTATTCTTAATTGCCACTTTGTTCAACTGCCTATAATCCACACATAAGCGCATGCTTCCATCTTTCTTTTTGACCAACAAGATTGGAGCTCCTCACGGCGACGCGCTTGGTCGTATGAATCCTTTTTCTAAAAGCTCTTCGATCTGTCTTTTTAGTTCCGTCAGCTACATGGGTGACATTCGATACGGAGCTATAGATATTGGTCCCGCACCTGGAACCAACTCGATGATAAATTCAATCTTTCTCTTTGGAGGGAATTCAGGAATATCCTCTAGAAAAACATCCGGATATTCCCTGACAACCAGAATCTCCTCTAGTTCCTGCTCAGCTTCTGTCACATTAGTGGACAAAAGGATATGCCCTTGATTCTTTGGCCCGAAAGAGTTCAGATAGAAGAGTGTTGTGGTTTGGGATTCAGAAACTGAGACAGAGGGGGGTACCACCATCTTATCAGAGCAATTGAGTACGACTCGATTGGCAGAAAGCCAATCCATGCCCAGAATTACGTCAAGACTAGATAGAGGGAGACAAATCAAATTGGCGGCAAAGTTCCTACCCTCAATTCTAATAGGCCCATTGGTAGGAGTAGAAACCAATAGATCATAAAGTAATTCAGAAATTGGCAATTGCAAAGCAGCTACACAGTTATGAGAAATAAACGAATGTGAGGCACCCGAATCATAGAGTACAGTTAGAGTCTCACCGTCCACGTCACAGGCGCCTTGGATTAGTCCTTCCGACTTATCAACTTCTTCTGCACTCATTGTAAAGACCCGTCCTTGTCGCTGAGCTCAAGGTGGCTGTGATGAGTTCCTGGTTGGACACTCATAAATTTTATGGCCTGGCTTGCCACATCCGTAGCAAATATTCTGGCCTGCCAAACACGGCCGATCGCCATGATTCTTGCCACATTTTGTGCAAGTTGGATTTCGAAAAGGCCTTTGGGGCTGCTTGCCTTTGTTGCCTGCCGGTGGAAATCTCCGCTGTTGCTGTACGTTGGGCTTGAATCTTGGGCCCTGCGAGGCCAACCCCATCTTGAAATTCCCACCAGATGCCCTGGCTGCAGCTAACTTCGAATTGCAATCCTCCACAAGTCGGCATTTGTTCACCAACATAGGGAAATCCCTAATCTCCATTGGCCCTATTGCAGTAAGAATGTCTTCTCGTAACCCTCCTTGAAACTTAATGCACTTCCACGCTTCATCCTGGTTCCTCTGCTAAATCGTGGAAAATTTGCATAGCTTTTCAAACCTGGCAATGTATTCAGATATGGCGAAGCTACATAAACTCAAGTTCTTTAGCATTTCGAATAGAAGCCGGAAAGTACTTCTGGTAAAATACATCCCTGAACATCGTCTAGGTGACTACTGTCTGAGATTCTTCAAACAATCTCCGTGCGCCGTTCCACCAAAACTCGGTGTCTGCTTCGAGCATGTAAGTGGCGAAGGTCACCTTTTGGCGATCCGAGCAATCCAGGACGGAGAAAATCTTCTTCATGCCTTTGATCCATTCGTCAGCTTTATCCGGATCATATGCCCCTCGGAAACTTGGCAGATTTGCCTTTCTGAACTCAGCAAACTTGAGATAGTCTAGGTCAACTCCTGGGCCGTGAGGGTTTCCTCCATAGCTTGCCTTAGGTCATCTACCTAACTGATCCATCATCTGGTGAGCCACCGCAGCTTGCTCCCGCATTGCCTGGGCCATTTCTCGGATTGTAGCCATAAAATCAGTCGAGTTCTCTGGAGCAGGTTCTGCACGTGGTCTGCCTCGCCTTCTGGAAGCCATTATGTTCTGAGCACACAAAACAAAAGTTATTGAGTTGATCAAGCTCAATACTAAGTCTAATGTGCTAGTAAATAACAGCTCACACGGTCAGGCACTTCATACACATGCACAACTATATCTCAACCATACAGGCAAGATCTGGTGCACATTATCAACTAAAAGTACAGAATATGCGCGAAGCATAGTCAGTCCAATCCTCAGGCCATAACTAGGACGAACGGCTCTGATGCCAAAAATGTAACACCTTACTAATTTGATGTTATGCTTAAGTCATAGCATGAAATCAAGTAGATTGCGTTACCATAATAATGCTCTGCTTACCATTCATGATTCATGTTTCTTCTCCTATATATATATATATATATATATATATATCAGAAGTCACTGCTTCAGTTTACGTACAAAGTTTCAAAGTAGAATACATAAGTGGGCCGATGTATCGAAAAGACAATAAGGCCCGTATCGATCACAAAGATCTTATAGTCCTCAAAGGACATTTCATAACCTACTGCTAATCCTACTGTCAAGTCTGTTACCCAGAGCTACATACTATCCAAAATAGGGTCATGCTGTACAACATCTCCTGCTGGCTAAACTACTCTGTCAGATAGCCGTTAGCCATGTCAAGCCCGGCCGGAGAATACTCCGTGCTGGGTCCCGAGGAGGAAGATGGTGACGAGCTGGTGGCCTCGGAAGGGTCACTCTCTGAACTAAGCGGCACATCGGGAACGGCCTGCGGAGGTGACTCCAGTGCAGGATCAGCAAGAGCTGCCTTTGCTGCAGGTGTAGGAGGAGCTGGATGTGGATGCGCCATGTGCAGTGGGACAGCAATGTAAGGAGTCGCAGAGTCAAAAATGGGATGATGTAAAGGGACATCGAAGTTCCTGTTACTAAAGAGGTAGAGGCGGAAGTTACACGAATTGGCTATATACAAGGAATCCAACACTGGATCATGGTGAAGCTGTGAAGCTGGGATCTCAATGAAGAGGGTAGCCGTGGAGTCCATCGCCAGCGTCTAAGAATGATGCGAAAAATACAAAGCGGGGTTAGAATTTCAAGAAATTCTCAGTAGGGTTCGGGTATAATGGTTAGCTGACGTCACATACATTCTCAGTTGCCTCGGATTTTATCTAATTATAAAAACATGTGTTCAACTGAAATATCCATTTAAATGAGTTCAAGAAAATGTCTGATCCGAGGCAAGATTTCAGTTTTACTTTAGACAGCACCAGAAACACAATAAAGTACTAATAATGATACATAAAATACTAAACAAAATAAATAAATAAACAGCAGTAAGCAAACACAATAGACAACTGTAAACATCTTGACATAATTATTTCATGTAACCATGCAGTCATGTAATCATGCAGACTTAATCATGAACCTTTCTTCATAAGCATTTTCCATTACTTTCATCATTTTCCATCTCTTGGTCCCCTAGGAGTTCTTGGCCATTTAGACTCCTAGGTAATAGTCTGCTTTTCAGGATCGAGCTCGTTCCTAAACAGGAATGCCAGGTTTACTTTCCTCGACCTTCCCACCAATCTATTCCCCTTAACTTCTTATCCGAGGCTAGCCCAAGTAGCATGGAACTTTCATAGTAGCATATTTCTTATCATAACCTTCTTAGCTTTCTTGAAATGCACATGCATTAATATGTTATTCATAACTTATGCATGGATTCTACCGAAATTTCGGCAGCATAACGGAACGTGTCCACTTTCCCATGAATAGTGCCAATACACCAGAACATCAATTTGTCACAAAGGTCACAACATTACATACATATTCCAACATGAAACTCATAATAACAATAATCTCATTAAGGCAAAGTTGCTGCCTCAACATAGTCAGCCAACCTGGTTCTTCTAAATTAAGCCATAATTTCTATTTAATTCATTTAGATCTCAATTTTGGATATGTTAAAGTGTTATGTGTATAGTTTCTAACCTCTTTAGTCACATCAAATTTCGATATCTATAGCTCAAGATATTCAGGTTTTATCCCGGCCTGCCCAATGGCTAGCCAGAATCAGGCAACTAAAAGTAAAAATCCACTAAAAATCGAAAACTGACTCATATTACACGAAATTGGACTCCTATTAAAGCTAACAGGGTATAGTTTCATTTACAAAAAGCTTCATTCCATTTGACTTAGTAAGGCTCGAGTTACATGCCCTGAATTCTGACCTTCCTAAACTGCCCTATTCTGGCCTGGTTTGGACATAGGGCAACTTTCTTGGATCACTGGGAGCAACCGGGACCTTATCTAATTCTGAAATTTTTATGGGACATTCTCCTATGTGTAAGCTTTCTAAAAAAGTTTGCTTCACTCATTTTCAATAGTATAGGGCGAGTTCTGCCCTGAACAACCTAGTCTGCCCAGAACCAGAGTCAAAACCCTAGGTCGAAATTCAAAAATTCATATCTCTCTCAATTCTAATCCAAAAGCCTTATATAATATATGTATGGAAAGCCCTGGATGTCTAGTTTCATATAAAAATAGTTTCATCCAATTTAATTGGCTGTAAGTGGATCCGTACACTCCACCGTACGGACTACCGAGGGTTTTTGGTTCTCTAACCCATTAGCTCTTCCTATTTCCATTCTTTCTTGCTTCCAATTCGGTTTTAATCAAACAAACAGCCCAAAACCAATCACATATCATCATAATTATTCATTTAACACATCAAAGATTATGAAAATAATCCAAACTCAGCCAGCCAAGACCACAGAATTGATGCAAGTATTAAACCCCTACCTTTGTTCTAAGTGATTTTGCTGGATTTTTGAAGGCTTGGATGAGCAAAGCTTGATTAACCTTGATGTTGGCTGGAGTTATGTGAGTGAAGAAGAGAGGAAGAGAGCTGAAAGGAGAGAAGAAAGTGGCGCAGAAAAGGGGTCTGAATGGGTGATAAAAGGGTGGAAAAGATCTGATTACATTTGAGTTGTTGTGGTTGGCTTGCTTTGGCTTTTGATTGGTGGAGATCCTATGGCTGAGTTTCAGCCAGCCCTCCTTGCTTTTGTGGCCAAAGTGGCGCCACATTTGGTGCTAAGTGGCTGAGTTATCAGCCACTCAAGGTAGGGCAAAAGAATTGGAATTCTATTGGTTCGGTTCCGATAGTTTAAAATATCGTAATTTTACCGATTTTCTTTAAATCGGTAAATCGATTTTCAATAAAATTTTATGAAATCTCCTATACTCCTAACTTAATTCTCTCATATCCAAATTCAAGTAATTGCTAATCAATTGATTCTAAATAATTATTTAACCGAATTTTGATTATTCTCAATTATTCGATAAAACCGAATAATTAGGCGAAAAATGATGGATGTTACAAGTGGCATCCTTGAGGAAGGAGAAGAAGATGAAGAAAACTCTTCCTTTGGTGAAGATGGTGGCGGTTTAGCTTGGAGAGGATGAGAGCTCGAGTTCTCTTCAAAATAAGTCTTGTAGTGTTTAGATCTTGTCTCCAAAGACCAAAAGATATGGTCTTTGAAAGGCTAAGTGAGAGTTTCGATTATGCTGGTGGTGGAGAAAGGAAAACGAAGATGAAGAAGAAGAAGAGAATTGTAGAAAGAAGTGAGAGGATTTGAGAGTTAGCGAGAGAATGAGAATCGAAAAATGAAAAGTGGATGTGTGTGTGTGTGTGTGAATAGTGGCCGTAACATATTAGTGGGTGGGGGGGAGATATTTTTGTGTTATTTTGTATTAATTAAGGTATAGGGAGACAAATTTGATGATAGGGGAACAAATCATGTACTTACTTTTACATAAAGCACTCTTGTCTAATGCTTTATGCTTTAGTGACATCATCTTTGCTTTATTGTCTAGTTGACTAAATTTGAATTTAATCATGTGACAAAGTGCTCTTGCAACTTAATTAACATGATTAAGCAAGGATTAGTGATTAACACACAAGAATATGATTAAGAAAATTAAACTTGTAATTAAACTCAATTATCCTTAATTAAACTTGATTAAACTAATTAAGGATGATTAGTACTTAATTAAGCTATTAAGGATTTGAGTTGCTTAATTAGAGATTATCTAATCTCGATTAAGCATTCTCTTGACTTTTCTCGTTAGAGTTAACTCATAAACACTTCATTAACCTCTTAATGAAGCCTTAGTCTCATAATTTCTCTTTAAGTGCCTAATTGCTCAAGGTTACTGATGTAATTTAGCATGACAGGAAATTGGGGATGTTAAATGCCAAGAACAGAATCAAGATAACTAATAATTAAAATAGAAAATAACAATTTATAAAATTAAAATGAAGAATGGCTCAATTTAGAACCTAACTAGCTAAAAGTGATATTGAAACTATCCTCGACAACAGCGCCAAAAACTTGATGGCGCTTTGGCAATTATATTGGGTCGTAGAAGTAATCAAGTAGTGAGAAGATATCATTCCCTCGAGGATAGTTCAAGTACCGAGGTTGACTAATTAGGTATCAAGTTGAGCAATAACAGTAATTAGAGATAATGGGTGTAACATCCGAAAAATTTTATCGTTAACAACTGAGTTGTTCGGTTTTTGTCAAATAAGTGGGTTTAATCAAAATTTGATTAAACATTTACTTGAAAGCAATTAAGTGTGATTTAAAAAGATTAGGCTTGATGGAATTAGATTAGGAGCATAGAAAACCCCACAGAAAATTTTCAAACTAGTTTACCGATTAAAGAGAAATCGATAAGATTTCGATATTTTAAACTGTCGGAACCGAACCAATAGAAATTTTTCTATGAGTGCCCTAGAATCAATGGCTAGGATTTAGCCAAACCACCCCCTCATGTGGCGCCTTGATCAGCCATTGAGGGAGGGAAGCCAAACAAAATTTGATGATGAAGTGAAGTCCACCAATCAAAGAGAAGTGCCTCCAAAAATCTCTACTTTTTCCTTCCTTCTCTTCTTATCATTTTTGGCCACCCTCTTTAGCTGCTGAAGCTCATCTCTTTCTCTTCTCTTTACTCTCATTTTCACTCCATTCTCATCCATTCTCAAGTTTCATCGCAAGTTGCTTCCATCAAAGACACTAAATCAACACAAATTCAACTAGACAAGGTAGGAAATCCTACTTCTCTACTTACTTTCTCTGATTTGGGGCTGCATGATGGTCATGTATAACCTGAGATATTGATGTTATGTAGAGTGATGATGATGATTTATGACCAATTTTGCATGTATATTGTGATTAAAATTGAATTTGATAGTAAATAGCTTGAAGAATAGAGAACATTTAAGAAGCTGTTAGGGTTTCCCTCGGCAGTCTGTACGGCAGAGTGTACAGGTCCATCTGCAAAAGTTTAAATGTTATGAAACTATTTTTATATGAAACTAGACATTCAGGGCTTTCTATACATATATAATATAAGTCCATTGAATTAGTATTGAGAGAGATATGAATTTCAGAATTTTGACCTAGGTTTTTGAGTTTGATTTTCGATAGACTAGGTTGTTCAGGGCAAAACCTACCCTATACGACTTGGAATTGAATGAAACTAACTTTATTAGAAATCTTACACATAGGAGAATATCCCATGAAAATTTTACAGTTAGATACAATCCCATTTGCTCCCAGTGGCTCGAGAAAATTGCCCTATGTCCAAACTGGGCCAAAATAGGGCAATTCAAGAAGGTTGAATTTCGGGACTTATAACTCAAGCTATAATAAAGCAAATGAAATCAAACTTATTGCAAATGAAAGCTTGTCTTATTAGCTTTAATATCATATCAATTTGGTATGATTTGATCTAGCTTTCAATTTTTAGTGGATTTTTACTTTTAAGTGTGCAATTCTTGTCAGCTTCAGGGTAGGCCGAGATAAAACTTAAATAACTTGAGTTACATTTACCAAAATTTGATGGGACTAAAGAGGTTAGAAAAAAGACACATAACACTTTAACATATCCAAAATTTAGGTCTAGATGAGGTAAATAAAAATTATGGCCTGATTTACAAAAATTAGGTTGAGTAAATGTGCTGAGACAGCAACTATGTTTTAAATGCAACAATTGTTTCTATGAAATTGTGAATGAAATATTATGATTTCTCTAAAAAATTGGTTTCCTGAGTACTGGAACTATTCGTAGGGAAATGGACAAATCCCGTTGTGCTACCGAAATTTTGGTAAAGCTTATGCATGAGTTATAATATACATTCAGATCCATGTGCATTTGCAAGAAATTCATAAAGGTTATGCCATAATGAAAGTTCCATAATACATGGGCCAGCCCCAGATTAAAGTTAAGGGGAATAGATTGGTGGGAAGGTTGGGGAAAGTAAACCCGGCATTCCTATATAGGAACGAGCTCGATTCTGAAACCAAGTAATGGAAAAGTTTATGAAGATAAGTTTAAGAACGAGTTTTGCATGATCACATTGAATAGTCATTATAAGTTGTTTACGCTTGGTATTATGTTTATCGATCTTTGTATGTTCATTTATTCTGCTCATTATTCTGTGTATCACTATTTAGTAGTTATTATGTTTCTTATGCTGTCTTAAGTAAAATTGAATAAATAGGAATTTATCTAGACCTTGCTCTGATACCAAATGATGCGGAGAACCGTGGATATAAAGATCCAGAAACCCCAGGCACACACTTTGATAGAAAACAAGACGTAGAATAAAGACCCTCCCTACTAAACCCCCAAGAAACCTGTCCTTGGAAACGTAGATAACAGGGAAAAGATAGAACATTCTGCATCACACAGAACAACATGAGGAAAACCTCACAATTTTATTGGTAGTTAAACCATGATAAAAAAATATGATCAAAATTCTCTTTGTCTATAGGCCAAGTTGCCTATTTATACAGAAATTCTAAAATTGGAAATTATCTAATCCTATCTAAAAGATCTGATTTGAAACAAAAATTTAAAAATTAAATATATGATTCTATTCTAAAAGATTTATTCCTATCTAATTTAAATCAGATTCGATCTTTATAGATTAGATCAAATTTGATTTAAATCTTAAAAGATTAACTGATTCAATTTAAATCTAAACAAATCAAAAATGACTCTAGACACAATCTAAACATATTTTCAACATTATCAAATTGCTTGCTCTCCAAGTTACTTTAATTAAGCTTGATTCCTTGATCTCCAAGTAACTTGAAATGGGCTCTCGGATTGCTTGATCTCCAAGGCAAACCAACTTGCCAGAAGCAGGCTCTTTTCCAGTGTTGAAATGACCAAGTTACCCTCCTGAACATGTATCAGATAGTCTAATTTGATCCCATGTTTTTATAATTAAATAATAACCGAGGCAACTGAGAATGAATGTGACATTAGTTGAATACCATACTCAAATCCTACTGAGAATTTCTTTAAATTTTCATCTCGCTTTGTATTTCCATATCATTCCCTGACCCTGGTGATGGACTCGAAAGCCACCCTGTTTATTGAGATCCCTTACCTATAGCTCCACCATGACCCCGAGTTGGACTCATTATACATAGCCGGCTCCTGCCATTTTCTCCTCTACCTTTTTCAGCAATAGGAATTTTGTTGTTCCTTTATTTCACCCTGTTTTTGACCCTGCCGCTCCATATTTTGCGGTTCCGTTGCATGTAGCACACCCACCTCCAGCACCCGCAGCTCTTGCTAGCCCTCCACCAGAGTCACCTCCGCAGGTGGTTCCAGACATTCCACTTAGTTCTGAGAGCTATTCTTCTGAGGCTATCGGCTCATTATCCTCCTTTTCAAGATCTAGTGTTGACTACTCCCCAGCCGGGCCTAACATGGCCAATGGCTATCTGACCGAGTAGGTCCCAGCCGTAGGTTATATTGTACAGCATGGCCTTCTTTTGGCAGTGTGCAGTATTAGGTCATAGACTTAGCCGTATGCATATTAGCTAGTTTGAAATGTCCTCTGAGGACCTCATAGGATCATTTTTGACTGACATGGGCCTTATGTCTTTTTAGTATACCCGCCCCACTTATGTATCCATCTTTGGAACCTGTATATAAACTGAGGCGTTAGCTTCCAATATATATATGTATGTATACAACTGATGATATATTACCTATCTTTATCTTTCCTGTGGTGCTTTTTATTAAATTTTGTTACGTTCTACAATACGTATCACGTTTATTATATGCAATGCGTCATTTCTTAGGTATATTTTATCAAGTACATATATATCAACAAAAAAGAGGATATAATATAATTGATACAGCTATAGACGGAATACTAACACGATAATGCAATCTACTCAATTTCATGCTATGACTTAAGCATAAAATTAAATTGGTAGGGTGTTATACTTATGATTGGAAAAGTTGTCATCTTTATCATTTTCTCTTGATTTGACAAGACTAAACACATTCTTGATGCGTGAAATTTCAAAAAGTTTGTTACTTGCGACCTTAAAAATGGTGCAACTTTTGTGCTTTTTTAAAGTTTTATTTTGTCCTGTCTTGAAGATAAGAATATATGTTAAAGTCTAAGCTTTTTCAAATATGAAGCTTTTTGAGTTATAAAAATAAGAACTTGCCACTTTGTGCCTTAAAAATCAAACCTTGAAGATAAGACCTTTTATAAAGTTTCAAACTTTAGTCAGGAATAAAATCTTTTTAAGTCATAAAAATGTTGACTTACAACTTTTAATTTATAAAGTTTAGATCTTGAGTCAAAATAATACATAAAAGTGTTAACTTTTATAAAGATTAAGACTTTCTAACTTTAAAGCTAACGTTTTATATCATTAGTTCATAAAGTAGGAATCTTTTTTACTTTAGGACAACTTTACATCATAAAGTTGAGACCTTGATGGTCTTAGAATAAATAAAAGTGTCAACTTTAATAAAAAAAACAAGACTTTTTAGTTCAAAAGCTAGTATCTTGTATCATTATTTCATAAAAATTTAATCTTTAACATAAGAGTATAATTTTAGAGGCACTTACTTTCATAAAAAATGAAACTTTATGACTACTTTATAAAGAATGATAACTTCTATAATATTTAAGGTATGATCTTGTTATGTTAATAATAAAAGCTTAAAACGTTGCAACTTGGATAAGTTAAAAATCACCTTTGATGATTAGTGAATATGATGTTGTTGGGTTTATGAGTGTGGTTATATATTGTCATAAGACATGTACACAAGTAAAGTGTAATTTCACATGAGAACTAAGAAACTAAAAGACTACATACATATTTATTTTAACTATGTGATTCTCTCATGGGTAACCACGAGAAATCCTATGATGGCTCATAAGATTTTCCACAAAGAATAACACAACTATGAACCCCTTTAGGGTATGAATGTATGATGCCATTTGGTATGATGAATGACAAGTTTGATTGAGCTTTGTCTCATGATTGAATAATTAGTGTGATAATATGATATGGATATAATGGGCTGTTGGTTGAAAGTTTTATAATTGGCATTTTGGGGAAGCTCTGGTCTAGCCATCATGCTACCAGATTTCTGTCAAAATTATGGACTTAGTCATATCATTGCATATGTCTTGTCAAAGAAGTACTACACATGTAGAGTATATTGACAAGAAATGAAAGAATGGGATATGACCCTTCAATCGCTTCAGTAAGGGAAGTGAGAGACGGTGATCCACAAAGACTCGATAAACCTCTATAGGGGAGGCAAGGTGACATGGAGGACCCTCTAACTTAGAGGTAACCAATATTGGCTTAGTCTGATTTGGTTAGTACTACGTGACGATGGTCACGAAATGAGCTCATGTCCAAAAGCAGTCTATTTCAAAGGAAAAGTTAAGAATGTTAAGCACATGCTAAAAATGAAAGTAAAGTCAAAGTAGAACCATGGTCAAGTTGATGAGTTACATAGTCATGCATGTATCTATATTCCTCATACACATTATGAATGTTTATCCCATGTGTTAGCATGTATGCTTATGTATGACGCTATGAATATGATGATAAACTTAAAAGCAATCTGATCTAGATTTATGTTTTTAGAAATTATTAAAATTGAACTTATATCTGTCCACTATTTTTTATATTCAAACCTGAAGTGGCTGGGATGATGAGGATGATATAGTGTTTGTCTAGTCACAATCCTACTGAGAAATCTAGTATTTCTCACTCTCATGTTTCCATGTTGTCTTTTGAGGGTGTCAGCATCGAGCATAGTGGTGATCATCATTGAGTTCCCGATTTGGCATTGGCGCTTTGACCTGGTGCTGAATGCCTTAGTGATGTCTACGAGCATAGTTATGAAGGTCTACATCTTCCATAACCATCCATTTCAGGTTCCAGTCATGAGCTCATTTTTCCGTGCACATCAGCCATATGGTGAGGTTACCATGGATGACATCTGCCCCTGCTTTTAGCCACCGAGGTATCCCACTGACGATGAGTCTAACTTGAATACTTGTCTAACTCCGATCGTTTCATTGGATTCCTATCCTTCGAAGTCATCCTATCTGAACTATCATATGGAGACTAACCTATTCAAGCCCTCTTACTCGTCTGTGATTCACCTGAAGTCCAATTCATCTTTTTTTTCAGTAGCTCCTCATCATGCACCACCCCCAGTTCGCGGTCGCGAGTTCATTTGTACACATGATGTGCCTTGTGGGTGTGGCTGTACTCGAGGAGGAGGACATGGTGATGTTGCTCCCGATGGTTTTGGGAACAGTTTCCTCTAGCCTGATAAGTGATGTGGTGATTACATGCGAAGCTGAACACGGGGATGGCCCATTTTAGTTGTAGTTATACAGTTATCATTCTTTTGTATGGCATGCTTGGGCAATAGGGATTTCTTATATATTTTCCTTTATGATGTATTCAACTAGGTTTCTTTTGTAGAGCCGACAGTAGATATCAGATCCATTATATCTCTACGTATGACTCTTGGTATTATTATCTTAACTATGATGGCCGTGCAATGAATGTTATGTTTATCTAAGTTATTGTTATTCTTGTCGCTTCTATTTACTTTACTAGCACTATATGTATGAGTTAGCGATGTTCATATTATATGTTTATGATGCGCTCATAGCTCTCAGTTTTCAAAAGGGTTTATTCATTATTCAAAAAAAAAAAAATTACCCCTATTTTCGTTACAAAGTATTTTCAAATGGCAATATTAGTTCTGCGAGTAAAAGTAACAACTAATAATTCCATAATATGACTTAAGCATAGTATGGGACTATTAGGGTGTTACATGGCCTGTGCAGTTAATGCGAAGAAGTTGTTCAGAGGGTGAACTTATCTTTAATCCAGAGATAGAACGCACCTTGAGATAAATGAGAAGGGAAAGGAGAGCATACAAAGAATTTCAAGCAAGGAGCAGGGCTCAAGAAAACAATTAGATTCGAAAAGCCATGAAGGATTACTTGGCACCTTCTCTAGATGGGTGTAATTCACGTATAGTGAGGCCTCCAGTTTAGGCCAACAACTTTGAATTGAAGACTTCACTAATCCAATTCACCCAAAATAACTGTCAATTCTTTGGGTTGCCAAGTGAAGATGAAAATGAGGACATCAGTACTTTCCTGGAGATTTGTGACACTGTCAAGATGAATAGGGCTACTGATGATGCTATGTAACTGAGGTTACTCCAATTTTCTCTTAAGGACAAGGTTAGAGCTTGGTTAAAGTGGTTACCCTAAGGGACACTCACTACCTGGGACATGGTGGCTAGGAAGTTTCTAGAAAAATATTTACTATCTGCCAAGTTAGCAAAGATGAGGAATGACATTACCTCCTTTGCTCAATCAGAAAGCGGTCTTTTTATGAAGCTTAAGAGTTGTACAAAGACTTGTTGACAAGATGTCCTTATTATGGCATCCCTCTTTGGATGCAGACCTTCTACAATGGTCTTTTGATTTCCATACAAGTCATGGTAAATGCAATTGCTGGTGGCCCTTTGAACAATAAGTCACCAGAAGAATCTCAAGAGTTACTTGAATTGATAGCCAGCAACAACTATAAAAAGCCCAGTGAAAGGACTCAGAAGCGAGAAGTCCTAGAGGTTGATACCATTATAGACCTTCTGCTCAGATGCAAGCTCTTGCCATTCAAAATGCGGCTATTTAGAAGAAGTTAGGGATACTCCCCAATTCTTCACCTGCTCAAGTATTAAGGTGTAACTTCTGTCAAGGAGATCACCCTAATGGAGAATGCCATGTGGAACCATCATCTAAAGAGCAAGTTAATTATATGAATTACGAGAGGCACAATTTCAATTCCAACCACTATACTCCTGGGTACAGAGATCACAATATTTCAGGTCATTACCATGGGAATCAAGGTGCATTTAGTCACTCCTATAACCCACTAGCTTATGAGAAAAAGCCTAACTTAGAAGACATGTTCCAACAGTTTATGTAGAGTCATTCAAATTTTATGGATAGGACTGAGGCAAAGTTCAAACAGTATGATGCGCAATTCAAGAACCAGGAGGCTTCTATAAGAAATATAGAAAATCAACTGGGACAGATATCACAATAGCTTACTGAAAGATCATAGGGTTCTTTGCTAAGCAACACTATTGCCAATCCGAGAAACAAGCATGTGAAAGCAATTATCTTGAGGAGTGGCAAAGAATTAGCAGAACCTGAGCAACTAGAAGATACGCCATCCATTAAAGCAGGGGCATTAAAAGGGAAAAAGTATCAAATTCCTATGAGGTGTGACAGAGGTAAAAAAGATGAAGAGAAGACTCCTGTGTCAGTAGTACCTCCTACCTATGACCCTCCCATTCCCTACCCACAGAGGGTGAAGCAGTAGAAGAAGAAGCAGCAAGACAAGCAATTTGCTAAATTCTTAGAAGTCTTCAAGAACTGCACATTAATGTTCCCCTCCTAGAAGCTCTTTAGCAAATATCGAGCTCTGCCAAATTTATGAAGGATAATATCTTGTAAAAGGAAGCTTAAGCATGATGAAACCATAGTGCTAACCGAGGAGTGGAGTGCCATATTGCAAAAGAAGCAACCTCCAAAGTTAAAAGATCCAAGGAGTTTTACTATTCCATGCAATATTAGTGATATTCATTTTGATAAAGCTCTTTGTGATTTAGGTGCTAAAATTAATTTGATGCCCTTGTTTGTTTTCAAGAAGCTTGGGATTGGAGAAGTGAAGCCCACTATAATGTCTTTGCAATTAGCAAATATGTCTATCAAATATCCAAGGGGTGTGTTGGAGTATGTGCTAGTAAAAGTGGACAAATTTATCTTTCCGGTGGATTTTATTGTCCTTGATATGGAGGAAGATAGAGATGTCCCGCTCATCCTTGGAAGACCTTTCTTGGCCACTAGAAGAGCTTTAATTGTTGTAGAAGAAGGGAAGTTCGAATTGTGCATTCAAGAGAAGAAGGTCACATTCAAGGTGTTTGAAGAAATCACACCCCCTTTTGAAGCAAACTCTTGCTTTCGAGTGGATGTAATGGGAACTAATTTTAACACCTCCAGTCCTACATCACATGCTACTGCTTCTTGGAAGCATCAATTTTCAAAGATCAAAGTGAGCAAGAAAAAGAAAAAGATAGAGGAGAATGATATTAAGCCACCTTTCAAGCCTTTGGAAGCTCCCCACTCATTATTCAAGCAAAATTCTATCTCATTAGTCTTTGGAAGAAAGAGCCATTACCTTGGTGACAACCCTCCAAAGAAAGGGAAGAAAGAAGCACCTGAAGGGAATAGGGACATGTCCAATTTAGAGACATTAAACCAAAGTGCTAGTTAAAAGACAACCCAATATCTCTTTCCTTTAGTTTCCTTTTAAATATTTCATTCATGTAATTAGTTAGGATGCATTTAGGTTAGTTTAATCTCTTCCAGCACTTTAACATTGTTTTATCTTTGAGTTTTATAGGTAGTGATGAGCAATGCAATGCAAGGGAACCCAAAGAGAAGAATAAAATCTCGAATTATGCAGAAAAAGTGAAGTTACAAAGCAGAGTAGCACACTCGAGCGCGAGGCTACAGGCTCGAGCGTAGAGTTCATCCAGAAAAGGGAGTATTCTATGTCTTTTGAGCAAGCTCAAGCAGGCATGGCATTGTGCTCAAGCGTGCACACAAACAGAAAGTGTCAATTTTTTGGCGATGATGACAATGACTAGGGGAGTTTCTTGCACCCTTTCTTTATGCTTTTTGTTTATGCATTAGGGACAATGCACATTTTTAAGTTGGAGGTATGGGAAAGCATGCATACACTTTTTATCTTTGTTTTTCCTTTTTGTTAGAGTCTTTTATTTTTATGTTATGCATTTTAGGTTGTGTTTATGTGTGCTATTTGTTTTATATTTTGTTTTGTGTTTCTTTATTTTTAAAAAAAAAACCAAAAAGATTTTTGATTTTTAGGTGCTTTAGAGTAGTATTTTGCATGTTTTCATTTTTTTAGCTGTCTTCTAGTTTTTGATTCCATTCCCATGATATGATAAGTTGCTCTTTATTTTGACTTGTTAATGACTACCAATCTTGATCTAGAATTGCTTAAAATTCTTTTGTGCTCTTATCATTATTGGGAAAGAATCACATGTTTGCACTTTTTGTGAATAAGCAACTTAGGGATAGTGATCATCATGCTTTAATGCTTTAATTAAGATTAAGACATGCACCTTTGAAACCATTTTGAGATAGATATGAGTAGATTCTAGCTTCAGAAGGGATTTAGGCCATGATTGTGAAACCCACATTGAGACCTATAGCCCATCATGTGACATTTAACCCTTGCTACCCTTTTTGAGCCTAATAGCTTGTTATTCTTGGATTGAACCACAATATGAGCTTAACGCCCTTCATTTTTCTTTTTCTTTGATCCTATGGTTTACCCTCAAGCCTTAGCTTCTAAACTCATTTGAATAGGGTAATACCTCTACTACCACAACCTCATGCTTTCTAAAGTCAAAAGTGGAATGGGAGAATACAAAAAAATATATATAATAATAATAATAATGGCAAAGGAAGAAAAGGAAAGGAGAAAAGGATGACAATACAAGGAAAATAAAAGGCCAAAGGTTCAACAAGAAAAGCATGAGAGTTGTAAAGCAACTAAGTTGAGGGTACCCAAAGGAGAATGGGTATAGGAGTAAAGGTTCCTTAAGTTGAGGGTAATCCTAGAGCCTAAATGACTTTTCATCATAGCTCAACCTTGGCCTTACATTACAAGCTTAAAAGAAAAACCTATTGATCTTTAGCTAGTTGATACTCGTATGGATGTAAAAAGGGTTGAATGGTGAATTATGGTTGATTGTTGTCTTCTCCTTAATCATGGCATTGGCATAGAATAAATTAAGTCTTCGTTTCCTAACACACACACACACACACTTGGTTACTTTCCCTTGATAATGAGAATTGCATAATTGAATGGTTTCTTGTTTGGATCTTGATTGATTGGTGACTTTCTGATTAAAGTGTAAGAGCAATGATGAGGACTATATGGGTCAAAATTAGGAGACAAAATGTTTTATGTGTTTGTTTTGAGTCCTGCAAATTTTCATTTTTTTTTTTGTTTTAATCCTTGCTTGGGGACAAGCAGGTGGTTAAGTTGGGAGTGTTTGATAACTGTCCAATGAGAGTTATATTTGTTAGTGTTTTTCATATAGTTTTAAGGACTTCCATGCATAATAGATAATAGTTTTGCATCAATTTAGCATCATCTGAGGAGTTTAGTTATGTAGATGTTTGGTATTAATCCCTTTATGTTTCTAACCTTTTGTTACTCATTATTGGTCCTTTTATTGAAGGTTTCAAGACCCAGGTGAAGATAAGTTGATACTCAAGGTTTTGGAAGCACGCTCGAGCACATGACCCAAAGCTCGAGCGTGGGTCAAACAGAGAAGTCCCATTTTCAGCAAAAAAGGCACACTCACATGTGCTACCCCGCACTCGAGTGTAGACCCGAGACAAAGAATGCAGATTTAGGTTCAATGGAGTACACTTAAGCGTAGCCTTCCAAGCTCAAGTGTGGCTGCAATAAATGAAGAAAGTCTATTTTTTGAAGAAATCTCGTGGGAAATGATCTTGGGTCATATAAAAAGGGTTCTTGCGTCGTTTTGAGGACTTCTTTAGCTACTTTTTCAACCTTAATCTTAAAATAGAACCATTAGGGCATTTGGAGGTGAAGATTGAAGGTTCCAAGTGCATAATAGAAGCCGGAAAGATCCGCATTCGTCTTCTTTCTGCACTTTTTTTATTTTAATGGATTTCTTCTCCATGACTTCTTTTTCTATTTTTGTTTTTGTTTTCATTATGAACTAAGTTCTTCTTGTTAAGGCACTAATGTAGCCACTCTTGACAATGTGACTCTTGTTTTGATGTTATCCAATTTTTTGTTTCTTTATGATTTAGTGTTATGACTATACCTAATGCTTTTAAGTGCTTGATCACCATTTGATTGTTTTGACGCCTTGCAATCACTGGAGAGAGAAATTGTGAAGGAAGTTTCGTGTCATAATCACTATAGGTTGAGCGAAAACTAGCGATAGATAAACACGACTTGTGTAGCCTTTGTTTGGAATCCATAGAGCCTATCCTCCCTTAATCTAAGTTGTGCTAAGAGATTAGACAATCATATTAAGTAAAAGAGAATTGCATGATCTTGAGACAGATTTGTAGTTAGTTCAGGGAATCTGAGTATAAATCAAGAGAAATAGAGATTGGATAATTGATTTTCAAAATAACAATGTTAATAAGTAGGTGAAATTAGTAGCCCTAACACCTTTTGTCATTGATTTTAATCCAAAACATTGCATTTTACTCGTTCTTTAAATTGCTTACTTTGTGTTTTCTTTTGTGCATTATCTCTTATTACTTTGATTGCTCAACTTGATACCCAATTAGTTAACCTCAGTACTTGAACTATCCTCAAGGGAACAATATTTTCTCACTACGTTATTACTTGTACAACCCAGTATACTTCCCCGAGCACATCAAGCTCTCTCTCTCTCTTTCCAAATCATCTTGAATAATCTGATTTGAACTTTTGAAGAGGATCAAATAGAGATTTGTTCAAGGCATGTTTTGATTCCATGCTAGCATGACATCTAAATGACTTCAATTTAGCCTCAATGCATACTTGACACTAAATCCTTTTTTGTACCTAAAAATTATCAAAGAAACATAAACCCCACGACATGAACAAACTTATAAGAATTTAGATGATCAACAGCTAATTTAACCATAAAAAACATTCAAAACTATGTCAAAATGAACAATAGATTCTCTTTCACAGGCATCAAAGGAAGACACTGAACTAATGAAAAAAGAGAAAAATGACTTACCAAAAATCGAGGAAATGTTCTTTGAGTAAAGAATGCACCACAAATAAGAAACATATGTCTGACAAAGCTTCGTCCAAATGCTCTTCTCCTTACAGAACACTAGAAAATGATGATTGTGGAGATGAAAGGAGTATTTAAAGGAAAAACAGCCCACTAAGCACGAAAATCCAAAGAGTCACTAAGGCAAGAAGCATCTTTTTGTGAATAAGAGAAAGGACTTGAATGGAAGTTCATGGAGGTTTAATATGATTGCTTTTTGCTTAACGAAGCGCCAAAGCTGCCATGTGTCTTCTTGGATGGGAAACAACATGACCCATGATGAGACTCTACAGATTGATACTTCCAACAGTAGGAAGATGCACTTCCAGAATCTTTCATGACATGTTGATTTATCAATGTCCCGAAGAGTCTAACATTCGACTTGCATCCTAAACTTGGACCATTCAGTTCCTGGGTTTCATGATCAAGATTGAGAAAATTATTAGTATAAGACCAACGTCCAAGATAGATACCTCGATGCTGAGATGGGGGCAATGCTATGAACTATTTCTTAAGGGCTTGGCCTAAAGGTGAGGTCGGGCCTTGTGTGTATAAGGCCCAATCCCATGGCCAAGATGGGTTCTAGAAAGATCCACTTATCTAATTCATTCAATTTGAATGAGAGTTTATTGTTGTTGGGAGCTCCAAACTCAACTGCCGTAGCCATTGCAAATACTAAATCCCCTAAGAAACAGAGTTGACTCCCTTAGATATTGCCCTATTCTTCTATATATCCTAGCTCATGATCCTATTTTAGGTATGCATCATATCTCTATTAGTACCTCAAATAATTCACATCGGGTTATACGCCCACTTGACCTTTTATTTTCCTAGGTATACACCCAACTGTCTTTAAATTTCATGGGTACATAGCTACTTGTTTTAAAATTTCCTAGGTATGGAGCTACCTCCTTTTAAATTTCCTGGGTATAGAACCACCTATTATTTTTAAATTTCTCCAGTATAAAGATACTTGGTGTCTTTAAATTTCTCTAGGTACATAGCCAGATGTTGTCTTTAAATTTCCTAAGTACACAATTACCCATTGTCTTTAAATTTCTTTAGGAACACAACTACCTATTGTCTTTAAATTTCTCTTGGTACATAGCTACATATTGTTTTTAAATTTTCTAGATATAGGGTTTAGGGTTTGAGAAATCAAAGTAGCAAATTGGAAAGTAGCTTTAAAAAGAGTTTACTACAGATTCATTATAAAAATAAAGCCCCATGATGAGGCAGAATATTCATTACAAGATTATTTTTTGTAAAAAAAAATATGTTCAAGTACTTGTATTCTCAGCAGTAGTGTCGACCATTTTGACATCTTCCTCAATTGGTAAATCCTCAAGTCGCTCGTCCACAATGCGGCGAAAAGGTCCAACCTCACTAAGTTAGTGTGAGGACACAAATCCCTAACCTGTGCCATGATACATTTGAAAGTTTCGTTCACCAACTTTTCGCATGTGTCCTCTAAGCTACTCACTTCGGCCTTCAACTCCTTGATTCATTGGTCTTGATCCATTGGGTCGACTTCCTAAGATGTTTTTTGGAAGTTTCATGGCCTTTCTTTACTTTTTCTAGCAGTTTTGACTTGATCCTTTAAGCCTTGGATCTGGGAAGCCATCTTTCCCTTTGCTTCCTTAATGGAGGTATTCTTACTCTTGACAGAGGAGAGGTTTTCTCTTTGCTCTTTTATCTTTTTCTCTACTTGAGTCTTGGAATCCACATCAAGCAACAATTTAGAGTACTAATAAATGGCAGTCGCCTTGAGGAGGACCTTTTCAACCTATTACTTTCTTCCTTAGATGTCAAATGCATGCAGTTACTCCTTGGAAGAAGGAGTTAAAAGCTCTTTATCTATGACTCTGCCAAAATCAAAGGTTTTGCAGAAGACGATGGCCACAGTACCTCGGAGGTCACCTTAGACAGTTTCTTCATAATGTGCTGCTACTTTGACAATTGATCCTTTACTTCAAGTGTAGCAAGGGTAGCCGAGTCAAAGGTTGCTCTTGAGAGGCTGCAGGGCTTGGGATGCTACTGCTAGTCCCTTCACTACCTCATGTCTTGAGAAGCCTTCGATAAAAGTTGGTGAGTTGACTTTACGAGGCCATCAGTCTGTAGAACAGAAGTACCTGTCAGAAATTTCCAAGATAACAATAACAAGACAAAGAAAAGGGTGAGACGAGTTAAAAGTTGAGGCGTTTTTCGCAGCAACTGTATATGAAGAAGTCGACGATAATGCATTCTTTTGAGTTAAGATCTTTCTCTTCAATCCTGGGGATCTCAAAATTCTTATTCCAATAAATAATTAGTTTGATTTCTCTCTTTGTTGATAAAACAAAGGAGTAATGCCTGAGGTAGCATAAACTTTGAAGTACGGCTCCTTGAAGTTATAATAAGAGTCTTTGCAGAGCTTGAATACCTTCCTGTGTACGTGGATTCAGAAGGATTGCTAACCTTGAGTTGCCCCCACCATTTAGGGGTGTCAGTGAGAATAAATAAAAGAAAACTTTCATCGACAAAAGGATATCGATATGTTGGCAAATCATCTCAAAGCCTCAGATCATAGCCCATCTATATATCCTGATGTCAAGATTACTATTTGGAACAGGAAGAATAGGACTCGGATGCCCAGACATGTAAAAAGGGATCATACATGCACATTGAATGAGGTCCACTAAAACGGTTTACAAAGCAAACCCTTTCGTTTACTTTGACATCTTATGAGACATACTGCTCTTGTTTCTTCCCCTAAGGTGTAAACTAAATTTCTTCCGTGCGGGATTGAAGCTACTCCTCATCTACTAACGATAGAGTTCCCGACACTACCTTGTCCACCCATCGGTATAGAAAATCTATCATGGCCAGAAATTAGAGGACCTTTGATTGAGGAGGAGCTTTCTTTTTGCCCATACTTGAAACTTAGCCTACAAGGGAATCCACCACAACGTTAAGATTTCCTTAGTCTTTACATGGAAAGAAAAAGAGTCAAAATAAGTGTCTAGTTTCTACCTGGTCTACAGTGGCTTCTCTTTCTACTAGAATTCCATCATTAGGGCAAGTGGAGGAAAAGGAAATATGGGTGGTTGAAAAAACCACAACTGAATGAAAGGGAGCAATGTTGATGCATCAGCCCCCAAGAAAAGTCCAAAAACCTCAGTGGCAAAGGATAATCTGTTGTTGGCATAGAAGCGAACCCCATGAAAAAGGGTGGAAAACCACTCATCTAAAGCAATTAAGCAAGAAAGACAACGAGAAAGAAGAGAAGAACTTAGTAATTACAATGGCTTTGCAAATAAGAAAGTAAATGTCTACGAACCTAAATCCACTACATGGGCATTGTTACAAGTCCTAAGAGAGACAGCACAGCATCAAGAATCAGAGGGGCACCGAGCTCGGCCAAGGAGTTTGTTAGTTACTAATAGTGGCAGGATTGTAAATAAAGATAGAAAGAAGTTATAGTTAGTTACAACAATAAGTGCCACTACACTGATATAAATAGGAACATGTGTACATGAACAAGGCATTATTTTGGAAATATACAATCCATTGTGGAGTTTCTTGTACTCGAAGCAAAGGGAGTTTGGGTTTTCGCTCGAAAAACCCTATCATTTGGTGCTTTCATTGAATCGAACCTTCGCTATGGCAGAGGGGACGTGCATGGTCGATTGGAGTCCGAATTTTGCGACGAACAGGACAGCACATAGCGTTTCAGGATCGAATCGAGGTGCATGCGGCAAAGTTGGTCGAAACAATCGAGAAGTTGAATCAACGATGCGAGGAATAGGATTCATTAGTGAGTCGATCTCAGAGTCGTGCGCCACCACGAGATTTCAAACTCGATCTTCCCGCCTTCAATGGCGAACACATTGATGATTGGCTATTCCACATTGAAGAATATTTCGATTTGGCTTCCACTGCACACAATAGTCGTGTTAAACTCGCTTCCTTGCACATGACCAGGCCTGCGTCATGGTACAAATGGTTGGTGTGCAACTGCTACACCAACGATTGGGTGGTTTTTTCGGATGCTATACGTAAGCGATTTGGCACTTCCTTGTTTGATAATCCACAAGAGTCGTTGAAGGAACTGCGCCAAATCGGCATAGTAGCGGAGTATCAATCCCAGTTCGAAGCACTTTCAACACAAGTGCACGGGTTATTGGAGGCATGGTTAATCAGTTTCTTCATTGCCAGTTTGGTAGATCACTTGAAGTGCCAATTACGGCTCGCCAAACCCGCTACATTTCTGGAAGCGGTAGCATTGGGGCAGTTACACGAGCAACACCATTTGGCCCTGCAGCAGTCTCTGCAGGCCGTGGGCATGCCAACCTCATCGTCCTTTCGCTCCCGCCCTGCGGCTCTGGCATCAATCCCACCAACATCCTATCTCCCATCGACGCCCTCGGTAAGCCCCAAACCTGTGGATTCTGCGCCAACCACCACACTAGTACCGAGCCCTACACTTTCCTTGTCCAATGTGAACTCTGGTATGGTCTCTAACAAACCCAATTTTAAGAAATTTAGCGCTGCTGAATTACGTGATAGGAGGAAACTTGGGTTATGTTATTATTGCGATGAGAAGTATAGTCCGGCACATAATTGCCGCGCTCAGTATTATGTTTTGTTAGGAAAGGAGGATCTAGATGACATGTTGGGGTTGATAGTTGATGAGTGTGGTCAAGATGAAGGGGATAGTTTGACCCCTAGTGTTAGTTTTAATGCCATGACCGACGACTATAGTCCTAGTACCTTGCACCTAAAGGGGAACTATCAGGGGAAGCTTGTTAACATTTTGGTAGATAGTGGTAGTTCATTTAATTTTGTGAAGCCCAAGGATTCTCAGAGGTTGGGCCTGAATGTTAGTAGGATAAACCCTTTTAAAGTGTTTGTATGGAGTGGTGATTTTATTTGGTGCAATGCTAAGAGCACGACAGTACCAGTGATGATTCAAGGGGTATCCTTTATGGTGGATTTGTTTCACTTAGCTATTGTGGGCACTAACATTGTGTTTGGCATCACTTGGATGCGTAGCTTGGGGCGAGTGCTTACGGACTATCACCAGCTTACTATAGAATTTCATGCTGGATGGGTGTCACACAACCCTTCATGTTGAATCCTTGTTGCAATCGGAACCGCTAAATGACAAGTCGATGCGCAAGATGGTTTCTGAGGATAATATTGTGCAAGCTTTACAGTTACAGTTACTGGAAGGTACGCCATCACCGGAAACTACTACTCTTCCCGTGGCAGTAGCAGAGTTGTTACAGAAATATGATGTCATTTTTTAAGAGCCCATTGGGTTACCACCTCCTAGGGATATTGATCATTAGATTGAGCTAAAACCAGGGTCGAACCCTGTTTGTGTGAAGCCTTATAAGTATGCTCACTTTCAGAAGACAGAAATTGAGAAGCTGGTGGCAGAGATGTTAGACAACGGAATTATACACGAGAGTAAAAGTTCCTTCTCCTCCCCAATTTTATTGGTGAAAAAGAAGGATGGGAGTTGGCATTTTTGCATTGATTTCCGGGCCCTGAATGCTATCACAGTTCACGATTTATTTCCCATGCCAATATGGAGGAAATATTAGAGGAATTACAGGGTGCTACTATTTTCTCCAAACTGGATTTACGTTCCAAATACCACCAAATATGCATGAAAGCAGAGGATATCTATAAGACTGCCTTCCCTACGCATAGTGGCCACTATGAGTTCCTTGTCATGCCCTTTGGGCTCACGAATGTGCCCTCCATTTCCAAGCTACAATGAATAAGGTGTTCAGACCACACCTGCGCCTATTTGTAGTAGTATTTTTTGATGATATTTTAGTTTATAGTAGGAGTGTGGCGGACCATGTTCAGCATTTGGAGACTGTGTTGAGTGTATTATAGCAGCAAGTCTTGTTTGCCAAGCGTTCCAAATGCGATTTTTGCCTTCCTTCTGTTCAGTACTTGGGCCATGTGGTTTCAGCAGCTGGGGTGAGTGTAGATGAACACAAGATTGCTTGTATTATGCATTGGCCGAACCCAGTCAATGTCAAACAACTTCGAGGGTTCCTTGGGTTGGCGGGGTATTACCGTAAGTTTGTCCACCATTATGCGCATATCGCATGGCCCTTAACGGAGTTACTAAAGCAGGATAACTTCATATGGTCTGAGCAAGTGGAAATTGCCTTCCAGCAGCTTAAGAAAGCTCTGACCAACACACCAATTTTGGTGCTTCCGGATTTTTCTAAGGTTTTTGTTGTTGAAACAGATGCGAGCACCATCAGGATTAGGGCAGTGTTGTCTCAAGAGTGTTATCCCATAGCATTTTTTAGTAAGAAGCTTTCTCCTCGCATGTCAAAAGCATCAGCGTATGTCTGAGAGCTGTATGCTATTACATAAGCGATTGGTAAGTGGCATCATTATTTGCTTGGCAAGAGTTTTTTAGTTCGAACGGATCATCATAGCCTCAAAGAGTTAATGTCTAAGCTGGTCCACACCCCTGAGCAGTAGTACTATTTGACCAAGTTGCTTGGTTATGAATTTGACATCACATACCGAACTGGGAAGTCCAATGCCGTTGCAAATGTATTATCCCGTGTTTAGAAAGAACTAGAAGCCATGTCTCCTAGTTATTACCACTTATATTCAAAGGTGGAAAGAACGGTAGTGGCTGCTTTACGCCATGAAAATGCCTCTAATGCCGAATTGTAACATCTACATCAGTGCAATCTGCAAGGGACGATGTCAGAGCATTATTCCGTGCAACATGGCTTAATATTGTATCAAAAGCAACTCTTTAGTCCCCAAGGGTTGGCATTGATACCCAAGGTGCTCCATGAATTTCATGCCACGCCACAGGGTGGTCATTTAGGGCATTAAGGACATTTAAAAAGGTAGCAGAGCAGTTCTTTTGGCACAGAATGAAGCAGCAAGTGCAAGAATTTGTGGCAGCATGCTTGGGTTGCCAACAAACTAAGTATCTCCCAAGCAAGAAACAGGGGTTATTACAACCACTACCGGTGCTAGCGGGGCCTTGGTCTGAACTCACCATGGACTTTATTATTGGTTTACCTTCTTCACAGGGATTCACAACAATCTTTGTGGTTGTTGACCGATTCACAAAGATGGCTCATTTTGCCCCATTGAAAACAGGGTTCATTGCACATACAGTAGCAGGAGTTTTTTTAGACAACATTGTAAAGCTTCATGGGTTTCCTGCTAGCATAGTTTCAGACCATGACCCGCTGTTCCTTAGCACTTTCTGGCACCAGCTTATGCAACATAGTGGCACGCAACTCAACTTTACCTCAGCTTACCACCTTCAAAGTGACGGCCAAACCAAAGTAGTCAATCGCTGCCTGGAGCAATATCTGAGGGCATTTGCTTTGGATCACCCCTAGCAATGGCATAGATTCCTTCCTTGGGCAGAATTGTGTTACAATACTAGCTTCCATTCATCTCTCAGGATGTCCCCTCATCAGGCGGTTTATGGCCACAATCCTAAGCTGCTACCGGCTTACACACCAGGGTCAGCGTCAGTAAAGGAAGTAAACATGACTTTGGTGGACCACCAACGGTTGCGAGAGCAACTCCAAGCGAATTTGCACCAAGCGCAGAGTCATATGAAGAAGTATGCTGACCCACACCACTCGGACAAGTCATTTGACGTGGGACAATGGTTATGGGCAAAAGTTTCACCATTATAGACAACAATCAGTGGCCAAGCGCCTTAACTTTAAGTTGGCCAAGTGGTATTTTGGTCCCTACTTAATCCTAGAAAAAATTGGTCAGGTTGCATATCGTTTGGATCTTCCACAGGAGAGCCGTATACATCTTGTCTTGCATGTGTCACTTCTGAAGCAATACAATGGCCCTGTGCCACCTACATCGGCGGTTGCTATTGAGGAAATTAATAGCACAAGTCCCAAACCGCATGCTATCATTGCTGAACGCACAATTATGCAAGAGGGTAACTCTCATTACCAGGTTTTGGTAGAGTGGCAACGAACTCCGAGGGAGGAAGCTACATGGGAAAATTGGGATAGTTTGCTCGAGTCATTTCCGGAGCTCGACCTTAAGGACAAGGTCTTATTTCAATAGGGGGTATTGTTACAAGTCCTAAGAGAGACAGCACAGCATCAAGAATCAGAGGGGCATCGAGCTGGGCCAAGGAGTTTGTTAGTTACTAATAGTGGCAGGATTGTGAATAAAGATAGAAAGAAGTTATAATTAGTTACAACAATAAGTGCCATTGCACTGATATAAATAGGTACATGTGTACATGAACAAGGCATTATTTTGGAAATATACGATCCATTGTGAAGTTTCTTGCACTTGAAGCAAGGGGAGTTTGGGGTTTCGCTCGAAAAACCCTATCAGGCACTCTCTTCCTATGCAAACTTCTTCTTTCTCCCTACCAAATGCTCGAAAATAGGATATACGAGGATGAAAGGGGTATTTAAAAGGAGAAGTTTCATTAAGCCACGAAAATGAAGAGTTGCCAAAGGAGAATGGTGCCTTTTCCCAAAAAGAGTGGTGGCATGATAATAAAAGACCCAACATTTGAAATAATTACTCTCGAGAAATGGGGCATCAAAATTAATGCATGTTTTCTTAAGGTGTGTTTGTGAGTTGAAATTTTAGAAAGGAAAAGGAGGAAGGGAAGGGCTTGAAGAGTATAATAGACAGCCTTCAAAATCAAAGGGGGACTAAGTTGTTCATGGAACAAAATCCCTTGAAAAGTTGAGCCGACGTCATCTTCTTGACCTCTTAGTCTATATAAAGACCTCTAAGCTACTAGCTGAAGTAAGTACACTCATGCAAGCATATTTAGTATCTTGAGCATTCCCTCATTTGAGTGTAGGAGTCTTCATATGTACATACCCACCATCTATAGGCGAGAATTAATACCGATGTGTTTCTGAACCTACCCATTGTGGGTAGGCAATTTGATATACTATTTTCCTGTTCCAAACAATATTAATGCTGTTGGAAATTGTATATTAATTCATTCGCTATTGCATTTACGAAATAGGTTTTACAATGAATGTTATGCATTATGTTGAGATTTTCGAATAAATGAGTGTATTAACTACAATTTCTACTTAAATATGGTCGTGTGATAAGTAAAGAGTGTGTTATTAAAATTGAAATAAAGGAGTTGTTAAGTATTGATTTGTAACTTCGTTTGGTTATTTGATTATTATAAATTATGAATTTAAATATTTCTTTATTTTCGCTTTCGGGACATTTTTTTTTCTTGGTTGCTATTTAATTGTTAGTTGATGTTTATGGAGCTTGATGAATGGTATACAACGTTTCTATGTTTTGACTTTTCGCTATTAGCAATATCTAAATTTTTTGAACAAATTATTGATAGACATTTTAGCTTTACATACATATATATATATATATATATATGTATGTATGTATGTATTCTCATTTTCTAAAGCTTAAAGCAGCATAAAGAGAGCATATCATTCGTAGTAGGAAGAGCTATTAGGTTTCATATATGTACTTCAGAAGGTTTGAAAGGAGATGGCGGATGTTTCATCGATTATTAGGGTTGTTTCATAATGGTGTAGGTCACGATTTGGAGTTTTTTTCCATCATTGATATTTCAGACAGGTGTTTCGTCTGTTGTCCTAGCATTTATTTTGTTGAAGTCAGATGTCGCTTGATATTTCTGTCCATCTAGTTTGGTATTATGTGATTGATCTTATGAAAACTGCCCATGATTCTTCATGTCGATATCTTATTTGCGGTAGTTGAGAATAGTTGTTGTGCTTTAGCGATGTCATCGTTTTGATTTGCTTATTGGATTTAGATAAAGTTACTATTTTTTGGTTATTTTTTAAATAACACGTCTTCTTTGTGAGAGCAATAATAATTTTCTTAAGACATTTTTAAGTGGTTTGCAGTGTATATGTATGTTTAGATTTTCATAATTATACTATGGCGAATAGTTTATTATTTGTAAAGGAGACAACAGCTTCTCTATTTTTATATCTATTTATTTGCGTCTATAATTATAGTATAATTCGCGGTGTTTGGTTGTCGGATTTTGGTGTTGGATGTGCGGTTATCTCTTGTAGTGGTTATGATATAGTCTACAATTTTTTGTTGTCAAATGTCGAGCGTCAAAATATGGTTATCACTTATCTGTATGATATTGGGTAGTATTTTGTTGTTTCGAGAGCAAAATTTTTTATATATGAACGATTTATTGAGCAAAAATTGCCCTCATGCTAGGCATAGGTCTTGCATTAGTCAGTACTAGAGCTGTCGAAATAGGCTAAGCCCGATGGGCCAACCTGAACAACCCGAAAAAATATGTGGGCTGAGCTGAAAAAATTGGAGTAAAAAATAAAATTAGCCCGTTCCCGCCCAATTGGATTTGGCCCAACCCAAATGGGCTAGCCCGTTTTTGGGCCGAGCTAGCTCGATAGCCCGAACACTTTTTTTTTTAAATAACTAATTTCATACATATGTCTTTACTACTTGATATTAGATTTTGTTTGTCATTTCTTCACTTAAAGAAAGTTTAAAATACGAATAAAAATAAAAAATAATAAAAAATCATCATTTCACTTTTGTAACAAGTAAAATAGCTAAATTTAATTACTGGAAAAAAAACTTATATTTTTGTTCATGGATTTTTTTATATGGACCATAAGACAATAATAAAATTATTTTTTTATTTTTAAAATTATTTCAAAATATATTTATTACATTTAAAAAATTAGTAGATTGGCCCAATGTTCAGCCCATGGCCTGAATAAGATTGGGCCAAGCTAGCAAAATACTAGTTCAAAACTAGCTTAGTCCGATCAAAAATGACCATTTTGACAGCTCTACTTAGTACTAGTCTTTGTGCCTATAATTTTATAGATTACATTGGGCCAAGCTAGCAAAATACTAGTCCAAAACTAGCTTAGTCCGATCAAAAATGGCCATTTTGACAGCTCTATTTAGTACTAGTCTTTATGCCTATAATTTTATAGATTTATTTTGATTTCTTTATTTTTTTATTTGATATTTTTCATTATATTTTTTATTATTTTTGTTTATTTTTTAAAATAAAACATGTTATTTTATTTATTATGAAACTAAAATAAATTTCTTGTGTTGAAACATATCATGGCCTCTTTATAGCAACTTTGGAATTAAATGAGTCATTGAATTATTTGTTAAAAAAGATTGAAGGATAGTGGAGTTATATATGGAAGAAGATTCTTCCGAGTCACGACTATGACTAAAAATAGTGACACAAATGACTAGCAGCACCAAAGAAGCCATCCATGACTTTGCTCTCTTCTTAGCAGGATAAGCGAGGGGCACCGTCCCACAATAGAGGACAAGGGCAACAGCTCTAATCTAAGAGCAAAGGCTGAGGGAAAACCTCCAATAGTCCTAGTAGGTGACATAGGAGGAGAGAAGGGAGTAGTTGGTGGTGAAGGAGGAGAAGGCAAGAAATCAATAGAGAGCGTTGAGGTGGGTGGAAGACAGAAGTAAGGTTTCTAGAAGGAGGAAGAGAAAGAAAATTGTAAGCGAGAATAATTTTTCTTCAATTCTAATTAAGAGTTATTATATAACACTTAGAGACAGTTCATTTAGATATAAATAATAGAGAAAAGTGGAAAGTTCTTTAAAAGAGAGGAAGTGCATGAAAATTTTAGACAGAAATAATTTCCTTCAGATATAATTAGAAATTACCATATGACACTTAAAAAATGTCTATTTAATTATATATAATAGATTATAATCAAAATTTATTATTCACTAGTTTCTATGTTCATTACATTTTGTCCATCCTTCATGATCATTCACAAAACATTAGACCGCAGTGTTAATCTATGGTTCTATACTACTTATTTCATATGTATAATCACAAAACATTGTTAATCTATGGTTTTATACCACTTAATTCATATACGTGTATATGTCAGCATGCTGGTGCGTAAGATTCTTTTTCGTGTTCTTACTTGCGGACTTGGTAAAGATATATGAACATCCACATAAAATATCGTATTTATTTGTCATTATGCCTCAACATAAGCTTAATATTGGCATTTAAACCATAATAGTGTATGCCAAGATAACAATCTTCGACAAATTTGGGACTAGTCCAGCGGTTCATCGATTTAGTGGATTAATATTTTGCAACCTACGTTAACCTAAGTTCCACCTAGGCTAGCGTCAAATTAATTTCCACTCAACCACAATTGTACCTGTGTTTTTTTCTTCTCTGGGAGAGTTTAAATTAAACAAAAAGCTCCCTAGCCTAGAGTCTAGATAAAACCTAAAGCTTAAACACTTGCAACTTATAAATAATCTGACATTAAGAAACCTAAAAAATTAAACCAAAGTCACGAGGACAGCAAACGGCACAAAAATTTACCTTAATAGCCTAAAACCAAGTATAACTATTGCTGCTCTACCCAGCCCGCAATGCGGAACGGAAGCAGAAGCATAGGGACCCCAGACAAGGATTGCCACTACCAACTAACAAAACTATCATATATTTAAAGGAACCTTGCAAGGACATTTAATTACAAAAATGGTAACAATCAGTACGCTACAATTTGATTTTGAGAAGGGAGAAGTGAGGTAAAAAAAAATAGAAAAAAAAAAAAAACCATAAATTGTGGTACACACTCTGTTATGTAAACTTCCTACTTGATACCATGTTAGCTTGACTGTTCAGAGAGAGATGCTGGCTGCAGGTTTGATTTGGGGGGAAGACCTGCAGACTGCTTGAGGGACCAAGGCCTTTCTTCTCCCTGCAAAGAACCCATCTTCTCAGTGTGAAAATGAGTTCCTTCCAAGTCTATTTCTGGTTTTCTCTTTACCTTCTTCATTGAAACACCATCTGCAGCCCTGACATCATCCATGCAACTGTTTGAGTTCCCTTTTGCTTTTTCTAGTTTTGGCACATCCATCGGACTAGGAACCTGAACAGCTGTGACCGTATTAGAAGCTGCCTTGTTTACTGGAGATAAAGCAAGACTGCTAGATTCTGGAGCTAATCTCTCAAGCGAGTTCTGTTGAAGACTAGCTTCAAATTGAACACTCTCCTCTTGCTGAGGTGCCAACAGTTTTTTCCTCTTAATTTTTTCCTGACCCTAATAATACATAAGTAAATCAATGAGGAAGAACCTGTACCCCAAAAGGAGAGAGAGAGAGAGAGAGAGAGAACAACAAAGCCTTTTCCTGAGGTTGGTTACATGGATCAAACCAATAAGAAAGAAATAAACTTAGAACACTGTACTGACAAATATCAAATACTGCTTGGCGTCTGTACAAACAAAGTGCTAAAGCAAGTTTTTCCATTCGTCTGACAAAATCAATGGCCAAGATGAATTCATAGCATTTGAATAATGAAAAATCCATCATCGTTTCATCATACAGTTGGTCATTCAATTTTTTCCCCCTATTCTATGACCAAACAGAAATTATTTATAAATAATTAATAAGCCACTAAGAGTGGATTAGTGGCAAGAGACTTAGCTAATTTGTATGAGATCACAAGTTTATTGTCACTGATATACTAAAAAGATAATTAATCTATGAAACATACCAAGGAAAAGCCATGGTTTGCTGCTTTTGTGTTTGAGCAATCAAGAGATGCTAATAACGAGAGGTTGTTGTTGATGGGAACCAGAAGAAATATGATTGTTGGAGCATCTTCATTTTTGAATGCCAGTGACAGGTCCGTTGTCTGAATTAATATTAGTATTCATGTGTGCAAAAGGATCGGTCCTTCTAACAGACTTCTTATAATTGAGTGAACTTAACTCAACCCCAAAAACTAGCTTATAGGAGCAGGGTTGCCCAACTACTTATAAAGGCTATTTGGGCCATATCTGAACTGATGTGAGACTTCAACAAGACTAAATATATCAACACACACTAAAATGTAATCAAATAGAAAATCAAAGAAAAAACTGTTAAATAAGTTTGTAGTATTTATCAAGGTTATCAAGATTGAGATCTTACGTAGGATCAGAACGGGAATACAAAACGTAAAATGTGGAATCGTAACACGAATCGTAATATCCTACCAAAAATAGATAATTATATTCATGCATAGAACATAATATACATAAGTGAAATAAAGAAACAAACTCAACCCAAACAGTTTTTTTAATTGTCGCTGAGACTTAAAAGGCCCAATAACCTATTTTTGGTCATGCCCATTAACTTTATTTAAGAAAGGAAGAAGCCTAACAAAGAAAAGAAAAGAAACAAACTCAGCCCAAACACTCACACTTTAGCCCAAAATAAGGGATTTCGGCACCAAAGAAAGATATCTGCCAATAGATTTGAAAAAAAAAAAAAGCCCTAACAGAGACACAAACAAACTTGAGGTGTTGGGCTGCGCACCCCTCTCTCTCTCTCTCTCTCTCTACATCTTCCACTCTCGATTTCGCGATCTAGCTCGGTGATCCTACCGCAATCCCACTAGTCCAAGTTACACACTAGGATCGAGACCGGAGAAGGCATTCAAGACCATAAAATTGTGCGATCTTATGAGATAAATCACTATTCTAGCAACCTTGGTATTTATATCATTACTAAAACTTTGAATACACACCCCCCCCCCCCCCCAAAAAAAAAAATTCCAACACTGATGTCCACCCAAATTAGATTTGTCTGAAATCCAAAAACATGGTGTCAAAAAAATATAGAGATCTTTCTAAACAAGATGTCTACTGCCAACATCAGAACTATAAACAAATAGAAAGCATAGCCAATAGTCACATGGGGAGGCAGACATAAGAAGGAATGGAGAGAGGCATCAAGGGGAAAGGTTAAATCCACATATAAAAACTCCTATGAAATGGTAGCTCACTAATCAACTAGTGGTACGAGGCACATTTTCTTTGTTGAAAAAAACACTAACATTTACATGAGTCATCAACTTGTAAAAGAAAAAGAGGAGAAAGAGCGCTCACAGGCGCATAAGAAATAGTAACTGTCTAGTCTATCAGATTCTTGTTGAAAACACAACCATGTCTAACCAAGTATCTAGAAATTGCAAAAAGTGAATCTCCATTTTGTAACTATTATATGGGCAGTTTTAAATTAATAGTAGAATTTTGTGTAATATTATTTCTGATCATAAAACTGTACAGAATACTACTTCTTATAGAAATATTCAGCTAATAATCTGACTACAATCAAGAGGAATCGGCCTAGAATCTGGAAATTAGGAAACAAATATCTGGGAATGGGAATCTTCCTAAAATATACTAAACTAAAAACAGAAACAACATAATTACATAATCAAACATATTTACAAAATATTTAGGGTATCAAATCAGGATTACTATCCCTTTTTGATTCCCTGATGACATTAATACATCCAGGATATAAGAGTTCCAATAACTGAAACTATTTTAACAATATTTGCTGCAGTTCATAATTCACACTTATCTATTTAAAGCCCCAATTAACATATTGAAACAAAGTGTTCCTATGACCTATGCCAATTTTGGGTAGGAATAAGGGAAAAAATTAAAGGCGTAAGCATGTTAGTTTCCAATGCAGTCATGCCATATGGGTATTTACAGGCTACACCATAAACTATGTTAATTAAACAACTAATTATTAAACTTTGAGAACAAGGAAGACTGTTATTCATGTTCAGAGAGAGATTATATAATATTAATTCAACTAAGCTCAATGTTAGCATTCATTGCAAAAGGCGTACCTTATGTCCACCGTACAGCGCTCGACGCCTCTCTTTTGCCCTGCAAATTGCACGTTTGATCCCATGGTTGTCCATGTACCCGTCTGGCCATAATTCTGCAAGCTGAAGAAGACATGGAACCTAAAAGTTAGAAAAAATTATAACGCTTACTTTTTTTGATAAAGAAGTTACAGAAAACTATAATGTAATTAAAAGTGTAAACAGATTAGCTTGGACACCAGAAACTACACATTCAACACACACACACACACACACACACACACACACACACATATTAACAGAGACTCCTGAAAGAAGAGAATTGTTTATGGGGACTAGAGAGAGAAGGAGAGAAAAAAAGAGGGGTGGGGGGGAATCAAATTGGCAGTCAAGATAATTTTCATGAGTAAAAAAACCAATTGAGAACCATTTTCTCAGTGTCCTTGTGAGGGATAGAAGGAGGGATTGAAATAGCATTGTGCGATGTTATGTCACATGTAAATAATATTTAATTTTAACTTAAATGAAAAGGCACAGAGAATAAACCCAATCAAAGTTATAAGAAGCGGGTCAAGAAATGAAAAACCAAGTTGATTAATTATGTGATCCTCAGCACCGAATGCAACTCAAGATAAACATGACACAAGCAATCCAAAACCCTGCTAGATCAATATTGAGAGGAAGATTAAGAAAATTTGAACCACCTCAGCATACAACTTTCTGATATGCGGACCTGAATGTTCATCCAACCCCTAGAACAATTGCAAACAAAATTCATTAAGAAAAAGCTTTTCCAAACCAAGCAGGATCTCCAAAATAAGTATTTAAGGCTCGAACTTCTGTACATCAATGAAAAGGTCATAGAGATCACAAATCTTGTCCTCCAATGCAGTGTCCATACTAAACTTCATTTTTGCTATTGCTTTTCCATCAGGACCTAATTCTTGATCCCCAGATGCTCCAGCTTGTTGCGGTTGCTAAAATGCCAACAGACATAAAAAAACACACACATGCATCCCAATATTAGTTAACTGAAAATATGATTTTAATTTGCTGAAAATTTGTGATCAAAATACAAAGCAAACATCAGAAGAAATGAAAAGATAACGAGATTCAGTATCATAATTGCAACTAATGAAATCCCTTTCAAGGCAAATGATCCATAATTAAGCATGCCAAAACTAGGATTTGCACAGCAAACCCAAAATTGCATTGAATCCATTAATAAAAGCATCCACAAGAAAGAACGAAAATAGTACAGAATTGATTCTAATATAATGCGGCAATGAAAAAGGAGTACCAATAAGATAAGCAAGATGAAGAATTGAATAAGTGAAAATAGAACACATTGAAATCGGTTTACCAATACTTGATGATGAATGAATAGCAAGAGAAACTATAACAAACCTTGGATTCCAGATATGACGCCTGCACCTTAATCATCTCAACAGCTTCTTTCTTTATCTGTTGAAACCTATCATCTTTCTCCTGCTTTGCAGACAAACCCATACTGATCATAACTTTTAAGTTTCTCTGCAGCAGGAAGACATTGCATGAGAAGTATTAAACCAAAACAACAATGAATATAAACAAAGAGAATACTAATTATGAAATTTGTCAATACAATTGCATAAACAATAAATAATGGGTGGGCATTTCCCTTTTTAGATTAGATTGTAACGAAATTATTTTCAAAATTGAGGTTGTTCGATGTTTTAGATGTAGAAAAATTTTATTAGTGAAATCATAGGGATAAATCTCAAAAATTTTAGTCCCACTTGTTAAAATAGATTTGTTGTCTTGACTGTAGGGATTCTTTCGAAAAATTACCATGCCCGACTAGTAGAATCAATTCTATTCACTGAAACAACAAAATCTTAATTTTCCCAAAATCAATTGTAGGGGAAAAAGGGCGTATAAAGCATGGGCTTCTCACTAACGACATGCTACAAAAGCATAGGCCTCTCACTTATTTGTCTCCTAATAGGGGCATTATCTGTTGTTCTAGTTCAGAGTCAGTGTCTCATTTTATTTAATTTATTTTATTATTTTTTTGCATTGTTCTGCTGTGAACTGTGTGTGGAACAAGCTTTTTGACGTTCTTGGAGAGTTGGGTTTGCCTTTAGGACTTGCTTCAGATTTTTTTTTTTTTTTTTAAACCAAATTCAGAGGCTTTTCTAGAGAAATTTGAGTAAGAGGAATGACTAACTTGATCAAATTAGTCATCTTACCTCTCTATTTATACTGAAGAGCAACACACATCACGCGAGCAGTGTAAGCTCAACCCATTAACACTATATTACTTAATACATAATTCTCTAACACTCCCTCAAGTTGGAGAGTAGATGCTAATCATGCTCAGCTTGTTACAGATATAATCTATCCTATTCTTATTGAGTGCTTTGGTGAAGATGTCTACAAGTTGTTCCCCAGTCCGCACATGGCACGACCAGTTACAAAAAGCCCTTGTTGAATCTTCTCACACACAAAATGACAATCAGCCTCAATAAGCTTTGTTCTTTCATGAAATACAGGAATGGCTGCCGCATTATCACATCACAACTTCATGGGTATAATACTCTTAAAGCCAATCTCATTAAGTAGACGACGGACCCATAGCACTTCACATGTAGGCTGTGTCATTGCTCAATATTCAGATTCAACACTAGATCGAGCAACCACAATTTGCTTCTTGCTTCCCCAAAAAATAAGATTACCTTCAACAAGAACAATAGCCAAAGGTGGATCTTCTATCAATAGGAGATCCAGCCCAGTCAACACCAGAAAAGCATCTGATTCAAGTATGTCCATGATCTCTCTACCAAATACCACGCCCTGGAGCTCCTTTCAAATACCTCAATATATAAAGAACATCTTCCCAATGGGTGGCTCGAGGAGATGACATGTGTCTGAAAGAAATCCTTGGGTTTTCTAATACCAATCTCATCACTCCCAGTAATAATAAATTCATACACATATATCTCAAGAAAGATACTACCATCTTGACAACAACGAAAGACGATAGAGTGATCTTTCACCGTATAAACCCACTTACAACCAATTGTCCATTAACCGGGAGATAGGGGAACCAAATCCCAAGTCTGATTATGTTCAAGAGCATGCATTTTATCCAACATAGCCATACACCACCCCTCATGAGACAAGACCTCAAAAATCGTAGTAGGAACAATAATAGAATCAAGTGACAAAAGACTAAGCAGACCTAGATAAACCAGCATAAGCGACAAATGAAGAAATAGGGAGAGCACATCCACGTTAACCTTTTTGAAGAGCAAGCAGAACATTAGGGCAAGACTCAGGCAATCTAGGATCCGAAGAAGAAGTAACTGCAAGAGGAGGTGAATCAGGAGATGCTGGTGTAGCAGTACTAGGCACGATCGATCGCTCAGACTGTCGAACATAGTGATGAGGTAAAGAAGATACAAGAAGTGGACAAGTTCAAGAAGACACAGGATTAGTAGAAGCAACAAGAAATAGGGAAGACAATGTGGAGTGCTATAGAACGAAGTCATCATCCACACTCAATGTAGTGGGAGGATAGGATGCTAACAAGAAACAAGTGGTCTCAAAGAAAGTGACACTCAAAGAAACAAGTTAACGCTTCAAATAAGGAGAATAACATCTGTATCCCCTTTGACTACGAGAATAGCATAAGAAAATACACTTGAGAGAACAAGAATCTAGCTTAAGAGATCTGAGGATGAACATCACAGACAAAGCAAGTGCAACCAAAATTGAGGAGGAAGAGCAAATATGGAAATAGTATAGAGGGCTTAAATATGTTTTTGGTTCTTTACAATATAATGAATTTCGATTTTGGTTCTTACAAAATTTTTAGTTTGGTTTCGACCCAAATTTTTTTTAAAATGTGCAACTTTGGTCCCTATTGTTCTAAATTTTGTCCCTATAAGCATTTAAAAATATGTGTCTAGTACTTACAAATATTGGAAATTTTGTTTTTGATCCTTATAAATATTACCACTTAACAACTGGGCTAATGCGATAGGGACCAAAATCAAACATTTTAAAAAAATTTGGATCAAAACCAAACTAAAAATTTTGTATGGTCCAATACTAGAGGAATTCACTATATTCATAGGGACTAAACATATTTAAGCATAATGATGCAAGTCCCACATTGGTTAGGCAAGGAGATCTAGGGTGTTATACATATAGATTTGCAAACCTCCACTCCTGAGCTAACTTTTGTGGGTAAGTTAGGTGGGACTACATCATATGGTATCAGAGCCTGTCTTTGCACTAATCAGTGGGCCATCTTCCCAATTCTATGCTCCATATATAAAATCTAAAAGGGTCAAAAACAGTTGGGAACAAGGCTGGGTTCCGGTAAAGGGGTTGGGAATGATGCAAGTCCTATATCAATTAGGCAAGGAGGTCTTGGATGTTATATATATGGGTTTGCAAACCTCCACTCTTGAGCTAGCTTTTGTGCTAGAGTTAGGTGGGTCTACATCATATAATATATAGTATGGTACTTGACCATCTAAAACAGAGGAAGGAAGATGATTTATTAAGTAGATACCTTCATTTCAAATGAGAGCACAAGCAACATCAAGTAAATGTTTACTTTCTGTTCAGCCACCCCATTTTGTTGATAGGTGATAACACAAGAAGTTTCATGAAGGATGCCATGCTCTTGCATAAATGTCTTAAAAGGAGTGGAAACATATTCTCTAGCATTATTACTTTGAAAAGTGCGAATAGTAACATTAAATGAGGTTGAATTTCAGCACAAAGGCTCAAAATGTAGTGAAAACCTTTGATAGATCCAAGTAAGATGAGAATAATCATCAACCAAAGAAACAAAGTAACGAAAACCAGATTAGACTCAACACCACAAGGCCCCCAAATATCTAAGTGAACAACAACCCGCTTATTGACTCTAGGAGGATAATTCCCTCTATGATGTTTAGCAAACTGACAGGATTGACAATCTAAAACAAAAGAGGACCCTAGATTTGGACACAACTTCAAAATCTTCAAGGGAGAATGTCCAAGACAACAACGAAGTTGAAACGGAAGGGTAGAAGCAAAACAAGCAATCAGTTGTGACTCTTGAACTGCCGACTCCATAATACATAGACCCTTCGATTCACGACCCCTATCAATCACCTTCATCATAAGATCCTGAAACAAGCAATAAGACGGACAGAAAGTGAACACTACAATTCATGGTGTTCGTAATTTTACTAACAGACAAGATTAAAAGGAAACTGAGGTAGACACAAAAGAGTGTAAGGGAAGAGAAGGTGGTGTGATGGATAGGCAGTACCACTCCCTATTACAAGAGCAAAAGAACCATCAGTAAGAGCAATAGCAGGCAATGAGGAAGAGGACTAAAATGAGGGAAGGATACCTATATTATTGATCATGTGATCTATTGCACCTAAATCAATTACTTGAGGGAGGAAAAGGTGAGACAAGCAGTGGGATTGCCTGACTTACCTGACTGAACAAGGGTAGCAATAGAAGTACCAATACCCTATGAAGCCTGCAACCAAGTGTAGGCTTCAAATTCAGCATCAGATATGGCAATGTTTCTCAAACCCTATGTCAAAAGAGCAGATATAGATGATGGTAAAGTATCTCTTGAGGTCGCATGTGCATAACGCTGGCCTTGAGACTACATTGGTTTCTCAGGCAACTTCCAACAATATTTCAATATGACCTTCACCAGAATGATGACATATATATGATGCACCATCACGCCCACCTGAATGACTATGAAATCTACCCTAAACACCACAAGGGCGTCCTCCTTTACCTGTCCTACCACCACCAATGCAATCGAGGTTTCAAAAAGGGGGTCAAAATGTGACTCATGATGGCATCATAGGAGACAACGATATCACTGCCTTAGAACTAACTAGTCAAGATCTGGTCTCGGGCAGCACTAAACTCGAGACTCAAACCAGATAAAAAACTCACAACTGCTAGCTACTCTTGTTGCACACACATCTGGTTAATATCATTTGAAATAGGATGAAGAACATTCAACTCCTCATATGTCCACCTAAACTCAATGAAGTAAGCTTTAAGAGAATTCTCTTTCTGAGAAATGCAATAAAAGTCCTAGGTCACCTCATAAATATGAAAGAGAATGGCTTTTCTAGAATAAATAAATTCCATATATTCCTATAACTCCTTCATTGTATCATGATGAGAAACCAAATGTCTAACAAGGGCATCAAGAGTCTTGTTAATCACGCCAAACAACCGATTATCCTCCTGCAACCACTTATCTTTCGCAGTTCATGATGTTGGAGGATCACCAATTAAATAACCTTCTTTCTCAACCTAGTAACAAACATGTGGATGGCTTTCCGCCACTCAGCATAGTTCTTCCCATCAAACTTGTCATTTGTAATTCTAATTGAAGAAGAAATCACCTCTGGCAACACCATAGGCTTCTGAGAAGCCTCGACTCATTAGAATTGGTAGAGCTGGGGCTGGAATAATCATCGACCATCCCAAAAGAAGTCAGTATAACAGCAACACATGATAATCACCTCCAAAACACCAAAAACAAGGAACACCACCACACCCAACACCGAAGGGACTGAGAAACAACTGAAAGACACCAAAAAAGCTAGAATAAAATTGCCATAAAATGAGCACTCGATACCAAAAGGACTGAGAAATCACCAAAGCATACCTCTCCAACATTAACCCAACATATAAAATGCAAAACCAACCCTAGGTCTCAAAGAAAACACTGAAAAACCATGATGACAGGCTCCAACTCGGCCATACACAGCTCTGGCCAGCCAGCAACACCACAAAACTGGACGATCACCATGCCCTACAACAGCAACCCTCCTAGGCACACTCCTCTGGCCAGTGGTGACACCTCCAGTTGCTAGAAAATGCAGCTCTGAAGCTAGTCAGCACACTGGGCATGAAAAACATGCCCAAACAAGCTTGAAACTGCAAAAAGGGCACTCAGCAGTGGACGAATGGAGTTGGAGACCTCTGGGTTGAGAAGAGCAGTTGTTTCTGATGGACAAGGTAGGTTTTTCTTCGGGTATTTTTATTCCTCTGTTTTTTTTTTTTTTTGGAAGTTGGCAGAGGAGGGTGGCTTTTAGGGTTTCTCTAACTAACTCTAGATACCGTGTTAGAGAAATTCAAATAAAAGGGATGACTAACTTAATCACATTAGTCATGACTAACTTAATCACATTAGTCACCTTATCTCTATTTATACTGAAGAATAAATTAATAAAACACATGACAATAGCAGTAAGCCAAACCCACTGACGCTATAATAATACATATTCTCTAACAGGATTCATGAGCTAAAATTCTGTCACAATGTTTACTTTTTGTTGTTCTATGGTGTCTTTGGGTGGAAAGGAATGCAAGAATTTTCAAGAGGATCTCTTCATCCTTACACAACATTTGGGATAGGGTTATTTTCTTAGCTTCAACATGGTGTTCTGCAAATGGAATTTTTAGAGGTGTTTCTTTAGTAGATATGCAAAGAGATTCATCTGTTACATGGGTTAAAATCGGGTGGGATGCTAATATAGCTACCCAAGCTTCTCATTCTAGCCCTTGGATATCATTTCTCAAGGTTATAGTACTTTTAAACCTTTGCTTCCCTTGAAGATAGGTAATGGCTCTCGTGTCAATTTCTAGGAGGACCACTGAATAGGAGACTTTTCTTTAAATTTAGCCTTTCATCGTCTTTGTCATCTTTCCCCTTTGCTCTATTCTTGCATCCAAAGTTTTCACTGTGTGCAGAATTCCATTTACTCTTGGACTTCCTTTTTTTTTTTTTCTTTTGAAATCTAAACTATAGGGAGTCCCCAGAATTAGTAATTCTTTTGCGCCTTCTTCTTTCTGTCTTTCTGTCATCTAGCCCAATTAAAAGATATCGGTCGTTAAATATATCTGGTGTGTTTTCTTGTAAATCAAACTTTCAATTCCTAAGTCATTCCTTCAATGGAATCTCCTTCTACCTTGATAAACCTATTTCGATATTCAAAACTCCCTCTAAGGTTAATCCTTTATCTGGACAGCAATACTCAACAGAATTAACACCAGTGATATGTTGCGAGCTCAAAGGCCACATAGGGCTATCTCCCCTGATGTGTGCTATGTGTGGGGAGTTCTCTGTTTAACATCTGTTTTTGAATTGTTTGTGGCTAGATCTTTATGGAACACTGATATTTTTTGTGATGGCTAGGTATGCCCTAGAACTTTGGACCAATTCCTGTTGACTAGTTTTGCTGGTTTTGGGAAAAGGAAGGAAGCCAAATCTTTGCGGCAGTGTATAGTCTATGCCACAATTTGATGGTTGGTTGGAGAACAATTCCTGTAAATTATTTGGAACAACATCCTAGGCAGGTGGTATACTTACATTAATGTTAGCCATAATCCAACACTGCATTCCCAAACAAAACACATGGGGCAGCTTTGTCGAGAAAGAGTGCTGTAGAACAAGTTGCAAGTCACTCATATTCCCTCAGCCAGCTGATCTCCTTACTAAGGCACTCTCCAGCTCAAGATCTATATTGCTCAGAGATAAGTTGAATGTTAAAGACCTTAGCCAACTATAAGGTCTCAAAAGCAACCCCCCTGCTTTGTCTTGAGAAGCATGCTGCATGAATGAAGAGATTCACTGTCCACATGGAAAATCCACGTGATTATTCTGTTATAAGTTAGTTAGTAGTTAAGATTCTGTTACAAAACCAGTTACACAGTTATGATCACTGTTCATCTATGAAGCTTGTATTGTACACGCTTCAATCATAATGGGAAAATCTACAGTTTCAGTCTCTCTCTCTCTCTCTCTCTCTCTCTCTCTCTCTCCCTCCATTTCTATCTTTTCTTGCACTTTGCCACACTTCCTCACTTAGTCTAAGATACGAGCCTGGATGTATAGAAGGACCTGTATGGCCATGGGCAAGTTGCAGGAAAAGGTAGGACCCACTATCTGGGTTTATAGTAGGCAGCCTTACTAACAGTAAAGGTGACACATTTCCCAGCTTAAATAAGTACACCAATCATCTTATTGACAATGAATAATAAATGTGAGAAATTATAAAGTATTTTTCAGTCTTGTAGCTTCGAAATAAGGTACACCAACAATGAATTTTTTTAATCTTACTATATACCTAGTTCAAAGTCCATACTATATATGTAAGCTAAAAGCGAGGGCAAAGATTATAGCTGGAAACTGAAACAATAGCTATTAAAGGGATAGCTGTTTCACAGGTTGAAATACCTTAAGCGTTCTGAGCTGAATCAAGTGACCAAGAATACTCATAAGTCGGTTAATTAACTCCTTTGACACTTTCCCGTGGCTTGCCTGCTGCAGCAAAAAGCAAAGAGTTAATATTACAATGTTCACATTTCAAAGCCATTACCCAAAAAATATAGAATTGTATTTATATCTTTTTTCAATAGAAAGAATTGCACATATATCTGGAAGCAAAAAAATCAGGAAAGGCAGAATTTGCAGTACCGCCAATCTGGCAACTTTAGCAAGCTTTAGCTTTATTTCTCTAGGCAACCTCCGTTTCACAGCCTGGGATGTGCTATCAGCTTCCTGGTTTTCCATTGCTGGAGGCCTTGCTGTAGTAATATTGGAAAAGAACAAAGATAGAAAGAAACTTAGCATTTAGGAACAAGTTTCCCACATCGCGTATATGAGAAATTTGAACTTCAAACAATTTCCAAACTTACACTCTGCAACCATCTTCTCTAACTCCCTAATAGCTTTCTCAAGCATTGAAATCTTTGGCCTAACACTAGAACCATCTTTCTTGTGCATGTTTTCAGGTTTCTGCAAAATCAACCAAACTCATGACTACTACTGTGTATCTTACAGCCATAACATTCCACTGCACAACTTTCACCATCAGTAATCACAGTAACTGGAACAACATGTCTCTCTTCCCCAGCATACGTTATTATTAGAATTCAGAGTAAAGGAAAGTGGAAGAAACAGAGAGAAAGTGAAAGAAAGTTTAGATAAAATGTAGAGAGGAATAAATCCACAGATAAATCCTGAGTATAAATCTTCTTGAAAGATAAATCAATCCACAGATACCAATAACCCTAAAGTTGAATTGCAATCATTTTGAATGAAAAAGGATGCCCCATACAGTCAAGATAAAAAAGTCAAGGGAGTATGTTGAAGCAATGGTGCTAGTATGCTTCACAACTAAGAATTTATGCAATTCTTTATGCTAAAAGGACAAGGAATTTTTTCCATATTATAATTGGCATATTGTGAAATTTGGCACTCCCATTGCATTGCACCACGGCATGTAAGCCTCAATGTGAGATTTGATCTGTTATTTGCAGTGGAAAATAGCAATTATCCCGTGAACTGCACCGGTATTTTTGACTTTAGGTGAAATCTAAGAATCTGAATCATATAAATTAAAATAAAGTATTCAAAAGAAAAATTGCTTAAAAATTATAAAGAAAATATGCATAATTAATTTAGGCAGAATTAAAGAATTTGAATTTGGAATTTAAAAGAAAAGAATTTAACGATGACATACATAATTTTTAAATAGTGTGTTTGGATGGAGTATTTTTGAAGGGTAATGTATTTTTTTATTGGATTTCAATTGATTTAGTATAATATTCTTTGTTTGGATAGTGATACAAAACACACTCTAAGGGAAGCAGACTAAGAGACTAAGCCACGCTCAAATGAATATATGCTAGTATAATAAATTTGAGAAGTAAAACCCCAAATTGGTCCTCAAAAGAGTTGTGGGACATCAATTTGGTTCTCAAAAAATTTGAAACATCAATTTGGTCCTCAAAAGATTTGTGGGAAATTAATTTGGTTCTCGGAAACAAGGTTGTCAGGAGCGAGATCCTACGTAGGAACGGGAGGGGGACACGAGCGTAAAACGTAGGATCGTAGCACGGAACGTAAGATCCTACCAGAATAGAAAATTATGTATATATGCATATAAAATAACACAAATAAGTAAACAAAGTCACAAATCACAACTTCAAATTTAAAGATCGCATAACTACACATAACTATATCAAGTGCATATGTCATAATTCATAATTGAAAGCATAAAAGCCACAACAACCCACAAGTTTTTGACATCACTTAATATTAAAACATTAAAAACAACCCAACTACTAGAACTAGAATGACATCTAAAGCAAATCATTAAGGCCATGATCATCATATTCATCATCTTCAATAGGATCTCCTCCATCTTCATTGCCATCTCTTTGAAGTTCATCAAAATCATCATCATCAATGGCAGGAATTTCCAAATCATCTGAAGGACCGCCAACTCCACCACCACCTTCTTGAGGGAGCAAGTCAAGATCATCAGGAATTTCCAAATCCTCTAAACCTTCAAATTCATCATCATTTTCCACAATCCATTCTTCATCAGAATCCAAATCATCAAGATTATACTCAACAGGTTTTCTAGATTGCTTCTTCTTGGTCAATCTAGAATTAGCCATGACAAACACTACATCATTCATTGTCTTTTGTTTCAAACGGTTTCTCCTCTTTGTGTGGACCTAAACAAATATTAAATCAATTAACATATATGAATTGGCAACTAATTCTAAAATTGAAATGTAAATTTAGAATTTACCATCTCAAATGCACTCCAGTTACGCTCACATCCTGATGAGCTACATGTCAAGCTCAACACATGAATAGCAAATCTTTGGAGCTCTGGATGCTCAACCCCATAAGAATCCCACTATTGTGCTGGAGTTTTGGTTTTAAGGGCAGCCTTAGCTACTTCTCTACCAAAAAAATTTGATCTACTCTTGAAATCTTCAAGTTGAGCATCAATTTTGGTTATTTCCTCCTTATCTCCCACAATTCTTTCCATACAATCATAAAATCCTTTCTTAACTTCCTAATCAATCTTAAATCCAGGACTATAGTGCAACTGAGGATTCAAGTAGTAGCTTGTAGCATGCAAGGGCCTATGGAGTTGATTGTCCCATCTTTCATCAATAATCTCCCACAAAGGTATATAACTAAAGAATAGGAACCTAAGATTAGCTACTAAACAAACATCAAAATATTTCAATTTAAACTGAACTTGAATATTAAATATCTCACCTCTTTTGGACACCTTGAAAAGCCTTTTGTATTTTTTCCTTAGCCCGATCCATTTCCTCATAGATATACCCCATGGCTGGCTTCTCTTCTGAATCCACTAAACGAAGCACATGGAGAAGAGGATAAGCACCCCTCAAGCAAATAACAATGTCTCTCCAAAATATCCTATCCAAAACAACATTTTCAATGAACTTCCCATCCTTTGTCTTCACAAACTTGCTTGATTTCCATTCATCAGAAGTAAACATTCTCAACAATGCACCTTTCTTCTCATAGAGGCCACCCAAGGTGAGGTAAGATGTAGCAAAACGAGTCATGCCCGGTCTCACCAAATCTTTTCCCTTGGTGTGATGTTGCAATAAGGAAATGAGAAGACTTCTTGAATAGATATAAGTTGTAATTTTTCTACCCTTAGAAATTTTCTCCTTGCGAAGCTCCAACTTCTTTTCAAAATCCTCCAACATTAAGTCAATGCAATGAGCAGCACAAGGTGTCCAATAAAGCTTCTTCCTTTTTTCCATCAACATCTCTCCAGCAGCTTTATAGTTAGCTGCATTGTCTGTGACAACCTGGACTACATTCTCTTCACCAACCTCTTCAACAACATCATCTATCATCTTAAATATCCTATCGGCAGTTTTGGAAATATGAGAGGCATCAATAGACTTCAAAAAAACAGTCCCCTTAGGGCTATTCACCAAGAAATTTAATATAGTTCGCCTCCTCTTATCCGTCCAACCATTAGTCATAATAGTGCATCCTGTTTTCTTCCAATAAGCTTTATGTTCCTCTAATGATTCCATAGTAATATCTACCTTTTGCTTCAAGTATTTAACTCTTAATTCATGGTAAGAAGGAGGCTTGAATCCTAAACCATGCCTGGCAACCTTTTCAAACATTATAATGTATTCTTCACTCTTTGCCACATTAAAAGGAATGGCATTGTTGTAGAAGAAAGAAGCAATTTCTTGGCATGCTTCTTCCCTCAAATTCTTCTTAAATATGCTATTGATGGTGCTTTGAGTGCTAATGCCCCTTCTTTTGAAAAGATTACTAGATGTCTCCACTTCCTTCCCTTTCCTTTTTTCACCAATAGAACAATCATCACCATCATCATTGGTTGCTCCTCCTTCTTCAACATCTCTTGTTTTTTTAATCAAATTTTGTTGCAAACCAACAACAATATCCCGCATTTGTTTCTTCACCTCTTCAGGAACTGCCTTACAAGCTCCAACATCTTTTTGTGTTCCAGCCAAATGATGCTTCAATCTATAAACACTCCCAGTTATCACCTTCTCACAGTAATTGCATTTTATTTTTCTTGCATTTCTATCAACACAAGTCCCATGACTCCAAGCAACATCACTCTTATTTCCAGGAGCATTCTTACTAATTTTTCTACTTCCACTTCCACTCACAGCCACACTACCAGACCCAGATTTTGAATTTTGATGCCTACTATACTATTACCTTCATTAGCTCCACCACTTGATGACATTTTTTTCTCAAACAGAAAATCAACAAAAACCACACAGGCACACACTCAGTCACTCACCAAAAGCAGAAGACTGGAAGAAGCAGGGGCCAGCTGCACCCACCGTGCAAAAAGGAAAGAAGGCAGAAGCAGCCACCAGCTGTCCGAAGAGGTGAAGACACACCCACCCACTGAAGACCACCCAAACAGCAGCGAAGAGCAACCAACCAGCAGTCAACCAGCAGCGAAGCCGAAGAGCACCCAACCAGCAGCCAACCAGCAGCGAAGAGCACCGTCGAGGTGAAGGCAAATGCGGATGGGGACGAACGAGATCGGTAGGGATGAGGCGGCTAGAGGAGGCGTGGTGAATGTCGACGCCGTGAGAGAGAGAGAGAGAGAGAAGGGCGTGGTGACCGGCGACGCTGTGAGATCGAACGTGAGTTCGTGTGAGAAGGGCAGAGGGTGAGAGAGACAGAGCTCGATGAGAGTGAAAGAGAGAGCGTTCGCGCGAGGAATAGAGGGTTTTGTTTCTGTGGGTCGGGTTGGAGCGGCGAAGTCGTTAGGATCGCACGATCCTTGCGATCCTACGCCCTTGCACGGCGCTCCGGCGGCGTTCCTACACTTGCTTGCTGAAGACCAGGATCGAGCACGCTCACTGCTTCCCGGAGCGTAGGATCGTGCAATCCTACGTGCAAAAACTCGATCCTAACAACCTTGCTTGGAAGATTTTGACTTCAATTTAATCGTCAAAAAATTAAAATTCATTTCAAGTTAGTCTAAACTTCTTTTAATCTTTTAGACTAATTTGATATGAATTTTAATCTTTCGAGAACCAAACTGATATCGCAAATCTTGTGAAGACTAAATTGATAGCACAACTCTTCGAGGACCAAATTGATGTCCCACAACTCTGAGGACCAATTTGGGGTTTTACTCTAAATTTGTGTGGATCGGTCCTGCAAAGAAAATGCTTAGCTAGATGGCAATTTCATCTTGCTTCATGGGAGCTAATGGCCTGAGTAGCAGAACCCTTTAATTTAATGCTGCATATCCTTAATAAATTGAAAGAAGTGCCACAAAGGACCATTTATTTAAGTATCATTTGTTTTTAAATACCTATCAAACTGAAATTATAATAAAGGACACAATAGAAAAGGCAAAAGAAGTAAACTTACAGGTGCTTGCACAGCAGACTTTCCTACGGACAAGTTAAGATCTGGTAGTTCGCGGACGCCAAATTTTTCTTTCGACCAACCAGTATTTTCTAAATCATCAGCATTACTTGATGGTCTTCCTGGTTGGGATTTGGAACGTGCATTTGCACTTTTTTCATGGTACTTCTGACGAGAAGCATCAAGCAATCCACTTGCATCCTTATATTTATCACTTGGGTTCTTAGATTGGTGTACTCCTATCTTCTGTTTATCAGCATCTTCTGTTTTCTTTTTTGAACTAGTTCCAGAGACATCCAATTGATTCTGAGATTTTAAGTCTTCATAACTTTCCCCAGATACAACTAAATTCTGAGAGGAATTAAATGTAGTCTTCACAGGTAATGATGCTGTCCTTCCAGCAGCTGTCTTGCCCACTTTTACATGTTTATTCAATCCATGACCATCAGTATTTTCACCAGGATTCTTCAATATATCTTTTCGGCGCCTTTTCTTTGGTTGCTGGTTAGGTAATAATGGAGTTTCATCTCTTGTAATATAGAAAAAAACAGAAAACCAATAGTAGTCAAGAATTTGCAAGAATCAATTTCTATAATCTATCTTCAATTTAAGATTCAGAAAGTTGGTGCAACATTTGTAGGCAAGATGTAATAGGAAAGAATATTCGCCCATATACCAGAAAAATAATGTTTAAAAAAGGTTGTCGGGAAGATTAAAAAAAAAAATCAGTGCAACATTTGCATTGCACTAAACTGTCAACAAAGTATAACTCCTCAACACTACAACCAAAACATAAATAAATAAATAAAGTTTCACCCAGGAATTCAAATATTTAGTCGTTGCCAGAAATTCAAATACCAATGACCATGAATGACAATCAATCTCTCAAATTCATGACTTCATGTAACACCAAAAGCACACATAGATGGCCATAAAAACAATAATCCGTTGGAATGTGCGGTCTTTATGGTGCTAATCTTTTGATGAATTAAAATATGAATTTTGATAGAGCTGCTAACAGACCTTAGAGAGGCATGAGATCAAAACAAATTTCTCTTTTAGGCATGAGATCAAACAAATTTAGTAAATGGAGTTACAATATAAGAATATTAAAAGAAAACAATTCTAACAAAGGAGAAGGTACAAAGCACGTGTAATGACTTAGACATTTCAGTTAATAAAGCAGGCTACCAGCACTAACTTGGATCCTAAATTTAATCCTGCAAAAAGGTAGTATTTTTCAAATGATGCACCAAACATTTCATGGAAAAACTTAAACAGCACGTAAAAGAATCACTACTCAAAATTTAAGGCTATGCTTGGGAGTTTCAAAGATGACGGAAGGAAGTGACTTATAATGGATAGATTGAAAACCCGTTGTTTGGTTGTTTGATGAGTTTAATGAGGGAGGAAAAAAGAAATATATCTCATTCCCTCCATGACCGCCCAATTTAGAGGGGCAACAAAGGAGGCTTTGAGTGGCAAGGGAAGGACACCACCCTTGCCATTCGACTCCACCATTTCAAATCAATGCCAAACACACTTTTAAAAAATTTAACCATTATATTCCTTGCCACTACCTCCCTTGGAATCCTTCCAGACATAGCCTAAGGTTCAGGCTTCCATAACAAGAGCTTCTGTTCTAGTCCTGCATGTAGCCAAGTCATCCAGCAACTCCACCCTGATGCCAAAAGAGCTAGTACTTCAAAACCCTTCTAGGAGTTTTTTGATATTTGATGATCATAACATGAGTAATCTACCTTTTGTCTTAACATCTGCAAATATAGAAGAGGGATGGAGTTTCTACCTTCCTATATATGGCTGTTGCATTGCACTAAACAGTCAACAAAGTAATACTTCTCGACATTACAAGCATAAAAATAAAAGTTTTGCACAGGAATTACAATATTTAGTTGCTGCCACAAACTCAAACGACGATGACCATGATCTCACTTCATGATCATGACTTCACGTAACACCAAATGCTCAGATAAATGGCCATTAAAACAATCCATTAACACAATTATTCTATTGAGTTCACATCTTCATCAATGAATTAAAAAAAGGGGGGGGGGGGGGGAAGGTGAAAAGCCTTGCTAGATTAAGTGGAGCAAAATATTCAGACAAAACAAAACTTACATGCGTTCCAATTTCCCCCTATTTACAAAGAATCCATCATGTTTGATTGCAGAATTATCAACCTCAAAATAGGCATCCTGCAGAGAAGACAGTTGAGAAACATTAAAAAAGAAGTCTGAAAACCAAAACAAAGGTCAAGGTAAAAACATCCATAATATAGAACAACGCCATTCCAGTTAGCAATCAAAGGTCAACGGAGGCAAAATATACAAAAACAATATACAAAGACACCAACCAGCTCAGCATCATCGATGAAAGAGTCTTCGGTATCATACTGATCCTCAGGAACATCAAGTAGATCCTCCTCATCACTACTATCCTTACCCTGAAAATGATTCAATGTCCCATTATTCCCAATATGGAAGCTACCTAGAAAAGTTAACATAATAACTAAATACTCATCTATCATATGAATTTATTGTAGAAAATAATTCATGCTGGTACACAGACTAATTTTCGAAAGCAATAAAAAAATACCATGTAAAGGCGTTCAATCTTCTCTATTACAGCACTGAAACGGTTTGGCTGAGGAGCTTCTTTTCCTTCAATATCAGTAGGTTGTCCCTAAAAATGATGAGTGAGGATTGTAAAAGTAGTGAACACAAAACCATATACTAATTGGAAAAGACAATAAGCTGAAATTTATGCCGGTAACAAGTGCCCAGATGAAGAATAAAATACTGTAGCATAAAACAAGCTAGAATGAATCCAATCCATCCTTGACTCCATATATTTGATATAATTTTATGTCATAAAAAAATAGATTTACAACATGTACCGCATAGTTATGAATTATAAGAATAAATTCAAGTATCACATTAAAATAAAATAAAGCAGGTGCCATATACTGGTGAACTGTTACATATTTATGTGTAAATGTCAGCTAACAACTACAAGTTAGATGTTTCTCGAATGTTAAAGCTTTAAACAGATCACAAATGACCCAGTTGTACCTACTAATCTCAATTAAAAGAAAATCAGCCCAGAAAAATTTCAAAACATAAACAGCAATGAATGCTCATTCAAGATAGAAGTAGACAACAAAAACTAGCTTATTGAACAACCAAAAATCCTGCAAACATGTTTACTGATTTTTATACCAATATAACTAATTGCCTTGATGAATTTTTGAGAGAAGTTCAGGGCCTCACGTAAAGACAAATATGCCTAACTAAAATCATCAAGAGATTCATGATACATAACATCTACTATTTTATGTTCAAGTACTCTTATCTTATATTACTTTAAATGAAAGCAATTCATATCAAGTCCACAAAATTGACAAGAGGAACATATCAACAACAACAACAACTAAGTCTTTTCCCACTAGATGGGGTCGGCTACAAGGATCAGATGAAACGACGCCACAGTGCTTTATCATAGATCATATTTATGTTTAAACCATTAATATGTAAATCTCTTTTAACTATTTTACCTATAGTTTTTCTAGGTCTTCCTCTATCTCTAGGCACAGTACTACCCTTCATCTGATCCACTTTTCTTATTGGTGCTGCTATAGGTCTCCTCCATACATGTCCAAACCACCTAAGGCAAGAATCTACCATCTTCTCTACAATAGGTGCTACCCCAACTCTCTCTCTCTCTCTCTCTCTAATACACTCATTTCTAATCCTAACATGTCCAGTGTAGTGTAACCACTCATCTATCACAACATCCTACATCTCCGAAACATTTAGATTATTTTCTTGTTGACTTTTACCACTCAACATTCAGTCCCATACAACATTGCCAGTCTAATAGAGTTTGAGAAGAAGAGAAAATAAAGAGAGAGAGAGAGAGAGAGAGAGAGAATGTGCTAGAATTTGAATGATTTCATTATGAATAGAGTACATCAAGACCTTATATAGTTGTAGGAGAGAGGGGAGAGTTAGTTACAATCTGTTATGCACAGCTGTCACTAGCTGTCATTGTCCAACTGTCATAACTAGCTGACAGTGGAGTATGATCCATTGCTCTAAGGTGTATCTTACACTATCACACCCCCGCAGTTCCAGCTGGGGTTGACTCTTAGAGATCTATTGTAGATCCTTCACTTTAGCTTTGTCTTTGAGTGCTGAGAATTTTGACTTGGACACTGCTTTAGTTAACAAGTCAACCAGTTGGTCGGATGATGGGATATGAGCAATTAGGAGTTTTCCTTGCATAACCTTTTCTCTGACAAAGAATAACCTCAATTCCATGTGCTTTGTCCTTGAGTGCAAAACTGGATTATGTGAGAGCATTACTGTGCTCGAGTTATCACAGTAAATAACCGGCCCAAGTGACGGAACCTTGAGTTCCTCAAGGAGAGATTGGAACCACATGACCTCGGCTGTGATATCGGCCAGGCTTCTGTATTCAGCCTCAATGCTGGACCTAGCCACCAAAGGCTGATTCTTGGACCACCAGGAGACAAGATTTGGTCCAAGGAAAATGCAGGCACAAGAGGTGGATCTTCTGTCATCCATATTGCTAGAGATAAAGAAAGTATCATACAATATCTCTGTCATATCTTAGAATATGAAAGAGTATCTTAGATGATCTCTTAGGTTTGATTTTCTTATTTACTTTTATTTCATGATTTGTTTCCTTATTTTGCTAGGATTAGGAGAGTAGTATTATTATAAATAGGGATTAGTGTTGTCCCTTGTATTATATCAGAATACATCAGAATATTATTCATTCATTTTTATTCTCTCTTTTCCTCCTCTCCTACCTAAAACCCATAATCTCAACATGGTATCAGAGTGGTACCATCCACCCCGCCAGTCACGTCCCATTCCGGCCTCTCGTGTGCCCTCACCGCTCCGATGACAGCTTCTGCCTCACTATTCACCCACGGCCCTTTCTGCAGCCCGTGCCAGCGCGTCCAGTGACGTCTTCGGCTGCCACTTGCACTGCTGAGCTTCGGCTCCCCTGTTCTAGACTAGTCCTCATCTTCTTCATCTAGCCATTGCGCCGCGTCAAGTGTTCTTAGATTTCTATGTTTGCCCGTTTCATCATGATCCTCACATTTTATTTCTCTGCTTTGTCCCTATCTTGCCTACTATTTGGTTGATGTCCAATGCTAATGTTGCACTGAGGGGGAGTAAGTCACTCTTTCCTAGCATTTTGGCCCTGTCACATGACTTTCCTAGCATATTGACCCTATCACATGGCCTTCCCAGCAATCTAGCCTTGTTGAATGGCATTCCCAACAATCTGGCCCCATTGCATGGCATTCCCAGTAATCTGGCCCCGTTTGATGGCCTTCCCAGCAATCTGGCCCCATTCTACGGCCTTCCCAAGTGCTTTTACACCAATTCTTCTTCGGTAGTCCGAGTCTAGCCCGTTATATCTCTTATTGTTAAGGGTTTAATTGTAACAAGCTTAAAGCTTAGTAAGCTTTAGCTTGAGAAGGAGTGATAGAAATAAAGAAAGTATCATACAATATCTCTATCATATCTTAGAATATGAAAGAGTATCTTAGATGATCTCTTAGGTTTGATTTTCTTATTTACTTTTATTTCATAATTTGTTTCCTTATTTTGCTAGGATTAGGACGGTATTATTGTTATAAATAGGGATTAGTGTTTTGTCTCTTGTATTATATCACAATACATCAGAATATTATTCATTCATCTTTATTCTCTCTTTTCCTCCTCTCCTACCTAAAACCCATAATCTCAACAAATATCAGAGGCACAATTAGAATCACAGAACCCCTTGAGTCCCAAGGGTTGGAGAGACTTGTGCAAGTGCAAACCATAGTGAAGAGTGCCACCTAGATACTTAAGGATACGTTTCACTGCCTTCCAATGACTGTCTAGTGGTTTTGCCATGAATTGGCAAGCTTTATTCACACAGTAAGAGATTTTAGGTCTTGTCACCGTGGCATATTGGAGAGCCCCAACCACAAAACAATAGAGTGAAGGATCATTGAACTTGCCACCTCCATGCTTGGAGAGTTTAAGTCCCGCAATGATAGGCGTAGAGATAGCTTTAGCTTTGTCCATTTTGCTTCAAACCAAAAGCTGTTTGATGTATTTCTGTTGGGAGAGCAATAGAAACCCATCAATGAGGTGATGAACCTCCAGGCCCAAGAAATAATGGAGGGTTCCAAGGTCCTTCAGAACAAACTCAGAGTGTAGTTTGACAATAAGATCTTGAATGAAACCAGCAAAGGCTCCTGTGACTATAATGTCATCTACATATACTAAGACATAGGTAGAACTTGTTCCATGAGTGTGAATAAAGAGAGACAGATCACACTTACTATTTGTGAACCCAAACTTCACTAAAGCTGCTGCTAAACTTTCAAACCAGGCCCTTGGGGCCTGTTTTAAGCCATATAGTTTGCATACCAAGTTAGAGCCAGTGGAGAACCCCTTAGGTTGTATTAGGTACACTTCTTCATTGAGGACGCCCTTAAGGAAGGCATTGTTGACATCTAGCTGTTAGATTACCCAATTGTGAGACAAAGCTACAGTAAGGATGACTCGGATGGTTGCTGGTTTAACCACAGGTGGAAAAGTCTCTAAATAGTCAAACCCAACCCTTTGATGAAACCCTCTGGCCACTAATTGGGCCTTGTACTTATGCACCGAATCATTTGCTTAACCCGAAGCACCCACTTATAGCCTATGAGATGCCTACTCGGAGAGAGTGGGACTAATGACCAAGTACTATTTTGAAAGCATTAAACTCTTCTATCATTGCCTCAAGCCACTGAGGTGAGGCCATAGCTTCAGAGACTATTGCAAGCTCAGAATAAGTGATTAACGCTTGGGCAGAGGGTAAGGGATTAATGGATGTAATTTTTAGACTTAGTGAGCATGGGGTGAGGTGCGGGATGCAAAGAGAGTGAGAAAGGTGCGGAATTGGGTGAGGGATTATAAAGACTTGCTGAAGAGGAGGGGCAGTAAGAAGGGCATGAGAACAGTGGAGAGGGAATGGGAGTTTGAGGCGAAGGATGAGTGGATTGGAATGAGAGAGGGGTGGCTAGAAGAATAGGGGTGGAATGAGAGGAGGAACCACAAGGGATAGAGTTAGGTGTGGAAAACAAGGAACAGGAAGGAGAGAAGTTACTAGGTGGTGTGGGTAAAGGTGAGGTAGTGTGTGAAAAAGTTGTGGGTTGTTGGAGAAAAGGAAGAGGGTAATGGATATTGGAGGGGGAAGATGGTGGTAAAGAGGTAGAGTGCTCCTAAAAGGGAAACCTTGTCTCATGAAAGATAACATCCTTGGAGATATAAACACGGCCACTAGGGTCCAAACACCAATTGATACGTGCTCCGGAGGACAAATTGGACATTCTAGCACAAGGGGGCAAGATGGAAATTTTAGCATGCCTGTAGGACCAATCACACGAGCAAGAGCAAAAAGGTTAAGAGAAGACTTTGGGAACTAGGCTAAAGCAATTGTGGAAGACATGTATCAAGAAGGGGCCAAAAAGATGCCAACACATACTAATAGACAACCAAAGATCTTGTTATTTGCTGCGAATTGGGATTAGAAGCTTATTCTGGCCATGTTGGGCCATTATCCTATTTTGATCTTGTTTAGTTTAGTTAGTTTAAGTATTTAGGACATCTAAATTTTTAATTATTTTATTTAACCTATATTTTATGTTTTATGTTTTATCCAGCCCAATTCATATTATTTAGCATCAGAACACTTCTTGTTGGGTTTGGACTTAGTTTAAGTGTTTAACCTAGTGTAAGAGGTTATAAATACCTCAAGGAACACATTATTTATCAGTTTTTGATTAATTGAAATTCTGTTTTATTTTCTTTTAAGAAAACGGTGCTTTTGTGTGCAAACGAGGTGAGTGATTTGCTTTGCTTGTTGCATGAAGAAATTGAGAAAATTCATGCTAAGATAAATTCCTTGTGATATTCAATCAATTTCTATTCTATCTTTTCCCTGTCATCTACATTTCCAATGACAGGTTTCTTGGGGTTTTAGTAGGGAGGGCCTTTATTCTACATCTTGTTTTCTATCAAAGTGTGTGCTTGGGGTTTCTGAATCTTTATATCTACGGGGTTCCGTATCATTTGGTATTCAAAGCAAGGTCTAGATAAATTTCTATTTATCTGTCTTTGTCTTTTACGTTTATCTTTTGTCTTCTTTCCATGTCCGTTTGCGTTCTTGTTTTTGCGTCTATCCTTTTGTGTTGCGGTCATATCTTTGTTCCATCTTTGTGTTTCTCTTGTTTTGCTTTCAATCTTTGTTGCTAGTTCAAATTTGGAAAAAAAAAAGGTGCAGAAAAAAAAACAAAAAAAATAACCAAAAGAAAGGAGGATGTATAAAAAAGCCAGAAAAAAAGGAGGACGAAAAAAAAAAAGAAGGGAAAATTAGAAAAGATTGAAAGGATTATACTCAGATTTAGTTTTGATTCACATCAGATTGCTTTATCTTTTGTTTCAAATTCAAAAAAATTGTATTTAGATTCAGTTTTGATTCAAATCAGATTACATATCTTGTCTTTTCTTGGATTTTAAATTTTGATTTTTAAATTTGATTTATATCAGATTTAGTTGATTTACACCATATTTTGTGTTATCTTGAGTTCCTTAGAGTCTAAGCAATCCTTAGTTGTGTCTTTTGCATTTTTTTCCTTGCAAATTAAGTAATCTATTCTGAGTCTTCAACTTGAGTTTCTCTTCGTAGTCCTTGGCGTCAAATTCTGATTATAATATTACTTCTGGATTTGCCTTGGTTGATTTCATTTAATTTCCAAGGTGCAACATTCTAAAATAATCAAGAGTGGTAAAAGACAAGAGTGGTGAGTACAAAAGAGGGTAAAAGCCAAGAATTGAGTGACAATATGAGTATACCCAATTTTGAGTGCAAACACGTGAGGAAGTGCTTGTAAGGTCCTTTTTTCTTTATTAACATTTTGCAGATTGTTCAATGGCAAACAACTCAAGGAAGAAAGGAAAAGAAAATTATGAAGAGAAACCTCGTATGATACTTGACACGAAGCTCATGTACCAAGCTTTCACTAGTCAATTTTAGAAGTTGAATAGTAGACTTGATGAGATGGATGAATGGAGAAAAGAGATGACACAAAGCCTGTCTAGATGTAATAGACGGGTTGATCTGAGGAATCGACGTCACCATGATTTCAACCATGAGCTATCTAGGGAGGAGTCTGACGAAGTTGAGTCAGCTAGAAATACGAGAACTGGAAACAGAGCTTGGGATAGCAACATTAACGCTATCAAGATGCAGATACCACTATTCAAGGGTAGGAATGATACTGAAACTTATTTAAAGTGGGAAAAAAAGGTGGAGATGATTTTTGTTTGTCATAATTACTCTAAAGAAAATAAGGTTAGATTGGCTGCTATGAAATTTTCTGATTATGCTCTAATTTGGTGGGATGAGCTAGTTAAGTCCAGAAGGAGGAATGGAGAATACCTCATAGAAACTTGGGATGAGATGAAAAGGATAATGAAGAAAAAATTTGTTTCTTCCAACTACTATAGGGAAGTACACCAAAAATTGCATAGGCTCATTCAAGACTCCAACTCAGTAGAAAATTACCACAAGGAGATAGAAATGCTCATAGTTAAAGCCAATATTGAGGAGGACATGGAAATAACTATGACTCGGTTTATAGGTGGTTTAAACAAGGAGATTGCAGATGTGGTAGAATTACATTATTACATGGAGATAGAAGATTTGATTAGCATGGCAATGAAGGTAGAGAAACAACAAAATCAAAGAAGAGCAGCCAAGGCATTTTTGATTTCCAACTCGAAGTGGGATTCAAAATGGTCGAAATATGAGGACACAAAGAAAAATAAGGACTCAAATCCTAAGGAGAAGGGACTGGACATAGCCAAAAAAAATGGTACTTCTAATTCATCTTCTTCTACTGCTATTTCTAGACATAGAGATGTTAAATGCTTCAAGTACCATGGTTTGGGCCATTATGCATCTAATTGCCCCAGCAAGAGAATAATGGTCATTAAGGGAGGTGAAGTTATATCTGAATCTGATGATGATGGTAAATCTAATGGTAGTAATGATATGCCACCTTTAGAGGACTGCTCTGATAATGATGAGAATGTTGAATATGCTGTGCATGGTGAGTCTATTGTTGCTAGACGTGCTTTGAATATGCAGGTTAAGGAGGATAGCCTAAAGCAAAGAGAGAACATCTTTCACACTAGATATTTAGTTGGTGAAAAAATGTGCAGTTTGATTATTTATGGTGGAAGTTACACCAATGTTGCTAGTACTATCTTAGTGAAGAAATTGGGATTGAAGCATGACAAGCATCCTAATCCATATAGGTTGCAATGATTGAATAATACTGGGGAAGTGAAAGTTACTAGACAAGTTATGGTTGCATTCTCCATTAGGAAGTATAGTAATGAAGTAGTGTGTGATATAGTACCCATGTAGGCTAGTCATTTATTGTTGAGAAGACCATAGCAATTTGATAGGCGTGTGCTACATAATGGGTACAAGAATAAGTATTCCTTTGAGTATAATAGCCACAAGATCACTCTTATACTATTATCGCCCAAGGAGGTGTATCTTGATCAAATAAAACTTCAACAAACTATTATGGGGAATTTGGGAAGTGAGGAAAAAGAAAAAGAGAGAAAAGAGGCCATGAGAGAAAAGAATAAAGAACAAGGTCCAATGGTGAGAGAAAATAAAAAAAAAAAGAAAAAGAAAGGTGAAAAAAATGCAAAGAAAGAAAAAAGTGAAGAAAGAGGTGAGAAAAATGACGAGAGTGAGAAAATCATATTTTTATGCAAAAAAGAGATATTTGAAAAGTACTTTATTAGGCAAGAGAGCTTTGATTATGATTCAGTTTAAGAAGATTTTACTCTATGAAACTGAACTTAACCTAAATTTGCCTAGTTGTTTTCTTTCTTTGTTGCAGGAGTTTGAAGACGTGTTCCCTAGTGAGGTACCAAGTGCAATACCATCATTAAGAGAGATTGAGCACCAAATTGATTTTGTGCCTGGAACTAGTATTCTAAATAGACCAGCTTATAGAAGTAATCCTAAAGAGACAAATGAGCTTCAAAGGCAAGTGGATGATTTGCTGGCTAAAAGGTATGTGAGGTAAAGCATGAATCCATATGCTATTCCAATTTTGTTGGTTCCAAAGAAATATGGCACTTCGAGGATGTATGTGGATTGTCGTGCAGTCAACAAGATAGCGGTAAAGTATCGCCATCCTATTCCTAGGTTAGATGACATGCTTGATGAGTTAAATGGTGCATGCATATTCACTAAAATTAATTCGAAAAGTAGGTATCACCAAATTAGAATGAAACCAGGGAATGAATGGAATACTTCATTTAAAACAAAATATGATCTTTATGAGTAATTAGTTATGCCTTTTGGGTTAACTAATACACCTAGTATTTTTATATGTTTAATGAACCATGTTTTGAGAAAATTTTTGGGAAAATTTGTGATTATTTATTTTGATAATATTCTGATTTACAACTAGTATTTGAATGATCATGTATCACATTTTAGGGCTGTTTTAGATGTGCTGAGGAAGGAAAAGTTATTTGCCAACCTTAAAAAATACACCTTTTACATTGATAAGTGTTTTCCTTAGTTTTATTGTGAGTGCCCATGGTATTGAGGTTGATGAGGAGAAAGTGAAAGCTATTCGAGAATGGCCAACGCCTAAAAATGCTTCTGAGGTAAGGAGTTTTCATGGTTTAGCTGGATTTTATAGAAGATTTGTGAAAAACTTCTCTAATATTGCTGCTCCATTGATTGAAATTATTAAAAAAGATGTTGGATTTAAATGGGGAAAAGAACAAGAACTTACTTCTAATACTTTGAAAGATAAATTGTGTTCTACTCCTATTCTTGTTTTGTCTAATTTTAATAAGACATTTAAAATAGAATGTGATGCTTCTGAGATTGATATAGGTGCTATTTTGATGCAGGAAAAATGTCCTATTGCATTCTTTAGTGAGAAGCTGAATGAAGCTCAACTCAAGTGCTCAACCTATGATAAGAAGCTATATGCTTTAGTTCGGGCCTTAGAGGTGTTGCAACACTACTTGCTGTCCAAAAAGTTCATGATTCACACTGATCATGAATCTCTCAAGCACTTAAAAGGACAAGGTAAGCTGAATAAGAGACATGCTAAATGGATTGAGTTTATTGATACTTTTCCATATGTAATCTCTTATAAGCAAGGGAAAGAGAATTTGGTTGCTGATACTTTGTCTAGAAGGTATGCTTTAATCACTACACTTACCACTAAGTTGTTAGGATTTGAACATTTAAAAGAATTGTATGCTACTGATTCTAATTTCTCTGATATTTATGATGCATGTGAACATGGTGCATTTAACAAATTCTATAGGCATGAAAATTTTCTGTTTCGTGATAATAGGATTTATGTGCCTGTTTGCTCTGTTAGAGAGTTACTTGTTAGAAAATCATATAATGGTGGTTTAATGGGTCATTTTGGTGTGCATAAAATTTTAGATGTGTTATCTGAACATTTTTATTGGCTACACATGCGAAAAGATGTTGAAAAAATTTGTGCTAAATGTATTGCATGTAAACAGGCTGAATCTAAGTCTATACTATATGATTTATACACACCCTTGCTTGTACCTACTCATCCATGGGTTGATATATCTATGGATTTTATGTTTGGATTGCCTAGAACTAGGAAAGATAGAGACAGCATTTTTATTGTAGTGGACAGATTTAGTAAAATAGCTCACTTTATTGCATGTTATAAAACTGATAATGCAACAAACATTGCTAATTTGTTTTTTTAGAAAAGTTATGCGTTTACATAGTGTCCCTAGGATCATTATTTCTGATTATGATGTGAAGTTCTTGAGTCATTTTTGGAAAGTATTGTGGAGAAAGTTAGGAACTAAATTGTTATATTCTACTGCTTGTCACCCACAAATTGATGGTCAAATTGAAATGGTGAATAGGACTTTAGAGACTTTATTGCGTGCAGTTGTTGGTAAGAATTTGAAAACTCGGGAAGATTGTTTGCCTTTCATTGAATTTGCATATAATAGAACCATTTATTCTTTTATAGGGTTTTCTCCTTTTGAGTTTGTGTATGGCTTTAATCCTTGAACTATTTTAGACTTAATACCTTTGCCTTTGAGTGATCTTGTCAACTGAGATGGTGATGAAAAGGCTGAGAAAGTTAAAGCAATGCACTTGAAGGCACGTGAGTTAATTGAAAAAAACAAAAAACAAGGTAACAGCTCAAAGAGTTAACAGGACCGTAAACAAGTTTTCTTTGAATCTGGTGATTGAGTTTGGATTCATTTAAGGAATGAGAGGTTTCTTAGTTATAGGAAATCTAAACTTGACTCAAAGGGTGATGATCCATTTCAAGTGTTGGAGAGGATCAATGATAATGCTTACAAAATTGACCTTCCGGGTGACTATAATGTTTCAACTACTTTTAATGTTTCTGACATTTCTCCTTTTGATATAGATGCAGATTCGAGGACGGATCTTTTTGAGGAGGGAGGAAATGATACGTGCTCCGGAGGACAAACTGGACATTCTAGCACAAGAGGGCAAGATGGAGATTTTAGCATGCCTATACGACCAATCACACGAGCAAGAGCAAAGAGGTTAAGAGAAGACTTTGGAAACTTGGCTAAAGCAATTGTGAAAGACATGTATCAAGAATGGGCCAAAAATATGCCAACACATACTAATGGATAACTCAAGATCTTATTATTTGCTGCGAATTGGGCTTAGAAACTTATTCTGGCCATGTTGGGCTATTATCCTATTTTGGTCTTGTTTAATTTAATGAGTTTAAATATTTAGGACATCTAAATCTTTAGTTATTTTATTTAACCCATATTTTATATTTTATGTTTTATCTAGCCTAATTCATATTATTTAGCATCAGAACACTTCGTATTGGGCTTGGACTTAGTTTAAGTGCTTAACTTAGTGTAAGAAGTTATAAATACCTTAAGAAACACATTGTTTATCAGTTTTTGATTAATTGAAATTCTGTTTTGTTTTCTTTTAAGAAAACAGTGCTTTTGTGTGCAAGTGAGGTGAATGATTTGCTTTGCTTTGCTTGTTGTATGAAGAAATTAAGAGAATTCATCGTAAGATAAGTTCCTTGTGATATTCAATCAATTTCTATTCTATCTTTTCTCTGTTATCTACGTTTTTAAGGACAGGTTTCTTGGAGGTTTAGTAGGGACGGTCTTTATTCTATGTCTTGTTTTCTACCAAAGTGTATGCCTGGAATTTCTAGACCTTTATATCCATGGGGTTCTGCATCACCTATAACCTCTGTGGTGAGGGCTGTAGCCCAGAAAAATGCACTCTAAGGGTGAAATTGGAATTTATGTTTGTTGTACCGACGTAGAAGGGGGAGCATGGGCAGCCAAAAACTTTGAAGACTATGTAATCTGGTTGCTTGTGAAATAAGCACCCAAAGGGAAAAGCAGAGAAAAAAGATGAGGGGGGTTTGCGATTGATAATGTGAGTGGCTGTGGCCACTGCATCATCCCAGAATTTAAGTGGCATAGAAGCCTAGGCCAAAAGTGTGCGCCCCACTTCAATGAGGTGCCTATGTTCGCGTTCTACAGTGCCATTTTGGTGATGTGTGCGTACGCAAATAATGCGATGTGTAATGCCATGTGTTTGAAAGAATTTAGTGAATGCACGAAATTCACCCGCCTAATCCGATTGAATAGACTTTATATGGTGTCCTAGTTGTAATTCAACGGAAGCTTCAACCTAAAGAAAAGCCTCAGAGTTTCTTTTGAGGAAATACACCCAAGTAAATCTTGAAAAAGCATCAACAAAAGCTATGTAATATCTATAACCTTGCGAGGACACTACAAGGGCAAGCCCCACAAGTTAGTGAAAACAAGTTCAAGAGGGAAAGTATAAGAGAAGGAAGAGGGAAAAGATGGAAGGCGATGAAACTTACCCAAACAACAAGCCTTACAAACATCAGTAGTCATTTTATTAGAGAATGGAATATTACATTGGCTCAAAACATGAGAAATGACATGCTTAGAAGCATGCCCTAACCTATTATGCCACAAATCAAAAGTATAATGCAAATTATTTTTATCACAAGATGCAACAGTACTGTGACAGAAACATGCAAACTAGATGTAAAAGCAAAGGAAGATGCTAGTTAAGAATAGTAAGTCACTAATCCAGGTGCTTAAAAAGGCACAAGGTCCTGGAGGTTGAAGGAATGGAAGCGATACAATCCATCCTTGCCCGAAACACCATGCCATAGCACTTCTTTAGTGCCCTGCGTTTTAACAAAACAATGATATAGATGAAATTCGAAATACACACTATTATCCCTAGCTAACTTACTAACACTAACAAGATTCTTGGTGATGGAGGAAACATAAAGAAGATCATGGAGTTTAAGAGTTCTAGAGGAAGCATGAGGTAAAATAATGTTAGAATTGCCAACATGAGAGATATTAAGGCCTTGGCCATTATCTATGTGGAGCTAGTTAGCTCCTTGATAAGGAGAAGAGTGCATAAAGTTCTGGAGCTCCGGAGTCACATGGCTCGAGGCTCTAGAGTCTAGATACCACGCCGCATCAACCACCGATTCAGGTGTGGCCAAGGAGACAGAATGACTATATATCAAGGATGCTAGACTTGGAAACCTTGCAGAAGCATGATGAAAGGGAGTAGGATAAGGTGTATGAGGAGGTTGAGGTATGAAGAAGGGATGGTAAGTAGTGGTGAGATGAACATACGGTGGTGGTAATGGTGGTGAAGGTTGGAAGGTTTGATCAAAGCGATGCCAATAGCTGAAGCTTGTGTGGCCCGACTTGTGACATAGTTGACATTGAAAAGAGTTGTGCCCTGAGGAACAGCCTCGACCTCGACCACCACGACCGCTGCAGCTACAACCATCGTGGAAACCAATAATGGACTGTGGCGCCACGAAACCAAATTGATCACCAGAAACCGAATTTTGATCTCGATTTGCCACATGAGCCTGAAACGTGATCAAATTCATCTGTTTTCGAGCTTGCTCGATGCAAGACTCATGAACTACAAGAAGGGCCTCAATCTCAGCCACTAAATATGGATCCACACGTATGTTCATAGAGGTAACAAATGCATCATACTCTGTTGATAAATGTCCAAGAATCACCGCAATGTGCTCAGAATCGGAAACCATACATCCAATGGAGACCAGTGAATTGACTAAAGCCTTGATCCGAAGTAGATATTCTAAAACCGATGTGGATCCTTTGGAGGTATTGCGAAGCTAGTTCTTCAATTGCTGTTCTCAAGCATGAGTATGAGAGGCAAAGTAGATCTGAATTTTCTTCCATACCTGCCACGTGAATTCGCATTCCACAACCTATGTAAGGATCGATTCACTCATGGATGCCATAAGCCATGACAGCAAAAGCTGATCTTACTACTCCCATAGCCGAAACCCCTCAGAGACGTGCTCTTGGAGCGCATCTTCTTGTGAAGCATAGCGCGCCAGAACTTTGGTCACACGATCAATGTAGTGACTAAGGTTGTGACCTATGATGGCTACAAGCACTTGGCAACACCATAGAAGGAAATTCTTGCCCTTGAGCTTGATTGCAAGAGGCTAAGAAAAGATAACACAGTGTGGTGGTTGAAGAGAGGTTTGAGAAAACGGTAAGTTTTCTGAGGACAAGGGCGGGTGGTTTTGCACCGAAGTGGTGGTTGCACCAATCAGAGTTGTTTCAGGAGGATTATTAGCTATGAGCTTGTTAGGCTTTGGATACCATAATAGAGTTTGAGAAGAAGAGAAAATAGAGAGAGAAAGAGAGAGAGAGAGAGAGAGAGAGAGAGAGAATGAGAGAATGTGCTAGAATCTGAATGATTTCATTATGAATCTATATAGAGTACATCAAGACCTTATATAGTTGCAAGAGAGAGGGGAGAGTTAGTTACAATCTATTATACACAATTGGCACTAGCTATCATTGTCCAACTGGCATAACTAATTAACAGTGGAGTATGATCCACTGCTCTAAGGTGTGGCCTACACTATCCTACACTATCACGGTCTTACAGTTGTGCAGTAAAATTAACCCTCAAGCTTTAATGGTACTTTTTTATCACAAATAATACCCGAAGCACTCCTCCAGTTTAACCATCTAGTTCGACTCCTATGGTTTACGTCTCCCTTTATTTCTCCATCATTTTGGATAATAGAACCAAGATACTTAAATCTTGTGACTTGTGGTATGGTATCCTTCCCAATTTTCACTTTTAAGTGAGAATTTGTGCATCTCTTTCCAAATTTGCACTCCATATACTCCGTCTACGAAAACCATGTGCTTTCAAAGCTTCTCTTCATAGCTCCAACTTCTCATTTATTTCTTCTTTCGATTCTCCTACTAGGACTATATCATCTGCAAAAAGCATGCAGCATGGCACCGGATCTTAAATGTGTTCAATAAGCACATCCAAGACCAAGGTGAAACAATAGGGACAATTAGTGATCCAGTCCTATACTTATAGGAAAATCCTTTGTTACCCACCTTGTGTTCTCATGCTAGCTGTGACCCTATCATACATATCTTTGCTTGCTCAAATATAGGTTGTCCGAACTCCCTTCTTCTCCAATAACTTCCATAAGACCTCCCTCGGCACCTTATCATACGCCTTTTCCAAATCAATGAAGACCGTATGTAAATCCTACTATTCTCTCTAATATCTCTCCATCAATCTCCATAACAAGTAAATCGCTTCCATGATAAACCTTCCAAGCATAAAACCAAACTAGTTCTCCATGATATGAGCCTCCTGTCCCAATCTCCACTCCATTACCCTCTCCCATGACTTCATAATATGGTTCATGAGCTAAATCCCTCTGTAATTTGCACAGTTTGTATATCCCCCTTGTTTTTGTAAATAGGAGCTAAGATATTTTTCTGCACTCATCTAGCATCTTCTTTGACCTTAAAATCTCATTAAATAGTTTTGTGAGCCAATTTATGCCCTTTCCTCCTAGACACTTCCATTTCCATACTTCAATACGTATGCTATCAAGACCCACTGTCTTACCATATTCCATTTGCTTCAAAGCCTCCTTTACCTCAAACTCTCACATTCTATCATAAAAGATAAAATTTTGGTCTTCCTCTCTTGCCTTTAGCCTATCAGATTGCAAAAGAGTCCCATGTCCTTCATTAAACAATTTGTGAAACTAACTCCTCGATCTTTCCCTAATATATCATGTTCCATGATGAACACCTTACCTTCTTCATCCTTAATGCATCTCACCTAGTCTAGATCTCTTGTCTTTCTTTCCCTACCTTTGGCTAGTCTATAAATACCTCACTTTCCCCGTCTTTAAGTGAAATAAGCAAGACAACCATTCAACCTTAAATTTGAAGTCAAATATGAAGGCTCCAATGAACAATTCCAGTTTGTCACAAAACCCTTTTCAAATAATTTTTGGTAACAAAAGGTTTTCTATGAAAACAATCATGAAACAATGTCGCAAGCAGTTGAGCGGTTTTTCAGTTAACCAATGATCAATTTTTAAAGAGTGATGGTATTCACCATGAACCGTTTCGGAGATAGCAGACACACTTAGCCATTTGTTTAAAACATGGGATCGTAATACAAGATGAAAGTTTCTGCCTATTATATAAAATTTAATTCAACAATATATATGTATTTATACAATAACACAAATAAGGCATAATAATAACAAAATCAAAATTACAAACATTTAAATATATTCTATTTCAAAATATTGTCATGTGGGTGCTGGGTATGTGAGTTTTTGTAATTGTTTTATAAGTCTTATAACAAAAACAAAGGCCTCTTAAGTATTAACCTACCATAAACAAACCAAGCCTTATATAAAAACAAAAGCTTCTAGAATGACCTTTTTAATGTTAGAAAATGGTAGAAACCACAAGCACACAACAGACAACACCCTACAAGCACAAATGGCAAAGGACAAAGCAAATGGGATTCCTTAACATGTAACAAAACCAACACACAACCAAAGCCAAAAAATCACACAACTTTACACAACGCCACTTCACACAACTCCCCCAACGACACTTTCCATAGTTCAAGTAGCGAACAAAAGGCAAGGCGTCACACAAAGAAGGTCGAACTCAACCCAAGTCGCATCACCACAGACAAGGTTGCCCCCATAGAAGTCAATCCCGAATAGCAGCGCGGAGTAGCCGACCCTAAAAACGCTATAGCAGGATAGCGTATAGCGGGATAACCACTATTTTGAAAAACATGGAAAAATATTATGCAATTGTAGTTATACCACACACATAAAAAATTACCCATAATTATATACATTCACTATTAATAATTAAAAGTCATAATTTATAATCTATTTAATGTATAAATAATAAACCAATACAACAAGAGGCAAGGAACATATGGGGAAAAAAATTAAAATACAACACTAAACTCTGATAATTTGGTTTTTTTTTTTTTCAAGAACTTGAAACTCTAATTAAATTTTAGCCTAAAAATTCAAGAAAAGGCCCAACAGTTTCTTTTAACTAGGGAAGTAGCAACATAAAGAAGAAAACAAACCCAACCCAAAAAACTTATGCTCAGCCCAAAAAATTGTTTCAGCTGAAAAATAGAAAAAGAACCCTAACAACGGAGGGGGAGGAAGTCAATGTATGCGAAACTGCAACCTTTGGTTCAGATTGTCTCAACTACTTTGACGCTGCCTAAACAACCAGCGAAGGTCTTTGGCAGTTACTACTTCTCCTAATCCTCCGACGAATATTCTCACCATCTTGCTGTGTCGTTCCACCTTGAGGATGTCGCAGCTGAGAACGACGAAGGAATAGAGACAACATACAGAGAACAAGCAATGAAAAGAGAGGAGGTTGAGGCATAGCAACAGAAAGCGGCCGCGAACCCACAATTTTGGCTGCGAAATAGCGGCCAAGAATTGCCGCACCCAAAAAATGTGACGCGATGGACATCGTTTCATGGTAGCTGGCTACGCCGCTCTGCACCACCGCTATAGCGTACTATTGACTACTATGGTCGCACCACCTAGTGCTTGCTCTTGTTGTCGCATCTTCAGCAAATGTTAGGGTTCCAACAACTTCAAATGAAATTTGGGGGCGGGTTTTCCAATTGCCCGACCCAACGTCCACATCTAGCAAGAAAAGTTTGGAACGTTGGAGACGCACGCATTGAACACTTCTAGAAGTTAGCATGCAATTCACCACCGATCCCACCAAAACGTGTTCAAAGCTAGGAACGGGATCAAAGAAGCAAGAAAAACACGTAAAATCATACGATTCGACAACTTGAATTGCGATTTTGACAACAATGCCTACAACAAAAGACAATACAACTCAATCAATTATCCAGTTCTCACGTGTCGTTCTACTAAAACAATTCGAAACAAGTGTTAGAAAGAAATCATGCCAAGTGACCAGGCCATCTGTCGAAGGTTTCACAAACAATTCAAAACAATTGTTAGACAGAAATCATGCCAGGTCAGCTGTCTGACAGTTTCACGAACAATTGGAAAGAATAGTTAGACAGAAATCAAATCATGCGAGGTAAATCATCCACGGTTTCAAAGAACGTGTTCCATAAACAATTAGCATTACCCTAACAGAGAACTCCACGCCAAAAATAAAGACATCACAGTCGCTGCTCACTGAACAGCCCTATTAAGATGCTAAAGATCACATTCATGCACAGCTCCAGAAGAAACACTCACAAATCACCACAATGTGTCAGTTAATCATCACTTACGTATGCAGGAATCAGAGATAACAAATACTCATAATTCGGAAATTACATCCCCAAAAGAAACGCACAGAGACAAAAGCGAAACAGAAGAAGATACTCACGGTAGCGAGTCTGGACTCGAGCGTAGGGTTCGCATTGGGGAGGTGCTCGGGTGCGGTTGCGGATCCATTGTTAACCTTGTTGGCGTCCTTCATCAGCTTCTTCCACGACACAATCGTCGTCTCTCCAGGCCGGAGCTCCACCGTGAATATTTGCCGGTCACCTCTTTTCACGAACGACGACGGAGCCCTCGACGAATCGCTCCCGCCGCCGGGAGGAGCGTGCTCTTCCGCCATCGGAGCGGAATTGAGATTATTTGGCATCGTCGGTGCGAAGATTCGAGAATAATTTGCTATGGCGCGAGAAACATTGCGGAGGGAAAACGGTGGGAAACCCTAGGCGGAGGAGAAGGGAATTGGAAGGAGAAGAGATTGCGCGGGATTCAAAAATAAGAAGAACAAAAATTGGAGAACGAGAAATTGCTGTGGAGTAAGAAGCAAGAGAGAAGGGACTGTGTCTTCGAAGGGACCGGTTTTAACTGCAATTGGAGCTATGCGTAAAAATTTTGCCGTTCTTTCTTTTCCGAGAAGCCGAGGGAGGGAAAAACAGTAAAGGGTAGTTGGGACGGGCATGGTGATAGCATCTCCGCTCAATATTATTATAGTATTATTATTATATGAACTTAATTTAAATATATTTGGCAGGGTAAAATAGTTTTACACTGTCAACCAATAGAAATAGAAAAAAATATAACTCATATAAATAATTATCTATTGTAATTGGAGCTATGCGTAAAAATTTTGCCGTTCTTTCTTTTCCGAGAAGCCGAGGGAGGGAAAAACAGTAAAGGGTAGTTGGGACGGGCATGGTGATAGCATCTCCGCTCAATATTATTATAGTATTATTATTATATGAACTTAATTTAAATATATTTGGCAGGGTAAAATAGTTTTACACTGTCAGCCAATAGAAATAGAAGAAAATATAACTCATATAAATAATTATCTATTGTAATGAGAGATCCATTATAATTTTTTACTTTCTTCTATTTTTATTGACTGACAGTATAAAACTATTTTATACGATCAATACATACCAATTAAACTCTTATTATATAATGGTTCGATCTAAAATATTATGATATTATTAGCCATGAGCAATGTGATGCTTCAAAGCCCCTCAAATATGTCTCTCTCTATTTGGTGATTCTTTTGAATCTCACTTTTAACCTCACTACATGCTATATAATATTTATGGGCCAATACAACATAAAAATTATAAATATATCTAAAATAACACTCTTCCCTCTCTCTCTCTCTCTCTCTAATGATAAAATTCTAACTTTAATCTCGCATATTTTTCAAATTAAAAATAAATATCAACATAATCATCAAATATTTTATTATAAATATTATTTAATATATAATTTTATTTTTGGGTTGAATAAAAATATAAAATATAAAATATAAAATTAAAATTTTATGAATAATATTAGTTAATAATTAATTTTTTAAATATTAAGTTGCGAATAAAAATTTCATTCATGTAATTTTTTAAAGTTAAAATATAAAAATTTGAAGAAATTTTATTTAGAAACTAAAACGAGTCTTCAAAATATCGAAATAATATAATTATGATGAACTATGGCTATATTTTGAACATTATATTATTAAAATTCAAACTAAAATTATTAATGAACTAAAAATAAGTCCTAAAAATATCGAAGAAACATCACATGATTAACAACAATACAATTACATAATTTTAAAATTTATATTATAAAATACATTACAAACTCAACAATATTGCATAATTAAACATTAAATAACAAAAATTGCTACTTAATGGGCATTATGGAACTGTCATATATCTTCCACCAAGTCTGCTTTGTAGTTGCCAATATTTTTGTCTATTACAAAGTTATATATTATTTTAGATATGTCTCTCATACGAAGCAAAAGTTTCCTCCCCCAACTCCGGTTGTGACATACCATTATCCACATCATCGTAAAAGCGGAGCTCATCAAAGTTTCCCCCATATGTATCTCTTTCGTCTTCGACAATCATATTACACAATATGATGCAGGCTCTCATTATTCTCCCAAGCTTTTCTTTATCCCAGAATTGTGCTAGGTCACGTATAATTGTGAAGCAAGCTTACAGCACTCTAAATGCTCGTTCCACATCCTTTTATTGTCCTTCTTGATATTTTGCAAATAATTTCCATTTATCTCCCTACGATCGAGATATTGTTCTAACAAATGTTGCCCATTTAGGAAATATATCATCTATTAAATTGTACTCCATTATGTAATAGATACCATTTATAGCATAATTTACCTCTGGAGCATGACCTTCCCAAACTTCATCAAATACCATGAACGATTTAAGGCATTGATGTCGTTGTTCAAACTTGCGACTCCAAAAAATGTATGACATATTCAAAGGTCGAAGGAAGCCACGGCTTCAAGTACTATAGTTGGAACCCCACGGCAACCACTTAAGAACATACCTTCCATGCTTTCGAGCAATTTTTTCATTGCCAATGCATGCAATAAATGCTGCCCATCATGCTTAGGAAGCCACTGTCCTCCCCCATCTTTAGGAGGCATTAGATATCATTTGAGTTCGGCTTTTGCAAGTATTCAGACTCAAATACCAAAATTACATCTTTAACAAACTTCTCTAAGCACTCAATTGCAATGCTTTCCCCTATCTATACATGATCATCAATAGCATCAGTTGACACTCTGTACGCTAACATACGCATGGCAACTGTGCATTTTTGCAGTGGGGATAAGCCTTTCTTACCCATAGCATTGACCCTTTGCTGGAAATATCGATCAACAGTTGAGAAGGACTTCGATAATGCGAAGAAAGACATGCCTTCCCATTTGGAACCCTAGCCAAAATGTACCAGGAGGATATACTGGATTAGTGGCAAAGTAATCCCTAAAAAGACATTCATTTCATGCTTCACGATCTCTATCTATTCTCTTACAAGATCTGGAGAAAGAGCTTTGCCCATGTAACTATAGAATGAGTTCAAGTTGGTGCTCATCTGAATCATCGAATATAAAATCCTTAATCTAGTCACTTGAAGACATGACGTTAGATTTGTCTGAATCACTTAATACAATATTCTCAGTTAAGTCATCCAAAGACATGTTATTAGGATCATTATAGTTTCTAGCCATATGTAATGATAGAGATTTTAGTGGTAGTTGTGAGTAAAAAGGTGTTTTGAGATAAGATAATTAGTGTAGATAAGATTCAATGGGGGGAAGGGGAAAGATGTGAGCAAATATGAAAGAATGGTGCTCCATATTTACAAGCTAGTTTTGTAATAATTAATTTTGTAACGACTGATTTTTAACAACTATTTTTATAACAACTAATTTTATAATGCTAGTTTTTGAAGCAACTAGTTTTATAATGACTAATTTTTTTACAATTAGTTTTATAATGACTAGTTTCGTAGAGGCTAGTTTTTGTAATGGCTAGCTTTTCCTACATTTATTTGTTGATAGTTTAAATTTAAATAACCTTGCATAATTTTAAAATTTATATTACAAAATACAGTACATGGCCACCAACATCACATAATTGAAATATTAAATAAATTAAAAGTACAATGAACACCTAAATTAAATGTTTTGCCTTAATTTTCTCTACAATCTTAGTATGAATGAATCATTGTTCTTCAGTCATCAAAGAGGTGTCGGCATTAAGGATTCGCATTTCTGTTTCCATTTTCTTAATGGCTACCACCTTTTCCTTTAGCCCTGATTTTCTTTTCTCTATGGTCTTAAAATCTTCTATGAGAGATAATTTCCTAGTCGTAGCAGATTTAAATGTACCAATCTCTTCTTTCAAAGCGTTTCCACCTCTGTGTGCTTTTGATTTCCCCTTATCCTTTCCCTTTAGATGCCTTGGTGCCTCAGGGACAAACAGGAGACTCTACATCAACTTCTTCCCTATTGGTGTTTCCGAGTTTGAGGAAGAGAAGTATGCTCCAGAAGCACTTATCTTCACTCTCTTGGAACCTCTACTCTAAGTTGATTGAGGTCTTCATTTCTGTTCCCTCTGAAGCTCATTCCAATGCCTCACAAAATTGCATTTCCTCTTTTCCATGGCTTGAAAGAGTTTATGAGCCAACTCTATTATATCATTATCGTTCGAACCGCTCCTTATTCTTTGAGATGCTTGATTGTGGCAAGCATCGAATCTTTGAGCCCAATATTAATCCTATGCCACAATTTCTTCATCGCAATTGCCTCTTTTTTAATCAAGCCATGGTTGCTGATACGTGCTCCGGAGGACAAATTGGACGTTCCAGCACTAAAGGGCAAGATGGAAATTTCAGCATCCCCGTGGGACCTATCACAAGGGCAAGAGCAAAGATGCTGAAGGAAAGCTTTGGGAACTTGGCTAAAGCAATTGTGGAGGACATGTATCAAGAATGGGCCAAGAAGATGCCAACACATACTAATGGACAACCCAAGATCTTGTTATTTGCTGCTAATTGGGCTTAGAAGCTTATACTGGCCATGTTGGGCCATTATCCTATTTTGATCTTGTTTAGTTTAGTTAGTTTAATTATTTAGGACATCTAAACTTTTAGTTATTTTATTTAGCCCATATTTTATATGTTTTATGTTTTATCCAACCCAATTCATATTATTTAGCATTAGAACACTTCTTATTGGGCTTGGACTTAGTTTAAGTGTTTAACCTAGTGTAAGAGGTTATAAATACCTCAAAGAACACATTGTTTATCAGTTTTTTGATTAATTGAAATTCTGTTTTGTTTTCTTTCAAGAAAACAGTGCTTTTGTGTGCAAATGAGGTGAGTGATTTGCTTTGCTTGTTGCATCAAGAAATTGAGAGAATTCATTCTAAGGTAAATTCCTTGCGATATTCAATCAATTTCTATTCTATCTTTTCCCTGTTATCTACGTTTGCAAGGACAGGTTTCTTGGGGGTTTAGTAGGGAGGGTCTTTATTCTATATCTTATCTTCTATCAAAGTGTGTGCCTGGGGTTTCTGGATCGTTATATCCACGGGGTTCCATCATCATTTGGTGTCAGAGCAAGGTCTAGATAAATTCCTATTTATTTGTCTTTTACGTTTACCTTTTGTCTTCTTTCTTTGTCTGTTTGCGTTCTTATTTTTTTGTCTATCCTTTGTGTTGCGGTCATATCTTTGTTCCATCTTTGTGTTTCTCCTGTTTGCTTTCAATCTTTGTTGCTAGTTCAAATTTGAAAAAAAAAAAAAAGAAGGTGCAGAAAAAAAAATGAAAAAAAAAAAAGAAGGTGCAGAAAAAAAAATGAAAAAAAAGCCAAAAAAAAGAAGGACGAAAAAAAAAAAAGAGAAGAAGGAGGGGAAGTTAGAAAAGATTGAAAGGATTATACTCAGATTTAGTTTTGATTCACATCAGATTACATTATCCTTTGTTTCAAATTCAAAAAGATTGTGTTTAGATTCAGTTTTAATTCAAATCAGATTACATATCTTGTCTTTCCTTGGAATTTAAATTTTGATTTTTAAATCTGATTTACATCAGATTTGGTTGATTTACACCAGATTTTGTGTTATCTTGAGTTCCTTGGAGTCTAAGTAATCCTTAGTTGTGTGTCTTTTGCATTTTTTTTTTCTCCTTGCAAATTAAGTAATCCATTCTAAGTCTTCAACTTGAGTTTCTCTTGGTCCTTGCCATCAAATTCTGATCGTAATATTACTTATGGATTTGCCTTGCTTGATTTCATTTAATTTCTACAGTGCAACATTCTAAAGTGATCAAGAGTGGTAAAAGGCAAGAGTGGTGAGCACAAAAGAGGGTAAAAGCCAAGAATTGAGTGAAAACACGAGTGTACCCAATTTTGAGTGCAAACACGTGAGAGAGTGCTTGTGAGGTCCTTTTCTTTTATTAACATTTTGCAGGTTGTTCAATGGCTAACAACTCAAGGAAGGAAGGAAAAGAAAATTATGAAGAGGAACCTGGTATGATACTTGACATGAAGCTCATGTACCAAGCTTTCACTAGTCAATTTCAGAAGTTGAATAGTAGACTTGATGAGATGGATGAGTGGAGAAAGGAGATGACACAAAGCATGTCCAGAGGAAGTAGATGGGTTGATTTGAGGAATCGACGTCACCATGATTCCAGCCATGAGCTATCTGGGGAGGAGTTTGATGAAGTTGATTCAGCCAGAAATAGGAGAACTAGAAACAGAGCTTGAGATAGCAACATTAACGCTATCAAGATGCAGATACCACCATTCAAGGGTAGGAATGATGCTGAAGCTTATTTAGAGTGGGAAAGAAAGGTGGAGATGATTTTTGCTTGTCATAATTACTCTGAAGAGAAGAAGGTCAGATTGGCTGCTGTGGAATTTTCTGATTACGCTCTAATTTGGTGGGATGAGCTAGTTAAGTCCAGAAGGAGCAATGGGGAATACCCCATAGAAACTTGGGATGAGATGAAGAGGATAATGAAGAAGAGATTTGTTCCTTCCCACTACTATAGGGAAGTGCATCAAAAATTGCATAGGCTCATTCAAGGCTCCAAGTCAGTAGAAGATTACCACAAGGAGATGGAAATGCTCATGATTAAAGCCAACATTGAGGAGGACATGGAAGTAACTATGGCTCGGTTTATAGGTGGTTTAAACAAGGAGATTGCAGATGTGGTAGAATTACACCATTATGTGGAGATGGAGGATTTGGTTAGCATGTCAATGAAGGTGGAGAAACAACAAAATCAAAGAAGGGCAGCTAAGGCATTTTCAAATTCTAACTCGAAGTGGGGTTCAAAATGGTCTAAGTATGAGGACATAAAGAAGAATAAGTACTCAAATCCCAAGGAGAAGGGACTGGATATAGCCAAGAAGAATGGCACTTCTAATTCATCTTCTTCTACTGTTACTTCTAGACATAGAGATGTTAAATGCTTCAAGTGCCACGGCTTGGGCTATTATGCATCTAATTGCCCGAACAAGAGAACAATGGTCATTAGTGGAGGTGAAGTTGTATATGAAGTTGATGATGATGGTAAGTCTGATGGTAGTGATGATATGCCACCATTAGAGGACTATTCTGATAATGATGAGAATGTTGAATATGCTGTGCATGGTGAGTCTCTTGTTGCTAGACGTGCTTTGAATATGCAAGTTAAGGAGGATAGCCTAGAGCAAAGAAAGAACATCTTTCACACTAGATGTTTGGTTGGTGGAAAGGTGTGCAATTTGATTGTTGATGGTGGAAGTTGCACCAATGTTGCTAGTACCACCTTAGTGGAGAAGTTGGGATTGAAGCATGATAAGCATCCTAATCCATATAGGTTGCAATGGTTGAATAATAGTGGGGAAGTGAAAGTTACTAGATAAGTTGTGGTTGCATTCTCCATTGGGAAGTATAGTGATGAAGTAATGTGTGATGTAGTACCCATGCAGGCTAGTCATTTGTTGTTGGGGAGACCATGGCAATTTGATAGGCGTGTGCTACATGATGGGTACAAGAATAGGTATTCCTTTGAGTATAATGGCCACAAGATCACTCTTGCACCATTATCGCCCAAGGAGGTGTATCTTGATCAAGTGAAGCTTCAACAAACTTGTATGGGGAATTTGGGAAGTGAGGAAAAAGAAAAAGAGAGAAAAGAGGCCATGAGAGAAAAGAATAAAGAACAAGGCCCAATGGTGAGAGAAAATAAAAAAAAGAAAGAGAGAGGTGAGAAAAATACAAAGAAAGAAAAGAGTGAAAAGAAAGAGAAGAGTGAGAAAAATGAAGAGAGTGAGAGGAAATGTTTTTATGCAAAAGATAGAGATTTGAAAAGTGCTTTGTTAGGCAAGAGAGCTTTGATTATGATTCGATTTAAGGAGGTTTTACTCTATGAAACTGAACTTAACCCAAATTTGCCTAGTTGTTTTCTTTCTTTGTTACAGGAGTTTGAAGATGTGTTCCCTAGTAAGGTGCCAAGTGGATTACCACCATTAAGAGGGATTGAGCACCAAATTGATTTTGTGCCTGGAGCTAGTATTCCAAATAGACCAGCCTATAGAAGTAATCCTGAGGAGACAAAGGAGCTTCAAATGCAAGTGGATGATTTCTTTGGCTAAAGGGTATGTGAGGGAAAGCATGAGTCCATGTGCTGTTCCAGTTTTGTTGGTTCCAAAGAAAGATGGCACTTGGAGGATGTGTGTGGATTGCCGTGCAGTCAACAAGATAACGGTAAAGTATCGCCATCCTATTCCTAGGTTAGATGACATGCTTGATGAGTTAAATGGTGCATGCATATTCACTAAAATTGATTTGAAAAGTGGGTATCACCAAATTAGAATGAAACCAGGGGATGAATGAAAGACTGCCTTTAAAACAAAATATGGTCTTTATGAGTGGTTGGTTATGCCTTTTGGGTTAACTAATGCACCTAGTACTTTCATGCGCTTAATGAACCATGTTTTGAGGGATTTCTTGGGGAAGTTTGTGGTTGTTTATTTTGATGATATCTTAATTTATAGCAAATGTTTGGATGAACACATATTGCATGTAAAGGCTGTTTTAGAAGTTCTTAGGAAGGAGAAGTTGTATGCCAACCTTAGGAAGTGCACATTTTGCATTGATAGAGTTGTATTTCTTGGTTTTGTTGTGAGTGCACATGGTATTGAGGTTGATGAGGAGAAGGTGAAGGCTATTCAAGAATGGCCAACGCCTAAGAGTGTTTCTGAGGTAAGGAGTTTTCATGGTTTAGCTGGGTTTTATAGGAGATTTGTGAAAAATTTCTCTACCATTGCTGCTCTTTTAACTGAAATTGTTAAAAAGGATGTTGGGTTTAAATGGGGACAGGAACAAGAACTTGCTTTTAACACTTTGAAAAAAAAAATTATGTTCTACTCCTATTCTTGTTTTGCCTAATTTTGATAAGACTTTTGAAGTAGAATGTGATGCTTCTGGGATTGGTATAGGTGCTATTTTGATGCAGGAAAAACGTCCCATTGCATTCTTCAGTGAGAAGTTGAATGGAGCTCAACTCAAGTATTCTACCTATGACTAGGAGCTATATGCCTTGGTTTGAGCTTTGGAGGTTTGGCAACATTATTTGCTGCCCAAAGAGTTTGTGGTTCACACTGATCATGAGTCTTTGAAGCACCTAAAAGGTCAATGTAAGTTGAACAAAAGACATGCCAAATGGGTAGAATTCATTGAGACCTTTCCATATGTGATTGCTTATAAGCAAGGAAAAGGGAATGTAGTTGCTGATGCTTTATCTAGGAGATATGCTTTAATCACTACACTTTCTTCTAAGTTGTTAGGATTTGAGCACTTGAAAGATTTGTATGCAACTGACTTTGATTTTGCTAATATATATGCTGCATGTGAAAATGGTGCATTTAACAAGTTCTACAGGCATGAAGGTTTTCTGTTTCGTGGCAATAGAATTTGTGTGCCTATTTGCTCAACTAGAGAATTGCTTGTTAGGGAATCACATGGTGGTGGATTGATGGGTCATTTTGGTGTGCATAAGACTTTGGATGTGTTGTCTGAACATTTTTATTGGCCTCACATGCGAAAAGATGTTGAGAGAATTTGTGCTAGATGCATTGCATGTAAACAGGCTAAATCTAAGTCTATGCCACATGGTTTGTATACGCCCTTACCTATTCCTACTCATCCTTGGATTGACATATCCATAGATTTTGTGCTTGGATTGCCTAGAACTAGGAAGGGTAGAGATAGCATTTTTGTTGTAGTGGAGAGATTTAGTAAAATGGCTCACTTTATTGCATGCCATAAAACTGATGATGCAACAAATATTGTTGATTTGTTCTTTTGAGAAGTTGTGCGTTTGCATGGTGTCCCTAGAACTATTGTTTCTGACCGTGATGTGAAGTTTTTGAGTCATTTTTGGAAAGTGTTGTGGGGTAAGTTGGGAACAAAATTGCTTTATTCTACTACTTGTCACCCACAAACTGATGGTCAAACTGAAGTGGTGAATAGAACTTTAGGGACTTTATTGCGTGCAATTGTTGGTAAGAATTTGAAAACTTGGGAAGATTGTTTGCCTTTTATTGAGTTTGCTTATAATAGGACTATACATTCTTCTACAGGTTTTTCTCCATTTGAGCTTGTGTATGGTTTTAATCCTTTAACTATTTTGGATTTAATGCCTTTGCCTTTGAGTGATATTGTTAGTTTAGATGGTGAAGGCAAGGCTGAAAGGGTTAAAGAGATGCACATGAAGGCACGTGAGATGATTGAGAAGAGAAGCGGGTTGATGACCCAAAGAGTGAATAAGGGCCGTAAACAAATTGTGTTTGAACCTGGTGATTGGGTTTGGGTTCATTTGAGAAAGGAGAGGTTTCCCACTCAAAGGAAATCCAAGCTTGATGCTAGGGGAGATGGTCCATTTCAAGTGCTAGAGAGGATCAATGACAATGCATATAAGATTGACCTACCAGGTGAGTACAATGTTTCAGCTACTTTTAATGTTTCTGACCTTTCTCCTTTTGACATGGATGTAGATTCGAGGACGAATCTTTTTGAGGAGGGAGGGAATGATACGTGCTCCGGAGGACAAATTGGACGTTCCAGCACTAAAGGGCAAGATGGGAATTTCAGCATGCCCGTGGGACCTATCACAAGGGCAAGAGCAAAGATGCTGAAGGAAAGCTTTGGGAACTTGGCTAAAGCAATTGTGGAAGACATGTATCAAGAATGGGTCAAGAAGATGCCAACACATACTAATGGACAACCCAAGATCTTGTTATTTGCTGCTAATTGGGCTTAGAAGCTTATACTGGCCATGTTGGGCCATTATCCTATTTTGATCTTGTTTAGTTTAGTTAGTTTAAGTATTTAGGACATCTAAATTTTTAGTTATTTTATTTAGCCTATATTTTATGTTTTATGTTTTATCCAGCCCAATTCATATTATTTAGCATTAGAACACTTCTTATTGGGCTTGGACTTAGTTTAAGTGTGTAATTTAGTGTAAGAGGTTATAAATACCTCAAGGAACACATTGTTTATCAGTTTTTTGATTAATTGAAATTCTGTTTTGTTTTCTTTCAAGAAAACAGTGCTTTTGTGTGCAAGTGAGGTGAGTGATTTGCTTTGCTTATTGCATTAAGAAATTGAGAGAATTCATTCTAAGGTAAATTCTTTGCGATATTCAATCAATTTCTATTCTATCTTTTCCCTGTTATCTACGTTTCCAAGGACAGGTTTCTTAGGGGTTTAGTAGGGAGGGTCTTTATTCTACATCTTATCTTCCATCAAAGTGTGTGCCTGGGGTTTCTGGATCGTTATATCCACGGGGTTCCATCATCAGTTGCTTTCCTCGCATTACTCACTAATTTGATTCCAAAATGCATCACCTTTTTTATCTATACCAACTACAAGATCTATTGACACATTCAACCATACACTTATTAGCAGCTTATCCTCTTCTCATTACCAATGATCACTATTTTGCCTGCCATATACAATTTCCCTATTGTTGAGGTTGATAGCATCTAACTTGTCGTGGTTGGAAAATTGTAAATATTGTGAAGCTGGAGTCAAATCTATGGGTGTTTAGGGAGACATGTCAGATGATCACCAACACTGGCAGATATTGATCTCAAATCCCCAAATTGAGTTTGAAATAGGAACTTACACTAAGAACTATTGGGCAGTATGACACTACATTGAAATTACGGCATTGCCATATACTAAAATTAAGAAATGACGAAAATACCCCAGTAGTGTAAACTTAGAATTGCCTTAGAATTTATAGTTCTAAGGTCTTTCTATTTAGACGCCAGAACTTTTAAAAAATTACATTTGTGTCCTTACATTGTTAAAATTAGTAGAATAGGAGTTTAAGAAGAGCAAAGCAACATAGTAGAGTCGTAGAAACCTAAATCTCAGCCAATTGAGCCACAAAGGCATCCAAATGTGAAATGATGTGAGATACCCCTGGATTTTCTCAAAATTACGAAAATACCATTAGTTACGGAAAATAGAAAATACAGTAAAAATTCCAATAAAAAATAGATAGAAAACACTAAAGGGATTATAAATGGCCAAAAACTACCAGAAGACCCCCAAAAAATTTCTAAACAATTATAAATACATTTTTAATATACTTTTTAATATAAATGCCAATCTTTAGCAATTTTAAGTAATATTTACATAATTACACAAAAATAACCTCATCGAGATGCAAAACGAGCCCTAAAAACCTTATAAGACTACTCTAATTTGCAGTATGGCAAGAATCATTGGAGTTCCGAGCTTGTAGTTGAAGGACCACGTGAATGGTGTAACACCCTACTAATTTGATGTTATGCTTAAGTCATAGCATAAAATTAGGTAGATTATGTTACCGTATTAACACTCTGTTTACCTTTCCTGACTTATTCTTTTAAAATCGTCATCATCATATAATTTGTTTTTAACAAACGAAATGGCGCGCTGCTATACTAAAAGCGAAACAAATTGAACAACATATCACCAAAGATAAGGATAGTACAATAGCATTACTGTATACGTGCAAATATATGCATATATCAGAAGTCACTGCTTCAGTTTATATACAAAGTTTTAAAGTAAAATACATAAGTGGGCTGGTATATCAAAAAGACCATAATGTCCGTATCAGTCAGAACATCCTATGGTCCTTAGAGGACATTTTATAACTTACTGCTAACCCTACAGTCAAGTCTATGACCCAGAGCTACGTACTGTCCAAAAGAGGGTCATACTGTATAACATCTCCTGCTGCTAAGCTACTCTGTCAGGTAGCCGTTAGCCATACTAGGCTCAGCTAGTGAATAATCTGCGCTAGGTCTCGAGGAGGAAGAGGGTGACGAGTCGGTGGCCTCGGAGGGGTCACTCTCTGAACTCAGCGGGATGTCTGGAATTGCCTGCGGTGGTGACTCAGGTGCAGGGTCAACAGGTACTGCTTGTACTGCGGGTGCAGGAGGAGCTGGAGGTGGGTGCGCCATATGTAGCGGGACAGCAATGTAGGGAGTGGCAGGGTCGAAAATAGGATGGTGTAAGGGAACATCAAAGTTCCTGTTGCTGAAGAGGTAGAGACGGAAGTTACACGAGCCGACTATATACAAGGAATCTAACTCTGGATCATGGTGGAGCTGTAAAGCTGGGATCTCAATGAAGAGGGTAGCTATGGAGTTCATTGCCAGTGTCTGAGAATGATGCGGAAGATACAAAATGGGGTGAGAATTTCAAGAAATTCTCAGTAGGGTTCAGGTATACTGGTTAACTGACGTCACAAACATTCTCAGTTGCCTTGGATTTTATTTAAATATAAAGACATGTGTTCAAACTGAAATATCCATCTAAATGAGTTCAAGAAATGTCTGGTCTGAGGCAAAGTTCAGTTTTACTTTAAACAGCACAGAAACAGGATAGAATTACTAATAATGATACATAGAATAATAAGTAGAATAAATAAATAATCAGCAGTAGATAAACATAAGAAACAACTGTACACATCTTGATATAACCATTCCATGTATTCATGATGCATGTAATCATACAAACTCATTCTTGAACTTTCCTTCATAAACCTTTTCATTACTTTCCATTATTTTTCTATCTCTTGGTCCCCTGGGAGTTCCTGGGTAATAATATGCTTTTCAGGATCGAGCTCGTTCCTATACAGGAATGCCGGGTTTACTTTCCCCGACCTTCCCACCGATCTATTCCCCTTAACTTCTTATCCGGGGCTGGCCCAAGTAGCATGGAACTTTCATAGTGACATAATCCTTTTCATAACTTTCTTAAAAATGCACATGTATTAACATGTAATTCATAACTTGTGCATGGTTCTACTGAAATTTCGGCAGCATAACGGAACATGTCCGCTTCCCCATGAATATAGTGCCAGCTAACCAGTACATCAATTTATCATAAAGAACACAACATCACATTTATATTCTAACATTAAACTCATATCAACATCAAATTCATTAAGGCAGAATTCCTGCCTCAGCATATTCAACCAACCCGATTTTTATAATTTGAGCCATAATTTCTATTTAACTCATTTGGACCTGAAGTTTGAGTATGTTAAAGTGTTATGTGCCTATTTTCTAACCTCTTTGATCTCATCTAATTTTGATGTCTGCAACTCAAGATATCTAGATTTTAACTCAGCCTGCCCAATGGCTAGCTAGAATCAGGCAACTAAAAGTAAAAATCCACTAAAAATCGAAAACTAACTCAAATTACCCTAAATTGGACTCATATTAAAGTTAACAGGACAAAGTTTTATTTGCAAAATGTTCCATTCCATTTGACTCAGTAGGGCTCGAGTTACAAGCCCTGAAATCTGACCTCGCTAAACTGCCCTGTTCTGGCCCGGTTTGGACATAGGGCAAATTTCTTGGATCACTGGGAACAACTGGGACTGTATCTAATTTTGAAATTTTTATGGAACATTCTTCTATGTGTAAGCTTTCTAAGAAAGTTGGTCCCACTCATTTTCAAGTAGTATAGGGCGAGTTCTACCTTGAACAACCCAGTCTGTCCAGAACCAGAGTCAAAACCCTAGGTCGAAGTTCAAAAAAATCATATCTCTCTCATTTATAATCCAAAAGCCTTATATGACATATCTATGGAAAGCCCTAGATGTCTAATTTTATATAAAAATGATTCCACCCAATTTAATCAGCTGTAGACAGAGCCGTCCACTTCGCCGTACGAACTGCCGAGGGTTTTTGGTTCTCTAACCTATCAACTCTTTCTATTTTCATGCTTTCTTGCTTCCATTTCAGTTTTAATCAAACAAACAGCCCAAAACCAATCACATATCATCATAAACATTCATTTAACTCATCAAAGAAGTTGGAAATAATTCAAGCTCAGCCAGCCAAGGCCACAAAACTGAAGCAAGAATCAAAACTCCTACCTTTGTTCTAAGTGATTTTGCTGGATTTTGAAGGCTTGGATGAGCAAAGCTTGAAGTGGCTTGATATTGGCTGGAGTTTGGTGAATGAAGAAGAGAGAAAGAGAGCTGAAAGGAAGGAGAAAAGTGGCGCTGGAAAAGGGGTTAGGATGGGTGAAAGAGAAGCAGAAAAATCTGATAGAAGGAGTGGTGTTTAGGTGACTTTGTCTTGGATTTGATTGGTCTAAAATGTCAGCCAAGTTTCTCCATGAAGTGTGGCCTTTGTTGCGCCACTTTTGGGTGGTAAGTGGCTAAGTTATCAGCCACTAAAAATAGGGTTTAAAGCTTGCAATTCTATTGGTCCGGTTTTGACAGTTTAAAATACCGTAATTTTACCGATTTCCTTTAAATCGGTAAATTGGTTTTCAATAAAATTTTTATGAAATCTCCTATACTCTAACTTAATTCCCTCTTATCTAAACTCAAGTAATTACTAATCAATTGATTCTAAATAATTGGTTAACCAAATTCTAATTATTCTCAATTATTCGATAAAACCGAATAATTAGGCAGAAAAACGGTGGACATTACATTACCACCCTCCTTAAAAAAATTGTCCTCAAAATTTAGTGCCTGAGAATAGTTCAGGATACTCTTCTCATATCAGATTCCAGCACCCAAGTGTAGTCCTCCACATCTTCTTTTCCCCATGCTACCTTTACTAACTGCACGGTCTTATTCCGGAGTTGTCTGGTACTTCTGTCTACGATCCGTGCTGGTTGTACGCAGAAGGTCAGGTCCTCTTTTAACTGTATTGATTCGGGTTCTAGGGAATGGATAGGGTCAGGTTGATACTTTCTGAGTTGGAAGATATGAAAAACATTATGGAGGTTTGATAGATGTGGAGCCAAAGCGACTCGGTATGCAACTGATCCGATTCGCTTTAGGATTTGAAAGGGACCAATAAAGCGAGGACTTAGCTTCTTGACTTTGATTGCTCTACCTATCCCTGTTGTAGGAGTAACCTTCAGAAATACGTGGTCTCGTTCCTGAAATTCTAGAGGTTTTCTCCTAGTATCCGCGTAAATCTTCCGGCGGCTCTGAGCGACAAGAATCTTGCTCCGTATTTTCTTGATCTGCTCGGTGGTCTGCTCGACTAACTCAGGCCCCAATAGAGCTGATTCTCCTATCTCATACCAGCACAAGGGAGATTGGCACTTTCATCCGTACAATGCTTCGTAAGGAGCCATGCCGATGCTAGCGTGGTAGCTATTGTTGTATGCAAACTCGGCCAACGGTAAGTATCGATCCCAATTTCTGCGTTGCTCCAGTATATAAGCTCGTAGCATATCCTCCAAGGTTTGAATCATCCTTTCCATTTGACCATCTGTTTGTGGGTGATATGCGGTGCTTAGGCACAACTTTGCATCGAACGCCTTCTGTAAAGCTCCCCAAAATCGTGAGGTAAACCTCGGGTCTTGATCAGAGATAATAGTTGAAGGGGTCCCATGCAACCTTATAATCTCTTAAATATACAGTTGAGCTAGTTTTTCCAGCGGATAATTTGCTCGAACGGGTAGGAAGTGAGCAGATTTGGTTAATCTATCCACAATAACCCATATAGCATTATATCCCACTTATGTCCTTGGTAACCCCATTATAAAATCCATGGAGATACTCTCCCACTTCCACTCAGGGATTTCCAGGGGTTGTAACATCCCAGAAAGCTTCTGATGTTCCGCTTTCACGTTCTGACAGACCAAACACTTACCCACGAAGCTCGCTACATCTGACTTCATGCCTGGCCACCAAAACATTTTCTTGAGGTCTTGATACATCTTGGTTATGCCAGGATGTACGGTGAAGTCGCCTCTATGTGCTTCTTCTAATATTCTTCTTCGGAGATCGTCCCTATTGGGAACACACACTCTATCGTGACACCGCCAGATACCCTCTTTATCTTGGGCAAAGCCCGTTAGTTTCCCTGATTGCACGAAACTAATTGTATGCTGAAAGTTAGCATCCTGCCACTGTGCTTGCCGAATCTGGTCCTTAAAGCTACTATTTATTTTAATTTGGTGCAACTGAAGGGTCTCGGGAGTTGTAAGAATCCCCAAATTAAGATTTCGAAAACTTTCAATAAGCTCCGTCTCTTTAATCATCATCCAAGCGACAGTCAATGATTTCCTGCTCAACACATCTGCTACGATGTTTGCCTTACCCGGGTGGTATTTTAATTCAAATTCGTAGTCTTTAAGGAGTTCCATCCACCTCCGCTGCCTCATGTTTAATTCTTTTTGATCGAAGAGGTACTTCAAACTCTTATGATCAGAAAAGACCTCGAACTTCACTCCATATAGGTGATGTCTCCATATCTTCAGAGCAAATACTACTGCTGCTAATTCGAGGTCGTGAGTCAGGCAATTCCTTTCATGTGGCTTCAATTGCCTGGAGGCATATGCGACCACCTTTCCGGTTTGCATCAACACGCACCCTAACCCTTGTTGGGAAGCATCGCAATAGACCTCAAATGGTCCATAAGGGTCTGGTAACGCTAATACTGGCATCGTGGTCAATCTCCTCTTTAAATCCTAAAAACTCTGTTCGCACTTCGGCGTCCACTCGAACGGGACATTCTTTCTGGTTAGCTTGGTCAAAGGCAAGGCTATTCGAGAAAAATCCTTAATGAATCGCATGTAATATCCAGCTAGGCCCAGAAAACTTCTGACTTCAGATACTATGGTCGGCCTTTCCCAATTCAGAACTGCTTCTATTTTGCTGGGGTCGACAAAGATTCCTCTAAATGACACTATGTGGCCGAGAAATTTTACCTCCCTCATCCAAAATTCACATTTGGATAATTTAGCGTAGAGTTTCTTTTCCCTTAAAATTTGCAGAACCAGCCGCAAGTGTTCCGCATGCTCTTGCCCTGTTTTCGAGTAAACGAGTATGTCGTCAATGAACACCACTATAAATTTATCCAGATATGGGCAAAATATTCGATTCATGTAATCCATGAATATTATTGGTGCATTCATCAGCCCAAACGACATCACAGTATACTCATAGTGCCCGTAACAAGTTCGAAAAGTTGTCTTGGGAATATCTTGTTCCCGAACTCGAATTTGGTGATATCCAGAATGCAAGTCGATCTTGGAGAATGCTGTTGCACCCTGTAGTTGGTCCATGAGATCATCAATCCTTGGTAGTGGATATTTATTCTTAATTGTCACTTTGTTCAGCTGCCTATAATCCACGTATAAACGCATGCTTCCATCTTTCTTCTTGACCAATAAGACCGGAGCTCCCCATGGCGACGTGCTTGGCCGTATGAAGCCTTTTTCTAAAAGCTCTTCGATTTTTCTTTTTAGTTCCGTCAGCTCCATAGGTGACATTCGATACGGAGCTATAGATATTGGTCCCGCACCTGGAACTAACTCGATGGTAAACTTAATCTCTCTCTCCAGAAGGAATTCAAGAATATCCTTTGGAAAAACATCCGGATATTCCCTGACAACCGGAATCTCCTTTAGTTCGTGCTCAGCTTCTACCGCATTAGCTGACAAGAGGATATACCCTTGATTCTTTGGCCCGAAAGAGTTTAGATAGAAGAATGTTGCGGTTTGGGATTCAGAAAGTGAGATAGAGGGGAGTACCACTATCTTATCAAAGCAATTGAGCACAACACGATTGGCAGAAAGCCAATCCATGCCCAGAATTACATCAAGACCAAATAGAGGGAGGCAAATCAAATTGGCGGCAAAGGTCCTACCCTCAATTCGAAGAGGAACATTGATGCATATTTGACTAGTTCTAACAGGTCCATTGGTAGGAGTAGAAACCAATAGATCATAAGGTAATTCAGAAATTGGCAATTGCAAAACAGCTACACAGTTATGAGAAATAAACAAATGTGAGGCACCTGAATCATAGATTATAGTTAGAGTCTCACCGTCCACATCACAAGTGCCTTGGATTAATCCTTCTGACTTATCAGCTTCTTCTGCATTCATAGTAAAGACCCGTCCTTGTCGCTGGGGTCGAGGCGGCTGTGATGGATTCTTGGTCGGACATTCATAAATCTTGTGGCCTGGCTTGCCACATCCGTAGCAGACATTCTGGCCCGCCAAACACGGCCGATCGCCATGATTCTTGCCACATTTTGTACAAGTTGGATTTGGAAAAGGTCTTTGGGGCTGCTTGCCTTTGTTGCCTACCGGCGGAAATCTCCGCTGTTGTTGTACGTTGGGCTTGAATCTTGGGCCTTGCGGGGCCAACCGCCTCTTGAAATTCCCACCAGATGCCCTGGCTGCAGCTAATTTCGAATTACAATCCTACACAAGTCGGCATTTATTCACCAATGTAGGGAAATTCTAATCTCCATCGGCCCGATTGCGTGTGAGAATGTCCTCTCGTAACCCTCCTTCAAACTTGATGCACTTCCAAGCTTCATCCAGGTTCCTCTGGTAAATTGTGGAGAATTTGCATAGCTCTTCAAATCGGGCAATATATTCGGATACTGTCTGATTTCCTTGATGCAGCTGCATAAACTTGAGTTCCTTAGCGTTTCGAACTGAAACAGGAAAGTACTTCTGGTAGAACACATCTCTGAATACCGTCCAAGTGACTACCGTCTGAGATTCCTCGAACAATCTTCGTACGTCGTTCCACCTAAACTCGGTTTTTGCTTCAAGCATGTAAGTGGCAAAAGTCACCTTCTGATGATCCGAGCAATCCAGGATAGGGAAAATCTTCTCCATGGCTTTGATCCATTCATCAGCTTTATAAGGGTTATACGCCCCTCGAAAGCTGGGCAGATTCTCCTTTTTTAATTCAGCAAATTTGAGATAATCCAGGTTAGCCTCTAGGCCATGTGGGTTCCTTTCACATCTTGCTGCAAGTCGCCTGCCTAGTTGTTCCATCATCTGGTGAGCTGCCGCGGCTTGCTCCCTCATTGCGTGGGCCATTTCTTGCATTGTGGCCATAAAATCAGTCGAGTTCTCTGGGGCAGGCTCTGCACGTGGTCTTCCTCGCCTTCCGGAAGCCATTAAGTTCTGAGCACACAAAACAAAAGTTATTGAGTTGATCAGGCTCAACACTAAGTCTAATGTGCCAGTAAATAATAGCCCACACGATCAGGCACCTTATACATATGCACAACTATATCTCAACCATACAGGCAAGATTTGGTGTACATTATTAGCTAAAAATACGGAATATGCGCGGAGCATAGTCAGTCCAATCCTCAGGCCTTAGCTAGGACGAACTGCTCTAATACCAAAAATGTAACATCCTACTAATTTGATGTTATACTTAAGTCATAGCATGAAATTAGGTAGATTGTGTTACCGTATTAACACTCTGTTTACCTTTCCTGACTTATTCTTTTTAAATCATCATCATCATATAAATTTTTTTTTTGAACAAACGGAACGGCGCGCTGCTATACTAAAAGCGAAACAAATTGAACAACATATCACCAAAGATAAGGATAGTACAATAGCGTTACTATATACGTGCAAATATATGTATATATCAGAAGCCACTGCTTCAGTTTATGTACAATGTTTTAAAGTAGAATACATAAGTGGGCTGGTATATCAAAAAGACCATAATGCTCGTATCAGTCAGAACATCCTATGGTCCCTAGAGGACATTTTATAACCTACTGCTAACCCTACCGTCAAGTCTATGACCCAGAGCTATGTGCTATCCAAAAGAGGGTCATATTGTACAACATCTCCTGCTGCTAAGCTACTCTGTCAGGTAGCCGTTAGCCACACCAGGCTCGGCCGGTGAATAGTCTGCGCTGGGTCCCGATGAGGAAGAGGGTGACGAGCCGGTGGCCTCGGAGGGGTCACTCTCTGAACTCCGCGGGTTATCTGGAACTGCCTGCAGTGGTGACTTAGGTGCAGGGTCAGCAGGTGCTGCCTGTGCTGCGGGTGCAGGAGGAGCTGGAGGTGGGTGCGCCATGTGTAGTGAGACAGCAATGTAGGGAGTGGCAAGGTCGAAAATAGGATGATGTAAGGGAACATCAAAGTTCCTGTTGCTGAAGAGGTAGAGACGGAAGTTACGCGAGCCGGCTATATACAAGGAATCTAACTCCAGATCATGGTGGAGCTGTAAAGCTGGGATCTCGATGAAAAGGGTAGTTGTGGAGTCCATCGTCAAAGTCTGAGAATGATGCGGAAGATACAAAATGGGGTGAGAATTTCAAGAAATTCTCAGTAGGGTTCGGGTATACTATTAACTGACATCACAAACATTCTCAGTTGGCTCGGATTTTATTTAAATATAAAAACGTGTGTTCAAACTGAAATATCCATTTAAATGAGTTCAAGAAAATGTCTGGTGCGAGGCAAAGTTCAGTTTTACTTTAAACAGCATAGAAATAGAATAGAATTACTAATAATGATACATAGAATAATAAGCTGAATAAATAAATAATCAGCAGTAGATAAACATAAGAAACAACTGTACACATCTTAATATAACCATTCCATGTATTCATGATGCATGTAATCATACAAACTCATTCTTGAACTTTCCTTCATAAACTTTTTCATTACTTTCCATTATCTTTCCATCTCTTGGTCCCCTAGGAGTTCTTGGCCATTTAGACTCCTGGTAATAGTCTGCTTTTCAGGATCGAGCTCGTTCCTATACAGGAATGCCGGGTTTACTTTCCCCGACCTTCCCACCGATCTATTCCCCTTAACTTCTTATCCGGGGCTGGTCCAAGTAGCATGGAACTTTCATAGTGATATAATCATTTTCATAACTTCCTTAAAAATGCACATGCATTAACATGTAATTCATAACTTGTGCATGGTTCTACCAAAATTTCGGCAGCATAACGGAACGTGTTCCCCTCCTCATAAATAGTGGCAGCCAACCAGTACATCAATTTATCACAAAGAACACAACATCACATTTATATTCCAACATTAAACTCATATCAACATCAAATTCATTAAGGCAGAATTCCTGCCTCAGCATATTCAACCGACTTGATTTTTATAATTTGAACCATAATTTCTATTTAACTCATTTTGACCTCAAGTTTGAGTATGTTAAAGTGTTATGTGTCTATTTTCTAACCTCTTTGGTCTCATCTAATTTTGAGGTCTACAACTCAAGATATCTAGATTTTATCTCAACTTGCCCAATGGCTAGCCAGAATCAGGCAACTAAAAGTAAAAATCCACTAAAAATTGAAAACTAATTCAAATTATCCTAAATTGGACTCATATTAAAGCTAACAGGATAAAGTTTCATTTGTAAAATGTTCCATTCCATTTGACTTAGTAGGGCTCGAGTTACAAGCCTCAAATTCTGACCTTGCTAAACTGCCCTGTTCTGGCCCGGTTTGGACATAGGGCAACTTTCTTGGATCACTGGGAACAACTGGGACCGTATCTAATTCTAAAATTTTTATGAAACATTCTTCTATGTGTAAGCTTTCTAAGAAAGTTGGTCCCACTCATTTTTAAGTAGTATAGGGCGAGTTCTATCCTGAACAACCTAGTCTGTCCAGAACCAGAGTCAAAACCCTAGGTCGAAGTTCAAAAAAATCACATCTCTCTCATTTCTAATCCAAAAGCCTTATATGACATATCTATGGAAATCCGTAGATGTCTAGTTTCATATAAAAATGGTTCCACCCAATTTAATCAGCTGTAGGCAGAGCCGTACACTCCGCCGTACGGACTGCCGAGGGTTTTTGGTTCTCTAACCTATCAGCTCTTTCGATTTTCATGCTTTCTTGCTTCCACTTCGGTTTTAATCAAACAAACAGCCCAAAACCAATCACATATCATCATAAACATTCATTTAACTGATCAAAGAAGTTGGAAATAATTCAAGCTTAGCCAGCCAAGGCCATAGAACTGAAGCAAGAATCAAAACTCCTACCTTTGTTCCAAGTGATTTTGCTGGATTTTGAAGGCTTGGATGAGCAAAGCTTGAAATGGCTTGATGTTGGCTGGAGTTTGGTGTATGAAGAAGCGAGAAAGAGAGCTGAAAGGAAGGAGAAAAGTGGCGCTGGAAAAGGGGTCAGGATGGGTGAAAGAGAAGCAGAAAAATCTGATAGAAGGAGTGGTGTTTAGGTGACTTTGTCTTGGATTTGATTAGTCTAAAATGTCAGCCAAGCTTCTCCATGAAGTGTGGCCTTTGTTGCGCCACTTTTGGGTGGTAAGTGGCTGAGTTATCAGCCACTAAAAATAGGGTTTAAAGCTTGCAATTCTATTGGTCCGGTTCCGACAATTTAAAATACCGTAATTTTACCGATTTCCTTTAAATCGGTAAATTGATTTTCAATAAAATTTTTATAAAATCTCCTATACTCTAACTTAATTCTCTCTTATCTGATCTCAAGTAATTACTAATCAATTGAGTCTAAATAATTGGTTAACCAAATTCTAATTATTCTCAATTATTTGATAAAACCGAATAATTAGGTGGAAAAACGGTGGACGTTACAAATGGGCCTCTAAATGCGCCATGGATGTTGCTAAATTGAACCTTGAAGTTTTTGAAATAATTTTGGGCCTAATTACTTCAAAAAAGCCATAATTACCTCATAAAATCTAAAATAAATTAAAAAAATTAAATAAAAACTATTAGAAATCCTAAGCCTAACCCTAACCCTAAGATGCCCCACAACAGCCTTCCAGCCCTTAGCTTAGGTTTATAATAGAATGTGAACAAGGATTAGAATTCTAACCAATATCACCATTTAGTCAATAATTCATTAATTAACTTTTACTAATTTATCTTACTTTTTGACTTAACCATTTTCTAACAGATTTTGTACCCTAAATTTTGATGCATAGGCACAAAACCTCACACGGATACAGCTGGAAATTTATTATTTTATTTATAGATAATTAATTATATTAATTAACTCAAAATAGGCTTAATTAGGGTAAAAATGCAGTAAAAATACTAAAAATTGTAGAAAAAAATTCTTAAAATTTAGAGAAACCATCTAACATATAATTAAATGTGGGTTTGATAATAGATTAAAGAAATTTAGTTATTTACTAATTGTTTTGAAAATTAAAGCTTAAATTGTCAAAACTAGTTTTAAGTAAAATTGTTAATTATGCACTAATTAAGCCTTAAACCACTTTAATATTTTTTTAATCCTTAATCAACACATAAGATGAGTATTAATATATCTCTATATCCGTTTGGAATGGTTCTTAAATTAATTAAGAAAAAGTGAGATAATTAACTAATTTAATTACCTAATTAGGACAAAACTAACCATATAATTAACCCTAACTAACCCTAACCTTTTCTCTATAGATAGAACCACCAAGACACACCTCCACACTCTTTTACTAACCCTTATTTTGCAAACTATAGAGGAAAGAGAGGAGATGAGTTTGAGAGCTTCTAAACACCATCAAATCTTCACCTTTTTCTTCAACCATCAAACACCATCATCCTCGACCTTCATACCTTGAATTTAAGCATTCAAACAAAGATCAAAAAGTTAAAAGAAGCTTCTATCAAGCCCTTTCAATTTTGAGTTTTAAGCTCTTACATCAAGTAGGGTTTTCTTTCTTAACTTCTAGAGCATGCTTCTTGTGTTTGTAACTTTGTTTGCATCTCCTAAGCTCTCTAACTTCTATTTTCAAAATATTTTCTTCTAATTTAAGTTTTGAAATTATCTTATATGGTTTCTAAAAGGATGAGGATTTGGTCTTATTTCTTAAAGAATTGAAGCATATATCACTAGTTTTATGTTTTAAAGTTTGAATCCTCCTCCTTGTTGCTATTTCATGAAAGAAAGCTTAGTTTTTGTGTGATATGCCTCATGACTTGTAGAGGGTTGAGACTATGTGGTGACATGCTGAGCTTAATTTTTGTTGAACTTGATGTTATTTGCATGCTTCTTTGATGTGACTAGGATGTAGTAGCTTGAATCTTGATTTTGTGCACAAAAAGCTTTTGTTTTCTCTTCCTTTCATTTTTGGCCATGTGTAGGATAGCAACTCGATATGATGTTTTTGTAATGTTTTGGGTTGTATCTTGATAAAATTTAAGTGCTGGATCCATATAGATATGTATCCCTTTGTTTGTGAAGCATAAAAGTTTGAAAATATGTGATTTTGGTGATGTTTTATGAGGTTGATGATTGGTATATAGGAAAAACCATGGGATTGCACATCATGTATTGATAAAATATCTAAGTGAGCCTTAGTCAAGTTTCTACAGAGTGGTGTTTATGGTTTTGATATTTTCAAATGGTTTTTGAAGAATCTACACAAAATCTTGTATGAAAAAGGATTAAGTTTATAACCCAAAGCTTTACTTTCTTCAAGAAGTTGTGTACTGCCTTGTTTTACTATCTTATTTTCAGCATGTTTTTCATGAAATTAAAGTGAGCAAAAATGTTATTTTGAAGTGATAAACCTACATTTTGATTATATGTGCTTGCATGATGATTTTGTTTGTGGGTGATGCATTAAACAAGTGTTTTGAAGAAAACTTTAGGGCTGCCCTATTTTTTTTTTTTTTTTCATAGTTGCCAACATGTTTTCTTAATGTTAAAGTGTGAAAAGATGATATTTTGAAATCACATGACCTATAGTTGAATGTTGTGGGCTTATATATTAATTATACTTGAATTTGAAGCTTAAAAATGTGATTAGAATAAATTTTGAGGGACGCCCTATTTTTGGTGGCACCTTAACTCTTTTTATCTCACTCATTTCTAGTATTTAAATGATTGGTTGTGTCTTAAATAATGAACTTTCACTTACTTAAGCCTTTGAACTTATATATGCAAGATGTATGCTTGTTTCATTTGTTCTATACACTTGAGGTATGTGAATATGTCCAAGTTAATTTTCTGCACCCTCTAGCCGTGACCTTATAGCTTGGTTTTAAAGTGTTTCCATGCTTTTCAAATAATGATTTAAAGCTTGAGAATCTATGTTACCATGTCATGTGCTTGTTTGCCAAGTTTCTTGAATTATAGAGTTGATCTCATGTATTAAACATATAATTTCAAATCTGCCCTGTTCTTGGGCAGCAAGCTTTTCATTCATATTTCTTTTATTTTAGTGTTTTATATACTTGGTTTGATATCTTATATTATGTGTTTTCACTTAATAAAGCTTTGTGCACAAGTTTGAGAAGTTTTGAAGCAAAATACCTTGTTTTTGACCATGTATATAGTTTAGGCCATATGGTTCTTTTAGCCTGGAAGTTGTTTTAATTATTTGACTATATTGCATTGTTTTCAAACCTTTGAGCATGTTTGAATTAGTTTAGTTTATGTGATAGTTTCTTGTGGGATCATTAAGACTTAGTAAGACACTAAAAGCCACCTAAAACTTAGCAAAATGAACTATGACTTATGCTTGGAATTTATGACTTTATGGACCTTGTGCTGTGCTATTAGACTTGTATGAACTTATTTGGGACTATTATGAGACCTTGAGACTTGCTTGGACATAATTAAGACCTTTTATCATCATACCTATGCATTGGAGTGCCTATGCTTGGACATTGAATTATGGACTTGTGACCATGGACATTGGACTTAATCACACATTTAAACACATTAATAAACCTTAATTATAAAGATTTAAGTTAAGGTCCTATTAAAAATTTCATATAAGCTAGCTAGTTCCTTGCTTGAAGTGGTTTTCTAACACTTGGTTTCAAGGGGAATGCTTTTCTTAAATTAACATTTGGAAATCGTTTTAGAGCTTTTGCCTAGAATATATTTGCATCTATAAAACTTGCATGAGAATGTGCCTATTTTGTCTTATGTATATTCAAATATGAAGTATGGAAGTCTAGCTTGAATTATGTGGTATTATATGTGCACTTGTAGTATAAGTTATTAGGAAAGGATGTTCATGCTTGAGTGACTTGAATTGGTCATACCAATGTTTGATTGAATTGAGCATGAGATAAAACTATTGAGTTGTGCACGAGGATATGATTGTGTTTAGAAATTGATGACATGAACTCTTTGATGACTTTAGAGTTCTTTGATTGATGGCTTTATATAATGAATATGAGAACTATGTGCACTATGTGAATATGGCTATTTTTAGGAATTATGTTATATTGCCTCCATGCTTGATGGACTTATAAATATATGTGACTATGTAATTAGTATTGAGCAAGATGTAATGAAATATGAAATATGTTGTGTAACATCCCCAACTCTGCCTAAACTAATTAGCCTAGTGTTACTGACTAATTAGAGAAATTAGTGATTAGTTAGGAATTAATCAACTAATCTCAAGAGCAAAAGTTTAGTAATTAGGAAAAAGTCAACAAGTCAACTAAAAGTCAATGATTAATAAAAAAAGTCAACAATTGAAAATTGACAATTTAATTAAGGCTTAATCATCCAAATCTTACTAATTCATGACTAAGAACATAATTAAGGTAATATAATCTGATTAATTAAGATGTTCTACGTTAATCAAATGTGATAAATTAATCCTTACACATTAAGCACATATTAGTAAGAATCATTTCTTTCAAGAAAAAAGTCTGAAAAATGTATTAAATCAAAATTATTTAAAGAGCAATTAAATTAATCTAATTCATTAACACCTTGGTAATTCTTACAACAAAGAAAATTCAAAACTCTTCCTCATTATTAAGATGCAAATTTCAGCCACACCACCTCAATTATCCACCATTCATTTGCTTCCAAATCTTATACCATAAGGTTAATTAACTTAAAGATTAATTAATCAAAATTGGGATGATCCTACACATGGATCAAACTAGTTTTGGCATAAACCATCAAAGTGGATTAACCCAATAATGGCATGGATTTAGTCATTAACCCACTAAGAAAATACAAAGGTTTAAGCCATGCACCCAAGATACTAAGTTGTAACAACCACTCTTCAACCCTAGAGTTACTAAGCTTACTCCTAAGAAGTAAAAAGCAACATAAAATTTGCTCGTGTGGCCTTGTATGCTACGGCCTCTTCAGCCCCCACACACTCTCATTTTACAACTTTCATTCTCTCACTAAAAGATTAAAACTCTCACTTCTATATAAACTCTACACCACCCTCTTTTTGTTCTTCTTGTCTTTCCTACTAATACTAACATCATTTCCTATCATCATTCTCACAAGTCTTTCAAGGACCACACTTTTTGGTCCTTGAAGAATATATTCAAGCACACACTTAGCTCCATTTTCAAGCTCCAAGGAAAAAGACCTTCTTTATCCTTTCAACTTTTCAAGCAACTTCCAAAGTTGCTTGTGGTAGTGATTCTAACATTTTTCTTGCATATTTTATTTCACGACCTAGGCCGAGCCGTGACCAGCGCATAGGGGATAAGTCCCCTAGCTAGCCTACACTAAGCAAATTTTCTTAAAAATTTGAGCAAAGTCTCCTCTATATTCAGGACTATTCCCTGAATATAGATCCTCTACCTGCATAAAATAAATATAAACACACAATCTATTGGGGATCTAGGCATTCTCAAAATACACCCCACAACACGCAGTATAAAAGTAAAATATATAATTACAATTATTCATCTAAAATACTTAACTTTAATTCAAACATCTAATTCCAATGCTTTAGAAAATCCAATAGTTTTGATATACATAAATAAATATAGCCACAACAACCATACAATCAGGACAAGGCTGGACCCTGCTTGTAGTACCATGGAGCTATAATAACCTAAGAGTTTCGCAAACTTAAATAATTTACAAAGATGCCCTTAAAGAAAGAAGGGCTCACCCACGTTATTTAGAAGTCATTAATGCAAATTGAAGGATTAAATCCTACTTGAACACCCAAAACTGAAAAGAAAAGGAAACAACAGGGTGAGTTTATGAAATTTAGTAAGAGATAGAATGTCCCTAACTCACATGAGATAATGTATAGTAATTCAGAATAATAATAACATATAAAGTTAAACAAAAGAAATCCTTTTGCTCCCATATATATATATATGAAAACCATCTATTCCAAGATTGTCCATTAGGAATCACACTTAGGTGCCCATTCCTTTGTGTGACCCTGTAATCCGTCACACACCACTTTTTCCTATGGCCATGTAATATCCGTCACGCACCACTGCCTTGAGTGGCTGTGTAATATCCCAACCTAGGTGCACCTAGGGCTAACGCATACTGCTGTTAGCTTATAGATCCTGATCTAGACTTTCCCAAGTCTTTCCTTTCCATTATATATAACATTTAATAATAATTCTCACAAAACATACTAATATATCTTATATAAACATAAAATCGTATCCTTAAAGTAAATAAAGATTTATCTAGAAACCTTTTCATTTTATCTCTTACATAGTCATTCATAATTTAGATGCGGAGAAATTCCATGCAAAACCATGTACCATTAAGCATACCAAGTCTTTTTCAAAACAAGAACAATTTTCAAAATTCAATAGAAAACCAGTCATTATCCCATGTGGTAATTTAGGAATAAATAGACTAATAAAATCTAAATCATATTTCCATGATATATCAATGTATTTACATATATACCAAATAAATACACTAGAAAATAAGTTAGGGATAAACTATCTACTCGTAGACTTAATCCCAATAGCAAAATCTGTAAGCCCACGGGACACGAAGCCAAGAACCAGACTTCTAGTAGAATCTATTACCACAACTATGATAATTTAATGCAATATTAGTCATTAAGACTAATGATTAATCTACATTACTCTCAGATAACCAAATTCCCAATTTTTCTAACCTAAGGTACTCTAAGAACTCACTATTATAGAAATAATCTATAATTCATAGTAAAAGAAGAGGAAAGAAGTTTAAAGATTACCTTTTAGAAAGGAAAAAAGGAAGAAGAAAGCTTTGGAAGCCTTGGTGTCACCTCTTCCAAGCTCTAAGACCAAGTTGTTGATTTTTAGGATGAAGATATGATTTGAGATCAAAGAAAGAAATTGAGATTAGGTGAGTGGAAAAGGTGTAATTTGATGAAAAGATTTGAAGGATTGGGTTAAAGAATGACAGGGGAGGTGTTTTAGAGAGAAGGGAGAGAGTTTAAGGGATAGAAAGAGAAAGAAAATGTGGAAATGAGGGGGAAGGACACATCTCGGTTTGTATATTGATATGTGGTAATCAGTTACCAATGCTAGTAATTGATTACCATGAAGAACTGGTAATCGATTACCATAGACCCAGAACTGGTAATCGATTACCAAAAATGGTAATCGATTACCTCTCGAAAAATTTTAACTCGTGGACAAATAGAGAGCACTGTAATCGATTATGAGTCCTATGTAATCAATTACCAACTTCAAAAATTTGGTTTTGTCCTTCTGCAGTCCTTTCCCAGGTCCAAGATATTGTACATAGTTATTTACTTTCCCAAGTTAATGTCTTCTTTAACTTTACTCTCCATTAACGTTAAAACATAAATGTAAATAAGGGAATACCTCCCATTTGGATTCAATAAAAATTTCTAAAAATTCAAAATTGTCAGGAATCAGAATCGAACTTTTGGGATTTTAGTACAATTTTTCAAAAACTTGCATTTTAATAAACTCTTGCATTAGAAACGAAAGGGTTCCTCATTCTCTAAAATTCATTAAAAATCCCTCTTCAACTCATTGATGCCCAGGGAGTCATTACCGGGACTTTCGATCTTAAAAAAATGCCTCAATCCTATAGCTTTCCAACGAAGCATAGGGTTCAGACTCAAAATTTTTCAAGTTTCAATATCGATAGGGAACTGCAACTCATGCTGGGGTGTTACATTTTAAGCACTAGAACACCTAAGTTTCTCATAGCTAGGTGGTTTCAGGACTTACTCTTAGGTCTCATGACCATACTCTTTCTCTATGAAATTATTCCTTGGGTTAAAGTATTATCTTGGAATATGATTATGTTATACAAATATTTTTATGAATCAAATTTATTTAAACTTCAAACACTATTTTATCCTTAAAATCTCAAAGTATGAAAGTAAAATGAGAGATAAAAATGGTCACTTGAGAATGAATCCTAATGTTTCCCACAAACAAGCTAAGAAAATGAAATTTTGAGATGTTGGAATTCTAGATAGTCTATATGGCAAAAGTAATTACTTATTTTCTACAACTCAAAACATAATAGAACCAATTTTACGTTAAAATAGACTCACAAAGCTTTCTATACATATAAAATATGTGATCTATGGACTTCAAATGAGAAAGTTATGAATTTTGTAAGTAGGCTATACCTAGTGGAGCTTTTGTCTAAATAGCCTATACTAAAATCTTTATAACTCATATTATATAACATATTTTTAAGTGGGATAAAATTTGTAAGAAAGCGAAGACATAAAGTGACACCCCCATAAAATATCTTGGGTAGATTCCATTTGTGGAGCTCCTAATAAATTCGCCAAGTTACTGCTACTTGGGTAAACTTAAATACTAAACAATAATATTGTTTAGTGCATAACTCAAGTTAAACTTTGAAATTTTAGGTGGGGTTTATTTTATTTAAAAGAGGGCTCAAAGAAAACATGAATTCAGTCAAGGCTAACTCCAAGGAATAATGGAAAACAAACTTAAAGACCCAAAACCCTCAACTTAAAAACATTGAAACTTCATAGTTTCAACTTAAAAGATTTAAAGAGAGTAATGAAAGAAACTTACCATCAAGGATGATAAAAGAATTGAACAAGATGAGTATCTAACTAAAAGCTTGCATATAATTTAATAAGCTAAACTCATAAAACTTTGCTTGTGATATATGTGTCTATATACAAGTATGATGATGATGATGATGATGATTATGATGTCGTGAGATGTATGATGATGTTTGATGAGTAAAATGCTTTGTTTGACAAACTTTGGGCAAGCTCCAATTTAATCATTATGCTATTGAATCTCCATAAAAAATCATGGACTTAGCATAATTTTTAGCATCATATGCATTAATTAAGAAAAGATAGAATTAAGGAAGTGATCTTTTAAAAGGGAAAGTGATCTTTAAACTTAGAGTATGATCCTTTGGTAAAGGAATGTGACCCACATCTACCAAGGTCCGAGAATTTATGGTAGCGACGGCTATGATGTGAGCTCATTACCACTTCACGTCAAGAGTGGTGAGTATGTGAAAGTGTGGCCAAAGTTTACCATGTTGTAACATATGCCTAAGTAAAAGATGAAAAAGAGTGTGTATGCATGACCAAAGTTCATTATGTTGAAGCACATAAGAAAATGCAAAGGATCAAGAAAGAAAATTTTAAGATGTTTATGCATGATGCATCCATCTATATTTCTACTCTATGCCTATGATTATGTTTATGTTATAGTTAGAATGCATGTTTAAAAGGAATCTACTTCGGCTAATTACATTTTGAAAAACCTAATAATTAAACTGTATGCATGTCCATGGTTTTTCTTTTAATGAAGCCTGAAATGGTTGGGACGATAATGACAATGTTTATATGTTGAGTTAGAATCCTATTGAGAAATATTATTTCTCATGTTCATGTTCCATATCGTCTTCAGCGAATAATGGGGCCCCAACAACTAGTGAAGCTTCAGATAGATGCCAAGGGTGAAGTTTTATAGGTTAATTGCTGTAGCTACTATTGATCATGAGGCTATCTTGCAGGTAGATGCTGCTAGTGATCTTTCTCTGCTACCGCTTTATATATTTTATATTATATTCTGACACCACTAGTGAGACAATGGTTTTGTTTTTGTTATTTGTATGATTTAGGCCATGGTGATAAGCCCTCTATTGTAACTAATGGTACTATATATTATGTCATATGATGTAGATATATTAATTATGTTGTATATGAATATTCCTCTCTATTACTCTTATGCTTTATTTCTTTACGCTTGATTTTTGGTTCGCAACATTTACGTGACTCTCCTTCACGCTTGAGGCTCATATTTTTAAAATGTTTCAAAAGCAATGATGTATTTAAAAAAAAAATTTACCCTATTTTCTATGTATCTTACTTTAAAAGTGAAGTTTAAGATTCCACGAATATAAGTAATAACTAATAAAATGTTGTAATACAACTTAAGCATTGTATGAGTTTGTTAAGATGTTACATGTTGTTTGCACTTTGAGTATGTTGCTTGATGGCTGTGCTTTAAGTACAACAAGTGCACCTTTATTCAAGCATGTGGATTGCCATGGCATATAATATATAATGTTGTGCACATGTCATTGATCTATGTTTTCTTGGTGTTCTTTGAAGTTATTGGAAAGAAATATGCTTTCTTGAAAACATTCTTGTTCAAAGTTGTTCTTTTGATATAACGTGTTCATGATTAAAAAGATTCTTCTTTTTACACTTTCAACATGATTTTTATGTGACCAAAGAACATTCCTTAGCATAAAAATTTAAAAAATTTGCTCCTTGAAGCCTAGAAAGTGGCATCTAAAAGTTACACTCTTTTAAATGTTCATTTTGTTTTTTTTGAAGACAAGATAATGAGTAAAATCCAAACTTACTTAAAATATAAAGCTTTTTAGTTATAAAGGTAAAAACTTGCAACTTTATCTTGTAAAGGTTAATCCTTTAAGACCAAACATTGAGTAAAGTTTCAAACTTTCTTAAAGAATGAACCTTTTTGGTTATAAAAGTGGAACCTTGCAACCTTATTTAATAAAGATGGAATCTTGAAGACAAAATCCTGAATAAAGGTTAGACCTTTCTTAAAGATGAAAACTTTTTAGTCTTAAAAAGTGGAATCTTGCAATTTTATTTAATAAAGTTTGAATCTTGCAATTTTGTTTGGAATAAAAATCACTTCTTGATGATGGTAGGCACATGGTGTTGTCGGGTTCATGAGTGTGGTTATGTATTATCATGACCCACAGGACTAGAGGGATCTCGAAACTCTTTGGGAACAGAAGTATGATTAAGACCTCTAATCATACCATGAACCTAGGAATCACTAGTATACCATCTCAAGGAGATTAAAAGATTCGAAGACAAAGTTTTGGTTAAAATGTATTTAAGTTTTGACCATAACAAGAGAAAATAGGAAAAAAATGCCAAATACCTAAATTTGAAATAATTAAGATCTTAATCGTATGATTGAATGAATAGGCATTTCTGTTAAGTTAAAGATATAGGAAGGATTAGAGGTTAAAAGTATGACTTCACTCAAGAAGAAAGTGGTTAAAAGCTTATAATGAACATTTATTTTAAGTTATGTAATTATCTCATGAGTAAACATGGGGATTCATATGATGACTCATAAGACGTCTTACAAAGAGCAATGCAACCATAGATACCTTTTAGGATATGAGCGTATGATGCTATTAGGCATAATGTTTAGCAAGTTAATTGAGCATTGACTCATGATTGAATGACTGTTGATACTTGACATGATGATGTGGAATGAATATGACTGGTTATTGTTTGAATTTTCCATACTTGGCGAATTTTAGGGAAGTTTCGGTTTATCCGTTATGCTGTTGGATTTCATCAAAATTGTAGACTTAGACATATCTATTGCATGCCTACTTGTATTTTATCTTTGAGCATAATGTATATGAAAATGTAAGATATAGTATAAGAAATAAAATAATTAGACGTGATCCTTTAAAAGGGAAGGTGATCTATAAAGGCAAGAAAAGCGGGTGTGATCTTTCAAAAGAGAAGGTGTAACACCCTAATAGTCCCATGTCATGCTTAAGTCATATTATAGAATTATTAGTTGTTACTTTTGCTGGCAGAACTAACCTTACCATTTTTAAATTACTTTATACTAAAAATAGAGGTAATTTTTTTTTTAAACGATAAGAACAGGAGTAAATCATTTTAAAAACTAAGCGCCATGAACACATCGTGAACGTATAAAGTCAAATGTATCTATCTCATATAAGCGGTGCAAATAAAATAAATAGAGGCGACATGAATAACAATCATCTTAGGTAAACATAATATCATTCCATGGCCATCATAGTTAATATAGTAATAGTAGTGCCAAGAGTCATACATAAATAGATAATGGGTCCAATACCTATTGTCGGCTCTGCAAAAGCAACCTAACCAAATACATTATGAAGGAAAATACATTAGAAATCTCTACTGCTCAAGCATGCCATACAATAAAATGATAACCTTATAACTACAAACAAAAGGGGCTATCCTTGTGCTCGGCTCCACATGCAATCACACATCACCCATCGGACGAGAGGAAACCATTCCTGAAACCATCGGAAGCAACATCGCTACGTCTTCCTCTTTAAGCATGCCCATGTACACGGGACACGGCGCGGGTATGGATGAACTCACGACCACAAACCGGGGGTGTTGCGTGATAACGGGTTGTAGAAGAAGAAGATGAATCAGAAGTCAAGCGAATCACTAAAGGGTAGGAAGGCTCAGATGGGTCGGACTCCACATGGTAGCTCAGGTAAGGTGACTCCAAAGGATTGGAATCCAAGGAAATAGTCGATGTCAGATGGGTATCTGAGTCAGACTCTCCATCGATGGGGTACCTCGACGACTGAAAGTAGGGACGGATATTATCCAAAGTGACCTCATCGTATGGCTAGTATGGACGAAAAAAAGGGCTCATAACGGGTACCTAAAATGGACGATCATGGAAGATGTAGACACTCATGGTTACGCTCGTAGACATCACAGAGGCATCCAGCACTGGATCAAAGCGCCAATGCCATATATTGGGAACTTAATGAAGATCACCACCGTGCCCAATGCCAACATACTCTAAAGATGATACGAAAATGTAGGAGTGAGAAATACTAGATTACTCAGTAGGATCGTAGGACCCTGACTAGACAAACATTGTGTCATTGTCATCATTCCAGCTACTTCGGGTTTAATTATAAAAGCAGTGAACATGCATAGGTTCAATTTTAGGAGTTTTGAAAATACAAGTTCCCGAAGCGGGTTGCTTTTAGGCTTAACATCATAATCATAACATTATATGTAAATATACATATGAAAGCATAGAATAAACATTCATGATGCATATGGACAGTATAGATACATGCATTTTTATGCGATCTCATTAACTTAACCATGGTTTTACTTTGACTTTACTTTCATTTTAAAATGTGCTTAACATTCTTTACTTTTCCTTTGAAATAGATTGCTTTTGGACATGAGCTTATTCCGTGACTGTTGTCATGCAGTACTAACCAAATCAGACTAAGCTGATAATGGTTACCTCTAAGTTGGAGGGTCATCCCCTATAGAGGTTCTTTAAGTCTTTATAGATCACCGTCTCTCACTTCCCTTACTGAAGTGAGTGAAGGGTCATATTACATTCTTTCTTTTCTTATCATTATACCTTATATGCATAGTACTTCTTGACAAGATAGATGTGGACATGCAATGATATGACTAAGTTCATAATTTTGACGGAAATTCGGTAGCATGACAGCTAGACCAGAGCTAGCTTCTTCAAAATGCCAATCATGAAACTTTCAACCAACAATCCATTATATCCATCTCATATCATCATACCAATCATTCAATCATGAGACAATACTAAATCCAACTTGTCATATATCATGCCTAATGGCATCATACATTCTTGCCCTAAGAGGGTACATAGTTGTGTTATTCTTTGTGGAAAGTCTTATGAGCCATAATATGATTCTCCATGTCTACTCATGAGAGAACCACATAGTTAAATAAATGTATGTAGTCTTTTATTTACTTAGTCCTTATATGAAATTACTTTTTACTTGAGTATATGTCTTATGGAATACTTGTTCAAGTAAACTAAGTTAGGTAATTATTTCCTATCATGGAGATAGTGCACTTAGTGATTCCTAGGTTCATGGCATGCTCAGAGGCCCTAATCTTACTTCTGTTCCCAAGGATTTTGAGATCCCTCTAGTCCTTGGATCATGACAACATATAACTACACTCATGAATCCAACAACACAGTATTCACCAATCACGAAGGGATAGTTTTTGTTTCAACAAGTTATAAGATTCAAACTTTAGTAATTAGAATAACAAAATCTCACCTTTATGATTATAAAGTTTTATCCTTAATGAAAGTATGAGTCTCTAAAATTATATTATTGTCTTAAAGATTCAATATTTATAAGAAGATGATACAAGATGCTAGCTTTTTGACTTAAAAGTCTTATTCTTTAAGAAAGTTGACACTTTTAATCATTATAAGATCATCAAGATTCCAACTTTATAATTTAAAGTTGCCTTAAAGTCTAAAGGATTCTTTCTTTATGAAATAATGATACAAGATATTAGTTCTAGAATTAAAAAGTCTTGTTCTTTATAAAAGTTAACACTTTATATATTATTTTGACTCAAGATACAAACTTTGTAAGTTAAAAGTTGTAAGTCAACACTTATATGACTTAATAATTTCATTTTTGGTTAAAGTTTGAAACTTTATGAAAGGTTTTGTCTTCAAGATTCCATTTTTAAGACATAAAGTGACAAGTTCTCATTTTTATGACCTAAAAAGCTTCATGCTCCAAAAAGTTTAAACTTTTACACATATTCTTATCTTCAAGAAGAATAAAATGAAACCATGTCACACCCATAAAAATAGCACCACTTTTTGTGCATCAAGAAGAAAACTTTTAAAGCTTTATACTTTTGAAATATTCATAGTCTTATCATCAAGTCATGAAAAATATGTAAAAATGAAGACTTTTCTAATCATGGTTTCATTATAAGAGAAGAAACAAACTTTAAACCAAATATCATTAAGAACATCATTCTTTTTCAACAACTCACAAGAAAACATCAAGAACTCGAGCATCAAGAAAGAAAAATAGAATCTTTGAAACATTCAAGAAAGGAACTTTCAAATAATCAAAAACAATTCATGAACAAGAACATGAACATATTTCACTAAAACTGGAAACTTTTGCTCATGAAGAGTGTAACATCCTAATAAACCCATACTACGCTTAAGTCGTATTACAGCGTTTTATTAGTTGTTACGTATGCTCGTGGAAAATTAAACTTCACTTGAAATTAAATTACGTGGAAAATACAGTAAGATTTTCTTTTGAAATGCGTCATCGCTTTGGAAAGTAAAGCCTTGAGCGAGAAGGTAGATAAAGAAGGAGCGTGTCACATAAGATACACGACCTAATATCATAAAACAAGAGAAAGATAAATAAATAGTAATTTACAAATACATTGCATTGCATAACTAATCATTACATCCATATAGGTTCATAATATTTATATATATACATATATATAACAGCATTACATCGAAGGAAGCTCATGGTTGTGCCATGACCCAAGTACTAGGTACTAACTACAGACTTCAATGACAAAGCTCCTCTCAAAAGGAATATGCGAAGATGTAGAGTGACGGTCGCTATGAGTCCCAAAATAGTTTCGTCTGGCATCCCACGTCGTACGTCCGCTCGTAGTGCTGTGGCTCTCGGCTCCACTCCATTGGATGTGCCAACAAAATCTGGTGACGATGCGGAAAAGTAACTAGAGTGAGAAATAAGATTTCTCAGTAGGACTCGAACCTGACACGGAGGTGTCATCGTCATCGTCCCAGCCACTTCGGTTTTATAATGAAAACAGTGAGCATGCATAAGGTTTAGTTCTTAGGTTTTCGAAAACATGAATATTCGAAGTGGATTCAATTTTATCATACTCTTTAATCATTTACATCATAACATACGTGGGTATAAGTATAATCACATAAAGCATGCATGACTGTGCTATAAGCTTCTCTTAACTTTCTCTCTTTAAGGGTTTGGACCGAAGTCGCTTTTCTTTTCTTTCCTTTACTTGACTTATCTTAAGTCCTTTTCTTTTCACCCACTAAACATAAGTGGTAATGAGCTCATACCGTGGCCGTCGCCACCATAAAATTTCGGTACTTACACTAGCTGGGTTATGCCATGTCTCATGTAAGCCCTATCCCCTATACTCACACTAGCTGGGTCATGCCATGCCTCATGTGAGTCGTGGGTGAGGGGAAACTTAAATTAGGTCACCTTCCCTTTTGAAGGATCACACCCTTAATTCATTATCTTCTTATTAAAGCTTATGATGCAAAGTTAGTCTGATTCTTTTTCCACATTTAGGCATTACGTATCGCCGTCCCCAAATGTGGTTTCTTTATCAATCACCTCTGGGCGTTACGTATCGCCGTCCCCAAGGTGTTCATATTTATTAATCCTTTCGTGTATGTCAGTACGCATCATACTATCAACATATCATGTTTGTATCAACATCATTCACTATCATATCGTCATCATACTATTGTCATTCTTATCATCATCGGACCACTATCATAATCATCATCATATCATATCATATCATCATCATCATCATCATCATCATACCATTATCATAATCATTATCATCATATTATCATAATCCTCATCATCATATCATATCATCATCATCATCATCATCATCATATAATTGTCATCATATTAATACATGGAGGCATACACATCACACAAAGTCTTATGAGTTTAGCTTAGTAAATTTGGTGCAAGCTTTTAATTGGGGTTGTCTCTTGTATAAATTCTTTTATTAGGCCTAGGGCCAATCTTGTCTATTGTCCTCTTTAAAACTTTTTATGTTGGATTATGAAGGTTTTCCAATACTTAATGTAAGGGTATTAATATCTTATAGCTTATTCTTCATTAACCTTTAACTTTTACCCTAACTAGTTTTACTTTTACAGTGGGGTAGTAACTTCAAAAATTTACCATAATTTCATCTTTTACTCTTTTATTTCGAATTTTGGAATGCTTATACTTCTCTAATTCTATTTTTAAACAAAAGAAACCCCACTCAAAAATTCATTTTGTAGCTTGAGTTATACACATTTTATTCTGATTGTTTAGACTTGAAAGTTCATCTCGGGTCAATGACTTTTAAACATTACTGTGAACTTCTCAAAAGGAATCTGACAAAACTGTTTTATGGGGATGTTCCTCTATGTCTTAGCTTTCTAACAAACTTGGTCCCACTCAAAAATGTTCTGTATAGCTTGAGTTATGCATGTTTTATTATCTACTGCCCGGATAGAAACCCATCCAGGAACAGAAAACTTTGAAAATTCATATCTCTCTCGTTTTAAGGCCAAATTTCACGTATTTTATATGTATAAAAAGATCTATGAGTCTATTTTCATCGAAAATTGGTTTTGTTCCGTTTGGAGTTATATTGAAAGAGTTATTGGTCGCGCCATATAGACTGCCAGAATTTTCCAGTTTCCACAGTTTTGGTTTCAATAAGTTTTCTTGTAAAAACATTAAGTCTTTCCTTTAAGTGACCATTTTACATTTCCAAACCATCTTTAAACTTTGTGATCTTGGTAAAAATCAATATTTTGAGTTCTAAAAGGTTGGGTTCAACATAAAACAAAATGCACAACCAAAGTCATTTCCAAGAAAAGAGCAACAATCACAAACAACTTATAACAAGAGCATAGCCATGAGGCCTTTAAAGCAAGTCCTAAAACCACCTAGCTATGGAGAGCTTAGGAGTTCTAGAGCTTGAAAAACATGGAAGAGAAAGGGGTTAGAGTCACTACCAAAGAAAGCTTTCTTGAAGGATTTGGGATGAGGAAGAGGTTGAAGAGAGCCTTCCTACTTGGGAGCTTGAAAATGGGGCTTGTGTATGAGTGGCCTTGTTTCTCCAAAGACCAAAATGGTGGTCCTTGAAGGGATGGTGATGGTGGTGATGGAAATGAAGTGAGAAGTAGTAAAGAGATTGGAAGAAGAACAAGGAAGATTGGAAGAACAAGAGAGTAGGAAAGGGACTTGGAGAAAGGAGAGAGCTTTGTGTCTTTGGGTGAGGAAATGAAAAATGAAGTGAGGGGGAGAGAGGAGAGGCTGATGGTGCAAAAATGGAGGGAGAGAGTGATGTGATTTTGCTTCTTACAACAAGCAAGAGAGTGGGAAAAACCTTGGGGCAAAAGAGGGAGTTGTGTTTCCTTTGAGTCTTGGCACTTGGGTAAAGACTTTGTTGTGTTTCTTTTCAAGTGGTTAAAAGCATGATCTATCTTAGGATTGGCATTGGATGATTGTGATCACTCCAAGTGTCATAATCTTGATGGAGGAGAGTACAACTCTTGTCATGACTTAAGGGTTCTACTAACATGGGCTCTTGATCTAGTGGTGTATGATGAGAAGGCAATTGAATGGTTGGATTTTGCTCTTGTCCTTGGCCAAGATTTGGTGCATCAATTAGGAGAAATTTTTAAATCTTCAAAGCTATTAGAATCACCTAAGTTGTTAATTCAATTTGATTAGTTAAATTGCTCTTTGATCGATTTCGATTAATCACACTTTTAAGACTTTTTCCTCTAAAAGAATTGACCTTATGAATTATGTAATTAGGGTGTAAGGATTAATCTATCTCAATCGATTAAGGTAAAACAATTGTCTTATACTTAATTAATAGGATTGGATTAACTTAATTATATTTCTAAGTTACGAATTAATGAGGTTCAAATAATTATGTTTTAATTAAAACATTTATTGCGTTATGATTCAATTATTGACTCGACTCAATTTACTAAGCTCTTGCTCATCGAGATTAGCCGATTAGTTTTCAATTAATCGTTAACCTCTCTAATTAGCCAGGATCACAGAGCTAATTAGCTTAGACAAAAATTGGGGATGTTACAAAGAACATGAGAGTTTTTATCAAACTTTCACTTGAAGATCTTGGTCATGAAAAGGACCAAACTTCAAGCTTTTTTCAGTAGATAAAAGAAAAGAGTGAAAATCACTACCTAAGCTTGAAAATGGCGAGTTCTTGAAGGTGAAATAAGAAGAAGATGGTGACTCCTCCAAGGTTGAAAGTGGCAGTTTTGAGAGGATGAAGATGAAAGTTCTTGAGTTCTTGATGAAATGAGTCTTATAGTGTTTAAATCTTTTCTTCAAAGACCAAAAAATATGCTCTTTGAAGGGCTAAGTGAAGAAGGCTTGGTTATGGAGATAGAGAATGAAGAAGAAAAAGAAGAGAGAATGTAGAGAGAAGTTAGAGAATTTAAAAACAAGAGAGAATGATATGAAACAAAATGAAAATGGATGGGTGTGTGTTGTTGTTGTTGTGGTCTTAGCCTTCTAAGAGGGTGGGGGGAGATATTTTGCTTTACTCTGTGTTAAGTAAAGATTAAAAAGACAAATTGGATGTTAGAGGAGACAAAGAGTGGTCAACTCTTACAAAAAGTAACTTTGTCTCCTGCTTTATGCTTTAATGGCATTATCAATGCTTTATTTTCTAGTTGACTTAATTTGAATTTTAATGATGTGATTAAGTATTCTTGCAACTTAATTAAAATGATTAAGCAAGGATTAGTAATTAACTCATGTGATCATGATTAATAAAAATTAATCTTGTAATTAAACTTAATTATTTTTAATTAAACTTGATTAAGCTAGTTATATATGATTAGTGTTTAATTAAGCTATTAAGAGTTTGACTTGCTTAATTAGAGATTCTTTAATCTTAATTAAGCATTCTCTTAACGTTTCTCCTTAGAACTCATAAACACTTTGTTAATCCCTTAATTGAGCCTTAATCTCATAATTTCTTATTAAGTGCCTAATTACTCAGGATTATTAAGGTAATTTAGCATGACAGAAATTGAGGATATTACAAAAGGTGACCCATTAAGAGATCCTTCTACATTGGAGGTATAGGGTCGAGATCTCTCCAATTCAGAGGTAGCCTTGTCAGCTTAGTCTGATTTTAAATAGGAACTGTGTGGCGACAATCACGGAATGAGTTCATGTCCAACATCAGTCTATCCAAGGGGACATAATGAAAGTATGTTAAAATGTGCTATTTTATGAAAGTTAAAGAAGTCAAAGTCAATGGAAATATATGAAAGTGAATGCATCCTTATTTACTCACATGCATGGTTATGATTGTTTATATTATGCTTTAGTATGTATATTTCTATTTTATGTCTTATGTTGCTCTATGTTATGCTTATGAGATTAAGATTAAAAGAAACCCGCTTCGGGAACTTAAGTTTCAAAACCCTTAAAATTGAATCTATGCATATTCACCTTTTCATAATTAAACCCAAAGTGGCTGGGATGACGACAATGACACATTGACTATCTAGTCGGGATCTTACTAAGAAATCTTGTATTTCTCACTCCTATGTTTTTGTGTCGTTTTCAGAGGATGCCGTCAAGTAGTGTGGTGATCTTCATTCATTTTTCAGTTTTGCATTAGCACTTCAACTCAGTGCTGAATGTGTCTGTGTTGACTGCTAGAGTAGCTATGAAGGTCTACATGTTCCATAGCTGTCAGTTTTGTGCACCTGTTATGAGATTGATCTTCTACCTGCATGAACCTATGATGACATCACCTTAGATGATGTATGTCCACCTTTTCATCATTTAGTGTACTCCACTGACGGAGAGTCCGATTCCGACACCCGTCTGACCCAACTTATTCTATGGAGTCTGATCCTTTGGAGTCATCACACCCTTCGGTGATTCGCTTGACTTTAGATTCCTTTTCTTTTGTTGCGAGTCAGGCACCACCCCCGGTCCGTGGATGAGGGTTCATTCGTACCCAAGTCATGTGCTCTGGGCATGGGTGAGCTCGTGAAGAAGGATATGGAGATGAAGCACCCAAAGGTTTCAGGAATGAATACATTTTGTTTTGAGGATGAGGATGACTTTTGATAGCACATGCTGAGCTTAGGCACAAGAATAGCCCATTTTGTTTGTAGATCTAGGGTTATCATTATAAGGTCTGTATAGGTGGCAGAGCTTTATTTTGTATTCCCTTTTATGTTGGTACATCTTGTTAGGGATGCTTTGTAGGACCAATATCTATGGCAAATTATGTAGGACATATTTATGATTATCATATCTATATCTAACTATGATGGCTATGGAATGACTATTATAACTAATTAATATGATTATCTTTTATATTGCCTTTGTTTATTTTGTGCACTGCAAATATGTAAGTAATGACACCTGTTATTATATGCTCACGATGCATTTGCTTTTCAAATGGGTTTATTTCATCATTGCTCAAAAAAGAAAATTTTATCCCTATTTTTGATATAAAGCAATTTCAAATAGCAAGATAGTTTCTATGAATAAAATTAACAACTAGTAATTCTCATAATGTGACTTAAGTGTAGTATGTGATTATTAAGATATTATATGTGCTTTATTATGGAGTTGTAATGTATTAATGCTTAATTTTAAAGTTGATGTTCTATTTGAATTTTATTTTTATTAGTGTGATATATATTTTAAATATTATTTTAATATTATATAAACTTTTACAACTTTATGAATTGAGTTTATAAATGTTCCACGAGTTTATTTAAATTCTCGAGTTTGATTACCTTGACTCTTACCACCAACGTCCTTTGCCTGAACCATCACCATTGCCAGCCAGCACCCGCAAACCACTGTCCCCTTCAAGGAAGTTGGCATCAACCGCAACCCCCAGAGGCGGTGGTGGTGGTTTCGTGATGGGCTTGCAGCCGTGTTCACCATTGCTTCCTCGTCAGCAGCGGCACAAACCCCAAAGGCAGTGGCGCAACAAGAAAGCGATGGGCAAGCAAAGCCCTCATCCTCACACTGGTAAACGGCAGCAGCCTCGGAGGGGTAGCAACAAGGTGGGAGACTTCCTTCCTCTCACCCTCATCGTGGGTTCGCGGAGGAAAGGAGCCTTCCTGTGCTTGGCACTGGGCTCCTTAGAGATTGAGGCTTTCCCATTTGCAAAACCTTCGCCGTTTCTGAGATGGTGTACACAATCTCTCAGCGACGGAAAAGCAGAACACACAAGACACCGCGATTGTATTATCTGCTGAAGTTAACAGAAGGGGAAAGAGGGATTTGGGGCTAACTGAAAGCCTAGAGAAGGCCAGGGCAGCCCCAACTAGGGTTCAAGGGGTTTCTCGGTAAGATGGCGAGAGAGAATGTTAGGGAGAGAGAACATTACTTAAACTTTTAAGATCTATTGAATTGTACAGTTATCTTTTGCTTTTGAAAATGAAATGATCCTGATCCTTAATTATCGTTAATTACATCTTGATGAAAATTAACGTCAGAATTCAGATCATGTGTTCATTTTTTTTTTTTTTTCTGTTGGTGCAAGTGTGTTGTTAACAAACAATATCTGTATTTTATAACTATTTCATTTGAAACTACCCGATTATTTGGGAAAAAAATTTAATTACAGTCGATGTTGTTTTTTATAAAATTTTAATTGACACACATAACCATAAAATATGGAATCAACACTAATAACGGTGATCAGGGAAATCAGAATATCTCTCAATTTCAATTCTTTCCCTTTTAAGGTCTGCCTATGTTTCCAGCTCTTTCTACTCCCGGGTAGGCCTGCACTTAATTCATAAATAAACTCAGGATCTATGGCTCCGACTTGAATCTGCAAGACACAATGCAGCCATAAAATGTTGAAATTGTTGCATGAATAAAGGAGGCACGGAACATTTCCTATATCCTTAGGTTTTATTGTGGAGGCTACGCCCATAGAGTCACAGTCTAGCCAACCATCTTTGAGTACATGTACATGTACATGGCCTAATTTCCAAGCCTGCATCTGCATAGAGTAGAGACTATAGATGGTGTTAAGTTGTTTACAATCCAGATTGGACTCTTCAAATTAAAAATTTTCCTGGACGCACGCGCATATGGACTATGGACAACTTTCCGAAACTGACTTGAAGGGGGCCGAGTAAAGCAATGAGAAAAATGAAAATTTATTTGTCATTATCATATATACAATGTAGTAATTGCTAGGGAGCCTGGTACAGTTCCATAACATTGCATCAAATTTTTTCCCAAGGGTTTGACTGAGATCTCCGCCATGGCATTCAACTGAACACTATTCTTTATGCCAATCAAATAAACATTTTCATTTATTTCAGTAAAAGGAAATCCTAATTTATTTTGTAACTGCAAAAGGGGGACCCATTCCATTGAAAAAAAAAAGTTTAAATATATTTTTAGTTCCTCTAAATATTTCATTTTTGGGATTTAGTCCCTAAAAAATTTTTTGCTTGGTTTTAGTCCGTTATTTTTCAGACGTTACTAATATTAGTCCCTGCCATTAATTAAGTGCTGTTAAGTGCTGATGTGGTAACGTGAGATCTAATCAGCATTAACACGTATTAAAATCTCATGTTGCCACATCAGCACTTAACAGCACTCATTTAACGGCAAGGATTAATATTGGTAATGTTTGAAAAAAAAAGAGACTAAAACCAAGCAAAAAATTTTTAAAGGACAAAATTCAGAAAATCAAATATTTAGAGAAACTAAAAATATATTTAAGCCAACAAAAAAAAAAAAACAAAGAGATGCTGGTAGATGAAAACATACCTCGACGGCGATTAAGTGCAATTCATTCTTTCTTTTGTAAAAAAGTAATTGAAAAACGTTTGAATTTTTTTTTTTTTTTGAACTGGAAAAAAAGTTTGAATTTAAAAGTTAAATTGCAAACATATTTAAATAAAAGATTAAGTTGAGAATGAGATATATTTTTAAAATAAAAATACATTGCTATGTTTTTTTTAGCACTCTACAAGCCTATCTTGTTTGCAGCGCTTCGTTAACTTAAAAGACCATTACTTATTTTTTTTTAAATTAGAAAAACTAGAAATAAAAAAGATCACATCACAATTGGGTATCATTTTAGAGTAGAATTTTTTTGTTATAATAAATATACAATTATAAGAGTTAAATAGTAGGTATAATGATCAAACAATGAATTCATTAACTCTAACATCTATTATGATTCCTAAAGATGTTTACAAAATTTTTGACATCATTAGGTGTATGTTTGAAAATGCAAGAAAACAATTTCTTTTTTATTTTCAATAAAAGTTATTTTGAAATAATTTCATATATTTGGGTAAAACGTTTGAATGGATTATAAGCAAAGAAAATCTAATTTTAAGTGTAAAATCCACTTATAAATGAAAGTGGATTTTTAAAACTTTTGATTATAAGAAAAATTTGATTATTTTAGAATTATAATATTTTTGCTGAAATAACTCAAAGTATCAAATGTTATAAAATAAAAATAAATCATTTCATACCCTTTTTAGTAATTTATCATTCAAAGGCAATTATTTTCATGCAATCCAACCATAATACATTACTTTAAAGTTAATACATCTAAACATAAAATTAATTTTTAAATAATTAATTATAAAAAATAAATATACTTATAAATGATTATTGAAATAACTTTAGGATGCATTTGGATAATATTATTTTGGCGAAAAAATTACTTTTTTCACTAAAAAAATCGCTTTTGATATATTTGGATAAATTTTTTAAAATAATCAAAATTTTGAAAAAAAATCAGTTTTAAACCTTTTTAATTATATAAAAAAAATTTGTTCCATAATAACTTTTTTCAAAAGTTGAAACAAGTGCATCTTTAGTCTCATAATTAACCCAAACATATACTATCATTTGTATTTTTGTTGACAAATATTATCTTATGGACTTCACTAAACATAAGAAGGTTAATTTGTCTTTTTAACTTTGACATTTTATTCTTAATATCCTTCAACAATTAGAACTAAAGAAGTACTTGATTAATAGGTTGGTTTATCTTATCTTAACTCTTCCGGTTATTTCTATACCTAGTATGGAATGATTATTTTCAGCAATGAAAACAATAAAGATAAAGTTAAAAAATAAGATAGAAGATGAGTTTCTTACAAATAGTGTAGTTATTTACATTGAAAAAAAATTTGCTCAAAACTTTAGTTCTGATTCAAATATTATGATTTTGAGTTATTAAAAGAATGGAGAGCAACACTATAAATTATTTTTTTTGTCCTTTTCTTTAAAATCATTTTGTCGTGTTAGTTATTTGAATTAAAGTTTATGTATGTAATATGAAATTAGTTTTAGTTTGGTAGTTATCATCTAATTTACATGTTAAAATTTTTGAACCTCTTGAATTTTTTTCTTTTCAAGCTCCATCACTGCAAAGAGTGTATTGAATTACTAAGCAACTTCAACCATATCAGAGACGCATGCAAATTAAAATCAAAGATAATAATTCTTGTAAAAATATTGTATTGCTTCTGTGCTCTTTTAGTCGAATGAATGATGATTAATATGATAAGTTGTTAAAATGAATCAAACCTATATAAGATTATTTTGTAATCTAACGGAAAAAAAAAGGTAAATTGAAAATTTTATAATCTCAAGGGAAAAAAAAAAGCCGAACTTACTCATGTGAATTGCTTAATCTTAATTTGAAAAGTCTTTATGTGCCCATCACTTATAATCTTGTTCTATTTGCGGTGATAAACACTTACTATCTCATTTTTGTCCAGGACCTTGAATCTTGCAGATCTTGTCACTGTCAGGCTTCTTTTTTCAGGCTATTATTTTCCATTTTTTTTTCTGTCAAGGAAAAAGGGGGGCATCTTTTTTTTTTTTTTTTTTGTGAGAGGAGGGGAGCGACAAGAGCCTCAAGCTCCTAGAGGCTATTATTTACTTCGAATATTGCATTTCAAAAAGTCTTTTATAATGTGGCTGAGTTATCAAACCATTATGAATCAAGCCCATAAAGAGAGCCAAACTTGAAACACTAGTTTATTAGTTGGAAGAGCTTCATAAATTAACTATCATATTGAATTTGCTTATTTGTTCCAGACGTGACTCATGACACAAACTCACTATCAATAATTCAATATCTATTGCATGCTCTCTTCATCTTGAGCACACTAACACTACTGACATCCATGTTTCCTTTTGGATTTTATAAGAAGTTTGTTAAGGATATCAAACTAAGGACGAAAGGAATTTAATTATGAATGATGAACAAGAAAAATATCATTAACTCAGCATTTAAGCTCAAGAGTCTAGAATCCACAATGGCCATTTTTATAATACTCCCTGAAACAACCACTCCCATTTTATATATACAAAATTAATTTACATATTAACCCTGATAGTAGATTATTATGTAAATTAATTTAATAACACAATAGCATAAGTTAAGATTGATGCCGGCAAGGTCAAAAAGAGGAGGCGGGAAAAAAAAAAAAAAAAAGAGAAGCTTTCTTCACTGCATCGTGAATTCAAGGCACAGTCTCATACTCCTTGTCAACATGGAAAGATTTTGATAGTATGTTACTTCTTCCTTCTCTGATTGTTGTCATGTCACGAACTCTATGCTGCTAGCTATTCAAGGTTGTGCTAAGTTTGTACAAAACACCAAGTTACTAGGTCCTAACCTTTCAAATCAGACGCTCTCCTCCCAGAATCCCCAACTGGTGCCTGCCCGAACCATGACAAAGACCTAATCTTAGTCTTCCTGTTTAATGCAAGACCTTGACTGATACGAAATTGTGCTGCTTCCTTTCTGGTTGGAACACTACCAATGAATTCCCTTGCCATTTTTAGACTTAACTTCACATGCTTCATTGCTTATAGTGCGAACCGAGGATTAATTTGATTTTGATTTGATGGTTGAGACTTGAGAGAATTGATTTTTCACGTATGATTTTCATACAAATTTGTCATATAAAAAGAGATAAATACAAGTGTTTTAAATAAACACTCAGTATTAATGTGAATCTTTCAAAACTTGTGAAAACTTATTTATAATATTTTTTTCTTTGAGTTTAAATATATTTTTAATCTTTATAAATATAAGTCATTTTAATTTTAGTTTTTTTAAATTTTTTTTTTGGCTTTTGGTCCTTACTTTTTCTAATATTATATTTTTTATCCTTATCATTAACTAGTACTATTAAGTATTTATATTTATAAAAAAAAGATTCGTAAAATATTTATAATGGCCAAAAACATATTATCAATATTTGTAAGGAACAAATATATGGTCTAACGTACTTATACATATCACAATTTAGAATAATAGGGATAAAAATTATAATATTAAAAAAAGGGAATAAAAGTGAAGAAATTTTTTTAAGGGTACTAAAACTAAAATGACCTGCATTTATAAAAACTAAAAATATATTTAAACTATTTTTCTTTCAACATGACAAGCTCTTAAGTACCCATTTGTTCTTTTTATTTTTTAAATTCACAAACAATGAGTTTTTCTTTTTGGTCAAATCCAAGGAAAATTCATCACAGACTTCAGTACAAGTTAAATACGTGTTCTAACATTCTCACTCCACACATCCTTTACCCTACAATAAACCTCCAAAACAACCAAACAAAAATGACATTTTTACTCTTTTTTGAGACAATTTTTTAAAGACATACATGAATAAGATAAGATTTAGATAAATAAAAAAAATTAAAATATATTTTCGGTACTTTTACATGTTTATGTTTTATGAATGTATTAATTTGTGTCCAAAAACATTGTACAAATAACAATCCTGATTAACAAATGAAAGAACACTTAAAAGAACTCCCAAAAACCATTGCGATTAAATGACCATGAGAATGTGACAGGAGACCGCTGGTTACGAAGGAGCGGCATCTAACAAAGCCAAATCAAATATCAAGTAAAACCTACTTCGGTTGGCTTTGTCATTGTCCACTGTGCCACGAAGAAAGTTCTTTATCCACAAACCCGTTTTGGCAAGTTGCTACCTATGCTGTTACTTTTATCTCTGCTATACCTTCCCCACTTCTTCTCCATTCACAAGCACTAAGACCAAAAACATAGAAGAAAGGAGGGAGAAGAGAAGAGAAGAGGAAGATTGCGTGAGAGATGGGGAGGGGTAAGATCGAGATCAAGAGGATCGAGAACTCAAGCAACAGGCAAGTCACCTACTCAAAGAGGAAGAATGGGATCCTAAAGAAGGCGAAGGAAATCACTGTTCTGTGCGATGCCCAAGTTTCCCTTATCATCTTTGCTGCTTCTGGAAAGATGCATGACTACATCAGCCCTTCTACAACGTAAGGACTTGTGTTTTCTTCTTCTTCTTCTTCTGTTTTCGCTGAAGCTTCTGCTTTTTTCTTGATTCGTGGTTGGTTTTGTTTCACCATGATCAAGAGATCAAAAGTGCAATAGACATAGCATTTTGTTGATCTAGAAAACTCACCTCTCTCTCTCTCTCTCTCTCTCCCCTTTTTACGGGTTTGGATCTTTTTGTTGGTGAAGGTTGATTGACATGCTGGAGAGATACCACAAAACCTCTGGGAAGAGGCTCTGGGACGCCAAGCATGAGGTTGGTTCATGGGCTTGCTAGCTCTTATTTTCTTTCATTCTTGCCCTTTCTTTCTGGCTTGCTAGATTTAATGTTCTGCTCTCTCTCTCTCTCTCTCTCTCTCTCTCTCTCTTTTTTGACTTCTGAAAGCATATCTGTTTGGTTTCGCTTTGTCCAAAGGAAAATGACATAATTTTTTGCTAAAAATGTGCTAAGGAGCATGAACTATGAATTCTGTTTGTAGATCTACATTTGGGTTGTACCTTCTACCCCCTATATGTGAGTATTATATTGTTTTCTTATTGAAAAACATAGACAGGAACAACAAGAAATGTAACATCTATGAACAGATCTGGCAATAAAACGTTGTTTACTTGCTTCCTTTTCCTTGCAAAAAAATGAAAGAACTGAATATATATAGAAATTTAAGATTTGATAAAACATCTCTCATATTTGATGGGTCTCTCTCTTGAATGACATTAAAACCAGCATACTCAGTCAGATCTACTCCAAATAGCTCTTTCTTTCGAGGGTTTCTAGCTTTCAAATTTCATACCCTCCCCTCTATTTTTTTTATTTACTCTTTTTTATTTGTGCAGACTTTATTAGGGTTTGCAATAATTAATGTTTTTGTTCAACTAACAGAACCTAAACAGTGAAATTGAAAGACTCAAGAAAGAGAATGACAGCATGCAAATTGAGCTCAGGTATAAAATGATGCACTTTAATACCAAGCGCTTTTGCTTGTATCTCTCATCTTGACCGCCTAATATATTTCAGGCACTTGAAAGGGGACGATATCAACTCACTGAACTACAAGGAGCTGATGGGCCTAGAGAATGCCTTAGAAAGTGGTCTCCAAAGTGTCCGGGAGAAACAGGCAAACTAACTTTCACGATCCCAAATTCTTTTGTGTGGCCCGTTACCATGCGTTTTTGTCATTTTAAAAAATTTAAATAATAATAATAACAATAATAGCTTTTTTGTTAATAAAACATACGTAAGCTTTCAATGAAGTTGCAGTAAGTAGACTATTCCCCACGTACAAGGAGTGTGCATGGTAGCACAAAACCCCTTTTCAAGATTGAAATACAATATTATCTGATAGATAAATTTTTTTTATTTCTTTGCAGATGGAAGTGTACAGGATGTTCAGGAGAAACGTATGTTTAACTCTTTGCATTTCTCTGTTTACAAATAGCAAAACGAACTACTAACTTCTTCAATTTTTTCTGCACATTGTTGATCAGGACAAGATCTTGGAGGAGGAAAACAGGGAACTTAATTTTATCCTGGTACGTCTTTGATACGTTACTTATTCACTGTTTAATATTGTAAACATTGCCCATCAAAGATCCAAACCTCATACTTTATATGTAAATAATAAGGAAATAATTTTTATATATTAACAGTATAAAATTTTTTTACATTATTAATTAATAGAAATAATAAAAAATGCTAACATGATCCATTTTTTTCATGTAATTACCCACTATGACATTGTACATCCCATGATTTTCTTTGGATGACAAACGGTGCATGAAAATTAATCTAAACCCTTAGAATGATGCTCACTCGTTATAACATAAATGACAATACTTGAATTTTTAATAGTGATTCTTGTTTTTACAGATTTTTTATAATCTAAACCCTTATGGATATTTTTTATAGTGATTCTTGTTTTTACTGTTTTCTTTTTTAAACAAAAACTCTCACAAATAAATGTTGTAAGTTCCTCTAGATTCGATCACATATATATCGCAAGTGCCTGGATGAAATAAGCTACTAATACCCATATTAATAACCAAGGGATGACATGATTAATTTAAGGATGAAAGAATCCATTTACAATATGGTCTAAGAAATGCCTTAGTATATTGAAAATGGAAGCGTGGCTTAACTAGTGGATGTCTCACTTGACTAGAAAGCCATTTTGATCATTTGTGAATGAATAGTTTAACAAGACTAACTTGGTACAAGATGTTAATCAAATATCATATTATTGTCCTTTTGTTTTCTTCAAGACATGTGGACTCATCACCTTGTCAATATATAAAAAACAAAAAACCGACAAATTTTAAAGGTGTTCATTTGTCATCAAGGACGTCAAGTATAATCTTCAGCCCCTTGACATATTCTTACTGCCCAAAAAAAATAAAAAAAGCTACCTGCTTTTTGCCATTTTTTTTTTCCCTCTCATTGTATTGTTTTCAACAGCAACAACGTATGGCAGTGGAAGGTGCAAGAGAGGTGGACAATGGATTTGATCAGAGCATAAGGGATTTCAATTCTCAGATGCCATTTGCCTTTCGTGTGCAGCCTATGCAGCCAAATCTTCAAGAAAGGATGTAAATCAGCTTCTACGATCTAAAGCCCTCTGGCGACAACTCTTGAATAAAAAAATTCCATCCTCGCGATTTTAGAGTCGTATGTGTTACATCTTTTAATTATAAGCATGTTGGAATGTGTTTGTAATAAAATGAGTGAACTTTGCGCTGTGAGAGTAGTATATCAGTGTGTGTCTTTCCTCCTTGAGCCATTGTGCATGACGTTGTGTGTTTGTTGCCTACTTTGTATGTTCTCACTTTTAGTTATTCGGAGTGGCATGTAGCTCCATATGTAAGGAAACTTAGTTTTCAATCCTCTATATATATATATATATATATATATATATATACACACCAAATAATTACTATCTATCATTTTCGTGATCAAGAAGGAAAACAAATTCAATGGTATGGAAACATATTATTTGTACATTAATGATGGACAATTTTAGAGACACAATGCGAGTAGGTGTGGAAAATAGACGAAAAAGTTTGATGAGAAAAATTTCTCAGTTGTTTAATACACTGTGTGAGTTGGGTGCCCCTTGACATGTTCATATGGAGTGTTAAAATAACAGAGGTTAATCATATTGCCCTAGTCAGGACCAAAAAAAAAAAAAAAGAAAAATTCATATTGCCCTACTGGTCATTTGGCCTTTAGTGAAAGAAGCTGACTCAGGTGGATATCCATTGAAATATCCATTGGTGGTTATCTGAGGTGGACCAATGGTATGAAGCCATGTGAACTATGAAAGGTGGAGGCGTTTTTTCCTAGTGGCACTTACTAACCGGCAGTTGAGGTTACTAGTGACACAATTTATTTTGTTTATCATTATGTGATTTGAATAAGTGGAGACTAATAACGGTAAAGAAATTGTTTATATAGAAAAGGGAAAATAAGTTTTTTTGAGATAACGATGAAAATAATCGTTGGGCTTGGTCTTTTGACATCGTCATCCACCAATAGTGGTAAGGATCATGACAACCACGACAACCAGTGAAGGCACCACCACCATGGTCACTGTTGTTGAGGAGTAGAGCAGTGTGAACATCACCTTGAGAAGGAGCCACCGAGATAGTAGGGAGCCAAATTGCTCGAGGGATTTCATTCAATAAGGAAACTTGGGGGTTTTTTGAAAGAAATTAAGCAAGTTGTGAGTTTCTAAACAAGTCTCTTCTGTAACTTCTACTCTTCCGTGTGATTATTCTTACTGAAATTCATTTGCATCCCCTTTTGATTTATACTTGTCGTTGTTTCTAGGTGAATGCATATTGGCTTTTGGAATTGGGAGCTAATTGAGGACATGTTTCTTTTGCGCACATCAGATATTTGATTTTATTCTTATACCACATATTGATACATTGATCAGACGGTCCTATGCTATTTTTCTTGTTCTATTTTTTATAGATAACCATCATACTTGCACATACACCCATACTTCATATCTACATTTTGCTTGCTAAATTATTGATGAACTAGATTAACCCTCTCATCACTTGCTGATTTTGCTATTATAACAAATTAATTTTACAATTGTTGATTGAGGTTGGTATTAATATGTAGTCGGATTGGACACGGTAGCCGATCATGAAGTAGTGACGCACCATGTTATGGCTTGCGCCAATGGGCGCTAGAGATGGAGGCATTGTGAATGATAATATGGCCTTCCTCCCATGATAGAAGAATTATTATTTGATGAAATTTGATCACAAAATTCCCAATTGATTTTGAAATCCCCTATATTTAGTTGTGTTATATTACCCTATAAGAGTTGATTTCTATGTCCACTATGCAACTTGGGTAAGGTCTAGATGAGAAAGTTGTGGAACACTGATAACAGAAATTGAGTTTGATGTGGAGGAAGAGCCTGGGGCACAATTTATATTTAGTTGTGTGTATTTGACTAATTAATGATACACTAGTTAGTTGAGTTCAGTTAAATTGAATATCAGTTGATAATGGTAATTTTTGCCATAAATTGAAGTAAAATAAACAATGAGAAATGCTTGATTGGTTCATTCATTTTGCATAAATTAGAAGAGTTTATGGTATCCATGAGAAGCTAGCTCCTGGGAGGTGTGCTTCTAATAATCTCATCTAGTGGTTTCCTACAAGGATCAATTGGATGGAGGTTAATTTGGATGGCTTGGTGGTGGCACAGTATAATGAGGTTGTTTGTGGTGGGATCTTAAGAGAGCATGAAGGGCAGTTCATTTAAGCTTTTGCTAAGAAGTTTGGGATTGGAACAATATTCATGTTGCATTATGGGGTATTTTTTATGGAGTCATGTTGGGTACTCGATTAGGGGAGCAAAATTTGGGTGTTGAATTTGATTCATAGTCAGCAATTAATGTACTCAAGGATGGTTGGCATGAAGCTAATACTACAGTCACTATTCTTGTAGAGGTTTGACACTTGATGCATTTATTTCAACAGAATGAATACATGCATGCATTGAGGAAGGAAAATTAGTGATTGACCAAACTACTATGTTTGGTTAGTTGTTCCCTTTGGCTGCTAATTGGTTTGACTCATTGTCATTATGTATTTCTTTTACTTAATTTTTCAATTTTTGTCAAACCTTGTATATGAGGATGCATATGTAGTATCGGTTCTATTTTCATGGGTCTTCTTTGAGCCCTTTCAGTTACAAAGGGGTTGGGAAATTTTATTTTTTTTTAAAACAAAATTTGTCAATATGATATGGTGGAGGTAGGTTGCTAATATTTCTATTTATAGCTTTAAGGGTGTGAAGATCCTTAACATTTGAAAATGCTCTTCCCACAAGTTTAATATTCATTTGTTAGTGAAAAAAGCTTTAGGTTCATGTATAACTTCCTAGAATGGTTGTGTCAATCCCTAAAGTAACTAAAGTTTCTCACCTAACCTTATTTTGTACACTAGCCCAGCTTTTGATTATGGTGAAAGGCTTATTATGTAATTATGTAATTGGTGACCTTAGCTAATTTTGTAACATATACTTTTGTTTTATAACCTTGATCAGACCAAAATTATGTGAGATTGTTGGTTGAGGAGGGTTGTACTATTGTTCGAGGCAGAAGATTGTGTTGCACATATCATTGCAGCCTTCATAAACTTCTCCTAAGTACATTAATACATGGATAAAGATAATAAATGTAAATTAACTTGTTTTCTTTCATAATGATGGTATAGTATGCACTGCCTAGAGGAATGACTCTTGAAGCTATGTTATGCAAATTTATTGCATTATGAGTGATGAGTTGTGTTCTATAGTTCGAAGTAGGGTACTTGTTGATCATAGTTTGAGTGTCACAACATATGATTCTTCCATTTTTTTTGTAATAAAGGAAATAGACATACTCGTAAAATTAAAGAGTGAGGAAGTTTATTGTTTAGAAAGGCAAGGGGTTATTAGACGACTCCCCTGTGTACTAACAAGGCATGGCCCATGGAGGTAGGCAGTGTGAAGAGAAATTCCTACTCATACCTGAAAATGTTGTTGACGTATTGATAATAGTGTTATGAAAAATTACAAATGTATTTGGGGAAAGCAAACACAACACATAAGTAAAATTGGCATCATTATTTAGGGGGAAAAAAAAGTGACACACACCACCCCAAACCTAATAGGCACAATGATAAGTAGAATGCCTGACAAATCAACAACACACATTGAAAATGTCAAAATTTCCAACACATAAGATAGTAATTTAAAAACTAAGGTTCAAGCAACATCTTCATGTTCAATTCTCCAACCTCCTTAACACAAAATAGAACTGACAAAAGTGTCAGCTGCACTGGCATTGTACAATCGAGATGGAGCCTAAGTTGAGCCTTACTAGAATTATGTCCATTGGTGATGGGTAGGAAACTTGTCAATCTAGTTGGTAAAACTTACAAGAAGTCCAAAAAATACATTAAGCAGTCTATTGTAGAATTTAGTTGGAGGCAATAAGAAATGAAACCTTATAATGCATTGTAGACCTTAAACTTAGTTGGAAAGCAAACGAAGACATTGAGAAACAGCAGCGGAATTGAGAACAAAGGTGAATTCTCAGTCACTATAATGATATGCATGACATTCATCATGATCAGTTCTCCACGTGACATGTACTCCTCTACTAGGACCATTGTTTCGGCTGGATATAAACCCATTAAAAGGTAGCTGTTTGCATGCCTCCATGGCATCAAGTCCAAGAACTAAACTATGTGTGATAATAAATATGCTTGGATGAAAGTGGAAATAGAATTTGCTAGCAGCTAGAATGAAATCAGGTTATGTGATATTGCCACAATTCCAAACAAGTAATTTAGGGTTGAAGTCATTTGGATAGTATATGTTTAGGGGGATTGATTGGTTTGGAAATGGCTGAGGATCTTCTTGAACCTATGTCTCCTAATTAATCTCTTAGTTCTTTTTGTTGAGCATAAATACAAGACTATGAATGAGATGGTGTAGAGGGTTATCGATTTGTAGCACCTGATAGCAAGAAGATTATTAGAACATTGACAACATTAATTGTTATGCAAAAATGGAGTACTTGGACATTTGAGATCTGAACTTGCAAGGCAACAATTTGCTTAATTTCCATAATGAAAATGTATAACATCCTAACATACAGTGACATACAGTGCGTTTGATTAGCACCATTAGTTGATTTATTTCGTTGTATTTGAGAGAAACATTTAATTAGGGTTAAAATATGGATATTAGGGTTTAGAATATTTAGGGGGCATTTTGTTTGCCCATTTCTTGTTTTCATTTCCAGTGAAAATAGAAAATGGTTATGAAAATGTGTTTGGGTATAAGAAATCTTCATGAATTTTAAAACGTCATTTTCACATTTTCAACATTTTATATGCACTCGTTGGAAATATTTTCATTCGGAAATGCAGTGGCACAATGGTAAATCAGAGCAAATGTCTTCTCTTTCACTCCAATGTGTGGTGTTTGAATCTGCTGGTGGAAACTTAATGATAGAGAGCATTGCCACTAAGCCACGTCTTCTCTTATGATCTTAGTGTTACATTTTTAAATGAATAAATTGCGATTGCTAACACGAGTTATTAAAAACTTGGTATGATTGAGTAGAAACTTGATCTGATGAGTAATTAAAAACTTGTTATTAGATCATTCTTTTTTACTATTCATAATCATATGAAGAAATTTTTCATATTGTCATCTTGGATTTAAGATTTAATGAAAAACATAATTAAATTAAAGTATAATATTAAAATTATTTGTAACTCACGTTCGACCTTATTAAAAATACCTTGTTTTATAGAATTATTTATTATATTAATAAATAGTTTTAGTGGATGAACTAAATATACAAATCAAATATAATTATATATTTTTTGTTATTTAATAACAAATATAATTTTATTATTTTAAATTTGATTTTGAGAATTGAATTTTGAAAATGGACAACCAAACGCAATTGCCGATCAAGTATGTGATAATTATCATCGGTAATTAATGGCTATTACTTTTTGTATTTTGTTGTATGATGATGTATTTCTCTTTTTTTTTTTGTATTTTTTAGTTGGTTGATAAGTTAAAATATAACAAAGATTGTAATTATATATAGTACTAGTTATTTTGTTCAATTATATCTCTTTTTATTATGACTAGAATTCACCCATAAATCAAATATATTTCGAACATATTTTGTCATTATAAGTAATTTTTGTGATTAAAGTTCTCTTTATAGTATTTAATTATATAATAATTGATAATGATAATAAAATTACTTAAAATAAGCAATTTATTTTATTCTTAATTTTAAAATTTTATATTTATTTTATTTTAATAAATACTTTTAGTAGATGAACAAAATATCCGAATCAAATATATATAATTTTTATTATGTAATAATAAATATAATTTTATTATCTCAAATTTGATTTTGAAAATATATTTTGAAAACAGACAAACCAAATATATTTTCATTGTTTTCACTTTTTGAAAACATAATATATTTTTATAAACCAAACGTATTTCCTAAATTCAGAAAATCTAAAAATGAAAATTTTTTTCAGAAAATGAAAACAAGAAATGAAAATAGGAAATATTTTCACAAACCAAACGAACCTTTAGCTTTCAATATAGAGAATTTTATGAAAAATTGTTAGTAATGTCATGCTAATTTAGGAAAAATTGCTTTGATTTCGATATTTTGTGTCACGACCTAAACCAGGGCCATAACCTTAGAAAATGAGAGAATGTCATGCGACTAATCTTATCTGCTTAGATAAGGTATAGGATAGGAAGTTAAATTAGATATGCATGACCGCCTAACTGTGATTGTTATTGGTTGCTGTCACACTTAACTTATTGTTGAGCCTGATCAACTCAATGCTTTGTTGTGTGTGACTAGGAACTAATGGCTTCCAGAGGGCGTGGTAGGCCATGAACCGTACCCACTCCAGAAGATCCTATTAATTTTATGGATACGATGCGTGAAATGGCTCATGCAATGCGGGAGCAAGCCGCTGCAGCTCATCAAATGATGGACCAGTTGGGTAGGCGACCCGAGGCTAGCCATGTAGGAAATCCACATGGCCTAGGATTAGACTTGGAATATCTCAAGTTTGCGGAATTCAGAAAAGCAAACCCAGAGGAGCTTTCAACCCTGTAACACCCTACTAATTTTATGTTATGCTTAAGTCATAGCATGAAACTAGTCAGGTCGTGTTACCGTGTTGATACTTCATTTACCCTTCTTGTTTTTTTTTTTATTTCTCTTTAAATCGTCTCTATTGACAAAACGACGTGTTATTATATTAAAAATGAAACAAACAAAATATCACCAAGATAAGTATAGTACAATAATGTTACTGCATACGTGTAAACATATGTAGATATATATCAGAAGCCACTGTTTCAGTTCATGTACAAAGTTTTAAAGTAGAAATACATACGTGGGCTGGTGTATCAAAAAGACCATAATGCCCTCATCTACCAAAATACCCTATGGTCCTCAAAGGACATTTCGTAACCTACTACTAACTCTACAGTCAAACCCATGACCCAAAGATACATGCTGTCCAAAAGAGGGTCATACTGTACAACATCTCCTGCCGCTAAGCTACTCCGTCAGGTAGCCATTAGCCATGCCAGGCTCGGCCGGGGTATAGTCTGCGCTAGGTCCCGAGAAGGAAGAGGGCGATGAGCCGGTGGCCTCGGAGGGGTCACTCTCGGAACTCAGCGGGATGTCGGGGACTGCCTGCGGTGGTGACTCAAGGGCAGGGTCAGCGGGTGCTGCGGGTGCAGGAGGTGCAGGATGTGGGTGCGCCATATGTAGAGGGATGGCAATATAAGGGGTAGCAGGGTCGAAGAGGGGATGGTGTAAAGGAACATCAAAGTTCCTGTCAAGAGGCATGCAGACGAAAGTTGCACGAACCGACTATGTACAAAGAGTCCAACTCCAGGTCATGGTGGAACTGTAACGCCGGAATCTCCATAAAAAGGGTGGCTGTGGAGTCCATCACCAGGGTTTGAGAATGATGCGGGAGACACAAAATGGGGTGAGAATTTCAAGAAAATTCTCAGCAGGGTTCGGTTATACTTGTACTGACGTCACATACATTCTCAGTTGCCTCGGGTTTTACTTAATTATAAAAATATGTGTTCAAACTAAAAAGTCCATTTTCATGAGTTTGAAACATGTCTGGTCTGAGGCAAGGTTCAATTTTACTTTAATTGGTGTAAGAAACAAAATAGATTACTAATACTGATGCATAGAATGATAAACGAAATAAATAAACGAATAGCAGTGAGCAATTGTAACAGACAATTGTAAACATCTTAATGTAACTAGTCCATGTGTTCATGCATTCATGTAATCATATAGAATCGTTCATGATCTTTCCTTCTTAATCTTTTTCATTATTTTCTATCATTTCCATCTCTCTTGGTCCCCTGGGAGTTCTTGGCCATTTTAGACTCCTGGGTAATAGTCTGCTTATCAGGATCGAGCTCGTTCCTATATAGGAATGCCGGGTTTTCTTTCCCCGATCTTCCCACCGATCTATTCCCATTAACTTTCTATCCGGGGCTGGCCCAAGTAGTATGGAACTTGTATAATAACACAATTCTTTTCATCACTTGCCTGGCTTTCTTAAGAATGTATATACATTCACATGTAATTCATAACTTGTACATGGGTTCTACTGAAATTTCGGCAGCATAACGGAACGTGTCCGCTTCCCCATGAATAGTGCCAGCCAATCAATACATCAATGTATCACAAGAAACACAAATTCACATTTATATTTCAACATAGAACGCAAATCCATATCAATTTTATTAAGACTGAAATCCTGCCTCAGCTTATTCAACCAACCTGGTTTTTGTAATTCATGCTACAATTTCATTTTAACTCATTTGGACCTCAAATTGGAGTATGTTACAGTGTTGTGTGTCTATTTTTTAACCTCTTTGGTCCCATCTAATTTCGGTATCTATAACTCAAGATATCTAAACTTTATCTCGGCCTGCCCATTGGCTAGCCAGAATCAGGCAACTAAAAGTAGAAATTCACTAAAAATAGAAAACTCACTCAAATCATACGAAATTACTCTCATGTTAAAGCTAACAGAACAAAGTTTCATTTAGAAAAAGTCCCACTCAATTTGGCTTAGTGGGGCTCGAGTTACAAGCCCCGATTTCGGACCTTCCTACACTGTCCTGTTCTAGCCCGGTGTGGATATAGGGCGAATTGCGTGGAGAACTGGGAGCAATTGGGACCTTATTAAATTCTGAAATTTTTATGAGATATTCTCCTATGTGTAAGCTTTCTAACAAAGTTTGTTTCACTCATTTTCATGTAGTATAGGTCGAGTTCTACCTTAAGGAACCTAATCTGCCCAGAGCCAGAGTCAAAACCCTAGGTCGAGATTCAAAAATTCATATCTCCCTCAATTCTGATCCAAAATCCTTATATGATATGTCTATGGAAAGCCCTAGATGTCTAGTTTCATCTAAAAATAGTTTCATCGGATTTGACCAGTTGTAGGCAGCGCCGTACGCTCCGCCACACGGACTGCCGTGAACTCTCCACCAAGACAGCACCCTTATCCATTTACTTCTCTTAGTTTTCTTCTTCTGATTCTACTTCTAACTCAAAATCTTCTATTAATCCAAGCATAATTATTTAGTTCACACATCAAATAAGGTGAAAATGATTCAGCCCAATCAGCCAAGTGCATGGATTTGATGCAAGAAATCAAAACCCCTACCTTTGATCTAAGTGTTTTGTGCTGAATTCTTGGAGTTTGGATGAACAAGGCTGGAACTTAGCTTGAGTTTTGGGTGTGTGAGCAAGAGAGAAAGAGAGTTGAAGGAGAAGAGGAAAGCAACGTGAATAATGGTCTGAATCAAAGGAGGAGGGTGTGTTATATAGGCATGAGAGGGAGTTAACTTGGAAGGTTGTGATTGGCCTCTAAACATAAGGCCAAGTTTCAGCCAACCTTGCTCTCCACGTTGCCCTCTTTGTGTGGTAGAATCACTCTCCACGTCGCCTAAAATGGAAGTAGTTTCCAGTATATTCTGGAAACGAAATCGGAACTCGTACCCTCTATAAAGTCGGAACTCGTGAACCTCCTGTATATGAAGTCGGAACTTCAGAAAACATCCAGTCTAGTTGAAACTTGAAAGCAGAGCCTGGTGTGAAGCTAAGTACTTAAAGTCGGAACTCGGGAATTATAAAATTTCTATCCCGGAACTCGAAAAGTATAGAAATGAGAGCTACTAATATTGGACTTAAGATCAGATCTCATACATTTGGAATCATAATGTCAGAATTCGGAATATATCCAGTTCATTTGAGCCTTAGAGACGAAGTCGGAAATCGAACATTTTGCCCTTTGATTGCTAAGATCGGAGGTCGTAAATTGTGCTGAAGTCAAAGATGAACTCGTAAGTTGGAAGCATCAGTCACTTCATTTCAGCTCCTGAAATCGGAAATCGGAATTCATGCTGATGAGGTCTAAATTTATACACGCTTACACAAGGTCGGAAATCGTAAACTACATGCATTAAGTCGTAAATCGTTGGCTGCATGCACAAGGTCGGAAATCGGAAGAAATCCCTTGTAAGCCTTGGAACGAAGTCGGAAGTCGAAGCTAATATTGAGATCGGAAACTGGACTATAAGACAAACTCAGAAATCGTAAATCCTTGTCTGTCCAGCCTTGAAGAGGAATTTGGAGATTGGGAATACTATGAACTCGGAAGTCGGAAGTCGTGGATGTTACAAACCCTGACAAGGCTGATGAATGGATCAAGGCAATGGAAAAGGTTTTTTCTGTTTTGAATTGTACAGATCACCAGAAAGTAGCATTTACCACTTATATGCTCGAAGCAAATTCAGAATTCTGGTGGAATGGTGTGAAACGGCTATTAGAAGAATCCCAGACAGAGATCACCTGGATTGTGTTCAAGGATGCTTTTTACCAGAAATACTTTCCTCCATCAGTTCGAAATGCCAAGGAATTGGAATTTATGCAACTCCGCCAAGGGAGCAATAGCATGTCAAAATATATCGCCAAGTTTGAGGAGTTATGTAAGTTTTCCACGATCTATCAGCGGAATCCAGATGAGACGTGGAAGTGCGTCAAATTTGAAGGCGGATTGAGGGAAGATATCCTCGCCACAATAGGCCCTATGGAGATCAGGGATTTTCCTACCTTGGTAAACAAGTGCAGACTTGTGGAGAATTATAACAAGACATTAGAGAATTCCCAGTCTGATACTTATGGAAAGAGGTCTACCCCTGAAAACCAGGAACTTGAGTATGCCTCGCCCCCAAAGAAACTGCATCAATTTAATGGACGTGGGGATAAACAGTTTCAGGGGCCAAGCGCAGGGCAAACTTGCTCTAAGTGTGGAAAGTATCATGGAGGAAGGCCTTGTCTGGCCGGACAGAATGTATGTTTCAAGTGTGGCAAGCCAGGACATATGATTAGAGAATGCCTTGGAAACCAACCATCGACTCCTAAACCGCAACGTTCAGGGAGAGTCTTCACTGTAAATGCGGAGGAAGCGACACCCCAGAGGAGTCATCGCGAGGATTAGGGATAACCTAGGACAAGGATCCTCTTTTTGTTAAATTACATTAAATTATATAACTAGGCCGACTGTATTTTCCTTGACTATGTTTGTTCAACTTCAGTATGTTTGTGTGTGAACTTTCTTTCAAACTCTTACGGCAATAGATAGCCAATTTTGCAATCAAATTTTGAGGACAAAATTTTTAAAAGGAGGGTAGTAATGTAACATCCCGATTTCCGAGTTCGGCTTCGCCCTCAGGATTGATCCCTTCCGATTTCCGACTTCATCTTTGAAACACAGATAAGAGGATTATTCCCGAGTTCCGAGTTAGTCTTGCTGAATTCTCGACTTCATGTCCTGTACGACTTCCGACTTCGTCTGGATTATTTTCCACGACTTCCGAGTTTAACCTTGAAGTCCGAACACATGAACGTAATTCCATGAGATCCGACTTCATGTCTCAACGAAAATATACTCGGCTTCCGATGTCACCAACCACACTGTGTTATAATTTCCGATTTCCGAGTTTGAGTACCTGGGTTTGGAAATGTGATTCGAATCACCCGAGTTCCGATATATGAGTTTATTACAAGGAGTCCCGACTTTGAACTAGGAGTTCCAATATCCGATTTTACATCCAGCATTGGCATTCCCGAGTTCAAATAGGGAGTTCCGAGATTATAGGATTACCAGCTGCATGACTTCCAACCTCCGATCTTGACTCCAAGTCTCAACATAAACAAGATTCCCTCAAGTCACAAACAACTGGACGAGTTCCGACACCAGACTTAAGCTACAATAACACGAGTTCCGACTTTAAGTGGAATGGGACGAGTTCCGATTTCAGATAGGGTGGAAGCAAGCTGCACTTTTGGAACGACGTGGGAAGCAACACAGCCACAAAAGTAGGCGACATGGTCGAACTTCAATCACAAAACTTCAACCAATCAACATCCACAACTCCAACTACCCCCATCTATTTAAGTCAGACTTCTCTCTTCATTCCCAGCTGATTTACGTTCCCCTTCCTCTTGCCCAGCCTTCTTCTTCCCTTCCCCTCTCAATCAACTCCATCACTCCTTCAAGCTTAACAAGGTTCTATCAAATCCAAGCTTTAACACTTAGCCAAATCTTGCTCCAAAGAGGTAGGATTCTACTTCTACTCTTAAATTCCTTGCCCTATGATTGCATGAGATTGAATTCTTCTTTGTGTATGTGATGAATTATTGGATGTATTATGATGGATTATGATTAAATTCATAGTAGATTTTGAATTAGAATTATGATTAGAAGGAGAAAATTTGAAGAAATAGATGGGTTGGGATGCTGCCTGAGTGAGAATTCCACCGCAGTCCGTACGACGGAGTGTACGGCTCCGCCTACAATCAGTCAAATCCAATCAAACCATTTTTAGATGAAAGTAGACATTCAGGGCTTTCCATAGATATATCATATAAGGTTATTGGATTAGTATTGAGAGAGATACGAATTTTTGAAGTTTGACCTAGGGTTCAGGACTTTCATCCGAGCAGGGTGACATGAGGAGGGTATAACTCACCCTATACAACTCCAAATTGAGTGAAACTAAGTTTGCTAGAAAGCTTACACACAGAGGAACACCCAATATAAGATTCTGAGTTTGTTATGGTCCCAATTGTTCCCAATGATTCGAGGAAGTTGTCCTATGTCCAATCTAGGCCAAAACGGAGTAGTTCAGGAAGGTAGAATTTCGGGACTTATAAATCGAGGTGTACTTAAGCAAATGTAGTGAAACTTGTGGCAAATTAAAGGTTGTCCTGTTAGCTTTGATATGAGACCAATTTCGTAAGATTTGAGCCTAGTTTCGATTTTTAGTGAATTTATATTCCCAGGAGTGTAATTCGGGCTAGTGACTGAACAGGCTGAGGTAAAAGTTGAATATCTTGATTTATATAAATTAGAATGACATGGGACGAAAGAGGTTAGAAAGTAGACATATAGAGCTATGACATATCCAAATTTCAGATTTAAATGAGTTGAATAGAAATAAAAGTGGATCACATGAAATTAGAGCAGAACCGAATAGAAGGTAGCTGAATGGCCAAAGTGATAGTTTCACAAAGTGACCCAATTGAAGATTTCACAAGTATTAGGAAAACATATAAAGTTTGAGTTGAGGATGGCCAGTTTGATATTGATATACATGTGTTAAGTTGATTATGTTGTTATGACTGATTTGCCTGTGAGAGCTGATACTATTCATGGGGAAACGGACCTGATCCGTTATGCTGCCGGATTTACGGCAGAAGTCTAACAAGCTATGAATGTTTAGATGTAAGGATGATTTAAAGTGTAAATGGGTATATAGAAACCCTATATTCAAGAATGACATAATTGTGTTATGAGGTATGTGAGGGTAAGTGATGTAGCATATGTATAACTATGCTTGAATATGTATGAGAACGAAAGAATGTGAATATATTGAATGTGAATCCCTTCACTTGGAGGCAGTTATTTGAAATCCCTCCCTGTGAAGGCAGTTAAATAATAAAGATATGAATCCCTTCACTTGGAGGCAGTTGCACTTGAATCCCTCCCTGTGAAGGCAGCTAAGACAATGAGATCCCTCTGCCTTGGAGGCACGTGGTCAGATGAGATCCCTCTATGTTGAAGGCACGTGGTCAGATGAGATCCCTCAATTTTGAGGCACGTGACCAGAAGAGATCCCTTCAACTAGAGGCACATGACCAGAAGAGATCCCTTCAACTAGAGGCACGTGACCAGAATGAGATCCCTCCAAGACTAGAGGCACGTGGATCCCCTTGTGGGTGAGTCGGTGTGACGACGATCACGGGTGAAGCTGACGAGCTCACTCCAAGGCCAGACTACCTAAGGGCAGTAAAAGCACCCTAGGGACGGCGATACGTAACGCCTAGGTGTGTCAAGTAAAAGACTAAAGACTAAAGATTAAAGTAGATGCAAGCACAGAACTTACATGAGGCATGACATGACCCAGCTAGTGTAAGTACTGAATGAAAGAAAAGTAAAATTTTATGTATATGTATAAATTCAAGTACAAGTAAAGTTATGAGTAGAGGCTATGTTTCCAGGAATTGATACTAGTATACTCTATTTATGTTCCAGTTATCATTCATAATATAATTCATGAGTTGGCAAGTATATGAGTAAAAATGAACTTTGCTTCGGATAAGGCATTTTTCGAAATGTAAAATTAAACAGTTTGTGCAGCATGTTCATCTTTTTCAAAATAAACCGAAGCAAACTGGAGACGACCATGATGACGCTATGTATGAGAATTAGAGAATCCTACTGAGAATTTTGTAATTCTCACTCCTATTTCCATGTTGTCTCCAGATGATTTTAGAAGTTGCCAAAGACGGCTGAAGTTGCTGTCAGATGAGGTCCGCTCAGGTAACAGTAACAGCTCCAGGGTATGGTACTATGACTTAAGCATAGTATTGTACTTGGGAGGGTGTTACAGTCAAAATTGGATAAAATTTTTTTATATGAAACTATACATTCAAAGCTTTCCAACCATATAAATTATAAGCCTATTGGATTTAGAATTAGAGAGTTAGAGTTATGAATTTTTGAAGTAGCCCCTTGAATCTTATCTAGTGTTCTGACTAGTATAGGTGAGAAGGGCATAACTCTCTTATACAACATCAAATTAAGTGAAACGAATTTTTTTAGGAAGGTCACATATATAATATCATGCTATAAAAATTTCAGATTTAGGTTCAAACTGTGCTACTCCTAGTAATTCTTTAAATCTGACCAACAGCTCTATATGGGTCAAACAGGGCAGTTCTCTTTAGCCCAATATGAGAGCCTATAACTTGGGCTCTACTTACCCATTTCAAATGAAACTTGTGGGACATGAAATATGGTTAAGTCAACTTCATTTAGATGAAAATTTTGGGTAAAGTTTATAAGGATTGGAATTTTAGTGAATTTTGACATTTTAGTGCCCAAATCTACCCCTCATCAAGGCAATCTTAAGTAAAAACTCTAACTCAGTGTACACTAATCAAAACTAAGTGGGATTAAAGAGAACTAGAAACAGACAAGCAATGCCACAACATATTAAAATTTTAGACTTAGATAAGTTAAAATGAAATTATGGTACAATTTATAAAACAGGGTAGATTCAAGGATATAGAGATGAATGGCCAACTTCAAGAAGGTGAAAGCTCTTGAACTATGAATTGCAAATTTATTGAGTTTATTTATGCAAACTCTCTATTAAATTGCTAAGATGATGATATATGATCATGATGTTTCTATTGTTTGGACTGGCTGGTTCAAATTGCTCTGTTGCATTTTTAGGGAAGCTTATATCTAGTTGTTGCATGAATTATGAGAAAAGTAAGGAATTCATATTACTTGGGCAAGCCCCAGAATGAATTAAGAGGAATAGATTAGTAGGAAAGTCGGAAAAAGTAAACTTGGCTATCCTGTATAGGAATGAACTTAATCCTGATAAGTGGATTATTACCTAGGAGTTATATGGCTTAAAACTCCTGAGGGACCAAGTATGAAAATTTATGAAATACAAGTCAAGAAAGATTAAGATTCAAGTGCATATGCATTTAAATTTCTACTTTGCACTCACTTATGCATGTTGTGTAATTAATTGTGGTTTAGTTTGGATTGCGAATCATTCTTTGTGATATTTCCTCTGTTTATCATATGTCTTCTTTTCTAATTATCAATTCTTTAAATAAAATGGAACTTTACTTCAGACCATTTTTTTTAATACTTATAAATGGGGACATTTACTTTGCTGGTCACACTTTTTCATAATTAAACCAACCGAAGCTAATGAAAATGTTTGCGATGTCAGTGTATGGTAGTTAGGGAATCCTACCGGGAATTTTCTAAATTCTCATCCTATTATTTGTCCGTGTCATTCTCAGACAATGGTGATGGCAGCCATAGCTTTCTTCATGCTTGTATATATTTTTTTTCAGCGTGCATTTGTGGTTCCCATGTTTAGCCTTATTTTTGATCCTGCTACTCCTTTCTGAGGAGTTCCTCTATATATGGCTCAATTAGACCCTGTATCCTTGCACCAAGCTTAGCCACCTGCAGTACCACCTCATCATGTACAGCTAGCATCTTCTGAGAGCAATTCGTCAAAGATGATGGATTCTTCCTCTTCCTCATCATCAAGCCCTGACGACGGCTATGCACCCGCCAACCCTGGTATGCCAAATAGATTCCTTTATTCAGAGTCCGTTTAGCGGAGCTTGCTAGACTCTGGAGCCAGCAGTATTGTATAGAGTGGCCCTCTTTTGGTGTCTTCTTATGATCTTAGGTCATAGGCATAGTTTATTTTGTTTTCTCATGTATTCATACTAACTAAATGTCCTTATGCAGATCCATATAGAGTTGTGTTTCACAGATATGGACCTGATTCTTTTGTTTGACGGTTCTACTTATTGTACTCAATGTTTACTTATATGAATGCATGATAGGGAGTTTATATATATGTGTGTGTGTGATGTATAGTGATAGATTTTATTTTTGTCCATATCATTTAATTCCTTTTATATTACGACGTGCCGATACGATACATATCATGAAAGAAAAATGAAGCCGAAAATCCGTGTTTGGTTAAAATTAGCTTTGCTAAAATAACAGTCTAGAGGTAAATTAAACAAGAATTAGTAATACATAGCAATTTACCGAGTATAATATTATGACTTAAGCATAGTATTATATTTCGGAGGATCTTACACAATGACCCTATCGATGTTAAGAACAAGCTCTAGTGTCCTTAGGTAATATATAATATTGGCCCTTTCTGCTAATAAGGCAAAATAGTACTTCAGTTCCTCGACATTGTCTTGGTGAGGCACAGGTGAAACAATAGTTAGTTGGTCTTAATGCATGCAAAGGAGCTTAAGAAAGCGAACGTCTTCCATTGTAAGGGACAGGATGCTCAAGTTATGTGTTGTGGTAATGACAATGGATTTGAAAATTGGTTTTATCAAATCTTTGTGATAGCATTGCCTGGTGTGAATAAGGTGCACCATTATATAACTTTTGAGAGCGTGGTTCATCCTCAGCTTACGTCCTTTGAATAGTATTCCCTATCCTCGTGGAGAGTTGGATACATCTATAACATGCCAGTTTTGAGTCAGGGAGACTATGAAATAATACATAACAATGACAATTGCAAACAAAAACATTATATAAGAATATCTATAATTGTTAATGAGGAGTATATTCCATTATCATTGTGGAAATGTGACGAATTTAGATTTTGGTTTGTGAAATGTTGACCAACACCAGAATGTAAAATTTTGAATTTCATATTTATATAAGATTTTGTTAGGTAGCCAATTAGCATAACATAGGCAAGGGAAGGGAAGGGAAGGGAAGGGAAGATTAGGGCTTAGAGAATGCCATGAATGTAAGAACTTTTATAGGATAGTTGCTGGTTTGTTTATTAGGTAGCTATTTTTTCGTTGTTGTTAGAGGTGGAAATAGGCCAAGCAACTGGTCTACGGCCTTTGGCCTAATTTGGCTTAGCCTTTTTATTAAACAAGCTAGGCCTAAACTTTTCAAAGCTTTTTTAACAAATAGGCTAGGCTACAGGCTATGAAAAAAGCTTATTAGGCCCAACAGATTGGCCTATTTATATTATATTATTATTTCACAAATTCTAATAATAATTGAAGCCTTATGATCTATTTTGAATGGACTTTTTGACCTATTTAGGAAGCCTTTTGGCCTATTTAGGAATATGCTTTTTAACATATTTTATTAGAAGCCTTTTGGTCTATTTAAGAGTAGACTTTTTAATCTATTTAAAAAATTTATGATCAAGTAGGCCTCTAAAAAAAGTTTTTGAGCCAAGCTAGGTTTTTAAAAAGTTTAGGTTAAGATCCTTAAAAAAGCTTATGTTAGTTAATAGGCTCAGGCTTGAGCTATATATTTATAATATAGGCCAAGCTTGTTTAAGTTAAAGTTTAGCCTAGCCTAGCCTACTTCCATTCTTAATTGTACTACTGAATGACAGATTGTAGATAAGCAGATATAAAGCTGACATGACCTTTGGTAGGCATTATATAAAAAAGAAATTACTGTGATACTAAAATTTAATTTGATATTTGTTTATTTAATTGTAATTGGTAGTAGTTTCCCCTATCAAAGGTGGCTAAATATTTTATACCTATTGGATAATTGCATGAACAGGGTGCAAGAAATGCAGAAATTGAGGCATGGAAAAAAAGACAAACAAGGAAGGAAAGCAACAATAGCCAAAATGGAAAAAACATATTGTAGAAGAAAAGAGATAGTTAGTGTTACCAGGTTTAGATTGAGTGAATCGAAAAGATTTATCCAGGAGTAAGTCAATGCACCTATAAAAGGCAAACACATGGAAAACAAGGAAAAGATAGACAAATGAAATGTATTAGATGTAACGTCCGAAAAATTTTATCGTTAACAACTAAGTTGTTCGGTTTTGTCGAATAAGTGGATTTAATCAGAACTTGATTAAGCACTTACTTAAAGCCAATTAAGGGTGATTTGAGAAAATTAGGCTTGATGAAATTAAATTGGGAGCATAGAAAATCTCATAGAAAAATTTCAAGCCAATTTACCGATTTAATGGAAATCGGTAATATTTCGGTAATACAAATTGTCAGAACCGGATCAGTAGAATTTTTCTATGAGTGCCCTAGAATCAACGGATAGGATTGAGCCAAACACCCCACCCAAATGGCGCCTAGACAGCCATGGATGATGGGGAAGAGACGAGATTTTTTGACCAATGACTCATTCCATCAATCAAATTCAAGCCACTTTAAAAATATCTCCACTTTTCTCCTTTTCTTCTCATCCATTTTCGGCCACCCTCCTTCAGCTGTTGAAGTCCATCTTTTTCTCTCCTCTTTGCTCTCATTTTTACTCCATTTTCATCCATCTTCAAGTCCCATCCCAAGCCACCACCATTAAAGACACAAAATCAGCCTAAACAACTCAAGATAAGGTAGGAAATCCTACTTCTCCTCTTGTTTCTCTGATTTGGGACTGTATGTGGGCCTTGCATAATATGAGATGTTGGTGTTTTATAGAGTGATGATGATGTTTTATGACTGGTTTTGTATGTATGTTATGCTTAAACTTGGATTTGAGGGCGGATTGCTTGAAGGAGGAAGACAAATCTAGAAGCTATTAGGGTTTTCCCTCGGCGGTCCGTACGGCGAAGTATACGGCTCCGCCTACTGCTCATTAAATTGGATGAAACTATTTTTATATGAAACTAGACATCTAGGGCTTTCCATACATATATGATAAAAAGCCATTGGATTAGTATAGAATTAGTTATGAATTTTTAAATTTTACCCTAGAAATCTGGCTTCCTATCCGGGCAGTAGGAGTTGAGAAGGGTATAACTCACCCTATACAACTTTAAATTGAGTGAGCCCAGGTTTGTTTGAAGACTAACATGTAAAGGAATATCTCATAAAAATTTCAGAACCAAACTTTTAGCCGTCTGCTCCCAGTGCACCAAGGAAGTTGGCTTAAGTCTAAACCGGATTGAACCAAAGTAGTTTAGTAAGGTCAAGTTTCGAGACTCATAAGTCAAAATATACTTATGCAAATGACATAAAACTTAGTTCGTTTAAAAGCTTGTTCTGATAGCTTTAATTTGACATAAATTTCATATGAATTCACCTAGTTTTCTATTTTTAATGAAGTTTTACTTAAAAGGACCCAATTCTGACTGATAAGAAGGCAGTCTGCGATAAATTGTTTATATCTAGAGTTATACACATCAAAATGAAATGGGACTAAAAGGGTTAGAATCTAGACATATGAGGCTATGATATATCCAAAAATTAGATTTAAATGAGTTGAATTGAATGAGAAAAGAGGCACACCAAATTTGGGCAGAACAGAGGGGGTTAAGCTGAAACTCTAGTGATGGTTAAATTGAAATTGTTGATTGAGATTATGAATGTATATATATAATTGAGATTGTTGATTGGTGTTATGGATGTACATGTATAATTGTTGCTCTATACTGAAATTGTAAGTTATATAAGTGTATTGGTTGTCTGGCACTATTCACGGGAAAGCGGACTCGATCCGTTATGTTGCCGAAATTTCGGTAAGAAGTTTATATGTTATGAAAGTCTATGACAACTTGAGTGCATCATACATAAAGAAACAAGTTAAATGTGCATTCATTTCATGAGATGATAGAGAATTCCATATCACTTGGGCCAGCCCCGGAATAAATTAAGGGGAATAGATGAGTGGGAAAGTCGGGGAAAGTAAACCCGGCCATCCTGTATGGGAACGAGCTCGGTCCTGAAAAGCGGACTATTACCCAGGAGTATATGGCCAATGACTCCCAGGGGACCAAGGATGGAAATAAGTTATAAAAGGCGAAAGCCTCCAAGAATAAGATGCATCTTCTCATTGCACATGCATATGTACAGTGTAAAAATTTTCTATTGATTGTTCTAGATCCTTGTTTATTATTCTTAATATGTTATTGTGCCACTGTGATTATTGTTTGAGCATATTAGTATGTCTGTTAATTAAAATTGAACTTATTTCGGTGTATGCTTTACAAATGAGTATTTAAGTTAAATATTACCATTTTACCGTACTATTTTAAAAATATGGCACGACCGAAACAACTGGGAATGACAGCCATGACACATGTATAGAACTAGGAATTCCTACTGAAAAATTTCTATTTCTCACCCTACTTTATATTACCGCGTCATTCTTAGACTATGGAGCACGCCGCGACAGGAGTCCTCTTTATTGAGTTCCCTGAGCTTCACATACATCTCGACCCATTCCTAGACTCTGTATATATATATCTGGCAGGTGCCAGTTTCGATTGTATTTCTTCTTTCAGAGAGACTTTGCTGTACCACTGATGCACCCACTATTTGACCCCGCTGTTCCATATATTGCCATTCCACTTCATATGACCCATCCATTCCCACCTCCTCCAAAGAAGACCAAAGACCAAAGACCAGCAGTAGCCCCTGCTCCTATGGCTCCTCCTGCTTCACCACCGCATCCGATGCTTTCCGCCTCGACATCACAAGAAGACCCATTGGAGGCAGCGAGTTCCTCCTCATCCTTGCTTCTGGCATGGGCCACCCTCCTGCAGATGCACCCATGGTGAATGTGTTTCTTTCTTCAGAGTCCGATTAGATAGTAGGTTTGTAGTAGTGGTAGTAGATGTACAGAATGACCCTCTTTTGGCAGTCTGGGTCATGGATAGATGCATAGATGCTAGGAATGCACATACAATGTCCCATGGGGACCACTTAGTGTGCTGTTCATATAACTGGCCGTTTCATTTTGTCTTAGCGGCCTCATTTGGTCACCTTGTACTTTTGACAAACTTTATATATATATATATATATATATATATATATATATATATATATATATATATATATATATATATATATATATATGTACATAGTTATGATACATTTTGCAGTTGTTCTGTTCATATTGTATTTTTAATTATGTTACGTTATTTACAGTATACCGATTTATCAGTATTTATTCCGCTGTTACGCAGAAAATTTTGTTACGTGATTGAGTATTCCTATGCGAGTAATTAATGCTAATACAAGAAATAGAATTTAACTAATAGCATATGTAATCACTTATCAGATAATTTATTATGACTTAAACATAGTATTTTGTCTGATAAGGTGTTACATTTTTGGTATCAGAGCAGTTCATCCTAATATAGGCCTGGGGATTGGACTAACTATGCTTCACATATGCTCTGTATTTTCTAGATCTTATTATGTTCTGAGTCTTGTCCAGACGGACAGGACGTACGTGCAAGAGTTTGCCTAACTGTATGCTATTATTTACTAGCACACCGAACTTAGTATTGAGCCGGATCAACTCAATTACTCTTGTTTTGTGTGTTCAGAACTTAATGGCTTCTAGGAGGCGAGGTAGACCGCAAACTTGCCCAGCCCAAGAGGTATCCTCGGAATTCCTGGACGCAATAAGAGAGATGGCGCAGGCTATGCGCGAACAGGCAGCTGCAGCAACTCAAATGATGGGCCAATTAGGAAAGCAACTAGAGGTAGATCGTGGGGGAAATCATAATGGCCCTGGGATGGATCTAGAATACCTTGAATTTGCTGAGTTTCGGAAGGCTAATCCACCCAGCTTCAGGGGAGCCTTGGACCTAGATAAAGCAGACGAATGGGTTAAAGCTATGGAGAAGATTTTCTCCGTGTTAGATTGCACAAGCCGTCAGAAGGTGACTTTTGCCACCTATATGTTAGAAGCTAATGCAGAATTCTGGTGGAACGGCGCACAACGATTATTAGAAGGATCCCAAACAGAAATTACTTGGGATGTATTTAAAGATGCATTCTACCAGAAGTACTTCTCTGCGTCTGTTCGCAATGCCAAGGAGTTGGAATTCATGCACCTCCGTCAAGGAAATAGCAACGTGTCGGAATACATTGCCAAATTTGAGGAATTGTGCAAATTTTCCACTATTTATCAATGGCACCTCGACAAAGCATGGAAATGTATGAAATTTGAAGGCGGGCTAAGAGAGGACATTCTTGCCACCATAGGGCCAATGGAGATCAGAGACTTCCCTACTTTGGTGAACAAGTGCCGCTTGGTGGAAGATTGCAACAAGAAGTTAGTTGCTGCTAGGGCATCGACAACACTTTTAAGAGGGGGTTAGCTCTACAAGGTCCGAGGTTCAAGCCCAACTTACAACAGCGGAGGAAATTCCAGCCGGCAAGTAACAAGGGCAAGCAACCGCAAAGGCTTTTTGGGAACCAGATCTGCAGCCAGTGCGGCAGGAATCATGGTGACCGCCCCTGTTTGGCGAGTCAAAATGTCTGCTTTGGATGTGGCAAACCAGGCCACAAAATCTATGAATGCCCAGCTAGAAATTCTCAACCGACTTCTAGGCCACAACGCCAAGGGAGAGTTTTCACCATGGATGCACAGGAGGTCAAAAAGTCAGAAGATTTGATCCAAGACACGTGTGAAGTAAATGGTAAGATCTTAACCATTTTATACGATTCAGGTGCATCTCACTCTTTCATCTCTCATATTACATGATAGCCCTGCAGCTACCCATCTCTGAATTACCCTATGACCTGCTAGTTTCTACCCCTACAAATGAGCTTGTTAGAACCAACCATATTTGTATGAATGTCCCCTGTCAAATAAGAGGTCGCACTTTTTCGGCTAATTTAATTTGTCTTCCCTTGTCCGGGCTTGACATTATTCTGGGTATGGCTCTCTCTGCCAACCAAGCCCTGCTAAATTGCTCCGATAAATCCATTATACTCCCCCCTGTTTCATCTTCTGAATTAGTGATCCCCGTAAGTCTTTATTTAAATTCCTTAATAGTGCACCCTTGTGGGAATAGAAGTCAAGGGTATATTTTCTTATCAACCAGCATAATAGAGGTTGATCAGGAGTTAAACAACATTCCAGTTGTTAGAGAATACCCGGATGTGTTCCCCGAGGATATCCCTGAGTTTCCTCCCGAGAGAGAGATTGAGTTTACCATTGAATTGGTACCAGGAGTTAGACCAATATCTCTAGCATCATACCGCATGTCACCTTTGGAACTGGCTGAACTTCAGGGGAAGATTGAAGAACTCCTGGAGAAGAAATTCATTAGGCCAAGTGCATCACTATAGGGAGCCCCAGTCTTGTTAGTTAAAAAAAAAGATGGAGGCATGCGACTCTGTGTGGATTATCGGCAGTTGAATAAGGTAACAATCAAGAACAAGTATCCGTTACCAAGGATTGATGACCTTATGGATCAGCTACAAGGAGCTACTGTATTTTCCAAGATTGATCTACGGTCCGGATATCACCAGATTCGGGTCCGAGAAGAAGATATTCCGAAGACGGCATTTCGGACTCGTTATGGATATTATGAATATACTTTGATGTCCTTCGGATTGACGAATGCACCGGCAGTATTTATGGACTACATGAACCAAATATTCAGGCCATATCTTGATAAATTTGTGGTTGTGTTCATTGAGGACATACTTGTCTACTTGGAGACGGAACGGGAGCATGCGGAGCATTTGCGAGTAGTTCTGCAAATTCTAAGAGAGAAGAAACTTTACGCCAAGTTATCCAAATGTGAATTTTGGATGAAAGAAGTAAAGTTTCTTGGCCATGTGGTATCCCATGGAGGAATTTCAGTGGATCCCAGTAAGGTGGAAGCAGTATTAAACTGGGAACGACCAACGACAGTTACAGAAGTCAGGAGCTTCTTAGGGTTGGCAGGATACTACAGAAGATTTGTTAAGAACTTCTCTCAAATAGCTCTACCTTTAACCAAATTAACCAGAAAGAATGCCCCATTTGAGTGGACACCTGAGTGCGAGCAGAGCTTCCAAGAATTGAAGGAAAAGTTGACCACAACCCCAGTACTTATCTTACCGGATCCTCATGGACCGTTCGAAGTGTTCTGTGATGCTTCTAAGAAAGGATTGGGGTGTGTGCTAATGCAAAACAGAAACGTCGTGGCATATGCTTCTAGGCAATTGAAAACTAATGAAAAAAACTATCCAACGCATGACCTCAAGCTGGCAGCGATAGTGTTTGCCTTGAAGATATGGAGACATTATCTCTACGGAGTGAAGTTTGAAGTATTTTCTGATCACAAAAGCTTGAAATACCCTTTCGATCAGAAGGAATTAAACATGAGGCAGCGAAGGTGGATGGAGTTTCTTAAAGATTACGAGTTTGACCTGAAGTACCATCTAGGCAAGGCAAACATGGTAGCAGATGCCCTAAGCAGAAAATCCTTGACAGTGGCATGGATGATGATCAAGGAAGCGGAACTTATAGAAAGTTTCCAAACCCTCAACTTGGGGATCTCTGTAACTCCCAATGCTATCCAATTGCACCAACTTAAGATAACTAGTACTTTCAAAGGCCAAATCAAGCAAGCACAACAAGAAAGTGATGACTTCCAACATACAGTGCAACTGGTACAATCCAGCAAGCTACCAGGATTTTCCCAAGACGCAGACGGAATATGGCGATATCATGGGAAGATATGTGTACCTAAGGAGGACAACCTCAGGGGGAAGGTCATGGAGGAAGCCCATAAAAGTGAGTTCACTATACATCCTGGCATTAACAAGATGTACCAAGACCTCAAAAAGATGTTTTGGTGGCCAGGCCTTAAAACAGATGTGGCCGATTTTGTGAATAAATGTTTAACCTGCCAGAAGATGAAGATAGAACATCAGAAGCCGGCAAGAACATTACAACCCTTGGAGATTCTAGAATGGAAGTGGGAGAGCATTTCCATGGATTTCGTGATGGGTTTACCACGGACCTCCTTAAGATATGACGCCATATGGGTCATAGTAGATAGACTAACCAAGTTTGCTCACTTTTTACCCATTCGAGCAAATTCTCCTCTAGAGAAGTTGGCTCAACTATATATCCAAGAAGTGGTACGGTTACATGGTGTTCCTTTAACAATCATTTTCGATCGAGATCCAAGGTTCACCTCACGATTTTGGGGAGAAGGCATTCAGTACTAAGCTATGTCTAAGTATTGCATATCATCCACAATCGCATGGCCAAACAGAGAGGACGATTCAGACTTTAGAAGATATGTTGCGAGCATATATTCTGGAACAACGAGGAAATTGGGATCGATATTTACCGTTAGCCGAGTTTGCCTATAACAACAGTTACCATGCTAGCATCGGCATGGCTCCATATGAAGCTTTATATGGACGAAAGTGTCAATTTCCCCTATGTTGGTTCGAATCAGGAGAATAGAGCCTCCTAGGTCCGGAACTAGTCAGACAGACAATAGAGCAGATTAAAGAGATCCGTAGCAAAATACTTGCAGCTCAGAGCCGTCAGAAGAGCTATGTGGATGTCAGGAGGAAACCCTTAGAATTTCAAGAGGGAGACCATGTGTTTCTAAAAATCACACCCACAACTGGGGTGGGTAGAGCCATTAAAGTCAAAAAGTTGAGCCCCCGCTATATAGGTCCCTTTCAAACTTTAAAGCGGATCGGGCCAGTTGCATATCAAGTTGCCTTACCTCCGCAGCTATCTAATCTTCATGATATTTTCCATATTTCGCAACTTAGAAGATACCAACCGGATCCTGCTCACTTGTTGGAACCTGACTCAATCCAATTGAGGGATGACTTGACTTTTCATGTACGCCCAGCACGGATAGTGGACAGGAGTACCAAACACCTTCGGAACAAAGCGGTACAATTAGTGAAGATAGCATGGGGACATGAGGACTTAACAGATTGCACGTGGGAATTAGAATCTGATAGGAGGAGGGAACATCCCGAACTATTCTCAAGTACTAAATTTTGAGGACAAAATTTTTTTTTAGGACAGTAGAAATGTAACGTCCGAAAAATTTTATCGTTAACAACTGAGTTGTTCGATTTTGTCAGATAAGTGGATTTAATCAGAACTTGATTAAGCACTTACTTAAAGCCAATTAAGGGTGATTTGAGAAGATTAGGCTTGATGAAATTAAATTAGGAGCATAGAAAACCTCATAGAAAAACTTCAAGCCAATTTACCGATTTAATGGAAATCGGTAAGATTTCGGTAACTCAAACTGTCGGAACCGGATCAGTAGAATTTTTCTATGAGTGCCCTAGAATCAACGGCTAGGATTGAGCCAAACACCCCACCCAAGTGGCGCCTAGACAGCCATGGATGATGGGGAAGAGACCAGATTTTTTGACCAATGACTCATTCCACCAATCAAATTCAAGCCACTTTAAAAATATCTCCACTTTTCTCCTTTTCTTCTCATCCATTTTCGGCCACCCTCCTTCAGCTGCTGAAGTCCATCTTTTTCTCTCCTCTTTGCTCTCATTTCTACTCCATTTTCATCCATCTTCAAGTCCCATCCCAAGCCACCACCATTAAAGACATAAAATCAGCCTAACCAACTCAAGACAAGGTAGGAAATCCTACTTCTCCTCTTGTTTTTCTGATTTGGGGTTGTATGTGGGGCTTGCATAATCTGAGATGTTGGTGTTTTATAGAGTGATGATAATGTTTTATGATTGGTTTTGTATGTATGTTATGCTTAAACTTGGATTTGAGGGCGGATTGCTTGAAGGAGGAAGACAAATCTAGAAGCTGTTAGGGTTTTCCCTCGGCAGTCCGTACGGCGAAATATACGGCTATACCTACCGCCAATTAAATTGGATGAAACTATTTTTATATGAAACTAGACATATAGGGCTTTCCATACATATATCAGAATAAGCCATTGGATTAGTATAGAATTAGTTATGAATTTTTAAAGTTTACCCTAAAAATCTGGCTTCCTATCCGGGCAGTAGGAGTTGAGAAGGGTATAACACACCCTATACAAGAGTGAACCCATGTTTGTTTGAAGACTAACATGTAAAGGAATATCTCATAAAAATTTCAGAACCAAACTCTTAGCCGTTTGCTCCCAGTGCACCAAGGAAGTTGGCTAAAGTCTAAACCAGATTGAACCAAAGTAGTTTAGTAAGGCCAAGTTTCAAGACTCATAAGTCAAAATATACTTATGCAAATGACATAAAACTTAGTTCATTTGAAAGCTTGTTCTGATAGCATTAATTTGACATAAATTTCGTATGAATTCACCTATTTTTCTATTTTTAGTGAATTTTTACTTAAAAGGACCCAATTTTGACTGACAACAAGGCAGTCTGGGATAAATTGTTTATATCTAAAGTTATACACATCAAAATGAAATGGGACCAAAAGGGTTAGAATCTAGACATATGAGGCTATGACATATCCAAAAATTAGATTTAAATGAGTTGAATTGAATGAGAAAAGAGGCACACTAAATTCGGGCAGAACAGAGGGGGTTAAGTTGAAACTCTAGTGATGGTTAAATTGAAATTGTTGATTGAGATTATGAATGTATATATATAATTGAGATTGTTGATTGGTGTTATGGATGTACATGTATAATTGTTGCTCTATACTGAAATTGTAAGTTATATAAATGTACTGGTTATCTGGCACTATTCACGGGGAAGCGGACTTGATCCGTTATGCTGCCGAAATTTCGGTAAGAAGTTTATATGTTGTGAAAGTCTATGACAACTTGAGTGCATCATACATAAAGAAATAAGTTAAATGTGCATTCATTTCATGTGATGATAGAGAATTCCATATCACTTAGGCCAGCCCCGGAATAAATTAAGGGGAATAGATGAGTGGGAAAGTCGGGGAAAGTAAACCCGGCCATCCTGTATGGGAATGAGCTCGGTCCTAAAAAGCGGACTATTACCCAGGAGTATATGGCCAATGACTCCAAGGGGACCAAGGATGGAAATAAGTTCTAAAAGGCGAAAGCCTCCAAGAATAAGATTCATCTTCTCATTGCACATGCATATGTACAGTGTAAAAATTTTCTATTGATTGTTCTAGATCCTTGTTTATTATTCTTAATATGTTATTGTGCCACTGTGATTATTGTTTGAGCATATTAGTATGTCTGTTAATTAAAATTGAACTTGTTTTGGTGTATGCTTTACAAATGAGTATTTAAGTTAAATATTACCATTTTACCGTACTATTTTAAAAATATGGCATGACCGAAACAACTGGGAATGACAGCGATGACACATGTATAGAACTAGGAATTCCTACTGAGAAATTTCTATTTCTCACCCTATTGTATATTACCGCGTCATTCTTAGACTATGGAGCACGCCGCGACAGGAGTCCTTTTCATTGAGTTCCCCGAGCTTCACATACACCTCGACCCATTCCTAGACTCTGTATATATATCCGCAAAGCGCTTTCGATTGTATTTCTTCTTTCAGAGAGACTTTGCTGTACCACTGATGCACCCACTATTTGACCCCGTTGTTCCATATATTGCCAATCCACTTCATATGGCCCATCCATTCCCACCTCCTCCAAAGAAGAAGAAAGACTCAGCGCCAAAGCAGCACCCTCGCCTCCTATGGCTCTTCCTGCTTCACCACCGCATCCGATGCTTTCCTCCTCGACATCAGAGGAGGACCTATCCGAGGCAGCGAGTTCCTCCTCATCCTCTGCTCCCGGCACGGGCCACCCTCCTGCAGATGCACCCATGGCGAATGGGTTTCTTTCTTTAGAGTCCGATTAGATAGTGGGTTTGGAGTAGTGGTAGTAGATGTATAGAATGGTCCTCTTTTGGTAGTCTGGGTCATGGATAGATGCATAGATGCTAGGAATGCACATACAATGTCCCGTGGGGACCACTTAGTGTGCTGTTCATATAAATGGCCGTTTCATTTTGTTTTAGCAGCCTCATTTTGTCACCTTGTACTTTTGACAAACTTTGAAAATCATATATATATATATGTACATATATATATATATATATATATATATATATATATATATATATATATATATATATATATATATGTACATAGTTATGATGCATTTTGTAGTTGTTCTGTTCATATTGTATTTTTAATTATGTTACGTTATTTACAGTATACCGATTTATCAGTATTTATTCTGCTGTCACGCAGAAAATTTTGTTACGCGATTAAGTATTCCTATACGAGTAATGAATGCTAATACAAGAAATAGAATTTAACTAATAGCATACGTAATCACTTATCAGATAATTTATTATGACTTAAGTATAGTACTTTGTCTGGTAAGGTGTTACATTAGAGTGTGAAAAGCTTGGGTAGATGAAAGTGAATGAGCTTGTAAGTTGGAGCTTAAGGTGCAAGAAGAGAAATGTGGTGTAGTACCTATGGTTGAAAGGTTAGGAGAGGAGGAGCTACGACCATGGGACTAGAGTCGAAGCTTCATATTGTTGGATATGTATGTATTAAAAGAAGCAAATAATGGAATGAAGGAATGTGTGAAACAGAACTATAGTAGCATGACAAATGAGCAAGAAATAATGATATTGTTGCTGCAATTCTATGGTCACTTAGGCCACTATGGCAATAATTTGAAAGGTTGCTAAAACAAGTAGTATATTGCTTGTTTGTTTATAGGTGGTTTCTATGGTACCCTTCAATTTGAAGAGGTTTGAAACCCTTCTTATATGGTCTAATCATATTTGAACATGTGGCAAATAATTAATTACAAGAAAAATTAATATAACAATATTTCAAAATTTAGATCTATATCCTTTTAATTTTTATTTATCACAATTACAATTTGTCCTCGTAGTCTATTTAGAAAATAAAAAATTTCTCGAATGCAAACACCAAACATAATTGATTATTTTGATTTCTAAATATCTAAATATTTGTTTGTTCCCTAACTGCTTTCTCAGTTGTAGCTCCTTTTGCAAAAAACATATTACTGCCAGAATACTGTTGTGTTTTAATATCAAGTTACATTTCAAAATTTGTATTTTTAGACCATAGTGCATTGTTTTTTAACACCAATGGATATATTCTATCAATTTGCACAAATAAGTTCCATAAGAAAAGTCCAAGGTTGAAATATCTTATCAAGACTTTGAGTCAATATATGATATGTGTGCAATCTCATACCATTCTGATAAGACAAGATATTGAATATAGGTTGTTGTGAATAGCAATGAAAGGTTATGATGCTTTTCATTAGAAAAGCATAGAAAAGCATAGACTAGTAGGTTTAGAAAATTAGAATTTGTAGGTTTAGAGGAGAAGAATTAGTGTTCCTTAATTTTGGATTAGGGTTCTTACATATTTGGGGATAAAAAATGTTTAGGTGTGTAGAACTTAGAATAATTAAATATATTTGATATTTAAAATTCAGAAATTTTTAATTTTTAAAAAAACCTAATGAAAAATTATAACAAATAAAATCTAAAGGGGTCCAAATTTAAATTTTAAAGTATTACCACCTTATCAGTTATATGACAAGTTACTTGCCACATGTTCAAATATAGTTGGACTATAGAAGAAGGGTTTAGAACCCCTTCAAAAGGGTACCATAGAAACCACCTTGTTTATAAGTATTTGTGCATAAATGTCTAAGCAAAATTGTTCGATCGAATCAGAGCGTGGAAAAAATTTTTGGCTTGTGATGTAGTACATATTATATAAGGTGCTATGAATGATATTGTTTGTAGGAATATTGTGGAAAAATAATGTTGTGTAACAATTATGAATAGTAGAGTAGTGGAACTAGTTATGGAGCTAGAGTAGCCAATTACTTAACAAACTGGTCAATTGATAACAAGGTTAGTTGTTAAACACATTAAACTAGAAAAAAGCTGTGCAAATAAAGTGGGTTTTGTTTTCTACTTTTCATTCTAGCTTTTGTTGTTGGTCCATAAGTGAATGCCATAGTTTTTTTTTTGTTACTTTTATGTGGTTATTTTTTATTTTGGGCAGTCAGATCTTATGGTTTTTATTAATTTTTTTTTTTGGTCAACAAGAACTTGTGGTTTAAAGTTACATTGAAAGTGACCTTCTATTTTGTTCAGCATTGTCATAGTAGAGAATCTTGCCTTAGGGCCTTGTTAGTTTTGTCATTTTGCTATGGGGATGGAAGTAATCTGTGATGGGTCAAATTTTTGTTTCAGAGAGGAAAAAAAATGTGTTAATCATTCATGCATGCAATGTACAATGGGGATTTGTATCGATTAAGGGAATCTATAAGTGATTTATATCTATGCATGAATTATAAAGCATGATTCATAAATTAAGTGCTAGTTTTTTTTGTTAAACAGGTGAAAGAGAATTTTTTTTAATCATAATAAGATTAAGAGAAAGAGTTTGGTTGGATTGGATTATTGCATTTAAAAAGGAAGGAAAAGGTCATTTTTGTTAAAGAATATTTCTTTGTTAAGTTTTAATGGGTGTTCATATAATGGGTTAAGGTATTTAGGAACTTGGCTTAAGGAAGAATTTGTTGCATGTGTGTTAGCCAAGCCCACATCAATAGGTTTGAAGAAAGAGGGGAATGACTTCCCTATAAATAAAGACTTAGCCTTTGGTTGTTACACACCAAAAGAAAAAGTCTATACATTAAAGAGAGGGTGTAATTGGCTATTGGATGGTGAATTGAGTAGGATTATTTGCAACTTTTGTCATGCATTAGTTGTAATCATTGCTTTCTTCTTGGCTGGCTTTTCCTTGTGAGCCTTCTTTAATCGAGGCAATCTGGTCTTATGTGGCTAGGTTCTTTGCATTTGTAGTGTAACATCCCCAAATATACATGCCATGCTTGAGTCATGGATCTATATCTAGAGGTTATTACTGCTACTATAAAAGACTTTTAACTAAGAAAATATTATACATATGGCCTTGAAACTTCAAAATTTTTTTGCTAAATAAGGGTTTATAATCCCAAATGTTCATACATATAAGGTAAAATAATTACAACTTAAAAGAACTTAACTAATATTGTATATCAATCTTGTCTTGCCCTACTATCTTCACTCCATGGCCATCCACCACCCACTTTGGTCTCGCGAACTAGGCTTAGGTCCAGGCCTTGCATCTTGAAGGTATTCCGTGACCTCTAGTGTTGAGTTGAAATTTATTTTATATACTAGAATGTATCTGGAAAAATACACAAATAGGTAGTGAAGACTTTAAGTCCCCAGTAGGTAAACTCAAACCACTACTCATATAATGTGTCATCATAAACATTCCAGCTGCTTCGCTTTATTATGAAAACATAAACATATAAACATAGGCACAAGTTAAATTTTAACTTTGAAAACACCTTTCTCGAAGCAGATTATATCTTAGCAAACACTTGACATATTTTATAACAAATATATTAACAATAACAATATAATATGTCACTCATAATCATAATAACAATATAGCATAATAAGATACTTAAATATGCACATGCAAATGCTCACACTTGACTTGATACAAGTGCACTTGACTTTATTTATCTCTTTCTTTAACTTGTAAATTGATCTTGCTCTTCTACTTGGTCCCCTAAAGGTGAATGGCCTCTCTCACTCCTGGGTAATAGTCTGCTTCTCAAGTCTGAGCTCATACCAATACATGAGTGACGGATTTACTTTTCCTAACCCTCATACCAGTCTATTCCCCTTAAATTTAGTCAAGGCTAGCTCAAGTCTTAGATAGTACCGCCCTGACCCACTGCTAGGTGGAGGCTCAGTACGTCCCTTTGCAAGTTCTTATCTTGAACATGATCATATATGGACATGCTATATGCACTTATGTATATGCTTCATATCATACTTTAATCATTCTTGCATGCATGATTTTCGTGTACATAACATAATATATATATAGATGATCATCGCATCCATGAATTTTTGCCAAAAAGTTCAATAGCATAATAGCTAAAATACAGAGAGTCCCAAACTAAACAGTATGTTCAATCAGCCAGCCAGTCATATCACTTATATTCATCATAGATAATATATCAATATAACATTGTATTAGTGTGGAATTGCCTAAAACTTATGTCTTTAAATATTTCATAGCTTATGGGACCTTTAGTCCAAGACATTCCTCAAGTTGTCCCACTTCCTTTGAATTTGCCCTATTTTTATAAATTTCACTAAAATTCCATTTTAATTCATTTTAATCTAGAAATTTAATATATTGTAGCACTTTTTGTGCAATTTTAAAGCTCTTTGATTTTACTAAATTTTGAGATCTATAACTTAAGTTATTAAAGTTTTACTCAAGACTACCTTGTTTCAGGACAAACTTGCACACTTAATTTTAGAAAATCACTAAAAATCCATTATGCATCATTTTTATCTGAAATTTTATCAAATTGTAGCTATTAGAACTATCTTTCAATCCTCATAGGTTTCACTCTAATTGGATAACCAGAGCTCAAGTTATGAGCTCCTTAAGTGGGCTACCTTGTCTCAACCTGAATAGAGCATGGTCAACTTTCAATAATTATTGGGGAAAATTCACTTATGATCTGAACTGAAATTTTTATTGTATAATATTCTATATATTAGCTTTCTAATCAAATTAGTTTCACTTAATTTGAAGGGTGAGTTATGCCCTTAAAATCACACTCTGGCTAGGATAGGAAGTGAAATCCAACAGCAAACTTTAAAAATTCATAACTCATTCATCTTAAATTCAATGTCTTATACTTTATATGGTTGGATTTCTATTGAAGTATAGTTTCTTCTAAAATTAGTCTCATTCAAAGTTTAGTTTTGTAGTGAGAATTATAGGCTCTGCCATACGAATAATGCCTAGGATTTCTATCTCATAGCTTTTCTGTTTTAGTTCAATCTTGTTCTTGTGGTTTAATCTTCAACCTAAACCAAATTTTTCTATCTTAGATCATTAGAAAAGAGTAATAACAGCATTATATGAGTATGGACCAAGGATGATACACATATGAACATAACAATCACACAACCCACAAACACAATCAAAACTAAGGATTTGAGCTACCTATCTCAAAATCCTTGAAACCATGAGAGTAAGGAAGACAAAAGTAACATCTTAGCTTCCTTTTTCCTTCATGTCAGCAACATGGATGATGGTGGAGGTACTCCACCTGATGTTAAATCATTAAATTGGTAGAGGGATATTGTAGAGAAGAAGATAATGATCAATTTTCATGAAAAGAATGAATGGTTTTGAGGCCAAGAAGGCGATGAACTATGAGCTCAAAACTCATAGCCATGGAGGTGATGGAAGGAAATGAGGTTGAAAAAGAACAAATAGAGGAGGAAAATTTAGAGAAGGTGGCCGAATTATAAGGGGCAAAAGGGAAGAATTGATGACTTCCTTACTAAGTTGGTTTGGCTTCTCTTTGAAGCTAAATTCCTATTGTGGGTATGAGATAATATTCAAATTCACTTAAGCTTGAGTTTTGGGTGGCCCTAGTTCGTCCACCTAGAGTGCTGGTGTGGCTCATCTCTAGCCACATGCTCTGGCTATTCTTTTAATAGGTCTATTTAGTCCCCCACGGGATTATTCCTTTAGGTTTATCATATTCAAAGACAACATAGAAATTCGGGTACTAATTCAAGGCGTTTGGGTATTAATTCAGGTTCTTTGAATTACCCGAGATATAATATGCATAGCATGAGTAATCTCACACTTTTATTTAAAATTGAGAGTAGAAAATATTAGTTACAGAGTTATTACATGTATATTATTATCTACTAGGGTCATGGGGCCCACATAATCCCAGAATCAAGATTTTTCTACGATTGCCGCTCTTGTCAATCATAAGCTCTAAGTTACAATCTCATCCCTACTTTTTCTACGGCTCACCTAATTACAATTTTGCCCTTCCTTTTTCTACGATTTCTTATTTATAGATTTACCCTTGCTTCGGGACCGAGCTTCCTTCTATCTTAGTCTGCCCTCAGGGTTCAAGATGTTACACATAGCAACTAGCTCATTCTTGTTGGATCTCCTTTCTTAGCTTTTTTTTCTTCTAAACTAATTTCTTCTTTCCTTTAGTTCTTTGGTGAAGAGTTTGTTCATTCTTCTGACTAGGTAGCCAACTTCATCCTTATCATCATGTTCTTTAGAAAATTCTTCATTTTCTGATCCTTCTGCAGTTACTGAAGCAATGCTTGGCCTAGCAGTCCTCTAAAGAGTTCAATCTCATGTGGCTTGATGAGTTCAATCTCATGTGTCCTAAAAGATTTGATGAGAGCATCAAGGGACAATGTGCTAAGGTCCTTGGCCTCTTGTATGATGGTGAACTTAGGATGTCATATATACTTATGGTAAGCTTCTAAGAATCTTTTTAAACATTTCAATGTTTGAATACAACTTTCCCAGAGCTTTGAGCTTGTTAATGATGCGTATGAATTGAGTAGTCATCTTATCAACAGATTCATTGTCATTCATCTTGAACACCTCATATTGATGGACGAGTGTAATACCCTATTTTTTTTTAAAAAAATAAAGATTGATAATAAAACCTTAAAATTTTCCATAGCTTGGGATTGTATAGTAATAGAGGAATTAGAATGAATTAAATGAATTTTTGAACTGTATGTAAAAGGGGAAAAAGGGGGGGGGGCGAAGGGAGACCATGGTGCACCATAGGTGACATGGCACATCTTAAGCCACCTTTTTCTTCGTTTTCATTGCCTAGGAGCTTCCTCGCTTACTATTCCTCTCTTTTTCGTTCTTCCTTCTGTGTATGCCCTCTTTCTCTGTTTTTTTTTTCTTTCAATTTCATATCCCTCTCCCTTAATCTTGCCCTTCTCTCAATCTCACTCTCACTCTCACTTTCACTCACTCTTTATTGCTCGTCTCCCTCTCAACTCACTCTTACTCTCACTCTCACTCTCTCTCTCTACTTATGATCTCTCTTTCTTTCAGCTCGTGATCTCTCTCAACTCACGATTGTTTTTCCTTCTACTGCCCACCTCTCTTGCATTCTATCTCTCTTTCAGTTTGGTTCTTCCCAAATCTAGTCCTTAGCTCTATTGGTGAGTTTTTTTTTTTTTTTTCAGTTTGTTTGCTTTGGGGATTGCTGGATTGAATTGAGTACCTTGTTATAAGATATATTTTAAATGATGTGTTGTGAAAAGTTTGGATATTGACGGATATGTGGTCTATTGTGAAATTATGGGATTGTTTTGACTCTTGAGGGTCAAGGTTGATTTTAGAATCAAGTCTTATTAGTGAAAATTAAATTGAGCTTGGTTGCTAGTTTTTGGGTAATGAGGGTGAAATTGTGTAAATGCTTTTGTGTACTAAAGGGATTACCATATAAATTATGAATCTTTATGTTATATAGATTGATATCCTATAATGTTTATTAAGGTAATTATATTGATAGCTTTTGGTCAATTTTTCAAATTTGAGTACCATAGGTACCTACAAGTGAATTAATTGTACTAAATTAAATTAGCACCATATGTTTTATTCTAGCACAATCCAATTAAGAGAAGCACTATTGCAGTATGAACAATTATTTGGCTCACTAAATTACAAAATAAAAAGTCTATATAGTTTTCTATCACAACCTACGAATATGGGTATATGCAATTGCTTTTAAACTATTATTTTTTAGTTATTCCTTATTTATCAAAATTTCACTAGCCAATTGGTTTATATTAATTTCTAACTATGATAAATATAGAAGATAGTTAATTAAAGTGTTTAAGAATTATATCCTATTTGGAGATGTGTTATGGCTTATATTCATATATTATAAAAATTAATTAGTGTAACACTAAAAGCAACTAGACAATATTTTATGTGATTTTAAAATAAATTAAAAGCAAGTTTTAGTAAATTATCATTTAAATTTTATTTTGTAGGGTGGAATAAAGAGGATTGAGATTAAATCCTAAACCATAATTTGTGTTTAAATTGAAAATAATTGCTTATGTATAATTTTAGATCTTTCAGGAGATCAACCTGGAAGTTCTGTGGCCCCTAAAACTTAGACTGGACGTTTCTTGTTGTTCTGTCAGTGGACAACGCTACTATGGCATGTGCACTCTAAATCAACAACTTTATTCTATAGTTTGAAGTAATTTGAGAACTTATTGCTATATAATTAGTCAATTGTGAATAGTTATTTTGTATTAGTTGAATTTTCTATATATTTTGGTATGCTTAATTAATTATGCATAATGGTCTCAATTTTGCGAAAGTCTAACCCAAATAATCTTATTGGACGTTCGGAAGGATTTCTAAAAATGAATTATGGATTTTGTAAAGAAAAGGTCAAGCTTGAAGAACAATCGTTTGATTTACTAAACTAAATTGTTCAGTAAATTATGTTTTAGATGTTTTAAATTTGCTAAGTATTTCCGCTCTTTGGAAACTCTATTTGATATTTGCTACTTTGAAAGCTTATTGATATTTTCGAAACTTTATTGATATTTTGTGAGAGGAATTTTGAATAATTAATAGCTAGTAGTTGCTGACGCTAACCTCATCTTCGTGGTTCAATCCCAGCTAGCAGTGTTATTGCTAGCTTGGTAGGTGTGTGAGGTCAATACACAAGACTAACTTAGTCGGATTGGAATTGACGAATTCTTATTTGTAAATATTTCTAAATTGAAAGCCTCCCTATTTTGTTATTTGTGTTTGGAAAAAATGCAGTTTGTTGGATATTTATGGTTGGTAAATATGGCATTAGTTTTATTAAACAATGCTAAGTATATATGTAGATATGTAGATATGTACGAATTTGTTTTATTCCTAGAGCTTATCCTCGTATATTATAGTTTCATTGCCCTCACTGAGTCAGTTGGACTCATCCTCTCTTCTTTACACGTTTCAGACCTTAGTGTAGCACCCAACTCCGTACTGCCAGGTTCTTAGTGTGCAAACTCCTTTGGACACACCCTCTGCATGTGAGTGTCTCTCAACATTTGCCTATTTTGTGTTTTGGATATATATACTTTGTAGAGTTGCTCCACGGTCCACAAGCAAGTCTTGTGATCTAGAAACTCTTTTTAGCAAAGCCTCTGTACATGGATCTCTTTTGTAACTTTGGAGTTGTAATCTCCTATGTGTGCATGATGCTTAAAAGAATATATCTATATGGGTATGTACATGTAAGTAGATAGGTGTTATAGTTATGCAAATGAATGCTCAATATATGGCTTACTTGAGAGTCTCTAACAGCCTCAATTTTGTACATGCTGATTGTCCATTGTAACAAGTTTGGCTATGTTGGGAAAGCTAGAAAAACAAGAAATCTTGTCCATTTTTCTGTAAAAATTCATCAAAATAGGCTTGCTAGAGATCGTTTACCGCTAAGCATCGATCAAGACTCCGGAGTGGGTCGTGACAACAAGCATACTAATTTTTGTTTCCATGAATTTATCAATCCCTTCGGAAGTTTTGGAGACGATCTCAAATTTATTTTGCAAAATCACAAGATATGATCTTGTCATACCCACTTTTGCTTAGAGCACAACTAAGTAGAAATTTTGCCTTTACGTCCAACTCTCTGAGCATCAGTCCATCGATTTCTTGGAATAATAACTAGACGGTATCCATGTGCTACATGGGGAAACAATTTTCAAAAGTATTATTAGTTTAAAGTTATTTAAATTTGTTCAATACTTTATTTTATAAGATATTAAATTAATTTCTATAATTTCATTTTTGAATATATGTATTTTTATACATATATTGTTATTAGTTAACGCATAATTAAAAAAAAATGAGTAAATTAGACATCGCTTCCCTAAGAGATATCTTTATTAGACAATCTTTCTCTCTATTTTAAAAAATACACCCACAATATGGTTAGAAGATAAATTTTGTTAATGAGTTTAATTTTTTTAAAAAAAATGAAGGTAATTTAGTTGACAATTTGATTAACTACATAATTTTTTAAAATCAATTGAATGCCCAATAAGATGATGACTTAGCTGAAATGATATAACATATAAAGATATAAAGATTTTGAATAATTGAATTAAAATTTAGATATTACCTTTATTAGATTAAATTTAACATAAATACATTGGTCATGGGTTGGATTATAACTACTACAACTATTTTAAATTGTAAGAATGATATTTATGTATATGATAATTATCCAATGATTGTGCATAATTGTTTGTCTTAAGAATTTCAAAATTAATCAAGCCAAATTATAGATATTGTGTTTGTCAAGTTTAATTTAGCACAGATTGAACCAATATTTAATATAAGTATATTACAAAATATTATAGAGTGCATCCCTAAAAAATAGTTGAAATTGTTTAAATTGTCTTAAACATTTTCATTTTGTCAAGTTTAAATTATCATGTATAACTACATTTTTATAAACTAAATTAAATAATAACAAGATATTGGTTTTACTAAATAAGTTATCCCCAAATATGATTACAAAATTAATTTTATTAATGAGATTAAGTTAAAATAATGAAGGTAATTTAGTTGAAATGATATAATATTTAAAGATATAAAGATTTGAAACTGATTAAATTAAATTTAGATATTACCTTCATCAAGATATATTTAGATATCCTACTTCTTATGAAATAAGTTATAAGCGATATGAATACTTTATAGAAATATATATACACAGTTATTTCTGTAACATGATCAAATTATATTAAGTCAAAAAAAAATTGTCATTAATATATTAATTTTTTAAAAAATATATATATATTCTTTGTTTTTTAAAATCAATACGCTAATGATGTTAGATAAGAAACCTCTACAAACATATAGAAATCAACTAATTAAAAAAAAGTATTTGATTTTTGTACACAAACTGAAAATGATTTTGATTTTGTACCCAAAAACATATTTTGGAAAGGCATGAATTAATGGAAAATTGAAAATTTTGGTTTTGGGAAGGAAAATGGTTGTCAATAAATAGGTGGAGAAGCCTGTAACTAATGGCAGCTATTTAATGCAAGTATTGAAAAAAGACAAACATAAAAATATTAAATTGAGACTTTTGATATAAAAAATATGAGAAGTCATAGCATTACGTTAAGATATAAATAAATATATGAAATATATGACTTGATGTGGTGGTTGAGGAGGTTGTTCCGTAAGCAAGTTGCGGCCCTTGAATTTGTTGCTCTTCTATGAGAACATAATCTCCTTGTGGATTCAATAAACAATCTCATCCTATCCTTCCAATCAGGATATTCTTCTTCATTGAAGAATTTAGGTCTATTGATAGAGTGACCTTCAACGATATGAGATGTTGGTTGTGCCATCTTCCCATGTCTTTTCCTTTACAACCATTAGGAAGCTCAACCCCAGAGTTAAACTTTGATATTAACTGTGGATGGCAGTTGGCACAAAAAGAGAGGTTAAATCGTGTCTTGACATCTCTGTCAAATTTGAAACTCAAATAAATTTCTCAAGTATATTTCAACTTGGAATATGAAAGTGAATGCGTTAGATCACTTGTTTTATCTTTGAGAATTAATTTTAAGAAAAGGAGAGCCTTCCTAACAATAATTAGAAACCTTATGTTGATGTTATAAAATAAGAAGATAAGGTTGTGAATATAGAAAATAATAGAGAGAAGGATCAGAAACATCACATAAGCAATTTTATACTGGTTCAACCAAAGCCAAGTCTACATCCAATTTCCAACACTAAGTTGAGATTTTCACTATTTGAGTAGTCTTCTATAAGCCTTTCCAAGCTTACAAACGAGCTGTTTTGCATTAGCCTCTCCAAGTTAACTTAACCAAGTAGTATTATACTAGCCTCTTCAAACTAACTTTCTTGACCACTGGTAGGTCAGGCTACAATACAATAGTTAAGGGTAGATGCATGAGATCACTCACTTAATCACACTAAGGGCCCGCCCGCCCGTTTGCCATGCATGATAGTATAAGGTCTGATAGGATATGGGTTAATAGTATAAGGCATGATAAAAATTTAATATTATATAGTATTTGATATGTCACTCTATAAAATATTGTATTATATAAAATATAACTAGAAAAAGAGATTATAATAAATAAAATTTTTTAAATATTAAATTTAAAATTTAAAAATTAATATAATTATCTAAATATTTATTATAATTATTTTAGCTATTTTTTATTATATATAAATATACTTTTATATTAAAAATTATTTATTTATTCTATTTTTAATATTTTTCATAAATATAAAAAATATGTGAGAGAAAGAGAGATAGAGAGAAAAATAGAACGAGAGTTTTTATACATAGAAATTCAAGTAAACCAATATCATATTCTTATATTTGGTTGTATTTTTTATTATATATAATTAATTTTATATTAAATATATTTATTATTATTTATATATTTTAATAATAAATTTTTATTTCTATATTTTTATATTAGTTTGAATAGTTATTTTACAATTATTATTTTTTTATATATTTTATTATTTGTTTAATAATTATTTTTCTTTTAAAAAATATATTAAAACTAAAAAAGTGAAAGAGCAATTATACATCAAAAGCTAATCAGGCCTAATACGACCTTCCTAGGCTGGATTAAGTTATATATCATTTTGATGTATAAGAGAGGTTTGATGGATAAGTTTATACAATACGTTGACTGCACCAAACAACAGATAAGGTCATAATGTATTGTATTACCTTATCCTATCATACCACCATAAGTGTGAATATATAGTGTAGCTTAGGTGAGAAGGGTTTCTCTAATAACTTTCAAGGAGGATATTTGCTAATACATCTCTTAGAGAAAAATATTCTTCTTTTTGACATGTAATTAGAAGAGAATGTATTTAGAAGCTTGTTTAGAAGGATTATGAAAGACAATACATGCTTTGTACAATAAATTCTTCATAGTCTCTTCCTTCATTTACTTCACCTTATGATGAATTTATCTGTGATCATGGGCTAACCATTGGTTCTTGCATGATACTAATCATTGTTTTGTCTGTATTTAGCATAAGATAAGCTTTTGTCTTGTCAAACTATCAAGTAGCTAAAACAAGAAACTAGTTGTTGGGGCTAGCTGTCCATTGTACTTCCTTCAGCATATGTCTAGCCTTTCTCGTTCTCTTCTATATTGTTTGAATCTTGAAATCTTTAACTTCAGAAATATTCTTCATGAGATGATTCAATGTATGAATACTTTTGTATTGCATCTAGCCCATGCATTGGAGTAAGCATAATAGTCCTATAACTCAAATTCTTCACCTATAATGATTCCTCATTGATCCTATCAAGATACTTCCTTAAAGAATCTCTAGATTCTTAGTGAAAACCTAAGGGAATGGCTACTAACTTGGGCTTAAACTTGCAATTAGCAAATTGAGACAAGAACTTAGAAGAAAGGTCTGTGAACCTATGCATTGACTTCAATGGCAGCAAATCAAACCATTTTAGCACTGATCTATGTTGTGTTCTAGGAAACGCTTAGCACTTAATGAGATCCAAAAATGCCAATAAATATATGGATGAATTAAAGGCATCTAGGTGTTCCTATAGGTCCATGGTTCCATCATGAGCGTCCATTCCCTAGGGAGGTAGGAAACTCTTTGGTGGGACACTGATGATGTAATACGAGAAAGGGTGATCTTCCTCTTCTTCATATGTGTAATCTAAGGGGCTCAGCTCATAAATGACCGTATATCGTTGCCCATTTCTAGTGGTGTCCTTTGTAGATCGTGTCTTAATGGTCCGTTAATACAAGAGTGGTCCAGGATCGATCATGTTAGTGATGATTGGAGTGGTAAGACCTAAATGAATGGTCTATCTACTGTCTACTATCATCGAGTTCTCTGTGCATCTCCCTTTGCCCTATCATCCTCAGCTTAAGTCTACTTAAAGGCTACGTGACAATTTGATTAGGAGCCTCCCAATTACATCGAATGCCAGATTTCCACCATCCTGCTCAGCCGTTGGGGTGGGAGCATAAGGGCGGGACTCTAAAGCGTACCTTTGGATTATGGCCCTTAGCCTTAGAACCAAAGCAAATGGGATAGGAGAAAGAGAGTTTCCTCTGACATGAGACCATGACTTCTAAGTCATTTTTCTATCCTCCTCTCTTGGTTCTTCAATAATAAGGGCACTATGAGCTGATTTCTTTATCTGATTCACTATCCCTGTGTATACAGAAAGAAGATAAGAACGAGTGTGATAGAAAAATAGTTAGCGTAAATGGCGCCAATATTCATAAGTAATCTAATAGGATGAGAGTTACTTGTGAACCAAGACAATGTCCATAGAATAGCAAAGCAGTTTCCAAGCATGAGATGTATGGTAACTATAAGGACTTTGATACTTAAGATAACATGGGTTTGAGAGGTAATAAGCAAGGAGAGATGACTTATTTTAGTCGTTGATTTAATAATATTATATACTCCAAGGAGCTCAACAAAGCAGACATATAGCTCCTCCTTTCATGGGATCCTTCCTCACTGACCAGTGTGCTCATCCATCTAAAAAATTATGGGCATTAAGTTAAGGCCAAATCTTGTGAAAAGCTCTCCCCTCAGTTTTTTTTTTGGTTGGGCTCTCCCCTCATTTGAAATAAAATAATAAAGAAACTACTTTTCAATTTAGGTCTTTATTAATATCATTGTGGCCCATCACATATTGGGCCTATAAGAATAGTCTGAACAATTTTTCTTTTTTTGGATAAAGCAATGAGGGAAGCAGGTGTAAATACCTCATGGGAATTTCACTTATTCCCTCATCTTACAAGATTGTGCACTATTCCATTAAGGCCAAGCATTATCCATCAACATAGTGAGAATAGGCCAAGGGCATAGCCTATTTATTGAACAAATAAGACTAAGATTTTTAAAAGTCTTTTTAGTTAAAATAGTCATATTTTAAGCCATATAAAAAGTCTTTTAAGCTAATAGGCCGATCATTTTATTATTATTATTATTACTACTATTACTACTAAACTTGTGTATGATATTTATTTTAATTATATTTATTTTTCAATTTCCAATTTCCAATTCAAAATCCTAATAGCTAATTCCTTATCTCTTATCTCCGAATGCACATTGTAACCTCGTCCATTTGCATAAACACTCAACTCATCGGTCACCGCGTCACATTGCCTATCGTTCCTTTTCAACCCGATACCGCTCTTCACCCTCCCATGCAACAACACCGCCGATTTGCCTTGTCTAGCTACATTCTCTATTGATCCACCTCTATCGTCCAATAGTAGGCAACAGGATCCACATTCTACTTTTGCTGATGAGTAACAAGCACAATGCTCACGCAGATCTCCTTTCTGCACCCTTGAACCAACTTTATTTTTGTAAGTTGGTCATTTCTCCGTTCAATTGGTGAATAGTAACAGAGTGTTACTGAGTTGGTCTTTGTCAAGTGCTAAATTCCCCAAACTCTGATATGTTTGTTTAGAAATTTTGTCAATAATTATACATTCTTGTTCCTATTTTTGCTTATATAATTGGAATATTGTTTATTAATTTTCTTCCTTTTAATCTTCTGCTTCTGATAATTAAAAAATCTCAAATGCAGAAATAAGTAGTTCTATTTATCTATTAAGGTAACCATCAATTAGGTGGTTTAGTTTTGCCATTGGGATTCTACTTATGGATGCAATTTGTTGTTTAGTTTTACGATTGGATAATTTGAGGCCCAAGGCCTTTTGAATTTGTGATTTGGTAACTGATATTGTTGTCGTTACAGAATTTGAGGTCTAATGCCATTTGGATTTGTGATTTGATATTGTATTCTTATTAGATAATTTGAGGCTTGAGGCTTTTATAATTTGGTGTCTTTTTGGTGTTGGATAAAGGTCTAAGGCCTATTTTCTCTTTTACTCATCTTGTTGATGGTAAATTAGTAATCTACACATTAAGTGTTTGCATTTACATTTCTAGTTGTAGTTATTGTTTTTGTTGAGACTCATGATCTATTTATAGGCCTAAGCCTATTGGCCTATTTATCATCTTAGGTTTTATAATTTATTTAAAACCTTTTTAGTCTATTTAGGAATAAATTTGTTGGCTTATTTAAATGTCCTATTATAGATAAACCTTTAACTGAACTTTCAAATTAGATTAGACTTTTAAAATATCAGACTTTAAAAGACAGTAACTATGTAAGATAATAAGTCAAGCTCAAATTTCACATTTAGAAAATATATAAGTTCTATTTAAGATAAAGTCTTATGTAGCCTGATCAATTTCACCCCTATCCACCAACTTCATATTTAGTCAGTTCCTTGTTTTCTTTTGTCATTCAACTCTTTGTTTTGCACTAGTCTAGCAACAAGTCCTTTTTTTTACATTTTTTTTTTTTGGTCAATAAATCTAGTACAAGTCTACAAACCATTAGATTAGCTTCTTGTCTTTTTTCTATTTTTTTATTTTTTTCTTTTTTGTGTCGAAGATTAATTTCTTTTCGTCTTTTTTTTCTTTTGGACATGGGTAACTTCTCTTCTTCTGTTGAGGCCCAATTGAGTTGTTTTGGAGGTTTGGGTAAGAGAGCATGTATCAAACTGGCCCGGTTTTGAATCTGAATGGAGCTAGAGTTAATAGTTTCGGCTTATGATTTTCCACCACATGCCGAGAGCTATACAATTAAGTTGTACAAAAATTGGACCCATAAACATTACATTAAAGCCTCAAACCGCAGTTTCTAAGCCCACTATGGGTTTTTCACTTTTCATACCCCTTTTTGTTTTAAGCAAATATGGCAGATTTTATTCCCCAAAAACGTGTCCAAGGAGCAAACAAAGGTTCAGACCACAAAACAAATATTGGGAGCAAAGAAAGGTCCAATAGGACTACAGCACAACATTAGATGGGGGAGCCCCAAAAAGAGCAATTGCTACGGAATATAAACTGAGAAAGAAATAGAACTTAAGAGGAAGAAATGTTAAAGTTCAGTCTTATGTATTCTTCTGCACGACGCGAAGCAATAGAGCCAATGACTTGAGGGTCCCGTCCAATAAAAATATACTTGACATTGTTATGGTCTTCTCTTTATGTTCTTGAAAAACAAAAGTAATTCGTACAAGTAATGTTTTTCTCCTTTATGGAAAACTATGGTCCTTTGATTTTCTTTACTTGCCCATCCTGTCTGCCATAAATAAAAAGCTTGTCACCTTTGTCGGTGACGCAGATAAGTGATATTATAGTATTACCAATGCCAAAATTGGAAAGGAAGAAGGAGTCAAATTCTTAAACTTTCCTCCCTTTTTCTTTCCCTTAAAAAATAAAAATAAAAATAAATTCACAAACAAACACTAAAAAGAAAAATTTCGGACACTATTGTAATTAAGACGTCCTCTTAATCATTATCTTATTCAAAGTTTAAATATTGATTCTCCTTTTAAAACTATAACTCTCTTAACATTACACCCAAGCCTTATTGATGATGTACTATTAAACGTTGAGTATTTCATTTCAACTAACATTCTTTTCTAATTCAAGTTAAGCAATCCAAATAGAGTTCTTCCTCAAAGTTCGGATAATTTGGGCAATATAAATTGAGAGGTAAATTGATATAATAACTTGGTCTTAATTAAACCAAAACCTTCCTCTCATTTCCTCAATTCAACAATTGAAACTATTGTGATCCAAACGAACGAAACAGCACAATGGAAACATTTAAGTGGTTCTCATTGTCAGGCATCAAAACTGTCTTAATCAAACATAGCTCTGCAATAAGTCTGAAAATCCACTGCGCCTCACATGCATGGATTGAGAGAGGTACCAACTTGTGGTACCCAAATATATCTTCAACATAAATGTGACGTCTAAGTAACCAGAACAAATGCACTTGGCAATATTAATTCAATTCTTCTCTCTCATATATCTCCTCTTGTTCTGAAAACGAGAAACCTCCTTCTCTCAACCAAATAGATCACGTTGAACACATATATCAATTGGTAGGCTAAAGAGAAGCACCAACCATTCGTTTCAAACTGGCTTGTGCTTGAACTTGAACTTGAACTTGAACTTGCCTTCAAATTCAATTCAAGAGGAATCGCGATTTTGTTTGGTGCTGCAGATACGGTTTCAATTTTGTGAATTTGATTTTGCCAAAAATTAATGAAGAGCAATTCTTATATGTACTGAGAGTAGAAAATTCTTTTTTTGCTATGTTTCATTTATTATTTAACAAATCAGCATTGTGGTGATTAAAAAAAGATAACAGTAAATGACATAGTTTTAAATTGTGGTTATTATTATATTACAATTATTGCGATTGTGAAAAGTTGTGGGAAAATGTGGCTGATAGGGTAACAATTGTCATTGTGATGCAATTGCGAACTGCAATTTAAAACTATGAAGAGTGGTTATAGAAATAAAGATCTATAATACTAATTTGTCGAGCAATAAATGGAACATAGCGACAAAAATTTCTTATTCTCATATGATACAAGAATTTCTCATTGATTAATGCTAACTTCCTTTAATTTTTCCTCTCAAACGGCTTGGCTGGTCCTTCAAGCTTAAAGCTATTCAATTATATACAGATGTTATTAGTTTTAAACTAAACACTCCCTCGCTGCATGAACTTTTTCTAACTTATATTATATATTATAATCAACCTGTAGTGGTTGTTATTAATCTTTTTATATATGAAAACTAAAACATAGGAGCTTTTTCTAAGCACACTCAAAGCTATAGCCGCTACGAAGTACCAAACGACACTCTTCTAATGTGAGGCATGACACTGTTTAAAGATTCCCGTCCATCATGTAATGCACTATTTAAAAAAAAAAAAGAAAGGAAAACTCCTTTTTCTTTTATTTCTTCTTTCTTTTCTCACAAATAGTCTTTTTGACTGCTTTTTACTTGATCGATATTGGCTTTGCAAGGACCACAGAAAGTGGAAAGAGGAGGGGCAAGGGCACGCCAGAGGATTTATTATTGCTGTTAATTTAACATAATTAGATTGGGTAAACCCCCACTTTTGGCTCTAAAATGCTAAGATAATAGTATTTGGCTCTAAGAAATGTGTTTTTAAATCCATGATAGAAATTCATTTAATTAATGACAATATAATATCAAAGACTAATTTAATTAACGAGAATATAATGGTAGGAATTAATTTAACTAGAAAATAAAGTATTAGAGACTTAAAAATAAATTTGCTGAAGTAAAGAACTATTATAACTGGCACTTATAATTTCAGTGACTGAGGTAAGTCAAGAACTCTAATTGAATTCTCTACATCAAGTGTGACGCGTGACCACATGTCATACTACACAGCTTACAATGCTTTTGCTTGTTATAGTTACATTTCCTTCAATACGCTTCTCCACTCCTGTGGGCTGGGGCAAGCAATTTGAATTTCCATAAGTTTGGTCCATTAAAGTCACATTTTGGAACGAATGCAATGATAGCAGAGAACAATTTTCTAAACATTTATCTTAAATATTATGTTGTTATGCAAAGCAATATAGCCTTGTCATGCAAAGCAATTACTCTAATTAATTTGTCAGGGTAAATTTATTTGATTTAAATGCTGTTGACTTTGTCTACGAATTCATACACATCTATGATGTAAACAGCTTTTCGGTTACTAAAAATCGAAGAGTTTGGTTTGTGAAGTTGAAGTTTGATTTCCACCACCAATAACATCATTTGATAGGCAATCTACTAATATATTGTAGTCTCGCTTATCTTTTTTTCGATAACTGTCAATAGAGAAAGAAGGCTCAACTCACACATCACGTGAGGAGCTGAGGTAACAAAGTCACCCTCGGTTACAGATCAAGCACGAACAAGAGACATACATCATAATTATGCTATACCCCAAATGAAAAGAAAAATACCCCCAAGCAGCATGTTAGACACTAACATAAATTAATGCCACCATCAGCTATGAAGTACTCAAATGTCAGCAGAAACTGGTAACTTGATTTCACAAAAACCACCTGATCCATATCTTCTTGAATTGTTGAGAGCAACCAGGTAACTCTCTTATCTTTAAAAATAAAGTGAACAATTTAAACCAAGTTACATATGTAACAGAGAAATCACAAAGTAACATAGTGATGTTGGTTATATGCAATTTTCTTTTCTTCTCTCTTTTATTTTTTATTTTATTTTTTTAAATTTTGGTTCTCCAGTGAAAATGTAATTTCCTCATTTCGAATGAGAGATTACAGGCCTAGCTAATTAATAGAGTGGAAATTTATAAAACGAAAGTAGTGAAAAATAGTAACCTATCAAAATATATGTTATATTTCGATATACTCAGCCTATATATCCTCCCACGTTCCATTTTCTTTTTCGCAAACAAGACTTCATAAACTAGTTATTACCAGTCAGAATGCGGATCCCTGCAACTTGGAAGGATATTCCTGACGCTGTTCCCTTCTCTCTCTATCTCGATGGCATAGATATTGTCCAAGACTATGAGAGTTGTTGACCAAAAGTAATTTTGGATATACCGAGAGTACATATGATGCCAATATGAAGTTTGTTAACACAATAATTTATTCTAATGTAAACAGAAATTAATAACTTAGATCAAATATGTCTTGTGAGATGTCAGCCCACCTACTGACAAGCTAAGTTTCATTGTCATTAAAATATTTGCAAGTCAGCTTAACAAAATTGAGGGAAGGATTTAGAGGAACAGAAAGATGGGGCATTGGTTTGCCATTGCCGCTATCCACCCTTTTCCCTTTTGATTAATGTGTCGTTCAGGATTTTGAAACCCCAAGTACAAGCACTGACTCAATTAAAAAAAAAAAAAAAAAAAAGAAGGAAAGTCCAAGTATATTGCACGTAACTGCCCCCACAACTATTATTCTCAGCTTATCTTGCTTGCCCTGTATTAGGCAGGATTTGAGCGTCATTGAAGCGTTTGTTTGGTTCATAAGTTACCTAAAATTTTGTATATTGTGGTGTTTGGGAAGCGGTGACAATGTCCAATCCATGTTTGAAGGCTCCAATTAAGCTATAAAAACATGTGCCCTCTTATAATATCTCACCTAACAAAAGATAGATAGATCTAACACCCTGTATTTTTCTTGTTCAAGTATTACATTAATGGATTAATTTCTTTTTAAGCAATACTATGTTCTCCAATCCTCTCCCTTGCTTGAAATTGCCTATTTCAATGCAAATTATAACCCACGCATATTAAGAGACCTTCGTGGCGGCGTACACGACTAATTAGAAAGTGAAATATCTTGATTAATGAGCCTTAAACGTAAAGAAGTGAAAACGTGTTTGTTTTCTTGATTAGCTGCGGATGAAACTGTAGTTCTAACTAGATTCGTGGGTTTTAAACAACCCGTACATGCAGAAACAGTTATTAGTTATTTTCAAGAAAACGGAAGGAGTGGAAAGAGCTAACTGATGGTATCTTGCAGCATCTCCACGGGTGAGCTTACCTAAAATTAGGGTAAAGCCACAGTGGGTGGGTCCAAATTTCTCAAACAGCATCCAACACGAGATCATGACTACCCATCCCTACTGAAAATGAAATGTAGAAATGAAAATAAAAAACAAAAGAAAGTGAAATATATATCTAGTGGGATTGTGTGTGTCTTGTTACCCATGTTAGTGCACATGGGCGTTTGCTTAAATCCACCTCCAATTGGATATGATGCTCTTACATGATCCCTACTTAGTACTTATCAATTACATCAGCGTTTTATCTAGAGTATTAAACTAAATTCTTCTTTCTTTGACCAAAATAAAGAACCAAATTCTTCTTTCATTCATTACACCTTGGCTACCAACCATGTGATGTGATCCGTCAGTATCATATGACATATGACTCCTTTATTCGTCTATTAATTCAATAATTATGAAGAAATAAAAAGAATTAAGAAACACAACTCGATGCAGCTTCTACTTGGAAGGGCCCACTTGGAGTTAGTCCCACCAATATCTCTGATGCAGAAAATCAGCGGTTCGTCCACAAGGCATGATCGTGGTAGGGCAATCCGTACGTACATGTTCCGCTCCGATTTGATTCGAGTTTAATGCAAAATTTTTACTCATTGTCTCTGTTGATTGTCCTCGTTCTCTTTGCCATGAGAAATGATTTTGTTTTTTAACTCTTGTTCGCCTACATTACCATGAGCAATTATTAGTGGTTAAAACAGGAAGACTGTTGTTATTTTTATATTACTTTTATGATACAAAATTATTATGTTCATTCTCGTATAAGACTTGATTAATTTAATCTAATCTATTCACACTGAGTTTTTAGCATATTTAATGTTTTATATGCCAAAATTACCGTATATATATATATATATATATATATATAAGAGTTATCGGATCATATTCTTATTTATATTTAATTTTTTTAAATTTTAGCACAAATAATTTACATAATATACAATTATAATTCAGTGGTTGGATCAACAAAAATTATATTATATAGAAAACTATTAAGTGATGTGTACCAAATCTAACACCAATATATTTATATCCTGACATCCAACTTTAGTGAAGATTTACAACGTATTACTAATTAGCAAGAAATTTTCGATCAAGAATTATATAAATCATGAGAAAGTTTTGATTAAATGAACTAACTCATTCAGTAGCGTACACCACATCTCTAGCAAGGAAACCATTTTTTTTTAAAAAGTTGTTGCATTAAATAGTGCTCAACATGTATTATATAGGATTTTTTAGTTTTTTTTTTAACTTAGCTATGCTTTTCTAATAAATTTTTGAATATTGTTATTAATCTAAATGAAATTAATTGTTATTGTATGAGTAAATTCCAACTTCGTCTTTAAAACATTTAGCAACACTCACATTATTTCCTATTTGATCCTTAACAATAAAAGATATTGAACGTATTAGTCCTTTGGCAAGGACTAATTAATTTATTTATGAAAAAAAATTTAGTTACCACATTTATATACTGATATTGTTCATATCCCATGTCAATGTCAGTGCTTTCCAGATCTCTTTAACCCATACGAAGGACACTTGCTTTTCAACATCTTCCCCCTACAGCAATGCACCAAAATAGAAGCAGGTAACTTGTTTTCCATTTTTATGTATAGTTGTAGTTAATTAACTTAGAAGCATAATAATATTATGATGAAATCATAATTATTTCCATGCTATTTTAGGTCTGCTGATTGCTTAAGGACGTGAAAATGTAGCAGAGATTCAGTAGTGAGTGTACATGGAATCGGGCTCCACCATGCAGGACTTTAGCCATGTGCCCTTGCATTCAGTGCAGCCTCCTCTCTTGATAACGGATTGTCCTACTCCACGTTCATATTTATTTCTTCATTCCTTTATGGCCGTTCTAATGCAGATATTAATACAGAGTGTAATTGGTATATATTGACAATATAAAAGAGTTTTACACTGTCATCTAATTATATAATTATGTTCGCAAGATTTTCAAGGTAATGAATGCTTGAGTCAAATATTTTTACTAATATAACGATACATAATTAAATATTTGTGTAAAACTTTTTTACAATGACAGTGTATATAAATTAAATCTATTAATAACCGTCTACATTATCTACAAATATATGAGGGAGAGATTAATTTATATTGGTATATATTAAAATAATTCTTATATTATTAAAAAATATTTTATTAAAAAATGTTTTCCCATATTCTAATTTTGAATTAAAAATTCTTATTTTATAGATTATATTTATATATTTATTTTAATCTAAATTTATTTAACACTATATAAATATATGTCAAAATTAACATAATATATTTTTAAAATTTATGAATATAAGAATCACAATTATATTTTTTTATTTATGTGTATTTTTTAAGATATATATATATATATATATATATATATATATATATATATATATATCTTCCCCCCCCCCCCCAACAAATTTTAATTCAAAATGGGTTTGATGATTCACATTCCATGTTCTAGGTAATAGAATTATGCTAGGTTGAAACTAACACTAAGAGCCAAAAGCTATGGAAACGAATGTGATTAGAGGCTCTAGCAGTAATGATATTTTTCATAATGAGGCTACTCTACCAGAAAGTTTTCTATTAGTTCAAAATGATCAATTTTTAACTAGAACAAGTGATTGCTGAGATGGGAACATACACTTTGACGAGAGTCTCTTCAAATGAACCGACATATCCTCTATACGAGGCTTGCATGGTGGCTGGAACAAAGACACATTTTATTGCATATTCAAATCTGGCCACACCTTCTTAACTCCAAATACGCAGATTTGTCATAGTCCCTATTGTGATACTCCAACTGCCCCATGAATTTGTTACTCCTAGACAAAAATTAAGGTGATGGTGGATAGATATAATTCAATGGTTAGTTTGATACAAGTAACATTTTATATTAAACTAGTGGAAGTGCCTATCAATCCACATTTATTTATTCTATTGTAAATTAAAAAAAATATTTTCCATTTATGTGTAAAAAAATCAAATTGAAATGAATAATAATTTTTTTTTCTATTTTGATGTCTAAATTTCTCTCTTCCTAAAATATTTATGAAGTTAGAAAATTGAGAAAAGTTCAAAAAGTTAAGGGAAGTTAAAAGAAGTTGAGGGGAGTTAAGAAAAGAGAACGATAATAGTGGAAAAAGAAATATGACCAAAGAAAAGTTAAAATGGTCTAACCCCTTTATATAGTAATATAGATTATTAGATGATAAAGAGAAAACTCAAGCTCTTGATGTGATTCAAAATTTAAAATTTAAAAAAAAAACACTCATTTAATTGCATTATTTGATAAAGGAGCTACACATCCTTCTTGTCTATTGATTACGTTAAAGAGTTAAACTTGTCTATATCTTCCTTTCTTAATTATTTATGCTAGCTTCAACTCTTGTATTGGGTACTTCTCAATCGTATTTGAAATGTCATGTTTTAACAAAAGGAAAATCTTTATCTGTTGACCTTCTTTGTTTGTCTTTGAATGATATTGATATCATGATTGAGTAGATTAGTTATTTACTAAATGATAATTTTAGATTGTTTAAATAATTTACTTATTTTCCTAATGACTTGCTTATGGAAGAAAAATTCCATTAAGACCCTATTCCTTATTAATGTCACTTAGGTACAAAAGAATTGTGGAAGAATTGAAGTGAATGGGGTCCATAGAAATTGAAGTGACAACACATCAAAAGGAAGGCGAATGAGCCACCAAACTAAGTACCTTGTGTTGCATGAGTGATATTTGGACTTGTAGTGATTGGAATTGAATGAAACTTAATTCAAATGAAAGCTAAGATATACTATGACACCTTGGTAAAATTTGGTAATTTTCGAACTAAAGATGAATTTTTAGGAATTTATATAAGGTAACTACCTGAAATGAGAGTTTAAAATAGGACCGTGGTTATGTTTAGCAAAACTACACTGATTGGGTGATCTTATGAGGTTAAAGCCATTTTTACCTATTAATTCAAGTGAGTAGAGTATGTATACCAAAAATCTCAGCCATCTAAGCCTAATTGAATGAGGTGTGAATTTTTAAGGAAAATAGGACAGGATCCAATCAAAACCGTAAGCCCTTTTTTGTTCAATTAATATCTTAGTCCCTAGAGCTTGAAATTGAGTGAGACCAAATTCATTTGAAACTTTAATCTAAGTAGAACCAAAATGCAAAGTTTTAGAAGTTATTGACCTAAAATTGAATTACTATGAATTTTGTAACATTATTGCCTAGGTTTGAAGTTGAAACAGGACAGCCTCACTTGAGGCAACATAACTTAACTTAGACTTTTTGAAATGTAATGGGATCAAAAGGTTGAGTAGAGGACATAATAAGGAATGCCTCTATAAAATACAAAGGTTATATGACAAGAAATGGATTTAAGATGAATTTTTAAAGTGAGGGCAGATTTCAAGTGGCTTATAATCGAAGTGTTAATCTAGACATAGAGCTATCAGTTTGGGTCATGACAATCCTTAGGTATGTGAAGGTTGTAACATCCCCATTTTTGTATAGTTTAATTAGCTCAATAATTGAGTAATTAGATTATTAAATGGGCAATTAAGCCACTAAAAAGTAAATTAAGTGTTTGAATAATGAGCATAATGGTAAAAGATTAGCCTAATCTAGGAGTCTAGGAAAGTAAAACCCTTTCTAAGAGCTTAAGTTAAAAAGTCAATATTTTGGGTTGATTAAGAGTCAATGAAAAAGTCAACAAAACAACTAATTTAAAGATTAAGATAACAAGTGCTTAATTAATTTAATTAGGATTGTTAAAATTCACTAATCAAAAGAACCTAAGTTAAGTCATTTGATTAAGGTAATCACAAGCTTAATACTAATTTTCCTCTTAAAATTTGAATGGAGAAAATAAAGTGATGATAATGTCACTAAAGTAAGGTTTGTACAAGTACTTTGTACAATCTTGTCTCCCACAACTTGGAGACCAAGTTGTCTTGCAAGATTAGAAGCAATTAACCTCAAATTAGATTAAAATAAACCTATCTTACTACACATTAAATTAAGAATTAAGTTCCTAATCCCAAAAATTAACTAACCCTAATCCCCCCTAGTTAAAGACACACTCTAACTAAGGGAAAAAGAAAAAAATAAAATATCTAGATGGTGATAAGGGGAGTGACCGAACCCTCCCCTTTACACACACTCCATCATTTTTTTTTATTCTCATTCTCATACTCTTTCTAACCTCTCTCCTCATTTCTATCAAGACGCTCTTCTTCTTTTTCTCCATTTCTTCCAAAAACTTCATAGCCAAACCTCACTAATCTTCATCACTAACCTTTCAAAGATCACACTTTTTGGTCTTTGAAAACAATATTCAAACACTCAAACCTTCATTTTTTCAAGGAGAGCAAAAAGGCCTCCTCTGTTCCTTTAAAGAAGCTGAGGCCTCACCACCTCTTGGAGGAGGCCATCTGCATCTCTTCACTTCTCCAAAGGCATAACTACACGCTTAGGTAATGATTCTTCACCTTCTCTTTTGGTTGTTCAAGAAGCTTGAAGTTTTGGCTTTCACTATGGCCAAAAGCTCCAAGTGACAACTTGAGAAAAGTTCCTTTTTCTTTTGTGAAAAGCATGTATTTTGATCTTGTTTATGAAGTGTTCTCTTGTTATTTTGCTAAAAAATTCTCCCTTTTTTATGTTCTAAAGCCTTCTTGAGTGAACTATGTGTTTGATGATATTGTAAGTTGGTGAAAAATGCCTTTCTTGAGTCCTCTTAGTTAAGTCTTGATCTTCCCTAATATATTGTTCTTACAATTAAAAAGTTTCTATTTTTATATTCACAACATGATTTTGATATGACCATGAACATTCTTCAACATGAAAGTTGGAAAAGTTTGCTTTTTTACTCCCAAAAAGTAGTGCCTAATGATGTGTCTCCTTAAGGGTCCATTTTTGTTCTCTTGAAAAGTAAAATACTAAGTAAAAATCCAAACTTTCTCAAAGAATAAAACTTTTTAGTCATAAAAACTTGGTCTTGGAAACTTTATAAGTTGAACATCACTTCTTTGATGAAGGTGGGCATATGGTGTTGTTAGGTTCATGAGTGTAGGCATGCTTTGTCATGACCCAAGGGATTAAAAGGATCTTGAAATCCCTTGGGAACACAAGTGTGATTAGGGCTCCAATGGTCATGCTATGAACCTAAGAATCACTCAAGGAAATTATAAGATTAGAAGACAAAAATTTTGGTTAAAAACCCTACCTAAGGTCATGGCCCTAACAAGTAAAATGGGCAAACAAAGTGTTAAAATTTTCAACTCAAGAAATCTAACTCCTAAAATGTGTAAGTGAGAAACCTAATAAGTTACATGGTAAAAATGAATTTAAGATTTTATAAAATTATAGTCATGGCCATGGTCTTAAGTGATAAAGTAGGAAAGAAAAATGTTTAATACCTAAACTAGAAATAACTAATAAGACCCAAGCTATATGATTGGATAGATTGACATTTTCACCTGAGATAAAACTAGGAGAGAATCATTAGAAACCATTAAGGAACTTATGCTTAAATCCATAACCTAGATAAATTCCAAACTTACATAACTTAAGTAAATAAAGTATAAACTTTACTTGAAGTATAAGTAGCTAAAAGCTTACAACACACATTTGCATTAAGCCATGTGATTCTTTCATGAGTGGACATTAAGAGTCTCATAATGATTCATAAGATTTTTCACAAAGTGCAAAGGAAACCATAAATTCCTCTTAGGGTGTGGTATGATTGTATGATGCTCTTATGTAGCATGACAAGAATTGTTTGGAACATGATTCATTGGTTATTGACTCATGATTTCATGATTATTAGTACATGACATGGTGACATGAAGTGGTTATTGGTTCAATTTTCATGCCTAGCAATTTTGGGGAAAACTCTTGTATAATCGATATGTTGCCAGATTTTTGTCAAAATTGTGGACTTAGAAACATCTATTACATGCCTATATGCGTCTTATCTTTGAATTTAATGCATTTAAGGTGTAAGATGTAATATCAAGTACTATGTTAAGAAAAGAGATAACTGGACATGATTTTTTGGTAAGGAAAGGTGATCCACAAGGACTTTGAGATCCCTCTACTTTGGAGACACGTGGCCAAACTAAATCCCTCCAATTTAGAGGTACGTAGATCCCTTTGTCAGTTAAGTCTGATTTAGATTAGTATTATGTGACAACGGTCATGGAATGAGCTCATGTCCTATAATAGTCTATCGAAGGGCACTTAAAGAAAGGAATGTTAAGCACATGCTAATGATGAAAGTTAAGTAAGCCAAGTTAAAGAAAAGTCAAAATCCATGAAATTACATAAATGTGTAGCCATATTTATTTCTTCATATTCATGGTTATGAATGTTTTATGCTATGCTCTCACATGTACATATATGCCTTATGATGTTGTTATACCATATGTTATGATTATAAGAGTAAAATTAAAAGAAACCTGCTTTGAGAACTTATGTTTTCAAACTCTTTTAAAATTGAATTTATGCATGTTCACCTTTTTATAACTAAACCCGAAGTGACTAGCATGACAATGATGACACATGAATTGTTTAGTCAGAATCCTACTGAGAAATCTTGTATTTCTCTTGCCTGTGTTTCCATGTTGTCTTTAGAGAATGGCGTTGGGCAGTGTGATCATTTATGTTGAGTTCCCCATTTGGTATTAGCACTTCAACCCAGTGCTAAATGCTCTGCAATGAAGGTCTATGTGTTTCATGGTCGTCAGTTCCATTCGCCAGTTAGGAGTCCATTCTTTCGCCCACACGAGTTGTACGAGGACATTACCCTATATGATGTACAACCTCCCTTTCATCCCCTGATATGCCCTATCGATGGAGAGTTCGATTCCGATATTCGCTTAACCAGACATACTTGGTTGAGTTGAGCCAACATTTTCTTTTATGATTTTCTTGTCTTCGGATTCTTCCTCTTCTACAGTGAGCTGAGCATCACCCCGAGGCATGGACATGGTTTCATTTGCACTTGAGCGATACCCCAAGAATGTAGGCGAGCCAATGGAGGAGTGTGTAGTGATTCATCGGGAGGATTCAGAAACAGTTTCGTTCCATTTTGAAGTTGGGGATAATGCGAGATAACACATGCGGAGCTTGGATGCGAGGATTATTTATAGTTTTAGGGCTATTATTTTATGGCATGTTTGGGTTATCGAGGCTTTTTATGTATTTCCTTTCAATTTGGTATTTGAACCTCTTTTGGATATGGATGTTTTGATGGGCCGAATAGTGTATATACATACACACACACACACACACACACACACACACACACATATATATTCCAGACTAGAATAAGTGAGCCAAACTCGGCCCAACAACTAAGCTAAATACGAGGTCAGATTGACCACTATTCGATGCACAGTTCAAGCCCACATGCGTGCTAAGGCCCAAATCCGAATTTTGTGTAACAGAGTTCCTTAATATGGCGAAGCGGTACTCACCTCATGTGTCGTTGAGAAACTCGAACCCATCCATTAACCTCTAGCTACCGGAGGTCCCAAGTTATCCCTTACTATTATGAAAACAAACCCCTATATTCTCAACTACCTACCTATATAAATATGAGTCCAGTTATGGACCTTAGGTACTTTCTCTATCCTCTCATACACTCTCTTGTATTCACTGACTTGAGTGTTGGAGTCTTTGTAGGTACCCCTACCATTGTGGAGTCCCAACTTCAATAGTCTATTAATCATATCGGATCAAGTTGAGGTCCCAATTACAGTTCAGATCTCCTTCAGGTAACTCACATCCGAACATTAGTGCCATCTGTAGGGAACTCCAAACACTCATTTCCGTTATTCCACGGCAAAAATCATACCAATGTCTTCACAGCCAAGATAGGAAAATGCAGCGGCACATGACCCTACGAGTAACCAACAACCACTGATGGAAGGTCGGACGACTTCCGATTCAGCTTCAAATGCCAGAGACCGTCGCCACGAGTAGAACTCGATGGCTCACTATTCTCTCATATGGGCGGCAAGAAATGTGGTTGCCTCCAGGATGGAACTCCGCCCTTAGGCCAACACTAACTTGCTCGTTGAGATGGTAACTTTGACGTAAGAACAAGCCACCCACATTCAGAAGCTAGAACAGAACTTTGATGGCATGAAAGATGCTGACCGAAAACGACGTCGGGAATTGCATCGTCAACATGATAGGAGCCTAGAGCACAACATCCCAGAGAATGCAGTCGCAATGCCAAACGCCGACATCATGGAAACTTACAACGTTGGAGCGTTGTCAATAATCATAAAGAACCTCGGGTGGAAATGCTCGACACCACCTCGAACACTCCGAATCCTGACCTCTATTAGGGTATGATGATAGGGGTTCATGACGTGGCTCAAAGCATTATGAGGACCTCGAGGACAGTGATGGCACACCATTCTCTGACTACATTATGGGAACTCAGCCGCTGAAAGGTCTCAAGCCACCATCTGACATGGAGCCCTATGACGGGAGCATCGATCCCTAGGACCATATGGATGCTTTCAAGTCAAGGATCACGCTAGCCGGAGTCTCGAACCCCATTCAGTGCCAACCATTCCTGATTACTTTGAAAAAAGTAGCATTCAAGTGGTTCAACTCACTTCTGATAAGGTCGATCAATCGATTCTCTAACCTTTCTTTACTATTTCTGGCTCACTTCACTACTAAGAAGTTCAAGCCGAAATCGATTTCTAGCTTTCTTGGATTACATCAATGGCAGAATGAGTCGCTCCAAGATTTCCTCAAGCGATATAATGCCGAAACTCTGCTTGTCGAAGAATTACAGACTTAAGCGGTGATCTTCACGTTGTTGAACGGGCTATGACCTGGGCCTTTTAAAACTTTGTTGTCAAAGAGGCCACCTCGATCACCCGAGGAAATTCAGACTAGAGCTAAGAAATATATTTTCCTCGAAGAAACCGAGAAAGCCACCAAGAAAACCATAGCAAACTCAGGAAGGAACCAATCCGACAAGAGAGCCAGTGGCTAAGATGAGCGCCCAAGGAAGGACATACCTTCAAGGGTCTGTAAATACAACGAGTATACCCTCTTAACGTATCCCTCTTTGAACTATTTCGAGAAGTTGGTCATCGAGAGGTTTCCAAAGTCGAAAATTCTTAAAACGAGGGCCAACACAAACAAGTCCTTGTTTCGCGAGTACCACAACAGTTTTGGCCACATAATGGAGGATTGCTATGATCTTAAAGACGTTGTAAAATAGCTGATAAGGAAAAGCAAATTAGCTAAGTATGTGGCTTCTCAAAGAAGTCCACGAAGAAGACGAGCGCTCGATCAAGGAGACAAGGAAAGGCAGAATCTGAGGAGTCAAAGAGCCTCAGAACAGGAAAGAAACCAAGACATTGATGAGGAAGAACCCATTACCAGAAATATCAATGTCATTGCTGGAGGATTTGTAGGAGGCAGGAAGATGAAATCAGCTCGAAAAAAGCACCTACAAGAAGTCCTCAATGTATCTGTAGGAAAAATAAAAAAGCCAACGACGACATGACCATCTACACCGGAGATAATCTTCTCCAGCTTAGACTTGGAAGGTGTGATTCCTGGACACGATGACCCTATAGCGATTTCTGCAGTAATGGTCAATTCCAAAGTAAAAAGGGTATTCGTCGACCAAGGGAGCTCTGCAGGTATTTTATTCCGGGATGATTTTGATAAGCTTGAGCTAAAGAACATTGACCTCCAAATACACAAAGAAGAGTTGATCAGTTTTTCCCAGGAGAAAGTGCACCCTAAGGGGTTCGTCATACTTCACCTAACCCTGGATTCTCAACCTAAAACCTGGACCATTAAAGTCGATTTCTTACTTATCGACTACCCCTTGGCTTATAATGTCATACTCAAAAGGCCGATGTTGAACAAGATAGGCGCCATTATCTCAAAGGCATCCTTAACCTTGAAGTTTTCACCGACAAAGGAAAAATTGCCACAGTAAAGGCATATCAAGTCATGGCTCAGCGATGCTATAATACCAGCTTCGAGATCCAAAGACAGCAAAAAGAGGTATCTCAAGACAATTCCTAACCTCCCAATTCCTCAAAAGTGATGATGGTAGACCTAGACACAAGGAAAGTCAAAGGAAGAAGACCTGAGCCGGATGGAGAACTGGAAGAAGTTCAAATCGGTAACGAATTTAGGCAAATAACTCGGATCAACCAAGATCTACCAACCATGTTGAAACAAGATCTAGTCGCCTTTCTAAGGTCCAACGCTGATTTTTTCGCTTAGACTGCGGCAGATATGCCCGGAATCAACCTAGAGTTTATGTCCCACCGACTCTCTGTTTTCCCCGATGCAAGACCTATAGCTCAAAAAAGGAGAAGAATGAGCCCAAAAAGAGCCCTTGTGGCCTAGGAGCAAGTCCAATACCTCCTAGACGTCGAGTTCATATGTGAGATAGTATATCCGACATGCTTATCTAATGTTATCATGGTCAGAAAGGCTAATAGGAAATGGTGTATGTGCGTTGATTGCACCGACCTAAACAAAGCCTGCCCAAAAGATCCATACCCTTACTAAGTATTGATGGGTTAGTAGATGTTGCCTTCAGCTTCCGATTTCTCACCTTCATGGACCTTACTCGAGGTATAACCAAATCCCGATGCATCATCTCAATGACAAAAATGGCATTCATAACTCCAATGGCTAACTATGGTTACAAAGTTATGCCATTTGGGTTGAGCCACATACCAAAGGCTCATGAACAAAGTATTCACAGAGCTTATCGAAAGTTTGATGGAGGTCTACATTGATGACATGCTAATCAAGATAGAGAGGAAGAAAGTCTCCTATCTGACCTTGAAGTTGTATTCGGTTGCCTCCGACAACACAACATGAGATTAAACTCGTATAAATGTGCATTCCCTGTGGAAGCCAAAAAATTCCTAGGATTCATACTTGCACATCAGCAAATCGAAGCAAACTCCGACAAGTGTTGAGCCATCGAAAAAATTGCCTCCCTCTCGAGATTCATGGCTACATGTGCTTGGAAAGCCATTCCTTTTTTCTCTATCTTAAAAAAGGGGGGAATACCTTTGAATGGACGCCGGATTGTGAAGCCGCTTTTTTCGAGTTCAAAGAGTTCCTTTCCCACCCTTTGATACTAAGTAAGCCGGAAGCCGGGAAACCCTTGTTCTTGTACTTGTCTATTAGCAATGCCACCATAATCGGGGCATTGGCCCAGGAAGATTCCCGACAGCAGCACCGTGTATACTTTATCAGCAAAGTACTCCAAGGCCCCAAGATTAAATATTGGAAGATTGAGAAAGTTGCCCTGGCTTTAGTGGTAGTGGCACGTAGGCTCCGCCAGTACTTCCAAGCTCATATGATCATCGTCTGAACTGACCAGCCAATCCAACAAATCCTCTAAAAATCGAACTTGGTGGGCAGGATGGTATCATGGTCCGTAGAACTTTCGAAATTTGACATCTAGTATGAACCAAGAATGGCCATTAAAGCTCAAGCATTAATAGATTTCTTAGCCGAAATGGTGGACGATATGTATTCCCAAGAACCGGGATGGATGCTACATGCAGAAGGAGCCAGAGTGATGCTTGAAAAATAAGGCGAAATAATCATCGAGTTCTCCATAAATTTTGAATTCCCGGTTTCAAATAACCAGGTTGAGTACGAAGCCATCATAGTTGGCTTGTAGTTAACTAAAAACGTCAGAGTAACCCAACTCTCGATATGTAGCAACTCTCAAATCGTGACATTCCAAGTAATTGGGACGTATTAAGCTAAGGGTGCTTTACTGCAAAAGCATCTTCTAAAAGTTACAGAGCTAATAAAGGAGTTCTCAAGCATCGACATTTGACACATTCCCAGAGAGGAGAATGTCAGAGGCAACATCCTCTCCAAGCTGGCAAGCACTAAGCCTGGAGAAAACAACCAAAGCTTGATCCAAGAGACATTGAAGCTCCCTTCAATAATGGAATCTCTTCTGACCTTATCCATCGACGGGGTTTCTGTAACATCCCGATTTCCGATTTCGGCTTCGCCGTCAAGACTGATTCATTCCAATCTCCGACTTCATCTTTAGATTTCAATAGGATGACTATTTTCCGAGTTCCGAGTTCATATTTGACCAATTTCCGACTTAACCTTTGAAGTTCAGATAGAAGGAATTACTTACGAGTTCCGAATTAGTCTTGCTGGATTTTCCACTTTCATGCCTTGTCTGACGTCCACTTCGGCCCGTCCAAGGTTTACAAAGGGATGGCTACATCCTCCGACTTCTGACTTCAACTTAAGGTCTTGTGGCTGGCCGGATTTTCCGATTTCCGACCTTAGTCTCCGGATGGACAAGAAATCCGATATCCGACTTTGTTTCAAGCGGGGGGGACGAAGGATCGAATCTCTAAATTGGTTTACGAATTCAGTCATTCGAATAGAGATGCATGGATTCGACTTGACTTGGATCTCTCACCCAGGACATGAACGTGATTCCATGAGATCCGACTTCATGTCTCGAGAAATATAACCGGCTTCGATGTCACCAAGCACACTGTATATAAGTCACGACTCCGAGTTTAAGTTCTGGTTTGGAAATGTGACTCGAATTCCGCAGTTCCGATCTCATACTCCATGCTTCAAAATAGTGTGCGGTTTCCGACTTCACAAGTATAATTTAACACAATGGTACAATCGGGACCGAAGTTGAATGTTACAAGTTCCGTCTTAGAGTTGAACTCCATGGATATGAGTTCAAATCATTGGGTTGATTTGATCGTACACTAGGTCCGACCTCCGACCTTGATTCAAGTCTCAACATAAAGATTTCCCAAGTCACAAACAAGATGACGAGTTCGATATCATGCTTCAGCCCAAGCTCGAAAGTAAAACGGCACTGAGTTCCGACCTCAAGTACAGAGGACTAGTTCCGACTTAAAGCGAATTTGGAGCCCGATTTTAAACAAGATGGCTGGCAAGCAAGTTACTGCGAAAGGGAGGCGTGGCTAAACTTTGTCCTGAGAATTCAGCCAATCGTGAGCCTCCAAGTTAACTCCCACTCATGCCTATAACACATCCTTCTCCTCTTATTCAGACCATAATTCACGTTGTTTTCCTCTTCTCCATCAGCTCTCTTTCTCTCTTGCTCATACATCCAAAACTCAAGCTTAAGTTCCGACCTTTGTTCATCCAAACTCCAAGTTTCAGCACTTAGCCAAATCTTGCTCCAAAGAGGTAGGATTCTGCTCTATTCTTGAATTCCTCACACTGCATGAGATTTGTGCTATTCTTTATATGTTTGATGAACTATTGGATGTATTGGATGAATTTATGATTGATTGAATTAATATAAGACTTTGAGTCAGTATGATTAGAAGGAGAAGATTAGAAGGAGTGGAAAGTGAGATGCTGTCTTGGTGAGGGAGTCCACGGCAGTCTGCACGACGGAGTGCACGGCATAGCCGCCTACAATCGGTCAAATCCGATGAAGCCATTTTTAGATGAAAGTAGACCTTCAGGGCTTTCCATAGATATATCATATAAGGTCATTGGATTAGTATTGAAGGAGATACGAATTTTTGAAGTTTGACCTAGGGTTCAGGATCTTCATCCGAGCAGGGTGACTTGAGAGGTATAACTCACCCTATACAACTCCAAATCAGTGAAACCAATTTTGTTAGAAAGCTTACACACAGAGGAACACACAATATAAGATTCCGAGTTTGTTATGGCCCCAATTGTTCCCAGTGATTCGAGGAAGTTATCCCATGTCCAATCTAGGCCAAAACAGGGTAGTTCAGAAAAGTAAACTTTCAGGACTTATATCTCGAGATGTACTTAAGAAAATGGAGAGAAACTTGTGGCAAATGAAAGGTTGTCCTGTTAGCTTTAATATGACACCGATTTCTAGCATGATTTGAGCTTAGTTTCTATTTTTTAGTGAATTTATACTTCCAGGAGTGTAACTCGGGCTAGTGACTGAGCGAGTTGAGGTAAGATTTGAATATCTTGAAGTATGTAAATCAGAATGACATGGGACTAAAGAGGTTAGAAAGTAGACATATAGAGCTATGACATATCCAAATTTCGGATCTAGATGAGTTGAATAGAAATAAAGGTGGATTATACAAGATTCAGGGCAGAACCGAATAGAATTATGCAATGAATGGCCACAATGATAATTTACAAGTGTTAGTGGAACATATAAGGTTTGAATTGAGGATTGCCAGCTTGACATTGTTATATGTATGTTAAGTTGATTATGTTGCTTTGACTAATTTGTCCGTGAAAGGCTGGCAAGACTATTCATGGGGAAAGCGGACTTGATCCGTTATCTTTGCACGGATTCTGGCAAAAGTCTAGAAGTCATGAATGTTTAAATGTAAGGATGGATTGAAATATAAAGGGGTATATAGAAACCCTATATTTAAGAATGACATAATTATGTTATGAGGTATATGAGAGTAAGTGATGTAGCATATGTATAACTATGCCTGAATATGTTTGAGAATGAAAGAACGTGATTGTATTGAATGTGAATCCCTTTACTTGGAAGTGCGCTATTTGAAATCCTCCTTGTGAAAGCGATTAAGTGATAAAGATATGAATCCCTTTTTACCCAGAGCACGTGGTCAGATGAGATCCTCTATGTTGAAGGCACGTGGTCGGATGAGATCCTCTACATGTTAAAGACGCACGTGGTTTAAGCGATCCTCAATTTTGAGGCACGTGACCGGAATCGATCCCTTTAGCTAGAGGCACGTGACGTAATCGATCCCTTTAGCTAGAGTGCACGCGTGACCGTAATCGATCCCTCCAAGACCAGAGGCCGTGAATCCCCTTGCGGGTGAGTCGGTGTGGCATCACGGGTGATGCCGATGAGCTCACTCCAGGCCGCAGCTACCCAGCGTGAATGCACCCTAGGACGGCGGCGATCGTAACGCCCAGGTGTGCCAAGTAAAAAGACAAAGACTAAAGATTAACGATATGCAAGCACCCTCATATGAGGCATGGCATCGACACGGCTAGTGACAGTCTGAGGATAGGGAGACTTATATGAGGCATGGTATGATGCTGCACTTGAGACGGCATCGTAACGCTCAAGTGTAGATGCATCCAAGACCCTAGGGACGGCGACACGTAACGCCTAGGTATGAATGAAAGAAAAAGTAAAATTTTATGTATATGTATGAATTCAAGTGGTTAAGTTGAAATGCAGATGTTATGTTCCCAGTAGATTAATGTTATGTGCGTTTTATATGTTGAAGTTATTATCCCGGGTATCATTCATGAAATAATCTTGTGTACATTTTCCCAAAGGACCGATATGATGAGTAAAATAGACTTTGCTTGGATAAGACATTTTTCGAAATGTAAAAATTAAACAATTTGTGCTTGTATGTTCATCTATTTTCAAAATAAACCAGCTAAAGCGGGAGACGACCTTGATGACACTATGTATGAAGATTAGAGAATCCTTACGAGAATTTTATAATTCTCACTCCTATTTCCATGTTGTCCTCGGATGATTTTAGAAGTTTCAAGCGATCTGGCTGAAGTCAGGGCCGACGAGGTCCAGTGTCAGCAAAGAATACTCCAGGGTATGGTGCTATGACTTAAGCATAGTACTGTGCTTAGGAGGGTGTTACAGTTTCAAATTGGATGACTTTGATTATCCAATACCTGCATTATGGAACCTGACCAGAAGACCCTGCAGATGCAAAGAGGCTAGCCAGAGAGGTTTCTTATTACACCATGATCAATGAACAATTATTCAGAAGAGGAATATCCCAACCATTACTAAAGTGTATGGGACCAGATCGATTTCTCACCATTCTTAAGGAAGTCCATGAAGGTTCATGTGGCCACCACCTCGAAGGAAAATCACTCGCATTGAAAGTATTGTGAGCTGGTTTCTATTGGCCAATAATGATCAAAGACTCGGTCCAGTATACAAGGAAATTCTCTAGCTACCAAAAACATGCCAAAGTCTACCTCGTCCCTTCTGAGGAACTAACCTCGATCATGTCCTCCTAGCCATTCAGCAAATGGGGACTCGATCTCCTACGTCCTTTTCCACTCGCCTTGGGAAAAGTGAAGTATCTAATAGTGGCTATCGACTACTTTACCAAGTGGCAGAATCGCTTTCTACCATTACTGCCACGCAAGCTTGGAAGTTCATATGGAGGAACATCTTCACCCATTTTGGAATACTCGACTCCATAGTTACTGATAACAAAACCTAATTTAAAGATGAAAAGTTTCGAGGATTCCTCATCAGTTACAGGGTCAAACATCACTTCACTTCTGTTGAACACCCATAAGCCAATGGTCAAGCAGAAGCTGCCAAAAAAGTCATACTACAAGGGTTAAAGAAGAGACTCAACAAAGCAAAGGAGGCATGGGCCGATGAGCTCGGGAGCGTTTTATGGTCCTACTGAACCACCCTGCATTCAATAATAGGGGAAATTCCCTTTAAGTTGACTTATGGGGTGGATACAATGATACCGATCGAAGTCGAAGAGTTTAGCCCAAGCGTCATGATCCGACCTACATGCCAACAAGCACTTTGGGAAGAGTTCGACCTATTTAACAAAGTAAGGGAAATGGCTCATTTATGGGAGAAGGCACTAACACATCAAATCTCACAAAGATACAACACCAAGGTGGTACCTCGGAAGTTCGACAAAGGTGAATTGGTTCTCCAATGTGCTAACATCGAAGAGCCTTTCTTGGGCCATGGGAAATTGGCTACTAATTGGGAAGGCCCATACAGAGTCATTGACATCTTAGGAAAATAGGCATATAAGCTCTCCACACTATCAGGCTGAGAAATTCTGTGTTTATGGATTCTTCTAACCTCCGGAAATTTTTCATCTAAGTGTAAACCATACGAAGTAGCTGTACTCTTTTTCCTACCTCGGGTTTTGTCCCACTAGGTTTTTCCAATGAGGTTTTAACAAGGTAGGACTCCATGGGCCAAGCAGTATTCACAAACTTTTTCTCGATTTTCTGCTTTCATATATCTGTTGCAATTTTATCCTGTTTTACATTCATTGTTATTATCACTTTATCACCCTTGTTATTTCTCGTCATACTTAATATGCTCATTATTTGAGCCTCTCAATTCACTTTAATTCTCCTAAGGAATTGATCACCTCTTAGTTGAGAAAAATAGCCTTGGCCTAATAAATCGGATACACGCACTCGAAGTCCCGAAGTAATAGAAACTCCAACACACGCGCAAAATCCAATGTTAGACCTCAGGTCAGTCATGTATTTGATGCTAACTTAAGTGAGAGAGATCCTTAAGTTCTAGCCTACAAGGGAAACCCAACTCGAATAATATCCAGTTCAATAAGACACTAAGATGACGCCAATATTCCTTTCAAGTTATATGACTTAGGCGAGAAATAGGCACATTAATTGGCAATAGAAATCTATCAAAATTAGTAACATGAGAAATTTTATTTCACGAACCCGGATACCGAGAAAACATTCAGTATAAAGACAAGTCCACGATAAGACAAACAAAAAACAAAAGTAATAATATATCAAGGGTCCGATGCTGGATTCGCCGGTTCGACTTCTAGATCCTTAGGAAATTCATCATCATTTGGAGCTATCTTAATACGGCCATCAATTACAACCTTATCCAACCCGACCTAGTTGAAATCAGTGTCAAGGCAAATAACTTGGCATTGCTCTAGAAGGTTCTCTTTAACCTCTTCAGCCAACTTCGCCCATAGTTCCTCGACTTGCACCAACTCAGCCTTTGCTTTGGTAGCAGTCTCGAACGAATCAGCATAAGCCCTCTCAAAATCCAATATCCAAGCCCGAGAATCCTCCAGTTGCTTGTCCTTTGATTGCAGCCTCTCCCACAACGCATCAATTTCGACTTGCTTTGCTTTCTTCAAAGCCGACTTCCCATCCTGAAAAACGGAGAGTTTCTCCTTTAAGACTTTAACCTCCTCCATAGCTCAAACACCGGAAGTAATGACCGGCTCCGAGTATTGGAGTAAGGTCATCGACTTTAGCATAGCATGTCTAGCCCATTGGAACTTGCCGACCAAATACTCGTCATCCCCTTGTAGGCACTCGAGGAAGGAAGGGACTATCAACTCCCTATCCATAAATTCAAGAGAAGGAGAATCTTACTCCATCACATGGAATTTCGACCTATCTTTCGGTGATGGAGGATCCTTTGGATCAACAATGATGGTTTTCTCTTTGGACTCTTTCTTCGATTTGTGTTTCTTCGAAGGTTGGACCACAGGAGCTGCCTCATCGGGAGCCATAGTAAATACTGGTTCTCTACATCCCACTGATCTGGGGCTATTGCTCCTATCCCCCCATGGGGCCTCTTCAATATTCTATGACAGAACTCGACAAGGGCAAACTTCTATGCCATTTCATCTGTGAAACAGAAATTAGTAATAATTATACATATATAAAGAGGGGAAAAAATACAATAGCAAAGAAAAAGATAAGAGCCTAAATATCGCCTACTCTCCCCGGGCTCTACACCAACTATACTCTTCAAGTTTAGATGGTTTTTCCCAAAGCTTTCAAGAAGGAAGTGAACAACAACCTTCTCCTCAAGCTTAAGGGAACTTTCCTCTATTCGAGAAGCACCAAAGTGCTTGCACCAAAAAACATTAAACAGGAGCTCTCTCTCCAAATTCTCCTAAAAAGAAATCGAATTCGGAAGCCCAAATACTTTAAAGTAAATGGGCTTTAAATTGTGAAAGGATTCCTTGTAGAGAAGGAACATCTTTTAGTTGATGTGAGCTCGAAAGGATAACCATCCCGAGGTCAAACCACTGCCAGTGGGCCGGGTCAAAGTAAAGAAGAAAAAGAATGTTTCTAGAGAGGGCACCACTTCGAGTTATTTGTGGATAATCTTGAACCTGTGAATCATGACCCAGCTATTTAAGTGTAGTTGGAAAGAAGCGGCCTTAGTTCGATTCAAAATCACCACTTGAAAGTGGGTAAACGGAATCTGGACTCCTAGTTTGGATATAAGGACATCATACATCCACATCCACCTCGGCCCCTTTCAAGATTGCGATCGCTCACTTTCTCGCTCGAGGTAGGAGCTCCAAATAGTACTCCTCCTTGTACTAACCCTCTGGCAAAATCAAGTTTTCCTCTCTAAAATCGGTCAAGAACTCAGGGATTACTGTAACACCCCAGCTTGAATTATAGTTACCTGTTGAAAATGGAACCTGAAAAAAAAAAAAAAATTCTGAGTCTGAACCCTATGCTTCCTTGGAAGGCTATAGGATTAAGGTATTTTCTTAAGATCAAAAGTCCCAGTAATGGTTCCCTGGGTATCAATGAGTTGAAGAGGGATTTTTAACAAATTTTAGGGAATGGATAACCCCTTCATTTTCAACCCTCAAGTTTATAAAAATGCAAGTTTTCGGAGAATTATACTAAAATCCAAAAGTTGGATTTTAATTCCTAAGGATTTTGAATTTTTAGATATTTTTATTGAATTCAAATGGGGGGTATTCCTTTATTTATATTTATGTTTTAAAGTTAATGGAAAGTAAAATTAAAGAGGACATTAGCTTAAAATTAAGATAAGTCTGTGCAATATCCTGGACTTGGAAATGGACTATAAAAGGAAGAAATCAAGTTTTGCATGCTGTAATAGATTACCATAGGGCTGGTAATCGATTATAGTGCTCTCTATATGCCTTCATGCTGAGTTTTTCCTTGATGTAATCGATTACCGTGGGGTTAGTAATCGATTACAGTGTTCTCCGTATGCTTTCATGTTGAGTTTTTGCCTGTTGTAATAGATTACATGGAGTAGTAATCGATTACAACAACTAGGTCTGTGGTAACCAATTACCAGGTAGTGTAATCGATTACAATAGGTCTATATAAGGTCCAGACGTGTTTTCCCCCTTATTTCATGATTTACTTTCCCTCAAAACTTCATCAAATTGCACCATTCTTACTCACAAAATTTCAATTTCTTTCTTTAATCTCAAATCACATCTTCAACTAAAAATCAACACATTTGGTCTTGGAGTTTAGAGGAGGTAATACCAAGGCTCCTAAAGAGCTTCTTCTTCCTTTTTCCCTTTCAAAAGGTAATCTTCAAAATCCTTTCCTCTTCCTTTCCTATGGATTATGGATTAGTTACTCTATAGTGAGTTCATAGAGAACCTTAAGTTAGAAGAATTGGGGATTTTGGTTTCTAAATGTAATTTAGGCTAATTCTTAGGCTCAGTGACCAATACTAAATTGGATTGTCATAATTGTGGTGATAGATCTCACAGGAAGCTCGGTTATTGGCTCCAGAATGTCGTGGGATTAGGACTCCGACATTGGATTTAAGTTTATGAGTGTATAGTTGTCCCTGACTTATTTTCTAGTATATCTATTTGATTTATATATATGCAAATGAATTAGCAGGTTTTATGTGGATAATTATTTATTTCTCTTATGCATGTTTTATTCAAATTGACACATGAGACAATGAAAGGATTTTGAGTGAATTTATGAGCATGTGTATATATATATTAGACACCTATGGAATTATATGAATTTTCAAAGCATGATTTTGTCAAAGCTTTTGATTTCCTTGAGCAATATTATTTAAGCTTTATATATTAAATGACGATTGATCTTACGAGACTCTGAATAATGTTTTTATAAGAAAAAGGAACAACTGGATTTTGTGAAACCTTTGATGATTGTTATGTGTTAAAATGTTATAAGAGATGGTAAAGGAAAGGACTTGGAAAAGTCTATGCTAGGATCTGTAGGCTAACGGCAATAGGCATTAGCCCTGGATGCATCTAGGATGATGTTTTCACAGCCACTCTAAGGAGCGGTGCGTGCCTGATATTCAGGGCCACTAAAAGCGTGGTGCGAGCCTATTTACAGGATTCACATGAAGAAAGGGTCATCTAAATGTGATTCCTGCCTGATGATCCTAGAATAGATAGACTCCATGTTTTTGGAAAAGAAAATTTGGAAAATGTTTGATTAAGAGTTCTATTTTGGTTTTATTATATAGATTATTGCCTTACGTTAATATCTATTTAATAATTATGGTTTGTACATTGTCTCATGTGGGTTAGGGATACTCTATCTCTCACTGAGTTTCATAAACTCACCTTGTTGTTTCTTTCTCTTTTTTAGATACAGATGTTCAAATAGAATCTACCCTTCATTCCCTCATAATGGGATTCCGAGTTTTGGTGGTTGAGCCCTTTTCTATTCATGGGTATATAGTAAATATTCATATTTTAAGATATTCTTAGATAGTGGTAGTTTCATAGTACTACAGGTAAGGTCCGACCTTGCTAGTGTATTAATGTGAATGTTAGATAATGATGTATGTTACACTAAATTGATTATTATATGTTTGATTCTGAATTGAATATGAAAATGTTCTGTAACCTTCTGTATTGGTTTATAAATATATACGTGATGAGATTGATGTGCTTGTAAATAATTTTGTTGTGTACTGAAGGGTGCATTCTAAGAATGCCTAGATCCCCGATGGAAGAATATGTTTGTTAATGTTGCAGGTGACCTTTTGTAATTGGGAAATATTCTAATTACAAAGGGGACTCTATTGAAATTTTTATAAAATTCTATGATGGAAGGCTTGCATAGGGACTTGTCCCTATGCGTCGGTCACAGTCTGGGTCTAGGTGTGACAATTACGACTGATGGGGTCCCAAGGACTTTGAGATCGACCTATCGATAAATTAAGTTGATCTCAGAAGGAAATGTTAGAGCCCCTTATTTTTTGGGCATCTTGAGATCCTAGATAACTTACAAAGGAAACCACCCTTACGCCAGGAACTCGGAAAAAACCTAAGTTGGAAACTTTCAAACAAAATGGAAACTGAAAAAATAGGCTCCCTAAGGTGGTTTCTCTCTAAACATAAGGCTACCGATGGGCAGCAGAAGCAAGGAAATGTAGAAAAACAAGGGTTAAAACCACCCCCAAGTAGTGGAAAAAATGCGAATGAATGGTGGAAAGAATCCAAAGCACCACCAATATCACATTTCATTCCACAAGACGAACAATATAAACACTAAAAACAAGAAATGGAAAGGAAGACATACTTGTTACAAAAGGATGAACGCTCTAATATGGTGGATTGCCTTATCGTGAAACGAAGCACTTTCTCTTCTTTCACTACAGATGTTTTAGACAAGCAAGGCAATGAAGGAAAAAAGAAGAGAGCAGGCATTGATAGGGGTAAAAACGCCCCTTTACCATGCATTCCAAACATCACCAAGGGCATGGTACGACTTTTCGCAGCAAAGAGTTGGGGGCAAAAGTGGAATAAGAACCCCAACTCAAATGATAAAGGTGCTTAAATCGTGGTGCCAAAACAACAGATGTTCGCTCGAGGTAACAAGATGCGACTTACGAGGCGAAAAGACATCGCCATTCTCCGAGGATATAGGACATTACCACAAGCAAATGTCTAACTAGAAGGGAAATAGCTTACTCTTCTCAAGACATGGATTATGACGTCGGAGAAAAATAAAGAACTCAGCACCCGATGAAGTCACCTCGGTCGTTGAGTTGGGGGCACTATTCTAGACTAGAATAAGCAAGCCTAACTCGACCCAACAACTAAGCCTAATACGAGGTCAGATTGATCACTATCCGATGCGCAGTTCTAGCCCACATGCATGCTAAGGCCCAAATCCAAATTATTTGTAACAAAGTTCCCTAATATGGTGAAGCGGTACTTACTTTGCATGTTGTTGATAAACTCAAACCCATCCACTAACCTCTAGCTATTAGACGTCTTGAGTTATCCCGAACTATTACGGATCCAAACACCTATATTCTCAACTACCTACCTAAATAAATACTAGTCCAATTATGGACCTCAGGTACTTTCTTTACCCTGTCATACACTCTCCTGTATTCACAAAATTGAGCGTCAGAGTCCTTGTAGTTGCCCCCACCACTGTGGAATCCTGGCTTCATATATATATATATATATGATGGCTAGCTATGGTTACTATTAAGTTGAATGTTTCCATATATTGCTTTATTTATTGCAACGCGAGTATGTATGTATTGGACGCTCGATTATGCATGTTCACGATGCACTCAAGGCTCATGTTTTCGCGAAGTTTATTCTATTGATAAAAAAAAAAAATTACCCTTGTTTTCGTTATAAAGTGATTTTCAAAAAATAAGCTAAGTTTTCGCAAGCAAAAGTAACAACTAATAATTTCGTAATACGACTTAAGCATAGTGTAAGGTTATTAGAGTGTTACAAAGGTTACAGCAAATGACTTAAGTTTTGAAATTAACCTTGATCTAACGATAAATGCACATCAAATCCCTATGGTTAATGTGCATGAATGATATGTTCACAATAATGTTGTATGTATTCAAGTATGCTATGCTATGTGTCTTCAACCTCTAGGAATGTGATGCATGCAAAAATTGCATAAAGGAAATAACGTATTCAGTCTCCAGCAAGCAGTGGACTAGGACAATACGGTCATAGACAGTGGATACTTAATGTCATGAGCATACATTATATTCAAAGAAAGAATATTTTGAAAGTAAAGTTATGAAGCATTTGCATAAGTACATACACCATCCTTATACATAAGCATGTATAAGAAAGTATAAGGTAACATGAACTTGCAAGTTAATTGAGTGATATATTAGGCTTTCACCTAGTAGTGGGCTACGACGATATCATCACAAGTGATTACTTAGGTCAGGCCCTGAACAAACTAAGGGGAATAGATTGGTGTAAGTGTCAGAAAAAGTAAACCTAGCAATCATGTGTGGGAACGAGCTCGATCCTGCAAAGTAAACTAATACCCAGAAATGGGAAAAGCCATCCACTTCCAAGGGATCAAGTATAAGTGTTCATGTTACAAGTTAAAGAAAGAACTAGATAGACAAGTGCATTTGCATATTTTAGTTAGGTACAACTACATATGTATGTTCCGTTATTTTATTACATTACTATGATTTGAAATTATACTATTATTGCTATTATGTCTTGATTGAATGGTACCAAGTGAATGCTAAAAGCAAGCTGCTTTGAGAAATATGTTTTCAAACTTGAAAATTGAACTTGTGCCTATGTGTACTTGTCCATATTCACTATTAGAAATTCACCAAAAATTAACAAATATTACTGACAACTAATATCCATCGGAAGTACCGATGGAAAAATTAAAAACATCATTGATGTGTGAATTTACTGACAGATAATTATTCCATCTGTAAAAATATCAATAAATGTTCGCGTCATATTGCACTAAACCATTAGTGATGGAAAACTCATCGGTAAATTATAATTATTATTTTCAATTCAATTAAAAATATATATACATATTATCGATGGACTTTTTGTCCGTAAATTAGAAATAAATTAACATTTTTTTATCTTTTATTATCAGAAATTTGTATTTTTATATTACCAACAGAAATTTCGTTGATAAATTAGAAATAAATTAACTTTTTTTATTTTTATCATCACAAAATTGTATTTTTATATTACGAACGGATTACCTGTCAATATTTAAAAATTTGGTTAGACCGTCATTAACTGTTCATGTTTTCTATTAGTAAAATTAGATTAATGAAGCAAATCATTTCATTAACATTTTACCAACAGAAAATCCATCAGTAAAAAAATACATATCATTAAAACGTGGTTTTCCGTCGATAAAAAAAATATAGATAGTTAAAACGCGCATCCACTTCTTCTTCTTCTTTTTCCTCATTTCCTTCTTCCTTCCTTCTCTCTTTGCTCTCTCGCTCCCTCTCATCTGCCATAGCTTCTTTTGCCATTTCACCATTGCTGGAGCCTCCATTTCGTGATCGAAGATTATCATTGTGTTCCTATTATGTTTTTTAACATTTTAATCAGTTTAATTTTTTAGTTTAGCCTTTTGTTTTTCAATTCCATTTCTTTACTCAAAGTTTTATGTTACTTAGTTAATTAATTGATTTATTTTGTTATTTTGAATTATTAAAGATCTTGTTTGGAGCACTTGGATCGTTTCCATTTTGGTGCTTTCGTGTCATTTGAGCTTCATGGTTGTTTAGATATGTACAATGCACTCTATCTTTTAACTTTATGTTTTTTGAAGTATTAGAGATTTAAATTTTCTAGAATAGAATTGTAAGATAGGATTGCATGACTGGGAGAAGGCTTAGAGTTCCTTCCCATTATTGTAATGGTGTGCTATGATATCGTGCGCTCTAGAATGGTTTTTATGATTAATTTTAGAATGTTATGATTATGCAATTAATTTTTATTGTGCTATGGTGTTAACATACTGAATTAATTCTTTTGGAGGCTCCTAAATTAAGGGGAGACTCTGCCTAAATTTTTTTGGTCATTTAAAATACTTTTGGAATTAAATAATTATTGTTATGGTAAGTATGTTATGCCTTTACTTAGTTAACACATGTCTTATATTTTCAATTTTGTATATGTTATATAGATTGCTTATGGCAAGACGATTACCTAGTTCTGGATGAGGTAGGAGTAGACCAAGAAAGCATGGTCTACACCCCCGCACCCGTGCCCTACCCACCACCTCCACTATGCCAGCATCCACCACTCTTCCTAGTGATGCCTCCTCCATCCCTCATGGTCCATATACTTAGGAGTTTGTTATGATGTGCAACCTTGGGTATGTGGAGTCAGCTCAGCCTTCATTCCCCCAGTAGTCTTCTCCACTTCCACCCCTACCTCCAGGATGTGATACCACACCTTACCTATACTTGGTTCCATACCTTCCTCTACCCCCAATTAACCTGGCTTACTAGGTGCCCAAGCCTCCTCGTTTACCCCCTCACAAGGCTCCATGAACCAGTGCGTAGAGCTTAGATATGATGGTAAATCCTAGTCAGTAATTTAAGATTTAAATTTATTACAAATTTTTAATTGAGATGGAAAATTTAACTAACAGATACCTAACATAATCTATTGTATATAACACAGCAGGATTCCACCACAGCTGAGGTTGCGCAGGATTATGAAGGTATTTGAGGAGAATTTTCACGCCTCGCATACTAGTTTTGTCAAAGCCCTTGAGGCCACATAGGAGTTATGGTGGAAAGATTGGAAGGTAAAATAATCATTTTTTATTTTTTTATTATTAATTTTAATTTTTACTTCACGTATTGACTATTGTATTATGTGTATGTAGCGTGTGTTTATTATTAATCCACGTGAAGATGCCTCCATCTATAGAGCATGGAGAACCAAGGCCAAGAAGCACCTCCGTGATATATTTCATGACATTAGCGAGAATGGCGTAAGCACCCATTGGCTAATGGATGATATACTTTGGGCATTGAGGGCCCACTAGGGCTCACTTGCATTTAAGGCGAAGTAGGTGAAGGCCCAGATAAGCAGAAGATTAGCCTGTAGTGGCTCTCTGCACATTGAAGGCTCCACCACCATCGAGGGCACGTGGCTAAGGATGGTAAATATCGTCCTTTTCTCATTTAGTTTATCTATTTTTGTATTAAATATTATATATATAATCACGTGAAAATCCTTTGAAATATAGAAGAAGGCGATGAGTAAGCTACTAACTTTGGGGGAGCTATTCCGAAAGACTTGTTCCAGGAGATCCACACCTGGAAGTAGGACAAATACTAGTAGATTAATGCATAGTCAGATACCACAAATGTAAGTACTTATAATTTTAGTTTTCAATATTTTTAATTTATTATGGTTATTATTATTTAAATCTAATTTGTTTTATTTCTTCTAATTGTAGTGTGAGTTCACCTAGCGACTAACTAAGACCCGATTTCAATAGTTGCAGTAAGAAGATAGGTCATTCCTGCTGGCCTACCTATTAGCGACAATGAGATACGGGCCCAAACGGTTGGCTGCCGCTACAAGGGACAGATTTACGGGATGGGGACCTATTATAGTAGGTCATATTCTCTAGGTTTTGTGTATAGAGTTGGGCCTGTTGGGATCGATGCAGACTATTTGTGATCAAGTCCATGCACTAAATGAGTCAGTGTAGAGCTAGCTCAAGGAGATTGATAGGAGGTACATGGAGTTGTATGAATGCCACGAGAAAGATAAATAGCAATGGACGTAGCAAATACAGTCCATAGAGTAAAGGAAGACAACTCTGTACAGCTTTTACGAGTATATGCAGAGCGACAGTTCTTCATCTGCTACACCGCCTCTGCCTTAACCTCCACCACCTCAACCTTCTCTACACGGCCACCTATTCGAAGTCGGAGATAACGACGATGACAGCATCTTAGATACTGATGATAATCGGTATTAAATTTTAGGCTTTTTTTTTAGAATTATATTGTAAATATTTTTTCAGTGACATTGTATATATTTTTATTTAATTAATAATTTTTTTTTAGTTTCTTCTACAATTAAAATCGAAAAATAAAATTCTTTATTTAAATAAAAAATTAATTTATTTACAATAATATTTATTAATAATTAAAAAATAAATAATCATTAACAAAAAAATAATTTTATTTTATTGAAGTATTTTACATTGGTAAATATATAATATAAAAAATTAGTTTTAAACTTACCAACAGATATTTATTAACAATTCATCGGTATAATATTGTCAGTGATGCTTTTTCATGCTATTATTATCGATGTATTTTTGTCTTTACCAATGGATATGTTTTGCTGTCAGTAATATTAATATTTTTTATTACTGACTCTTTTATCGATGGATTTTTTATGTCAGTTAATCCGTCAGTAAAATTAATACTGATGGATTTTTTTTTTGGTGTTCTGTCAGTATTTGATGCATTTCTAGTAGTGGTTTCATAATAAATCAAAGTGGCTAGAATATTTATGATGACACCTTATGTGCTTAGTAGATTAAGTGTACCTACTTATAATTTTAAATTCTCACTGTCTATTTGTATGTCTCTCTATAAATATTCCAATACAAAGAACATGCCTTTAAGTTAGCGGCAAAATTTTGAGATGTAACACCCTCCCAAGCACAGTATTATGCTTAAGTCATAGTATCACACCCTGGAGCTGTTACTGTTATCTGAGTGGACCTCATCTGACAGCAACTTCAGCCGTCTTCGAAAACTTCTACAATTATCTGGAGACAACATGGAAATAGGAGTGAGAATTATAAAATTCTCAGTAGGATTCTCTAATTTTCATACATAGTGTCATCATGGTCGTCTCCAGTTGGCTTCGGTTTACTTTGAAAAAGTTGAACATGCTGCACAAACAGTTTAATTTTACATTTCGAAAAATGTCTTATCCGAAGCAAAGTTCATTTTTACTCACATACTGGTCCTTTGGGAAAGTGTACACAAGATTAATTCATGAATAATACCATGGATAATAACTTCAACATATAAAACGCATATAGCATTAATCTAATGGGAACATCACATCTGTACCTCACTTAACTTGCACTGGAATTCATACATATACATAAAATTTTACTTTTCTTTCATTCGGCACACCTAGGCGTTACGTATCGCCGTCCCTAGGGTGCTTGGATCTGTCTACACTTGAGCGTTACGTATCGCCGTCCTCAAGTGCAGCATCATACCACATTCCAGAGTATGATCGCCGTGTCATACCCCATCAGAGCGTGATCGCCATGTCACGTTCCTTAGGAAGATGGGATCCTCATGCTATATTCCAGAGTATGATCGCCATGTCATACCCCATCAGAGCGTGATCGCCATGTCACGTTCCTTAGGAATATAGAGTCATCATTATATCTTTACATGCCACATTTCAGAGTATGATCACCATGTCATACCCCGTCGGAGCGTGATCGCCATGTCACGTCCCTTAGGAATATGGGATCTTCATGCTATATTCCAGAGTATGATCGCCATGTCATACCCCATCAGAGCGTGATCGCCATGTCACGTTCCTTAGGAATATAAGATCTTCATTCGGTACTTACACTAGCTGGGTCATGCCATGCCTCATGTAAGTCCTACCCCCCATATTCTCACACTAGTTGGGTCGATACCATGCCTGATGTGAGTGGGGCATATACTTAAATCTTTAGTCTGTAAGTCTTTACTCTTTAACCTTTACTGCCCTTGGGTAGCCTGGCCTTGGAGTGAGCTTGTCAGCTCAACTCGCGACCATTGTCACACCGACTCACCCACAAGGGGATTCACATCTTTATGTTCACACTTAATATACTTATATCTTTTCATTCTCATGCGTTGTCAAGCATAGTCATGCTAAATGTACTCGTACATATGCTACATCAGTATTTCTCATATACCTCACATCCTACTTCTTCTTGATTTATTCTCATATATTTCATATCATAAATTCCTTGTAATTTAGACACTCATGGTCCCCTAGACTCCTGCCGTAAATTCGGCAGCATAACGGATCAGGTCCGTTTCCCCATGAATAGTGCCAGCTCTCACGGGCAACTCAGTCATAACAACATAATCAACTTAACACATATATATCAATATCAAACTGGCCATCCTCAACTCAAACTTTATATGTTTCCGTAATACTTGTGAAATCTTCAATTGGGTCACTTTGTGAAACTATCACTTTGGCCATTCTGCTACCTTCTATTCGATTCTACCCGAATTTCATATGATCCACTTTTATTTCTATTCAACTCATTTAGATCTGAAATTTGGATATATCATAGCTCTATATGTCTACTTTCTAACCTCTTTGGTCCCATATCATTTTGATCCATATAACTCAAGATATTTAAATCTTACCTCAACTCGTTCAGTCACTAACCCGAGTTACACTCCTGGAAGTATAAATTCACTAAAAATCGAAACTAAGCTCAAATCATGCGAAATCGGTCTCATATTGAAGGTAACAGGACAACCTTTCATTTTCCAGAAGTTTCACTCCATTTGCTTAAGTATACCTCGAGTTATAAGTCCTGAAATTCTACCTTTCTGAACTACTCTGTTTTGGCCTAGATTGGACATAGGACAACTTCCTCAAATCACTGGGAACAATTGGGACCATAACAAACTCAGAATCTTATATTGGGGTGTTCCTCTGTGTGTAAGCTTTCTAACAAAACTGGTCTCACTCGATTTGGAGTTGTATAGGGTGAGTTATACCCTCCTCATTTCACCCTGCTCGGATGAAAATCCTGAACCCTAGGTCAAACTTCAAAAATTCATATCTCCCTCAATACTAATCCAATAACCTTATATGATATATCTATGGAAATCCCTGAATGTCTACTTTTATCTAAAAATAGTTTCATCAGTTTTGACCGATTGTAGGCGGCGCTGTACACTCCGTCGTACGGACTGCCGTGGAATTCTCACTCAGGCAGCATCCCAACCCATCCATTTCTTCTAATTTTCTCCTTCTAATCATAATTCTAATTCAAAATCTACTATGAATTTAATCATAATCCATCATAATACATCCAATAATTCATCACATACACAAAGAAGAGTTCAATCTCATGCAATCATAGGGCAAGGAATTTAAGAGTAGAAGTAGAATCCTACCTCTTTGGAGCAAGGTTTGGCTAAGTGCTGAAACTTGGAGTGTTAGAACCTTGCTAAGCTTGAAGGAGTAATGGAGTTGATTGAGAGAAGGGAAGGAGAAGAAGGCTGGGAAGGGGAACGTAAATCAGACCGAAATGAAGAGAAGAGTCTGATTTAAATACATGAAAGTTGTGGTGTTGATTGGTTGGAATTTTGTGGTTGAAGTTCGGCCATGTCTCTCACTTTTGTGTCAAGATTGCTCTCCACGTCATCCAAAAACTGGAATACACTTCTGTTCTATCTGAAATCGGAGCTCGTCTCTATTACACCTTAAGTCGGAACTTGTGTTATCCCAGTTGAGGCTGGAGCTGAAGTCGTATGTCGTAACTCGTCCCATCTCGTTGTGACTTGAGGAAATCTTGTATCAAGGTCTGAGCTCGGAAGTCATGCAGCTGGCAATCCTATAATCTCGGAACTCCCTATTTGAACTCGGGAATGCCAATGCTGGATGTAAAATCGGATATCGGAACTCGTGTGACTGGAAATTGGCTCAAGGGTCCGAACTCGTGTCCACTCCAATTGAGTTCAACATTAAGGTCGGAACTCGGAAATTCGAGTCACATTTCCCAACCCAAGTACTTAAACTCGGAAGTCGATATCTTACATTTGATTATATCGGAAACCGTGTATAAACACCTTTGAGCCATGAAGTCGGAAGTCGTGAAGAAGTAAATTATGCCACTTGAAGTCGGAGGTCGGAAATTATGCCCAATATACCTCTAAGTCGGAAATCGGTCATAATCAAAATTGAAGATTAAATCGGAAGTCGGACAGGATGTGAAGTCGGAATTTATGTGGAATCCGAAGGCGAACTCGGAACTCGGAAATAATCTTCTTATTTGAGTTTCAAAGGTGAAGTCGGAAATTGGCCAAAATGAATTCGGAACTCGGAAATAGTCATCCTATTGAAATCCAAAGGTGAAGTCGGAAATCGAGATGTTACATGAGACCTCTACGAATTGCATGATGTGAGCTTGAGTTCAGCACCTAGAACTTTAGCTCCAGTGTCAACGCGAGCTGCCGATGTAATGAAGTGAAGAATGTAGGACAAGAAATATTTTGTGTGTACTAGTAGTGAAGTTTGAATAATTATATTTTAAATTATATCTCTATCACATAATTTGGATTTGTTGTAAACCCTTATTTATTCATGAAATACTATACTGGAAAGGTCATATGCTATGTTTTTCTCAATTTAAAAGTTTTCACAGCACGCATAACAATCTCTAAAAATAACCTCATGGCTTGAGCATGGCATATATGTTTAGGGAGTGTTACAAAACTCATGAAGAATATATGGTGGAAACCAATGCAAGCATAGTAAGCACCAATATGAGAGACTTAGATCCCAAAGAATAGGGAACAGTATGGCCTAAGCCAAATGGCGAGTTAGAGAAAGTCCAAATTGGATATGTCCTAGAGGTAGTTAGCTATATTGGGTGGAACCTCCTAGAAACCTTGAAAATGCAATTGATGAGCTTATTGGTGGAAAACTTAGACTTATTCACCAAGGTACCCGAAGATATGCCTGGGATAGATCCTGGAGTTATTTGTCATAGGTTGGCTATTGACTTGAAGGTCCAATTCATTGCATAGAAAAAGAGAAAGCTTAGTTCTGAGAAGCAGAAAGCGGTAGCCTCGAAAATTGAGAAATTGTTGAAGGTTGATTTTATCCAAGAAGTTCATTTTACCACTTCGCTAGCATGGATCAGCTTGTTCATGGAGCTTCAAAGATAGAATTTCTTAGCTTTATGGATGCCTATTCTGGCTACAACTAGATTAGGATGTATGTAATGGATGAGAAGAAAATAGCCATTATAACAAAAAATTATAATTACTGTTATAAAGTGACGCCATTTGGCTTGAAGAATGTAGGAGCCAAATAATGGGAAGATTTAATGAATCCACCATGACGTACATCCCTCGGGAGCAAAATTCTAGAGCCGACCTATTGTCAAAACTAGCTAGCACTAAAATAGTGGCAAATAGTCAGTTATTCAGGAGGAAATAGAAGAGGGAAGCATATATGAAGCAGCCTATTTCACCGTGTGCTCTATAGAACAAGGGTATAATGGCAACAATCGATTTTGGAATATCTATATATAACACCCTTCCAAATATAATACTATACTTAAATCATAACATTACATTAGGAGTTATTACAATTAATTAAACAAATCTTGATTCATTATTCGCTTTACTTTCCACGAAAATAATACAATATCTTGTTACATTCTACAAACATTTGGTTATAAAACAACTTTTCAATTTACAATAAAGAACTTTACTAAGAGTTTCCAACTAGGAGAAATAGCTATCAAATACTAACATATATATGTTTGTCATTGGCCTTTATCAACCAGTCTAGTTTGGCTCACTATCCTCTAGGATAACCATCTTTAAGATCTTCTAAGCTATTAGAGACAACATGGAAACACATATAGGAATGAGAATTTTATATTTTCAATAGGATCTCTAGACTACTTGGCAATCCATATCATCATTATCATTCTAGTTGCTTCAATTTATTATGAAAAGGTGATCTTATACATAGTGATAAGGTTTAGTTATTAAGTTTAGAAAATGTGTCTCCCCAAAGCAAATTCATTTTAATTCAAACACTTGGGAATAACATGGAAATAATTACACAATTTCTAAGCATGCATTTTTCTGAACACATCAAACCTCAAACATAATTAAATATTTTACATGCTCATGATTGTATGACTTGATGTACTTTCTTATTTTTCTTTCTTACTTTGCATATGCCTTTAATCTTTACCGCTCTTGGGTTGTCTGATCAGGGAAGGAGCTTAACTCATGACCATTGTTACATAGTATTAACTTACAAGAGGATCTACTACCTCTAAATTTGGAAGGGTCTCATTTTGGCTAACTACCTCCAAAATATAGAGATCTCATAGTTTTCATATGACCGCTTTCATGTGGAAGGACCTGATAACTGCTTTCATGTGAAAGGATCTTATCTTATTTATTCACATACTGTTTGAGTTCACATGCGTATATGCATATCATAGGCTTGAAGATCTTACAATCATAATGCATGATTTATATATTTTACCAGAAATTCGGCAGTAGAATGGGTGAAATAGGAAACTTTCCATCTACAGGCATTATCATTCCTCATAGTAAACAGAAATAATGCCAATACATCAATACCACATCAGTATATCAGAGAGTTACGTCAAAAGTTCAGTCATTGGTTTTTTATGACTTATAGGGTTTCTAACCCTTAAAGTTGTCAATTTAGATTAATTTCTTCAATTCTACCCTATTTTTGTAAATTGCATTAAAATTTCATTTTAACGTATTTTAATCTGAAAATTTAATATGTTGTATCCTTATTAGTCTACTTTTAAACCTTACTATTGTATTAAGGTTTCAGGTATATAAGTTGAGTTATTAAAATTTTACTTAAAACGACCCTGTTTTAAGATAGACTCGAGCATCTAACTTTAGAAAATCACTAAAATTCCATATTTTATTATTTTTATTCGAATTTTATATCTAATTGGGTAAGTAGAGCTCAAGTTATGAACTCTTCAAGTAGGCTGCTCTATTTCAACCTAAACAGAGCATGGGCCAACTTTAGTGAATTATTGGGAATAACATACTTAATATCTAAGTCTGAAATTTTTATGGAATGGTTATTTACTTTCTAAAAAAATTGGTTGCACTCAATTTGAATTTATATAAGGCGATTTATGCCCTTGGAAGCACATAGTAGTCAGGAAAGGGAGTGGATATCAACACCTTGCTTCTAAAAATCATAATTCTATCGTTTTAAATCCAATGGACCTATAATTTATATGGTTGGAAAGCTCTTGAAGTATAGTTTCATATAAAATTGGTTTTACTCGAATTTGATACATATGGGTGAAGAAACACCCTTTGCTATGTGGATAGTTACCCTAGGTTTTTCTCTCAGCTTTTTTATTTGTAGTTTCTTTTGATTTTTTGATCAAATAATCAAACTAAACTAATGATTCCTATCTTAAATCACTCAAAACAAGTCACATTAACATCAAATATCATCAAACAAAAGGTGACATGAGAAACCCTAGTAGCCATATAAACCATAGAAATAAAATAATATAAGAAATCATACCTACAAACACCACTTGTGGCTTGTAACTTGGAGTTTCTTGGTGGTTTCTCCTCAATAAAGCTCCAAGATGGTGCTGGTTTCTCTTATTCTTCTTCGGGGGCTGAAGCTATATGATTCAAGGATAGGAAATTTATGAGATTATCTTGAATTTTTCTTCAGGAACACAAAAAAGAATAGATATTTTAAGAAAAAGAAGGTAATGTTTACTTGAAAAATTGGATGGAGATTGAGAGAATGGAGAAAGAAGTGAAGTTGAAGAAAGAAATGAAGAGTGAAGAGTTTTAAGGTGGTGGCTAAATTTTTTGTAGGAGGAGGGAGGAAGAATTTGATGACTTATGTCCTAAGTTGGAAGAAAGGAAAAAGAACGTGATTGGTGGACTTAAGTGCCATTTTGAATTTTGTTAATTCTTGCATCATTTGGCTATGATTTAGCCAAAAAACATAGGTGAGATGGCTAGTTTCTAGCCACATATTTTAGTATTTTAAATTAATACTTATGTCATCCAGCAGTATAAATTCCTATTAACTCAATTCTTACATTATGAGATACTGCAAACAAACCAATTTTGTTCAAACTAGCTAAACATTGCTAATTGTCTACATGAAATTTTTCTACAAAGAAACTTGAATTTATCTAACCTTAACATTCACCTTTCGATGATGACTATTCATATATCTCTAATGCATCGTAGTAAATCAATTAACAGCGCTAGTCAGACGTACTATTTTTATGCTAGATAGCAAAATACTTGAAGATGAAAATGAGACCAAGAAATTTAAGAGGTTGGCGACGTTTTACGCAATAGTAGTCGGAGAATTATATCGTCGAGGATACTCCCAACTATTATTAAGATACATTGATGAAAGTTGAACATATGGAGTGATAATTGAAATGCATGAGGGAATATGTGGAAATCATGTTGGCAACAGAGCTTTAGCTGCTAAAATACTCCAAGCTGGATGCTTCTGGCCTACCATAAAGAATGATTACTTGGAATTCATGTGTAAATGTGACAAATATCAATTGTTCAAAGAATCGAAGCATACACCATCCAAGAGATTGCATTGCTTGGAAACAAGTTAACCATTCTATAAATAGGGAATAGACATCCTTGACCTATTCCCTCTCGCACCTGGACAACTGAAGTACTTGGTGGTACTAATAGACTATTTTACCAAGTGGATTGTGGGCGAGCCATTGCCTACAATCACAGCAGAGAAAGTGAGGAAATTCATCTAGAAAAGAATAGTTTGCAGGTATAAAATGCCCTATGATTTGGTCAGTGACAATAGAACATAATTAATGGATCGGAGGTTCGAGGATTTTTGCACAGAGCTTGGGATTTTTTAGCTATTCTCATCTGTGGAACAACTTCAAACTAATGGGTTAGCAGAAGAAGCCAACAAAATCATTATAGCTAGATTGAAGAAGAGACTGGAGTAAGCAAAAGGTTTGTGGGCCAATGAGTTACATGCTGTATTATAGGCCTACTATACCAATCCTCAGTCATCAACCAAGGAAATACCATATAAATTAGTTTGTGGTTGAGATGCAATGATTCCCATCAAGCTAGCAGAGTCTTATTCGAGTACAATGACAATGACAATAACCAAGGAATCAAATGACCTTGCTCAGAGAGCCGAGCTAGACCTAGTTGAGGAAGATAGGGAAAAAGCGAGGATATGGGAAGAAGCCATAAAGCTACAAATGGTGAGGAAATACAAAAAGAAAGTGAACCCACAAGAGTTCAAGAAAAGAGATCTAATCTTGAAGAAAGTATAGCAACAAAGGAAGCCCCATGGAGAAGAAAAGCTACCACCAAACTGGGAAGAGCCTTATCAAGTTATCCAGAAGATGGGAAAAGGAGCTTGTAGAATAGCCAAGTTGGGAGGAAAAGGGTTGTCGAGGACTTAGAATATGTCCTTTCTTCAAAGATATTAGAGTTAAGTATAAATCCTTAAACTATGTATGTGAGTATACTCTTTTTCCTCTTATGTACTTTTTTCCCACAATTTTTTTTTATATATAAGAGGTTTTAATGAGGCATGACCTACATAAACTGAGCATATGCCAGCAGTAGGAATAAAAGTGAGCATTTTACAAGAACTCATCATTGTAAACTTGTTGATTTAATAAATTTCATTTGAGTTATGTGATCTATGATAATTTTATTCATTAGAAAATTGGAAAATAGACAAATAAATAATTCCAGAAAAGGACTTAGGAAAAAGGGAACCCAACAGGTTTAGAGAAGTACTTGATAAGGAATTCCTTGCTTATAGGCGAGAATCTTTTTGGAACAAAACTAAATAAAAGCCTTACTTGTAGGTTTAGGCCCTAACAATCTAGAGATTGGATATGGAAAAGGAAATAATCAACCTTAGGAAAATGCATAACATTTAGGAATTTGTTGTCGAGCTTCTAAGTTAAATTGCCAAAAGGAATTGAAGAATTACAATGCAAAAAATAGAAGTCATTGGTAACAAACTTAAAATTAGAAGTGTGGAGAATAGCTTAAGAATTAAAGGCATAATAAGAAATTTATTGACTAGGTGAGGATAAGTTGGGAAATTTGAAATAAACATCGAATAACTATTCGAGTATATGGAGTGCAAAGTAAAATCACAATACAACCAGAAATGTAAAAAGAAATCGTTCAAATCCAACATCAAATAAATCTATTTGGCGGCTAGAGAATTGACCACCTGACTATCAGACCAAGCTACCGGCTCAGTAATGTCCACAATAAGTCTTGTATGATCCATCACCTCGGCCTCAACTTGATTGCTTATAAGAATATGTTTGTCCACAAGTTGTTCTCCTCAAATTTCTTTGAAGTAGTCACAAGGGGAGACATCAATACTCGGGTGAAGGAATTTGCCCTACTTAATTGCAGTGTTAAATCCCTCAGTGCATTGCTCGGGCTCCTTAGCCTAGAGATCTTCTAGCTCTTTATCCTTGGTGGCAATCATGTCCTAGAGCCTAGTGATGGTAGTAGCATGAGGCTTCTCCTATTTTTTAACTTTTTCGTTCAAATTGGCAACCTCCTCTTGAAACTTTTTCTCCTTGGAGCCTTACTCCATTTTCCCAGCCGAATACTTGTCCTCAGTCTTCTTAAGCTTGGCCTTCAAGGCTTGAACCTTCTCAGCATGAGCCAACTTTAACTTGGCAATTTCTTCTTTGAGCTCTATAATAGTTCTCCTGTTGAAATGTTCCCTCAATTCCAAACGGTGAGCTATTATGAAAAGTGCATGCTCACCGCTTGAATCTACTTATACATGCCCATGGCACCTGTGAACTCAAACATGTCATGGTCAAAGACAAACTTGAGGAGCTCATCTTCTTTTTGATGGAATAGGAACTTGGGACTCTAGAGGGAAAAAGGAAGTGCATCAGGTAAAAAGTCCTCGAGGAATTAGGAATTATCAAAAGTGGCACAGCAAGTCTTTTTCAGCTAAGAAGGAATGTCTACAACCAAGGGGGGAGTGGATTGCCTTTGGGAAGTCTCCTCCACATCAACAACATCCTCAGAATTTATTTTCCTACCCTATCTGATGGCCAGAGGCTGGGAGTCAGAAGCTGTTTCCAAGCTCTCTACTGCAGGCTTGTCCGCAATCAGGTGCTCACCTAAGCCGCAAACGCTCAACACCTAGCCAAGGCAGCTTGAAAGAGTCCTTGGAAAGCTTTGGGGCTATTTCTTTTGCAAAAAAGGAGTATAAATAAATTTAAGATATCGATGAAATTAGAGCATGTCAACAATAAAAGGAAAGCAACAAAAAGAACTTACTAAGGTGTTTAAGCACCTCAATCCTTTTAGTATCCTACTTTAATAACTCGATGCATGAAAGAACCTTTTCTTACTTGTCAAATGCTTGGAAAAGTGGTCAAGAACAACCGGATAGGTTACAGAAAGGCTCTCATAATCAATACTAAGGACCTTTTTTGTAGTATTTATTCCCATAAAAGGGAAACTTTGCACAGCCTCTTTCATCCAAGAAGAAGGTATATTGATGTTTAAATGCTTTGTCCTTAAAGAACTAGTCCTTAAAGCATTCGAAGTTAGAAGTAAAGAGTTCAAAGGTCTTTTTCATAGCTCGGCTATTAAAGGAAATCCACTTCCCCTTTTCTACATCTTTTACCCAGAAAGGAGAGAACAAAACCCCAATGGTCGGAATTGTGTCCAAATACTCCATTAGAACCTCAAATGACTAGATGAAAGTTCAACTATTAGGATAAAGCTGGGAGGGGGCTATATTAATGAAATTGAGACATTGAACTTCGAAATTGGTGAAAGGGAGCCTAACACCTAACATGGAGAAAAAAATTTCACAAACAAAAGAGGACATGTCCTTTATCATCAAACAGCTTGCCTATATGACAAGCTAAATCACTAGGTTTGCAGGGAAAACAAACTACTAAACTTTCTCACCTAGGATGAGCCATGCTACGATCTCTAAGGAAGTGGTCTAAGATCTGCTTATTGGTGTACAAAGAATAGGCCTGCTTAACCTCTTTTGTAACCCAAAAATAATAATCTATTAGCCTCTTTTCGTAGAAGAGTCCCCTGTACCTTTCGTAACCTTAGAAATGTTTCCTTGAGGATCTTTCTCCATCTAGAGTAAGGGGCAATCCAAAATCGAGGGCTCAAAACAACCTCTAAAAGCATAAAATTTTAGGGGGAAAAACATAAATAAACTAATAGATATAGGAGAAGGAGAAAAGACTAATTGTCTGCTGTCCTAGGGTTTCAACATCATTTTGCAAGAAATCAAGAGTTAAGAAGAAAAAGGGTAGGGAGGAAAAATAAGATACTTACTTGGAAGTTCTTGAGGATGGGAATGATTTTGAGTTGCTGAGATTGTAGAGAAGCAAATGGAATTAAATTTTAATGTAATTAAATTCAAAAATAAAAAATTAATATTGTTATATGCAACACAATGTTAAATTTAATCATTATAAATTAGAATGAATTTTAATTGTAAATTATATTACTACTTGAATTATGTAAGAAGTGCAAATTAGAGTAAATTTTAATTACAAAAAATGCATTATAAGTCATTAATTGTAGAGTAAAACCCCAACTTGATCCTTGAAAGAGTCATGAGGTATTAATTTGGTCCTTGAAAAATTTGTAACATCAATTTGGTCCTCAAAAAAATTATGGGACATCAATTTGGTTTTTAAAAGAATTGTGACATCAATTTAATCATCAAAAGACTAAAATTCATTTCTAGTCCAAACTTCTTTCAATCTTTCAAACTAACATGAAATGAATTTTAATATTTCGAGAATCCAATTGATGTCACGACTCTTTTGAGAACTAAATTGATGTTCCATAATTTTTTTGAGGACTGATTTGAGGTTTTACTTCTATTTTTATTTTGGAAAAATTACATTAACCTCCCCTAAGATTTTTTGATAATACATTTGCCTCCTCCTATATTTTAAAATTACACCAACCTAATTTAATTGTTTATAACTCATTAGACTGACATCTCTTATAAATCAAAAGGATATAAAATGACTTTTATACCCCTAATTATTTCTTTTATTGTTATTTCATTGTCACTTGCCTAATTACCATCTCCTTAAAAATAGCAAAATGGGCTCAATTCATTGGGCTGACCTGCCAAACTTGCCAAAAATAGCGGGTTGCGTTGATAAATTAGACTTGCCAAAATTTTTCAGCCTGCCAAACCTGCCCTGCCTAACCTTCAGACTAAGGTAGGTCAGGGCAGATCGAGCACGCGAGCTAGAGTGGTCTTTTTTTCTCAGCTTACGATTTTTGTTGGACCGAGCCCAGTTGCCCACTACAGACACTAAGGTTCTTTTGTTTTCATCTTTTCATTGCCCCAACAAACACATTAACGGCTCTCTCTCTCTCTTTCTCTCTCATAGTAGGCAGCAACAACATTCCCCATCCTCCATTCATCACCACCAACGGGCTCTTTCCAATGATCAGCACGCAGGAACGAACAATGCAAGTAGTAGAACAATGCATGCAAATAGCAAACAAATGTAGAGCAGATCAGCAAACAACACAGCAGCAGCAAATCGATGAGTGTTCTTGTACCCCGCTCCCATTGTCAACCTCGTCTCATGCCTCCCACGCAAAACGACTACTGATGGTTACGACAGGGGTAACGATAGGAAGAAGGTGGTTGAAGTGGGCATCTTTTGTGCCTTAGTTTAATGCCCTTTTGGCTAGACATTTTGCTAGTCTTTGTGGTAGTGTGTGGGTGTGTTGCTTTTTTGGCTACTATAAGTGTTTATTTAAATATGATCTTGTACTTGCCAATAGATTTTAGGAAAAATGATTGCCCTTGTTTTTTTTCTTTTTTTGGTCTGGCATTGCCCTTGTTTAATGAGAATTAGAAGTGGCTATAGCTAGAAATGTGATGGACTTTAGTGGTAATGTTTTTTTTTTTTTTTCTCTGATCCATAAACAGGGTAGACTACCATGTTCAACCCATTTTCTTAGAGCGGCCGACTCTGCCCCGCCCCATTTTTGGTAGGCTTTCTTGATGGGATAAGTTAGGGCGAGGTGAGCTAGCCCACTTAGCCATCTCTACATCTTATTTGCACTCTTCTTCCCCAAAAATAAGTCAACAAAAATCTACAAAACACTCATCAAAGCCGATGTAAAATACCCAAACAATATTTCTACAAATATTTTGATACGATAGACCCAACATCACAACAATTATTATCTTCAACAAACAGATCATGACTCTTGTGGCGCGTAGAAGTTTTAACAAAAACTAAATTTAACCAAATGCATGGTTACAATGAAAGTGAATAACAAAATAGAAACCAAAATGGCAGAGACCTCCAAAGTTGGGATACCAAGATTGCTGAAATGTAGTACTGGTTGCGCAACTTAATGTGATGACATCGTAATATTTGCGCTATCAGGAACGTAGGCATAGAATTAGAAAAAGGCAGCAAGCTATACATGAAAATAAATGAGAACGTAATTGGGATACCATAGTACTTATTCACCAGGAAGGAAGGAAGGAACAAAAAATATCCAAGAAAAGGGAAATGAAAAAAGGCAGCAAATTGAGGGTAGTAGGAAAATGGATGAGAGTTGAACGACGAAAATTGCACTGATGATGATAATGGGACACAATTAAAGATGAGGAATGAGATGGTAGCAGCTGTCTTTAGAAAAAAAAAAAAAAAAAAGGGAAGATGAGGTATTTATTTATTTTATAATGAATGGTGATTTAAAAATTTTAAAAAATTATTTAGAAATAAAAAAGTAGGTATAATTTTAAAATTTAGAAGGTGATAAATATATTTTTAAGAGACTTCAGAAAAAATCAATATAATTTCTTCTTTTATTTTTTTATTAATATCAATGTTAGACTCGATTCTTTGATGTTTACCTTGACCCAGGGCGCTCTAAATCCAGATATTTTTGTAACGCAATTGGCACGTGAAAGCAAGCCACCGACACTGGACGATACTCGTAGTTGGAATGACTCGTCTTGTGGAAATCAGTTCTCTTTTGCTCGCAACCTAAAATGAGAATCACGCACGAAGACAACAACATCAAACGCAAAGCAGGCCCAACAAAGCGGCAGCTATGGATCGTGGCTGCCATAATTATGGTGTGTGTATGTGTCAGTTTGTGCGTGGAGATATTTGCATAGATACGAGTGTTCTTCTGTTTAAAAAATAAAAAAAAAAAAGGGTGACAGAGGACTCACTTTTTATGCACACTGTATCGATTTATTATTCATCTATTATTAGATAAAGTGTGGATTTAATCTAAATGGAGTTCACACTTTATTCGATAGTGAATGAGCGATAAATCAACACAATATTTCACAAAAAAACATAAATCCCTTCATATATTTCTCTGAAAAAAAGGGAAGAAAAATCCATGCTTTGCGCGAAATCCCCCATCATGTGCATTGAAGACTAAAGTTTGTCAAAGCCAATAATGGGATCTCCTTTCCTCTTGAATCTAGATAGAGTCGGTTTCGCTACGAGACACAACTTTAAGTGCAGCATCTACGAGTTTCTACTCTCGTTTTCAAGCCAATTGAAGTGCACGGAATTTGATGGATGGCGCTGCAGTGTGCATTATCATGTAGGACATTATAATGAAGGAAAATTATACAATGAATGTCTTGACTTTGATTGGACTAAGACTATAATGAATGACTTGACTCTTGACTTTGGTTGGATTAAGACGAATTATTCAGCGGTACATGAAAAAAAAATTGAATTATTTATTTTATCCTTAAAAATATAATATTTTTATCTTTCGTTTTTAAAATACTTTTGTTTGATTTAAGTGTTTCTTTTTTTGAAAAAATAAGCATAAATGATATTTGGAGAATTTAAATAATTATAATTTATTTTGTGCCATAACTAAGGGTTGAAATAGATCAAACTACCGATTACAAGTTTACGGCTTGGATCCAGATCTAGCATATTGAATAAGCTGGGCTTATACATTTTAAAAAGTCTTTTTAATAATTAAAAAGAAACTAGGCTTCAGGCATATAGAAAGGCTTCTAATTGTCATATGTTTGTATATATATATATATATGTGTGTGTGTGTGTGTGTGTGTGTGTGAGAGAGAGAGAGAGAGAGAGAGAGAAAGACTTTTGAGATTGTTCTTGCAAGAGTCAAATAATTTTTAGTAATCTAATAATATATGATTAGATGATTATGTAAAAAAAATTTATATTAAAAATATACTGAAATTAAATTCTTATATTGTTATTATTATTTTTATTATTAAATTCATATAATTATATTATAATATTTATTTTAATTAAATAACTTAAGTTATTCTATCAATTTATTTAAATTTTTTATAAACGTGAAATCCCTTCCCCATCTATTATTTTTTCACTTCATTCTTCAACCACTCACGACTCACCACAATAGACTCACCGCTCCTACTCCATTCATAATGCTACACCATGCCAAACCTATAACACACTTCTAAGCACAATATCATACTTAAGTCATAATAAACGAACCTTATCCGGTAGCAACCTTCGGTCATCCCTTCAGTCTCAATCAAACTTGTCCAGGATGGTTATCATCAAAATCTCCTAAGCTATTTGTAGATGATACGGAAACATATATAGAGATGAGAATTATAAATTATCAGTAGGATATCCTAGACTATTACACATAGTGTTTTTATCATCATCCCCAACTGATTCGATTTATTATAAAAAAGTGATTATGCTATATCAACTACATATTTCATTTTATAAAATTCAAAACTATCCTTCTAAAGTAGGTTAATTTTATTCACACACTTGTTATTTAAAAGAGCATGTTGATAAACCATAATAATGGGTCAATAAAAGAATATACTTTATGCATATGTAGATGCACATCATATAATCATGCAAGTACACTTGTGCTTTGTTTAATTTTCTTTAACTTTCTTTCTTAACACACCTAGATGTTACGTATCGCTATCTCTAGGGGGTCTACATGCGTCAGCACTTGAGCTTTACGTATTGCCGATCTCAAAGTGCAGCATTTCTTATCTTTCTTTACTTGATCTCCTATAGGCTTCTACCTCTGGATAATAGCTGCTTTGCAGGACCAAGCTAGTTCCTATACGTGATTGCTAGGTTTATTTTCTCCGACTTTCACACTAATTTATTCCCCTTAAATCTATTCAAGTGCTAGCCCAAGTAAATCGGAATTAAAATCATCTTGTAAACTCATATATTCATGTATAAACATGCTTGATATGCTTATAAGTGTGTTATAAAACCCATTAACAATATACTTATGTCGATAATTCGATAACATGGCAACTGTAATACAAAGGCTTTCAAATGGATAACAAACATAACAGTTAGCCAGTCACAAAAATAATAATTTCGGCATAAAACGAATAGGAATATAAACATAATTATCATCAGTAATAATACATCTACCTGACTTCATTCTAGTATGTAATTGAATAAATGTTCATTCAATTTAATTCCCACGTGGTTTTGGGATCCCTAAGTCATATGATCCACTTTCATCCAAATCTGCCCAAAATTTCTAACTTGCACTAAAATTCCATTTTAATTCATTTTAATCTCAAATTTTAATAGAATTATCTCTGTTACTCTACTTTTAGACCTCTTTGGTTTCACTAAATTTCGAGAAATATAGTTTAAGTTATTAAAGTTTTACTTAAGGCTACCCTATTTTAGAACAAACTTGCATACCTCAAATTAGAAAATCACTAAAAATTCATTTCATATTCTTTTCCTTTGAAATTCTACCAAGAGGTACCTATACGAACCCTCTTTCAAATTCAACAAGTTTCATTCTAATTGAGTAGATAGAACTTGAGTTGTAAGCTCCAAATTAGGGTTGTCCTATTTTAACTCAAACAGAGCATAGGGCAACTTCAAGGATTTATTTGAAACAATCCACTAAGGATTTGATTCTAAAATTTTATAAATATGACCCTCTGTGTGTTAGCTTTCAAACAAAAGTGGTTGCACTCAAATTGAAGTTATATAGCACGCGGGATATATCCACTTCATCACACATTGGTTAGGACAAGGGGTGTTAGCCAACAACCTATTTCTAAAAATCATAACTTCTTCATCACAAGTCCAATGGACCTATGTTTTATATTCGTTGGATTCATCTTCAAGTCATGTTTCATTTAAAATTAATCTCATTTCAAATTGAATTTTATATATTGAGATATGCCCTTTGCAGTACATACTACCCTTGGGCTTCCTTATAGTGGTTTTCTGGGTTGATTAAGGTTTCTTGATGTGTTTCTCCATCCTAATCAAGTTTCATTAACCTTAAATCACTAGAATAAGTTAAATTTACATCATATCATTCTTATAAAAAGTAGAACAATATCAAAGCGACAAACCCTAATCATCAATAAATCACAAAACCATAACAAATCTAGGAGCCTACCTCACTTCCAAACTTAAGGGTGCTTCAAATCTTACCTCTACCAACTCTAAACCTCCATAAGATGACAAGACCATACCTAAACTTATTCTTCCTCTTCCTTGGTTGAAGATTGAGATGGCTTAAGAGAAGAGATTTTGGCTTTTATATGGTTTTGAAAGTAGCAAACAAGCTCAAGAATCAAGTAAATGGTGAAGGAACAAGAAGGAGCCAAGGATTTGTGAGCTCTTATGAGCAAAAATGGAGGAGAGGGGGCTACAGCTTCAAGGGCTAAGAAGGAGAGAAAAAGAATGAAAAATTAGGATTTTGGAGAGATATTTAACAAAAAAAGTAAAGGTGACTCACCATGCTAAGTGTGCGGCCCACATTACACTGTGTGTTTCAAATATGTGTGCAACATCCACAAAACATAGACACCATGCTCAAGTTATGGAGCCACATCTAGAGGCTATTACTGCTATTGTGAAAAGCTTTGTAAATAAGGAGATATTATACATATGGCCTTGAAGTTTAACGTGTCATTATTGAATAAAAGTGTATAACTACAAATCTCTCACATATATATATATACGTATAAGAGTAATATTACATATAGACCATGCTTTGGTCTGCAATCATCTCCTGGTGGTTATCGACCGAACACTTTAATCCTTTGAACTGGACATCAAGTCCAAGTCTTAAGCTTTGTGATTATTTCCAAAAACATCTACTGTGGACTTGCGATCTATGTTATATACTGGAATGTTTATGGAAAACAAGCAAACAGGTAGTAAGAACCTAAGGTTCTCAGTAGATAAACTCAAGCCACTATTTATATAGGGTGTCATTATAAACATTCCAACTACTTCCGTTTTTTACGAAAATATGGATACATACACATTAGCGCTAGTTCAATTTTAAGTTCGAAAACACCATTCTTGAAACAAGTTATCTTTTAGCAACCACTTAGCACATCCCATGACAAACATAATAACAGCGATAATTAGCAACTTAATTAGAAACACAGTAACATTATAGCAAAATGAGTTGCTTAAACGTACATATGCAAATGCTTATACTTGATTTTATGCATGTACACTTGACTTTTGTATCTCTTTCTTTCTTTAACTTTCATTTTACTTCACTGTACTTAGCCCCTTGGAGGTGAATGGCCTATCTCACCTTTGGATAATAGCCTATTTCTCAGGTCCGAGCTCATACCTATATATGAATGACAGATTTACTTTCCCCGATCCTCACATTAGTCTATTTCCCTTAAATCCATTCAGAGGCTAGCTCAAGTCTTAGACAATACTGCTCTGGCCACTATGAGGTAGAGCCTCAGTATGTCTTATTTGCAAGCTCTTTTATCTTTCTTCTTTCTTAACATCATCATGCATGCATCATGCATATGTCTCATATTTTGCATTCAAATATTCATACTTGCATGATGTTTATGTACATAATGTATAAACATTCATAACTTTCACATAATTCTACCGAAATTTCAGCATCATAACGAATCAGATCCACTTCCCCATGAATAGTGTCATGTTACACAGATAGTTAGCTAGGGCAACAGAACCAATATAACACATTAGATTTTCAACATCAATATAGAATTGCATCATTCAAACTTTAGATAAAGCTCATGCACATATTACAAGGTCTAAGCACTCAATTTGGCACTTATGCTTAACTCACTCAATTTTGCCCTGTTTTAGAATTTATGTCACAATTCCTATTTAACTTGTTTAAATCTAAATTTCTAATATGTTGAAGTATTGTTTGTCTAATTTTGATTCTCTTTGGTCCCATTAAGTTTTGAGAAGTATAGCTTAAGTTATTGAAGTTTAACCCAAGTTTGCCCTATTATTAGATAGAATTAGGTACTAAAAAGTAAAAATTCACTAAAAATAGAAATCTTATTAGATTTGCCTAAAACCTATGTTATTTTAAAGCTACTTGAAGTAGCTTTTATTTCCAACAAGTTTCGTTTCATTTGAGCAGGTAGAACTCAAGCTATAAGCTCTTAAAGTTGACTAAAGTGGCCAACACTATTTCAATCAAGTCAGGATATAGGGCAATTTTGATGAATTACTAGGAGAAAACTACCTTTTATATCATAAACCTCTATGTGTTACCTTTCTAACAAAATTAGTTTCACTCAAATTTAAGTTGTATGGGGCAAGTTTTATACCCTCCATAACCCATACTGATCAGAATAGTCAATATAACTCTATGGTTAATTTCAAAAATCTATATCTCACTCATTACAAATCCAATGGCCTTATAATTTATATTGTTGGAAAGTTATAGATGTCTAGTTTCATATAAAATTGGTTTCATTAAATTTTGATGACTGTAGGCAAAGCCGTATACTTCTCAGTATGGACACATCTAGATCTTTCATCCCTGCCAATTTTGATTCAACTATTCTTTAAGCTTTTCATTCAATTTCCAACCCAATCCAAATATTCACATGTTAATTCAGTCATAACAACTCATATGAACACAAAATATCATCGAATAAATGACTAGAAATAAAATCTCAATCAGCCACCATATCATAAATAACAACAGAAACTCATAAATCCTACCTTAAATTTGAAGTTTGAGCTAGAAAGATGAAGGCTTTGGATGTAGGAAGTTGTATGGGATGAAGAAGCAACAAGAGAATGAAATGAAGAGCAAAATGAGGAAGAGAGTCTATCCTCTTAGGGCCGAAAATGAGAAGAAAAGGATGGGCTTATTAGCCTTTGAATTATAAAGTAGAAAGGAGGCTATTAGTAGATGTCTCAAGTGGTTGAAAATCAACCAAGTCTTCCCTATTTTGTGGCTACTTGGGCGCCACCGTAAGAGGTTATGTGGCTGAAGTTTTAGCCACTCCACTTAGTGTTCTATCAATATAAATTCCTATTGACACGGTTCTTACAGTATAAGATACCGAATTTTAACCAATTTCCCTTAAACGTGTGAAACATTGCTAGTAACCTTCTAAAATTTTCTATATAATTATTTCATCTTCTCCTAATCCTAATCTCTCTATAATTTATTTCTAATTATTCTTACATGTCTAATAGTGTAAATTTCTACTGGTTCCGTTTCTACGTTATGCAATACTGAAACCTTTACTAATTTTCCCCTAAATTCTCAAAACACTACCTATTGCCTACTTAAATTTTCTACATAACAAACTAAATTCTTTCTATCCCTATTATTTATATTTTGATCCTAATTGCTCTTATTTTTCTAATCCATGGAATAAATCAATTAACAGTGTTAATTAGTCACACCATTTCTTCAGGATTCTACAATTTTGGCTTTCCATAAGCCCTTGAGTATTTTCTATCTATTTTCAGTATCTAATGGCACTTTCAAAATTTTGAACAAGTTTAAGGGCATCTTACGTCACTTCGCACGTGGATAGCTCTGTGGTTCAATCGACTGAGAGTTAGGTTTCTATGGTTCTACTAAGTGATTCTACTTCATTCAAAACCTTATCATGCTAATCCTATGGATGTAGGGACCTAAATATCATTTTTTTAAAAAATCCTAGGATCATTGTGGAAAGAACCTTTAGGGGTCAATATATAATTACTTTAAGTTCTGGGAGCAAAATTGAAAATAGTAACAGTTGACATAGGGACATTTTCATCATTTTCTAACTTTTATCATATGACAGTGCCATATTTTTAGCGACAGTGTTATGCTACCCTATAGTCCTAAATGTGAGGATCATCATGCCATAGTGCTACCTGAGAAATTCTCACACTATCTAAGTGAAAATTCAAGGTTTCAATCACTTTTTATTAAAGAAAACAAAGGTACTATAGTGTGGCCAACTCTAGGCCATATAAAATAGGTGCGATCTCCTAATGACCAAATCCTTTGGTATCTTATGCTCCTCACCAGATCCATTTTATCTCCGAAAAATTCTAACTATACTCGGCTACCACGTATATTAGCCTACATTCTTACCTCTACTTAATAAGCTTATTGTTAATTAATTTTTAATAATGTTAATTAGCTAATTCGCTAAATTGGGATGTTACAACACCCATCGTCGGTAGCCATTCCGCTATTCACTTCACTGTATAACGCCACGTCGATGATGCTAGCCATGGTTGAAACAAAGAGCAACAAGCTGAAAGAACTAAGTAATTGTTTGATCATGGCCTCTTCCTATTTCTTTTTGCCATTTCTCAGTAGCAATCAATTAGGGTTCTGACTTGTGAGGCGAATAAGGGCACTAGGTTCAATTTCTAATCACCATGAGAGCTAAGTTGTGCTCCATTTGTCTATGTTGCTTCAGTCTTTTTCTTTGCCAATTATGATTTTATTTTAGGATTGGTTTGATTTGAACTTTGCATAAGGAAAGAAAAATCATATGAGAAGGATGAAGAAGAAGTGTCGAAAGATGAGGCAAAGACTTAGGTAGTGCATTTTTTTCTTCTCTAGCAATTGATCTTAGTTTTGTGTCCTTTTATTTTTGTTAAATAGGCAACCAGTAGTGAGCAGTATTGATCTCTCCCATTTGATGTCTTGATGCTTACTTTTTGTTTATCTTAATTTATGTTAGCTTGAAATAGTGTTGTTATTGTGCAAATTAAGTTTTATAATTGCTTTTTTTATTTTGTAATTATCTATTTCACCTAGAAATCACAATTTCTATAAGTATTTATCTTTTTATTTTTGGCTCCAGGATGATTATTTTGCTTTTGCTTTCTAGCCTATTTATAGTTTTAGGCTTGTTAGCCTATTTAAAAGGTTGTTTATCTATTTAGGTATAGAGTTGTAGGCCCATTATATTACATAACAGAGCTTTAAATAGACTTTTAGGGCAGACCCGACATTTTTAAAAAGGCTAGATCATACCTTACAAAAAAAGTCTTCGTCAAATTTGGACTCAAACTTTATATATACAAAATAGGCTAGGCTAGTTTAGGCCAAAGCTTGTCCTGACATTGCCTATTTCTATGCCTACTTATAATAGGGGTTATTTATGTTCATTTTCAATAATGAAGGACTTAAACTAAAAGAATTATTTTAGAGATCAAAACCAGAAAGTGTTATACTTTCAGAGACAAAAAAAAAAATACTTAAGCCAATTATTTGAATTGAATAGTTCATTTTTTAGATTTAATAGAGATGAGTACTTGTTTTGAGATAGTTGAAATGCAATGCTAAAGATAATTTCAATATGACAGTTTAAAGTTATATACACATGTAAATGACACTTTAGCATTCAAGTCAATGTGTGAGCTAATAAGTGAAAGTATGAATAGGATTAAATTTATACTCAAGTGACTTACGTAAAATGATAACTGCATTGAAGAGATAAGATTAGCATATCCCTATCACACCCTGGAATTAAAAGTCATGCTATATTATAGGCCTTTTCAGATATTCTATGAGATTTTGATTAATTTTCTTTTAACAGTCATTTCTTAACCTCTCAATATGGCTCATCAGGTCCACTATTCTAGTCTAGTATATTGCCTCCAAGTTAGGGTTCTTGCTCTTATTGAGATGCCGACTTCATATATATTTCAAACCATCGTGCTTATTGGAATAAGACCATGGCAACATAGGATACTAATAATCTAAGGTGTTTGTATCATGTTATCTTAGTTAAAGAGCACCCCAATTACGTAGAATGATCCCATGGGACCATTTGTCACACTACATGTGTTGTTGCTTTGCCTTTCCAAGTCTCACATTGTAACCATGCCAACAAAACTTGTCTTAAGGTTGTGTACATTTCACGATCCTAGCAAAAGTTGTCCTAAGAGTCATGCTAACTTGTAGGTACACTTTCCAAGGTCTTGTATGACTTAGTACAATTAATTTTAGATAAGCGCTAGCTTTTCTTCTATAGAATTTCATCTTGCGATGCTCGTCAAAGTATTAGATCTCCTTTTCTAATATCTTCTAAAAAATTTTAGAGTTCTACCATTGTGTTGCTTGATGTTCATGAAAAAGACACATATCTATTGCTAGTTTAATTTGACATGGGTTTTGAGTGCTTCTTGTGGTAGGATTAGCCATTAATTATCTAATTAGAAATTGGTTCACTCCTTTAAATTTATGTTTATTTGATGCTTTTTAGATGCACAATGAGGATTTGAGGTCATATTTGCATAATCATGGAAAATGAAGAATTAAAGAAGCTAAATTAGAGTTGATCGGGATCTATGCTATACTTGTATGGAATCAGACTAGAACTTAAAGAAATCTTCGAAATTTCCTCTAAGTCAAAATTGGTTGATTCAAGATGATTTGAGAAGAAGAGAGAGAACTTTGCAACTTCACTATTGGAAACTTTCCTAGATTCTCAAGTCTTTTAGGAGAAAAAGTGGAAAAAAAAATAGAGTCGTAGTTTGTCCTTGATCCTAACAACCCTAACTTTGTTACACTAAATCATTAATATCTTGAGTTAAGTAGTCTAATTGAGGTGGTTCCAAAGGTATTAGAAAATTAAGAAATAGAGTTACAACTTTTATGATAGACGTTCAAGCTTAAATTACACTGTGGAAGGCCACACAAACTCAAAAAGCAACAATAGTGTGCCACCAAAACATTCCATGGGTCCCCTTATGTTAGCACCACAACCATGTGTGACTATATATGAGGACAAGTGTTCTGATGTGTTTTAGGCTTATGAGATGCATTATTACTTGTTCTTGGGCTTGTTCTTGATAATAGAGACTTTAATGAAATCCAAAATAGAAAAGAGAGATACAACTGGGGCCTCTTGATATGAAGGTGATATCTTTTGATCATTTGGAATAGGGGTTGGGAATTTTCTGCACTTGGAAGCAAGCTCTATTAGGGTTTGGTGGCTAAATTCGGAGAAAAAGATTCATGCTCTTGAATTCATCTATCTTTCCATCTTTCTCTTAATTCATGACCATTATGTTCTTTTTCTTATTGGAATTAGATGTATTAAACATATTTAGTGACTAAATCTCTTATATGCTAGGGTGATGATGTAATTACCTATGTTAGGATAATGAAATATTGAGTTTTCTTTCTTAGGATACTTTTATGGTTTGACTATTCATAAATTGATGTCATGAGTTATGTAAGTAATTGAAAAATTGGTATACAGTTTAAACCTAGTAATAAAAACTATAATTGTTAATTGTTTAGAAGGTCAATATAGTAACAATATAAATTTGTAGGGAAGTCAATATAATTTTCAAATCAAAAGGAGTAGTACAATATATTGTAGTCTTATAAATTATCTTAATAATAATATTAAACATTATAATGATATAAAATTACAATATTAAAAAATAAATTTATATTATTTAATGTTTAATGTTGTAATCTTATAAATTATCTTTTCTATTTTAGTTATATTTTTAATATAACAATTGGGATATTAAATATGAATAATACATAATAATATTTTTTTATGAAAGCTCTTAATTTTTTTTAATTTAATTTAAATGCATTAATAATGTAAAATAATTTTACACTATCAATCAATAAAAATAGTAGAAAATATCAACTCATACAAATAATCACTCATTATACAAATAATCTACTATAATTTCTCATTTTTTAGTATTTTTATTAGCTAATAGTATAAAATTATTTTATATTTTTAATATATACGAATTAAATTTTTTTTTTTAATAAAAACGGTATCTGGATTAAGGGGCGGTCAGCTTGTGGTGCACGTGTGTGAGTAGTTAGTTACTGGCGGATACATAAGTTGCCACGTGGATGGGATTTGATTGGAATTCACGTGATGATACTCTAAACGACAACGTGGTGTCGTGGGAGTGGTCAAATCTGAAGGTTAGGTCGTTGGTTTGGGGCTTCACGGGTAAACCTTAATGTCACTTCAGGCATTCACCGCCACCACATGCTTCGCCTTCATCCTCTTTCCTAAATTGAAACGCCGACCCTTCTTTTTTTTAATTTGTAAATTCGTTTACTTTTAATATTAAAGTTAGATTGTTAATGTAATTTTCGATATTGTGCACCATATATTAGAAGAGCTTGAAGAAATTATTGTGTGCGTGCGCGCGTGTGTATATATATATATATATATATATATATATATATATATATATATATATATATATATAGAGAGAGAGAGAGAGAGAGAGAGAGAGAGAGAGAGGGGGTAGGTGAGTGTTTTTGGTTGAAATATTCTTACCCATGATATGGTAGGAGGGGATATGTATAAGATTTGATGCCATTATGATTGGGAAAAAGGGGTTAGGGGAGGAATCTCTAATGGATTGGTAACGGAAAAGATTCTATTAAAGATGTAAATATAAATAAATGCAATAATAACGTGGCGGTCTATTTTACTTATTTTAAGTTGATTAAGAATTCAAATAAGTTAAGAGCCTTGACTCAAATATTAGGGTGCTCTAAATTGAAAAATCTATTGATAATCTTTATTGATTTCTTAGAGTATATATTTTTTTATTTAATAAATAAGAGATTAATTTTTTGAGATATAATCAGGCATCTAAGTAAGGATCCACCAATAGTGATTTATATATATATATAAATTCTATGATTGAATCCACAATTTTATACTTAAGGATACAAATTTTTTTTTAATTGGACCAATACTTTACTGGAAAAGATCTACTCATAATCTTTTGGTTATGATATAAACTTTGATTTTAATCTCGTTTTTAAGGAAGTATTAATTTAAAAAGAAAAACCACGTACGTTAGGACGTTTGTTTGCTCAGAACTCTTATTTTCCTTCGTTTTTCTTAATCACAACTAAGAAAAGGTTTCCCCGACCTAGAAAAATAAGTAGAAAAAGTTAACATTAGAAGATCTTTACATATTGTGGCAGCAGCAACTAAGCAAGAAATCAGGTAGTTTGCGATTCAATTGAACAAATGGGAACACTTTAACTTAGAAGTTTTTTTCGATCAGCAGGATAGCTCCAACCACTCCAACTTAGAAGTTAGATCATTTCTTTTAAAGCAAACGATGAGCTCATTGTCTTTATCCAATATCCGTAAGGATAACAAAAGATACAAATCTATGTTCAGTGAACATAAAAATAGAGCCTGTATGTTGGTCCTTCTCCAAGCGAAAAAAGTACATTTTTTTTAAATTTTCTAAAAAAATATACTTTTACTGTTATTTGTTTGTGCTTCTCAAAAAATAGAAATAGAAAATAATTAGTTTTAGAGTTTAGGATTTAGAGTTTAAATAGATAGGGAGCTATTTCTCCCAGAAGTAAAAATAATAGAAGAATAAGAAAAGTATTCCTTAAATTTTGAATTCACTACTTTTTTACACTTTTACCATTTTATTCTTAATTTTTTCTTGAAAATATCACTTCCAATCTACTACTATTATAATTTTATAAAAAAAAACGTACTTTTATTTCACCACATCTAAATAATTTAGCAATTTCTAATTCATATAAAAAATACTTCTATAATTATATCTAAATATAAAATAATTTTTTACTTCTACTTTTGATTTTGTTTTTGAAAAAGTACTTCTTCCATAGAATATTATGCTTGATAACTTTCAATTGTAAAACGTGACGGCTCCGAGACATGTATTTTCTTACAATTGCAAATACGTGTTGCTTTTGTTAGTGAAGAGAACTAAAACGATAATCAAGAGCAGTATAATAGATTAATAATGAAAACATTTGTGCCGTCCGAATGGCACAATCATCTTCACGGAAGCCAAATTTCCCATGTTTATTATATTGTTTATCTGCAAAAGGAAGTAATCGGCTAATGTCGTCAAGGAAGTAGTCGGCTAATGTCACTATAATTAGAGGTGTTCATTACCGAGCCAAACCAAAATTTACAGCAAAACCGAACCGAAAAAACCAAAAATCAATTTAAAACCGATAAATTTGGTTTTTTTTGACCTTTTTTCAAAAAATTGATCAGTTCGGTTCAATTTTCGGTTCCAAAAAATGGAAACTAACCGAACCAAACCGAACGGCACATGTATTTTATATATACCATATATTTTCATATTTGCCCCTATTTATATAACATACGCTCAAAAATACCCTCACATACACTAAGTTGCTTACTCTGAACCCTAAAAGTATAAAATTCCCTTTCACTTCACACTCACAAATTCACGCATCCCTCTCCTGACCTCACTGACTCCCTCCCTCAGCACCATAGAGATCACATCCACCACCAACCACTGCACACATCGTCGTCGCACTCTCGCGTTGTTCGCACCACCGTCCCCCTTCATCGCACCATTAGTCCATCACTAGTGCGGTAGTGACAATGACACGATACTATCTGTCGGTCATTGCTACGCCTTGCTTCCTCCTACCTTCCACCATCAACCCTCACCATCTAAAACTGCCACATCCCTTCCACCCTCAACCCGCACCATTTAAACTCCTACTCATCCTTCCGCCCCTCAGCCTGCAGCCCTCTTTAGTCTCCTCTTCTTGTCTCAACAATGGTCATTGTCAATCGAGTCGCACACAACCCTTACTCCTTCCGCTACACCCTGCACTGCTGCTATTGGTAATCAACTCGCCATTACTGATGGAGTTGCCCACCGGCCTCATCCCTAAAACAATGGTCCTTGTTGAACTCAATCGAGTTTGCAACGCCATGTTCGACAATCCAAGGTTGTTATGCTTTTCTCTTTTTTTTTTTCTTGTTATTCAAAATTTGAACTTTTGATTTGTATGATTTGTTTTCAGTTGATGTTTTGATTTGTGAACACATTATCCTTATTTGAGCTATAATGTTTATGATCTTTAATTTGATTTGGTCGTTGATTCATTGGATATTAGGGATTTTTTTTTTGGGGGTTTGGAGTTTTGTTATGGATGTCAATGTGTGAATGGTAGAAGGGAAGACAGTGACATGAAATTGGTGCTGTGTGCTATTGGAAACCAAAAGCCAACCAAACCAAACTGAATTAGGTTGGTTCGGTTCAGCTGGCTTGCAAAAAAAGGATCGATTGATTGGTATTTTGTATCAACCGATTGGTTTGATTCAGTTCGGTTCGATTGATTTTTTGTCCAAAATCGAACCAAAACCGACTATGAACACCCCTAGCTATAATCTCATATGCTAAGTTATACCATAGATGTTTTATGCAGTATATAATGAATATTGTTTCAAATAATCATACTTTTCTTTCATAAAAAAATAAATCATACTTTTCTTTTAATAACTCATTTTAGAAGAGAAAAAGATAGCGGACTCAATCAATGCCAGTTTTTCTTTTGTCCTTTTTTTTTTTCATTTTGGCGAGCAATCAGTACCTGTTCGAACAATAGGAATAATTATAATAATAATAGGTAGAAATTGTGTTCACGTCTCTAGCAATTACATTCACAGTAGTGAGTCACTTTTGCTTTTGCAAAGTACACCATTCATTACTTTCTAATTAAAAAAAAAAAACAACTACGATAGTGATCTCACAAAGAAATAAAGAGAGATCAATAAAAAATACTTTTTCTAGTGTTCGTGATTTTAGGCCACGGGCAACTTTTTTAACAATGAATGAATAAACATTTAAATTAAGCACCTACTTTGGTATTCTTTTTTTTTTGGAGAGATAGTATACTGAAATATTTTTGAAAAGTTATAATTTGAAATAGAAAAAATATCAGAGAGTAAAGTCTAGATATTGAAAAGCACTACCGTAAAAAATACTTGTAACTTTTCTATTTTATATTGTAACTTTTCTATCTCAGACCGCAAATTCTAAAAAATGTTAACAGCATACTACCTGCAAAAGAAGATGGTATCAAACACTCCTTAATTTAATACTTGCTGGAAGTTAAAAAAAAAAAAAAATAGACCTACAATCAGAAGTAGATAATATTGATGCAGAAGCTCGTATATAGCTAGAGAATTAGGACAGTTTCAGCCCATTCAGCAAGCTGATAAACTAAAATGGTTGAGTTAAATAAGTTATCAACCTCAAGAATATGTTTAAAATGGATCGAAAGAGCTGGACAGATTATCTAAATTATGGGTATGTTTGTTTCAGTTTTTTTTTTAATAAAAAAAGTAATTTTTTTTTAAATCATTTTCCATAAAAATTATTTATCTCAGTTTCTACTAGAAAATATTAAAAAAAAATCTGTACATGACAACCACAATATCATCTATATATTTTCCTTTTTCAGTTTATCTTTATTTTCAGTTATTTTATAACTTTCCTTTAGATTTTCTAGTTATTTACAGCTTTCCTACACTCTTGAGCACTTTATAACATTCTTTTACGGTTTTTAGTTTAATTTTATGCATTTTACCCACCCTTGTAATTTCATTACCAACTTTAGTTCTTGTAATTCATCTTCTATTCAGTCTACGCTTCAAGCACGATCTATAATGCGATATTCAATTTCAATCTGTTTGCCAGCACTTTACATTGAATCTTTACATGAGGGCTTTCTTTAATTACCTCAATAACTCACATTAAGTATATGTTTGGTTGGGAATCAAAATAGGAAAAAATAATTTTATGAATGAGGTTCATATATAATTTTATATATAAACTTCATTTGTGGAAAATTTTTCTCTATTTTTCCCTTTCAATCAAACATATTCTAACAGCGTATTTGATATAAGGGAAAAAATGAGTAAATATTCATCGATTTGAATTTATATGTATATAAAATCTTGGAAGACCAATTCCATATCCTGTATATTTTTAAGGATTAATTTCAACATTTACTTGAAAAAAAAAAGAAAAAAGCACATCGTGTCTTTTTTACTAAAGCATGTATAGATATAGATTGATCATAGACATTATTAAAAAGATAGAAAACAAAGCAAATTAAAGCATGAGCTTATTGACTTGACGAGGTGAAAAAACGAAAGTCGTTCCTACAAAAATGGCTGCAATTTGACTCACGAAACATTTGTGGTTTCAAATTTTAATACGTTCTGATAGATACATTTACCAATTCTTCCCCACCCACGTCATTTCTTCGCCTGATTTAATCTCAAAATTAATCTTTTATCATGTTGACCCTCAATTCTTTCGTTGCAAGTGTCGAACTACTAATTCAGAGATGATTAAAAAAAACAAAAAATCAGAGATGATTAATACTACACAAATCAAATAAAAATATTTAAAAATTAAAAAAAGAATAATTAAACTAATATTTGATTAATTCAGATAATTTAATAAACAAAATCTTATTATCAACAAAAAAAATTAAAATTAATATAACTTTACTCTTATAATAAATCAAATCAATTTGGATCATACCAGTAAAATTCAAATAAACTCTTAGATGTTAATAAATTGGACCAAAATTAAATATTTCACATTATATTCATAAATTAAAAATATCTGACTTTATTATTTATTATTTAAAAGTTTCAAAAGTTTCATATATTTTTAAATGAAAGAAATTTAGGTCCAATGTCTTCAACAGGAGGGGTCCAGAGGTCAAAATCTTCGGGCATTGAAACTTGTTACTATCTTGCTCAAAACGCGAGAAGAAATTTCCAAAATATGAATTGATCATTCGAGTAAATGACCATAGTAAATATTGGTGGTTATTATATAAGTTGCGGTTTCGCTCTCAAAATTTCTGGCCTTCCGCTTTCTATTTTGGTGCGAGCGAGTTTCCACACCAAACCAAACAAACCAAAAGAAAACAAACCTGCTACTAAACACAAGTACCCAACCTGTGGTTCCAACTTCCAAGGTCTCGAACTGAAGGGGCTCATGCTATTGCTACATGAGCCTAAAACTCGTGACTATTCCGAACTGCAACCACCGACAATAAAACGACAACGGGTACTGACAGTGACACACTGCTAGCTAGCTAGCAACATGAAAATGCTGCCAGCGGCCACCGCCGGAGAAGCGCCAAATGGAGGCTCCGGCGGCCGGACGGTGGTGGTCGGGGTGAAGATGGACTCTCCCAGCAGAGAGCTGCTCACCTGGGCTTTGGTCAAGGTCGCTCAGCCCGGTGATGTTGTGGTTGCTCTTCATGTTCTTGGCAACGATGGTGAGCCATGACATGACCTTTTTGGTTTGCTTTTTCTTTCTTTTTTTTTAATTATTATTTTTTGGGTTCTCTCCTTTTTCCCGCTTAATGGATTGGAGTTTGTTGTTTTGGTGAAATGGGTTGGCTAAGAAATTGTGAACAGAGAGGGGAAATCGTCTCTGTTTTCGCTTGTCAAAGCGTTTGACACTGTTCTTGCCGTTTATGAAGGATTCTGCAATTTGAAACAGGTTGGATTTCTCAGCACCTCATTTCCTGTTTTTTTTTTTTTATTGGATTTTTATTTCTCTTTGCAGGGGAATATGTAATTCAGTGCTCTTTCTCACTCTGTCTCCGAAAATTGTTTGAAAAAATATGTATCGGGAATTGCAATACAATACAATACAATAATGTATTAGCCTAAATTGTGATGAAATTTGATCCTTTGGAAGTCTGTAAATGTGATTTTTTTTTTATTTTTTATTTTTGGTGAAAAATGATAAAGGTGGATCTCAAGCTCAAAATTTGCCGGGGTTCGTCGGCGAGAAAAATTCTGGTTAGAGAAGCAAATGCATACTCTGCAACCCATGTTATAGTTGGAACTCCTCAAGGTCTTCACAAAATCCGGCCATCGATTTCTGTAGCTAAGTACTGTGCTAAGAAGTTGTCTAAGGATTGTTGGGTACTTGCTGTCAACAATGGGAGAGTTGCGTTCAAGAGAGATGGCTCACCCGCGGCTGGTTGCGACTTGAAAGGTTCTTAATTTTTTTTGGTTTGGTTTGAGATATGAATGTGGCGCGGACACAGTAGAGTTCTTACTCAAGTTTTTGCAGGAATCGATGGGGATCACAGAAATGGTTTGCTTGGTTCGATCAACCGGAGACTCAATAAGAGATCCAAAGTGCTAAATGATGACAGTGCAGGGACGCACGAGAAGGTTTGTGGCCAAATCTCAGACCACAGCTTAGCCAAGTTTTTCCTGGATTCTACAGAATTCACTGGAAAGAAAAAGAGCTGCTCAATTTGTGCTCCAACTGCGGCATTGCCAGAGTCATCTTGCCACCAATCTGCAGAAGAGTCTTCTGGTGGTGGCGGTGAGGAGAACTCTTTAGCAATAGTGCCTGCACCGGCCACTGATGCAGCGTCTAGCACGACAATATTGCATAGCAGAGAACTACCTGAATTGAAACCGGGTTGGCCGCTACTACACAGGACAATTCTATCAGACAGGCAATCTACTGAAAGATCGGTATTGCGCCGGATCTCGGTGGTCCAGTGGGCAATGCGGCTGCCCTCTAGGAATCTTTCGTATGCTGCAGATCATGACCACAGAACAAATAATTATGACCAAGATCAAGGTCAATCTTTGGGTCTAGACAGCAGAAGTGGCGCTATTGTTCCGGTGGATGCTGAAATTGGGACTGCTTCTTCACCTGACCGCAATGCAGAAACTATTCCTAAAGAATTAGAGGGCCTTCATGAGAAATATTCATCCACTTGCAGATTGTTCGAGTACCAGGAACTTGTGTCGGCAACATCAAACTTCTTGCCTGGTGTGTATCTTTCCTAGTACTAGTTTGGCTCTTTATTAGCAGATAGTTATTAGTATTCACATTCTGTTACTTCTGCTATTAGGCCGTTCTGTTAGTTAACTGCTGAACCATTGATCTCAACTACATAACGGCCTAATAACAGAAGTGACAGAATGTGGTTTCTAATAGCTAACTCCTAATAGTCTGTATTTAGTGTGTCCATAAGTGGTTTCACTTTAACACGTTTACATATATGATTTCAGAAAACTTAATTGGGAAAGGAGGAAGCAGTCAAGTTTATAGAGGTTGCCTTCCTGATGGCAAGGAACTTGCTGTTAAGATCTTAAAGCCTTCTGATGATGTTTTGAAGGAGTTTGTTCTAGAAATAGAAATTATCACTACCTTGCATCACAAAAACATTATTTCCCTCCTTGGGTTCTGCTTTGAGGATGGCAATCTTCTATTGGTTTATGATTTCTTATCAAGAGGAAGCCTTGAAGAGAACCTTCATGGTACATAATATATATTATATACATCATTACTACATCACCTTTTGTTGTGGTCTTCTTGTTAACTTACTATTACTTCTCTCTGTTTCTGTTTCATGCCAAAACAGGTAATAAGAAAAATCCACTTGTGTTTGGTTGGAATGAGAGATATAAAGTGGCAATGGGTGTTGCTGAGGCATTGGAGTATCTGCATAATAATGATTGCCAACCTGTGATCCATCGCGATGTCAAATCATCAAATGTATTACTATCTGAGGATTTTGAACCCCAGGTAATTTGTCTTTCGGTTGGTCGACTTTCATATTTAGAATTATTTGTATTTTTCAGTTGTTAAGCTGTTCTGATTGATTTTCTGCAGCTCTCTGATTTTGGACTTGCTAAATGGGCATCAATCTCATCATCACATATAATTTGCACAGATGTTGTTGGAACCTTTGGGTTTGTACTTTCAGCTCCCATATGCCTTCTTATGCTTATATACTGCAAGAGAGTGTCTTTGAAATGGTTCTATTTATGTTTTACACTTGTTTATGCAGTTACATGGCTCCTGAATACTTCATGTATGGTAAAGTAAATGATAAGATTGATGTCTATGCATTTGGTGTGGTGCTCCTAGAGCTTCTTTCAGGGAGAAAGCCCATAGGTGGTGATTATCCCAAAGGTCAAGAGAGCCTTGTCATGTGGGTATGTCTCTTGTTCCCTTATGGTCTGGCATCTGCTCAATTACTTCTTATTTACTACTCATATGTATTGTATGGAAAATAATGGAAAAGTATATTTTTCAGGCAAGTCCAATTCTAAATAGTGGGAAGGTGTTACAATTGTTAGATCCTAGTTTGGGTGATAACTATGACCATGAAGAGATGGAAAGGATGGTCTTAGCAGCCACACTTTGTATCAGACGTTCTCCAAGAGCTAGACCTCAAATGAGCCTTGTAAGTAACCTGTTATTGGCTTCGGGGCAAATGGAGTCCTCTATACTGCATCGAAATCACATGAAAAAATTGTTTGTTCCATATCCGGAATTTTTTCTTCTGAACAATGACCCGACTTCATGGGTTTTGCTTATCCTATATTATGTGGTACCTGAATCCAAAGTATATAACGCTTAACTTTATCTTCTTATTTGAACACTGTCCAACTACGCTCATTCCATTGTTGTATTGTTAATCTCATACGTATTCCATTGGACCGCAGATCTCACAGCTCCTTCAAGGTGATGCTGATGCAATCAAGTGGGCAAGGCTGGAAGTTAATGCTTTGGAAGCACCAGAAATGCTTGATGATGAAGCTTGTCCACCTTCTAATCTGCAGTCACATCTTAATCTTGCACTGCTTGATGTGGAGGATGACTCGCTCTCCATGTGCAGTGTTGAGCCGAATGTCTCACTGGAGGACTACTTGAGAGGCAGGTGGAGCCGCTCATCGAGCTTTGACTGAGCAAATCTAATGCACAATGCTAGAATAAGCTTTTCATCTAAATAATTTGTAGATAAAGTTTTCTTGTGTTTCCTCTTCTATGCTCTTCCATTATCATTGCCATCCTCTGTGGGTTTAATAGATGGGTTTAGGATGAGAGGTTGTTTGTGTGTGCCCTCCTCCTTCCCTTGAATAGCCAGGAAATACGCCTTGTAATTTGTTGGCGAGTTTTCCTCTGTCATTCTACTTGAAATGGTGTCAATTTTTGCTCTTGATCTCAATTCGGTCGAGTTGTAATCTGTTCCAATGGCATAAGACGAACAATGTGTATGTTAAAGCGTGAAGATCATTCTAATAAGGCTAAGGGTAATTTCTTTTCTAATGCTTGGATTCATTCTTTTAACTGTGCTTTGCGTTGAATGCATGTTTCCTATCAAGATTTTCGAAGATAACTTGATTATGATCTCAAAATGTATAGGTGTTTTCTTTTAACGTTGTTTCTGTATAAATGTATAGTTCCTTGTCAAAACACATGAAAAATGTCAGAAAACGTACTTGAAAAGCATTGGAACTCATCAATATGCAGTTATGCACAGAATACACGACTTCTTCAAGGTGCTTAGTAGTAGCAAGAACTACCTCTTACGTAGGTCAATTCAGGAGATGCTAATGTTGGCATCGCTGGATTCGATGCATTCTTTCACAATATCAAGTGGTAGTTAGCACTTTGGACAGTCAATGATGGAAAGAATCCACGAAGCTTGTTTTGAGATGACTGAAAACATGTAAAGCATGGTTAATTCGAGGTGCTGTAACCAATTAGGCCCGTTTCATATATCTGATAGTATAAGGGCTAATAAGATAAGCGCTGATAGTATAAGGTTTGATTATATAAAACCTGATAAAAATTTAATATTATATAGTGTTTGGTATGTCATTATATAATTGTATTATATAAAATATAACAAAAAAAAGATTATAATAAATATAATTTTTAAATCTTAAATTTAAAATTTTAAAAATTAATATAATTGTTTAAATAGTTATTATAATTATTTCAACTATTTTTTATTATATATAAAAATAATTTTATATTAAAAATTATTTTTTTATTTATTTTTAATATTTTTTCATAAATATAAAAATATATGAGAGAGAGAGAAATAAAAAGAGAGCTTTTATACATCAAAATTCAAGTAAATTTAATATCATATTCTTTTATTTAATTATATTATATATATATAATTAAATTTATATTAAATATTATTTATTATTATTTATATATTTTAATAATAAATTTTTATTCCTATATTTTTATATTAGTTTAAATAGTTATTTTATAATTATTTTTTTAAAAATATTTAATTATTATTAAATATTTTTATTAAATAATATTATTTTTTATTTTTATGGTTTTTATTTTTTATTATTTATTTAATAATTATTTTTCTTTTAATAAAATATATTAAAAAATAAAAAATAAAAAAAATCTTTATACATCAAAAGTTAATCAAGTCTAATATAGTCTCCTTAGGCTAGATTAAGTTATCCATTACTTTAACGTATAAGAGAGGTTTGATGGATAAACTTATATGATACACTGACTATATCAAATAATGGATGAGGTGATAATGTATTATATTACCTTATCCTATCAAGTTTAATATAGCATGCCAAATACTCCCTGATGCACAGTTAGGGATTGAAGTGTTCAATGATGTGTTTATATTTTTCCATCAAAAACTGTGTGTTTATATTGAGTTCTTGTATTATGTTATTAACCTATCTTCTATGGCCTACTTTGACGGAAAACATTTTGATTTTCCAGAAGCCAATCCAAAAATTACTTGTGGGTACGCTAGCACATTGATTTTTTGCTCCTGGATTCGAAGGACTTCAAAATAGTGATGATTTCACTATTTTGATGATGATATATGTTGGAATGATATACATGGCTGTATTTATACATAATAATAAATTTTGGAGAAAAGTGCTTTCAGAGGGAGACTATTTCTTCCTGACGAAAGATCAATCCATTTAGAGTTCTGTTATTTGGCCCACGAATTGGGCGACACATACGGCGGACACCGTATGGAAAAAGGAAAATGACAAAGGGTTGTGTATTATGATACGACTCACGTATTGGAGGTGAAAAAAACGAAAATAAACATTTTGAAAAGAGAGAGACAAGAAAAGGAGATCCGCTTCTTGGTTCCCTCCCTCCACCCCATCCCACCCCATCCAAACGCTCACCTTGCTCTGGATCAAGGAGTTGCAGCTTGGTCAAAATATAAGAAGATGAAATGAGGGACCTCTAAGGAGAAAGCTGCTTGTCGTTATCTTCTTTCTGCTGCTTTGTTTGATTTTCGTTGCCAAGCCTGTCAGTTGTCATGCTCCTCCTTCTTCCCCGTGGCTATAGCTTTGAAGGCAAAAGCAAAAGCTCACACATCGAGGTTGAGTTGAAGGCTATGAAGGTACAAGCAAAAGCTCATATATTGGCTTTGAGTTTCCAGTTGTAACTCCACAAAATGAAGCCCTTCTCACTATGTGTTCCCTCTGGTAAGCTTTGGCTACTATTTCCTCTTCTCTTTGGTTTATGGCTTGTCTTTCCCTTATGGCTTGTCTTACTATACCATACTATCACATGTTCCTTTTTTTATTTTCTGGTAATGAATTTGACTAAAAGAATAAAAACCTATTTTTGACTTTTGGTGAAAACCCACACCGTCTAGCAATCCCATTTGGGTTGATGATTCTTGTTCTCTTTGGTGTGTGTTCTATTTTGGGGATTATGCAAGATATGAGAACTTGGTTGATTATTGGTAGTTTGATATTAACCAGTCATTAGTGAGTTAATTTTTTTTTTCTTCTTATTTTGTGTAGGTTGGTCCGTCGTCTACAACAAAACTCCATGATGATGATGTGGACCGGATTGTTGGATCCATACTAGAAGTTGATAACTTTAAGGGTAATACTGAAATAGTTGAGCCAAGTGTTGGGATGAGATTTTATTCGACTGAGGAAATAAAATTATTTTACCAGAAGTATGCAAATGTGATGGGTTTTGGGTGGAAGATAAGGAATTCAAAAAAAGGAGATGATGGAGAGCTGAATTATTTGATGCTTATTTGCACACGAGAGGGAAGCTAGCTATCAAAAGTTCTAGCAACATTGAAGACACTACCTACAGGAGGTTTAATCACTGATGCTACTGATATGGAGGTTCTAGACAACTTTTTTGATCTTATTGTATGTTGGGATTAACATGTTGATTTTGGATCTTTGAGGCTCATTGAGTGTTGGAACCATATTTGACAAGTGTGTGGGCTGATGGTCCTTAGAATCAAGCATAATTAGTCTCTTTGAAGAACAAAATTTGCTACAAGGAACAACACATTATGTGTAGTAAAGCATGTCAAGGACAAGCTCTCTTTTTTGGATCATCATGTGGCTGAATTAGTATTCTTAATTTTATTAGCTCTGCTTTTGTTGGTTGCTGTTAGCTCCTTTTTGCTTACAATTCTAGCTTGTACTTTATCAAACTTTGTTTGTTATCCTTTTGGTTTTAGGCTTTCCTCCATTTGGAGTGGTGTGAGCTCTGTCACATATTGAAAAAAAAAAAAAAACAGAGGAGTGAAAGTGAGTGGTCAGCATTATGAGCTAGTTTAATTAGCCTTAATAGTTGGTTATTGTTCTCTTGTTGTATATTGAATTGGTTCGTTGTAAACTCTTTTATTACCATTTTGAGTTTGATTATTACTAGTGACAACTTAGTTAAGTTAACTAATAAATTATGAGTTGTTACTTTTAGTTAAAAGGAAGTTTAGTTAGTTACAAGCTGGTTACTTTTAATTGTTTATTGTACACATTTTTACTCATTCACTAAATTTTAACATTTCCACTTTCATTTTCTCTGAACTATTATTTTGACTTTTGCCATCTTTCTCAACATAGGTGCCACGTTTGAAGGCACATGCTTTGTAAAGTTTATTCAAAACTTGGATTTTCCTTTCATCAATCCATTATTATTATTGTTTTAGGTGGAGTAAGAGGATAAGTTCCAATGACCACCAAGTGTATCTTAAAGCCAAACAGATAGAATGTTATTGTAACTTCTATGTTTTATTGAGGGTTGACATGTTATATTCTAAAGGGGGACCAAGCAAAAAACGGGTTTGGTGATCAATATTAGTACTTTGTCTCTCTTTCATTTTTTGTTAAGTCTTTTCTATTTCTTTCCTAATTTTCCTTTTTTAGAAAATGTAGTGATGTATTAACATTAAACAAACCATGGAATTATAGGATTAATTGACTATGAAGCATGATTTTCTTTTTGTACATTTGGGTTGGTAACTCAGGCAGGAAAGTCTCATCCTTACATGGGGAGTGACTTGCATAGCCAAAGTGAGGAACTGCACTTGGTTGGTAACTACACCAAAAAAGCTGGTAACTTTAGTTTAATAAATTGGTAACTTTTTCAAAAAGCTGGTAACTTATCGGCTAATTGTTATTTTGGTTCTATTGGCCTTTCGGAATGGATTGTGCATCCAAACAACTTACTACCACACCCCTTTATGTTATATTACTGAATGGAGTCTTAACCTCACGTGACTTTCGGAAAGGAGTCAGAGGCTTTTTTTTGGTCCTCTGTGCCTTATTATGTTCATTGCATAAGTTTCATAATGATCCAAAGTGAAACTTACTTTGTGAGTGATCCTTGAGCCTTCTTGTAGATAATTGATAAATTATGTCAAAGTTTTCATGGGGATGTATTACAAATGTTATTTCATTCAGCAGAAGGACTTGCAAGGAGCACCCAGAAATGGAAAGTATGAGATTGTGGATTTGGAGATTTATTCCTGACCAAGTTTTAGCTATTGTCACTTCAAATATCCTTTTTCTTTGATATGATAATATTTTTCGCATTAGTTTGTGTGATTATTTTATCTATTGAAGGCAAAAGGAAAAACAAAAATGGTGGTTAGTTTCCTTGACTAGTTGTACTTGTTCATTATTGTATCTTGTTAATTCAGGCAATCACTTTATTGACATGTATGGTTGCCCACAACAATGCACTGCCAGCCCTACTCATGTCAAATAATTTTGCTAAGATCAAAAGCTATGTGTTCAAGGGATATCATAAGGATAATGTTCGCAGTTTGGTGTACTTTGGTGAGCTATCTTTCCTACAATATTTCCTTTTCTTTCATTAATTGTAGCTTGTTTGGGATATCATTCTATTTCATTTCAAACTTAGAAAAGGACATTAATGTTTGTACTTATACCTCAATATTAGAAAGCTGTTTAAGTGATTCCATACCAGCCACTGTCTGTGAATTATCCTCCATATCTAAATTACCTCTGATTGAGTGGTATATAAATAGATGAATTTACCCTTATGGTGGATTTTTTGTTCAGCATCAATACTTGCTTAAATTATTTAGAATTATATGTCTTTCTTATTAATAATGTCAACCTAGTAAAATTGCTTTAATGTTTTGAAGTGTAAAACTGGACTATTTTTTTCCCAAAAAAAAAAAAAAAAGAAATTGAATGCTATTATTTGAATATAGAATATAGGGCTTTCCTTTGATAGAGTGCTTGGCCAACATTTCATGTTTATATTAAGACATGTCTGATGTTTATTTGCCCATTTTGCTTATTGCTGACAAGCAAATTCCATAGAGAGATTCCACATCTCAGCTTTTATCTTAATCTTATTCATTTTGGCTCAAAATATTCTGGAGGCAAAAGGCTAATGGTTTCAAAGTTTTCTCATTGTAAGATCATTTGGAAGATATAAATTGCCTAATATAGATTGCATATGTTTATTAAGTGGGAATCAATTTCCCTGCTTGGCTCAATCTTGCTACTAACACAAGTATTTTGTATGGTGCAGAATATACTATTGGTTTACCTATGTGAAATGGCTATTAACATTATCAATCCTATAAAGTGTCTTTCCCTTTCATTTACTGTTTTAGCTTTAAGATAGATAATTAAGCTATTAATTCTCCTCTATATTGTTGACTATTGCATGCTAGTTTTCTCTAGTAATGCTCATCAGGCATATTTTATTTTCTAATTTTTGGGTGTTTGCTGCTGCTTTTGTTGCTTATTCAATTATGTGAACATTGGTTATAACTGTGGGATAATTCTTTGTTTTTTAAACTATTTCATCTCCCAAAAGTTACCTTTAATGAATTGGAAACTGACATGGCTTATGGCATATTAAAATATGAAGCCAAGACATGTTGAGATTTGCTTGACACCTTGCGATGTAGAATTATTCTCGCATTATATGGAAAACTTCCTTGTTTTGATATTGAAAAACCCATGAGTTGCATGGAAAAATGGGACGCATTATATGAAAAGTATACGAAGGGTATGACTAATGCCTGCTCTAAGGCCAAAGATAAGCTCAAACATGAGCTAAAGTCCTCAACATTTATAAGCAGGTCAACTTTTCAGGTCCTCGCCCTAGTCTTTACTTTCAGATTTTTCATCATGTTTGATATGCTAATGGGAATCTCCCTTTGTAGATATTGTATAGTGTGAACAAGATGGAGGATAGTCTAGAGGATATCAATGATATTTATAACGAGGCTTTGGCTGGTTATTGCGTTACTTATGGCTATGCCATTCAAACGAATTCAGTTGGAAGATGCGGCCTTGCATGGAAGGTTGCAAGTTCAACTCTCGTGAGTCTCTAGACCATTAAACAAAATCGAAGGGCTTCGACATGTGTCACATGTGTATTGCACGAGATTTTTGGATCATGAAATACTATTAAAATGTTTCAAATTTTGTGGCTATATGTATGTCTAGTGTAGCCTAGCCATATCGAGACAAGTGTATCATACCTTTGATAATATTTATGGTTGATTAAATCTTGCCAAAGTGTACCATAGTTGTGTCGAACTTTCCTATCTTGCTGTCATAAATTAGTGATAACTTTGTTAGATAAGGTGGTAACTTATAAATTACCTCTCGATTCTGCACTTGGTTAGTAACTTAGGCCAAAAAGTTGGTAACTTCAGTTCAATAAGCTAGTAGCTTTTTTAAAAAGCTGGTAACTTATCAGAAAATTTGGATGTTGATTTTATAGTCTTTGGGAATAGATTGGTCCAACCAAACACGTTAAAATCACACCCTAGGATATTAGATCAGATGGGGAGAAACTTCCAAAGCCAAAGTGAGCACCTCTCAATTTTGCACTTGGTTGGTAACTTGAGCTAAAGAACTGGTAATTTCAGTTCAATAAGCTGGTAACTTTTTCAAAAAGCTGGTAACTTATCAGAAAATTTGGATTTTGATTTTATTGGTCTTTGGGAATATATTAGCCCAACCAAACACATTAAGATCACATCCTAGGATATTACACCACATGGGGAGAGACTTCCAATGCCAAAAAATTTCCAGTTTTTTAAACTAAATTTACCAACTTTTGGGCCCAAGTTACCAACCCTATGTAGGGAAAAAAATTATACTTCTTAATCCTTGCACATCTATTTCTATGCTGCGTTTAGGCTCCCTTTATCAATCTATAATCACAGGGAGTCCTATTAGCTTGTTCAGTAACACAAAATTCATCGAGAACCCCAATACTTCCAAAGTTCCACTGACCTGAAAAGTTACCAGATTTTGGGCCTAAGTGTAGGAAAAAATTATGCTTCTATGTCATTCCACCTCTAATTCCATAGTGTTCACTCTGCCTTTGTCAATCTATAATCAATAGGGATTCCATTGTACCTCTAGTTTCATGTTGTATTTAGAGTCATTTTGTCAATCTATAGTGCCAACGGGTCCTATTAACTTATACCGTGACATAAATTTATTTAATAATCTTAATACTTCAAAAAATTTCCAAAACCTGAAAAGTTACTAGCATAATTTGAAAAATTACCATTATTTTGAACTAAAATTACTAGCTTTTGGTACCAAGTTATCAATCTAATGCAGAAAATATGAAGTTACTTAGATATTGTACCTCTAATTTCATGTGATAGTTAGGCTCACTTCATCCATTAGTGGTGCTAAGGATCCTATTAACTTGCTCCACAACCTAAGTTTACTTAATAATCTTTAGACTTCTAATGTTTTCAAAACCTGAAAAGTTAGTAGCATAATTAAAATATTATGAGTATTTTGAATTAAAGTTACTAACTTTTGGTACTAAGTTACCAACCTAGTGCAGAAAAATATGATATTACTTAGTCATTGTACCTCTAATTCCATATTAAAGGAAACGAAAATGACATAAAATAAAAAATTTATGGGGTAATACTAGTTGGTACTCTAGCTTTTAATTAAGTCACTTGCACATGGCCTCAGCGACAAAAACAAACTTCTGCAAGGAAATTGCAAAATGTCCCATGCACCATTACGATGTCATCATTCTAGTTGATATTAACACTTAGCTATTTTAGTGTTCACATATGAGAACTGAAGCTTGAGAAGGATAAATTTCTCGAAAACTTGAATAACAAATGATTTCTTGAGATGGCAAAACCACCTACATTGACAAATTTAAATTTCTGAAATGCACTAGTTGTCACTAGTGCCATGGCAAATTAATGATAGAGAAGGAACAAGGACTGTAATTCCATACAAAGAAACACCAAACTCATTCCTCGTGCAAATTCACAATCACATTTGCCAAGAAAAAATTGGATTACAAATTTTAATTTAATACAAATGCAAACTTTAGTTAAAACTAGCTAAGGAATTAACTGTTTCCAACAAAAAAGAAATTGAAGTTAACGTGATATCAATTAGCATCTTCCCTTCGTATTATCTCATCAGTGTTTTTTCTATTAGATAAGGCTTCTGTTCTCCCATCCTCCATGTAGCCTTTTTGTTGTAATTCACCTTTTAGTCGTTGGCTCTCCTGATCCTTCTCTTCTAGTTTCTCTTGCAACATCAAAACCTGCAGGTCTAGTGAAGCTAAAAATTATAATCATTTTTACCTAACATACCAGATTATATTGATTATTGAAAATAGTAACAAAGAAAGTTGTTTTTGGGAAATGATCAAGATTTTCATGCATACACACAGAATCATATTCCATAGTAATCTCCGTTCCAAATTGTGTGGCATGGTAGAAACATAAGCAGATATAAAATCATATCCAATAGTTCTTCCAAGGGGAAAGAAAATGTACAACATACATAAATCATATGAAATCAGAAGACTAACAATTAGACAAATGAGAACATATCATTGAATCAATTCCTACACGTCTATAATAGCAATATGTGTTACTTGAATTGGATAAGTGAGTAAGAAGTTACACTGAACCCAGTGTCCATCTAGAAGCCGAATACTAACTCTGCACAGGAGATTTCTTCAGCCTTAGTTTCCTCAGGAAGGGCTAGATATGTAGGCCACTTAGGCAAGGCTGTTTCTTGCTACCTGACAGCAAAACTGCATCCTTATCACTTCCACTCGCTGTACTTGATCCTTTCATGCCTTCCATCGATGCTGCCAGAGCTCTATGAACTTCCTTATCCTCATCTTTACTCTCATCTCAATCCACCATGGCTGCAACATCGAACAAGTTATCATTATGATATGAAAAATATGCTAGTGATAGCATGATCAGAAGTTTAATACAAGGAGTGGATAACTTCCATCTCAATGAATTTAGAGCGTTGATAAATATGAAGAAGTAAATAAGTAAATATTGTGATAAAGATACCTTAAATATCAAGTCATCCTAACACTAACAGAATACGACGCAGATAGAAACTAGCAACAAACCTTTAGTTTTAGGTGGGTTAGAACTGCCTCTAGGACACTTGTAGATAAGGACCATAAGATCTTGTGATGATCCTTGGGGTCTGCATTAAGGAATGTTAATAGACCCTAAAGCAAAGCACAAGACTCTTCAAATCAGTAATTATAACAAGACAACCGGGTCCAAGGTTAATAATTTGAATAATGTTTCAGAGTTTCCCTAATAAAAGCTACCATCATTGCAAGGTATAAGGTTCTATCACATACTTCTAATAAGCTTTTAGGTTGAACCATTACAAACCAAGATCATATCTTTTGACTAGTGATGGGATCTGTGATATGCACTACAGGAATTGATGCCAGTTTGTAGTAGGTGCAGACTGTTCTTCCTTTAGTTGTATTATCATATACCTATATGCGCAGAAAATAGCATATAAACTAGAAACCGTTTTATAAACTATAAACTAGAAACCCCAAAAGAAGTCATTTTAGTGTTTTTTTCATAAACTAGAAACAATGAGTTCTAAAAAGAATACTCTCATAAAAGCTATATCATAACAACATATTTTTGTAACTTATACAAACACAACTAAGTATCAAATGAAAATGCCTCAATGATGGCAATTTAAAGCATAAGAAGTTACCACAAAATAAAACTAATTTTGAAAAAAAAAAAAAAAAGCAAAGGGACACAGAACATCAACTAGACTCTTACCTTGTCATCTACGTCAGTGAAATTGCAAACATAACAGACTTCATATCCCAAATGCTTAAGATATCTGCCTAATTGCCAAAGAAGCAGACAACGAAAACCAGTTAGCACTAAAATCGAAAGAAGGGTAAGCTTCAAATTGCTTCAAAACCGAATAACCAGAAAAAAGGACACAATCAAAAACACTTTTTTTTATTTTGGATGTTTGGGGTTTTCTGTGTGAGAGAAAGAAAGAGGAACCCGTAGAGAAAGTCGAAATTGATGTAGACGCGACAATGCGCAATATGACTGAGATCAGAAGCGGTTACACTGCACATGTACATTCCAACCTTTGATCGCATCTTGAACGTGGTCAGGTCCTCGCCTCGCCCCGCCTAACTCGTGCCCAGCCTTGCAGTGGCAATGGAGTGAAACGGCAAGAATGGATTAAGGGAGGTACATGGGAGGGAAGCATTGGATTTTGGGCAAAATGAAGAGGGAAGACGAAAAAGTTTTAAAATGATGGAAGATGAAAAAGGGAAAAGAGGGAAGATGGAAAAAGTAAAATTAGTCATCGTATAATCCACCATGCAGCCACTGTATGCTAAACCACCATAAATCACTCCTTTTTTGTCATTTTGTGTCTTTTATACGCTTGACACCGTATGTATCCCTAAAATCATGGTCAAAATAACATTTCTGATCCATTTAGTGTAGATCCTAATACAACGCTTGCGTCATTCCCAGCAACTTGGGGTGACCATCTTTCACTTGCCACCTGGTTATGTAGGGTCTACTCTTAGAGAAGATATTTGTGGGGTTGCTTTTTCCCAGTTGATTATGTAGTTGATTATGTAGTTTCTTTTTGTTGGGCAGTTGCACGGATTAATAATAATTAAAAAAAAAAACTAAGGCAACAAATTTGATGGCGGAAATTTACTGGGGAAAAGAAAAGTTTTTCCATGTGCACATAAAAGAATTTTCTTTAAATTTGGTAAAATTCTTATAAATCGAGAAAGAAATTATGTGTGGTCTTGTTGTTTGTTATCACTGGGAGCATGAGAAAGATACTATTGTTAGATTAATATAGGGTGGGGGTGTAGCTGCTAGGTGGGTATGGTAGGTTGTAACTGCGAGTAAAGGTTTGGATAAATCAGAATTTGGGTAAATCAGAACTGAGGTGGTGGTTGCTTCAAGAAATAAACAAAATTTATGTTAAATAATATGCATAAAAATTAAAATTAAAATTAAAATTAAACTAGGGCAAATGGTATTATTTTGTTTGAAGTTGATTAAAAACTAGTTATAGGATTCCTTTTCCCTACCAAATTGTTTCATGCAATTAATTCTCAATTCACCCGTAATTCTCTTTTCAATGTTACCATCTTAGATAATAAAATATTCTATTATCTACTTTCTTTTAAACAAAATAAGGAACATTCATGAATCTATTTTAATTACTAATTAACCTATGGAACATCCACTAAGTTCAATTAATAACCAAAACTAGAAGGTTAGATTGACGTAAGTTTTAGTCTCCAACATAACACTAAGTGACTTAGGTAATATTCTCCATTACATTCAATAAAATCTTGACGATTGAGATTGCACACAATTTGCCACACATCATAAAGGATTAATGAACATCATAATCTTAAATCTAGTAGATGCTTGCTTTGGTGAAGCACAAAGGTGGGCGAATGATAAGGCAACAAGCGGATTATGAGCCCGCAAGGTGGTCAAAGGTGATTAAGACGTAAAGGATGATTAGTAGAATGCAGCGTATGGACTAATCCATGATTGAAACGCACTGTTTTGATTAAACACTTGACCCCAAATAACCAAAAAAAAAAAAATGAAAGAAGAGTAGAACCTTGAGGGAGCCCTTGCCTCAAGTCATTGAAGCCAGTATTCGTTCTTCCAGCAACCCTCGTAGGCTATGAACACTTTTATGCAGGCAAAAGTCTGCATTGTGAGTATGTAGTTATTGTTGCTGGAGGGTGTAGATGTTGTGCCCTGATGAATTGGATTTTTTATACTATTTTTATCCTTCATACTTGTCTCATTAATCCTCTTTTGCACTTAATTGGTTGAGTTTAGATCATTTTCCTTTCTTTGGATCTTAGTGAGACTTAGTTAATTTTTGCAGCATTTCGGTTAGTTTGACCTGCTTCAGTGTTTAGATCATATCTTGAGCTCTATACCTCATTTTGTCATGCTTCTTGATTTGTAGGAAAGCTAAGAGATAGAGCTACAATTTCTATGAAGAGGGCAAGGGCTAACTCTGAGATCTTAAAGCCGAAATTGGGCTCGGAACTGAACTGAAGCGTTTGGGCGCGGTTTCTGAGCAGCCTTCAATGATTGGACCATATCTTGGGCTACAGGGACTCAATTGAGCCCATTCCGGTGGCATTGGAAAGCTAACATCCAGGGCTTCATTTTATGTTCAGAACACTAAGCCAAGAAGAACCGTTATGAGGCCCAAAAACGTGTTGGAAGTCGCTGCTGAGTCTAAGAGAGCCCACTCAACTTGTTTTGGGCACAACTTTCTCTCTAAGCATCCAAATTGGGCAATTGAGCTATCCAAATTTAGCTTAGGAAAAGAGGATTATTTTAATTAAGTAATTAGTGACTTTTAATTAGAGGTATATATAGAAATTCTGATTATGCTATTGGACTTTCTTTGGAATAAGAAAACTCTCAAACTTTTTCTCTCTTTCTCTCTTTCTCTCTTTCTTTCTTTTGCGTTTTCCTCCATTAATGGACGGGTGATCCTCCTCTGATCCAAGGCATCAAGAGAAGCATTCAAGCTCTTGAGGATTGGTGCATCAAGACATGGAAATTCCAATTTCGGTTTCACTCCTCTTCTCTTCTTCTTAATCTCGTAATTGAATTGGAGGTTTTCATTCATGCATGTTGATTAAGAGTCAATCAAATCATGTATAATTCGGTTGATATATGTGATTCGATTGTTCAAGAGTGTGATTCATATTTCGGATCTGAATATGAGATGAGAGCATTGGTTTGGAAGCTAATCCAAAATCAATTCGGTTTTAGAGGTCTCTAAACCGAATGGCTTGAGTGATTAGTTGAATGCATGGAGATTTTCATGTGAATGCTAGGTTTGATTTGAGGTTTCAATTGAATCTAAAATAAATCATCGAATTGGAGTGTGCATGTACATTTGAATCCAATGATTGAGTGTTGATTGCTTTCTTCTTGTGTGTCTTGGATTAGAATTTTAATTCGGTTTAGCCTTTTTGTTTTCTGTTTGCTTTGGAATTCAGTATTGCATTTTAAGTGTTTGTTATAAAAACCCCCCTGAATTTTCTGATCAAATAGTGTGTTCATCTTTGGGAAACGATCCGAGTTGGCTACTATACTATAGTCACTATTCGGTTTAATTTGCTCGTGTTACGACGCGCGAGTCATGCCCCTATCTCGGCCATCCTGCTCGAAGGTCTGGCAGAAGCGTGGTGATGACCAACCCCTTGTGTGCCATGGTATAAGCTGGGGTGGCTATGTCAAAGGTGCAGGACTGCAATGCAACTTATTGCTAAGTAGATGCTAAGTGTTTTTTCACTGAAAAGACATTAAACTTTTTTTACTATTTTAATTTTCTATATTTGAATGGATTCTTGTTTCATAGTGAAGGATGCAAAAAATGTGGTATAAGTTATTTGATTTTGTTCAATGTAGGCATGGCACCTTTCTTTGTTTTGAATGTTGCATAATTGTAGCAATTAACAAATGTGATTGAAGTTAATTGATTTGTAATCTGTTGTAGAAGGCAACATTTTGCTGGTGCAGGGGACATTAGAGAAGGAAGATCAAAAGGTAGATTTATGTTGAGGGTGGATTTTACGACAAGGGTGCATTTGTGATGTGGAGTTTTTTATGGGGATGGTAAGGTAGCTGGTTGGGCGTTAGCTTTTTTGTGTTTAGTATTGGTTGGTTTATGTACGTTGGAAATTTAAATTTGTTTTGTTAATGATATGGTTTATTTTTTATAAGAATGGTGTTAGCACACAATTTAAAATTTGGATTGTTTGGATTTTGAAAGTGGCTTTATCTCTATGTAATGCAAGTATTTGCATTGGGTGCAGTTACAGAAAGCTATTTGTAAGAAGTTAAATGTTCAATCATTTTTGTGTCCATCTTATTGAACATATGATGGCTTGTTCTATTTGTGAAATTGATATTGAAATCATTATTGTGTGATATATGTCTGACCTGGTTTTTCAATTTGCGATGGTTTTTCTATTGTAGATGGAAAGCACAGATTTGGAACAATTTTTTGGGTATGGTAGTGGAGAGAGTTGGAGTAGTAGTGAGAGTTGCAGTGAAGATTTTGAAGAGCACAAGGGAAAAGAGAGTGAAAGGAAAGAGAAGGTGAATGCAAGCAAGAATGCAGAGTTAACCAAAGGTGAAAACATAGTTGATTTGAGTCCAGTTGATTTTTTGAACAAGGAGTTTGAAAGTGATGAGAAGGCATATGAATTGTATGTAACATATGCTAGATGTGTTGCATTTGGCATTCACAAGGAGACTAGGTCACGATGGCAATGACAATTTGATAAGGCGGAAATTTTCTACAATAGGGCGGGATTGAAAGAAAAAAAAACACTACATGAGAATTAATTGAAAGAGGGATCACAAACCAGAGATGAGGACGAATTATATGACTAAGTTGACTATTTACCTTGACAAAAGCATTTCAAGATTGAAAGTTGGGAAGATGGAGGTAGCCCATGTAACATCCTACTAGCTAACTATTATCTTTCCCTTTAATTTGCTTTTGATAATAATTAACTAGCAGAATATTACTAACTTTCTACCTTAATTTTTTCGGGGTAAATTATTTTTTTTGGCCGATTGTCATGTCTAATTCCATTCTCTTTTCATTAAATTTAAGCGAAAGATTAGTTCTATTGCTTGCTAGTCGGTATTTCCCATAGATAAGGCAACTATCATATACTAAAACATGCATAATAGATACTAAGTCTCACAAGGATTACATCGGCACTAATACAAATACATAGGTAGATTACAAAATGGAAATGCCTTATACAGTAATAGCAATGTTAAGCATGCGATCAAAAAATAACTAAATTGACTTTGTGAGTGACAAAGTCATATACTAAAGATGCATCCATCTCAATGGTCACCGTGAACCGTGCCATTTGGAAACAAAAAAAAAAGGATGAGAGAAATCTTCCGATAGGGTGGTGTTCCCAGGGGAGTCCTGTTTTATCCCAAAAATATTAAGAATAAAGGCGTGATTGTAATAATATACATAACATATAATCAGTCAAAACACCATTAAAATATTAGAACATTTAACACCAAAATAGCACATAATAAATCTCAAACGATTAATAAGATAAATTATCATTTCCAGCCATTTCACATAATCAAGCAAGATAGCAGTGCATACTAATAAGCGTAAATAGTAAAGCAGCGAACCAAATACTATAATCATCAATATACTCATAAATAATGGCAATTATACTGTTCAATTCCTTTTTGCTACTTGCTGATCTTTTTTTATGGCTGAAGTCTACAGGGTCTTCCATAGTATACTTAGATTTGCGAGAGCTCTTATTTCTAGGGCGTCCCCTAGTCAAATCAGCATATGCACCACTTATCCACTATGAAATGGAGCCGATGTATTGCCATAGGTTAATACACCACTTATCCACTGCAAGGTAGGGCCGATACATTACCATGAACCACCACCAAACAGTGAATATACCACTTGTACACTACGAGGTGGGGCTGATATTTTACCTAGTGAATTACCACTTATCCATTATGAGGTGGGCCAATATACTCACTTAACTATTCCATGTGAATATACCACTTGCCTACTACGAAGTGGGGCCGATATATTCACTTCACAGCTCCATTTTCCACAATATAGTCACAAGACAAAATATAATATTGATGGAGCATTTACACATAGTCTTGCCATCAATTTAACATCAAACATATTGTGCACACATTCATTTCATGAAATCATCATATGCGAGTCATCAAGTGCATATATTAAGATTAAAATCACAAAATCTCATTTCTCTGCAAGATCATGTAATCACGAAGTCCTTATCCGTTACAAGGCGGGGCTCGAGGTGCCAAGAACGACCACCAAGTCCTTGTCCATTGGTATGACGGACCCGAGATGTCATTTAATCATTTATACTCATATAACAGTCAATCACCAAGTGCACACTTGTAATTTCATTCATATCGTGCACATATCATAAATGAGTTCATTTATATCACAGAGTGCACATAACATGTATTATTTCATTCTTAACACATAGTGCACATGCTCTCATAGCCATCAACTTAAGAATACTTATTTTCATCACATAATTTCATATTCTAAACTCAAACCATAATCATGTTCATGTGCGCATAATATCATATTCGATTTATAATGCCATCAAGTCATAATCAAAGTATATACTTTCAATTTTCTAAATTAAGCTCATAGTCATATGTAGGTACATACTTCACCACTCTCATAATATACCCATTTCAAAGTAATAAATTCTAGCATGCATATCTTGAAGGCATATAGGCATAGAGTAACACAAGAATACTTATGATTCAACCAAACTCTTATGCATGCAATTTGAAGTTCATAAAAACATATCCTTTTATCAAGACAAAGCTTCAAAAACAAATCTTAAAGAATAGTTCAAGAAAACAGTTATTCTTGAAATAAAACTTAGAAAACCACTTCGAGAAAGAAACTAGATAATTCACATGATATTTCTAATGGGAAATTTAACTTAAATCTTTATGTTTTAGATTCTTTAATGTGATTAAGTCCAAAGTCCATAGTCATAGTTCAAGGTCCATAATTCATGTCCAAGCAAAGGTACTCCAATGCATAGGTATGACTGTAAAAGGTCTCAAATAGTTCTAATACAAGTCTCACAGTCTCATAACAATTCAAATAAGTCCATGTAAAGTCCAATAGCATAGGTCAAGGTCCATAAGGTCATAACCTTCAAGCATAGGAAATAGTTCATTTTATTAAGATCTTAAGAGACTTTTAGTGTCTTATTAAGTCTTAATGGTTCCTAAAGAAACTATCACATAACTACACTAATTTAAACATGCTCAAAGGTTTGAAAACACTTCAATATAACAAACTAATTGAAACAACTTCCATAGTTAATAGAAGCTTAAGGTTCAAACCATATATATGGCCAAAAATGAAGTGTTTTGCTTCAAAACTTGTGCACAAAGCTTAATCAAGTAAAATACATAATATTAGACATCAAATTAAGTTTATAAAACAAGAGAATTAAGAATAACATACTTGCTACCCAAAAATAGAGCAAATTGAAATTAAGTTTTTAATTTATAAAACCAACTCAAAATCACAAGAAACTTATCATACAAACACATAACATGATAATATAAATTCCTAAGCATCAAACCATCAACTAAAGAATAATAAAACTGTAACACTCTACTAATTTAATGTTATGCTTAAGTCATAGCATGAAATTAAGTAGAATATGTTACCGTATTGATACTATACTTACACAATTCTTATTCACATCTCTCTTTTTTTTTGGCGAAATGGCGCGCTGTATATAATATCCGCAATTAACATCGTAGAACGTGATGAAATTGTAATGACTCCACATAAAAGATACAGATAGGGAATACATCATCAACTATATTCATAAGTATATATATACATAAGTGGAAGCCAATGCTTCAATTTATGTACAGATGAAAAAGAGGGTACAAAAGCGGGGCTGGCGTAACACAAAAAGAATATAGGGCCCATATCCATCAAGACAAACCTACAAGATCTTCCGAAGTCTAACTGGTCCAAGTCTATGGCTCAATACTATACTATCAAAAGAGAGCCATACTGTACAATGTCATCCGCGGCTGTGACCTACTCAGTCAGGTAGCCGTTGGCCATATTAGTCTCCGTTGGGGAGTAGTCCATACTAGGTCCGGAGGAGGAAGATGATGAGCCGGTGGCCTCCGAAGGGTTGCTCTCTGAGCTGAGTGGTATGTCAGGAACCATCTATAGGGGAGACCCTGGTGCAGGATCAGCGGGGGCTTCCGGTGCTACAGGTGCAGGAGGTGCTGGAGGAGGGTGTGCCATATGCAACGGGAATACAAAAGATGGTGTGGCATGGTCAAACGCAAGGTGGAATAGCAGAACAGCAAAATCCGTGTTGCTGAACAGGTAGAGACGGAAATTGCAGGAACCAGCTATGTACAATGAATCCACGAAGGAATCATGGTGGAGTTGTAGGTTGGAAATCTCAATAAAGAGGGTGGCGGTTGATTCCATCCCCAGCGTCTAAGAATGATGTGAAAATGCAAGACAAGGTGAGAATTTGCAAAAATTTTCAGTAGGGTTCGCATAATTGACGTCATATTCATTCTCAGTTGCCTCGGTTTTTATATAATTGTAAATCATGGGTTCAAAACTAGGCTATCCAAATTTAATAAGTTTAAGAAAACGTTTGATCCGAGGCAAAGTTCAATTTGACTTAAAATAATATATGAAACGGAAGAAACTATTAAATAGTGATACAGATTAATGAGCAGAGTAGGCAATCATACAGTAATAGATAAGAATAACTATAAAACTATATGCATCATATAATGACTATTCAATGCAACTATGAAAGATCTCATTCTTGAACTCATTTTCATAAACTTTGTCCTTAAACTTTTCTATTTCTTGGTCCCCTAGGAGTTCTTGGCCATTTTAGACTCCTGGGTAATAGTCTGCTTATCAGGATCGAGCTCGTTCCTATACAGGAATACCGGGTTTGCTCTCCCTGATCTTCCCACCGATCTATTCCCCTTAACTTTTTATCCGGGGCTAGCCCAAGCATTATGGAACTTTCATCACATAACATAACTTTCATAACTTTCTTGAAAATGCACATGTATCAACATGTATATCATAACTTATGCATGGACTTTACTGAAACTTCGGCAGCATAACGGAGCATGTTCGCTTTCCCATGAATAGTGCTAGTACTCAGTATACCAACTTATCAAAGAAATCATAACATTTCATTCATAATTCAACATTAGCTTCATAGGAATATTAGTTGCCTTAGGACAGGATTACTGCCTCAGCACAATTATTCAACCTGGTTTTTATAAATCAGACCATAATTTCTATTTAATTCATTTGGATCTCAATTTTGGATATGTTAAAGTGTTATGTGTCCATTTTCTAACCTCTTTAGTCCCATCTAATTTTGATACCCACAGCTCACATTATATGGGTTTTATCCCGGCTTGCCCTGTAGCTAGCCAGAATCATATACTTAAAAGTAAAAATTTACTAAAAATCGAAAACTGACTCAAATTATATAAAATTGATCTCATATTAAAGCTAACAGGAGAACTTTCATTTTCAAAAAGAATCATTCCATTGACTTAGTACGGCTCGAGTTATAAGCCTCAAAATTTGACCTTTCTAAACTGTCCTGATTTGGCCCAATTTGGACATAGGATAGCTTCTTTGAACTACTGAGAGCATATGAGACCATAACAAACTCGAAATTTCATTGTAGGATATTTTCCTATATGTAAGCTTTCTAACAAATTTGGTTTCACTCAATTTGGGGTTATGTAGGGTGAGTTACACCTTTCTCAAGTCACACTGCTCAGATGAAAGTCTTGCTTCCTAGGTTAAATTTCAAAAATTCATATCTCTCTCAATATTAATCCAATGACCTTATATATGTATATGCATGGAAAGCCCCAAATGCCTAGTTTTATACAAAAATAGTTGCATGAAATTTAATCCGCTGTAGGTGGAGCCGTATACTTCGCCGTATAGACTGCCAAGGGATTCTAGGTTTCCAGCTTCTCACATCTTCATTCTTTCACCTTTTCTTATCTCCTAATCGAATTTAACATCAACAACAACCAACAAACTAGCCAAATATCATCATAATCATTCAATTATCATCAAGAATTGAGAAAATAAACCACCATCAACCACCCACAACTAGAGAACCAAGACAAGAATTAAACCTCTACCTCTTGTTATGAGTGATTTGGCTTGACTTTGGAGTTTGGGCTATCAAAACCTTTTTAAGCTTGAAGCTTTGATAGAGTTGGGTGAGTGGAGAAGAGAAGAAGAGAGCTGAAATAAGAAAGAAGGGTGGTGCAGAAATTAGCTGAAGGAAAGAAAGGAATTGTGTTACAAAAGCTTGATGAGGTAGTTAGAATGAAGGATTTTGATTGGTTGAAGCACATATGGCTGAAATTTAGCCAACCTTCCTCATTTTTGTGGCCAAAGTGGTGCCACTTTCAGGTGTTAAGTGGCTAAATTGTTTTGTAGCTGATTTCTAGCCATTGCTTCCTTCTATTTATGGTCTAATGTGGCCTAATTATCCTCCACACAAAATGAGAACTCGTTTCCACTCGGTGTGAACTCGGAACTCATATCCATCTTGAGTAAAGTTGGAACTCTTTTCCATCTAATTTGAACTTGGAGATTAGTTTGGATATCAGAACTCGAGTCACTTGGAAGTAGGTTATGAGATCGGAAATTGTGATAGAAACATAAAATCTGAGATCGGAAATCACAGCAAACAATTTACCTTAAAATTAGCGGTCACAGACAAGACTATGAAACGTAAGAGACATGAACTCGGAAGTCGGGGATGTTACATAAACTTGGAAGTTAGTATCAGGACATAAAACTCAAACTCATGAACGTAAATGGAAATTAAAATGCCCTTGAGTTAAGTTTGGGTATCGGAATATAAATAAACTCGGACATTGGTAATCATGTAGGTTAAGTCGGAAATCTAAATTCGTATAAATTCTGTTCGAACTTGGAGATCAACTCAGGCATCTGAACTCGTGTCCATTCTATTTGAGATCAACCCTGAGATCAGAAATCGTAAAAATTTCACCTTTCATTTGAAACTTGAAGTCAGAAATCATGATCATTTCATTCGAGTTGGAGATGAGGTCGAAAATAGGAAAAACTGTTCATTTCACTTGAACCTTGGAAATAAGGTTGGAAGTCGGAGCTCGTAGTAGATGTTACAAAAACACTTCAAATTTAAGTTAAAAGGTCATAGCTTAAAGGGTGTAGAATTTATCATAACATGCTTATGTGCACTAAGTGTATCAAGTTGGGAAATAGCATGTATCTTGCACATACTAATTCCAAAAGCTTAAACAAGTATTAGTCCATCCTTTAAGGTTCAAAACCAACCTTTTAATTGATCAAAATACATGAGGCAAATGGAATTAAGTTGTTGCCATGTACAAAACCAACTAAAACATAAGTTTTCATGCACCCAAACTCATTTAAAATCAACATATAGGCACATAGCATTAGACTATAGGTTAAGTGACATCAAAATAACAATTATACACACTTAAAATACATAAGAACATGCTGAAAATTTACACACAAAATAGAAACAGCAACCATTACTGTATAAAGATCACAAGTCTTATGCTAAAATTTGCATCGACATAAGGAATAAGCTTCTATAAATTTAGTGCAACATATCAAGGCATTATTTCATCATTCATAAACCCTAAAACACAAGAAAAACCAAGATTACCCACTAACCTTGTTATGGCCGTGAGCCACTAGAAGCATAAAGGAAAAGATTTTTGGCTTAAATGATGAAAATCTATGAAAACCCATAAAGAACTCAAAGGGCATCTAAAATAACATGACCTTTATCATCATCACCCAAAATAACACAAGTTTCCCACAACCTCTAGTCATGGCCGTGAGTTACATGTGCATGAGCAAGAGAGTTTAATTCACAAACATGCAAGAAATCATGCTTTTAGGCTTCAAATCACAAAGCACAAGTTTATAGCTCCAAATCTTTAAATGAGACCATTAAGAGTCCAACCAAAAATAAACATTTAGAATCCTAAAAGATGAGTTTATGTTATGAAATTAGAGGATTTAAACTTCAAACAACACATAAAAATGCATAGAACACAACTATGAAGCCTAAAGGGTGAAAAGACAAACCCTACATGTTATATGAAGATGAAACTCGAAATCACCAAGGGTTGGGCAGCAGCTTAGCTCGCCTTTTTGCTTCTTTTTGAAGGCTTGAATGTGAGCTTTGAGGTTTAGGATTCATGGTGCTTGAGGGTGATTAGAAAGGATAAGGGCTTGGTAGTGTTTTAATGGAGTTTTGGTGGAGTTTTTGGCAAAAAAAATGGTGGAGGAAGAGGAAGATGAAAGTTGCGGTTGTTTGGGTGTGTTTGGGGCTGAACCAAGAGTGGCTAAAGTGTGGTGTGGTCAGCTATGATGGTCTTTTTAGTTAGTTTATAGGATTAGTTTTTGTCTTAATTAGGTAGTTTAGTTAGTTAATTAGGCCACCAATGATTAATTAATTTAACCATCAATTAGAACTAATTTAGATGTGTTATAATACTCATATTATATGCTGATTAAGGTTTAAGAAAATATTATAGTGATTTAAGGCTTGATTGGTGCATAATTAGCAATTTTTTCTAAAATCTACATTAGACAATTTAAGCTTTAATTAATGAAATAATTAGCAAACAATTAAATTTCTTTAATCCATCATCAAATCCATGTTTATTTATGTGTTAGATAATGTTCTAAATTTTTTTCCAAATTTTTCTATAATTTTTAGTTAGTTTTAACCTTAATTATGCTCTTTTAAAGTTAATTAACATAACTAATTATCTATAAATTAAATAATAAAAATGTTGAGGCAACCCCATGTGCAAGTTGTGCAACTCAGCATATTTGAGGGAGAAGAATTCTTCAAACGTCTGATATGGTCAAATAGTTAAGGAATTAGTAAAAGTTAATCATTAAAATAGTAACTTTGATAATGATATTAGTAAAATTTCAGCTAATCCTTTTTACATTATGCCCAAAACTGAATCAAGGGGCTGGAGAAGCAACTTGGGGCGTCCATGGGCTCGGGGGGTTAGAATTTTATATCTTTTATTTAGTTTTATTTTATATTTTATGAGGTAATTATGGTCTTTTTGATACAAATTGGCCCAAAATTATTTCAAAACTGCAAGGTCCAAAGCTGCAACTGCCAAGGCCCATTTAGAGGCCCATTCATGTGGTCCTTCAAGCCCAGGCCCAGAACTCCACTAATTCAATCATACTTCTGTTCCCAAGAGATATCGAGATTTCTCTAGTCCCTTAGGTCGTGACAATGTATAACTACACTCACGAACCCGACAACACCACGTTCACTAATCATCAAGAGATAGTTTTTATTTTCAATAAGTTACAAGATTCAAGCTTTAGTAAATGGAATAGCAAGATTTCACCTTATGATTATAAAGTTGCATACTTTATGAAAGTAATTATAAAGTTTGATCCTTTATGAAAGTATGAGTCTAAAAAATTATATCCCTGTCTTAAAGATTCAATCTTTATGAGAAAATGATACAAGATGCTAGCTTTATGGCTAAAAAATATTATTCTTTAAGAAAGTTGACACTTTTAATCATTATAAGACCATCAAGGTTTCAACTTTATGCTTTAAAGTTTCCTTAAAATCTAAAAGATTCTTTCTTGAAGACTGATTGGAACTTTACTCAATATTTCCATCTCAAGATTTAACCTTTACAAGATTAAAGTGCACATCTACATCTTTATGACTTAAAAGTTATATTTTTTATTAAAGTTTGAAATTTTATTAAAGGTCTTGTCTTCAAAATTCAATCCTTAAGACATAAAGTGACAATTCTCATTTTTATGACTTAGAAAGCTTTATGTTCTAAAAAGTTTTAGACATTTACACATATTCTTGTCTTCAAGAAGAACAAAATGAAACCTTGTAAAACTCATAAAAATAGCGCCACTTTTTATGCATTAAGAAGCAAACTTTTAAAGTTTTATACTTTTGGAATGTTTATAGCTTTATCAACATTGTAAGAAAGATATGAAGATGAGAACTTTTCCAATCTTAAGCTCATAAAAAGGAAAGAAATCAACTTTAAACCAAAAACCACCAAGAATCATCATTCTTTTCCACCAAATCACAAGAAACATCAAGGACTCAAGCAACAAGAAAGAAAAAGAAAAAAAAAAGGAACTTTTGAAGCATTCAAGAAGAGAAACCTTCAAATAAACAAGAAATAACCCATGAACAATATTAAGAACATACTTTGCTAAAAATAGAAACTTTTGCTCATAGAGAGTATGAGGTTTTTCTCAAGTTAACACTTGAAGATCTTGGCCATAATGAGAGCTAAGCTTCAAGCTTTCTTGAGTAAACAAAAGAAAGTGTGTGAAGATCACTACCTAGAGTGAAAATGGCACCTTCTTTAAAGAGAAAGATGAAGAAGATGATGGCTTCTCCAAGGGTGTTGGTGGCGGTTTTGCAAGGAGAAGGAGAGAGCTCTTGAGATCTTGTGAAAATGGAGTTTGTAGTGTGTAGATCTTGTCTCTAAAGACCAAAAGATGTGGTTTTTGAAGGGCTTGGTGAGAGAGTTTGGTTATGGTGGTGGTAGAGAAAGGAAGAAGAAGATGAAGAAGAAGAAGAAGAAGAATATAGAAAGAAGTGAGAGGATGAGAGACTTAGAGAGAGAATAGATGTTAAAAAATGACAAATGTGATAGTGGCCGTAGCATATAGGGCATGGAGGGGGAGATATTTTTTTCATTTTTTTGTAATAATGGTTACTTAAGAGATTTAATTTAGACAAGCTCTAATACTTTTTTGATATAAAGCAACCTTGTCTTTTATTTTTCCACTTTAGTAATATCATCAATATTTTATTGTTTAGTTAATTAAATTTGTATTTTAATAATATAATTAAGTACTCTTGCAACTTAATTAACTTGATTAAGCAAGGATTAGTGATTAACTCACAAGAACATAATTAACAACATTAAAATTTAATTAAGTTTAATTACCCTTAATTAAACTTGATTAGGCTAATTTTTAATAATTAGTGCTTAATTAGGTTATTAACAGTTTGAACTACTTAATTAGATATTCTCTAATCTTACTTAAGTATTCTCTTAACTTTCACTTCCAATCACCACATAAATTCTTTAATCAAAACTTTAATCCTTTAACTTCTCATTAAGTGCCTAATTACTCAGAATTATTGAAGTAATTTAACACGAAGAAAAATTGAGAATGTTACAACCATCACGTCACTAGCTCCCTACTTCCATGCACCTAGCTTGCTTGCCTCTAAGATTGTCAATTTCACAGTCAAGCCATGTTGTGCAGCTTCATTATGTTACGAGTCTCATTACACTTAGCTGGCCTATCCTTACTTACAACACATGCAATTCAATCTACTATAAAGCTTCACCACTAATTGTACTTATGTAAATAGCCACATTATTACACCCCTCAAATATTATACTTACCATATTTGTCTGTAAGTTCCCCAAATCCAATGACGGAGCCTAAACATTGCACAACCCCTTCGTTCCTCTCAAGAGTTATCCCACAGATGCATGAAAGGCGTTAGTTGTTCACAATTTTAATCACTCCAATCTCCGGTCACAATTTCCATAATCAGTATGCTGCATTTACACTAACTATATCATTGACATCAACATTAGGAGCGATTTAGGGTTACGTTTTACGTCAATTTTTTCCTTATTGCAATTCACATCATAACTATGGGTTAAATGCATTTTAATTTCTTAACGATACAAATTGAGACCTTTATTTCTTGATTCACAATCATGGTATATTGTCTTCAAAACCTCAGAACATTTTTTCATACTCACACCCAATTACATAATACGTATCACATGCTAATTTACACTTTTTGTCAACAAAACGACTTAATTTGCAGGGCAATATATCAATTTTTTGTAAATCGTTCTACTCTGATTTCCACATTTAAATTAATTCTAAACTCCCAGGTACTTCAAATACCTTAGATACACAAAATATCAACAGTTAGTAGTGGCTACCCCATTTTTTCTTCAATCAATTTCTTTTTTAGTTTTTGTAATTGAAAACATCTCTTCAATGGTGACGTTAATAACCGAATGTCTCCAATTTTCATTTTGGTCTTTCTCCTCTTTTATTAATTGCCTTCAACTACTCGCAATTGGTTTAGTAAAATGCATGACCAAGAGACAATACTAGCCCTACAACCCAACAAAAAATTATGGCCTGACCCATTTTAATTTCCAATAACTCGTGGAACATAAACCGACTAATCTTCACCCCTCTTATCTTTGCTCAGTCCACTTCAGTCCCTCTATTTGTACGAAGGTGTAATTGACCATTCACTTACTCCCTCCCCTTGAAAAATACTTGCTGCAATGGCAATTCGTCGTTGCTATGCTACATTTCAGTCCGTTAGCTTTCTACTAATTATGCGGAAGACAACCAGATGCAAATTGTATGCATGCTCAATCTCAAAACTCATGTTATTCACATTTTAATCCATCGTCGTTTGTGGCACATTTTTCCCCCTAATTTAGTTCATTCTATCTGTTACAGCAAGTGCCGCCATCACTTAGAGAGAAAGATCCACCTACTCGTTGCCATCTAATTTGGTTCTTAGGACCCCAACTCGAAGAGAATGGCAAGTCACATGTGAGGATAGGGGGAACGAGCAATGGTTAACCGCTGGGTGGAACTCGTTTGTCCAGGACTACAAGATCAAGACTGGCTACGTGATGGAGGTCAGGGTCCGCGAAACTCACATCATCGACGTTGGGATTATGCATCACGATGGTTGCTCTATAGACTATGAACTCGTTAGGTTCTTTTCTTTTGTTTAATTTCAACTAGAGCTTGGACTGCTGATAGTCCCTGCCAGTGTTTCGTTTCCCTTTTCTATTCTTGAATAAGGTGTTGAACAATGGAAATATGTTCGGAATTTGAATTGATCGTGATTCAATTTCATCCAACTTTTTCCTTGAAATTTGCATTTACCTACAATTTCATTATTGTTTGTTCCAAAACTAGATTTGTAGAATATTATACTGCTTGATATAAAAATATAAACTACGTAATAATTTATGTTTAGCTAATCTATACTCTATATATATATAAACACTCAATGCAGATTTTTTCCTTCACAAAACTATCAAATCAAATACTTTATTAACATCTATCAAATGTTAATAATTGCTCACTGATATAACTCGTATATGTCATTTATATAGTGCTGTTAAATTTTAATGTTTAAAATTGTAAGTCACATCAAAATTTATTTAATATTTAGTTAAATATTTTAATAAATATTTTTTTTATTCTAATCGCATAAAATAATAAACAAATGTATAAGACTCACTTTCTGTTATATATTTTAATATATCTTGCTTGTAATATTTTTTTCTGTTGCTTTTTTCATAATATATAAAAGCATACACGAGTATTAAAATACTAATTTTTATTAATTACTTACATTTAATTTAAAAATAAAATTCATAATCAAATTATTCATTTATTAATAAATGTTGTCAACTAAAAAATTAATTTTAATTTATTAATCTAATCGTTATTGTTTTTATTATATTATCAAGCAATCATTTTCTTTTCATACAATATATAAATTAAAAGAGTGAAAGAAACATTATATATCAAAAAGCTAATCAGACATAATTCTTCAGCTTTAGGCTTGATGAAGATATCAATCATTTTGATGTAACCAGATATGATTGATAAATTTGTATAATTTATTGCTCACATCAAATAAATGATAAAATTATAATGTATTGTATTAACTTATGCTATTATATCTAAATAGTGTATGCCAAATATACTCTACAATCGTAGCCAGCTTAATCAAGTATTGAGATATGGAATTTAGCCTAATTAGCTTTCCATGTATAAACCAATTTTTTTTTAAAATTTTATCTGAGTAAAATTATTTATTAAAAATATAAAATTTTTTAAATACAATTTAATTGATTAAATATACACAAACTAATGGAATTGTAATTAAAACTTACTAAAAATTTTAATAATTATATTTATTTCAAAATTTACAACAAAATAATTAAACTCATTTTTATTATATCTTTTACTGTACTTTATAACAGAAATCATTGGCGAAATGCCAGTAGTACATACATTAACTTGTATATACCAATCATGTCTTAAATAATAATTGAAGTTTAATAAGTCAACAAAAAATAACAATGATACAACTAGCAAAATTAATTTTAGAGCACCAACCTCTTTCATCAAGTCATAACTATGTCAATCACAAAATATTAAGGCATTAGTGGTATCATAGTTCCTAAAGTCATAACTATGTCAGTGAAAATATTAAAGCATTCCTAGCATCATAGATCCTAAAGTGCACCAGCCACTTTCATCAACTCATATAGGGTGCTAAGGAGCATCTCAAAGGGAATACCAAAAAATTCTCATTTTGCTCTCTTATCTCTACATAAGAAGCGATAACACCTCATACGTAGCTCAAGTATATATCCAATTTCTCCAACGCAGACCACACGTTGTTCTCAAAGTAATGTCAAGGCTTAGTTTGTTCAAGAAATGCAAGCCCCTTTTTCAATTATTTCAGCTTGCTTTTCAGCAATTTCAATTGATCTATGATAATAATAATTCCCATCCTTTATAAAATCTGTCAACTCCTTAACACCCATGCTCATCCTTCGCTTGTGCAATGTATATGTTTCGTGTCATCTGTTTAGCATATTAAATTAAGGTTGTAAAACAAAATAGTTCAATGCTAAACCATGGAAAAATATTAATTAATAATTATTTAAATTTTCATAATTTCTTGTCAAAGTAAATAAAATTCATTTATTATAAGATTAAAAATATATAAAATTAGGAAACAAATACATTTATTATAAGATTGAACTAAGCAAATAATGAAATAAGGAATTAGGGAAATCTTCTATATATCAGTTATAACTTAACGATATTTAATTGACATTTAACTAAATAATCACCAATCAACATGATTGGAATAATCACCTATAAAAAAAAGGTTAAATAATCTCATTGCCAAACTTGCGATAATTTGTATGATACTTAGTCGGAAGAAGATATAGGCCAACAACCTTGATAATTAGTGATAAAAAGAAACATAATTTAGAAACAAAACGAAGAAAAACAACCCCATACTCCAAGAGCAATCCCTTTTGCCAAGTCACTGTAAAAATGAAGACGTTATATAAACAAATTGTAGGTCATGAAAATGAGTGATAGGAATGAGAAAGGAAAAATCAAACGAAATCTAACTTCTGAAGCTATTGGAAAAGAAGAAATTATAGATGTTATGTATGGGCTATAAAATTGAGTGTTAACTTCAACTAAGGGACTATACAGTTTAGTGAAACCTTGCAAAAGCAATATAGAATTATGGATGAGAAATCTTACACCACCTAACTCATAGTAATATATATAGACACAAAATATTAGAGAAGAGAGAAGAAAACAAGTATTGGATTCCAATTTTAGAATAAAACAAATTAAGAGAAGGATGATTCCAATGAAAATATTTATAAGAAATAATTTTACCAAGAAAGGTTGAATACAAGACTCCCACAAATTGCTTTAAGCACACTGAAAAATTAGTACCACATAAAAAGAAGCATAACTATACAAAGATTACTCCAATAACAAAATATTGATATTATAACACAATAAGGACAAGAAATGAACATACCAATAAAGATGATCCTGGTCTTACACTACCTGTAAGTAACTAAGTAAAAATAAGTCAACAGCTGACCATGGAAAAAATAATTATTAACAAACTTATCACACCAATACACACCAATGCTCTTTATTGAATTTAAGGCACAAAGAACCATCCATCTCATATTATTAACCATCCATGTAATGTCTATGATCTAATTTTAAGTTCTTTTCTTTCATTATGTTCTGATTGCTGTATTTTTCCCTGTTGTAATCGATTACAAGGTCTTGTAATCGATCACCAGGGACCATGCTATGCGAAGATCAAGTTTTTCTTCAAGTAATCGATTACATAAGGCTGAATGGATTTTCAAGGCTCCACACGCTCTCTAGTAATCGATTACACAGGCTTGTAATCGATTACCAATTCTGGGTGCTAGGTAATTGCTTACAAATGATTGTAATCGATTATCAGGTATCTATATAACCACCTGCAACTCTCTCTCTTTCTCTCTCATTTTTCTCGATGTTTTCTCTCTCCTCTCCCCCGATTTCATCTCTCTCTCCTCCAAAATTCACCCAAACTTCATCCTAACCCTTCCCCATCAACTTATTTCACTTTAACCACTTATAAACATGCATTTAACACAAAAATCAACTCCAACCATCATCAAATCCATCTCTTTCTCTCTCTACAAACTCCATTGAAGAGTTTGAAGCTTGAAGGGGGATGAATCCATGAATCTATTCCTCTCTTTACCTTCATTGGCTTCCCTAGGGTAATTTCTATCATCTTTCCTCCTTCCTTTCCTAAAGATTTCGAATTCTTGTTGGATTAGGGGTTTAATCTTAAACCCTAGGTTAGATAATTTGGGGATTTGGGAGTTTAAGCATGATTAGGATAAATCCTCCATGTTAGAAGCTAATATGTAATTATATGATTGTGGTTGTGGTGCTAAATTGTTCTAAGGAACACCCTTCTAACTCTGTGGCTCCAAAGAATTGAGATCCTTCCGTGGACTAGTGATCTATGAGTAGATAGAATACCTTTGTTTTGTTTATTGTTTTGAATTCATGATATCTATATAAGTTTTTAAGGTGAAATTGTTTTGAAAAAAAACTTCTCATGAGCTAATGATGGTTATTTGAGAGAAATATTTGAAACCGAGGCATGTTATATGATGAAAAAGGACTATGAAGGTCTATACAAGATCTGCCTGCTAATGGTAGCAGACGTTAGCCTTGGTGCACCTTGGATTATGAATTTCACAGCCACTCAAAGGAGTGGTGCTTGCCTGATATACCCAGCCATACACATAGTGTGGTTCATGACGGATTTACATAGCCACTCTAATGGTGGTGCATGATGGATTACGGGATTCACACGAAAGAGCAGCCACCTAAGTGTGAATCTTGACAGATTATCCTGTTAGATAGTTCTTATGATTGCTAAATTGAATGGAATTTATAGTTTTCCAATGTGCATTGACTCATGAATTCAAAAGTGTCCTATCTCTCACTGAGTTTCATAAACTCATCCCATATCTATTCTATCTTTTTCAGATTCAAGTTCAGACTTGAGAGTTGATCCCCCTGCTAAGTAGTAGTTGACCTCCACTCTTGGCGAGCCCTCATAGATAAGGGCCTAGTTTGGTTATTCGGTATTGCTTTGAAATTTTAGAAATATAGCTTCATCGTACAACAAGCAGGTTCGACCCTTGCTAGTTTGTAATAGTCTTAGTATTGTGGAATTATGTAAACTGAATTGGTTGGATAAGTTGTGATAGAGTCATGTATCGGAATAGTATGGATAGTTATATTATGATGTGCATGTTTAGTTTGTTGAATTATGCTTAATGGATTAAATATGTTGTGTGCTGAGGGATATATTCTGAGAATACTTGGATCCCCAGTGGAAGAATGTGTTTGTTGATTGTGCAGGAGGAGTACTCTTATTCGGGAATGACCCTAAATATAGGGGAAACTCTATCCGATTTTCGTGAAATATTCTTGTGAAAGGCTTGCTAAACAACTTGTTCTCTAAGCACCGGTCACAGCCTAGGTTGGGTTGTGACAAAGTTGGTATCAGAGCTTAGGTTTCTTGTGTACTATGGAGCAAATATCCTTTAGTAGGATCATGATTGTGCAAATGGAAGCCGGCCTATTTTCACAAAGCGTGATACTACCAGAGGCCTTTAGGACTGTCATTCCGAATGTTATTATCTTGAGTAATTGTATCTCCTTTGTTTTCTCTTCTGTGGTTTAAATTGGCTTCTAATCCAATGATCATTCTTTTAGGAGTAATGCCACCTAGAACTCGCACCCATGTTGCCAGGGTAGAGACCCATGAGGCTTCTAATGCCGAATCTGACCAGGCCCCCTCTTCTTCCCTTAGAGGGAGGGGCCGTGGTCGGAGAGGAGGCCGAGGGAGACCGACCAAACAACCTGAAAGAGAGCCAGCTCCTAAAGAGCAGCCAATTAACTTGGCAGTTGAGATGAGAGGGGTTCACCAAACTCTTAATACTCTGGTAGAACTCCTAGCTCATCAAAGGAAGAATGAACCGCCACTACCCCATGCGGAGCCAACTCCACTTGTTTGAGAGCCTCGTCATCAACGTGAAAGAATGGAAGTATCAATTGAATCATTTCTGAGATTGAACCCGCCAAGCTTCTCTAGGAATCCTTTGATGAATGATTCTCAGTAATTCCTCAACCATACTAATAAGGTTCTCAGGGTCCTCAAGTATCTGAGTGAGAGGGTGGTGGAATTGGTGGCCTACAATTTAAATGGGCCTGTACAGCAGTGGTATGCAACCCTCCTAGGAGGAAGGGATGCTTCTAGTCTGCCTCCCTTTACTTGGGAGGAATTCACTGAGATTTTTATGATGAGATTTCTTCCTAGCAATAAGAAGGGGAAATTTGCTGTTGATTTTGAGAGACTAAGGCAAATCTTGAGAATGTCTATGGCAGAGTATAAGGAGCAGTTTACTAAATTGTCCTACTATGCTAATCACCTTGTCTCTACTGATACCATAAGGGTAAGGAGATTTGTTTGAGGCTGACTCGACCCTCTATTCTCTAACTTACTTCCTATGGTTGGGAGAATGTTGTATGTCGAGATAGTGGATGCTGCCTATGGTCTTGAGATTAGGAGAGAAGAATGAAGAGTTGTAAAGGAGTCAAGCAAAAAGCAGAAAATGAAGGGAAATTTCTCTAGAGAATCTAGCTTCAAGGGAGCCTAGAGTTACCAAAGTCGACCCTAGGCACTATCGGGCGAGGCCACTTCCTCTGGACCCCTTCCAATAGTGTGTTTGCTTTTGGGTCCTAAGCTGGCAGTATATCCCAGCTGAGTTTGCAAGGATCTGGACAATTGAATCTCCCCAGGCAGTCATGACAATTTTGTGGGAATTATCACTCAGGGTAGTGTCTTAGGGCCACTGGAGCCTGTTTTGGGTGTGGCCAGTTTGGGCACTTCAGAAAGGATTGTCCCTATTCAAAAGGGGCTTTTGATCCGAGCTTTGCACGTCCTGCCGTGCCAGCACCATCCTACTCAACCTTATCTCCAAGAGCTTTTCATGGACCCTTTGGAAGGGCTTCAACAGGGGAGCGGGTGGCAGAGGTCCTGGTGGTAGAGGGACAGGCAAAGGCCAGCCCAGAATTTTTGCCTTGACGAGACAAGATGCTCAAGCATCGAATGCGGTGGTTGCAGGTACTTTACATGTTTATTCCTTAGAGGCTTATGCATTAATTAATCTGGGATCAACTCACTCATATGTGTCTCCATATTTCACCCCACGATTTGGCAAATAACTGGGGATGTTGGATCACCCGTTCTGGGTCGATACCTCAATGGGGGAATCTTTAAATGTTCAGCTAATGTTTCCATCATGCATAGTTAGTGTAAATGGTATGGATACTTTGGCCGACTTAATGCTACTGGAGATAATGGATTTTGATGTTATCTTGGGTATGGATTGGTTATCCTCATGCCATGCCACAGTGGATTGCTACTCTAAGTCAGTAAAGTTCAAGGTCACAGACGGGCCATCTTTTGTATTCTATGGGAATAATTGTTTAACTCCTGCTAGTTTGATCTCTTCTATGTGTTCTATGCACTTAATGAACAAAGGAAATGAAGGTTATCTCGCTATGGTAAGGGATGTTGAGGCTGCTATCTTGAGCCTTGACCAAGTCCTTATGATCAGGGAATTTCCTGATGTATTTCCTAAGGAATTGCCCGGAATGCCTCTCGACAGGGAGATTGAATTTTGCATTGATCTAGCCCCAAATGTTGAGCCCATATCCATTCCTCCATATCTTATGGCTCTGACCGAATTGCGAGAGCTAAAGGTTCAATTGCAAGATATGCTGGAGAAAGACTTTATCCACCCAAGTACTTTCCTGTGGGGTGCTTCCATACTTTTTATGAAGAAAAAGGATGGAATGATGAGGCTATGTGTAGATTATTGACAGTTAAACCTATTGACCGTTCATAATAAATACCCTTTACCCCGAATTGATGATCTACTTGATCAGCTCCAAGGAGCATCTTGTTTCTCTAAGATAGACCTCCGTTCCGGATATCTTCGGTTGAGGATTCGGGAAGAAGATGTTCCCAAAACTACTTTCCAAACCTGTTACGGACATTATGAGTTCTTAGTAATGTCCTTCGGTTTGCCCAATGCTCCAGCTGCCTTCATGGATTTGATGAACCTAGTGCGCAAGCTGTTCCTAGATCACTTTGTGATTGTCTTTATTGATGATATTCTGGTATATTCCAAGAGTCAGGAAAAGCATGAGTATCATCTAAGAATCGGCCTACAAACTTTGAGAAATCACCAACTTTATGGGAAGCTCTCTAAATGTGAGTTCTAACTGGACCAGGTGACCTTTTTAGGCCACATGGTATCTAAAGAAAGGATTAAGGTAGATCCTAGGAAGGTGGAGGCTATTCAGAAGTAGCCAAGGCTCACAACCCTGATGGAAATCCATAGCTTCTTGGGTTTGGCAGGTTACTACCGAAGGTTTGTTAAGGATTTCTCGAAGATCTCCACCTCTTTGACCAAGTTAACTCAAAAGGGAGTACTATTTCAATGGTCCAACACTTGTGAAGAGAGCTTCCAGAGCCTTAAGATGTGTTTAACCTCAGCCCCAGTGCTCATTTTGCCTTCGGGGACTGGGGGTTATTCAGTTTATTGCAATGCATCTTAGGTAGGACTCGGATGTGTTCTTGTGCAATATGGTAAAGTCATTGCTTACACGTCACGTCGATTGAAGAGACATGAGCAAAATTACCTGACCCATGATCTGGAAATGGCAGCCGTTATTTTTGCATTGAAAATCTGGAGACATTATCCTACAGCAAAACATGTGAAATCTACATTGACCATAAGAGTTTGAAGTACATTTTTCAACAGAAAGATTTAAACATGAGTCAACATAGGTGGATAGAGCTGCTCAAGGATTATGATTGCACTCAAGGATTATGATTGCACTATCTTATACCATTCGAGCAAGGCTAATGTTGTGGCGGATGCCTTAAGCAAAAAATCTATAGGTAGTCTGGCGCACATTGCTCCTGTAAGGAGGCCTTTAGTGGAAGAAATCCACAAATTAGAAGCTGAAGGTATGCACTTTGAGCTTGGGGGTTCCAGGCTGCTTCTAGCCCATATTCGGGCTCATTCTTCCTTGGTTAAGAAAATCAAGGCGGTACAGTATAGAGATTCGAAGTTATGCAAAATGAGAAAAGATATCTATAACAGAAGTCGAACTTTCTCTTGATCAAGCAAGGGTATTAAGGTATGGTAACTAATTATGTGTACCTGAAGTAAGCAATTTGAGGAGAACTATCTTGGAGGAAGCTCACAATTATGGGTATACAATTCATCCTAGTTCCGCTAAGATGTATAAGGGCTTGAAACAATTATTTTGGTGGGAAGGCATGAAAAGGGACATAGGGAACTTTGTGTCTCATTATTTGGTGTGTCAGCAGGTCGGATTAATACAACAGATAGAAATACCTAAGTGGAAATGGGAAAGAATTACCATGGACTTTGTGACCAGACTACCTCGTTCTAGAGGTTTTGATTCCATTTGGGTTATAATGGATAAGATGACCCAGTCAGCTCATTTTCTATCGATCAAGACTACCTATAGTGCTTCTTGTTATGCCAAACTATACGTAGATAAGATTGTTCAACTTCATGGGGTTCCAATATCCATTATCTTGGATCGGGGACCTCAATTCACCTCTCATTTCTGGATGGCCTTCCAAAAGGCTTTAGGGACCCGACTTGACCTCAGTATGGTGTTTCACCCTCAGACTGATGGGTAGTCCTAAAGAAACATCCAGATACTAGAAGATATGCTGAGATCCTACGTTCTTGACTTTGGTGGGAATTAGGATAGCTACTTGCCCTTAGTGGAATTCTCCTATAATAACAATTATCAATAGCATCCAGATGGTGCATTTTGAAGCACTTTATAGGAGGCATTATAGGTCTCCCATTGGACGGCTTGAGATTAGTGAAGTTAAACTTTTAGGACCCGATCTTGTACAAGATGCCATAGAAAGGGTTAGTTTAATTAAGGAGCGGCTTCTAGTAGCCCAAAGTAGGCAAAAGGCCAATGTTGACCACAGGAAACATGATCTAGAATTCTCTGTGGGGAACCATGTATTTGTTCGGGTGTTGCCTATGAAAGGCATGATGAGGTTTAGGAAGAAAGGCAAACTCAGCCCCTGCTACATTGGTCCTTTTGAGATTCTAGACAGAATAGGTGCAGTGGCCTACCATTTAGCACTGCCACCTGACCTGTCCATGGTTCATCCTGTATTTCACATGTCTATGTTGTGGAAGTATCTCCTCGATTCATCCCACATGCTCACTTGACATACTATTCAACTAAAGGAAGATTTAGCCTATGAAGAAGGACTTGTAGCCATAATTGACCGTCAAGTGAAGAGGTTGCGTATGAAGGAGGTGGCCTCAGTAAAGGTGATTTACAGAAACCACTCAGGAGAGGAAGCAACTTGGGAAGCTAAAGAAGCCATGAGATCAAATTACTCGCACTCTTTGGCTCTTGAGATAATTCTGGATTATTTAGAATTTGGGGACGAATTCTTTTGAAGGGGGAAGAATGTAATGTCTATGATCTAATTTTAAGTTCTTTTCTTTCATGATGGTCTGATTGCTATATTTTTCCTTGTTGTAATTGATTACAAGGTCTTGTAATCGATTACCAAGGACCATGCTATGTGAAAATCAAGTTTTTCTTCAAGTAATCGATTACACAAGGCTGAATGGGTTTCCAAGGTCCGCATGCTCTCTGGTAATCAATTGTATAGGCTTGTAATCAATTACCAATTCTAGGTACTAGGTAGTCGATTACAAATGATTGTAATCGATACCATGAGTCTATTAACCACCTGCGACTCTCTTTCTCTTTCTTTCATTTTTCTCAACGTTTCTCTCTCCTCTCCCTTGAACTCATCTCTTTGTCCTCCAAAACTCACCCAAACTTCATCCTGACCCTTCCTTATTAACTTATTTCACTTTAACCACTTATAAACATGCATTTAACATAAAAATCAACTCTAACCATCATCAAATTCGTCTCTTTCTCTCTCTACAAACTCCATTGAAGAGTTTGAAGCTTGAAAGGGGATGAATCTGTGAATCTACTCCTTTCTTCACCCTTATTGGCTTCCCTAGGGTAATTTCTATCATCTTTCCTCCTTCCTTTCCTAAAGATTTCGAATTCTTGTTGGATTGGAGATTCAATCTTAAACCTTAGGTTAGATAATTTGGGGATTTGGGAGTTTGAGCATGATTAGGATAAATCCTCCATGTTAGAAGCTAATATGTAATTATATAATTGTGGTTATGGTGCTAAATTGTTCTAAGGAAAACCCTTCTTACTCTGTGGCTCCAAAGAATTGAGATCCTTCCGTGGACTAGTGATCTATAAGTAGATAGAATACCATTGTTTTGTTTATTATTTTGAATTCATGATATCTATATAAGTTTTTAAGATGAAATTGTTTTAAAAAAAAAACTTAATGATGGTTATTTGAGAGAAATGTTTGAAACTGAGGCATGTTATATAATGAAAAAGGACTAGAAAGGTCTATATAAGATCTGCCTACTAACGGCAGTAAACATTAGCCTTGGTGCACCTTGGATTATGAATTTCACAGCCACTCAAGGGAGTGGTGCGTGACAGATTTACACAGCCACTCTAATTGTGGTGCGTGATGGATTACGGGATTCACACGAAGAAGCGGTTATCTAAGTGTGAATCCTGATGGATGATCCTGTTAGATACTTCCTATGATTGCTAAATTGAATAGAATTTATAGTTTTCCAATGTGCATTGACTCATGAAATCAAAAGTGTCCTATCTCTCACCGAGTTTCATAAACTCATCTCGTATCCGCTCTATCTTTTTTTGATACAGGTTCAGATTTGGGAGCTGATCCCTCTGCTCAGCAGTAGTTGACCTCTGCACTTAGTGAGCCCTCATAGATAAGGACCGAGTTTGGTTATTCGGTATTGTTTTGAAATTTTAGAAATGTAGCTCTATAGTACTACAGGCAAGGTTCCACCCTTGCTAGTTTGTAATAATCTTAGTATTGTGGAATTATGTAAACTGAATTGGTTGGACAAGTTGTGATAGAGTCATGTATCAGAATAGTATGGATAGTTATATTATGATGTGCATGTTTGGTTTGTTGAATTGTGTCTAATGGATTAAATATGTTGTGTGCTGAGGGGTGCAATCTGAGAATGCCTAGATCCCCGATGGAAGAATGTGTTTATTGATTGTGCAGGAGGAGTACTGCTATTTGATTGAATGCTAATGCTTTTATTATTGCAATGCTCCATCCCACAACAGAATGTGTGTGTGCTCTCACAAATTGTGCAAACAAGAGGTCAAAATGGCATGTTACTAACACACTTTCGATGCTGTATCAATAGATTGCAAATGTTTTTACTGTTGACCTTACTCAGTACAAGTTGAATTTACTATTAAACATGTTCATATATATTTTTGATAAGGAATATCTAACTCAAAATTGTCTCATGCTGATTGTGCAAGCCAACTCACTGAGCAAGTACTCCACCTCCTCCTAATCACGTAGGTATCGTTACTTGCTATAAACTGAATGCCATGACAATAAAAGTTCACTTTTTTGGTAATGCTTCAACTATAAATGAAATTCATCTTCTATAATCAACCACAAATAGAATGGTTATACTCCTTGCGCATGTAGGCCAACATGCAAAAAATGGAGACAAGATTATTAGGAATTGAAAACATGTGGAATGACATAAGGGAACTAATGAGCCTGGTTGAGGAGGCATTTGGAAAAAAATGAGATGGCCAACATACAAAAATAGGGGAAACCAACAATGGCAAAAGCCTTCATGTCTTTGTTAAAACTCATTCCAAAGGGTTGGAAGGTGCTTAGATTGTGGATAAGGGAAAGATAGTGGTCAACCATTTCGAAGCTCCATAACACCAGAACACTGAGACCATTCTTAAATATAGGATGATGACCAAGTATCATCCTTAACAACAGTAAAGAAAACTACATCCGTGGAATCGTTCGATAAGATTGCTAAGGGCTATAAAGGAAGCAACATCAACATCATTGACCATGATGAGGAGATGATATTGCAATTCTACATATGTCCATTACACAAGGTTGGCTGCAAAAAAGGTACACCATATAAAATCCCAATTTCTTAAAAGATGCTAACAACTAGTTTTTCCTTCGAAGCTAACCTACGACTTCAATTTATTATCATCAGCAAAGAAAGAACTAGTCAGCAAGTATATCTAAGCCAGTGGGGAAAAAATTGTTTCCTTCCCCACCTTAGTCCACACCAAAAACAAAGAAAGTTAGGCTGGAGCCAGGTTTTCCTAATCAAGCAGGGGCTACCCCAAGATCAAGTAACTAGAGGGGAAGACCATCTGCTGTAAAAAGTGAGGGATTTTGCTCGAACCAAGTGGGTAGAGTTATTTTTACGATGAGAATGTGTCAGCTGGGTTACTTTTCATTGATTGACCATTGCCCATGCAAGTTATATTCTCTCTAATTTGTACTTTTTCTAGGCTTTGAAGTGCAAGTTTAGGCCAACTCCGGAGATAAGTTTAATCAACGAAGAGTGTCAAGTTTGTCTATATATGTCTTTGGCCAAGATCTCGATTACTGGTAAGCACCAAAAGGACAAATCTTTCATATCTCAGATACAAATATTAGGAAAATGAGTGAAAGGACTAACAACTCTCCATTTCATACAAGGAGTTGCTATTTTGGAATGGGGACACCAAGGTTTGCCAAAAGGATTTCCAATGTATCTGCCTTTGATGTGAAGTCTCTAGCAAGGTCTAAAAGCTATTAACCAAATGTTGCAAATTTAAAGCATTCGTAATATTATCTTCTATTATTATGTCATCAGATAATTATGCTTATGGCTCTTAAAATCATGTTGAACCAACAAAACTCAAGAGAGGTCAAAACTTGGGGTTTAGTATCAAAATTTGGGATATGTGTCCAGTACTATGAACACCACTATTTACAACATCTTAATCGGTCAGATTTTTAACTGGTTTCTTCTAGATTCTTTGTTACTATAACTGCTGCAAGAAGATCTATAGTAGGCTTTTCTCTTGACGCAACAGTTGTTAAGTTTGCTTCAAAGTGGATGCATCTATCTACAAATCTCAAATATGTAAGTGCTACATATACTACTATAACCATTATTAATTATGATTATAAAAATAACCCACCAACTTTGACAGTATATTTTTGTACTTTATTAAATTAATACACAGGTAATTGTCATCAATTATAAATAGTAATTTATTGAGTCCATGGAAATCCGAAAAGTTGTGCTATTCTTACATTTGTTTGCTATATATATTGACGGATAATTTGGGATCTCAATGGTCAAATTCATAAGAATTTGTTGGATGCAATACTCAAAATCTACCTAAGAATTAGCATTAGGGTTTATGTCTTTTCTTGTTTTTGTTGACTATACCTCAATATCAATTATTTGTATTTGTACTAACGTGCTCTTTTGGTCTTTTATATTCATTTACTCATATGGATAAAATTATAATTTTAGTCCTTCTATGCAATTGACTTTGAAGTCACCTTTAGAATTAGAAAAATTAGCCTAATTTCTAGACCTATAATTATTTCAAATGATGTTTGTGCTGAGAATTAGAGCTCAAGTATAATAAAATTAACAGTGTAAGACTAATTGGTGTAACGACTACATTGTAATATTAATAAAATTATTCTTCAACCTCTTTAATATAATACATTCACATTTAGCAATATTGTCTTGAAAATTGCTATTGCATATCCTTTCTATCATAACAAGCTAAAAAGCCAGATAGTGATAAGGACAAGTGTCCGAAGGCATTCTAAGCCTACAACAAACATCCCATGATAATAGTAACTATCCACACTACTATAAGAAACAAAGATTATTTGCGGCTAATAAAATGGTTTTTAATTTATGTGACTTCTTATATATCATAAGATAACAAATTTTGCAACTGTAACTATAGCTAGGCCACTTAATATAAGTTCTTGCTTTACTAAATTCATCCGCACATATCATTAATTATTTATTATTTTAACTATGCAGGCTTTGTAAAATCTGCATTTTCAGACGTTGGCAAAAAGGATATCAACAACAGTTATTAGCCAAAAAGGAAAAATCAGAAACAATCTAACATTGCAAATTGAAACTCTATATATTCATGTTTATATACTGTTATCTAGCTTTCTTTAGTTATTACATTCTTCCCCAACAAGTTGCATTATCATTATTGAAATTACACATCATCTTTTCCTATGCTTTCCTAACTAACCATGCTAATGCCCTATATAGATGTATGTACTACTAATCAGCCATGTCTTCCATTGATACCTAATGGTAGTTTCAATTGATGAGGGTAACATATACTAGTTACACTATTGGCCAGATGAAGGGAGAGCAATCTCTAAAAGGATGGCAATCTCAGTTACAGCCCTTAATTTAAAAGTTCTCATTCTCTTTTATTCCTTATTTTCTATTCTTACAAAATCAAATAGAAAACATAAGATAAATTAACCACTATTTATCCATATTTTTCTCGGCCGTATTGTGTGGAATTTCTACCATGCTATCACAGACATTTATAAAACTTTTTAGCCAATTAGAAAGATAGAATGAGCTATGGCTTGTATCCTTTGTTGGATTTATGTCGATTTGTTTTGTTTAATATCTATTTCATGATCTAATCACTGCCTAAAATTAACAAAGAGGACAAACGCTGCTCCTTTGCATAGCTAAGTATGACAATGTTACTAACCATTGATTCCTCACAAAATTGTCTTTCTCCTAATCATGTACATTACCCAGTGTACTATCCTTGATCATATTTTGACTACAACATATGCATGTATTGGGGTGTTGGCCAACAAACTAGAGATGGATAATTGGCCCATATGCATGGCCAAGGGAATTCCCAATCAAGAATCAAGGTACTTTTAACTTCATTTTACTTCGAATTACATGTCATACTTAATAACGATTCCCAATTTGACCACTAATTGTGACCCTGTTGTCCTTTCTAAAGCACTAAATTAGCTGTTTGCATACTCAATTAGATGGCAATGGAATCTAACTTTCAACCAAATTTAATTCCCAAGGTGAGGATCCTGTATGCTAAATACCTAATTTGAAGTTTTGTAACAGTTATGTAGGCATGTAGTGCCTTGTTTCTTTTTTAATTTTCCATATCATGTCGAAGGCCAGAAAAATACCATTAGAATGAGGATTTTCCTCTCAATTTTACTAGGCAAGCACAGTGAGTTAACACCCATGGTGGAAGCAAGAGTTAGTACAAGATGGAAAAGCACTTCTGCCATCTTAGTTGACTTATTGTTTCTGCCTTTTGTGGATCCTCTTTTGCTAAAACTTTTATTTTTTGGGTTTTCTATTTTTTGGTTTATGGATTGGCCACAAATGTTGTGAGCAGGTTCATTACGTTGTCCCTTTTACAAAGGTCCGCATTTTGATGTTTGTTACAGCAACAAACATAACTTGCAAATGTTTGTTGCCTTAACAATCATTTTTAGACTCAAGTCAAAAAACTTTTTAGGCTCTTTATTTAACCTTATTTAATCCTATGTGACTACATATTGAATGGCCCAAATTAACATTCCTTTTGCAAGTATGGTGGTAGGTGATGCCACTCTAGTAATTATTTCAATTACGACACATATGTTGATTTAATCACTAGGCCACCATTAATAGTTATTATCCTATCCACTTGTGCTTAATAAACTATCCATTAGGTAAGTGACCACAGTTCAGTTGATTATGTACCTCCCTTTTTTTCTTGGGTTTGAAAATTCGAATTTCATATACCCAATGGTCCAACCTAAGTGGCCCATACAATCAAAGATATCATGATACATGACCAACACTAGGGAAGACTAAAGCCTATTAGAAGATGTTTCTTACACTATGTTCTAACATAGAAGGGCAATTACTGACCAAAAAAAAAAATATAGAGAAGGGTAATTAGACAACCAACCATGATTTACATTCTCATACAATAGAAATGTACCTACATTGGTCGACACTTGATTTCCTTCCCGCAGAGTCCACAAAAAATCACATTAGCGGAAGAAGTCTTCACATTTCCAATTTAGTGCCTTTTTGATGAAAAAAAAAAATCAGAGCCTTCCATATTCACCGTATTGACGAGATTTCAAAGCCTAACATTGGGGAGTACTAGACTCCCTTTTTTTCTGAATGTCTTAAATTGCTACTCTTTTTCTCTTTTCATAATTTACAAAACAAGCGAATGCCCAAGCTTAAACCCCTATGCCTTTTCACTTATTTTTTTGTTTTGGTCAAAACTATACTTTTTCATTTGTTTCTCTTATTTCTTTTGCTCATTATGGACTATCTATAGCTTGGCCCATAACCATTTTTTTTAATACTTTGGCCTATAACCATTAACACATATATATATGCATCAACTAAATAATAACAATTATTTTTCAATAATTTTTGTTTTCCAAAATTTAAAATAATCTTCATTATAGTTTATAACATTACCAACACGTTAACAAAATCGAAGTTTAAGTATAGCTGCAACATTAGCATTTATTAGTTGCTCGTTTTGAATACTACTAAAATAAATTATTAATAAGCATATAAATTAACCCCACGGACTCTTTAGTCATAAAGTTTAATTGTGTAGTGTTAAGATTATCATGTGATTATATTTACCTATGATAATATTGAGGTGATATTTTCATCTTATATAATGTAAGGGCATATATAATAATGCTTCAAACAGTGCCCAATACCTTCTCGTACTCTACGTTAGGCTTTACCCTATTATGCATATGAAACAGGTACTTAAGCATCGATATGTTTTAATTTCAAATCAGTTTGGGTAGAATAGGTATTAAAATGACCATTCTTGGGATGACTCTTTTTTTAATTAATATTTTCTTAATTAATATACGCAAAGACAAGTGCAGAATAAATGTAAATTATTCCCTTGCCCACAAAAAATTTGAAACTAAATTTCACAACATAAATTGTTGATGACTTATTTCATTTTATACAAGTATAATAACTTCTTTCATTAACGTCTTCAACTCTACATGTTAACTTGATGTGCCTAAAATATTACATAAATTTTGTCTTTCTCTAAAATAATTTTAATTAATGACAATTTATATTTGCCTTAACTAAAATTCAGACTAATCATATTTCTCAATATCTCATTTGCCTTACTTTCAAGCTCCTCTTTTAACAAGCATACAAAAGTACAAATGCATAACCTATCACTCTTTCCCTAATAAAAATATAATGATACTCTTCTTGTATATATGCTAAGATGGAAGTCATTGCAATGTGGTTTAAAACATAAACCACATTTCACAAGACATTCTAAAGGGCCAATCTTATAATAGCTTGTTAAAAAAGAATTGTATAATGTAAACAAACATATAACCACTTCTTCCAAACTACCAAATATTGTTTTTGGATAATTTCTTCACTTTTCTTTTCCTCATCTATAGCAGTACAAACACATTGCTTTGTATACCATTGCAACTGACTAACTTAACTAGGGATTTAACATGGCCTCCACAAACTATTTTGGCAACAATATACAAAGAACGAAACTGTATACAAAATCACTTAATAAATAACTTTACCAAAAGTTTTAGTCATACATATAGACAAAGCACCTACATCAAACATTGGATCACCAATAATAGCATCACAAATTATACAAAGTTTTCTTCAATTCAATGAATGAATAGCACATTTTCCATGACTACGATTTATTGCTCTTATCATCACGATGTACAGCATTACCATTGTCGCCAACAATAGTATCAATCATTCTTGTGCCAATAATTTCACTTACCTTCCCTTCGAAATGGTTTCCAAAGTGGTCATACCTCCTAGTTCCACTTCTTTGTCATATCTTGCAACATTTGCTACATTCTTATCTTTTATTTCAATGTAATCCATCTACATGCAAAAAAGTAATATATGAACACCAAATAGCTTCATTGCATGCCTTAATATAAGACATTGTTATTCCTAATACACAATCCAATTCACTAAATGAAGATCCATGCACTAGTCAAAAAAATTAAAGGTTATTACCATCCCCTAATGGGCACATGCAGCACATACAATCCAACTATAAAACTATGTTATAGGGAATTTATATGTTCACTACCACACTAAGCTTGCTGAAAAGAATCACATCATCTAGACATTTATATTAAACTAAATTCACAACAATATTTATGAAATGATATGATTTACCATATCACATTTCTTTGACATGTATTTTTTAAATATGTTTCTACATATTTTCATTTTGACAATCCATCAAAGGATGCAACATGCAGGTATCTTAAAATGTTTCCAATTACACATTCACTATAGGTTATCGGTCTTATCAATTCAAGTTTCAGTAACAATTTCAAAACTTAGATGCCCATTAATAAAAAATGTTCAATTTACAAGTAATGAAATGGAGATTAACATATTACCTATTGCCAATGTCCACCATACCAAAAAATAAGGCCTTCCTTGTAAAGCGTCAAAAATGCCTCTATCACATGATTGATGCCGACGAGAGTGGCTCCACAATGCTAGCCACGCTTCGATGGCTCACTACTATAGACTTTGCAATGAATAGTCAAAAACATGGGACCAACAGTTTTTCATCATGTGGGATACCTGATTCTATCTTCATGAACAAAGGATTTTCGGATCCTACCATTATGGCTTACGATGCTAATTTTCTTCTGCATTGTCAAACACTTCGGCACAAAGATGGAAGAGCAGCGACGTCCACTGGAAGGAGGATGACCGGAAGGAACAACAAAGGAAGACCTTCGAAAATGACATTCAACTTCTTGGAAACATGAACTTGGGAAGACCTCCCCTTGATTCTATTGTCCATTTTTTCTTTATAAAAAAATAATGCTTTACGAAGTAGCCGATTACAAAGCACCTTTGGCACCATTTCCATCAAAAAACATGCGATGCTTACTAGGTCCCCATCAAATCACTTCCAGTTGCAGTCTTCCACCAACGACAACACACCTTCAAGCGGGAAAACTGGAAAAAAAGGCCACATAAAGACTTCACACTTCAACCACCATTGTTGTTAAAGGGGATTTTGCCTCCACGATCATCTTCATAGGTTGCAACGGTGGGTGGACGAGGTGAAAAACCACTTCAACGACATTATGGAAGGGTTCCTCTCTAGGGTTATTGTGTTTTTGAATTATCTATCTCTTTCACATTCAATATGGTGCATATTAGTAATTACCTTCACAAAATGCATAGCTTTACTAATTCTCCTAAAGCTTCTTAATTACCTTTGACCAAAATCCGGCCCCACTATCCACTTGTCACCTCCCAACTTGCCCACCTTAGCACTTCATCGTAAAGCAAACTATCACTAGAGAATCCACCAATGTAGCAAACAACCATAACATGAAATACAAAGGTGGCCAATCCAAACATATCATAGTACAACCATAAACATGAAATTATAGGAGAATATAATAAACTCTTTAAGAAATATAGGGTTTGAAAATCAAATCAATTTCATGGTAATTTCGGGTTAAAAGTTCACCCATAACCATAAAAAAACTTAGCCTAACATTCTAAAAAAAATAAATCACAGATTGAAAAAAACATGAAAAGAGTTAAAGAAAGAATGAAAATCATGTGTAAACTAAATGATGAAAGTAAGGCTGCCCAAACTCTAATCCTCAACACCTATTTCTTCTTCTTCTTATCCTTAATCAAATCCCTAGAGAGCAGCAAAGTGATATCCATAGCTACAAGTTTGATAAAACTATCATTTACTTTTTATAATTGTTATTGCACCTCAGCTCACTAAAAACAATCCAAGGCATAAACAAAAAAACATCAAATACACCCATCAAATTAACTTAAAACCCCAACTACAACCTAATTTATTTTACATTACCACCTAGTCCAAGAATGTCTCCTTTAGCATGCTATTCTAACTTGCTTGCACAATAAGTTCATCCTATACCAATATTCTTTCTAGAGTAATTTGAAAAGGATCTTGCACCTTAAGCCACCTATTTCTTGTGTCAGATCACTACTATTCCATTTTGTTCTACTTCCTTCATTTTCAAGAATTATAATGAACTTGTGAAGCTTTTCTTTTATACCTCCATCAAAAAAGTACTTCACCTTAACTGCCATTTATGAGCATATTACCTCCCGAGCTTGTTGAAGTTGTCCTATTCATAATTTTGAATTCTGACTTGTAGCACAAACTAGCGCGAAAAAACTTTATGCATTATGGAATAATGTGCTCGTCAATGTTGAAATACACCCTAACATGCTTGTCTTAAGGGTACTTTGATGGAGTACCGAAATTACTGTAGGTTAGCCATCATCATTAGGCTTCACCCATGCAAATATTTGTAACACCTTGCAGTGATTGTGAAGATTTCATTTCTTATATTTCAAACAATATCTGCATCATTCAAGCACATAATTCTGCTTCCTTAAATAAGAAAGCATAATTCAAATATATTGACATGGCTACATTGCACTTATACCACCTGTATGAGCACTCGAGTTCTTGTCGGGGTGTAAACTGATTGGTTTGGTTCAGGTTTGACTGAAAAATAAATTCGAAGTGATCAAATTGAAGTGGGTTCACTTGATTTGGTTTTTCAATTATTTTTTAACAAATCCAAACCAAACCAATTCGATCAAGATCGAGTTGGTTTGGTTTAGTTTGGTTTAGGTCATCAGGTTGAACCAAAAAATAAAGAATTATATATATATATATATATTTAAAGTTTTTATTCTACAAAAAATAAGGTAAAGCTTGATAATGATACGCTTAATGCCTAAATAGATAAATTCCTTAAACAAATTTAATAAAGAAAATAAAAAGTGACTCAATTACTGAAAACTTGAGTGCAAAACTTTGTAAGATTAGAAATAAATTAAAAAATAGTTAATCGGGTGATCAGGTTAGGTGTTTAAGTGATTGTGTTCAAAAATCATAAATTTAAAAGTGAATCAATTATTATTGGTTTGGTTTGGTTTCACCTTAAAATGAACTAATTGCTCGAATCAATCCGAACCAATTTCATTATGTTTATTTTGAATCTTTGAATTCATTGGATTAATTTGATCTCCTTACACCTCTAGGTTCTTGCAAAGGAGAAGGATATGACAATTTAGAGAAGAAACAAGTTTGGGATTTAGGTTTTTTGGAGTTTGATTTGATGTTCAAAATATTTACCTTATTTATTATTATGTCCAGGAATAAATATGATATGAGAGTAATTTTTAAACATTGCTAGTTATAAAATATCTTACAGTGACAACCAATCAAGTATCATCATATATGTGACTTTTGAGATAATTACTGTAAAAGTTGAACACTTTTCGTAATATGGCAATATATAATTGAATGATTTTATAAAATCTTTTTACACTGATAGTGTATCAAAATTAAATTCATATAATTTTATAAGGATTAAATTTGTTTATAATAAATTTTAGCAGTCAAATTATTTTATTAGGATTCATTTTTACATGTCTCATTATGTGATGGGTACAAGTTAGAGCAGTTTCAAAATCTCCCTTCATGTTTAAGGGTAGGGGTATTTAAAATCAATCTAACCCAATGAAAACTATTAAATCAATAAAAAAAAACTCAAAAATGATCAAAATTACAAAAATTTGGATTAGATTGATTCTTATTTTGTAAAGATTGCTTAGATTGGATCAAATTTAGAATTTAATTTTCAAAATTGATCTAATTTAATCCAAATTAGACAATATTATATAATATAATTGTTAATTGTTAACTTTATATATTTATTCATAATAATTTTAATTTATTATATTTTTTTATTTATATATAATTTTTGCTTAAATATTATTATATATACATATTAAATAAATTATTTTTTATTTATTAATTTTATTGACTTAAGTTACTTTTAATTTACAATATTTTTTCTATGACATCGATCAAACTAATTCGTTTCAAACTATGAAATTTAGACCGAATTGGATTAAATTTAAAATTGAAAATTAATCTAATTTAAATTATTATAAATTATATTATATAATTTTTTTTGATTTAATTTGTATGTACTTTCTGTATAAACAAAATTTTACATATATATCTAATTATGTATTATTAAATTAGTGAAAATATTTAACTCAATTATTTATTATTTTAAAAATATTATAAATATAAATATCAAATTAAATGATTATATAAAATTATTTTATGCTACATGTGCATAACAATTAAATCGTTTTTTAGTTTTTAGAAATTTCTCTTTGTGGTAGAGATTATTTATATCAATTCAATTTATTTATTTATTGTTACTGAAAGCCACAGCGAATGCCCCGCGTTTGAGGGTACCCAGGTCTTCACCTTTTTGAAAAGTCTTCCATTATACGAACACAATTTCCACAATCCGACGTAGCAAAACCAATAACTGAATAAATAATAAATAATTATTTTTAAGAGGAGAAAAGTTACATTTTAATCTCTAAAATAGTTTTATTTTAGAGTTTAATTTAAATGTATTGATAGTATAAATTTTTTTCATATTATCATCCAATCAATTTTATTTGTATGGCCATTCAAGTAGTGGGTGGTTATATCAAAAAATTTTACTGATATAATAATTTATAATTAAATGTCTGTGTAAAAAAATTTTATACTAAAGATACGTTCAAATTAAATCTTTTATTTTAACACTTTAATCTTTTAAAAAATAATTATATATATTTAAATTTCCATGATATAGTATTATAATAATTTAGTTCAACATTATAACTTTTCTAAAAATTAAAATATTATAAAGGTTTAATTAGAATGTATTAACAATATAAAATAATTTAATATTATTAACTAATAAAAATATTAGAAAATAAAAAATAATAATAATTTTTTTATAATAAATAATTATTTATATAAATTAATATTTTTTATTATTTCTATTAATTAAAAATATAAAATTATTTTATATTATTAATATATTTAAATTAAATTGATATTATAATAACAAATTTTTAAAAAATTTAAATATATATAATTAATCTTTCAACTATCGAAGTATTATAATATTCAATATTTAAAAAATTTAAGTGGATACAATTACTCTTTCAAGATCACAATATTGTAACAAAAATCTATCGTGGACCAAACCATAGTGCTGCTGACAAAAAAAATAAAAAAAAATAGCGGGGCCACGCACCAGAACGATCATCCCATCTCATTCAGCCCAATCGCAAACTCAAACGCCATCGTTCGACCCAGCAAAGAAGGAGAGCCTCGCAAGCTTTTGTTTCTTGGTATTGTAGGAGAGCCTCACAAGTCAACACTCGGTGACATCGTCGTTTGATCCGATCCCTGCCGCCATCATCTCCAAATCTCAGATCACCACCACCACCACCACCACCGTCAATGGTCATGGATCAACACCACTCCCACTCCCACTTCCTTCACCACCACAACAACCACAACAACCACCACCACCACCACAACAATCACCACCACCGCACAAGGTACGCTCCTCTTCCTTCTCAGCACCATAACCACCTTCCTCCGCCGCCTCCTCCGCCACCCTCCCTCCCCCCTCCGCCACCACCTCCTCCCCAACCCCAACCCCAACCCATCTCCTACCGTACCATCCACACACCTCCTCCCCCTCCCTACAACAACAACCTCCCACCCCATCAATCGCAATTACCCTTCAACCCCCAAACTACCCTCACGCCCATCCCCATCACCGCCCCCTCCAAGAAGAACGCCCAATCTCAACCAACCACATCCACCCCTTCCCCCAATCCCCCAGGATCTCCACCCGAATCCTCTCCGACGATCCTCTCCCCCGCCGCAATTTGCCCGATTTCCACCGTGAAACCCCCTGGAACCTAACCTCCAGGATTGCCCCCGACAACCGCCCCCCGCGGAATTACCCTTCCCTTGATCTCGACCGTGAATTGCGCCAACAGCGTCCGATGGATCGCGATGCGGTGCCGGTGCCGCCACCTCAGCCGTATCCGATCCAGAAGCTTCGGTATGATCCCGAGGGCGGGAGCTCCAGGTTGAGAATGGAGTACGAGGGAAACCCTAGGGAGGAGGAGTTCGGGTGGGGTCGGGGTGGCGATGCAAATTACCACCACAATCACCGCCGCGTAGGGGATTTGCCGCCGAGTATCGACTCGCCCAACGGAGCCTTCGTCCTGGCCCCACCGGCGATGTCAAGGGAGGTTGGCGTTGATTCGAAGCCTGGGGGTTATGTTCGCGTGTATGGTTCGGAATATGGAGCTGAAGTTTCAAGGGTTGGAAGAAGAGATGGGCATGGTGAAAGTAAGAGGTGGGTGAATGAGAGAAAGGGACCGAGGGAGTTGCTTGATTCGCAGTTCGAATTGGTAAACAGCGAGATTGGTTCTGCTGGGAATGGTGATGATTTTCGGGTAGCGAAACGGGAGTATTATGGTTCGGACGTGGGTAGGTATAGTGGTAGAGGGAACAGCAGGGAATGTGGTCATGAATTTTTGCGCACTCCGCCGAAGAAACAGATTCAGAAGAAGAGTGCTCTTCTTAGGATTCAGACAATAAAACCGAGTTATAGGAACCGAGAGATTGAGCAATTACGGTATGCTGGCTATGCTGCTGAATCTAACTCTAATTTCTTCAGGGGTAAGGAGCAGCATGGGTATGTAGGTCATGGGATGAAAGCAGAAGAAAGGGAAGGAAGTCCTGTTGAGCTTGATATCTCTTTCGAATCGAATTCCTTGGTGGCCAAGGCTATTGTGGCCCCTTTGACTTCGGCTGTTGTTTCTGACACAAATATGACTTCAGTTTCTGATACAGATTTGACTCCCTCAGAAAAGGGAAAGAAGGTTTTGGTAGCTGACAGTGATTGTTCTGGTTTGCGAGCAGCTAAAGCATCATCTGGTGCTGTAGATTTAAATAGCTCACCAAGCAAAGCAAACGAGTCCTCTAGTTCTGCCAAGAGCTTGAGTTTACAGAAGAATGTCCTTGGCACTTGTTCTCAACCTTGCACCAGTGTGACTTGTAATCCTCATGAGAAAAATGAGGTTGGAGTTTCAGAGGAAAATACCAAAATTTGTTCTGGTAAATCCTCCCCAAGGGTTGTCAAGAAGAAAAAAATTGTTAAGAGAGTGGTGAAGAAAGTTGTTGTAAATCCTAATTCAACTGTGTCAAATTCACTATCAGGAAATACTGTTCATGGATCTGTGCAAGCAGATAGTGTCACACGTAGTTCATCAACTATCTCTGATCCCGACAAAGCTGAACCTTGTTCGAAGCAGAAAAACATCACTGTTGACAAGGTGTCCATGCCTGACAGTTTAAACAATTTACCAAAGGAAGGGAATGTGTTGCCTGAAGATAAAAAGGGAGATTTAACACTGCTGGGTTTGGGGCCACATTCTAGGTCACAAGAATGTAAGACTGATGAAGATTCTGATACTGGGAAAGTAGCCAGGTTTGAAAGTGGTCAAAACATTTCAAATTCTCCATCTTTTGTTTCTAGTAGTGAAGATAAAAATAGTGATTCTGATTTGTTAGATGCAAATAATTCTGTCCATGACTTGCTTAGCAAGCCAAATACTGACAAGGTCGCTAAATCATTAAATGGAAGTACTTCTTCTTTGGAGATCAATCAGATGGAATATGATAATAAGCAGTTATGTCAGAATCAAGAGTCTCTATCACCTGAGAAGTATTCAAATGTAGGAGGCCTAGAGAATAGATTTGTCATTGATGTAGGTGATGAACTGAATTGCAAATTCTTAAGTTCAGCTGACAATATAGTATACTCAGATCTTATAAATACATGTAGTTCTGCCAGTGACAGGGTTTATGACTTGAATTCCAGTGATCTTACAGGTTCAAAAGAGAAGTTTACCGTTACTGACAGTGGCAATAATGATGTTGTTGGCAAGACATGTGAAAATAGGGACCCTACTATCACCAAGTATGCTATTCTGGAGGAAAATCCAGATACAGCCATCCCTGTGTCAAGCAGTGTAATGTTTGCCTTTTCAAGTCAGGGAAAAACTAGGATTCAAGCTGGTCCAGATTGCACACAAAATGCTAGTGTACTGAAGCAGGGTTCTGATAATGGACCAGCTAATTTAGAAGATGGTACCTCTGTTTACCATTCTGATATCACTAATGATGCTACAAAGCAGGTGGCTCCCACTTATGCCACCATATCCTCTGAGAATTGTGATGCAGAAGAGAAGTTCCCAAATTCTAATATTTCAGTTGGATTTGGTGGAGGGGATTCAAACATAATGAAAAATAGAAAAAATAGGAATCATTTGAAGATTTTGAGCTCAAAGATGGAGGGCATTTCTCCAAAACCTGTAAATTCGGTTAGCCATGCAAATGACGTGGATACAGCCTCAAGTCTGACATTGAAGGATCCATGTCCTTCAGAAGTTTTAGATCAATCTGTTCAAAGCTTAGATCTTAACTCAGAATCCTGCCTGGATGGGGTCATTACTTTACATGGGAAAAGGGGGCTTTTAGAGGCTGAGTTTTGTTTTGGAGATAATAAGATTGATGATGCAAATAAGTTTTCTCCAGATTCTAAAAGGATAAAAGTCACTACTGCTCACCCAAATTTCACTCATTGTCAATCTGAATTCAGCGATGCAGTTGTGGTTTCCACATCTTGTGCAGTAGTTCCTATTAGTTCCAGTGATAAACAAGCACAGCAGAAAGCAGTTGCATTGTCAAGTACGGATATTCTGTATACTGCTCAGTCAATGCCTTATTCAGAGGATATTAATAAATTGTCTGACAATAATTTGGTTGGAGGTTCTTGTGGGTCTATGGATGCAAAGAGGAAAACAACGAATTCTGATTATTTGGAACTGAAGCACCCAGATATTGTGCCTAATTCACTTTGTGAGGACTTAGACATTCCAAATGTTCAGTTCTCAATGTTGGATGGAGAGCAGAAAGAAAATCATACTTCCATTGTGTCTATAAGTAATACTCAAACTGACATTTTGGTTATTGAAAATACTAAGAAAGAAAAGACTGATTTACAGCCTGTTAAAGGAAATTACTGGCATAAAAACGTTGTGCAAAGGTCTCATTGTGCTGGTATGGAATCTAATGATCTCAATATGAAGGATGATTTAATTCATCAGCAGAACCTTATGTCCTGTCCTGCCAGTGGTGATGCAGTCATTGCCAGTAAATCGAATGGTGAATTGATTGAGGATGCACCTGAAGCACTATCAGATATGTGTTCTCAAGGGATCACACCTGAAGTACCTGATAGAAGGAATTTAGATTGTACAGTAATCCACGATGAAAACATTTGTGGGGATGAAGAAAATCTGGATATATCTGCGGTTGAACATGGTTCTGATTTGCCTAGTTTTACTTCATCTATACAGCATACTAAAAAAACTGTGAAGTCAGATCATGCAACTGGACATAGTAACCCAATCATGAGGAACATAATGCCACAACCATCCCAAGTTTATTCCAAAATTACATCTCAGGGTCTGAATTCGTATTTTTCAGAAAATGGCAGCAAAAATAAGCTAGGAAGTGTCATTCCTAAAACTTACAAGGGTCATTCTTTCGCCTTTTCGAAGTCAAAGACAAAGACATCTGCCTCTTCAACCCATATATCAAAGCCTCGAACTTGGCATCGTTCAGGAAATAATTCTTCTGCTTCTCTACCTGGAATCAAGCCCTCAGCAGGAACGTTTCCTCCCAAAAGGCCAATTCTAGGAAGGAAAGGGAACTTCCAAAATACCTCTTACATTCGTAAAGGTAACAGTCTTGTAAGGCAACCAACTACAGTTTCTGTTTCGCCTCAGATCTCTTCTGCGAATCAGTCACCTCCTTTGAGCTTAGATGACTTACCAAAGAGTACAAGATCTGAAAGCAGGGTTGATGTGACAGATCAACCAACCTTCTTGAAAACAGTAGTAACAAATGCTCCTCAGCAGAGGCAGAGAACACCTCCACTGCCCATTGACAGCAGATCAGAGGAAAATATATCTTCCGCATTGGTAGAACCTCCTTCCAATGGATGCTGTGAAAGTGCATCAGATCCTGGGAGATTGATAGAAACTAACGATGTACCAAACTCTTCTGAAGATGGCCTGAAGCATTATGAAACTCCTGATAATCAAACTAGTCCACTTAGTAATGGGGAGAGCCAAACGGAAGCAAATGATGGAGATATTTCTTCATTGAACACCAAGAGAATAGTATATATAAAGCCCAAAACAAATCAATTGGTAGCAACTTCGAATTCTCGTGATATTTCTGTCTCTAATGATGACAAGTCCCAAACAGCCTTCTCTGATGGCTACTACAAGAGGAGCAAAAATCAGTTGGTTAGGACTACATTTGAAAGTCATATCAACCAGACAGTTGCAATGCCCAGTAACACTGTAGATTCTGATGGGCAAGGGTCTTCAAAGGTTCTTTGCAATAGAAGGTTTAGCAAGAGGAGGTCACATAAAGGTATGCATGAAGACCTCATTATGTTGCCTAATTTATCTAACCTGTGCTTATATGAATCTCAACCCATGATTCATCAGGCTTGGGCATGATGTAACTTAATATGGATCTGCTTCTTTGTGCTTGAGGCTGCGGTAGATGTATGTCATGTTTTCAGTTGAATAATTTGGTTTATTTTTAAAGAACAGTAGTTTATTTTTAAAGAGCAATAAATTACTTGCTGTCCTCACTTATATATTAGTTTCTACTTGCTAGAAATATTTGTCTCAATGTTCATCTCTTCTTCTCTTAATATGCTTTATTTATAATTTATAATTTTATAAATTGCATATTCTTTCAAATATCATCTTTGCAATTTTCTGTTTAACATCTTGAGCCTTTTTCATATGGATTTTTTATTAATGTCTATATTTATTTTATTTTATTTTATTTTTTTGTGAATAAGTAGTTTTGTGTGTGTCTATTTGTTTGGAGCTGATAGTGGAGTGATTTTGCTAATGCTGACAGACATTCTCAGCTACTGTTTTGACTCACTATTGGCTGAGGAATCTGGACCAGTGGTGCTATTCCATTTATTAGTTCCTTTTCACTTGATTAGCTGCTAGCGAGAGATTTCAGTTTATATTTCCTTTGCAGTTGCTAGGAGTTCATGCAAACCTTTAAGAGCCTCATTGGTGTGGACAATGTGTGGCAAAAATTCCCTTAAAAATTGCCGTGACTCATGGCATTATCAAAAGGTTTTACCTCACTTATTTCCATGGAAAAGAGCAACGTATTTAAGAAGCTTCATTCATAATTCTGCTTCAAGTTCCAATGGTAGTTCCTTATCTGCAGTCAGGTACTTGAGCATTTGATACTGCTTCCTTTATGTTTGCTTCCTTTCCCCTTCATTTGGTTGTGTGCATCAGCAGTATGAAATTGCAATAGCCAATTACCGTTTTCTTTCAGCAAGAAATTGCTTCTATTGAGAAAGATGGACACTGTTTACACTAGGTCAACCCGTGGGTTTTCTCTTTGGAAATCCAAGGTATTAAGTGTTGGTGGGTCTAGTTTAAAATGGTCCAAATCCATTGAGAAGCACTCAAAGCAAGCTAATGAGGTTAGTTCAGCTTTTGATACTCCGGTGCTTTTCCGTTGGAAGTTTCCATTTAAGTTAGGTATATTTTACTTCAAGCAAAATAGATCTTTCTTGGCTATTATTCTTACAATTTCTCATCATCATTTTAGGAAGCAACACTTGCTGTTGCTGCAGTAGAGAGGAAAAAGAGAGAGCAGAAAGATGCAGCTTGCATTGGTTCTCAGGCAAAGAGTACGAAGCATTCTTTCCATGAGTGTGTCATATGATAATGCAGTAGACTATCTGTTTTTGTGCTATTAAAGCTTATTTATACTCCGTGTTCTATATATCTTCGTTTGTTCCTCTAACTTTGAAAGTAGCTGTTGATCATGTAGGAGAACGTATATTCCGTATTGGTTCAGTTCGTTACAGAATGGATCCTTCTAGGCGGACACTTCAGAGGATTTCAGGTGGTCAACATTTTTATATAAACCATTATACTTGTGTGACCTTTTACATTTTCTACTTTTCATAGTATGTACGATTGCCTAAATGGATACATGCTTTTGCATCATTGGGCGTATTTGCACATATTTTAGATATTCACCATTTGGAATGATTGATAATGAGTTATGCTACACGTTCTCACATACTTTAGATATTTTACCAGTGGTGGTATTTGATATTGGGAGTCATGTTAAGGTTACACTACAGTTTTGTAATTTATCTGTTTGGATATTATGTGTCTTGATGATTGTTGAACCTTTGAAATGATTAAATATATGGTGTTTATGGTGCCTCCTACAGCTGTACGACAAACTTGTAAGGTATGGACAGTTTTCAAAGATCTTTTCCTTAGTTCAATGAAGAAAAGTTATCAGATGGGAGCAATGAAGAACTGAAATACAGGATAATAAATCCTCCTTAGAACAAACCAGAAAGCACCTCCCTAAGCAATGCTTGTTAGTTTCCTTGCATGTTCAACAAAGAATTCCCTTTGAAATAGCCATTAGCTGAGCACTATAAAGATGCTAAGAAAACCAATTTATCCCATAGGGGAAGCAGGATTAATATTGTCTTTCCTTTCTATTTTTAAGCTCCAGATTGCAGCATACATTGTACACCTCCAAAGGGCTGACCTTTTTAGTCTCCCAATGTTTTCTGTGTTTGTTTTAGTTGAATATTTGCCTCCTCAAATGGTGTATGAGCGACCAATTTAACATTTATGAATCTTTTGGATTTGATTCATGTGTATATGATGGTAACGATGATGGCAGAAAATGCAAGGGTTTAATTCTTGGAATATAGAGTACGCCTTGGCGCAGCTATCAGCTTGTTGCATTATGACTTGGAGGTCACAGATTCAAATTCTAAAAATAGTTTCTCTGCCTGTAAGGTTAAAGCTACATATATCTACCCTCTCCAAATGCCATGAGGTGGCAGTCTCATGCTCTGGGCCGCCCTTTCATAATTCTTGGAACGTACTCAATTTTTTCTTATGGCTTATTTTGTATACAATATTCTCCACAGCAAATTAATCTGTGTTATAGTTGTTGATTGTCTGTTTAGACAAGGTGGGGGTGTGACATCTAGTTTTGAAATCATTAAGCTTTCTTTTGTTGCCATGCCGAGAACACTTCATAATTATGATCTTTTTGTTCTTTCGTTACTTTTCCACTACCCATTCTATTGTCATTGTATTGTCTGGAACATTCTGCTATCTTTCGTCCAGCAACTTAACGGGTCCTATTACTCTGTTGGTCTTACAGTCTTTCTCCCAGCAAATTAATAGGTCCTATTACTATGTTGGTCTTACAATGTTTGACTTAATGCTCTTTGTAGATGATGAGCCCTTGTTGTCTGCCTCTGTCCATTCAGGTTTGGCTGCCAAAAGAGCTTACATTCCAAGGAGACTGGTGATTGGAAATGATGAGTATGTGCCTTGTTCCTATGCATTGGCTTTTTTACCTTCTATGATAGTGTGGCAGCTAAGAAGAGAGTAGTCAAAGAGGGAGATTTGCATAATTAAGTCGTGCAGTTTATTCATCCTACACACTTTACTATTCAAATGACTTTCATCAACATATGCAGATATGTCCGAATTGGCAATGGTAATCAGCTTATCAGGGACCCAAAGAAACGAACTCGAAAATTGGCAAATGAAAAAGTTAGATGGAGTTTGCACACTGCCAGGCAACGGTTGGCTCGAAAGCAGAAGTATTGCCAGTTTTTTACTAGATTTGGGAAATGTAACAAGGAGGGTGGGAAATGTCCTTATATTCATGATCCCTCAAAAATTGCTGTCTGTACCAAGTTCCTGAATGGTTTATGTTCTACTCCCAACTGCAAATTGACTCATAAGGTTTTGTTATATAGCGGGTCCAATGAATTGAATGTTCTCTACTGCATTTACTGATCTGTCTAAAGTCTGAGGTTAATTGATTTGTTGTGCAGGTTATTCCGGAGAGAATGCCAGATTGTTCTTATTTTTTGCAAGGTGTATTATAGAAAGTTTTTTTTTTCATAACAAAATGTCTTTTATTATAAAAAAAAAAATTATAGTGAATAATTTGAAAATATAATTCTGACAAAGTTTCATGGCAGGCTTGTGCACAAACAGAAATTGCCCATATAGACATGTCAATGTGAACCCTAAAGCTACTATTTGTGAAGGATTTCTTAAGGGTTATTGTGCTGATGGGAATGAGGTATTTACCAATCATGATTAGTTTTCTGTTTACTGGATAATTTTGAGTATTGAACTTGTCCCGCTTTTTGCTGGAATTAAGTTAGCCAGTTTCTGTGCATAGGAATGTTCATTACAACTTTTATAAAGAAATCTGATGATTCGTTGTAGTTATGGTAGGGAGAGGGTTCTAATAAGTTTAGTTTGGATTCATGAAATTTAGTAACTAATGATTGACTTGTCACTTGTCAGTTTAGGTCTGCAGCCTGTTCTTGTGGTTGTTGGATTGCTAATTCTGATGATGTAATATTGCTAAGAGTATTTTTTTTTTTTTATTTGTTCAATTATAATCCTTGTGTGTACTCCAATCTCCGCTGAAAGTTCTTTCCCCCTGGGAAAATTTGTGCATTGTTCAGTAACTATCCTTATATATATATATATTCTGCCTCCTTCATCTTTTGTTGTGATCCCAACAATAATAGTCGCTACTTTATGTTTTTGCACAGTGTCGGAAGAAGCACAGCTATGTCTGTCCTACTTTTGAAGCAACAGGTACCTGTATGCAAGGAACCAAATGCAAGCTTCATCACCCGAAAAGACAAAAGGGAAAGAAAAGGAAGAGATCTGGAGATCAAAATAATAGTAGAGGGCGTTACTTTGGGTCTGTTCCCGTTGATGCTTCTGAACCTGGGATGATAGTGGCTCCAAGGCAACGTGAACCAAGTGATGATCTTGAAGGAGAACTTTCCGACTACATCGGCCTTGACGTTGATGACGAAGGTGCAGAAACTGTTGATCAATCATTTGAGCAAGCATTTTGTGACAGTGATTCCTTGGATTTACAGTTGGATAATTATGATGAACATATTAAACCAATTCTTCTAATGAAAACAAAATGCACGCCACAATCTTCTCAGTCCAGTAGCCTGCAAACCTAGTCAAATGGCAGGAGACTGAAGGCATTTGTAAATGAGGTAACTTAGGTAATGCATAGCCTTTTTTTTTTTTTTTTTTTTTAATTCTTTTTGGTTTTCTAACTGCCTCAATTTTGAATGCCTATTGTTATTGTACACTGATCATCTCCCCCCTCCCTTTTATTATTATTTTTGTTTGTATTTATCATTGCACAATAACAGTGGAATATATAGTGAGAAAAACATTACCCTTTCCCAAAACGAATAGATTTATGAAAATCCTGAGCCTCCAAATGCTGTACCATTGCTGGTTGCTCTTTTGACATGATTGATGCAATTCGAGTTATAGAAGTTTTGCGTGCCGATTTACTTAACGATATCATTATTGTTTAGACCTGCGAAAAGTGAAAGTTAAGCTAAGTTAGTTTACTTTGAAAAATAAGCTTAAGCCTTAATTCGACAAGTAATCTTAAGCCTTATCTTCCAATTAGTCTTAAGCTTAAGCCTTATCGTGTATATCAGGGTTGTCAAGCGAGCGTCCATATAATAATGAAGATACGGTGAAATGTGTTTTTTGGAGCCAAATTAGTTTAGGAATTGAGTTCTCGTGACTTGGATCATTGGTCCCGGATACCGAGAATATAAACGTAGCAAGCATTGTGCGATGGCAGGATGTATTCAGTTGGTGTAATGACAAATTTTCATCAAAGTACTCATTTAATCTGTCCATACAAATCTCAAGGTGACTTGTAACAATTCAATAGTGAAACTGTTAAATTAATATTAGAAACTAAACCGTTTGAAGTAATGCCAAGAGTCATAATAGAGAGAATGTATGGAGAGATATAATGAAAGTGCACACATATATATATATATATAATGTACGTGCATGATTAAAATTGAGAAAGTGAACGGTGCTCATGAACAAAGTTATCAGGCTTGCAAGTTTACCTAAACTGGTGGAACTTAGATAAACTCGAATTGTAAACTTAGAAGAGTTTACTTACTTTAAAAGTAATATTAAAAAATATTTATAACATCTAATTATGATAACATAAATTGATGAAAAAACAAAAATTTACCAAAATTTCACTTGCAATATCATATAATAAAACAAATATAAGTCATAAAATATGAAATGCAAATTAAAATCACAAAAAAAGAGATATTAAAATGTTAAAATTCAAAACAACTTAAGTCAAAACATCCTATATTTTTGGAAAGCCTAATCCTTATGAAAATCCGTATTTTGGCATTTGAAAAATCAAAATTTAATTAAAATAGTAAACTCATGAATTTATCCCGAGTTTATCTAAATTTGTCTGAATTTATCAAATTTATCCAAATTCACCTTAATTTACTCATTTAAGTTTTTAAGCGAGTTAACTGAGGGTTTAATAACCATACCCATAAAAGGTAGCATTTCTTTCTTCTCTAGCCGCACAGATTTGGCTGGAATTATATAGGATATTATGTATACAGAAAACGCCAAGTTACTGCAACCGAATATAATTAACACCATCTAAATTCTGGGTGTTCAAGGCAAACGACTCGGAACAAAACTGAATTTACTTCCTTGCCTCCCCACAGCAGTTAGGTCATGGCCACAAGTTTATCCTATAAGGTTCGAACGAAATTACCCATGCTGGGTTGGGCTGAAGGAACGAGAAGTTCAGGAAGCATATGCAACATTGTTCCTTGCAAGTCACCAACCCAACGCAAAACCCTCAAAGTAACATCCTTCCTGTTGTACTTAATGGTGCCGCAAAAGACAAGGCTAAAAAGAGAATGAAGGGCTCAGCATAAGATGGGGAGAAGGGGGAGAGAAGAGAAAGGAGAGAAAAAGGGAAAAAAGGGGGGGGGGGGGGACCTTTTATATGTGGGCATCCTTGCCGAAAGAGTTCCTAATGAGTACTAGCAGTCTTCTTTCAACACCTTGGTCAATGTCTAGGGATAATTTAACTGTACATAAAATTAGTTTGCCTAATCAAGCTTTATCAAACTCTTGCTTCCAAATCTTTAGATATGGCAAGATTCCACGTTACATTTTTTGTAAAATCTCCAAACATGATTTGTCAGTCCAAGGCTGAAATCCATCGTGGGTCACATTCTGCAAAAACAGACAAAAATATAACTATCACATGGAATTAACATTGGTTAGCGCAGGATATACATACGAATTCACACATATTCACCAAATGGATCAAGAAATGTAATCTAACAGATCACGTATCTGGAAACTGGATCTAAACGATCATGGAACAAAATAGATATGTCATTCACCCGAAAAACAGTAGCAATGAGCAACACATGGTTGTGAGATAGCCACAATGATGTGACTGCATATTCATTTTTCCCATCACTATGGCTAGCACATAGTAATATGAACAAAGTCGACCATTTTATTTAAAGAAATGTTAAATGCTGTAGTCCACAGCAGTGTCAAATTTCATTCTCCAAGGATTTCTTAATCTCTTCTTTATCGTTGCACAATGCCTTAGTCAATAGCAGATAAGTTAGACTCTCCAAGGGAAATGTCTAGGAAAGGAAAGAAAGCAATGTCTGTCCGGAAACTATTCCTCCATGCATATGTTGAGTACAACACATGATAAAGCAATACACTCAATAAAAAGAACAGAATTTCCTGCTATTAGACTTTAAAGGGTGTGAAATAATTTGTTTATCTTGTATAACATTTAAGGTTAATTTGGTAAAAGTGTTGTAACTCCAAAAAAATCAACTTATTATATTTATAATCAAAATGCTAAAAAATAATGCTTTTTGGAAAAAGCTTTTTCTAGTGTAAATAAAATAAACTGAAGATTATAATCAATTCTACCTACAATGCCCAAACACGCCAAATTATACTGAAAATAGCTTTTTGAGGGGGAGAAAAAAAAGAGCTGTTTTGGAAAAAAGATTAAATTCTACCAAACATGCACCAATCAGATTAACCAACGGAAATCTGAGGGTCAGTTGTTTTGAACCTCTCATAACTTCATAAGGGTTTATTTTCCCCACTTCACTTACCTCTCTTTTTGGTTCTAAACTAGCTCTTTTCCTCCCTTCAATGCATATGAATCATGCTAGGAGAAAACTTAGTAAGTATGGCCATATAACTCATTTTAAGAACTTTCTCTGCACACAGGTTCAAAACAATTACAAACAGAAAGGACTCTAAATATGAAGCCATAAGAACCAACCACCTCTAATTAAACCATAAGCAACCAAATTAAGTTGGTCCACTCTGAATCACTCAAGTTATATAACATGAATAATAATTTGTAGAAGTACAGCTTCAACATGCAATACCAATAAATTCTTTACACACATTCATGATCTGAAACAGGAAATTACATGAATATGAATCTATTGACTTACTTGCAACCAGAAAAAGAATCCACGTAACAGAAACAAAACCTTAGGCGGTTCCTTGAATTCAGCAATTGCTTTGGCTAGATCTGCACAATTATGATAAAAATATTTGATGAGAACTATGAAGATATGGTCATCAGATTCAGCATAGACATAATTATGCAAGAACAGGAGAACAGAAGTGCTTGAAAGTCCAAAGATGAAGAAGCAACCTAACAACTGGCACAGACCACAGATTTGCACAAATACCAACTGAAATGGTGTTCACAACATTGAAATCCAACCCAAATGTACAGATGATTAAAAATCAGCAATAGTCAGTAATAGAATTTTGGGGTCAAATACAAAAGCCCCTCTAAGGCTAAAAGGTACCATAGTCTACCTTGACTAAAGAGAACCGCTACTGATATATCTTGAATCCAGTAATGAATTAATTCTTTAGTGCAAAAGCAAATTGATGTTACTCTCCTGAGGTTCTAAATAACTCTTATCACCCATGCTTTTGAAATTACACCTAACTTCATAAAATTTTCAGACCCTATCTATATTTCAGAAAACACATACATTGTCCCCGTGTTACAGACCCCAAGTTTGGCAAGGTTTATTCTAGGAAGAGGAATAGAAGCAAGGGGTTACCATCAGACCCACTAATAGGATAAGGACAAAACACTAGTTTGTTATGCTGAGCTGTTAGGAGAGAGAAAGTGAGAAAAGGGAATTTTGTGTTGTTTGCTTTAGTGGTAGTGGATATATTTTCAGTAGAGAGAGAGAGAGAGAGAGAGAGAGAGGGTATTTAGATATTTTGAGAGAAAACACTGAGGTTGAAGGGCTCCTCTATGCCCAGGATTTTTTCTTTGTCAATTCCTTTCATCGTTCTTGTTTTTCATTATTGAATATCCAGACTAGAGCTGAGTTCTTCACACTGAAGCTCAGTCTTTGCATTCTCCATATTTGCTGGTTCTCTATACTTATTCTAGTTTGATACCAGTTTTAACACCCTGTCCAATTAAAATGCATATAAAATCGAGTAGTTGCAGGTTTTATGACAAGAGGGATGGATAGTTTAATTTTCTCGTAATTCATATAATTCAACTAACTTTGGTTGATCCACCCAGAATGTGAAGTGATACATAGAGTTGTTTAACGCGAGAGGTGAGGACTGAATTAATACCATTGAATCTCGACTGAATAGTTAGGATTAAACTTCATACTACAATTTTTATACATGAAAAAAAAAAAGAAATCTGCAAAGTCAGAAAAACTCGAGAAAAATACTGGACCTACCAGGGTACGCTTGAAGGTATGATTTATTGACACCATCTAATCGATACGATTTAACCACCCCCTGACGTGTTTCTGCATGGCGTTCCTTTGGAAGTTGATGATGTACCTCACGCAGAAATTGATCATGCTCTTCTTGGTTATAAGGCCTTTCAAGATCTCTCATAAGTCTTCTCCTAAACTCAGAATGATCATTGGAAGAGAAGTATCTTCTGTCTCTAGGTTTTGTTTCATTTTCAAACCACTAAACACAGCAATTCACATGATGCAGAAAAAGTTACAAAGTAATTATTTCAAAATTGATAAAAGTGCATGTGTGTGCCAGATTGCAGATGACAAATAGAAACATTACGTTGTAAGAAGTTAAAGACGCTTACGGAAGAATCATAAATTCTTGAAAAAATGAATGGGGTGTTTTCACCAATCTGATCAGGTTCTAGAAGAATTAGATCTGGGTCAGAGGAATTACTACCACTGTCTTCCTTATATGTTTTTGTGATACTCTTGTCTTGCATATGCACCAAATCACCATCAATAATCATACAATTCAGGAATTGTTGGTAGTCTTCATCAATATCATGCTGCAAGTTTGAAGTATCAAATGCCTGATCAGAAACTTGTAAATTGTACCTAACACTTGAACTCTTTCCTTTTAAGTCACTATCTACCCAGGCAAACATCAACCCATCATCATCTACCTTATAAGAATCCAGGAATTTTTGGTAATCTTCATCGGCACTATCAACCTCCAATTCAGTGTTGCAATTGTTCATGGACACACTAGAATCACCTTCATGTGGCCTTTTATCACAAGGCCCTCTTTCAGTCTCTAGACTTTGCTGAGATTCCACTAGGTCATCTATCTGTTCTTCTTCTTTATCAATATGACACTGCACTTTGGGAGTATTGAATGCTTGATCAGAAACTTGTGACTTGTTCCTAACACTTGAGCTTCTTCCTTTTGATTCACTCCCTACCTCGACATTCATCAAACCTCGCCCATCAATCCTAAGAGAATTCAAGAACTCCTGGTATTCTTCATCCCCATTATCAGACTCCAATTCAGTGTTACCATTGATCTTGGGCACAGTAGAAACATCTGAACGTGGTCTTCTATTAAAAGGTCCTCTTTCAGTCTCCAGGTTTTGTTGAGATTCCATTGCTTCACCTGTCTCGGCTTCTTCCTCATCCTCCTCCTCACCTTCATATCCTATATCAACAAGCTGGTTATGCACAATGACTGAGGAAATATAGGAGTTCCCTTCTTTCCTCAAATTTTCCAAGAACATCTTATACTCAGGATCTGAATCATCGTCAATGTCACTGCTGTAGACAGTGTTGACATCAATAATTTCATCATCGCTTTTACTCTCAACATCAATATGAGAACCATACGTATCCAAAAACATTTTGTAATCTTCATCAACTTCATCCTCTACCATATGACCATTATTGTTTGTTAAAGAAGTCATATTTCCACAACTCTTCACAGTTATCCTTGTAGCACTGGCAAAGCAATTGTGCTTTAAACCTCCATTCAAAATGAACTCCCTTCTCTTCCATCGCCTTTCTGCCCTTCTTCTTTTATCCTCAGAATATGGACCTTCCTCAAGCATATGTGAATCTCCTAATTCAAACTTGATTGAAGCTCGCCTCATTTTCCTTTAAAGAGAAAAGTGTTTGAAACAGGAACATTCACTGGAAACAGTCCATGAAAAAAGAAGAAAACAGTCCAATTCTTAGGGTGATAATTGATTTCAGGAGGAACATTATTACTGTAGAAAATACTTATCTGAACGGTAAATTCATTTTCAGTCATTTGGATCACTCATGGAAAATTTTTTTTTTTACCGTAATATATGAAACAAAGTGTAACCAAGTGCCAGATACAGCAACAACAACAATAACAACAACAGCAACCAAATGACAGATATAGTAACAACAACTTAGTTAAATGCACCAACAGGCATTGATAGATGAAATAGTCCATTTTTGTTTGGAACAAAGCAAAAATAGTAATGATTGCAATATACAGCAAGTCAGCAGCAGCAGCCTAATTAAATGCATCAATTGCATTTTAACCTCGATTAAATATGGTAACAATCTGATGAAAAGACATTTTTTCGGAGAAGGGGGGTCTTAAATCAACACCAGCATCAGCCACAGTGAACTCACAAAAAACAGTGTCCAATGACATTCCAGAGGTAGATTAGATGAAATGCACAACCTAAAGCACTTAGTAGTTAAATAATCATACCCATTCTGCGCACCTCTATGATAAAAAATAAAGAGAAAGGATAAAATGCTGACAAAACTTTTTCACACAGTTAGTAAATAGTATTACTCTTCAAATGAGGCAATCATGATAAAATGAATGCACTTCCAATTTCTCAGGAGTACCGCCAAAAAAGGTCACACTGGCCAGCCACCAAAATTGATGGCAAAATTGAACTTTCTCCCTTGGACAAACTTGATATTCAATGAACTAATTATATTCTTATTGAGGATCACACCAAGATATTCAATAATGACCCATATGGGTAGCATGTTCCAATTACCCCCCATAACAACTTCCATTCCACCAGGTCAATTGAAAGTTCAATTTCTTTTTTTGTTATAGGCACACCAATTTCCCATTACTTAGGGTTTTGGATTAAGAATATATAAAAAGCAATAAAAAAGTATTGTTGGGCATTGCAATGCTTAGCCCATGAAAAAAAAAAAGTTGTAAAATATAATAACAAAAAGAAAGCAAAAACACACAAGACAGATTAGACGTTGGGAGGGTAATGCTATGAAACCCTAACTCACTACCACACTTCTTCCTCCCTTCCTCTCTACTCTCCAGTGCTCTTGAGATCTCTCATGCCTCTCTGTGTTTAGAAGCCCATCTTAAAACACTTACCCTAAACAAATAATTCATTACCGTTACATTGTAGATCCATTCCTCTTCCCAACATAATGGCCCTAATCTTTCCATTGATAATTAGACCCAACGCATTAACCATTCAAGTAACCACTCGCAATTCTCAAAGCTTTCAAAATAATTTAATGAACAAAACATTTCGACCTATGAACACGGAGACATTAATTAATGTATTGATAACATCAAATATAAAGAATAGGAAATACGACAATATGATCATCGAGGAATCGAAGCAAGAAAGTGGTTACCTCGCTTCTGAGCCGTCAGGGATTGGTAATGAGAAAACAAGAAAGCAAGAAAGAAAGAAAATTTGCAATGGGAGTGGAAAACGAGTGGCGTAGGTCGTCACGGTAATGGAGAGAAGAACCAAACTGAAGGCAACATAAACTGAAGTGCGTAACGGTGTTTCTGTGTCGCAGTGGCAGAGTGGCAGGGTTTCATGACATGCATATTATGCTGCGCGGCTTTTCATAAACCATTCACCCACCGCACTGGATTATAGTAATTTCCAATTTTGTCCTTACGTTTAGACATTTTTTCTTTTTTGGTACTCTACGTTTTTAGACATATTATTATTAGAATTTAATTTAGGTGCATTAAAAATATAAAAATTTTTTACATTATCATTGAATCAAAACCTTTTATTTACATGTCCATTCAAGTAGTGGGTAGTTATATTAAAGAGTTTTACTAATGTGACAATTTATGATTAAATATTTACGTAAAAAATTTTTATATAAACAATATATTTAAATTAAATCCTTCTTATTATTATTATTATTTGGGTGCATAGACATATTAATTTTTACGGAATCTAAACTTTTATTATAATCCTTAAAATTAAAAATAATAATTATTTTAGTCTTTTTTAAGAAACATAAGACATTTTTAATTTTTAAGATTTCTATCATAATTGTTATTTTAAAAAATTAATATGTCCAATACTTTTTTTTTTGTACATTGGCAATAATGAGGTTTGAATCCTTATCTTCATGCAAACTATTTAAATCCCTCATTACTAAATCATTTCCAATGACGTAATATGCCTGGTACTATTTTATTATGAACAAATTTAAGGATTTACTTATTATTTTTAAAAGAAGTTTATTAATATACAGGTAGAAAGATATTAGTAAAGAAATTATAAAAAAAAAGTATTTTATTTTGTTCGAAAGTGGGTTATCTGTGATGAGATCCGAACTAAAATTTGGATACCAAGGTTGCTTCGGGTTGTGTCTCCAGCTAGTTGAGGCTGGGTTTCTACGATGGTAGAGGCCATATCTATGAGGATTTCGACACTCAAGTTAGTGAGTGTGAGAGGTATTAGGTATAGTATTTAAAGCATACCTAATTTCAATGATTGGGTACCTATATATAGAGGTTGGTGGTTGAGAACGAAATGGGACGTTCTACAATTCAGGGAAAGGTCTCCGGACCTTCAATGGTTTGAAGCCTGTTGGAGGGTCCGAAAATGGCAGCAACACATTAGGTGGGCACCGTTTCGGGGAGATCGAGGACATCATTTAATTGCCTTACAATTTGTGAGGTCCGAGATAGGCCTTAGATCAGTTTATGTGGGCTTCAAGTTAGGCCTTAGATAATAGCAGATGCCTTAGACAATAGCAGATGCAGCTTTGAGTTGGGCCTCTCATTATTGGACCAAGTTGGGCTTCTTAGGCCTAGTCTAGAACAGTGCCCCCAACTCGGTGACTGAGTTGATTACGTTGGGTGTCGAGTTTCCTCAGTCCCAACTTCTTGATTTAGATATCGATGAGTGGACAACTTGTCCTTGTGCGAATCGACCTTTTCCTAAGGACGTGTCTTTTCCTTTCTTGACGACGGGTCACGTTGTGGGTAGCATCTCCTTGCCCCAAGGGGAAGTGTGGCATTTTTGTGGCTCATTTTGTGCACTCTCATTATTTGAATTGGGGCATCTTCTTCATTTTGCCCCCTGTTTTGTGGTGTGAAAAGACATAATATGCCCCCTGCGATGTTTGGTGTGTGGGGTGAAGGGGTGTGTGCTCTTCTTTAAATACCTCCACTTTTTCCTATCCCCTATCTTCCTGGTTTTGTCCAAAATTCTTATGAGAAAAGATTACCAAGAGGATGAGGGATAGCACTCTTGCAGAGGATTCTTGGAGGCTTACATTATCTTCAAGCTTTCGTATATTCACCACTTATAAAGGTATGCTTGATTCTTCTGCTTGCTTTGTCGAATTGATATTTCTCTTTTTGGCAAAATGGGTCTGTGCTGATGGGGCTATTTTCCCATTACTCTATCTTTACCATTGGGAAGTGGTTACTGCCACTAACCGCTCATTTTCATTTTTCATACTGCCACCGTAGGACACTTTTATTTTTCCATTTTTTGTTTTCTTCATAATTTTTTGACCTCATTTCTTTGAATTCATGACTTAGAGGTGGTTTTCTTTGTAGATTCATCCTCGAACCCGAGATGACAAAAAAGCAAAAGAAGCTAGTATTCCCTACCTTAATCCATTGGATATATCAGTGGGTGGAACTCGAGGTGTTAGGGATTCCATTAGTATTGATCTCCAAGTTCCTAAATCACTTTAGGGAGTAGAATTTGATTATGCTAGAGGGGGAGTATGAGGAAGAGTATGTCCTACAAGCTCCTGATTCGAATGAGAAAGTGTGTTGTTATAACCACGGAAGTGGTCCGAGTTGGATGTAGATGTACGACGTCCTTACTACTAAACTAGGCATCCAAATTCCTTTCACACACTTCCAATTCACCATCTTACAGCGGACCGAGGCCATTCCTTTTTAACTTCATCCCAATAGTTGGGCTATGATACAAGGTTTTAAGGTTATCTGCAAGTATCTCGGAGTGCTGGCTTCCCCTGAAGCCTTTTTCTTCCTTTTTACCCTTACTCGCTTGCTTGGAGGTGGCTTAGCATGAGTTGGCTATCATTCCAAGCCCACACAAATTGGAAGGTGTTTCTCCAATATGAGGAGTCCTTCCATCATTTTAATCCCATATACTTCAAAGTCTTCGAGGCACCGGGCATGATTCCATTTTGGGAGATGTTGGAAGGAAAGCTCTGGTTTAATTTCCATTGGAGCAAGCATTTTGATACACCTTGGATTGAAGAAGGTACCCTCAAGCTCGAGGAGTAAGCCGTCATTTAGTTTCTCCTCCAAAGTTTTGGGAAGAATCATCTAAACTTGAAGAACATAGTTGGCGTAGATGCCGAGATGGCTCGGAGATACCTAGGTTTCGTCTTTTTCCTTTGTAACTTATCTTTTCTTTAAAGATATGATCTTTGACTTCTGTTTCGAGCTATGATGACGCGATTTGAAGAGGCCTCTCGAAGGTGACGGTAATAATAGCCCCGGGTTTGTAGGCTCCGGGGACCTAGTGTTCATATCAGCTCCCGACCTTATTGCTCTTGGGGCTCTTCCTTCAAAAAGGCAAAAGGGAAAGAAAGCGGCAAAGGAGAAGAATGTCATCCAGGTGGATCCTAAAGGCTCCCTGACTTTGGAGGGAAAGTTGAAGGTCTGTGTATTGTCCAAAGACTTTCCTTATCCGGAGTTCATGGATAAGGAACTGATGACCCCCACACTTCTCGGGCATCTCCGAGGTAACGATGATAGTCTAGCGGACAAATTTTAATGGATCGGTCGCTTGTTACTAAAGTCAGGGCGGTGATTAGGTACTTGGAATTGGTGATGTTTTCGGGGTCCGAGTTATGGAGGAAGTCAAAGACCTGAAGGAGAGGAAAAATCTCCTTCAGAATGAAAAGCTAGACTTAGGGAAGGCTAAAGAAGCTGAGGTTGAGGAGCTAAAAGGGCAGCTACGATTGAAAGACTAGCTGTTGGAAGAGTTGTTGGCTCAGATATCAAAGCTTGAGAAGGCCTATGCCAAGGCATTTGATGTTGCTTCCAAATCGAAGGCTGAGGTCAGATATGTAGAAGAGTAATAGGGGAAGTTAGCCTATGTGATTAAGGATAATATTTGGAGTAGTGTCAGGTCATTTGCCTAGGGGCCAACTTCAATGAGGTTGATCTTGACAAGCACATTGTGAATGGGTGCATTGAAGTCGCTCTTGATAATGACAAAGAAGAGAATGCTGAGGGTCCGAAATTCGAGCCAGCTGGTCGTGCCACTGATCCTTGAAGCCATCCACTTTTCCAATTTTTCTTTATAGTTTGTATTTAGACCTTTTTGTGTGCCCTTGTGTAGGCTACATACTTTGACAATTTCCCAATTTCCGGGTTTATTAATAGAAATATTCTTGCCAATTAATGTGCCTCTAATTTTTTGCCAAAGTTTAATAACTTGAAGGGACTATCAATGACATCTTAATTGGCATAACGAATTGCCCAAGTTTGTAAAGGAGACCTGATTTTTCCAAATTGGTTATAATTGAATTGGATTTTCCAAGATGCTTAATATCTTGGTTTTAATTACGCTTAAGTTTGAAACCTAAGGAATCTTTATTTTGCTTAATTGAACTCAAGGTTTTTGTTAAATGATCCAAGGTGAAAACCTAGATTTAAATGCTTCGCTTAAGCAAATTACTAGTTTTATCCTATTCAGTAGCGTGCTACCAAGGATTCTACATGTGGTAATTCCCGAGGTGTTGGACTTGGGTTTTCTTAATATCGACTAAGGGGTGTTCAGTCCCTTATGAAAATAAAATAGGCTAAGCTTGAGCGATGGATAAAATAATGATGAAGAAACTTCATTGTAAATATAGGACAAAATACAAATGAGATGTCCTTTGACGTCGGAAAATAAGAAAAGGAACGGAGGTGTGTAAACACCATTCAACCTATGAAAGTTCTGCCTCATTAAAACCTCTTCAAGAAAACGCAGTGGGACAAAACCTAAGGTAGGAAAAAGAATATGGTTACTTTGCATAGTTTAAATTAAATGAAAGATTTTCGAAGGTTTGAGGAATTCTATGACCTCAGAACCTCAGACTTTGATATTGTAGAAAGCTTGTAAGCCTTTTTTACCAAGACTATATCAACCCTGTAGAGGCCTTCCTAATTGGCCGGGAGGAGGAGGCCCAATGTTGGCACGTCGGAGAACCAAATACCCCTTTTGGAATCTTCGAGGGATGACATCAGCATTGTATCTATTAGCTATCCGAAGTTTCATTGCCTTTTCCCGTATGTGTGCCATTTCTCTTGCCTTACTAGCAAGGTCAGCTTCCTCCGGGAGGGCTTGCGAACTTGTAGATCAGAAAATAACCTTTGGATTGGGCTCTTCGACCTCAACTAGTATCATCGTGTCTACTTCGTAAGTAAGCTTGAAGGGAGTTTCACCTATCATTGACTATAGGGTTGTTCGGTTGGACCATAGGATACTACTGAGTTTATCAGCTCGTGCCCCATTTGCTTTGCCGAGCCTTTTGTTCAATCCTTCGAGCACGACCTTGTTTGCTTCATTAACTTGACCGTTAGCTTGGGGGTGCTCAATGGAAGTGAAGTGTTGCTTCACCTTGTAGTTGGCAAAGAAACCTTAGAACTTTTGGTCTATAAACTGAGTTCCATTGTTCATAACCATGGAATCCAGTATCCTGAAGTGGTGAAGATGCTTTTCCAAATGGATTTTTGAGCTTGTGCAACTATGATGGTAGAAAGTGGTTCAACTTCTACCCACCTTGTGAAATAATTAATAGCCACGATTAGGTATTTTACCTGCCTTGGGGCAAGTGGCAAAGGACCTGGGAGGTCAATTCCTCACTTATTGAATAGCCAGGGGGACATGATCGTGAAGAGTTCTTCAGCTGGGATGACATGGAAATGGGCATGTGCTTAGCAATTCAGACACTTCTTTACATAATCAACAGAGTCCTTGGTCATAGTGGGCCAATAGTAGCCAACTTGTAAGACTTTCAATGATAGTACCTTTCTTTCAAGATGGTGTCCACAAGATCCTTTTCTTTGAGTACAAAAGAAATTTGATACTTCAACAGTAGTTGGGACAGACCTCTTCTATACTATTGTTCGTTGATGATGGTATAATAAGAGGCCTCTTTGGCCAATCTTTTTGCCTCTATAGGGTCTTCAGGATGGGTTCCACTATGCAAAAATTGGAAGATTAGGGTCATCCAATTTTGGGTTCCTTCAATGGGCATGGTGGGAACAACCTTTGTTATTGAGGGAGACTTTAATGTCTCCTAGATCTAGCTCTGGCTATTTCCTTCTGGTTTCATACTGGCCAATTTGGAGAGGATATTAACCATGACATTCTCTTCTCTTTGGACATGTCTTACCTCGGGTGTGTCAAGTGGCTTCATCAGATTTTTGGCCTTTACAAGGTACTTCTAGAGTAGTGTGTCCTTGGCTTGATACATCCTATGGATTTATGATGTCATGATTTGGGGATTACTACAAATTGTTAGTCGGGTTGCTCCGATGTCATTGGCTAACTTAAGCTCGGATATGGCTTTATACTCGACTTGGTTATTTAAAACAGGAAAATTGAACTTTAAGGAAAGTTTGACTACGATCTCTCCTTCCTTCCTGGGTATAACTTCGACTTTGCTTCCCTTGCAACTAGAGGTCCCATCAATGTGTAGCATGCATCTCGGCTCTTCAGGCTGCTCGTCTTCCACCATTTCGGCCAAAACATTTGTTAAGGATTGGGCTTTCATGGCTATTCTTGGTTTGTACTGGATGTCGAGTTCCAATAATTCAATTGACCATGATGCCATTCATTTAGCCAAGTATGACTTTTGAAGTATTTGCTAAATTGGCTGGTTGGTTCTTACCATGATGGTTTAAGCTTCGAAATACCGATGAAGTCTTCATGTAGTGATGAGTAGAGCCAAAGCAACTTTTTTCTAGCTTCTTGTATTTCACCTCGGGTCCTTGTAGTACTTTGCTAACAAAGCACAGGAGGTGTTATTGTCAAGTATCTTCCCCGACTAATTCACCAGCTATGGCCACGTTGCTTATAGAGAGATATAAGAACAATGGCCTGCCAGTTTCTAGCTTTCTCAATATCAGAGGGCAAGAGAGGTATCTTTTGAACTCGAAGAAAGTAGCTTCGCACTCTGACATCCATTCGAAAGTGGTTTCTTTCTTCAAGAGAAAGAAAAAAGGAAGAGCTTGTTGAGCCGATGCTGCCATAAATCTGGAGAGGGATGCAATCATTGTAGTTTGGTGTTGTATTTCCTTTACCGATGTCGGACTGTTCATTTCAAGGACGGCTCAACACTTTTAACATTTGCTTCAATACCTCGATATATGAGCATGAATCCCAAAAACTTTCCGGCTTTGATGACAAATATACACTTTGTAAGTTTAGCCTCATATTGTGCCATCGTAAGCAATTGAAAACAACTTGCAGGTTGGAAAAGAGGCCATCTTTTTTCATAATCTTAACCAATATATCGTCGATGTAGACATCCATTAAGTTTTTGATATGCTTCGGGAAGACTTATTCATAAGTCTTTGATACCTAGCTCCCGCATTCTTCAAACCAAATGGCATAAACTTGTAACAGCATATCTCCATGGGTGTTATAAGTGCTATTTTTTCTTTGTCATGCGCATGCATCAGGATTTAGTTGTATCCCGAGTCCTATCCATGAAGGAAAGAAATCGACTAAACTATCTATATTTGGTAGTGGGTAGGGGTCCTTTGGGCAGGCTTTATTTAAGTCAGGAGAGTCCACACATATGACCCATTTTCCAATGGACTTCTTTACCAATACAACATTAGACAACCATGTTGGCTAGACTATTTCTCAAATGAACCTCGCGTCTAAGGGGCTACAGTGAGGGCTCTATCTAGGCTCATTATTCTTCTTTTTTGGGCCACTGGTCAGGCCTTGAAAAATACCAAGAGTTGATGAGACGTGAATTCCGGGTCAATCCAGAGCATATCAGCAGCTGTCCAAGCGAAGAGGTTCGCATTGGACTTAAGTAGGGTTACGAGATCTTGCTTCAGTGAAGTCAGGAGAGCCTTATTGATTTTGGTTGTTTGGCCCAGCTCTTTCCCAATTTGGACTTCATCTACTTTGCCATTAGGCTTTAGCCTTTTTCCATCCTTTAGCCTCGCATCGAGGTCCACCATCATGACCTTCAATGACCTTTGAGGTCAGGAACAATCTTGTGAGCCTTCCTTCTTAATCCTCTAGATCTCGAGGCTGGTGTTGTAGCATCGTCAGGTTGTAGCTTGGTCCTCCTTTAAAGCGGCGCTTTCTCCATTTTCAGCAAAAACACTTCATTGTCAAGCATGCTGTGGGTATGATGGTGCAAATTTTGTTCAATGTGGACCTACCAAGGATGAGATTGTAGGTTGAAGGGCAATCAACAACTAACAATCAACTTTAATTGTCTGGGTACAAGGCGGGTTCCTAATGTCAAATGGAGAGTAACGAACCCGTCTGGGTGGACCTTTTCCCCGAAGAAACTAATAAGCTCCTCTTTGTAAAACTGTACATCAGAATTCTTTAATTCGAGCTTGTCAAAGGCATCTCAGGAGATGATGTCAGATGAACTCTCTTGCTCCACGAAGACCCTTTTTACTTCAGCATTAACCATTACCACTGAGATAATCATGGGGTTGTCGTGTCCAAGTATGACATCTTCTAGGTTCGAGCTTGAGAAAACAATCTCAGGAGTGGGTGGTGTCCTTTATATCATCATCTTTTTGGAGGTTAAACTCAAGACTTCTTGGAGGTGTTTTTTGCAGGCAGACTTTGTCATGACTCCGTGCCTGCAAATCCCCCAGCAATAACATTCTTGGTCCTTGTTATTGGTTTGTCCTCATCATTTCCCTCTCCATTTTTCTGGGATCTAAGGTTTTCTAGTTTCTCGAGTTTCTCTGTTCCTCATCCTTTGAATAGTTTTTAGGGCTTCTTTGCGAAGCGATGTACTTCAGCAGCTTGTCTTCCCTTATGAGATGTTCCATTGCATCTCAGAGGTCGTAGCAATCCTCCATTTTATGCATGAAACCGTTATGATACTTGAAAGACCTATTAATGCTTGTCCTTGTTTTGAAAGCTTTCAGTTTGGAAAGCCTTTCCACTTGTCCGACTTCTCTGAATAGATCGGTGAGGGGCACGTTGAGGGGGATATACTCGTGGTATTTTCCGACCCTCGAATGTTTTTCTTTCCTCAAGCACTCATCTTGATTAGCATTCTTCTTCTCGGCTTGGTTCCTTGGCAGGTTTGCAGTGGCCTTCTCGGTTTCTTCGAGGAAAATGTACTTCTCGGCTCTCATATGAATTTACTCAAGAGTTCAGGTTGGGTGCTTGGACAATGAACTTTTGAAATGCCTAGGTTCTAGCCCATTAAGCAGAGTGAAGACTGTCACCTGGATTTGCAATTCCTCGCTTGAGAAAGTCTCGGAGCAATTCGCCTTGTCGTTGGGATATCCTAAGCAGACTGGAAAATAGTTTCGACTTGAATTTTTGAGTTATGAAATGAGCCAAAAAAAAGTGTTGAGAGGTCGGAAAATTTGTTAATAGACCTTAGGGGAAAGGAGTTGGACCACTCGAGTGTCGCTTTCTATAATGTGATCAGGAAAGCTCAACACTTAATGGGATCTGACGCCCCCGCCAAGGCCATTTTTGACTTGAAGGCGTCTAGGTGTGCTCCTATGGGTCAGTGCCCCTATCATAGGGCTCCATGTTAGCTAGGGGCTTGAAACGCTTAGGTGGCTGAATGCCCATGATATAGTTCAAGAACAACATTTTGTCACTGTCCTCGAAGTCCTCATATTACTCTGAGTAGCGCTTTGACTGTCGATTTGTGCTCCTTCCTTGAGAATGTCTTGCCTTGGAGCACTCTGTGTGATGGTGCACATGCTTAAACTGAGGTTCCCTATGGTTGTTGTCATCATCTTGATATTGTGAGTCACCATGATGTTGGTGTTCTGCATTGCGGCTGCGTTCTCGACGACGTCAGGGCTCATCATGGCCCGGACTCATCTGATGTTGGTAATGCTATTTGCGATGTTGCCTCTCATCAGCATTACACATACGCTCCATGTTTTGTTCCAGTTGTTGGATGTGGGCAGCCTGTTCCTACATTAGGGTTACCATGTCAGTAAGCAGGTCAAGGTTCCCCTAGGCTTGGAGCTCTACCTTGGAAGCAAGTGCCTTACCCACTGTTGGGATTAAAGAGTGGTATGCTATCAAGTTCTACACGTTATGTCGATCTCTGACGTCTGATGCAGATGTGGAAGCCATCGGACCATCCATCTGTTATAGGTGGTGGGGTTGCTAGTTGGTTGTTGGGCCGTGTGCAGCCGTATTCTTGGGTCTGTGTTGAGCGGACCTTAAGCTACGAAACACTATGGAGTGACAAGAAGTTGTCGGTTCCCATAGACGGGGCTAATGTTCGAAAGTAGGTTACCTGGGATGAGATCTGAAGTGAAATTTGGGCACCAAGGCTGCTCTGGGTTGTGTCTCTAGCTACTTGAGGCTAGGTTTCTACGGTGGTAGGGGCAGTACTTGTAAGGACTCCGATACTCAAGTTAGTGAGTGCAAGAGATACTAGGTATAGCATTTAAAGCGTACCTGATTTCAATGATTGGGTGCCTATTTATAAAGGTTGGTGGTTGAGAATGAAATGGGATGTTCCACGATCTGGGGAAAGGTCTCGAGACCTTCAACAGTTTGAAGCATGTTGGAGGGTTAGAAAATGGCGGCAACATGTTAGGTGGACACCGCTCTGGGGAGATCGGGGACATTGTTTAACTGCCCTACAATCCGTGACGTTCGAGATAGGCCTTGGATCGATTTATGGGGGCTCCAAGTTGGGCCTTAGGCAATAGCATTGCGGCTTCGAGTTGGGCCTTTCATTATTGGACCAAGTTGGGCTTCTCAGACGTAGTCCAAAACATATTTAATCTATCTATATTAGTAATAAAATAGATAATATAACAAGAAAACTTTTACATGTATTGCAATTAGATTCATTTCACATTAAATATATTTATTTAAAAACTTAAAACAATGTAAAATAAGTTAAAAACAACGAACAAAAAAATTAAAAAAAGGCGTTCATTTAAAAAAGAGAATTTTAAAAATGCTTCAAATCTATCTATACACTAGTGTTGGAACACATGCCATGCACATAACTAAATTATATGCAATATATTTAAGTTAATGATAAATATAATTCAATACAGTAATTTATTATTAAAGTTTTACTATGAAATATAAATTTAATAAATAATTATAAAATTTGTAATAAAATATAGTTATATAAAATAACTTAAAGAACAATTATAAGAATAAAAAAATCCTAGAATAAAATAATAATAAAAATTAAAAGTATGATTTAAAAAAGTTTACTAACCAAAATAAGCAAGTTTAAAGAAAAAATTGTACAAAATAATTTCATGTAGCAACTCATTATTAAAAGTACAACTCATTTTATAATGATATGTACTTTCAATTTTTAAAAGAAGATCAAATAACCAAGAAAAAAATAATTCATTTTCATCCTCCCTCTCTTTTCTTCAGTCTCGTAAAAAAATTAATTCCTTTGTTTTTTCTCTCTCATTTCTTTAACATGTTGTAAAATAGTTTTAAAGAAAAAAATTCTAATAAAGCATTTCATATGTAAACTATTGAAAATATAATTTATTTTATAAGGATAATTTCTTTCAACTTTTGAGTAAGAATGGCATATATATATATATATATATATATATATATATATATATATATATTAAGGGTGAAATAATTAGAAAAAATCATTTAATTTCTCTCCACCTTTACTTTGGTCTCCTAGCAAAGTAGTCTTAAAAGAAAAAACAGGATTAAAAGTACAATCCATCTTATAAGAATATGTATTTTCAACTTTTAAGTGAGAGTAAGTAATTAAAAAATTCTTTATTCCTCTATTTTCAAATATTTTATTAAATTTTTAATTAGAGTTTTTTTGCAATCAACATAGCCATTTATACATCCCACTTCTAATAGATTTTCCTGACATTTCACAAAAAATAAGTAATTAAAATCAGAATTAAAGAACACATAACTTTCAATGGTTGACTTTTATTCTATGTTAACATAGATAAGATCATACGAAACCATAACTTACAATTGTAAGCGTTAATATACTATGGCATTCCCTAGTCAAATCAGTGATTGCCAAGTCTTTATCCGCCAGCAGGGCGGGGCCCAAGGCATCACTTTGTGATCACCAAGTCTTGATTTGTTGGCATGGCAGGGTCCAAGGTGTCATAGTATGATCACAAAGTCCTAATTTGCTAGCATGGGGGGCCTAAAGGGTCGTTTAATACACTGCAAGACTTAGTGATTACCAAGTCTTGATCCACAACTAGAAAAATCTGATTTAGTGACGGAATTTTGAGACGGAAATAATTCCATCTCTAATATAGACGAAATTAGCAACATAAAATGCAAATTAGAGACCAAGTAGTATATTGAAGATTTAGTGATGAAGTTAGTGACAAAATTTTTCCATCTCTAATACGTCTCTAAAGGGTCAAATGAAAAGTTAAAGTAATTTAGTGACGAATTTAGTGATGGAAATATTTCATCTCTAAATATTTCATATCTAACTAGTCAAACATGAAGTCAATATTTTTTAGCAATAGATTAATTATCTATCTCTAAGCTTTTCATCCCTAAATCTATCTCCAATTAGTCATATAAATGCTTACGTGAACTCAATGATTTTTAGCGACAGACTTATAGTTCATCTCTAAATATTCCATCTCTAAATATATCTCTAATTTGTCAAACATAAATTAATATCTTTTAACGATGGATTTACTGTCCATATCTAAATTTTCTGTCTCTAAATTCGTCTCTAATTAGTCAAATAATTGCTTATGTGAAGTCAATGGCTTTTAGCAACGGACTTATAGTCCATTTCTAAGTCCATCTCTAATTAGTCAAACATAAGGTGAATATCTTTTAGCAATGGATTTAGTATCTGTCTCTAAATCCGTCTCTAATTAGCCAAAAAATATTTTTTTTTGTGAAGTCAATATTTTTTTTATGTTTATTATATATAATTATATTTTATATTAAATATTACTTCATATTATTTATCATACGTTAATTATTTTCAATAATTTTTTTGACAAGTTATTTATTTTCAAGAATTAATTATTATTTTTGTGTATGTTTTATATTAATTGTTTCATATTTTTATATATTTATTATTATTTATTTTAAAATATGTGTTAATAAATTTTTAATTAAAGTAATTATTTTAAATTTTTTGTATAATTTTTAATTTTTTAAATAATAATTACTTTGTGTTTTGATAATATATAATAAATAAACAAGTTTATTATAATTAAACTTACATATTATATTGCCTGTACCAAACAATAGATAAGGGCATAACGAAATTCGTGAAGCATGCACATGAATATGGATAACATGTGCTTTGATTGGTGATTGATGGTGTAACATCCCCACCTTCTTAAATAGAGTATAATAGACACTTTGAATTATTTTTCTTAGGCAATGTGAGAATTTCTCAGGCAGTACTATACCTTGACGATCCTTATACTTAGAATTATAAAGTAACGTAACACTGCCCCTGAAAATATGGCCTTGCTGTATGTTAAAAATTAGGAAATTATGAAAATGTCCCAATAAACTTTTGTTGTTTGTAGGGTTGCCTAGAACTTTTAAAAATTACAATTTGACCTCGCATGATTAATTCTATAATGACACTAGAACTTTTTAAAAAATGACATTTATATCCCCGCACCTAGAGAGTTAGTAGAATGGGCTTTAGATGGAGCAGAATCACGTGGCAAAACTGTAAAAGTTTAAAACTCAGTCGATTGAGCCACAGGGTATTTAGGTGTGAAATGATATGGAATGCCCCTGGACTTGCCCAAAATTACAGAATTGCCATTAGTTGCGAAAACCAGACAGAAAATACTAAAGGATTTACGACAAAGCTAAAATGTAACAATTCCAAATAAATAGCGCAACTGATTTGCACTGTTAATCAATTTATTAGAAAAATAAGAGTAATTAAGGGTGAATTATAAATATTAGAGCTAAAGGAAATTTAGGTTGTTATATAAAAGATGATGAGAAATTATTTAGTATAATGTCCGGAATTACAGTAAGTTTGATTTATGCTGTTAATCGATTTCTTTGATTTTATTGAATACGTAAAGTTAATTAGAAGTTTAGTAAAGGTTGATTAGGAGTTAATTAGAGATTAATTAAAGGGATTAGGATTTAAAAAAATTAGAATAGATATGTAGAAAATCTCATAAAGTTACTATGTAATAGTTTACCGATTTGAAGGAAATCAGTAAAGATTTGGTATTTTATACTGTCATAACCGAATCAATAAAATTTCACATTGACAACCCTAGTTTGAGTGGTTGAAATTCAGCCACTCCTACTCGATGTGGTTGGCGCCACTTGCAACCCTAAGAGGAGGAGAGATTTGGCTTAACTCTCCACCATAAACACCAACCACCACACCTTTCATTCTTTAAATATAAAGCCAACCTAACTCCTCTCTTCTCCTTTGATGACTCGACCTCCCCACTAGACATTCCTCATCCTCAACCTCTCATCCCACTTCTAAGCTCTCACCCAAAGCTTGCTTCTTATTGGCTACAACTCAAGTTGTAAGGTAGGATTCAACTTCCTTGCTTGAATTTATTGAATTGATGGTTGTTGGGAAACTTTTCTTTCTTCATTTAGTTGATGATATATGGTGTGTATGTAATGATTTATGGCTAGTTTAGCAAGTATTCACTTGGTCTGGATTGAGAATTGAATGAAAAACTAAAGAGGTAGCAAAATAGAATCTGAAATCATAGAAAACCCTACAATATTCGTACTTGCGTGGCTTTGCATCTAGCAATTAGAATTTGACGAAACAAATTTAAATGTAACTAGACATTTAGAGCTTTCCAGCCATATAAATTATAAGGCCATTGGATTTTGATGTTTATCCTAGATTTCTGGCTCTAGATCTAACTAGAGTCACTTTAGAAGGGCATAACCCGCCCTATACAACTTAAAATTGAGTGCAAATAATTTTGTTAGAAAACTTACACATAGTACAACATCCCATGAAAAAATTAGAGTCAAATTCGATCTCTGTTGCTCCCAGTAATTCATTGAAGTTGCCTTGTGTCCTGACCGGGCTAGAACAAGGCAACTCAAGTTAGCCGATCTCATAACTTGAGCTTTACTTATTAAATGAAATGAAACTTATTGGAAATAAAAGCTAGCTCAGTTAGATTTAAAATGATATAGGTTTCGTATAAATCCAATTACGTTCCTATTTTTAGTGAATTTTTACTTTTCAATGTGTAATTCTACTTGGTTGCAGAATAGACCTAGGTTAATCTTCAATAATTTGAGTTATACTTATCAAAATTTAATGGGACCAAGGAGAATAAAAATGAGACAAGTAACACTCCAACGTATCAAAAATTCAAATTCAAATAGGCTAAACAAAAATTGTAGCATAAATAACAAAATAGGGCAGAATTGGATAGTATAGACAGGTTGGCCAAATTGAAAGTTTAGCTACTCCAATGTCTGTGGAAGTTGCAATTAAAGCTTAAATATTACAAATTCATGAAGTTGTTGAAAGATTAATGTATTGTACTTGATCTGCTTTTGTGACTGATTGTTTGTTGAAGCTAGCACTATTCGTGGGGAAATGGATTTGATCCATTATGCTGCCGAATTTTCGGCAGAAGTTTATGAAATTTATGAGTGCTTATGTTATGAGTAATTTATGATATGAACAGTTATATACTTATGAATATTCTACATCCAAGAATGTTTAATAGTAAATGTACAAGAATGCATATGAACTATGAGACATATGTCTGAGTGTTAGGCATATGCATGCATGATCATGTAAGAAAAAGGAAAAGAAATAAAGAAAGTTAAAAGGGACACATCGAGCCTCCACCTCGTAGTGGACCAGGACGGTATTGTCCAAGGCTTAGACCAGCTCTCCACTAGAATTAAGGTGAATAGACTGGTGTGAGGGTCGGGAAAAGTAAACTCGTCACTCATGTATAGGTATGAGCTCGGACCTGAGAAATAGGTTATTACCCAAGGGTGAGAGAAGCCATTCACCTTTGGGGGACTAAGTACTAAAGGCAAGTTGCACCCTAGGGATGGCAATATGTAACGCCTAGGTGTGCCAAGGAAAGGAAGTTAAAGAAAGTTAAAGAAACCACAAGTGCATTTGCATGAATTCAAGTAAAAGTATTTGCATATGCATGCTCTATTTTCCTATTATATTGAAATTGTTATATTTGAATATATTGAAACTATTATTTAGGTTATGTTGTTACTGCTACTGTATTGAATTATCTCATAATGCTGTAATGTTATAAGCATGATTAACATGTTATATTGCTATTGTTATTGTGATTATCATGAACTGTGCCAAGTGCCACCTAAAAGAAATCCCGCTTCAAGAAGTATGTTTTCAAACTTAAAATGGAACTAGCGCCTATGTATATGTGTTCATATTTTCATAATAAGCTGAAGCGATTGGAATGTTTATGATGGCACCTTGTATGATTAGTGGGTCATGTTTACCTATTGGGAGCCTTAGATTCTCACTTCCTATCTGTGTTTTTATTCTTCCTATAAATATTCCAGTACCTAATCTGGAGTTCAAGTACGAGGCAGAATACGAGGACATTCACTGTGCAAGACTTGAGCATGGGCCAAATCGAGGGACTATTGAAGCTAACTAACGACCAGTGGAAAGCAAGTTTTGTGCATATTGTTAATTATAATTTCTTTTAAGTTGTAATTATTTTATTTTATATGTATCAGAAACTTAGAAAATTATGAGCCATTATACAATAATAAAGTATAAAGTTAAAGGGCCATATATTATATTTTCTTTATTTTACTTATATTATAGCACAGTAGCAACCTCTTAGTATAACTCCATGACTCAAACATAGAGTATATGATAGAAGGTGTTACATTTATTGGTATCAGAGCAATTTGTTCTATATAGACTCGTGGATAGACTGATTATGCTTCTAAGGCATAATTTAAGAGTCTAGGTAAACCATGCCTTAGGTCCTTGTATGATAAGGTCATAGATAATTGCGCATGGTAGCCTTGCTGTGAGTGTTGTGGACTATCTATTGCACTTGACTGAATGTTGAGCCTGGTCACCTCAATGTAAGGTTTTGTGTAGACAGAAGCCTATGACACTTGACAGACTTATCAGGAACCTTCTCAATGTAGTTATTAAGGATGAAACTCTTAGGAAGTAGTGATGGCAAAAAGGGGCAAACGGTTGAGCAAGTTAAGGGGTGTAGGGTTGGGGATTCAATCAGAGTAATTGTATTGGATGGTTTGCTACGTACATAGTAAACTTGGTTATAGTAAAGACGGGTGGTTTATTAAGTGCTATCGGATAGCTGAAAATTTAAGTCATTAAGGGTAGGATCTTATTTGGAGACAAGCCGAGTAAGAATCTTCTTCACCTCGATGATGCTTATTTTAAGCTTCATTTGTGATTATCCAATCCAAGCTTTCTTTTCTAGATTGAATTCAGGCAATTCTTTTGCCAAGTTTTGTAGACCTAATGCTCAATAAAGGTAAGGTAATTATCCACTGATGAGGTTATCTTGAGTAGCCCAGATAGTACCCTTATTTTCTTTGTAAGTAAGATTTCCTCGAAGGTACTTCACTGGCAAATTCAGTTGATGATTTTTATTCTAGATTGCGGTAATACCATATTATAAAGGCCCGATCCTTCATTAAGAATTTTGGAGCATAGATGGATAAGGCAGAGATCTAGTGAAAGAAGTTAAGAGCAGAAGCTTTAGTTAGGTATAAGGAAGACTTTTCTAAGTCTCTATTCGGAGGATGGCGTGGCTTTTTTCCTCAAGGGTACTGGGAACTAACACTATAGTGATAGTGAATGGAAAGAGCATTAGGTGGAATTATGGCCCAAATAAGAGTTTGTAAGAGGTAACAAGAGGTGACGAAACTGGGTTGCCTTGACACCAGTGATGAGTACAACCGACCCAATGCCCCCTGAATAAGATTGGGTGATGCACCAATATAAGATCAAAGGATTTGGGAATATGCCCTATGATGGACAAGGTTATGATGTAGTCAGTTAAGTCTCCATACTCAGGGCTAGATTGGGTGCAATTATACCAATACTAAGTACCAAATCCCATCAGAAATCCATAGTTAAGCGTGTTTGAGCGAGAGTAACACTAAGATGGTTCACCTTCTGGGAAGCCCTAGTGTTGCAATCCCAAGAGGGAAACGAGACTATCACTCTTTCTCTCACATTGAATAAGTCACACCCTTGGATCTAAATATTGCAGTGAGTGGCAAAGAGGCTTAGTAGTGAGAGCAATATAAAATTTGACCACCAAGACTGGTATGCATTATATGGAAGCTAACCACCAATGAGAACGGTAACATTGGCGACCGCAAGACTTCTTAAGTTGGTATTAACAGACCAACGGAAGGTGGATATCAACACAATAGATGAGGAATCTCCTTATTATTATGTTGCCACTTCCTTTTTCTTCTATTGAGTTGATCATATTTTGGGGAAATGAACTCATGAGGAGTACCAAGAGTTTCCATAGAGGGAGCAATCCGAGACCTTCCTAACAAGCATTAGGGTATGAGGTAAAGCTTATAAGGAAGGAAGAGCTCTAAGGCAAAGCTCTTAGCTATAATTTTAAAGAAAGCCCTAAGCCTTCATAAGAATCGTACATCTGAATTAGTAGTAGGGTCAGTCAAGAACGTTGAGAATAGCTAGATTCATGGAAACTTATTCTAATAACTCTAAACAAAGACCAAAAGGGGGATTTCCCAACTAGCCCAAGGATGGAGATGCCTATGTTGTAGACCTAATGTAAATGCATCATACTTACTGATAATTGGTACAAGATTTTCTTGAAAGTCGGGTAACAAAGGATAATTATCATTAAACAAATTGAAGCTCCATTCACGATCTTTGGTATCTGATAACTTAGGTTGAACCGCAACTTTAGGAAAATATCACAAGGAAATTTCCCAGCTAATCTTATGACTCCTTAGCCATATGTTAACTGTAGAAGAACAAGCATGCCCCAAATCATTTAGGAGTTAGTAGATAAGGGTAGGTACACCAGTGTAACCATGCTAAGCAACATGATTGGAGATTTGCTACGAAAAGCAATTGTGGGTTAGGATCACAATACAAGACCTAAAGAGGCTCTTAATCCATGGCAGTTGAATCCATACACTTGAGACTAGGTTAAATAAGGTATACAAGGATCCACTGCTTCGTTAAAGGACAACCAGACATATGATAGATGAAATAAAATGGTATTTCCTAAGAAACCTAGTAATGAAGAGGAATATAAACAAAGCAGGAGAGGAGTAGACGCTAGAATAGTAGACAGAAAGTCTCCTTATTAAATATGACAAAGAGGGATAGGTGAAGACAATAATGAAACAGAATCATTGTTTCCTTAACTTATACTATGCTAATCATATCTTGGGCATAGGATATCGCAATTAGCATTGAGAAGATTAGTAGAAGCTTAAGTGGCAAATAATAAGGAATGGGATAAGGCTCACAAGGAAGGGAGAAGTTTTGGAAAGCAAGGCCCATGGTTATAATTAGAAGAAGCATTTGGCTCTACATTTTCGACCTAATAAAGAGAGAAATTTACCATTGGACCAAGGGTGATCAAGTGAACAAAAATCTTAGAAATAGTTGAACCAACTTCCCAGAACCTAACATAGCCTAGAACCTAACATAGCCACTATGACTACCACATATTGACATCGATCATGGTGATAGCTGGTAATCTTTATAACCGCGAATCTTCATGAACTGATATCTAGAGTCTCAAGTACAAATAGCGCAAAGTTTAGCAGCTACTACTAAATAAAGGTAATTTGAGTACAAAGCAAAGGAGATGAGCAAAGTCTCCAATGAACTGAATGATGATCAGGGCATCATAAAGACAAGGCAAGCTTGGGTGCCAACATACTTATTATGCATCCTTCGTACGTGTTGAAGCAACACCTCGTAGCTACCGGCAAGCAAATCTCAGGATAAGATACAATCTTGAAAAGAGAAGTGCCCCTGTAGGTTAAGAGATTTTCCTTAACCATTCATAGCCCCAGAGTTTTGAGGACAAAATTCTTTTTAAGGTGGGTAGAGTGTAACATCCCCACTTTCTTAAACAGAGTATAATAGAAACTTTGAATTATTTTCCCTAGGTAGTGTGAGAATTTCTTAGGCAGTGCTATACCCTAACAATTCTTACACTTAGAATTATAGGGTAGCAAAACACTGCCGCTAAAAATATGGCACTGTCATATGTTAAAAATTAGAAAATTATGAAAATGCCCTTGTAAACTTTTGTTATTTGTAGGGGTGCCTAGAATTTTTAGAAATTACACTTTGACCCCACATGGTTAATTCCATAATGACCCTATAACTCTTTGAAAAATGACATTTATATCTTCGCATATGGAGAGTTAGCAGAATAAGGCTTTAAATGGAGCAGAATCACATGGTAGAATCGCAAAAGTTTAAATATCAACTGATTGAGCCACAGAGATATTCAAGAGTGAAATGATATAGGGTGTCCCTGGACTTGCCCAAAATTATAGAAATGCCATTAATTACAGAAACTAGATAGAAAATACTAAAGGATTTACAATAAAGCTAAAATGTGACAATTCCGAAGAAATGGTGCGATTGATTTGCACTGTTAATCAATTTATTAGAAAAATAAGAGTAATTAGGGGTAAATTATAAATATTAGAGCTAAAGAAAATTTAGGTTGTTATGTAAAAGACTATGAGAAATTATTTAGTATAACGTCCGGAATTACAATGTGTTTGATTTACGTTGTTTTGTAACACCCTCTCTCATGTAAGCCATGCTCGAGTCATGAGTTATATTAAGAGGTTGTTACTGTGCTAGGAGATCTTTACAATACAGAAAGTATAATATATGACCCTTTAATTGCATACTATATTACTGAATAATGGTTCATAATTTTCATCATTTTTGATATATATAGAATAAAATAATTATACTTTAAGAAAAAGTTTTGTAGCTAACATTACACATAGAAACTACTCCCGCACTACATCTGTTGCCCTCACTGACTTTAGCCGGTCACTATAGTCTCCCGGGCCGACTTATGCCTGAGTTTTGCACGATGAATTCCCCAGGATTTTTGTCTTGTTATTAAATTTTAGCCTTGACACTAGAATGTTTATGGAAAAGAAAAACATACAAGCAGGCAGTGAGAATCTAGGATTCTCAGTAGGTAAACTCAAACTATTACTCATACAGTGCCATCATAAACATTCCAGCCACTTCGGTTTCTTATGAAAATGTGAGCACATATACACAAGCAGTGGTTCGATTTTAAGTTGAAAACATCTTTCTCGAAGCAGGTTATATTTTAACAACCACTTGGCATATTATGTGACAGACATAGAAATAAGAATAATGTAACATACTTCATTAAGAATCATAATAATATTATGACATAATGAGAAAATTAGAAATGCATATGAAGATGCTTGTACTTGACTTAACTCATCTCTTTCTTTAACTTCCAAATTGATCTTGCTCTTCTGTACTTGGTCTCCTGGAGGTGAATGATGTACCATCCACCGTTTTTCGCCTAATTATTCGGTTTTACCGAATAATTGAGAATAATCAAAATTCGGTTGAATAATTATTTAGACTCAATTGATTAGCAATTACTTAAGTTTAGATATGAGAGAATTAAGTTAGAAGTATAGGAGTTTTCATAGAATTTTATTGAGAACCGATTTACCGATTTAAAGGAAATCGGAAAAATTACGGTATTTTAAACTGTCGGAACCGAATCAATAGAATTCCAATCCTTTACCCTACCTTAAATGGCTGATAGCTCAGCCACTTAGCACCAAAAGTGGCGCCACTTTGGCCACACAAAGGCAAGAAGGGCTGGCTAAATTTCAGCCTTGCAAAATCCAACTAATCACAAGCCAAGAAGCCACCTATAAATACACTCCTTCCATCAGATTTTTCTGCTTCTCGTTCACCCATTCTGACTCCTTTTTCCAGCGCCACTTCTCCTCTCCTTTCAGCTCTCTTCCTCTCTTCTTCACACACACAACTCCAGCCAACATCAAGTCTCGCTCATCCAAGCTCCAAAAATCCAGCAAAATCACTTAGACCAAAGGTAGGGGTTTGATACTTGAATTAATTCTGTGGCATTGGCTGGCTGAGCTTGGATTATTTTCATCATCCTTGATGTGTTAAATGAATAATAATGATGATATGTGATTGGTTTTGGGCTGTTTATGTGATTGAAACCGAATTGGAGGCAAGAATGAATGGAAATAGGAAGAGCTGATGGGTTAGAGAACCAAAAACCCTCGGCAGTCAGTACGGCGGAGTATACGGCTCTGCCTAAAACTAATTAAATTGGGTGGAACCATTTTTATATGAAACTAGACATCTGGGGCTTTCAATCGATATATCATATAAGGCTTTTGGATTAGAATTGAGAGAGAAATGAATTTTTGAATTTTGACCTAGGGTTTTGACTCTGGTTCTAGGTAGACTGGGTGGTTTAGGGTAGAACCCGCCCCATACTACTTAGAAATGAGTGGAAACAACTTTCTTAGAAAGCTTACACATAGAAGAATGTCCCATAAAAATTTTGGAATTAGATAAGGTCCCAGTTGCTCCCAGTGATCCAAGAAAGTTGCCCTATGTCCAAACCAGGCCAGAATAGGGCAGTTTAGTAAGGTCAGAATTCGGGGCTTGTAACTCGAGCTTTACTAAGTCAAATGGAATGGAACTTTTTGTAAATGAAACTTTACCCTGTTAGCTTTAATATGAGTCTAATTTCATGTAATTTAAGTAAGTTTTCGATTTTTAGTGGATTTTTACTTTTAGTTGCCTAATTCTGGCTAGCCATTGGGCAGCCCGAGATAAAATCTAGATATCTTGTGTTGTAGATATCAAAATTAGATGGGACCAAAGAGGTTAGAAACCAGACACATAAGGCTACAACATATCAAAAATTAGGTTTAAATGAGTTAAATTGAAATAAAGGTGGGATATACCATAACCAGGCAAAATAAGGCAGAATGAGCTAAAAACCCTATTGATGTTCTGTTGAAACTAATGAATGAATCTATGAATGTATATGCATAATTGCTGCTCTAAACTGAAATTGCAATTGTATAAATGTTCTGGTATGCTGGCACTATTTATGGGAAAGCGGACACGTTCTGTTATGCTGCCGAAATTTTGGTAGAACCCATGTACAAGTTATGAATTACATGTTAATGCATGTGCATTTTTAAGAAAATTATGAAAGTTATGAAAAGGATTATGTCACTATGAAAGTTCCATGCTACTTGGGCCAGCCCTGGATAAGAAGTTAAGGGGAATAGATTGGTGGAAAGGCCGGGGAAAGTAAACCCAGCATTCCTGTATAGGAACGAGTTTGTTCCTGAAAAGTAGACTATTACCTAGGAGTCTAAATGGCCAAGAACTCCCAAGGGACCAAGAGATGGAAAATGATGAAAAGTAATGGAAAATGCTTGTGAAGAAAGGTTCATGATTAAGTCTGCATGATCACATGACTGCATGGTTACATGAAATAATTATGTCAAAATGTTTACAGTTGTCCATTATGTTTGCTTACTGCTATTTATTTAGTTATTCTGTTTATTATTTTATGCATCATTATTAGTATCTATTTTGTTTATTGTGCTGTCTAAAGTAAAACTGAACCTTGTCTCGGACCAGACTTTTCCTTAAACTCATTAAAACGGATAGTCTAGTTTGAACACATGCTTTTATAATTAAATAAAAATTCGAGGCAACTGAGAATGAATGTAATGTCAGAAGAATGCCATACATGAACTCTACTGAGAATTTCTTGAAATTCTCACCCCGTGTTATATTTTCGCATCATTCTCAGATGCTGGCGAAGGGCTCAACGGCCACTCTTTTCATTAAGATCCCAGACTTGCAGCTTCTCTATGACTCCGAGTTGGACTCGTCGGACACAGACTGCTCCTGCTATTTCTGCCTCTGCTTTTAGCAATAGGAATTTTGACATTCCTTTGTTTCATCTGTTTTTAATATATATCTATATATATAAACTGAAGCGTCGGCTTTCGACCTCCTTATGTACATATATAATTGAGAATATATCACTTATTTATATCTCTTCTGTTATATTACATTAAACTTTATTACGTTTTATAACGCTATTCACGTCTATTATGTAACGTATTGCTTCAACGGTTTAGTGATACTAGTCATGAGATTTAAGTAGAACGTTAACACGGTAACACAGACTACCTAATTTCATGCTATGACTTAAGCATAACATTAAATTAGTAGGGTGTTACATTTTTGGTATCAGAGCAGTTCGTCCTATCTAAGGCCTGAGGATTGGACTGACTATGCTTCGCGCATATTCTATACTTTTAGCTGATAATATGCACCAGATCTTGCCTGTATGGTTGAGATATAGTTGTGCATGTGTATGAAGTGCCTGACCGTGTGAGCTGTTATTTACTGACACATTAGACTTAGTATTGAGCCTGATCAACTCAATAACTTTTGTTTCGTGTGCTCAGAACTTAATGGCTTCTGGAAGGCGAGGTAGACCACATGCAGAACCTGCTCCAGAGAACCCGACTGATTTTATGGCCACAATGCGAGAAATGGCCCATGCAATGCAGGAACAAGCCGTGACAGCTCACCAGATGATGGAACAGCTAGGTAGGCGACCTGCAGCAGGATGTGAAGGGAACCCACATGGCCCAGAGGCTAACCTGGACTATCTCAAATTTGCTGAGTTTAGAAAGCCGAATCCGCCCAGCTTCCGAGGGGCGTATGACCCTGATAAAGCCGATGAGTGGATCAAAGCCATGGAGAAGATTTTCTCTATCCTAGATTGCTCAGATCATCAGAAGGTGACTTTCGCCACCTATATGCTCGAGGCAAACGCCGAGTTCTGGTGGAACAGCGTACGAAGACTGTTTGAAGAATCTTAGACCATAGTCACTTGGATGGTGTTCAGAGATGTGTTCTACCAAAAGTACTTTCCTGCTTCGGTTCGAAATGCTAAGGAACTCGAGCTTATGCAGCTGCGTCAAGGAAATCGGACAGTATCCGAATATATTGCCCGATTTGAAGAGCTATGCAAATTCTCCATGATTTACCAGAGGAACCCGGATGAAGCTTGGAAGTGCATTAAATTTGAAGGAAGGTTACGAGAGGACATTCTCATTGCAATCGGGCCAATGGAGATCAGAGATTTCCCCACGTTGGTGAACAAATGCTGACTTATGGAGGATTGCAATTCAAAATTAGCTGCAGCTAGGGCATCTGGTGGAAATTTCAAGAGGGGGTTGGCCCCATAAGGCCCAAGATTTAAGCCCAATATACAACAGTAGCGGAGATTTCCGCCGGCAGGCAACAAGGGCAAGCAGCCCCAAAGGCCTTTTCTAAATCCAACTTGCACAAAATGCGGCAAGAATTATGGCGATCGGCCGTGTTTGGCAGGCCAGAATGTCTGTTATGGATGTGGCAAGCCAGGCCACAAAATTTATGAGTGTCCAACCAGGAAACCATCACAGCCGCCTCGACCCCAATGACAAGGATGGGTCTTTACAATGAACGCAGAAGAAGCTGATAAGTCAGAAGGACTAATCCAAGGCACTTGTGATGTAGACGGTGAGACTCTAATTGTACTCTATGATTCGGGTGCCTCACATTCGTTTATTTCTCATAACTGTGTAACTGCTCTGCGATTGCCAATTTCTGAGTTACCTTATGATCTATTGGTTTCTACTCCTACCAATGGACCTATTAGAACTAGTCAAATATGCATCAATGTTCCTCTTCGAATTGAGGCTAGGACCTTTGCCGCCAATTTGATTTGCCTCCCTCTATCTGGTCTTGACGTAATTCTGGGCATGGATTGGCTTTCTGCCAATCAAGTCGTACTCAATTGCTCTGATAAGACGGTGGTACTTCTTCCTGTCTCACTTTCTGAATCCCAAACCGCAGCACTCTTCTATTTGAACTCTTTCGGACCAAAGAATCAAGGGTATATCCTCTTATCAGCTAATGTGGTAGAAGCTGAGCAGGAACTAGAGGAGATTCTAGTTGTCAGGGAATATCCAGATGTTTTTCCAGAGGACATTCTTGAATTTCCTCCGGAGAGAGAGATTGAGTTTACCATCGAGTTAGTTCCAGGTGCGGGACCCATATCTATAGCTCCTTCTCGAATGTCACCTATGGAGCTGATGGAACTAAAAAGACAGATCGAAGAGCTTTTAGAAAAAGGATTCATACGGCCAAGCACGTCGCCATGGGGAGCTCCGGTTTTGTTGGTCAAGAAGAAAGATGGAAGCATGCGCTTATGCGTGGATTATAGGCAGCTGAACAAAGTGACAATTAAGAATAAATATCCACTGCCAAGGATTGATGATCTCATGGACCAACTACAGGGTGCAACAGTATTCTCCAAGATCGACTTGCGCTCTGGATATCACCAAATTCGAGTTCAAGAACAAGATATCCCTAAGACAGCTTTTCAAACTCGTTACGGGCACTATGAGTATACCGTGATGTCGTTTGGGCTGACGAACACACCAGTAGTATTCATGGATTACATGAATCGAATATTTCGCCCATATCTGGACAAATTTGTAGTGGTGTTCATCGATGACATACTCGTTTACTCGAAGATGGAACAGGAGCATGCGAAACACTTACGGTTAGTTCTGCAAATTTTAAGAGAAAAGAAACTCTATGCTAAATTATCCAAATGTGAATTTTGGATGAAGGAGGTAAAATTTCTTGGTCACGTAGTGTCCTCTGGAGGAATCTCTGTCAACCCCAGCAAAGTAGAAGCAGTTCTGAACTGGGAAAGACCGACCACAGTCTCTGAAGTCAGAAGTTTTCTGGGCTTAGTTGGATATTACAGGCGATTCATTAAGGATTTTTCTTGAATAGCTTTGCCCTTGACCAAGCTAACCAGAAAGAATGTCCCATTTGAGTGGACACCTGAGTGCAAATAGAGTTTTCAGGATCTGAAGAGGAGATTGACCATGACACCAGTGTTAGCTTTACCAGACCCTCATGGACCATTTGAGGTCTATTGCGATGTTTCCCACCAAGGGTTAGGGTGCGTGTTGATGCAAACTGGAAAGGTGGTCGCGTATACCTCCAGGCAATTGAAGCCACACAAAAGGAACTACCCGACTCACGACCTCGAATTAGCAGCAGTAGTATTTGCTCTGAAGATATGGAGACATCACCTGTATGATGTGAAGTTCGAGGTCTTTTCTGATCATAAGAGTTTGAAGTACCTCTTCGATCAGAAGGAATTAAACATGAGGCAGCGGAGATGGATGGAACTCTTTAAAGACTACGAATTTGAATTGAAATATCACCCGGGTAAGGCAAACATCGTGGCAGATGCGTTGAGTAGGAAATCATTGACTGTCGCTTGGATGATGATTAAAGAGACGAAGCTTATTGAAAGTTTTCGAAATCTTAATTTGGGAATTCTTACAACTTCCAAGACTCTTTAGTTACACCAAATTAAGATAACCAGTAGCTTTAAGGACCAGATTCGGCAAGCACAGTAGAAGGATGCTAACTTTCAACATACGATTAGTCTCGTGCAATCAGGGAAACTAACGGGTTTTGCCCAAGATAAAGAAGGCATCTGGCGATGTCACGACAAAGTATGTGTTCTTGAAAGGGATGATCTTTGAAGAAGAATCTTAGAAGAAGCACATAAAGGCGAATTCACTGTACATCCTGGCATAACCAAGATGTATCAAGACCTCAAGAAAATGTTTTGTTGGCCGGGCATGAAGTCAGATGTAGCAAGCTTCGTGGGTAAGTGTTTAGTTTGTTAGAAGGTGAAAGCGGAACATCAGAAGCCTTTTGGAATGTTACAACCCTTGGAAATCCCTAAGTGGAAGTGGGAGAGTATCTCCATGGATTTTATCGTGGGGTTACTAAGGACATCAGCAGGATACGATGCTATATGGGTCATTGTGGATAGATTAACCAAATCTGTTCACTTCCTGCCTGTTCGAGCAAATTACCCGCTGGAAAAGCTAGCTCAACTGTACATTCAAGAGATTATAAGGTTGCATGGGACCCCTTCAACTATTATCTTTGATTGGGACCCGAGGTTTACCTCACGATTTTGGGGAGCTTTACAGAAGACGTTCGGTGCAAAGCTGTGTTTAAGCACTGCATATCACCCACAAACAGATGGCCAAATAGAAAGGACGATTCAAACCTTGGAAGATATGCTATGAGCTTATATACTGGAGCAACGCGAAAATTGGGATCGATACTTACCGTTGGCCGAGTTCGCATACAATAATAGCTATCACGCTAGCATCGGCATGGATCCTTACGAAGCATTATATGGATGAAAATGCCAATCTCCCTTGTGCTGGTATGAGACAGGAGAATCAACTCTATTAGGGCCTGATTTAGTCGAGCAGATCAAGAAAATACAGAGTAAGATGCTTGCCGCTCAGAGCCGCCAGAAGAGTTACGCCGATACCAGTAGGAAACCTCTGGAATTTCAGGAAGGAGACCACGTATTTTTGAAAGTTACTCCTACCACGGGGATAGGTAGAGCAGTCAAAGTTAAGAAGCTAAATCCTCGCTTTATTGGTCCCTTTCAAATCCTGAAGCGAATCGGATTAGTTGCATACCGAGTCGCTTTGCCTCCATATCTATCAAACCTCCACGATGTTTTTCATGTCTCCCAACTTCGAAAGTATCAACCTGACCCTACCCACTCCTTAGAACCCGAATCAATATAGTTAAAAGAGGACCTGACCTTCTGCGTACAACCAGCACGGATCATAGACAGAAGTACCAGGCAACTTCGGAACAAGACCGTGCAGTTAGTAAAGGTAGCATAGGGAAAGGGAGATGTCAAGGACTACACGTGGGAACTGGAATCAAATATGAGGAAAGAGTATCCGGAGCTATTCGCAGGTACTAAATTTTGAGGACAAATTTTTTTTTAAGGAGTGTGGTAATGTAACATCCACCGTTTTTCGCCTAATTATTCAGTTTTATCGAATAATTGAGAATAATCAAAATTCGGTTGAATAATTATTTAGACTCAATTGATTAGCAATTATTTGAGTTTAGATATGAGAGAATTAAGTTAGAAGTATAGGAGTTTTCATAGAATTTTATTGAGAACCAATATACCAATTTAAAGGAAATCGGTAAAATTACGGTATTTTAAATTGTCGGAACCGAACCAATAGAATTCCAATCCTTTACCCTACCTTGAGTGCTATTAACTCAGCCACTTAGCACCAAAAGTGGCGCCACTTTGGCCACACAAAGGCAAGAAGGGCTGGCTGAATTTTAGCCTTGCAAAATCCAACCAATTACAAGCCAAGAAGCCACCTATAAATACACTCCTCCCATCAGATTTTTCTACTTCTCGTTCACCCATTCTGACCCCTTTTTCCAGCGCCACTTCTCCTCTCCTTTCAGCTCTCTTCCTCTCTTCTTCACACACACAACTCCAGCCAACATCAAGTCTTGCTCATCCAAGCTCCAAAAATCCAGCAAAATCACTTAGACCAAAGGTAGGGGTTTGATACTTGAATTAATTCTGTGGCATTGGCTAGCTGAGCTTGGATTATTTTCATCATCCTTGATGTGTTAAATGAATGATAATGATGATATGTGATTGGTTTTGGGCTGTTTATGTGATTGAAACCGAATTGGAGGCAAGAAAGAATGGAAATAGGAAGAGCTGATGGGTTAGAGAACCAAAAACCCTCGGTAGTCAGTACAGCAGAGTGTACGGCTCCGCCTACAACTGATTCATTGAGTGAAACTATTTTTATATGAAACTAGACATCTGGCGATTTTCATAGATATATCATATAAGGCTTTTGGATTAGAATTGAGAGAGATATGAATTTTTGAATTTTGACCTAGGGTTTTGACTCTGGTTCTGGGCAGACTGAGTGGTTCAAGGTAGAACCCGCCCTATACAATTTGGAAATGAGTGGAATCAACTTTTTTAGAAAGCTTACACATAGAAGAATGTCCCATAAAAATTTCAGAATTAGATAAGGTCCCAGTTGCTCCTAGTGATCCAAGAAAGTTGCCCTATGTCCAAACCAGGCCAGAATAGGGCAGTTTAGTAAGGTCAGAATTCGGGGCTTGTAACTCGAGCTTTACTAAGTCAAATAGAATGGAACCTTTTTCAAATGAAACTTTACCCTGTTAGCTTTAATATGAGTCTAATTTCGTGTAATTTGAGTCAGTTTTCGATTTTTAGTGGATTTTTACTTTTAGTTGTCTGATTTTGACTAGCCATTGGGCAGGTTGAGATAAATCTAGATATCTTGAGTTGTAGATATCAAAATTAGATGGGACCAAAGAGGTTAGAAACTAGACATATAAGGCTACAACATATCCAAAAATTCGGTTTAAATGAGTTAAATTAAAATAAATTTGGGATATACCATAACCGGGCAGAATAAGGCAGAATGAGCTAAAAACCCTATTGATGCTTTGTTGAAACTAATGAATGAATCTATGAATGTATATGCATAATTGCTGCTCTAAACTGAAATTGCAATTGTATAAATGTTCTGGTATGCTGGCACTATTCATGGAAAAGCAGACATGTTCCGTTATGCTGCCGAAATTTCGGTAGAATCCATGTACAAGTTATGAAAAGGATTATGTCACTATGAAAGTTCCATGCTACTTGGGCTAGCCCCGGATAAGAAGTTAAGGGGAATAGATAGGTGGGAAGGTCGGGGAAAGTAAACCCGGCATTCCTGTATAGGAACGAGCTCGATCTTGAAAAGTAGACTATTACCCAGGAGTCTAAATGGCCAAGAACTCCCAAGGGACCAAGAGATGGAAAATGATGAAAAGTAATGGAAAATGCTTATGAAGAAAGGTTCATGATTAAGTCTGCATGATCACATGACTGCATGGTTACATGAAATAATTATGTCAAAATGTTTACAGTTGTCCATTATATTTGCTTACTGCTGTTTATTTAGTTATTCTGTTTATTATTTTATGCATCATTATTAGTATCTATTTTGTTTATTGCGCCGTCTAAAGTAAAACTGAACCTTGCCTTGGACCAGACTTTTCCTTAAACTCATTAAAACGGATAGCCTAGTTTGAACACATGCTTTTATAATTAAATAAAAATCCAAGGCAACTGAGAATGAATGTGACGTCAGAAGAATGCCATACATGAACTCTACTGAGAATTTCTTGAAATTCTCACCCCGTGTTGTATTTCCGCATCATTCTCAGACACTGGCGAAGGGCTCAACGACCATTTTTTTCATTGAGATCCTAGACCTGCAGCTTCTCTATGACTCCGAGTTGGACTCGTTGGACACAGTCTGCTCCTGCTATTTCTGCCTCTACTTTTAGCAATAGGAATTTTGACATTCCTTTGTTTCATCTATTTTTAATATATATCTATATGTATAAACTGAAGCGTCGGCTTTCGACCTACTTATGTACATATACAATTGAGAATATATCACTTATTTATATCTCTTCTGTTATATTACATTAAACTTTATTACGTTTTATAACGCTATTCACGTCTATTATGTAACGGCGTGCCGTTTCAATGGTTTAGTGATACTAATCACGAGATTTAAGTAGAACATTAACACGGTAACATAGACTACCTAATTTCATGCTATGACTTAAGCATAACATTAAATTAGTAGGGTGTTACAAATGACCTCTCTCACCCCTAGGTAATAGCCTGCTTTTCAAGTTTGAGCTCGTACCTATACATGAGTGACGGGTTTACTTTCCCCGACCCTCACACTGGTCTATTCCCCTTAAATGTGGTCGAGGGCTGGCCCAAGTCTTAGACAGTACCGCTCTCACCCACGCTAGTTGGGTTTATGCTATGCCTCACATGGTAGTTTGGTACATCCCTCTTGCAAGTCCTTATAATCTTTTACTACCCTTTGGATATAATTATGCACGTGAATGCTCTATGCGTTCATGCATATATCTCATATCATTCCTCAATCTTATTTGTATGCATGATTTTCATAGACATGGCATTCATATGAATACATGTATCCTTATAATCTTAGCACAATTATTCATTATATAAGTCCTCATAAACTCCTGCCGAAAATTTAGCAGCTTAACGGATCGAGTCTGCTTTCCTAATGAATAGTGCTAGACTATCAGAAGGATCAATCAAGCAACAAAAATAGAGCATCAAGTTTTATAGCAATAATATCAATCATATAAAATGTCAACATAAATACATAACTTAGGTTTTCTGCTCATTGTACTCAATTTTGCCCGAGATTGTAAAATTCACCATAATTTCTATTCAACTTAGTTGGACCTAAATTTTGAATATATGATAATTCTATGTGTCTAGTTTCGAACCCTTGTGGTCTCATCTTATTTTGATTTATGTAGCTCAAGTTATTCAAAGTTTACTTCTGTCTGCCCTACAACTAGCCATAATTGCACTCTTACAAGTAAAAATTCACTAAAAATAGGAAACTAGGTGAAACCATATGAAATTTTATCAAATTAAAGCTAACAGAACAAGATTTCAAATGAAATAAGTTGCATATCATTTACATAAGTATATTTTGAGATATAAGCCCCATAACTTGACCCTACTGGACTACCCTATTCCAGCCCAGTTTGAACTTAAGGTAACTTCATTGATGTTTTGGAAATAATTGACAATGAATTTGACTTTAAAATTTTTATGGGATGTTCTCTTATATGTTAGCTTTCAAACAGCATTAGTTTCACTCAATTTAGAGTTGTGCAGGGTGAGTTACACTCTTCTTAACTTATACTGCCCAGATGAGAATCCAAATTTCTAGGCCAAACTTCAAAAATTCATAACTAATTGAATACTAAATCCAATGGTATTATAATTTATATGTATGAAAAGCCCTGAATGTATAGTTTCATATAAAAATAGATTCATCAAATTTAAATGGCTATAGACGGAGCCGTACACTCCGTTGTACGGACTAGCGAGGGGAAAACCCTAATAGCTTCTTGAATTCTTCTTAAATTCATGTTATCCTTAAATCAGTTCATCGAATCTTCAATTCAAACTCACATATACACCTTAAACCAATTTTAATTCATCATCATCACTCAAGACAACATCAAAATCATGCAAGAAAGTGGGAAGAAAGTGGAGTCCTAATCAGCCCAATTCAAAGAAAACAAGAAGCTAGATTGAATTCCTACCTTTCTTAGGTAAAATCTTGTTGGATTGGTTGCTTGGATTGAAGAAACTTTTGATGAAGCTTGAAGAGGTGATGAAGATGTAGTGAAGATAAGTGTGAATAGAAGAAAAAGAGTGAGTGTTCTGCCCCTTTTGATGGCTGAAAATGCAAAGGGATAGGAAAGAAAAAATTTAAAAATTTTGGAGAAAAGCTATCATATGATTGGTAGATTTCATCTCTCTTTCAAATTTGGCTTGGCTGCCTTTCTTCATGGCTGATTGAGGCGCCACTTGTAGGGATGTCTTAGCTAAATCTTGGCCATCTATCCTAGAGTTCTCACAATATGATTTCTATTGATTCGGTTCCGATAATTTAAAATACTGAATCTTATTGATTTCTTTTTAAATTGGTAAACCGATTTTTCGAAAAATCCTATGAGCTTTACTGTGGTTCTAATCTAATTCCATCAAATCTAATCCTTCTAAATCACATTTAATTGGCTTTAAATAAATGCTCAATCGAATTTTAATTAATCACACTTGTTAGATAAAAATTGAATAACTCGATTAAGAACGATAGAATTTTTCGGATGTTACATTACTATCCTCTTAAAAAGAAAATTTTGTCCTCAAAATTTAGCACCTGAAAATAATTTAGGATACTGTTGTCCCATAGCTGACTCTAATTCCCATGTACAGTCTGCTGAGTTCTCATTTCCCCATGCTACTTTCACTAACTGTACAGCTTTGTTTCAAAGGTGTTTAGTACTCTTGTCCACTATTTATGCTAGGGGTATGTGGAAAGTTAAGTTATCCCTTAACTTGATTGATTCAGGCTCCAGGAAGTGAGTGGGGTCCAGTTGGTATTTTATGAGTTGAGAAACATAGAAAAGATCATGAAGGTTTGACAAATGCGGAGGTAAGGCGACTCGATATGCAACTGGCCCGATTCGCTTTAAGATTTGAAAAGAACCTATAAAGCGAGGGCTTAGCTTTTTAACTTTAATAGCTCTACCTACTCCAATTGTGGGTGTGATCTTCAAGAACACATGATCCCCTTCTTGAAACTCCAAGGGCTCTTCTGACATCCACATAACTCTTCTGACGGCTCTGGGCTGTGAGTATCTTGCTATAGATCCTTTTGATTTGCTCTATAGTTTGCTTGATTAATTCCGGTCCTAGCAGACGCTGCTCCCCTGATTCGTACCAACATAGTGGAGATTGGCATTTCTGTCTGTATAACGCTTTGTACGAGGCCATGCCGATGTTCGCATGATAACTATTGCTATACGCAAATTCGGCCAGTGGTAAATTGACTCGCGCGTCGTAACACGAGCAAATTAAACCGAATAGTGACTATAGTATAGTAGCCAACTCGGATCGTTTCCCAAAGATGAAAACACTATTTGATCAGAAAATTCAGGGGGGTTTTTATAACAAACACTTAAAATGCAATACTGAATTCCAAGGCAAACAGAAAACAAAAAGGCTAAACCGAATTAAAATTCTAATCCAAGACACACAAGAAGAAAGCAATCAACACTCAATCATTGGATTCAAATGTACATGCACACTCCAATTCGATGATTTATTTTAGATTCAATTGAAACCTCAAATCAAACCTAGCATTCACATGAAAATCTCCATGCATTCAACTAACCACTCAAGCCATCCGGTTTAGAGACCTCTAAAACCGAATTGATTTTGGATTAGTTTCCAAACCAATGCTCTCATCTCATATTCAGAACTGAAATATGAATCACACTCTTGAACAATCGAATCACATATATCAACCGAATTATACATGATTGATTGACTCTTAATCAACATGCAAGAATGAAAACCTCCAATTCAATTACGAGATTAAGAAGAAGAGAAGAGGAGTGAAACCGAAATTGGAATTTCCATGTCTTGATGCACCAATCCTCAAGAGCTTGAATGCTTCTCTTGATGCCTTGGATCAGAGGAGGATCACCCCTCCATTAATGCAGGAAAACGCAAAAGAAAGAGAGAAAGAAAGAGAGAAAGTTTGAGAGAGTTTTCTTATTCCAAATAAGGTCAAAAGGTCTCTGAAGCATAATCAGAATTTATATATATACCTCTAATTAAAAGTCACTAAGTACTTAATTAAAATAATCCTCTTTTCCTAAGCTAAATTTGGATAGCTCAATTGCCCAATTTGGATGCTTAGAGAGAAAGTTGTGCCCAAAACAAGTTGAGTGGGCTCTCTTAGACTCAGCAGCGACTTCCAACACGTTTTTGGGCCTCATAACGGTTCTTCTTGGCTTAGTGTTCTGAACATAAAATGAAGCCCTGGATGTTAGCTTTCCAATGCCACCGGAATGGGCTCAATTGAGTCCCTGTAGCCCAAGATATGGTCCAATCATTGAAGGCTGCTCAGAAACCGCGCCCAAACGCTTCAGTTCAGTTCCGAGCCCAATTTCAGCTTTAAGATCTCAGAGTTAGCCCTTGCCCTCTTCATAGAAATTGTAGCTCTATCTCTTAGTTTTCCTACAAATGAAGAAGCATAATGAAATGAGATATAGAGCTCAAGATATGATCTAAACACTGAAGCAGGTCAAAATAACCGAAATGCTGCAAGAAATTAACTAAGTCTCACTAAGATCCAAAAAAGGAAAATGATCTAAACTCAACCAATTAAGCACAAAGGAGGATTAATGAGACAAGTATGAAAGATAAAAATAGTATAAAAATCCAATTCATCAAATTCCCCCACACTTAGCTCTTGCATGTCCTCATGCAAGACTCAACCCAAAGGAAACTAAACAAGGAAAATACCAAAATCAACTACAAACCAAAGTGGAAAAACTTATTCTCCAATGAATCATCAAAAGTGCTAAGTTTAGGGACAAAGTAGCATGTGAGGCATCAAGAATTTTCCAACAATCAAATCAAATGATCCCCACCTCTCTAAAGTATAAACCAAGCAACATCACTCAAAGTGCAAAGATCAAGTATGAAGAATCTCACAAGATGGTGGGTGAGTGTATGAAACTCACTAACTCTCAAGTGTGTGGGTAGAAATGTTTCACTCAATTCACCTCAATGGATCATGCATTACCATAGGCTTGCTAATCTTCTACTTCTCCACTACTTGCAATCATATGCAACACAAATCAAGAGGGCTTCATTAATGGTTGTAATGGGGTTAAGGTAAGGGTAAGAAAAATAGGGAAATGACAAGGTAGAACCTAAGGCAATAGGAGAAATATTGGTCAAGATATAAGCCAAGTTCACAAATGTGGGGGGGGTTTCCCAAAGTCATTCCATAGCATATTCATTCCCTTCATGAACACTCCCATTTTGTTTGCCCTTTCTTTTTTTTTTTTTCTTTTCTTTTTCTTTTTCTTTTTTTTTTTTTTTTTTTGCATACTTGCAATTTATGCTTTATTTGTAACCATCCACACTTGCAATTGATGCATATATGACTTTCATTTTGCACCCCCCCACACTTGATCTCTAACACAATAGTGATAATGAAACCAATGTTTCCTATTCCCTAAGGTTGGGTAGAATCATGGTTTTCCAAATGGGTTTAGGCTTGTAATGTGCTAGAATCAAAGAAAGAAAGGTCACAAGGCTCAAAGGGGTTAACAGGGGAATTAATGCAAGGTGGGCTATATGGCCAAGTGGTTAAAAATGAAAAGAAATGCCTCTATCATGTCCATGAATGCATATGAAAATGTAGCCTCAAAGAAGAATTAAAGCAAGTTCTAGAATGACATAAACTATGAGGGTTGACACACAAGAAAGAAAGGAATGGTATGAAATGCAACCATCCAAAACATAGCTCAAAAGCTCACAAGGGTAGTATTCATCATACTCAATCCAAGCAAATCAAGATCAATCACTCAATTCACACATTGCAAGAGGAAAAGAAAAATGAAATCATGTTGGAATTCCATCCACCTCAATATTTAATGTCCTAACTCAACAACCATCAATTCATCAAAGAAGAACAAGAGCAAAGATTATTTCAGCAACAAAAACAAACCCAAAATGCAAGACTAGCTGGAAAAATGCACGAGAGATAAACTAAAACTAATCATCCTCCCCCCACACTTCAACCCAACATTGCCCTCAATGTCATGCAACAGAATAGAATGCAAGGCAATTAGAAAGAAGTAGGAGAGGGAAGAAGAAAACATCCCTATCAAGCATAGGTGGCCGCTAACAAGCGAACCTCCTCAATGGTGTCCACGGATAGCTCCTCATGAAACAGCTTTAGACGGTGGCCATTCACAGTAAAAACTCTGTCCGTCCCAGGCTCCACAATCTGCACAGCACCATAGGGAAAAATCTGAGTAACAATATAAGGACCAAGCCACCGGGAACGAAGCTTACCAGAGAAAAGCTTGAGGCGGGAGTTGTAGAGGAGCACTTTCTGGCCGACTGAGAACTCCTTCCGCAACAACATCCTATCATGGATGAGTGTGGCCTTCTCCTTATACATGTGGGCATTCTCATAGGCCTCTAAACGGATCTCCTCCAATTCCTGAAGTTGGAGCTTTCTATGAAGCCCGGACTGGTCCAGATCCAAGTTGCAGTGTTTAACTGCCCAATAAGCTCTGTGCTCGATCTCTACTGGAAGGTGGCATGCCTTACCAAAGACAATCCTATAGGGGGACATCCCCAAAGGTGTCTTGTAGGCAGTGCGATAGGCCCATAAAGCATCCTCAAGTCTCTTGCTCCAGTCCTTCCTGTTCGGCTGAACAGTTTTCTCCAAGATCTGCTTCAACTCTCTGTTGGACACCTCCGCTTGGCCATTTGTCTGCGGATGGTATGGGGTTGAGACCTTATGGGTGACACCATACTTCTTCAGCAAGGTAGCCATGTTCCGGTTGCAGAAATGGCTTCCCTGGTCACTGATGATAGCTCTAGGCACCCCGAACCTGCAAAATATCTGTGATCTGACAAAATCTATGACAACATGAGAATCATCAATTCGGGTGGCCTTGGCCTCCACCCATTTAGAGACATAATCAACAGCCAGTAATATGTAAACAAAACCAAAAGAAACAGGAAAAGGCCCCATAAAGTCAATACCCCAAACATCAAATATCTCACAAAACAATAAGGGCTGCTGAGGCATCTCATTCCTACGGGAAATACTACCTGTCTTCTGGCATTGTTCACAATTCCTACAATATGTGTAGGCATCGCGAAACAAAGTGGGCCAGTAAAAACCTGCATCTAAAATCTTCCTAGCAGTGCGCTGTGGACCAAAGTGGCCACCACAGGCAAGAGTGTGACAAAACTGTAAAATAGATGGCATCTCAGACTCATGCACACAACGCCGAATGACCTGATCACTACACATCCTCCACAAGTATGGATCATCCCAAATATAGTACTTAGCCTCACTCCTAAGTTTATCTATCTGATGCTTTTTAAAATAAGTGTAACTCAAAGAAGAACCGATAATTAACTAGATCAAAGATACCATGGGTCCTTACCTTGCGGTGTAGAAGCCGCTCATCCGGAAAGGTCTCACGGATAGGAAGAGGCTCTAGTGGTGCGGATTCGCTCAGGTGATCCGCTACTAGATTCTCGGCTCCACTTTTGTCCTTGATCTCTATATCAAACTCCCCGCAACACAACATCCACCTAATGAGCCTAGGCTTAGCATCCGCTTCTTCAAAGAGAACTTCGGTCTTTGCATGATCGAAAAACAGTCACATTAGTTACCAAAAGGTAAGCACGAAATTTATCTAAAGCAAAGACAATGGCTAGAAGCTCCTTCTCAGTGGTGGTATAGTTGGCCTGCGCAGAGTCCAAGGTCCGGGAAGCATAGGCTATAACATGGGTATCTTCCCGACCCTCTGCGGAAAGAACCGCTCCAACCGCAAAGTTGGAAGCGCCACACATCAGCTCAAATGCATACTCCCGATTCGGTTGAAGCACCGGGCAGAGATGAGGTGTCGCTCACCGTCAAATGCCCTCCTACACTCATCATCGAACCGAAGTCAACCTCCTTCTCGCAATAGTCCGGATAATGGGAGTGCTATTACGCTGAAATCTTGGATCAATCGCCTATAGAAACCTGCATGGCCAAGAAAAGACCGCACTTCCCGCACGCATGCGGGGTAAGGCAAAGAAGCAATGACATCTATCTTGGATTTATCAACAGAAATACCCTCCCCAGATATAATATGACCTAAGACCACACCCTCTCTAACCATAAAATGACACTTCTCAAAATTTAAGACAAGGTGTGATTCAACACATCTACCCAAAACTCTAGCCAGGCTATCCAGACATGCATCAAAAGAAGAGTCAGAACCGTAAAATCATCCATGAAAACTTCCATACAGTCCTCTAGAAAGTCGAGAATATACTCACCATGCACCTGGAAATGTACCTGGGCGTTGCATAAGCCAAAGGGCATCCTCCAGATGCAAATGTGCCGAATGGACAGTGAAAGTGGTCTTCTCTTGATCTTCCGGTGCAATATGAATCTGAAAATAGCCAGAGAAACCATCAAGAAAACAAGAGTGAGACCGACCGCCAATCTCTCTAGCATCCGATCAATGAAGGCGAGGGAAGTGGTCTTTTTCGTGGCTTGGTTCACTTCCTATAGTCAATGCAGACTCTCGGTATTACGCACTCGTGTGGGTACCACTCACCATCCGAATTCTTCACCATTGTAATACCGGTCTTCTTGGGGACAACTTGCACCGCTCACCCACTTGTCTGTCTGAAATTGGATAAATGATGCCAGCCTAGAAGTTTGTCGACTTCTTTCTTGACCACATCCAAGATCGAGGATTGATCTCCTCTGGGGTTGCCTCACCGTTTCACACCTCTCTTCTAATGAATTACGTGCATGCACGTAGAGGGCTAATCCTGTGTATGTCCGCCAATGTCCAAATTTCTAAAGCCTTCATATTACGCCTTAGAATGTTTAACAACTTCTCCTCTTGTTACGCAGCAAATCCTTGGCTATGATGACTGGCAGCTTCTCATTGGGTGCCAGGAATGCATACTTCAAGTTTTCTGGCAGAGGCTTCAACTCCAAGGTGGGTAGCTCTTGTATGGAGGGTGCTAATCTTGGAATTTGTTCTGTTTGTTTAATTTCAGCACCTGCAACACATGAAGAATCTTGCACAATGGCATTCGAATCAAGAAAAATAGTGGATTCATCCATACTATCAGAAACTGGATCCACAGAATCTGCACAAATAGAGTCACTATATGCAGAATTTAAAACAGAAGGAATAGCAACCAAACCAGAATTTTCTGCAGCAAAAAATGGAGAATTTGCACTCTCAAGGTTAACAACTTCGAAACCTGCAGAAACTAAATCAATACCTGCAGAGTTCAAGTCTACAAAAACTGCACAATCAGAGTTGGAATTAACAAAAACAGAACTAGAAATTTCAGCATGTAAATTAGCATAATTAAATGGTTCAGAATGTGAATTATGGAGGCATGCATCAATCTCAGCACAAACAACACATTTATCATGAATTCCATCACAATCAGAACATTGAAATTCATCTTGAAAGCCTACAATTTCTGGAAAATCATCCAACAAATGTTCATGCACATTATCAACCAATGAATCAATGATATCTAAGTGAAAAACAGAATGCTCTTCCGGTGGGAATTTCATGGCATCACACAAGTTAAAATTCACTTTGCTATCTCCAAATTCCATTGACAAGGTACCAGAATGCACATCAATCTTGGTTTTTGCAGTTTTTAGAAATGGTCTACCTAAGATCAATGTTGGTTGATTAATATGCATGTCATCCTCCATATTCAACACATAAAAATCAGCAGGGAATATCAATTCATTTACCCTCACCAAGACATCTTCTAAAACTCCTTCGGGGTGGGTTGTGCTCCGGTTGGCTAGTTGAATGACCACTCCCGTTGGCTTGAGCTCTCCCATGTGCAAGGACTTGTAAACCGATGTTGGCATGACATTGATTGAAGCACCAAGGTCTAGCATGGCTTGATTGAATTGCTTGCTCCCTATGGTGCAAGGGATGGTAAAAGTGCCCGGATCCTTGCATTTAGGTGGAATGCTCGGTTGGATGATGGCGGATACATTTCTGCCCATGCTGACTTTTTCATTTCCCTTCAGCCTCCTTCTATGAGTGCATAAGTCTTTGAGGAACTTTGCATATTTGGGAATTTGCTTGATTGCATCCAGGAGTGGAATATTAACTTCAACTTTTCTGAATGTCTCCATGATCTCCTTGTCCAATTCTGCTTCTGCTAACTCCCTGTTTGTGCTTGTGTCCAGAGTCAGTGCATGTGTGATTCTGTGTGTTGTGTTCATGAGTTGCTGTGTTTGTGCATATTCTGCATATCTGCATTTCTGCATTTCTGAATTTCTGCATTTCTGAGTTTCTGCACTTGGAGTAATCTGCATTAAGAGTAGTTCTGAATTTGACTCGCGCGTCGTAACACGAGCAAATTAAACCGAATAGCGACTATAGTATAGTAGCCAACTCGGATCGTTTCCCAAAGATGAAAACACTATTTGATCAGAAAATTCAGGGGGGTTTTTATAACAAACACTTAAAATGCAATACTGAATTCCAAGGCAAACAGAAAACAAAAAGGCTAAACCGAATTAAAATTCTAATCCAAGACACACAAGAAGAAAGCAATCAACACTCAATCATTGGATTCAAATGTACATGCACACTCCAATTCGATGATTTATTTTAGATTCAATTGAAACCTCAAATCAAACCTAGCATTCACATGAAAATCTCCATGCATTCAACTAACCACTCAAGCCATCCGGTTTAGAGACCTCTAAAACCGAATTGATTTTGGATTAGTTTCCAAACCAATGCTCTCATCTCATATTCAGAACTGAAATATGAATCACACTCTTGAACAATCGAATCACATATATCAACCGAATTATACATGATTGATTGACTCTTAATCAACATGCATGAATGAAAACCTCCAATTCAATTACGAGATTAAGAAGAAGAGAAGAGGAGTGAAACCGAAATTGGAATTTCCATGTCTTGATGCACCAATCCTCAAGAGCTTGAATGCTTCTCTTGATGCCTTGGATCAGAGGAGGATCACCCCTCCATTAATGCAGGAAAACGCAAAAGAAAGAGAGAAAGAGAGAAAGTTTGAGAGAGTTTTCTTATTCCAAAGAAGGTCAAAAGGTCTCTGAAGCATAATCAGAATTTATATATATACCTCTAATTAAAAGTCACTAAGTACTTAATTAAAATAATCCTCTTTTCCTAAGCTAAATTTGGATAGCTCAATTGCCCAATTTGGATGCTTAGAGAGAAAGTTGTGCCCAAAACAAGTTGAGTGGGCTCTCTTAGACTCAGCAGCGACTTCCAACACGTTTTTGGGCCTCATAACGGTTCTTCTTGGCTTAGTGTTCTGAACATAAAATGAAGCCCTGGATGTTAGCTTTCCAATGCCACCGGAATGGGCTCAATTGAGTCCCTGTAGCCCAAGATATGGTCCAATCATTGAAGGCTGCTCAGAAACCGCGCCCAAACGCTTCAGTTCAGTTCCGAGCCCAATTTCAGCTTTAAGATCTCAGAGTTAGCCCTTGCCCTCTTCATAGAAATTGTAGCTCTATCTCTTAGTTTTCCTACAAATCAAGAAGCATAATGAAATGAGATATAGAGCTCAAGATATGATCTAAACACTGAAGCAGGTCAAAATAACCGAAATGCTGCAAGAAATTAACTAAGTCTCACTAAGATCCAAAAAAGGAAAATGATCTAAACTCAACCAATTAAGCACAAAGGAGGATTAATGAGACAAGTATGAAGGATAAAAATAGTATAAAAATCCAATTCATCATAAATATCGACCCTAGCTCCCGTGCTGTTCCAAGATGTACTCTCGCAGCATATCTTCCAAAGTCTTAATAGTTTGCTTAGTCTGACCATCTATTTGTGAATGGTATGCAGTGCTTAAATAGAGTCTGGTGCCGAATGCTTTCTGGAACGCTCCCCAGAATCATGAAGTAAATCTTGGATCTCGATTTGAGATGATTGTTGAAGGAATACCATGTAGCTGCACCACTTTTTGAATGTACAATTGAGCTAACTTCTCCAGAAGATAATTCGCTTGAACAAGTAAAAAGTGAGCAGACTTGGTTAGTCTATCCACTATGACCCCTATAGTGTCATATCCTGAGGGTGTCCTTGCTAAGCTTACTTTGAATTCCATAGAAATGCTCTCCCATTTCCATTCCAGAATCTCTAAGGGTTGTAGAGTTCCTGCTAGTTTCTGATGCTCTATTTTTACTTTCTGGCAGGTTAGGCGTTTATTCACCAAAACTTGCTACATCTGTCTTAAGGCTTGGCCACTAGAACATCTTCTTGAGGTGTTGATACATCTTGTTAATGCTAGGACGTATAGTGAAGTCGCTCCTATAGGCTTCCTCCAAGATTCTCTGCTACAGTTGTCCTCCTCAGGCACATATATTCTTCCCTGATATTACCATATTCCTTCTGTATCCCGAGTAATTCCTGTTAGCTTTCCGGATTACACCAGTCGCACTGTATTGCTAAAAGTCATCGTTCTTTTGTTGTGCCTGTTGGATTTGGCCTTTAAAATCTCTGGTTATCTTAAGTTGGCTTAGGTAGACAGTGTGAGGAGTTCTAGAGATTCCCAAGTTGAGGTCTCGGAAACTCTCTATAAGTTCCATCTCCTTGATCATCATCCATGCCACAGTTAAAGATTTTTCTACTTAGGGCATCTGCCATCATGTTTGCCTTGTCAGGATGGTATTTTAGCTCAAACTGGTAATATTTAAGAAACTCCATCCACATTCGCTGCCTCATGTTTAATTCTTTTTGATCAAAAAGGTATTTCAAGCTTTTGTGATCAGAAAATACTTCAAACTTCACTCCATAGAGATGGTGTCTCTGTTTCTTCAGAGCAAATACCACTGCCACTAACTCGAGGTCGTGCGTTGGATAATTTCTTTCATGAGTTTTCAATTGCCTAGAAGCATATGCGACGACATTGCTATTCTGCATTAGCACGCATCCTAATCCTTTCTTGGAAGCATCACAATAAACTTCGAACAGTCTGCGAGGGTTCGGCAGAGTAAGCATTGGGGCTGTCGTCAACTTGTCCTTTAATTCTTGGAAACTCTGCTCGCACTTAGGTGTCTATTCGAATGGAGCATTCTTCCTGGTTAGCTTTGTTAGGGGTAGGGCTATTTGAGAGAAGTTCTTGACAAATCTCCTATAGTATCTTGCCACATTCCGAATCTCCTCAACTTGTCAGCAATGAGATTCCTCATCTGTTATGTTGATGTCCATCCCCTCTAGATTTTAAATATCGACTGAAGAAATCTTACAGTCACCACTGTCACCGTTCTCATTGGTGGTTAGCCCTAATAAACAATGTGTTAGTCTTAGTAGTCGAACTTTATATCGCTCTTACTACTGAACCTTCTCGCTATTCATCGTAATATTTGGTTTCTAGGATATGACCTATTCAATATAAGAGAAAGAAATGATAGTTTCATTTCCGTGTCATGGTTGCAACATGAAGACTTCCCAGAAGGCCACCCATCTTAATATTATTCTAACACAAGCACGTTTAATTGTAGAGTTTTAATGGGACTTGGTAAGTTAGCGCTGCTATGCGCGTACCTAATCTAGCTTTGAGTATGGCTGCCACCGATCTTGCATTGTAATCATCACCAGCATGGGACAGATTTCCAAATCCTTTGATTTTATATTTGATGCATCACCTAGTCCTACTCAGGGTGCATCAGGTCTGTTGCACTCATTTCTGGTGTGAAGACAACCCAGTTCATTACCTCTTACAAACTTTTGTGCCATAATTTCATACTGGGTAATAGGCCACTTTGAATCAAAATAGCCTCTATCTTTCTTCTTATAATGTCCTATTGTTTATGCAGAAGCTTATCTTGGTCTTCGTCTATTAGGGCCTCTTATTCTACTACTGTCTCGGTATTTTGGGATCTGTTGCACACTCTAAGTCCTCGTTATTCTCACCTGAACTCGAATAAATTTCTCCTCGAGTTATCCCACTCATGGCATTCGCAGTGATGTTTGAAGATGACTGTTATATCTCATATTTCTCCTCCAGATAGCTGCATCTCTTTACTAATAACATATTGAAGATAGTCGCATCATGTGGTGCCTATGATAACTAAGGTTGATGGAGTTTTAGTGTGACCTGATCTTCTGACACCCCTTTTCACCTTTAATGGATAGGAAACACCAAGCTTGCTTCGCCGTCCTAGTCCGAAAGTGTCCTACTTCTGGTTAGTAGGAAATATCCTACTATTGTTTCAAAGAATATTTTTGGGTTTATTCATATAACTTCACTTCCTTTCTGCACAGTGAATAACTGCGTCCCTACCGTAATATATAATTAGATGAATTTCTTGAAAGTTTATTAACATTTTCCCTTATACCTGATTGAGGCTCCTGCTCTTAATTCCCTTCGCTAAAACTCTGCCTCATTTGCCCACGCTCTCAGTTTCTCAATGAAGGATCGGGTCTTTATAATGTGATATTACCATAATCTAAAATAAACATCATTGACTAAATTTCCTAGTAAAGTATCTTTGAGGAAATTTTAAGAAAATAATGATACTATCCGCACCACTCGAGATAATCTGATCAACAGAAAATTACCTTACTTTTATTAAGCATTAGGTCTACTAGACCAGGCAAAAGAATTCCCTAGATACAATCTAAAGAAGATAACCTAGATCGGGCAATTGCAAATGAAGCTTAAAATAAGTCTCATCGGAGTGAAGATGATTACTACTTCACTTATCGTCAATTGAGATCCTGCCTTGTAACACTTAAGGAATGATCCTTCTTCATTATGACCAGGTTTTTTGGATCCATAGTAAATTGTCTAACACAATTCCTTTGATTGAAGCCCCAATTCTCTACAACCCTTTACTCGCTCAATCATCTGCCTCTTATTGCCATTGCTACTTTCAAGGAGTCTTATCCCTAATAATTATGTATAGAAGGTCCCTAATAAGCCTGCAGGGTGTCATAGGCTTCTGTTCACAAAACTGTATATTGAGGTGATCAGGCTCAACATCAATTAAGCGCAATAGACCTCAACACTCACAGCAAGGCTACCATGCACAATTATCTATGTCCTTAACATGCAAGGACTTAAAGCATGGTTTATCAAGATTCTCAAAATATGCTTCAAAAGCATAGTCAGTCCACCCATGGGCCTATATAGAATGAACTACTCTAATACCAAAAATGTAACACTCTCTATCATGTAAGCCATGCTCGAGTCATGAGTTATATTAAGAGGTTATTACTGTGCTAAGAGATCTTTAAAATACAGAAAGTATAATATATGACCCTTTAACTGCATACTATATTACTGAATAATGGTTCATAATTTTCATCATTTTTGATACATATAGAATAAAATAATTACACTTTAAGAAAAAGTTTTGTAGCTAACATTATACACAGACACTACTCCCGCACTGCAGCTGTCGCCCTCACTGACTTTAGCCGGTCTTCATAGTCTCCCGGGCCAACTTATGCCTGAGTTTTGCATGATGAATTCCCCAAAATTTTTGCCTCGTTATTAAATTTTAGCCTTGGCATAGATTGTTTATGGAAAAGAAAAATATACAAGCAAGCAGTGAGAACCTAAGGTTCTCAGTAGGTAAACTCGAACTATTACTCATACAGTGCCATCATAAACATTCTAGCTATTTCGATTTCTTATGAAAATGTGAGCACATATACGCAAGCAGTGGCTCAATTTTAAGTTGAAAACATATTTCTCGAAGCAGGTTATATTTTCACAACCACTTGGCATATTATGCGACAGACATAGAAATAAGAATAGTGTAACATACTTCATTAAGAATCATAATAACAATATGAAATAATGAGAAAATTAGAGATACATATGAAGATGCTTGTATTTGACTTAATTCATCTCTTTCTTTAACTTGTAATTTGATCTTGCTCTTCTGTACTTGGTCCCCCGGACGTGAATGACCTCTCTTACCCCTGGGTAATAGCCTGCTTTTCAGGTCCGAGCTCGTACCTATACATGAGTGACGGGTTTACTTTCCCCGACCCTCACATCGGTCTATTCTCCTTAAATCTGGTCGAGGGCTAGCTCAAGTCTTAGATAGTACCGCTTTGGCCCACGCTAGCTGGGTCTATACCATGCCTCACGTGATAGCTTGGTACATCCCTCTTACAAGTCCTTATAATCTTTTACTACCTCTTGGGTATAATTATGCATGTGAATGCTCTATGCGTTCATGCATATATCTCATATCATTCCTCAATCTTATTTGCATGCATGATTTTCATAGACATGGCATCCATAAGCACAATTATTCATAATATAAGTCCTCATAAACTCCTGCCAAAAATTTGGCAGCATAACGGATTGAGTCCTTTTTCCTATGAATAGTTCCAGACTACTAGAACGATCAATCAAACAACAAAACCAACATAAAGCATCAAGTTTTATAACAATAATATCAATCATATAATATGTCAACATAAATACATAACTTAGGTTTTCTGCTCATTTTACTCAATTCTGCTTGAGTTTGTAAAATTCACCATAATTTCTATTCAATTCAGTTGGACCTAAATTTTGAATATATTATAGTGCTATGTGTCTAGTTTCCAACCCTTATGGTCCCATCTCATTTTGATTTATGTAGCTCAAGTTATTCAAAGTTTACTTCTGTCTGCCCTACAACTAGCTAGAATTGCACTCTTAGAAGTAAAAATTCATTAAAAATAGGAAATTAGGTGAAATTATACAAAATTTATATCAAATCAAAGCTAATAGAAAAAGCTTTCAAATGAAATAATTTTCATATCATTTTCATGAGTATATTTTGAGATATAAACTCCGTAACTTGACCCTACTGGACTACCCTATTCTAGCCCAGTCTAAACCCAAGGTAATTTCATTGATGCGATGAAAATAATTGGCAATAAATTTGACTCTAAAATTTTTATAGGATGTTCCTTTATATGTTAGCTTTCAAACAGAGTTAGTTTCACTCAATTTAGAGTTGTGTAGTGTGAGTTACACACTTCTCAACTCATATTGCCTAGATGAGAATCCATATTTCTAGGCTAAACTTCAAAAATTTATAACTAATTCTATACTAATCCAATGTCTTATAATTTATATGTATGGAAAGCCCTGAATGTATAGTTTCATATAAAAATGGATTCATCAAATTTAAACAGCTGTAGGCAGAGTCATACACTCCATCGTACGGACCATCAAGGGAAAAACCCTAATAGCTTCTTGATTTCTTCTTGAATTCATGTTTTCCTTATATCAATCTGTCTAATCTTCAATTCAAACTCACATATACACCTTACACCAATCTTAATTCATCATCATCACTAAAGATAATATTAGAATCATACAAGAAAGTGGGAAGAAAGTGGAGTCCTATTCAGTCCAATTCAAAGAAAACAAGAAGCTAGATTGAACTCCAACCTTTCTTAGGTGAAATCTTGTTGGATTGGTTGCTTGGATTGAATAAACTTTTGATGAAGCTTGAACAGGTGATGAAGATGGAGTGAAGATGAGTGTGAATAGAAGAAAAAGAGTAAGTGTTCTGCCCCTTTTAATGGCCAAAAATGCAAAGGGGTAGGAAAGGAAAAATTTAAAAACTTTGGAGAGAAGCTATCATATGATTGGTGGATTTCATCTCTCCTTCAAATTTGGCTTGGCTGCCCTTCTTCATGGCTGATTGAAGCGCCACTTGTAGGGATGTTTTGGCTAAATCTTGGCCATCCATCCCAAGGTTCTCACAGTATGATTTCTATTAATCCAGTTCCAACAGTTTAAAATACCAAAATCTTACCAATTTCTTTTTAAATCGATAAATCGATTTTTAGAAAAATCCTATGAGCTATCCTATGGTTCTAATCTAATTTCATCAAATCTAATCCTTCTAAATCACAATTAACTGGCTTTAAATAAATGCTCAATCGAATTCTAATTAATCACAATTGTTTGATAAAAATCGAACAACTCGGTTAAGAACGATAGAATTTTTGGGACATTACATTGTTAATTGATTTCTTTGATTTTATTGAATATGTAAAGCTAATTAGAAGTTAACTAAAGGTTGATTAGGAGTTAATTAGAATTTAATTAAAGGGATTAGGATTAAGAAAAATTAGAATAGACATGCAAAAAATCTCACAAAGTTGTTATGTAATAGTTTGCAGGTTTGAAGGAAATCGGCAAAAATTCGGTATTTTATACTGCCAAAACCGAATCAACAGAACTTTACACTAACAACCCTAGTTTGAGTGGATAAAATTCAGTCACTCCCACCTCATGTGGTCGATGCCACTTGCAGCCGTAATAGGAGGAGAGATTAGGCTTAGCTCTCCACCATAAACACCAACCACCACACCTTTCATTCTTTAAAAACAAAGCCAACCTAACTCCTCTCTTCTCCTTTGATGATTCGGCCTCCCCACTAGACATTCTGCTCTCATTTTTCTTCATCATCTCATCTCCTCATCCTCAACTTGTCATCCACTACCAAGCTCTCACCCCAAGCTTGCTTCTTCTTGGCTACAACTCAAGTTGCAAAGTAGGATTCAACTTCCTTGCTTGAATTTATTGAACTGATGGTTTTTGGGAAACTTTTCTTTCTTCATTTAGTTGATGATATAGGTGTGTATGTAATGATTTATGGCTAGTTTAGCAAGTATTCATTTGGTTTGGTTTGAGAATTGAGTGAAAAACTAAAGAGGTAGCAAAATAAAATCTGAAACCATAGAAAACACTATGATATTTGTACCTGCGAAGTGTATGGCTTTGGATTTAGGCATTAGAATAAAAATTTTAAATGAAACTAAATATTTAGAGCTTTTCAACCATATAAATTATAAGGTCATTAGATTAGTATTGAGTAAGATATGATTTTTTGAAGTTTGTCCTAGATGTTTACCTATAGATCTAACCAAGGTGGCTTTTGCAGGGCATAAATCATCCTGTACAACTTCAAATTGACTGCAAGCAATTTTTTTGGAAAGCTTACACATAGGACAACATCTTATAAAAATTTTAGAATCAAATTCGATCTCTGTTGCTCCAGTAATTCATTGTAGTTGTCTTATGTCCTGACTGGGCTAGAACAGGGTAGCTTAAGTTAGCCAACTTCAAGAGTTCATAACTTGAGCTCTACATTTTCAAATGAAATGAAACTTATTGGAAATAAAAGCTAGTTCAATTAGCTTTAAGAAGAAATAGTTTTAATATAAATCCAATTAGGTTCTTACTTTTAGTGAATTTTTACTTTTTAGTGTGTAACTTTGCCTGGCTGCAAAATAGACCTAGGTTAATCTTCAATAACTTGAGTTATACTTATCAAAACTTCATGGGACCAAAGACAATAAAAACTAGACAAGTAACATTCCAATAAATAAAAATTCAGGTCCAAATAAGCTAAGAAAAAATTATAGCATAAATAACAAAATAGGGCATAATTGGATAGTATAGGCAGGTTGGCCAAATTGAAAGTTTAGCTACTCCAATATATGTGGAAGTTGTAATTAAAGCTTAAATGTTACAAATTCATGACATTGTTGAAAGATTAATGTATTATACTTGATATGCTACTATGATTGATTGTCTGTCAAAAATGGCACTATTTATGGGGAAACAAATCTGATCCGTTATGCTACTGAATTTTGACAGAAGTTTATATAATTTATGAGTGCATATGTTATGAGAAATTTATGATATGAACAGTTATATAATTATGAATATTTTGCATCCAAGAATGTTTAATAGTAAATGTGCAAGAATGCATATGAACTATGAGACATATGTATGAGTGTCAGCCATCCGCATGCATGATCATATAAGAAAAAGGAAAAGAAATAAAGAAAGTTGAAAAGGACATACCAAGCCTCCACCTTGTAGTGGGCTAGGGCAGTATTATCCAAGGCTTGGGCAAGCCCCCGACCGTATTTAAGGGAAATAGGCTAGTGTAAGGTCGGGGAAAGTAAACCTGTAACTCATGTATAGGTATGAGCTTGGACCTGAGAAACAGGTTATTACCTTAGGGTGAGAAAGGCCATTTACCTCCGGGGGACCAAGTACTAAAGGCAAGTTACACCCTAGGAACGATGAAATGTAATGCCTAGATGTACCAAGGAAAGGAAGTTAAAGAAAGTTAAAGCAACCACAAGTGCATTTGCATGAATTCAAGTAAAAGTATTTGCATATGTATGCTCTATTTTCCTATTATATTGGAATTGTTATATTTGAATATACTGCAACTATTATTCAGGCTATGTTGTTACTACTACTATATTGAAGTATCTCATAATGCTGTAATGTTATAAGCATGATTAGCACATTATATTTGTATTGTTATGGTGATTATCATGAACTATACCAAGTACCTCCTAAAAGAAATCCCGCTTTGAGAAGTATGTTTTCAAACTTAAAATAGAACTAGTGCCTATGTGTATGTATTCATGTTTTTCATAATAAATCGAAATGGTTGAATGTTTATGACGACATCCCGTACGATTAGTGGGTCATGTTTACCTATTGGGAACTTTAGGTTCTAACTTCTTATTTGTGTTTTTCTTCTTCCCATAAACATTCTAGTACATAAGCTAGAGTTCAAGTACAAGGCAAGATACGAGGACATTCACTATGCAAGACCTAGGCGTGGGCTAGACCAGAGGACTATTGAAGCCGGCTAACGACCAATGGAAAGTAAGTTCTGTGCATAATGTTAGTTACAATTTCTTTTAAGTTGTAATTATTTTATTTTATATGCATCAAAAACTTCGAAAATTATGATCCATTATTCAATGATAAAGTATACAGTTAAAGGACCGTATATTATATTTTCCTTATTTTAAATATATCATAGCGTAGTACCAACCTCTTAGTATAACTCCATGACTCGAGCATGTTAGCTCCAACGCCCTTCAGAAACTATTCTGTGGTTGTAAACTAGAGTGAGCATTTAGGTTTTGATGAATACCAAATCAGAGTTTAAGCTAATCTTGCTATATATATGAACGAATTGTTTCTAGAAGTGTTTCTTTATCAATCATGTGCATTATATGCTTGAGAATCAACAAAGTCATGTTATCCATTGTTACTTTAAATTGAATATAATTGATATAGAATGTATGTTTTGTGTACTTCTTGAGTTATCACAAAGGAAATAAGAAAGAAGGTTCAGAAGGATAAAACTGCAACATTAGAAGGGAAAACGATGGCTCAAGAGCAAATATTGTTCATTCAGAAAGATGACTTTATTCAAGAGGGAAAATTTCCAGAGACATACTTTTCATGAAGTGTTACACCTTCAAAGCTTCCTCTACATGCTTCAATAGACAAATTCAAAAAGTCAAAAAGGTGATTTGACAAGATGCAGAAGAGGCGCCGACAAGTCTAAATAGTTAGCAAACTAATAAATGACTACTTTTCTACTTCTATGTAAGTTTTGAAGAATAGGAAAAAGGAAGGTTATTTCTTCTCTATCTAGTTGTAGACCAGCAAACCAAAAGGATCACAAGAATCAAGGCCTGCAAGCTTCAACGGTCATATTTCGAAGTCTATATAAGGCTGAAAGTCGAAGAAAGAAGAGCTAAACTGTTTGAATATTTTCTATTTAAAAAGAGCTTCCTTTCTTCATCCTTCTCAAGTGTCTACAGCACCAAAAAGTTACTTATCATAACTTTAAGATATAAGAAAATATTCTCTACTGGTCTATAATGGATAATACTCTCTCTTTGAGAATTTAGAGAAGTCTTACACAAAGTAATTCATAGTCCATTCTCTATTGAGAAAGTCAGTGTGAGTGTTCAAACAAAACACATTATTCACAACATTTGTATCTAGACCTAGTAATGGTCAATGAGAAGCTTGGAGAGACTAGGAAAATCATATAGTCTTGCAGTAGCTAAAACGACACCTTGAGCCCCACCTTGCTAGCAGACAAGGACTTGGTGTTCATTAAAGTGATGCCTCGGGCCCTGCCAAGACAATGGATAAGGACTTGACAATCACTGATCTAACTTGGCAATGCTTTAGCAATGAGAATTCTCATAGATTGGGATAATTGATGCAAACCCTGCAGACTTCAGTGATCAAAAAAGGAAACAGGAAGCAATAAAAAGGATCGATAATATACTTGTTATTATTTCTGTTCATTGCTTGATTTATATTACTGCTTAACTGCCTTTACTATTATGATGCACTTCCATATTCCTTTATTATAATTTATCTCATTATTCGTTGGTGATTTGACTGATTGTATATTATACATATTACTGCACTCCTGCCCTTATTCTTAGCATTTTTGGGATGATGCGAGACTCCCCTAGGAACACCAACCTACTAGAAGATTTCTCTTACCCTTTTTTTTCGTGTGTCTAGATGGTGCAGATCATTCTAAACGTTGAGATGGATGTGGCTTTCAAGCCGGATATGTCGAATAATGGGATTTTATTACATACTTTAGATTGAATGCTTGTTATTGCTATTATCCATGACTAGACACTAGCATTCTATGATGTAATCTAGGACGCCCTTTTTCACATCTTTACCTAACGTGTTTTATATTAAAATTTTGGTGGGTTGTACATGGGTTGGGTGGATATGATTAGTAGTAGTATAGATGTCCTATTTCTTTTATATTTTGGGCTATGTATTATGACTGCTATATTTACCTTATCATGTTGTACTTGTGATGTATGTTTTTTTGTAGACGATAGTTGCCTTATCTATGGATTTTACTGACCAGCATGTGGTAATATTACTTCTGCCACGTGAAATAATTAACTAAAGACTAAAATTGGAAATAGTAATCAACAAAAAAAAAATTTACCTATGCAAAATTTAAGGAAGTAAGTTTGTAATACTTTGTTGACTAATTATTAGCAAGACTAAGTAAAGTAGAATTAAATGGTGTGATAATCGATAGTTAGTAAGGTGTTACAACAACTGTAACCCACATAGGACAATATACACGAGTTGACATTATAAATAGATAATTGGAAAACTTAAATAGTTAATTCAAGTAAACAGAAGAACAACAAAATTTTATTAGTTTAAAACAAGTGGGAGTCATCTAATTTAGAATAAACAAGTAGGAATCACACTTCAGTGACCTTTCCTGGATGATATCAATATAAACATCGTAGATTATTCTAATCGAGTGGCAATAGATGTGGACTGCAGAAGGGTTACTGAGTTGATTGGTGATGATATATTTGGTTAATGTTCGGGAGCAAGTGCAAAACATGTAATTTTTAGTACATATACTAAGTGTCATGGGTTTGTATCAAGGAGGGATGATATTTGGTGTGATTGGAAAGGTAATATTGTGATGCATCAACTTGTGTGCAACACAAAGGGACTTCATGATGAGAAATATATAAAGAGGGTAGATAGATGTAGGGACCACAAGCAAATCACCCGAATTAATTACCAAGCCAAGTTTCGAGTCCACCTGGATTATAAGACTTCTAAATGGAAAGTAATTGCATTCGAGGATGGCCAAAGTCATGAATTCACCGCACCTCAATATCTGCACCTACTCCCTGCATACCATGGGTGGAGTGATGTAGATTGTAACACTTTCCCAAGTACAGTACTATTCTTAAGTCATAGCACCACACTCAAGAGTTGTTACTGTTACCTGAACGGACTTTGTCTGATAGCAACCTCTGGTTGTTCCCAATATTTCTTGAATTATCTGGAGATAACACGAAAATAAACACAGGGGTGAGAATTATAAAATTCTCAGTAGGATTCATTAATAAATTTTATACCGTGTCATTGTTATTATCTCCAGCTGCTTCGGTTTATTATGAAAAATGTGAGCATGTTAAATAGACTATTCAATTTTCTAGTTGAAAATATAATGTTCGAAGCAGAGTTCATTTTATTCATGCGCTTGAGTCACATTGGCAATATTTCATATTTAGAAAATAATTACAACGTAAATAGATAGTACAGCTTCAGCATCAATTAAACATGGGATGTCATTATGCAAATTCTCATATTTGAATTCATGCAAATACCCTGATGCCTTTCTTTACTCTGTACTGAGTTAATGTCATGGATGTTGCCACCATACATTTTCATTGCTTACACTAGCTGGGTCATGCCATACCTCGTGTAAGTCCTGTCCCCTATACTCACACTAGCTGGGTCGATGCCATGCCTCATGTGAGTGGGGTGCTTGCATATCTTTTAATCTTTAGTCTTTAGCCTTTACTGCCCTTGGGTAACCTGGCCTTGGAGTGAGCTCGTCAGCTCGACTCGTGACCTTTGTCACACCGACTCACCCACAAGGGGACCCACGTGCCTCTAGGTCAGAGGGACTCAGTTGGCTATCTGCCTCCAACATAGAGGGACCCAAAAGTTTTAGCTACCTTCACATGGAGGGATTCAAAGTGCAACTGCCTCCAAGTGAATGGACCCACATCTTATCTTATTTAACTGTCTTCACAAGGAGGGATCTCGTAACTACCTCCAGATGAAAGGACCCACATTCAATATATTCATATCATACTTAAATCATCCTTGCATATATGAATCTTATGAGCATAACACATAAATGTTTATCACATTCATATAATTCACATATTTCTGCCGGAATTTCGGCAGCATAATAGATCAAGTCCGCTTCCCCGTGAATAGTGCCAGTATACCAGAACATCAATTTATCACAAAGGTCACAACATTGCGTACATATTTCAACATGGAATTCATAATAACAATAATCTCATTAAGGCAAAGTTTCTGCCTCAGCATAGTTAACTAACCTGATTTTTATAATTCAAGTCATAATTGCTATTTAACTCATTTGGACCTCAATTTTGGATATGTTAAAGTGTTATGTGTCTATTTTCTAACCTCTTTAGTCCCATCTAATTGTGATATCTATAGCTTAAGATATTTAGGTTTTATCTCGGCCTGCCCAGTGGCTGGCCAGAATTAGACACCTAAAAGTAAAAATCCACTATAAATTGAAAACAGACTCAAATTACACGAAATTGACTCTTATTAAATCTAACAGAGTAAAGTTTCATCTACAAAATTTCCATTCCATTTGACTTAGTAGGGCTCGAGTTATAAGTCCCAAATTCTGACCTTTCTAAACTGCCCTATTCTGGCCTGATTTGGACATAGGGCAACTTTCTTGGATCACTGGGAGCAAACGCGACCTTGTCTAATTCTAAAATTTTTGTGGGAAATTCTCCTATGTGTAAGCTTTCTAAAAAAGTTAGTTTCACTCATTTTCAAGTAGTGTAGAGCGAGTTCTACCCTAAAAAACCCAGTCTGCCCAGAATCAGAGTCAAAAACCTAGGTCAAAATTCAAAAATTCATATCTCTCTCAATACTAATCCGAAAGCCTTATATGATATATGTATGGAAAGCCCTAGATGTCTAGTTTCATATAAAAATGTTGTCATCAAATTTAATCAGCTGTAGGCGGAACCGTATACTCCGCCGTACGGACTGCCGAGGGATTCTAGGTTTTCAGCTTCTCACATCTTCATCCTTTCACCCTTTGCTTACCTCCTCAACGAATTTAACACCAACAAGAGCCAACAAACCAGCCAAATAACATCATAATCATTCAATTATCTCATCAAGAATTGAGTAAATAAAGTCACCAACAGCTACCCATAATCAGAAAATCAAGACAGAATTGGAATCCTACCTTTATTTTGAAGCAACAACTAGCAAATCTTAAGTTCTAGGGATGCAAGAAGCTTGAGGGAGGCTGAAAGTGGAAGAAGGAGATGAAGAAGATGAAAAAAAGAGGAGACGAAGGCTGCTGGAAGATGGAGCTCGAAAATTCTGCTGAAGGAAGAGAGAAATATATTATGAAAGTGTTGGTGGTTGAATTCTTGTAATTTGATTGGTTGGAGTTTATATGGCTCATATTCAGCCATGCTTCCCTCCCTTTTGTGGCTGTCTTGCACCACTTTGGTGGGTTAAGTGGCTGAGTTTGTAGCCGCTTGATGTAGGGTTTAGAGCGTAAAATCCTATTGGTTCGGTTCCGACAATTTGAAATACCGTAATCTTACGGATTTCCTTTAAATCGGTATTTTGAAGAAATTTGTGAAGTTTTATATTTTTTTATTCTAATTATTTCTAATTCTAACTCTCGAATTAGCATCTAATCAATACCTAATTAATCCTTAATTAACTTCTATTTAAACACATTATGCATTAAAATCGAATAAATCGATTAATGGTGTAAATTAAACGTTTTACAAATTGATGGCCATTCTGTTTTCTATTTTTCATGGCTAAGGGTATTTTCATAATTATGGGTAATTCTAGGGGCATCCCATATCATTTCACATATGGATACTTCCGTGGCTCATTCGGCCGAGGTTTAGGTTTCTTCTACGTTTTCTCTACGTGATTCTGCTTCGTTTAAAACTTTATTCTGCTAATTCTATTGATCTAGGGACCTAAATGTCATTTTCTAAAAAGTTTGGGGGCAAGGTTGTAAGTAGTAAAAGTTTATTTGCATTATTTCCTATTACGTTATATGGGGATGTTACATAGATAACGTGCAAGTTGACAGCCTACACAAATTTGGTGTCAGAACATGTCATATAATGGGTTTGTAACGCCTTGATTTAGCAACATGCATAGTTAACACTGTTACATGCTAGATTATTAATAAAATTTTAAAAATCAAAATAAATAAATAATAAAAGAGAATATAGAATAATAAAAGTAGAAATGTTGAGCAGTTAAAATTTTGACGGTAATAGAATTTTACAGCATAATAAATTTTTTACGAATAATTTCTTGGAAAATAAGAAATTGATCTGATGAGAATTTGAAATACAAGAGAACCTAATTACTAAGATAGAAATCTTAATTTGTGTGGCTCGAAACAAGCCACACTAGTCATCTTTCAAGAGGCAAATATGACCACTAATTTAGAAAAAAGTCAAAATTTACCTTTTTGAAAAATTGGCTTTATAAAATCAAAGAAAATGAGAATAGATGAGCACATTTGCTTATCATCTTCTCTCTCATCCCTCAAAGAAAACTCACCACCCCCTTCTCTTAAACCTCCTCCATTTTCAATATTCAACCTCTCGAAACCTTGTGTCTTTGTGGAGCTTCATAAGCTAACACCCTAAACCACTTCAACCACCATCAAAACTACCAAAATCAAGCTCATAAGGAGTCTATCTTGAAGTGTTGGTTAGCTTGGAAACAAGGTAGGATCCCTAGAACTTAACTTGTGCTCATCTAATTCTAATGATGCTAGGGTTTTTATCTTAATTAATTTCATCCATTTTGGGTTATTTGTGATAATATATCATCATATTTCAATTATTTTTAGCAAGTTAAACTTGGCTTAGGAAGACCAATAGGTTAGGAAATCAAAGGAACACAAAAGAGCCTAAGATAGGAATTCTAGTTATTCAGAAATTTGTGAATAGTACCCATTCTGAGATTTATATCTCAAGCTAGGAAATTCAATTTGAGATGGTAGCAATTTTAAATGAAAATAAACTTATAGGAGAGTATGTCCACGAAATTTGAGGTCTATTGTGTAACATCCCCATTTTTACCTAAGTTAATTAGCTCAGTGTTCCCGGCTAATTAGAGGGATTAGCGATTAATTGAGAACTAATCGGCTAATCTTGAGAGCAAGGGCTTAGTAAATTAAAGGCAAGTCAACAATTGAAGCATAATGCATTAAGAGTTACAATTAAAAGCCTAACCGCCCAATCCTTATTAATTCATGACTTAAGACATAAAATCAAGGTGATCTAACCTAATTAACGAAGAGCACATAAGCATCACATCTTAATCACATGAAAACTAATCCTCATATCTTCTTTACATAATTAAGGAGGAAAAATCCTTTTCGATAAAAATGTGTTAATGGCATAATTAAACCAATTGAATTAATTCACATTTAGATAAGTATAACAATTATAAAGATATAGAAACTTCCCTTTAATTATTGTTTAAAAGTTTGGTCAAAGCAAGAGTCACATCTAACCATTCAATTGTCTTCTCATCATACACCACTAGATCAAGAGTCCATGTTAGTAGAACCCTTAAGTCATGACAAGAGTTGTACTCTCCTTCATCAAGATTGTGACACTTGGAGTGATCACAATCATCCAATGCCAATCCAAAGGTAGCTCATGCTTTTAACCAATTGACAAAAACACCACAAAACCTTTTATCCAAGTACCAAGACTCAAAGGAAACACAACATTCCCTTTTGCCCCATGGTTTTTCCCACTCCTTAGCTTGTGTAAGAAGCAAAAGTCACCTCACTTTCCTCCCTCCTTATGCGCCACCTTCAGCCCTCCCTCTCTCCTCCATTCATTTTTCATTTCCTCTCTCAAGAATACACACAAAGCTCTCACCTCTCTCTAAACCTCTCTTTGTCCTTCCTACTCTTCTTCTTGTTTTTCTACCTAAGTCCTCACTTTTCTACCACCATCACCCTCATCTCCTATCACCACACTCATCATCCCTTCAAGGACTACCATTTTTGGTCCTTGGAGAAACAAAATCACTCATACACAAGCCCCAATATCAAGCTCAAGAGAAAGAAGGCCATCTCCAACCACTCCATCTTCCAAGCTTCCAAGAAAAACTCATTTGGTAGTGACTCTAACCTACTCTTTTTCATGTATTCTTCAAGCTCTAGAACTCCTAAGCTCTACATAGCTAGGTGGTTTTAGGACTTGCTTCAAGGTCTCATGACCATTTCTTGCTCTATGAGTTTTCTTGTCTTGTTGAAAAATGTCATCTTGAAATGAGAATATGTGGCTTGATGGTTTTATGTATCTTGCTCTATTTTGTGGTAAAATACTGATTTGGTGACTGAAACGTTGGATATGGTAATGAGATAAAACATAAAAATGGTGATTTAAAGTGGTATAGCAACATTCCCACAAGTTTATTATGTAAAACTTAAAAACGGGTTAATCTGGAATTCTGGCAGTCTGTAAGGCGTTCAGTATATTTATTTCTACAAAACTGAAAATGCAATGAAACTAATTTTCTGTGAAAGTATACTCAAAAAGCTTTTCATACATATAAAATATGCGAGATTTGGCCTTAAGATGAGAGAGATATGAATTTTTAAAGTCTGCTGTTCCTGGTTGGGTTTCTGTCCGGGCAGTAGGTAATACAACGTGCATAACTCAAGCTATACATAAGATTTTTGAGTGGGATCAAGCTTGTTAGAAAGCTAAGACATAGGGGAACATCCCCATAAAACAGTTTTGTCAGATTCTTTGTGAGGAGTTCATAGTAAACGTTAAAAGTCACTAACCCGAGATGAACTTTCAAATCTGAACAGTCAGAATAAAATTTGTATAACTCAAGCTACAAAATGAATTTTTGAGTGGGGTTTCTTTTGTTTAAAAATAGACTCAGAGAAGTGTAAGCATACCAAAATTCGAAATAAAAGAGTAAAATATGAAATTATGGTGAATTTTTGAAGTTACTGCCCCACTGTAAAAGTAAAACTGGTTAGGGTAAAAGTTAAAGGTTAATGAAGAATAAGCTTTAAAACATTAACACCGTTATACTAAGTATTAGAAAATCTTCATAACTCAACCTAAAAAGTATCAAAAAGTATATTAGATAAAATTGGCCCTACAACAATTAAAAGAGGACATCCAAGAGGTAACCTAAATTAAAAGCTTGCACCAAATTTACTAAGCTAAGCTCATAAAACTTTGCTTGAGAATGTGCCTATGTTTATGTTGCAAGCATGATGTTATGATGATGATGTGATAATGATGTTATGATAACAATGATATGATGATATGATATGATGCTGTGATACTGGTATTCTGTTTGGCAAAATTTTGGGAAGCTTCGGTCTAGCCGTTATCTTCGAAATTTTGTAGAAATTGTGGACTTAGAAATATTTTGCATCATAAGTTTAATAAGAAAAGATTCAATAAAGTGTGATCCTTCAAAAGGGAAGGTGACCTAATTTAAGTTCCCCTCACCCACGACTCACATGAGGCATGGCATGACCCAGCTAGTGTGAGTATAGGGGATAGGGCTTACATGAGGCATGGCATGACCCAGCTAGTGTAAGTACCGAAATTCTATGGTGGTGACGGCCACGGTATGAGCTCATTACCACTTATGTTTAGTGGGTGGAAAGAAAGGACTTAAGATGAGTCAAGTTAAGGAAAGAAAGGGACTTCGGTCCAACCCAAGTAAAGAGTATAACTCTCAACATGTTTATGTATGTTATGAATAGTCATATAAGTTTTCATGTATGCCATGATGTTGTTAATACAACGAGGATAAGTACTAAAAATGGAATCCACTTCGGGTAGTAATGTTTTCGGAAATCAAATAATTGAACCTATTGAATGCCCACAGTTTTCATTCAAAAACCGAAGTGGCTGGGACGATGATGACGACACCTGTGTGTCAGGGTTGAGTCCTACTGAGAAATCTTATTTCTCATCCTAGTTGTTTTTCCGTCTCGTCACCAGATACTCATGGAGCATCACGTGGCATGGAGCATCACGTGGCATGGAGCATGGAGCCTCCCCACCATGAGTGGGCCTATGATGAGGGCGCCCACGCTATTGTGGCCACGACCACCACGATAGTCCGCACATACTTCTACCCGGGTCGAGTTTTTGAGCAGGAGGAGCCAGCGATCCCGCCTGCCCCTGTAGACGTATCATCAGCACACCTTGGACAACCGCTGGGTCCTTGGGATTTCCCGCCCGAACCATTGCCCAAGATCGAGATGGAGCCTATGTCTCCAGGTCTACCCGTAGCCGAGCCTGTGCCCCTGCCAGAAGTCCCTGTGATCGAAGTGAGTTCGACCGCTACTCCTAGAGCTGCAGCCGCTTCGCCGCCGCTCCCCGAGTACCATCCTGCCACGTCCGAGGAGGATCCCTCTGAGGAACGTTCTTCGGTCGCCAGTTATACTCCTGGCCATTGCGTTCGAGGGGGACCAGGCACTTGAGGACCTGAGTCCGTTCGATGGAAGGGCGTGGAAGGGGCGGACAAACCAGTATATGTCTACGTGGGTCTATCCTATTATTGCTCCTGTTATATTTCATTTTGTATTAGACCTTGTCAGACTTGTACTCTTGATATTTTGGAGCCATGGCATGACCATGAGTTCCCTTTTATGTATTTGTTGGATATTATGAGGATAATTATAATTATGTGGTTGATATTGTAATTTGAATGCATGATATTATGATTTATCTCTTGTTCCTTCCTTTTATACCGAAATCTTTGCGATACGCTCGTTTACCGCTATCTTCTCGCGCAAGGCTTTACTTTCCAAAAGCGACGACATATTTCAAAAAAAAAATTTACTGTATTTTCCGCGTAATTTAATTTCAAGTGAAGTTTAATTTTCCACGAGCATAAGTAACAACTAATAAAACGCCGTAATACGACTTAAGTGTAATATGGATTTATTAGGGTGTTACATATTGGACTTAGGATGACAAAGTTATGACTTTCCAAAGTAGGTTGTACCTTAAAAACCACAATCCTAAGTAGTATGTGTTGTGATAGGCATAACGCACCCTATAAAACTTCAACTTGAGTGCAACAACTCTTGTTGGAAAGCTAACATATAGGAGAATATGCTTGTAAAATTTTAGATTTAGATTCTTAGTGAGTTGCTCCCAGTAATTCCATGAATTTTCCTTATGCGTGTCAATATAAGGCAATTTCATTATGGACCTTATATCTTGAGTTCTACTTAGTCAAATTAAGTGGAAATTATTTTGTTTGAAAGAGTGTTCACTTAACTATAATTTTCAAAATTTTGGAGCAAAACGATGAGCAATACATTTTTAGTGATTTTCTACCTTTGAGTGCCCAAGTTCGTCCACTAATAGGGTAGTAGTAAGGAAAATTTGGAAAACTTAAGCTATATACATCAAAATTGGATGGAACTAAAGAGACTTAAAAATAGATATGAAGAGCAACATTCCTGTAAAATTTGAAACCTAGGTGGCTTGAAATGAAATTTTGGCATATTTTTGAAAATCTGGATAGAATTGAGGTTTACACTCTAATGTATAATGCAAGTGATTTTAACTCAAGCTAGGAGTCCTCGAAGGATTTAAGACCAAAGCTAATTGAAGAACTTAGTATGTTGCATTGATTTTGCATGATCTAGATATATAACATATGCAATGGCTATTTACTTAAAGTTGATGAGAATAAGGTTACTTTTTGAACATTGTGGTCAATTTTACATTGAATTTGGGTCATATATATGCCTTTGGAATTGCATGTCTAGACTTGTTGGTTGATTTCTAGCTATGGTAATTTTGGGGAAGCTTCATATACAATAGTCATGTTGTAGAATTCTTGGTAGAAATATTTTGAGAATGAAACTAACAACTTGAAGCATGTCATTATACATCATTACGAAATGTAAATGCACATGGAGACATGAGCTTTTCAGTATTTTCAAAATGAATATAAGTCTTACTATCACTTGGGCTAGAGAGAGCAAATTCGGTTAAAGTCAAAGAGAGTAAATCTAACTTCCCTTGAATTGCGTTAGGGAAAGTAAATCTAGCTAAGAATAAGTCTGTGTGAATATCGGATAAAGTAAATTTGGCAATCATGTATAAAAACGAGCTCAGTCCTGATAAGCATCCTATTACCCAAAGTGGGCAAGGCCACTTATCTCAAAGGTCATCAAGTATAAGTGCTCATGATAAGATTTAAAGGAAAGAAACCATGAGATCCCATACATGGCATTGCATTTGCATAATTTATTTTTCTACGTTGTTGCCACCTTCATAATTTATTCTTTAATCACAAGTGCATGACTAAAAGGAACTTGCTTTAGGAAAGGAGTTTTGAAAACTAAGTAAATAAACTCCACTCTCTTATATGTGACAAACATGTTTTTTTTAATAAACCAGAACTGGGGATGACAATGATGATAGTGTATATGATAGTCTAGGGATCCCTATTGAGAATATCACATTTCATCCTTATCTGTGTATGTTTCAATATTATCCACAAACACCGATGGCCTCAATAGTGTTCTTCATAAAGACACCAGACTGGTGATGGCATTATGACCAGGTCGCGAACTGCATGTTCATCATGGGTTGGGCCCGAGTGCATATGTACATATCTTTCTGTCAATCCTTCTTTGTTTCCATCCTTACTAAGCAGTTTGACCTAGAGTCCTCTTTCAATAGGGTACCACTATTTATGGCATGCCTAGTGATTTTTGCACTACGTCCACCTTCCCTTGTGTCAACCATGGAGAAAGACCCTTCCAAGGTGAGTTCATCATCTTCTTCTTCCTCTTCTTTGGGAGGTAATGCGCATCTACTAGCCGACCCAAGAGTTGCAGGCACCTTGGAGAATGGTTTCCTCATCTTCGAGCTAGATAAGGGAGATAGTGTAGGATATTTTTTTGAGGTTTGCGAGCCTTGTACAATTGTGCTAGGACTAGTGTTGTATTTATTCTCAAATGTAGTTTTTTTTATTCTCATGTATTTCTTATCCACTAGTAGGGGTTCCCTACATAGACTTTGTTTTGGTTTCTGATTGCATTCGATATAGGTCTTATAATAGGAATGCTTTTGTATGACAGATATCAAGGGCACTCAGGTAACCTGATTGAGGTACATGGAAATGTATATATAATGATAGACTTTATGTATACATTTCTACAAATTATTTTCAGTACTCCATAGTTATTTCTCTTGATATTTTGTTGTATGTATTCTGCAACATATTTCACCAACCTGGGTAGTATCTTTATTTATGCGCATACGAAATTATTGCAATTATCTTCTAAATATAGGCTCATATCTTATTTCAAAAATAAGTTCATGATTTTAGTAAGGAAGCCTATATTAATTTCCAACAACTATCCCTTATTTATATTAAAACCCCTTAAGTAGAATGAAAAACAAAAACAAAAAAACTAAGATTTCTCGTGATATCCTCTAGCAGTGGTGTTATGACTTAAGCATAGCATTGTGATTAGAAGGGTGTTACATACCTTGTAGGACAAAAAGGGGGATATGCAAAACATTGGGTTTGTGAAGAAAAATCTGTAAAATCACATCAATCAATAGAGGCAGGCGAAGATAAAATACGGGAATATGAATGCTAGCATAAGTTACCTACTCGCCAAGGGAAGCAACGATCCATTGTTTATTGGGAAGTATACCATGATAGGTGATGATAAGTTGGAAAATCTATTCTGGTTGGATGGGCATAGCATGGTTGACTATGAGTTCTTTTGGGACATGCTTGCATTTGATACGACATATAAAAGAACAAGTACAATAAACCCCTAGTAATTTTTTCTGGTGCTAATTGCCATGCACTAACTACTACCTTTGGTTGTGCATTGGTTTTTGATGAAAAAACTGAGGCTTCTAAGTGGTTGTTGGAGACTTTTTTGGAAGCAATAGGTAATAAGCACCCAAAGGCAGTTGTTATAGATGGTGACGATACAATGAAGGAGACTATTAAGCAAGTGTTTCCAAATGCTACACATAGACTATATGCATGGCACTTGCAAAAGAATGCATGTGAGAACATAAAGAATCCTGCTTTCTTCAAGGATTTTGAGTATGTGATATATTCAAATTACACAGTCGATGAATTTATTCGAAGAAGATGATATCGAACCATGGGTTGATTGATAACAAATAGGTCCTAAAAGCATATGAAATTAGGATGATGTGGGCTCATGCTTATTTAGGCGATCAATTCTTTGGCCATTTTAGATTAACTTCTCAATACGAAGGAATAAATTCATTGATCAGGGCTTATGTGCAAACAAAAAAAAAAATACCCTCATTGAATTCATCCACAATTTTGAGATAGCATTAAGAGAATATAGAAACAATGAATTGATTTCGAACATTAAACCTTTTCATGTAAGTGAAATCTGAGATTAATGAAGCTGGTGCCTTAAATGTTGCTCATCGATCTGTAAATGGTGATAATGTTTAGTTGAAGATGAATAAATTTGTAGTCCAAGGGATAAGTGGGACGTACTATTTGACAATTTCAATAATAAATTTTTGTGTGATTGTCGCTTGCTCAAGTCACAGGGAATTTTGTGCAGACACATCTTTTGTGTAATGAAACACAAGCATTTGGGATTAGATTCAAATCTAGCATAAATTCCCATTCTTAGTTGTATGTTAGGCCTACTTGCCATTAGATAAAGCAAAGATCTAATCATACATTGGTACATCTTCTCAGAAACTTTCTTACCATTCTCATCAGCAAAAATAACTTTAGAAAAGTGCACCTTGCTTTTTGCTTTGTCCATATCGAATTTTTTAGAAGAACCTTTGTATATTTCCCTTGGTGGACTAGGATCCCATCCTTTTTTGTTTGTCTACAAGCCAAGAAAGAATCTCAATTCTCCCATCATACTCTTCATATTAAAAAGAAGAAACTTTAAGCAAGATACCTTCAAGAAAGCATTTTTCTTTTCCATAACTCACAAGAACACCAAGAACACTTAGATCTCTGAAAAAATGAAAAAACTTTTGGGGCATTTAGAAGTAAACATTTAGCAACCAACATATGTAAGCTCCAATGCCCTTCTGAAATCATCTCACAACTTATGATGTTTCAAGCTTTAAGATTTTGATGAATACCAAATCAAGCTTTAAGTTAAACTTTTGTCTGTGAACAATTTGTTTTATTGAAACTTATTATTTCATGGGCAAAATATTTTATCTCACACTTAAACAGTTTTTGAACCAAACAAAGTATCTAAATCCTTAGTACTTTTCTTGAATATACGTATATTGGAACAAACACTTTGTGGTTTATATGATTTCTCACTTAAGAAGCAGTAGAAAGTTTAGAAGGATGAGATCATAGCATCAAAAAGGAAAATGTGTCACAAGAAGAAAAAACTATTCATTCAAAAGGATGACTTCGTCGAGAAGGTTAACCATCAGAAACATGCTTCTCTTGAAGTACCTCAACTTCGAAACTTATTCTACACTCTTCATTGATAAATTCAAAAAGTCAAATATGATTTGACAAGATGTAAAAGAAGTGTCAATAGATCCAAAAAGTTGGTGAACACTTCACTAGTTATTTTTCCTTTTTTGTGTCAAGTCTACTCATTGAAGAAGAAAACTACATTTCTCTCTTTCTAGTCATAGACTAGTGGATCAAAGAGGCATAAGGCTCAAGATCTGCAAGCTTCAATGGTCATATCTTGAAGTTTATATAAAGCTAGAAAACAAAGAAGAAATGGTTACACTGATTGAATAATTTTCTACGCTTAAGAGACCTTCTTCTTCAACCTTCTGAATCATTAGAAAGTCATTCATTGTAACTTCTGCTTGTAAAATCTTCTCTACTAATTTGTAATAGATAATATTCTTATATTGAGAATTTAGAGAAGTGACAAACACAATTCATAGTTGATCATACTTTGAAGAGAGACTAGAGTCAGTGCTCAAACACAAACTTTCTTATCAACTTCTTGTAACCAGACCTAATAGTGGTCAGAGTGAGCTTGGAGAGGCTAGGAAAAATACTACTCATTTAGCTTGAAGAGGTTAAGACAAATACTACTTGTTTGTAAAAGTTTGGAGAGGCTTGAAAAAGACTACTTAGTTGTAAAAGCTTGGGAAAAAGAATACTCATGATATAAAAATCTCAACAAAGAGTTGGGGACTAGATGCAGGCATTTGTTTGGTCGAACCAGGATAAATTCTGCTAGTTGATCTCTCTATCTCCTTTACTTTATTTACTGTCTTCACTTTGAATATAACTCAGTGTGTTTATTATAATCCTACTTAAACAATTTTTAGTAAGCTAGAGTACTTTTATTTCTAACCAAATTGCTCTCGCGTTCCAAGTTTTGTACTTGAGAAGGTTGTTTAGCCAAAAGTTTTCAGGTATAGATTTTTGATCCAAAACACGATTCAACCCCTTTCTTGTGTTACCATTTCCAACAACCTAAAATCCTAATGAATAAGATTCAAGAAGTAAACTTTCTCAACAAGACAAAGGAATTTTTCTCAACATTTTACTTGAAGCTCTTGACTAGGGTCAAAGCCAAAGCTTCAAGCTTTCTTAAACAACAAAAAGAAAAAGTAGAAGATCACTACCTAGGGTAGGTGTTGCACCTTTTTGAAGGAGAAGAGAAGATGAAGATGACTCTTCTAAAGTGGTGGTGGTGGTGGCTTCAAAGGAAGAAGGTAAGAGCTTTTGTGTTCTTGAGAAAATAGAGGTTGGAGTGTTTAAATCTTGTCTTCAAAGACCAAAAAGTGTGATCTTTGAAGGGCTAGTATGAAGGTTTGGCGGTGTAAGTGGAGAAAGGAAGAAGAAGAAGAAGAGAGCTACTTGAGGGAGATTTTTTAAAGAGAGAATGTAAGTTTGAAAAATGAAATAAGTGCATGTGTATGGGTGTGTGTGGCCGTGACTTTCATAGGGGATTTAGGGGGATATTTTGTTTCGTTTTGTGTTAATTAAGGTTTAGGGAGACAAAATGGATGATAAAGAATACAAATCGTATACCAACTCTTATAAAAAGCAACCTTGTTTCTTGCTTTTTGCTTTTATAACATCATCAATGTTTTATTGGCTAGTTGACTTAATTTAAATTTTAATGACGTGATTAAGTACTCTTGCAACTTAATTACCTTAATTAAGCAAGGATTAATAATTAACAAAATTATTAAATTTTTAGTTAAGCTTAATTACCCTTGATTAAAATCAATTAAGCTATTAAGAGTTTAACTTGCTTAAATTCAAAATTTTCTAATCTTAATTAAGCATTCTCTTAACTTTTCTCTTCGTAATTATGTTTTTTCCCTTTAATTAAGTCTTTATTCTTTAATTTATCATTAAGTGCCTTATTATTCAAAGTCACTGAGGTAATCCAGCACAAGGTAAAATTGAGGATGTTGCATGTAGTGCTTCATCAATATCTTTGGATTTGATTTGAGAGATAAGAGCTACATTTAAGTTATTTCTAAATGAGGACCTTGTCCTTACTCCTTGAGAATTTTTTTCCATATACTTGGCTTCTGGATACTGTAACATCCACGACTTCCGACTTCCGAGCTCATAGTATTCCCAACCTCCGAATTCATCTTCAAGGCTGGACAGACAAGGATTTACGATTTCCGAGTTTGTCTTATAATTCCGCTTCCGATCTCAATATTAGCTTCGACTTCCAACTTCGTTACAAGGCTTACAAGGGATTTCTTCCGATTTCCAACCTTGTGTATGCAGCCAACGATTTACAACTTAATGCATGTAGCTTACGATTTCCGACCTTGTGTAAGCGTGTATAAATTTTGACCTCATCAGTATGAATTCCGATTTCTGATTTCAGGAGCTGAAATGAAGTGACTGATGCTTCCAACTTACGAGTTCGTCTTCGACTTCAACACAATTTACGATTTCCGACCTCAGCGATCAAAGAGCAAAATGTTCGATTTCTGACTTCGTCTCTAAGGCTCAAATAAACTGGCTATATTCCGAATTCTGACATTATGATTCATAAATGTACGAGATCTGATCTCGAGTCCAATATTAGTAGCTCTCATTTCCATATCTTTCTAGTTCCGGGATAGAAATTTTATAATTCTTGAGTTCCGACTTTAAGTGCTTGGCTTCACACCAGGCTCTGCTTTCAAGTTTCGACTAAACTTGATGTTTTCTGAGTTCCGACTTCATATACAGGAGGTTCACGAGTTCCGACTTTATAAAGCGTACGAGTTCCGATTTCGTTTCCAGAATATACTAGAAACTACTCCCACTTTAGGCGACGTGGAGAGTGATTCTACCACACAAAGAGGGCAACGTGGAGAGCAAGGTTAGCTGAAACTTGGCCTTATGTTTAGAGGCCAATCAAAACCTTCCAAGCTAACTCCCACTCATGCCTATATAACACACCCTCCTCCTTTGATTCAAACCCTCATTCACGTTGCTTTCCTCTTCTCCTTCAGCTCTCTTTCTCTCTTGCTCACACACTCAAAACTCAAGGCAAGTTCCAGCCTTGTTCATCCAAACTCCAAGAATTCAGCACAAAACACTTAAATCAAAGGTAGGGGTTCTGATTTCTTGCATCAAATCCATGCACTTGGCTGATTGGGCTGAATTATTTTCACCTTATTTGATGTGTGAATTAAATAATTATGCTTGGATTAATAGAAGATTTTGAGTTAGAAGTAGAATTAGAAGAAGAAAAATAAGAGAAGTAAATGGATGAGGGTACTATCTTGGTGGAAAGTCCACGGCAGTCCGTATGGCGGAGCATACGATGCCGCCTACAATCGGTCAAATCTGATGAAACTATTTTTAGATGAAACTAGACATCTACGGCTTTCCATAGACTTATCATATAAGGATTTTGGATCAGAATTGGGGGAGATATGAATTTTTGAATCTCGACCTAGGATTTTGACTCTGGCTCTGGGCAGATTAGGTTATTTAGGGTAGAACTCGACCTATACTACATGAAAAAGAGTGAAACTAACTTTTTTAGAAAGCTTACACATAGGAGAATATCTCATAAAAATTTCAGAATTTAATAGGGTCCCAATTGCTCCCAGTTCTCCACGCAATTCGCCCTATGTCCACACCAGGCTAGAACAGGGCAGTGTAGGAAGGTCCGAATTCGGGGCTTGTAACTCGAGCCCCACTAAGCCAAATTGAGTGGGACTTTTTCCAAATGAAACTTTGTTCTGTTAGCTTTAACATGAGACCAATTCCGTATGATTTGAGTGAGTTTTCGATTTTTAGTGGATTTTTACTTTTAGTTGCCTGATTCTGGCTAACCAATGGGCAGGCCGAGATAAAATTTAGATATCTTGAGTTATAGATACCGAAATTTGATGGGACCAAAGAGGTTAGAAAATAGACAGATAATATTGTAACATACTCAAATTTGAGGTCCAAATGAGTTAAAATGAAATTGTGGCATGAATTACAAAAACCGGGTTGGTTGAATAAGCTGAGGCAGGATTTCTGCCTTAATGAATTTGATATGGATTTGAGTTCTATGTTGGAATATAAATGTGAATTTGTGTTCATGGTGATAAATTGATGTATTGATTGGCTGGCACTATTCATGGGGAAGCGGACACGTTCCGTTATGCTGCCGAAATTTCGGTAGAACCCATGTACAAGTTATGAATTACATGTGAATGCATATACATTCTTAAGAAAGCCATGAAAGTTATGAAAAGAATTGTGTTATTATGCAAGTTCCATACTACTTGGGCCAGCCCCGGATAAGAAGTTAATGGGAATAGATCGGTGAGAAGGTCGGGGAAAGTAAACCCGGCATTTCTGTATAGGAACGAGCTCGATCCTGATAAGCAGACTATTACCCAGGAGTCCAAAATGGCCAAGAACTCCCAAGGGACCAAGAGAGATGGAAAATGATAGAAAATAATGAAAAAGATTATGAAGGAAAGATCACGAACGAGTCTACATGATTACATGAATGCATGAATACATGGACTAGTTACATTAAGATGTTTACAATTGTCTGTTACAATTGCTCACTGCTATTCGTTTATTTATTTCGTTTATCATTCTATGCATTAGTATTAGTAATCTATTTTGTTTCTTATGCCAATTAAAGTAAAATTGAACCTTGCCTCGGATCAGACATGTTTTTAAACTCATGAAAATGGACTTTTTAGTTTGAACACATATTTTTATAATTAAGTAAAACCCGAGGCAACTGAGAATGTATGTGATGTCAGTATCAATATAACCAAACCCTACTGAGAATTTTCTTGAAATTCTCACCCCTTTTTGTATCTCCCGCATCATTCTTAGACACTGGCGATGGACTCCACAGCCACCCTTTTTATTGAGATTCCTGCGTTACAGTTCCACCATGATCCGGAGTTGGACTCTTTGTACATAGCCGGTTCGTGCAACTTCCGTTTATATCTCTTCAGCGACAGGAACTTTGATGTTCCTTTACACTATCCCCTCTTCGACCCTGCTACCCCTTATATTGTCGTCCCTTTACACATGGCGCACCCACATCCTGCACCTCCTGCACCCGCAGCACCCCTTTGAGTCACCACCGCAGGCAATCCCCGACATCCCGTTGAGTTCAGATAGTGACCCCTCCGAGGCCACTGGCTCGTCGCCCTCTTCCTCCTCGGGACCTAGCGCAGACTATACCCCAGCCGAGCCTGGCATGGCTAACGGCTACCTGACGGAGTAGCTTAGCGGCAGGAGATGTTGTACAGTATGACCCTCTTTTGGACAGCATGTAGCTTTGGGTCATGGGTTTGACTGTAGGGTTAGCAGTAGATTCCGAAATGTCCTTTGAGGACCGTAGGATATTTTGGTGGATGAGGGCATTATGGTCTTTTGATACACCAGCCCACGTATGTATTTCTACTTTAAAACTTTGTACATAAACTAAAGCAGTGGCTTCTGATATATATATATACATATGTTTACACGTATGCAGTAACATTATTGTACTATACTTATCTTGGTGATATTTTGTTCGTTTTCGTTTTTAATATAACAACACGTCGTTTCGTCGATAGAGACGATTTAAAGAGAAATTAAAAACAAGAAAGGTAAATAAAGTATCAACACGGTAACACGACCTGACTAGTTTCATGCTATGACTTAAGCATAACATAAAATTAGTAGGGTGTTACAGATACAGCATTAGTGTCTCTAGAACCTATATATTTTCTTCTCGAAGGATCATTAGAAACTTTTGGATCATTAGAAGGGCGACAGATATGTTGCAAGTTGTTGCTATTATCTTCTAATTTGATGTTGTTCCTTTCCAATAAAGCTTCTTTAAAAGGAATCTTCTGAAGTGGTTGAGGTTTTTCAAGATTGATCTTCTCTACAAATAGGATATCTTTAGAATCGTTATCTTCTCTATAAAATTTTTTATGTTTATCATGCTTCAATTCCTTGAAAAAAACATGATTTCTTTCGTCAACTATTTGAGTTCTTGTGTTATAAACCCTATAAGATTTAGATGTAGTAGAACATCCTAGGAATACTCCCTTGTCAGCTTTTAGATCAAACGTAGAAAGTTTGTCCTTAGTATTAAGGATATAATACTCAGATCCAAAAACATGAAAATATGATATGTTGGGTTTCCTTCCTTTCCATAATTCATATATGATCTTCTTGAGTATTGGCCTTATGGAAACTCAATTTTGGATATGACAAGAGGTGTTTACAACTTCTAACCCAAAAACCTTTTGGCAAACCACTTTCTAAAAGCAAGGTTTTAGCCATTTCTTGTAATGATTTGTTATTCTTTTCTACTATCCCATTTTGCTAGGGAGTTCTAGGAGCAGAAAAGTAATGAGAAATGTTGTTCTCTTCATAAGACTTTTTGAAAACATGGTTTTTCAAACTCACCTATGTGATCAATTCTATAAGAAGAGATACAAAAATATTTTTTTCATTTTGAACAAATTTGCAAAACACTTTGAAGGCCTCACAAGAATCATCCTTATGGCTAAGAAAGCTAACCCATGTAAATATAAAAAAGTCATCTACAATGACTAAGCCATATTTCTTTCCACCTAGACTTGCTATCCTTATTGGTTCAAGGAGATCAATATGTAAAAGCTCAAGTGGTCTCGTAGTGGATACTACATTCTTACTATGAAAAGAATGCTTGGTTACCTTTCCTTTCATACATGGTTCACAAGTCCTATCGTGATCATACTTGATCTTGAGTAAACCCTTGACCAGATTATTCTTACAAAGTTTGGCTAGAAGTTTCATGTGAGCATAACCAAGTTTTATATGCCATATCCACTTCTTATCCATAAAGGATGCTAAAAATTTTATATTTTGATCTAAAAGGTCACTCAAGTGTACAACATAGGTATTTAGATATATCTCTTGGCAAAAAGAGTGACTTTATTAGAAGTAGAATCCTTTACAATGCAATGAGAAGGTTCAAATATAACCTTATAGCCTTTGTCATAAAACTAACTTATGCTTAGAAGGTTATGCTTTAATCCTTCTAATAACTAAATATCAATAATAAAGTTAGAATCATTCTTACTAACATTTGTAACATCCCCACTTTAGTAAACAGAACGTAATGAAAACTTTGAATTATTTTCCTTAGACAGTGTAAGAATTTTTCAGGCATGCGCTATGCCATGACGATCGTCACACTCGGAATTATAGGGTAGTGTAACACTACCGTTGAAAATACGGCACTGCCATATGTTAAAATTAAGAAATGACAAAAGTGCCCCTATAAACTTTTGTTAATTACATAAATGCCCGAAATTTTTAGAAATTATATTTTTGACCCTAAATAATTATTTCCACAATAACCTTAGAACTTTTTATAAAATGACATTTATGTCCCCACATTGGTAAAATTAGCAGAATGGGGTTTTAAGCGGAGCAGAATCACGTGGCGAAACCGTAGAAGTTTAAATCTCAGCCAATTAGGCCATGGAAGCAGTCTAGTGTGAAATGACATGGGGTGCCCCTGGGCTTGCTCAAAATTACGAAAATGCCATTAGTCATAGAAAATAGGAAACAAAAAGGCTCTGGATTTATGAAAATGTCTAATTTACGCCGTTAATTCACTTATTCGGTTTCAATAGTTATGTAAGGGCAATTAGAGGTTAACTAAATATTAATTAAGAGTTAATTAGATATTAGTTAGAGAGATTTGGCTTAAAATAAATTAAAATGAACATGTAGATAGCTTACAAACTATTAAGTAACGTTTTACCGGTTTGGAGGAAATCGGTAAATATTCGGTGTTCTAAACTGCTAGAGCTGAATCAGTGGAATTTTACATTGATAACCTTAGGTAGAACGGCTGAAATTCAGCCACCTCTACCACCATAGATGGCGCCATATGGCAGCCATATGATGGGGAAATTTGGCCAAATCATGACCATTGAAACCAAATATCTCAAGCCATCCTTATCTAGGTCATAAAGCCTAGAAAAATCTCACCCACCTCCCTTAATTATGCGCCCTCCACCATGCTTTAGCCTCCTTCCATTTCTTCTCCTTCTTCTTCCTTTCTTTCCTTAACTCCATGACCAAGAACTTCAAGCTCAAGATTGAAAGCCCTCTTGACCTCAAATCCTCTTGCTCCTTTTATAAAAATTGATCCTCACCTCCTTCTCTACAAAACCCCTCTAACAATTTCATGATTAAGCATCAAATAGAGCCTCCTCACATTTATATGAGCTGCTGCCATGATGAAGGAAGAAGGCTAGGAGTTGGTTCTTGGCCTCCTTGCTTCCATAGCTTCAGGGATTTCAAGGTAGGTAGCTCAAATCCTTAGTTGTTTGATGTATTATGTGACTATATAGCTGCTATGTTCCTCTTATGCCATACTTATATAATGGTGCTTTGATGTTCTTCTAGTGTTTTGAGGTGAAGAAACTTGGTTTAAGTTGAGGAATTTATCAAAAACTCAAAAGGGAGCTAGGCAGAATCTGTTTTTGTGAGAAAACCCTACGGCGTCCGTACTGGTGGAGTGTATGGCTCCGCCTACAGCTGTAGAAAGAGGATGAATCTATTTTTATATGAAATTAGACATATAAAATATAAGGCCATTGGATTAGTATAGAATTAGTTATGAATTTTTGAAGTTTAACCTAGAATTTTGGATTCTTACCCGGGCAATATGAGTTGAGAAGGGTATAACTCACCCTATACAACTCGAAATTGAGTGAACCCAAGGTTGTTTGAAAGCTAACATGTAAGGGAACATCTCATAAAAATTTCAGAACCAAATTCGTTGCCATCTATTCCTAGCACACCAGTGAAGTTGACTTAAGTTTAAACTGGGTTGAGACAGTGTAGTCCAAAAGGGTCAAGTTTTGGGACTCAACTCAAAATATACTCACGCAAATGACATGAAACTTAATTCATTTAAAAGCTTGTTCTGTTAGCTTTCTTTTGATATAAATTTCGAATGATTTCACCTAGATTTCTATTTTTAGTGAATTTTCACTTATAAGAGCACCATTCTAGCTAAGAACAGGATAGCCTGAGGAAAAATACTTATATCTTGAGTTATACAAATCAAAATGAGATGGGACCAAAAGAGTTGGAAACTAGACACATAAGGCTATAACATACTCAAAATTTAGACCTAGATAATTGAGCAAAGAATGGATTATAACAAAATTGGGCAGAATAGGAGGGAGTAAACTGAAGACTCCATAGATGCTTGAATTGAACTTGATGAATGATGCTATGGATATCTATATAATTGCTGATCCATATTGAATTGCAAGTTTGAAAGATTGTACTGGTGATCTGGCACTATTCATGGAGAAGCAAATTCGATCCGTTATGTCGCCAAAATTCCGCCAGGAATTTATGAGAACTTATGCCATGGGTGATTATGCTTTGAATATATTTACATTTACATGTCATGTTCATGTACATCATGCATGCAAGCATATTTAGAATATGATATGATAAATAACGTATGAGACATATTCATGAATGCAACAAGTATCTGCATGCATGATAAGATATGAAAAGGAAAAGATAATAAGAACTTGCAAGTAAGACGTACCAAGCTACCACATGAGGCATGACATAGACCCAGCTAGCGTGGGCCAGAGTGGCACTGTCTAAGACTTGGGCTAGCCCTCGACCAGATTTAAGGGGAATAGACCGGTGTGAGGGTCAGGGAAAGTAAACTCGTCACTTATGTATAGGTACGAGCTCGGACTCGAAAAGCAGGCTATTACCCAGGGGTGAGAGAAGCCATTCACCTCCGGGGGACCAAGTACATAAAAGTAAGATCAAGTTGCAAGTTAAAGAAAGATATGAATTAAGTCAAGTATACTTGCATATAGACAAGTACAAGCATCTTTATGTGCATCTTCAATTATCCCATAAAGTCATAATGCCTTTATGGTTCTTGTTGAAGCATATTATATTATTCGTATTTCTATGTCTGTCATATGAAATGGCAAGTGACTGTTAAAATGTATCCTGCTTCGAGTAAGGTGTTTTCAACTTAAAATTGAACCACTATTTGTTTATATGTGGTCATATTTTCATAATAAACCGAAGCCGCTGGAATGTTTATGATGATGATATAAGATTGGCTTGAGTTTACCTACTGAGAACCTTAGGTTCTCACTGCCTGCTTGTATGTTTTTCTTTTCCGTAAATATTCCAGCACCCAAGTTGGAAATCAAGTGCGAGGTGGAGTACTGAGCCTTTCGTTGAGCAAGGATCGGACGTAAGCCAAACCAAGAAACTATTAAAGCTAGCTAACAACTAGTCGGATGTACACGTTATGTACTATGTCAGTTATAATTTCTTTAAAAATGTAATTATTTTATTCTCTACGTATCAAAGATTATTAGTCAGTAATAAAGTGAGTATTTAAAGGCCATATATTATATTTTCCATATTTTATCATATTTTAAAGATTTCTTAGCACAGTGACAACTTTTTAATATAACTCCATGAAATGTAACATCCCCCATTTGCTTAAGTGGAGTATAATAAAAACTTTGAATTATTTCTCTCAGGCGGTGTGGGAATTTCTCAAGCAGTGGTATACCCTGAAAATCCTCATGCTCAAAAATATGGGGTAGCATAACACTGCCATTAAAAATATGGTACTGCCATATGTTGAATGTAACATCCTAATAAACCCATACTACGCTTAAGTCGTAGTACGGCGTTTTATTGGTTGTTACTTATGCTCGTAGAAAATTAAACTTCACTTGAAATTAAATTACACGGAAAATACGGTAAGATTTTTTTTTTTTGAAATACGTCATCGCTTTGCAGCGTTTTGAAAAGTAAAGCCTTGAGCAAGAAGTCAGATAAAGAAGGAGCATGTCGCATAAGATACATAACCCATTCTCATAAAACAAGAGAAAGATAAATAAATAGTAATTTATAAATACATTGCATTACATAATTGATCATTACATCCATATAGGTTCATAATATTTACATACATACATATATATAACAACATTACATCGAAGGAAGCTCATGGTCGTGCCATGACCCAAGTACTAGGTACTGAATACAAACTTCAATGACAAAGCTCCTCTCAAAAAGAATATGCGAAAATGTAGAGTAACGGTTGCTACAAATCCCAAAATAGCTTCGTCTGGCATCCCACGTCGTATGTCTGCTCACAGTGTAGAGGGTCCATGCTCCACTCCACCGGATGCGCCATCGGATTCTGATGACGATGCGAAAAAGTAACTAGAGTGAGAAATAGGATTTCTCAGTAGGACTCGAACCCGACATGGAGGTGTCATTGTCATCGTCCCAACCATTTCAGTTTTATAATGAAAACAGTGGGCATGCACAAGGTCCAATTCTTAGATTTTCGAAGGCATAGCTATCTGAAGTGGATTCAATTTTAAGTACATATTCTCATTATGATAACAACATCATGGTATACATAAAAACTTATATGACAATTCATAACATGCATGAACATGTTGAGAGTTTCATTCTTTACTTGGGTCGGACCGAGGTCCCTTTCTTTTCACCCACTAAACATAAGTGGTAATGAGCTCATACCGTGGCCGTCGCCACCATAAAATTTCGGTACTTACACTAGCTGGGTCATGCCATGTCTCATGTAAGCCCTATCCTCTACACTCATACTAGCTGAGTCATGCCATGCCTCATGTGAGTCATGGGTGAGGGAAACTTAAATTAGGTCACCTTCCCTTTTGAAGGATCACACACTTTATTGAATCCCTTCTTATTAAAGCTTATGATGCAAAATATTTCTAAGTCCACAATTTCTACAAAATTTCGGCAGCATAACGGCTAAACCGAAGCTTCCCAAAATTTTGCCAAACAGAGAAACCAATATTACAGTGTCATTAAGCATCATATCATAGCATCATTATCATATCATCATCATCACATCATCATCATAACATCATGCTTGCACATAAACATAGGCATATTCTCAAGCAAAGTTTTATGAGCTTAGCTTAGTAAATTAGGTGCAAGCTTTTAATTGAGGTTGCCCCTTGTGTGTCCTCTTTTGTTAGTTGTAGGGCCAATGTTATCTAATGACCTTTTTAATACTTTTTAGGTTGAATTATGAAGGTTTTCTAATACTTAATGTAAGGGTATTAATGTCTTAAAGCTTATTCTTCATTAATCTTTAACTTTTATCTTAACCAGTTTTACTTTTACAATGGGGCAGTAACTTCAAAAATTCACCATAATTTAATCTTTTACTCTTTTATTTCTAATTTTGGTATGCTTATACTTATCTGAGTCTATTTTTAAACAAAAGAAACTCCACTTAAAAATTCATTTTGTAGCTTGAGTTATGCACATTTTATTCTGACTGTTCAGACTTGAAAGTTCATCTCGGGTCAGCGAATTTTAAACATTACTGTGAACTTCTCACAAGGAATCTGCCAAAACTGTTTCATGGGGATGTTCCTCTATGTCTTAGATCTCCAAAAAACTTGGTCCCACTCAAAAATGTTCTGTATAACTCGAGTTATGCAAGTTTTATTACCTACTGCTCGGACAGAAGCCCATCCAGGAACAGCAAACTTGGAAAATTCATATCTCTCTCGTTTTAAGGCCAAATCTCGCATATTTTATATGTATGAGAAGCTCTTTGAGTCTACTTTCACAGAAAATTAGTTTCATTACATTTTGAGTTTTGTAGAATGAGTTAGACCGTACATATTAGAGACTGTCAGAAATCCAGCTTAACTAGCTTTTACATTTTTCACTTCAAGCTCATAGAGAAATTGTTATATCACTTCAAATCACCATTTTCATATTTTATCTCACCATCATATTCAATGTTTTAGTTACCAAATCAGTGTTTTAAAAACAAAATAAAGCAAAGCACATAAAATCATCATACCACAAAATTTCATTTCAAAAACAACATTTTTATCAAGGCAAGGAAACTCATAGAGTAAAATGTGGTCATGAGACCTTGAAGCAAGCTTTAAAACCACCTAACTATGAAGAGCTTAGGGGTTCTAGAACTTGAAAAAAAAAAAAATACATGGAGAAGAAGGATAAGAGTCACTACCAAAAGTTTCTCTTGAAGGCTTGGAGGATGAAGATGGTGTGGAGATGGCCTCTTTCTCCTTGAGTTTGATATTGGGGCTTGCGTATAAGTAGCTTTGTTTCTCTAAGGACCAAAAATGGTAGTCCTTTGAAGGGATTATGCGTGTGGTGATGGACAGGAGGTAGGAAGTAGTAAGAAGGTTGGAAGAAGAACAAGAAAGATGGGAAGAACCAAAGAGTAGGATGAGACTTGGAGAGAGGAGAGAGCATTTTGTGTTTTAGTGAGAGGAATGGAAAATGAAATGAGGGGGAGAGAGAGGGGCTGAAGGTGGCGCATAATGAGGGGGAAGGGTGATGTGATTTTCGCTGCTTACACAAGCTAGGGAGTGGGAAAAATCTTGGGGCAAAAGAGAGTGTTGTGTTTCCTTTGAGTCTTGGCAATTTGGGTAAAAACCATGTAGTGTTTTCTCAAGTAGTTAAAGGCATGAGCTCTTTTAGGATTTGGCTTGGATGGCTATGATCACTCCAAGTGTCACCATCTTGATGGAGGAGAGTACATTTCTTGTCTTAACTTAAGGAACACTACTAGCATGGATTCTTGATCTAGGGGTGTATGACGAGAAGGCAAATGGATGGTTGGATATGACTCTTGCCTTGACCAAACTTTCAAACAATAATTAAAGGGAAGTTTCTACATCTTTATAATTGTTACAATTATCTATATGTTAATTAATCTGATTGGTTCAATTATACCTTAACACATTTTTATCGAAAAGGATTTTTCCTCATTAATTATGTAAAGAGGGTGTGAGGATTAATTTTTCATGTGATTAGGATGTGGTGCTTGTCATGCTCTTAATTAATAAGGTTAGGTCACCTTGATTTTTATGTTCTAAATCATGGGTTAATAAGGATTGGGCAATTAGGTTCTTAATTTTAACCTTTAATGCATTATATTTCAATTATTGACTTGCCTTCAATTTACTAAGCTCTTGCTCTCGAGATTAATCGATTAATTCTCAATTAATCGCTAACCCCTCTAATTAGTCGGGAACACCGAGCTAATTAACTTAGGTGAAAATGGGGATGTTACATTGAAAATTAAGAAATGATAAAAATGCCCCTGTCAACTTTTGTTAACTGCAATCTTGCCCAAAAGTTTTAGAAATTGTACTTTAACCCCAAGTGAATATTTCCACAATAACCCTCAACTTTTCATAAAATGACATTTATGTCTCCACGTCGGTAGAATTAGCAGAATGGGGTTTTAAACGAAGCAGAAGCACGTGGTGAAACTGTAAGAGTTTAAATCTCTACCGTTTTGGCCATGGAGGTAGTCTGGTGTAAAATGATGTAGGGTGCCCCTAGACTTGTTCAAAATTATGGATATATCATTAGCCACGGAAAATAGAAAACAGAAAAGCTCTAAATTTGCAAGAAAGATTATTTCACGTTAACAAACAATTTGTTCGATCTTATTGACTGAGTAAGGTTAATTAGGAGTTAATTAGATATTAATTAGGGAGGATTAGGCTTAGGAACAATTGGAATAGAGATATAAAATTTCTCTCAGAATCATTTAGTAAAGTTTTGCTGATTTGAAGAAAATCAGCGAAGATTCGGTATTTTAAACCACCAGAACCGAACCAGTAGAATTTTCTATTGGAATCCCTCACTTAAGTGGCTGAAATTTAGCCACCCTTACCACATATGAGTGGCGCCAAGTGTTGCTGAAGATAGTGGAAAAACTTGGCCTTACCTTCATTAGATTTTTATCGTTTTCGCCTAGTTGTTCGGTTTTATCAACTACTTAAGATTAATTAGCATTCAATTAAATTTTTACTTGGAGCCAATTAAGTATCATTTAGAGAAATTAGATATGAGAGAATTAGATTGAAAGCATAGGAAACTTCATAGGATTTTTCCAAAACCGATTTACCGATTTAAAGGAAATCGGTAAGATTTCGGTACTTTGAATTATCGGAACCGAACTAATAGAAATTATACTGTGAGAACCCTAGGATAGATGGCAAAGATTCAGCCAACACACTCTACAAGTGGCGCCACAATCAGCCTTCAAGAAGGCAGCCAAATCAGATTGGAGAAGGAAAACACATCCACCAATCACAATCTAACTTCCTTCAAAAGTCTTGAAATAATTCCCTTCTCCTCCCCTTCAATTTTTGTCTATATAAGCTGTTGAACTCTCATCCTTTTCCTTCTATTCACACTCCCCTTCACTCCATCTTCAACCCCTCTTCAAGTCTCATCAAGAGTTTCTTCAATCTAGGATATCAAACCAACAAGATTTCAACTAGATAAGGCAGGAATTCCAACTTCTTTTCTTGTTTTCTTTGAATTGGGCTGATTGGAACTCCACTTTCTTCCCTCTTTCTTATATGATTCTAATGTTATCTTGAGTGATGATGACGAATTAAGTCTGGTTTAAGTTGTATATGTGAGTTTGAATTGAAGATTGGATGGATTGATTTAAGGAAAACATGAATTCAAGAAGAATTCAAGAAGCTGTTAGGGTTTTCCACTCGATGGTCCGTACGATGGAGTGTACAGCTCCACCTACAGCTATTTAAAGTTGATAAATCTATTTTTATATGAAACTAGACATTCAGAGCTTTCTATACATATAAAATATAAGGCCATTGGATTAGTATAGAATTAGTTATGAATTTTTGAAGTTTAACCTAGAATTCTAGATTCTTATCTAGGCAATATGAGTTGACAAAAGTATAACTCACCCTACACAACTCCAAATTGAGTGAACCTAAGGTTGTTTGAAATCTAACATGTAAAGGAACATCTCACAAAAATTTTAGAACTAGATTCATTACTATCTATTCCCAGCACACTAGTGAAGTTGACTTAAGTTTAAACTAGGCTGAGACAGTGTAGCCCAGAAGGGTCAAGTTTCGGGACTCATAACTCAAAATATACTCATGCGAATGATATGCAACTTGTTGGAATAAAATCTTGTCCTGTTATCTTTAATTTGGCATAGGTTTCATACGGTTTCACTTAGATTCCTATTTTTAGTGAATTTTTAGTTCCAGAAGTGTAATTCTGGCTAGTGACCGAATAGGCTAAGGCAAAATTTAAATATCTTAAGCTACACATATCAAAATGGGATGGGACTAAAAGTGTTGGAAACTAGACACATAAGGCTATGACACATCGAAAATTTAGACTTAGATGAGTTGAATTGAGCAAAGAACAGATTATAATAAAATTGGGCAGAATAAGAGGGAGTAAATTGAAAACCCCATAGATGCTTGAATTAAACTTGATGAATGATGCTATGAATATCTATATAATTGCTAATCCATATTGAATTACAAGTTTGAAAGATTGTAGTGGTTGTCTGGCACTATTCATGGGTAAGCGGACTCGATCCGTTATGCTGCCGAATTTTCGGCAGGAATTTATGAGAACTTATGCTATGGGTGATTATGCTTTGAATATATTTACATTTATATGTCATGTTCATGTACATCATGCATGCAAGCATAATTAGAATATGATATGAGAAATAAGGTATGACACATATTCACGAATGCATCAAGCGTCCGCATGCATGACAAGATATGAAAAGAAAAAGATAATAAGAACTTGCAAGAAAGACGTACCAAGCTATCACGTGAGGCATGGCATAGACCCAGCTAGCGTGGGCCAGAGCGGTACTGTCTAAGACTTGGGTCAGCCCTCGACCAAATTTAAGGGGAATAGATCGGTGTGAGGGTCAGGGAAAGTAAACCCATCACTCATGTATAGGTACGAGCTCGAACCTGAAAAGCAGGCTATTACCCAGGGGTGAGAGAGGCCATTCACCTCCGAGGGACCAAGTACATAAGAGTAAGATCAAGTTGCAAGTTAAAGAAAGATATGAATTAAATCAAGCGTACTTGCATATAGACAAGTACAAGCATCTTTATGTGCATCTTCAATTATCCCATAAAGTCATAATGCCTTTATGGTTCTTATTGAAGCATATTATATTATTCATATTTCTATGTCTGTCATATGAAATGGCAAGTGACTGTTAAAATGTATCCCGTTTCGAGTAAGGTGTTTTCAACTTAAAATTGAACCACTATTTGTTTATATGTGCTCATATTTTCATAATAAACCGAAGCGGCTAGAATGTTTATAATAACGCTGTAAGATTGGCTTGAGTTTACCTACTGAGAACCTTAGGTTCTTACTGCCTGCTTGTATGCTTTTCTTTTCCATAAACATTCCAGCACCCAAGTTGAAAATCAAGTGCGAGGTGGAGTACTGAGCCTTTCGTTGTGCAAGGATCGGACGTAAGCCAAACCAAGAAACTATTGAAGCTAGCTAACAACTAGTCGGATGTACACGTTATGTACTATGTCAGTTATAATTTCTTTAAAAATGTAATTATTTTATTCTCTATGTATCAAAGATTATTAGTCGGTAATAAAGTGAGTATTTAAAGGGCCATGTATTATATTTTCCATATTTTAAAGATTTCTTAGCATAGTGACAACTTTTTAATATAACTCCATGACTTGAGCATGGCTTATATGATAGAGCGGCATGGACCCAGCTAGCGTAGACCAGAGCAGCACTGTCTAAAACTTGGGCTTGCCCTCGACCAGATTTAAGGGGAATAAACCGGTGTGAGGGTGAGGGAAAGTAAACCCATCACTCATGTATAGGTACGAGTTAGGACCTGAAAAGCAGGCTATTACCAGGGGTGAGAGTGGCCATTCACCTCAGGGGGACTAAGTACATAAGAGTAAGATCAAATTGCAAGTAAAAGAAAGATATGAATTAAGTCAAATGCACTTGCATATAGACAAGTATAAGCATCTTTATGTGCATATTCAATTATCCCATAAAGTCATCATGCTTTTGTGGTTCTTGTTGAAGCATATTATATTATTCATATTTTATGTCTGTCATATGAAATGGCAAGTGGCTATTAAAATATATCCCGCTTCGAGTAAGGTGTTTTCAAGTTAAAATTGAATCACTATTTGTTTATATGTGCTCATATTTTCATAATAAACCGAAGCGGCTGGAATGTTTATGATGATGTCGTAAGATTGGCTTGAGTTTATCTACTGAGAACCTTAGGTTCTCACTGCCTGCTTGTATGTTTTTCTTTTCCGTAAATATTCCAGCACCCAAGTTGGAAATCAAGTGCGAGGTGGAGTACTGAGCCTTTCGTTGAGCAAGGATAGGACGTAAGCCAAACCAAGAAACTATTGAAGCTAGCTAACAACTAGTCGGATGTACACATTGTGTGTGCTATATCAGTTATAATTTCTTTAAAAATGTAATTATTTTATTCTCTATGCATCAAAGATTACTAGTCAGTAATAAAGTGAGTATTTAAAGGGCCATGTATTATATTTTCCATATTTTAAAGATTTCTTAGCACAGTGACAACTTTTTAATATAACTCCGTAACTCGAGCATGGCTTATATGATAGAGTTGTTACTTTTTTGGTATCAGAGCAGTTGGTCCTGTATAGGCCCGTGGATGGACTGATTATGCTTCTAATGCATACTCTGAGAATCTAGATGTACGATGCTTTAGGTTCTCACATGAAGAGGGCATAGATATAGTATGCATGGTGGCCTTGTTGTGAGTATTGTGGGCTATCTGTTGCACTTGACTGAATGTTAAGCTTGATCACCTCAATATAAGGTTTTGTGTAAACATAAGTCTAAAACACCCAACAGGCTTATTAGGGACCTTTTGTACAAAATTGTTAGAGATAAAACTCCTAGGAAGTAGCGATGGCATAAAGGGGTAGGCAATTGAGCAAGTCAAGGAGTGCAGAGAATTGGGGATTCAATCAAGGGAATCGTGTCAGACGGTTTGCTATAGACATAGTAAACCTAGTTATATCAAAAAAGATTGTTTGTAAAGTGTTGCCGTGTTGCCGTGTAGCCGAAGATTTTCCATCATCAAGGGCAGGATCTTAGTTGGAGACAAGCTGAGCAAGAATCTTCTTCACCCTGATGGGGCTTGTTCCCAGCTTTATTCTGATTACCCAATTCAGACTATCTTCTCTAGCTTGAACCTAGGGGATTCTTCTACCTAGTCTTGTAACTTTAATACTCGACAGGAGTAAGGTGATTATACGCTGATGAGGTTATCCTATATGGCATGGATAGTGTCCTTATTTTCTTCATAAATGAGATTACCCCAGACGTACCTCGCCAACAAATTCAGTTAATGATTTTTATTTTGGATTGTGATAATACCCCATTATAAAGACCTAATCCTTCATTAAGAAACTTGTAGAGTGAACGAATGAAGCAGAGGATCAGTGAAAGAAGCTAAGTGCAGAAGCTTTGGTTAGGTACACAGGAAACCTTTTTAAGTCCCCGTCCAGAGAATAGAGTGGTGTCTCCCTCAAGGGTACAGGAAATTAATCATGTAGCGATTGTAAATTGGAAGAGTACTAAGTGGCATCTTGGCTTCGAAAGGGAAACAATTGAGCAAACTGTAAAGAGACCCATCCAACTGTACATTGAATCAAGATGGAGATACGGCTATAGAAATTATGAAAAGCAAATGAAATTATAAGTGTAACAAGAGAGAGAGATAATATATCTCCTACTAACCTGAAGTATAAACACTTTCAGACTAGAGATGGCATACAAAACAAGTGTAATTTTCCTGCCTTTCAGGGATAAAGGAAATGTTAGAAAATTTAATCATGTTCAAATTCTATCAACCTCAGCCACCATAAGAACTGGATGATGGAATCATCTTCAATATGTTATTAGTAGAGGAATAAGGCTATTCAAAGAAGAAAGGCAAAGTCGAACAATCGCCTTTAGGTACCATTATATATGTTATGGATGGAGTAAGTCGATCAGGAATGTATTCAGATTTAGGTGAGAGTAACGAAGATTTAAAGTATGCAACTAATTCCGATAGACCGAGGGAACAACAGCAAGGTAGGTAGCTCAAATCCTTAGTTGTTTGATATATTATGTGACTATATGGCTGCTATGTTCCTCTTATGCCATACTTGTATGATGGTGCTTTGATGTTCTTCTAGTGTTTTGAGATGAAGAAACTTGATTTAAATTGAGGAATTTATCAAAAACTCAAAAAGGAGCTAGGCAGAATCTGTTTTTGTGAGAAAACCCTACGACGTCCGTACTGGCAGAGTGTACCGCTCCACCTATAGCTGTAGAAGTGGATGAGTCTATTTTTATATGAAACTAGACATTCAGAGCTTTCTACACATATAAAATATAAGGCCATTGGATTAGTATATAATTAGTTATGAATTTTTGAAGTTTAACCTAGAATTTTGGATTCTTATCCGGGCAGTATAAGTTGAGAAGGGTATAACTCACACTACACAATTCCAAATTGAGTGAACCCAAGGTTGTTTGAAAGCTAACATGTAAAGGAACATCTCATTAAAATTTCATAACCAGATTCATTGCCATTTGTTCCTAGCACACCAGTAAATTTCACTTAAGTTTAAATCGTACTGAGACAGTATAATCCAGAAGGGTCAAGTTTTGGGCCTCATAACTCAAAATATGCTCATGCAAATGACATGAAACTTAATTCATTTAGAAGCTTGTTCTGTTAGCTTTCTTTTGATATAAATTTTGAATGATTTCACCTAGATTTCTATTTTTAGTGAATTTTCACTTATAAGAGCACCATTCTGGCTAAGAACAGGACAGCCTGAGGAAAAATACTAATATCTTGAGTTATACAAATCAAAATGAGATGGGACTAAAAGGGTTGGAAACTAGACACATAAGGCTATAACATATCCAAAATTTAGACCTAGATGAGTTGAATTGAGCAAAGAGTGGATTATAACAAAATCAGGCAGAATAGGAGGGAGTAAACCAAAGACCCCATAGATGCTTGAATTGAACTTGATGAATGATGCTATGGATATCTATATAATTGCTGATTCATATTGAATTGCAAGTTTGAAAGATTGTACTGGTGGTCTGGCATTATTCATGGGAAAGCGGACTCGATCCGTTATGCTGCCAAAATTCCGGCAGGAATTTATGAGAACTTATGCCATGGGTGATTATGCTTTGAATATATTTACGTTTACATATCATGTTCATGTACATCATGCATGCAAGCATATTTAGAATATGATATGATAAATAAGGTATGAGACATATTCATGAATGCACCAAGCGTCTGCATGCATAACAAGATATGAAAAGGAAAAGATAATAAGAACTTGTAAGAAAGACGTACCAAGCTACCACGTAAGGAGACCCAGCTAGCGTGGGCCAGAGTGGCACTGTTTAAGACTTGGGCCAGCGCTTGACCAGATTTAAAGGAAATAGACCGGTGTGAGGGTCGGGGAAAGTAAATCCGTCACTCATGTATAGGTATGAGCTCGGACCTGAAAAGCAGGCTATTACCCAGTGGTGAGAGAGGCCATTTACCTCCGGGGGACCAAGTACATAAAAGTAAGATCAAGTTGCAAGTTAAAGAAAGATATGAATTAAGTCAAGTGCACTTGCATATAGACAAGTACAAGCATCTTTATGTGCATCTTCAATTATCCCATAAAGTCATAATGCTTTTATGATTCTTGTTGAAGCATATTATATTATTCGTATTTCTATGTCTGTCATATAAAATGGTAAGTGGCTGTTAAAATGTATCCCGCTTCGGGTAAGGTGTTTTCAACTTAAAATTGAACCACTATTTGTTTATATGTGCTCATATTTTCATAATAAATTGAAGCAGCTAGAATGTTTATGAAGACGTTGTAAGATTGACTCGAGTTTACCTACTGAGTACCTTAGGATCTCACTGCCTACTTGTATGTTTTTCTTTTCCGTAAATATTTCAGCACCCAAGTCGGAAATCAAGTGCGAGGTGGAGTACTGAGCCTTTCGTTGAGCAAGAATCGGACGTAAGCCAAACCAAGAAACTATTAAAGCTAGCTAACAAATAGTCGGATGTACACGTTGTGTACTATGTCAGTTATAATTTCTTTAAAAATGTAATTATTTTATTCTGTATGTATCAAAGATTATTAGTCGGTAATAAAGTGAGTATTTAAAGCGTCATATATTATATTTTTCATATTTTAAAGATTTCTTAGCACAGTGACAACTTTTTAATATAACTTCATGACTCGAGCATGACTTATATGATAGAGGTTGTTACAACATTATCTATACCCACAAGGTTGGATGGGACATTATCTGCAATGCAAACATCACAACACGTTCTTTCTTCCATCATAGACTTTTGAATAAAGATTTGTGTCTAGTCATATATCTTAAGCGTCCACTATTTAGATACCAGATGGACTACTTTTCCATTGTTTCTGAGACATATCTATGAAGAAAATTTTTTTAACTTAGGTACCTGTATTTTCTTGGATCCTTTTTGATTAGTCATATATTTGGGCTTATGTGGCAACATAGAAAATAGTACACTTTATTAGCTCGCAAACTTAATCCAAATAACCAATGGAGCATTAATCCTGCACTAATTAATTCACGTATTACTAAGGGGGCATTTGTTTCAAGGTTTTAAATTATATTCTCAGAAATGTCATTTTTGGACATTTTAAAAGATTTGTTTATTTAACATTAAAAATCTTTGGAAATTTTTTTTGGCTCCAGAAAATAAGTTAAAACTTGTTTGGTTTATAATGTATATTACTGGGAATATATATGATAATTCTCAAAATATCTCTAAAATATTTAATTTTTCATAATTAAGAAAAATAAGATAATTGAAGGATATTTTGATATTTTATAATAATTTTCATTCCTATGGTGTAAGAATATTTTATTCCCAACCCTTATGATAGAAATAAAATATTATCTAAAATGAGAATATTACTTTTTTAGAAATGGTTAACAGTCGGAAAAATTTTCTAAAACTTGAAATAAATATGTAAATATATTATTTTCAAGTGATATTTTACAAGAATAATTTTGCATACCTTAAAATAAATACCCCTAAAGTCAATGCCTTCTTTATTCTCTTGTCTGCGTTCATAAATCTGATACATATTGTATTATTATTATTATTATTATTATGTACCGAAAAAAAAATACATACTTTATTATTATTATTAACTTATTAAACTAGAAAAGAATAAAAATAATAAGATTTGTGATGTGTAAATATCATTTCGGTAAAGACATAGCACCAAGCAACTATCTTAATGAAATCAGATCAGATTCTGGAAGTCTCTGATATAGCCGCTGACAGGAACAGGTGTTCCTGTTGATAAGTCCGAACGAAGGCCACCACGCACGCACTGGACACGCGCGTCAATTTATTCCCAATTATTTCCCCAGAGCATCTTAACCAAAATCATAATGAAAGTGACCTAAGTGGGAATACATCCTTACATACAAAGCGGCAGTATAAGTATACAAGTAGGAAAAGTAATTAGCATACAAATTGAAGGCCATATTTATAATTGCATAGAAAAAATATCATAGTCTAGAAAATTCGAGACTTAGACATGGAGAACAAACATCAAATTGATAGAATAAATTGTTGCTTTCAAAGCACAGGATGCGAAACTTCCTGCAAATTGCCTCATAGACTTGGATCATTCTCATCCACAAAATTAGTATTATGAAGTTATCACCGATTTTTAAGCGTAACCTACACATCTTATATGTATGTAAACAACCCTTCATGTATTGCATCTAGTAGCATATATATAACTGTGGCGAGCTTTGATGAATTATAAACATCAAAACAAGAGCAGGGAGTGAGAAGTGTATGCCATACTCATACACCCTTTTATGCTTTTTGCCAATATGTGTCCCCTAACCCCCAATGACTTGCAGCGGATTTTTGAGAAGCTGGACATGAATGGCGATGGATTTGTGAGCCTTGAGGAGCTGAACTGGCTGCTGGAGAAGACAGGCTCCAAGTTTAGCCTAGAGGAGCTGCAATTTCTCGTGGGAAAGAAGAGCCTCGACTTCAGTGAGTTCTTGTTCTTTTATAACTCCATATCTAAGCAGAACAATGGGGAAGGGAAAGGTGGTGATGGAGATGAGATTGAGGATGTGGAGGGCGACCTTGTGAAGGCCTTCAAGGTGTTTGATTTGGATGGGGATGGATTCATCACCAGCCAAGAGCTGGAGTGTGTGTTGAAGAGGCTTGGCTTGTGGGAAGAACAGAGTGGCAAGGATTGCAGAACCATGATTTACTCCTACGACACCAATTTGGATGGACAGCTTGATTTTCAGGAATTCAAGAACATGATGCTGCTTACCACTTCATGATCCTTTTTGATCTTGTACCGAGTTTTATTACTATAAAACGATTGTAATGTGCACGGTCAGCTTCGACCTGGCCTTTCATATTTGAGCGTAGACCTTTGTGAAATCAATTGCTGCTGTCGCCTATACAAATATACTATTGCTGCTGTTATTTTTTTTTTTCGATAATTAGATAGGGATCAACTCTTAAAAAAGATGAATAATTAGTATATATAATCAATAGGAAAAAGCACGAAACACAACACACGTTTCTCAAAATATGGAGTATGATAACACAACACATTAAATTTGAAACTCGAAATATTGTATATCAGTCTGGGGAATCTCAAGACTAATTTTGACTACATCGAATAATTTTCACACCCTTGCAGCTTCTCGACAAGCTTCCTAAAAAGATCCATCGACTTCCACAGTCACTGGCTGACCAGCAGGACATCTCAAAGATAGCAGGACATCTCAAAGATGGGCTTCAATCTAGACAAGCCAAAGGATACTAGCAGCAGCTCTCAATCTTCTCTTTGTCTCTCTGGCTCTCTATCTTCTTACTACTTCTTTATCTTCCAATTGAACTATGTGGTTAAGGGAGATTGTCAACATACACACGGAAACACTCCATCCAAGGCCATTGCCCTATCCCCCATGTACGGACCACCCACAACCCCACTTTCACACATCCGAGGCTGTGAGTCATGGCTTAAACCAGATGGTGGTTGATGGTTCAAAACAAGGGGAGGAAAAAGCCATCTTCACTAGGTGTTACACCTTAATAACTATCTTTTTAAATTTCTCAAACCATTTGCAAGATATTTCGAAAAAAACTATAATTATTATCCAAAAGTAACTTTGTATGAACTAAATCAGATTAGAAACTCAATATATATCCTCAAAATACTAATCACAAATAAAAATAAATAAAGTTTCTCAAAACTACAATTATTGCTACTGCTAGTTAAAATACTTTCTGATACTGTTCAACAAATGCAGGCCATTTATATATGTTTATTTGCTTTTAACTAGTTTGTGTCCTTGTATCATGGTTATAATCAATACTTTGCAGCATGATTTTAAGTAACAGGGGTGCTAGAGAGCCTGCCCGAAGTAAGTGTCAGACACACATGAAAAGGAAAAGAGAAGCATGATAATATGACTTGTTAACACTCATCAGGTACTAGGTTAGTCGCGTATCCCTGTTTCTGGCCACTTTTGTGAGTGGATAGCATGTTTTTTTTAATAATAGTCTTCAAGATTAATTATGAATGCAATATTGTTGTGATTTTGGAGGTTTATTTTACGGTGATCGCATCTGTTATATTATGACCGCATTAGCTGTACTTTTATTTTTTTTTTTTCACAAAGTTCTGCAATCCCAACGCAATATAATCACCATCGCAATTGCAATTTAAAATTAATCATCATACAATTTATATACTCTAATTAATGTACTCAAGATAATAAAAACTAACAGAGAATGAGAAGTCCAACAGCTCTAGGAGCTTAGCATATAACAGATGAGGTATAATATAATTAACCCCATAAAAATCAAAGCAAATGCTTACAGTAATTAACCATCATATACTCATAAACTTATGAAAAGAGTATAATTAATGGGGAGAAAACTATAAATTCGTTACCATATTTGTCTCGTGAAGTACTAATCAAAATTCAAAAGTGAGCTCGTCCGGGAAAAGGTCCCAGCATCTGCAGGTAGGAAAATCAATTGCTACGCTGAAATAACTATGAATGAAACTTACGAAAGCACTATTTCGAAAGTCATAGCGCCGTGAGAAAGACTTAGCTAGGTTTTTTTCTAAGAACAGCGGCATATAGGATACGTTTGGTTGTAATTTTTTTTGGCAAAAAATTATTTTTTTTACTGAAAATAATTACTTTTCATATATTTATATAATTTTTTAAAAATAATCAGAATATGAAAAATTTTATTTTTAACTTTTTTTAGACGCTAAAAAAATAGTTTCTGAAAAAAAAAAGTAGCTTTTAACATTTTCTTTTTGGTTATATTGTTGACAATAAAGTTTGAACTTATGAATTTATGTAATTTACCTAAACCTCTTATTATTAGACCAATTTTAATGACTTAACTTTCAACCATTTTAACTATATATAAAATTTAAGTTTCATAATAACTTTTTAAAAAAGTTGAAAAAAATACACCCATAATACGAAGAAATTAAGTATGAAAATTTTTTCTAAACCACTATATACTTTCCAAACCTTTTCGTAATTGAAAATTTTTCTAAGCCCATTAGCGGTGCATATGCGACAAAATATTCCTAATTTCTAAAAATTTTATTGTGCACCAAATGCGATTTCAAAATTAGCATATAAATTCTAATAACAACTATAATACTTATTAATTTATTATTTAAAATTGCTATGTGGTCCCACATTTGGGGCCAAATTCCTTCATTTTGATCACCTTTTTAATTTTTTAAAATTTTCTTTGCATTTTTTGGTTCCCTAATAGTTAAGAAATTGAGCTCCAATGGTCCCATATTTTTTAAAAATAATTTGATAGTGTTTATAAAATTTTTTAGTGATTTTTGTTCACTTGTTATGGTGTTTTGTGTTCTGAGTTGTGTATCATTCTCCCTTGTACGGTACTATGCTTAAGTCATAGTATTACACTCGGAAGTGGTTATTGTTACCTGGACGGACCTTATTTGACAACTACCTCTGGCTGTCTTCAATATTCCTTGAACTCTCTAAAGATAACACCGAAATAGGAGTAAGCTCACAATATACTATGTCATCATTATTATCTCCAACTGCTTCGATTTACGAAGAAAAAAGTGAACATGCTATGTAATCTGCCCAATCTACCTGTTCAAAAATATATTATCTGAAGTAGAGTTTGTTTTATTCACACACTGATTAAACAAAGAAGGAGTAATTATGAAACAGTAATAGGTAAAATCAATAATAATAACAAATAGTTAGCAGATAGCGATATATGCAGATGTACAAGTTTTAATTCATATCAATACATTGGGATTATTCATTCTCTTAAACAAAGTAGGAATTGAAGCTTAAGTATAGTAATCTAAAAAAATTGAATAATATGCAAATATGAATGGGCATTACTGAAGTGAAGCCTACAAGGGTATCTCTGTAGTTGGCTGATGGATCTGTCAAACTTCCCTATGATATTATTGAAGATGTTTTGGTGAAGGTGGACCATTTCTTCGTTCCCACTGATTTTTTTTGTTCTTGATATGGAGGAAGATGTCAATCTCCCTCTAATTCTTGGGTGTCCATTCTTGGCCACTAGCAGAGCCCTGAGTGATGTAGAAGAAGGGGAGCTAGCATTGAGATTTTAGAACAATAAAGTGAAGTTCAAAGTATTCCAAGTAATGGATTCTACCACAAAGATAGCTCAATGCTATAAAGTGGATGTAGTGGAAATTAACTTGAGTACTTCAGTCCCTGCATCACATGCCATACCTCCTTGGGAGTCTCCATTGAGGAAGAGCAAAACAAAGAAGAAAAAGAAAATGGTGAGGGATGATGATCTTAAGCCACCTAAGAAGTCGCTAGAAGCTCTCTACTTGCCATTCAAGCCTAATTTTATCTCATTGATTATTGGGAAGAATAACCACTATCTTGGTGACAAGTCACCAAAGAAGAGGAGAAACGATGTCTAACTTAGGGACATTAAATCAAAGTGCTTGTTGGGAGACGATCCAGCTTTTCTAACCTTTCTTTGATTTTAATTTTTCTTATTTAGGATCTGTGTAGTTTTCTTCTTTTGATTTAGGTAAAATTTTAGTTTTGATTAATTTTAATTTATTTAATTTTGTTAATTTTATTTTTTAGGTTTATTGGAGAAATTAGGAAGTGCATAAGTAAAGGAAGAAGTCACATGGGGCATACAGAAAAGATACATATATTGGGGAGTAACTTTCCTTTCCTTTCCCTTTTGATTTTATATTCATGCATTAGGGACAATGCATAATTTTAAGTTGGGGATGGGGAAAGTCCATTGTGCACTTTCTTATTTGTTCCTTTTTTTGTTTATTTATTTATTTATTTTTAGTTTAGTTATTACGTTGTTGGTTTGTTTCTTTCTTTTATTGATATTATCTCAAAAAAAAAAAAAACCAAAAAGATTTTTGTTCATTAGGTTGTTAGTGTTGTTAGTTTCAATTTTCTGCTAAAAAATAAAAACCCAAAAAGATTTTTGTTTTTAAGTCTTTTTTCTAGTTTTTGTTAGTCAACTGGTTATTGTCTGCCTGTGCTTATGATATAAAGATTGCTCTGTTTGTTAACTTTTAAGTAGCTTTAGATTCTAATTTGAGTCTTGAAAATCTTTTTGTGCTTTCATTATTGAATTGAGAAGAATTATTTTCTTGCACTTTGATAAGAGTTAACAACTTAGGATAAGTGACCTTTATGCTTTTTGTAATACCTTACCAGACAAAATACTATGCTTAAGTCATAATATATTACCTGATAAGTTATTACGTGTGGCGGTCTAATTAAATCCCATTTTCTGATTCAATGTTAATTACCCATACAAAGTTAATTGTTTATTTAATAAATTTCCGTTTGATTTCGGAATAGGTAATAGATAATCGTCGTAACAGAAGTACAATAAAATAAATAAAAATGCGGAATAGACAGAACTACTGAAACTGCATCATATATATATATATATACACATAGACATCTATTTTCAAAGTTTGTCAAAAGATACATAAATAGTACAGGGTAAAATGAGGCTGTTGAAACAAAATAAATCGGCCTGTCTCTATGAACAGTACCCTAACTGGTCCCCAATGGACATTTTGTGTGTAACCCATCCATATATAACATACACTAAACTACTGCCAATGGCCCAATAATGCCAAAAAAGGGCCACTTTATAAATTTCCTGCTGTAGTACTACATGGGCACCCTAGATGGACTCCGAGGAGAGGAATCCATTCGCCATGCCGGCGTCAGCTGGAGTGTAGTCCACGCTCGAGGCAGAGGACGAGGAAGATGAGTTCGTCGCCTCTGACGGATCCTCCTCAGATAGTGAGGCAGAGGGGATCTACTGCGGTGGTGAAGCTGGCGGAGCCATGGGAGCTGCTGGTGTTGCTGCTGTTGATGGAGATGGGAACAGATGTTCCATATGGAGAGGGATGACAATATAAGGAGCGGATGGGTCGAAAAGGGGGTGAGTAAGTAGGACTACAAAATTTCTACTAAAGAAGAAATAAAGGCGGAATCGACAGCTACCAGATATGTACACAACGTCTATAAATGGGTCGAGGTAAATATGAAGCTCAGGGAATTCGATAAACAGGACATCTGTCACCGCGTTCTCCATGATCTAAGAATGATGCGGAAACATACGGTAGGTTGAGAAATAAAAATTTTTTAGTAGGGATTCATCTCTCCACTAATCTGACATTGTTACCATTCTCAGTTGTCTCGGATTTTGGTTAATTAAGAGAAAATGTTATATTAATAGGATATTCTACTCAATTGGTTAGAGAAATCATAGCCCGAAACACATTTTAGTTTTACTTAAGGAAATAGGGGAAATTAAACAGAGAAATAAGCAGCAAGACATATATTTGGACATAAGTAAGTGACAGTTGTAAAGTAAACAAAAGTATATATATAGTAGATAATAGTGCAATTAACTAAAAGCATGGTAACAGAAACTATGGATATGCAGAAATGATAATGCACTTGACTTTAACTCATATTTTTCCATACTTGGTCTCCTAGGAGTCTATTGGCCATAAAACTCAGGGTAATAGTCTGCTTTTCAGGACCGAACTCATTCCTATATAGGATTACCAGGTTTACTTTCCTCGACTTTCCCACTGATCTATTCCCCTTAAACTTATTCAGGGGCTGGCCCAAGTAAGATGGAATCCTTTATAATATTCATGAATTTCATGCCCAATTAACATTATTCTTTCAAAAATCATGTGTTCATGCAAGTATAACTTACACAATATATGAATTCTTTGCAGAAATTTTGGCAATATAACTGATCAAGTCCACTTCCTCATGAATAGTGACAGACTACCGACAAAGTCATTCAAACATGCAATTCAATATGGAGCAGCAATTATATATACACAATATCATTCATCAAGGTCAATATAATCATCAATAGAGTTCCTTGTTTATTTCATCCTATTCCGCCCAAATTTTGTATACTCCACCTTTAGTCCAATTCAACTCATTTAAACCTGAATTTTGGATATGTCATAGCTCTATGTGTCTAGTTTCCAACCCTTTTAGTCCCATCTCATTTTGATTTGTATAACTCAAGTTATTAGTATCTAACCTCAGATACCCTATACTTAGCCAAAATTGCACCTTTGATATCAAATTAAATCTAACAGAATAAGCTTTCAGATGAAAAAGTAGCATATCATTTGCATAAGTATATTTTGAGATATAAGCCCCATAACTTGACCCTACTGGACTAGCCTGTTCCAGGCCAGTTTAACTTAAGGTAAATTCATTGATGTGCTGGGAATAATTGGCAATGAATCTGACTCTAAAATTCTTATGGGATATTGCCTTATATGTTATCTTTCAAACAATATTAGTTTCACTCAATTTTGAGTTGTGTAGGGTGAGTTACACCCCTCTCAACTCATACTGCCCAGATGGGAGTCTAGGATTCTAGGTCAAATTTAAAAAATTTATAACTAATTCTATACTAATCCAATGGCCTTATATTTTATATGTATTGAAAGCCCTAAATATCTAGTTTCATATAAAAATGGATTCATCAAATTTAAACTACTGTAGGCGGAGCCATACACTCCGCTGTATGGACCATCGAGTGAAAACCCAAACAAACTTCTTGAATTCTCTCTATTCTTCAAGTTCTTTTATACCAATTACGATTCTAATCACAACATACATGCAAAATCAACCATAATCCATCATCATCACTCCAAATTACATCAATATCATGAGAAAAACAAGATCCCCACATAGCCCCAAATCAAGGAAAATAAGAAAAGAAGTTGGATTCCTACCTTGTCTAATTAAAACTTTGTTAGTTTGATGTCTTAGATTGAAGAAACTTTGGATGAGACTTGAAGAGGGGATGAAGATGGAGTGGAGATGAGAGTGAATGGAAGAGAAATGAAGAGAGCTCAGTGCCTTTTGTTGGCCGAAAATACAAAGGGGTAGTAAAGGAAAAAAAAGTGAAAACTTTTGAAGCAAGTTTCATTTGATTGGTGGATTTGTGTTGATCATTCAACTTGATGTAGCTACCCTTTTTGGGGTTGATGGCAGCGCCACATGCAAGGGTGTGGTGGCTGGATCTTGGCCATCTATCCTAGGATTTTCACAGTATAATTTCTATTGGTCCGGTTCCGATAGTTTAGAGTACCAAAATCTTACCGATTTCTCTTAAATCGGTAAACCGGTTTTAGAAAAATTCTATGAGGCTTCCTATGATTCTAATCTAATTCCATCAAGTCTAATCCTTCTAAATCACACTTAATCGACTTTAAGTGAATACTTAATCGAATTCTAATTAATCCCAATTATTCAATAAAAACTAAACAACTCTGTTGATAATGATAAAATTTTTTGGACGTTACACATTTTATGCTTTATTTAGGTTCAGACATGCATTTTTATTTATGTGAATCTCTCTTGAAATATATGTGAGTCAATCTTAGCCATATAGATGATTTAGGCCATGTTTGGTAGCCACGATTGAGCCTTATTGCCCACCTTTTATCATTGATCCTTAGTCACCCAATTTGAGTCTTAAAGCCTATTCTTGAATTAAACCACAATATGAGCCTATTGCCCTTCCTTTCTTTTCCCTTTTTGATCCCATGGTCTACCCTCAAAGCTTAGCTTCTAAACTCATTTGAATAGGGTAATACCTCCATTACCACAATCTCATGCTTTCTAAAGTCAAAGACGGAGTAAGAAAATATGAAAAAAAAAAAGAAGGAGAAAGAGGGTGAAAGAATGAAGGAATAATGAAAAAAGAAAGAAAGAAAGAAAAAAATGGCAATACGAGGAAAATATAAGGACAGAGTTCAACAAAAAAAGCATGATGGTTGCCAAGCAACTAAGTTGGGGGTACCCCAAGGAGAATGAGTTAGGGGTGAGGGTTCCTTAAGTTAAGGATAATATTGAGCTTAAATGACTATTCCATCCACCCCTTACCTTGTCCTGCCATTACAAGCTAAGAAAAAGTCCTTTTGATCTTTGGCTAAGTGACATTCATGTAGAAATAGAGAGAGAGGATGGTGGATAATATAATGCTTTTGTCTTTTCTTAAACATTACATAAGCATAGGGTGAGTCTATTCTTTGTTGCTTTTCTCTTTTGATCCATTCTTTCGACAATGTGATTGCACAATTAGATGGTCTTGATACTTAGATTTGGATCCTTGGTAACTTTTGAGTTAAGTTATGGAGCAATGATCAGGGATTCCATAGGTAACAACTTCTATCTTGACCATTTTGTCTGGTGAGTCCTCTCATTTTAAGTATTTTTGTCTGAGTTTTTTGTTTTTCTATTTTTGAGTCTTTGATTTGAGTCTTGATTGGGGACAAGCAAGTTCTTAAGTCGAGGGTTGTGATAGCTCCCTTTCGTGAGTTATATTTTTAGTTAATTTTTATTTAATTTAGGATGTAGTTGTTTAGTTTCGTTACTATTTTGTTTTATTTTAGTTAAGTAGTTGAGATTGGGTGGTATTTTTATTTTCTGTTATTTTCTTATATTTTGAATACTTATGTTGGGTTTTTTTTTAATTGTCATTAGATACAAGCACTCAAGTTGGAATTTGGAGCTATGAGAAAGTCTAGCTTGTATGAAATTAAAGCCTTTCAGCATTGGAAATTTGATATCTATCTCTCCAGAAGTTGGATTATGATGATTCAAGATTCTTTGGAAAGAACGGAAGAAGATCTTAAACTTTGTTGCTGGACACTTTTTTCCAATTCTCGAGTCTTCTAGGAGAAAAAGGTGAAGAAAGATTGAAGCTTCATCTTGTCTTTGATACTATCAAGTCTGACCTTTCATCAGTATTTCTCCTATATCTTGAGCTATAGAACTCCAATTGAGGTGATTCTTATTGCATTGGAAAGCTTACTCAAAGATCTACAATTGCTCTATCTACCTCTAAGGCCAAATTCCAAATATTCTGACTGCTATGGAGCTCGAAAATGTGTAAAAACAGTTAGGGTTGTCAAGTAGGCACGCTATAGCACGCTGCCTTGCGCTATAGTGCGACCCTATCTGTAGCAATTTGCTAGTTTGGGCCAAATTTCGAGAAAAAGGATCCATGGACTATAAAAGGCAACACTTAAGGTTAGAAAAGATATCCCTTGACACTCCTACACCCTTCCCAAGATAGAAGACTTCTTCTAAAGAGATTGAAGGCGAAGATTCAAGGATTCCAGATCTCAACGTCAACACGGAGAGATCCATATTCTTCCGAATCTCTTGTCTCTAGCCAGAAATCTTTATGGCTTTTGTTTCTTCTATCTTCTCATCTTCATACTCTTCCATTGTTTTCTTTTCTTCAGTTATGAACTAGTTTTCTTTTGCTAGGGCATTAATGGATCCTTTTTGTATGACAAGTTTACTCATGGATTAATGTTAATCTTGTTTTCTATCTCTATTGCTTAGTGTTTTTGTTTGTTCTTAATGCTTTTAATTGCTTGATCACTAATTAATTGATTTGGGGATTTACAATAACTAGAAAGAGGGTTTGTGAATAGAGCCTCTTAACATAAACACTGTGAGCTGAGCAAAAATTAAAGATAAACAAATGCGGTTCATGTGGTCAACATAGGAACCCATAGAGCTTCAACCTTTACCTAGATTAGTTTATGCTAAGAGATTAGGCAATCAGTTTAGGATAAAGAGTATTGCTTGACCTCGAAAGAGGCTAGAAATAAATTAAGGAGAATCGACCATGAGTCAATTAGGATAGAAACTGATTAACGGAAATTCATAGTAAATGTGTCTACAATAGGTGAAACTAATTAGCCCTAGCATCCATTCCATTGCATTTGTCTACCCCATTAGCATCAGTCTACATTACTCTTTTGCTTATTTATTCAATTTTAATTTTATCTTAATTTTCTACATCTGTGAATTTATTCTATCCAAATAGTCATCCCTTAGACTATTTGGTATTTGATCTATTTTGGTGGGAATGATACTTTATTTATTACTTTATTACTTGTATGATTCGGTATACTTGCCGCAGCCGCATCAATTGAGAAAGGCTTTCAACCGAGTTGTGGCACATTCAGAATACATGTGGAAGAGATAGAGAGGAGAAGGTGGCATAGCTTATTGGATGAGCCACCATTGGGTTGTCTCAACTTAGTGAGAGAATTCTATGCCAACCTGATGGTGGTTGGTAGGGCCAACCAACCTGAAGGCCATGTCTTGGTGAGAGGCCAGTGGGTAGACATCTGTCCCTCCAGCATCAACGCTTTCATGCGTACTCCTGATATCCAACAGGATGACTTCTTTACATTAAGAAGGCAGAATATAGATTGGGACGAGATAATTTAGACCATTGCCCTGCTGAATAGCGAGCGGGCTTATTATGATATTCTATCTATTGTCCTGAAGCATTTGCTGAACAAGTACCTCAATCCAGCAGCCAGAGTGTGGGCTCAGATTATGTTCTCTCGCCTCATGCCTAGCAGGCACACCCGTTCTATCACTAGGGAGGGTGCCTACTACTATATTGCTTCATCACTCAGAGGGAGGTGAACCTGGGGCAGTTGATCAAGGATCAGATGATGACTATACCAAGCAGCAACTATTCCTTGCCTTACCCGTCCCTAATCATTGTGTTAACCCTGCAGGCAGGTGTTGTTGTAGATCCCGCAAAGCGCATGATGGATAGAGGTCTAAAGATTTTTGATGAGAGCCTCTATGTGACACTGAATAGAGCGACTCGAAGGACCAGGAGAACCCGACAGGCTGAGAGACAAGGAGATGCATCATCACGATCACCACCACCACCACAAGTTAGAGGCACTGATGCATCCCAGCTACCATGGCTTTAGCTTCAGGCGCAGATTGATGAGCTGCGCCTAGACATGAGGGGCACACAGACCACTCTCCAGAATAGAGTAAGCAGGCAGTGTTCCTCTATTTATAAAGGCATCTAGGGTCTGGAGGCACTTATGAGGCAGCAGCTGTCACCAGAGCTCCTCCAATAAATACCACCTCTACCTCCAGCGGATCCAGAGCTTAAGCGTCTCACTGATAAGGGGGCCTTTGCACAGGAGGAGTCAGAGGAAGAAGTAGAAGAAGTAGCTGAATAGTCTGAGGAAGACTAGATTTGGGGAGTTCCTTTCCTTTCTTTTCCTTTCCCTTTTTGATTTTATTTTAGTGCATTGGGGACAATGCACAATTTTTAAGTTGGGGGTTAGGAAAGTCCATGAATGTACTTTTGCTTTTTGCTCCTGTTTATTTTCCTTTAGTTATTGTTAGTTTTCTTGTTTCTATTTCAAAAAAAAAAAAAACCAAAAAGATTTTCATTTTTAGTCTTTTTCTTAGTGTCTTTTGTCAGTCAAATGGATGTAATGCCTATGCCTATGATATAAAAGACTGCTCTATCTGTTAACTCTTAAGTAACTTTGAATCCTAATTTGAGTCTTGAAAATCTTTTTATACTTGCATTATTGAATTGAGAAGGATCATATTCTTGCACTTTGATAAGAGTTAGCAACTTAGGATAGATGATCTTTATATTCTTATGCTTTATTTAAGTTGAGACATATATTCTTATTCATGTGAATCTTTCTTGAATTATATATGAATGAAACTTAGCCATAGAAATGATTTAGGCCATGTTTGGTAGCCACAATTGAGCCTCATTGCCCACCATTTGTCATTGATCCTTAGTCACCCCATTTAGTCTTAAAGCCTATTCTTGGATTGAACCATATCATGAACCAAATACCCTTCTTTCTTTCCCTTCTTTGATCCTATAGTTTACCCTTGAGCCTTAGCTTCTAAACTCGTTTGAATAGGATAATACCTCCACTACCACAACCTCATGCTAGCTAAAGTCAAAAGGTGGAGTGAAAAAAAAAAGGGAGAGAAAGAGAAAGAAAGAAGGAGAAAGGGGGTGAAAGAATGAAGGAGTAATGAAAAAGAAAGAAAGAAAAAAAAATGGCAATACAAGGAAAATACAATGCCAAGGTTGAACAAGAAAAGCATGATGGTTGCCAAGCAATTAAGTTGGGGGTATCCCAAGGAGAATGAGTTAAGGGTGAGGGTTCCTTAAGGTGAGGGAAATATTAAGCTTAAATGACTATCCATCTACCCCTTACCTTGGCCTGCCATTACAAGCTAAGAGAAAGTTCTTTTGATCTTTGGCTAAGTGACATTCATGTAAAAATAGAGAGAGAAGATTGTGGATAATGCAATGCTTTTGTCTTTCTTATAGGGTGAGTCAATTCTTTGTTACTTTTCTCTTGTACACATACACACACTAGATCCACTCTCTTAACAATGTGGAAGCACAATTAGATGGTCTTGGTACTTAGACTTGGATTCTTAGTGACTTTTAAGTTAGGCTATGGAGCAGTGATGAGGAAGTTCATAGGCAATAACGTTTATTCTGACTGTTTTGTTTAGAGAGTCCCTTTATTTTAAGTGTTTTTGTTTAAGTCTTCTATGTTTTTGTTGTTAGTCCTTGTTTAGAGTCTTGCTTGAGGATAAGCAAGTTCTTAAGTTGGGGGTTGTGATAACTCCAATTAGTGAGTCATATTTTTAGTTAGTTTTTGTTGAATTTGAGTTATGGTTGTTAATTTAGCTTCTACTTTGTTACATTTTAGTATATAGTTTGGGTTAATTGGTATTTTTAGTCTTTTATTATTTTGTTATTAGTTTGGATACTTATTTTAGGTTTATTTGATTTATTATAGGTGCAAGTGGGCCCAAAAGAAGTTGGAAAAGGCCAAGCCATGAATTCAGACTCAGCACATTGCTCTATAGTGCAAGCCAGTGCACTATAGCGCACTACTGCAGAAGGAAGAAAATGGCCATGTTCATGTTGCGCTATAGCACAACCAAGCGCTGTCGTTTTGTCAAAATTTCCAAGGTTTTAAGTTACGCTATAGCGCAACCAAGCGCGCTATAGCATACTCCCGTGTTCGCAGATTCTGTCAACAATTTTTGTTGTGCTATAGCGTGCCACCGTATGTCACAAAGAAGCCAAGAATTGAGGCTTGTGCTTTTGCAGCAGATTTCAATTCGAGCTAAAAGTTAAAAGGGGGGATCTATGTACTATAAAAAGGAGGTCACACAGATCACAACAAGATCCCCAAACACTTCACACACTTTCCAAGGCAAAAAACTTTTCTCAGAGGGATTGAAGGTGAAGATTCAAGGATTCTGGAGCTTAATCATCAACATGGAGAGATCCAAATTTTTTTGAATTCTTTGTATCTATCCAGAATTCTCTATGGCTCTTTGTTTTTCTGTTTCCTCGTCTTTATACTTTGTTATTGTTTCTTGTTCTTTAGATATGAGCTAAATTTCTCTTGCTAGGGCGTTAATGGACCTTTTTGTATGACAAATTTCTTTATGGATTAATGTTAATCTTGTTTCTATTTCAATTGCTTAGTGCTTTTGTTTGTGTTTAATGCTTTTGAGTGATTGGCCAACATTCACTTGATTCGTTAGTTTGCAATAACTAGAGATAGGGCTTGTAACCAAAGCTTCTTAACATAAACACTGTGAGCTGAGCAAAAACTAGAGATAGACAAACGCAGTTCATGCGGTCAATATAGGAACCCATAGAACTTCAGCCTTTTCCTAGATTAGTTTGTGCTAAGAGATTAGGCAATCAGCTTAGGATAAAGAGTATTGCTTGACCTCGAGAGAGGCTAGAAATAAATTAAGAGAAACCGACCGTGAGTCAATTAGGATAGAACGGATTAACAAAAATTTATAGGGAAGACATCTACAATAGGTAAAATTAATTAGCTATAGCATTCATTCCATTGCATTTAGTCAACCCTTCTTGTATCTGTCCTAGTTACTATTTTTCGTAATTATTAAATTATTATTTTTCTTTTAAATTTCTCTACATCCATAATTTCATTCCTTCCAAATTGTCATCCCTTAAACTATTTGATATTTGATCTGTCCTCGTGGGAACGATATTTTTCTAATCACTTTGTTACTTGTATGATCCGGTATACTTGCCGGAGCCGCATCAGTTGTCTACAAATGCTTGACTAAAATTCTTGTGGAGCATATCAAACCTGCTTTTTTAAATTGTATAGCTTCCTATCAATCTAGTTTCATCCTTGGTTGCAGAATCCACAATAATATTGTCATAGCCAAAGAGCTGGCTCGCTCAATGAGGAGAGTCAAAGGGCAGAGAGATTTCATGGTAGTGAAAATAGATTTTGAGAAGGCCTACGATAAGCTTTGATGGGGGTTTGTCAAATCTTGCCTTTATGACATTTCATTACCAACCCATATCATTGACATCATCATGGCTTGTGTTACTTTTGTGAGTTATAATGTCCTATGGAATGGTGGCAAAATTGACGAGTTCCTTACCTCCAGAGACCTTAGACAAGGAGATCCCATGTCTTTTTACCTTTTTGTTATATGCATGGATAAGCTTTCTCGTATAATAGAGAATAAAGTTCATGATGGAAGTCGGGTGCCAATCTTCCCTCCAGAGACCTTAGACAAGGAAATCCCATATCACTTTACCTCTTTGTTATATGCATGGATAAGCTTTCTTGTATGATAAAGAACAAAGTTCATGATGGAAGTCGAGTGCTAATTAAAGTTGGCAAAGCTGGCACCTCATGTTATTTGTTGGGGCGTATTTAAAGTGGTTTGATGTTATTGTTGATTGCCTTAAGGAGTTTGGCCGAGTCCCTAGGCTAAAGGCAAATGCCACCAAGGCCTTTATCACCTTCTGCAAGAATGTTACCCAACACTCCAAATATCAAATTCTGATGCATAGTAGATTCCAACATTTGTTTGATATTGGAAAATACTTAGGAGCCTATCTCACTAATAGTAAAAGCAAGAAAGCTAATTTTAAGGATGTCATTTGCATAATTGACTCAACATTAGCTAGCTAGAAATCTCAATGTCTTTCCTTTGCTGGCCGAATCACCCTTGCCCAATCAATTATGGGGTTGGCAATTAATTATAACATGTAGCATGGACAATTGCCTATATATATTTGCTAGGAAGTTGAGAAATAGCAAAGGAGATTCATCTGGGGAGGTTCTGACTAGCATAGGTGGATCTATCATGTTGGTTAGAAAACTCTATGTTTTTTAAAGATACGGATGGGTTCAAAAACTTGAATTCCATGAATGATGCTTTTCTCATGAAAATTTTTTGGGAACTCCTCATTAATCCCCATTATTTATGGGCTCAAACCTTACTTAGTAAATATGGGAGAGGTGCTAACTGCAACACCCAAGCCAAGAGTATATGAATTGTGATATTTTGTCCTATCAGATCCCGCGAAAGCTCTAAGTTTGGACCCTATATCTCCTTGGAAGGCCATATGATTGGGACATTTTCATGGGATTAAAAGTCCACGGTAATTATTCCTCAGACAGTAAAGAATTAAAGAGTGATTTTAAATAAATTTTAAGAAGTCATTAACCCTTTCGTTTTAGCCTAGAAGTTTAAGGAAAAGTGAGTTCCGGAAATTTGTGCTAAAATCCAAAAGTTAGACTTTGATTCCTAAAGAGTTTGATTTTTCTAATATTTTTATTGGATTCAAATGGGGGGTATTCCCTTATTTACATGTATGTTTTAAAGTTGGCACCCAAGGCCAGTGCCTAGGCACTGGCTGTGCTATAGGATGTTGCATCTTTCAAGTGGGCGAGCACCCAAGTAGCCAAGTCGCGGTGCCCAAGCACCTGCTGGACGAGCATAAAGAAAGGTTCTCAGCCCTTCTTCCTCATTTTCCACCAACGTGTCTTTCTCTTCTTTCTCTCTCATCTTTCTCTTCCCCCACGTGAAACCCATCATTTCTTCATCAATTGTTACTCAAATCTATCACCAAATTCACCTTTTTCACATCATCATCATCATCTTAGAATGAGTTTCTCTCTTGGAGCTCTCTCTTTCCTCTTTCTAGTGAGAGAAAGTTATGTAAGGAGGAGATCCACGACTCTCCAAGTGTTCCACCGCCTTCCTCCGCTCTCTAAGGTAATTTTTTAGCTTAATCCTCATTATTATACCATGGATTAGTTAGTTTTCCTATGGATTCAAAGTTTAAGCATGTGAGAGGGGGGTTACGACTCTAGAATTAGGGGATTTTGCTCTATGAGGCAAATGAGTAAATTCGCACAATAGTTAAGTTGTGGGATTCTAATATATGTGTTTGTCATGTTAGATACTTACCAGAATCCCTTGGTGGCTCTAAGGCTTCGTAGAGCTTGAGATTCTTCCTTTCCAGAGTTGAATTGTGAGTTAATAATATATCTATAGCTTATTTTAACTATATGTATGAATTTCGAAATGCTATGTTTATGGTGTTGTAAAAAGGTCAAAAGATGAAATAGCTTTATATGGAATTAATTATTTAATCCTTGAAAGACAAAAAAAAAAAAAAGGAATTACTCCTCTATGTATGTTATGTAGATGCATAGGACAAGTTACCTGGGAAGTTGATTTTCGACATTTTGAATAACTTGATAGAAAAGGATGTAGTTTTATGTATTAGAAATTATGACGCTTTAAACCCAATGTTTTGAGAGAGAACCTAAAGCACTTTAAGCTAAACGAATTTGAATTTATTGTACTTGGACGTTATGTTGATGGCCTTAGAAATTTTAAGGAATTTAAGGAGATTAAGAAATTAGTATTATGAATACTAAAGCTTGATGTGTTGAGAACTAAAAAAAAAAAAATTCTAATGTTTTAAAAGTTTGATCTATGTTTTTAGAGTTGATGAGTTTATAATATATTGGATGTAAGAGTAATTGTATATTATAGATTTTTATGTAAAATGCATGGGACTAGCTTATTTGGGTATAGTTTTCATGTTTGACTTGATATGGTTATAAATTCTTATGAAAGGATGTTTCAATGAGATTACCCAAAAGTACAGGAGGGCTCACATGAGGCATAGCATAGACCCAACAAAGTATGAGTGCCCCAATAGGTACCCTAGGTTGGAGGCTCACATGAGACATGGCATAAACCCAGCGAGGTGTAGGTGAATAAATTGTTACAAGTTAAATTTTAAATGTTTTATGATAAGAAATTTATGTCTAGTTGAATACAAAAGGTAATTTGATGAACCATGGATGTTTCAGAGATAAATCATATATCAGGTATTTTTTTATCGAAGGTAGTTGTGGTATGTTGATATACATATGGATGAGTATTCACTTGAGAAATGATGTATGAGGTTCTGAAGAAGTTTCATAAAATACTTTTTTGCTAGGACTTTATTTGAAATGAATGTGTAATTTGAATTATATATTAAATATATGTTTTATGTAAAACTTATGTTTAAACTTATCCCACTTTTGCTATAGGTATATTATCCCTCATTGAGTCTATATGACTCACTCTTTTCTCTTTCCATGTTTTTAGATAGGTACAACTTTATGTCTGAATGTCTCTGGCTAGCTGAAGTTATTGAATTCCTATGTAAATCCACACTCTTGTTCGTGTGATTTTGAAAGGTTATCTAGATTTGAAGTTTACCTTTATTTATGTACAAGTGTTTCTGTGATCCTTGGTGATGCTCCATTACCCTACAGGCAGGGTCCTTCCTGTGTTGGTTCAAGTGTTGTATTAAAAGTATGTTTTTATTGATGATCAGTTGGAATATTAATGGTTATGGATTATGGTCCTTGAATGAATATGTTTTAAATTCCTAAGCTTTATAACTATGATATGCATGTTGTGGGATGCAATATGAGATTGCCTGGATCTCCAATGAATGAATATGTGTGCTGTCTTTTGCAGAAAAAGATCTGGCATTTGTGAAATTGACCCTAATATAGGGGAAGCTCTGTCCGTTTCCCTGTGAGAATCTGTAAGTCAGGCTTGCTAGGGAATGTATCCCCTATGCGCCAATTATGGTCCCAGTTTGGTCATGACAAATTGGTATCAAAGTATTAGGTTTCCCTGTGGTTAATAGAGCAAGTGTCCTTTAGTAGGATCACCACTGTGTAAATGGAAGCGCGCCTATTTTCACAGATTGTGGCACTACGAAAGGCCTATAGGAATGATATTCTTGTCCACTCATGGTTATTCTAGATATTCCATCATATCGTGCATATTGTTTATATGGTAATCTAGGATTGTTACTGCTATTCTATTTACAATTTCAATTTTAAGCTGAACTACTTACTCCAAACCTATCGTTAGGTTTCAATTCTTTCTATGAAATTTGTGGGTTTACATGGCTTGTAACCTCATAACACGGATATAAGAATTTATGAGATATTGAAAGCATAGAATGTGAGAAAAATATGATTTGAGACTTGTAATGAGATTTGAGGAACAAGTAAATATTTTCTATGACCCATGAGGTAGTTTAGTGAGTTAAAGGAATATTTCCTTTTCTATTTCTTTAGAAGTTACATAAGAACTTGCCAGGGATGAAAGATCTTACTTGATCTTAAGTTGTTGATTATGACTCTCATATAGATGATGAACCATATGTTTTAAGGTGTAAGGCTTGAGTTTTAATATCTAAAGACGCAAAAATCTTTTGATTGCTTATGAGCATGTAAGTTGGCCTTGCTTAAAAGTTTCGCATAGTGGGACTTAAGTTTAGTCCCAAGTATTTGAGCATGATCTAAAGGATAATTATGATCGATAAGATTCATATTTTCAGGAAGTGAATAAGTAAGGTCTAAGATGGGTTGATTATATGACTTTTGTCTTAGAATTTTTGCTGTGAAGGGTTTATGGAAGATGGGATTACTTAGAAAGTTCTAAATTGATAGTATGGGTACCTAAATGGATTTCTTATGGTGCCAAGCTAGATAAGGTTGAAAGTGTAACATCCACGACTTTCGACTTCCGAGCCCATAGTATTCCCAACCTCCAAACTCATCTTCAAGGCTGGACAGACAAGGATTTACGATTTCCGACCTTGTGTGAGGGTGTATGAATTTTGACCTCATCAGTATGAATTTCGATTTCCGATTTCAGGAGCTGAAATGAAGTGACTGATGCTTCCAACTTACGAGTTCGTCTTTGACTTTAGCACAATTTACGACTTCCGACCTTAGCTATCAAAGATCAAAATTTTCGATTTCCGACTTCGTCTCTAAGGCTCAAATGAACTGGCTATATTCCGAATTCCGACATTATGATTCACAAATGTACGAGATCCGATCTCGAGTTCAATATCAGTAGCTCTCATTTCTGTATCTTTTCGAGTTCCGAGATCGAGATTCTATAATTCCCAATTTCCTGGTACACGGATTAATGTTGTGAATTCCGCCCTCCGGAATTATGTTTACGATTGATTCGTTTTGCCTAATTTCCCGATTTCCGACTTTAAGTGCTTGGCTTCACACCAGGCTCTGCTTTCAAGTTTCGACTAAACTGAATGTTTTCTGAGTTCCGACTTCACATGCAGGATGTTCATGAGTTCCGATTTCGTTTCCAGAATATACTGGAAACTAGTCCCACTCTAGGCAACGTGGAGAGCAAATCTACCGCACAAATAAGACAACGTGGAGAGTAGTTTGGTCATAAGAAGAGGGCAAGGTTGGCTGAAACTTAGCCCTATGTTTAGAGGCCAATCAAAACCTTCCAAGTTAACTACTACTCATACTTATATAACTCTCCTTCTCTTCTTCAGATTTTTTTTCTCATGTTGCACACTTCACTCCAACTTTCTCTTTTCTTTTCATCTCTCACCCAACTCCTTCATACCTTGGACTTTTACCAAGTTGCAGCTACAAACTCAAACCAAAATCATTCACAATAAGAGGTAGGGGTTCTAAATTCTTACTTGACTTTTAAGTTCTTGAAGTATTGATGGTGGTCTAAATTTTACTTTGATGTGTTGATTAAATAATTATGATGAACTATAGCTAAACTATGAGTTGTCTATGAGGTTAAGACTTGAATTGAAAGAGATAAAAGATAAAGATATGAAAAAGTTGAGAGGCTGAAAAATCCAAAACTCTCGGCAGTCCGTACGGCGGAGTGTACGGCTTCGCCTCCCGCCGTTTAAAATTAACGAGACCATTTTTATTGAAACTAGACATCTAGGGCTTTCCATAGACATATCATATAAGGATTTTGGATCAGAATTGAGGGAGATATGAATTTCTGAATTTCAACCTAGGGTTTTGACTCTGGCTCTGGGTAGATTAGGTTATGTAGGGTAGAACTCGACCTATACTACATGAAAATGAGTGAAACTAACTTTTTTAGAAAGCTTACACATAGTAGAATATCTCAAAAAAATTTCAGAATTTAATAAGGTCCCAGTTGCTCCCAGTTCTCCACGCAATTCGCCCTATGTCCACACCGGGCTAGAACAGGACAGTGTAGAAAGGTCCGAATTCGGGGCTTGTAACTCGAGCCTCTCTAAGCCAAATTGAGTGGGACTTTTTCTAAATGAAACTTTGTTCTGTTAGCTTCAACATGAGACCAATTTCGTATGAATTGAGTCAGTTTTCGATTTTTAGTAGATTTTTACTTTTCGTTGCCTAATTCTGGCTAGCCAATGGGCGGGCCGAGATAAAATCTAGATATCTTGAGTTGTAGATACCAAAATTGGATGGGACCAAAGATGTGAGAAAATAGGCACATGACACTTTAACATACTCAAATTTGAGATCCAAATGAGTTAAAATGAAATTATGGCTTGAATTACAAAAACCGAGTTGGTTGAATATACTGAGGCAGGATTCCTACCTTAATGAATTTGATATGGATTTGAGTTCTATGTTGGAATATAAATGTTAAGTTGTGTTCCTTGTGATAAATTGATGTATTGATTGGCTGGCACTATTCATGGGGAAGCGGACACGTTCCGTTATGCTGCTAAAATTTCGGTAGAACCCATGTACAAGTTATGAATTACATGTTAATGCATATGCATTCTTAAGAAAGCCATGAAAGTTATGAAAGAATTGTGTTATTATGCAAGTTCCATACTACTTGGGCCAGCCCCGGATAAGAAGTTAAGGGGAATAGATCGGTGGGAAGGTCGGGAAAAGTAAACCCGGCATTCCTGTATAGGAACGAGCTCGATCCTGATAAGCAGACTATTGCCCAGGAGTCTAAAATGGCCAAGAACTCCCAGGGGACCAAGAGATGGAAAATGATACAAAGTTTATGAAGAAAAGTTCAAGAACGAGTCTACATGATTACATGAATGCATGAATACATGAAATAGTTACATCAAGATGTTTACAATTGTATGTTATAGTTGCTCACTGCTATGCATTTATTTATTTTGATTATCATTCTATATATCCGTATTAGTAATCTATTTTGTTTCTTATGCCAAGTAAAGTAAAACTGAACTTTGCCTCGGACCAGACATTTTCTTAAACTCATGAAAATGGACTTTTCAGTTTGAACACATATTTTATAATTAAATAAAACCCGAGGCAACTGAGAATGTATGTGACGTCAGTACCAGTATAACCGAACCCTACTGAGAATTTTCTTGAAATTCTCACCCCGTTTTGTGTCTCCCACATCATTCTCAGACACCGGCGATGGACTCCACAGCTACCCTTTTCATTGAGATTCCTGCGTTACAGCTCCACCATGATCCAGAGTTGGACTCTTTGTACATAGCTGGTTCGTGCAACTTCCGATTTTACCTATTCAGCAACAGGAACTTTGATGTTCCTTTACACCATCCCATCTTCGACCCTGCTACCCCTTATATTGCCGCCCCTCTACACATGGCGCACCCACATCCTGCACCTCCTGCACCCGCAGCACCTGCCCTTGAGTCACCACCGCAGGCAGCCCCCGACATCTCGATGAGTTCAGAGAGTGACCCCCCCGAGGCCACCGGCTCGTCGCCCTCTTTCTCCTTGGGACCCAGCGCAGACTATACACCGGCCGAGCCTGGCATGGCTAACGGCTATCTGACGGAGTAGCTTAGCGGCAGGAGATACTGTACAGTATGACCCTCTTTTGAGCAGCATGTAGCTTTGGGTCATGGACTTGGCTGTAGGGTTAGCAGTAGGTTACGAAATGTCCTTTGAGGACCATAGGGTATTTTGGCGGATGATGGCATTATGGTCTTTTTGATACACCAGCCCCCGTATGTATTCTACTTTAAAACTTTGTACAAAAACTGAAGCAATGGCTTATGATATATATATTTGCACGTATGCAGTAACGCTATTGTACTATACTTATCTTGGTGATATTTTGTTCGATTCGTTTCGCTTTTAGTATAGCAGCGCGCCGTTTCGTCAAAAAAAAAAAAAAAAGAGAAGGAGAAAAATGTTTATATGATGATGACGATTTAAAGAAGAACAAAACAGGAAAGGTAAATAGAGTATCAACACGGTAACACGATCTGACTAGTTTCATGCTATGACTTAAGCATAACATAAAATTAGTAGGGTGTTACAGAAAGGGAGTTGGTAAGAATTTGTTGATGATAATAAGTGTTGTGTCAATGCTCCTAAGTGATATTTGTGAATATGTGAAATCTTTTGTTATGTGCAAGGCTGAGATAGAGATAGATGTTATGGTATGAGCAACTTGGCAAATTTAAGAAGGGAATGTCTGACTTCTAATATAGAATTTGGGAACTATCATTTTGAAGGATTATTTGGCAGAGGAATGGACTTGAGCAACGGCACAAGACTAGGTAGTGGGTTTTTATCTTATTCTTTGTACTTGGGGAAATTACATTATTTCTAGTATTTTGGCCATTTGTTCTTTTAGTTGGCTTATTTTTGCTTTCAACTCTTGGTGAGTTCTGTCATGCTCTTTTCTAGCCATGACCTTTGCTTAAAAACAAGTCGGATAGGGGTATTTTGAAAGCATGAAACTAGTCATAATTTCTCCACTTTATTTATTTCCTCTAACAAAATTAAGAATTGATAAATATGCTAACTTGAACGCAGAAAAAAAAAAAAATGGATGGATGTATAAGAATAGTCCAAAGTTACCAAGATTTGATACATGTTATAAAGGAAGGTTCTAATGGACCATGGTGGCTTCTAATCTAGTACATGGTGGTTGAAGTTCTAGACTCCTATTTGTTTAAGGTCCCCAAATTGCCCCTACTAATGCCAATACTTTGGCTAGTTAGACTCCCCAATCCTCGCCTATGATAGGTTACAAGCAAAGAAGGTTCAGTTTGAGTAAAAGAGTTTCGTATGCCTATACAAAGATAAAAGGTCTCTCAAGACAACATTACTTTGCTCTTGTTCAAGTGGAAAAAGTCCCTAAATTGTTCCTACTATCGCCAACATTTTGGCTAGCAAGGCCCCCAAACCTACCCATGAAAGGCTCTAAGCCGAAAGGGGTCAATTTGAGCAAGAGGTTTTCATGGGCTAGTATGAAGACCATAAGTCTCACAAGGCAACACTGCTCAGCCTTCCATTTAGCCTACAAGGTAGTGAGCCCAGGTATAGGGCTTGTGTATGCAAATGCAATTATGTGTGAGAGAGAATATTGCAAATATAGCATAGATAATTAAGGACCAAAATAAACGAATAACATGAGACAAAATCAATTGCTTAACCTATCAAAGTTCTCCCTAGTGGAGTCGTCAGCTATCACAACCATCCTAGAGGTCGCCGCACAAATTGGAGAAGGATTATTTTTTAGGAGTCGCCACTAATCAATTTATCCATAAAAAAAAATTGGAATAGTTCAATTGGGAACCGAGAATATGGCTTGCATTTTAGAGTTAGCATTCAGGGGCTTATTACTAGTAGAAAACGTGTTAGCACCCTACATCGTTTGTTTCAAGAACGATTACCTATTTTGTCTTGTGTTATCTAGATTAACTGTTTAACTTGGTCCTTTATTATTTTTCTAAAATTGTTTGTTTATCATTTTTATTATTTTTCATGTCCCATTTGTCGGTATTTTATCAAAGGTGGTAAAATGATTAAGATATTAAATGGGTGGCTAAATAGCCATTGTTTTGTGGAACAACTTGAATCCCCGCAATTAATTGTGTGAAAATGGTAAATCAAGACTTTATTTTTTGAAAAGAAATATTTTGAAAATGAGAGGCCTCTCAATTTATTTCAAGAAAGCGAAGCTTTATTTTAAGAGAATATGATGAATGAATATCTCTTAGAAAAAGATTTGATCCAAGAAACTGTTATTTCTTTTAAAAGAAGAATTTTCTGAAGAAATAATTTGAAAAGAAAAAGGAAAAAGCAAATATTGAGTCACCACAATCAAGAATTAGGGTTGTAAGCAAATTTGTTTAGAAACATTATTGTTATATTTTTTTATTTAAAAGATTAGATCTTGTTAACACACTTGACAAAGATCTAATTTTGGTTGGCCTCAAGAGTATCAAAAGGAGCCATTATAATCATCAAACTCATCTTCTACTAATTTTTCGATCATGGGCACTCGTTGATTTTTATTTTTTTCATTTCAAATCTTTTTTAATATAAAAACATCTTTTTTTTTTTTACTTTTTAAAACGACAAGACCTTTAGAATAGCCTTACATTCCAAGATCGAAAAGAATAACAAGAAGAAAAACAAGAAAAGATTAAAAATGAGAAGAAATAAAGGAAAGAAAAAAAACGAAAAAAAAGCAAAGAAAATAAGGAAAAGAACAATGTAGACACAAGAAAAAAACAATGAACAAAGAAGAATGTAAAAAGAAAGATAAAAGAAAAAAAAGCCAGAAAGAGAAACAGAAAAGGACGAAAATAAAAGAACAAAGAGAAAGTCACATTGAACAAAAGGAAAATTAACATCAAGAAGAAAAGTAGACGAGAACCGAGACTTACCTCAAACTCCTCAGCAAATATGGATGCCCCCTATCAGAACTTTCTCCATAGCCTCACATCTCCTATGCTTTCACTTTCTACTAGCATGCGAGCAAATTACTTTTGGTGTGTCTGCTAATGTGTAGGATGGCTATCCATTTATAAGCCTAGATGGGCTTGGGTCAACATCAATCCCAATATTTCTATTAATTGTCATTACTTTGAGTTGATTTAATTTCTTTGTACCACCAAATTTTCCTTTTTTTCAACTCGTCAAATTAATGAATGGATTCATTATTATTTTCTATTTTTTCTCATGCTTCTTTTTTTACTTTTGCAATCGTTTTATTTAAGATTTTGATCTTCTTTCCTTTTAGTGCATGATTCATCTTTTCCCATTTATATTTCTAATTTTATTAATTTCATTCCGTCAAATGAGATCAAATTAAAGTCCTAAAATATCTTGGACAAATTTGAGTATCAGCAAAGATATTGAAGGGCTCGTGCGATTCTTCGAAACAAATGTGGATCATGAAAGCATATGTAGCTTTGAACTAGCATGGGAGTAGCTATTGGGTTGCACTCATTGAAGTATCTCACGAGCATACTTTGACTGAGTGAGATACACCCCATATGAAGTGTAGTGGACTTCGATCCTAAGAGAAATGTAAAGTACCCATGTCTTTGATAGCATAGGACTATCCAATGTGCTGAATGAATTTACTAAGAGTGCCTTGATCACTACCAGTAAGGATTATATAGTCAACATACAAAAGAAATAACATGATAACATCATGGTGTGATACACAAAGAAAGAGGAATTAGTTTTGCTACATTGAAAACCATAAGCCACCAGGGAAACACTAAGACTATTAAACCATGTATGAGGAGCTTGACAGAGTCCATACAACCTCATTCAACTTCCACACATGATTAGGAATTTAAAGGTTGACAAAGCTTGGTGGTCCATTGACAAAGACCGTTTCTGCTAAAGGACCATGTGAAAACGCAATCTTTACGTCAAGTTGGCAAAGATACCATCCATTCATGGCAGTTAGTGATAGAACCAAGTGGACAGTGCTATATTTAACGTCTACTAAAAGTCAACCCCAGCAATATGATTAAACCCTTTAACAACATATTGTGCCTTAAGCTTGTCGAGGGTGCCATCATAATTGAATTTTCTCTTCCAAATCCATTTGGTGCTAAGAACCAACGTATCAGGTGTTCGAGGAACAAGCTAAAAAGATTGTTGATCAATGAGTGCCTGTAATTTAGCTTCCATTGCTCGTTTCCAACCATAATGTTATAGCATAGTTTTGAAAGACTTGGATTCTTTTGAAATGGACTCATAGTGGCATAGGTATTTGTAGTTGGAAAACACTTGATGGCCCGACAATTTACCCGAATCAACTGAATTGGCACTACATGGTCCATTATCAATTTTACAACCACCCCACTTGTTCCAAACTATGTCCAAGGGCCCAAAATCATGGGTGGCTCATCAAGGATCCATCTCAAAATGGCCCAGAGACCCAACTCAGAAATCGTTGAAGCACACCGCAAAAACCATTTACAGTTACAAGTGCATTAATTCCAGATTCCGTAATGCATGAAATCGGATTCTGTAACGTACACAAATCATTATGAATCTAAGATTGTTTCCTGAGAATCTCATAAGTCCATTATCATCTGAAAACTTCTATAAGGCCTCATTCCAAAAACAAGTACACATATATTACCTTAAAGCCTATACCTCTTGCTTTAACTGACTTAATCGTCAGAGTCTTTGCAGGTACCCCCACACTCACCGTCAAAAGTTAACCCTTTCTACAATCACCACCATTTGCAGTGGCCTCAGGAGCCCTTATTCAAGTTCGAAGAGCAATTGTTCCAAAAACTGGTGCCCCATGTCTGAACATTGGCACTGTTTGTGAGGACCTTGAGTTGTTGCATTTACTTCACAACCTTATTTACAAGCATGTCCACTCATCGCTGGTAGGAAGTCACAGCAGCTCATGGTACCGTGAATGAAGTGTGGCCACCTTTGCAGGAGCAGGTAGATGGTTGGACTGCTTCGTGATCCGCATTCGACACCAAAAATTGTCAAGATGTTATCGCATATTCTTTGGAGCTATCACCAAGGAATGCCATAGCATATAAAGTGGAACGAGTTCCTCGAGACCCAATCCCATGTGAAGAAATTGTTTCGATGATGTAGGAATAAGCTAAACGTATTTAGGAGATAGAACAAAACTTGCAGGAGGTCAGAGGAGACGCTGGTGAATAGGGATGGAAACAGGCCAGGCCAGGCCAGGCTTTTGCCTTAACAGGCCAGGCCTGTATAGTAACAAAATGGCCTGAGCCTGGCCTGTGGCCTGTTATAGGCTTTGTTCTTGGCCTAAGCCTGGCCTGTTCAACAGCCTGGCCTGGCCTGCGGCCTGTTTACAAAGCCTGTAATTTATAACACTTTAGACAGGCCAACAGGCCAAACCATTAAACAGGCCAAAAATCAGGCTTTTGTCTGTAATTAGGCCTTGCATCATACAGGCCTCAAAACAGGCCAGACCTACAAATATATCTAGAAATCACACTAAACAATTATGTACCTGTCGATAATAATAAAATCAAACTACTTCCAATATATAAAATATAACAATTCAATCCAGTTATCCAAAACACTAATTTAACAAGTTAGCTAAAGAAACCAAATTATCCAAGACAATATCCAAAATCCAAATTATCCAAATACAACAACACATAACAATTCAAACCAAGACAAAGTAAAGTTGATATCTCTGAGCAAAGAATCAAATCTTCAATGTAATTTCTTCTTCTTGTTCGAACACCTTAAAGAATAAGAAATCAAATATATCATTAGATCATAGCACAATTTAACAAATAATAACTATAAAAAAAAGGTAATATCTACACAATGGAAAATATACCTTTGGTTTTTTCTTTAAACCATACTTGTTGTGAAGCCAATCCCCACCACAAATAAGTGCTTCAATTGAGTCTTCATTTAATCTAGAATGATATTCATCTATAACTCTTCCTCCAGCACTAAATGTGGACTCTGATGCCACTATTGAAATAGGAAAAGCTAATACATCAGCAGCCATTTTAGATAAAATCTTATACTTGAGGCTATTGTTTTTCCACCATTCCAAGGCACTGAAGGAGCTAGAACTACCATCAGGAATGTAAACACCCTCCTCAAGGTAAACTTCCAATTCTGATTTCATTGGAGGGATTGCTTGCTTTTCACGAACAATGCTCATGATTTGGTCAAATCCAGTAACTATAGAACTAGTCACACTGGATGCAGAATTGTTGCCACTAATGTCAACTTCCTGATTAGTAGTTGTCTCTCCCCTATACTTGTCAGCATACTCCTCATACATTAATTGCAAACAGTTCATCACTTTATCCACATTCTCAGAAGCCACATAATCAGGTTAATAAATCAAAGGAAAGCAATAATTAATAACATATAATTTGCATCTAGGATCCAAAATGCTTGCAAGGGCCATTACCATATTGCATTCCCCCCAATATTTGTCAAATTTTTCGTTCATTGAAATTGCCATGTCTCTCATGAAGAAATCATCATCCTCTGTGGCATTGTCAATTACTTGTTTCACTCTCCAAACTTCAAGAAGATACAAATTTGTAGTAGGATAATCACTACCTGAAATGACATGAGTGGCCAAATTGAACACCTCTAGAAGTTTACAAATCTTCTCAACTTTCTTCCAATCCTCTTCTGATGGTGCATAGTTGTAGTGTAGCTCTCGTTCCTTATAAGCAGAAAAGACACTCTTGAACTTCAATGCAGCACATAACATCTTATATGTAGAATTCCACCTTGTTGGACAATCAATGATAAGCTTCTTCTCTTTCAAACGTTTTTGCTCAACAATGTCACAAAATGCTTTTAGCCTCGAATCATTATAGTTGATATACTTGACATTCTCATGAACATTATAAATAATGTCCTTAATTCTACCAAGGCCATCTTGCACCAACAGGTTTAAAATGTGTGCACAACATCTGACATGAAACAAGCTACCACCAGCAGGTAATGAACTACTATCCGATATGCTATCCTTAAGAGCTCTTAGACATGAATCATTATAGGATGCATTATCAACTGACACTGAAAACACCTTATTTTCAATTCCCCAAGTCTTCAAACACTTGAAAATAGCATCTGCCACATCAATTCCACGTCTTGGAGTAGGCACTTTCACAAAACTTAAAACTCTTTTTTGAAGATTCCATCCTGCATCAATAAAGTGCCCCGTGATAACCATGTATTCAGCTACTTGGTGACTTGATCTCCACATATCAGTAGTCAAACTGATCTTGCTCACACTTTGTAACAAGACCTTCAATTGTTTCTTCTCTGCCTCATAAATAGCTAAGCAATCACTTCTAGCTGTTTTGCGAGAAATCTTTTGGAATTCAGAATTTGCATACTGAAAGCCCCACATCCAAACTTCATCCTCAACAATGTTAAAAGGATGCTCATGTACCATGATTGCAGTAGCAATTATTTGTCTCATCTTCTCATTAGAATATCTAGCACCCGGGGTCACAAATGGATTAATACTCAAATTGGAAGGTTGAAATGGAATGGTGGGTTGTTTCTGTTGTGAAGCAAGATGCAATCTCCTTTGTAAGCAAACTTTGGAATGTCTCCAGAGATGTGCAGTGCTAGCTCCCTTTCCCGAGTAAGAAAATACATGTTTGCAATACTTGCAAACAGCTTTTACCCCTTCAGAACTTTCAACTTGATCAAAATCATCCCAAATTGGTGAGGTTTTCCGCCTCTTCTTCTTGATGACACTATCATCGCCATCATTTTGATCATTAGTTTGTTGACTTGAATCTGTTGGCGATGGTGTTGGTGTTGGTTGACTAACCTCATTAGCATTGGGAGGAGCAGAAGTAGATGACATTGTTTCACTTTCAAAGTTAGATGACATTAACTAGACCTGTAATATAAAATTCGATACTATTTGTTAGCACTGGCAAGATTTGAAAAAGCAAAAACATAATAGAATAACATCATATGCTTAAAGAAAAAGCAAAAACATCATAGAATCAACACCTAAAGCTAATGAAGATTTGAAAAAGCAAAAACATCATAGAATAAGTAAACCTCATATGCTTAAAGAGAAACATAAAGCTAACATTTTGATAAGCATTCAGATGCTAATTCAAGAAAGATCACTACCATTTTAAAATTTATAGTGAACAATGAACCACACAACTATTGATCAATAGCTAAAGAAACCACTAGAGCCAACAAAGATGGAGGCTAGATCAATTTAAAAAAGAAGCTGGAAAAAGATATCATTATGTTATATACAATTTCAGATCCTTTTGACAATTCAACATTGTCAAAGTTGAAATATTCGGCCAACAAGTTTGTAGTTCACCTGCCATCAACCTAAACCTTAGAATTTGAACATGATGATAATGTTAAAAAAATAAAAAGAAAAAAAGAAAAAAGCATTAATGTTCTCCCTCATGAGTTTTGGAAGAAAAAGCATAATAATAACTTAACAGAAGAGAAATTATTTTCAGTTCACAAATTTCAGTTCACACAAGCATAGCTTAGGCTCTGCAGCATTACTGACATTCAGTTCACAGATCCTTTTTTATTTTCAGTTCACAAATTTCAGTTCACAAAAGCATAGCTAAACCACTAGTGCCTAAACCAGACGGTAGAGCAGCAGCTTCATCCATTGTATTAAATCAAAATGCATATTACTGATCCGAAAGTTCCCTTATTGCATATAGGTCCTGTGTAATTTTTTTTAACACAAACTCAATGACAGTAGTTTGAGACTTTGAGACTTACTTAAAACAGATGCAAAACCAGCAAGACAGCAAGGATCCGATAGTGCAGCAGCTCCGGCGATGCGGTTGCAGGCTTGCAGCAGCTCCGACGACGAGATTGCAGGCTTGCAGCAGCTCCGACGACGGATTGTAGCCTTGCAGCAGCAGGAAGACACAGTTGCAGAGGAGGGTGACACGAAGCAGACGAGATTGCAGGCTTGCAGCAGCTCCGACAGGATTGTAGCCTTGCAGCAGCAGGAAGACGCAGTTGCAGAGGAGGGTGACAGGAAGCAGAGCAGAAGGACACGGTTGCAGAGCAAGGCAACACGGAGCAGAGGAGGACGACGCGATGCGGTGGTGCTGCAGAGGAGGACGACGCCGGTGCGGTGGTGCAGCAGCAGAAAATGGAAGCACAGCAGAATGTTGAAGTTGCGCTGCGCAGTGAAGAATGAAGGAAGGGATAATGATCGTATGTAGTGGAGTGGAAAGAATAGGGTTTGTTTTGAATGATATTGAGATAATATGAAAATATAAAGTTATAAAATGTGTGTATTGTGACTGAAAGAAAGTGATGGTGTAGTGGTAAGTGCAGAGTCTAATAAAATTTTTCATGTGAGAAGGCATGGGTTCGAACCATGCAATGGATGTTTTGATAATTTATAATATATATATATATATATATATATATATATATATATATATATATATATATATATATATATGTATGTATGTATCTAATCTTAACAGGCCCAGGCCGGCCTGGCAGGCTTGATAGTCTTTATATTGAGCCTGGGCCTGGCCTAATAAGAAAAATAGGCCTTAAAACAGGCCTGAGTATTATTCTATTTTTAAATAGGCCAGGCCAGGCCACAGGCCCCTGGCAGGCCGCCTGGCCTATTTCCACCCCTACTGGTGAACGAGGTCGGCGGAAAGATCATCACTGAGTTCATAGTCATTATGAGCCACGCCAATATTGAGCTCAACGTCATGCAGATGAACAAAGCTCTTGAGGTAATGATCAACCTCGGGAGAAGGAGCATATGTATTCCAGGGAAGCACAGAATGAACATTCTCGATGGGGGATTATTCAGAGTCATCTCAAAGGAGTTTAGATCACCAACCCAAGTATCATCCAGATCATTATGATGATTCCAATGAGGATGATGAAATGCCTTTCTCCGATTATGTTATGAGTGTCAAGCCCCCTAGAAGATTTAAGCCTTCAACTGACACAGAGCCTTATGATGGGAGTTTCGACCCTTAAGAACATATGGACGTCTTCATGTCTAGAATGGCACTGGTAGGAGGTTCAGATCCTGTGAAATGTAGAGCCTTCCCGATTACATTGAAGAAAGTGCATTGAAGTGGTTCAACTCTTTGCCATCAAGGTCCATCAACAAATTTTCGGACCTCTAATCTTGTTTTCTGGCATACTTCACAACCCAAAGGTTTAAACCCAAATCGATTATTAGCCTTCTAGGATTGTCTCAATGACAAAGGGAACTACTCCGAGATTTTCTCGAGCGATTCAATGTAGAAACTTTGTTGGTCAAACAATTGGAAACTCAAGCAGTAGTGCTCACCCTACTTAATGGCCTTCGACCTGGGGCATTTAATGATTCGATTTCCAAACCACCAGTAAAGACAATGAACGAGATACAATTAAGGGTAAAAAAGTACATATATCTCGAAGAACAATAAATGGCAACGGCAAACTTGGCAAAAAGGCAAGTTGAGAAAAAGCCAGCCGCGCAGAATGAAGAGCGCTAACGAAAGGAACCTAGGGCACTAAGGGTCGGGAGGTATTATGATTATACTCTCCTCAATGTGTCCCTAGCCAACCTGTATGACAAAGTTGGACAAGTAGAGAAATTCCCAAAGCCAAAGGCACTCCGGGTTAGGGCCAACAGAAATAGGTCCTTATTCTGTGAATATCACAATGGCTTCAAACACAAGACGGAAGACTGTTACGATCTCTGCGATATTATGGAATAGTTAATTCGAGAAGGAAAGTTGGCGAGATACATTGCCTTCTAACAAAGTCCAAGGAAGAGAAAGGCCTCACCTGTGAAAGATGATAAAAGAAGAAACCCCGGATCACAAAGAGTCCCGGGAGATTGCCGAGATCATGAAGATTTGGAGGAGGAAACCATTACAAGAACAATCAATGCCATAGTCGGAGGTTGTGAGAGGCAACACTACTAAGTCAGCCCATATGAAACATCTTCAAAAAGTTTTCAGTCTTTCTACAGGAAAGATGAAGAAGGCTCCCAAACCATCCTCCATGCCCGAGATTGTATTTTCTAGTTCTAATTTTGAAGGAGATATTCCCGGACATAATGACCCAATCGTCATTTTAGCTAAAATGGTGAACATCGAGGTCAAACGGGTCTTAATCGACCAAGGAACTTCTACTAATATTTTTTTTCTGAGAGGCCTTTAAAAAACTCATATTGAAGAATTCTGATCTTCAAAACTACAAAGAAGAGCTCATTGGCTTCTTTAGGGAAAATATTTACCCAGATGGATTTGTTACTCTACATATAACTCTAGGCAATCGACCTAAATCTCGAACAGTTAAAGTCGACTTTTTGGTCGTTGATTGCCCATCAACGTACAATGCTATTCTTAGAAGACCAACCTTGAATAAAATTGGAGCTATTATTTCTACAACTTGTTTAATGATGATGTTTTTTCCTGATGATGGAAAAATAGCTACTATAAGGGCTGATCAAGTTATAACTCGTAAATGTTATAATGCCAGTTTAGAGGTAGCTAAGAAGAAAAAAACTAGAGAAGAAGTCAGACCTCCGAGTTCATCGAAGGTCATGTTAATTGACCTTGATGTTCGAGGTCGGTAGGAAGCAAAACAGCTCGAACTTGGTAAGGAACTTGGAGAAGTATAAATCGGGTGAAATATTTTCAAATGACTCAGATAAACAAGAACCTTTTATTCCCTCTTAAAGAGAAGCTCATAGCTTTCTTAAAGGAGAATGTGGAATTATTTGCTTGCAACAGCGGACATACCCAGGATTGATCCCGAATTCATGAGTCATCGTTTGGCTATTTTCCCCAACTTCCACCCTATCGTCCAAAAAAAAGAAAGATAAGTCTGGACAAAGCCCAAGAAGTTCATAAACAGGTCCAAGCTTTGTTGGATGCAAGTTTCATTAAAGAAGTAATATATCTGGCTTGGTTATCGAATGTTGTTATGGTAAAAAAGTCCAATATGAAGTGGCAAATGTGTATCGACTACATTAACCTCAACAAAGCCTACCTTAAGGACTCTTACCTTTTGCCAAGTATTGATGGATTGGTTGATGCAAGTTCTGAGTTTCGATTTCTTTCATTTATGGATGCATACTTGGGATATAATCAAATCCCTATGCATCCATTAGACAAGGAGAAAAATGCATTCATCATCCTAACAAGCAATTATTGTTACAAAGTTATGTCTTTCGGGTTGAAAAATGCAGGAGCTATGCACTAGAGATTAATGAATAAAATTTTTGTCAAACATACCGGAACTTTGATGGAAGTTTACATCGATGATATGTTGACAAAGACAAGAGAAGAAGAAGAAGCTTTTGTCAAATTTGGAAACTGTGTTTGGATGTCTATACAGGCACAATATGAGGTTGAACCCTCAAAATTGTGTTTTTGCTATTGAGGCCAGGAAATTCTTAGGTTTTATGCTTACACATCATGGAATTGGGCAAATCCCGATAAGTGCCAAACAATCTTAGAAATAAAAATTCTGACCTCCGTGAAGGATGTTCAACAATTAACGGAGAGGATAGCCTCTCTCTCTCTCTCTCTCTCTCTCTCTCTCTCTCGGTTTAGCAGCATCAACTTGGAAGGCGCAACCTTTCTTTGCATTATTGAAAAAAGAAAGCACTTTTGAGTGGACGTCAAAATGTGAAGCCGCGTTCCGAGAATTCAAGACTTATCTATCGAGCTCTCCGATCTTATGCAAACTCGAGATTGGAAGCTCGTTATATTTTTATCTCTCGGTAAGCAATATGGCTTTAGCTAGTGTTTTAGTCTGACAAGATGCAAAGCAACAATATCCAATTTACTTCGTCAGTAAGACATTGCAGGGGTCGGAATTAAAATATCAAAAGTTGGAGAAAGTTGCTTTAGCACTAGTCTTTGCAGCTTGGTGCCTCCAACAATATTTTCAAGCTCACCCCATTATGGTCAGAACAAACTAGCCTATTCAACAAGTGCTTTAGAAACCAGATCTTGCTAGAAGAATGGTAACATGGTCAGTTGAGCTTTTTGAATTCGATATTCAGTACGAGCCTAGAAATGCAATCAAAGGTCAAGCCTTAGTAGATTTCCTCGTGGAAATGGTTGATGAGGAAAAATCCCAGGATCCGAGTTGGACACTATATGTTGATAGAGCTTCAAGCACAAAAGGCTGTGGGCCGAAATTATTCTGGAAAAAGAAGGTGACATTATGGTCGAAATGTCCATCAAGTTCGATTTTCCGGTCTCCAACAACCAAGTTGAATATGAAGCACTAATAACTGGACTCCATCTTGCTTTTGATGTTAGAGCTAACAGGCTTACGATTTGCAGTGATTCCCAGATTATATCGTCGCAAGTAACTAGAGCATATCAAGTCAAGGATCTGTTGCTGCAAAAGTACCTTTCCAGAGTAAAGGAGTTAATGGGAAAGATCTACATCTCCGAAGTCCGACATGTGCCAAGGGAAGAAAATGTCTAAGCTAACATTCTTTCTAATTTGGCTAGTACAAAGACGGGAGGAAATAATAAAAGTTTAATTTAGGAAACTTTGAAAACTCCATCCATACTAGACTCAACTGTATTATCGGTAATAGAAGAGAATCCGAGTTGGATGGTCCCGATTAGTCAATACTTAACGAATAGAGTCCTCAGTTATCATCCTATTGGTGCAAGAGGATGACAAAAGAAGCTTCCTATTACACTATTGTTGGAGGACAGTTATACAGGAGAGGTCTTTCCCAATCTTTGCTGAAATGCCTCAGTCCATGTCAGATGATTCCCATGCTCAAAGAAGTTCATGAAGGGTCTTGTAGCCATCATCCCCGAGGAAATGCATTAGTATTGAAAATCTTACGGGCAAGATATTATTAGCCCACCATGGTAAAAGAATGGTGGAGTTCGTAAAGAAATGCCAATTGCATGCCCATCTCAATATCGCCCCAACTAAAGAGCTTTCGATGATAATGTCTCCATGGCCATTTTGCAAATGGGGAATCGACCTCCTAGGTCCTTTTCCCCTGGCCACGGGACAAATGAAGTTCTTAATCATGGCCATTGATTATTTTACAAAGTGGATAGAGGTAGAGCCACTTTCTACCATCGTAGTGGCACAAGCCCGGAAGTTTGTTTAGAGGAATATTTTCACCCGATTTGAGATACCGGAATCCTTGGTAATGGACAATGATACACAATTTACAGATCATAAATTCCAAAGTTTCCTCGCGAATTATAAGGTGGAGCATCGTTTCACGTCTATTAAACATTCTTAGGCAAATGGATAGGTAAAAGCAGCCAACAAAGTCATACTCTAAGATCAAAAGAAAAGACTCGATGATAGGAAATGTGCTTGGGCGATACCAAATGTTATGATCCATTTTCCATGAACCCTAATTCTGGTGTATTGTGTTGTAATTCAATCAAGGAGAAATAAAAATCACAAAAAAAAATGGAAGAGACAAGGAATGGAAAGAGATTGGAGGGCGCCACAATCAAGGATGATTGATAAGCCAAGGGTGATCGCCACAAGAGCAATTGGAAACTCTTGATAAGACCTAGAGTTCCAAGCAAGAACCAAAGAGACACTTTTACTAAAAGTATTCTGATTTCAATTTGCCAAAAAAATCCCCTTCAAAATGTGTTTACAAGGTTTATAAACTAAACTAAAGTTTAGCAAATGGGCTGAAACACTTAGCCCAAGATTAAAATCTAAACTTATTAAAACTGATTAAAAGGCTAAATAGCTAAAAACAAGTGATGGGCTATATGAAATTACAAGCCCAATTACATTATTACTAACTTAAAATTAACAAGCCCAAAGGTATAACTAAGCTTGTTCAGCCTCATAAATGCAATGGACTAGTCTTGAGTCGTTTTCTTCTTGAATGGGCTTTGCCTCAAATAAACTTGAAATCATTTGGCCCAAAGCTTCCTTAGCTCTCTTGGATTTGGATCTAGTCATTGGTCCACCAATTCCTTCCAAAGGATCTCCTCCTTGCCTTTGTTTTCTTGAGTCTACTTTATCTTCCTTGATCACATCAGATGAACTCAAAAGTGTTTTATGGTCATATCAAACAACCCCTCACTCGACCACCGTTCAAGCTTACTTATGGCGTTGATGCTATGATCCCGGTCAAAGTCGGAGAACCAAGCCCAAGGGTTACATTCTAAGATACCAGATCTGAGTCGTTGAGAAAAGAGCTCAATCTTTCCAATGAGGCCAGGAAGATGGCTCATATTAGAGAAAAAGTGTTAAAACAAAGAATTGCAAAGAGATATAACTCCACAGTGCTTTCTCAAAAGTTTGAGGAAGGAGATCTTGTCTTACGACATGCTTACATGGAAGCGTCACACTCAGGAAAAGTTCTTACAAAATTATTGAAGTTTTAGGAAAAGGGGCATATAAACTATCAACTTTATTTGGATCCCAAGTTCCGAGATCGTGGAATAGCTCGAACCTGAGGAAATTTTATTTGTAAACCATGAGAAGTCGACGTACTCTTTTTCCTACCTCGACTTTTTCCCCATTGGGTTTTTCATGAGAAGGTTTTAATGAGGCGAGGCTTTTATGGGCCAAGTGATATATTTATACACTACCACTTGGTTTCTTATCATTATCAATAACATAATATGTTCATTTCTATTTTATTGTGTTTAATACTTTATCGTGTAATCTTAAGGAACTGATCATGCCTTAGTTAGAAAAATACATAACGTTCAAGATTAATACCTTGAGCATTACATCAATATTATATTTTAAATTTGAGTTTTTACCTCAGATCATTTTAAATTGTTAAGTTTAACTTAAGTGGAGTTAAAATTCCTTAAGTCCTAAAACTTAATCGATATTGAGAACCAGGTTAATATTACTTTAGGAAAATCCAATTTTTTACCTCAGATAATCTTAAACCCCTTTGTTTAACATAACGAAGTCTAAACTCCTCAATGTTCTAAGCTTAAGGAGAATTAAAGTTAGGTTATTAAGAATAATGGAAAATCCAGCTAGGTTCAAAACTAACCAGCTTGGAAAAAATCAAGTTCCTTATTTAAAACCTCACTTAAGTTCATAATTAATTAAGACAATTGGAATGATGCCATACTTCCCTTTAAGTTATTTAACTCTGGAAAAAATAAAAAGCACGTACAATTTGTAAAAGTTAATTTCATTAATTGTCCAGAAACCTGAACAAGTTAAGTACACTGCCCCAAAAAGGGCACAAAAGACAAAAAGAAGAAAACATCTAATTTCAGGTAGAGGAGTGGTTGGCTCTTCATTTCGCTCTTCCTCTGCAAGGCGTTAACCTATATCTGATCATCAATAACATGTTCATCGAGGCCAACCTCACAAAAATTGACGTCCGAAAAAACGACTTGGCATTGTGCTAAGATATTATCTTTAATTTCAAATGCCAAGTTCGCCCACTACTGCTTTTTGAACTTGACATCGACGTTCTGCTTAGAAATCATCCCGGAGGAATTGGCATTATCCTTCTCCAACTCAAAAATTCAGATTTTTGATTCTTCCAACTGTTGATCCTTCGACTGAGCCTTTTCAAGTTACTGATCTTTTAGCCAAGGTGCCTCTCTCAACTTATCAACTTCGGAAGATAATTTTTGCTTTGCCTCCTCCCAAGCAAGTTTTTTCATTTTGGAGGATAGCCAATTTCTACTCCAAGTCCTTCTTCTCTTGAGCAACTCAAACCCCAAAAGAAATGGTAGGTTTTGAATAACTGAGTATGGTCGCCAATTTCAGTAGCATGCGACCCATCCACTTGAATTTGGCCACCAAGTCTTCTTCATCATCCTCGAGTCTCTTTCAAGGATGGCAAAGGTCAGTAACTCCTTATCCATAAATTCCGAATAAGGAAAATCTTTGGCCATCACATTGGTTTCTAACTTATTCTCTAAAGTCGAAGTATCAGCAAGGTCAACTTCAAAAATCCTCTTCTCCTTAGCCACCTTTTTTCCTTTTTACTTTTTTAAAGGCTGGACTTTGGGAGCAAAAGATTCCGAGGATGTAGAAAGTTTTAAATCCCCGGAACCCCCAAATCCAAGACTCTTGCTCTTGTCCTCTTCATGAGGTCTCTTGTTAAGAATGCAACTTCGAAGAATGGCAAGGGTAGACTTTGGAGCCATTTTCTCTGTAAGCAAAAAACAAAAGCGAATTTAATTAGGTATACAAAATAAAGATATAAAAGGAGTATTCAAAGTCCTAGTCATAACCTAAGTGTGCTCTAGCGGCTTCAGAATCTACGCTGACTAAATGCTTCAAGTTAAGATTTTCTTCTCCAAAATTTGTTAAGAAGAAATCGACTAGAGCTCACTCCTCGGATGAAAGATCATCTTATTTTACTAGAGAAATCTCAAAATATTTACTACAAAAGCAATTAATTCTTAACTCTCCTCCTAAGTTCTACCAAAACAAAATTGTATTTGGAGCCTCAAACACCTTGAAGTAAAACGGCTTGAAATGGTGAAAAGACTCCTCATATAGCATAAATACCTTCCAATTTGGTTGAGCTCGGAAAGATAACCATCCCGTGGTCAAATTAACATTCGCCACTAGGTCAGGTAAGAGTAAAAAAAGAGAAGAACGCATTTGGGGAAGGAGGAACTTCGAGATATTCACATATAATTTCAAAACCTCGAATCATGGCCCAACTTTGGGATGAAGTTAGGATGGAGTAGTTCCAATTCATTCTAGAATGGAGAATTGGAAATGAGTAAAGGGGATGTGAACACTGAACTTGGAAATTAGGACATCGTACATCCACATCCATCTCGAGCCACCTTTAAGGTTAAGGTAGCAAACTTTCTCATCAGCGTTGGCTGCATCCGAAACATGCTCCTCCTCGTATTCTTCTTCTAGAGTAAGCAAATGTTCTTCTTGTAGTGACTTTACATCAGCGTTGGCCGCATCCGAAACATGCTCCTCCTCGTATTCTTCTTCTAGAGTAAGCAAATGTTCTTCTTGCAGTGACTTTAAATATTCCGAGTTCACCCTCGAAGGGATCCCTAGGACTTTGGGGTCTATCCACTTGTATATCTAATCGATTGAGGGCGGAAAAATGAGTGATCGTGCTTTCGCCATTAAGTCGAACCTACATGGGAAAACTACCTCTAGATTATTAAGTCGGAAAATAAACTCGAAGAATAATCAAAACCCAGAAGTCAAGGATTACGTTCCTACGGTGGTTTTCTTCGTTACAAGTTATAAGCCACCAAAAGGAGACGGAGAAGAAAAAAAGTCAGGGGTGGTTATCACCCCCTTATGGCAAAAAAGGCACAAAAATAGGGTGGTAGGATGCCAAACCCACCACCACAGAACCATATTTTGCTATATAAATACTATTAAGAAATGCAAGAACAGAGAAAGAGAACATGCCTTAGAAACGATGGAAATGCAAAGGATTCAAACACGAAGCAAGCCTTAAACATTACCCTACATGTTCTTCATAAAACCTTTTCTTATGCACTTGAATAGTTTTTTGCAAAAGCCAAAAGTGAAGAAGAAAGGTGGAAAGAGGCATTTAAAGGAAGGTACATGCCCCCTATCATGCAACTCAAGGGTTGCAAAAGGCAAAAGATGTCTTTTTACATCATGGAGCTAGGGGCAAATAGGGAAAAACACCCTAATTCAAATGATAAGGGCGCACAAAACGAGGTGCCAAAATAACACGCATCACCTCGGGGCAACGAGATGTGACTTGTGATGTAACCCTACGGCATAGAGCAAACGACGTATCCTTAGGGAAAATCGGATCTAGTGAAAAGTCATCATTCACTTTCCAATGTTGAACCTTTTGTTATGGAATTGCTCAAACTCGATATCCGATTTTGTCATATGGAAAACCTAGTTGGGGGTACTATTTCGAACTATGTCCAAGGGCCCAAAATCATGGGTGGCCCATCACAAATCCATCTCAAAATGGCCTAGAGGCCCAACTCTAAAACCGTTGGAAGCACACCATGAAACCATTTTCAGTTATAAGGGCATTAATTCATATTTCGTAACGCATGAAATCGGATTCCATAATGTACGCAAATCATTATGAATCAGAGACTGTTACTCAAGAATCTCGAAAATCCGTTATTATCTCAAAACTTCTATAAATAAGAGGCCTCATCCAAAAATAGGTATGCATATATTACCCTCAAGCTTATTCCTCTTACTCTGACTGACTTGATCATCGGAGTCTTTGCAGGTACCACCACACTCGCCGTCGAAATTCAACCCTTTCTACAGTCACCACCATTTGCAATGGCCTCAAGAACCCCCATTCAAGTTCGGAGAGCAATTGTTCCAAAAATCGGTGCTCCACGTTCGAACACCACCCATGTTTAGTTATCTTTCCCTTCTTCGAATAAACAAACACCATGTTAGTCGGTGAAGAAAAATTCTATCAGACCTTTCAAGTTATGTAGCAATGCTCTTTACGGTTTAGGCAGTGGATGCCATCCTTTAATTACATGATCATAGGATGATGGTTATGAGGTAAGGTAGGGTCAGTTGTGAGCTGTGTGGGCAAAAGATCAAGTTGTATTGGAAGGTAAGGTAGTATTGTATGAGATAAGGATGTCGGGCACGTGTTTGCATTGTTAAGTTGTTGCGAAGATTAGGTACAGAAGTAGGCAGATTCGGTGAGGTTGGTTAGGTGCAATTTGAAATAAAGGGGATATTGGCCATTCATTGTAGGTCGAGTTCAGTAGTATCTTCAAATGGAGAAGAGTGGCGAAGGTTAGATACGAGTGAGGGCTAGGATACTTCGTCAAACACTACTTTGCAGGAAATATAAATTTTCCCAATAGTAGGATATAAATGCTTGTAGCCCTTAATGTCTATCTGAATATCCTAAGAACACACATGGAAGAGATTTTGGTGCTAGTTTGTGTGATCTAGGATCCTTTAGGAAGGGAAAACAACGAATACCAAATGTGCATAAACATGAGTAGTCTTGATGTGCCTTGTATAGCAAATAAAAAGGACTAGTGAAACCACAGACCAAAGAAGGCAACCGATTAATGAGAAAACAAGCTGTTTGAAGTGCCTTTGGCTAAAAAATGAGTGAAATTTTGCTTACAAAAATCAATGTTAACCCACGTTCATGAAGAAGACAGTGTTTGTGTTCAACAACACTATTTTTGTTGAGGAGTGCTTGGTGGCAGCAAGTGTCGCAGCCTGCTCCAAATTACAATTTTAAAATACTTAATTACAATAAATTTGAAGTATAGTGCAACCAAGGTTGTCTCACAAGGATGTTGTTGCTATCTAGTTAAGTAATAAAGGGGTATGTGCAAGCATGCAGTAAATAAGCTATAAAAGAAAATTAGATGAAAATAAAAACACTAGTTCAAAGAGTTCCTTAGGCGTAAGGTAAATCAGTCATTAACGCACAATATATCAAACACATGGAGTGCAGCTAATTTGAGCTATTAGAGAGACCTCTACTAACAACCCCACAATTCTACCTAGAGAACTCTAGAAATTCAACCAACACATAATTGATTAGATAATTGAGACCTCAACTCTAATTAACCTATGTTGATTTCTAGCCCAAATTATATTAGCCTAAGTGTGAACCCAAACCCAATTCCTAATTCTTTAACTAATCAAGTTCATACCAATTGACCAATTAGCAATCACCCAACTAATTCCTCATTCATAAACCCATATATCAATACCATGCAATGCAAGTTTATAAATAAAAGAGGGCAAAGAATCAAGAAAACAAACATGATTAAAATTCAAGCATAGGGTTTCAAGATTACAACCATAATACCCTTGGAGTCTCCTTGAACTAGCTTGAAGACCTACTCCTCTATGGCAATGAAGATTACAAAATAGAACCCAAAACAAGTATCTTACAAAATGAAAGGAAAAGAAAAGAAAAAAAGAAGAGCAAAGGAGAAGAGAGGAGAGAAAAATGAAAAATGTTGGAGAGGAATGTTTCTTTTCGCATCTCGGATTTCTCTCTTTTTATCGAACTTAAAACATGAAAATCCAAAAATACTCGAGCCCAAATTAATCCTCTGCCTTTTATCTTTAAGTGGACACCCAATTTGCTTAATTTGGACTTGAAATGAGAGAATTATGGCTCAATCTTTATAGCATGTCCAGGTTGCACGTTCATTTGCGTCGGTCAATTTCAACAGCCAATAAGTCCATCAAGGTGCCATTATTTTGGAGAGTGTTCTCATATGAATTGAAGCTTTATATCTTAGCTTTCAAATGGCACCAATTTCACTTCAATCCAATGTCTACAACTCAAGTTATGGCCTGGCTCAATTAATGCACACTACTCAGGTTCTAGCGCAACAGCCCTATTCTGACTTTGTGGCCCAATTCGTCCTAATAGACATCTGAATTAGTTTTTGACTTCTTCATCAAAGTTGTAGATCTTTCTCTCAGCTTTCCTATAATATAAAATTTGTACTTTTTAGAGATCAACAACTCAAGATATGCTAAAAATACATAAATAGTATAAATTTGTAATAATGCTAAAAAATATAACTAAGCTCAATTAAAGCCCAAATCATAAAATGTGTCTAATATTGATCAATAAAGCATAAAAGAGGTCCAATAAACTAAATATGATGGTTGATCAATGTATCAAAATGTTACTTATTACTTGGACATGAAACTTGTAATCGAATACTAGTGGAAGCAAGATAAGATACAAAATGTTGATTCATAAACTCCCACCACCATCACATTAGGCAATTTTAATCACAGAATCAAAGTATAGGGCCATAATTTTCTCAAATAATACATATTGATAATAAAATTCAAATTTAGCTTTAAGAAGAATAAGGCCAAGTGAAACATGTAAAGTCATCAACTATGCAAGCATAATAATGATAGCCAAATTCAATGACAAAAGGAGAAGGTGCCATAAATTAATATGAATTAACTCAAAAGGAAGACTCCTTTAAAAAAATAATTAATTGATTAAAAGTTTCAATAATAAATTTGATAGCTCATAGACCATCAAAACTTTTAAGTTTTACAAGGCTTTTTTTTTTTTTTTTTTGATCCACAGTAAAAACCAAAACATGTTAAAAATTAATCCACCAAAATTTTACTCATGTTAACCTCAATACTACATATTAGGCAAAACTTAGACACATTAGGTAGCATACCAACACAAAACACAAGTCAGAACAATCTAGTCAACTAACAAGTACTAGATTCAAGAAAAAAACAACCCGAAAACATCCAAACAAAGGAAATATCTTTCAATAAATTCTCAGCATACCTAAGAGCTCAAACACTGACCAACTAGAGACCTCGTAGACCAGAGGTGGACCCAACATTGGAGGGTGGAGGTTATGGCTTAGATAGCGCGACTAACGATCCCCCAGCTACTACTGCTACTACTAGTTCATCTGTGGTAAGAGGGAGCACAACCAGAAGGTGTGGTGGAGAGAGGAAACTGCAGTAGAAAAAGCTCCACAGAGTAGGACACAGTACCATGAGAGGGATGAGACAAATGTAATGGAAAGGGACCTAAGAAGGAGAGCTTAGGCATTGTGATAGTGGTGTATGGCGGAGGCAAGATTGGTAATGGTGGTGGAGCCAGGAGAGAGAAAAATGATGAGGGGTAAGAGTGAGAGATCAAGAGAGAGAGATTAGCAAGAGATGGGAAAAATGGAGAAAGAGTTATCAAGAAGGATTGAGAAAGAAAAGAAAAGAGGGGCTTAGTGTGCACCTTGTCACTTAAGGTATTAGTGTTCCTTCCTTCCTTCTTTTTTTTTCTCTTTTTTTTTTCACTTCTACACAGTCTTCATATAATTTGAGTTAAATTCCTCTATCGCTATATAATTTAGAACGAATAGTGAAATGTTCCAAACACTTAAGTAGCTTAAAATTTTAAAATTTTTCTGTTATTAATGTTTTATTTTAAACAGGTATTTTATTTTAAGTAAAATATTACATTTTTCTCCGCTTTAGAAATTCGGTCCACCAAATTTTAGGAAGGGGGTCCTAACTCGTTTAACTTGTTTGTATAATATTCTAATACATAAATCAAAGTGAATAACTTCCCCTTCTAAAAGGAAACCGGGCAAAATATTATTATGCGACGACACTCTGAAGCAATCACCTTTCAAAGTTCTATTAAGACTTAGGTTTATTAAATTCAGATATAATAATAAAGATTGCATATACAAGCTAAGTGACACTAGAATCCATATAGGGCAAGGTAAATAAATAAAACCCAAAACCTTAAAACACATTAACTCGTTAACCATATGTACACAATTTGTCACAACTACTTCAACACCTTCTAAAGAACTAAACATCATTTCACTGTGTAAGCTTCAGTTTAACAAAATAGTTGAGAACCAAAATGCATTTAACACTTTCAACCCTTATTTTATACGACAATCTATATATACCCACGGCAAGAGAGTAGAAGAATTTAAAACTTATTCCAAGCACATTCATGTTACAAGACATATCTCTAGTGCGACAATAATGATAGGTATCCTCGAAATCTTAGAAAATGTTAATATCCGTGAAGTTTGAGCATCCAAAATAAGCAAAACATGTAACATATATTACTAAGGTAGTACTGGTTTAGAAAGAAAAGAAAGCTATTTGAACTACTATCCCTTATTAAGTATGCACATGCATAAGTATTTGTTTGTATAATTATTCTGCTATTGCACCTGCAGACACGCGTTAACAAGCTCTAGAACACATGATCTCAATACTAACCCATATTTGCTATATGAAGATCCTAATATTTAGTTTTGACAAGATGCATTTTCTTTCGGGTATTCTACTCTAGTTGTCTTAATCTTTCACTTTTTTTTTTTTCAATAAACAATTTGAATCATCATTAAGAATATAGAATAACACCAGCAACTATAGTCATGAAACCAGAAATTTTTGATTCCCCATCATAACCTAAAGATTCATTATGATTCATCTCACATAATTTAAAAGTTCCAACAAACCATTATCAAGTCATTAATAACTGCTCAACTAGGCATTAACCTAACCCTGAACTTCATGTTATAGCTACCGGATTCAACCAAAGAAAACGCTATCTTGTTTTCAAATTACTAATGCAGAATTCTATTTCCATAATCTACTAACAATGTTGCCTTTTTTTTTTTTTAATAGCGGAGCAAATGCTTATATTTCAAGGGGATTTCTTATTAATCCCTAGAACAAACTAAGATACATATCATAAGTATCCTAGAAAAATCATAAATCCTCATAATCATGCAAAAAAAAAAAAAAAAAAAAAACTCAGAACGTATATTTATTTCAAAACAGGTGGCTACATCTATATATTCAAATGATTCACTTTCGCAATATACCCATGGCATCCTAGAATGCCAAAAATCAAATAGATAAGGAATCTAACTTTCTTCCATTACCATATATAATGTAAAAATGACCACATAAACATGAAAAATTATCATAAACGACACTTTAATGTACTTCATACAAACTAAGAATCACATATAAGAAAAGATCAACTTTGTCGTTGTGTCACCAGGATGATGTTAGACAACAAAACTTTAACACCATGAAGGCCATATAAAAATTCACGCACCAATATTTCATTACCAACAAAGAGCCTAAGCTAATATATCTCCATTTAAATTCCCTAAGGAAAATACTTGCAGTTCACATGCATTATTTTAATGCTTCTCATATCTCATAACCATCCCTAGTCAAAACTTTTCATACCTACCACTTCTTTTGCCACATATATTCCCTTACTCTTATCAAACAAAGTTAGCATGTGATTACTTACAAGGAGCCCTAATGGCCATAGAAAAGCAAGCCAAATAGTTCAATGTACCACACAACCTTCACCCGTAAACAAGTACACATGGATACTTATAAATTACATGCTTAAGACCAACTCGAGTATATGTATATGCCTACCAAAAGAATGGAAAGATCGAAATATAAGGAGAGTTCTCAAGATTACGAATAGTAGAAAGAACAACTAAAAGATATGTGAACAAAGACGACATCCTTAAAGGCCTCTCATAGTGCCCTAATTTGTGAAAATGGATGTGTTGCCATTTGCATAGTTGTGATCCTACCAAAGGACATTTGCTCCATTAATTACAAGAAAACCTAAAGTTTTGATACCATTTTTGTCACAACCTAATCGAGGCAGTGACTAGTACTTTGAAAATGCTATTCCCTAGCAAGCCTGCCCAAGAATTTCTTATAAAATAAATGGAATTTCTCCTAAAAATTAGGCATTTTCCAAAGTACAAAAAGCTCCTGTTACAAGCTAGAAATATGCAAATCAGCCACAAAACTAGAATATTAACAATATTCAAAATACAGACTTAGGAATAACGAGTATTCTTAGAATGCCCTAAAAATTTAGAACAAGCAAAACATATAAGAGGATAAATACACTTTTCAAACTAGACCTATTACAACTATATATATATTACAACGAAAGCCAGACCCTGCCTATGGATTATGGAGCATAACTAAAATTATTTATATATGATTACTCAACTATTCATAGATCAAAATACAATGGCAACGTGAAGGTCCATGTGAACTAATGAGCAAAGCTCATGGAGCTTCTATACCTCTAGCTACAGGTACAAACCACTTGCAACTTAAAATAGAGGAAGAGTGAGGAGTGAATCAAATAGACTCAGTAAAAGATAATAAACTTATAACGGGGAATGGGACAAATGCAAGCATGACCTTTTCTCAAATTAACTATAGCCGATAAGGGCCTTCTTTAATTTGTAAACTTTGCTCATTTCCTATTTTCACATAGCCAGGGGGTTGATCAATAAATACCTGTTCTTCCAAGTAACCGTGGAAGAACACTGACTATGACTTTACATCAAGCTGGAAAATAAGTCAAGAATTTTGTGCTACCAATGCAACTACCAACCTGATTGTGTCATGTCTTGCAATTGGTGAAAATACTTCCGTGTAATCAACCCCATACTATTGCTTGTAACCCTTAGCCACTAAGCATGCCTTGTACTTATCCACTTCACCATTTCTTTCAGCTTTGTTTTGAAAACCAATTTCACTCCTATGGTTTTGTGCCCATCCAGAAGATCACACAGCTCCCAAGTATCATTTCTTTCAATGGAATCAATTTCATCATCCATTGCTTTGCTCCATTTTTCTTCTTTAACAGCACTTTCAAATGTTGTGGGATCTCATTCTGAAAACAAAGCAAAGTGAGTAATAGGATCTTCAATTCCTGTTACCTCATAATTAGACATCCGTGCAGGCCTTCTTCTTGCACGTTGAGGTCTCTCCTCTTCAAATGTGGCTGCTCGAATAAGCTGTTGTTCTTGCTTCCTTGGCTGCGGCTCTGCATAATCATTTTCTCCATCAAAATTTGCAAGAATTTGTTCCGTTACATCACTGTTATTTCCCCAGCATCTTTCTTCATCAAAAACAACATCACGACTAATAATGATATTTTTAGCGGTAGGATTATAAAGCTTATATGCTTTTGACTGATCATTAACACCAAGAAAGATACATTTTTCTCCTTTATCATCAACCTTTGATTTTTTTTGGTCTAGAATATAGGCATAAGCAACACACCCGAAAATTCTGAAATGGTCTACAATTGGTTTCCTTCCGCTCCATGCCTCCTCAAGTGTCATATTCTTCATAGCAAATGTGGGACTTCTATTTAGAATATGCATAATCTAGTTAATAGCTTCAGGCCAAAAGCTTTTTGAAACGTTACTCTTAGTTAAAAGGCTCCGCACCATATTGAGAATGGTTCTAGTTTTTCTCTTTGAGACACCATTTTATTGTGGTGTATATGCTGCTGCCAACTCCTTCCAAATTCCATGTTCTTCACAAAAAATAGAAAACTCATCTGAACAGTACTCTCCACGACGGTCTGTTCGCAAGGACTTAATAATCTTTCCCGATTCAATTTCAACCCGAGCTTTGAAGCTTTTAAATGTAGAGAAAGCTTCTGATTTTTCCTACAGAAAATAGACCCAAGTTTTCCTAGAAAAATCGTCAATGAAAGTAATCAAGTATCTTTTATCTCCATTAGAAGACGGTTTTATTGGACCGCAAATATGTAAATGCACCAATTCCAAAACACTCTTTACTCTCCATGATTTGCCATTAAGGAAGTGAGAACAATGTTGTTTGCTAACAACACATTCTTAGGAGACTTGAGAAGGAGCAGCAATTTATGGAAGGCCCGTCACCATATCTTTTTGGTCAAGGGTCTTCAATCCACTGAAGCTCAAGTGACCATAACGATAATGCCACGACCAAGCAGAATCTGTAACTTTGGCCATCAGACCAGATTGAATGCTTTCAATTTTCAACGGGAATAGCTTGTTTGAACTCATTTTTGCAACAGCAATGGTACCTCGAACAGGATCAAAAATTTCACAGGCACCTTTGCTAATAAAAATTTCATGACCTTTTTCTTGTAATTGACCAGCACTTAACAGGTTGGTTTTCAATTCTGGAACACAGAGCACATTAGAAATTGTTTTTACAAAACCATTCTTGGTTTTTATCTTAATATCACCTTTTCCCACCACTTTCATAGTAAAGCAATCACCAAAGCTCACAGTAGAATGAAAATTTTCATTTAAATATGAGAAAGAGGACTTACTTCCACTCATGTGATTACTACAACTGGTGTCTACGTACCAGATTTCTATCTCGTTGTCCTTTGCATTTTTAACAGTCATCAACAAAGTTTCTAGTTCTTTCTTCTCAACAAAATTTGAACTTTCCGCCTCTTCTTTAAGATTAGGTAGTCTAGTATAACATTCAAAAGCATAATGACCAAATTTATGGCATCTAAAGCACTCTACCTTTGATTTCTCAGGATCTCTCCCTCTACCTTTGCCTTGTAATTGGTCATTGCTGCCTTTAGAGTTCTTGCTGAAATCTCTATTTCCTCGACCTCCATGCCCTCTACCTCTACCTCTACCCCTTCCTCTAGAGTTGTTGGAATGAGTATTGGTGGAAGCCTTTAATGCTTGCTCCTCCATTTTTGAACTTCTGATCATCTTTTGTTCATGGAACAGCAAAGAGCTTTGTAGCTCATCAAGGGAGAGATCATCAATATCATTGGATTCTTCAATGGAGCACACCACATAATCAAACTTTAGTGTTAATGAGCGTAGAATTTTGTCAACAATGGCTGTGTCATCCATCTTCTCACCGTGAAATCGCATATTGTTAGCAATACCCAAGGTCCTTGAACAGTAACAGGTTACAGATTGACCTTCCTTCATCTGAAGTATGTTAGGAACCCACACCTCACAGAGTGCTTGGAAGAAAGGGCAAATTAGAAAATAGATATAGAGAGAATTAGGGAGTAGTGGAGGGTGCAGAATTGTAACTACTTGCTGAGCTGGCATAGAAATTGAAGGGAGAGAGGATTCACGGGATGTGGGAAAGAGCCTTATATGTAGGGGTGTAAAAGAGTGGGGAAGTCAGGAAATTAGTGGGAAAAGAATTGGGAGAGTTGTGGCCTCTCGAAGTGCTACATTGGGAGAGACTTGGCCTCTAGAAGAGCCAAACCCTTTTCTACTTCAGTTCTTTTACTGTATTCTCCATTTCCTTTGTACACTCATCATCCAGAGGCTGTTTCCACCTTGGATTCAGCTCAAACAATTCAATATATAAGTGTTTTCTAGTTCATTCCTTCTCTATGACTACCAGGTTTCTTACAAAGTATTTCAAAGTCTCTTCTCAGAGCTTGAAGTTGAGAACGTTTTACTCTTGAGGAGCCTTGATATTTCTTCTTCATTGAATCCCAAATATCCTTGGAAGTATCTTTGCAGAGAACGGTTTCAAGGATAGAACGATCAAAGGCTTGAAATAAATAATTGTTGGCTTTTAAGTCTTTCAATTTCATCGCATCAAGCTCCTTTTGTTGTGCATCAGTTAGAGCCTCGCTATCTTCTGGTATTGTCACACCATCTGCAACAACCTGCCAGTACTCCTTGTATCTCAAGAGGTTCTCCATCAGCATGCTCCAATGGTCATAGTGACCATCAAATCGTGGAATGGCTGGCTGCACATAGTTTTCCAAAGCCGTCATTTCACGCTATCGGACTACTGTCTTTCACTCTCTCCTCTTAAACTTTGAATCTACTACTCTTAACCTGGCTCATATTACCACTGATAAAAGAATAGCAGTAGAAAAATAAACGTGCAGAGAATAGGAGAGAAGATATGTGTGAAGAATTTGCACACATTTATTCAAAATAATAGGAGCCTTTTTATAGGCAAGTACATAAACATAACAGCCATCATCTTAAAACTCCTTAAAAACTGAAACTGATCCCTAAAAATAGGACAATTAATACCCAATAATACCATAGCAAAACATTACAAAACAGAAAATGTCAACAAAATCATGAATATTTCTTTTCGTTTTGACAACCACTTATGCATTATTTGGGTTACAGGATTTTAAATTATATATTGACAAATATAATGAAGTCCTCTTTAATTTGTTGGACGAAGACCCCATGCCTCTGGCGAATGTAAAAACCCTTACTTTTCATTTTTATAGTTATTTCATCACCTTTGTTAAAGTGTTTGTTCCACAAGATGGACCAAGCTGGCATTAATGTATTCAATTTCATATCATGCCCTTTCTTTGGCAAGAAGATTTTTCTTTTCCCTTTTTCGTTTTTCGACAAGAAGGGAATATAAATCAGTAGTGTAACAAGTTTGAACTCATTCTTTATGTTACATAATCTTAAAGAAAATTTAACATTGACACACTGAAGCATAAAGATGTGACACCTGTAATTAGCAAGCAACAAGAAGATCACACCTCACAAGTAACAGTTCTCAACACAGCAAAATAGAAAACGAGTGCAACTACTGGTAAATGAGTTAAAATGTCAATGGAAAACAAAGGAGGAATTCTAAAGGCTTTTGTACAGTTACATTAGCGTCAGAAGCATCAACTTGCATTAGAGCAATGAGAATGGGTTAAGAAAGGTTCAGAGGGAATTTAGGAAGGTTAGAGGGGAAGAGTTGAGAAAGGATTCATGAGAGAGGGAATTGAGCATCATACCATGCATAGTCCCATTCTCTGGTTTTCAATTGTTTCTCTCCTGTGAAGTACGGGCACAACACGCGACATAGATACAATGTCACGCGGATTAGGGGACACGACAATTTTTAAAAGAGTACCGCTACATAGCACGAATAGATGCAATACGAATTTGACGAAAACCGTTTTTACATAACTCAAGGACTGATGACCATACATGAAGGAAAAAGAGTAAAAATTGAAAACCTATATTTTAATGCCACATCAATTCGTGACTTGTTCGCACATCAATTTTTCGTAGCATTAAGCATTTCCCTTTTTAAAAAATATAGGACATGACGAAGTTAGGATATGTTATATAATAAAACAAAGAAATAATATATTATAATAAAAAAATGACACAGTATTAGTATTTATAGGCCCTATTGAATAATATACAACTTGAAATAATATATGGGCTAACTTAATGCAATGACATCATCCACTATGCCAGCATATATAAAGAGTATCTAAGTCCTCCTACGTCCCACCTACATTTACTTTAAAGACCCAATCTTTGGCAATAATACTAAGACGCGTTCTTTAGTGCATGAGACTTGCAAATCATATGGTGCAATTTGATGAGAAGGCAAATCTTAGCCGTTGAATCGATTTGGTGTATGGAGGAGGGAGTGTATGGTAGTAGACGCTATTTGGTAAAGTCCACGTGAAACTGGTGCAACAGGTTTTAGAGAGAGAGAGAGAGAGAGAGAACAGGGAAATAGAATTTGATGTGTGAATTTTTTTCGGTGAGGAGATGATGTGGGTATTGGTATTGGATGTATTTTTGGCCCAAAGTGTTGATATGGGTTTAGGGTGAACAAGGTTGGGCCAAACATACAAACACGAGTTTACGTATGGTGAAAATAAAATTAAATGAATCCTAGAAAGAAAAATATACGATGGAGAATAAACAAGTAAAATACAAGAGAAAAAAAGTTAATTAATTTATATGGTGGGAGTATTTTTTAACCCCTTTTTTAATATGTTTATGAAGTTAAGTGATGGAAATATTGCATAAGAGAAATATGTGCGTGTGGATAATATCTTAGAAATACCTAAATGAGGAAAAATGATAAATATTAATTCTAATTAACAATTAATGATAATCAATAACTAATGATAAATACATTTTCATAAAACCTAGTATTATAATTATAACTATTGATAATTATTAAGGTTACGTGTGTTTTATAATAAACCCAATTTAGGACTAATTTTTTTGTGTCATTAAATTTCTTAAGTTATTTAAGGATATTATAAAATTCTACTCTATAAGTAAGGGTTCGTTTATTTCATCTTTTATATATAGTTGAAAAAGCTTAAAATTGATTTTTTTTTCAAAAGTCACTCTTTTCAACTTCTACAAAAAAGCTGAAAATATTTTTTTTTGAAAATTTGATTATTTTTATAAAATTATTTAAACATACGAAGACTAATTTTTTTTATATAAAAAGTGATTTTTTGTCAAACTAATCCCAACCAAACACACCCTAAGTCTTAAAAAATGGCTTTTTACCTTTTTTTAATCAAAAAACATTATTTATGTATATCCGCCTTTTGAAGATTATTTTTGCAAATGTCCTGTCGTGTTTGATTATAGGGAAATCGATTTAAGCCGGATCAACTTCATTACTGGCAAATTTTAGAGCAATGAGTAAGGAAACTGTGAAAATCAATCTAACTTTGATTGATTTCACCACTATTTTGGCAAACAGTAATAGTGATGAAATCGATTCAACTTGGGCAAATAGCTTATTTTTAGTGTTTTGTTGATATAATTTAAATGTAGACCCAATTAATCTAATTTAATTATGGTTTGATTCCTGATCATAGAAAATCTAATCATTACTAATGTAAGTATGTTTTTATATCCCACTATTTTATTATTGGCAAAAACTATTGATGGTAAAAGTAAACTACAGAGCATTTACAAAATGTAACTTGTAATTTTATGGTTTTTAGAGTGATTTTTTGATAGGTGAAATGTAACACCTTACCAGACAAAATACTATACTTAAGTCATAATATATTACTTGATAAATTATTACGTGTCATTATCTAATTAAAGTTTCACATAAATCCAACGTTATACACTCATAACAGAATTAATGTCATAACAAAAACGAAATCTGTAGAATAAACAAAATAGAACTATTGCAATATATATATATATATATATATATATATATATATATATATATATATGTCGATTTTCAGAGTTTACAAAAAAAGAAACCATAAACAGTATACAGTATAGAAAATGAGGCCGTTAAAACAAAATAATCTGGCCTGTCCCTATAAAACAAACCCTATATGGTCCCTATGAGATATTTCATATACTACCCATCCATGCACCACATTCACTAAACTTCTATCAATGGCCCAGATTGCCAAAATAGGGCCACTCTTTACATTTCCTTCTACTGCACTATATAAGTCCTCTAGATGGATTCCGAAGAGAGGAATCCATTTGCCATGCTGGCATCTGCCGAGGCATAGCCACTACTGAGTGCAGAAGATGAGGATGAGCTTGCTTCCTTCGATAGATCCTCCTCCCCAGAAAGTGAGATGGAAGGGGCCTATTGAGGTGGTGAAGCGAGAGGTGTAGCTGGAGCTGTGGCTGCTGCTACTGCTGGAGGTGGGAATGGGTGTGCCATATAGAGTGGGATGGCGATATAAGGAGCGGAAGGGTCGAATAGTGAATGAGTAAGTGAAATGGCAAAATCTCTACTAAAAAAGAAATAAAAGTGGAATCGGCAGCTACTAGATATGTATATAAAGTCTAGAAACGGTTCGAGGTGGATGTGCAGGTCAGGGAACTCAATGTAAAGGATGCCTGTTGCTGCGTTCCCCATGATTTGAGAATCACGCGGAAATATATAGTAGGGTGAGAAATTAAAGAAATTCTCAGTAGGAATCCTAATTCTATACACATCTGTCATCGTTATCATTCCCAGTTATTTCTATTTTTCTTAATTTTAAATAGTACAATATACATTAATATTCAACTTAACTCAGATTGTGGAAATATAACCCAAAACAAAGCTTAATTTTTAAGTTAGAGCAATAAAAATATATCTAAACAAGCAGGCTAATATAACTAAGATAGTAAACATAGGTAAACAGTAATATAACATGAGTAACATACAGGTAACTACAAAATCAGTTTAGGGATTAACAAACAAAGCATGTATATAAAATGGAAAATGAATGTAGTCTTTGGAAGCTCTTCGACTTATATAACTTATATATTTGCACCCTTGGTCCCCTGGGAGTCTTTGGCCATACACTCCTAGGTAATAGTCTGCTTTTCAGGACTAAGCTCGTTTCTATATAGGATTGCCGGGTTTACTTTTCCTGACTTTTCCACTAATCTATTCCCCTTAAACTTATTTAGGGGCTAACCCAAGTAATATGGAATCCTTTGTAATCTTCATAAATTTCATGCACAATTAACATTATCTTACTTAAGCATCATATTTTCACACAAATATCTCACATAGTATATGAATTCCTTGCCAAAATTTTGGCAGCATAACGGATCGGGTCTGCTTTCCCGTGAATAGTGCCAAGCTACCAGTAAAATCAATCAAGCATTCAAATCAAGATAGAATAGCAAGCTTATAGCAATAATATCAATCACGTGGTGTGCCAAAATTAATAAAAATATCAACAAAGTTTTCTGCTTACTCTTCTCTCTTGTACCCGAGATTGTAAAATTCACCATTATTTCTATTCAACTCATTTAGACCTAAATTTTGGATAGATTATAGTTCTATGTGTCTAGTTTCCAACCCTTCTGGTCCCATCTTATTGTGACTTGTATAACTCAAGTTATTTGAAATTTACCTCAGTCTGTCCTACTCTTAGCCAAAATTGCACCCTTAAAAGTAGAAAATCACCAAAAATAGAAACCTAAATAAAATCATACGAAACTTATACCAAATTAAAGCTAATAGGACAAGCTTTTTAATGCAAGAAGTTTCACCCCATTCACATAAGTATTGCTCGAGTTATAAACCTTGAAAATTGACCCTCTTGGACTACCCTGTTCTAGTCCAGTTTGGACTTAGAGTAACTTCATCAAATTACTAGGAATAAATGGGAATGCATCTAACTCTGAAATTTTTATCGGATGTTTCTTACATGTTAGCTTTCAAACAGAGTTGGTTTCACTCAATTTGGAGTTATGTAGGGTGAGTTATACCCTTCTCAACTTATACTGCCTAGAAGAGTACCCAGAATTTCAGGTATAATTTCAAAATTTGATAACTAACTCTATACTAATTCAATGGCCTTGTATTTTATACAATTGGAAAGCCCTAGATATCTAGTTGCATGTAAAAATGGATTTATCAAGTTTTGATGGCTATATATGGACGTCATAGGGTTTTCACCGAACAGTACCTTGCCTCTTTCTATTTTCAAGTTCTTCCATTCCAATTTCAATTCTAATCCAACCATACATACAAAATCAATCCTAACTTATCATCTCTACACAAAATAACATCAGAATCATGGAAGAAAGATGAATACCAAGCAGCCCCAATCAAAGAAAACAAGAAGACAAGTTGAATCCCTACCTTTTCTAGGTGCAGTTGTGCTAGATTTGTGACTTGGATTGAAGAACTTTTGTTGAAGCTTTGATGGACATGAAGATGAAATGAGATAAGGAAAAAGAAAAATGGAGAGGTTTCAGCTGTATATGGGCCAAAATTTGCAAGGGAGTAAGAAGGAAATAATTGAAAACTTTTGAAGGAAGCTAACATATGATTAGTAGATGTGTTTTCCTTTCTCCAATTTGATTTGGCTACCTTCTTGAAGGCTAATCTTGCGCCACTTGTAGGGGTAGTTTGGCTAAATCTTGGCCATTCATCCTTGGTTTCTCACAGTATAATTTCTATTGGTTCGGTTCTAACAATTTTAAATACTGAAATCTTACCGATTTCCTTTAAATCGGTAAAATAGTTTTGGAAGAGATCCTATGAGGTTTCTTATGTTTTTAATATAATTTTCCTCAAATCTAATCTCTCCAAATGATAGTTAATTGGCTTTAAGTAAATACTTAATCGAATTCTAATTAATCTCAATTATTCGATAAAAACCGAATAACTTGGTTAAAAAGGACAAAAATTTTCGGGCATTACATTATTACCCTCCTAAAAAAAATTTTGTCCTCAAAATTTAGTACCTAAGAATAATTCAGGGTACTCTTTTCTCATATCTGATTCTAATTCCCACGTATAGTATGCTGAATCTTCGTGTCCTTATGCTACCTTCACTAACTTTATAGCTTTGTTTCGAAGGTGTTTGATGCTCCTGTCTACTATCCATGCTAGTGGTATATGAAGAGTTAAGTCATCCCTTAGCTAAACTAATTCAGGTTCCAAGAAATGTGTGGGGTCGGACTGATATTTTTTGAATTGAGAAACATGGAAAACATCATGAAGGTTTGACAGATGTGGAGGTAAGGCGACTCAATATGAAACTAGCCCAATTCGCTTCAAGATTTGAAAAGGACCTATAAAGCGAGGGCTTAGCTTTCTAACTTTAATAGCTCTACCTACTCTGGTTGTGGGTGTGATCTTTAGGAACACATGGTCTCTTTCTTGAAACTCTAATGGCTTTCTCCAAACATCCGCATAGTTTTCCTGACGGCTGTGGGCTATAAGTATCTTGCTACGTATCCTTTTAATTTGCTCTGTAGTTTGCTTGACTAGTTCTGGTCCTAGTAGATTTTGCTCCCCTGATTCATATCAATAGAACGGAGATTGACATTATCGTCTGTATAATGCCTCGTACGGAGCCATGTTGATACTCCCATGATAACTGTTGTTATATACGAATTCGACTAGTGATAAATATCGATCCCAGTTCCCGTGCTGCTCCAAGATATATGCTCACAGCATATCCTCCAAAGTCTGAATGGTTCGTTCGGTCTGACCGTCTATCTGCGGATGATATGTAGTGCTTAGACATAGTCTAGTACTGAATGCTTTTTGAAATGCTCCCCAAAATCATGAGGTAAATCTTGGATCTCGATCTAAGATGATGGTTGAAGGAATGCCATGTAATCTCACCTCTTCCTCGAATATACAATTAGGCTAACTTCTCTAAAGGATAATTCACTCGAGTGGGTAAAAAGTGAGCAGACTTAGTCAGTCTATCCACTATGACCTATATAGCGTCATATCCCGAGGGTGTCCTTGGTAAGCCCATCATGAAATCTATAGAAATGCTCTCCCATTTCCATTCTGGAATCTCTAAGGGTTGTAGTGTTCCTGCTGGTATCTGATGCTCTATTTTTACTTTCTGGCAGGTTAGACATTTATTCACGAAACTCGCCACATCTGTCTTAAAGCCTGGCCACCAAAACATCTTCTTGAGATTTTGATACATCTTGTTAATGCCAGGATGTATAGTGAATTCACTCTTATGGGCTTTCTCCAAGATCCTCTTCCTAATATTGTCCTCCTCAGGCATACATATCCTTCCCTAGTATCACCATACTCCTTCTACATCTTGAGTAAAACCTGTTAGCTTTCTGGATTGCACCAGTTGTACTGTATGTTGAAAGTTGACATTCCGTTGTTGTGCTTGTCGGATATGGTCTTTAAAATCATTGGTTATCTTAATTTGGTTTAACTGAACAACATGAGGGGTTATAGAGATTCCCAAGTTGAGGTCTCGAAAACTCTCTATAAGTTCCGTCTCCTTTATCATCATCCATGCCACAGTTAAAGATTTTCTACTTAAGGCGTCTGCCACCATGTTTGCCTTGCCAAGATGGTATTTCAGCTTAAACTCATAGTCTTTAAGAAATTCCATCCATCTTTGCTGCCTCATGTTTAGCTCCTTCTAATCAAAAAGGTATTTAAAACTTTTGTGATCAGAAAATACTTCAAACTTCACTCCGTAGAGATGGTGTCTCCATATCTTTAGGGCAAATACTATCGTCGCTAACTCAAGGTCATGCATCGAGTAATTTCTTTCATGAGTCTTCAATTTTCTGGAAGCATACACGACCACATTCTTATTCTGCATTAACATGCATCCTAACCCTTTTCTGGAGGCATCACAATAAACTTCGAATGGTCGATGAGGATTTGGCAAAGTGAGCACTGGGGTTGTCGTTAACTTTTCTTTTAAGTCCTGGAAGCTTTGTTCACATTCGGGTGTCCATTCGAATGGAGCATTCTTCCTAGTTAACTTCGTTAGGGGCAGAGCTATCTGAGAGAAGTTTTTTTAACAAATCTCCTCTAGTATCTTGCTAGACCCAAGAAACTCCTGACTTCCGTAACTATCGTTAGTCGTTCCCAATTCAATACTGCTTCTACCTTATTGGGGTCTACAGAAATTCCTCCATAGGATACCACATGGTTGAGAAATTTCACTTCGTTCATCCAAAATTCGCACTTGGATAGCTTGGTATAGAGTTTCTTCTCTCTTAGAATTTGCAAAACCAATCACAAATGTTCTACATGCTCTCGCTCCATCTTCGAGTAATACCACCACAAATTTGTCTAGATATGGTCGGAATATCTGATTCATGTAATCCCTAAATATTGCTGGCACATTCGTCAACTCGAAAGACATCACAATGTATTCATAATGTCCATAGCGAGTCCAAAAGGTCGTCTTAGAAATATCTTTTTCTCGAACCCGAATCTGGTGATATCCAAACCGTGGATCAATCTTGGAAAATACAGTTGCCCCTTGCAGTTGATCCATGAGATCATCAATCCTCAGCAATGGATACTTATTCTTGATGATCACCTTGTTCAACTATCTATAATCGACACGTAGTCGCATAACCCCATCCTTCTTTTTAACTAACAAAACTGGGGCTCTAATAAACCTATTTTCCAAGAGTTCTTCAATTGGCTTTTTGAGTTCGGTTAGCTCTAGTGGTGACATTTAATACGGTGCTATAGATATTGGTCCCGCTCCTAGCACCAATTCAATGGCGAATTCAATTTCCCTCTCGGGGGGAAATTCGAGGATATCTTCAGGAAATACATCAGGATATTACCTAACAATTGGAATAGCATCTAACTTCTGATCAACCTCTGCTACATTGGTTGATAAGAGAATGTACCCTTGATTCTTATCCCCATGGTGGTGTACTGATAAGGAGTTTAGATAAAGGTTTACAGGGATTATCGATTTCGGGGATGAAGCAGAGGGAAACACAATGGCTCTATCAGAACAATTTAGCATGACTTGGTTGGCAGAAAGCCAGTCCATACCCAGAATGATGTCAAGTCCAGACAAAGGAAGACAGATTAAATTGGCTGTAAAGGTTCGACCTTCTATTTGAAGGAAGACATTCATACAAATGTGATGGGTTTTAATAGGTTCATTTGTAAGAGTAGAAACTAACAATTCATAAGGTAACTCAGAGATGGGCAATTTCAAAGTTGACACGCAATCATGGGAAACGAAAGAGTGTGAAGCACTTGAATCATATAAAACAGTCAAGGTCTTACCATTCACTTCACATATGTCATGGATCAAATCTTCAGATCTTCCAACTTCTTGTGCATCCATGGTGAAAACTCTTCCCTGGCATTGTGGCCTAAAAGTTGGCTGAGGGTTTCTGGCCAGACATTCATAGATTTTGTGCCCTAGCTTGCCACATCCAAAGCAAACATTCTAACCTACCAGGCACAAACGATCGCCATGATTCTTTCCACATTGGTTGCAGGTCTGGTTTCCAAAAGGCCTCTTGGGTTGCTTGCCTTTATTGCCTGTTGGTTGAAACTTTCTCTATAGCTGAGAATGGGATTTAAACCTTGGGCCCTACGGTGCCAGTCCTCTCTTGAAGTTGTTGCCCGCTGATCTAGCAACGGTTAACTTCTTGGTACAATCTTCCAAGAACTGGCACTTGTTCACCAAAGTAAAAAAATCTCTAATCTCCATCGGCTCTATGGTGCTGAGAATATCTTCTCACAGTCCACCCTCAAACATCATGCATTTCCAAACATCATCGGGATTCCGTTGATAGATTATGGAAAATTTACACAATTCCTCAAATTTAGCAATATACTCCGACATGCTACTGTTCCCTTGACAAAGGTGCAAAAACTCCAGCTCCTTGGCATTGCAGACAAAGATAGGAAAATGTAACACCCTACTAATTTTATGTTATGCTTAAGTCATAGCATGAAACTAGTCAGGTTGTGTTACCGAGTTGATACTTTATTGTCTTTAAATCGTCTCTATTGACGAAACGGCGTACTGTTATATTAAAAATGGAGTGAACTGAATAAAATATCATCAAGATAAGCATAGTACAATAATGTTACTGTATACGTGTAAACATATATATATATATATATATATATATATATATATCAGAAACCACTGTCTCAGTTTATGTACAAAGTCCTAAAGTAGAACACATACGGAGCTGGTGTATCAAGAAGATCATAATACCCTCATCTGCCAAAACACCCTATGGTCCTCAAAGGACATTTCGTAAACTACTGCTAACCCTACAGTCAAACCCATGACCCAAAGCTACATGCTGTCCCAAAAGAGGGTCATGCTGTACAACATCCCTTGCCGCTAAACTACTCCGTCAGGTAGCCGTTAGCCATGCCAGGCTCGGCCGGGGTGTAATCTGCGCTAGGTCCCGAGGAGGAAGAGGGCGACGAGCCGGTGGCCTCGGAGGGGTCACTCTCGGAATGTGTCTACTTTCTAACCTCTTTGGTCCCATCAAATTTCGGTATCTATAACTCGAGATATCTAAACTTTATCTCGGCCTGCCCATTGGCTGGCCAAAATCAGGCAACTAAAAGTAGAAATTCACTAAAAATCGAAAACTCACTCAAATCAGACGAAATTGGCCTCATATTAAAGCTAACAGGACAACCTTTCATATACAAAAAGTTTCATTTCATTTGCCTTAGTAGGGCTCGAGTTACAAGCCCCGAAACTTAGCCTTCCTGAACAGCCCTGTGTTGGCCTGGTTTGGACATAGGGTGATTTCTTCAAATCACTGGGAACAACTGAGTTGATAACAAACTCGGAATTTTTTGGATATTGTTCTCCTATGTGTAAGCTTTCCAACAAAATTAGTTTCACTCGATTTGGAGTTGTATAGGGTGAGTTACACCCTTAAGAACCTAATCTGCCCAGAACCAGAGTTAAAACCCTAGGTCGAGATTCAAAAATTCATATCTCCCTCATTCCTGATCCAAAATCCTTATATGATATGTCTATGGAAAGCCCTAGATGTCAAGTTTCATCTAAAAATAGTTTCATCGGATTCGACCGATTGTAGGCGGCGCCGTACGCTCCGCCATACGGACTGCCGTGGACTCTCCACCAAGACAGCACCCTTATTCATGTACTTCTCTTAGTTTTCTTCTTCTAATTCTACCTCTAACTCAAAATCTTCTATTAGTTCAAGCATAATTAGTTAATTCATACATCATATAAGGTCAAAATGATTCAGCCCATTCAGCCAAGTGCATGGATTTGATGCAAGAAATCAAAACCCCTACCTTTGATTTAAATGTTTTGAGCTGAATTCTTGGAGTTTGGATGAACAAGGCTGGAACTTAGCTTGAGTTTTAGATGTGTGAGCAAGAGGGAAAGAGAGCTGAAGGAGAAGAGGAAAGCAACGTGAATAATGGTCTGAATCAAAGGAGTAGGGTGTGTTATATAGGCATGAATGGGAGTTAACTTGGAAGGTTTTGATTGGCCTCTAAACATAAGGTCAAGTTTCAGCCAACCTTGCTCTCCACGTTGCCTTCTTTGTGTGGTATAATCACTCTCCACGTCGCCTAAAGTGGGAGTAGTTTCAAAGATATTCTGGAAACTAAATCGGAACTCGTAGGCTCCATAAAGTCGGAACTCGTGAACTTCCTGTATATGAAGTCGGAACTCAAAACATCCAGTCTAGTTGAAACTTGAAAGCAGAGCCTGGTGTGAAGCCAAACACTTAAAGTCGGAACTCGGGGATTATAAAATTTCTATCCCGGAGCTCGAAAAGATATAGAAATGAGAGCTACTAACATTGAACTCGAGATCGGATCTCGTACATTTGTGAATCATAATGTCGGAATTCGGAATATAGCCAGTTCATTTGAGCCTTAGAGACGAAATCGGAAATCATACTGACGAGGTCAAAAATTATACATGCTTACAAGGTCGGAAATCGTAAGCTTCATGCATTAAATCGGAGCCCTAAGCTGCATGCATGAGGTCGGAAATCGGAAGAAATCCCTTGTAAGCCTTGGAACGAAGTCGGAAGTCGAATCTAATATTGAGGTCGGAAGCGGAATATAAGGCAAACTCAGAAATCTGAAATTTCAACAATAGAGGGGATCGGAAGTCGGAAATCGGACGTTACAATACTACCCTCCTTTAAAAAATTTTGTCCTCAAAATTTAGTGCCTGTAAATAACTCAGGATATCTTTTTCTCATTTCTGATTCCAGTTCCCAAGTGTAATCCTCAGCACCTTCTTTTCCCCATGATACCTTCACTAGTTGTACAAATTTGTTTCGGAGTTGTCTGCTGCTTCTGTCTACGATCCGTACTGGTTGAACATGGAAGGTCAGATCCTCCTTCAACTTTATTGATTCGGGTTCAAGGGAGTGCGTAGGGTCAGGTTGATACTTTCTGAGTTGGGAGACATGAAAAACATCATGGAGGTTTGATAGATGTGGAGGCAAAGCGACTTGGTACGCCACTGACCCGATTCGCTTTAGGATTTGGAAGGGACCAATAAAACGAGGATTTAGCTTCTTGACTTTGATTGCTCTACCTATCCCCGTAGTAGGAGTAACCTTCAGAAATACATGGTCTCCTTTTTGAAATTCCAGAGGTTTCCTCCTAGTATCCGCGTAACTCTTCTGGCGACTCTGAGCGACAAGTATCTTGTTCCGTATTTTCTTGATTTGCTCGGTAGTCTGCTTGACTAAATCGGGCCCCAATAAAGCTGATTCCCCTGTCTCATACCAGCACAGGGGAAACTGGCACTTTCGTCTGTACAATGCTTCATAAGGAGCCATGCCAATGCTAGCGTGATAACTATTGTTGTACGCGAACTCGGTCAATGGTAAATATCGATCCCAATCTCGCGTTGCTCCAGTATATAAGCTCGTAACATATCCTCCAAGGTTTGAATTGTCTTTTCTGTTTGGCCGTCCGTTTGCGGGTGGTATGCAGTGCTTAGGCATAACTTAGCACCGAATGCCTTTTGTAAGGCTCCCCAAAACCTTGAAGTAAACCTTGGGTCTCGATCGGAGATAATGGTTGAAGGGGTCCTGTAACACCCTAATAAACCCATACTACGCTTAAGTCGTATTACGGCATTTTATTAGTTGTTACTTATGCTCGTGGAAAATTAAACTTCGCTTGAAATTAAATTACGCGAAAAATACGGTAAGATTTTCTTTTTTTTTTTGAAATACGTCATCGCTTTGGAAAGTAAAGCCTTGAGCGAGAAGGTAGATAGAGAAAGAGCGTGTCGCATAAAATAAATACCCAAATATCATGAGACAAGAGAAAGGTAAATAAATAGAAATTCACAAATACATTGCGTTAATTAACTGATCATTACATCCATATGAGTTCATAATATATATATATATATATACACATTACATCGAAGAAAGCTCATGGTCGTGCCATGACCTAAGTACTAGGTACTACTACAGACTTCAATGACAAAGCTCCTCTCAAAAGAATATGCGAAGATGTAGAGTGACGGTCGCTATGAGTCCCAAAAATAGCTTCGTTTGGCATTCCACGTCGTACGTCTGCTCGTAGTGCGGTGGCTCCAAGCTCCACTCCATCGGGTGTGCCAACACAAAAATCTGGTGACGATGCGGAAAAATAACTAGAGTGAGAAATAGGATTTCTCAGTAGGACTCAAACCCGACACACAGGTGTCATCGTCATCGTCCCGGCCACTTCGGTTTTCTTAAGAAATCGCTGGGAACATACAAGATTCAGTTACTAGGATTTTCGAAAACATAATTATCCAACGTGGATTCACTTTTAAGCATACGTTCTTATTAGAAGCATTGAAGTAAAATAGGTAAACATATGAAAGCAGACATTTCATGAGTTAGTAGTTTTCTTGACCGAAGTCTCTTTCTTATCTCTCTTATCTGGTTTACTTGACTTGTAACTTTTCCCGCTCGGCTATGCCTCCTTCACTGGGTGGACCAAGTCCCTTTCTTTTCTTTTCTTATCTTAAGTCCTTTCTTTTCTTAACTTGACTCATCTTGAGTCCTTCTCTTTTCACCCACTAAACATAAGTGGTAATGAGCTCATACCGTACGCCGCCACCATAGAATTTCGGTACTTACACTAGCTGGGTCATGCCATGCCTCATGTAAGCCCTATCCCCTATACTCACACTAGCTGGGTCATGCCATGCCTCATGTGAGTCGTGGGTGAGGGGAAACTTAACTTAGGTCACCTTCCCTTTGAAGGATCACACTTTATCAAATCTATTCTTATTAAGTTATGATGCAAAATATTTCTAAGTCCATAATTTCTACAAAATTTCGGCAGCATAACGGCTAGACCGCAGCTTCCCAAAATTTTGCCAGACAGTATACCAGTACCACAGCATCATATCATATCATCATATCATATCATCATCATCATATCATCACATCATATCATCATATCATGGCATCATAATCACATCATCATCACATCATGCTTGCAACCTAAACATAGGCATATTCTCAAGCAAAGTCTTATGAGCTTAGCTTAGTAAATTAGATGCAAGCTTTTACATTGGCTTTCGCTTTATTGATTTCCTCTTCTCAATTATTCTAACTTGACTTATATGATTTTCATATTTTAATTTGGAAGATTTATAGTTTAGGTTTTGCATTATGGTTTGATTAAAAATCTTATGAGCTTAACCTAGTACACTAACTACATTAACATTCGGTTTTTCGTTTTATTTGCTTCTTTTGTTAAGGATTAGACAAGCTTGGTATTTTATTCCATCTAGTCTTCATTAAGTATATTATGAAGTTTCATGACTTTGAGCTAAGGTCTTTTACCTTTTTAAGTCATTTATGCATAGTCTTACTTAAGGTTAAGTTTTGACAGTTTTACTTTTACCCTAAGCAGTAACTTTAAAAATTCACCATAAATTGGTATTTTATCATTTTAATGCAAAATTTTATATGCTTTTAGGGTTCTGAGTCTAGTTTTTAACCAAATAAGTCCCACTCAAAAATTCATTTTCTAACCCCAGTTATGCATACTTTATTCTGACTTGTTCAGTTTCTAAGTTCACTCCCGGTACAGTGGATTGTGACCTCTCATTATAATTGCTCAGAAGGAATCTGAGAAAACTGTTTTGTGGGTTTGTTCCTCTATGTCTTAGCTTTCATTTAAACTTGGTCTCACTCAAAAATCATTTTTGTAGCTCGAGTTATACACATTTTAGTGTAGACTGCCCAGACAGAAACCGATCCGAGAACAGTCCACTTTGAAAAATCATATCTCACTCAATTTAACTCCGAATCTTATATATTTTATATGTATGGAAAGCTCTCTGAGTCTATTTTCATATAAAATTAGTTCCACTAATTTCTGAGCTTTCTGGAAAAAGTTATACCATTCACTTTACAGACTGCCAGAAAATCCAGATTTCACGTTTTGCTTTTTCTCATGTTTTCTCCAAAACACTCAACCTCTCTTTCAAGAAACCATTCTCAAGTTATAAAACACTCATATACCATGAAAGATTAGTGAAGAACTATCATGTTGGAGTTCAAAAATAATGGATTCAGCCATGCATCACACCAAACCGAAAACATGTTTTCAACAAACCACCATACAAGCAACAACATCTCATTTTATGACAAGAATGGCTATGATGCCCAAATCAATCCTTAAAACCACCTAGCTATGGAGAGCATAGGAGTTCTAAAGCTTGAAAAACAAGAGAGGAAAAGGGTTTAGAGTTACTACCAAGAAGCTTTCTTTGAAGGAAAAGATGGTGGTGGGGGTGGTGCTCCTCCCTTGGATCTTGGAAGAGGCTTGATATGTGAGTGTCTTTGATTCTCCAAGAGCAAGAAATGGTGGCTCTTGAAGAGTTTGTGAGTGGGATGAGGAGAGGAAAGGATGAGAGAAGTGGGAGGATTCTAGAGAGAAGTTGGAGAGTTTAGAGAGAAGGAGGAGAACTTTTGAATTGAGGAGAGAGGAGAGGGTGAGTGAAATGAAAATGAAGAGAGAAGAGAGAGAGGGAGGCGTACCAAAGGGGCTGATTGCCCTTGCTTCTTCAAGAAGCAAGAGAGAGTAGGTGTGTCTTACTTCTTTTTCAAGCAAAAGGGCTAGGGACCTTGGGGCAAAAGGGTGAGTTGTGTTTCTCTTGAGTCTTGGAGGCATCCTAATGTCCAATTTATGCTTTTCTCTAGGGGTTAAAGGGGAGGACCCTTCTTAGGATTTGGTTGCTTGTCTAAGACTCATCCAAGTGTCAAGATCTAATGGTGGATGACAAGGATCCTAGTCTTGGCTTTTGATCTAATGGTGTAGGATTAAAGAGATTGAATGAAGGGTGAGATGTTGCTCCTCCTTGGTATGTCTTTTTAGGGCATAAGCATGGAAGAACTTTTATCTCTAAATGTTATTAGAATTCTTTAAATGTAATTTAACTTAATTGGCTTAATTACCCATGAGTTAACTCTTGTCAATTACACTTTTTATGATACCTTGCATTACGGTTAAGCATATCCTTAATTTGGGGTTTAATTTTTCAAGAGTTGTCTTAATCATTATAAACTTAATTAGTAAGGTTAGGTTGTCTTACTCTTGTTTTGGCATCTTCGTGTAATTAAGGATTAGACGATTAAGGTTTTATTAAAATGCTTAGGACATTATGATTTAATTGTTGGCTAGACTTAATTTACTAAGCTCTTGCTCTCGGGATTAATCGATTAGTTCTCAATTAATCGCTAATCCCTCTAATTAGTCGGGAACACCGAGCTAATTAGCTTAGGTAAAATGGGGATGTTACAGGTCCCATGCAGCCTTATAATCTCTTGAATATACAGTTGTGCCAATTTTTCCAACGGATAATTCGCTCGGATGGGTAGAAAGTGGGCAGACTTGGTCAATCTATCCACGATGACCCATATGGCATCGTATCCTGTTGGTGTTCTTGGCAATCCCATCACAAAATCCATGGAAATACTTTCCCATTTCCACTCAGGAACTTCCAAGGGTTGAAGCATCCCAGAAGGCTTCTGATGTTCCGATTTCACCTTTTGACAAATCAAACATTTGCCAACAAAGTTTGCTACATCTGACTTCATGCCTGGCCACCAAAACATCTTCTTGAGGTCTTGATACATCTTAGTTATGCCAGGATGTACGGCAAACTCGCCTCTATGCGCTTCTTCTAAGATTCTCTTTCAGAGATCGTCCCTTTCAGGAACACATACTCTGTCATGGCACCGCCAGATACCCTCTTTATCTTGGGCAAAACCTGCTAGTTTCCCTGATCGCACGAGATTAAGCATATGTTGAAAGTTAGCATCTTGTTGCTGAGCTTGCCGAATCTGTTCCTTGAAGCTACTGGTTATCTGAATTTGGTGTAGCTGAAGAGTTTTGGGAGTTATAAGAATTCCCAAATTAAGATTTCGGAAACTTTCAATAAGTTCCATTTCTTTAATCATCATCCACGCGACAGTCAATGATTTTCTGCTTAACGCATTTGCCACGATGTTCGCCTTACCGGGGTGGTATTTCAATTCAAATTCGTAGTCTTTAAGGAGTTCCATCCATCTCCGCTGCCTCATATTCAATTCTTTCTGATCGAAAAGGTACTTCAAACTCTTATGATCAGAAAAGACCTCGAACTTTACTCCATACAGGTGATGTCTCCATATTTTCAAAGCAAACACTACTGCCGCTAATTCAAGATTATGAGTCGGGTAATTCCTTTCGTGTGGCTTCAATTGTCTGGAGGCATACGCGACTACCTTTCCTGTTTGCATCAACACGCACCCTAACCCTTGTTGGGAAGCATCGCAATAGACCTCAAACGGTCCATGAGGGTCTGGTAAAGCTAGCACTGGTGTCGTGGTCAACCTTCTCTTCAAATCTTGAAAACTCTGTTCGCACTCCGGCGTCCACTCGAAAGGGACATTCTTTCTGGTTAGCTTGGTCAAAGGTAAGGCTATTCGAGAAAAATCCTTAACGAATCGCCTATAATATCCAGCTAAGCCCAGAAAACTTCTAACTTCCGAGACTGTAGTTGGCCTCTCCCAGTTCAGAACTGCTTCTACTTTGCTGGGGTCGACAGAGATTCCTCCAGATGACACTACGTGGCCGAGAAATTTTACCTCCTTCATCCAAAATTCACATTTGGATAACTTGGCATAGAGCTTCTTCCCTCTTAAAATTTGCAGAACTAGCCGTAAGTGTTCCACATGTTCTTGTTCCGTTTTTGGGTAGACAAGTATATCATCGATGAAGACCACTACAAATTTGTCCAGATATGGGCGGAATATTCGATTCATGTAATCCATGAATACCGCTAGCGCATTCGTCAGCCCAAACGACATCACGGTGTATTCATAGTGCCCGTAATGAGTTCGAAAAGCTGTCTTAGGGATATCTTGTTCCCGAACTCGAATTTGGTGATATCCAGAACACAAGTCGATCTTGGAGAATACCGTTGCACCCTGTAGTTGGTCCATGAGATCATCAATCCTCGGCAGCGGATACTTGTTCTTAATCGTTACTTTGTTCAACTGCCTATAATCCATGCATAAGCGCATACTTCCATCCTTCTTCTTGACTAACAAGACTGGAGCTCCCTATGGCGACGCACTTGGTCGTATGAATCCCTTTTCTAAAAGCTCTTCAATCTGTCGTTTTAGTTCCGTCAGCTCCATAGGTGACATTCGATACAGAGCTATGGATATTGGTCCCGCACCTGGAACCAATTCAATGGTAAACTCAATTTCTCTCTCCGGAGGGAATTCAGGAATATCCTCTGGGAAAACATCCGGGTATTCCCTGACAATCGGAATCTTCTCCAGTTCCTGCTCAGCTTCTACCGCATTAGCTGCCAAGAGGATATACCCTTGATCCTTTGGCCTGAAAGAGTTTAGATAGAAGAGTATTGTGGTTTGGGATTCAGAAAGTAAGATAGAGGGAAGTACCACCGTCTTATCAGAGCAATTGAGTACAACATGATTGGCAGAAAGCCAATCCATGCCCAGAATTACGTCGAGACCAGATAGAGGGAGACAAATCAAATTAGCGACAAAGGTCCTGCCCTCAATTCGAAGAGGAACATTGATGCACATTTGACTAGTTCTAACAGGCCCATTGGTAGGAGTAGAAACCAACAGATCATAAGATAATTCAGCAATTGGCAATTGCAAAGCAGCTACACAATTATGAGAAATAAATGAATGTGAGGCACCCGAATCATAGAGTACAGTTAGAGTCTCACCATTCACATCACAATTGCCTTGGATCAATCCTTCCGACTTATCGGCTTCTTCCGCATTCATAGTAAAGACCCGTCCTTGTCGCTGGGGTCGAGGCGGCTGTGACGAGTTCCTGGTCGGACACTCGTAAATTTTGTGGCCTGGCTTGCCACATCCATAGCAGACATTCTGGCCTGTCAAGCACGGCCGATCGCTATGATTCTTGCCGCATTTTGTGCAAGTTAAATTTGGAAAAGGCCTTTGAGGCTGCTTGCCTTTGTTGCCTCTTGGCGGAATTCTCCGCTATTGTTGTACATTGGGCTTGAATCTTAGGCCTTGCGGGGCTAACCCCCTCTTGAAATTCCCACCAAATGCCCTGGCTGCAGCTAATTTCGAGTGGCAATCCTCCACAAGTCGGCATTTATTCACGAATGTAGGGAAATCCCTAATCTCCATCGAGCTGATTGCGGTAAGAATGTCCTCTCGTAACCCACCTTCAAATTTAATGCACTTCCAAGCTTCATCTGGGTTCCTCTGGTAAATGGTGGAGAATTTGCATAGCTCCTCAAATCGGGCAATATATTCGGATACTGTCCGATTTCCTTGGCGCAGCTGCATGAACTCGAGTTCTTTGGCATTTCGAACCGAAGCGGGGAAGTACTTCTGGTAAAATGCATCCTTGAACATTGTCCAGGTGACTACTATCATGGATTCCTCGAACAACCTTCATACGCCGTTCCACCAGAACTCAGCGTCTGCTTCAAGTGTGTAAGTGGCAAAAGTCACTTTTTGATGATCCGAGCAATCCAAGACGGAGAAAATCTTCTCCATGGCTTTGATCCACTCGTCAGCTTTGTCCGGGTCATATGCCCCTCGGAAACTTGGCGGATTTGCCTTTCTAAACTCTGCGAACCTGAGGTAGTCCAGGTTTGCCTCTGGACCTCGGGGGTTTCCTTCATAGCCTGCTGCAGGCCGCCTGCCTAGCTGCTCCATCATTTGGTGAGCTGTCGCGGCTTGCTCCCGCATTGCGTGAGCCATTTCCCGCATTGTGGCCATCATGTCAGTCGGGTTCTCTGGAGCAAGTTCCGCACGTGGTCTTCCTCGCCTTCCGGAAGCCATTAAGTTCTGAACACACAAAACAAAAGTTATTGAGTTGATCAGGCTCAATACTAAGTTTAATGTGCTAGTAAATAATAGCCTACATGGTCAGGCACTTCATACACATGCACAACTATATCTCAACCATACAGGCAAGATCTGGTGCACATTATCAACTAAAAGTGCAGAATATGCGCGAAGCATAGTCAATCCAATCCTCAGGCCTTAGCTAGGACGAACTGCTCTGATACCAAAAATGTAACACCCTACTAATTTTATGTTATGCTTAAGTCATAGCATGAAACTAGTCAGGTTGTGTTACCGTGTTGATAATTTATTGTCTTTAAATCGTCTCTATTGATGAAACGGCGTACTGTTATATTAAAAATGGAGTGAACCGAATAAAATATCATCAAGATAAGCATAGTACAATAATGTTACTGCATACGTGTAAACATATATATATATATATATATATATATATATATATATATATATATATATATATATATATATATATATATCTCAGAAACCATCTTTTATGTACAAAGTCCTAAAGTAGAACACATACGGAGCTGGTGTATCAAGAAGATCATAATACCCTCATCTGCCAAAACACCCTATGGTCCTCAAAGGACATTTCGTAAACTACTGCTAACCCTACAGTCAAACCCATGACCCAAAGCTACATGCTGTCCCAAAAGAGGGTCATGCTGTACAACATCCCTTGCCGCTAAACTACTCCGTCAGATAGCCGTTAGCCATGCCAGGCTCGGCCGGGGTGTAATCTGCGCTAGGTCCCGAGGAGGAAGAGGGCGACGAGCCGGTGGCCTCGGAGGGGTCACTCTCGTAACTCGGCGGGATATCGGGGACCGCTGCGGTGGTGACTCGAGGCGAGGTCAGCGGTCTTTGCGTGCAGGAGGTGCAGGATGTGGGTGCGCCATATGTAGAGAGATGGCAATATAAGGGGTAGCAGGGTCGAAGAGAGGATGGTGTAAAGGAACATCAAAGTTCCTGTCGCTAAAGAGGTACAGGCGAAAGTTGCACGAACCAACTATGTACAACGAGTCCAACTTCAGGTCATGGTGGAACTGTAATGCAGGAATCTCAATAAAAAGGGTGGCTGTGGAGTCCATCGCCAATGTCTGAGAATGATGCGGGAGACACAAAACGCGGTGAGGATATCAAGAAAATTCTCAGTTGGGTTCGATTATCTTTTGCGGCGTCACATACATTCTCAGTTGCCTCGGGTTTTATTTAATTATAAAACATGTGTTCAAGCTGAAAAGTCCATTTTCATGAGTTTAAGAAAATGTCTGGTCCGAGGCAAGGTTCAGTTTTACTTTACATTGACATAAGAAACCACATAGATTACTAATATGGATACATAGAATGTAATCGAAATAAATAAATGCATAGCAGTGAGCAATTATAACATATAATTGTAAACATTTTAATGTAACTATTTCAAGTATTCATGCATTCATGTAATCATGTAGACTTATTCTTGAACTTTCCTTCATAAACTTTTTCATTTCTTTCCATCATTTTTTCCATCTCTTGGTCCCCTGGGAGTTCTTGGCCATTTAGACTCCTGGGTAATAGTCTGCTTATCAGGATCGAGCTCGTTCCTATACAAAAACGCTGAGTTTACTTTCCCCGACCTTCCCACCGATCTATTCCCATTAACTTTCTATCCGGGGCTGACCCAAGTAGTATGGAACTTGCATAATAACACAATTCTTTTCATAACTTTCATGGCTTTCTTAAGAATGTATATGCATTCACATGTAATTCATAACTTGTACATGGGTTCTACCGAGGTTTCGGCAGCATAACGGAACGTGTCCGCTTCCCCATGAATAGTGCCAGCCAATCAATACATCAATGTATCACCAGAAACACAAATTCACAGTTATATTCCAATATAGAACTCAACTCCATATAAATTTCATTAAGACTGAAATCCTGCCTCAGCTCATTCAACCAACCCGGTTTTTGTAATTCATGCCACAATTTCATTTCAACTCATTTGGACCTCAAATTTAAGTATGTTACAGGGTTATGTGTCTACTTTCTAACCTCTTTGGTCCCATCAAATTTCGGTATCTATAACTCGAGATATCTAAACTTTATCTCGGCCTGCCCATTGGCTGGCCAGAATCAGGCAACTAAAAGTAGAAATTCACTAAAAATCGAAACTCACTCAAATCAGACGAAATTGGCCTCATATTAAAGCTAACAGGACAAACTTTCATATACAAAAAGTTTCATTTCATTTGCATTAGTAGGGCTCGAGTTACAAGCCCCGAAACTTAGCCTTCCTGAACTGCCCTGTGTTGGCCTAGTTTGGACATAGGGTGATTTCTTCAAATCACTGGGAACAACTGAGTTGATAACAAACTCGAAATTTTTTGGATATTGTTCTCCTATGTGTAAGCTTTCCAACAAAATTAGTTTCACTCGATTTGGAGTTGTATAGGGTGAGTTACACCCTTAAGAACCTAATCTGCCCAGAACCAGAGTTAAAACCCTAGGTTGAGATTCAAAAATTCATATCTCCCTCATTCCTGATCCAAAATCCTTATATGATATGTCTATGGAAAGCCCTAGATGTCAAGTTTCATCTAAAAATAGTTTCATCGGATTCGACCGATTGTAGGCGGCGCCGTACGCTCTGCCATACGGACTGCCGTGGACTCTCCACCAAGACAGCACCCTTATTCATGTACTTCTCTTAGTTTTCTTCTTCTAATTCTACCTCTAACTCAAAATCTTCTATTAGTTCAAGCATAATTAGTTAATTCATACATCATATAAGGTCAAAATGATTCAGCCCATTCAGCCAAGTGCATGGATTTGATGCAAGAAATCAAAACCCCTACCTTTGATTTAAATGTTTTGAGCTGAATTCTTGGAGTTTGGATGAACAAGGCTAGAACTTAGCTTGAGTTTTGGATGTGTGAGCAAGAGGGAAAGAGAGCTGAAGGAGAAGAGGAAAGCAACGTGAATAATGGTCTGAATCAAAGGAGTAGGGTGTGTTATATAGGCATGAATGGGAGTTAACTTGGAAGGTTTTGATTGGCCTCTAAACATAAGGTCAAGTTTCAGCCAACCTTGCTCTCCACGTTGCCTTTTTTGTGTGGTATAATCACTCTCCACGTCGCCTAAAGTGGGAGTAGTTTCCAGTATATTCTGGAAACTAAATCGGAACTCGTAGGCTCCATAAAGTCGGAACTCGTGAACTTCCTGTATATGAAATCGGAACTCAAAACATCCAGTCTAGTTGAAACTTGAAAGCAGAGTCTGGTGTGAAGCCAAACACTTAAAGTCGGAACTCGGGGATTATAAAATTTCTATCCCGGAGCTCGAAAAGATATAGAAATGAGAGCTACTAACATTGAACTCAAGATCGGATCTCGTACATTTGTGAATCATAATGTCGGAATTCGGAATATAGCCAATTCATTTGAGCCTTAGAGACGAAATCGGAAATCATACTGACGAGGTCAAAAATTATACACGCTTACAAGGTCGGAAATCGTAAGCTTCATGCATTAAATCGGAGCCCGTAAGCTGCATGCATGAGGTCGGAAATCGGAAGAAATCCCTTGTAAGCCTTGGAACAAAGTCGGAAGTCGAATCTAATATTGAGGTCGGAAGCGGAATATAAGGCAAACTCGGAAATCTGAAATTTCAACAATAGAGGGGATCGGAAGTCGGAAATCGGACATTACAGAAAATACTTCTGATAGAATGTGTCTCTGAATACATCCCAAGTGATCTCCGTTTGAGATCCCTCTAGTAATCGTTGTACATCATTCCACTAGAATTCTGCATTTGCTTCCAGCATGTAGGTGGCAAAGGCCACTTTCTGGCGGTTTATGCAATCCAAAACGGAGAAGACCTTCCCCATAAATTTAACCCACTCGTCAACCTTATCTGGATCAAAGGCTCCTCTGAAGCTGAGCAGGTTAGCTTTTTTGAACTTGACAAATTTGAGGTACTCTAGGTCCACTCCTGGACCATTAAGATTCCTTCCTTGACCAACCTCAGGTTGTCTACCTAGTTGGCCCATCATCTGGGTTGCCGCAGCTGCTTGTTCTCGCATGGCGTATGCCATCTCCCGCATCGTGTCCATGAACTCGGTAGATTCCTCTTGGGCTGAATCCATTTGTGGCCTACCCTGCCTTCTGGAAGCCATCAAGTCCTGAACACACAAAACAAAAGTTATTAAGTTGATCAGACTCAATACTAAGTCCAGTGTGCTAGTAAATAACAGCATACGGTTAGGCAATTCATTCACATGTATCCCTCCATCTTATCCGAATAGACAAGAATCAATTCATAATAGTATCTAAGAAGCACAGAGCCTAGATGAAGCATAGTCAGTCCAATCCTCAAACCTATACTAGGATGAACTGCTTTGATACCAAAAATTTAACACCTTACCAGACAAAATACTATACTTAAGTCATAATATATTACCTGAGAAGTTATTACGTGTCGTTATCTAATTAAAGTTTCACATAAATCCAACGTTATATACTCATAACAAAGTTAATGTCAAAATAGAAACAAAACCTGCAGAATAAATAGAACAGAACTACTACACTCCATCATATATATATATACACACACACACACACACACACACACACTCGTAGATGTCGATTTTCAGAGTTTACAAAAAAAGAAACCATAAACAATACAAGGTATAGAAAATGAAGCCATTAAAACAAAATAATTCGGCTTGTCTATATAAAACGAACCCTATATGGCCCCCACAGGACATTTCATATGCTACCCGTCCATGCACCACATTCACTAAACTTCTACCTATGACCCAGATTGCCAAAATAGGGCCACTCTATATATCTCCTTCTACTGCACTACATAAGTCCTCTAGATGGATTCCGAGAAGAGGAATCCATTCACCATGCCGGCATCTGCCAGGGCATAGCCACCACTAGGTGCAGAAGATGAGGATGAGCTTGCTACCTCTGATGGGTCCTCCTCCCCAGAAAGTGAGATGGAAGGTGTAACGTCCGAAAAATTTTAATCGTTTTTAACCAAGTTGTTCGATTTTTGGCAAATAATTGGGATTAATTAGAATTTAATTAAGTATTTACTCAAAGCCAATTAAGTAACATTTAGAAGAATTAACCTTGAGGAAATTAGATTAGAATCATAGGAAACCACTTAGGAATTTTCTAAAACCGGTTTACTGATTTAAGAGAAATCGGTAAGATTTCGGTATTTTAAATTGTCGAAACCGGATCAATAGAAATTGTACTATGAGAACCCTAGGATGGATGGCCAAGATTTAACGACCTCACCCATGTATGTAGAGCCACAAAATCTGCCCAAAAGTGGGCAGCTCTAGCAAATTGAAGAAGGAGTGGGAATCCACCAATCATGCAATAACTTGCTTCAAAAGTCTTGGGATAATTCCTTCCTTCTCCCTTGGTAATTTCGGCCAGCATAAGGAGCTGACCACTGTCCATTTCTCTTCCATACACACTCATCTCCACTCCATCTTCAACCTCTCTTCAAGTCTCATCAAGAGTTGCTTCCATCTAAGGCATCAAATCAACAAGAATTCAACTAATCAAGGTAGGAATCTTAACTTCCTTCTTCTTTTCCTTGATTCGGGGCTGCCTAGGGTCCCTGGTCCATCCAAGATTCTGATGTTGTGAGGTGAGAAAAGGATGATTTAAGGTTGATTTTAGGTGTATATGTGAGTTTGAGTTGAAGATCTGATGGTTTAATTTAAGGAAAACATGAATTCAAGAAGAATCCAAGAAGCTGTTAGGGTTTTTCCTTGATGGTCCGTAGGCAGAGTGTACAAATCTGCCTACAGCTGTTTAAATTTGATGAATTCATTTTTATATGAAACTAGACATTCAGGGATTTCCATACGTATAAAATATAAGTCCATTGGATTAGTATAGAATTAGTTATGAAATTTTGAAATTTGACCTAGAAATCTAGATTCTCATCTAGGCAGTATGAGTTGAGAAGGGTGTAACTCACCCTACAGAACTCTAAATTGAGTAAAACTAATGTTGTTTGAAAGCTAACATATAAAAGAACATCCTATAAAGATTTCAGAGTCAGATTCATTGCCAATTATTCCCAGCGCATCAATGAAGTTACCTTAAGTTTAAACTAGGTTAGAATAAGGTAGTCCATTGGGGTCAAGTTACGGGGTTATATCTCAAAATATACTCATGAAAATGATATGCAACTTATTTTATTTGAAAGCTTTTCTGTCAGCTTAAATTGGTATAAATTTCATATGATTTCACCTAGATTTCTACTTTTAGTGATTTTTCACTTATAAGGGTGTACTTCTAGCTAAGTACAGGGTAGTCAGAGGTAAAATACTAATAAATAGAGTTACACAAATCAAAATGAGATGGGACCAAAAGGGTTGGAGACTAGATATGTAGAGCTATAGCATATCCACAACTTAGGTCTAGATGAAAAATGGTGAACTTTACAATAACCGGGCAGAATTGAACATAATGGGTCCAATCCCTACATAATTGACATTATTGTGATATATAAGGTCCAATCCCTACATGATTGACATTATTGTGATATGTTTGCTACTCTATGTTGAACTTTTGCTTGATTGGTTTTATTGGTAGCCTAGCACTATTCATGGGGAAGCGAACTCGATCTATTATGCTGCCGAATTTCTGGCAGAAATTAGTGATAGTTCTAAATGTTGGTGTGTTAATATTGTTATGCGACATGTATGAATACTAGGCAAGTATTATTATTTGAGAATAAGGTATGAAACCTATATATTTATGATTCTATGATAAAAGATATGATGATGAGTCCATGTTCCAAAAGAACATGACATGGCGATCACATTCTGATGGGGTATAACATGGCGATCATACTTTGGAATGTGGCATAATGATCCTATCCCCTAAGAAATATGACATGACGATCACACCTCAATGGAGTATGACATGGCGATCATACTCTGGGATGTGACAGGATGAACATATTTTTAAGGAGTGTTATATGGTGATCACACCCCGAGGGAGTATGACATGAAGATCGTACTCTGGAATACGTATGACAAGTAAAGGAAGACAAAGAAAGAAAAGAAAATTATGTATATTTGCATAAATTCAAATACAAGTAAAGGCAGATGTAGATTTCAAGTTTCCATCATATTGGTGTTATTATATTTTAATACGTTGCAATTATTATTCATAGTATGATTCATGACTTTATTGTGTATTGGCTCTCCCAAATGACAAGTGTATGGATAAAATGGATTCTGCTTCGAATAATATATTTTTGAACTATAAAATTAAACAGTTTATATAACATGTCCACCTTTTTCATAATAAATCAAAGCAGCTGGAGATAATAATAATGAAATGGTATGAAATTTCTTAGTGAATCCTACTAAGAATTTAAAATTCTCACTCCTATTTCCTTGTTATCTCCAGATAGTTCAAGAAGTTTCAAAGGCGGCTGAAGTTGCTATCAGATAAGGTCTATTCAGGTAATAGTAACAACTCCTGATTGTGGTATTATGACTTAAGTATAGTACTATACCAAAGAGGACGTTACAAAAGGGGTCTGCTGAGGTGGTGAAGCGGGAGGTGCAGCTGGAGCTGCGGCTAATACTGCTGCTAGAGGTGGGAATGGGTGTGTCATGTAGAGTGGGATGGCAATATAGGGAGTAGAAGGGTTGAATAATGGATGAGTAAGTGGGAGAGCAAAATCTCTACTGAAAAAGAAATAAAAGTGGAATCGGCAGCCACCAAATATGTATATAGAGTCTAGAAATGGGTCGAGGTGGATGTGCAGGTCAGGAAACTCAATGTAAAGGATGCCTATTGCTGCATTTTCCATGATCTGAGAATGACACGAAAATACCCAGTATGGTGAGAATTTAAAGAAATTCTCAGTAGGAATCCTAATTCTATACACAACTATCACCGCCGTCATTCCCAGTTGTTTCGGTTTTTCTTAATTTTAAATACTACGATATACATTAATATTCAACTTAACTTAGATTGTGGAAATATAATCCGAAACAAAACTTAATTTTTAAGTTAGAGCAATAAAAATATATCTAAACAAGCATGCTAATATAACTAAGACAGTAACCAGTAATATAACATGAGTAACATACAGGTAACTACAAAATTATTTTAGGGATTAACAAACAAAGCATGTATATAAAATGGAAAATGCATGTAGTCTTTGGAAGCTCTTCAACTCATATAACTTATATTTTTCCACCCTTGGTCCCCTGGGAGTCTTTGGCCATACACTCGTGGGTAATAGTCTGCTTTTTAGGACCGAGCTCGTTCCTATACAAGATTGCCAAGTTTACTTTCCTTGACTTTCCCACTAATCTATTCCCCTTAAACTTATTTAGGGGCTCGCCCAAGTAATATGAAATCCTTTGTAATCTTCATAAATTTCATGCACAATTAACATTATCTTGCTTAAGCATCATATGTTCACACAAATATCTCACATAGTATGTGAATTCCTTGCCGAAATTTCGGCAGCATAATGGTTCGGGTCCCCTTCTCCATAAATAGTGCCAAGCTACCAACAAAATCAATCAAGCATTCAAATCATGATAGAACAACAAGCTTATAGCAACAATATCAATCATGCGGTGTGCCAAAATCAACAAAAATATCAATAGAGTTTTCTGCTTACTCTTCTCTCTTCTACTTGAGTTTTGTAAAATTCACCATTATTTCTATTCAACTCATTTAGACCTAAATTTTGGATATGTTATATTTCTATATGTCTAGTTTCCAACCCTTCTAGTCCCATCTCATTTTGACTTATGTAACTCAAGTTATTTGAATTTTACCTCACTTTGTCCTACTCTTGGTTAGAATTGCACCCTTAAAAGTAGAAAATCACCAAAAATAGAAACCCAGGTGAAATCACACAAAACTTATACCAAATTAAAGCTAACAGGACAAACTTTTTAATAAGTTGCACCTCATTTGCATAAGCATTGCTTTAGTTATAAATGCCATAACTTGAACCTTGTGGACTACCCTGTTTTAGTCTGGTTTGGACTTAGAGCAACTTCATAGAATTACTGGGAATAAATGGAAATGAATCTAACATTGAAATTTTTATGAGATGTTTCCCTACATGTTAGCTTTCAAGCAGAGTTAATTGCACTTAATTTAAAGTTATGTAGGGTGAGTTATACTCTTCTCAACTCATGCTACCTAGAAGAGTACCCAGAATTTCAGGCATAACTTCAAAAATTCATAATTAACTCTATACTAACCAATGGCCTTATATTTTATATGGTTGGAAAGCCCTAGGTCTCTAGTTTCATATAAAAATGGATTCATCAATTTTTGATGGCTAAATTTTGGTCCGTACAAGATGAATGTATAGACGCCGTAGGGTTTTCACCCAATAGCACCTTGCCTCTTTCTATTTTCAAGTTCTTCCATTCCAATTTCAATTCTAATCGAACCATACATACAAAATCAATCCTAATTCATCATCTCTATAAAAAATAATATCAGAATCATGGAAGAAAGATGAACCCCAAGTAGCCCTAATCAAAGAAAACAAGAAGATAAGTTGAATCCCTACCTCTTCTAGGTGTAGTTATGCTAGATTTGTGACTCGGATTGAAGAACTTTTGTTAAAGTTTGAAGGTTTGATGGAGATGAAGATGAAATGAGATGAGATGAGATGAGATGAGGAAGAAGAAAGATGGAGAGGTTTCAGCTGTATATTGGCCGAAGTTTGCAAGGGAGTAAGAAGGAAATAATTGAAAATTTTTGAAGGAAGCTAACATGTGATTGGTGTATGTGTTTTCCTTTCTCCAATTTGATTTGGCTGCCTTCTTGAAGGCTGATCTTGTGCCACTTGTAGGGATGGTTTGGCTAAATCTTGACCATTCATCCTAGGGTTCTCACAATGTAATTTCTATTGATTCGGTTCTGATAGTTTAAAATACCGAAATCTTACCGATTTCCTTTAAATCAATAAAACGGTTTTTGAAGGAATCCTATGAGGTTTCTTATGTTTCTAATATAGTTTCCTCAATTCTAATCTCTCCAAATGATATTTAATTGGCTTTAAGTAAATACTTAATCGAATTCTAATTAATCTCAATTATTCGATAAAAACCAAACAATTTGGTTGAAAATGATAAAATTTTTTGAGCATTATATGAAAATTAATTTACCCTACAATTTTGTAATTTTTAATGTGAATTTCTAATTTGGATCGATTCCATCACTATTACCACTCAAAAAAATTACCACTTTTTAAATTACCGATAATACTACAATGCAGTATTTGGTATGCACAGATAATCTAACTATCAATTAATATTATCTTGTTTGGTATAAAAAAAGATTAGTAGGTAATATATGTCTTCTAATAATAATAATAATAATTAGTTTTAATTACTATTAATTACTATTAATAGTAATTCATAATAAATATTTTTATTATGTACTAATAATTATTATTATATTATATTATTATTAATAAAATTATCATTAATAGTATTTTTTAAATTATATTAATTAATAATGTTAATTAATAATAATTACTAAAAAAATTAATTATTTTTATTAAAAGTAATAATAACAAATAGTATCATTAACATTAATAATAATTGTTATGTAATAATTATTATAAATAATAGTAATAATAGAAGATTAGTATATACAAGATAATCTAGATTGACCACCCCTATGAAGGTAATGCGGATTGCAACTTTAGAGGCAATGTATAATACCTTAGTAATTCACATTGCCAGTAATATGTCATACCAAACATGACATAAGTTTAAAGCTCGAATCCCGAAGCCATGGACTAACTTCTATGTGTACAATAGTAGCTACACTAACCCTATATGCAACCCTAACTTGTCCAAAATCTCAATTCTAAATCCTAAGCCCTAAATCCTAAGGCCAACTCTCGTTAAATTACTTATAAGCAAATTATGCTTCATAACATTACGAGCAGTAAATGCTAAAAGAAATATATGCTATGCAATACATATATAATGTGACAAGTATTAATATAATTATAATCTTTTTACTTTAAGTTCCACTTTCCTTTGTATGAGGGTGGTAAGCTGCACTAAAATAAAATTTAGTATCTAAGGCTTCTTACAAAACTACCCAAAACTTAGAGGTATATGTAGGATCTTTGTCTAAAACTATGCTTGCTGGTATCATACAATCTTACAATTTCCTGGATATAAACCTAGGCCAACTTATGTAATAGGCAACTAATCATTATTAGCAAAATGTGAGCTGACTTGGTTAATTTGTCAACCATCATCCATGTTGCATCATCCCATGAAGGAATTGTAGATAATCTTACCACAAAATCCATTGATATATTATTCCATTTCTATTCAGAAATATCCAAAGGTTGTAAGAGTCCTACAGGTTATTGGTGCTCTACTTTAACTTTTTGACAAGTAAGACATCTGATTACAAAACTAGCTAGTCTCACGTTATCCCATTCCACCAAAACAACTTTGTAAGTTTTTGATACATCTAGTTGTACCAGGATAGATAGTAAACTTACTGCAATGTGCCTCAGATAAAATCTTACAGCTAAGGTTCTTTATTATTGGGTACACATAGTCTTCCTCTCTCCTTTTCAATAACCATTAATTTAATAAACTAATAATGCATCAATAAATTTTTGTAAATTGTTAGTAGTAAATAATTTTTTAATAAGTATAAATTTAATTAATTTTATAATTTAATTAATAAATTTGAATAATTAGTAATTTAACAATAAATTATTGTAAATATTTAGTAGTAAATTATTTGTTAATAAGAATTAATTTAATAAATTAGTAATTTATTGATAATATTTATCTAGTAATAAATGGTAATTAATTGATATTAAATAATACTAAATAATAAAAATATATGTAATTAATGAATATCTATTAAATAATTAAAATTAATTGATTAATAAATTATCAATTAAAGTATAAATTGTTAATGAATATTATGAAAAAACAATTAATAAATATTTACTTAAAATTTGTAATTTATGAATTAGTAACTTAAAAATATCGTGGCGTACGACAGAAAAGCTAAAAAATTGTTTCATGTATCCTGTTCTAGTAACTAACCTATAGCTAAGAAATATATTATATGAATGTGTGAAGAGCGACAAAAACACGATGCAAAAGCACAAAATCGGTAATCTACCATAGACCATTTGTATTGTAGTGCACCTTAAGTTCGTGTTTTCGTCGCTTTCCACACGTTCATATAACGTATCTCTTATAGCTAAAGACAAAATCAAGTGTAATTAAATACTGTGATGTTTCATTTAATGATAAAATGGATGTGACAAGTCATAGTTGGAGTAATCAGAAGGTGATAATGGTGGTGGACTTAATGAAGTAATAAATTGATTACCTTATTGAGCTAAGGGTTAATAAAACAACAGATCATGGTAGTCCCCATCACGATGTATGGTGCCCCGACTTAGTAACAAGCACCGTAGCATTCGCCATAATACTAATAGGGCCTAGGTGTAATGCTAATACTGTGTCACTTCAAAGCATTACACAGTATTATACTAATATATTGCTTGAATGTCATTAGGCCTTTGAAGCGGCAGAACAGGACACACCACCGACATGCATGTCCACCGTGTTGCCACCATGTTGATGTCGTTGTAGTGTTCGACATGGGTGTGGCAAGGTTGGCAGAGTGTTGGTGCTTCGTAGCTTCTATCTCCTCTAGCGAGAATAAATCTTCTTATGTTCAATTTTCATATGGCTTTATTATATATAATCTCTTACCATTAATTCTTTTATATTATATGTTTTGTTAAAATTTCACTTTTTAAATTAATGATAAAAAATCACATATAATGATGTCATGCGAAAAATTAATATGAGAAGGTCCATTCACCTGACTTACCATCTTTCAACTTCCAATTTGGTACTTTCTGTCTCATGTTTTTCTTGACCTTCTACAAACTTGGGTGTCTTTGATTTGTAACTAACTTTAGCTGACCTGTCCCAGCCACACGTCCTAGTCCACGTGTGTTTGCCAACTCTTCTATCCTTTTGTCACTTGGTCTCATAAGGAAAAGCATAAACGTTTGTTAGAACTCTATCTTTATATTACATTGGTTTTTTTTTTTTGGTACCAGAAAAAAAGATAAAAGTATATAAGTTGCATGTAGAAGCAAAAAAGAACAAAATCCCAATATTCTGTACTTGATTATCAAGATCAAGTAAAGACTTCAGAACATGCCTTACTTGATTTAATCAAAAGTTTATCTTCTGAATGACGACGATCACTGCTCATGCTCTTTTCTAACTACCGAAATAACAGTTCATCTTCCACTTCTATTTTTATATATACATGTTCTACTCGTTGAACGCCAATTCCGAGATTTACCACAAATAGAAGGAAGCTGAAGATCAGTAACCCCCCACAAAAGTTATGTTCGAGTCCGGCGCGAGTACCTCATCATCTGCAGGTGGCATGTTCTCTTCCCAATTTTATATATATTACGTTTGCGCACATAATGTATGTTGTTGCGACATAGTGTTCAACCACAATTATTAGTATACTTTTAATTCACTTATAATGGTAATTAGTTTGACAGACCTCAACCGGCAAGAGTTGAGTGTACGGGTTAAGCGGGCTGTACTTTCAATAAAAGGACATGAGTTTAAATTTTAGAAAAGACTATTGTTAGAATGATCTTAAAGATTAAAAATAGTTTTACGGTCCTCGTCGTTATGCCCCAATTTCACACATACAATTAGTTTTATTTTATTTTATTTTTTATTTTTTATTTTTTGAGAAAATGCTGAACGGTATGAAAAGTTTATTTACGAAATTTTAGAAAGTGACATGTTTTCATTTTACGGGTAATTATTGTTTGACTTTTAAGTCCCTTGAATGGAAATGCACACCCTTGGGTGATTAATTACATTTTTCCTGGATATTTGTAAGCAAAATTTCGTACCATATAGAAGCCTTTTTATTTTTTATTTTTTTCCCTTTTCATGCCCCACCAACTCCCTTACATAGCTTTTTCGGGTAGATAGAGGGCATCGGAGCTCTACCCCTGCGACTCGAAGTCGCGCCTTAAGGTGCACCTGCTTCATGAGACTGATACTTGAACCATTTGATCTGGCCTCCGGGTGCAACTGCTGCATTTAGATCAGGTGGCTTAGGCATGCACTTAGCTTTCACAAAATTTTGGTCCAGTGCGTCGAATCTTCACTGTGCTATTTCCTTGCTCGAATGATGCCAATATGATGCGCTGGTTACTTATGCGCTAATTTATATAAAAATATAATTATAAACATTATTATGCAATTTTACATATAATTGTTGAATGAATAACATTACTGATAACCGGTACCTTGCAAGACATAACAGATTGCAATAGATTGGGTATTCTAGTGGAAGAAGCGGAGCATGTACACTCTCGAGAACGTTTTTCTTGGGGATCAGACAGTAAGCATTTTTTTTTTTTACCTCTCCTTTTTTTAATCATTTTATTCTTATATAATCTTATATCCGAGAAATCTTTAACTTAATTTATGTAGATTACAACAATGACAATTTGTGTAGATTAGATTAAATAAAATTATCATGTCAACTGGATTAATTTAAATTTGACAAAATATTGAAGTTACAAATGATAACTAGATTGAAATTTAATTTGTGTATATCTTAGACTACTTTTATTAATAATACTGTATAATTTGTTTACAAAAATTTCAATCCAACAAAGAATCATATTGTCAATTTTTCAGAACTCTCTGACAAATATGTTCAAATTATTTTATAGCAATATTAAAAGGAAAAAAAGCTTAGATCAAGTATTTTGTATTCATTCTATCCAATTCTCAAATCAAATAATGACAAGTACACATTTTTCTTGAGAAAAATATATGCTTTTAAGTTTTAAATTACTCATTTAAAAAAAAATATCCACATGTCATTATTTAATTTAAAAATTGGTTGAAATGAATATAAAGAACTTGGTACAAATCTTGCTCATAATAAAATGGCAGAATAATGTAACAAAATTTTTTAACAATAATTATAGTAGTTACTGAATGAAATATAGCTGTAGGACTCATTTATTCATCCAAAGTTTATTAATCATGTTACATCATTCTAACATTTAGGTTATGTTTGGATTAATGGTAATAAAAATATGTTTAGGAATAACTTTAAAGGAGGGAGTGGGATGGCAAGCAAGGAATTTGTCCCTCCCTTGCCACTTGATCTCCTCATTTTTATCCCTTTAAATTGGAGGCTCAAGGAGGGAACGAGATATATTTTCCTTTTTTTTTTTTCACTTATTAAACTTGTTAAATATTTAAATATGAGAAGACATTATCTCTTTCACTCTACTTCTTGTCTTTCTTTTCCATTCTATTATGAGCCACTGTCTTCTATTATCTATAAAATTCTCAAACATAATCTTGTTAATCTCTAATTAAAAAAAAAAAAAAAAGTTCTGGTTACCTAGCATTCTCTTTATTTTATTGATGTTGCTGAATTTTAGCACGTCTACATGGCTACGATTACTGTTACTTACAAAGAATCACAGCGTGAAAGTGTTAATGTTTTGATAGCAGGGAACATTTAATCCGTAAAGGACAGAAATATAGCATGGAGTGAGGGCAAAAAAAAAAGATTTCTCACCTTATTTGTGTTGTGCTCACACGAATTTTCGTATGAAAAATTTTTGTACCAAAATAACATTTTTTTTTCCAAATCTCTACAAACTAACCTGTGGATGCTATCTTATTTAACTTTAGTTAGTCTTCCTCACGCACGTGTTATCCCTAACCATGATTTGTGTTAAATCTGATGATATGAAGTGCACATGAAATGTCCAGGTGCATATAAAAGGCATATATGCAGGGCAGCGATCTTAGGGGATTGGGTTACGGCTTCATCATATGATGAAACTCATCCTACTTGGGTGTGTACTCCCTTAACTGAGGATGGAGACATAGCTCTTCACATTGCAGTGAGCATGAAACAAACCAGTTTTGTAGAAAAGTTAATGGAGTGTATGAGGATGCAAGATATGGAAATTCTCAAGGCAGATGGGAACAATGCCTTTTGTATAGCTGCCATTTCAGGGAATGTGGAAATTGCTACAATCCTACTTTACTATAACCCAAGATTGATATGGATCAGAGGCCACAAAGACATGCTGCCAATCGAATTAGCATCTTCAGCTGGCAAACCTCTTATGGTGAAATTTTTATTTGAAAGAACTCATGAGGATATGCACCTTAATGTATCCTTCCAAGATATTGTTAGGCTCTTTTTCTTGGCACTCGCCAATAGCACTTATAGTAAGTCAAGCACATATATGTTTATCATAATTTGAAATTTTTTCACATTCTCCCAGGTTTTGGTATAAATCTGGTTTGACTTTGAAATATAAAACTTATGAGCTTATTTGACTTATAAACTAAATTCTTTTGAAAGTTATTAAATTGAAATTGATTTAATTTATGAGTTTAATTTTGGTACACTAATAATGTAAATCTTTTTTATGCTATCATATAATTATGTATTGTCACAATAAATAGATTTGACTTTCACATGCACTATTTTTAGGGGAGAATTTAATTGGATGACAGTATAAAAAAATTTATATAATTAGTGCATCAAATTAAATCCTTGATTTATGACAATAGTTTCTAACAATGGGCTTCTAAATGAAAAAAAAAAAAAAACTATGTCAATTCAAGTTGAATGAAATAAATTATACTCTTTTAAGAATACAATTTTGATACATTATAATTATAAACATTTTTTTTATAAAATTTATTCAATTATATATTATCACATCATTTATATACTTGACTTTTATAATAATTACTTCAAAAGTCATATATATAGTGAGATACAATTGGTTAATAGTATAAAATACTTTACATTGACATTATATCAAAATTAATCTCTCTCTCTCTCTCTCTCTCTCTCTTTTCCTAAATGGTTCAAAACATATAATGATGCTTTTATTTACATATCAAACTCTTTAAAAATTATTTTTGTTGGAAATAAGTGTTTATAAATGCAACATAAGCTACTCCAAACATACCTTTTGGAATTTTTTCTCTGAGAATTTTTTAACCATAAACACGTAAATCAAATTTTAACATATGTAAATTTACACTAATAAATGCATGCATATTTCTTTTAAAATGGCCCATACAATTTTAATATCTTAAGGAGCAAATGAGTAACGTAAAAATTCTCGCCTAAAAGTTGCTACTCCATAGGCATATTTGGGAACTTAATTTTTTTTTGGTATATTGTTTTTTTTTTAAAAAGAATTGATTCTGAAAGCTTTTTAATTATAAATTATTTCGAAACTAAAATAAGCTTGTCAAAACACAAAAGTGACAACATGCCAATATGTCAATTCTTTTGCTCTTGTTGAAATTCAAACTATTCCAGTGACTTACTCATCTATCTCATTTTTTATGGGCACTACAGCTGTAGCATATTGTTTGTTGGATACATATTCAAATCTTGCTAGTCTGGAAAACAGCAAGGGGCTATCTGCATTGGAAGTGATTGCTCAATTATGTGAGTTCTTTGAATTTAACACTTTTCTAGGCTTTGTTTTTCCCTTTTTTATACTGTTCATTTTAAATATTACAACATGGGGGATCAGAGACATTTACATTTCTTCCAAAAAATCTAAGGGTGTGTTTGGCACGATATATTAAGCATGATAAGATAAAATAATACAATACGTTATAACCTTATCCATTGTTTGGTGCAGTCAACGTATTGTATAAACTTGTACATCAAACCTCTCTTATACGTCAAAATAATAGATAACTTAAACCAGCCTAGGGAGGCCGTATTAAGCCTGATTAGCTTTTGATGTATAAAAATTCTTTCACTTTCTTATTTTTAATATATTTTATTAAAATAAAAATAATTATTAAATAAATAATAAAAAATAAAAACCATATTAACAAAAAAATAATAATTATAAATAACTATTCAAACTATTATAAAAATATAAAAATAAAAATTTATTAATAAAATATATAAATAATATTTAATATAAATGTAATTATATATAATAAAAAATACAACCAAATATAAGAATATGATATTAGGCTTATTTATATTTTGATGTATAAAAACTCTCTTATTATTCTCTCTCTCTCTCTCTCTCTCTCTCTCTCTCTCATATTTTTTGTATTATGAAAAAATATTAAAAATAAATAAATAATTTTTAATACAAAATTATATTTATATATAATAAAAAATAGCTAAAATAATTGTAATAAATATTTAAATAATTATATTAATTTTTAAATTTTAAATTTAATATTCAAAAATTGTATTTATTATAATCTCTTTTTCTGATTATATTATATATAACACAATATCTTATACAGTGATATACCAAACACTGCATAGTATTGAATTTTATCAGACCTTATATAATCAGGCCTTATACTATCAGCTTTTATCCTATCAGGCCTTATACTATCAGACATGCCAAATGGGTCCTTAGGTTGAGAGTCATTAATTCTATTTTTTTTTTTTTAATGAGCCCTTCATTAATTCTATTTTGATTCACTTTAAAAAGAATTATATTATTATCTAATCACATATTATCATTCATTTGTTTATTCTTATGGAAAGAATTAATTTCTCAAATGATAGTTATATATGTGAAAATCATAATTAATTATATTAATTATGCTCAATGTTAGCCTTTGATCGTGATGCTCCTGGTTACCGAGATATTCTGAGTTCGTTGTTTAAGCTCATGGAAGAGGAAGAGTTTCCAAACAATGTAAGAACTTCAAAAGCAATGTTTGATGCAGCAAAGTTAGGAAATGACATAATTTTAGAATTTATCTTTTAATACAGACCAAATTTGTTTATGAAAGTGAATTCCAATGGACAAAGCTTACTTCACATTGCTATTTTATATCGACAAGTAGCTGTATACCGACTAATATTGAGCAAGGGTGTTTACAAGGATGTTATTGTGCAAGTGGTTGATTATGACAAAAACAATGTTCTTCACTTAGCTGGAAAGTTGGCAGCTGAAGAAAGATTTGGATCACCAATACATCAAATTCTAATTTGTAGCGAGGAGTCGTGGTTTAAGGTGAATCTACATTATTAGCATCTTTTATATTCAATTGCTTTATTCATTCTTAATTATACTCTTTCATCTAAACTTCATTTTTATTTTTGAATTAGAGGAAGTGGAGAAGATAGTTCCACCTGCATTCAAAACCATGGAAAATGCAGAAGGATGTACTCCACAAGAATTGTTTTATAAGGAACACAAAGATTTATCTAAAAAGGCTATATCTGAAATGAACCAACTGGCAAACAATTTGCTAGTTGTAGGAACTCTTATTGTGACCTTAGGAATAACCGGAGTTTTTACTATTCGTACTAACACTATCCAAGGACAGACTCCTATTTTTCACGAGAAGACATGGTATATTATATTTCTTCTATCAGTTGCATTTGGAGTAAGTTTCACTGCACTATCTATGCTCCTCTTCACTTCAGTTATACTCCCTTCAACCTGGAATCGAAAACATAGTTTTGTCCATTCTCGACTAGTAAGGATGATGTGTGGGGGTTATTTACTTGTTGCTGCTGTTGGTCTCATGGGTACTATTTCTGTTATGTCTGGTGCTATTTTGATTTACGCATTCTTCCCCAGGTGGACCTTTGGTGTTGTTGCTGCACTTGGTGGTATTCCATTCGTTCTGTATTTTGTGATTTATGATTATCCTTTGTATTACTCGTTGTACGTAATACTAGCCTTTTGCGAGGGAGCAGAAGTGAGAATGCTCTCAAGAATGGGAGGTAACTGGGCTCCTTTGTAAGTTGGTTAGTGGATCACATAAGGTTTTGTGAAAAAAAACTAAAATGTGATGTAAAATACTTCTTTTTGAAAAACTGAAGCAGATGTTGTCACCTCCATTTTGCAGTTTCGAATTTATATTTCCCTCAATCGATATGCCTAAGGCAGAGGTTGATGCTTGATGCGTGACATGTCTCGAGTTATACTAATTATTTCGCAATTGAAATTGCAACATTCTCCTCCTAACTTCCAAATGGTATGTTCCCTCTGACCACCGGTCCCAACAACAGGTGGCTCCATCGGATATATTTAATCCATAGAAAAGCCCAAAATAGGAGAATTAAAGGGTAGCATGGGGAACATACTAAGCTTGCAATTTTACCGGGACTAGGAGACTATAGTTGCAACTTGCAAGAGCTAATTGTCTATGTGATAGGATCAAGGAAGAAGCAGAGGTTCCTTGTCATTCTAACTAGATTACTAATGGCCCGGGCTGTAATTAACTTAGGTAGAGGGGGAAGAGACGAAATTTTCGAATGGCGCCAGGAGTCATCAAGGTGATTTTCGAGCTATCCAAAATCCTTCAGTCTTGTACAATTGTTTTGAATATTTGTGCGTTGTATAATTTATACTAAAATATATTAAAATGTATTGAAAATCATATATACATAATTAAAATAGATTTAGACTCAAAGTAGTAGTAGTTGATGACATACCAAAAAAAAAAAAAAATTAACATTGACACGCTAAAGCATAAAAGTGTAACGCCTCCGATTAACATGCAACAAGAAGATCACAAGTAACAATTCTCAGCACAGCAAAACAGAAATAGAGTGCAAATACTGGTAAATGAGTTACAATGTCAGTGGAAAACCAAGGAGGATTTCAAAAGGATTGTGTAATGTTCCATTGGTGTCGGAAGCTTCAACCTGGATTAGAGCGATGAAAATGGGTTTAGAAAGGTTCATTGGGAATTTAGGAAGGTCAGAGGGGAAGAGTTGAGAGAGGATTCATGAGAGAGGGAAATTGAGCATCATTGAGATAGTACGCGTATGAACAAATATGTTCTGAATGCAAAGAAAGGATGAGCATTCTACCATGCATAATCCCATCCTCTGATTTCAGCTGCTTATATTCTTCCTGCACACCATCTTTCAGCTTCCAATTTGGTACTTTCTGTCTTATATTTTCCCTGACCTCCTACAACTGTTAGAGCCTCGTATTATTTGAAGATATAGATAAGATAGTTTTTATAAGTAATTAAACAACTTTTTTTTTATAAATTAAATTTTGAGGTTGAATTAAACTCACTCAATTTTAATCTATATAAGAGTCCATTCTATAATTATTATGAAGTCACTTCATAGATGTCCAATCTTATAATACTGTAGATGTCCAATCCTAAGCTAAGCATAGGAAAAGTGTATTAGAATCCATCAGTTAAATATGGAGCCTTATAAGTAATTTGGCAAGCCCATTCAATTCTTAAGATGAATTTGGGTGTCTTTCAGTTGGATAACTAACTTTGGCTAACCTGTCCCAACCGCATGTCCTAGCTAGCCCACGTGAGTTTGCCAACTCTTCTACCCGAGTGTCGCTTGATCTCACAATAAAAAGCAAAACATTTTGTTAGAACTCTATCTTTATCTTAAATAATCTTTTGTTATTTTTTTCGGTAGCAGAAAAAAATATAAAAGTATATAAGTCCCATGTGGAAGTAAAAAGAACAAAATCCCAACTTGCCGTATTTGATTTGACATTTATTTATCTTCTCGATGATGAGTGCTGTAAAACGTGGTGGTGGCCCAAAACAAGGCACTATAATGAAGTAGTACAAAATAAATTTGCAAGAGTTAAAAAAAAAATAGACACAAAGATTTAATGTAGCTTGATTTATGATCTATGTATATAAGTAAAGATGATAATCAAATATTTTACTAAAAAAATATGATAAAAAATATAAAAGATAGTCACACTCCATTTAATCTAATTTCTAAATAATAGAGATACAATAGTATATAAATCCAAATTCTAAATACACCTAAATACCTCACAATATTTTTTTTATTGATGTATATACACTCAACACGTAAAAGAGAAGTGTTCAAAAGAATTAAAACAAACTTCTCTAACAACAAAGTCTAATGAACTTTGGGTGATACCCGAATGAAGCTCCATGCCATGCTCAATTTATAGAGCTCCACGGTGCTAAGAAAGCAATTAATGCCTTCAACAGTTCGGTGCCCAAATCTGCAATATTTTACAATGGCAAAACTTCGCTTATGATGGCTGCACCGAAAGCAACTCGAGCTGTTTGTCCATTTACAATCATAGGCTTGAAAGTCATTCCATAAGCCAATAACCAGGGTCACTGCTCATGCTCTTTTTTAACTATATATATATATATATATATATATATATATATATATATATATATATATATATATATATATATATATATATACACCAATACCCGGATTTACAACAAATAGAAGGAAGCCGAAGATTAGTAACCTCTCCCATGTATCCAGATACATTAATTTTTAAATATATTACTTTAATTAAACTGGCAAATATATTAAAATAAAGAAAGTATTCATTTAATATGTAGTTATATCAGTAATATGCGTTGTCTCTTCTTCTTTAAACTCATAAATTGTTTGCAAATTAACATAAATTGTTTCCAAATTAACAATGTTAGAAAGCCATGCCTGTTATGAGTTTTGACCGCAATATTACACAACTTTTGCTTAATTACTAATATATTTAATTGGTTATTATTCTCATTTATGTATGCATTATGACAACGTTTATTAATAAAATCATTGAAATAACCGTAAATTAAATTAAAAGAGGATGCAAAACGTCTTCTTAAAAAGAATAATTAAACACTATCCTCTTTATTATTCCTTGAATTGTTTAGCACCATAATGTATCCACGAAAGGTCAAGAAATTTGATGGGTCGTCCTACCGTTAGCCAAATGACTAAGATATTCTCTATATTTAATTTCTTTGCATAGTTTTTGAATCTTTTGATTAATTCAGCTCCAAAAAATAGTAACCACTACAATTTAAGCCTGTATAATGAAACTGAACAGAAAAGTAATTTATTCTAAAGTAATAATTAGTTTATGGACTATATATAGAGAATTTTGTTTGCTAGAAATTGTTCCATATATATGGTGCGCATCCAAAATTTAGCCCAGCCATGAAATTCACTACTACTAGAAAATTGTCTAGTTACGACCGATTTTTCGGTCACAAAATGGGACAATTTGGACACAAAATTCGTTTGTGACCGATTTGCGACTGATTTTGTCTATTGCATATACCTAGGTTACAAACATATTTGTAATTGATTTTTTCGGCTGCAAATTTTTGTGACCAATTTTGGGCAATAGAATACTATGCCTTATTTGGTCGCTTATTGACTATTTTGCGACTGAAAAATCAGTCACATTTTTGGAATTCGAATTGTCATCTTTCATATATTTTTAGTCACAAATTAGAGTCAGATAAATTGGTTGCAAAATAACAAACAGAAAAAAATAAAATACAATATGAATTGTATAGAATCCAAATTTGATAACTTGATATTAGCAACAAGCCACAAGGAAAGAATAGTTAAATGTAGCTTAATAAATCTAAATTTTTGTTCTCAATTATATTATACTATGCAAAAATAATAACATTAAGTAGTGTACTACTCCATGACAAATTATATTATACCACACAATGTAAAAGTACCCTTAAGTAAGAACAAATAAATAAATCAAGAAGCTCAATTCATCAAATAGATAACAACAATCTTCTTAATATTTAAACAAAAATAATATGCTAGAAGGCTTAACAACAACTCAAAGTTTTTTATAACATATTGTTTTCAAATAATTTACCAACCCCCCAATCCAAAAAAAAAGCAACAAAAATGGAAACAATGGCCCAAAAAATCATACCAAGAAAATAAAATACAAAATACTTACTCTTTATCTTATTGTTTTTGTTTGGCCTGCAATCTTCAACAGCAGCAATGATAACCATGTAAAAGAAAATCTTTCAAATGTGATTTAAAGAACAGATAGATACCAAAAAATAAAATAGAAAATAAGAAGAAGAAAATAAATAGCTAACATCAAAGCAATTTGACTCCTTAATTATACCTAACCATGAGGACTTTGCATGTTCAAAGTACTAATTTCCTTCCTTTTTGAGGGTACAGAGCAGCAAGTACTAATTACTATTATAAAGCTTTAGAAGAATTTGTATACACCATACCTTGGCATCACGCGCTGAAACAGATTTTCTTCTACCTTAGCAACATCCATCATTCACGTTCACTGTGTAACCTTAGGTGCTAAAAGATCCCAACTGTATTAAGTATTAACCACGATCAAAATGAGGAAATAAATAAAGTTAGCAAAGTAGAAAAAAAAAAAAATGGCACAACTAGTTCAGAATAAAACACCAGCATCAGCCTACACTATTGCAACCAACTAAGTGTATGTTTGGTTTAACTTTTCGGAGAAAGTATTTTGAAAGAAGACATTCTTAGAAGAAGGTCTTTTAGAAGAAGTATTTATGTTGGTTTGAGTATTTTAAAAGTAAGTTTAAGAGAAGTGTTTTTGTTTGGATAGGATAAAATAAAATAATTTTTGAAGATATAATTACCAAAATGGATATAATATAATTTAAATATAAATTACTATTTCAGTATTCTAATTATCATTAAAAATTTTTATTTCAGTATTCTAATTAACTACAACATTTTTACATATTTTTAAAATAAAATTTGCCTAAAATCATACTTTTAAAATGAAATAATCATCATAAGAACTTAATTTTATCTATATAGATGAATTTAGTTTAAATATACTGGCAGTGTAAAACAATTTTACACTGTTAGCCAATAGAAATAGAGGAAAATGCCAATTCATACAAATAACCACCTATTATAATGAGGGACCCATCATGATTTCTCACTTTTCTCTATTTCTATTGGTTGACAGTATAAAGCTGTTTTACACTGTCAGTGCATACCAATTAAACTCTATATAGATTTATATATTAACATTGAGAGTACTTTCATTCAAAATAAGTCATACGAACAAAATTATGAACTAATTATATTTCTACATTCAAGTGCAGACAAAAAGACACTAAAAAAATATAACAACATTGCATGCTCCCAATTTAAGTTATACAAACAAATATTTGCACTAGTATTCCAAAATATTAACATTGTCATAAACAACAACATTCACTAGTTCCTACTTTGGGTAGCTACAATTTCATCTCTAATTCAGTCACGAACATAATCTATTTTCGCTAAAGAAGTCAAATCAATATCAAAGCATGTGTTCAAGTTGCCATCATTATCAAGATCTTCTGCCATAGTATTATCATATTCCTTTGCACGACAGAACTTAATGTCTGAGACACTATTTCTACAAATAAAGTAATGTATTGCCATTGTAGCACAAACTATCTCAACTTGTGTCATGTGTTTAAAATTAGGCATATGGTGAAGAATTGCAAATCTATTCTTCCATATCCCAAAAGTTCTTTCTATGGTGCTTCTTAAACTAGAGTGGAAATAATTGAACACTTTATTATGATTGTTGAAGCCATTTGCATGCCTAAAGTCATGTAGGTGATACCGTTCACATCTGTATGGACCCAGGTATCCCAATGATGTTGGATAACGATAATCAACCAGATAATATTTACCTAAAACAAAATACACCTTATTAAAATCATAATCTACAAAACTAAGAATGTTAACTTTAGCAATGAGATCTGTGGAAAGTTATACTTTGATCTTGTCAAAGCATCCTTAAAAAACTGAGCATCATGAGCTGATCCTTTCCACCCAAGCAATGCAAATATAAAGCACATATACCAATCACAAATAGCCATGACATTTTTTGATGTATATCTCTTTCGACTAATGTATTTTACACTCTATTTGGAAGAAACTACACATGGCACATGAGTAACATCAACTGCCCCTATCCAATCCATAAAGTATGGCCAATACCGATTATCATGTTCAATTTTCTCGTACACATGTTCAAATCTGTAATCTTGTGGCATAATTAAATCAAATGATAACTTCAAACATGATGAAAAACTCTATGAAATTGTCTACTAACTATTTCACCCGAATGTTGAAACCTTTCTTGGATTATCCTATTTCCTACTCCATGTCCCAGAACATGCAAAAACATGGCAACCATTTCCTCTACTCTCATGCGTTTAGTACTCTTTAAACCATACTTAACTAGTGCAGTATAAAGCAATGAGAAGACTGCTTATCCATCCTAAACATTTCATATTATCACCTATCATTTCCATGTAATATTTCTTGAACCCATTTATGTCCGGTTAGTTCACTTGTCCGATATACATGGTTGTTTGCACAAATATTTTGTAGCATATTCTCTAACTAAATTCCCTGCCACAGTTGCCATAGGCACAATCATCTCATCTATTTCATTGGAATCAATTTCATCTCCTGAATTTTCATCACATTTCACTTGAGGATATGTGTGACATTAATATCTAAAGATCTGCAATAAACAAAATTATTAAAAAGTATAAAGGATAATATTAATTTATATAATCAGTCATACATTTAATACAACAATAAGTTAATAAGCCATAATATAAAAAGTCATGTAGTTAATACATAATACAATAATAATGTAACAAACCACAATAAACTGTAAACTAAATAAGTCAAACACTTAATTTAACAAACCTAAGTAGAAGACGAACCAAATAAGTCATACACTTAACAAGCTATAATTAAAATAAACTAAATAGTTCATACACACATTAATTATACTACTAAGGATTATCTTTATATGCCATTCGCTTCAGAAAACCAATCTTCAGATTTTCATTAGGAATCTAACAAAACATGGCTCTTGTTCAGCCATTACTACACCAATACTATAAGGATCTTCCTTTTTTGCAACAATAGCTGTATCATAAGACTCAACTGTATCATAAGACTCAACTGTAGAAGTCATGGATTTAAGGTGTTCAAAAATAATGGTGGCATTATTCATTTTACCCTCTTTTGCCCTTTCCCTTCCCTTTTTTCTATTTTGTCCACTCCTTGCACTCCTTATACCTTGAGCGGTGTTTATATTCGTGTTTCCAACTCCTACACTATAATCGTTGAAATCAGCACCTATAGTTGGATCATCACTATCACTAGAACCTTTATTTCTATCCAAACCAACGCTCTCAACCCCTTCATTATTTTGGTCATATTCATCATACCCATCTGGCAACTCTCTACTTGAAGGTGCCCAAGCAAACTCACCTGTGGGTATTTTATCTTTAAAAAGATATGTCAATTCACGTGTGTAATGTCCAAAAAATTTTATCGTTTTCAACCGAGTTGTTCGATTTTTACCAAACAATTGTGACTAAATAGAATTCGATTGAGCATTCATTTAAAGCCAATTAAGTGTGATTTAGAAGGATTAGATTTGATGAAATTAGATTAGGAATACAGAAACCTCATAGAATTTTTCTAAAACCGGTTTACCGATTTAAGAGAAATTGGTAAGATTTCGGTATTTTAAACTATTGAAACTGGACCAATAGAAATTATACTGTGAAACCCTAGGATGGATGGCCAAGATTCAGCCATCACACCCTCACCACCAATAGCCATGAAGAAGGGCAGCCAACCCAAATTGCATTGAGAGATGAGATCCACCAATCATATGATAGCTTCTCTCCAAAGTTTTCAAAATTTTTCCCTTCCTACCCTTGCAATTTTGGCCATCAAAAAGGGGCAGACCTTTCTTCATTTCTCTTTCATTCACACTCATCTTCACTCCATCTTCATCCCCTCTTCAAGTCTCATCAAAAGTTTCTTCAAATCTAAGACACCAAACCAACAAGATTTCAACTAGACAAGGTAGGAATCCAACTTCTTTTTTTAGTTCATATTGATGTAGGCCTATGTGGGGATCTTGTTTTTCTCATGATACTAATGTGATTTAGAGTGATGAGGATGGATTATGGTTGATTTTGCATGTATGTTATGATTAGAATTGGAATTGGTATGAAAGAACTTGAAGAATAGAGAGAATTCAAGAAGCTATTAGGGTTTTCACTCGACGGTCCATATGGTGGAGTGTACGGTTCAGGCTACAGCTGTTTAAATTTGATGAGTCCATTTTTATATAAAACTAGAAATTCAGGGCTTTTCATACATATAAAATATAAGGCCATTTGATTAGTATAGAATTAGTTATGAATTTTTGAAGTTTGACCTAGAATCCTGGATTCCCATTTGGGCAGTGTGAGTTGAGAGGGGTGTAACTCACCCTACACAACTATAAATTGAGTGAAACTAATGTTATTTGAAAGCTAACATATAAAGGAATATGCAATTAAAATTTCAGGGTCATATTCATTACCAATTATTCCCAGCATATCAATGAATTTACTTTAAGTTCAAATTGGGATGGAACAGAGTAGTCTAGTAGGGTCAAGTTGCGAGACTTATATCTCAAAATATACTCATGAAAATGATATGAAAATTATTTCATTTGAAATCTTGTTCTGTTTAATTTGATATAAATTTCGTATGATTTCACCTAGATTTCTATTTTTAGTGAATTTTCACTTACAAGGGTGCAATTCTGGCTAAGTATAGTGCAGTCTGAGGTAAAATATTAATAACTTGAGTTATACAAATCAAAATGAGATGGGGCTAAAAGAGTTAGAAACTAGACACATAGAGCTATGACATATCAAAATCTAGGTTTAAATGAGTTAAATTAGACTAAAGGTGGATTATACAAAATTTGGGTAGAATAGGATGAAGTAAGCAGAAAACCCTATTGATGTTTGTATTGACTTTGATGAATGATATTGTGAATATATAATTGCTGTTCCATATTGATTTGCATGTTTGAATGATTTTATTGGTAGTCTGGCACTATTCATGGGGAAGCAGACTCGATCCATTATGCTGCCGAAATTTCGGCAAAGAATTTATATGTTGTGTGAGTTATACTTGCATGAACACATGATGTTTGAAAGGATAAAGTTAGTTGTGCATGCAATTCATGAATATTATAAAGTATTCCATATTACTTGGGCCAGCCCCTAAATAAGTTTAAGGGGAATAGATCAGTGGGAAAGTCGGGGAAAGTAACCCCGGTAATCTTATATAGGAACGAGCTCGGTCCTGTAAAGCAGACTATTACCCAAGAGTATATGGCCAATGACTCCAAAGGGACCAAGAATGGAAATTATAAGTTACAAGAGTTGAAGGCTCTCAAAGACAAAGTGTATATATATATATATATATATGCTATGTTTGTTGATTCCTAACTGCTTTTACAGTTATCAGTGTTCCTTATAACACCCTACTAATTTAATGTTATGCTTAAGTCATAGCATGAAATTAAGTAGCTTGTGTTACCGTGTTAATATTCTACTTACGTCTCGTTTACCCGAATCATTTCTTTCTATTTATTTTTATTTTTGAACAGGGGGAATGGAATGCCGTACAACGAACATGATAGAGTTTATTCCATCATAATAAAAAGGTAAGCATACATAACACACATGCTATCAACCGTATATAGGTATATATATATACATAAACAGGAACCACTGTTTCGGTTTACATACAAGTTTCAACATACGATACATAAGTGGGGTCGTGTACCAAAAGACATAAGACCCATGTCAGTCAATCCGATCCTACGTGGTCCTCAGAGGACATTTCAAAATCTACCACTGCGTGTATGACCCAAAGCCGCCTGCTACCAAAAGAGGGTCATGTTGTACAATACGGCCTGTGGCTGACCTACTCAGTCAGATAGCCGTTGGCCGCACCAGGCCCGGCTGGAGAGTAGTCAGGAGCTAGTCTAGAGGAGGAGGATGATGAGCTGGTAGCCTTTGAGGGGTCGCTTTCGGAGCTGAGCGGGATGTCCGGTACCACCTACGGAGGTGACCCTGGTGCAGGTCGTGGGAGGCTACAGTCTTTGCGAGTGCGGGAGGCGCTGGCGGAGGATGTGCCGCGTGCAACGGGACCTCAAAGTATGGGGTGGCAGGATCAAAAGCAGGATGATGTAAGGGGACAATAAAATCCCTATCACTAAAAAGATACAAGCGGAACTGGCAAGAGCCGACTATATACAACGAGCCTACTGCAGGGTCATGGTGGAGCTGCAAGTCTGGAATCTCAATGAAGAGGGTAGCTGTCGTGTCCATCGTCCACATCTGAGAATGAGGCGGAAATGCGAGGCGAGGTGAGAATTTGGAGAAATTCTCAGTAGGGTTTGCATATAGTGTATACTGACTTCGCGTTCATTCTCAGTTGCCTCAGGTTTTATTTAATTTTCTTAAAACATGAGATTAAACTTAACTACTCATATTCAGTAAGGTTGAGAAAAATGTCTAGTCCGAGGCAAGATTCAGTTTTACTTAAAATGAAATAAGAAACAGAATAACCATCAACATTAACACATAGGACAAAGGGCAAGATAGTGAATACACAACAACAAATAAACACAACGGACAAACCGCAAATATCATGTAATGACATGTTCAATGCAATCATGCGCTTATTGAAATCTTGCAAACTTCATTCTTGAACTATTCTTCATAAACATTTTCCCATTACTCTTTATCACTTTCCGTCACTTGGTTTTCTGGGAGTTCTTGGCCAATTTAGACTCCTGGGTAATAGTCTGCTTTTCAGGATCGAGCTCGTTTCTATATAGGAATTGCCGGGTTTACTTTCCCCGACGTTCCTACCGATCTATTCCCCTTAACTTTCTATCCGGGGCTGGCCCAAGTAGCATGGAACTTTCATCATAACATATTCTTTGGGTTTATCATAACATAGCTTTCATAGCTTTCTTGAAAATGCACATGCCTCTACATGTATCTCATAATTCATGCATATACTTTACCGCAATTTTGGTGGCATAACGGAACGTGTCCGCTTCCCCATGAAGAGTGCCAGTATTTAGCACATCAATTTATCAAAAGAAACACCTCATTCCAAGCATAATTCAACATATTTCATTCATGTTTCAATCCTCAATTCAAGACACAAGTATTGCACTTTAGAATATGCTTATTGCTTCACTGCTTGTATTCAACCCGGTTTTTGTAAATCATGCCATAATTTCTATTTAGCTCGTTTGGACCTCAATTTCGGATATGTTAAAGTGTTATGTGTCTATTTTCTAACCTCTTTGGTCCCATCTGATTTGGATAACCATAACTCAAGGTATTCGGGTTTTATCCCGGCTTACCCTGTGGGTGGCCAGAATTGTACACTTAAAAGTAAAAATCTACTAAAAATCGAAAACTGGCTCAAATCATATGAAATTGGCCTCATATTAAAGTTAATAGGACATCCTTTCATATACAAAAAGTTCCATTTCATTTGCCTTAGTAGGGCTCGAGTTACAAGCCCCGAAACTTAGCCTTCCTGAACTGCCCTGTGTTGGCCTGGTTTGGACATAGGGTAATTTCTTCAAATCACTGGGAACAACTGAGATGATAACAAGCTCGGAATTTCTTTGGATATTGTTCTCCTATGTGTAAGCTTTCCAACAAAATTAGTTTCACTCGATTTGGAGTTGTATAGGGTGAGTTACACCCTTCTCAACCCATACTGCCCGGGTGGATGTCCTGATTCCTAGGTCGAACTTCAAAAATTCATATCTCTCTCAATATTACTTCAATAGTCTTATATGATATATGTGTAGAAAGCCCTAGATGTCTAGTTTCACATAAAAATGGTTTCATTAAGTTTGAACGGCGAGAGGCGGAGCCGTACTCTCCGCCGTACGGACTGCCGAGGGTTTGAATTTTCTAGCCTCTCAACCTTTCCTATCTGCATCCTTTCTTGTCTCTAAATTCAGTTTTAGTCTCACAACCAGCTAATAAACCAGCTATAGTTCATCATAATCAAACAATCAACATATCAAAACTAAGGAATTAAATCACCACTAATCATCCAAGAAAATCAGGCAGGAAGAAAACCTGTACCTCTTATGATCAGGTTAAGCTTGAGTTGGTAGCTGAAATGAAAGTTGGATGGAGTGGGTGAGTGGAGAAGAGAAAAGAGGGTTGAACTGAGGAAGAGAAAACAACGTAGGAAAATGGGGCTGAAAAGGCAGGAAGAGAATATATATATATACACAAGGCTCTGGAGTGGTAGTTAGAATGGGTGGCTTTGATTAGGTGAAATTCTTGTGGGTAAAATTCAGCCATGTCTCCTTCTTTTGTGACAAAAATGCTCTCCACGTCGCTTAAGAAGTGAAACTCGCTTCCAGTGCATCTGAACATGACATTGGAACTCGTGAACTTCTTAAAGTCGGGATTCATGCACATTTATCGGATGAAGTCTGAACTCGTAATTTATAGGACCTGGCACTCCAACTCGATATCGGAACTCGGGAATGAGAAGAAAAGATCTTGGTAATGAACTCAGAATCTAATTCAGCTAAAACTCGTAAGTCGCATTTCGTGTCCATTTTGAATCACCTAATGTCGGAACTCGGATATCACGTTCGTTCCTACTTGAGCATAAGGTCGGAAATCGTAAGCATTCGTGCATGAGGTTGGAAATTGGAAGATACAACCACCCCTTTGTAAGTCTTGGAACGAAGTCGGAAATCGAAACTAATATTGAGGTCGGAAGCGGAATTATAAGACAAACTCGGAAATCGGAAATTTCAACATTAAATGGGATCGGAAGTCGGAAATCGGACGTTACATTCCTCATATTATGTTACTGTTTAACTATGATTACTATTTTAGTCATGTTGACATGCTTGGTTTAAATGTCCTTTTATTGCTCTAATTTAAAATAAAGCTTGTTTCGGGTTATACTTTTCATAATACAAGTTAAAGTTGAATATTATTGTCTTAGTATATTATTTAAACTTAAAAAAACCGAAACAACTGAGAATGACAGTGATGCCAGAAGTGTATAGAATTAGGATTTCTACCGAGAAATTTTTATTTCTCACCCTACTGTATGTTTCTGCATTATTTTCAGATCATGGAGAATGCGGTGACAGAAGTCCTGTTCATTGAATTCCCTGAGCTTCATATTCACCTCGACCAGTTTATAGACTCTGTGTACATATCTGGTAGCTACCGATTCCGCCTTTATTTCTTCTTCAGTAGAGATTTTGTAGTCCCACTTACGCACCCCCTTTTCGACCCATCCGCTCCTTATATTGCCATCCTTCTCCACATGGCACATCCGTTCCCACTTTCACCTGCAACAGTAGCAATAGCAGCACCGACAGCAGCAGCAGCTCCCATGGCCCTGCCAGCTTCACCATCGCAACAGACCCCCTCTGCCTCATTGTTTGAGGAGGATCCATTGGAGGCGACGAGCTCGTCTTCCTCGTCCTCTGCCCCGACGTGGACTACACTCCAGCTGATGTCAGCATGGCGAATAGATTCCTTTCCTCGGAGTCCATCTAGGGTGCCCATGTAGTGCTGCAGTAGAAAATGTATAAAGTGAACCTCTTTTGGCATTGTTGGGCCATAGACAGTAGTTTAGTGTATATTATATGTGGATGGTTAGCACACGAAATGTCCCTTAGGGACTAATTAGGGTACTATTCATAGAGACAGGCTGATTTATTTTGTTTCATCGGCCTCATTTTATTACCCTATACTATTTATGTATCTTTTGTTAAACTTTAAAAACAGACGTCTATATATATATATATATATATGATGCAGTTTCAGTAGTTCTGTCTATTCAGCATTTTTACTAATTTTATTTTATTTCTGATACAATGATTATCTATTACTTATTTCACAGTCAAATGGAAATTTATTAAGTGAACAGTTAACTCTATATGGATAATTAACATTGAATCAGAAAATGGGATTTAATTAGACCGCCACACGTAATAACTTATCAGGTAATATATTATGACTTAAACATAGTATATTGTCTGATAAGGTGTTACAACATGTATATGGTAGTCCCTCATGGCAGTACTTACCATAAGCAAGATTTTTCTGCATGAAAATAAATTTTGATTACTTCAAATGTAATAAAAAGAATGATTGAAAGTGCTCAAAAATAAATATAAATAATGACAACATATGCTTACTAGTTCCTTTGCATCCCACCAATCTGAACTTGCAATAAAGTGTTTCTCATTATCCTACCTTAATCTAGTTGCATGTCGAAATAGATTGCACCACACAACCCATTCTTTTCTTAGATTATCCTACTTATTTCTCAATTGTACTCTATCGTAATTTCTTCCACTAATAGTAAGAAATCAGTCAATTGCATCTTTCTAACCCCTTTTGGATAATGTACGTTCACTGCATTCACCTTTTGTCACCTGTTCTACATAAGCATTAATGAACAACTTTGTTGTTGTCCAATCCCAAATGGCCTTTGGTTTTGGCCCATGATTTTGATCATTTGGGAAGAAATCTTGGGACGGGGCTTTTCCCTTTAACTGATTATTAATTTTAATCTGCTTAGCAGATGGATCAACTTGGATACCGTGTGAGTCACTTAGAAGGTGACATGGGATCCTTTAGGTGCCACTTTGGTCTCCCAGCATATGTACATCCTGCTCCACCTCCGGTCCACACTGCACCACCTATCCATCACCAAATGCCTTGCTTAAATCCAAAAGATTGTGATGATCTAACTGATGAGAATGGTAAGGATGCTGCCGACAATGATGGGGCTTAGCTCATGCTTGAATTTCTTTTTATTTTTGCCTTTGATAGACTTTTAGTTACTTTTACTTTTCTTATCTTTTATTTTTTTTTTGTTGATTTGATATTTGGCCTTTGGTTAGCTAATTTTAGACCTTGGATCTTGGTTTTAACTATTTATATTGACCAATGTTTGGTCCATGGTCATATTCTCTGTTATCTTGGATTTACTTGATCTTACTTTGATTATTTTCTGGTTTTGATGGGCTAAATATCTTCTGCTACTATGCTGGCTGGCTGAATATCTTGGTAATGTGTTGGCTTCTTTTTAATAATGCCAAAGGGGGATAGCTATCCTGGTGAGGATATAGGTATAGATTAAAGGGGAGATGTAGCATACATAGCATGTGTTTTAAGTACATAGATTATGCATAGGTTTCCATACATAAAGTGAAGTTTAAATTATTGTTTTTGATTAAAACATACATATTCTTAGGGGGAGTGCACATGATTATTATACATCTTATTATAAATATTTTTGCTTCTCACCTAAGATGGTTGTCACCATCAAAAAAGGGGAGAATGTAATTGATTATATTGCAGGTTTTGATGATGCCAAAAGAGTATCAATGGTTACAATCAAAATGGTGCATACCTACTTGAAGAAGACCAAGTCCAAAATTCACATGGTTAGATTCTTAGGACTTAGGTTCTTTTTTGTTAAAAGTTTTCTTTTGGTAAGCTTAATGGTCACTATTTTGATTAAGATTCAAATTGTTCTTAAAAGTAGTTTAAACAAGTTTTTCTTTGAATCTTTTCAATAAACTTTGAATTGAAAGGAAACCATAGACACAATAGATTTCACTTAAAAGGGAGAATAATCAAGCAATGATAACAAGTAGTTTTAACACTAGTAATCTATTACAATTGTCTTGTAATCAATTACAATTGGTCTTTGTAGCAAAATTTGGGGATTGTCAATTTGGTAATCGATTACAATTAGTTTTCTTAGCATAGTTTGCAAACTATCATTATAGTAATCGATTATTATAAATTGTAATCAATTACACGTTCTTAATTTTCACCCAGAACTATATTTTTATGCATTGTAATCGATTACAAAGCAGTTGAATGCCCACAACGACTAATTTTGAAAAGTCATGTCTTTTGGGGATAAAATTCCCTAATGGCAAGCATATTTTTGAGGCCTATAAATACCTGTTAAATGATAGATTTTTAGTAGAAAAAAACTAAGTATCAATTGCTCTGAAACATCTTTCTTATCCCTTGATTTTTCTATCAAGTTTTGTGGCCAAAAAGCATTATCTCTTGAAAACTTCCTAGTGCTTCAATTTTTAACATCTACTCTAAGCAAAGATTGAATTTCATAATTTCTTTCTTTCTGAGAACTTGTAAGAGAAGGTGAGGCATCCCTCAAAAGGATTAAAGGGTGAGACATCCCTTTGTTCTTGAGTGACTCAAGCATTAGGGTGAGGATTCTCAAGAGTGTGAGTGCTCAAAGGATTGTAAAGGTTTCCAAACACCTTGAAGAGTTGAAGAATAGTGAAAAATCCTAAGCAGTTACTTGGGGACTGGACATAGGCCATATGGGTGACCGAAGTAGGATAAATCTGTGTTTGATTCTCCCTTCCCTTGACTCTTTACATCATTGCAAAGTTTAATTCACTGCCTTGTTTATCTATATTAATCTTTCACTTCAATAACTTGCATTGATTTACTCATACTCACGCTCACTTAGGCATTCTTTCAATATTTTACACCAACAAAGAATTAAAAAAAAAAAAGATTTTTGTAAAGAGATTGCGAGAATCTTTAGAACTCATTTCACCCCCCTCTTGAGTTCTTGAGGCCACTTGGTAACAATTACTTTATGCTCTGTAAGTGCCAATATAGAGAAGCCCTAGTGCAAAGCTCATAACTTAAGCTTCGCTTAGTCAAATTGAGTGGGACTTATTTTGTTTCAAAGAGGGTTCATATGGTTATAACCCTGTAAAATTTCTACGAAAAATAATGCAAGATGAATTTTTATATATTTTCCACATCTAAGACCTCTAGTTTGCCCCATAATAGGGCAACAATAGAGAAAACCTAAATATCTTAAGTTGCACACTTTAAAATTGAGTGGGAGTAAAGAAAATTGAAAATAAATTAGCAGAGCATAATCCTTATAAAATTTGAGATCAAAATGATGTAAATTGAAATTATGGCATATTTTATAAATTTGGGACAGATTTGAGGTACTACAATATTACAAGATTATAACTTAAGTTAAAGGTCTTCAAAGGACTTGGGACCGAAACTAGTGGCAAGATTGAGTATATTTATTGCACTTGGGCATTCTTGAGACGTATGATATGACATACTTACTTGCTTGAACTCCATAAAATTGGTGCAGCATTATGTGTTCAGATGGCCACATTTACATTGGAATCTTGTTATATGTTATTATTGGCATTGTATCTCTGGATTTCTGGCTGTTTTTGTTTTACTACGTATAATTTCTGGGAACCTCTTGGTCCAGCCATTATGCTGCTAGAACTCTGCCAAGTTTACTTCTAAAAGATAATTCTTTTGAGGTTTAGTAAAAGTGCAAGATGTAATTATGTTAGATTATATGTTAATATAGTTACATAAAAAGTATATAGTGTGAACATAAGAATTTTGTAAGTTAAATTAAGTGGCATGTCAGGCCTCCACCAAGTAGTTGGTTAGGATGATACAATCATAAGTGATATGCTAGGGCTCTACCAAGCAGTGGGTTAGGACAACACGATTATGTATGATGGAATTTGCTTATCAAGGACGACAATAGATAATGCCTGACGTAAGTTATTATTCTAAGAAAAGTGATATGTAATGCTTAGATAGGCATAAGTTAATATTTTGGAGATGTAACACCCTAATAGTCCCATGCTTAAGTCATATTACGGAATTATTAGTTGTTACTTTTGCTTGCGGAACTAACATTATCTTTTGAAATTACTTTATAAATGAAAATAGGGTTAAATTTCTTTTTTGTTAAACAATAAAAACATGAGTAAATCATTTTGAAAACCAAAAGCCATGAACGCATTATGATCATGTAAAGTCAAACATCTCTATCTCAATAAGTGGTGTGAATAAAATAAATAGAAGCGACAAGCATAACAATTATCTTAGGTAATCACAATGTTCATTCCATGGCCATCATAGTTAATATCATAATAGTAATGTCAAGAGTCATACATAAAGATGATGATGGATCCGATATCTACTGTCGGCCCTACAAAATAAATTAACTGGATACATCAGAAATCCCAAATGCCCATACATGCTAAAAGGAAATGATAACCCCACACTACCAACCAAAAAGAGGCTATCCTCATGCTTGGCTCTGCATGTGCTATCTAATCAACTGTTGGACGGGAGGAAACTATTCCCAAATCCATCGGGAGCAACATCACCACGTCCTTCTCCCCAAGCACACCCATGACCATGGGGCATAGTACGAGTATGAATGAATCTATGACCACAAACCGAGGGTGGTGCATGATGAGGAGCTACTGAAGAAGAAGACGAATTGGAAGTCAGGCAAATCATTGATGGGTAAGAGGGCTTGGATGGGTCAGTCTCCACGTAATAGCTAGGATAGGATGGCTCTGAAGGATTGGAATCCAAAGAAATAGTCAGTGTCAAACGGGTATCCGAGTCAAACTCTCCATCTGTGGGGTACCTCAGTGGCTGAAAGTAGGGGCGAATGTCATCTAAGGTAAACTTGTTGTACGGCTGGTGTGGATGGAAAAACGAGCTCATAATTGGCACCTGAAACGAATGGTCATGGAAGATGTAGACCCTCATGACTACACTCGTAGACATTATAGAGGCATTCAACACTCGGTCAAAGTGCCAATGCCATACTGGGAACTTAATGAAGATCATCATCGTATCCGATGCCGGTATCCTCTAACGACTACATGGAAATGTAGGAGTGAGAAATACTAGAATTCTCAGTAGGATCACGACTAGACAAACGTTGTGTCATTGTCATTGTCCTAGCTACTTCGGGTTTAATTATAAAAGCAATGGACATGCATAGGTTCAATTTTAATGATTTTAAAAACATAAATCCCGAAGCAGGTTACTTTTAAACTTAACATCATAATCGTATCATCATAGGTTAAAATACATACGAAAGCATGGGATAAACATTCATAATGCATATGAACAATATAGATACATGCACTGACATGCAACCTCATAGACTTAACCATGGTTTTACTTTAACTTTACTTTCATTCTTAGCACGTGCTTAGGATTTTTTACTGTTCCTTTGAAATAGACTGCTTTTGGACATGAGCTCATTCCGTGATCGTCGTCACGCAGTACTAACCAAATCAGACTAAACTAATAATGGTTACCTTTAAGTTGGAGGGTCCTCCATGTCACCCTGCCTCCCCTATAGAGGTTCCTTGAGTCTTTGTAGATCACCATCTTTCACTTCCCTTACAAAGTGATTGAAAGGTCATATCCTATTCTTTTTTTTTTTCTTATCGTTATACCTTACATGCATAGTACTTCTTGACAAGGCCCATATAGACATGCAATGATATGACTAAGTCCATAATTTTGACAGAAATCCGGCAGTATGACAGTTAGACCGGAGCTTCCCAAAATGCTAGTCATGAAATTTTCAATCAACAATCCATCATATCCATATCAAATCATCATATCAATCATTCAATCATGATACAATACTCAATCAAACTTGTCATACATCAAGCCTAAAGGCATCATACATTCTTACCCTAAAAGGGTTCATAGTTATGCTATTCTTTGTAGAAAGTCTTATATGCCATCATATGATTTCTCGTGGTTACCCATGACAGAATGACATAGTCAAAATAAATGTGTATGTGGTCTTTTAGTTATTTAGTCCTTATGTGAAATTACTTTTTACTTGAGTACATGTCTTATGGAACAGTTCAAGTTAACTAAGTTAGGCAATTGTTTCATTTCCTTGAGATAGTGTACTTAATAATTCCTAGGTTCATGACATTCTTAGAGGCCCTAATCATACTTCTATTCCCAAGGATTTCGAGATCCCTCTAGTCTTTGGGTCATGACAATGCTTAACCACACTCATGAACCCAACAACACCATGTTCACTAATCACCAAAGGTGATTTTTAACTTATCCAAGCTGTAAAGTTTCAAGCTTTTATCATTAACATAACAAGATTTTTCCTTTAATGTTATAAAAGTGATCATTCTTGATAAAGTAATTATAAAGTTTCATTCTTTAAGAAAATATATACCTCTAAAATTGTGTTCTTGTCTTAAAGATTCAATCTTTATGAAATAATGATACAAGACATTAGCTTTAGAACTAAAAAGTCTTGTTCTTTATGAAAGTTGACACTTTTAATTATTCTAATACCATCAAGGTCTCAACTTTATGAGTTAAAGTGGTCTCATGATTAAAAAGAATATTTTCTAAAAGGAAGTTTAACACTTTATGCATTATTTTGATTCAAGATACAAACTTTATGAATTAAAAGTTGCAAGTCGACACTTTTATGGCTTAAAAATTTCATTCTTGGTTAAAGTTTGAAACTTTATGAAAGGTCTTGTCTTCAAGATTCCATTTTTAAGACAAAGTGGCAAGTTTTCATTTTTTTTTTTATGCCTTAAAAAGCTTCATGTTCCAACAAGATTGAACCTTTACACATATTCTTGTCTTCAAAAGGAACAAAATGGAACTTTAAGGAAGCATACATGTTTCGCCACTTTACATGCATCAAGAAACAAACTTTTTAAAACTTTATGCTTCTAGGAATGTTGATAGTCTTATCAAATCATGAAAAACATCTAAAGATGAGAACTTTTCCACTCATAAACTCATTATAAGAAAAGGAACAAACTTTAAACAAAGTACCACCAAGAACATTATTCTTTTTCAAACAACTCACAAGAAATATCAAGATCTCATGCATCAAGAAAGAAAAATAGAAACTTTGGGGCATTCAAGAAACAAACTCTCAAATAACCCAAAACGACTCATGAAAAAGAATATGAATACCTTTTCCTAAAAAGGAAACTTTTGCTCATGAAGAACATGAGAGTTTTTCTCAAGCTTTCACTTGAAGATCATGGTTATGATAGGAACTGAGCTTCAAGCTTTCTTGAGTAAACAAAAGAAAAGAGTAGAGATCACTACTTAAGGCCAAAAAGTGGCATTTTTGCAAGAGAAGAAGAAGATGAAGACTTCTCCTTGGTGGATGATGGTGGCAGCTTGCATGAAGAAGGAAAAAGCTCTTGAGTTCTCTTGAAAATGAGGCTTGTAGTGTATAGATCTTGTCTCCAAAGACCAAAAGATGTGATCTTTGAAGGGCTTAGTGAGATTTTTGGCTATGGTGGTGGTGGAGAAAGGAAGAAGAAGATGAAGAAGAATGAAGAAGGTGTAGAGAGAAGTTGGAGAATAAGAGACTTAGAGAGAGCCTGAAAAGTTACAACATGAAAAATGGATATGCGTGTGGCGGGGGTGGCCATAGGTATCTAAGAGTGGGGGAGAGATATTTTTGCTTCATTTTGTGTTAATTAAGGATTAAGGAGATAAAATGGATGTTAGAGGAGATAAAGAGTGGTCAACTCTTACATAAAGCACTATTGTCTTATGCTTTATGCTTTGGTGACATCACACTTTATTTTATTATCTAGTTGACTAAATTTGAATTTAATCATGTGATTAAATGCTCTTACAACTTAATTAACATGATTAAGCAATGATTAGTGCTTAACTCACGCGATCATGATTAACAAAAATTAATTTTGCGATTAAGCTTAATTATCCTTAATTAAATTAATTAAGCTAGTTATGTGTGATTAGTGCTTAATTAAGCTATTAAGATTTTGACTTACTTAATTAGAGATTCTCTAATCTTAATTAAGTATCCTCTTAACTTTTCTCCTCATAATTAACTCATAATCACTTTGTTAATCCCTTAATTAAGCCTTAATCTCATAATTTCTCATTAAGTGCCTAATTACTCAAAGTTATTGAGGTAATTTTGCACGACAGGAAATTGAGGATATTAGAAGAGATGGTAGAGCATAATGCCCAGTCATATGAAGAGGAATACATCCTGAGGATGGTGACTCGTAATGCTTAAGCATGGGTAAGGCTGCACCGGAGGTGGGCGATACGTAACGCTCAAGTGCAGAGACATATAGGCACCCTAGAGATGGCAAGATGTAACACCTAGGTGTGTTAAGCAAAGAAAGTTAAAGGTAGGCATCCTAGGGATGGTGAGATGTAACACCTAGGTGTGTTAAGCAAAGAAAGTTAAAGACAGGTAAAGAGAATAGGGATATGTGGCTCAAGGAATATTAATTGCTAAGCTATTTGAACTAAATAAACCTTACTTATCCTTGATTTGCATATTCCTTGATCAAGTAATATTAATTGCTAAGCTATTTGAATTAAATACACCTAGGTGTTACATCTCACCATCCCAAAGACATAAATGGTTGATAAAAGAAACCCACTTCGGAAGATTCTATTTTCAAAATTTTAAAATGAATATTGTTTCTTGATATGTTTACCTTTTTATAATAAACCAAAGGGGTTGTAGCAACAACGATGGCACTATTGTCATTAGCTTAGGACTACCTGCTAAGAAAATTATATTTCTCACCCTTATGTGTTTTTGTGTCATCTCCAAATAGCACAAGTGACCCTTGAAGAACATGAGGGTTTTTCTCAAGTTTTCACTTGAAGATCTTGGTCATGATAGGAACCAAGCTTCAGGCTTTCTTGAGTAAACAAAAGAAAAGAGTAGAGATTACTACCTACGGCCAAAAAGCAACATTTCTGCAAGAGAAGAAAAAAATGAAGACTCCTCCTTGGTGGATGATGGTGGCAGCTTGAATGACAAAGGAAGAAGCTCTTGAGTTCTCTTGAAAATGAGGCTTGCAGTGTATAGATCTTGTCTCCAAAGACCAAAAGATGTTGTCTTTGAGTAAGAGTTTTAGTTATGGTGGTTGTGGAGAAAGGAAGAAGAAGATGAAGAAGAATGAAGAAGGTATAAAGAGAAATTGGCGAATAAGAGACTTAGAGAGAGTGTGTGAAGAATCACAAAATGAAAAATGGATATGCATGTGGGGGGGGAGTGGCTGTAGGTATCTAAGAGTGGGGGCGAGATATTTTTGCTTCATTTTGTGTTAATTAAGATTAAGGATGAAGGAGACAAATTGGATATTGGAGGACCCAAAGAGTGGTCAACTCTTACATAAAGTACTCTTGTCTCATGCTTTATGCTTTACTGACATCACACTTTACTTTATTATCTAATTGACTAAATTTGAATTTAATCATATGATTAAGTGCTCTTGTAACTTAGTTGACATGATTAAGCAAGGATTAGTGATTAACTCATGTGATCATGATTAACAAAAATTAATTTTATGACTAAGCTTAATTATCGTTAATTAAACATGATTAAGCTAGTTATATGTGATTAGTGCTTAATTAAGCTATTAAGATTTTGACTTACTTAATTAGAGATTCTTTAATCTTAATCAAGTATCCTCTTAACTTTTCTCCTCATAATTAATTCATAATCACTTCGTTAATCCCTTAATTAAACCTTAATTTCATAATTTTTTATTAAGTGCCTAATTACTCAGGGTTACTAAGGTAATTTAGCACGACAGAAAATTGAGGATGTTATAGGAGATGGTAGAGCATAATGCCTAGTCATATGAAGAGGATTACATCCTGAGGATGGCGAACCATAATGCTTAAGCATGTGTAAGGCTACACCTGAGGCTAGCGATATGTAACGCATAAGTGCAGAAATGTAACACCCTAATAAACCCATACTACACTTAAGTTGTATTACGACGTTTATTAGTTGTTACTTATGCTCGTGGAAAATTAAACTTCACTTGAAATTAAGTTACGCGGAAAATAAGGTAAATTTTTTTTTTTTGAAATACGTCGTCGCTTTGTATTATTTCGGAAAATAAAGCCTTGAGCGAGAAGATAAATAGAAAAAAGCATGACATACGAGAGTCCGATTCATAAGTGGAAGAAAAACCATACAAGGTACATAATACATAGAAATTCTTACATATCCATACCACATAAATATAATTCATAACATCCGTCATTACATAAAGGTACTCATAATTATGTCATCATTACATATAGAATACAATTTAACATAGCAAGCTTTTAAGCAAAAGAGGTACACAAGAAAACAGGAATCTCAGAAGTCTACGCGCCTTGGTTCCACACCAATTCGATCTCCAACAATGCACCCTTCGGTCTATTGATGTCGCGGTCCAAAGATGCGACTCCTCCTAGCTCCTCGCCCTCGAGGGACATGAGGTGTGCATATGATGAGAGGGTGTCTACGAATCACCTTAATTCGACGAACTCGGTACTCGGGCCGGCCTGATTCTGGTCACAACTAGCTGCTGAGGACTGCTCCTCGGAAGGATCCCCCTCTGAAGTATCAGGATGATACTTAGGGTATGGCGGCTGCGTTCCTAAGGGTGGCCATAAAGCTCAGCTCAATCACAGGGATCGCTAGCTATGGCAAGGGCTCAACTGCAGGTAGCTCTGGAGACATCGGCTCCATCTCAATATTCGATAATAACTCGGGAGGGAAATCCTAAGGACCCAACGACTGTCCAGGGTAGGCGGTAGGGATGTCAGCTGAGGCAGGCAGGATATCGGGCCCCACATCCTCTTATATACAGCCAGGGTAGAAATAGGTGTGCACCACCATAGTGGTCGTTGCCACGATGGCCCGAGTGTCATCGTCGAAGGTCCACTCATGATGGTGCGGATCCATACTCCACTCCACAGGGTATGCCATCGAGATCTAGTGACGATGCGGAAAAATAACTAGGATGAGAGATAAGATTTTTCAGTAGGACTTGAACATGACACGGAAAGTGTCATCGTCATCATCCCAGCCACTTCGATTTTATAATGAAAACAGCGAGCATGCATAAGGTCCAATTCTTAGATTTTCGAAAACATAACCATCCAAAGCGGATTCAATTTTAACATATCCTTTAATCATTTATATTATAACATATATAGGTGCAAGTATAATTACATAAAACATGCATGGCTATGCTATAAGCTTCTCTTAACTTCTCCTCAAAAGGATCCTCTTCTGAAGTATCAGGATGATACTCAAGGTATGGTGGCTGCGGCCCTACGGGTGGCCATAGAGCCCAGCTCAATCACAAGGATCACTAGTTGTGGCGAGGGCTCGGCTGCAGGTAGCTCCGAAGACATAAACTCCATCTCAATATCCAGTAATGACTCGGGAGGGAAATCCGAAGGACCCAACGGCTATCGAGGGTAGGCAACAGGGATGTCAGCTGCGGCAGGCAAGACATCGAGCCCCACATCCTCATGTATATGGCCAAGGTAGAAATAGGTGTGCACCACTGTAGTGGTCGTTGCCACGATAGCCTAAGCATCGTCATCGAAGGTCCACTCATGATGGGGCAGATCCGTACTCCACTCCATAGGGTACGCCATCGAGATCTGGTGACGATGCAGAAAAATAAATAGGATGAGAAATAAGATTTTTCAGTAGGACTCGAACCTGACACGAAAAGTTTCATCGTCATCCTCCTAGCCACTTCGGTTTTATAATGAAAACAGTGAGCATGCATAAGGTTCAATTCTTAGATTTTCGAAAACATAACCATCCAAAGCAGATTCAATTTTAACATACCCTCTAATCATTTATATCATAACATATATGGGCACAAGTATAATTACATAAAACATGCATGGCTATGCTATAAGCTTATCTTAACTTCTCCTCGGAAGGATCCTCATCTGAAGTATTAGGATGATACTCAGGGTATGGCGGCTGCGGCCCTAGGGGTGGTCGTAGAGCTCAGCTTAATCACAGAGATCGCTAGCTATGGCGAGGGCTCGGCTGCAGGTAGCTCCGGAGACATCGGCTCCATCTCAATATTCGGTAATGACTCGGGAGGGAAATCCTAAGGACCCAACGGCTGTCCAGGGTAGCGGCAGGGATGTCAGCTGAGGCAAGCGGGACATCGGGCCCTACATCCTCATGTATACACCCAGGGTAGAAATAGGTGCGCACCACCGTAGTGGTCGTCGCCACGATGGCCTGAGCGTCACTGTCGAAGGTCCACTCATGATGGGGCAGATCCATACTCCACTCCACAGGGTACAACATTGAGATCTGGTGACGATGCGGAAAAATAACGAGGATGAGAAATAAGATTTTTCAGTAGGACTCAAACCTGACACGGAAAGTGTCATCATCATCGTCCCAGCCACTTCGATTTTATAATGAAAATAGTGAACATGCATAAGGTCCAATTCTTAGATTTTCGAAAACTTAACCATCCAAAGCGGATTCAATTTTAACATACCCTCTAATCATTTATATCATAACATATATGGGCACAAGTATAATTACATAAAACATGCATGGCTATGCTTTAAGCTTCTCTTAACTTCTTCTCTTTAAGGGTTTGGACCGAAGTCCCTTTTCTTTTCTTAACTTGACTTATCTTAAGTTCTTTTCTTTTCTTGACTTGACTTATCTTAAGTCCTTTTCTTTTCACCCATTAAACATAAGTGGTAATGAGCTCATATCATGGTTGTCGCCACCATAGAATTTCAGTACTTACACTAGCTGGGTCATGCCATACCTCATGTAAGCACTATCCCCTATACTCACACTAGCTGGGTCATACCATGCCTCATGTTAGTCGTGGGTGAGGGGAGTTTGCTTTGGGTTACCTTCCCTTTTGAAGGATCACACCCTTAGTTTACTTTCTTCTTGTTAAAGCTTATGATGAAAAATTATTCTAATTTTTTTCCACATTTGGGCATTACGTACCACCGTCCCCAAATGTGGTTCCTTTATCGCATATCATTAGGTATCATCATTCATTGTCATATCGTCATCATATCATTATCATCCTTATCATAATCATATCACTATCATAATCATCATCATCATCATTATCATATCATTATCATAATCATCATCAACATGATCATCATCATATCGTCATCATATCAGTGTCATCATATGGACACATAGAGGCATACAAATCACACAAAGTCTTATGAGCTTAGCTTAGTAAATTTGGTACAAGCTTTTAATTGAGGTTGCTTCTTGTATAAATTTTTTATTAGGCATAGGGCTAATTTCATCTATTATCATTTTTGAAGCTTTTTAAGTTGAATTATGATGGTTTTCCAATATCTTAATTTAGGGATCCTGATGTCTTTAAGCTTATTTCTCATTAACCTTTAAACTTAACCATAACTAGTTTTACTTTTATAGTGGGGCAATAACTTCAAAAATTCGCCATAATTTCATATTTTATTGTTTTAACTTGAATTTGGTATGATTATAGTTCTCTGAGTCTGTTTTTAAACAAAACAAACCCCACTCAAAAATTCATTTTGTAGCTTGAGATATACACATTTTATTCTGACTGCTCAGCTTTTAAGTTTAATCTCGGTATAATGATTTTTAAACATTACTACGAGCTCCTCACGAGGAATCTGCCAAAAATGTTTTATGAGGATGTTCCTATATGTCTTAACTTTCTGACAATCTTGGTCCCACTGAAAAATGTTCTGTATAACTTGAGTTATTAAGATTTTATTACATACTGCCCGAACAAAAACACATCTGGGAATAGCACACTTTGAAAATTCGTATCTCTCTTGTTTTAAGGTCAAATTTCACGTATTTTATATGTATAAAAAGCTCTATGAGTCTATTTTCATTTAAAATTAGTTTCATTCTATTTGGAGTTATATTGAAAGAGTTATTAGTCACACCATACAGACTGCCAGAATTTTTCAGCTTCCACAGTTTTGGTTTCAATGAGTTTTCTTGTAAAAATATTAAAATTTTTCTTCAAATGACCACTTTTCTCTTCCAAACCACTCTTATACTTTGAGATCTCGATATTACCTCAATGTTTTAACTTCTAAAAATTTGGTTCAATATAAAACAAAATGCACAACTAAAGTCACTTTCCAAGAGAAGAGCAAAATCACAAACAACTTCTTATATTGAAAGCATGGCCATGAGGCCTTTAAAGCAAGTCCTAAAACCACCTCGCTATGGAGAGCTTAGGAGTTCTAGAGCTTGAGAAACATAGAAGAAAGAGAGGTTGGAGTCACTATCACAAGGATTCTCTTGAAAGCTTAAAGGATGAAAATGGTTAGAGATGGCCTCATTCCTCTTGAGCTAGCAAATGAGGCTAAATGAGTGTTTGTTTTGCTCTACCAAAGACCAAAGAATGTGATCCTTGATAAGTTAGTGAGGGTGGTGATAGAAGATGAGGGTGATGGTGGTGGAAAAATGACAAGAACAAGAAGAGAGATAGGAAGAACAAGGAGAGGTTGAGAGGAAAAGGAGTGGCCACTTGGTGTCTTTGGGAAAGAATGGAAATCACAAATGAGAGAGCGAGGGAGGGGGCTGTTTTGCGCTAGAAATGGGGGTGAGGGGGCTGATTGCTTTACTTCTCCAACAAGCAAGAGGAAGTAGGTGAGTTTAACTTCTTTTTCAAACAAGAAAGCTAGGGAAAATTTGGGGTAAAAAGGTGAGTTGTGTTTCCTTTGAGTCTTGGCATTTGGGTAAAGACCATTTAGTGTTTTTCAAGTGGTTAAAAGCATGACCACTCTTGGGATTGGCTTGGGTGGATATGATCATTCCAAGTGTCATAATCTTGATGGAGAAGAGTGCATCTCTTGGCTTGACTCAAGGAATACTACTAACATAGACTCTTGATCTAATGGTGCATGATGAGAAGGCCAATGGATGGTTGGATTTTGCTCTTGTCCTTGGCCAAGATTTGGTGCATCAATTAGGAGAAATTTTTAAATCTTCAAAGCTATTAGAATTACCTAAGTTGTTATTTCAATTTGATTAGTTAAAATGGCTCTTATGAATTATGTAATTAGGGTGTAAGAATTAATCTATCTCAATCGACTAAGGTCAAATAATTGTCTTGTACTTAATAAGATTGGATTAACTTAATTACATTTCTAAGTTATGAATTAATGAGGTTCGAATAATTAGGTTTTAATTAATACATTTAGTGCGTCACGATTCAATTACTGACTTGACTCAATTTACTAAGCTCTTGCTCATCGAGATTAGCCGATTAGTTCTCAGTTAATCGTTAACCTCTCTAATTAGCTAGGATCACTGAGCTAATTAGCTTAGACAAAAATTAGGGATGTTACAAGAGACATATAGGCACCCTAGGGATGGTAAGACGTAATACCTAGGTGTGTTAAGCAAAGAAGGTTAAAGGTAGGCACCCTAGGGATAGTGAGATGCAACACCTAGGTGTGTTAAGCAAAGAGAACAGGGATATGCAGATCAAGGATAAGTAAGGTTTATTAATTGCTAAGCTATTTGAGTTAAATGCTTGATAAAAGAAACCTACTTTGGAAGATCCTATTTTCAAAATTTTAAAATGAATCTTGTTTCTTGGTATGCTCACCTTTTTATAATAAACTAAAGGGGTTCTGTCAACAACGATGGCACCATTGCCATTAGCCTAGGACTACCTACTGAAAAAATTATATTTCTCATCCTCATGTGTTCCCGTGTCATCTCCAGATAGCACAAGTGACCCTTGAAGACAAGTTTTTTAGGAGGTTCTGACCAAGATAGGCTCGTCGATAAAGCGTCGAAGTAATATGTGTTATATTTTATTTAGTACAATGAATACATTACGCTAATCCTCCGAGAATATAGTAAGTAAATAAATAAGGTCTGCCAATGAATTAGTAGCAACTCCTAAATGTGATCATATAACTTAAGCATGGTGTTACATTCAAGAAGGTGTTACATGCTACAGTATGACAAAACACCATAGTGTTCATACAGATAAATATATATATATATATATATATATATATATATATATATATATATATATATATATATATATATATATATATATATATGAAATCTACTTCTAACATATCACAAATCATACCATAATCTTATCGGCTTACCTATTTATCAGTCACAACCATCAGCAACCAAACTTGCACAAGCAAATCAAACCACATCTAGGCACTACGTCTAGCCATCCCTAGTGTGTAAACATGGAATTGTACCTGGGTGTTACGCACTGTTGTCCCCAAGATATAGACCTACGCATGCTTGGTTGCTACATATCGCCGTTCCTAGGATACTAACGATTCCAACAAACACCATAATTACTCAGATATTCACATGCAACATCACATCACATTTTATCTTTAGCTCTATCCAAAGTAAATAATTTATACATCTATATTTCCATATTTTTCATCGAGTAACTCAATTCGCAACATAAATATATAAGCTCTAATTGTAATCTTTTTACTTACAATATCATATGGCATTCAATATTTTCGCAATTCAATTATTTCAGTCAATTTATGCATTCATGTACATAGGTAATAACATAACAGATATAATGCTATTATAGTTAAACGATCCACTCATAGACTTAGCCCAAGATGTAGAATTCCAAGTCCAAGCTTATCGTGTCCCACAACCAATGGTTGTTCTTCGCGAGAATCTAACACCATCAATAGCAGTAATCAACAAGAAATTAGCCTTTAGAATAAAAAAAAGAAAACTAATTCAAAGTAATCCCATGGCACAAATCCCTAATTTCAAGAATTTTGGGCTTTGCTATCTGTAATTTTAACTTAATCCTTTATAAAAACCTTTCTACATTGAAATAGTGGAGATTAAGAGCTCGAAGATTATGTTTGAAATCCAAAGAAAGAGTTGAGAAGTAATGGTCACTGACCCATGACTTCTTCACCCAAGAATCACCTTTTTCCAAGCTCTAAGAGCTTCCCCATGGATTATCTCTAGAGTTAGGGCCAAAGAAAGAAAGAGGAATTAAGGATAGGGAAGAAAGAAAAAGGAATAAGAGGGGAAAACAGATGGTGATAAAGAAGGAGGGACATCGAGAGAGAGGCTTTAAGGGAGAGGGGTTGCGAGTATACATGTCAGAGTTCACATCAAGATTTCCTTGTGGTCCTTTACACTTATGACATGCCTATTTCAATTAAAAAAAAAGGATTAATTGCCACAACAAAATCTTCTTTTGCCACAAGCCACAACAAAATCCAAAAGTATTTATTGCTAATTATAAAAAATATTCATCCTCGAAAATGAAATTGAGGTTCTTAATTGTACAAAATCTACTCAATTGACAAAGTAGCAAAACTGGAAAATATTCTAAACTAAAGACTCCTAAACTAGTCCATTAATAGTTAATCCACCATCTGAGACCTGCATGGACATAGAGGCAACATTAGTTAGTTGTCATAATCATTTACTTGAAATAAAAGTACAAAGAAATATTTTTTAAAAAATGGGAGAATGCTTACATGTATAACCATCATTATATGTTTTTTTTCGAGCAGCTTCTACTATTTTGACCTTGTTCCTTATATATAGGCATGATTTCCTTTTGATTAATGTTTTATTTAGTGATACTTTAAGACCGCCCTAAAAGTTGCAATTTTGATTTACTGTCTCCTATCCTTCTCCCTTTTTTATTTGTGATATGAGTGGGTCTTCAATAGTCAATTGTGGTGCTTCATTCATTTGTCCTAATATGAAAACATGGTTCACATTATTGCAGCGTGACTCTAAAAGTATTATTTCATCACCAATTTGCAAATCTGTTTTCATTGTAACAGCTAACTAATGAGTATAAGCCAATTCTAAAATATTGAAGTTATATATCTTTTATGATTCTTCAATAAGATCAACTAATATGCTTGCTTCATGTTGTGCATGTACGCTTCTTGAAATTCTTGATGTCTTATACTAAATATCAAAATTATTTTCACTGTAAATGGCTTCAATGAATCTATTAGCATCTTTAGTCCAACGTTGTAAAATTAAATGATTAGGGATTTGAACAATTCCTTTTGCTTAAAAAATTACTAGTATATGCCTGCACAATATCTCTATGAATTAAAATAGTTGGCAACCACATTTAGCAATCTATGTCTCAATCCATATCAATAATGAATGGATCTTGAGCATCATAACAACTAGATAGTTGATATATAGACATATCTAGGCCCATCTCTACTAATTTTTTGCTTGATAAATTGGTTGATCTTTCCAAGTTCATCATGAAATTACCCAAAAATATTTCTTGTATAACCAAATGAGGCACGCTTCTGAAGTTTTGACTTAGCGTGTAAATATGTGACTTATTCCTAGATTCATAATCTTTCTTTTTCTTTACCTTTAAACAGTTATCCGTCGCTTACTCAAACTTCAAAAACAAAATTTCTTGTAATGATGTTGTGGCATTTACAAAAGAATTAAAAGAGCATTAATGCTCTAACTTGTTTGAGTTGTGCTCATCCTGGCAAAGAACTTGCTTTCACTATGTCCATTATTCTGTGATCTTGTATAACCCTTGAAGCCAGTCATTTTTCTCCAACATATATTCAACCATTAAGCGTTGTCATTCTTCTTCAAAAACATGAGTACTAGGTGAATCTTCAATACACTTTTCAACTTATGCTTGAAAATAGATTTTTTGTGATATATGTGAGCTATCTTTTTAGGAAATTTTATAATGTACCGCAAGCATACATGATTCCGAGTTTCTGGAAATACTTTTGCTAGGGCAGCTCTAATAGTTAAATCCTAATTGGTTATGATAGATATAGTTTTCTTTCAATTCAATGCCCTAGGCTAAGTTTCAAATAACTAGTTACAAGAACTCTTTGACTCATCTTATAACAAAGCAAAACCAAATAAAAATAAGCAGTAGTGATTATTCAATCTAGTAAATATGGCAAAAGGCATGCTACTCTTATCAGTTTTATATGTAGCATTAAAAGTTAGAGTAAACCTATAGCACCTAATAATATCATACTATGCGTAAGCCATTTTATGTCATTACTCGTTATTACTTCTAACTAGTGGAAGTTCTTTTTAAATAAAATTAGTGGAATCTACTACTATAATCTACTAGTATAATATTTCAAAAGTATTATTTGAAAACTACTATCAAGTGTGAGCTTCAGGTACTCTTGATTCTCTACAAACATAAAAAAATTTCTATTTTAGGAAAGTATATAAATTTAATTCAAAATAAAATATTTAAATTTTGAATCAGGCAATCACTTCAATTCCTTTTATATTATACCACTATAATGATGGTTCACATGTATAATTAATGCGAAAAATTTAAATTGACTAATCAATGATGGTCCACAATCCTTGATATGTGAGTAATTAAGACTAGATATTAAAACCTTATTGGAGAACCTTTATTAAGACCATTCACTAAAAATGAAAAGAATTTTTTTTATTATTTTTAATAAAATGACAAGGCATAAAAAACTTATTGGAGAATTTTTTTAGGATTTGGGAATAGGTAGAAATAGAACAAAGAGAAATTAAAAAAATTAGAAGGAATATGAAGAGAGATTAATGTTAAAAGCTACAGTTAGAAAACAAAATTTTACGTAAATTTTCCTATTATCTCAAAAGTTTAATGTAGAAGCAGCTCTGAATCAACTTTTAAGGAACCAAATTAACTGTATGTATCAATATTGTTGAGAAAACATTATTTGATATAATATAAAGATACATTTAGTTATGATAAAAAATTATAAATCCAAGATCTCATATCATTTATATAGCTAAATTTGGCCTCAATACGTATCAAGCATCATTAAAAAATTGTAATTTAGCTATGAATAAGAAAATACCACTTTTCTAAGATCTGGTGGTGTTATGCTTTTCTTTTAATTTATTTTAAATTTTATTCTTTGTTTTTATTATTTTTTTATATGTAACCAGGGGTATTTTATGAAAACTAGTAATATTAATATTCTATAACATTTTGATACTATTAGTTTTATACTTTTTTTTAAAAAATTGATGTTAACAAAATATTGATGAGGAAAACAAATAGCTTTTCTGGTTAACTATTTACTGTACTAGGATACTAAAAAAAGAGAGTGAAATGAAATTGGAATGATATATATATATATAGTTTTTGAGTTAATATCCTTATAAAATGAATTATGGGTTCAATAATAAATTGTTATAGGAAATGAAGAAAGGTGAGGGTGAGAGAAACAAAAATGATTTTTTTTAGAGTTTTTGATCATCATTTACACAACAAATTACATTTTTTATAATGAATTGTTATATGAAATGATTCTATAGGATTTTTTTTTTTAATTTCTTTACTATGAGATAAAAGAAAACAAAGGAAGGGGAAGATAGACTGGACTTTTCTTTTATCGTTCAATCATCATTTAAAAATTGAAAGTACTTGTATGAAATAAATTATACTTTTAACAAATATGAGAAATGAATTTTTAGAGTTTTTCTTTCAAATCACTTATTTAATTCAATAATACTTTTAAATTTATACTTTCATTTTATAATCAAGTTATTCTAAATATTTTTTCTCGTTTCTTTAACATGAACATTTTTTTTTTCATTTTTGTAGCTAATATTTAAATTATTTTATATAACCATATCTTGATTTAAATTTTATAATTATTTGTTAAACTTATATTTTATAATAAAATCATTGAATTATATTGAATATATTGCAACAATTTATACACGTGCATCGCATGGGTTCACACGCTAGTGTATGAAAGTAGCATATGAATTTTCTTTTCATAAAGTCGTTTATTCTTGAAGACTAAGCCTTTAAGCACTTACTTACTTATATAAATACGGACATCGTTACTTATATTGCTGCGTTACTTTTAAAAAAAGTGTATGTCGAAATAGAAATAACATGACAACTAATTTTAAGACAATAACATAACCACGGATAAAGTAGGAATCATAATCAAACATAATATTTATCAAATACATAGCAGGTCAAATTAAGTGGCAAAACTTCTGATATGCTCTTAATTACATATAAACTACTTGACTAGGGTTCTACTAATATCTTGATCCCCCTTAACTAAAGATGTTTAGCACGACCACTCTTCATCACATCCGGTCAGGTTCCTCCAAAAGCACTGCTGTCCTGCTATCAACTCAGTCTGAAGATGACACAGAAAGTAAGGGTGAGAAATACTAGACAACTGATTGTCATCGTTGTCATCCTAGCCACTTTGGACTTTCTTATAAAAAGGTGAACATACATAAGTTCAATTATAAATAAGTTTGAAATCATTCATACCCGAAGCAGATTGCTTTTATTCATTCTTTTATAAGTAGACCATAATACACAATGGGATCGTCAAGCATACATAAACATACATAAGACATTCATAACGATGGATATAGAAGAAGCATAGATGCATGAACACTTTATACCATTCCATTGACTTTGACCTATCTTTGACTTTAGCTTACTTTGACTTTAACTTTTACTTTGACCTTAGTCTATCTTTGACTTTACATTACTTTGACTTTGATTAGTTATTAGCATATGCTTTAACTTTCATTACTTTTAGCACGTGCCTTTGATCTTTACTGCCTTTGGATAGGTTATTCCAGCATATGAGCTCTTTCCATTACTGTCGCCACACAGTACTAATCTTAAATCAGACTTTAGCTAACAAGGGGATTCACATGCTTCTAGATTGAAGGGATCTCATTTTGGTCAATTGCCTCCAAAGTAGAAGGATCTCATAGTGTTAATATAACTACCTCCAAGTGGAGGGATTTTTGTGGATCACCTTCCCTTATTGAAGTGATTGAAGGATCATATCCGGGTGCCGTTTTTTATCATGAAACTTAGTGTTAAACCTTATGTCATGAGTATGTTAGATTAAAAGACTTAAGTTTTTCTTATCTTAATGTAAATTACCCTCATACATGTGACAAATAGTTCTAAGTCCATAAATTTAGTGATAATTTGGCAACATAATAGCTAGACCAGGAAATTCTCCAAAATTGCAAACATGCACATAACGATCATATAGAGCATTCATATCATAATTAAACATTCATGAATGATCCATTACATGCATAAATCATGATTCTTGTGGATTTTTCCTCAAGAATCCTAACACTCAATCCCAATACATTTATAATATACAAATCAATATTTACATCATCATACATAAGGGTCATTTGTAACACCCTACCAATTTAATGTTATGTTTAAATCATAGCATAAAATTAAGTAGATTGTGTTATCGATACTCTGCTTACTGTGTATTTATTATTTTTATTTTTATTTTTATTATTTATTTATTTATTTTTTTGTAAATAGGCAAAACGGCGCACTGTATATCATAAACGTGATCAATATTGTAGAACATAACAGAATTTAATAAAAAGCACAATAGAAAGGGTAAAGATAGGTACTATGTCATTAACTGTATATGTACATATATATGTCAAAAGCCAACGCTTTAGTATATATGCAGATCCAAAATCGGATACATAAGTGGGGCTGATGTATCAGAAAGACACACTGTAACATCCCGATTTCCGAGTTCAGCTTCGCCCTCAGGATTGATCCATTTCGATTTCCGACTTCATCTCTGAAACACAGATAAGAGGATTATTCCCGAGTTCCGAGTTAGTCTCACTGAATTCTCGACTTCATGTCCTGTACGACTTCCGAATTCGTCTGGATTATTTTCCATGACTTCCGAGTTTAACCTTGAAGTCCGAACACATGAACGTAATTCTATGGGATCCGACTTCATGTCTCAAGGAAAATATACCTGGCTTCCGATGTCACCAACCACACTGTGTTATAATTCCCGATTTCCGAGTTTAAGTACTTGGGTTTGGAAATGAGATTCAAATCACCTGAGTTCCGATATATGAGTTTATTATAAGGAGTCCCGAGTTTGAACTAGGAGTTCCGACATCCGATTTTACATCCAGCATTGGCATTGCCTTGTTCAAATAGGAAGTTTTGAGATTATGTGATTGTGAGCTTTCGACTTACGGCCTCCAACCTTGATTCAAGATTTCCCCAAAGTCACAAACAAGCTGGTACGAGTTCCGACATTAGGCTTCAGCTCCCAGCTCAAGTAAAAACGACACGAGTTCCGACCTCAAGTATAATAGGGATGAGTTCCGACTTGAAATAAAGTAAATGAGAGTTCCGATTTCAAACAGTATGGCGGCAAGTTCCACTGAAAGGGAGACATGGCTAAATTTTGTCCACAAGAAAATTCAGCCAATCAAAGCCCTCTAAGTTAACTACCACCTCAAGCTTATAAACTCATCTCTTTCTCTCCTTCAGCCCCATTTCTAAGCCACTTTCTCCCTTGTTCAGCTCTCTTTTCTCTTCTCCAACTCCATTACTCCTTCAAGCTTAGTAAGGCTCTAACACTCCAAGTTTCAGCACCTAGCTCAAATCATACTCCAAAGAGGTAGGATTCTACTTTTATTCTTGAATTATTTGCCCGATGGCTGCATGAACTTCTATTCTTCTTCATGTATTTGATGAGTTAATAGATATATTATGATGGATCATGATTGAGTTAACGTGAAATATTGAGTTGGGATTAAGATTAGAGGAAGAAAACTAGGAGAAGTGAAAGTTGGAATACTGTCTAGTTGAGGAACTCCACGGCAGTCCGTACAACGGAGCGTACGGCGCCACCTACAATTGATAAAATCCGATGAAACTATTTTTAGATGAAAGTAGACATTAAGGGCTTTCCATAGATATATTATATAAGGTTATTGGATTAGTATTGAGGGAGATACGAATTTTTGAAGTTTGACCTAGGGTTTAGGATCTTCATCCGAGCAGGGTGACTTGAGGAGGGTATAACTCACGCTATACAACTCCAAATTGAGTGAAACCAGTTTTGTTAGAAAGCTTACACATAGGGGAACACCTGAATATAATATTCCGAGTTTGTTATGGTCCCAATTGTTCCCAGTGATTCGAGGAAGTTGTCCTATGTCCAATCTAGGCCAAAATGGAGTAGTTCAGGAAGATAGACTTTCAAGACTTATAACTTGAAGTATACTTAAGCAAATGGAGTGAAACTGGTGGCAAATGAAAGTTTGTCCTGTTAGCTTTGATATGAGACCAATTTCGTAAGAATTGAGCTTAGTCTCGATTTTTAGTGAATTTATATTCCCAGGAGTGTAACTCGGGCTAGTGACTGAACAGGCTGAAGTAAAAGTTGAATATCTTGATTTATATAAATCAGAATGACATGGGACCAAAGGGGTTAGAAAGTAGACATATAGAGCTATGACATATCCAAATTTCAGATTTAAATGAGTTGAATAGAGATAAAGGTGGATTATACAAGATTCGGGCAGAGCCGAATAGAATTGGCAGAATGGCCAAAATGATAATTTTACAAGTGTTAGTGGAACACATAAGGTTTGAGTTGAGGATTGCCAGCTTGACATTGATATATATGTGTTAAGTTGATTTTGTTGCTACGACTGATTTGTCCGTGAAAGCTTGCACTATTCATGGGGAAACGGACCTGATCCGTTATCTTTGGGATTCTGGCAGAAGTCTAAGAAGCTATGAATGTTTAGATGTAAGGATGAATTGAAATATAAATGGGTATATAGAAACCCTATATTCAAGAATGACATAATTATGTTATGAGGTATGTGAGGGTAAGTGATGTAGCATATGTATAACTATGCTTGAATATGTTGGAGAATGAAAGAATGTGAATATATTGAATGTGAATCCCTTCACTTGGAGGCAGTTATTTGAAATCCCTCCCTGTGAAGGCAGTTAAATGATAAAGATATGAAATCCCTTCACTTGGAGGCAGTTGCACTTGAATCCCTCGCTGTGAAGGCAGCTAAGACAATGAGATCCCTCTACCTTGGAGGCACGTGGTCAGATGAGATCCCTCTATGTTGAAGGCACGTGGTCAGATGAGATCCCTCAATTTTGAGGCACGTGACCAGAATGAGATCCCTCCAAGACTAGAGGCACGTGAGTCCCCTTGCGGGTGAGTCGGTGTGACGACGGTCACGGGTGAAGCTGACGAGCTCACTCCAAGGCCAGGCTACCCAAGGGCAGTAAATGCACCCTAGGGATGGCGATACATAACGCCTAGGTGTGCCAAGTAAAAGATTAAAGACTAAAGATTAAAGTATATGCAAACACCCCAATAACGTAAGGCCTAGCACCGACCCAGCTAGTGTATGTACCGGAGACAGAACTTGCATGAGGCATGGCATGACCCAGCTAGTGTAAGTACTGAATGAAAGAGAAGCAAATTTTATGTATAGGTATGAATTCAAGTGCAAGTTAAGTTAGGTACAGATGTTATGTTTCCAGTAGATTAATGCTATGTGCGGTTTATACGTTGAAGTTATTATCCATGGTATTATTCATGAATTAATCTTGTGTACACTCCCCCAAAGGACCAGTATATGAGTAAAAATGAACTTTGCTTCGGATAAGACATTTTTCGAAATGTAAAATTAAACAGTTTGTGCTGCATATTCATCTTTTTCAAAAGAAACCGAAGCAAACTGGAGACGACTATGATGACACTATGTATGAAAATTAGAGAATCCTATTGAGAATTTTATGATTCTCACTCCTATTTCCATGTTGTCTCCAGATGATTTTAGAAGTTTCCAAAGACGGCTGAAGTTGCTGTCAGATGAGGTCCACTCAGGTAACAGTAACAGCTCCAGGGTATAGTACTATGACTTAAGCATAGTACTGTGCTTAGGAGGGTGTTACATACACGACCCATGTTAGTGAAAACGGTACTACAAAGTCCGTAGAGGACATTCCAAACTAGCTGCAGATCAGGGATATCAATACCCGAGGTAGCTGTCGTGTCCATCACCAGAGTCTAAGAATGATGCGGAAATACAGAGCAAGGTGAGTATTTAAAGAAATTCTCAATAGGGTTCGCATAATTGACGTCACATTCATTCTCAGTTGCCTCGGTTTTTATTTAATTATGAAAACATGGAATCAAATTGAACTATCCATATTTAATAAGTTTAAGAAAGCGTCTGGCTCGAGGCAAGATTCTATTTTACTTAAGATAGTATAAGAAACAGGATAATAAGTAGAATAGATGAACATATAGCAGTAAGTAAACATAACAGTCAAACTATAATCAACTTATAATGACTATTCAATGTGACCATGCAAAACTCATTCTTGAACTTATTTTCATGAACTTTTCCTTAAACTTTTCCATTTCTTGGTTCCCTAGGAGTTCTTGGCCATTCAGACTCCTGTGTAATAGTCTACTTTTCAGGATCGAGCTCGTTCCTATATAGGAATGTCGGGTTTACTTTCCCCGACCTTCCCACTGATCTATTCCCCTTAACTTTAATCTGGGGCTGGCCCAAGCATTATGGAACTTTCATCATAACATAACCCTTATATTCATCATAACATAATCTTCATGAACTTCTTGTAATGCACATGGATTTGAGTGTAGATTATAACTCATGCATAGATTTTACCGAAGTTTCGGCAATATAACGGAACGTGTCCACTTACTTATGAATAGTGCCAATACTCAAAACACCCATTTTTCAGAGAAATCATAACACTTTAGTTATATTTCAAACATCAAAACACTTGAGTCATATTTCAAACATCAAAATCATGGCACAATTACTGAAATTAAAACATGGTTGCTGTCTCATTTAACCCAGTTTTTGTAAATCCAGTCACAATTGCTATTTAACTTATCTGGACCTCACTTCTGGATAGTGTTATGTGTCTATTTTCTAGCCTCATTGGTCCCATCTTATTTTGATTTGTATAGCTCAAGATATTCAAGTTTTATCCCGACTTACCCTGCAGCTAGCTAGGATTATACACTTAAAAGTAAAAATCCACTAAAAATAAAAAACTAGCTCAAATCATATGAAATTGGTACTATATTAAAGTAATAGGACAAGATTTCATTACCAACAAATTCCATTTCATTTGCTTTAGTAGAGCTCGAGTTATAAGTCCTGAAATTTAACCTTCCTGAACTATCTTGTTTTGGCCTCGTTTGGACATAGGGCAAATTCTTTGAACCACTGGGAGCAAAGGGGACCATATCTAATTTGGAAATTTTTATAGGATGTTCTTCTATATGTAAGCTTTCTAATAAAATTAGTTTCACTCAATTTAAAGTGTATAGAGCAAGTTATGCCCTGAACAACCTAGTCTGCCTAATATCAACCCCTAAAATCTAGGTCAAACTTCCAAAATTCGTATCTCTCTCAATACTTATCCAATGACCTTATATGATATATGTATGGAAAGCGTTGAATGTCTAGTTTCATATAAAAATGGTTTCATTAGATTTAACCTATCATAGGTGGAGCCGCACGCTCCGATGTACAGACTACCAAGGGAATTTGGTTTTCTAGCACCCCACATCTTCTTATTCTCACCCTTTCCTCCTCCTTAATCAATCAAATTTAAAAACAAAGCAGCCAACAACCAATCAAAAATTATCATATTCATTCACTAATCACATTATGAAGTGAGAAAATAAAGCCAAAAATTAGTCACCTACAATCAGAATAACAAGAACCAAATTAAACCTCTACCTCTTTATGTGTGGTTTTGCTAAGTGTTGGAGGTTGGTTGAGAGGAGAGGAGAAGAGAAGAAGAAGAGGAGAAGAGAAAAAGGAAGGCTGGAATAAGAGGAGAAGTGGCATAAGTCGGCATAAGATGAAAAGAGAAAATCTGATTTAAACATAAAGAGCGTAGTTGGAATTGTGAGCATTGATTGGCTGAATTTCCTGTGGCTGATTTCCAGCCATGCTTCCTTCTTTTTGTGGCACCATTTTGCCTAAAAATTGGAACTCATTTTCTTTCTGTCTGAACTCGGAACTCGTCTCCATTCTGCGTAAAGTCGGAACTTATGTCCATCTTATTTGAACTTGGAGATCAATTTGTAGGTCGGAACTCGCATCACTTGGAAATATATTATAAGATCGGAAATCGTGTCAGTTTTCTTTGAAACATAAAGTAGGAGATCAGAAATCACAGCAAACAAATCACCTTAAAATTGAAGGTCAAAGACAAGACTATGAAATGTAAAAGACTTAAACTCGGAAGTCGGGGATGTTACATAAACTTGGAAGTTAGTACTAGAACATAAAACCTTATACCCGCATATCGGAAGTTGAGAACTAAGACGCTTTAAAACTCTTACACGTAATGCTAAAACTTGGTCCAGGATCAATCTCGGAGATTAATTCTAAGCATAACCATGGAAGTCGGGAATTCAAAACATTAACCTTATGTATTGAGAAATCGGAACTTATATAATCTGGGAACCACTAATTCAATCTCAGAAGTCGGTCACAAACTCAAATTCGGGAATATCAATAGAAATGAAAATGCTCTTGACATAATTCGGAGATCAAAACTCCTGTCTAACTTGGAAATAAACTCGGATATCAGGAATCACTTCCATTTTGTTTGGACCTTGAAGGTTAAGTTGGAAGTCGGAAAATCATGCCTATTTTATTGAAACTCGAAGATAAAGTTGGAAATAAAGTCCATTTTATTTGAAACTTGAAGATGAAGTTAGAAGTCGGAAATCGTGGAAACTTGAGAGATGAAGTCAGAACTCGTGGTGGATGTTACATCGTTCACATGCAATTTCTTGATTTTGGAGGATTACTTCTCAAGAATCCCAACACATAACCGATACATTTATGATAAGGCACCTCAAGTAACTTCACCATTTCCCACGTGATTAGGGAATAAGGCACATCAATGCACTCAAAATTCTTATGAACATGGTTGGGTGATTAGGTACAATATTTTAAATTATCATTTTGCCCTTAAGTCTTGAATTAATCTTGAAGAGAGATTTTAACTTCTTTTCTTTGCTTGTTCATCCTCAAAGTTTGCATTTTTACTTAATATAGTCTTTTAACTCTTTGTTTACTCCTCAAGAAGGTTATTCATTTTATTTGATTAGATATTTTCGGGCTTAAAATCCTTATCTTCATTAATTAAATATTTTTCATTTCTTAATGGATATATGGGCTAAAACCCCTTTAATTATGGCCTTAAGCTTCTTTTAATTTTATTCTTCTTGGAACCTTAATTAATCACTTAGTTTTATCAAGTTTTGTTCTTAACTTAGCTAAAAACATTTCTTTTCTCTCTTTTCTACTCATGGTCGAGCTTATCACCAAAGATTCTCCTGAGTTCCATTTTTATTTTCTTTGTTACAAGTTTCATTAAAGTTTTATGGAGTTCTAAGATCGACCATTAAAAGTTTCAAGTTATTTTTCTTTCATATTTTTTTCTCAAGTGGCCGAAGCCTATATCATTGCCAAGTTCCCATTTTTATTTCATTTTGCTTCTTGATTCCACTTGTTTTAGTCTTGTTAAAGCTTATGGAACATAGATCTAAGCTTAACAAGTTTTAATCTTATGAGATACTTAGTAAAGGTTAAATCTTTTTCATGTTTATGTCTTAGAAACCACTTTCTCATGGTCATTTTTCCAACAAATAACCAAACAAGATCAAGAAGGCAACTTTAATATGGATTTGGTCTTAAAAATGACATATGAGCCAAATAACCAAACAAACATTTAAAAAGGTGGTATCTTTAAACTTTTTCAAGAGGCAAAAACCAAGAATAAGCCAAGAACACCATAGTCATAGCTAGGGTTAAAGTGTTTTTATCTAAAAGTGAATAAAGTTTAAAACTTTGCACACTTTCTCAAAAAATAAACCAACTAGAAAGTCATAAGAAGAAGTAGAAACATAAAAGGAAGCATTTTTTATCAACTTTCAAGAAGATAGAAACTTTAGACAAAGCTTGAAACTTAAAGCTATAGCCAAGCTTGAGCATCCATGGCTTTTGTCATTAAAAAAAAAAAAAAAGACTAGATAGAGATTCTTACCCACTCAAGATGATCAAAAAAGCAAGAAAGGTTGAAGCTTGAGGTGAAAATCTTCCTCTTAGCTCCAAGGAAGCTCACAATTTTAATCAAGAAGAAAGGTAAGGCCTTTTTGCTTCTATTCTTTGAAGAGAGTGTGTATTTGTGTGTTTGTAAGAGCTAGAAGATGTACCCCTTACAAGGATAGTGAGGGGTAATAATGGAGGTCTTGAGCACTTGAGAGGAAAGGAAAAAGAAGATGAAGAAATAGAGAGAGAGTTTGGTCTTTGAAGATGAGAAAGTTGAAAGAAACTTGGAAAAAAAATATTGCTATTTTTTTCAAAATGTGAATGAATAATAGAGAAAGGGAGTAGGCTGTGGGGTGTTTATGGGGTTTGGGGGCGAAATATTTTTATTTTGTGTCTTAATTAAGGAGAAAAATTGCATGGTAGTATTAAGGAATTAGATTATCAAGTTGATTATGTAAGCTTCAACACCTTTTAGAAGCCACTAAGTAGTTTTGGGTATATCCTTTAATGGTATTGATGGATAACAAACCAAATCTTATAAAAATATTCTGTGAGAACTAACAGTTTGCTTGAGTGTTTGTTATGAATAGCACAGATCACTCTAACTCAAGCTTAAGAAGAATAGTTCTCATGAAATAATGCTAATTAGGTTCTAAAACACTCTTTTCAAAATTAAAATATCTTTTGTTGAAACTAAGATAACCATGAAAACATAATCTAGACTTTGAACAATCGAATTTATCATAAAAAGATGATTGGAAGCATGAGAAGGATAAATATATTTTATCATAAGGCTGTCAAGTCACCGAAGGCACATAATCAAAAGGATGATTTGTCTAAAAAGCTTAACCAAAAGGCTCATCTCTAGAATGTTGTTCTAGGTAAAGAAGACATCATTCGGACTTTGCCTTTGCTTATTCAAAGATATTTTCTAAAGGTCAAAAGTGACAAGACAAATCTCCAAAAAGTGCGTTGACACATTGCAATGCTAGTTGACTCAAAACATCTATTTTCCTCTTTGGTGTTGTGCTTGCTTGCTGAGAAAGAAAGCTCTCAACTTCACTTTTCAGTTTAAGAACAACGAATCTAAAAGCTTAAGGCTCAAGACCAGAAGGCACAATGGCTATATTTTGAAGCCTGTATAAGTCTTGACAATAAAGAAAAAGTAGTTAGAACTCTATTGATTGAAATCATAAAAAGCTTTCATCTTTCTTAACCTTTTAAATGATTAGAAAGTACCTTTCTGAAGCTTCTTAGTGAAAATTCCTCTCTAGCTTTGATTAGTAAATATCTTCTTTGAGAGAATTGCGAGAAGTCACTCCACATTGTACTCATTTGAACTATACACCTCAAGTGTTAGAGTGTTAATGTTCTCTACCATTGTAATTTGACCCGATAGTGGTTTTTATTACTTTGGAAAGGCTAGGACAATATTGCTCTATTGTTTAGCTTAGAGAGGCTAGAAAATACTACTTTATTATAAGCTTGGAGAAGCTTGTACAATAATATTCAGTTATAAAAATCTGAACTATTTTGTTAAGGACTAGATTAGGCAAGTGGTTTAGCTAAACCAAGATAAATCTCTCTGTTGAGCTTTCTTTTATCCTTATTCATTTACATTCTATATTTCATCTATTCAGTCTCTTTTACAAAGTCTAATCTTAAGTGCTTTACTATCCTTTTTCATTAGAAAGTTCCTTGAGAAGGTTAATATTCTAAATTTACCTCAAAATGTTTTCGCCATCCAAGCCTTAAGACTTGGGAAAGTTTGTTTTAATATTTTAGGTTTGAAAAAGTTTTTAAAAGTCATGATTCAACCCCTTTCTCATGCCAAAGTCTACCTCAATTGGCATCAGAGCCTAGTCTCTGGGTTGAGCTTCCTAATGATTGCAGAGGAAAAGATCCTGAAGGATGGCATAATAGATCTCACATATTACTAAAGGACATTCCATGAATCGTCCTCCATATTTCAATGGAGAGGACTACTCTTATTGGAAGGACAGAATGAGACATTTTATTGAGTTCACAAGTCTAGACATGTACGAAATCATTAAGAATGAAGACTATGTCCTAACTTCTAAACATCCAATTCCAAATATAGCCCCTGATCTAGATCAGCCTGTTCCAGTTATGGTCAATGTGATCCCTAGAACCAGTGGACCAACCAGCATAAGTCTAAAGTTCAAATGAATGCTAAAGCAAAATATCTTCTAACTTGTGCTTTGAGCAAAAGTGAATATGATAAAATCATTTCTTGTGATTCAACTAAGAAGATATGGGACAAATTCCAAACTCTTCATGAGGAAACTGATCAAGTGAAAGAAACGAAAATTAGTATGTTGGTTTATCATTATGAAAGTTCATAATGTTAGAACATGAAACCATTGATGACATGACAACTAGATTTATGCACATCATAAATCAGCTAAAGGCATTGGGAAAAAGATATACGAATACTAAAGGACTCGAATGTGCTCAGCTTGGATGCTATCATTAAGTCGTTAAAGACTTATGAGATTGAATTGAGCAAAACTTTAGAAGTGAGCAACAAAAAAGGCAAATCTATTACTCTAAAGTTTACACAGAGAAAGTCAAGCTCCATCAAAGCTATGAAGGCTTCAGAAGAATCAGAAGAAGAGGAATCTTCTGAAGATGAGATGAAGAAAATGAAAATGAGATCACCAACCTAGCTAAGAAGATCTCAAAAGTTTGGATCAAGAGAGAGAAAAAGAAAGGATTTCCTACTAAAAAAGACAAAAAGGAAAAATCAAAACAAAATGAAATCACTTGCTATGAAGGCCAAGTACCTAGACAATTGAGATTTGAATATCCAAAGTTGAAGAAGAACTTCAAAAAGAAAGCACCTAAAAAGAAAGCCATGATGACCAATTGGGAACATCTTAATGAAGAGCAAGAAGATGCAAAATCTCAAGAGGGGGAAGAAATAGTTTCAAATCTTTGCTTCATGGCAGATATAGTTTCTAATGAAGAAATTGAGGTAACTCTTCCTAAACTAGAACTTTCTTATGAAGAACTTCAAAGAGCTTTTGATGAACTTCTAGATGACTATCAAACTCTCTCTTCTCACTATGCTTCTTTGAAGAAAAGCTTTCAAAAGTTATCTATTGATTTAAAAAACCTTGTGTAAGAGAAAGAGAAGCTAAGGCATGAGAAAGATGAGTTTTTAAAAGAAAATGACCTTCTTAAGAAGTAAATAAGTGCCTTAAAAGCTAAAGCTTCTAAATCTACTCAGTGAACATCTTCTGATGTTTCTGAACTTTAGAAGGTAGTGAAGCTTCTCAAAACTAATTTTAAGAAGATCGTAAATCGCTCCAAGATTCTTGATATGATGCTAGGCAGTCAAAGACCATATTTTGAAAAATCGAGTCTTGGGAATGGGAAGGAAAAAACACAGAACCATCAAAAATTCTCAAAGCAATGTTCTTATTTGTATTTCTTTAAGAAGGGTCATGTAACACCCTAATAACTCCATTCTATGCTGAAGTCATATTGTGGAATTACTAGTTGTTACTTTCGCTCATGGAACTAACATTACCTTTTAGAAATTACTTTTTAACAAAAATAGGGGTAAATTTTTTTTGAACAAAACAAGTAAATCGTTTTTGAAATCCAGAGCCATGAGCGCATTGTGAACACATAATACAAACGTCGCCATCTCATTCATACATCACATTTAACATACATAGAAACCATAAGAATAACCACAATCTTAGATAAAGATAACATTCATTCCATGGCCATCCATAATAATATGATAATAGTCATACCAGAGTCATACATAAGATAATAATGGGTTCGATACCTACTGTCGGCCCTACAAAATATCCTAACGAAATACATAATAAAAGGAAATACATCAGAAAACCCTACTACCCAAGCATGCCATACCACAGAATGATAACCTTATAACTACACCCAAAAGGGGCTATCCTCGTGCTCAGCTCCGCATGCAATCGTCACATCAAGATTAGGCAGGAGGAAACCGTTCCCATATCCACCGGGAGAAGCACCATCATGTCCCCCTCCTCGAGTACGTCCTCACCCACAGGGCACAGTGCAGGTACGAATGAACCCATGCCCGCGAACTAGGAGTGAAGCTAGGCCAACAGATAAAGCAGAAGAATCAGAAGATAGACGAATCACCGAAAGCTGTGACGAACCAGAATGGTGAGATCCCCCAGAACGAGTGAGATAGAAGGGCTCAGAAGGGTCAGTCTCCACATGGTATCTCGGATAAGATGGCTCCGAGGGATCGGAATCCAATGAAATAGTTAGAGTCAAATGGGTATCCGAGTCAGTCTTGTCATCGTCAGTGGGGTATCTCGGTGGCTAAAAATAGGGGCAGATGTCATCCATAGTAACCTTCCCGAATGGCTGATGCGGTTGGAAAAATGGGCTTACCACGGGAGTTTGAAATTGGCAGTCGTGGAAGATGTAGACCCTCATCACTACGCTCGCCAACAGCACAGAGGCATTCAGCACCGAGTCAAAGCGCCAACGCTACATCGGGAACTCAACGTAGATCACCACCGTGCCCGACATCAACATCCTTTGAAGACGACACAGAAAACGTAGGAGTGAGAAATATTAAATTTCTCAATAGGATCACGACTAGACAAACATAGTGTCACCATCATTGTCCCAGCCACTTCGAGTTTAATTATAAAAACAGTGGATAGGTATACATTCAATTTTAAGGGTTTCGGAAAACATAAATCCGAAGTGGGTTACTTTTAAATTAATCATCATATCCGTAACATCATACATAGACATACATGCTAATATGCACAATAAACATTCACAATGCCATAAGAAATGTGATAACATGCATGACTATGCGATTCATCAACTTGACCATGGTCTTACTTTGACTTTGATTTTTAGCACGTGCTTAACATTATTTTACTTTTCCTTTGAAATAGACTGCTTTTGGACATGAGCTCATTCCGTGACCATTGTCACGCAGTACTAACCAAATCAGACTAAGCCGATATTGGTTATCTCTAAGTTGGAGGGTCCTCCATAACACCCTTGCCTCCCTTATAAAGATTCCTTGTGGATCGCCGTCTCTCACTTCCCGAAAGTGATCGAGGGGTCAAGTCCCATTCTTTCGTTTCTTATCATTATACTTTACATGCATAATACTTCTTTGACTAGACACATGCATTGATATGACTAAGTCCATAATTTTGATGGAAATCCGACAGCATAATGGCTAGACCGGAGCTTCCTCAAAATGCCAATCATAAACTTTCAACCAACAGTTCATCATATCTATATCATATCATCATACTCATCATCCAATCATGAGACAAAGCTCAATCAAACTTGTCATTCATCATGCCGAATGACATTATACATTCATGCCCTAAAGGGGGTTCATAGTTGTGTTATTCTTTGTGAAGAATATTATGAATCATCATACGATTTCTCATGGTTACCCATGAGAGAATCACATAGTTAAGATATGTGTATGTGGTCTTTTAGTTACTTAGCTCTCGTATGAAATTATTCTTTACTTCAGTTCATGTCTTATGGAACACTTATTCAAATTAATTAAGTTAAGTGATTGTTTCCTTTCCTTGAGATAGTGTACTTAGTGATTCCTAGGTTCATGGTATGCTTAGAGGCCCTAATCACACTTCTGTTCCCAGGGAGTTCGAGATCCCTCTAATCCTTAGGTGATGACAACGCATAACCACCTCATGAACCCAACAACACCATGTTCACTAAACACCAAGGGTGATTTTTAACTTAATCAAGTTACAAAGCTTCAAGCTTTTATCTTAAAGATTAGATCTTAATGAAATAATGATACAAGTTACTAGCTTTTTAACTAAAAAGTCTTATTCTTTATGAAAGTTGACTCATTTAATTATTCTAAGACCATCAAGGTCTCAACTTTATGACTTAAAGTTGTCTTTATATTAAAAAGGTTCCTACTTTATCAACTAGTGATATGAAACATTAACTTTAAGGGTAAAAAATCTTGATCTTTATGAAAGTTAACACCTTTTAGCATTGTTTTGGTTCAAGATCTAAACTTTATGAATTAAATATTATAAAACAACACTTTTATGACTTAAAGATCTCATTCTTGATTAAAGTTTGAAACTTTATGAAAGATGTTTTCCTTAAGGTTTGATTTCTAAGACATAAAGTGACAAGATATCATTTTCTAACTCAAAAAGGCTTATTATGCCAAAAAGTTTAGACTTTTACATGTATTCTTGTCTTTAAAACAAAACAAAAGAAGACTTTATAATGGCACTAAAACTTGCGCCACTTTTTGTGTATTAAGAAGCAAACTTTTTTAAAGTTTAAAGCTTTTAGAATGTTCATAGTCTTATCATGAAAAATATAAAAAGATAAGGCTTTTTCGATCAACAACTCATCATAAGAAAAGGAAGAACTTCAAATAAGATACTATCAAGAACACTCAATAATAAAAACATACTTTCCGAAAGTAGAAACTTCAAGAACACTTGAAGAACATCAAGAACATATTTTTCTAAAAATAGAAACTTAAGAACACTTGAAGAACATCAAGAACATATTTTTCTAAAAATAGAAACTTTTGCTCATGAAGAGCAGGAAAGATTTCCTCAAGTTTTCACTCAAATATCTTGGTCATGGAGAGAACCAAGCTTCAAGCTTTCTTGAGTAAACAAAACAAAAAGATGAAGATCACTACCTCCTTATAAAAATGGTGCTACAACAAGGAAGGAGAAGAAGAAGATGATGGCTCCTCTTGTGATGATGGTGGCAGTTTTGGCTTAGAGGAAGGAGAAGCTCTTGAGATCTTGTGAAAATGGAGGTTGTAGTGTTTTGATCTTGTCTCCAAAGACCCAAAGATGAGGTCTTTAAAGGGCTAAGTGAAGAAGGTTTGGTTATGGAGATGGAGAAAGGAAGAAGAAGATGAAAAGAAGAAGAGAGTTTTAGAGAGAAGTTGGAGAATTTGGCCTTGAGGAGAGAGAATAGGATGAGTGAAAATGAGAATATGAGTGTGTGTGTGTGTGTGTGTGCTTGAAAGTGGGGTCCAACATTAAGGGGAGGAAGAGAGATATTTTTGTGTTAATTAAGGTTTAGGGGGACAAATTGGATGATGGGGGAATAAAGCATGTACTAACTCTTACATAAAGCACTATTGTCTAATGCTTTATGCTTTAGTGACATCATTTTTTTACTTTATTGTTTAGTTGACTAAATTTGAATTTAATCATGTGATTAAGTGCTCATATAACTTAATTAAGATGATTAAGCAAGGATTAGTGATTAACACACAAGAACATGATTAACAAAAATTAATCTCACGATTAAGCTTAAATAAGTTATCAAGAGTCTGACTTACTTAATTAGAGATTATCTAATCTCGATTAAGCATTCTCTTGACTTTTCTCATCCGAGTTAACTCATAAACTCTTCGTTAACCCCTTAATTAAGCCATAATATCATAATTTCTCATTAAGTGCCTAATTACTCAGGGTTACTGAGGTAATTTAGCACAGTATGAAATTGAGGATGTTACAGGTCACACTTCTGAAAAATGTTTTTCTTTAGGAAAAGCAAAGAAATAGGAGGTAAAGAATCCTGAGAAGGTAGCTAACCCAAGAGAACCCAAAAAGATGTGGCTACCTAAGGTGAAAATTGTTTTTGATGCACTGTGTCTTAGATTACTTTATCAAAAAGAAAAGAAGTAGTATCTGGATAGTAGCTGTTCCAGACACATGACTAGAAACCAATCTTAGTTCATAAACCTCAAACCCAAGGATAGAGGAGTTGTAAAATTTTGCTAATGGAATCAAGTACAAAATTATTGGTATAGGTAATGTTAGTAAGAACAATTTTGACTTAATTACTGATATTATGTTAGTAGAAGGATAAACTCACAATCTTCCAAGCATTGGTCAATTTTGGGACCAAGGCTACAAGCTTATGTTTAAACCTTGTAGATGCATTGTAAAGGACTCCACCTCTGATGAAATTATTCTTATTGATAAAAAGCATGATAATACTTATGTATTATATCTAGATGGCCTTTTAGATCAGAATGTAAAATGCTTGGGATTCTTTTTGGATGAGAAATGTAACACCCTAATAGTCTCATACTATACTTAAGTCATATTACAGAATTACTAGTTGTTACTTTTGCTCGCAGAACTAACATTACCGTGTGAAAATACTTTGTAATGGAAATAGGGGTAATTTTTGTTTTCCTACAACAACGAATACACTGTTTTGAAAACCAAGAGTCATGAGTGCATCATCAACGTATAATACAAACGTCGCTATCTCATACATACAGTGCAAGTAAAATAAATAGAAGCGACATGAATAACAATTATCTTTAGTAAACATAAAATTCATTCCACGGCCATTTATAGTGAATATAATAATACCAAGAGTCATACGTAGAGATATAATGGGTCTGATATCTACTGTCAGCCCTACAAAAGAAACCTAACTAAATACATCATAAAGGAAAATATATAGGAAATCTTTACTGCCAATGCATGCCATACAAAGAATGATAACCGTATAACTACAAACAAATAGGGCTTTCCACATGCTCAGCTCCACATGCAATCACCACATCACTTATTAGGCGGGAGAAAACAGTTCCTGAATCCACCGAGAGCAACATCGCCATGTCCTCCTCCTCGGGCACACCAACACCCATGAAGCACAGCACAAGTACGAATGAACCTGTGACCATGAATCGGGGATGGTGCGTGATGAGGACCTGCTGAAGAAGAAGACGAGTCGAACGTCAAGCGAATCATGGACGAGTAAGAGGACTCGGATGGGTCAGTCTCTACATGATAGCTTGGATAAGATGGCTTCGAAGGATTGAAATCCAATGAAATGGTCGGAGTTAGACGGGTATTCGAGTTAGTCTCATCGTCAATAGTGTATCTTGGCGGCTGAAAGTAGGGGCGGATGTCATCCTGGGTAACCTCGCTATATGGCTGATGTGGACAGAAAAATGGGCTCATAACTGGAACCTAAAACGGACGGTCATGGAAGATGTAGACCCTTATTGCTACACTCACAGACATCACCGAGACATTCAGCACTAGGTCAAAGCGTCAATGTCAAATCGGGAACTCCATGAAGATCACCATTGTGTCTGATGCCAATATTCTCTAAAGACGACAAGGAAACATAGGAGTGAGAAATACTAGATTTCTCAGTAGGATCGTGACTAGACAAACACTATGTCATCGTCATCGTCCCAGCCACTTTGGGTTTAATTATGAAAACAGTGGACATGTATAGGTTCAATTTTAATGATTTTGAAAACTTAAGTCCCGAAGTGGGCTGCTTTTAAACTTAGCATCATAACCATAACATCATAAGCAAACATACATGTGAAAGCATAGAATAAACATTCATAATGCATATGCACAATATAAATACATGCACTGACATGCAACCTCATAGACTTAACCATGGTTTTACTTCAACTCTACTTTCATTCTTAGCACGTGCTTAACTTTCTTTACTTTTCCTTTGAAATAGACTGCTTTTAGACATGAGCTCATTCCATGACTGTTGTCATGCAGTACTAAACTAAATCAAACTAAGCTAATATTGGTTACCTCTAAATTGGAGGGTCCTCCATGTCACCCTTGCCTCCCCCATAGAGGTTCCTTGAGTCTTTGTGGATCACCGTCTCTCACTTCCCTTATCGAAGTGATTGAAGGATCATATCCATTCTTTCTTTTTTTATCATCATACTTTATATCATAATACTTCTTTGACTAGACACATGCATTGATATGACTAAGTCCATAATTTTGATAGAAATCTGGCAGCATAATAGCTAGACTAAAGTTTCTCCAAAATGCCAATCATAAAACTTTCAACCAACAGTCCATTATATCCATATCATGTCATCACACTAATCATTCAATCATGAGACAATGCTCAATCAAACTTGTCATTCATCATGCTGAATGGCATCATACATTCATACCCTAAAGAGGTTTATAGTTGTGTTGTTTATTGTGAGAAGTCTTATAAATCATCATATGATTTCTCGTGGTTACCCATGAGAGAATCACATAGTTAAAATAAATGTGTGTGAAACCCTTTAGTAACTTATTCCTTATGGGAAACTACTTTTTACTTAGATACATGTTTTATGGAACACTTGTTCAAATTAACTAAGTTAAGTGATTATTTCCTTTTTTCGAGATAGTGCACTTAGTGATTCATAGATTCATGGTATGCTCAGAGACCTTAATCATACTTCTGTTCCCAAGCAGTTCGAGATCCCTCTAATCTTTGGGTCATGACAACGTATAACCATACTCATGAACCCAACAACACCATATTCACTAATTACGAAGGGTGATTTTTAACTTACCCAAGTTGCAAAGTTTCAACTTTTATCATTAACATGACAAGATCTTACATTAAATATTATAAAAGATATCATTCTTTATAATAAGGTTATAAAGCTTCATTCCTTGAGAAAGCATATGCCTCTAGGATTAAGCTCCTATCTTAAAGATTCATTCTTTATGAAATAATGATGCAAGATATTAACTTTAAAACTAAAAAATCTTATTCTTTATGAAAGTTGACACTTTTAGTTATTCTAAGACCATCAAGGCCTCAACTTTATGATTTAAAGTTGTCTTAAAGTCTAAAAGATTCCTACTTTATGAACTAATGATATAAAACATTAGCTTTAAAGTTAGAAAGTCTTGATCTTTATAAAAGTTAACACTTTTATGACTCAAAAGTGACATTCTTGCTTAAAGCTTAAAACTGTACTCAATATATTCGTCTCAAGGTTCAATCTTTACAAGACTAAAGTGCAAACTTATAACTTTATGACTTAAAGTTACCTTCTTGATTAAAGTTTAAAACTTTATGAAATGATTTGTATCCAAGAGTCAATCTTTAAGACATAAAGTGACAAGATATCATTTCTATAACTTAAAAAGGCTTCATATTCCAAAAAAACTTAGACTTTTACATATATTCTTGTCCTGAAGACAAGACAAAATAAAACTTTAAAGAAGCACAAAACTTGCACCACTTTTGGGGTTGTAAGTAACAAGCTTTTTGCAATTTCATGCATCAAGAATGTGTTTAGTGTTGTCAAATCAAAAGAAAATGATAAAGGTGACAACTTTTCCAATCATAAGCACCATCATAAGAAGATAAACAACTTCCAACCCAAATACCACCAAAAACATCAAGATCTCATGCATCAAGAAAAGAAGATAGAAACTTTAAAGCACTTAAAGAAAGGAACTTTTCAAAAAAAAAAAATTAAGAACACTCATGAACAAGAACATGAAGATATTTTCCCAAAAAATGGAAACTTTTGCTCATGAAGAGCATGAAAGATTTTCTCAAACTTTCACTTGAAGATCTTGGTCATGAGAGAAACCAAGCTTCAAGCTTTCTTAAGTAAACAAAATAGAAGAGTGAAGATCACTACCTAGTGATGAAAGTGGCGAGTTCTTCAAAGAGAAAATGAAGAAGATGATGCTTGCCAAGGTAGATGAAGGTGGCGATTTTGAAAGAACAAGAAGAGAGCTCTTGAGTTCTCTTGAAAATGAGGCTTGTAGTGTAACACCCTCCCGAGTACGGTACTATGCTTAAGTCATAATACCTCACCTAGGAGTTGTTACTGTCACTTAATCGGACCTTGTCTGGCAGCAACCTTCGGCCACCGTCGATCTTATTAGTCAACTCCGCTTTGGAGGACCTTCTTCGAGACTTCTGAACTATCTGGAGATAACACGGAAATAACATAGGGGTGAGAATTATAAATTCTCAGTAGGGTTCATTAAACTAACATATGCTGTGTCATCATTGTCATCTCTAGTTTGCTTCGGTTTATTATGAAAAAGGTGAACATGCTATACAAACTGTTTAATTTTATAGTTCAAAAATATACTTTCCAAAGCAAAGTTCATTTTACTCATACACTTGGCAATTTGGGAGAGCCCATACGAAACAAATTTCATGAATTATATTAGGAATAGTAACTGAAACATAATAAAATACAATAGCATCAATATATTGGGGACATAACATCTGCACATAACTTTACTTGTACTTAAATTCTCGCATATACATAAAGTTTACTTTTCTTTCTTTTGCTTCCTGTTCATCATAAAATCTTTACATGCCACATCCCAGAGTATGATCGCCATGTCATACTCCATCAGAGTGTGATTGCCATGTCACGTTCCTTAGGAATATAAGCCCTTCATTTGGTACTTACACTAGCTGGGTCATGCCATGCCTCGTGTAAGCGGGTGCTTGCTTATGCTTTAATCTTTAGTCTTGAGTCTTTAGTCTTTAGCCTTTACTGCCCTTGGGTAGCCTGGCCTTGGAGTGAGCTCGTCAGCTCGACTCGTGACCGTCGTCACACCGACTCACCCACAAGGGGACCCACATGCCTCTAGGTCGGAGGGACTCAGTTGGCTATCTGCCTCCAACATAGAGGGACCCAAAAGTTTTAGCTGTCTTCACATGGAGGGATTCAAAGTGCAACTGCCTCCAAGTGAAGGGACCCACATCTTATCTTATTTAACTGCCTTCACAAGGAGGGATCTCGTAATTGCCTCCAGATGAAGGGACCCACATTCAATATATTCATATCATACTTAAATCATCCTTGCATATATGAATCTTATGAGTATAACACATAAATGTTTATCACATTCATATAATTCACATATTTCTGCCGGAATTTCGGCATCATAACGGATCAAGTCCACTTCCCTATGAATAGTGCCAGTATACCAGAACATCAATTTATCACAAGGTCACAACATAAGATGCATATTTCAGCATGATACTCATAATAACAACAATTCCGTTAAGGCCAAGTTTCTGCCTTAGCATACCCAAACAACCCGGTTTTTATAATTCAAGCCATAATTTCTATTTAACTCCTTTGGACCTCAAATTTAAGTATGTTAAACTGTTATGTGTCTATTTTCTAACCTCTTTGGTCCCATCTAATTTTGATATCTATAGCTTAAGATATTTAGGTTTTATCACGGTCTGCCCAGTGGCTGGCCAGAATCAGACACTTAAAAGTAAAAATACACTATAAATCGAAAACTGACTAAAATTATACGAAATAGAACTCATATTAAAGCTAACAGGGTAAAGTTTCATTTAAAAAAAGTTTCATTCCATTTGACTTAGTAGGGCTCGTGTTATAAGCCCCGAATTCTGACCTTCCTAAACTGCCCTGTTCTAGCCCGGTTTGGACATAGGGCAACTTTCTTGGATCACTGGGAGCAACTGGGACCTTATCAAATTCTGAAATTTTTATGGGATATTCTCCTGTGTGTAAGCTTTCTAAAAAAGTTATTTTCACTCATTTTCAAGTAGTATAGGTCGAGTTCTACCCTAAACAACCTAATCTGCCCAAAGCCAGAGTGACAACCCTAGGTCGAAATTCAAAAATTCATAACTCTCTCAATTATAACCCAAAAGCCTTATATGATATATCCATGGAAAGCCCTAGATGTCTAGTTTCATATAAAATATGATTTCATCCAATTTTATTGGTTGTAGATAGAGCCGTATACTCCGCCGTACAGACTGCCGAGGGGTTTTGGTTCTCTAACCCATCAGCTCTTTCCATTTTCATGGTTTCTTGTTTCCACTTCGGTTTTAATCAAACAAACAGCCCAAAACCAATCACATATCATCATAAACATTCATTTAACACATCAAATAAGGTGAAAATAATTCAAGCCCAGCCAGCCAAGTCCACGGATTTGATGCAAGAATCAAAACTCCTACCTTTGTTCCAAGTGATTTTGCTGGAATTTGAAGGCTTGGATGAGCAAGGCTTGGATTAGCTTGATGGTGGCTGAAGTTTGGCGTATGAAGAAGAGAGAAAGAGAGCTGGAAGGAGGGAGGAAAGTGGCGCTGGAATGTGGTCTGAAGTGGGTGAAAAAGGGTGAAAAATCTGATTGCATTTTGAGTGGTTTATCTTGAATTTGATTGGTCCATAATGCTTGGCTGAAATTCAGCCAAGCTTCTCCATGAAGTTTGGCCTTGTGGCGCCACTTTTATGGGGCAAAGTGGCTGAGTTATCAGCCTTAGATTCTAGGGTTTTAGGCTTGCAATTCTATTGGTCCGGTTCCGGCAGTTTACAATACCGTAATTTTACCGATTTCCTTTAAATCGGTAAATCGGTTTTGAAGAATTGTGTGAGGTTTTTGTGAGTTTCAATCTTAGCTCTAACTTTTCTAATTTAACCTCTAATCAACTTCTAGTTAAACTCTAATTAACTTTTTAATTAACTCTACAAATCCAATAAAATCGAGTAAATCGATTAATAGTGTACATTAAATATTTTGCAAAATTTTAGGGACTTCTGTTTCTATTTTTCAAAGCTAGTCGCATCTTCGTAATTATGGGCAAGTCTAGGGGCATCCCATGTCATTTCACATATGGACACCTTCGTGGCTCAATCGGTCGAGGTTTAGGTTTCTATGTTTTCACTACGCGATTCTGCTTTGTTTAAAACCTTATTTTACTAATCCTGTTGATATAGGGACCCAAATATCATTTTCTAAAATGTTAAAGGGCAAGGCTGTAAATAATATATAAGGACCTAAAGGTCATTTTCTAAAAAGTTTAGGGGCAAGATTGTGCACAATAAAAGTTTATTTTTATTACTTCCTATTACGTTATATGGGGATGTTACATATAGTATTTGAATCTTTTCTTCAAAGACCAAAAGATGTGGTCTTTGAAGAGCTAAGTGAAGAAGATTTGGTTATGGAGCTGGAGAATGGAGAAGAAGAAGAAGAAGAAGAAAGTTTAGGGAAAAGTTAGAGAGTTTGAGGGTTTAGAGAGAGAATAGAAGTTGAAAAATGAAGTGAAGGTATGTGCATGTGGATGTGTTGGTCATAAGCTTCAAGTGGGTGGGGGAGATATTTTTGTGTTATTTTGTGTTAATTAAGGTTTAAGGAGACAAATTAGATGATAGGGGAACAAATCAAGTACTTACTCTTACATAAAGCACTCTTATCTAATACTTTATGCTTCAATGACATCACATTTACTTTATTGTCTAGTTGACTAAATTTGAATTTAATCATGTGATTAAGTGCTCTTGCAACTTAATTAACATGATTAAGTAAGGATTAGTGATTAACACACAAGAATATGATTAACAAAAATTAATCTTGCGATTAAACTTAATTATCCTTAATTAAACTCGATTTAGCTAATTAAGGGTGATTAGTGTTTAATTAAGCTATTAAGGCTCTGACTTACTTAATTAGAGATTATCTAATCTTGATTAAGTATTCTCTTGACTTTTCTCATTAGAGTTAACTCATAAACATTTCTTTAATCCCTTAATTAAGCCTTAATCTCATAATTTCTCATTAAGTGCCTAATTATTCAGAGTTACTAAGGTAATTTACCATGACAGGAAATTGAGGACGTTACAAGAAGCGAATATGGTATATGAACTTTGGTCATGTTCATATGAAATTAATTTTTGAGATTTCTCAAAAAGAGCATGTTAAAGGTTTACCCAAGATCAAATATGACAAAGACTCAACTTGTGAGTTCTATCGAAGGCGTAAACAGACCAAAAGTTCTTTCCATAGTAAGAATGTAGTTCCACTACAAAACCACTTGAACTTTTACATCTTGATCTCTTTGAACCAACTAGAACCGCCAATTTAGGAGGTAAGAGATACAGATTATTCATTATGGATGACTTTTTTATATTCACATGGGTTATACTCTTTGCCCACAAGAATTAAGCTTGTGAGGCCTTTAAAGTGTTTTCAAAAAGAGTTCAAATTGAAAAAGGTTTTTGTATTTCATCTATCAAATTTGATCATAGTGGTGACTTTGAAAATCATGTTTTTGAAAACTTTTGCAATTTCAACATGGCATGCCTCGCAATTTCTCTTCTCCTAGAACTCCTAAAGAAAATAGGGTTGTTGAAAAAAAGAATAGATCATTGCAAGAAATTACCAGAACCATGCTTTTAGAAAGTGGTTTATCAAAAGCTTTTTAGGAAGAAGTTGTAAAGACGTCCTACTACATATAAAATCATGTTTTCTAAAGGCTAATGCTCAAGAAAACCCCTTGTGAATTACAGAAAGGAAGGAAATCTAACATATCATATTTTTATATTTTTGGTTCATAATGTTTTAGTCTCAACACAAAGGACAAACTATCAAATTTTGATCCTAAATCTAATCTTGGAGTATTCCTAGGATAGATGCTATGCAAGAAGAGCTCAATTAATTTGAAAAGAGTTAAGTCTGGACTCTAGTTCCACTGCGCAAAGGACAATATGTCATTGGCACCAAATGGGCTTTCAAAAACAAGTTGGATGAAAGTGGAAAAGTCATCAAAAACAACGCAAGGCTGGTTGCGCAAGGTTACAACCAACAAGAAGGAATTGACTATGATAAAACATTTGCTCCTATTGCAAGATTGTAAGCCATCAAGATGTTGCTTGCATTTGCACTATACAAAGGTTTTGTTCTTTATCAATTGGATGGAAAATCTTCTTTTTAAAATAGTTTTATATTTGAAGAAGTTTATATTAAACAACCTCTCGGTTTTGAAAATGAATTCTTTCCAAACCACGTTTTTAGACTAATAAAAGCTTTGTATAGTCTGAAAGCTTGAGCTTAGTATGAAAGACTTAGTTTTTTTCTACTTAAAAATAGTTTTAAAAGAGGAAAAGTTGATACAACCTTATGTATCATGCATGAAAAAGAAGATTTTCTCGTAGTACAAATTTTTGTAGATGATATTATATATAGTGCTATTAATCAAAATCTATGCAAGAGTTTTTCTGAGATTATGCAAGGAGGATTTGAGATGAGCATGATGCGAGAACTCAAGAATTTTCTGGGACTACAAATTAACCAGCAGAAAGATGGGAACCTTATTCATCAACAGAAATATGCTAAGGATCTACTCAAGAGATTTGATATAGACAAGGCTAAGAGCATCAACACTCCCACACATCCTTCTAAAGTTCTGGAAGCAAATGAAGCAGGTGGTAAAGTTTCTAACAAACTTTATGGAGGTACGATTGGTTCTCTACTATGTCTCATTGCTTGTAGACCTGACATATAATTAAGTATTGGCATTTGTGCTAGATTTCAATCTATCCCAAAGCAATCACACTTAAATGTTACCAAAAGAATTCTAAGATATTTAGTAAGCATTACTAATCTTGGTCTCTAATACAAGCAAAGTACTTTTTGTGATATTACAGGTTATTGTGATGTTGATTTTGTTGGATACAAAGTTGAAAGAAAGAGCACTAATAGATGTTGTTGCTTTTTTGGAAAATCATTAATCACATGGTCAAGCAAGAAGCAAAATACAATTGCTCTGTCAACTACTGAAGTTGAATACGTATCTACAGCAAATTGCTTTGCTCAGATTCTATGGATCAAGCGAATTAGAGGATTTCAACTTGAGGCATACCATCCCTATTTTATGTGATAATACAAGTGCTATAAATTTTGCCAAGAACCCTATTCAACAATCTAGATCTAAACACATTGACATTAAACATCATTTCATTAGAGATCATGTTTAGAAAGGAGATATTAAGCTAAGTTTTGTAAATATAGAAGATCAAATAGTTGATATATTAACCTCAAGCTGAAAATTGTTTCTGTTATATTAAGAACCCTATGAATATGACTAGTTTCTGATGATGTATACATAACATATGCATTCATTGATTCTTATCCCCCAAAGCCTATGAAGAAGTTTAAAGTTGAGAATGCATCTTCTTCTGAAGAATGTGTCTCAAGATAGGTTCAGAAAGTTCAAAGTCAGAAGGTCATTCAGGAATCGTACAGAAAATTCAGTTCAAAATGGTCTTTCAGAAAAGGGTTCTTCAGAAAAGTACTCCAAAGAGAATTCAGATCTTGTCTCCAAAAAGATAGTTCAATTAGAAAGTTCACTTAAGCTTTTGGTCAGAAAGATGAATATGAAGAGTCAAAACGATTTTGGAACATGGGTGATTTTAGTAACTTTCCTTATTGCCACATCTTTATTTAGCGGGAAAACCAACAGTTTTCATTACCCAAAAACGTCATCATTTTACCCAAAAATGCTTCATATTACAAAGACCCTTGGTTATTTCCTTTGTCCAACAAAGTCATTTAATCACCTTGAACATACTTTCCTTTCTCTATTTTTCTCATTTCCTGAAACTCCTCAAATACTGTTCTTCTTCTCCAAACATTTAGACACTTTACTTCCTTCGTCTAGATTCATCTCAAACACATTCCTTTTCTTTCAAGCTCCAAAGTTTCTCTATACATTTTAATGGCTAACAATGGTAATTACAGCAATCCATTCATGTTCAATGATGTTGATATGCAAGAAAATTTTGAAAATTTCTTTGCAAGAAGACCTATAACCAGAGGAAGAAGCTTGGACTTGGAAACTTCACAAGTCTCCCTAAGGTTCATGATGTCTTTGAGTTTCAGGGATAGGGAAATTTTCTAAGAATCTTTGAAGATATCTATACAAGGGTCGTCCCTGCATTCTACAGCACTTTCTGATGAAGATAATACATCTCTGAGAAGTATCATCAGAAGTTTCAAACTCAACATCTTTTCCTCTACATTGCTTAGATCGCTACACCACAAATGAGGGCATTCAATGCCACGATGGAGATTGTTAGTGGAAGAAATTGATGGTTTTGAGGCTAAAGTTATTGAGAAACTAATAGGAAAGAAAAGTATGAGGGTTAGAGATATTCACATCTCTAGTTTTTTGCTTCCTATTAAAGTTGTGTTCTCTGCGGTCCAACATTGTGTGTTACCAAGGAATAGAAACACAAATGTGATATGTGGAGTGGTGTGGATCGCATGATCATGTTTTGACTCATGACCAAGTGAAAGATCAATCTGGTAAGATTGATTGTGGACTTTGTCATTGTTGTAATCGGTGCTGAGAAGAAGAAACATGCAAGCCTTCAATATGGCATATTTCTGACTCGAGTTTTTTTATCAAGGCTTAATATCTTCTAAATGGTGAGAGGGCTAACCCCAAGGGTACAATAACCATGATGAAGACATTCCAAGCCTTGGGTTTGAAACCCTAGGCACCAGAGAAGGAGAAGGAAAATAAGAAAAAAAATAATAAAGAAAGTTGTTGTTGCTGAAGCTATGGTGTGCAGCACTAAGAAATCAAAATATAAACCTTCTAAAGAAGGTTAAAAGAAAAAGATGAGGAAGGAAAGAACTCTAATTCCTATTCCAGAAAAGAGAAAGAGTAAGAGAAGGTTGGTTAAGAAACTTTTTGAAGTTTCTACACCACCTAAAGTTGAAGATGAGGTTTTTGTAATTGCTGTAAATCCTATCAATGCTACTACTACTGCTATTCCTATAACCTTGCTACAAGTGGTATTATCATTAGGGAGCCTGAACCTACAAGGCCTTCTCTTAAGATGATACCAGAAGGCAAAGGGAAGAAAAAGCATAAATAAACAACCATTTTTCCTTTTGATGACTTAACTCCTTCACCTCTTCGAAGAGCTAGAAAAGAGGCTCAAGAAAATAGATTGAGAGAAGACGCTTGGCTTCAGATACAGAAAAATAATGCCAAAAGCATTGGAGTTTTTGAGCAAAGGAGTTCATCTCTATCTCAGGAAGTAAAGCAACATTTTTGTGGTCATTGTAGAGCAAATTCCTACTACTGAGATCAGAAATATAGTTCAAGCTTCTGGGCAATAAGTTGGGTGCAACACCCTAATAACCCCATACTACACTTAAGTTATATTACAGGGAGTCTTAGTTGTTACTTTTGCTCGCGAAAGACTTAACTAACATTTTGAAATTACTTATAATGAAAATAGGGCAAATTTTATTTTTACAATAATGAAATAAATCGTTTTGGAAAACAAGAGCTATGAATGCATTGTGAGCAAATAAATTCAAACGTCATTACTTACATACTAGCGATGCATTAAGATAAATAAAAGTGATATAAAGAACAATAATCACACTTAGTCATAACAGTAATCATTCCACAGCTAATGTAATTAAATATACATGAAAGTAGCATAACATAATCCATATCTCAGATAATCAACTATAGGACTGCTATCTACTGCCGATCACTCCAAAGTCAAACTTAATAAGATACAACTGAAAAGAAAATACATCATAAGGAGAGATATATCATAAATCTCAACCACCCATGCATGCCTCAAAAGAAATGATAACCCTAAAACTATCAACAAAAAGGGCTATCCTCGCGTATGGCTTGACGTGTGCTATCCAAATCATCTGTCGAAAGGAAGATATTCGTTCTTGAAGCCATCGGGTGCAATATCTCCATGTCTTCCATTCCAAGCATGCCCACGCCCATGGACCAAGGGTGGTGCCTAGCCAACAGTAAAAGAAGTAGAACAATCCGAAGACAAATAGATCACCAAAGGATAGGACGATTTTGAGGGATCAGGCTCTACATAATATGTTAGGTAGGTCAACTTCGAAGGATCGGACTCTATAGAATATGTCGGTGCTGAGCGAATGTCATAATCGGACTCTTCATCGGTAGGATACCTCAACGGATGAAAAGGTGAATGGATGTCGTCCAAGGTGACATCATCAAATGACTCATGGGGCGGAAAAATAGGCTCATGATTGGTACGTAGAACTGGTGGCTATAAAACATATAGATCCTTATAACTAACTGCTTGAGCTACTATCACTAATGCATTCAGCACTAGATCAAAGTGTTAATGCATAACTGGGAACTCAACGAAGATGACCATTGTGCCCAACGATATCTATCACAACCCAACCTAGTTCGTAACCTGTGTATCGGGACACGTCCTTAACAAAACTACATTAGACCCTTTTTCTAAATAAAAATCGAGAAGAGTCTCTTTTGCATTTTGGACTATTCCCAAATAAGGATCCTCACCCTGCAAAAGCAATACAAGCACAAAAATATCGTTGGGGATCCAAGCATTCTCAAAATACACCTCACAGCACACAATGAAGGAGTTTACAATGTATTCATACTAATGAAAACATATACATATACCAACCCAGAATACTAATCAATCACATTAAAATTCAGACTTAACATAATTAAAACAATATACTTTTACTACAAAATTTTAGACTAACACAGGGAAGACCTTGCTTATGGGTTATTGGAGCACTTCTAAAGATTATACAGTTAGGCCTAAAGGCTGAATCTTCTAGTTAACTGAGGAAGCTTAAGCACGATCCTGCACTTGTCTAAAAACAAGGAAAAAGAGAAGAGTGAGTCATACAGACTCAATGAGAGATAATATATCTATAACAGCAGTGGAACAAGCTTTAACATTAACTTTTAGCAAAAATATATCTTATAAGCTTATTCAAAACCTCGGACATCATTTCTTAATAAAAACACTTTGTCTATATGTTAACACACTATAAAATTTTTGGTAAAACATACCTGAAGTATAATCTGTCCTTAAACATCCATAGGTCCTTACTCACCTTTTTCTCCCATTGGATAAAACTTCTTTATAAACATGTATAAACATAACGCTTTTATAACTAGATGTAATAAATCATATACATATAATAAGAATATAAGAACTAGGCTTAAAAATAGAAACATTTTCTCATAACTTGCAAAGTAAATACTTGATTTAAAATCATAATAAAACTTAGGGGAGGATCCTATTTAGAATCTATATTCTCATCTTTTCCACATCTGGGCGTTACATATCGCCGTCCCCGAATGTGATTCCTTTATCAATCACCCCTGGGCGTTACGAATCACCGTCCCTAGGGTGTTCATATTTATTCCGGACATGTCAACCAAACATGCTAGGCTAACAACCCCCTACTAACTGGGCTTTTCAAGGTTTACGAAGGCTAATGCTAACTGCCATTAGCAAACAGTTTCTATTCTAGTTTCCTTCCCTTAGAAAAACTTATTCTTTACTAAATCCATGTCATTAAAACTTTTCTTTAGCTCATATCATATACTTTCTTGCTCATAGCATTTAACGCATAGTAAGATTTAAGAAAACTTCAGTATTCTTAGCAAACATAGGGTCAGAGTATAATACTTTCAAACTATTCATCATAAGGTATATAGAGCTCTTCCATAAAATATAACTTCAAACTATCTCCTAAAATCAAATCCTTGATTCTAAGACTCTTTAAATTGTAGAATTTCATGGAAATCAATATTAAACTTGCTTTATAGAATTCTATAAATTCTAAACATCCTACTAGTTTCAAAACCTTTATATAATCAATTTCCAATAACACGAACTACACCTTTCCATCAAACTATTCAAGTATTAGAAATCAACTTCTAAGGCAGTTGTCCCACATACATACATAATCATATATAAAAAGAGAGAGGAGTAATATCTTTTTGCCCTTCAAGAATTTAATCAGATACAATTTCAACTTTTAACATTTAGTAGTATAACCATAAACATACTACTTTTAGAATCATGCATATATTCAAAATAATCTATAGACATATTATCACTCACCGTTCAAGTCTAGAAAGGAAGAAGCTCAAGCTCTATGAAGCCTTAGAGCCACCAAGGGATTTTGGAGAGTATCTAACATAACAAATACATATATTAGACTTCCACAACATAACTATTCTAAGAATTCACTAGGATTAGTCTCATAAGGGTAAAACCCGTAATTCTAGAACCCTAACCCTCCCTTCATAACCTCAACACATGGAATTCATGGAAACACTAGTTAATCTATGGTATAATAAGGAGGATTGAGCTCAAGAATTACCTTAAAGAGTAGAGGAAGACAGTAGAGCGCGAGGAGAGCGGTGGGTCTCCTCCCACCATGGTTTTCTCTTTCTAAAAAAAGGAGAGAGAAAGAGCTTCAAGAGAGAAGCCAAGGCTATGATGATGATGAGGAAAGAATGGATTTGGTGGTGGGTTTGAGTAGAAAATGGTGAAGGATTCATGGCATCCATGCGGAGAGAGAGAGAGAGAGAGAGAGAAGAGATAGAAAGAAGAGAGAAAGGAGTTTGGGGGAAAAAATGGGGGAGAAGGATCGTAGACCCTCCTTTATTTCTACCCAACGGGCGCCGCGACCTGGCCGCCTAGGCGGCCGCTCGCCTGAAGCTCAATAAATTAGCAGCGTAGTTAGCGCCTAGGTGCCCAGTCCCTCTTTTATTTTTCTTCTACCAAACACTTATCAAACATCATCATATACTTATTTACATTTCTTAATTTTAAGTTAATGTCCATTAACTTTAAAACATAAATGTCAATAAGAGAATACCCCCCATTTGAATCCAATAAAAATATTGAAAAAATGAAACTCTTTAAGAATCAAAATCCAACTTTTGTATTTTAGTCCAGACTTCCAAAAACTTGCATGTTCTTAAACTTCAAGCTTGAAAATGAAAGGGTTAATGACTTCCTAAAATCCATTAAAAATTACTCTTCAATTCTTTGATATCTAAGGAACAATTATCGGGACTTTTAATCCCATGAAAATATCCCAATCATAGAGCCATCCAAAGGGGCACAGGTGTAACACCCTCCCAAGTACAGTACTATGCTTAAGTTATAGCACCACACTCAAGAGTTGTTACTGTTACCTGAGCGGACCTTATCTGACAGCAACTTCAGCCGTCTCCAAAATTTCTTGAACTATCTGGAGATAACACGGAAATAGAAGTGAGAATTATAAATTCTTAGTAGGATTCTCTAATTATCATACATAACGTCATTGTTATTATCTCCAGTTTGCTTCGGTTTATTTTGAAACAAATGAACATGCTGTACAAACTGTTCAATTTTAGAGTTCGAAAATATAATGTCCGAAGCAAAGTTTACTTTACTCATACACTTGACCTTTGGGAGAGCCCATACAACACCAATTTATGAACTATACCATGAATAGTAACTACGCATATTAAAATACACATCAATAAACTAGATACATGACATCTGCGCCTGCCTCTACTTGTATTTGAACTTGTGCAAAAACATAAGATTCACTCTTCTTTCTTTATCTTCCTTTTTATCATAAAATCTTTACGTGCCACATTCCAGAGTATGATCGCCGTGTAACACTCCGTCAAAGCGTGATCGCCATGTCACGTTCCTTATGAATATGGGATCTTTATTTGGTACTTACCCTAGCTGGATCATGCCGTGCCTCATGTAAGTTCTATCCCCTATACTTACACTAGCTGGGTCGATGCCATGCCTCATGTGAGTGGGGTGCTTGCATATGATTTAATCTTTAGTCTTTAGCCTTTACTGCCCTTGGGTAGCCTGACCTTGGAGTGAGCTCGTCAGCTCGACTCGTGACCGTCGTCACACCGACTCGCCTACAAGGGGATTCACGTGCCTCTAGCCATGGAGGGATCTCATTTTGGTCACGTGCCTCTAATTGAAGGGATCTCTTCTGGTCATGTGCCTCAAATTGAGGAATCTCCTCTGATCACGTGCCTTCAATATAGGGGGATCTCATCTGACCACGTGCCTCCAAGGTAGAGGGTAGCTGCCTTCACAAGGAGGGATTCAAAGTGCAACTGCCTCCAAGTGAAGGGATTCATATCTTATCTTATTTAACTGCCTTCACTAGGACGGATGTCGTAACTGCCTCCAGGTGAAGGGACCCACATTCAATATATTCATATTATATTTAAATCATGCTTGCATATATGAATCTTATGAGCATAACACATAAATGTTTATCACATTCATATAATTCACATATTTCTGCCGAAATTTCGGCAGCATAATGGATCAAGTCCGCTTCCTCGTGAATAGTGCCAGCACACCAGAACATCAATTTATCATAAAGGTCACAACATTGCATACATATTTCAACATGGAACTCATAATAACAATAATCTCATTAAGGCAAAGTTTCTGCCTCAGCATAGTCAACTAACCCGGTTCTTCTAAATCAAGCCATAATTTCTATTTAACTCATTTGGATCTCAATTTTGGATATGTTAAATTTTTATGTGTCTTTTTTCTAATCTCTTTAGTCCCATCTAATTTTGATATCTATAGCTCAAGATATTTAGGTTTTATCCCGGCCTGCCCAGTGGCTGGCCAGAATCAGACACCTAAAAGTAAAAATCCACTAAAAATCGAAAACTGACTCAAATTACACGAAATTGGACTCATATTAAAGCTAACAGGGTAAAGTTTCATTTAAAAAAAGTTCCATTCCATTTGACCTAGTAGGGATCGAGTTACAAGCCCCGAATTCTGACCTTCCTAAACTTCCCTATTCTGACCCGGTTTGGACATAGGGCAAATTTCTTGGATCACTGGGAGCAACTGGGACCTTATCTAACTCTGAAATTTTTTTGGAGCATTCTACTATGTGTAAGCTTTCTAAAAAAGTTAGTTTCATTCATTTCCAAATAGTATAGGGCGAGTTCTATCCTGAACAACCCAGTCTGCCCAGAATCAAAGTCAAAAACCTAGGTCGAAATTCAAAAATTCGTAACTCTCTCAATACTAATCCAAAAGCCTTATATCATATATGTGTGGAAAGCACTAGATGTCTAGTTCCATATAAAAATAGTTTCATCAAATTTAATTAGCTGTAGGTGGAGCCGTACACTCTGCAGTACGGACTGCCGAGGGATTCTAGGTTTTCAGCTTCTCACATCTTCATCCTTTCACCTTTTCTTACCTCCTAAACGAATTTAATGCCAACAACAGCCAACAAACCTGCCAAATATCATTATAGTCATTCAATTATCTCATCAAGAATTGAGTAAATAGAATCACCAATAGTCACCCATAATCAAAAAATCAAGACAAGAATTGGAATCCTACCTTTATTTTTATGTAACAACTAGCTAGTCTTGAGTTCTAGTGAAGGATTTGGATGCAAGAAGCTTGAGGGAGGCTGAAAGTGGAACAATAAGATGAAGAGGATGAAGAAAAGAGGAGAGGAAGGCTGCTGGAAGAGGGAGCTCGAAAATTGGGTGGAGAAAGAAGGAGAAAAATCTGATTTAATGATGAGGTGGTTGGCTTCTTGCAAGGTGATTGGTGGGAGCACAAGAGGCTGAAATTCAGCCAAGCCTCCTCCCTTCTTGTGGCCTTATTTGCGCCACTTTTAGGGGTTAAGTGGCTGAGTTCTCAGTCACTTAAAGTAGGGTTAATGAGTTGAAATTCTATTGGTTCGGTTCCAACAGTTTAAAATACCGTAATCTTACCGATTTCCTTTAAATCGGTAAATCGGTTTTGAAGAAATTTGTGAAGTTTTATATGTTTCTATTCTAATTATTTCTAATCTTAATATCTCTAATTAATACTTAATTAGCTCCTAATTAATCTGTAATTAATTTCTAATTAGCTTTACTTATCCACTAAAATCAAATTAATCAATTAAAGGTGTAAATTAATCATTTTACAAGTTGATGGCCTTTCTGTTTTTTATTTTTCATGACCAATGGCATCTTCGTAATTATGGGCAAGTCTAGGGGCATCCCATGTCATTTCACATATGGATACCTCCGTGGCTCAAATGGCCGAGGTTTAGGTTTCTACGTTTTCGCTACGTGATTCTGCTTCGTTTAAAACCTTATTCTGCTAATCCAATTGATATAAGGACCTAAAGGTCATTTTCTAAAAAGTTCAGGGGCAAGATTATGAATAATAAAAGTTTATTTTAATTATTTTCTATTACGTTATATGGGGATGATACAACAAGGTCCAAACTTAGAGCTTTCATAGGGTCCGACGGGACAGTGTCACAATTCGTGTGACTCTCGACCCGGGCATTACAATATCCTCTTAAGATGAAATAGAAACATAGGAGTAAGAAATACACGATTTCTTAGTAGGATCTCAACTAGAAAGTTAACATGTCATCATCATCGTCCCAGCCATTTCAGGTTTAATTATGAAATGCTAAACATGCTTTAGGTTCAATTTTAAGGGTTTTGAAAATATAAGTTCCCAAAGCGGATTTCTTTTAAAATTAATCTTATAAGCATGATATAAAGCAACATAAGGCCATAGAATAGAAACATATACACTAAAGCACAATATAAACATCCATAACCATGCCTATGAGAAAGTAAGGATGCATGCCCACTCATGTACATCATGGGTTTGACTAGAGTCTTTCTTTTAACTTTTCCTTTGTATTCAGCACATGCTTAACATTCTTTACTTTGTATGCCCTTGCAATAGACTGCTATTGGATATGAGCTCATTCCGTTACCGTTATCACACAATACTAATCTAAATCGGACTTAGCTAACAAGGGGATTTACATGTCTCTAAATTGGAGGGATTTACTTATGGCCACATGCCTCCAAAGTAAAGGGATTTCAAGCCTTAGTTCTCTTTTGAAGGTTCAGTCCAAACATTTCTCTTTATTTTCACAAAATGATGCTTGATATTACATCATTCATTCTCAGTGCATTGAATTCAAGGATAACATACATATGTACAAGAGATATTTCTAAGTCCATAATTTTGGCAGATCCGGCAGCATAACGAAGACTAGAGCTTCTCCAAAATTTGCCAAGCATAAGAATTTCAACCAACCACCATTCATATTCATATTCATATTCATATCATCATATCAAGCATAAAAATCATTCAATCATAAGTCAGCACTCAATCAACTTACCATACATCATGCTTAACAGCAAATAACTCAATAGCTTTCTTATGTGTACATCTTAGAGAATAGTTTATTCAAGCCAACCAAGTTTGACACTTATTTTCCTTTTTCCTTTTTAACATAGTAGAAGCCTAATATGGTAATTGTGGTCAACATTTCATATTCAAATCTTTTAATTTCCTTCAGATAGTGCATTAGTGATTCCTAGGTTCATGGTATACTCAGAGGCCCTAATCATACTTCCGTTCCCAAAGGATTTTGAGATCCCACTAGTCCCTTGGGTCATGACAACGTATAACCACACTCATGAACCCAATAACACCATATGTTCACCAACGTTTAAGAAGAAATTTTTATTCCAAACAAGTTACAAGATTCAAACTTTATAAAATAAAATAACAAGATTTCACCTTTATAATTATAAAGTTTCATTCTTTATGAAGGTACAAACCCTTAAGTTATTCGCGTCTTCAAGATTCAACTTTTACAACATAATGATATAGGATGCTAACTTTATGGCTATAAAGTCTCATTCTTTAAAAATGTTGAAACTTTTAATCATTGTTATGCCTTCAAGATTCCAACTTTATGACTTAAAGTTACCTTAAACCTTAAAAGATTCATTCTTGAAAAAAAAGTTTGAAACTTTACTCAACATTTTAAACTCAAGCTTCAATCTTTACAAGATTAAGTTGCAAGTTTACATTTTTATGACCCAAAAGTTACATTCTTGAAGAAAGTTTAAAACTTTATGAAGTATCTTGTCTTCAAGAAAAACAAAATGAAACTTTTATGAAGCATATATGATTAGCGCTACTTTTAGTGCATCAAGAAGCAAAACTTTTAAAGTTTCATGCTTTAGAATGATCTTGATCATATCAAACCATGAAGAAGATGTAAAAAAAGAATCTTTTCAATCATAAACTCTCCATAAAGAAAGAAACAACCTTTAAATAAAATACCATCAAGAAAGCATCTTTCTCTTCAACAACTCACAAAATACCAAGAGCAAATGCATCAAGAGAGAAAAATGAAAGCTTTTGACGCATTCAAGAAGGGAAACATTCAAAAAAACATAGAATATCTCATAAACAAACTCAAGAAGCAAAATTTTACCAAAAAAGAAACTTTTGCTCAAGAAGAGCATGGAGCTTTTCTTAAGTTCTCACTCAAAATACTTGGTCATGGTGAGAGCCAAGCTTCATACTTTCTTGAGTAACAAAAAGAGGAGTGAAGATGACCTAAGGGTGTGTGTGTTGTCTTCTTTAGAGAGGAAAATGAAGAAGATGATGGCTCTTCCAAGTGGTAGTAGTAGCGGTCACAAGAGAAGAAGATGAGAACTCTTGTGTTCTTGAGGAAATAAGGCTTGTAGTATTTGAATCTTGTCTCCAAAGATCAAAAGATATGATCTTTGAAGGTCTTAGTGGTGAAGGATTGGTTATGGAGTCTTGAAGAAGAAGATGAAGATGAAGAAGAAAGTGTAGAGAGAAGTTAAAGAGTTTGAGAGTTAGACAGAGAATGAGAAGTTGAAAAAAATTAAATGGAGCAGCATGAGAGGGAGGAGTGGCCATAGGCTTCTAATGGCCAACAGGGAGATATTTTCCTTAATATTGTGTTAATTAAAGTTTAGGGCGACAAACTGGATGATGACAGAGACAAATAGTGTACTTACTCTTGTAAAAAGTTGTAACACCGTAAAGAAAAAAAAAAGAAAAAGAACAAGAAAAGGGAGACAAGACCACCAATACCTTTAGTAGGGTGTTCCATCCTAAGCCTTTCCTTTTGCCTTTTCTTTCTCCCTTCTCGATAATTCCCTTCGCCTTTCTTTTCTTTTACCATTTGCATCCCTCCCATTGTCTTCCCCTCACCCTTAGCCAATTCTCCCTAGTTCGTTCTCTCACAATCTTGCTGCTTGTCTCTCACTTGTATCTCTCTTTCTTTCTCTTGTTCTATCTCTTCTTCTCACATCTTTCTCTTTGCTTGCTTATTCTCTCTCTCTCTCTCTCTGTGTCCATCTTGCTTTTTGTCTTTGGTGGGTGTAGCTCGGTCTTGTTTCTTTCAACCAACCTATAGCCCCTTTGGTAAGTTCTTGTCTTTGTTTCCTTTTGCCTTTATATGTCTTTGATTCTTTGTCCTTTGTTTGTCTATGTTTCATTTTAGGTCAAGGTCTTTCCTCACCTTTGGTTTATGATTTAGGAAAAGTCTTCTAAGATAATTGAAAGTTTCTATTCCATTTTGAGTTCTTTATTGAGTTATAAGTGTTGATTCTAGATAGTTTGGTTTAATTTGGATTTTTTGATTTCAAACATAGTTGAGAATTAGTGTATAGAAATTTCATTTGGAGGTGCACATTAACTATTTGATCAAAGGTTTGAACTGGACATTTAACTTGTCTGCTCACTGAGGATAGTGTGTTTAGGAAACATAAGGATCACTTCATTCTTATTTCATAAAGTTACTCTTCGATATGCTATTAGATTTAGTTATTTCCAATAATTGTTGATCAAAGGAACCTTTAACTCATGACAACTTATGCTTCTAGATTTTTTCTTAGATTGGTGGCCATGATTATTTACTTTTGTTACTGTTATTGATTTGATTTTGTGACAAAAGGCTTGAGAAAGCAAATTTTGAGTTATGGTTATAGTAGCTATGGTTACATACCTAGTTTTGTATTTGGATGTATTGCTCTATCTTTGTAATGTCTCAATTGACTACTTGAATCTCAATTTCTTACATCTATTCCTTTTATTGTTCAGTCCCTATTTTGTTTCCTAAATTCTAATTTTTAAGAAACTCATTAGATCTCAAGAATGGGTTCTAGGATGTGATATGTTATTGTTAATTTAAATAATAATAGTGATAACTTAGATGCCACACAATTGGGATTAATTGGTCATATGTTGGTTTCAGAGTTTCCAGGAGATCAACCTTCGAGTTCGGCGGCCTCTAGGATGTAGATTTGACAATCTCTACAGTTCTGTGAGTGGACAATGCCTCTATGGTATATGGATTTTGTGCAATTAATATTGATTTGATTTCAGTATATCTTGAAAGCTTATTTTTTTATACATCTAGTTAATTATGAATGTTTTGTATTGTGGTATAACTGTCATCTAGTTCGATATACTTCACTATCCATGGACATCTATTTTGGTTTTGAGGAAAGTTTACTAGTAAGCACTTATTAAATGTTTGAAAATTTTTTTGGAATAGATTACAAATTTTCTATATGAAAGGACAAGCTTTGATCTATTATTTGGATTACTAAACTGATTTCTTGAGTAAATAATATTTTAAACTTTCGGACTTGATGAATATTTTATTATTTGGATTACTAAATTGATTTGTTAAGTAAATTATATTTGAACTTTCAGACTTGATAAATATTTCTATACATTGGAAACTTGATTTGATATTTGTTACTTTTAGCTTTTTATTAATATCTATTACTTTGGTTTCTATATATATTGTGGGAGGATTTTCAGTTAAATAGTAGCTAGCAGTCATTGACGCTAGCCTTGGAGCACCTTGGTTCAAACCTAGTTAGCAGGGGTGTTACTAGCTCAGTGCATGTGTGTGAGGCCTATGCACACTGTTGACTTAGTCAAATATGAAGGGGATAACCCTTATTTGAAAATTTCTCTAAATTGGAAGCCTCCCCAGTTTAGTCTTATGTTTGAGATATATGTTATTAATTTTTATGAAATAATGCTATCTCTTTTACAATAGTAATTCCTTATATATGCATGATTTATAATGTTAATTCCTTAGTTATGCATAATTGATAAGGTTAATTCTTTATATATGCGTAGTTTGCTTTTTTCCTAGAGCTTGTCCTCATATGCTATAGTTCCATTGCCCCTCACTGAGTCGGTGTGACTCATTCCATATTTTCTTCCCCCCATTTCAGAGCTAAGTGAACGTATGCGAATGGTTCCTCTCAGTGGTGAAAGGTTAGAACCTCGAAGAGCTCAACACATTTGTCTATGTGGGCCTTAAGATTGTCTTAGTATTGGATCAATATTTACTTGAGTAATTGTTTGTATCTATCCTTAGTTGTGCTCCATAATCCATAGACAGGATCTAACTTTCATTGTAATATATATGTATATATTTGTAATGGATTTAATTTTGAACAAGTATACTAATGCTTGTATATGTATGGTTTGCATGTTCGAATATTGTTGATCTGCAGTTCTGTGGCTGGCTAAATATTCTGGTTTGTCGTAGGAACTATCGTTATATTGGGAATGTCCGAATGTTTAGGGAAAAATCTTTTTTTTTTTTTTTTTTTTTTTTGTAAAAGTTTTAGTAGGCTTGCTAGGAGGCTAGTTCCTCCTATGCGCCAGTCAAGGCCCGAACTGAGTCGTGACAAAAGTGGTATTAGAGCTCTGGGTTTCCCTCGGGTTAATGGAGCAAATGTCTTTTGATAGGATCACAATAATGCAAAAGGAAGCGCACCCTTTTTCAGAAATTGTGGTACTATAAAAGGCCTTTAGGGATGTCACAATTGTTTACACATCTTTTAGTTGTTTTTCTACTCCTTTAGTCTTGAAAATCCTCCTTGCATTTCAATTCCTCCGTTTCCCCTAATAGACGAAATCGCTACATCAAAACCTCTGAATTTGATGGATAACTAACGATGTTATCGTAGCATATTATGTGTATGTGCATTTGTAGGTTTTGTCTCGGAGTTGGGATCGTATGCACCTGTGATGCTCTGCTTTGATGTCCCATGAAGTAAGTTAAAGTGTGGTTTATGGAAATTTCCTAACGTTTATATGGTAATTTGTTTAAATGTTAGATATATATATATATATATATATATATATATATATATATGGTAATGAAATAAAGTTGGATTCTTTGCGTTTTTGAGTTTTTGGCATTTCGGGATGCCACAGGTATATTTCTAGAGTAGATCATTTGAATATATGGTTGTGGCATATGTTTCTCAATGGATGCGTCTTTGTTCTTACATCCATAACCTTATAGGAGTATCAAGTTCTTTCAAGTTGCTTTATTTATTTATATATTACTCAACCTTGTTAAACCTGTATCACTTGGGGAAACAACAATAAGAATATCATCTTCTCATATTCCTAATTTGGATGCAATGCTAACTTGGGCTTGTGAAAATGGGAGTAAAATAATGAAAAATAATGAACACTACCACCCATGATGACTTCTAGCAAGATGATTTGCATTATGATTCTTATGCTTTTATTGTTTGTTGTGACCTATGATTTTTAATCTAGCAACGTAGTCTTAAGGATATTATTTTGGCATTTGAATGGGGATGGTGAGGTTGGGATTCATTTATGCTTGTATTAAAATTTGGGGGAATGTGCTCTCTTTTGGGCTAGGAATTGGTTTTAGTCATAATAAGGCCATGGGCAAGGAGCAAAAATTTCTGGATATATATATATTGAAATTGTACTATTCTTAGCATAGTTGTAATGACAGGAGGTGGTTTGATTCATATCTTGTCGGGAGATTTGCTTGAATTTGAAAAATAGGTTAATTGGTGTGAAATATCTCTGCTCCAAGGCGATGTAGCAACCTGTTTTGAATTAAATAGATGCTCGGTGTTTTCTGCATAATTATGAGGATCTATGATGTTTCTAAGACACTTATGATCTGTATCGTAGGTTGTTGCAAGGGTTAATAGGAAATCCCTTTGAAATATAAGCATTAGCTACGCTATATGAAAAAAAAAAAAAAAAAAGAAAAAAGAAAAGAAGCAACACTATTATAGATTATGGGAGTACAATTCTGCATTGGTAACTTGAAAATAGTACAATGTTTTTTTTGGTTAAATCCAATAGCTATAGTATGATGTTTAGGGCTGGATTAGTGTCTAGTTGAGCAGTTATTGATGACTTGATATTGGTTCTGTTGGAACTTCTAAATTATGTGAGATGAGCAATATGAATCTTTATGTTATAATGGGGAATCGAAATTTCTGGTTTCATGACAGTACTTGCTGTTATTGTTTTGAATTCTTGATGATAATTCAAACAGTTGATTGAAAGTATAAAAAGCAAATCTGCTGGGTGTAAAAGCATGGACGCTAAAATCATGCACTTATGAGTGATTTGAGCAAACAAATCTTCGTATTTTTCTTCCTCGTGTTCGGCCTAGGTACTGTTTAATTACTGACCCAAACTAGTATACAATTTGGTTAATTACACAAATCCTTGAATAAAAAGAAGGGTATTGGGTGGCTCTAAATTTTCATGATTGGTTTAGTGAAAACAAGGGTAATTAGAATGGAAGTTACCGTACGTGAGAACAAGTGAATCATGTTCATATGAGGTAGTCAAAGTGATTTAAATTCTGATCTAAGATAAGAGAATAATAGGATTAGATGGTGAAAGACCCACGATAACAAGAAAGTACTAAGCCAAAAGAAGCATAATGAATCATTATATATACTTTAGATAATAGTACCACGTGATTTTAGTTAAATAATTAGGGAATTCATTTCACTAAGATAAGAGTGGTCCCACTAATTAATACTATAAGAAATTGAATTATGAATTTGGAGGAAACGTAGATAAGCACTTGAATGTAGGGTCTTAGACCTGAAATGTAGCTTACTTGAGAAACAAAGTGAAAAAAAAAAAAAATGAAAGATTAAAACAAGTAGCGCAGGATAACTTAAGTAAATGTATCTTGTCAAACTAAATGTTCAAATATTCATATAGTGGATGTGGGTTGGATATTGCGATCATGTGTTCTATAACTTGCTAACATGTGTCTGCAGGTGCAATGGTAGAATAATTATAGAAACAAATACTTATCCATGTGCATACTTATTAAGTGAGGCTTGATTGGTTAAGTGGTTCAAATACCTTTGGGAAAGTCAGCTTACATATTATAATTCTCTATGTAGCTTCTTTTGTTTCTAAGCGATGCTACCTTGGTACTAAATGTTACATGCTTCTGCTTATTTTGGCTGCTCAAACTTCAGGAATATTAACATTTTCAAAGGACATTAAGAATAACTATAATTGTAACATCTTCAATTTCTTGGTGTGCTAAATTACCCCAGTAACCTTAAGTAATTAGATACTTAATGAAAAATTATGATATTTAAGCTTAATTAAGGGATTAACGAAGTGATTATGAGTTAATTATGAGGAGAAAAGTTAAGAGAATACTTAATTAAGATTAGAGAATCTCTAATTAAGTAAGTTAAACCCTTATTAGCTTAATTAAGTATTAATCACATATAACTAGCTTAATCAAGTTTAATTAAAGATAATTAAGCCTAAAATCAAGGTTAATTTTTGTTAACGATAATTGCATAAGTTAATCACTAATCCTTTCTTAATCATATTAATTAAGCTGTAAGAGCACTTAATCATATCATTAAAATTCAAATTAAGTCAACTAGATAATAAAATAAAGAGTGATGTCACTAAAGTATAAAACATGAATAAGAGTGCTTTATGTAAGAGTAAGCACATGATTTGTTTCCCCTATCATCCAATTTGTCTTCTTAATCTTTAATTAACACAAAGTGAAGCAAAATATCCTCCCCATGCCCTTATGATGGCTACGGCCACAATAACACAACACACACTCTTCCATTTTCATTTTGTGTCACATCATTCTCTCTCTTATTTTCAAATTCTCTAACTTCTCTCTACATCCTTTCTTCTTCTCCTTCATCTTCTTTTTCATGCTCCACCTCCATAACCAAACTTTCTTCACCAAACCCTTCAAAGACTACATCTTTTGGTCTTTGAAGAAAAGATTCAAACACTACAAGACTCATGGTCATCAAGAACTCAAGAGCTTCCATGTTCATCTCCCCAAACCACCACCACCATCATCAAAGGAGGAGTCTTCTTCATCTTCTTCTTCTCCTTCTAGGACGTCACTTTTTGCCTTTGGTAGTGATCTTCACTCTTCTCTTTTATCTACTCAAGAAAGCTTGAAGTTTGGTTCCTCTCATGACCAAAATCTTTAAATGAAAGCTTGAGAAAAACTCTTATGCTCTTCATGAGCAAAAGTTTCCATTTTTAGTAAAATATGTTCATGTTCTTGCTCATGAGTTGTTCTTGATTTTTGAAAGGTCTTTTCTTGAAATGCTTCAAAGTTTCTATTTTTCTTTCTTGAGGCATGAGATCTTGATGATTCTTGTAAGTTATTGAAAAAAGAATGATGCTCTTGGTGGTGTTGGTTTAAAAGTTGTTTGTTTTCTTATGATGATGCTTGTGATTAGAAAAGTTTTCATCTTTATATGTTTTTCATGACTTGATAAGACTATGAACATTCCACGAGTATAAAGCTTTAAAATTTGCTTCTTGATGCATGAACAGTGGTGCTATTTTTATGGGTGGCACATGGTTTTGTTTTGCTCTTCTTGAAGAGAAGAATATGTGTAAAAGTCTAAACTTTTAAATCATAAAGTCAGCAACTTGTATTATTTTCTTATAAGGGTTGAACCTTTAAGACAAGAATATAATTTTAGAGACTCACACTTTTATAAAGGATTATAATTATAAGGGTGAAATCTTGCTATTCTAATTACTAAAGTTTGAATCTTATACTTGTTCAAATAAAAACAATCCCTTGGTGATTGGTTAACATGGTGTTGTTGGGCCATGGGTGTGGTTATGCATTGTCATAACCCAAAGACTAGAGGGATCTCGAAATCCTTGGAAACAGAAGTATGATTAAGGCCTTTAAGCATACCATGAACCTAGGAATCACTAAGTGCACTATCTCAAGAAAAGGAAATAATTACCTAACTTACTTAATTTATACAAGTGTTCCATAAGTCATGTACACAAGTAAAAAGTAATTTCACATGAGGACTAAGTAACTAAAAGACTACACACATCTATTTAACTATGGTTCTCTCATGAGTAGACATGAAGAATCATATTATGGCTCATAAGACTTTTCAAAAAGAATAACACAACTATGAACCCTTTTAGGGTAAGAATGTATGATGCCATTAGGCATGATGTATGACAAGTTGGAATGAGCATTGTCTCAAGATTGAATGATTGGTATGATGATATGAGATGGATATAATGGATTGTTGGTTGAAAGTTTCATGATTAGCATTTTGGGGAAGCTCCGATCTAGCCGTCATGTTGCCAGATTTCTGTTAAAATTATGGACTTAGTCATATCATTGCATGTTTACATGTGTCTTGTCAAGAAGTGCTATGCATGCAAGGTATAATGATAAGAAAAGAAAGAATGGGATATGACCCTTTAATCACTTTGGTAAAGTAAATGAGAGACGATGATTCACAAAGACTCAAGGAACCTTTACGGGGGAGGCAAGGGTGACATGGGGGACCCTCCAACTTAGAAATAATCATTATCAGCTTAGTTTGATTTGATTTAGTACTGCATAACAACGGTCACGGAATGAGCTCATATCCAAAAGCAATCAATTTCAAAGGAAAAGTAAAGAATGCTAAGTGCGTGCTAAGAAAGAAAGTAAAGTTAAAATAAAACTATGGTTAAGTCTATGAGGTTGCATGATAGTGCATGTATCTATTTTGTCCATATGCATTATAAATGTTTATTCCATGCTTTCGTATGTATGTTTACATATGATGTTATGATTATAATGTGAAGCTTAAAAGCAACCCACTTCGGGAACTTATATTTTCAAAACTCCTAAAATTGAACCTATATATATCCACTATTTTTATAATTAAACGCGCAGTGGGTGGTGTAACACCCTAATAGACCCACACAATGCTTAGGTCATATTACTGCATTTTATTAGTTGTTACTTATGCTTACGGAGAACCTGACATCCTTTTTATATTAAGTTACGTGGAAAATAAGGTAAATTTTCTTTTAAAAAATACATTATCGCTTTGAAGTGTATTCAAAAGTGAAGCCTTGAGCATGAATATAGATGTTGAGAAAGCATTTCGCCTATGATTCATATCACAATTACATAAAACATGAGGACAATAGATAATTAATAATACTAATGCATCACATTACTCAGCTAGTCATTCCATCCATATAGGTTCATAATATTAAGAAATACATAGAAGGAGACTCATGGTCATGCCACGGCCTAAATACCAAATGCAAACTGAAATGACAAAGTTCATCATAAAAAGAAATACATGAAGGTACAAAGCGACATTTACTACTAGCCTAAAACGGACATATCCTAGCATCCATGCTTCGGCCATACCTCTAGGTCCTACGGAGTCAAGCCCTAGAGTGCCTCTTTCCCTTCGCTCCTCAGCCCTGGGGTACAAAAAGTGTACGGATCATGCGAAGATTCCTACTGACTGCCTCAATATGGAGAATGCAGTGACTTGGCCCGGTCTGGTGAAGAGCACAGCTGGCCGCAGAAGACTGCTCTTCAGAAGGATTCTCCTCAGATATTGGGGCGACCTCCGGATAATACTTAGGGTAAGGTGGAGAGGCAGCTGCGGTCCCATGAGAGGTCGTGGCGCTTAGCTCGATCATTGGAATCACCGGTTGGGGCGGGGACTTAGCTACAGGTAGCTCTGGGGACATAGGCTCCATTTCGACGTCTAGTAATGGTTTTAGTGTGTCATTGTCATCGTCCCAACCACTTCGGATTTAATCATGAAAATAGTGAGCATGCATACATTCCTCATATAAACATAATGTAAAGAAACTCGAAACAACAATATAAGAGCATATACATATAAGAGCATAGTATAAATATTTATGACCATACAAATGAGAGAATGAAGATGCATGCACATTCATGTAACTTCTTAGACTAGACCGTAGTCTTTCTTTAACTTTACTATCATATTTAGTACGTGCTTAATATTCTTTACTTTTTCTTTGAAATAGACTACTTTTGGACATGAACTCATTCCGTGACCATCACCATGCAGTACTAAACCAAATCGGATTAAGCTGATAATGGTTACCTCTAAGTTGGAGGGTGCTCCATGTCACCCTGCCTCCCCCATAAAGGTTCCTTGAGTCTTTATGGATTATCGTCTCTCACTTCCCTAAGGTGATCGAAGGGTCATATCCCATTCTTTCTTTTCTTATCATTATACCTTACATGTATAGTACTTCTTGACAAGATACATGTGGACATGCAATGATATAACTAAGTCCATAATTTTGACGGAAATTCGGCAGCATGACGACTAGACTGGAGCATCCCTAAAATGCTAATTATGAAACTTTCAACTAACAATCCATTATATCCATATCATATCATCAAACCAATCATTCAATCATGAGACAATGCTCAATTAAACTTGTCATATATCATGTCTAATGGCATCATACATTCTTACCCTAAGAGGGTTCATAATATGATTCTTCATGTCTACTCATGAGAGAACCAAATAGTTAAAATAAATGTGTATGTAGTCTTTTAGCTATTTACTGCTTGAGTGAAGTTACTCCTTACTTAGATACATATCTTATGAAATACTTTATTAAAGTTAACTAAGTTAAGTGATTATTTCCTTTCCTTATCTTGAGATAGTATATTTAGTGATTCCTAGATTTATGGTACGCTCAGAAGCTCTAATCATACTTCTATTCCCTAGGGATTTCAAGGTTCCTCTAGTCCCTTAGGTCATGATAACGCATAATCACACTCATGAACCCAACAATAATATTCATCAAGGAATGATTTTTAACTTATTCAAGTTGCAAACTTTTTAGCTTTTATAATTAACTCAACAAGATTCCACCTTTAATGATATAAGAGTTATCATTCTTTATAAAGTAATTATAAAGTTTCATTCTTTAAGAAAGTATGTGCCTCTAAAACTATGTTCTTCTCTTAGAGATTCAATCTTTATGAAACAATGATACAAGATATTAGCTTAGAACTAAAAAGTCTTATTCTTTATAAAAGTTAACACTTTTAATTATTCTAAGACCATCAAGGTCTCAACTTTATGAGTTAAAGTGGTCTCATAGTTTAAAAGAATTTTTCTAGAAGAAAGTTTAACACTTTATGTATTATCTTATCTCTAGATACAAATTTTATAAATTAAAAGTTGCAAGTCCACACTTTTATGACTAAAAAGTGACATTCTTGAGGAAAGTTTAGAACTTTACTCAACATTTTCATCTCAAGGTTCAACCTTTTCAAGATTAAAGTGCAAATTTACAACTTTTTGACCGAAAGTTACCTTCTTGATTAAAGTTTAAAACTTTATGAAAGGTCTTGTATTCAAGATTCTATTTTCAATACATGAAGTGACAAGTTCTCATTTTATGACTTAAAAAGGCTTCGTGTTCCAAAAAGCTTAAACTTTTACACATATCCTTGTCTTCAAGAAGGACAAAATAAAACTTTAGAAGGGCACAAAACTTACGCCACTTTTAAGGTTGCAAGGAACAAACTTTTTGAAATTTTATATATCAAGAATGTTTTTAGTCTTGTCAAATCAAGAGAAAATGATAAAGATGACAAACTTTCCCATCATGGGCATCATCCTAAGGAAATAAACAACTTTTTAACCCAAACACCACCAAGAACATCATTTTTTTTTTCTAACAACTCATAAGAAACATCAAGATCTCAAGTACCAAGAAAGAAAAATAGAAACTTTAAAGCATTTCAAGAAAGGAATTTTCAAAAACATCAAGAACAACTCATGAATAAGAACATGAACATATTTTACTAAAAATGGAAACTCTTGCTCATGAAGAGCATGAGAGTTTTTCTCAAGTTTTCACTTGAAGATCTTCATCATGAGAGGAATCAAGCTTCAAGTTTTCTTGATTAAACAAAAGAGAAGAGTAGAGATCACTACTTAGAGTCAAAAAGTGGCATCTTTTGCAAGAGAAGAAGAAGAAGAAGACTCCTTGGTGGATGATGGTGGCAGCTTTGAATGAGGAAGGAGAGAACTCTTGAGTTCTTGATGAAATGGAGTTTGTAATGTGTAGATCTTGTCTCCAAAGACCAAAAGATATGGTCTTTGAAGGGAGTTTTTGGTTATGGTGATAGTGGGGAAGAAGAAGAAGATGAAGAAGAAGAAGAGAAAATGTAGAAAGAGATTAGAGAGTTTGAGAAACTTAGAGAGTGAATGAAAGTGCGAAAATGAAAATAGATGTGCATATGTGTGGATGTGGGTGTAGGTGTGGGTGTGCAGCTGTAGGTATATGGGCATCAAGGAGGAGATATTTTCTTCATTTTTTTATAATTAAGAGGACAACATGGTTAATTATGGGGTTTACTTTAGACAAACCCTAATGCTTTTCTTACATAAAGCAATATTATCTTCTACTTTTTCACTTTAGTGATGTCATCAATGTTTTATTATCTAGTTGACTAAATTTGAATTTTGATGATGTGATTAAATGCTCTTGCAACTTAATCAACTTGATTAAGCAAGAATTAATGATTAGCACACAAGAACATCATTAAGAAAATTAAACTTGTAATTAAGCTCAATCATCCTTAATTAAACTTGATTAAGCTAATTAAGAGTAATTAGTACTTAATTAAGCTATTAAGAGTTTGACTCACTTAATTAGGGATTATCTAATCTCGATTAAGCATTTACTTAACTTTTCACTTCCAAATAGCCACATAAACTCATTAATTAAGCCTTAATCTCTAATTTCTCATTAATTGGCTAATCACTCAGAGTTACTGAGGCAATTTAGCATGACAGAAAATTGAGGATGTTACATTAACTCTTTCCTTAATGGTTACTCCTTATGTGACTACAAAAGGAATCCCTACTCCACTTATTTCTTTATATTCACCCTATGTCATCATATGGTGTGAAGAAAACTTAAGCTTTGCTCTTATCATCAACAATTCATTCTGTAAGTTATACCTTATAGAAAGATCAATAAGACCCTTATTGACACCAAGATGAGTGTCAACTTCAAATGCTGAACTAGATGTACCCTTTATATATATATATATATATAATACTGATCAACCACTGATTGCAAGTCATTTACTTCTACCGAATGAGACTCAAAGTTCCGAGCTACTCAAGCTAGGACTTCTAATAATTTTCATTTTTCCATTAAAGGCTGTAATGGAAGAATCCGAAAACATGACATTGGCACCATCTGAAAGGTGTTGGCAAGATCAAGATCATTTCCAGCAAACTTTTCTTTTCTTTCTCTTTGGTTTCCCTAAGGAGTTTCCTCGATAATTTCCACTACCTTATACGGGAATAAAGCTTGAGCATGACCATCCGTATAACAATAACCATTTTTCTAGAAGCTCTAAAGACACAACACATCTTAGACTTAGATACTCTTAGCACCAAGTAGCAAACCCTCTTTGCTGGTTAACACTTCAATAAGAACTTGTGCAACATTAGTATGCAATCAACATAAAAGTAATCACGTCTCTGCTATGCCATGGCTTGAAGTTAGATTTTGATTTTCTTCACTTGCTATAGTTTAGCTATCGATTGCTATGCTTTATCATCAAATGCTACCCGCAAAACTTTTCCTTAAAATCTTTGAACTTCCGTAATAGCCCTTAATCTTAAGCATTGGGCTTCCTCTTACTGACGTAGCACCTTTACTATTTCTTAACTACAAACTTGGAACTTAGTTCAAACTGAAAAGAGTCGTTTCCCTTAATGCATATCATACCTTTATCCCATATTTCTCACTACGACTTCATTCCAAGGATAGAACACATACGTTTAGTTCATTTCCTTTTTGTCCATAAACTTCCATTCACTATTACGGGTAAGGTGGGATATCAAAACTAAACATACTAAATACGACCGTCAAGTACCTTAGAAGGGGTTCACCTAGCTCTTTATAACTGATCTTCTCTTAACTTCTCCTTAATGTTTTACCATGCTTCCCTTAGGTACATAGTGGTTTAACCAGCTTAACTCAATCAATGACTACTACTATTACTCTTTTCACCTTAAGATTTATAAGTCTAACTGATATTCTTTACGAGATTTGGCTCTATTAACTTGCTCAATTGTCCCTACCATAACTCGTAGGATTTGCTTCTTTATCAGTCCTTCTCTTTACTTTCAAGATAGGGCACTACCTTTAACTTTTTTCTAAGAGCTACATGCCCCTTGATGTCATAGCAGTAGTTACAAGAACCTTATCATAACACCTTATGTAATACTGCCTTGAAGTTGGCGATCTAAGGCAATTACCTTAGGCTCCTTCCTCTACTAAAATCCTCTATCAATTTTAGCTCCAGGATCTAGTCTCTGCTGATCTAAATTATGGCATTCTCATGTTTCGTTAGAGATCTCGCTACTTACAAATCAATCCTTTCATAATCCTTCCTTGCTTGCCTTTGTACCACTACCATCTTAAACTTAAAGGAATCCCTATTGGATTTCGAGAATATTGACTTAACCCCTAATCCTAGCACTACTTCCTTCCTGATGCATTTGCTGGGCTCTACCTTGAAATGTTGAGCTTCAAGTAAACCATATTCTCAACTCCTAATGTCCTTTTGACTAGTGCAACATCCATATTGCTTCCTTAACTAATGTCTTAAAATTCACTTTGTACTAATGATGGTTGCTTCCCATAGGAAGCAAAATCTACTTCCCTACATAGCGAAAAGCATGTGGGGAACAAAATCGAGCTCAAGATCATAGAAAAGAAGGAGAACAAAAGACATTTGAGAACTGGATAAACATGATTGACATTCCTAAAGGCCTCTCATAACATCACTATCTGTGAAAATGGGCACGCTTCTATTTGCACAGTTGTGATCTTACTAGAGGACACTTGCTCCGTTAACTACAGGGAAACCTAATGCTCTGATACTAACTTTTTTGTGACCCAACCTAGGACGTTACCGGTGCACAGGGACACCCCAGCAAGCCTACATAAGATCTTTTTTTGAAAAAAAAAATCTAGCAGAGTCTCCTTTGAATTTAGGATTATTCCCAAATAAGCATCCTCACCTTGCAAAAGGCATACAAACACACAAAATCATTAGGGATCCAAGCATTCTCATAATGCATCCCACAACATACATCATAGGAGTTTAAAACCTTTATATACTTATAAAAATATGTATTCATATCCGTAATCTTTAAGATTCAACTATTCATAAATAAAAACAATTATACAATTGCTACGATATAAGACCAACCCAGGAAGGACCCTGCCAGTAGGCCAATGGAGTGCTACTAAAAACTATACAATTACATTCAAGAATGTTCTTCTCAGATACAACAACCTCTGAGAACCACAAGAACAAAGTGTGGATTGACTAAGAGTCCAACACCTCTGGCTGATTATTAAAGCTTGAGCATGAGCATGAGCATGCACCTAACTAAAAACAGGGAAAGGAAGAAAAGTTGAGTTATACAAACTCAGTGAGGGATAATATACCTATAACAGGAGTGGGATAGGCTTGAATGTAAGCTTTTAACAAAAATGTAACTTTATAAAACTACATACATCATTTCTCAAGTAAAGTACTTTGTCTATATTTCAAAATGCCATAAAACTTTTGGTAAAACATATCTGATATCGATCTATCCTTGAACCCTTTATAGCTCATTAAAGCACTTTTCAATTTAGCTGAATATAAACTTCTTTATATCAATTCATATGCATTCTTGCTCATGACTTCAAATACATAATAAAATTCAACAAATGTATTTATCAAATCGTATCTCGTACTTATATTGTTTAGCATCAACAAAATACAGTTTCAACTAAAAAATAGGGATTTTAAACATAATTGCATAAGATATAAATAATTCTTAAAACATAAAGAATAACTACTTGCTTCAATGTCATAATAAAACATAAAGAAGGATCCTATTTCATAAAATAGATGGCTAACTAGGCAGCCTTATGTTCTAACCCTAGCAGTAAAAGATAACTTCGTGCCTGTACGTGTCTATATCGTCCGAACATGTTGGCCAAACATGCCAGGATAGCAATCACCTTGCTAGCTGGGCTATTCGAGATGCACCAAGGCTAATGTTGCTGCCATTAGCAAACAGTTTCTGTTATAGTTTCTTCTGCTTAGGAAGGCACTCATACTTGTTGGGTCTATGTCATACCTCACATGAGTCCTTGGCTTAAATTCTTTGGAAACATATTTCTTTTCTTTAAAACATTTTTAAATGCAAACCAATTTTAAAGCATTACAGTTCTAAAAACATGAAACTTCATCTTTTCTATCAAATTACTCAAATACCAAAAATCAACTTTCAAGTATATATACTTAACTAACATAATTGCTTTCAAGAACTTCATAAATATAGGATAAGCAATTGATCATATTCCATCATAATTTAGTGAGATACAATCCAAGCATATCTGTAGAATTAGAGAAAATTGGGTTATGAGTACACTATCACTCACTACTTGATACCATGAAAAGGAGATTCGAGCTTAACGTGCCATACAGCCCATAGTTGATCCTTCACGAGCATCTAACATCATAACGGACACAAACCAAACATGAATTAGTTTCTAAAGCCAAGGATTAACTTAGAATACTTTCGAAGACACAAAATTCATAATTTGGAACCCTAGGTTTCCAAACCTCAACCTTAAACTTAATCCTCCAAGAAACTTCTTCCATACCCAAGAAATAGAAGAAGATTTCAGCTTAGAGAGTTACCTTAGGTTCCAAAAGAAGGAAAAAACTTGATGGAAGATGTCGGTCTCCTCCCACCTTTGCTCCTTTCACTAGAAAGGAAGAGAGAGAGAGCTCCAAGAGAAGAAAACCTAAAAGCCATGATGATGATGATTATGAAGATGATGAATTTGGTGGGTTAGAGTGAAAATTTGATGAAGGAATAGTAGAATCAATGTGGGGGAAGAGAAAGAAGAAAGAGATAAAGATAGTAGAAATGAGAAAGAAGGGTCGAGTTCCTTCTTTTAATCTCATCCAGTAGGTGCCTAGGCGTTGTAGCTTAGCCGCCTAGGTGCCTGCTCGCCTGAAACTCAACCACTTTCATAGCACAACCAGCGTTTAGGCACTGGCCTTAGGTGCTTAGGCACCCGGTCTCTTTTTTTTTTTCCATTTACACCTCTCAAATATCATCATATACTTATTTATATTTCTTCATTTTAAGTTAATATCCTCATTTATTTTAGGGATTAGGGAATACCCATCATTTGAATCTAACAAAAATATTGGAAAAATCAAACTCCTTAAGAATCAAAAAATAAACTGTCAAAAACTTGCATTTTCTTAAATTTCCGAGCTCAAAATGGAAGGGTTACTGACTTCTTAAAATTCATAAAAAGTTACTCTTCAATTCTTGGATACCTAAGGAATAATTATCAGGACTTTTAATCCCATGAAAATGTTCCAAACATATTACCCTCTATGGGTACATTGGGTCTAGACTTAAAGCTTTCCCTAAGTCCAATAGGACAAAGTGTCACAAATCATAGATCTTTCGACCCGGGCATTACAAAGGTCTCTCCTCACCTTTGATTTATGATTTAGGAAAGTCTTCTAAGATAATTGAAGGTTTCTATTCTATTTTGAGTTCTTTATTGAGTTATAAGTGTTGTTTCTAGATAGTTTGGTTCAATTTGGATTTTGTGATTTCAAACATAGTTGAGAATTAGTGTATAGAATTTTCATTTGGAGCTGCACATTATCTGTTTGATCAAAGGTCTGAACCAAACATTTAACTTTCATGCTCATTGAGGATAGTGTGTTTAGGAAACATAAGGATCACTTTATTCTAGTTGCGCAAAGTTACTCTTTGATATGCTATTAGATTTAGTTATTTCCAATAATTGTTGATCAAAGGAACCTTTAACTCATGACAACTGATACTTCTAGATTTTCTCTTAGATGGGTGGCCATGATTATTTGCTTTTGTTACTATTATTACTTTGATTTTGTGACAAAAGGCTTAAGAAAGCAAATTTTGAGTTATGGTTACATACCCATTTCGTATTTGGATGTATTGCTCTATCTTTGTAATGTCTCAATTGACTACTTAAATCTCAATTTCTTGCATATATTCCTTTTACTGTTCAATCCCTATTTTGTTTCCTAAATTCTAATTTTTAAGAAACTCATCAGATCTCAAGAATGGGTTCTCGGATATGATGATATGTTATTGTTAATTTAAACAATAATAGTGATAACTTAGATGCCATGCAATTGGGAATAATTGGTCATATGTTGGTTTTAGAGTTTTCAGGAGATCAACCTTCGAGTTTGGCAGCCTCTAGGATGTAGATTTGACAATCTATACAACTCTATGAGTGGATAATGCCTCTATGGCATATGGATTTTGTACAGCTAATAGTGGTTTGATTTCAGTATATCTTGAAAGCTTACTTTTTTTATACATCTTGTTAATTATGAGTTCAATATATTTCACTATCTATGGACATCTATTTTGGTTTAGAGGAAAGTTTACTAGTAAGCACTTATTAAATGTTTGAAAGTTTTTTTTTTTGGAATAAATTATAGATTTTCTAAATGAAAGGATAAGATCTGATCTATTATTTGGATTACTAAACTGATTTGTTAAGTAAATTATATTTTGAACTTTCAGACTTGATAAGTATTTCTGTACATTGGAAATTTGATTTGATATTTCTTATTTTTGCTTTTTATTAATATGTTTTACTATAGTTACTAGATATATTGTGGGAGGATTCTCAGTTAAACGGTAGCTAACGGCTCAGTACACCTTGGTTCGAACCCAACTAGTAGGGGTGTTGCTAGGTTGGTGCATGTGTATGAGGCCTACGCACACTGCCAACTTAGTCAGATCTAAAAGGGATAACCCTCATTTGAAAATTTCTCTAAATTCGAAGCCTCCTCGCTTTTGTATTATGTTTGAGATATATGTTATTAATTTTTATGAAATAATGCTATCTCTTTTACAATAGTAATTCCTTATATATGCATGATTTATAATGTTAATTCTTTAGTTATGCATAATTGATAAGGTTAGTTCTTTATATATGCGTAGTTTGCTTTATTCCTAGAGTTTGTCCTCATATGCTATAGTTCCATTGGACCTCAGTAAGTCGGTGTGACTCATTCCATATTTTCTTCCCCCCATTTCAAAGCTAAGTGCAGGTTTGCGAATGGTTCATCTTAGTGGCAAAATGTTAGAACCTCAAAGAGCTCAACACATTTGTTCATGTAGGCCTTAAGATTGTCTTGGTATTAGATCAATATTTACTTGAGTAATTGTTTGTGTCTATCCCTAGTTGTGCTTCATAATCCACAAGCAAGATCTAGCTTTCGTTGCATTATAAATGTATATATTTGTAATGGATTTAATTTTGAACATGTATACTAATGCTTGTATGCCTATCGTTTGCAAGTTCAAATATTGTTCATCTATAGTTCTTATCTTATGCTTTATGCTATAGTGACATCACTGTTGCTTTATTGTCTAATTGACTAAACTTGAATTTTAATGATGTGATTAAATGCTCTTGCAACTTAATTGACTTGATTAAGCAAGGATTAGTGATTAACTCATATAACCAAGATTAACAAAATTAAAATTTTAATTAAGCTTAATTACCCTTAGTTAAACTCAATAAATTAATTATTGGTGATTAGTGCTTAATTAAGCTATTAAGAGTTTGGCTTGCTTAATTAGAGATTTTCTAATCTTACTTAAGCATTCTCTTAACTTTTTTCTTCATAATCATCTCATAAATCCTTTGATTAGGCCTTAATCCTTTAATTTCTGATTAAGTGCTTAGTTACTCCAGGTTGCTAAGGTAATTTAGCATGAAGGAAAAATTGAGGATGTTACACTGGGTAGCTTGAGGGTCAATTCAAGTCCCCTTAAACCACACTTGTTGCATCAGAAGCCACTATGGCTAGGATTGAAACCATTAGGGAAGGGACTTTAGCTAGAGTAGTCATTGCTGCATTAGAAGGAACTCTGGCTATGGCAAAAACAGCTGATGATATCCTTACTCCAGCATCTACAACTCTCACCACTCCTGCTCAACATCATATGCAAGATGTTTCTGTCAATGCTGCTCAAGACCTGCTCCAAGTTTCTTAAAAAGTTCTTCTAACTCCTGCCACTGCAAATGTGTAACATCCCTACTTTAGTAAACAGGATGTGATGGAAACTTTGAATTTTTCCCTTAGGCAGTATGAGATTTTCACAGGCAACGTTATGCCATAATGATCTTCACCCATAGAATTATTGGGTAGTGTAACACTGCCATTGAAAATATGGCACTACCATATGTTAAAAATTAGGAAATGATAAAAGTTCCCCTATAAACTTTTGTTAATTACAATGATGCCCATAATTTTTAGAAATTTTATTTTGATCCCAATGAATTATTTCCACAATAACCTTAGAACTTTTCATAAAATGACCTTCATGTCTCCACATCTATAGAATTAGCAAAATGGGATCTTAAACGAAGCAGAATCACGTGGTGAAACTGTAGAATTTTAAATCTCTGCCGATTAGGCCATGGAGGCAGTCTGGTGTGAAATGACGTGGGGTGCCCTTGGACTTACTCAAAATTACAAAAATGCCATTAACTATGGAAAATAAAAAATAGAAAAGCTCCGAATTTACAAAAACGATTATTTCACGTTAACAAGCAATTTATTCAATCTAATTGACTAGGTAAGGTTAATTAGGAGCTAACTAGATGTTAATTAGAGGGATTAGGCTTAGGAACAATTAGAATAGAGATATAGAAATTCTGTCAGAGTCATTTAGTAAAGTTTTGCCGATTTGAAGAAAACCGGCGAAGATTCGATATTTTAAACCGCCAGAATCGAACCAGTAGAATTTTCTATGGGAATCCCTCACTTAAGTGGCTGAAATTCAGCCACTCCTACCACATATGAGTGGCGCAAAGTGTTGCTCAAGATAGTGGAAAAACTTCGCCTCACCTCCACCGGATTTTTATCATTTTATCAACTATTTGAGATTAATTAGGATTCGATTAGATATTTACTTAGAGCCAATTAAGTATCATTTAGAGAAATTAGATATGAGGGACTTAGATTGAAAGCATAAGAAATATCATAGAATTTTTCCAAAACCGATTTACCGATTTAAAGGAAATTGGTAAGATTTCAGTACTTTAAACTGTCAGAACCGAACCAATAGAAATTATACTGTGAGAACCCTAGGATGGATGGCCAAGATTCAGCCAACACACCCTACAAGTGGTGCCACAATCAGCCTTCAAGAAGGCAGCCAAATCAAATTGGAGAAGGAAAACACATCCACCAACCACATGTAATCTTGCTCCAAAAGTTTCCAATTATTTCCTTCCAACTCCCTTGATTATTTTCGGATTTCAAAAATAGCTGAACCCTCATCATTTCTCTTCTATCTTAACTCATTTTCACTCCATCTCCATATACTCTTTAAGCTTCATCAAGATTCCTTCAATCCAAGGCATCAATCTAGCACAACAACACCTAGAAAAGGTAGGAATCTCAACTTTCTCCTCCTTTTCTTTAAATTGGGGCTGCCTAAGTTCCCTTGTTTATCTATGATTCTGATGTTGTGATGGATGGGGGTGATGAATTAAGGCTGGTTTAAGGTGTATATGTGAGTTTGAATTGAAGATTTGATGGATTGATTTAAGGAAAACATGAATTCAAGAAGAATTCAAGAAGCTGTTAGGGTTTTCCCCTCGACAGTCCATACGGCAGAGTGTATGGCTCTGCCTAAATCCTTTCAAATTTGATGTATCCATTTTTATATGAAACTAGACATTCAGGGCTTTCCACACATATAAAATATAAGGCCATTGGATTAGTATAGAATTAGTTACGAATTTTTTAAGTTTGACATAGAAATCTGGATTCTCATCTAGGCAGTATGAGTTGAGAAGGGTGTAACTCACCCTACACAACTCTAAACTAAGTGCAACTAATGCTGTTTGAAAGCTAACATGTGACGAAACATTCCATAAAAATTTCAAAGTCAGATTCATTGCCATTTGCTCCCAGCATATCAATGAAGTTGACTTAAGTTCAAACTGGGCTGGAACAGGATAGTCCAATAGGGTCAAGTTACAGGGCTTATGTCTTAAAATATATATGAAACTTCTTTCATTTGAAAGATTCTTCTGTTAACTTTAAATTGATATAAAATTTGTATGATTTCACCAAGATTTCTATTTTTCATGAATTTTCACTTACAAGGGTGCATTTTTGGCTAAGTACAAGGCAGTCTGAAGTAAAATCCTAATAACTTGAGTTATACAAATCAAAATGAGATAGGACCAAAAAGATTGGAAACTAGACACATAGAGCTATGAATTATCCAAAATTCAGCTCTAAATGAGTTGAATAGGGATAAGGGTGGACTTTACAAAATTCGGGTAGAAGAGGATAGAGTGAGCAGAAAACTCTGTTGATATTTCCATTGATTTTGACATGCCATATGATTAATAATGTTGCTATAACTTGATGTTTTACATTGAATTGCATACTTAATTGATTGTATTGGTAGCCTAGCGCTATTCACGGGGAAGCGGACTCGATCCGTTATGCTACTGAATTTTCGGCAAGAATTTATGAGAACTTATGCTATGGGTGATTATGCTTTGAATATATTTACATTTACATGTCATGTTCATGTACGTCATGCATGCAAGCATAATTAGAATATGATATGAGAAGTAAGGTATGAGACATATCCATGAATGCTCAAAGTATCCGCATGCATGATAAGATATGGAAAAGAAAAGATAATAAGAACTTGCAAGAGGGCCGTACCAAGCTACCACATGAGGCATGGTATAGACCCAGCTAGCGTGGGCTAGAGCAATACTGTCTAAGACTTGGGCCAGCCCTAGACCAGATTTAAGGAGAATAGACCAGTGTGAAGGTCAAGGAAAGTAAACCTGTCACTCTTGTATAGGTGCGAGCTCGGACCTAAAAAGCAGGCTATTACCCAGGGGCATTCACCTCCGGGGGACCAAGTACAAAAAAGAGCAAGATCAAGTTGCAAGTTAAAGAAAGAGATGAATTAAGTCAAGTGCACTTGCATACAAACATCTATATGTACATTTCTAATTATCTCATTATGTCATGATGTTATTATGATTCTTACTTAAGAATATTATACTATTCGTGTTTCTATGTCTGTCATATAATATGCCAAGTAGTTGTTAAAATATAACCCGCTTCCAGAAAGATGTTTTCAACTTAAAATTGAACCATTGCTTGCGTATACGTGCTCACATTTTCATAAGAAACCGAAGCGGCTAGAATGTTTATGATGGCACTATATGAGTAATAGTTCGAGTTTACCTATTGAGAACCTTAGATTCTCACTGCCTGCTTATATGTTTTTCTTTTCCGTAAACATTCCAGTACCTAAGTTTGAAATCAAGTGCGAGGCAGAGTACTGGGATGTTTTCTGAGCAAGACTCGGGCGCAAACTAGATCAAGAGACTACTGAAGCTAGCTAACGGCCATGTTGAAAGCAAGTTTTGTGTATTATATTAGTCACAATTTCTTTTAAATTGTAATTATTTTATCCTCTATGTATCAGAGATGACGAAGTTTATGAGCTATTCGTTAGTAATAAAGTGTGCAGTTAAAGGGTCATGTATTATATTTTCCACATTTTGAACATTTTTTAGCACAGTGACAACCTTTTAATATGACTCTATGACTCGAGCATAGCTTATATGATAGAGGTTGTTATATTTATTGGTATCAGAGCAGTTCATCCTGTGTAGGCCCGTGGATGGACTTATTATGCTTATGATGCATATTCTGAGAATCTAGATAAACCATGCTTTAGGTCCTGCATGAAGAGGACATAGAAATATTATGCATGGTAGCCTTGTTGTAAATGTTGTGGACTACCTGTTGCACTTGACTGAATGTTGAGCCTGATCACCTCAATATAAAGTTTTGTGTAAACTAAAACACACAACAACCTTATTAGGGACCTTCTATACATAATTATTAGGGTTAAGACTCCTAGAAAGTAGCGATGGCATAAAGGGATAGACAATTGAGCAAGTTGAAAAGTGCAGAAAATTGGGGATTCAATCAAAGGATTGTGTTGGACGGTTTGCTATGGACATAATAAACTTAGTTATATCAAGAAAGGTTGTTTGCAAGGTGTTGTTAAGTAGTTGAAGACCTCCTATCGTCAAGGGTAGAATTTTAGTTGGAAACGACTGCGATGGGGCTTGTTTCAAGCTTTATTGCAATTATCTGATCCAGGCCATCTTTTCTAGATTGAATCTAGGGGATTCTTCTGCCTAGTTTTGTAACTTTAGTACTTGATAAGAGTAAAATTATTACCCACTGATGGGGTCATTTCATGCGGCATAGATGGTTCCTTTATTTTCTTCATGAATGGGACTATCTTAAAGGTACCTTGCCAGCAAATTCAGTCAATGGTTTTTATTTTGGATTGTGGTAATACCACATTATAAAGATCCTTCATTAAGAAATTTGTAGACTGGATGAACGAAGCAGAGAATCAATGAAAGAAGCTAAGAGCAGAAGCTTCGGTCAGGTACACGGGAGAACTTTTTAAGTCCCCGTCCAGAGAATGGATTGGTTTCTTCCTCAAGGATACTATAAACTAACCTTGTAGCGATTGCAAATTGGAAAAGTACTAAGTGGAATCTTGGCTTCGAAAGGACAACAGTTGAGCACATTGTATAGAGATCCATTTAACTGTACATTGAATCAAGATAGAGATATTTATACACAGTATGGAAAGCATATGAAGTTATAAGTGTAGCAAGAGAGAGAGGCAGTATATCTCCTACTAACCTAAAGTAGGAACACTTTCAGACTAGAGGTGGCATACGAACCAAGTGTAATTTTTCCTACCTTTCAGGAATAAAGGAAGTGCTAGAAAATCTAGTCATGCTCAAATTCTATCAACCTCAGCCACCATAGGAATTGGATGATAGGATCATCTTCAACATGTTATTAGTAGAGGAATGAGGTTATTTAGAGAAGAAAGGCAAAGTCTAACAATTGCCCTTAGGCACCATTATATGTGCTATGGGTGGAGTAACTCGATAATGTATTCAGATTTAGGCGAGAGTAATAAAGACTTAAGGTATGCAACTAATCCCGATAGACCAAGGGAGCAACGGCAAGATAGGTTCTGACAAATGAAAACAAACAAGTTTCTGCAGGAACAATAGAACATAGTAGGAACAAGGTAGGAAAGGAGGAAGTTTGGATTTTTGACTGGTGTAACATCCACCGTTTTTTCACCCAATTATTCGGTTTTATCGAATAATTGAGAATAATTAAAATTTGACTAAGCAATTATTTAGCCTCAATTGATTAGTAATTACTTAAGTTTAGACATGAGAGAATTAAGTTAGAAGTATAGAAGATTTCATAAGAATTTTCACGAAACCGATTTACCGATTTAAAGGAAATCAGTAAGTTTACGGTATTTTAAACTGTCGGAACCGGACCAATAGAATTTCAACCCATCAACCCTACTTTGAGTGGCTAATAACTCAGCCACTTAATCCCTCAAGTTGGCGCCACTTTGGCCACAAGAAAGGAGGCAAGCTTGGCTGAATTTCAGCCATGCAAAGCCAACCAATCAAATGCGAAAGAAAAAGCCAACTAAGCACCCTTTATGTCATCAGATTTTTCAGCCCCATTATCACATATTCTGACCCACACTTCTACGCCACTTTCTTCTCCTCTTTCAGCTCTCTTCTCCTCTCTTCTACTCACATAACTCCAGCCAATATCAAGCCAACATCAAGCTTTGCTCATCCAAGCCTTCAAAATCCAGCAAAATCACCTAGAACAAAGGTAGGAGTTCTGATTTCTTTCATCAAATCCATGCTCTTGGCTGACTGGGCTTGAATTATTTTCACCTTATTTGATGTGTTAAATGAATGTATATGATGATATGTGATTGGTTTTGGGCTGTTTGATTGATTAAAACCGAAGTGGAAGCAAAAAACCATGAAAATGGAAAGAGCTGATGGGGTGGATAACCAAAACCCCTCGGCTGTCCGTACGGCGGAGTGTACGGCTCCGCCTACAACCGATAAAAGTGGATGAAACCATTTTTACATGAAATTAGACATCTAGGGCTTTCCATATACATATCATATAAGGCTTTTGGATCAGAATTGAGGGAGATATGAATTTTTGAATTTTGACCTAGGGTTTTGACTCTGGCTCTGGGCAGATTGGGTTGTTTAGGGTAGAACTCGACCTATACTACTTTAAAATGAGTGAAACAAACTTTGTTAGAAAGCTTACATATAGGAGAATATCCCACAAAAATTTCAGAATTTAATAAGGTCCCAGTTACTCCCAGTTCTCCACGCAATTCGCCCTGTGTCCACACCGGGCTAGAACAGGGCAGTGTAGGAAGGTCCGAATTCGGGGCTTGTAACTCGAGCCCTACTAAGCCAAATTGAGTGGGACTTTTTCTAAATGAAACTTTGTTCTGTTAGCTTTAATATGAGACCAATTTCATATGATTTGAGACAGTTTTCGATATTTAGTGGATTTTTACTTTTAGTTGCCTGATTCTGGGTAACCAATGGGCAGGCCGAGATAAAATCTAGATATCTTGAGTTGTAGATACCAAAATTAGATGGGAACAAAGAGGTTAGAAGATAGACACATAACAGCTTAACATACTCAAATTTGAAGTCCAAATGAGTTAAAATGAAATTACGGCTTGAATTATAAAAACCGGGTTGGTTGAATATGCCGAGGCAGGAATTCTGCCTTAATGAATTTGATGTTGAGATGAGTTCTATGTTGGAACATGAATGTGATGTTGTGATCCTTGTGATAAATTGATGTATTGATTGGCTGGTACTATTCATGGGGAAGCGGACACGTTCCGTTATGCTGCCGAAATTTCGGTAGACCCCATGTACAAGTTATGAATTACATGTTAATGCATATGCATTCTTAAGAAAGCTATGAAAGTTATGAAAAGGATTATGTTATTATGCAAGTTCCATACTACTTGGGCCAGCCCCAGATAAGAAGTTAAGGGGAATAGATCGGTGGGAAGGTCGGAGAAAGTAAACCCGGCATTCCTGTATAGAAACGAGCTCAATCCTGATAAGCAGACTATTACCTAGGAGTCTAAATGGCCAAGAACTCCCAGGGGACCAAGAGATGGAAAGAAAATGATGAAAAGTAAAGGAAAGGCTTATGAAGAAAGGTTCATGATTAAGTTTGCATGATTACATGAATGCATGGTTACATTAAATAATTATGTTAAGATATATCCAGTTATTTACCATGTTTGTTTACTGCCATTGGTTCATTTATACTGTTTATTATCATGTGAATCATTATAATCTGTTTTGTTCCTTATGTCAACTAAAGTAAAACTGAACTTTGCCTCGGACCAGGCTTTTCCTTGAACTCATTAAAGCGGATAGCTTAATTTGTACACATGTTTTTATAATTAAACAAAAATCGAGGCAACTGAGAATGAATGTGACGTCAGAAGACCGTTATATATAGACCCTATTGAGAATTTCTTGAAATTCTCACCTCGTGTTGTATTTCCGCACCATTCTCAGACGCAGGCGAAGGGCTCAACGGCCGCTCTTTACACTGAGATCCCAGTCTTGCAGCTTCGCCATGACTCCGAGTTGGACTCGTTGGACACAGCCGGCTCCTGCTAGTCTGTCTCTGTTTTTTTTTTGAAATAGGAATTTTGTTGTTCCTTTATTTCGTCTGCTTTTAACATATATATATGTATAGATATATATACTAAAGGGTTGGCTTCCAACCGACATTTGTACGTATACAGTTGATAATATATCACTTATTCGTATCTTTCTGTCATATTATATTAAACTTTATTACATTTTATAACGCTATTCACGTCTATTATATAACAGCGCACCGTTTCAACAGTTTAGTGATACTAATCACGAGATTTAAGCAGAACATTAACACAGTAACACAGACTACCTAATTTAATGCTATGACTTAAGCATAAAATCAAATTAGTAGGGTGTTACAACTGGCCCATTACAAAGAGAAAAGCTACCTAGTATGAGATTACGGTGCAAATAAGATTGTATACGAAATACCAAGTAGAGTTGCCTCGGCACCGGTCATAAGTGCAACAACCCCAATACACCCTAAGCAAGACCGGATGATGCACCAATATAAGATCAAAAAGGATTTGGGAGTATGCCCCATGAGGGGCAAGGTTACGATGTCGGGATTAGAGGCAGTCAGAAGAGTCCCCATATCTTGGGCCAGATTAAATATGATTATCACTAACGCACTAGGTTCCATCAGAGTTCCATAGTTAAGCATGCTTGGACGAGAGTAATATTAAGATGGGTGACCTTCTGGGAAGTCCTCATATTGTAACTTCAACAGGGTAGCAAGACCTTCATTTCCATCTCTCATAGCAAGTGGATTACCCTAGGGGCAAGATGTTACAAAGGATAACCAGAAGGCTCAGTAGTGAGAATAATGTCAAGTTTAACCATAAACTTGATACATATTATACTAGGGTTGACCATCAATGAGGAATGTAGTGTTGGTGACCACGAGATTCTTTAAGTTGGTATTTAAAGTTTAGAAGAAGGTGAATGTCAACATAATAAACAAGGAATCTCCTCACTACCAAATTGAAGAAGATAGGAGAGTGATGGAATCTTTTCAGCTCAATAATCCTTTTTCTCAGATCGAATTGATCATATTTTGGGGAAAAAGATATCGCAATAGTCATTAAGAAGCTCAACAGGGATGACATGAAATCTAACTGGTAGATAATGAGAAAAATGGAATAGAGCCCATAAGAAGAGTAGAGATTTCAAAGCAAGGCCTATGGTTACAGTTTATGAAAATGTTCTAATCCTACACTCTAGACTCAATATAAGGGAACTCATCACTAATCAAAGGTGGTCAAGTGGACCAAAACCTTGGAAATCGCTAAATCGATTTCCCAAAAACTTTGATAGGGCTCCATGGCCACTACCTGTCAAAATTAATTGTTGCTATAGACAATAGCCCTGGTAATGATAAAATTGCTTGAGTTGGTGTCGAAGACTCAAGACACAATATATGAAGAGTTTACTAGAAATCACAATGCAATAGTAGTCAGACACATGGCAAGAAAGATAAGTAACTTTCTCGGCGAGCTCACTAACGGATTAGGCCATCGTTAAGATAAAGTGTACTTTGGGTGGTCATACAATCTAAGGGGACTCTTGACGTGTTAGGAAGGTATCTCGTAGAAAAGAAATATGATAAGAAAGAGTCTGCAACTTTGCTAAGGAAATATGGCTATTAACCCCCATTTCTATGCCGAATAACATATACCTTGATAGCTAAAAATCAAGGAGAACAAGAAGATGGTACTAAGAAGAGTTGTGAACCTTATAAACTTTAACCATATAGTGGGAATGACCTGAGATCTTCCCACTAGTAATGGAGCACGAGGCGAAGTTTATAAGGAAGAGGAATTTTAAAATAAAGCTTGTAGCTATAATTTTGAGAAGAAACCTAAGCTTATACTTCTAAAGAGCGGTATCGGAGGCGAATTTATGATTGAACTAACGGTAACTGGGCAAATAAGAATCTTGAGAAATGTTGCACACACCTCCTAAAACTTGGACACAACCATCGTCGTTACTACATATTGACGTCAATTATGGTGACAACTGGTTCTCTTTAAATACTACGAATCTTCACAAATTGATATTTGGAGACTCAAGTACAAACAACAAAAAGTTTAATGGCGGAGACTCGAGTACAAACAACAGAAAGTTTAACGGCCACTATTAAGTGAAAGTAGTAGAGTACTAAGTGAAGAAGGTGAGGGAAGTCTCCAACGAACCAAATGATAGTTCAGGGCATCATAGAGACAAGATAGGCTTGGACGCCAACATATTCCTTATGGATCCTTTGTATGTACTGAAGCAATACCTTGTAGTTACCAACAAGCAATCTCAGAGCAAGAGGCAACCACAAAAAGAAAAGTGCCCTTGTGGATTAAGAAAAATCTTCCTCAACCATTCTTAGCCCTGGAATTTTGAGGACAAAATTCTTTTTAAGGTAGGTAGAATATAACATCCCTACTTTCGTAAACAGGACGTGATGGAAACTTTGAATTTTTCCCTTAGGCAGTGTGAGAATTTTACAGGCAACGTTTTGCCATAACGATCTTCACCCTTAGAATTATAGGGTAGTGTAACACTACTGTTGAAAATATGGCACTACCATATGTTAAAAATTAAGAAATGACAAAAGTGTCCCTATAAACTTTTGTTAATTGCAGTGATGTCCAGAATTTTTAGAAATCTTATTTTGACCGTAAAGAATTATTTCCACAATAACTCTAGAACTTTTCATAAAATGACTTTTATATCCCCACATATATAGAATTGGTAGGATGGGATTTTAAACGAAGCAAAATCACGTGGTGAAACCGTAGAAGTTTAAATCTCTGCCGATTCAGCCATGGAGGTAGTTTGGTGTGAAATGACGTGGGGTGCCCCTGGACTTGCTCAAAATTATGAAAATGCCATTAACTATGGAAAATAAAAAATAGAAAAGCTCCGAATTTGCAAAAACGATTATTTCACGTTAACAAGCAATTTATTCGATCTTATTGACTAAGTAAAGTTAATTAGGAGTTAATTAGATGTTAATTAGATGGATTAGGCTTAAGAACAATTAGAATAGAGATATAGAAATTCTCTCAGAGTCATTTAGTAAAATTTTGCCGACTTGAAGAAAATCGGCAAAGATTCGGTATTTTAAACTACTAGAACTGAACCAGTAGAATTTTCTACGGGAATCCCTCACTTAAGTGGCTGGAATTTAGCCACCCCTACCACATATGAGTGGGGCCAAGTGTTGCTCAAGATAGTGGAAAAACTTGGCCTCACCTCTACTAGATTTTTATCGTTTTCGCCTAGTTGTTCGGTTTTATTGACTACTTGAGATTAATTAGCATTCGATTAGATATTTACTTAGAACCAATTAAGTATCATTTAGAGAAATTAGATATGAAGGACTTAGATTGAAAGCATAGGAAACTTCATAGGATTTTTCCAAAACCGATTTACCGATTTAAAGGAAATTGGTAAGATTTCGGTACTTTAAAATGTCGGAACCGAACCAATAGAAATTATACTGTAAGAACCCTAGGATAGATGGCCACGATTCAGACAACACGCCCTACAAGTGGCGCCACAATCAGCCTTCAAGAAGGCAGCCAAATCAAATTGGAGAAGGAAAACATATCCACCAATCACATGTAATCTTACTCCAAAAGTTTCCCATTATTTCCTTCCAACTCCCTTGATTATTTTTGAATTTCATAACCCACTGAACCTTCATTATTTCTCTTCTATCTCAACTCATCTTCACTCCATCTCCATATACTCTTCAAGCTTCATCAAGATTCCTTCAATCCAAGGCACCAATCTAGCACAACAACACCTAGAAGAGGTAGGAATATCAACTTCCTCCTTCAATCCAAGGCACCAATCTAGCACAACAACACCTAGAAGAGGTAGGAATCTCAACTTTCTCCTCCTTTTCTTTGAATTGGGGTTGCCTAGGGTCCCTTGTTCATCTATGATTCTGATGTTATGATGGGTGGTGATGATGAATTAAGGCTAGTTTAAGGTGTATATGTGAGTTTGAATTGAAGATTTGATGGATTGATTTAAGGAAAACATGAATTCAAGAAGCTGTTAGGGTTTTCCCCTCGACTATCTGTACGGCGGAGTGTACGGCTCTGCCTACAGCCTTTCAAATTTGATGAATCTATTTTGATATGAAATTAGACATTCAGAGCTTTCCATAAATATAAAATATAAGGTCATTAGATTAGTATAGAATTAGTTATGGATTTTTGAAGTTTGACCTAGAATTCTGGATTTTCATCTGGGCAATATGAGTTGAGAAAGGTGTAGCTCACCCTACATAACTCTAAATTGAGTGCAACTAATGCTGTTCTAACATGTGAGGAAATATTCCATAAAAATTTCAAAGTCAGATTCATTGCCATTTGTTCCCAGCACATCAATGAAGTTAATTTAAGTTCAATCTGAACTGGAACAGGGTAGTCCAGTAAGGTCAAGTTACATGGCTTATATCTCAAAATATATTGATGCAAATGATATGCAACTTCTTTTATTTGAAACATTATTATGTTAGCTTTAAATAAATATAAAATTCATATGATTTCACCCAGATTTCTATTTTTAGTGAATTTTCACTTATAAGGGTGCATTTCTAGCTAAGTACAGGGCAGTCTAAAGTAAATACTAATAACTTGAGTTATGCAAATCAAAATGAGATAGGACCAAAAAAGTTGGAAACTAGACACATAGAGCTATGACATATCCAAGATTCAAGAGGGTGGACTTTATAAAATTTGGGCAGAAGAGGATAGAGTGAGCAGAAAACTCTGTTGATATTTCTATTGATTTTGACATGCCATATGATTAATAATGTTGCTGTAACTTGCTGTTTTACATTGAATTGCATACTTAATTGATTGTATTGGTAGCCTGGCACTATTCACGGGGAAGCGGACTCGATCCATTATGTTGCTGAATTTTCGGCAGGAATATGAGAATTTATGCTATGGGTGATTATACTTTAAATATATTTACATTTACATGTCATGTTCATGTACGTCATGCATGCAAGCATAATTAGAATATGATATGAGAAGTAAGGTATGAGACATATCCATAAATGCTCAAAGCATCCGCATGCATGATAAGATATGGAAAGGAAAAGATAATAAGAACTTGCAAGAGGGTCATACCAAGCTACCACGTAAGGCATGACATAGACCCAACTAGTGTGGACCAGAGCAGTACTATCTAAGACTTGGGCCAACCCTCGACCAGATTTAAGGGGAATAGACCAGTGTGAGAGTCGGGAACAGTAAACCCGTCACTCATGTATAAGTATGAGCTCGGACCTAAAAATCAGACTGTTACCTAGGGGTGAGAGAAGCCATTCACCTTCGAGGGACCAAATATAGAAAAGAGCAAGATCAAGTTGCAAGTTAAAGAAAGAGATGAATTAAGTCAAGTGAGCTTGCATACAATCAGGTACAAACATCTATATGTGCATTTCTAATTATCTCATTGCGTCTTGATGTTATTATGATTCTTACTTAAGTATATTATACTATTCGTGTTTCTATGTCTGTCATATAATATGCCAAGTGGTTGTTAAAATATAACCCGCTTCGAGAAAGATGTTTTCAACTTAAAATTGAACCACTGCTTGCGTATATGTGCTCACATTTTCATAAGAAATTGAAGCAGCTGGAATGTTTATGATAGCACTGTATGAGTAATAGTTCGAGTTTACCTACTGAGAATCTTAGGTTCTCACTGCTTGCTTGTATGTTTTTTTTTTTTTGCGTAAACATTCCAGTACCTAAGTTGGAAATCAAGTGCAAGGCAGAGTACTGGGACATTTTCTGAGCAAGACTCGAGCGCAAACCAGACCAAGAGACTATTAAAGCTAGCTAACGACCATGTTGAAAGCAAGTTCTGTGTATTATGTTAGTCACAATTTCTTTTAAATTGTAATTATTTTATCCTCTATGTATCAGAGATGACGAAGTTTATGAGCTATTAGTCAATAATAAAGTGTGCAATTAAAGGGTTATGTATTATATTTTCCATATTTGAAAGATTTCTTAGCACACTGACAACCTTTTAGTATGACTCCATGACTTGAGCATGGCTTATATGATAGAGGTTGTTATAAAATGCACTTCTATTACTTAAGCTGGTCCCAGATTTGACAAGTATCCTCTAGAAAATGCCTCTAAACATCCCTAGTCTTCGGCTTTTCACACTCAGAAGGCACTTTTACAAGTTCTTGCACTATATCCTCATGCACATAGTTTTCCAAACCCTAGTGAAATGCAAATGGATGTTCTTCTAGTTAATTAACAATCTATAATGGCTAACTAGCAGTAACTCATGACAAATCAACAAGCCTAGAAAGGAGTATGGACAAGTTGGAGAATCTATTTGTGCAAGTACTAAAGGCTCTTCAAAAGGGAAATCATTAGGCATTCAACAATGTCTTACTCTGTTCCCTTTTTCTCTTTTAATGATGTCAAAAGGGGAAGAATGGATAGGAAAGCTTTGGTTGAGGGGGAGCAAGGATAGCAATGAAGAATACATCTTTGTATACATCATTTTTTTATCTAAACTTTGTTAATATTTATAATATGTTTTATGAAATCTTTTTTAATATATAGATATTATATCTTAAGTGCTTGTTGCTCTTATATCAATTCATAATCTTTATTGCTCTATTATCTGCTCTGATACTAATTTATTATTCCTATACTAGTTTTTGATTGCTATATCTTTAAGTTTTTATCATAATATCTGTAGCTCCGATACTAGGATATTGGATCATATCATCTGTTCTATTATTAGGTTACATTTGTCTTGTTTGTGCTTTGATAGATCTAATGATAAATATGTTTGCTATTATCTGATTATGTTTTCTTCTCTTACAACATATGCTCTGATTTTGAATATATTAATGAGTATTGGTTTTTGATATTTCAAAGATCAAAAAGCTTCCATCTTAAAGCTTCTGAATATGATAATGAACTAAAATGAATATTAGATAGCATGTATCGTAATTAGAAAGATAGATTTATACAAACCATGTTAGTTTCTATGCGCTTTCATTTTTTTATTTTTTTAATAAACAAAACCATTTCCTAAGCATTGCTTTACCATCATCAAAAAGGAGGAGATTGTAAGCTCCAACACCCTTTAGAAGCCACTAAGTCATTTTAGGTATATCCTTTAATGGTTTTGATGAATAACAAACCAAATCTTATGAAAACCTTTTGTAAGAACTAACGGTTTGCTTTAGTGTTTGTTGTGAATAGCACATGTCACTCTAACTCAAGCTTAAGAAGAATGGTTCTTATGCAATAGCACCAAATAGCTTCTAAAACACTCCTTTCAAAATTAAACTGTCTTTTGTTGAAGCTAGGATGGCCAAGAAAACATAATGTATGTAACATCCACCGTTTTTCGCCTAATTATTCAGTTTTATCGAATAATTAAGAATAATTAAAATTCTTTTAAACAATTATTTAGACTCAATTGATTAGCAATTACCTGAGTTTAGATATGAGAGAATTAAGTTAGAAGTATAGGAGTTTTCATAAAATTTTATTGAAAACCGATTTACCGATTTAAAGGAAATCGGTAAAATTACGGTATTTTAAATTGTCGGAACTGAACTAATAGAATTTCAATCCTTTTACCCTACCTTGAGTGGCTGATAACTCAGTCACTTAGCACCAAATGTGGTGCCACTTTGGCCACAACTCTGGGGAGGCTTGGCTGAATTTCAGCCTTGCAAATTCAACTAATCACAAGCCAAGAAGCCACCTATATATACACTCCTTCAATCAGATTTTTCACCCCTCATACACCCATTCAAACTGTGCCCTTTCTCTCCTCTCATTCAGCTCTCTTCTTCATTCACATAACTCCACCCAACATCAAGCCTAATCAAGCTTTGCTCATCCAAGCCTTCAAAAATCCAGCAAAATCACTTAGAACAAAGGTAGGGGTTTAATATTTGCATCAATTCTGTGGTCTTGGCTGGCTGAGTTTGGATTATTTTCATAATCTTTGATGTGTTAAATGAATGATTATGATGATATGTGATTGGTTTTGGGCTGTTTGTTTGATTAAAACCGAATTGGAAGCAAGAAATAATGGAAATAGGAAAAGCTGATGAGTTAGAGAACCAAAAACCCTCGGCGATCAAATGCAGTGAGTGTACGGCTCCACCTACAGCCGATTAAATTGGGTGGAACCATTTTTATATGAAACTAGACATGGCTTTCCATAGATATATCATATAAAGCTTTTGGATTATAATTGAGAGAGATATGAATTTTTGAATTTCGACCTAAGGTTTTGACTCTAGTTCTGGGCAGACTGGGTTGTTTAGGGTAGAACTTGCCCTATACTACTTGAAAATGAGTGAAACCAACTTTTTTAGAAAGCTTACACATAGGCGAATGTCCCATGAAAATTTCAGAATTAGATAAGGTCCTAGTTGCTCCCAGTGATCCAAGAAATTTGCCCTATGTCCAAACCGGGCCAGAACAGGGCAGTTTAGGAAGGTCAGAATTCAGGGCTTGTAACTCAAGCCCTACTAAGTCAAATGGAATGGAACTTTTTGAAAATGAAACTTTACCTTGTTAGCTTTAATATGAGTCCAATTTCGTGTAATTTGAGTCAGTTTTCGATTTTTAGTGGATTTTTACTTTTAGTTGCCTGATTCTGGCTAGCCATTGGGCAGGCCGGGATAAAACCTGAATATCTCGAGCTATAGATATCAAAATTAGATGGGACCAAAGAGGTTAGAAACTAGACACATAACTCTTTAACATAAATTGAAGTCTAAATGAGTTAAATAGAAATTATGGCTTAGTTTAGAAGAACCGAGTTGGCTGACTATGTTGAGGCAGCAACTTTGCCTTAATGAGATTATTGTTATTATGAGTTTCATGTTGGAATATGTATGTAATGTTGTGACCTTTGTGACAAATTGATGTTCTGGTGTGCTGGCACTATTCATGAGGAAGCAGTCACGTTCCGTTATGCTACTGAAATTTCGGTAGAATCCATCCATAAGTTATGAATTACATGTTAATGCATGTGCATTTTTCAAGAAAGCAATGAAAGTTATAATAAGGAATATGTTACTATGAAAGTTCCATGCTACTTGAGCCAGCCCCGGATAAGAAGTTAAGGGGAGTATATCGGTGGGAAGGTTGGGAAAGTAAACCCGGCATTCCTGTATAGGAACGAACTCGATCCTGAAAAGCAGACTATTACCCAGGAGTCTAAATAGCCAAGAACTCTCAAGGGACCAAGAGATGGAAAATAATGAAAAGTAATGGAAAAGCTTATGAAGAAAGGTTCATGATTAAGTCTGCATGATCACATGACTGCATGGTTACATGAGATAATTATATCAAGATGTTTACAATTGTCTATTATGTTTGCTTACTGCTGTTTATTTATTTATTCTGTTTATTATTCTATGTATCATTATCAGTAATCTATTTTGTTTCTTGTGCCGTCTAAAGTAAAACTGAACCTTGCTTCGGACCAATCATTTTCTTGAACTCATTAAAATGGATATTTCGGTTTGAACACATGTTTTTATAATTAAATAAAAGCCGAGGCAACTGAGAATGCATGTGACGTCAGATAACCACTACACACAAACCCTACTGAGAATTTCTTGAAATTCTCACCCCGTTCTATATTTTCCGCATCATTCTCAGATGCTGGCGAAGGGCTCAACGGCCACTCTTTTCATTGAGATCCCAAACCTGCAGCTTCACCATGACTCCGAGTTGGACTCGTTGGACACAGCCTGCTCCTACTATTTCTGCCTCTGCTTTTAGCAATAGAAATTTTGATGTTCCTTTTTTTCATCTATTTTTAATATATATCTATATGTATAGACTGAAGCGTCGGCTTCCGACCTACATATGTACATACACAATTATGAATATATCACTTATTCATATCTTTTCTGTTATATTACATTAAACTTTATTATGTTTTATAATGCTATTCACATCTATTATATGACAGCGCATCGTTTCAACTGTTTAGTGATACTAATCACGAGATTTAAGCAGAATGTTAACACGATAACACAGACTACCTAATTTCATGCTATGACTTAAGCATAACATTAAATTAGTAGGGTGTTACAATGTACACTCTCAACAATCAAATTTATCATAAAAAGATGATTGGAAGCATGACAAAGATCAATGTATTTTATCAAAAGGCTATCAAGTTACCAGAAGGTACACAAGAAGATCAAAAGGATGATTTGTCCAAAAAGCTTGACTAGAAGGCTCATTTCCAGAATATTGTTCTAAGTGAAGACATTATTCAGACTCTGGCTTTGCTTGTTCAATGATATTTTCTAAAGGTCAAAAGTGATAAGACAAATCTCCAAAAGTTGTAAGGACACACTGCAAAGCTAGTTGACTCAGAACAGCTAGTTTCCTCTTTGGTGCTGCAATTGCTTGTTAAGAAAGAAAGCTCTCAACTTCTCTGATCAGTTTAAGACTAATAGATCTAAAGCTTAAGGCTCAAGACCTGAAGACACAATGACTATATTTTGAAGCCTATATAAGTCTTGAAGACAAAGAAATAGTAGTTGGAACTCTATTGATTTAAATCATAAAAAGTTTTCATTTTTCTCAACCTTCTAAACGATCAGAAAGTATCTTTCTAGAGCTTCTTAGTGAAAAATGTTCCCTAGCTTTGTATTAGCAAATATCTTCTTTGAGAGAATTATGAGAAGTCACTCTACATTGTACTCATTTGAACTATACACTTCGAATGTTAGAGTGTGAGTATTATCAAACACAAAACCTTAGTTTTTATCATTGTAACCTGACCTAATACTACTTTGTTGTTTAGCTTGAAGAGACTAGAATAAGACTACTCTGTTGTAAACTTTGAGAAGCTTGTACATGAATACTCAGTTATAAATATCTCAACTAGTTTGTTGAGAATTGGGCATAGGCAAGTGACTTGGTCAAATCAGGATAAATATCTTTGTTGAGCTTTCTCTTATCTTTATTCTTTTATATTCTGTATTTAATACATTCACTCTCTTTTACAAAATTTGATCTTAAGTACTTTACTATCTTTTTACACTAGAAAGTTCCTTAAGAGGTTAACTTTCTAAATCTAACTCAAACACTTCTGCTATCCAGGTCTTAAGAGTTGAGAAAATTTGTTTTAATTTTTCAGGTTGGAAAAGTTTTTAAGAATCATGATTCAACCCCTTTCTTGTGACTACCTCTGCCTTTAGATTACTTTAGACAATACCTTATACTTCTCTTAAATAAAGTACTTTTGTTTCTTACTTTTTGCTTTTGATGATCTCTTGTATGCTTAATTGTCTAGTTGACTCTTAATTTGAATTTGATGATGAGATTAAGTGTTCTTGCTACTTATATGATTTAATTAATTAAGGATTAGTGATTAACTCATGTTTCCATAATTAGTGTAATTAAATCCCAATTATGCTTAATTAACTTTAATTAATCTTGATTAAGTTATTTATTAGTAATTAGTTCTTAATTAGTGTCTTTGAGGTTTGCTTTCCTTGATTAGCAAGTTTCTAATTCTAATTAAGCATTCTCTTAATCTTTATTTCCTTTTCACCCTTTTTAATCCTTGATTAAGCCTTTATTTCTTAATTCTTCATTAAATGTCTAATTACTCAAGGTTACTAAGGTAATTAACATAAGGGAAATTAGATATGTTACAAAACCCCCAATGCAGTCCTTGACTATTTAATTGTTAGCCAAAATGGTCCATAACAAAAATAAATTAGTTTGTATGCCCCTAGCAATGACATCTATCAGACATTTATTGGTCCCTGATGTTAAGCCTAACAACCCGTCAGGGACTAATGTATCTAAATTGTATATGCATCAGACTAGATTAAAATACAGAAGGAAGGCTATATAATGTATCTATAGTACTGGTGAACTTCACAAGGCATTCTTGACAATGATGAATTCATTCTCCATCTAGCTGATGGATTTTTTCTTTATATCATTTGATATCTTGTCCATTATTCTAAAAATTCTGTCATTTAATGGCACTCTATGTCTAAAATTGGAGAAAAATTAACCATCTACCAACACCTTCAATGGAAGAAAATATTTCATACAAGAAAAAGGACATCAAGTTAGCAAGACCCATAGTCAAGATGGTGTCTTTGTTGTACTCAATGATATCAAAACACACAAAAATATAATTAATTAATAATTTCTCTCTTACTTACTCAACCATGGCTCACACACATGAGGAATTTAGAAATCTCTAATTGTATTCACTCGCGTTTGGTACTATAACACAACGTACATAGCTTTGCCTTTCATAGGCATTACATGAGAATAAAATATTTAAACAAATAAGAATAAATGGCTGAAGTAATTCGCATGCATTTAGCAGTGATAACTAGGCTGAAAATATAAAGTGTACAGACTTCAAAAACACATGGAGTTACAGCTTGCATAGTGGTGTATTAATTTCAACAAATTGGAGTGATAAGTGTTAAAATACACTCATTTATTATTAAGATTTGATACATACATATTTATGCTTAACTTACAAAGATTTGTAGAGAATTTAGCCAATTTTATATAATTATTAAACTTCTTGTAATTATTGACCATCTAATGTTTATTTGGTGAATATTTAGTCATTTTTAAGTGTCATGGCTAATTTTAGCTTAACTTGCAAGAAAAGGAATTTATAGTAATAATTAGATTATCTTGGGACCAAATCTAGAAGATTTTGGGAAAGTGTTGATAAAGAAAAATTTGTATCTCTCTTTATAGGGATCAGATTGAGATGATTTAAGATGATCCAGAAATACAAAAGAAGATATCCAACTTTATTACTGATCACAGATTCCAGCTCAAAAGGATTCTAGAAGAAAAATATGTTGCAAGATTAAAGAGCAATTCTATCTAGGTGCTATCTAGCCTGATCTTTTCTTAGTATTACACAAATATTTCGAGTTATAGAAGAGGGATTGATGCAGTTCATGTAGATTTGAAAGCTAATTTAATTGTCTACAACTTTGTATTTCATGAAGAAAGGCTACTTTTAACTATAAAGAGTGCTACAAAAGGTGCAAGTTAATGCTCCAAATTTGAGCTTGCACCAGTGGTGCAAGTCCTACATCAGTTAGGCAAGGAGGTCTTGGGTGTTATATATATGGATGAATTTGTAAACATCCACTCCTAAGGTAGCTTTTGTAGTGGAGTTAAGTGGGTCCATATCATATGGAATCAGAGCTTACCTTTTGCATTGGTTGGTGGGCCATCTTCCTAGTTCTTTGTTCTATATAGACAGTCTAAAAGGGTTAAGAACAGTTGGGAATGATGTTGGGTCCTGGTTCTCTGCTCAATATATACAGTCGAAAGGGGTTGAGAATGATCAGGAATAATGCTAAGTCTTGTTTCTCTGTACATAGATGTACAGTCTAAAGGGGTCGAGAATGATGCAAGTCCCACATTGGTTAGGTAAGGAGGTCTTGGGTGTTATATATGTGGCTTTGCAAACCTCCACTCCTGAGCTAGCTTTTGTGGTAGAGTTACATGGATCCATATCAACCAAAACCCAAATTGGGCCTCCCTAATTGAATTAGGATACAACGAAGACTTAATTGGACCTCTTTCACTCATCATTAGAGATGCCCCACATTAGTACTAAAGGAGAACATTCTCTTAAACCTAGTCTTTGATTTAAATAAAAAAAGATTAGAGGCCAAGAGGGGTGTCCACATGCATACACACTATCAAGCTTAAGAGAAATCCTAGTTTTGGGGAGAGAGCAAGGAGGTGCCTAACATCTAGGTTTCTTGGCAAGGAATTCAATTGTTCTTGGAAAGAAGAATAGTGGCTATAAAGGATTTATTTTTGTTCTTTCTTTCTTCTTATCTCATGTTTAGAATTTTTCTTTTTATCTATATTTTGATAGGATGTTTTTACTGTGAGAGACTAATCTTTTGCTTGTTAGAGTGAAGATTAGTCTAGGATGATGATGTTGTATTGAACCTTCTTTTATGTTTAATGAATGTCTTTTTTCTCTAATTGACATTTTTGTATCTATGTTTAATGCTATTTATCTTTGCAACCCATAGATTGATTATAGAGTAGTGTAAGCTATGAGAAATGTTGGAACATACTTGTAACATGGTATAAGAATCGTTATCCACCAATTTGTTTGAGTAGTGTGGGATAGTTGTGGGAAATAGTCAAAGAGGATCATAAAGCATTAATTTTTCTTGCCTTGGAATTCAATGTTTTGGAAGTCCAATTGTCTTTTAAAGTTTAGAATAGGATTAGTATACAAGAGGAACCTGCTATTAATTAATATAGGATCCGTAACATCCTCCTAAGTATAGTACTATGCTTAAGTCATAATACCTCACCTAGAAGTTGTTACTATCACTTACTCGGACCTTGTCTGGCAGCAACCTTCAGCTGCCTTCGCCTCGGAGGGCCTTCTTCGGGACTTTGAAACTATCTGGAGACAACACGGAAATAGGAGTGAGAATTTTAAAACTCTCAGTAAGATTCATTAAACTACCATATACCGGGTCATCGTTGTTATCTCCAGCTGCTTCGGTTTATTGTGAAAAATGTGAACATTTATAAGGTTCAGTTCTTAAGTTTTCGAAAATATGAATATCCGAAGCAGATTCAATTTTAACATATTCTCTGATCATTTATATTATGACATACATGGGCACAAGTATAATCACACAAAACATGGTTGGCTATACTATAAGCTTCTCTTAACTACTTCCCTTCAAGGGTTTGGACCGAAGTCCCTTTTCTTTTCGTGACTTAATTTTACCTTGCATCTTTTTTTGTTCACCCACTAAATATAAATTTTCAGTACGTACACTACCTAATGTCAGTCCTATCCCCTATACTCATACTAGCTAGATTATGTCATGCCTCATGTAAGTCATGGATGAGGGGAGCTTAATTTGGGTTCTTTTCTTTCTTTACTTCTTTTAATATTTATCTTTACTTTCTTCATTCGACATACCTAGGCATTACATATCGCTGTCCCTAGGGTGTCTGCATTTGTTTACACTAGCTGGGTCATGCCATGCCTCATGTGGGTGAGGGGAGCATATATTCCAGAGTACGATCGCCATGTCATACCCCATTAGAGTGTGATCGCCATGTCACATTCCTTAGGAATATATTCATCCTGCCACATCCCAGAGTATGATCGCTATGTCATACTCCATCAGAATATGATCGCCATGTCACATTCCTTAGGGTGTGGGATCATCATGCCACATTCCAGAGTATGATCGCCATGTCATACCCCATCAGAGCGTGATCGCCATGTCATATTCTTTAGGAATATGGGATCTTCATTATATCTTTTAACTGCCTTCACGGGAAGGGATTCAAACTGCAACTGCCTCTAGGTGAAGGGATTTACGTTCAATATATTCATATGCTTTCATTCTCATACATAATCATGCATAGTCATGCTGAGTGCATTCATACATATGGTTCATTATTTACTTTTATATAACTTTACATACATGAGTTCTACATACATGTTCTTAACACATAATGCTCCTAACCCTCTTTACAATTCTACCGAAAATTCGGCAGCATAACGGAACGTGTCCGCTTCCCCATGAATCGTGCCAGTTTCAACAAATAGTCAGTCACAGTAAGAGATCAATTATAATGCATTAATCTTTCAAGCACCAACATGGAATTTCAACACTTAGACTTTACTTGGACTCGTATGTGAATCAAGTTGCCAAATCCTTTACCTTTGGGAATCCTGCTCATATTCCTCAATTCTACCCGTTTTTATAAATCAGGCCATAAATTCTATTTATCTCATCTGGACCTAAATTTTGGGTATGTCATAGTTCTATGTCTTGCTTCCAACTTTTTTGGTCCCATCTCATTTTGATTTGTATAATTCAAGATATTTGAGTTCTATCCCGGATTGCCCTGCAGCTAGCCAAAATTACATACTTACAAGTAAAAATCCACTAAAAATCAAAAACCAGTCCAAATCATACAAAATTGGTATCCTATGAAACCTAACAGAACAACCTTTCATTTGAAAAAAGTTCCATTTCATTCGCTTTAGTAAAGCTCGAGTTATAAGTCCCGAAAGTTGACCCTCCTGAACTGTCCTATTTTGGCCCAGTTTGGACATAGGGCAATTTCTTTGGATCACTGGGAGTAACTGGGACCACAACAAACTCAGAAATTCTCATGGAATGTTCTCCTATGTGTAAGCTTTCTAACAAAGTTGGTATCACTCAATTTGGAGTTGTATAGAGCACGTTATGTCCTGAACAACCCAGTCTGCTCAATATCAAACTCTAGAATCTAGGTTAAACTTCCAAAATTCATATCTCTCTCAATACTAATCCAATTGCCTTATATAATATATGTATGGAAGCCCCGAATGTTTACTTTCATATAAAAATGGTTTCATATATTTTGACTGGTTGTAAGCAGAGCCGTACACTCTGCCGTACGGACTGCCATGGAGCTTCTCACTTAGACAGCATCCCAGACCTTCACTTCTCCTAGTTTTCTTCTTCTAATCTTAATTCCAACTCAAGGTTTCATATTAATCCAATCATAATCCATCATATACATCCAATATCATCAAATAATTGAAGAAAAGTAGAATCTCATATAGTCATAGTTCAAAGAAATCAAAAATAGAAAGTGAATCCTACCTCTTTTAGGCGTAATCTTGCTGAATTTGAGTTTGGACTAATGGAACCTTATAAAGCTTGAAGATTTGATGGAGATGATTGAGAGGAGAAGTGAAGAAGAAGGCTAGAATAAGAGGAAGAGGGAGGCGCAATCAACTGAAGGGAAAAGGAAAGGAACATGTTATTAAAGCTTTGAGGAAGTAGTTGGAGTTGGGGACTCTGATTGGATGATACTTAGTGGCCAATTTTCAGCCATGTCTCCCTCTTTTTGTGGCTAAATCATTCTCCACGTCGCCTAAACGTGGAACTTGCCGCTGTTGTATCTTAAATCGGAACTCGTCCCATTCTGCTTTAAGTCAGAAATAGTGTCCATTTTCTTTAAAACATAAAGTCGGATATCGTGAATCATGTTATATATATATACATATATATATGTATACATACATATATGTATGTATACATATATATATATATATATATATATATATATATATATATGAAGTCGGAAATCGGTAATAATGTCCATTTCATACTTAATGTGGAACTCGGAGCTTAGGAGACACAAGGGCCTTGGAAGATTATTAATATCGGAAATCGGAAGTGGGATTAGAAGATGAAACCTTGTACCTGAAATTCCTAAACTCGGCATCTCAGTAAACCATAACTTCGGAACTCGATCAAGAATCAATCAATCCTGGAGAACTAGTATAAACATGACCACGGAAGTCGGGAGTCAAGACAGGCACAACCCCGGAAATAGGTAATTAGTGCATTATCCTTATTTGCCTAGAGATTGGAACTTATATGCCCTCGGAAGTCCTAATCCAATATCGGAAGTCGGTATTTAGACCAAACTCGGAAACACCAATAGTAATGGGAAGCTCTTGGATAAACTCGGATGTCAGAAATCATGCCCGTTTTATTGGGAACTCGAAGATGAAGTCGGAACTAGTGTCCAACTCGAAAATGAAGTCGGAAGTCGGGAGTTGTGGGATGTTACAGGATCACTGCTCATGAATTAGGTAATTAGACTAGCTAGATATAGAAGCCAATACTCATCAAAGTCCTAGGTGAAATCTAATCCCTAGCGCCTTTCTCCTGTTGAACCTAAATTCATCACTATCATCATTTTTGTACTTATTTACATTTTAATTGTTGTTCTCTTATATACGTCCAAATTCAACACTCTACACCTTTTTGTGAGCCTAAATAACATTTTTGTTAGTAAATTGGTAGATTAGCTAAATTAATCTTTGTGGAAACGATACTCAATTTACTCACTACTTTATTATTTGGTTGGCCAAGTGAGCTTGCTAGTATTTTGGGTTAAAGAAACAAAATTGCCCATCATGGAGCCACAAATCTAGTGGGCTATCTAATTTAAATGTAGCAAGAAAGCTATATAGTGAGTGCTACAAATGTTCAATATGCTTGGTTTAATCATGATTCAGCAACAGAACTCACATGGAAAGAGCTAGAAAGATCTTCTAAGTCCCTCTCCAATTCCATCCTTAACTAATCATTCTGTCATGAGGGATCCACCTCTCATGGCAAACAAAGGGGTGCTAAAACCTAGATGCTTCTAGAGTTCCAGATATATCCCCTGGAATTCACATGTCTTAGAAGAGTAGCTCCTTAGTTTAGAATTCATGTACCTCCGAGTAGGCTCCCAAACCATATATCCATATATCTCTCCTCAGCTAAAAAGGTAGATGAGCTTAGGTTGCAACTTGCACTGGCTCCCACATTGTGAGGAGTGCCCAAGCTTTGGCTGAATGTCCTTTTTAAGAGAGTTTGTGCTTGTGAGATGAACTTTTTGCAATATTGTTGACGAAAGATGAGAAGCAAATGACTTACAAAATTGGTCAAGGCAGTTGGAGTGCCAATAACTAGTATTGTAATAGCAAGCCATCTCATGGGGAGAACATTTCAAAAGAACATCATTATAAAGAGTTTTATGCAAATAGGACACCTAGCATCCTTCAATTCTTTCACATCATTAACTGATCCTGACAAATTTAGAAGAACAATGTTACGAGGGGGTTCTATACAAATTGGTGTTTTCTGCATTTTAATATGATATATATACAATTTTGACACACTGGCCCTAATAATGGTCAATTTAAACACATTGGTCCCTAATAATTATGGATTTGTTAGGTTTAACATTAGGGACTGTAACACCTTACTAGACAAAATACTATGCTTAAGTCATAATATATTACCCGATAAGTTATTACATATGGTTGTCTATTTAAATTTTATTCTAATCCAATGATATTTACCCATAGAAGACTTAGCCATTTATTTGTTTAATTTTTTTTTTGGTCGTAGAATAAACAATGGATTTATCATTATAATAGAAATAGAAAATCTGCGAAAAAGATAGAAGTACAAAAACTACTTCATATATATATACATGTAGATGTCCATTTTCAAAGTTTGCAAAAAGGAAACATAAACCGTTCAGGGTATAAAGATGAGGCTGATAGAACAAAATAAATCGACCTATCTTTACAAAGTAGAACCCTAGCTAGTCCCCACGAGACATTTCATATACTAATCATCTATGAGCAACACCCACTAAGCTAAGCCTATGGCCCAGAATGCCAAAAGAGGGTCATTCTATATATTACCTCCTACTGTACTGCATAAGTCCCCTAAATGGATTCCGAAGAAAGGAATCCATTCGCCATGTTGGCATCTACTGGGGCATAGCCACCTCCGAGTGCAGTGGGTGAAGAAGATGAGCTCGTCACCTCTGACGGATCCTCCTCCTCAGAAAACAAAATAGAAGGGGCCTACTGAGGTGATGCCACCGGAGAGCAATATATATTGGGATGGCAATGTAGGGTGCAATAGCATTAAACAAGGGATGAGTGAGGGGAACAGTGAAGTCTCTGCTGAAGAAAAAGTAGAAATGAAAATAGTAGCTACCGGTAATATGCATAGAATCCAGAACAGGATCGAGATGAAAGTGCAGATCAGGGAACTCAATGAATAGAATGCCCGTCACCACATTCTCCATGATTTGAGAATGACACGGTAATACACACTGGTGAGAATTTAAAGTAATTCTCAATAGGAAATCTAATTCTATGCAAATCTGACATCGCCGTCATTCCCAGTTGTTTCGATTGTTCTTAATTTAAAATGGTATGACATAACTATAATATTCAACTTAATTCATATTTGGAAAGCATAACCCGAAACAAAACTTAATTTAAATTAGTGTAATAAGAAGTATAACCAAACATGTATGCTAACATAGTTAGAGTAATAATCATAAGGCAAACAGTAATATAACCACAAGGAATAAACAGATAACTATGCATTTAGTTTAGAATTTAGCAAACAGAGTATGTATATACACTTAGCTTTAGGGACCTTTCAATTTATGTGACTTTTCATTTTTCCACACTTGGTCCCCTAGGAGTTTTTGTTTTGGCCATATACTCCTAGGTAATAATTTGCTTCTCAGGATTGAGCTCATTCCCATAAAGGATTACCGGGTTTACTTTTCCTGACTTTTCTACTGATCTATTCCCCTTAATCTTATTCAGGAGCTGACCCAAGTAATATGGAATCTTTATATTCCTCATCAATTACATGCATATCTAATGTTATGTTTCTTAAATATCACATGTATATACAAATATTCTCCATAATATATGAATTTTTCTATCAAAATTTTGGCAGCATAACGGATCGAGTTTGCTTCTCCATAAATAGTGTCAGGCTACCAAAAAGATCAATCTAGCAATAAAACCAATATAGAGCATCAAGTTTATAGCAATGATAACAACAATATGACATGCCAACATAAATTGGATTTTCTGCTCACTCTACTCAATTCTACCTGATTTTGTAAATTCTACCGAAATTCATATTTAATGCATTTAGGTCTACATTTTGGATCTATTAAGTGCTATTTGTCAAGTTTCTAACCTTTTTAGTTCCTTCTCATTTTGACATATGTAGCTCAATATATTTGAATTTTACGTCGGCCTGTCCTACAACTAGCTAGAATTGCACTCCCAAAAGTAAAAATTCACTAAAAATAGGAATCTAAGTGAAATCATACAAAGCCTATGTCAATATAAAGATAATAGGACAAAGTTTTATTTACAATAAGTTTCATCTCATTTGCATAAGCAAAGCTTGATTTGTAAGCTTCGTAATTTGACCCTTCTAGATTGCCCTGTTCTAGTCTAGTTTGGACTTAAGGAAACTTCATTGAATTACTAGGAATATTGGGATCAAATATAACTCTAAAATTTTTATGTGATATTTCCTTATATGTTGGCTTTCAAATTCAATTGGTTGCACTCAATTTAGAGTTTTGTAGGGTGAGTAACACCCCTTGCAACTCATACTACCTAGAAGAGAACCTAGAATTTTATGTTAAACTTCAAAAATTTATAACTCACTCAATACTAATCCAATGGCCTTATATTTTATATGGTTGGAAAGCTCTAAATATCTAATTTCATATAAAAATATATTCATCAAATTTGATGACTAGATTTTTGTCTGTATAAGACGAATGTATGGACACTGTAGGGTTTTCACCCAAACAACATCCTACTTCTTTTTATTCTCAAATCCTTCCACTCTAACTTCAATTCTAATCCAAACATAAATATTAAACCAACCTTAACTCATCATCTCTACCCGATATAGCATCAAAAATATGAAAAAGAGAAGAAGCCCAAGCAGCCCTAACCCATAGGAAACAAGAACAGAATTTAGAATCCAATCTTTTCTAGGAGTTGAACTTGTTAAATTTGGGTCTTGGGTTGAAAAAATTTGTTGAAGCTTATTGGAGCTTGAAAGCTTGATGAAGATGAAGTGAAGATGAGATGAGAAAGAAGGAAAATGGAGAAGGGTCAGCTGTTTATTAGGGCAGAATTATTCAAGGGAGTGGGAAGGAATTATTTGGAGACTTTTGGAGGAAGTTTGAATATGATTAGTGGATTTCTTTGTTCATTTTAATTTGATGCGGCTGCCCACTTTAAGAGCTAATATTGCATCACTTAAAGGGGTGAGGTGGTTGAATCTTAGCCTTCTAACCTAGGGTTCTCATAGTATAATTTCTATTGATTCAATTATGACAGTTTAAAATACCGAAATCTTACCGATTTTCTTTAAATTGGTAAAACGGTTTTTGGAAAAATCCTATGAGGTCTCCTATTTTTCTAATCTAATTCCTTCAAATCTAATCTCTCTAAGTGATACTTAATTGTTCTTAAATATATTCTTAATCGAATTCTAATTAGTCTCAATTATTCGATAAAAACCGAACAACTTGGTTAAAAAATGATAAGATTTTTCGAACGTTACAATGACCAATAAGTGTTCGATGGGTTTTATTGTCAGGAACCTATACGGACTAATTTATTTTTGTTAAGGACCATATATTTTGGCTGACGACAAAATTGTCAAGGATTGTATTCGGGGTTTACTCTAAAAGTTATAAGATCTCTAAACTAGTTGTAAGCTAATCTTGATCTAGCATCCACCCAAAAAAATTTTATCATTCAAGAATCATCATCACATTGGATAGCATTAAAAAAATTAGGATTTTCAACTTGCTTTCGTTTACAATAATTAAAAGTAGCTTGGGCATCTATAATATATAAATTCTCTCTCCAGAGATTTCTAATATGATTCCAACAATTCTATTAGAGAAAGATGAGTCACTAGTATTAAAAATTGAAGCAATCTTTACTGTTGGTATATGTTCTTCCTAAATTTTTCCGTAAGACATTTGGCAATAGCACCTTCTTTTTATGACACCTCATATAAGGCACACATTTAGGGCTAACCATGATATGATTATGATCATTATTAAAAGAATTTAATAACTCACTTACTTTTGTTGTACCTCTTGAAACAATAATTGAAGCTTGACAACCACTTCGAAACTTCTTCCTTTGCAAAGATTTTCACTTTGTGTTGACCTTCAGTACAACATACAAAGATTACTTTCTTTTTGATACTTGAACAAACATGTATTCCAAAACCTCTCTACTTGACAAATACTATATAAAACTCTTTATTCTTTTCAGTAGATTCAAATTCCATTGCAACATAAAGCAAGATGTCTAATACATCACCAACGTATAAAGCATCTAGTATATTCTAGTCATAGCAAATTTCTGTATCTCTAGACATAAAGTCAATGGATACGAATTTTTGAAGTTCTCGATTATTAAAATTGTTATCCATCACTATACACTTGTTGCAGAAATTAGTAACATTATCATCGATATTTGTTGTTGTACTTGAAATTTTGAATGCAATAAAAGTTAATCTTGACAACCAAATCCCCCAATCATCTAAGTCACTAGCATATGTTTCACTAATTCAAGTGGTGGCTAATAATTTATAAATTGACATATCCATAGATTTCTTTCTTTTTGCCTTTTTTTTTGGGGGGGGGGGGTTGTAAAAGACACATCTCTATATTTATAACCACTGCTAAGTTATCCTAGTGCCCTTAATTTAAAATCCCCACATCATATAGTGTTGTTTAAACTTCAAAACCAATTGACAAGAAGTAACCGAAGACATGAAAAGGGGCAATATTAGTAACTAATTAAATACATAATGCAATGCTTTTACCTTTTCAATTTTGTCAGAGGCCCAAAACTTTGCCAAGCAAGAGAACCTCTTAAATTCAACATGAGAAAGATGAGTGAGGGAGTAGTAGAAATTGATGAAGGAATGGTAGAAGGGGATGTTGAGGAGGTGGTCATCGCTGTTAGTGGCGGCCAGTTGTGGGGAGGTTCTTCGAGTGTTCTTGTAGTGATGGGAGCGTTCGCGATGTGTAGTTTAGGCAAGGCAGAGAAAGAGATTTGAGAGGTAAGGGATGAGTGTTGAGAGAATGTGAGAGAATTAAGTGAAATAATCTATATTGTTGGATTCTAGTAGAATAGAGGGTGAAGATTGGGTGTAAGCTTCTATTTTACTTTTGGAGTAAAATGTTCCTTACTCTTTATCCTCATTTTTTGCTCTTTATATTTTTATTTTTTAAGTAGGATTTAATTTGTATGTACTGTCAATATAAAAATATTTTACATAAACATGCAATTATGCATTGCTACATCAACAAAGTTATTTGACTCAATCACCCACTACTTGAATGGTTGTGCAAATGGAATGATATGATTAGTTGATTGTGTAAAAATCTTTTACAATGTCACTACATTCAAATTAAACTCTTTTAAGTATTACTATAAAACTATAATTAATAGTAAATTATTTTTAAATATTAATATTTAAAAACATATTTTATAAATATAGTAAATTATACTAATACTACTCTTTTAAAAAATAAAAAATGTGGTATGACAGATATCACATCCAGACTGTGTCTGGCAAAGGAAAGAAAATGAGATGAAAGAATATGAAAGAAGATGAAAAAAGAGAAAGTAAGTGGATTTTTATTTTCCACAAATATGTTTGGATGAAAGGAAAATGAAAGAAAAGGAAATAGAAAAAAAATTATTTTATCTTATTTGTTTGTGTGGAAAAGTGAAAGAAAAGTAAACAATAATAATGCCAAATGACAATTTTACCCTTTTTCTTTCTTTCTTGGCACCCCACTACAACCGTATTCCCTTGTCCCCCCAACTATTGATGCATTCCTTATTTGTGGCTACAACCACCACCACAGCATAGCTTGTAACACTCTCCCAAGTATAGTACCATACGTAAGTCATAGTATCACACTCAGGCATGTTACTAGTACTTATACGGACCTTGTATGATAGCACTTTTCAGTCGTCTTCAATCTTCCTAGCCAACTCCATCCATGGTGAGCACCTTCAATATTTCTAGATCTATTTGGAGATAACACGATAATATACATAGGGGTGAAAATTATAAATTCTCAGTAGGATTTCCTAGACTGCCATATATAGTGTCACCGTTATTATCTCCAGCTGCTTTGATTTATTTCACAAAAATATGGACAATATAAAGGATAGAGCATACATTCTAGTTTTATAGTTTGAAACCATATTATCTGAAGCAGAGTTTATTTTATTCATACACTTGTTAAACAGAGAAAGAATCTAAACATAAGTATAGCAGATTAAAGAACAAATAAATTATATGTATATATGAATGCAACTAGACTATTGATGCAAGTGCTTCTGTCTCTCTTTAATTTTCTTTACTTTTTTTTCTTGGCTGACTTAGGTGTTATATATCATTGTCCCTAGGGTGTCTACATGGGACTGCACTTAAGCGTCATGTATCACCGTCCTCAAGTGCATTATTTACTTATCTTTCCTTTATTTACATCTTGCTTCTTTGTACTTTATCCCTCGGAGGTGAATGACCTCTCTCACCCTTGGGTAATAGCTTGCTTGAGCTCATACCTATATATGAGTGATAGGTTTACTTTACCCAACCCTTACATCGATTTATTCCCTTAAATTTGGTTGAGAGCCAACCCAAGTCTCAGACAATATAGCCCTAGCCAACTACGAGGTGGAGGCTCGGTATGTCCCTTTGTAAGCTCTTATAGTCTTTTCCTTTTCATACATGATCATGCATGCAAATGCTTTACATTCATATATATGTCTCACATCATATCTCAATCATACTTGCATGCATGCTTCTTATGGACACACACACACACACACACACACACACACACACACACACACACACACATATATATATATATATATATATATATATATATATATATATATATATGTATGTATACACTCATGATTGCACATGCTTTATGTCTTACTTTCAAATATTATTGCATGAATAATTTCCATGAACAACATATGCATTTATAACTTCACATCACATACTTTTGCTGAAAATTTGGTAGCATAACAATTGAATATAATGCTTCTCCAAAATGCAATAGAGGAATTTTCAGCTAGCCACTTAAGATAACAAAATCAATCATAATCATATATCAATATTCATAGCATGCCAATAGAGAATTTCCTACACTAAACTCATTCATTTATCATGCTTGATTCAAGAGTTTTCAACTAATAAAATCTGCTACTGCACTCCAACTTTCTATATCTATTCTATTTTGTAAATTGTATCATAATTTCATCTTAACTCATTTAAATATGAGAATTTAGTATGTCGTGACATTATTAGTCTACTTTTAATTGTCTCTGGTCCTATTATGTTTTAATGAGCATACATTGAGTTATTGAGCTTTTACTTAAGACTTCCCTGATGAGGGGCAGATTTGAGCACTCAAATGTAAAAATTCACTAAAATTCCAATTCTTATCAACTTTACCAAAATTTGTATTTAAATGAAGCTTACTGAACCATTTTTCATTTCCCACAAGTTTCATTTGAAATGGGTAAGTAGAGCCTAAGTTATGAGCTCTCAAATTAGGCCAAAGGGAATTGCCCTGTTTTAGCTGGATAGCACCTTAGGTTAGATTTAAAGAATTACTGGGAGTAGCACAATTTAGATTTGACTCTGAAATTTTATAGCATAATAATCTATGTGTTAATTACTAAAAAACTTGTTGCACTCGATTTGAGTATGTACAAGTCAAGATATACCCTTCACAATCCATACTGACCCGAATGCAAGACAAGATCCAAGAAGTTACTTCAAAAATTCATAACTCTCTCATTTCAGGTCCTATGGGCTTATAATTTATATGGTTGGAATGCCCTGGGAGTCTAGTTTCATCTAAAAATGATTTCACTCAATTTTGATATTTACAGATAGAGATGTACCATTCATTGTATGGACAGTACACTTAGGGTTTCAACATAGCATTTTTTCCTCTTTATATTTTAATCAATCTTCAATCCAAACCAATGATTCTCATTTTAAATCACCACAAATAAATCATATGACCATCAAATAAGAATGATATAAAGAAACCCTAGAGAACTCTAAACCATAGAGAATAACCAAAATCCAAGGAAATCCTACCTAATATCCAAGACTTGAGTCTTCCTACTTGAAGTTTGATGATGCTAAGCCTTCAAAACCTTGAAATATGTACAAACCCTTTCTTGTTCTTAGATGGGCTGATGCAAAAAGTTAGGAGGAAAGGATTTTTGAGTTGGTCTTATGGTTTATTTGAGGTTATACAAAGGATAGTGAGAGATTTGATTTCAAAGGAGCCAAAATCACCTAGGTCTTGAGTGGAGGTTGAAAGGATAGAGATGGAATGAACATGATGAAGAAAATGAAAAGTGTGAAATGGAGGGGGGGCTTGCCAAATTTGTCATAGAGCAAGGAGGAAAATTTTGTTAACTTTTGGATAAAGTTAGAAGAATGAGAAAAGAAGGTGATTGGTGGATTTCTATGGCCATTTGAATTTTCTTAAGCTTCCCAAATGAACGGCCATGATTTGGCCAACAACCAAAGGTATGTGGCTAGTTTTTAGCAGTAGGATTTAAGGTTTTTAACTGGTATTCATGTAATCTTATAGTATAAATTCCTATCAACACAGTTCTTGATTTATAAAATACCGAAAAAAAAAATTGATTTCCTATGAAATTTTCTACAAGGAAGCTTGAATTTTATCTAACCCTAATATTTACATTTCAATATTAACTACTCATATATCTATAATGTATCTGAAAATTTAATTATTTGACAATACTAATTATACGAAATTCGAGATGTTACACAGCCACCACCCCCATGCTATCACGGCCCTATCCCATTGCTCAACCTCGCCTACAGCCCACGCCAACCACTGCAACTGCAAAACCTCCACCACCCAACTCCCTTTGTATCACCTCTAGTCCAGCCCCAAGATCATTGCGGCCACCCAAAGCCATCCACAACCATGCTCTTCTAGCCTCACACCACCCCTTGTTTCGACCCCACTACACCACCCATGGTCGTGACCACAACCCTCTTTATAGCATAACCAAAATCACAAACGAAAATTTTATCATACCATGATTTCAAGATTGGTATTAACAAGTTGATGATTGATTTTTTACTATGAGCAAAACAAGAATTATTTTGGAACAGAAATGACAGTTAACATAAGAAATCAAAGAAAAGTTGAATCAATGTGAATGAGAACATAGACTCCAAATGAGTCTCTATGATTCTGGAGCTAAGAAAGGAGTAAGGGATTTAAGGAGGTATTGAAGCAAATAGAAGTGAGGGGAGACGGATTGCAATGGTGGGAGGAACATGCCGACAACAAGGAATGTAACATCCTACTAATTTAATGTTATGCTTAAGTGAAATGAATTCAACTGAATATCATAAAGATGGGAATAGTACAATAACATTACTGAATACGTGCTTATATATATATATATTTGTACATAGGTTTATATACATATCAAAAGCCTCTACTTTAGTTCATATACAACACATCAAAATGAGAGGGGCCATGTACCAAAAGACATAAGGCCCATGTAAGTCAACCTGATCCTATGTGGTCCTCAGAGGACATTTCAAAAAGCCTACCACTAGGTCAATGACCCAAGGCTGCACACTGCCAAAAAAGGGTCATGCTATACAATACTGCCTACGGCTGATCTACTCAGTCAGGTAGACATTGGCCATACCTGGCCCGGCTGGTGAGTAGTCACTAATGGGTCCTGATGAGGAGGATGACGAGCTGGTGGCCTCTAATGGGTCGCTCTCGGAGCCAAGGGGGATGTCGTGGCACCGTCAGATGCCCTCTTTATCTTGGGCAAAGCCTGCTAGTTTCCCTGATTGTACGAGACTAATTGTATGCTGAAAGTTAGCATCCTGCTGCTGTGCTTGCCGAATCTGGTCCTTAAAGCTACTGGTTATCTTAATTTGGTATAGCTGAAGAGTCTGGGGAGTTGTAAGAATCCCCAAATTAAGATTTCGGAAACTTTCAATAAGTTCCGTCTCTTTAATCATCATCCAAGCGACAGTCAATGATTTCCTGCTTAACGCGTCTGCCACGATGTCCGCCTTACCCGGGTGGTATTTCAATTCAAATTCGTAGTCTTTAAGGAGTTCCATCTATCTCCGTTGCCTCATGTTTAATTCCTTTTGATCGAAGAGGTATTTCAAACTCTTATGATCAGAAAAGACCTCGAACTTTGCTCCATTCAGGTGATGTCTCCATATCTTCAAAGCAAATACTACTGCTGCTAACTCGAGGTCGTGAGTCGGGTAGTTCCTTTCGTGTGGCTTCAATTGCCTGGAGGCATACGCGACCACCTTTCCGGTTTGCATCAATACGCATCCTAGCCCGTGTTGGGAAGCATCGCAATAAACCTCCAATGGTCCATGAGGGTCTGGTAAAGCTAATACTGGTGTCGTGGTCAATCTCTTCTTCAGATCTTGGAAACTTTGTTCGCACTCCGGCGTCCACTCAAATGGAACATTCTTTCTGGTTAGCTTGGTCAAGGGTAAGGCTATTCGAGAGAAATCCTTAACGAACCGCCTGTAATATCCAGCTAAACCCAGAAAACTCCTGACTTCAGAGACTGTGGTCGGCCTTTCCCAGTTCAGAACTGCTTCTACTTTGCTGGGGTCTACAGAGATTCCTCCAGATGACACACGTGGCCAAGAAATTTTACCTCCTTCATCCAAAATTCACATTTGGATAATTTGGCATAGAGTTTCTTTTCTCTTAAAGTTTGCAGAACTAACCGCATGTGTTCCGCATGCTTTTGCTCTGTCTTTCAGTAGACCAGTATGTCATCGATGAACACTACTACAAACTTGTCCAGATATGGACGAAATATTCGATTCATGTAATCCATGAATACTGCTGGTGCGTTCGTCAACCCAAACGACATCACGGCATACTCATAGTGCCAATTACGAGTTCGAAAAGCTGTCTTAGGAATATCTTGTTCCCGAACTCGAATTTGGTGATATCCGAAATGTAAATCAATCTTGGAGAATACGGTTGCACCTTGTAGTTGCTCCATGAGATCATCAATCCTTGGCAGTGAATATTTATTCTTAATTGTCACTTTGTTCAGCTGCCTATAATCCACACATAAGCGCATGCTTCCATCTTTCTTTTTGACCAATAAAACTGGAGCTCCCCATGGCGATGCGCTCGGCCGTATGAATCCTTTCCCTAAAAGCTCTTCGATCTGTCTCTTTAGTTCCGTCAGCTCCATAGGTGACATTCGGTACGGAGCTATATATATTGGTCTCGCACCTGGAACCAACTCAATGGTAAATTCAATCTTTCTCTCTGGAGGAAATTCAGGAATGTCTTCTGGAAAAACACCCGGATATTCTCTGACAACGGGAATCTCTTCTAGTTCTTGCTCGGCTTCAGTCACATTAGCTGACAAGAGGATATACCCTTGCTTCTTTGGCCCGAAAGAATTCAAATAAAAGAGTGTTGCGGTCTGGGATTCAGAAGGTGAGACAGAGGGAAGTACCACTGTCGTATCAGAGCAATTGAGTACAACTCAATTGGCAGAAAGCCAATCCATACCCAAAATTATGTCAAGACCAGATAGAGGGAGACAAATCAAATTGGCGGCAAAAGTCCTACCTTCAATTCGAAGAGAGACATTGGGGCATATTTGGCTAGTTCTAACAGGCCCATTGGTAGGAGTAGAAACCAATAGATCATAAGGTAACTCAGAGATTGGTAATCGCAAAGCAGCTACACAGCTATGAGAAATAAATGAGTGAGAAGCACCCGAATATAGAGTACAGTTAAAGTCTCACCGTCCACGTCACAGGTGCCTTGGATTAGTCCCTCAGACTTATCAACTTCCTCCGTATTCATAGTAAAGACTCGTCCTTGACGTTGTGGTCGAGACGGCTGTGATGGATTCCTGGTTGGGCACTCATAAACCTTGTGGCCTGGCTTGCCCTACCCAAAGCAAACACTCTGGCCTGCCAAGCATGGCCGATCGCCATGATTCCTACCGCACTTTGTGCAAGTTGGATTCGGAGGGGGCCTTTGAGGCTGCTTGCCTTTGTTGCCCATCGGCGGGAATCTCCTTTGCTGTTGAAAGTTGGGCTTGAATCTTGGGCCCTGCGGGGCTAACCCTTTCCTGAAACCACCGCCGGATGCCCTGGCTGCCACTAGTTTCGAGTTGCAATCTTCCACTAGTCGGCATTTGTTTACTAACGTGGGAAAATCTCTAATCTCCATTGGCCGACATTTGAAGAATATCTTCTCGTAATCCTCCTTCAAACTTGATGCACTTCTAGGCTTCATCTGGATTCCTCTAATAAATTGTATAGAATTTGCATAGCTCCTCAAATCGGGCAATATATTCAGATACTGTCCGATTTCCTTGATGCAGCTGCATAAATTCAAGTTCCTTGACATTTCGAACTGAAGCAGGGAAGTGCTTCTGGTAGAATACATCCTTGAACATCGTCCAGGTAACTACCATTTGGGATTCCTCTAACAATCTTCGTACACCGTTCCACCAAAACTCGGCGTCTGCTTCAAGCATGTAAGTGGCAAAAGTCACCTTCTGATGATCCGAGCAATCTAGGACAGAGAAAATCTTCTCCATGGCCTGGATCCACTCATCGGCTTTATCAGGGTTATACGTCCCTCGGAAGCTGGGCGGATTCGCCTTTTTAAACTCAGCAAATTTGAAATATTCCAGGTTAGCCTCTGGGCCATGTGGGTTCCCTTCACAACCGGCTGCAGGTCGCCTGCCTAGTTGTTCCATCATCTGGTGAGCTGCCGCGGCTTGTTCCCGCATTGCGTGAGCCATTTCTCGCATTGTGGCCATCAAGTCGGTCGGGTTCTTCAACGAGTTACGCATGTGGTCCGCGCGTTTTGGAAGCCATTAAGTTCTGAACACACCAAACAAAAGTTATTGAGTTGATCAGGCTCAATACTAAGTTTAATGTGTTAGTAAATAACGGCTCACACGGTCAGGCACTTCATACACATGCGCAGCTATATCTCAACCATACAGGCAAGATCTGGTGCACATTATCAACTAAAAGTACATAATATGCGCAAAGCATAGTCAGTCCAATCCTCAGGCCTTAGCTAGGACGAACTGCTCTGATACCAAAATGTAACATCCTACTACTTTAATGTTATGCTTAAGTGAAACGAATTCAACTGAATATCATAAAGATGGGAATAGTACAATAACATTACTGAATACGTGCTTATATATATATTTGTACATAGGTTTATATACATATCAAAAGCCTCTACTTTAGTTCATATACAACACATCAAAATGAGAGGGGCCGTGTATCAAAAGACATAAGGCCCATGTAAGTCAACCTGATTCTATGTGGTCCTCAGAGGACATTTCAAAAAGCCTACCACTAGGTCTATGACCCAAGGTTGCACACTGCCAAAAGAGGGTCATGCTATACAATACTGCCTACGGCTGATCTACTCAGTCAGGTAGCCATTGGCCATACCTGGCCCTACCGGGTGAGTAGTCACTACTGGGTCCTGATGAGGAGGATGACGAGCTGGTGGCCTCTGACGGGTCGCTCTCGGAGCTAAGGGGGATGTCGGGTACTACCTGCGGAGGTGAGTCTGGCGCAGGATCAGCGTGAGCTACTGGCGCTGCCGGTGCAGGGGGTGCTGGCGGAGGGTGTGCCACATGTAGTGGGACCTCAATGTAAGGGGTGGCAGGATCAAAAGCGGGATGGTGCAAAGGGACGGCAAAGTCCCTATCACTAAAAAGATAAAGGCGGAACTGGCAAGAGCCGGCTATGTACAGTGAGCCTACCGCTGGGGTCATGGTGAGGCTGCAAGTCGGGCACCTCAACAAAGAGGGTAGCTATCGTGTCCATCGTCCACGTCTGAGAATGAGACGGAAATGCAAAGCGAGCTGAGAATTTAAGAAAATTCTCAATAGGGTCGTGGGTGACGTTTAACTGACGTCGCATTCATTCTCAGCTGCCTCGGGTTTTATTTAATTATAAAATATGAGATTAAACTTAACCATTCATTTCTGTAAGGTTGAGAAAATGTCTGGTCCGGCGAGGTCCGCTTTACTTTAAACAACGTAAGAATCCGACTAAACTACTAACAATAATACATAGTATAATGAGCAGAATAAGTGGACATATGCTACAAGTAAACATAATAGTTAAACTATAAATAACTTGCAATCATGCAACTAATGCATTCATGCGAAGCTTGCTCTTTAACCTTCTTTCTTAAACTTTTCCTTTACTCATAAACTTTTTCCATTACTTGGTCTCCTGGGAGTTCTTGGCCATTTTAGACTCTTGGGTAATAGTCTGCTTATCAGGATCGAGCTCGTTCCTATATAGGAATGCCGGGTTTACTTTCCCCGACCTTCCCACCGATCTATTCCCCTTAACTTCTTATCCGAGGCTGGCCCAAGTATCATGGAACTTTCATCATAACATATTCTTTGGGGTTCATCATAACATAACTTTCATAGCATGCTTGAAAATGTACATGCATCTACATGTATCTCATAACTCATGCATATACTTTGCCGCAATTTTGGCGGCATAACGAAATGTGTCCGCTTTCTCATGATAGTGCCAATACATTAGAATGCCAATTTCTCATAGAAATCACAATACTGCATGCACAATTTATCATGGAACTCATAGAAGCATCAGTCTCCTTAAGGCAAAGTTATAGCCTCAATATAATCATTTGACCTGGTTTTTATAAATTATGCCATAATTTCCAATTAACTCATTTGGGCCTCAATTTTGGATATGTTAAAGTGTTATGTGTCTATTTTCTAACCTTTTTGGTCCCGTCTGATTCTGATAATCATAACTCATGTTATTCAGGTTTTATCCTAGCCTGCCCTGTGGCTGACCAGAACTGCTCACCCAAAGGTAAAAATCTCTTAAATTTCAAAAACTGGCTCAATTGATACGAAATCGGTCTCATATTAAAGATGATAGAACTATCTTTCAGTTGCAAAAAGTCTCATTCCATTTGACTTAGTAGGGCTCGAGTTATAAGCCCCGAAACTCAACCTTCCTGAACTGCTCTGTTTTGGCTTGGTTTGGGCATGGGTTAGCTTCTTCAAATCACTGGGAACAAATAGGATAGTAACAAACTCGGAATTTCTGGATAGGATGTTCTCCTATGTGTAAGCTTTCCAACAAAATTAGTTTCACTCAAAATGGAGATGTATAGGGTGAGTTACACCCTTCTCAACCCATACTGCTTGGGTGGATGTCCTGATTCCTAGGTCGAACTTCAAAAATTCATATCTTTCTCAATATTACTCCAATGGTCTTATATGATATATGTGTAGAAAGCCCTAGATGTCTAGTTTCACATAAAAATGGTTTCATTAAGTTTATACAGCGTGAGGCGGAGCCGTACACTCCGCCATATGGACTGCCGAGGGTTTTGAGTTTTCCAGCCTCTCAACTTCTTCATATCATCATTCTTTCTTGTTTCCAGTTCAATTTTGAATCTCACAAACAGCCAATAAACCAGCAACAATTTCATCATGATTGCTCAGTCAATATATCAGGATTGAAGAACTAAACTACCAATAATCATTCAGAATCACAAAAACCAAGACAAGAAATCAAAACCTCTACCTCTTGCTTTGAGTTTGAAAATAGAAATGAAATTTGAACTTGAAGAAATTTGGATAGAGTGGGAAAGTTGAGAAGAGGAAAGGGAGTTGAAGTGAGGAAGAGAAGGCAACATAAGAAATGAACTGAAGAGGCAGGAGGAGGATATATATATAGACAAAGCTTCGAAGTGGTAGTTAGAATGAGTGGCTTTGATTGGATGAAATTTTATGGGTCAGGTTCAGCCATGTCTCCCTCTTTTGTGTTAAAATTGCCCTCCATGTTGCCAGAGAAGTGAAACTCGCTTTCAGAGCATCTGAACATGACATCGGAACTCGTGAACTTCTTAAAGTTGGAATTGTGCATATTTATTCGGACGAAGTCGAAACTCAGAATTATCTTCTTATTTATTCAAAATTTGAGTGTAAAGTCGTAATCCGGAAATCGCAAGGCACAGCCACCTTAAAAGTGAAAGTCGGGGTCAGAACGTGAAACCAAAACACTCAAACCCGGAAGTCGGGGTCATCATGTAAACTTGAATCGATTTTAAGCATAGCACCGGATATCAGGATTCAAAACATTAATCTTGTGTACCAGGAACTCGGAATTTATAGGACCTGGCACTCCAACTCGATATCAGAACTCGGGAACGAAAAGAAAAGATCTTGTAATGAACTCGAGATCAGAAACTCGTGAAGTTTTTACTCGAACTTGTAGACCAATTCAGAGATCTAATCTCGCGTTCACCCGCTTGAAATAAACTTGGATATCGGATTTCTTGTCCATTTGAAGACTAAGGTCGGAAATCGGAAAATCCTGTCAGCCCACAAGAACTTGAGTTGAAGTCGGAAATCGTGAATACTAATGAGGTCGGAAATCGGAAATTGGGGACGTTACAAGGAACAAGGGCGATGCTGAGTTGCTAACTAATGAGGAACAGGGGTATTATTGTCATTAAGGACATGCTATCCATTCTCCCTTCGTTTTCCATCCTATCTGGGGAGGAAAAAATTTGATAGGCCCCACCTATATTTTCTCACTATTCATTCTTTCCTCTCAATCTTCCTTAACATCCAAACAAAAAAAAAATCAACTTTTTTTCATTCAATTTTTTTCCTTTTCCTCTCCTTCCTTCTATTTTCCATCCAACCAAACAAACCTCTGACAGCTGCAACATATTCAATTTTAACTATAGAAAGTACCACTATATTTTTTTTTTCTTACTATGCCAAAATACTAAAAAGTATCATGTCAAGAGGGAATTTGCACCTTTTTTTTTTTTTTTTGGAAAATCTCACAAGGTTGAGTGCAATTTTTTCTAATATTAATTAGAATTTAATTTAAATGCACTGACAGTGTAAAACAGTTTTACATTGTCAGCTAATAGAAATAGTAGAAAGTGCCAACTCACACAAATAACTACCCATTATAATGAGGGACCCACTATGATTTCTCACTTTCTCCTATTTCTATTGGTTGATAGTGTAAAACTATTTTATACTGTCAGTGCATACCAATTAAACTCTATTAATTAAGGGTGCTTTTGTTTCAATTTTTTTAAGGTAATTTTTTAATTTTAAAAAATTATATTTTATAAAAATTATTCATCTTAATTTTTATTTAAAAGTTAAAAATAAATTTTTATTTAAATTTTGTATGAAAGTTAATATAAGTACCTTTTATAAAAAAATAATTTTTAATTCAAAATAATTTTTTTAATAAAAATTATTGAAACAAACGCACTTTGAGTGCAAGGGTAGCGTGATAGAAGGGTGCTTTCCGTTTGGGACACACTACTTATACACGAGAGAATAACGTCGAGTTTGAATGACCAAAAAAAGAGAAATATTACATCTTTTTAATTGATATGCTTAAAAATTTTTCTAAGTTAAAATTTTTTTCACATATATTAAATAATTTTTAGATATTATGTAAATTATAAATAAAATTTTAGAGTTTAATTAATATATACTGATAACGTAAAATAATTTTACATTGCCAATCAATAGAAATAGAAAAAAATAAAAAATGATAGTGGATTCCACATTATAATAAATAATTATTTATATAAATTGATACTTTTTATTATTTTTATTAATTAATAATATAAAATTATTTTATATTTCTATATATTTAAATTAAATTCATAATTTTAAATTAAAATTTTTTTAAGTTAATTATTAGAATATCAACACTCTGTGAAAAAAAAAAATAAAACGGACAGACTCACGCAATCGGCGTGACAACTCATCTACGACGGCAGTTACCGTCCTGTCTCATAAACTGAACTAGAGAAAACGATATAGCAAGCCTTCTTGATGTGTGGGATTGACCGTGATTGACCACGCAACACTAGCATCTTCTTATTATTAAATAATCCAGCGAATCGCACTTATCCATAAACAAGGACAACTAGCCTTTTCCTATTTTAGCAACAAGTCTATAAAGAAAGAAACAAGGCTAGGAAGAGCTCTCGTTTCTCCAAATCTTGGTGTCACTTTCTCACGCACACACCGCATCCTAATTAATGAGTCTCGGTCGCATCATCGCTGTCTTACAGTGACTTGCAGCCTCAATCAAAGTATCAGTCTTCTCTTCTGCCTTCCTCTTCAAAGGATTCACGCTTGCTCTACCCATTCTCTCTCTCTCTTTCTCTCTATAATTTCTTTTCCATTCTCCATAGCCACTCTCTTCTATCACCCCACACATACATCCGTTGGGCATGATGAAATTCCTGGCCACGTCAGGGCCCATAGAGATTCTCAAAACTTCTTCCTTTGTTAAAATCACCGCCCTCACGCTCTTCTCCCTCACGCTCCTCCTCCTCTTCACCCGTTACTCCACCACTACCTACTCTCCCCTCCCCATTTTCTCCTCCTCCAATGCCTTCTCCAGCAACGCCTCCTTCTCCTCGTCCTCCGCCGTGGCGTCACCACCTCCGCCGCCGCCGAACATTGTCCGGCTGCCTCCTCCGCCGGCGCCGGCGTTAGTGGAGACAATGGGCCTCTTGGACGAAAATGGCGTGATGACAGACAATTTCACAATCGGGGACTCCGATTTGCGTTTGGCCGAGGACTTCGGCAACTCGAGGGATTCGCGAGGGGCGAAGGAAGGAAAGAGCGGCGTGAGGGTGAAGGTTGAGAGGTACAAGGTGTGCGATCAGAGAATGGTGGATTATGTGCCTTGTTTGGACAACGCGGAAGCGATTGGGAAGTTGAGTTCGAGCGTGAGAGGGGAGAAGTACGAGCGGCATTGCCCGGAGGAAGGGAAGGGCTTGAATTGCTTGGTGCCTAGGCCCAAAAGGTACCGGAGGCCCATCCCTTGGCCCAAGAGCAGAGATGAGGTACTTTTCGGTGTTTGGACTGTGTAAGTTTTCATCGTTTCTGTTGGTAATGGCGCAGTTTTGCTTTGTTTCTGCACTTTGTTTGGTAAATGTTTGATTGAACATAGTTTTTTAATTGTTATTTCTTTTTCCGGATCTTTTATTTTTGGAAATGTAAGTCGTGGTGATCTGGAGAAGGGGTGTTTAATTGTCTAGACAAAACTGTACCTGTCATTTTAGTGACTCTGGTAATTTTTGGGTCACCTGCAGTATAAACATACTTGGATTTTTAGAAACTTGCAAGATTGTTAGTCAATGTGGGCAATGAAATCTTTTTTTTTTTTTTTTTCCCTCAAATCTTTATCAATAAGATAATCTGGAAAGGAAAATATATCTGTTTATCTTGAGTATTTCAAGTCATATCTTAATTTGACTTTAGGTGCAGAATTTAAATTTTTGGTCAACTTGCTGAATTGTAACTTTAACTTGCTTGTGAAGTGAAATTAGCATATGCGTGGTTTTTTAATTGCGTAATTTGGCATTTTTCAATTGGTGTGGATTGGGAAGAAAGGTTTGTTCACTTGTATTCAATCACAGGTTTGGTTTGATAATGTACCCCATACACGTCTTGTTGAAGATAAAGGTGGCCAAAATTGGATATCAATAAAGAAGGGTAAATTTGTTTTTCCTGGTGGTGGAACGCAATTTATACATGGTGCTGATAAATATCTGGATCAGATGTCAGCGGTTAGTCTCTTAGTCAATTTCAGTCTGATATTTATTGCTAAGACACTAAGTACACTTCTGAAATTGAATGTGCAGATGGTTCCCGACATTGCATTTGGTTACAACACTAGAGTTGCTTTAGACATTGGCTGTGGAGTGGCAAGTTTTGGTGCATTTTTGATTCAGCGTAACGTGACCACTCTATCAATAGCACCAAAAGATGTTCATGAAAATCAGATTCAGTTTGCTTTAGAGCGTGGTGTACCTGCCATGTTAGCAGTTTTCGCTACACAACGTCTGTTGTTCCCAAGCCAGGCTTTTGACCTGATCCATTGTTCAAGATGTAGAGTTAACTGGACTCGTGATGGTATTCTATTCTTCTCTCTGTTTAAACCATTTTATCCCCTATTTGAAGCATCTAAGAGTGAATTATAGTTACACGTCTAACACAATGAATTGTTGTGCTATAAGAGTTGACAACACATTTTTTAGTTTCAAACTTTCTCTAGATTTCTTCATATTTTTGACACAACAATGAATTAAAAAAAAAGATTAATTACAATAACAATTAGGCTTAATGGTTTTAGTTATTTGCACTAATATCACAATTTCGGTTGCTTCAATGGAGATGGAATTTTGCTACTTGAGGTTGATAGGCTTCTGAGGGCAGGTGGCTACTTTGTCTGGGCAGCACAACCTGTTTACAAACATGAAGAGAGCCTTGAAGAACAATGGAAAGGTAGCTCAATATCTCTGTTTTATCCAAAATAGTTATAATAGATGTAATTATGCCAATATCTATCTTTCTACGTTTTTTTAGTTACCATCACCCACCAGGGACCCTAAAACAGAAACAAAGCATTTTTTCTTTTGTCAAATTTTGGTTGACATCTTTCAATGGGTTGAGGACATATACTGCATTGTTAGGGTCTACCTCTTTTCCTTTTATTCTCTTTCTGTGATTTGATTCCAACATCATATTCTTTGGTATCAAATGACCGAAATCTCAATGTATTAAATTTAGCAGTAAATGTCATGGCCTTTGGATTATTACTTAACAGAAATGGAGGACCTGACAACTCGCATTTGTTGGAAACTTGTAAAGAAGGAGGGATACATTGCTATATGGCGGAAACCTATGAACAATAGCTGCTACCTTAGCCGTCACAATGCTGTGCATCCTCCATTATGTGAATCCAATGATGACCCAGATGATGTTTGGTAAGTCCGCTTACATATTGTTCAATTTACTTAAGTGAGTTATCTTTCATTTGTAATCTCCATGATACTTGATTTTGGCTAATAAGAGTTGCAGATGTTAAGAATTGATTATCATCCCAAAAAAAAATGTGTCAAAGGTTCTAGTTAAGAAATTGTTATAACCTTGGCCTTCTTATACATGGATGCATAATATAATAGTTTTTCTTGTCAATTAGAATTTTATATAATGCATGCATATCATCACTGATTCATGTATAAGATGACACTGGCTAGAAGGAATCTATACAGAAAGAGCTAGAATCTTCTTGAAGAATCAACAATCAACTTGTAAACGTGCTGCCAAAATTACATGAACTGGAAGATATTGTGTAATTAACTTGACAAACCTTTCATGTTTAGAATTATATTAAGTAAACTAATGTCAAAATTTCTGATATGATAACCGTGCAACGTTTTGCAGGTATGTTGGTCTTAAGGCATGCATCACTCAATTACCTAGTAATGGATATGGAGCAAATGTTTCTAACTGGCCTGCACGCCTTCATCAACCACCAGACAGGCTTCAAAGCATCAAACACGATGCATCTTTATCCAGGGAAGAACTCTTTAATGCTGAATCAAAATATTGGAATGAAATAATAGATAGTTATGTTCGTGTTTATCAATGGAAGGAGTACAATCTAAGAAATGTAATGGACATGAGAGCAGGATTTGGAGGGTATGAAAGTATATTATGTCTTGCTGTCTTTTTCTGTGTTGATTCTATATATCAGTTGTTATTTTTCTGAAGAATAACTTTCTAACTTTGAACTTATTTGTGTGTGTATTGTGTGGTAACTTTTATTTTGATAAGTGCAGGTTTGCTGCAGCGCTGCACGATCTCCAGATTGACTGTTGGGTTATAAATGTCGTTCCTGTGAGTGGATTCAATACCTTGCCTATTCTATATGACCGTGGACTAATAGGGGTTATGCATGATTGGTATGAGAATTTTCTAATGTTTCTTTTAAGTTTCTTTTATTCTTATTTGATATGATTGGTAAATGGTAATGTCATACTTACTGCATACTGCTGCTCGTTTGGTTTTGATTAATTTTTAAAGAAAAGTCATTTTTTTTTAAGTTCTACTAGTAAGTTTTGACTGTAAGCTATTTTGAATTTGAACTAGGCTAATTCAAATATACACTTAATCAAGTCGTCATTCTCACAGCATAACTTTCTTAATTAACCATTTTGGCATGTGAAACTCTGAGGGCCTTTTTGGTTTATAGTGAAAGAACAAGAGTCAAGTTTAATATCCATTTTTTTAAGTTGTAATGAACATGAACAGGTTCTGGGATTGATATATACCATTTCAAAGACTGTCATCTGCATTCATACTTTATATTCTTTCTTTTGGTTGATTTTTAATTTAACAAGTTAATGGAACGTGCATCTAAGTTTTATCCAAGCACAGTAAGAATTCAAAGGTAAATACCGTGAACACATAGTGTCACTTTTATTCTCTTGCTACCTTGTATGCATTTGATTGGCAAAATGAAGATGTAACTAGAAGGGATTAAAGAATCTAATGCAGTAGATAACTTATTTATTTTCCTCCGCCCACCTGTTTCTGCACACTCACACAAATAAATAAATGAATAAATAAAACTGCACAAAAATATCATTTGATGTCATGTGACCAAGTTGATGTCCAAAAGTCTCTGTTTACTTGGACCAAATTGATATCTTGCAATGCTTGAAAGTATCACGTGAGGAGCATTTTGATATTGCTAAAATTCTATGGACCAGATGGATATTCCAAAAACATAGAGGGGACAAATTTGGGGTTTTACTGTCTTTTTTCCAAAAAACAAATCATGACTGCAAATGGATAATTTGTCCTGATGCTTGAAAACAGTGTTAAAAACTCTGGCCAAGTGACCAAGAACCGGTGTAACCTGGTCTAACTCGACTGGTTTTGAGCAAAACCGGTGACCCGGCCCAATTTAGTAAAACCGACACTAAACCGACTAGGTTATGTATATTTTGTTTTTTAAAGAAATTCTAACTTTTTAGAAACATAATTGATGACTTTTTCAAGTCATGATGATGGAAGTAAGTGAGCCTCCTCATTTTATAGCATTAGTCTTGGCTTTCACCTACATTCGTTTTCAATGTGGGACTAACTAATAGTGGAAAGCATTTTATAGCAAAAGTATTGGCTTCCACTTACTTCCATTTTCCATGTGGGACTAAAATATAGTGTAACGTAATTCATTTATGCTATAAACTTATTTCTACTTGAGGACTTACTTCCATTTATGCAAGATAAATAAAACATAGGCTTTAAAAATCAATCATACAAAAGAAAACCAACACCAAAAAATAACTTAACTCCCCTCAAGAAAACTATTAGATTGTTACCATTATTATTTCATCACGATGCTTTCTTTGGTTACTTTCATCTATAATAAATATTAGATGTATATTTTTTATAATTTAAATGTCCTAATTATAATTAGAATATAATAATTGTATTCATGCTTTCATATATATTTGTATAATCATACAAATTTTTAAAGTGTATTAAATTGTTAATTACTTTTGTCACTTAATCATATTTATTTGAATTTTAACATATTTTATATTTTATTTAATTATATCTGGTTTAACTAGTGACTAAGTGGCTTAGCGCTTTGGCCGAGTCAATCACCAGTTCAAGTTTTATAACTACGCTTGAAAGCTTCTTATGTTGGCAGGTGTGAGCCATTTGATACATACCCAAGAACATATGATTTGCTGCATGCAGCAGGTCTCTTCTCTGTTGAAAAAAACAGGTAGGTACAATTCTATCCTTATTTATTTTGCTAAAAGGTTCAGATTATAGGCATCTACTTTATAGGTGTTGGATAAATTATTTTTTTGTCTCAGGCGAAAGTGTAATATCTCAACCATCATGCTAGAGATGGATCGGATGCTACGACCAGGTGGGCATGTATATATACGTGACTCCGTACATGTTGTTGGTGAACTTGAACAAATTGCAACTGCCATCGGGTGGGCGAATACCCAGAATGATGTAGGCGAGGGTCCTAATGCAAGTTGGAGGATATTAAGGTCTGAGAAGCGCTTTTGATTAGCTCAATTGTGTTAGTAACTTCAATCATTTATTGGCACGTGCCAGAAATATGGTTTTCTACCTTAAATCTTATTTAGTGCCAGAAATATGGCTGCAATTAACCCTTGCATTCTTCTTCGAAAGCCGGAGATATACAGCTTTTCTTGTAAACACATTTTTTAAATGTTCTTCGCCCTCTAATCTCTGCACTTTTAGCAGAGATGTTTAGATGATAATTTTGTCTATTTGATATTCCTGTGATATAAGCCTAAGATGGCAGCTGTAACAGCTGAATGAAAGTTGGAAATTTATCTATCTCGCAAGTGTTACCAGATATGTTCGGATGATCGTGTTGTCTGATACCCCTTTGATGTAAGCTCAAGTTAGCAATTGTGAAAGCTGACTGAGAAATTTGTTTACTATTGTTACAAGAAAGCTTCACATCTTGTAATATGATTATTCTAAAGTTATTTACATGTCCTCCCTTGCTGAAGGTCGATGGTCATGTTCCTCCCAAAATAGTTTTCTGAAATTTTAGCCATGAAATTACTGTAGTTTTGGCCTTGTATCTAGTTTATTATAGCTTGGCTTGTCACTTATAATCGGTAAAAGTTTTATTTTCATCTCTCATCTTTTAATGATATTTCGATTTTTTCCCAAAAGATTTAGGGATATTTCAATTTTCGTTTCTTGCATCTTGATTTCACCTATCGTTTTGATGAAGTTTTCAATGTTATTCTTTTTGTTGTTGCTGCCAATTTTACTAGTTGTGACTACTAACCTGATTTCGACATGTCCTTTATTTTTACCTCATGTGAATGTTATGTTAAGCATGAAAAAGTTCTATTTTTGTCCTTGATCTTAACTTCAATGTTTAGAGTTAGCATGACTAAGTTTTAGTTCATTTTAACAAATTTGGTCAAGGGAAAATAGAGCTTTTATAATGTATGACATGACACTTACCTAAGATAAAAACAGACAGATCAGAACTAGGTCAACAATTTCCATTAGCAAAATTAAAGATACTAGCAAAAAGAGTACCATTAAAATTTTATTGAAATGTTAGATGAAATTGAATAAAAAAAAAGGGCTTCTAGAACGAAATGAAAATATCTCTAAAAACGTAAGGACAAAAATAGAGTTTTTGCTTTATAATTTTGCTTATGGGGTGATGATGCATACATTTCATCACATGCATTTTCGTTATTTACAAAGAGTTAATTGAGGTAATAAACAACATTGACCCTTCAGAGTGATGATGCAAGTTCAAACCATAGAGAGACAATTCCTGTGGGGAAATTGCATAATGTAATTTTTTTTTCACAATCAAATAAGAATTAATCTTACAGCCAAATAACCTTGTGATCTAATTAAAAAAACAAAAAACAAAAGACTACGCGTGCTTAACTTTCGATTTGAAGAGAAAGAATCTCGTTGAAGAACCATAAACAATCATGTACGCATGTTGAATAAAAATGGACGATATGGAATAGAGATTGCGAATATGGTTAACTATGCTTCACTGATCACAGGTCAGTTGAAAATAAGATAGGGTGGGTTGAGAGGACTAATTCATCCAGAGCTTGTTTGGATATACTTTTGTGAGGGGTAAAAGGTTTTTATTGTATAAAAATGAAGATGTACAATAACTAATGTAGTTGAGTGTTTAAAGATCCTTTTTTAAATTTATTTTTGAATTGGGAGAAGTATCCTTGAAGTTATTTTTCATTCTAAGAATTTTTTGAAGAGGGAATCTTATTATTATTCTCATATCAACAACTAAAACTAATTTTACTTTATCATATCCAAATAAAAATAATTCTTTTAAACTTACCTTGACATACTCAAACTAAACACAAATCAATTCTTTTTAAAGTAATTTTTCTAAAAATAATTCCTTTAAAAGATATTCTTTCAATAGTAATTCTTCCAAATACTAAACTAAATATACTCGAACTAGGGTGAACTTTAAGGAATTGCAAAATAAATAGAGAGTAAATCTACATTTAGTCTATAAAAGATATTTGTTTAACACTTTAGTGCTTAAAACATTAAATGTATACATTTTAGTTCTTAAATGATTTTTTAATACTTTAGTCTTTAAAAGATTAAAAGCATACAATTTATATATTTTGATATTTTTTATTTTTTACTATAAAATATAACCACACGAATAAATTATAATAAAATATCATTTTTATTAATCATTCAATTTAAAATTTATATATCAAAATTTAATCAGGTTAATCTTATATTCCAATATTTAATTGACTTATAAGTCATATATATAATTATTTTTAAGGTTAATTGCATTTTACCCTCCTGTATTATAGGTCATATGTACTTTACCTCTTATATTTTAAAAACGTTTATTCCGACTCCCTGCGTTTTATCAAATGTGCACTTTGGCCATTTTATTAATTTTTTCATCAATTATAAACAAAAATATTACACATTCAGGATATCAGATTGCATATTTAATAAAGTTTAGGAGGGTCAATTTGCATATGACCCAAAATTCAATGGAGTATAATACACTAATTTTAGGTAAAATGCATAATTGTGAAAGCTCAAGGAGTCGGAATGCATATTATTAAAATATAGGGGATAAAATGCACATGACCTATAATATAGGGGAATAAAATATAATTAACCCTTATTTTTATTATATATAATTAAATTTATATTAAATATTCATTATTAAAAAATATGATCTAATTAAATCTCACATTTCAAGATTTTCATTAATGTGTTTAATGTGATCTTTACATCAAAATAAAAATATATAAATAAATATAATACTTTTCATAAAGAACATTTAATATATATCTAATTATATGTACTAAAATTAATTATATATATGACGAATAACTCAATTAAATCTTGGAATGTGAGATTAACTTGATTGAACTTTGGTGTATAAAAACTCTTCTCTGTCTATCTCTCTCTCTCTCTTATGTTTATTATGAAAGTAATAAAAATAATTATTAAGAATATATGAATAAATAATAAATTATTTTCAATATGAATTTAATTTTTATATAACAAAAATTTAAAATAATTACAATTAAAATAGTAAATATTTAAATAACTATATTAACTTTTAAACTTAAATTAAACAATTAATAAAAATTATATTCTATTATAATTTATTTTTCTAGTTATATTTTATAGTAAAAAATAGAAAATAACAAAATATATAAAGTGTATACATTTAATCTTTCAAGGATTGAATTGTTAAAAAAAATTAAGGGACTAAAGTACATGTATTTAATCTTTTAAAGACTAAAATGTTAAAATGAAAATCTTTTAGGAACTAAAGTGTAGATTTATTCATTAATAAAGGGTAAAACATTATATGTCCCTTACATTTAATGAAGATTTCAATTTTTTCCCTAAATATTTTTTGCTCTATCTATGTTCCTGACATTTCATAAATATTTCAATATTGTCATTCTCGTTGATACCATCTAAATTGTTGATGAAAAATGATGACACGTCCATTTGTGAAACATTAGGGACATAAATAAAACGTTAGAGTTTTCTTCCATCAAGAACATAAATAGAACATTTGGATTTTTGTCCCCCAACTCTCTTCTTCCCTATCTCCTTTCTCAACAACTATGGAGCAATGGCGAAGTAGTGTGGATGGACCAGCAGAGCTTCGACTGGTCGAGGTACCAGTGATTCATGGCTGGGACGAGACGAGGCTACGCTGATGGTTGATGGTGGCAAATGCACGATTGGACATGGTGGTCAGTGAAGCTAATTTGGGAGGTGAGATCGGCATGGGATTTACAAGCTAGGTGGAGGCACAACGATTAAGGGTTGAGCTCTTGGTGGTTTCAGTGGGATGAAGGCAAAGGAGCAGTAGCGGTTTGCGAGACAAAGCAGAAACGACAATGGCTAATTGGCTCGCGCGTCGTAACACGAGCAAATTAAACCGAATAGCGACTATAGTATAGTAGCCAACTCGGATCGTTTCCCAAAGATGAACACACTATTTGATCAGAAAATTCAGGGGGGTTTTTATAACAAACACTTAAAATGCAATACTGAATTCCAAAGCAAACAGAAAACAAAAAGGCTAAACCGAATTAAAATTCTAATCCAAGACACACAAGAAGAAAGCAATCAACACTCAATCATTGGATTCAAATGTACATGCACACTCCAATTCGATGATTTATTTTAGATTCAATTGAAACCTCAAATCAAACCTAGCATTCACATGAAAATCTCCATGCATTCAACTAATCACTCAAGCCATCCGGTTTAGAGACCTCTAAAACCGAATTGATTTTGGATTAGCTTCCAAACCAATGCTCTCATCTCATATTCAGAATCGAAATATGAATCACACTCTTGAAATGCTGCAAAAATTAACTAAGTCTCACTAAGATCCAAAAAAAGGAAAATGATCTAAACTCAACCAATTAAGCGCAAAGGAGGATTAATGAGACAAGTATGAAGGATAAAAATAGTATAAAAATCCAATTCATCAGGCTAATGGTGCGTAATTGGGGAGCACCATGGTGGTGGGTCGTGAATATTGGTGGTGATGACATCTACAGTGGCTTTGTGGTGGCTAGGATAGACAAGGTGGAGACACAGTGGTGGCTACGTGATAGTTCGCACAAAGGAGTGTTGTCGGCAATGATGGACAACATGGGTTCTGTAGCGGCTATGAGGTGTGGTTGGAGGGGCAAAGTAAGAGGGTTTGTTGGTGGCTTAGTGTGGTAAGGTAAGGAAGTAAGCTGTGAGTTGAGGCTAAGGATTGGTTTGGTGGTGGTTCTATTGGGTTGTTTTGTCTCCTCATCTTTAGGCATGGTGATGGTGGAAGAGTAGCAAAGAAGAGAACACAGGAAGAAGGAGAACATAGGAGTTGGGGAAGAAAATAGTTGAGAGAAGAAAACCCTAATATTCAATTTATTTCCTTAATAAAAGAAAACTTTAATGTTCTATTTATGTTTTTAAAGTTTCATAAATCTTCCAATGTTGTCATTCTTGTAGCCACGTTATCATTTTTCGTCAGCAATTTAGATAGTGTCAATGGGAATGGCAATGTTGAAATGTTTGTAAAATGTTAAGGCCATAAATAGAACCAAAAAAACAAAACTTTAAGGACAAAATTGAGATCTTCGCTATATGCAAGGTACATAAATAAGGCTTTACCCATTTTTTTAACCTATTTTCTGAAGGCATTTGACTGTCATGTGCTCCTCCGGTAGGGGACCTGCAAAGGACTTCAACATTCAAGTCAAACTCTATTCCACTCAAGTTGAGTAAAAAAGATCAGTTACTTACCTTTGGCTATCCGCGAGCTTCTTCTTATATTCTAGTTCTGGATGTGTCTTTCCCCAGTTTCATGGTGGTTTCTTATCCTCCTATTAGCATGGGGTTCCTTCATGCTTGGTAACTACCCTAAATAGGTAAGCTACTTTCATGCACTGATTCGATTTGAGCTTATTCGAAGGGAATTCCTTCTAAAAAGGTCGTGTTTCCGAGTTCCTCTAGGCCGAGCTCTAAGGACTAGTAGATTTGATAATGATCCGAGCTTATATTCGAGACTCCTATCTTCAAGCTCTATGGCTGAGCTTAAGCCGTTCGACTTTTCTTTTGAGCTCATATTCAAAGTTTGTATTATTGACGACATTCTGGAAACGTTCCAATTCCTTTAGGGTTTACGAAAAAATGTGCGTGGACACATGTCACATTGTGAAGCCCCCATTATCAGGTTGTTACTTTGCAGTAATCATTATAATTCCTACTTTGAATTCTAGTCATTAGATCAAGCCCCCCAACCATTGATTCCTTTAATGGTAGAGATTTATCCTTAATGGTGGGAAACTCCTTGCTCCGTTGGATTGTTTCTAGTGCTTTGAGAAGGGGTTTTTTAGTCCCATTCTTTCAAGTTTCTCCTTGCGAACTCATTTCTGGATTTCTCAAGCCTCGAATCCTCTTCTTGCATTTTCCTTTATCGCTTTCTATGACTTCTTCTTATCCCAAGTTTCCTTCAGTTTTAGCTTTTTGACATCTGTAACAACCTCTATCATATAAGCCATGCTCAAGTCATGGAGTTATATTAAAAGGTTGTCACTGTGCTAAGAAATCTTTAAAATATGGAAAATATAATACATGGCCCTTTAACTACTCACTTTGTTACTGACTAATAATCTTTGATATATAGAGAATAAAATAATTACATTTTTAAAGAAATTTGTAACTGACATAGTATACAGCGTTTACATCCAACTAGTAGTTAGCTAGCTTCAATAGTTTCTTGGTTTGGTTTACGCCCGATCCTTGCTCAATGAAAGACCTAGTACTCCACTTCGCACTTGATTTCTAACTTGGGTACTGGAATGTTTACAGAAAAGAAAACCATACAAGCAAGCAGTGAGAGCCTAAGGTTCTCAGTAGGTAAACTCAAACCAATCTTACAACGTCATCATAAACATTCCAGCCACTTCGGTTTATTATGAAAATATGAGCACATATAACTAAATAGTGGTTCAATTTTAAGTTGAAAACAGCTTACTCGAAGCAGGATATATTTTAACAGCTACTTGTCATTTCATACGACAGACATAGAAATACGAATAGTATAATATGCTTCAACAAGAATCATAAAAGCATTATGATTTAATGGGATAATTGAATATGCACATAAAGATACTTGTACTTTTCTGTATGCAAGTGTATTTGACTTAATTCGTATCTTTCTTTAACTTGCAATTTGCAACTTGATCTTACTCTTCTGTACTTGATCCCCCAGAGGTGAATGGCCTCTCTCACCCCTGGGTAGTAGCTTGCTTTTTAGGTCCGAGCTCATACCTATACATGAGTGATGGGTTTATTTTCCCCGACCCTCACACCGGTCTATTCCCTTTAAATCTGGTCGAGGGCTAGCCCAAGTCTTAGACAGTACTGCTCTGGCCCACGTTAGTTGGGTCTATACCATGCCTTACGTGGTAGCTTGGTACATCTTTCTTGCAAGTTCTTATTATCTTTTCCTTTTCATATCTTGTTATGCATGCGGACGCTTGGTGCATTCATGAATATATCTCATACCTTATTTATCATATCATATTCTAAATATACTTGCATGCATGATGTACATGAATATGACATGTAAATGTAAATATATTCAAAGCATAATCACCCATAGCATAAGTTCTCATAAAGTCCTGCCGAAAATTCGGTAGCATAACGGATCGAATCCGCTTCCCCATGAATAGTGCCAGACAACTAGTACAATCTTTCAAACTTGCAATTCAATATAGATCAGCAATTATACAGATATTCATAGCATCATTCATCAAGTTCAATTCAAGTATCTATAGGGTTTTCGATTTACTCCCTCTTATTCTGCTTGATTTTGTTATAATCCACCCTTTGCTCAATTCGACTCATCCAAGTCTAAATTTTGGATATGTCATAGCCTTATGTGTCTAGTTTCCAACCTTTTTGGTCCCATCTCATTTTGATTTGTATAACTCAAAATATAAGTATTTTTCCTTAGGCTATCTTGTTCTTAGCTAGAATTGTGCTCTTATAAGTGAAAATTCACTAAAAATAGAAATCTAGGTGAAATTATTCAAAATTTATATGAAATAAAGTTAACAAAACAAGCTTTTAAATGAATTAAGTTTCATATCATTTTCATGAGTATATTTTGAGTTATGAGTCCCGAAACTTGACCCTTCTAGACTACATTGTCTCACCCTAGTTTAAACTTAAGTCAACTTCACTGGTGTGCTAGGAACAGATGGCAACGAATCTCGTTCTTATGAGATGTTTCTTTACATGTTAGCTTTCAGAAAACCTTGGGTTCACTCAATTTGGAGTTGCGTAGGGTGAGTTATACTCTTCTCAACTCATACTGCCTGGATAAGAATCCAGATTTCTAGGTTAAACTTCAAAAATTCATAGCTAATTCTATACTAATCCAATGGCCTTATATTTTATATGTATGGAAAGCTCTAAATGTATAGTTTCATATAAAAATAGATTCATCCACTTTCTATGGTTGTAGGTAGAGCTGTGCACTCTGCCAATACGGACGCCATAGGGTTTTCTCACAAAAACAGATTCTACTTAGCTCCTTTTTGAGTTTTTGATAAATTCCTCAACTTAAACCAAGTTTCCTCACCTCAAAACACTAGAAGAACATCAAAGCACCATAACAAGTATGGCATAAGAGGAACATAGCAGCCACATAGTCACATAGTACATCAAACAACTAAGGATTTGAGTTACCTACCTTGAAATCCTTGAAACTATGGAAGCAAGGAGGCCAAGAACCAACTCCTAGCCTTCTGTCTTCATCATGGCGGCAGCTCATATGAATGTGGGGAGGCTCTATTTGATGCTTAATCATGAAATTATTAGAGGGGCTTTGTAGAGAAGGAGGTGAGGATCAATTTTCATAAAAGGAGCAAGAGGATTTGAGGTCAAGAGGACTTCCAATCTTAAGCTTGAAGTTCTTGATCATGGAGGTAAGGAAAGAAAGGAAGAAGAAGGAGAAGAGATGGAAGGAGGCTGAAACATGGTGGAGGGTGCAAAATGAAGGGAGATGGATGAGATTTTTTCTAAGCTTTATGACCTAGATAAGGATAGCTTTAGATATTTGGTTTTAATAGTCATGATTTGGCCAAATCTTCCCATCATATGGCTGCTATATGGCGCCATCTATGGTGGTAGAGGTGGCTGAATTTCAGCCATTTAACCTAAGGTTATCGGTGTAGAATTCTACTAATTCGGCTCTGGCAGTTTAGAACACTGAATATTTATCGATTTCCTAAACCTATCAAATGTTACTTAATAGTTTAAGATATCTACATGTTCATTTTAATTTATCTTAAGCCTGATCTCTCTAACTAATATCTAATTAGCTCTTGATTAATATTTAATTAACTTCTAATTGCCCTTACATAACTATTGAGATCGAATAAGTGATCTAACGACGTAAATTAGACATTTTTGTAAATCAGGAGCTTTTTTGTTTCCTATTTTATGTAACTAATATCATTTTCTTAATTTTGAGCAAGTCCAAGGGCACCCCACGTAATTTAACACCAGACTGCCTCCATGGCCCAATCGGCAGAGACTTAAACTTCTATGGTTTCGCCACGTGATTCTGCTCCGCTTAAAACCCCATTCTGCTAATTCTATAGATGTAGGACATAAAAGTCATTTTATAAAAAGTTCTAGAGTTATTGTGGAAATAATTCCTTAGGGTCAAAAACATAATTTCTAAAAATCCTGGGCATTTCTATAATTAACAAAAGTTTATAGGGGCGCTTTTATCATTTACTAATTTTTAACATATAGCAGTACCATTTTTTCAACGGCAGTGTTACACTACCCTATAATTCCAAGTGTGAGGATCGTCATGACATAGCGCTGCCTAAGAAATTCTCACACTGCTTAAGGGGAATAATTCAAAGTTTCCATTACGTTCCATTTACTAGAGTGAGGATGTTACAACATCACTTTCTCCTTTCCAGGATCTTTCCAATAAGTGCTTCATATTCCTTTTTAATTTTCATTTTTTTGAGTTCTCATAATTTTTTTTTGGGAACCCTAGGGTAGTAGATGATTGGTCTTTTTCCTTCTTCCTCTATTCACTAGTTTTTCTTTTTCATTTCTAAAGGTTATCTTAAGCCCTTAGTTCCTTCATTGTCAAGCATGGAAATAGACTCTTGGGAGACTATTAAAAATGTTGGAGGTCCCTCTAAGAAGAAAGGGCCATCAAACTATTATTTTTGGATCATAGACAAGGTCAAGAATTCCTAATCCCTTTATTCCAACTAGCAAATACAAGGTCATTTTCTTAGGGACTATAGGGTAGCTCACCTTGGACAAGAACATTTTGTTGAGTGCCTTCCGTACAACCCAATGATTGAGCTTGCCATATAGCCAATCTTTTTTATGATAAAGAACCCGCTTTCTTCTTTGTTTATGACGTCCTTTTTTCCACCTTGGGTGTTGGGCTTCCTTTTACCCCATTCAAGGTTGAATGCCTAGATTTTGTCAATGTAGCTCTAACTCAGCTTCACCCCAATAATTAGGCCTTTATCCAAGCTTTTGAGATTTTAATGGAGTTTCTAGGTGCCATTCCGAGCATAGGAGTTTTATTCTCCTTATTTTAGGAGAAGGATATCAAGAAAGGAAAATGGATTTCCTTGAGTGGTTAGCCTAGGAGGAAAATTTTTTATCCTTTTTCCTCCAACTTCAAGCATTTTAAAGATCAATTCTTTAGGGTTAAGGCCTCTAAGTATGGATACCTTTTTTTTTAGATGAGAAGGGTCATGCTAAGTTTCCATTGTATTGGAATAAGTTTCCTAAAATGGTTCTTAGCATAGATTCCTGTAACCTTTCCCAGTATGAGCAAGTTATCCTCGACTTCCGTTTTAAGCATTTGTCAAGTAAGCGCATGTTTTTGTGTTGTACTGAACTTTTAAAGTGGGACACAAAAAGGGCCGAGTTGCTCAGATACCTCAGTAAGTTTCTTCCATGCTTTCTTTTCCTGTTTCTTTCTATTACAATTGCTTTTCTTACTTCCTTCTCTGGTATCCTTTCTTTTGCAAGAGAAATAGCCCCCAAGCTCTCCAAAGATTCCTTCCAAGCTACACTCACTCGTCATTAAGCTCAAGCCACTTAAGGCAGTGCTCGAGCAGCCATTTCCAAGCTTATTGGGAATAACTGAAAGACTGCCTCGACTCCTTGCCTCTCATTATTAAGCGGGGAAATAAGAGAACTCTTGCTGAGGTGGTTGAGCCAGAGACCACTTCAACATGCCAGGCCACTCTTCCAACTATTGCGGATGTGCTTTCCTAGCTAAAGAGGGCTCGTTCTGGCCCTTCTGAGCCTTCCCACCTCCTCAATGACTTCCTTATGGATAGTCCTCCTTTCTCCCTTTAGATCCCTGGCTTCTCGACTCTGCAAAAGGGGGATGAACTCGTTAAGCGCTCTTTTGATCTTGATATGTTTGATGCTGCTGGAGTCGTAGGGATGCTTCAATGGGTTTAGGCGACTAGTCTCTGCTCCTATGCACTAGCTTATCATCTAGAGCTCAAGGAGCATTCCAAGGAGAGGACCATAGTCGAGCTCAAGGAGGAGCTCGTAAAGCTTAAGGAGTCTCATGTTGAGGAGATTCATTCATTGGAGGAGAAAGTGAAAAGGCCGAGGACACGTACTCGACTAGGCAAAAAGAGTGGAAGGCCCAGGAGAAAAAGCTCAGAGATAAGGTCGCCTCTTTGGAGACGAAGTTCAAGGAGCACAAGGACTTCTGTACTACAGAAGTGGCTGAGCTCAAAGACCTGCTCGAGGCCAAGACTCAGTACATTGATGGCCTTGAAAGGGAGGTGGTCGAGCAATGCACTAAGGGCTTTGATGAAACCTTCAAGCAAGTTACATTTCTTTACGCCTATTTGGATGTCTCTTTTTGCAGTTACTTTAAGGAGATCCAGGACGGAAAATTGGTGGACAATCTTCCTCCTGGGGCAGATGCTGCATGTGATTAGTCGAAGACTCATGGCAAGGACTAAGTAGATGACTCTCTTGCCTCCTCCTAGATTTTATTTTTCTTGTATTTGAACAATGTTTTCCTTTCCTTTCGTAAATTTGTGAATGCATATTAATTTCCTTATGGTAGTTGAACTTTACTCCAATTTTGGTGCGAGTCATTCTTGGCTAGTTGGTGGTTCCTTTTTCCCAATGTGTTTCCTTTTCACGTTAAGTATTCTTTTTAGTTCCAAATCTTTGCATGCTTAACTTATTCAATCATTGAAGCTCTGAGGGATATGTGTCCATTAATTGAGGATGCTTCCCAATCCTATTTTCGATTCAAATTCCATGAAGTTGCTGTGGGTTGTAAGCCTTTACTCGCAAGGAGTTTGAACCTTTTCCTGAACTTAGTTCCCATTAAATTTTCTTGGGAAGGGTCCTCGCCTACAAGCGAGAAGTTTAAGCCCTCTCCTAGACTTATTTTCCACGATTTATTTAATTCTTCCATTTATTCAGGTAGCTCTTGCATCTTCTTTTCCAATTATAATTCTATGACAAAGTATTCAAGTAATTTAAATAAACTTTATTGTATGAAAAGTTTATAGTGATGAGCTATTTGGGAAATGCCCATTTTTATTCCAACCATCGAGACTTGTACATGCTCGGCCTATGTAGGTCATGCCTCATTAAAACCTCTTATGCATAAAAAACCTAGTGGGAAAAAATGCATAAGAGAAAAAAGACTGCGCCTACCTACATAATTTAAGGATTTCTAACTATAGTACTTCCAGAGCGAGGACACATTCCACGTCCTCGGTAGTTCCTTTCCTCCTAATTCGACTATCTTGTACACTCCTCTTCCTATCTTTCGGGTGACTCGATAGTGTCTTTTTTAATTTGGTACCAGCTTTCCTTCTCCTTGGGGCTTCTAAACAAGTTCCATTTTCCTTAGGTCTATGTCTTTCTCCTTAAACTCTTGCGAGGGGACCTTCCTGTTATATTTCCTTGCCATTTGTTGCTTAATGACTTCCTCCTTTATCCTGACTTTTTCCCTGTCTTCCTTTACCAAGTCCAGCTTGGCTCTCCTAGTATCCTCATTGGATTCCTCTATCACAGTTATTATCCTCAGATTCGGCTCTTAGAGTTCAATGGGTATTATTGCATCGGCTCCAAACATTAACCTGTACGGTGTTTCTTGGGTCGATGAGTGGGGTGTAGTATAGTAGGCCCATAATACAGCGAGCAACTCATTAGCCTATAGGCCTTTAGCCCTCTCTAGCCTCTTCTTCAATCCTATCAAAGTTATTTTGTTGGTAGCCTATGCCAGTTCGTTGGTCTATGAGTGTTCCATTGATGAGAAAAGTTGTGCAATTCCTAGCTCTTGGTAGAAATCCTCAAACCTTCAATCTATAAACTGGGTTCCATTGTCATTGACAAGTTCGCGATAAATCCTATATTTGCATATTGTCTTTTTCCATACAAATTTCCTTACTTTTTTATGGTGATCGTCGGCAAAGGTTCAACCTCAATCCATTTGGTGAAGTAATCAAATAGCAATTACCAAATATTTCAATTACCTTGGTGCTAATGGAAAAGGGTCGAGGATATCTATTCCCCATTTGTGAAAAGGTCAACTGATCTCCGGGCAATGTAACTCTTTGAAAAGGTGTGTTTCAACTCTCCAAGCCTCTAACATTTGTCACACTTTCTTAGAAATCTCAAACAATCTTGTTTCATAATAAGCCAAAAATAACCAACTCGAAGTATTCTGGCTATTAGGACTCTACTCCCAGCATGGTTTGCACATTTCCCCTCATGCATTTCCTATATTATTGCTCGAGTGCATTCGTCGCTTACACATTTCAATAATGGCCAAGAATATCCTCAGTGATAGAGCTCGCCTGCCATTATTGTGTAAAAGCTCGTCATTCGCTTCATCACCTTGGCTTCCTTTTCTTCTTGGAGTAGCTTCCCAGTAGTCAAATACTCCATGGTAAGTTGTTGCCAACTTTTTTGCTACTCCATAGAGCATACACTAAAGGGGGATTTTGTGGATATGCTTGGTTCCTTGACTACTTCTGGGATGATCAATCTATTATTTAACATTGTTCTTATACTTACCAGTTTTGACAATAAATTAGCTCGGGTGTTTTGCTCCCTTGAGATGTACTCCATGGTACATTATTCAAATTCTCTAATAAGTTCTCTTACCTTGGCTAAGTATTTTTCTGGATGTTTCTGTTTTATTTGTCCATGGAGATGGAAGGCTAAATTTTCTTTCAGCTTAGGAGATTCATCACTCAATACATGGATTCTGAGGTTTAGTGATTAATTAGATTCAATGTCAGTTTCTATTCTTCTCTTTCTCTTTACAATTCTGATTTTTCGTTTTGTCTCTCAAACATTGATCAATGCTTGATGAAGCTATTCTGATTAGAATAGAATAGAATTCTTTGTTTTAGAATTGAATCCTAATTAGATTTGGATTGATTAATTCAAATTGGATTAGATTAAAATAGAAGCTAATATCAGATTTGGGAATTAGGTTAAAATTGAATCAAAAACTTGAAGATCTTCTTGCGTTTAGTTTGAAATTAACAAAATGGAACTGAATGTGAAACGCTTCTTGTGAATCTATGACGAATCCTAATTGATGTGAATTAATTTCCCAAGTTGATTCTTAATCAAGTGATTTTTCTGCAACTGTCCTTAATTTAATTAGATTTCTGAATTCTTGTTAATAAAAACCCCCTTAGCCTTGGTTATCCTAATGTATTCACAAAATTTAGAGTAATTCCTTGGGAAACAATCTAGGTTTACACCTATTACTATATTCTTTTGTTCAAAACCTAGTCTATTTGAGTGCATTGCGACAGTGCGCGTCAATTATACTTCTCTGAGTCTATTTTTAAAAAAAACAAACCACACTCAAAAATTCATTCTGTAACTTGAGATATGCACATTTTAATCTGACTATTCAGCTTTTAAGTTTATTTTCGATATAGTAAATTGTAAATTTTATTGGGAGCTCCTCACAAGGAATCTGCTATGTCTTAGCTTTCTAAAAAACTTGGTCCCACTCAAAAATATTATGTATAACTCGAGTTATTAAGATTTGACTACATATTGCCCAAACAAAAACACATCTGGATATAACACACTGTGAAAATTATATCTCTCTTATTTTAAGGCCAAATTTCACGTATTTTATATGTATAAAAATCTCTCCGAGTGTATTTTCAAATAAAATTAATTACATTGCATTTGGAGTTATATTAAATGAGTTATGGGTCATGTAAAATAGACTACCAGAATTTCTAGCTTTAACAGTTTTTGTTTCCATTAGTTTTCTTGTAAAAGCATTAAGTCTTTTTTTCAAGTGGCCACTTTCCTTTTCCAAACCACTTTTATACTTTGAGATATTGATAATAAATCAATATTTTGAGTACTAAAAAGTTGGGTTCAACATAAAATAAATGCATAACCAAAGCCATTTTCCAAGAGAAGAGCAATAACCACAAGCAAACTTCTTATAATAAGAGTATGGCCATGAGACCTTTAGAGCAAGTTCTAAAACCACCTAGCTATGGAGAGCTTAGGAATTCTAGAGCTTGAAAACATGGAAGAAGAAAGGGTTAGAGTTACTACCTCAGGAGTTTCTTGGAGAGCTTGAAGGGAAGAAAAGTGTTTGAGGTGGCCTTCCTCCTCTTGAGTTTGTTTTTCTCTACTAATGACCAAAGAATGTGATCATTGATAAGTTAGTGAGGGTGGTGATAAAAGATGAGGGTGATGGTGGTGGAAAAGTGACAAGAACAAGAAGGAGAGTAGGAAGAACAAGGAGAGGTGGAGAGAAGTAAGAGCTTTTGTATCTAAGAGAGAGAATGGAAGTTTGCAAAATGAGAGAGTGGATGAGGGGGCTAATTGGTATCCCACATCAAGGCCAAGTAGTAGGTGACTTTTGCTTCTTTTACAAGCAAGAAGGCTAGGAACCTTAGGGTAAAAGGGTTGGTTGTGTTTTCTTTGAGTCTTGGTGCATGCTATGGACCATTTTGTGTTTTCTCAAGTAGGCAAAGGCAAGGTCTACCTACTCTTGAGAGTTGATTGATTGGAGTCTACCTACCTCATGTGACAAGACTCTAGTGAAGACTAGCTCTTCCTTAGGTTAGGCTTGACTAGGGAATGATGCCAAAATAGGCTTAATCTAAGGGTGCAAGATTAGGAAGCAACAGATGGTTGGATTTTGCTCTTGTCTTGGCCAAAATTTTAATACAACAATTAGGTGGAATTTATGAATTTTCAAAGCTATTAGAATTATCTAAGTTGTTAATTAATTTGATTAGTTTAATTGTTCATTAGTCAATTTTGATTAATTACATTTTTAAGTCGTTTCTCCTCAAAAGGAATTGTTCTTATAAATTATCTATTTAGGGCTTAGGAATTAATTTTTCTCAATTGATTAAGGCAAAGCAATTGTCATGTATTAAATTAATGAGATTATATTAGCTTAATCATATTTCTAATTATAGATTAATGATGTTCGAATGATTAGACTTTAATTAAAATATTTAATGTGTTATAATTCAATTATGGACTTGACTTAGTTTACTAAGCTCTTGCTCATCAAGATTAGCCGATTAATCCTCAATTAATCATTAATCTCTCTAATTAGCCAGGGTCACTGAGCTAATTAGCTTAAACAAAATTGGGGATGTTACACACAGCAAGTAGAGATGACAACCACAACAGGGCTACTTTCTCCAAGAAGGTCATAAATGTCCTACTGAGGAAAGGATCACTTGCTCCATTAACCAACATCATTAACCTAAACATGGTCAAATGGAGTTAGGGATCTCTGGTTCTATCATACGGCTTCAACATCATTGGCAATTGAAAGTTTTCTGGAAAGGCAATTGACATAATAAATTTTGAGAATATCCCGGAGTATATTGGTGGGCCCTGAGTAGTGGTCGCTTAAGTGGTTTCCTCTCTCCCATGAGTGTTGTGGGTGTTGTTTTCCTCCTCATCTTTAGTGGGGCCACTGTTATTCTGGTGGCTACTGGCCTCATTCTCCCTCTTATTGTTCTCCCAATTCATTGTTGCGATTTGTGAAGTCAACCTCTTGTTCTGATCTTGAAGTTGTCGGATCATTCGATGTAGCCATTCCATGGTAGGAGGTAGACGGATGTGGTTCACCTTGTTTCCATTGTGCTGCTCATATTGGTGATTGTGCTAATTATATTGATCATTGATAGAGCATTCATTTATGCATTATTCTAGTGCCATTTCTAGCTTGTTTACATCATAATTGTGCTTTAATTGATGCAAATAAGTGAGTTTGATGACATTGACCTTCATTGAGAACTTACATAAATGTGTGCGCTAATTTTTAGATTTCATACTTATTTCGACCTTTCTATCTTCTACAACCCATATCTTGAGTTACAAATATCATAATTAAGCAATCTTTAGCTCGTGGGAAAGATCACCAAAAATCCTACAACTTTGCTGAAGACCTCAAGACCGAAATCTGTCAAATTATGGATGTAATTTTCATTGCAAAGAGGCTATAGTAAATGGGCCAAAACTATGTCAATTGAGCCTAGAATTGAGTCCTTCTTGAACCTATTTGTTTCTAATGGGCTTGGCTCTCTTTTGGAGGTTTTTGGAGTTTTCTAAAAACACTATGATATAGGTAATTTTTGGGGGATTTTTTTGAGGGAGGATGGAAATTTGAGGAGTTGAGATTTCTTAAGTTTTCATGACTTCTTTTTCTTCTTCATATTTTTTTTCTCTACGTTTTTTGTTTTTGTCCATGGAGATGGAAGGCTGAATCTTCTTTCAGCTTAGGAGATTCATCACTCAATACACGAATTTTGAGGTTTAGTGTTTAATTAGATTCAATTTCAGTTTCTGCTCTTCTCTTTCTCTCTACAATTTTGATTTTCGTTTTTCTCTCTTAAGCATTGATCAATGCTAGATGAAGCTATTCTGATTAGAATAGAATTCTTTGTTTCAAAATTGAATCCTAATTAGATTTGGATTGATTAATTCGAATTGAATTAGGTTTAAGTAGAAGCTAATCTCAGATTTGGAAATTAGGTTAAAATTGAATTAAATACTTGAAGATCTTCTTGTGTTTAATTTGAAATTAATGGAATGTAACTAAATTCGAAATGCTTCTTGTGAATCTATCACGAATCCTAATTGATGTGAATGAATTTCCTAAGTTGATCCATAATCAAGCGATTTTTCTGCAACTGTTCTTGATTCTATTTTTAATTAGATTTTTGAATTCTTGTTAATGAAACCCCTTCAACCTTGGTTATCCTAATGTATTCACAAAATTTAGAGTAATTCCTTGGGAAACGATCTAAGTTTGCACCTATTACTACATTCTTTTGTTCAAAACCTAGTCTATTTGAGTGCATTGCAATAGTGCGTGTCAAATTTGGCACTGTTGCTGGGGAATTATTCTATTTCTCCATCACATTAGGATTTTCATCTATATTGTGTTTGCATTCTGTAGTTCTATGTATGCATTCTATGCATCTATGTTCTACTTGTGCATGTGTTCATATTCTACATCATTCTATGTGCGTTTAATGTATTCTGCATATTTCAGCATAATTTTGCATTGGTAATTCTGTGTGTTCTAAGTTTACAGTGCTTAATTCTATTTTGTTTCATAGTTTAGGCATTCCCGTTCTACATAACTATTTGATAAACTGCTTAGTATAGAATCATTATTGCATCATACAGTTTCCATTTGACATACATTTTTTTTTAGAGCAGTTATTCATATTAACATTGTCTTTAGTGTTACCTTGCATTCCAAGTTACCTATGTCATAGTAGGTAGAAGTAGCATTTTGTGCATCACCCAATAAAACAATGTTTTTCCTTTGTTTCTATAGACTACATTAATCATATTAGGATTGTTGCTAACCTTGTTTTAGAGTGCTAACACTAATTTTACAGAATCACACCAAGGAAGCCTAATAGGAGATGCTGAAGTACATCCTAAGTTGGAGTTTGGAACAAGGGATTTTTGTCCAAAGTTGTATTATCATCCTAAGCAAAAATGACCCATAGGGTCAGGTGACACCTATTTTTGCCAAATTCCATCATCTAGTATGACATTTACAAAATTTTAGGCTAAAACTTTGAAGTGGCATAGCTTTTTGCATACAACTCCGATTGATGCAAATTTTATGTCCATTTCATATAACCTTTCGAGATCTAGCCGCACATACCACTAGAGGGGAACAAATTTTTCAAAAAAACCTTCATTTAGGCCATTTTTTTATTTTTAGGATTTTGTGATTTTTCTAATTCAATTTTCAAGTAGCAAACAAGCAGATTTTAAATTTGAGTTTTTTTGTGCTTCATCTACATCCTAAAAATGATCCATTATTTGGTTTGAGTGTTTATGCTTGCTATTTTATGTGTTTTTACATTTTTAGTGCTTTTCTTGCATTGCAAGTAATCTTGTCTAGTGGTGCATGACCAGGTCCAAGCCTGGGAATCTATTTGATATTGATCCTGAAATAGATAGGATGTTTCATAGACTCATTAGGCTTCAAGGTAGTGTGCATAGTCATAACCTCCATACTAGTCATTTGCATAGTAGTAGTTTGCATAGTAGAGATAGTTTTAGTGAGTGTGCATCTGAATTTACTAATTCAAGTTCTGAAACTGAACATTTGCATCTAGAAAACATGGATAATAATCAGCATGAGAGAACCCTTAAGGAGTTGGCTGCACCTGATGTGACATATCAACCATTAGGTATTCAATATCCTGAAATTAAAGTTCCTTTTGAATTAAAGTCTAGACTAATCCATTTGCTGCCTAAGTTCAATGGTTCTGCTAGTGAAGATCCTCATAAGCATTTGAAAGAGTTCTATATAGTCTGCTCAACCATGAGGCCTCAAGGAGTTCCTGAAGATCACATCAAGTTGAAGGCATTTCCATTCTCCCTAGATGGTGCTGCAAAGGACTGGCTATACTACCTCCAACCAGGATTAGTTGCTTGTTGGAATGAAATGAAGAGGCTATTCCTGGAGAAGTTTTTCCCTGCATCCAGAGCTACAACAATCAAAAAGAAGATCAGTAGCATTAGATAGCTTCCTCAAGAGAGTTTGTATGAGTACTGGGAGAGATTCAAGAAGCTGTGTGCAACTTGTCCACACCACCAGATCAGTGATCAGTTGCTCATCTAGTACTTCTATGAAGGACTTGCACTAATAGAGAGGAGCATGCTTGATGCAACCAGCGGAGGAGCTCTCATGGATAAAACTCCTAATGCAGCCAAAGCATTAATTGACAATATGGCAGAGAATTCCCAGCAATTCAACACAAGAGCCATGATGCCAACAAGACCAGTCCATCAATTAGGCTATCCAATTCCACCTGCTCCTAGTAAGTCATGGCCTCAAGTAATAGTGGAGAGTAATTCTGGCAAAACCCAATCTGGTTCTACTTCTAATCAAGTGATAGTGCAGAGTAGGCTAGAGAGTAGAATTGATAAGCTGACCACCTTTGTAAGGCAATTGGCTATTGCATAGTAAAATGCTCCACAAAAGATGATGGTGAGTGTAACACCCTAATAAACCCATACTACGCTTAAGTCGTATTACGGCATTTTATTAGTTGTTACTTATGCTCGTAGAAAATTAAACTTCACTTGAAATTAAATTACGCGGAAAATACGGTAAGATTTTTTTTTTTTTGAAATACGTCATCGCTTTGGAAAGTAAAGCCTTGAGCGAGAAGGTAGATAGAGAAAGAGCGTGTCGCATAAAATAAATACCCAAATATCATAAGACAAGAGAAAGGTAAATAAATAGAAATTCACAAATACATTGCATTAATTAACTGATCATTACATCCATATGAGTTCATAATATATATATATATATATATATATATATATATATATATATATATATATATATATAAACATTACATCAAAGAAAGCTCATGGTCGTGCCATGACCTAAGTACTAGGTACTACTACAGACTTCAATGACAAAGCTCCTCTCAAAAAGAATATGCGAAGATGTAGAGTGACGGTCGCTATGAGTCCCAAAATAGCTTCGTCTGGCATTCCACGTCAGACGTCCGTCAGAGCGGTGGCTTCAAGCTCCACTCCATTGGATGTGCCAACAAAAATCTGGTGACGATGCGGAAAAGTAACTAGAGTGAGAAATAAGATTTCTCAGCAGGACTCAAACCTGACACGGAGGTGTCATCGTCATCGTCCCAGCCACTTCGATTTTATAATGAAAACAGTGAGCATGCATAGGGTTCAGTTCTTAGGTTTTCGAAAACATGAATATCCGAAGTGCATTCAATTTTAACATACTCTCTAATCATTTATATCATAACATACATGGGCATAAGTATAATCACATGAAACATGCATGACTGTACTATAAGCTTCTCTTAACTTTTTCTCTTTAAGGGTTTGGACCGAAGTCCCTTTTCTTTTCTTAACTTGACTTATCTTAAGTCCTTTTGTTTCCACCCACTAAATATAAGTGGTAATGAGCTCATACCATGGCCGTCGCCACCATAGAATTTTGGTACTTACACTAGCTGGGTCATGCCATGCCTCATGTAAGCCCTATCCCCTATACTCACACTAGCTGGGTCATGCCATGCCTCATGTGAGTCGTGGGTGAGGGGAACTTAAATTAGGTCACTTTCCCTTTTGAAGGATCATACCCTTAGTTCATTATCTTCTTATTAAAGCTTATGATGCAAAGTTAGTCTGATTCTTTTTCCACATTTGGGCGTTACGTATCGCCGTCCCCAAATGTGTTTTCTTTATCGATCACCTCTGGGCATTACGTATCGCCGTCCCCAGGGTGTTCATATTTATTAATCCTTTCATGTATGTCAGTACGCATCATACTATCAACATATCATGTTCGTATCAACATCATTCACTATCATATCGTCATCATACTATTGTCATTCTTATCGTCATCAGACCACTATCATAATCATCATCATATCATATCATATCATCATGATCATCATCATATCATATCATCATCATCCTGTCATTTGTCATCATATTGACACATAGAGGCATACATATCACACAAAGTCTTATGAGCTTAGCTTAGTAAACTTGGGTACAAGCTTTTAACTGATTTGCTTCTTGCATAAATTCTTTTATTAGGCCTAGGGCCAATCTTGTGTACTATCCTCTTTGAAACTTTTTAAGTTGAATTATGAGGGTTTTCTAATACTTAGTGTAAAGGTATTAATGTCTTAAAGCTTATTCTTCATTAACCTTTAACTTTTACCCTAACCAGTTTTACTTTTACAGTGGGGCAGTAACTTCAAAAATTCACCATAATTTCATCCTTTACTCTTTTATTTCGAATTTTGGTATGCTTACATTTCTCTGAGTCTATTTTTAAGCAAAAGAAACCCCACTCAAAAATTCATTTTGTAGCTTGAGTTATCCATATTTTATTCTGACTGTTCAGATTTGAAAGTTCATCTCGGGTCAGTGAGTTTTAACATTTTCTGTGAACTCCTCACAAAGAATCTGACAAAACTGTTTTATGGGGATGTTCCTCTATGTCTTAGCTTTCTAAAAAAATTGGTCCCACTCAAAAATGTTATGTATAGCTTGAGTTATGCACATTTTATTACCTACTGCCCGGACAGAGACCCATCCAGGAACAGCAGACTTTAAAAATTCATATCTCTCTCATCTTAAGGCCAAATCTCGGATATTTTATATGTATGAAAAGATCTTTGAGTCTACTTTCACAGAAAATTAGTTTCATTGCATTTTTAGTTTTGTAGAAATAAATATACCAAACGCCTTACAGACTGCCAGAATTCCAGATTAACCCATTTTTAAGTTTTACATAATAAACTTGTGGGAATCTTGCTATACCACTTTAAATCACCATTTTTATGTTTTATCTCATTACCATATCCAAAGTTTCAGTCACCAAATCAGTATTTTACCACAAAATAGAGCAAGATACATAAAACCATCAAGCCACATATTCTCATTTCAAGATAACATTTTTCAACAAGACAAGAAAACTCATAGAGCAAGAAATGGTCATGAGACCTTGAAGCAAGTCCTAAAACCACCTAGCTATGTAGAGCTTAGGAGTTCTAGAGCTTGAAGAATACATGAAAAAGAGTAGGTTAGAGTCACTACCACAAGGATTCTCTTGAAGGCTTGAAGGATGGAGATGGTTGGAGATGGCCTCATTCTCCTTGAGCTTGATATTGAGGCTTGTGTATGAGTAGCTTTGTTTCTCCAAGGACCAAAAATGGTAGTCCTTGAAGGGATGGTGATGGTGGTGATGGTGGTGATAGAAATGAAGTGAGAAGTAGTAGAGAGATTGGAAGAACAACAAGGAAGATTGGAAGAACAAGAGAGGAGGAAAGGGACTTGGAGAGAGGAGAGAGCTTTGTGTCTTTGGGTGAGGAAATGAAAAATGAAGTGAGGGGAAGAGAGGAGAGGCTGATGGCGCAAAAAGGGGAGGGAAAAGAGTGATGTGATTTTGCTTCTTTTGCAAGCAAGGAGGCTAGGAACCATGGGGTAAAAGGATGAGTTGTGTTTCTCTTGAGTCTTGGTACTTGGGTAAAAGGCTTTGTGGTGTTTTTGTCAATTGTTTAGAAGCATGAGCTACTTTTGGATTGGCATTGAATGATTGTGATCACTCCAAGTGTCACAATCTTGATGACGAATAGTACAACTCTTGTCATGACTTAAGGGATCTACTAACATGGACTCTTGATCTAGTGGTGTATGATGAGAAGGCAATTGAATGGTTAGATGTAGCTCTTGCTTTGACCAAACTTTCAAACAATAATTAGAGGGAAGTTTCTAAATCTTTATAATTGTTATACTTATCTAAATGTTAATTAATTCAATTGGTTTAATTACACATTAGCACATTCTCAATGAAAGGTTTTTCCTAATTAATTATGTAAAGAAGGTGTGAGGGTTAATGTGATTAAGGTGTGATACTTATGTGCTCTTAGTTAATTAGGCTAGATCACCTTGATTTTATGTTCTAATTCATGAATTAATAAGGATTGGGCAATTAGGCTTTTAAGCATAATCTTTAATACATTATGCTTCAATTGTTGAATTTTCTAATTAATCGTTGACTTGCACTTATCTTATTGACTTGCCTTTAATTTACTAAGCCCTTGCTCTCGAGATTAATCGATTAATTTTTCAATTAACCGTTAACCTCTCTAATTAGCCAGGATCACAGAGCTAATTAGCTTAGACAAAAATTGGGGATGTTACAGTGAGAGATTGTCTCATTTGCTGTTCCTAAGAGCGTACCTCTGATTGTTGCCCTTTGCTTTAAGAAAATAATCAGCAAGCTTCTGTCCAAGGAGTTTATAGTGGAGGTCAGCAACAATTTAGCTGGTAGCAAAACCGGCAACCACAAAATTTTCAGCAATCTCTAAAGTAATGGTACCAATGCCAGTATCAGTCTCATGATCTTGCATTAAGGAACCATCCGAATATGAGACATGTTCAATTTCCTAAGCAGTAGCAGCAGCAACCAGTCAGGCAGTATAGTAACAAATACCAGCCTCCTCCATTCAGGCATTAGCAGCAAAACATGCAACCAACTCAACCAAGCCAAAATTATGAATCATCGTTGGAGGATTTGATGAAGCAAATGGCCACAAATAATCTGCAGTTCCAGCAGAATATGAATGGTTCCATCCAAGACTTGTAGACACAAATTGGTTAGGTAACTACTATTGTGAACCAGTTGAAATCTCAAGGAAGTGGTCAATTGCCTTCTCAACCAGAAATTAACCCTCAAGGAAATATGAGTGCAATAGTCTTGAGGAGTGGCAAGGAACTACTTACAAGAGAGCCAACTAAGAAGCTGCAAAATGAGCATGAGAGGCTTAACAATTTGCTGCAGAATTAGTCTGATAAGCTATAGAAAGATCCTGCAGATGATGTTGCTGTACAGAAAATGGATTCTGCCCCAAGCACTTCAGATAATACTGCACAAAAACCACCTCTTCCTTTTCTAAATAGAGTTGCTAAACAAAAACTAGCATCTGCAGATTCTGATAAGGAGCTTCTTGAGACTTTCAGAAGAATTGAAGTGAATATCCCTTTGCTAGATGCGATCAAACAGGTTCCCAAGTATGCCAAATTCCTCAAGGAGTTGTGTACCAATAAAAGGAAACTGAAGGGAAATGAGACAATTACCATGGGAAGAAATGTGTCAGCTCTCATTCAACCCAATATGCCTGAGAAATGCAAGGATCTAGGAATGTTCACTGTCCTTTGCACCATTGGGAATTCCACTTTCCAGAATGCATTGCTTGACCTTGGTGCTTCCATCAATGTGATGCCTACAACCTTTTACAAGTCTTTGCAGCCAAGTAGTGTAATCATTACTCTAGCAAATAGAAGCATAGCACACACTATTGGAGTTGTGGAAGATGTATTGGTCAGAGTGGACAAGCTGATATTTCCAACAGATTTCTACATCCTAGACATGGAAAAGGGATTTTCTCCACGCAGCCCTACCTTGATCCTTGGGAGGCCATTTCTAAAAATAGCAAGGACGAAAATTGATGTGTATTCTGGCATTCTATCCATAGAGTTTGGTGATGATATGCTACAGTTCAACATTTTTGAGGCCATGAAACACTCCATGGAAGATCATAGTGCATTTCAGATAAATATTATTGAGTTGCTGGTTGATGAATCTTGCTCAGAATTGTCCTTAGATGTGCTGCACTCAGAGTTTCCAGAATTTCTCATTGATGACACCTTCACTTGTCCTGATTGCATAGAAATAGAATTATACAATGTGTGTGCAAAAATTGAGGCATGTTTGTAGAATAAAGATAGTGATTTTGATGCTGTTTTAGAAAATAATGCAGCAATATCAGAATGTTTCGGCTTGATCACAGCAAGTACATCTAAATTTGATCTTGTTGCAGAATTAGATTCTTCCTCTAGACTACTTCCCTCCATTGCGCAACCACCTGACTAGGAGCTCAAACAATTGGCAAAGCGTCTGAAGTATTCATTTTTAGAAGCCAATGATAAGCTGCCAGTGATAATTTCAGTAGAGTTAGATGTTGAACAAGAGGAGAAGTTGCTGCAGATAGTAAAGACTCATAAGCAAGCGATAGGTTGACTTTGGCAGACATCCCAAGAATTAGTCCTTCTACATGCATGCATAGGATCCTGCTGAATAAGGATGGCAAGTCGATCAGACAGCCCCAAAGAAGACTTAACCCCACCATTCTAGAAGTGGTTAAGAAGGAAGTGAGCAAATTGTTAGCGATTGGCATGATTTACCACATTTTAGACAGTGAATGGGTGAGTCTAGTCCATGTAGTTCCAAAAAAGACCGGGGTGATTGTGATAAAGAACTAGCACGATGAGCTAGTTCCCACCAGAATTCAAAACGGCTGGCAAGTATGTATAGACTATAGCAAGCTAAATCAGGCAACATGCAAGGACCATTTCCCACTTCCTTTCATTGATCAAGTTTTGGAGCGAGTAGCGGGAAAGTCACTTTACTATTTTCTGGATGGATTTTTTTGGTTATTTCCATATTCACATAGCCCTAGAGGACCAGCACAAGGCCATTTTGTAACGACCGAAAAATTTACCGTTAACAACTGAATTATTTTTTAATCAAATAAGTGAGTTTAATCAGAACTTAATTAAACATTTACTCAAGGCCAATCAAGTGTAACTTAAAAGGGTTAGGCTAGATAGAATTAGGTTAGGAGCATAGAAAACTTCATAGAACAATTTCAAACCGATTTACCGATTTAAAGGAAATCGGTAGGATTTCGGTACTTCCAACTATCGGAACCGGACCAGTAGAAATTAAACCATGAGAGCCCTAGAATCAATGGCCAAGATTCAGCCAAATGCTCCCCCAAGTGGCGCCTAGATAGCCATTAGATGAGGAGGATTGAATCAGATTTTTTTGATCATTTTGGGTCCACCAATCAAAATTGAGCCAACTTGAAATATCTTCACTTTTTCCTTACATCCTCATCATAATACTTCGGCCACTCCCCCAGCTGACCTCTCTTCATTCTTCTTCTCCTCATTCTCTCCTCCACTCCATTTTCATCTCTTCTTCAAGCCCCATCATACACTACTTGCACCAAGACCACAAATCAACCTAATCTACTCAAGACAAGGTAGGAAATCCTACTTCTCATCTTGTTCCTCTGATTTGGAGCTGCATGTGGGGTTTGTCTAATCTGAGGGTCGGATGTTTTATAGAGTGATGATGATGTTTTATGATTAATTTTGCATGAGTGTTGTGATTAAAATTTGATTTGGGGGCAAATAGCTTGAAGGGAGGAGACAAACCTAGAAGCAGGATAGGATTTCCCTCGGCGGTCCGTACGGCGGAGTATACGGCTCTGCCTACCGCCGTTTAAATTTGATGAAACCATTTTTACATGAAACTAGACATCTAGGGCTTTCCATACATATAAAATATAAGGCAATTGGATTAGTATAGAATTAGTTATGAATTTTTGAAGTTGGAACTAGAAACTTGTGTTCTTACCCGGGCAGCATGGGTTGAGAAGGGTGTAACTCACCCTATACAACTCCAAATTAAGTGCAACCAACGGTGTTTGAAAGCTAACACATAGGAGAATGCCCCATACAAACTTGCAATTTTGATAAGGTCCCATTCGTTCCCTAGCAAGTCGAGAAAGTTAATCTATGTCCAATCCAAGTTAGAGCAGGACAAACCAGTAGGGTCAAGTTCTAAAGCCTATATCTACAGTTATACTCATCCTAATGACATGAAACTTAATTCATTCGAAAGCATGTTCTGTTAACTTTACATGGATATAAAATTTCGCATGATTTCACCCATATTTATATTTTTAGTGAATTTTCCCTTCAATAGTGCATTTCTGATTCGAAGCAGAATAAGCCTCAAAAGAATCTGAGTTAATGTCGGAAGTCGGGAGATAGTGGATGAGAAGCTAGGTCGGAAATCTTGGAATTGAATTCTAAACTCAGTAAAATAGAAATCTAGGTCAGTAGCGTGTAAGGACGAACCCGGAAATGCATGCTTAAGGTTAGACTTGGAGGGACTTACTTAAGTGATTGAACTCGGATGTAGTAAATAGAAGTCCCTATCGGGTATATTGATGTCGAACTCGGGATTTAGTAGTTAGGAAGCTCGGGAATTATGAAATATACCTATCAGAATCCCAAACGACTAATGGTGGATTAAGGTTGGAAGTCAAGCAACTCGAAGATCGGAAAAGAGACGTAACCTCAGGAGACCGAACGTTGTGTAGGGAACTCGGAACAAAGATAAAATCGGAACTCGGAATAACGTTGAGTATTGGTGTCGAGCTCGGAAACCTTAACAAAAAAAAAAAAATTAACAAGCCTACAAGTTAGATTGATGCTTGAGACTTTGAATCTCGTACTTATCAATGTTGTTATATTCTTGATACGAATATGATGTCTTGTCTGATTTAAATTTACAAGTTGTATGAATGTGCATTCATTTCATGATATGATAAAGAATTCCATATCACTTGGGCCAGCCCCGGAATAAGTTAAGGGGAATAGATCAGTGGGAAGGTCGGGGAAAGTAAACCTGGCCATCCTGTATAGGAATGAGCTCGATCCTGAAAAGCGGACTATTACCCAAGAGTATATGGCCAATGACTCTCAGGGGACCAAGGATGGAAATGAGTTTTAATGGGCGAAAGCCACCAAGAATAAGATGCATCTTCTCATTGCACATGCATATGTACAGTATAGTACTTTTTATTGATTGTCCTAGATCTCTGTTGATTATTCAGAACCTGCTATTGTTCCACTATGATTACTATTTGAGTTCCTTAGTATATTAGTTAATTAAAATTGAACTTGTTTCGGTGTATGCTTTACAAATGAGTATTTAAGTTAAATTTTTATTATTTTACCATATTATTTGAAAATTATTGCCTAATCAAACAACTGGGAATGACAGCGATGACACATGTTTAGAACTAGGAATTCCTATTGAGAAATTTCTATTTCTCACCCTACTGTATATTACCGCGTCATTCTCAGACTATGGAGCACACCGCGACAGGAGTCCTCTTGATTGAGTTCCCCGAGCTTCACATACACATCGATCCATTTCTAGACTCTATATATATATCTGGCAGGTGCCAATTTCGTTTATATTTCTTCTTCCAGAGAGATTTTGCCGTACCCCTGATGCATCCCCTGTTTGATCCCGTTGTCCCATACATCGCCATTCCACTTCATGTGGCCCAGCCATTCCCACCTCCTCCAAAGAAGACACCGGCCGCACAGCCCCCGCTCCTATGGCCCCTCCTGCTCCACCACCACAGCCGATGCTCTCCGCCTCGATGTCAGAGGAGGATCCACCGGAGGCAGCGAGTTCTTCCTCTTCTTCTGCTCCCAGTACGGGCCACCCTCCCGCAGATGCACCCATGGCGAGTGGGTTTCTCTCTTCAGATTCTGCTTAGCTAGTAGGTGTACTGTAGTGATAGTAGATGTATAGAATGGCCCTCTTTTGATAATCTGGGTCATGAGTAGATGAATATGGATTAGGGGTAGTATATGAAATGTCCCATGGGGACCACTCAGGGTAGAGTTCTTAGGGACCGGCCGTTTTATTTTGTGCTAGCGGCCTCATATTTTGTTTACCCTATATTGTTTTGTCAAACAGATAAGGCAGATGTTTATGTATATATATATACATATATATATATATATATATATATATATATATATATATGTTGCAGAAATTCCGTCCTTATCGCACTCTTATTTATGTTATGTTACTTACAAAGATAGAGTAAGCAGAATTTATTCCATCGTCATGCAGGAATTTTTATTATGCGAATAAGCATTCTTAGGCGAGTAATTAGTACTAATACAGAAAGTAGAATTAAACCAGTAGCACACGTAATCACTTATCGGATAATTTTATTATGACTTAAGCATAATACTTTGTCTGGTAAGGTGTTACATTTTTGGTATCAGAGCAGTTCATCCTAATATAGGCCTGGGGATTGGACTAACTATGCTTCACATATGCTCTGTATTTTCTAGATCTTATTATGTTCTGAGTCTTGTCCATACGGACAGGACGTACGTGCAGGAGTTTGCCTAACTATATGCTATTATATACTAGCACACCGAACTTAGTATTGAGCCTGATCAACTCAATTACTCCTGTTTTGTGTGTTCAGAACTTAATGGCTTCTGGGAGGCGAGGTAGACCACGAACTTCCCCAGCCCAAGGGGAATCCTCGGAATTCCTGGACGCAATACGAGAGATGGCGCAGGCTATGCGCGAACAGACAGCTGCAGCAACTCAAATGATGGGCCAATTAGGAAGGCAACCAGAGGTAGATCATAGGGGAAATCATAATGGACTTGGGATGGATCTAGAATACCTGAAATTTGCTGAGTTTCGGAAGGCTAATCCACCCAGCTTTAGGGGAGCCTTGGACCCAGATAAAGCAGACGAATGGGTTAAAGCTATGGAGAAGATTTTCTCCGTGTTAGATTGCACAAGCCGTCAGAAGGTGACTTTTGCCACCTATATGTTAGAAGCTGATGCAGAATTATGGTGGAACGGCGCACGACAATTATTAGAAGGATCCCAGACAGAAATTACTTGGGATGTATTTAAAGATGCATTCTACCAGAAGTACTTCCCTGCGTCTGTTCGCAATGCCAAGGAGTTGGAATTCATGCACCTCCGTCAAGGAAATAGCAACGTGTCAGAATACATTGCCAAATTTGAGGAATTGTGCAAATTTTCCACTATTTATCAACGACACCCCGACGAAGCATGGAAATGTATGAAATTTGAAGGCGGGCTAAGAGAAGACATTCTTGCCACCATAGGGCCGATGGAGATCAGAGACTTCCCTACTTTGGTGAACAAGTGCCGCTTGGTGGAAGATTGCAACAAGAAGTTAGTTATTGCTAGGGCATCTGGTAACACTTTTAAGAGGGGGTTAGTTCCACAAGGTCCGAGGTTCAAGCCCAACTTACAACAGCGGAGGAAGTTCCAGCCGGCGAGTAACAAGGGCAAACAACCGCGAAGGCCTTTTGAAAACTAGATCTGTAGCCGGTGTGGCAGAATTCATGGCGACCGCCCTTGCTTGGCGGGTCAAAATGTCTGCTTTGGATGTGGCAAGCCAGGCCACAAAATCTATGAATGCCCAGCCAGAAATTCTCAACCGACTTCTAGGTCACAACGCCAAGGGAGAGTTTTCACCATGGATGCACAGGAAGCCAAAAAGTCAGAAGATTTGATCCAAGACACGTGTGAAGTAAATGGTAAGATCCTAACCATTTTATACGATTCAGGTGCATCTCACTCTTTCATCTCTCATGATTGCATGATAGCCCTGCAGCTACCCATCTCTGAATTACCCTGTGACCTGCTAGTTTCTACCCCTACAAATGAGCCTGTTAGAACCAACCATATCTGTATGAATGTCCCCTGTCAAATAAGAGGTTGTACTTTTTCGGCTAATTTAATTTGTCTTGCCTTGTCTGGGCTTGACATTATTCTGGGTATGGACTGGCTCTCGGCCAACCAAGCCCTGCTAAATTGCTTCGATAAATCCATTATACTCTCCCCTGTTTCATCTTCTGCATCAGTGATCCCCGTAAGTCTTTATTTAAATTCCTTAATAGTGCACCCTTATGGGAATAGAAGTCAAGGGTACATTTTCTTATCAACCAGCATAATAGAGGTTGATCAGGAGTTAAACAACATTCCCGTTGTTAGAAAATACCCGGATGTATTCCCCGAGGATATCCCTGAGTTTCCTTCCGAGAGAGAGATTGAGTTTACCATTGAATTGGTACCAGGAATTGGACCAATATCTCTAGCACCATACCGCATGTCACCTTTGGAACTGGCTGAACTTAAGGGGCAGATTGAAGAACTCCTGGAGAAGAAATTCATTAGGCCAAGTGCATCACCGTGGGGAGCCCCAATCTTGTTAGTTAAGAAGAAAGATGGAGGCATGCGACTCTGTGTGGATTATCGGCAGTTGAATAAGGTGACAATCAAGAACAAGTATCCGTTACCAAGGATTGATGACCTTATGGATCAGCTACAAGGGGCTACTGTATTTTCCAAGATTGATCTACGGTCCGGATATCACCAGATTCGGGTTCGAGAAGAAGATATTCCGAAGACGGCATTTCGAACTCGTTATGGACATTATGAATATATTGTGATGTCCTTTGGATTGACGAATGCACCGGCAGTATTTATGGACTACATCAACCGAATATTCAGGCCATATCTTGATAAATTTGTTGTTGTGTTCATTGACGACATACTTGTCTACTCGAAAACGGAACGGGAGCATGTGGAGCATTTGCGAGTAGTTCTGCAGATTCTAAGAGAGAAGAAACTTTACGCCAAGTTATCCAAATGTGAATTTTGGATGAAAGAAGTAAAGTTTCTTGGCCATGTGGTATTCCATGGAGGAATTTTAGTGGATCTCAGTAAGGTGGAAGCAGTATTAAACTGGGAACAACCAACGACAGTTACAGAAGTCAGGAGCTTCTTAGGGTTGGCAGGATACTACAGAAGATTTGTTAAGAACTTCTCCCAAATAGCTCTACCTTTAACCAAATTAACCAGAAAGAATGCACCATTTGAGTGGACACCCGAGTGCGAGCAGAGCTTCCAAGAATTGAAGGAAAAGTAGACCACAGCCCCAGTACTTACCTTACCAGATCCTCATGGACCGTTCGAAGTGTACTGTGATGCTTCTAAGAAAGGATTGGGGTGTGTGCTAATGCAAAACAGAAACATCGTGGCATATGCTTCCAGGCAATTGAAAATTCATGAAAGAAACTATCCAACGCATGACCTCGAGCTGGCAGCGATAGTGTTTGCCTTGAAGATGTGGAGGCATTATCTCTACAGAGTGAAGTTTGAAGTATTTTCTGATCACAAAAGCTTGAAATACCATTTCAATCAGAAGGAATTAAACATGAGGCAACGAAGGCGGATGGAGTTTCTTAAAGATTACGAGTTTGACCTGAAGTACCATCCAGGCAAGGCAAATATGGTAGCAGATGGCCTGAGCCGAAAATCCTTGACAGTGGCATGGATGATGATCAAGGAAGCAGAACTTATAGAAAGTTTCCAAACCCTCAACTTGGGGATCTCTGTAACTTCCAATGCTATCCAATTGCACCAACTTAAGATAACTAGCACTTTCAAAGGCCAAATCAAGCAAGCACATCCAGAAAGCGATGACTTCCAACATACAGTGCAACTGCTACAATCCGGCAAGCTACCGGGATTTTCCCAAGACGCAGACGGAATATGGCGATATCATGGGAGGATATGTGTACCTAAGGAGGACAACCTCAGGAGGAAGGTCTTGGAGGAAGCCCATAAGAGTGAGTTCACTATACATCCTGGCATTAACAAGATGTACCAAGACCTCAAAAGGATGTTTTGGTGGCCAGGCCTTAAAACAGATGTGGCCAATTTTGTGAATAAATGTTTAACCTGCCAGAAGGTGAAGATAGAACATCAGAAGCCGGTAGGAACATTACAACCCTTGGAGATTCCAGAATGGCAGTGGGAAAGCATTTCCATGGATTTCGTGATGGGTTTACCAAGGACCTCCTCAAGATATGATGCCATATGGGTCATAGTGGATAGACTAACCAAGTCTGCTCACTTTTTACCCATTCGAGCGAATTCTCCTCTAGAAAAGTTGGCTCAATTATATGTCCAAGAAGTGGTACGATTACATGGTGTTCCTTCAACAATCATTTCCGATCGAGATCCAAGGTTCACCTCACGGTTTTGGGGAGCGCTCCAGAAGGCATTTGGTACTAAACTATGTCTAAGTACTACATATCATCCGCAATCGGATGGTCAAACAGAGCGAACGATTCAGACCCTGGAAGATATGTTGAGAGCATACATTCTGGAACAACGGGAGAGTTGGGATCGATACTTACCGTTAGCCGAGTTCGCACACAACAACAATTACCATGCTAGCATCGGCATGGCCCCATACAAGGCTTTATATGGACGAAAGTGTCAATCTCCCCTCTGTTGGTATGAATTAGGAGAACAGAATCTGCTAGGTCCGGAATTAGTTAGACAAACAACAGAGCAGATCAAAAGGATCCGTAGCAAAATACTTGCAGCTCAGAGTCATCAAAAGAGCTACGCGGATGTCAGGAGGAAACCCTTGGAGTTTCAAGAAGGAGACCACTTGTTTCTAAAAATCACACCCACAACCGGAGTAGGCAGAGCCATCAAAGTTAAAAAGCTAAGCCCTCGCTTTATAGGTCCCTTTCAAGTCTTAAAGCAAATCGGACCAGTCGCCTATCGACTTGCTTTACCTCCGCATCTATCTAATCTTCATGATGTTTTCCACGTTTCACAACTCAGAAGGTACCAACCGGATCCTGCTCACTTACTGGAACCTGAATCAATCCAATTAAGGGATGACTTGACTTTTCATATACCCCCAGCACGGATAGTGGATATGAGCGTCAAACACTTGCGGAACAAAGCGGTACAAATGGTGAAGGTAGCATGGGGACGTGAAGACTCAGCAGATTGTACGTGGGAATTAGAATCTAATATGAGGAGAGAACACCCCGAATTATTCTCAGGTATCAAATTTTGAGGGCAAAATTTTTTTTTTAGGAGGGTAGAATATAACGACCGAAAAATTTACCGTTAACAACTGAATTATTTTTTAATCAAATAAGTGAGTTTAATCAGAACTTGATTAAACATTTACTTAAGGCCAATCAAGTGTAACTTAAAAGGGTTAGGCTAGATAGAATTAGGTTAGGAGCATAGAAAACTTCATAGAACAATTTCAAACCGATTTACCAATTTAAAGGAAATCGGTAGGATTTCGGTACTTCCAACTGTCAGAACCGGACCAGTAGAAATTAAACCATGAGAGCCCTAGAATCAATGGCCAAGATTCATCCAAATGCTCCCCCAAGTGGCGCCTAGATAGCCATTAGATGAGGAGGATTGAATCAGATTTTTTTTGATCATTTTGGGTCCACCAATCAAAATTGAGCCAACTTGAAATATCTTCACTTTTTCCTTGCATCCTCATCATAATACTTCGGCCACTCCCCTAGCTGACCTCTCTTCATTCTTCTTCTCCTCATTCTCTCCTCCACTCCATTTTCATATCTTCTTCAAGCCCCATCATAAACTACTTGCACCAAGACCACAAATCAGCCTAATCTACTCAAGACAAGGTAGGAAATCCTACTTCTCATCTTGTTCCTCTGATTTGGAGCTGCATGTGGGGTTTGTCTAATCTGAGGGTCGGATGTTTTATAGAGTGATGATGATGTTTTATGATTGATTTTGCATGAGTGTTGTGATTAAAATTTGATTTGGGGGCAAATAGCTTGAAGGGAGGAGACAAACCTAGAAGCAGGATAGGATTTCCCTCGGCGGTCCGTACGGCGGAGTGTACGGCTCCACCTACCGCCATTTAAATTTGATGAAACTATTTTTACATGAAACTAGACATCTAGGGCTTTCCATACATATAAAATATAAGGCCATTGGATTAGTATAGAATTAGTTATGAATTTTTGAAGTTGGAACTAGAAACTTGTGTTCTTACCAGGGCAGCATGGGTTGAGAAGGGTGTAACTCACCCTATACAACTCCAAATTAAGTGCAACCAACGGTGTTTGAAAGCTAACACATAGGAGAATGCCCCATAAAAACTTGCAATTTTGATAAGGTCCCATTCATTCCCTAGCAAGTCGAGAAATTTAATCTATGTCCAATCCGAGTTAGAGCAGGACAAACCAGTAGGGTCAAGTTCTAAAGCCTTTATCTACAGTTATACTCATCCTAATGACATGAAACTTAATTCATTCGAAAGCATGTTCTGTTAACTTTACATGGATATAAAATTTCGCATGATTTCACCCATATTTATATTTTTAGTGAATTTTCCCTTCAATAGTGCATTTCTGATTCGAAGCAGAATAAGCCTCAAAAGAATCTGAGTTAATGTCGAAAGTCGGGAGATAGTGGATGAGAAGCTAGGTCGGAAATCTTGGAATTGAATTCTAAACTCGATAAAACAGAAAGCTAGGTCAGTAGCATGTAAGGACGAACTCGGAAATGCATGCTTAAGGTTAGACTTGGAGGGACTTACTTAAGTGATTGAACTCGGATGTAGTAAATAGAAGTCCCTATCGGGTATATTGACGTCGAACTCGGGATTTAGTAGTTAGGAAGCTCGAGAATTACGAAATATACCTATCAGAATCCCAAACGACTAATGGTGGATTAAGGTCGGAAGTCAAGCAACTCGGAGATCGGAAAAGAGATGTAACCTCGGGAGACCGAACATAGTGTAGGGAACTCGGAACAAAGATAAAATCGGAACTCGGAATAACGTTGAGTATTGGTGTCGAGCTCGGAAACCTTAACAAAAAAAAAAATTAACAAGCCTACAAGTTAGATTGATGCTTGAGACTTTGAATCTCGTACTTATCAATGTTGTTATATTCTTGATACGAATATGATGTACTGTACGAAATTTACAAGTTGTATGAATGTGCATTCATTTCATGATATGATAAAGAATTCCATATCACTTGGGCCAGCCCCGGAATAAGTTAAGGGGAATAGATCAGTGGGAAGGTCGGGGAAAGTAAACCCGGCCATCCTGTATAGGAACGAGCTCGGTCCTGAAAAGCGGACTATTACCCAGGAGTATATGGCCAATGACTCCCAGGGGACCAAGGATGGAAATGAGTTTTATTGGGTGAATGCCTCCAAGAATAAGATGCATCTTCTCATTGCACATGCATATGTACAGTGTAGTACTTTCTATTGATTATCCTAGATCTCTGTTGATTATTCAGAACCTGCTATTGTTCCGCTGTGATTACTATTTGAGTTCCTTAGTATATTAGTTAATTAAAATTGAACTTGTTTCGGTGTATGCTTTACAAATGAGTATTTAAGTTAAATTTTTATTATTTTACCATATTATTTGAAAATTATTGTACGACCGAAACAACTGGGAATGATAGCGATGACACATGTTTAGAACTAGGAATTCCTACTAAGAAATTTCTATTTCTCACCCTACTGTATATTACCACGTCATTCTCAGACTATGGAGCACGTCGCGACAGGAGTCCTCTTCATTGAGTTCCTCAAGCTTTACATACACATTGATCCATTTCTGAACTCTGTATATATATCTGGCAGGTGCCAGTTTCATTTATATTTCTTCTTCCAGAGAGATTTTGCCGTACCCCTGATGCATCCCCTGTTTGATCCCGCTGTCCCATACATCGCCATTCCACTTCATATGGCCCAGCCATTCCCACCTCCTCTAGCAGCACCAGCAGCCCCCGCTCCTATGGCCCCTCCTGCTCCACCACCACAGCCGATGCTCTCCGCCTCGATGTCAGAGGAGGATCCACCAGAGGCAGCGAGTTCTTCCTCTTCCTCTGCTCCCAGTACGGGCCACCCTCCCGCAGATGCACCCATGGCGAATGGGTTTCTCTCTTCAGATTCTGCTTAGCTAGTAGGTGTACTGTAGTGATAGTAGATGTATAGAATGGCCCTCTTTTGATAATCTGGGTCATGAGTAGATGAATATGGATTAGGGGTAGTATATGAAATGTCCCATGGGGACCACTCAGGGTAGAGTTCTTAGGGACCGGCCGTTTTATTTTGTGCTAGCGGCCTTATATTTTTTTTACCCTGTATTTTTTTGTCAAACAGATAAGGCAGATGTTTATGTATATATATATATATATATATGTTGCAGAAATTCCGTCCTTATCGCACTCTTATTTATGTTATGTTACTTACAAAGATATCTCAGAAGTAGCGAAATTTATTCCGTCATCATGCAGGAATTTTTATTATGCGAATAAGCATTCTTAGGCGAGTAATTAGTACTAATACAGAAAGTAGAATTAAACCAGTAGCACACGTAATCACTTATCAGATAATTTTATTATGACTTAAGCATAATACTTTGTCTGGTAAGGTGTTACACACTTTCACTTGTCCCTTCGGCACATTTGCCTACCAGAGAATGCCATTTGGTTTGTGCAATGCACTTGGCACCTTCCAGAGGTGTATGATGAGCATCTTTACTAACTTTCTAGAGACTTCACTTGAGGTATGAATGGATGACTTTACTATTTACGGTTCCTTATTTGATGCATGTTTAGAGAGTCTATCTAGAGTTTTAGATAGGTGTATACAGTCTAACTTAGTTCTGAACTACAAAAAGTGTCATTTTATGGTAACTGAGGGGATTGTATTAGGGCATGTCGTATCTAGTAGGGGCATTGAGATAGATAGAGCTAAGATTAATATGATTGCATCTTTACTTTACCCTACCTGTGTACGGGAAGTGCGCTTTTTTCCTGGACATGCAGGTTTTTACAGGAGGTTCATCAGAGACTTCAGCAAGATTGCCCTGCCGCTGTCCAACCTTTTGCAAAAAGATATGGAGTTTCTGTTTGATTAGGCCTGCAAGGATGCATTTGATGAGCTGAAGAGACGCTTGACCTCCACACCTATCATTTAGCCTCCGAGATAGGACATTCCATTTGAGCTCATGTATGACGCCTCCAACTATGCTGTTGATGCAGTCCTTGGTCAAAGAGTGGATAGACAGCCTTATGTTATTGCATATGCTTCTCATACCTTGGATAAAGCACAAGCAAACTACACCACTACGAAGAAGGTGCTTTTAGCTATTGTTTTTGCATTAGATAAATTTCATTCATATTTGCTAGGCTCTAAAGTTATTGTTTTCTCTTATCATGCAACTTTGAGATACTTGCTTAAGAAGTCAGCTTCTAAGCTGTGACTAATTCGTTGGATGCTTTTTTTTTCAGGAGTTCGATATTGAGATTAGAGATAGAAGTAGTGCAGAAAACTTAGTGGCAGATCACCTGAGCAGAATTCAACTGCCACTCGAGGATTTCCCCATTCATGATACATTTCCAGATGAGCAGCTGTACCAGATAGGAGTGCAGGATCCTTGGTATCAAACCTAGTGAATTATCTTACTGCCAAAGAGATCCCAGCACACTTTTCGCAAGCAGAGGCTACCAAGTTAAAGAGTAATTCCAAGTACTACATATGGGATGATCCTTACTTATGGAAGATGTGTAGTGACCAGATCATCAAACAATGTGTGCCAGACCATGAGTTTTAATCCGTACTTAGATTTTGTCATTCCATGGCTTGTGGTGGTCATTTCGGGCCCCAACGCATAGCCCTAAAAGTCTTGGACTCTGGATTGCATTGGCCCACCTTATTCCGAGATGCACACAGCTTTTGCAAGACATGTGAGCGATGCCAGCGGACTGAGAATATTTTACACAGAAATGAGATGCCTCAATAACCTCTCTTTTTCTATGAGGTGTTTGATGTATAGGGTATAGATTTTATGGGTCCATTTCCTATTTCATTTGGCTTTGCCTATATACTGTTAGCTGTGGACTATGTCTCCAAGTGGGTGGAGGCAAAAGCCACTCGTAATGATGACTCGCATTGATGATGCTTGAGTTGTTGTAGATTTTGTCAGGTCATACATTTTCTGCAGGTTTGAATTTCCTAGAGTTTTGATCAGTGACCAGGGATCACATTTCTATAACCGCACCATGCATGCCTTGCTGCATAAGTTTGGGGTCATGCATAGAGTTTCTACACCATACCACCCCCAAACAAATGGGCAAATAGAGATCTCCAATCAGGAAATTAAGTAGATCTTGGTGAAGACAGTCCAGCCTAATAGGAAAGATTGGAGTTTCCGCTTAGAGGATGCTCTGTGGGCATATAGGACTGCCTACAAAACGCCGTTAGGGATGTCCCCTTATCAAGTTATTTTTGGTAAGGCATGTCATCTTCCGGTGGAAGTAAAGCACGAGGCATTCTGGGTGGTAAAGTAGTGCAATATGAATTTGGATGCATGCAGTTCGCATAGGAAGCTTCAGTTGCAAGAGTTGGAGGAGATTTGTAAAGGAAGCATATGAGAACTCGAATATCTATAAGGAGCGGACCAAAGCATTTCATGACAAGATGATAGGGCGCAAAGAGTTCAAAATTGGTGAAAAAGTTCTTTGATACAATCCTAGACTTAATTTGATGCCTGGTAAATTAAGATCTAGGTGGGATGGTCCTTTTCCTGTTGTTAACACTTTTCCTTATGGTGTAGTGGAGCTTCAAGACATAGGAACCAAGAAGAGCTTCAAGGTTAATAGGCATTGACTCAAGCACTTTCATGAGGACTTAAAGGAGCAAGCGCAAGAGGAAGCCACCTTTGGGTTGGCTATTTACCCCGATTGATCATAGGGGAGTGTTCTTACCCCACTTTTGTTTTGATTATTCTACATTGTCCATTATATCTCATGTTGTTTATGTTGAGGGCAATGTAATCTTTAAAGTGTGGGGGGATGCACAACATTTTTGTTGTTTTTGCTATTTTTGTTGTTACATTCTGTTTTGCATATTGTTTTGCATGCTATCTATTGTTTTTTCTTTTTTAAGTGTTTTCAAGGTTATGAGCATATATCAAGTGAGTGAAAAAGTTCATTGCTTGAATGGATTGAATGACTTGCATTTTGGATTCAATAAGTGAGCTTTGAGAGTCATTTGTATGGATCACTGTGAGATTCTTTTGGGCTTATTGTATAGATGACAACATCATGTCATTCTTTCTTCGTTTCTTGTGTGTTGCATTCATGATTGTATGTCACTCTAGAACTTGCCTTGAGTTTTCTTTGAGGTCATATTTTTGCATGCATACATAAATATGATTGAGACATTGTTTCCTGAATAAGCTACTTGGTCAAATAGCCAACCTTGCATTATATCCTTTGTTGAGCCTCTTGAGCATATTTTAACTAATTCTTGTTCTATTAGCTCATTACAAGCCAAAGTGGAAAACCAGGAGTTGACTTTACCATTAAGGATAAAAGAGCTTTGGAATTGTTTTAGGAATGATTTAAGAACAAGTGTGGGGGTGGCCTTGAAGTTGTGTCAAGAGTTGAAAAAAAAAAGAGAAAAATAAATAAATATAAGTAAAGTAAATAAAAACAAAAAAGGGAAGTAAGGAAATTAAGGATTCCTATCTAACATTGGCATTCTTTGGGGTAACTTTCATGCTAGCTTCTATGATCATTCCCCATTATTCTTTTATGCTTCTTTGGTATTGCCTTGTTTATCCTTACATGTCCTTACCTTTTTCCCTAGCCTCATTACAACACATTAAAGTCCTCTTGATTTTTGTGTGCATGTATTTTGAGTGTTGGAGAAGTAAAACAATGGGCAAGCTTATGGTTGTGCATGCTTCATGATGTACATTTGAGTGATATATAGTAACCTAAACACTTGAGAGTTGAGAGTATGACTTGTGAGGTTCCCTACTTTTGATCCATTCATTTGACTTTATTAGTTTCTCTTGTTAACTTGAGTGTGAAAAATGATATCCATGATTACTTTGTTCTCTTGACCTTGCTTGGTTTTGTTCATAGTTTTACAACCTTGATTTCCATAGAAAGTGTTGTTTAGTGCATGTTTGTTTCTTGTGCATGTTTTGATTTCCATTTCCTTAGCCTTTCATTTTAGCCTTGCCCGATGATGTGCAAAAGATAAGCATGGGGGGATTTGATAAAGCATTTATTTATGCATTATTCTAATGTCATTCCTAGCTTGTTTAAATCATAATTGTGCTTTAATTGATGCAAATAAATGAGTTTGATAACATTGACCTTCATTGAGAACTTGCATAAATGTGTGCTAATTTTCAGATTTCATACTTATTTCAAACTTTCTGTCTTCTACAGCCCATATCTTGAGCTACAATATCGAAATTGAGCAATCTTTAGCTCGTGGGAAAGATAACGAAAAATCCTACAACTTTACTGAAGACCTCAAGACCAAAATCTATTAGATTCTGGATGTAATTTTCATTGCAAAGAGGTTATAGTAAATAGGCTAGAACTATGTCAATTGGGCCTAGAATTGAGTCCTTCTTGAACCTATTTGTTTTTTATGGGCTTGGCTCTCTTTTGAAGGTTTTTGGAGTTTTCTGAAAACACTGTGATATAGGTAATTTTTGGGGGATTTTTTTGAGGGAGGATGGAAATTTGAGGAGTTGAGATTTCTTAAGTTTTCATGACTTCTTTTTCTTCTTCATATTTTTTTTTTCTCTACATTTTTGGTTTTTGTCCATAGAGATGGAAGGCTGAATCTTCTTTCAGCTTAGGAGATTCATCACTCAATGCATGGATTATGAGGTTTAGTGTTTAATTAGATTCAATCAGTTTCTATTCCTCTCTTTCTCTCTACAATTTTGATTTTCGTTTTTCTCTCTCAAGCATTGATCAATGCTTAATAATGCTATTCTGATTAGAATATAATTCTTTGTTTTAGAATTGAATCCTAATTAGATTTGGATTGATTAATTCGAATTGAATTAGGTTTAAATAAAGGCTAATCTCAGATTTGGAAATTAGGTTAAAATTGAATTAAATACTTGAAGATCTTCTTGTGTTTAATTTGAAATTAACAGAATGGAACTGAATTCGAAATGCTTCTTGTGAATCGATGATGAATCCTAATTGATGTGAATGAATTTCGTAAGTTGATCCTTAATCAAGCGATTTTTCTGCAACTATTCTTGATTCTATTTTCAATTAGATTTTTGAATTCTTGTTAATGAAACCTCTTCAACCTTGGTTATCCTAATATATCACGAAATTTAAAGTAATTCCTTGGGAAATGATCTAGGTTTGCACCTATTACTACATTCTTTTGTTCAAAACCTAGTCTATTTGAGTGCATTGTGACAGTCCGCATCAATCATGCAGATTGTGTTGGTTGTTACCAACATTATCAACCATGTTCGTACTTTAACTCCTTGTGGTGACCATTTAATCTTGCATGGGGATTTTTTGTGGCCCCACGATGGGTGCCAATGTTCTGACTTATTTCTAAGGGCGTCTAATGATGTTTGTCGCAAGTTCGACCTCCTTGTGTGCTCCTCCAATAAGGGGCCTGTAGGGGACTTTGATGTTCAAGTCAAAACTCTATCCCACTCTAGTGTATATTATATTATATATAATATAGTATATTCTGGTTAAACCTCAGTTAAACCGGTTAATCCAATAAATCTTTAAACCAATACTTTGTCTAGTTCGATATCTGATCCGATTTTTAGAACCTTTGGTTTTCATGTATTAAAATTCAATCAAGCCTAATCACACATTTCAATATTTGATTAAATTATATATCATATATAATTATTTTTATTATATATAATTAAATTTATATCTTAATAATGAATTATTATTTATATTTTGTACTAGTTTAAATAGTTATCGTATATTAAATAATATTATTTTTATTCATATAATTTTTATTATTTTTTAATAATTATTTTTATTTTAATAGAATATATAAAAAGTCAAAGAGTGAAAGAGTCCTTAGGCATCAAAAGTTAATCAAGCCTAATATGATTTTCATAGGCTTGATTAGGTATTTATCGTTTTGATGCATAAGAGGGTTATGATGAATAAATTTTTACGATACATTATGTGCATCAAACAACGGATAAAATCACAATATATAGTAATAACTTATTCTATCATATCTAATATAACATACCAAACACACCCTCAATAACTAAACGCACATGACGCATCATCAGCTAGTGTATTTGAGAGCACGTTTGCTGCTTCTAAAATCAATTATGGTCCCTAAAATTGATTCTATCAATTTTTGATGATGTTTAGTTGCTGACTCTCTGAATCAATTCTTGCCTCTAGAATTGATTTTGTGAAAAGTGAAAATTTTTTATTTTCTATCAGAATTATTTTTAGAGGAATTATAAACATAAATCACTTGCCTTGGCTCGCCATAACAAGCAGAGTTATCGATGTAACACCCTACCAATTTAATGTTATCTTAAGTCATAGCATGAAATTAAGTAGATTGTGTTACCAATTCCCTACTTGTTATCTATATATCATATCGCATCCCTTCAGCTTCTCTCTTCTTCTTCTTCTTCTTTTTTACCGAAAGGGCGTGCTGTACATAATATCCGTGATCAACATCGTAGAGCGTAATGAAATTACAATAGGCGGGTAATATGTCATCAACTGTATACATAGATGTATAGATATATACATAGATGTTAGAAGCCGATGTTTCAACTTAAGTACAAATATAATATAGAATACATGAGTGGGCTGGTGTAACAAAAGTCATAAGGCCCATATTAGTCAAGATGATCCTGAGACTATGACCCAAAGCTGCACGCTGTCAAAAGAGGGTCATGTTGTACAAACGAGCTCCCGACCAAGACCTACTTGGTCAGGTAGTCGTTGGCCACACTGGACCTGGCTGGGGAGTAGTCCATAGTCAGTCTCGAGGAGGATGACGAGCTGGTACCCTCAGAAGGGTTGCTTTCGGAGTTGAACAGTATGCTGGGAACCATCTGTGGGGGAGACTCTGGTGCGAGATCAGTAGGAGCTGCAGGTGCTGCGGGTGTGGGAGGTGCTAGAGGAGGGTGTGCCACATGCAACGAGAATGCAAAATATGGTATGGCAGGGTCAAACGCAGGGTGGAATAGAGGATCAGCAAAATTCCTGTTGCTGAACAGGTAGAGACAGAAATTGCAGGAACCAGCTATGTACAGCGAATCCACGAAGGGATCATGGTGGAGCTGTAGGTTGGGAATCTCAATGAAAAGGGTGGCGGTCGAATCCGTCGCTAGCATCTGAGAATGATGCAGAAATATAGAGTGTGGTGAGAATTTAAAGAAATTCTCAGTAGGGTTCGCATAATTGACGTCACATTCATTCTCAGTTGCCTCAGTTTTTAGTTAATTGTAAATCATGGGTTTCAAACTAGACTATCCAAATTTAATAAGTTTAAGAAAATGTCTGGTCCGAAGCAAAGTTCAATTTTACTTAAGACAGTATAGGAACCAGAAGAAACTATTAAGTGATGATACAGATTAATGAGTAGAGTAGAAAATCATTCAGTAATAGGTAAGTATAATAGTCAAACTATAAGCATCATATAATGACTATTCAACGCAATCATGAAAAATCTCATTCTTGAACTCATTTTCATAAACTTTTTTCCATTTCTTGGTCCCCTGGGAGTTCTTGGCCAATTTAGACTCCTGGTAATAGTCTGCTTATCAGGATCGAGCTCGTTCCTATACAGGAATGTCGAGTTTACTTTCCCAGACCTTCCCACCGATCTATTCCTCTTAACTTTTTATCTAGGGCTGGCCCAAGCATTATGGAACTTTCATCATAATATAATCTTTATGACTTTCTTGAAAACGCATATGTATCTTATAACTCATGCATGGGTCTTACTAAAATTTTGGCGGCATACCAGAACGTGTCCGCTTCCCCATGAATAGTGCCAGTACTCAGTATACCAACTTATCAAAGACATCATAACATTCCATTCATAAGTTAACATTAACTTCATAGGAGCATTAGTTACACCAAGACAAGGTTACTGCCTCAGCACAATCATTCAGCCCGATTTTTTTAATACAGGCATAATTTCTATTTAACTCATTTGGACCTCAATTTTGGATATGTTAAAGTGCTATGTGTCTATTTTCTAACCTCTTTGATCCCATCTAATTTGGATAAACATAGCTCAAGGTATATAGGTTTTATCCCAGTCTGCCCTATAGCTAGCCAAAATCACACACTAAAAAGTAAAAATCTACTAAAAATCGAAAACTAATTCAAATTGTACGGAATTGGTCTCATATTACAGCTAAACTTTCATTTTCAAAAAGATCCATTCCATTTGACTTAGTAGAGCTCGAGTTATAAGCCCCGAAATTTGACCTTTCTGAACTACCCTAATTTGGCCTGGTTTGGACATAGGGTAACTTCGTTGAACTGATGGGAGCATATGGGACTATAACAAACTCAGAATTTCATTGTAGGATATTCTTCTATATGTAAGCTTTCTAACAAAGCTGGTTTCACTCAATTTGGGGTTGTATAGAGTGAGTTACACCCTTCTCAAGTCACACTGCCTGGATGAAAGTCCTGATTCCTAGGTCAAACTTCAAAATTTCATATCTCTCCCAATACTAATCCAATGACCTTATATGATATATGTATGGAAATCTCTGAATGTCTAGTTTCATATAAAAATAGTCTCATTGATTTAACTGGCTGTAGGCAGAGCCGTACACTCCGCCATACAGACTGTCGAGGGAATTTTGGTTTTCTAGCCCCTCACATCTTCTTATTCTCACCCTTTTCCCATTCCTAATCAATCAAATTTAAACATAAAGCAACCAACAACTAGTCCAATAATCATCATATCCATTCACTAATCATATTAAGAAATAAGTAAATAAGGGAAAAAATAGCCACTCATAATCAGAATAACCAAAGTAGAATTAAACCTCTACCCCTTATTGTGTGTGATTTGGCTTGATTTTGGAGTTTGAGTCAATAATACTTGGTTGAGCTTGAAAGTTTGATGGAGTTAGGTGAGTGAAGAAGAGAAGAAGAGAGCTGAAGTGAGGGAGAAGGCAGCACAAAAATGGGGCTGAATGAAAGGAGAGGAATGTGTTATAAAGCCTTGGAGTGGTAGGTGAAATGAAGGCTTTTGATTAGTATAAAAACACAAGGCTGATTTTCAGCCAACTTTCCCTAATTTTTGTGGCCTTTCTTGCGCCACTTTCACAGGTTAAGTGGCTGAATTTCTTGTGGTTGATTTCCAGCCATGTTTTCTTCTGATTATGGTCTAATGTGGCTTAATTATCCTCCACGCAACATGAGAACTCGTTTGCACTTGGTCCGAACTCGGAACTCATACCCATCTTGAGTAAAGTCGGAACTCTTGTCCATCTTACTCAAACTTAGAGATTAGTTTGGTTATCGGTACTCAGGCGCATGGAGATTTATTAGGTCGGAAATCATATTTGTTTTCTTTGGAAAATAAAGTCAGATATCGGGAATGACAGCAAACAAATCATCTTAAAATCGGTGATTACAGACAAGACTATGAAATGTAAGAGACTTAAACTCAGAAGTTGGGGAAGTTACATAGACTTGGAAGTTAGTATCAAGACATAAAACCATAGGTACCCGGAAATCAGAGTGTAAATAATCTAGGGAGTTGGTCACAAACTCAAACTCATGAATGTAAATGGAAATTGGAATGCTCTTGAGTTAAGTTCGGATATTGAAACATAAATAAACTCGGACATCGGTAATCATGTCCACTTGGTTTGGAGCTTAAAGGTTAAGTCGGAAATCGGAATTCGTGTAAATTCTGTTCAAACTTGAAGATCAACTCGGGGATCTGAACTTGGGTCCATTCTATTTGGGATCAACCAGGAGGTCGGAAATCGTATAAACTTCATATTTCAATTGAAACTTAAAGTCGGAAATCATGATTATTTCATTCGAATTGGAGGTTAGATCTCAGAAACCTTGTTCATTTCACTTGAACCTTGGAAATAAGGTCGGAAGTCTGAGCTCGTGGCGGATGTTACAATACCACCCTCCTAAAAAAAAAAATTTGTCCTCAAAATTTAGTACATTAAAAGAGTTCAGGATACTCTTTCTTCATGTCTGCTTCTAGTTCCCAAGTATAGTCCTCCGCATCTTCTCTTCCCCATGCTACCTTTACCAACTGCAAGGTTTTGTTTCGAAGTTGCCTGCTGTTCCTATCTACGATCCTTATCGGTTGTACGTGGAAAGTCAAGTCCTCTTTCAACTGTATTGACTCAAGTTCTAGAAAGTGTGTAGGATCAGGCTGATACCTTCTGAGTTGAGAAACATGGAAGACATCGTGAAGGTTTGACAGATGTGGAGGTAAAGCGATTCGGTATGCAACTGATCTGATCTGCTTCAAAATTTAGAAGGGACCGATGAAGCAGGGACTTAGCTTCTTGACCTTAACTGCTTTACCTATCCTTGTTGTAGGTGTAATCTTCAGAAATACGTGGTCTTCTTCTTGAAATTCCGAAGGCTTTCTCCTAGTATCTGTGCAACTCTTCTGACAGCTTTGAGCGGCAAGCATCTTACTTCTAATCTTCTTAATCTGCTCAGTGGTCTGTTCAACTAAATCAGGCCCCAGTAGGGTTGATTCTCCTATTTCATACCAACACAGCGGAGATTGGCACTTTCGTCTATACAATGCTTTGTAAGGAGCCATGCCGATACTAGCATGATAGCTATTGTTGTATGCAAATTTGGCTAGCGGTAAGTACCGATCCCAATTCCCACGTTGCTCCAATATATAGGCTCACAGCATGTCTTCTAAGGTTTGAATTGTTCTTTTTATTTGCCCATCCGTTTGCGGGTGATATGCAATGCTTAGGCACAACTTAGCACCGAACACTTTTTGTAAAGCCCCCCAAAATCATGAGGTAAACCTTGGGTCTCAATTAGAGACAATGGTTGATGGGGTCCCATGCAATCGTATAATTTCTTGGATACACAATTGCGCTAACCTTTCCAATGGATAGTTTGCTAGAATGGGTAGAAAATGAGCATATTTGGTTAATATATCCACGATAACCCATATGGCATCATATCCTGCTGGCGTTCTTGGTGATCCCATCACAAAATCCATAGAGATGCTCTCCTACTTCTGCTCAGGGATTTTTAAAGGTTGTAATATCCCGGAGGATTTTTGATGATCTGCTTTCACCTTCTGACAAGTCAAGCACTTGTTCACGAAGCTCACCACGTCTGTTTTCATGCCTGGCCACCAAAATATTTTCTTAAGGTCTTCATACATTTTAGTAATGCCAGGATGTACTGTGAATTCACCTTTGTGTACTTCATCCAAGATCCTTCCTCGGCGATCATTCCCCTCGGGTACACATACTCTGCTATGATATTGCCATATGCCTTCTTTATCTTGAGCAAAACTTGTTAATTTTCTTGATTGCACAAGACTAATTGTATGCTGAAAACTGGCATCCTGCTGTTGTGCCTATCGAATTTGCTCCTTAAAGCCACTGGCTATCTTAATTTGGTATAACTGAATGGTCTTAGGAGTCATGAGGATTCCCAAATTAAGATTTCAGAAGCTTCTAATAAGGAGTCATGAGGATTCCCAAATTAAGATTTCAGAAGCTTCCAATAAGCTCTATCTCTTTTACCATCATCCAGGCTATGGTCAACGACTTCCTGCTCAAAGCATCTGCCACAACATGTGCCTTGCCTAGGTGGTACTTCAATTCAAATTCGTAGTCCTTAAGAAGTTCCATCCACCTCCGCTGCCTCATATTTAATTCCTTTTGATCAAAGAGGTACTTTAAACTCTTATGATCAGAAAAGACCTCGAACCTTACACCATAAAGGTGATGTCGTCATACCTTTAAGGCAAATATTATTGCTGCTAACTCAAAATCGTGCGTAGGATAATTCCTTTCATGTGACTTTAATTGTCTGGAGGCATAGGCTACTACTTTCCCGATTTGCATCAACACACATCCTAATCCTTACTTGGAAGCATCACAATAAACCTCGAATGGTCCATGAGGGTCTGGCAAAGCTAACACTGATGTCGTAGTTAACTGTCTTTTCAAGTCTTGAAAACTCTGCTTGTAGTCCAATGTCCATTTAAATGGAACATTCTTCCTGGTTAGCTTGGTCAAAGGCAAGGCTATTCGAGAAAAACCCTTAACAAATCGCCTATAATATCCAGCTAAGCCCAGAAAGCTCCTAACTTCAGTAACTATGGTTGGCCTTTCCCAATCTAGTACTGCTTCTACTTTACTAAGGTCTACGGAGATCCCTCCATGGGATACCACATGGCTGAGAAATTTTACTTCTTGCATCCAAAATTCACATTTGGATAACTTAGCATAGAGTTTTCTTTCTCTTAAAATTTGCAAAACTAGCCACAAGTATTCCACGTGCTCCCACTCTGTCTTTGAATAGACAAGTATGTCGTCGATAAAAACCACTACAAATTTGTCCAAATATGGGTGGAATATCCGATTCATATAATCCATAAATACTGCTGGTGCGTTTGTCAGCCCAAACGACATTACGATATACTCGTAATGTCCATAACAAGTTTGAAAGGTTGTCTTAGGGATATCTTGTTCCCGGACTCAAATTTGATGATATCCGGAACGCAAGTCAATCTTGGAAAATACCTTTGCACCCTGCAATTAGTCCATGAGGTCATCAATTCTCGGTAATGGATATTTATTCTTAATCGTCACCTTATTTAGCTGTCGATAGTCCACGCATAAACGCATACTTCCATCTTTCTTTTTGACCAATAAGACTGGAGCTCTGTATGGCGATGCACTAGGCCATATGAATCCTTTTCCCAAAAGTTCCTCGATCTATTTCTTTAGTTCTGTCAGCTCCAGAGGTGACATCTAATATGGAGCTATAGATATTGGTCCTGCACCTAGGACCAACTCAATGGCAAACTCAATTTATCTCTCAAGAGGGAATTTAGGAATATTTTCTGGGAAAATATCGGGATATTCCTTAACAACTGGGATCTCCTTCAGTTTCTACTCAACTCTATCACATTAGCTGATCGGAGGATGTATCCTTGACCCTTTGACCCATTACAGTTTGCTAATAGAGAGTTCAGATAGAAGAGTGTTGAGACTTGGGATTCAGAAGACGGGACAGAGGGGAATACCATCATCTTATTAGAACAGTTGAGCATGGCTCGATTGGCGGAAAGCCAATCCATGCCCAGAATTATGTCAAGTCTAGACAGAAGGAGACAAATCAAATCAGCTGCAAAGGTTCTACCTTCAATTCGAAGAGGAATATTGATGCAGATTTGACTTGTTTTAACAAGGTCATTGGTAGGAGTGGAAACCAATATATCATAAGATAATTCAGAAATTGGCCATCGCAAAACAATCACACAGTCATAAGAAACAAATGAGTGAGAAGCACCCGAATCACAAAGTATAGTTAGAGTCTCACCGTCCACTTCACAAGTACCTTGGATTAGCCCCTCGTACTTGTCGGCTTCTTCTGCATTCATGGTAAAGACCTGTCCTTGACGTTGGGGTCTAGATGGCTGTGGTTGATTCCTGGTTGAATTCCTGGTTAGGCACTCATAAGTTTTGTGGCCTGGCTTGCTACACCTATAGCAGACATTCTGGCCTGCCAAACATGGTCGATCACCGTGATTCTTACTGCATTTTGTGCAAGTTAGTTTTGGAAAAGGCTTCTGGGGCTGCTTGCCTTTATTGCCCGCCAGTTGAAATCTCCTCTGCTGTCGGAAATTGGGCTTGAATCTTGGGCCTTGTGATGCCAACCCTTTCCTGAAGCTACCACTAGATGCCTTGGCTACAACAAGTTTCAAGTTGCAATCTTCCACAAGTCGGCATTTATTTACCAACGTGGGGAAGTCTCTAATTTCCATTGGCCCTATTACGATGAGAACATCTTTTCGTAGCCCTCCTTCGAATTTGACGCACTTCCAAACTTCATCAAGATTCCTCTAATAAATGGTAGAAAATTTTACACAACTCTTCAAACCTGACAATATACTCGGATATCATCCGATTTCCTTGACGGAGTTGTATAAATTCTAGTTCCTTGGCATTTTGATCCAATGCAGGAAAGTACTTCTGGTAGAAAGCATCCCTAAACACCGTTCAGGTGACCGCTGTCTGAGATTCCTCAAATAGCCTTCGTACACCATTCCACCAAAACTCGGCGTCTGCTTCGAGCATGTAGGTGGCAAAGGTCACCTTTTGATGATCCGAACAACCTAGGACAGAGAAAATCTTCTCCATGGCTTTGATCCATTCGTTGGCTTTATCAGGATCATATGCCCCTCGAAAGCTGGGCAGATTTGTCTTCCTGAACTCAGCAAACTTAAGGTAATCCAAGTCAGCTCCTGAGCCATGTGGATTTCCTCCGCAATTTGCCTCAGGTCGCCTGCCTAGCTGATCCATCATCTGATGAGCTGCCACGGCCTGTTCCTGCATCGCATGAGCCATTTCTCGCATTGTGTCCATGAGGTCAGCAGGGTTCTCTTGAGCGGGTTCCGCGCATGGTCTGCCTCGCCTTCTGGAAGCCATTAAGTTCTGAGTACACAAAACAAAAATTATTGAGTTGATCAAGCTTAATACTAAGTCTAATGTGCTAGTAAATAACAGCTTACACGGTCAGGCACTTCATACGCATGCACCTCTAGGTAAGATTTAGTGCATGCTATCACCATTTAAAAATACAGAATATGCGCAAAGTATAGTCAGTCCAATCCTTGGGCCTTTGCCAGGACGAACTATTCTGATACCAAAAATGTAACACCCTACCAATTTAATTTTATGCTTAAGTCATAGCATGAAATTAAGTAGATTGTGTTACCAATTCCCTACTTGTTATCTATTTATCATATCGCATTCCTTCAGCTTCTCTCTTCTTCTTTTTTTTTTTGGTGAAAGGGCGTGCTGTACATAATATCCGTGATCAACATCGTAGAACGTAATGAAATTACAATAGGCGGGTAATATGTCGTCAACTATGTACATAGATGTATAGATATATACATAGATGTTAGAAGCCGATGCTTCAACTTAAGTACAAATATAATATAGAATACATGAGTGGGCTGGTGTAACAAAAGTTATAAGGCCCATATCAGTCAAGATGATCTTAAGACTATGATCCAAAGCTGCACGCTGTCAAAAGAGAGTCGTGCTGTACAAACAAGCTCCCGACCGGGACCTACTCGGTCAGATAGCCGTTGGCCACACTGGACCTGGCTGGAGAGTAGTCCATACTCGTTCCCAAGGAGGATGACGAGCTGGTGCCCTCAGAAGGGTTGCTTTCAGAGCTGAACAGTATGCCGGGAACCATCTGTGAGGGAGACTCTGGTGCAGGATCAGCGAAAGCTGCAGGTGCTGCGAGTGCGAAAGGTGCAGGAAGAGGGTGTGCCACATGCAACGGGAACCCAAAATATGGTGTGGCAGGGTCAAACGCAAGGTGGAATAGAGGAACAGCAAAATTCCTGTTGCTGAACAGCTAGAGACGGAAATTACAGGAACCAGCTATGTATAGTAAATCCATGAAGGGATCATGGTGGAGCTGTAGGTTGGGAATCTCAATGAAAAGGGTGGCGGTCGAATCCATCGCTAGCATCTGAGAATGATGCAGAAATACAGAGTGCGGTGAGAATTTAAAGAAATTCTCAGTAGGGTTTGCATAATTGATGTCACATTCATTCTCAGTTGCCTCGGTTCATGGGTTTCAAACTAGACAATCCAAATTTAATAAGTTTAAGAAAATGTCTAGTCCAAGGCAAAGTTCAGTTTTACTTAAGACAGTATAGGAACCGGAAGAAACTATTAAGTGGTGATACAGATTAATGAGCAGAGTAGAAAATCATTCAATAATAGGTAAGTATAACAGTCAAACTATAAGCCATATAATGACTATTCAATGCAACCGTGCAAAATCTCATTCTTGAACTCATTTTCATAAACTTTTTTCCATTTCTTGGTCTCCTGTGAGTTCTTGACCATTTTAGACTCCTGGGTAATAGTCTGCTTATCAGGATTGAGCTCATTCCTATACAAGAATGCTGGGTTTACTTTGCCAGACCTTCCCACTGATCTATTCCCCTTAACTTTTTATCTGGGGCTGGCCCAAGCATTATGGAACTTTCACCATAACATAATCTTTATGACTTTCTTGAAAATGCACATGTATCTTATAACTCATGCATAGGTCTTACCAAAATTTTGGTAGCATATTGGAATGTGTCTGCTTCCCCATGAATAGTACCAGTACTCAGTATACCAACTTATCAAGGACATCATAACAATCCATTCATAATTCAACATTAACTTCATAGGAGCATTTGTTATATCAAGACAGGGTTACTGCCTCAGCACAATCATTCAGCCCAGTTTTTGTAATGCAGGCCATAATTTCTATTTAACTCATTTGGATGTCAATTTTGAATATGTTAAAGTGTTATGTGTCTATTTTCTAACCTCTTTGGTCCCATCTAATTTGGATAAACATAGCTCAAAATATATAGGTTTTATCCCAGTCTGTCCTATAGTTAGCCAGAATCATACACTTAAAAGCAAAGATCTACTAAAAATCGAAAACTAATTCAAATCATACAAAATTGGTCTCATATTAAAGCTAACAGGACAAACTTTCATTTGCAAAAAGATCCATTTCATTTGACTTAGTAGGGCTCAAGTTATAAGCCTCGAAATTTGACCTTTCTGAACTACCTTGATTTGGCCTAGTTTGGACATAGGGTAAGTTCGTTGAACTGCTGGGAGCATATGGGACTGTAACAAACTTAGAATTTCATTGTAGGATATTTTGCTACATGTAAGCTTTCTAACAAAGTTAGTTTCACTCAATTTGGAGTTGCATAGAGTGAGCTACACCCTTCTCAATTCATATTGCCTGGATAAAAGTCCTGATTCCCAAGTCAAACTTCAAAAATTCATATCTCTCTCAATACTAATCCAATGACTTATATGATATATGTATGGAAAGCTCTGAATGTCTAGTTTCATATAAAAATAGTCACATCAGATTTTACCAGCTGTAGGCAGAGCCGTACATTCTACCGTACAGACTGCCGAGGGAATTTTGGTTTTCCAGCCCCTCACATCTTCTTATTCTCACCCTTTTCCCATTCCTAATCAATCAAATTTAAACACAAATCAGCCAATAACCAGTCCAATAATCATCATATTCATTCACTAATCATATAAAGAAATAAGTAAATAAGGGCAAAAATAGCCACCCATAATCAGAACAACCAAAGTAGAATTAAACCTTTACCCCTTGTTGTGTGTGATTTGGCTTGATTTTGGAGTTTGAGTCAATAAAACTTGGTTGAGCTTGAAGGTTTGATGGAGTTGGGTGAGTAGAGAAGAGAAGAAGAGAGCTGAAGTGAGGGAGAAGGCAGCGCAGAAATGGGGCTGAATGAAAGGAGAGGAATGTGTTATAAAGCCTTGGAGTGGTAGGTGAAATGAAGGCTTTTGATTGGTATAAAAACACAAGGCTGAGTTTCAGCCAATTTTCCCCAATTTTTGCGGCCTTTCTTGTGCCACTTTCACAGGTTAAGTGGCTGAATTTTCTTGTGGCTGATTTCCAGCCATGCTTCCTTCTGTTTGTGGTCTAATGTGGCTTAATTATCCTCCACGCAAAATGAGAACTCGTTTGCACTTGGTCCGAACTCGGAACTCGTACCCATCTTGAGTAAAGTCGGAACTCTTGTCCATCTTATTCGAACTTAGAGATTAGTTTGGATATCGGAACTCAGGGCACATGGAAATTTATTAGGTCGGAAATCATATCTATTTTCTTTGGAAAATAAGGTTGGATATCGGGAATGACAGCAAACAAATCATCTTAAAATCGGCGATTACAGACAAGACTATGAAACGTAAGAGACTTAAACTCGAAAGTCAGGGATGTTACATAGACTTGGAAGTTAGTATCAAGACATAAAACCTTAGGTACCCGGAAATCGGAACGTAAATAATCTCGGGAGTTAGTCACAAACTCAAACTCATGAATGTAAATGAAAATTACAACACTCTTGAGTTAAGTTCGGATATTGGAACATAAATAAACTCGGACATCGGTAATCACGTCCATTTGGTTTGGAGCTTAAAGGTTAAGTCGGAAATCGGAATTCGTGTAAATTCTGTTCAAACTTGAAGATCAACTTAGGGATCTGAACTATGGTCCATTCTATTTGGGATCAACCAGGAGGTCAGAAATCGTATAAACTTCATATTTCAATTGAAACTTAAAGTCGGAAATCATGACTATCTCATCCGAATTTGAGGTTAGGTCAAAGATCGAAAATCTTGTTCATTTCACTTGAACCTTGGAAATAAGGTCGGAAGTCTGAGCTCGTGGCGGATGTTACAATCGGAGGTAAGATGAATTACTAGATTAAAAAATTAGTATGCATGCAACTCAATTTTCATTTTTGTTATGTTCAACAAATGTGTCAGGCTCATTTTGACATCTATAATTTAAAACACTTTTTTATAATTGATTTGAGACCTTTATTTATTTATGAAGTGCGCAAAAAAGCCAAAAAAAATTACAAAAGTAACCACATCCAAAGAAATCGGGCAAAGAGGCTATCAAACAAATGGAAACCATCAGCAAAATTAAAAAAAAAAAATCTTTCATGTTTAAAATCGTATAAATATAAGAATGTGATATTCAGCAGACATTTTGTAGGGATTGTCTCACTAAGCCGTTTAATTAAGATTTTAAGAGAAATATTTTTTTAAAAATAGAACCAAAAGTAAAAATAAAAGTAGAAATAAAAAATTATTTTATATTAATATAATTATAGAAGTAATTTTTTATTAGAATCAAAAGTTGTTAAATAATTTGGATATGATAAACATAAAAGTACTTTTTAATTTAAAATTACAATTCAATAAATAAGGAATGGTGTTTTTAAGGAAAACATTAAGAATATAATAGTAAAAATAATATGAAAAATAGTGGGCTTAAAATTTAAGACCATTTTCTCTCTTCTACTACTAGTATGTTTGGATCCACATTTTAGAGGGGTTAAAATTGATTTTGACCTCACCAAAATTGATGTTACCAATTTTTAATGTTGTTTGATTTTAGAAATCAAAATCAATTTTTACTTCTAGAATTGATTCTGGGAGACGAAAATTTTTTTACTTTCTATCAAAATCACCTTTAGAGAAACTATTAAAATCACTTTATCTCAAAATCAATTATATAAAAATAGAACCAAACATGCTTTTACTTTGGGGGAAACAGCTCCATATTTACTTCTAAAAAAAGTAGAAAACTTATTATTTTAAGCTTCTACTTATTTTGAGAAGTACAAACAAATAACTCAAAAAGTGCTAGAAATAGTAGAAAGAAGCGCTAGGAAGTTGCTTCTCCCAAAAGCAGAAAAATGATTATTTTAAATTTCTACCTCTTTTGAGAAGCATGGACAAATAACTCAAAAAGTGCTAAAAAGACTTTTTTTTGTGAAAAATAAGTAATTCTCTTCTTTCAAAATCACAATCAAACCCACTTATTAGCGCTTAGCGTCTCTACGAATGCATGATATTTAACAACACTTAAATTGAAAATAAATATTAAGCTATTGTTAATATTAATTACATAATATTTTTCATTTTAGCAACATTTATCAAGCTAAATGTTGCCGGATATATATAAGCCCAACTCAACATTGGATCCTATTATGTGGGTCTTTGGAAAGGATGTAAGAATAAATTATTTTAATAATTATTTGTTTGTATAATCACTATTTTATAAATAATTGATTATGTAAGAATTAATTTATGTTTGAATACTTCAATTGAAAAGTACTTATAAGATAATAATATTTTGAAAATCAAGCTCATCATTAGTTTTTTGAGTAAATTATCCTCCCCTCTCTTAAAAAAGATGCTCTTATTACACAGTTATCCCCTCTATTTTCAAAATATACACTCCCCTTCTCATAAAAGTTAAAAATGTACTACATTTTAATCTATCTTTAAATGTTTTATCAAATGTCTATTATTTTACATTTATTATCTTATTTTTTTTTTTACCAAAATACTCTTTATTAGTGTGTGTATATATATAATCTTAAAATCTTTTTAATAATAAATGATATGTAACTAATAGTAATATAACAACACTGGTGCACATATATGAGCATTTTATTTTTTAATTTTTAACTATTATTATATTAAGAAAATAAATTATTAACAATAACAATAATTTTTTTAAAAAAAGTAAGAATTGTGTAATTTTAATTTTTTAAATATTTTTAGATTATAATATGTGATAATTAATGTTAAAATATGAATGTTAATAAAATATTTTTGTACAAATTTATTAAAATAAAAATAAAAATGTCAATGTTATATTAAACTTTTATTTTTTAACTCATTAAATGAGGATTAAATAATCTTAATAAATATAGTGTCATTAATATTAGCTACGAATCCTCAACAATTTATAAAGATAAAATAATTTTAATAATGTTAAGTAATGAATGATTGAAATAATAGTACTTTATAAAATATTAACAGTAATTAATAAAGTACTTTGTATAATCGATACCTTAGTAAATTTACATACATATTTGAATTAATAAAGTATTTGGGAATAAAGTACATGTTTTGAAAATAAAGGGAAGGATGGTGCAATAAAAGTATATCTTAAAGAAATGGAGAATAATTTACTCTTTTTTTTTTTTTTGGAGATGCTCATGGAGTACCACGTGAGTATATTCACAACCAACAATAGGATGATATTTCAAGATTGGACCCATCACTAACTTACACTTTTATCTAAAATATCATTCTATTATTGGTGATAAGCACAATTCACATGGTGCACTATGAGTATTTAAGAATTTCTTTTTTTGGGGCAAAATTCATGGCATCTACTCTCTGTATCTCTCTCTCTTTCTCTATTTTTGGAAAAGAAGAATCACTAGACCCTCGGTTTTTCGCTTCAATTTGTTGTTGCCATTATATTTCTCTTCCTCTTTCTCTTTCTCTTTCTCTTTCTCTAGTCATAATCTCTAATTTTGGCCACCATTTTTCTAGAAAATTCTTATCCTCTATTTTCCATTGTGTTCTCTCTAGTTCAATATATCCTAGCCTCAACACCTCCACGAATTAGTGTAAAGGAGAGATCCCACAATAGTCAACATCAATTCAAATAAAGTGCAGGATATTGGGAGAGAGAAAATCAAGCCCAGGATATCAATCATGCACACGATATTAGGATATAGCAAATTTGTCCAAGAAATTAGGAGACAACATCTTTATCATAGCAACAATTTTAGTTTAGTTACCTTCTTTTAAAAATTCAATGTACAATTGCACTTCTTACAATTGCTTGCATTGTATAGCTTTATCTCCGTAAAAGCTTGTATATTGCAGCATGTATTATCAATATAGAAAATGTCTTTCCTCAATTCATTATATGGTATTAGAAGTCTTTCACTCTAATGAGTATTGATCCATAGTGACCTCTACAATTTTCATTGTTGACAACTCTACAACTTCAACCCATCAACCTTCTATAGTATCAAACTAAAAATTCATCACAATCAACAATGGCTTGGAGCTTTCAGCCACCAAAATTAATGCATGGAGACACCAAGTCATATCTCTTCTTACAAGCATGTGTGCACTAGGCTATCTGGAAGGCATTGTTTCTTTTTCGCCCAAAGAAATCACTCAACCTAATTGCTCATCTTAACCCAAACCAAAGTATGACAATTGGTTTTCCTAAAATCAACTTGTAGGGAACCTACTCCTATCTTACATGATGGAACGAGACAACGTAGCTTTTTGCACTTGAAAAACTTCTCGTCAACTTTGGACAACACTCTGTTCCAAATATGTGAATCAATCACTTTTTCATATCACGTCTCTCAAGAATCAAATACAACAATGCCACAAAGGCTCTCAATGCATGACATGAAATTTATTTCTATTAAAAGAATTGTTGATGAATTAATTGTTATTGATCATATAATTCCTGATGATGATGTCACTCTTTGCATGCTCAATGGTTTAGGTGTTGTTTATAAGGATATTACTTCCTCCATTCATACAAGGAATCAAACCTTTTCTTTTGAGGAACTCCATGCCACTTGGTTGCCCAAGAATAGTATTTAAAACACGATAACTCACCTGTTGAAGTTTTTATTCCTATAGCCAATGTCCATCATAATGCCACCAATCATAGCAACCATGGTAATTATCCATGGAGAAATCACCACCAAGCTCATAACAAAAAGCCTCCTCGGATGCATGGGGAAAAAGGGTTCCAAGGATAGTGTTTTGGATCCTCCCGAGTGGGCAGATCGATAAACTGAGGCTTCCCCACTAACCTTGGCAATGCCTAATCTCTAAGATTGAATCTACTAAGTTGTCCTCCTCTAATCAAACTTTATATCAAACCTCTCAACACTACACACTCCTCAGTATTGTGTCCGTAAGCCCAATGGCACTCATATCTTCTTCTTTTTCAATCTACATAAAGGCTCTAGATTCTGGGAAGGTCGGGCAAATGGGCCAAATTATTGTTGAAAATCTCTTACAGAATCCTCTTTACCTATGTTTAAAGGCGTGTAATTATAGTAGTGGGGTGGCACTTTAACTGGTGGAACTCTTGCTGGCCTTAATGGAATTTGAGCTCTCAAGTTTTTTGTCAATTGGTCAATTTGGGTATACATTCTTTAGATAGTGGCCAAGAGTGTTTGAATGACAAGCTCGTGGTGTTGGCAACAGTGTTCATGTTGTTTACATTTTATAGGAGATTGTGGGCAGCTTATGGATTGGGGTTATAGGCATTAGGGTTGGGATTGTCAGTGTTAAGGTTAAGTGTGTGCGTGTTAGGTTTGGGGTCGTAGGTGTTGGTGATGATATAACTGTTGGCGACATTGCATGTTATGGCCATGGCAACACCTAACCTAGCAGTGATGATAATTCTTCAAGAATAAGTTTTACCTTTTTCCACAAATGGTGCTAAAATATTACTTTGTTAATGTAGAGAGTAAGGGGTCCTATATTTGTGTCATGGTTAACTTGCCATGAGCTTGATCCTTACTAGGATTTATATAAGGAGTGTAATTAATGTCATTACATTGATGTAGGATGTAACGTCCAAAATTTTTTTGAAAGTTTAAATTGCGCTGCAAATCAATTTATTCAATTTTATTAAATGTGTGAAGGTAATTAAGAATGAATTATAAAGAGATTAATAAATAAAGAATTTAAAATAGTTGTGTAGAAAATTTCAGACAGTTACCAACAATATTTTACCAATTTACATTATTAATCGATTTATTCGATTTTGATGCATAAGTAAGGTTAAATAGAAGTTAATTAAGGATTAATTAGGTGTTAATTAGAGAGATTAGGATTAGAAACAATTAAAATAGAAACATAGAAAACTTCATAAAATTCTTCAAAACGGTTTTGCCAATTTAAAGGAAATTAGTAGAATTTCAGTATTTTAAACTGTCAGAACTGAACCAATAGAATTTTACACTAGAAACCCTAACATGAGTGGCCAAAAATTAGCCACTCTTCCCCCTTTGTGCAGTGCCAATCTGCTGCCCATTTGTGGGGTGAAAGTGGCCAAATTTTCACTACAAGAGCCCACCACCAATCACAAGTCAAACTTCCAACCACCCAATTTAATAAAACCCAAATAATGCCTCCTAACTCCCCCTTGTTTCAGCCCCCATTCTATAGCCTTCACTCTCTTTTCTTCTTCTTCTTCCTCACTTCATTTTAACTCCACCTTCACCCTCCAACCCCATCTTACACCTAAACTATCAATCTAGCTAGTATTCTCTTCAATTAAAGGTAGGATTTCTTGTGTTTGCTTGATTATGAGGCTTGTTGGCTGATTAGTTTCTTTTATTCCCCTCTCTATTATGATATTATATGTTTGGTTTGGGTTCATATTTTGGTGAAAAGCCTAAGGGGTAACTGAACCAGAAATGAGTAGAAGTGAAAACTCTCGACTATCCGTACGGCGGAGTGTACGGCTCCGCCTACAACCACCGAAATTTAATGAAACTATTTTTATGTGAAACTAGACATTAGGGCTCTCCAACCATATAAAGTATAAGGCCATTAGATTAGTATTGAATAAGATATGAATTTTTTAAGTTAACCCTAGGATTCTCATCTTGATTCTAAGCAGACTAGATTTTGAGGGGCATAACTCGCCTTATACTCCTTCAAATTGAGTACAACTAGAAATTTAAGACATAGGGAACGTATCATAAAAATTTTAGAACCAAATTCAATCCCTATTGCTCCCAATAATTCATAAAAGTTTCCCTTAATCCTAATCGGACTAGAATAGGGTAGTGCAGATTAGCCAAATTCAAAAGCTCATAAATAAAGTTTTACTTGCTCAAATGAGGTGAAACTTTTGGATTTGAAAATTTGATCAATAAGCTTTAAATCGACATACATTTGGTAAGAATCAAAGTAAGTTTCGAATTTTAGTGGATTTTTACTTTTGAGTGTGCAATTTTGGCCAGCTACAGGGCAGGCCGAGGTGGAACCCTAATAACTTGAACTACATTTATCAAAATCAAATGGGACCAAAGAGGTAAACCAGACACATAAAACTTCAACATACCCAAAATTTAGATCTAAATGAGTTATACAAAAATTGTGGCTTAATTTTTAAAAACGGGCAAAACTGAAGTAATTGGCAGGAATCCAACTTGTGTAAGAGTTGCAAGTTTTGTGTAATTATTGTAATGGTTGATACATTATATTGATTTTTTGTATAAATGATTGTCTGGTTAGCTGGCACTATTCACGAAGAAGCAGACTCAATCCGTTATACTGCCAAATTTTTGGCAAAAGTTTATGAAATTATGAGTGCTTATGTTATGAGAAATTTATTATATGATCGGTTATAAAATTATGAATATTTAGCATGCAAGGACGTTTGATAGTAAATGTACAAGAATGTACATAAATATGTTGTGGTGATATAATCATGATTATTCGTATGAGAGAATGTATAATTGCATATGAATGAAAGAAGAAAATATGAGATCCCTTCATTTGGAGGCAATTATTTGGGTCCCTCCTTATGAAGGCAGTTAAAGCTATAAGATCCCTCTACCTTGGAGGCACATGGCCAAAATGAGATCCTTCCAAGACTAGAGGTACATGGATCCCCTTGTAGGTTAGTTTTGTGTGACAACGATCACGAGTTGAGCTCACTCTTAGGTTAAACTACCCAAGGGCAGTAAAGATTAAAGACAAAGATATATGCATGCAGATACCTTAGGGATTGCGATATATAACACCTAGACGTGTCAAGTAAAGGAGAAAGTATAAGTCCATTCGCATGATATTCATGATGAGCAATTGCACATGCACAATCTGCTATTGTTATTATTACGAAATCACTCACAATCTGCTATGCTTATGCTTTAATTCTTACTCTGTCTATCAAGTGCTTGAATAAAATGAACTTTGCTTCAAACAATATGGTTTCAAACTATAAAATTGAGTATATTTATATAACATGCTCACCTTTTTTATAATAAACCGAAGCAGCTGGAGATAATAACGATGATACGGCATGTAATTTCTTAGTGAATCCTGCTGAGAATTTATAATTCTCACTCCTATGTACATTTTCATGTTATCTCCAGATAGCTCAGAACATACCGAAGGTGGCCGCCTAGAGTTGACTAGAGATATTGAAGACGGCCGAAGAGCGTTGTTATACAAGGTTTGTTAAAACAACGATAACAACTCCCAAGTATGGTATTATGATTTAAGCATAGTATTGTGCTTGAGAGGATGTTACATAGGACATGCATCAAAGTGTGAATCAAGGGATGCAGAGTGAGGGAATAAAGGCCCAAATTAGGGGAAATGAGATCTCTTAACAAGGGTTTTTACTCCAAGAGTAGGGGGGTTAGCTACTCGAGCCTTTTGGGAAGAGGGAGTGCAATGCCCCCTAGCTCGGAGAGCTGGAAAAATTGGATGAGCCATAAACCCCCCAGTCTCAAGCCCTTAAGAGCAATGGGGCTTTAGCAATTAGGGAATGCTGGGAACCGAGCTGAGTGATTGGAGGTCAAAGGAACTAGATGGACCAACTCCCACAACTATGTCTTCTTACTACTTGGTTTATAGAAATTCTTGTCACATGGTGGTACACATTAATCATAAGGTTTTTGTGGTAGTAAAGATTCTTAATCTTGAATTGAATGAAGTTGGACAAAAGACTACTTAAAATCAATGAATTACATGAATTTCACAATGAAGCATGTGAAATAACTATTTTTACAAGGAGAAGATGAAATATTAATACAAAAATATTTCCAATGAATTTTGAGCCTTATAACTAATTATTCAAATAAAGTTGAGGTAAATGAGAGTACAGACGGTCTAACACCATCACTATCAAAGAAATGTTGCCATATAGGATACTTAAAATAATTGACCCATCATCTTGAAGGCAATTCAAATTGAATAATCATGGACAAAGTTGTAGCTAAAGGAGAATTCAATTGGCAAAGTTTCCTTCTCAAAACACTTGAACAAAATGTCTATGCATGTAAAAGACACAAATCTCAAACTTAATTTGTCATGGATTTGAATGCTTCCATTGTAGAATTAACATTGTTTTTTTTTTTATTGATTATTGTTTGCCCTTAGGTCACAATGCTTTGTAATTATGTTAGTGAAAAAATAGGTTTTGACACTAAATTATAGTCATTTTCTATGATTAGGATGAAGAAAGTTGAGTTTTAATTCAAAACAATAGTTGGTTTGCATGCATTGTTGATAGGTTTTAGTAAAATTTGATTTCCTTGTTCTTCAAAGATCATATTTAAGAGATTCTAGAAAAGCATGTAAAGTGAATAACGACATTTACAATGTTCGTGTTTGATACATTTCCAATTTTTTTTTCTTTTTTGAGGAGAAAAGTTTGATGCAAAATCAATATTGTTGTATTTCTTGAACCTTGATATCCTTGCACTAAAGTAGACATAACTTGAGATAGAGAAGTCTAAGCCGAGTGATTTTGATGGCATTAGAAAACTGAATTTTATAACTTTCATGGCCTACCATGTGAAATCAAATGGGTCATAAAACATAGATAAAAAAAGTATGTGAAATTTTGAGATCAATGGTTATTAATTGGGTTCAAAGTCATGGATTATGGGCATAATCTTTAGCCACAAACTAAACTTAAATCCTGCACATATGACCAATTTGGCTTTGCTATGTCAACTTCTTTGGGAGCTCACTCGGCTGATGCCTAAACCATGGGCATCATTCTTGAAAGAAAAATATGCAATTGAGAATGGGGATTACAGGCTACACTCTTCATTTGGGATGTGGTGAGACATCATTTTGGTTTGGGAATTAGCATCCTTAGGGACTACTTTGTAATCTAGCACTGTATGTGCACATATTTGATTCACAATTACAGATCTATGATATTTGCAGAGATGGTGAATAGAGGTTAGATATTTTTACTACTCCATTTGTTCGGCTATTTTCGGCTAAGTTAGCGTTAAGTTGGGTACTAGGCGTGCCAAACCTTAAAATCGGCTAGCCGTAGATTAGCCCTTTTCAATATCAAGAGTCAAACGATTATTCCAAGGAGGGAAATCTACTTCTTAGATATGGGATTCCAAGTTACTTAATAATAAGCACTTGGCTAAGATTAATAAAAATGTAACCAAGGCCAAAGACAAAATGGGACTAATTTAATCGCCTAAGCTCTATTGACACTCAAATAAGTTACAATAGAAATCTCATGGGATCCAATTACAATTCAAGTAGTTACAATGGTGATATGCTGGAAAAGTGAAAGAAAACTTAAACACCAAAAGGATTGGAAAAAGGGTAGAGAAAAGTGAAAACAAAGTAAAGAAACAATAACAAGTAAATTGTGTTGTATTTTGTGTTTCGGGATCCCTTGCAATTAGTAGTTCTTCTCCTATTCATAGGCGAATATCCTCTCTAATGCCACTTCCTAAAACTACTAATAATTGCCCTTGGCTTGGTCTCTGAGTCTTGGGATTACTTCTCCTATTAAGAATTTCCTATTGGTGCTGCCACATGTGAATTAGTCATGAGCCAAATATCAAGTCTCATCTAATGTCTCAACACTTGAAACCAATTCCCCTCGGCTACCAAAATAGTATGCTATAACTTAGCTGAGGCAAGAATTATGGTCTTGTCTATCCTCAACTAGTCTTCCCTTAGCTATGGGTAAAAAATATTAGGACTTTACCCAGTTTTGGTGCCAACATATTGCCACCTACATTATGCTAGCCGAATGATTACTATCGAGGCTATGGTTATGTAATGGCCTGATTTTATTGTTTGCTTCTTTTTTCTAGCTGTTAGTTATAAATCCACTATAGCTTAGCTGCTATAACAGCTAATTTTTACCGTGAGTATACAACTTAGCCAATGAATAATAGCTGTTTTACTTTGCTTCCTTAATCCTTGCTCAATGCATCTCTTTGCTTTTTGCCTTCTTATATTTACCATTATCTTGCCACTCTCATGTCTCCTACTTCTTCTTATTCTCAAAACCCTAATGTCTCACTTGACAATGCCAACTCTTCAGCTAGCTCCTCTTCTTCTTCATCTTCTTCTTCTTCTTCTACTCACATTTTCCCAGCCAAAGAAATTGCTTCTTCTTCCTCTATCTCGGATGCCTTGATACTTAGGGTTTTTGACGAGGAGAATAGTAGATTCATCCTTGTTCCCTCCTTACAAGACCTAGTCCAAGGGCAAAGGATTATAAACTTTTTCATCTTGCCATCAAGGTTTGAGTTGCCTTTGTTCACCCCTTGGTACTATATGTCATGATGCCCCCTCTAGCTTTCTACTTGGTTGAAGCTTTCATTGCAATATATTCAGTTGCTCGATTAGGTCATAAATGAGAAAGGGGAAAAGTGGAAGCTAATTGGGATCTTTGACATGATCATCTTGTCGAAGATGAAGATTCCCCTAAATTTCAATTTGTTGTATGGCTTCTCGGCTTTTGGGACACTTTGATTAACTCCTTTGCTCTTCCCTTAGGCATGATGAGCCCCACCTTATATAACATTGCCACCATTGTGGGTCTACCAATGATGAGGATGGGATTCCTTTCTTGCATGATCTAATCTGCAATGATCTTAGGTTCCAGGTCACCAAGAAAAACTCGACCTATTCCACCTTTATCACCTCGTTCACCAATGGAAGCAGCCTAGTCAAGGATATTGAGTACAAGGCTTTCCTACTATTTTGGATTTGCCGATTCTTCATCTACACAAGTTCAGTTGCTATGGTAGGAGAATTTGCTCTATATGTCAATCCTATTCTTAACAAGAGCTATCTCAATGTTGATGCTCTTTTTCTCTCCCTCCTCTACAAGAGCCTTTTTACAATGGTTTCTCAGCTGAAGAAAGACAAATCGGTCAAGTCTGTCTTCGGCCCGCTCTGGTTCCTCCAGCTCTAGATTCGATAATACTTTCCAGAGCTTTTTGTTGATGCTAACCTCACTTGCATGATCTAGCCTTCCATTTATGGAGACCTCTACATGCAATCCCCTTTTCTCTGTTTCTACTTTTGAGGTGGCTAACACCTTAGTCAAGATGTAGGTTAGGACCCTCCACTTGTTATGTCCCTAGCAAGACAGGGACTATGGGTTACCCTGGATATGGTAGCATCTTGTCTTGGTTACCGAATTAGAGCTCTCTTAGGTGACCCCGTAGTGGAGCAACGTCCTCACAGCTCGTGAACTCCTTAACGAAGTGAAGCTGAGCTCAAGGTACAACAAAACTTCTGTCGAGCCATATAATCCTTAATGTTTGGCTTAGCAGTTCGGCTTGATTTAAGGAATCCTTATTCCTTACAAATCATATGCCGAACATGATGAGAGGGCTAGCCTCTATGCCAATAAGCTAGCTGATTAGAGCTGAGCAGCACAGAAAAGATTAAATAACTTCCAATTTTAGAAGTTTTGGGTGGCTCCTTCGACTACACCAGAGTTTGCTGCATGGTGGGAAGTGGCCTTTAGGTAGATACTTGGGTAGCCTCCAAGTGCACTATTACCCAAGCTCAAGCAGGATAGCATGATCAAAGTCTTTTAGTCCTTAAAAGATTAAAAGGGAGAATCACCAATTTAGCTTTTGAAATATAAAAACATTAACAATTTAATCTCTAAAAGATGTTTTATTAGTCCATCGTACCCTAATGATGAATTCTATTATTGCTAATGAGTTTTGTTAATGCTAACAAAAGATATTTTATGAACTAATTTATTAGCAAATTGAACATTTAGAGACTAATTTGTCAATGCATTAATCTTTTAGAAACTACTTTGTTAGCATATTCATCATTGGGATACCATGAGAGATTTGGGAATTAAATTGTTTGCACTTTGATCTTTTGGGGGCCACATAAATGGTTCTACCAAGATTAAATGCATACATTTTAGTCATTAAAAGAATTTCTTTTAATACTTTAGTCCTTAAAAGATTAAATGCATAAACTTTATATATTTTGATATTTTTTTATTTTTTACTATAAAATATAACTAGAAAATAAATTATAATAAGATATAATTTTTATCAATTATTTACTTTAAAATTTATACATCAAAATTTAATTAGATTAATCTCATGTTCCAAAATTTAATTGAGTTATAGATCATATATGTAATTATTTTTATTATATATAATCAAATTTATGTTAAATATCCACATTGCAATATTTTCATTAATGTGTTTTCTATGATTTTTATAAAAAAATAGAAATATATATATAATATTTTTAATAAAGAATATTTAATATAAATTTAATTATATGAAATTAAATTAATTACACATATGATCACATGTAACTCAATTAATTTTGGAATGTGTCATTAACTTGATTAAACTTTGATGTATAAAGATTCTTCTCTCTCTCTCTCTCTCTCTCTCTCTCTATATATATATATATATATATATATATATATATTATTTAAAATTTTCATAATAAAAAAATTATTAAAAATATATAAATAAATAATAAATTATTTTCAATATAAGTTATATTTAGATATAACAAAAATTAAAAATAATTACAAATGATTACAAATAAAATAGTAAATATTTAAATAACTATTAAATTTTAAATTAAATAATTAAGAAAATTATATTCTATTATAAACTTTTTAGTTATATTTTATAGTTAAAAAATAGAAAATATCAAAATGTATAAAGTATATACATTTAATCTTTTAATGACTAAAGTGTCAAAAAAATCATTGGGAGACAAAAGTGTATATATTTAATCTTTCAAGGGTAAAGTATTAAAAGAAAATCTTTCAGTAACTAAAGTGTATGCATTTAATCTATTTAATCTTTTAAAAACTAGAATGTTAAAAGAAAATCTTGCAAGGACTAAAGTGTATGCATTTACTCTTTTAAGAACTAAATGTCAAAATGAAAGTATTTCTAGGACTAAAGTGTAGATTTACTCAACTTATAATAGATTTAAGTGGTTAGTAAACGAATAAATCTTTTAGCAAACGTGTTTTTTCAGTGAACGGCAGTGAGCCGCGACGAGGTCAAGAAGAGAGTAGCGAGTTTGTGTTTCTTTAAGAGTGTGTATGGTTGTGTTCTTTTTAGAGGACAAGCATCTTATCAGAGGCTTCTTTAAGAGTGTGTATGGTTGTGTTCTATTTATTCGATTTTGGCACTACGAAAGACCAAATCTTTATTGATTTCCTCCAAGTTGGCAAAATGTTACTAACTAACATTGTAAAGTTTTGTATATGTCTATTCTAATTTTAACTAACATCTAATTAACTCCAAATAAATCTTTAATTAACCTCTAATTTATCTTGCTTATGTAATATAATTGAATAAATCAGTTAATAATGCAAATTTGACGCTTTAAAAATTTTCGGACGTTACATCCTTCACTGTTGTTCACCATTGTTCACCGCCATGGTCCGCCATCATTTGTCATCGGCTGTTGGTGATTACCATCGCCGACCCCGTCCACCACCATTAGCCACCATTCTTTGCTACTGTCCATCGCCGCCAGTCGTCACCATCCGTCGTTGTTGCTGCTTGCCACCGTCAACCACCATTCGTCGTCGCCGCTGGCCGCAACCATCCGTCATCGCTAATTGCCACCATTCGTCATCCTCGCATGCCAACCACCATTGTCCATCGCCCTTGCTGCCAGCCACCACCCTTGGGCACCACCATCTTGCCACGGCCACTATCGTCCATCGACAGCAACTACCACCACCACCTATCACGGTCTGCCACCGTCCACCACCACTAGCGGCCACTATTTGCCACCATCTACTGCTGTTTGCTAAATTAGCTTCTTTAATGATATAGTCAGAAACAAAAAAATACAAAAAAAAGGAAGAAGAAAAATATATATTAAACTATTTTTTAAGTTATGAAACTAAATAATATATAATTAAAAATTAATTTATTTTTATACTAATTAATATAATTAATTTTATTTTATAGTATATTAATTTAATTTTTGAGGTTGCTAAACAATCCCCTAATATTACCAATCTAATCATTCCCTTAGGATCGACCCAACACAAACAGCTACCAGACAAAATTCCCCTTGCCATTTTGGAGAAATGAAAATAAAAATAATTAAAAAATGAAAATAATAATTAATAGTTAAAGGAAAAAAAACAAAAAAAAAGAAAAGGTGGAAAAAAACAAGGCCGTCGAAAGACAGAAAGACGGTTCAGTTTCAAAGTGTGTTAAAAAAACTGCAAGGATAAGAGTCTTAATAGAGAGAGATAGGAGCTGCTTCTTCTGGTACTGCAGGTTAAGCCAGCAAAGTTCACCAACTCTCCTCAACCCTCAGATTTCTTGCTATTGCCGTTACATACTGAACTTCTAATCTCCGTAAAGGTAAGTTCTTCGTTCCCTCCACTACTTCAATTTTTCTTTTTCTATTTCTGTTTCATTTCTCAGAAACCGACACCTCTAGGATGGATTTTTTTTTTTAAAAGAAGAAAAGAAAAGAAAAGAAAAAGAAAGTAAATGCGGGTGCTTAGTTTTCTTTCTGGGTGCATATTTTACCAAATTTCGTGCCTCCTAAGTTTTGGTTCACTTGAGTTTTCTATTTCTTAAGAGTCCTTAACCGCATGCGCCTCAGTGCTCAAACTTGCATTTATTTTATTTTATTTATTTATTTTTGTTTTTTTGGGTTTCTTTTAGTTCTTGCGGGTTGGGTGTGTGTGTGTTGTGTGTTAATAGCTTTGCTATTTTGGATTTTCAGCTTTTTAATTAGCCGTGTGAAGGTTGTGGAGAGCAACAAATCGTTAGAAATTTTGGATCTGTTTGCTGCGAAACCCTAATTTTCTGCCAGAGAGCTTTGAGAAGTAAAGGTTCTTTTCTTAATGGAGACTGGGGATGGAAATAGCAATGCTGATAAACCGGAACATACTGAGTTGGGTCGGTGCTTGAGTTCCAAAGCTGTAAATAATGGAGTGGTAATTGCTGATGGGAGTGGTGTTACTGAAGGTAAAGAAGTTTGGCACTTGAAGAGTGAAGCTGTAAATAATAGAGTGGCGACTGCGGATGGATGTTTTCGGACGTATAAGAGGCGAAAGCATGTAAAGATGAGTTGTTCAGAAAGCAAAGTTCAGGAAGATGGCAGACAATGTGTGGAAGCTGCAAGTCACTTATCTGATCAGGTTTCCTGTACTCCTTTTGCAGCATGTGTGCCTGTGATGGTTCTCTGATGTCATTTGTCAATTTGCATCAACAGATTTGTCTGTTATGTACAATGTTATTTTCTCACATTTTGTAGAATGGTTAGGCACAAGCTGTTAGATTTTTAGGTTTATTTAGGCACGAGGCAGTAGGCACACATGAGGCCTTGGAAATTGATCAATTATCTTGTGAGCTACACATGTAGTTACAGCTTGTAGTTATGAAGTAATCTGCAAGAGTGCAAATATTGAGGGTTATGCTTGTTTTTTGTTATTCTAATGTGGGTTTCACTTGTAATTATTTATGTTTGTTTTAGTTGAAAGTAGAGAAAAAATGTGTTGACTCTGAAGACTGGAGGGTTATTATCCTTTGCGGGTTATTTGCAGCTGTTTTTTACTCCTTAGGAACTTCCTATGACATCTCTTCCAACCTAATATATTGGGCTTCAGATTTTTGGTTTCTCACATTGGGTTCTAAATCTGTGGTAGTGAGTTTTGTTAAAGATTTATTAAGCCGACTGATATATAAAAAACTTAAACTGGTGAAATGCTAATGTTTTAGTAGAAGGAAAAGCAAATAATGCTATTATTTGTTTTTTGTGGTGCTCTTAATTTGTTGATGTTTCCTGCATTTCAAGTTACTCATTTTTTTAATCTGAATTCAATAAGCATTCTGTTTTTGCTTGTAAAAATAAGCTAATTAACCCCACAATGAGCTGCATTTGATTCATGTTTTGGCAGCTTTTGCTTACTGCCAGTTGATTGTTGAAGTTAAGGACAAAAATGTTACGAACACCCACACATAAAAGAATCTGGAGCATTAGTTCTGTTGATGTGGTGTTTTAAAAGCAAATGATTCTGCATCTATGCTTTTTAGTATTATATACAAAATAGAGTTAAGTGGAGGTGTGGGGTGGTTGAGGGGGAGGGAAGAGAGGGTGAGACAATTGTTTTCCATTTTGTAATTGTACACTATTAATCATTTCTTCCATTTCATGTAAGTAGTCCAGCTGAGGGGGTTCAATTTTGTCTGCTCATTACTTTGCTTGACTTCTATTGTTTGTGTTACTTCTTACTGGTTATTTGTATTTGTATTGGACTGACACGTAAAGATAAGTTTTGGTTGCTGTACAGCATTCATGCTTCACAATATAGCATTATATGAGTCAAGAATCTGACCCTTGCCCTAGATGACTTAAAGCACATTCTTTCTGCAAAGTTGTATTTGAAGAATTCATATTATTGCAGGCTTTGAAGAAACCATGTAATGTAGCTGTAGGAAATACTTCGAAAGATTATTCAAATGGACATTGGGGAAATGTTGTACTAAACCATTTGTATCATTCATTAGGCAATGACAACAGTGGCGCAGAGTGGTGCATCAGGGAAGCACTTGTAAGTAGTCCAAAAATCACTAGAGATATGGTTTTTTCCACAGTAGTCAATCGCTGCGCAATTGCGTGCTATAGCGGCGTCGCATTGTGGAACACAGGGCCGGCGTGACGGAGCTTCTGGAGCGGAGCATTTTTTGGTCGCGGCTGTTTGCGGCCACTATATTGTCCCCGATGTAAAAACCCTTTTCTGCCATTGTTATTTCATCGATAGCAAGCAAACATCGGGGGCTTAGGTGTAATCTTGTACTTCGTACTTGCTCTCCTCTTCCAACCCTTTTTCCGTCCTTTGCCGCTGCACTTCGTTTCCGGCGATGACGACCCAACCTCCGGCAACAGTGACGGCAACGATGACCAGCAGGTTTGGTGTTTTCTTGAGACTTGAGACTCATCAGATCTCCTCTCTTCCTCTAGCTCTCTTCGTGCCCCTATGCTTTGCCCTACTCTTTCTCTACTTGTCCTTCTATTCTCTGTTTTCTTGTCTCTGTTGTCTCAGTTTTTCTTTGCTTTTTCCCCCACTCTGCCCCATCCTTTTCTCTTTGACCTATGGAATTGAATGCTTTAATAGTCTTATTAGACTTAAGTTTAAGCAAAATTTAATATGCTTCATATAATTTCTTGTTTAAGAATATGTTATGTAAATTATATAATAGTCATTTATATTTATTAAAATTAAAATAGCAGTCATCCCGGTACCTGCTATCCTGCTACAGTGTTTTGGTGTCTGCTGCTCCGTGCTGCTATCCGCGATTGACTATTGTGGTTTGTTCTACAGCTAGAACTGCATATATCATGCTTACATGACTTGTCTTAAATTACTTTTGTTTGTTTCATTTTAGGTGACAACTTATTTTTCTGCAGGAAACTTTGAAAATTGACAAAGATGATCAAGAATGCTCTTCGCAGTTTGATTCGTTCTCTCATAGGTTACAAAGTGAAGCAAATGAGCATGCAAATGTCATGCATGATGGATGTTCTAGTGAATCAGATGGCCATGGTGTTACTAAGAAGTGTCAGCGTGTGTTCTGTAATATCTTAGCTTCTCAAAAGTTCAGTTCATTATGTAAGGTGCTACTAGAAAATTTTCATGGAGTGAAACCTGAAAGTGTATTTGACTTACACTTTAGTGTAATCAGTTCAAGGATGAAAGAACAAGCTTATGAACAATCACCTATGCTTTTCTTGTCAGATATTCAACAGGTGAATCTTAATATCCTCTCTACAATCAACCAAGTTTTACATGGCTGTATAACTTCGCTTGAGAAAGTTTGAAAATGGTAGATGAGCAGATATCTGGTTGCATGGGTATCATGATCTTGGTGTGATGACTGATGTTTGTCCATTCTTTGTTATCACCACAATTTCGATCTTCTTCTTCTTCTTTTTTTTTTTAAAAAAAAATATATGTTTGGGTGAAAATTTCACTCTTACGTGTAGATATAGTGATAATGACGGTTCAATCATGAATATTTTATGCATCAGATGCTTAAGTTTGGTAGCTCTTAACTTCTTCAAAAAGATCCTTTCTTTGGAAAGTAAACTGATTTTTTTTTTCGTTTATGAAAGCACAGTGGAAATATATTCACACATCAACTTAATAAATAGGTTTTTTGCACTTTTAAAGATTGCCCTTTTTAAAAGAATTGGTGTCATGTTGCTTGCTTTAAATTTTTTAAAATGGGTTATTCATAATACTGTTATGGTCTTCCATTCATTGAATTATCTACTATATAAACGAGGCTGCTGTTGGGGGGCTTTGTATGCACTATGCTGGTGCGTGTGCATATTTGGTGAAAAAAAACCTGGTTTCTGCTTCTTTTCTGTTGTATGAACTTCGCAATCATTTCATATATCTCTTAGCATACTTTTGGTATCTTGCTTGAGTTGGTTGGCTGGGGTATTTCTGCATATGCATACATATGTGGAGCTGGTCGAAACAAGCAGCATGTTATCCTGTTTGTGGTTTGCACTTTGCACTATGCAGCTGAGTTTGTTAATGTATCTTTTTCATGTGCTTCTTCGTGTCTTCTGTTCAGTAATATTGAACTGATCATCTTTTGTTTTTCCTTCCATATCCTTTAACACCTGACTTGCTTCAACTTCTGTCTTAAATTTCACACTTGGTTAAGTTAACAGCTCGTATATCTGAAATGGTGAAATTTGCACTGGTCCAGACACTTGAAATAACTTAAGCAGATGTTTTCTTGTTAATTCAATTTTATAATACTTATTGGTGGTTGTTTCTTCCTAGGAATTTTTTGGATGAGCTTATTTTCAGGTTATTTGGACTTATCTACTTCAATAAACAAGCTCTTATGGAGCATTTTGATCTTGTTTGGATAACCTTATTTTAAACCTATATAAGCTGTTTTGGACTTGTAAACTAAAAATTGAAGCTTATAAAAATAAACCTTTGGGTAAGCTAAGAGCAGCTTAGATGGTGAGTTTCTATAATAATTCTGACACAACTGATTGCAATAAATTATCTACATTTAGTCATACATAAGCATTTTTTGAACTGACTATCCAAACTTCATTTGTTCTAGCTTATTTTAGGCCACAATTATGGATTATGGCCGTAGAACTTATTTAATAAGCTCAAATTCACTGAGTACTTATCAAAAATTGTTATCTGCACAGTGTGTTTCGGGGTGTCCATCGTCATTGCAGAGTCATGTGCAAATGACAGGGGAAACCACATATATGACTAGGGATTCGGGTGACTTTGATGATTAGTGTAATGTTGTGACCTGATTCCCCAATCAGGTATATAAATTCCCCACTCATTTGCTCATGAATTTCCACTGGTGGTGAGTGTTGATGCTGTCACCCTGATTCCCCAAAACAATATGTTCAAATAACAGAACTGGTACTTATCTAGTTACTTTATGTTCTCCATGCGGGTTGACTGTGCAATAGCCGCTTGACTAGTCCTAGGGGAACACTACAATGCCGGCGTCACCACCTGCACTGCGCAATTGCAGCTAGGAGACATGTTGGAAGGCTCTGATACTAGTTGATAAGAACTGGATCAGACTAGTGAGTATTATTGCTTATGAAAATACAATGGTTAGGGATATTTGAGAGCTTCCTTGCTCCCGTAGACTCTCGACTTATTTCTCAACAACCCCTCCATTCATCTCTAACACTCTTTTATAGCCCTTTCCTAGCTAGCTAATTGATTATTGTTCCTAACTACTAAGGGCCATTATCAGGCTGATCCCTAATAATCTTATGACTTAATAAACTTTAAATTAAACTTAGATTAGACACAAATATTGTGAATTGCTTGAGAGTAGCATGAATAGATACATCTCACATTTACAGAAATAGTAGAGGAATTAGGCTGTTGCCCATCGCTTTCCTCTTTGAGATGCAGATAAATCTTGGAGAATACTGCCATTGATATTTACTGTCAGGATTTGTTGTGATTGCAATGTGTAACCGTAGAATTAGTGCTGTTCAATGTAATGTATTGGAACACTTTGGAAAAGGTTTGAAAACTTGAGGAAGCCTGATTGCTTTTCTGGACTGACTGATCCATGGAATTTTAATGAAATGACCAAAATTGATGCCATGGGTGAGGATAGTCTATTATTTCAGATTCATATAATTCCGAATTGCTTGCTTCTTGCGAATTTTGATTGAGCTTTCAAGCTACTTTGATGATAATGCTCTCGACTGTTAAGTTTGTTAAGTGGTTTTGGGCATGTTTATGTTTATGTCTTTTAACTATTTCTCCTCACATGTTGTATATACATTGTTGAGTTGAATTGGTTGAGGTTGTCATTTCTCACTTCAACCTGAAATCACTTTTGGTTCGCAAGTGTATCATTTGACGGTAATTGTTAGCGTCCCTTTTTTAGCCTCTTATTAGATAACAGGAGAATGTAGTTTCTGGGTGTTATTGTATGACTTAACCTTGGTGATATTCTTAGGTTTGGAGAAAGCTTCAAGACACTGGAAATGAGATTGTTGCTATTGCCAAGAGCCTCTCCAACATGTCAAGAGCTTCCTACTGTGAGCATGTAAAGCTAGCCCTTATAATTCTTTGCTGAAGGACTACTTTTTTCATTGCTTTGGAATATTCTTCTTCCTGCTTGGCATTATGTTAATATTTGCTTGCATTTTGCAAACCATAAATTTTACTTTCATTCAGGTGGGAGTTTCAGTACACAGCTCATTTGAAGATGAAAAGCAAGTGGTAAGACTTAAGAGTATGAAAATTTTATGCTAATATTTCATGAGCTGATAATGCATATATCTGGATATTGTATTAAAAAATGTGAAGTTTAGATAGAAAATTTGAAGTTCAGAGTGAAAGTAGCTTTAATCTACATAATCTAATAATGTTTTCCGCTGGATTCCCGGTCCCCTATTCCTTGCAATATGTGTTGGAAAACAGCATTGTCTTTATCATAGTAAGTTACAGTTTGTGTATTGCAAGATACCGTGTGTATGGGAGATACATGCATATGCCCTGATACTTTGAAAACGGAAAAAAGAACAGCTGTTATGATTTCGGCATAATATAGAAAAAGTTAATAAGCAAACCCCAAGGAGTGTTAGCTCAAGCAGCATCTAGTCTCTTAGGGGACTACTTAATGCAGGTTCAAATCCCACTGAGGCTGCTTTGCCTCAACTGTGTTGCTCTCCCTCCCCACACCAGGTTGTTGACCTCCTTTGTAACCATTGAAAGAAAAAGTAAGCAAGCAGATGCAATCATTTCTTCCTTTGCATCATCTAGCTACTCTGACAGAGGCCAATGCCATCAGTTATGGGAGGGGGACACATTGTATTGATTATTAATCAACTCTGGCCAAAAGCATAAGATCTGAGACCAAAATTGATTCTTTCCTTTTCGCTTAGTTTCATTTTAGCTACAACTCAGTAGTGATTATCCATCTCTAGCACTTAGCTCTGTTTCATTATTTTGCATGATCAGTGACCGATAACTTCTTTTCTTGGGAAAACTCTTCTGAAATGAGCTTGTCTCTAAAGTGAGAAAGTATTTACCCTTAGATCAGTTTGTGGGTTATGATTATGATGCACTTGATTGATCTAAGGGTGAATGTCCTCTCACTTTTTCACTTTTGAGACAAGCTTTCATTTTCTTCTCTACTGTACATATTTTTCTTTGGAGCTTTTGAAGGTGTGAAGACATGGACATGGAGTTTTGGTTATATGACCATAGTTTATCACTTTAGTCCCATGTGTTATCCACCAAATGTAACTTGGCATTTTGTTTTTGTTAAATGCATGCTACATATGATTTTTAGTTGTGCAAGAATGAACAAATTAATCTATAGTTTTGGGAAAAATAGTTTGTACTTGAGGACATTATTTTCCTGAGAAAGAGAAATATGAAGACTCGAAATTATAGTTAATTTTTCCTCAGGCCTCTAAGAATTTGCTGGAAGCAGGTAGGTGAGTGACTTGTTTGATTTTTTAAGACCTTTTTTATGTCTGAAAGTCCTGGCAGTTATTTTCGTAGGTTTTGCAAGCTTTCACTATAAATGATGCACAGCATCTGTTTACACTTGAAAAGCTCTTCCCTTTTATTTTTATTTATTTATTTATTTTTTTGGGTAGCTGCGCTTTTTATTTTGTTGAGTTACTACCAAATGCACTCTATTTGATATGATTTGCTTCAGAGATTTAATTAAAATGGTCTTGAGAATTGTTTTCATGCTTTCATGTCAAACAGTTCTGTGACCGTGCATTGGACTCCGACATGAAACCACACCAGACAGAAGGGTGTGTTTTGCATTCAATTTGCACTTGTAGGCATTGTGGAGGCAAGGCAGATGGGACAGACTGCTTGATTTGTGATTCATGTGAGGAGATGTACCATGTGTCCTGTATTAAGCCTGCTGTGAAGGAAATACCTGAAAAAAGCTGGTTCTGTGCCAAATGTACTGCTAGTGGAATAGGATCTCCACATGACAATTGTGTGGTGTGTGAAAGGTTGAATGACCCAAAGTCCTTGAACAACATTGTTGGTGGGGAAAGCATCCCTACAAATGATGAAACACTCAATGAATTGGAAGAAAATTCAAATTGTACTTATGGGATCCAGGTGTCCATAGGTAGGAGAAACTTGCCTCATTGCAAAATTTGTGGAGAGGGGGTGGATGGTAAAAAAATAAAAATATGTGGTCACTCTTTATGCCCCAGTAAGTACTACCATGTAATGTGTTTGTCAAGCGAGCAGGCCCAGTCGTATGCTCCCTGTTGGTACTGCCCTTCTTGTTTATGCCGGGCTTGCCTCGCTGATCAAGATGATGACAAGATTGTTCTCTGTGATGGCTGTGATCATGCATACCACATCTATTGCATGGAACCTAAACGGACTTCTATTCCAATAGGCAAATGGTTCTGCAGAAAATGTGATGCGGGGATCCAAGCAATACGCCAGGCAAAAAAAGCATATGAGAATGACAAGTGGAGAACTGGTGAAAACGTTTCAAAGCCAAATGATAAATTTGATAAGAAATGGAAACAAGGACGAGAATTGGACAAAGATGGAGGAATGGACATGCTTTTAACTGCAGCCAATACTCTTAATTTTGAAGAGAACTTAGCTACTAGCCAGAATGAGTCACAAAGAACTTGAATTTCTTGAGGGCATGTGCGTTAACTGCTAATACCTAATTACTTCATATTTCCTGCATTTTTTCGGTCGACTGATTCTGTTAGGTTGTAGAACTATATGGTATACTTTGCTGATTTGTGGATACATGACATTTGAAAAATAGGACTATAGAGGCCAAATAGCAAAATCCACCAAGAAACTGTGATGAGTACAGTTTGCAAGGGTAAGCAGGTCATACACTATTGTAATACATGTGGTTGATATGATGAAACTTGATTGGCTGCTTTGCTTGTTCCACGTATTGTATGATATTTTGAGTTGTCATGATTGGCTCGACTTAGTACTTAATTACAAATTCTTTTATGTAAATTTTTTTCCTTAAATATGTTTTTCGTCTTTAAAAATATAGCATTTTTTGTTTTTGGTTCGTCAAAGGGATTTTGTTTGGTTTTAAGACCGTACGTTTCTAAAATGTGGGTAAATGATACTTAAAAAACTTTAAAAATTGTTTTCCTTTTCATGCGCGAGGGTCATTTATACTCACTTTTACAAAATGAGACAAATCGCTTTTCTAAGAACTGAAAAGGTGTTATATTTCGAAGAATAAAAACATACTCAAGTCAAATTTTTTTATACGTATTTAAATGAAGAGAAATGTCTGAATTTGTTAGTTATAAAAAAATGTACTGAGTGATAAATTAAATTTGAAAGCCAAAAATCATCGTTTGTTCTCTTTATAAACATTGTTATATTGACAGAAAGTGCCTGCTGATCATCTAATTTATCAAAACTAATATAGATGGCATCAAACGCGCAAGTTTTATTTTCAAATTCCGTGAAGGCTGTGCACCTTATTCGACAAAATGTACCGCACCTTGTACTTCAGCTTAATCTCAACGATCTATTTAGGTATGAAATAAACCAATGGTTTGCATCTTTTACCGGTAACCTGTTATTCAATTTTTGCAAAACATCATATCAGTATTCCTCTCTCGTCACTGCTCCTACTATTCATGTTGTCGAAGCGGGTTCTGAGGAGGTGGCCTAGTGGGTGGCCGTGTGGTTATTGTCAGGGTCGTTCCTTCCTGCTCATCGACACCACTGCCAAAATCTTCACATGCTCCGCGTCGCAAGGCTTATTTTATAGTTATTTTTGTCATAAAGCTTCATAAGTCCATCAAGTTCATTTTTAGAATGCACAGAAATCATAGTAATTAAGGAAGTTAAATTCTTGGGACTCATTTTCTCGAATAATATTTTTGATTTCTCATCAAAGTATATGATACATGATTTGTCTCTTTTAACCCATGAAACCAAACAAGCTCAGTTCCTGCCATCCTTCCTGTCAAGATAAGGCCCCCAATTATGAGTTAGTAACATTTAAATAAGCTTCTCCTATAACAAGATTCAACGTTTTTCCCAACGACATTTGTCGCTGCCAAAGATTTGTAGTTACTGGGAAGGATACTTATGCCAGCGATAAAAACGTCGCCACATGTCATGACAAAAAGTGCCATTGACACAAGTTTCACAACGACGTTTAATGTCACTACTAAAACTTATGTTTTCTCGACAACAATCGTTGCTGGGATAACCAACTTGTGCCAGCGACTTTGATCGCCATCTTAACTACCCTATGGCAACAACCATGGTTGCAGCCATAACCAATCTTTGCCAGTAACCCCAATCGCAGCCATATCTAACATGTTCCAGCAACTGCAGTTTGCTACCTCAATATAGCTTGCCGCAACAATAAATGTCGCAGCCATAAGTTACCCTTTTTCAGCAACTTAAGTTGTTGCCAAATGCAGAAGATTTTATTTATTTTTTTATAAAAATATTATACGTACTTTTTTAATGTGATGAAATTAATGTTTTGTTATAATTAACATTATTGACATTTATAACTTCAATTTTAATAACTATATATTAAAGTATATATTAAAATTGACAAAATATTTTTTTAATATTTAAAAAAAGCACAAAACTTTCAAGCAAGAGAAGTAGCCAAGATTACATTTGACCATATGAACTCAAAACAATAACAAGTTTTTAACCACCAAAAAAAAAAAAAAAAAACTAAGGGAAACACCTATGTCATAATTGTACGAAGGTATCTTATTCTAGATCTTCAATATCCTAGTCACATGGGTTAACACTACTAAACAAATACCGACACCACCAATTGGTAAGCGTGTCAGACAAAGAAATGACCATTTGTATGGACTAATACCACCTACTCAAAAATCGCAAAAACAAAACCATCCAACAAGCTCATCTTCAACTGCAACTGCCACAGAATAAAGCAGCAGCAATTCATAAAGCATCATCGCTTGCCCACCTACAATGTTTCAGCACAAAATTAAAGTTTAATATAAAATATTTTTATAGCATAAAGCACTAATTAATTTCATTTAAACATATAACTATTACTATTCATACTTATTGAGGAAGTATGTATTTCAGAAAGTATAGCTAACATATTTTCTTCAAATTGTCTTTGCATATTTTCTTTAAAAGAAAAAAAAAAATCAATCAGTAACCTGAGCTCTGATACCACTGTTAGGTACCAGACATATGATATAGTTAAAATATAGAAATGAGAAAATATAATTTTGTATAAAAATATGGAAAGAACTTTGCAAGATTCTATGGCTATAAGTTAGGAGAGTTTCTCTCCTTTCATTTCATTTAGCTTTCTACCAAAATAGCTTTGCCAATTCTACAATCTCCTACTTAAAGTTAATTTTGGTTGGCTTTCAAGACCTTTCCCTTCTTGCAAGTTTCATATTGCTTATGCTTCTGATAGGCCATATGAGGATCTACACCACTCAAACTTATAAGTTTTGATTGGCTTTGTCATGACATCTGCTAAGTTATCTTTAGTGTGTATCTTCTGCATGTCCACACTCCTTTCTTCTACTACTTCTCTGACAAAGTGATATTGTATTCCAATATGCTTTGTTCTTGAATGAAAGCTGAATTCCTTGCAATATGCAAGGCACTCTGACTATCACAATACATAGGAATTTTCTCCTGTTTATGCCCAAGTTCTTCCATTAACCTTTGTATCCAAATAGCTTACTTGCATGCCTGAGTAGCTGCCATGTATTAAGCTTCTATAGCAGACAATGCTATGACAGTCTGTAACTTAGATAACCAATTAATAGCTCCACCTGCAAGTGTAAACACATAGCCTGTAGTGGACTCCCTCTTATCAAGGTCACCTGCAAAATCTGAATTAACATATCCTTTGATAGTAAACTTTGATCCTCCAAAACATAACGCAGCATTTGAGGTTGCTTTGATGTATCTAAGGATCCTCTTCACAGCATTCTAATGCTCTTTACCTGGATCTCCCATAAAGCGGCTTACTACTCCAACTGCTTGAGTAAAGTCTGCTCTTGTGCAAATCATCGCGTATATAAGGCTCCCCATTGCTGATGCATATGGCACCCGAGACATTTCCCTCCTCTTTACTTCATTGATGGGACACATGCTTGAGGATAACTTACAATTGATAGGAAATGGGGTAGAAATTGGCTTACAATCTTGCATGTTGAAACGTTGCAAGATTTTCCTCAAATAATTCCTTTGGGAAAGCCAAATCTTCCTGTCTTTTCTATCTCAGAGTATTTGCATCCCAAGAATTTTGTTTGCTGCTCCTAAGTCCTTCATGTCGAATTCTTTAGCCACTTGCGTCTTCAATGTTTGGATTTGGTCTATGTTGGGGCCCACCACTAACATATCATCCACGTACAATAGCAAAATGATGAACTTATCATTACCAAACCACTTGTGATAAACACAGTGATCTGAATTCAGCCTATTGTATTCGAGGCTAGTAACGAAGGAATCAAACCTTTTATACCAGCACCTAGGCGCTTGTTTCAAGCAATACAAAGACTTGATTAATTTGCAAACTAAGTTCTCTTTCCCTTGCTCCTCAAAACCTTCCGGTCGGAGCATATAGATCTCTTCTTCAAGTTCTCCATGAATGAAAATTGTTTTCACATCTAGTTGCTCTAGATGCAAATCAAATACAGCACACATTGCCAAAACTACCTTGAGAGTGGTTAGTCAAATTACTAGGGAAGATATTTCATCAAAATCTATACCTTCCTTTTGGGTATAACCTTGGACAACCTATCTTGCCCGATATCTTTTTACCTAGTCATTGTTGTCTCGTTTGATCTTGTAGACCCACTTATTTCTGATAGCTTTGCGACCTTTTGGTAGTGGAGCAAGATCCCATGTTTGATTCCTATGTAATGTTTCAATTTCTTCCTGCATTGCTGTTATCCACAAAGAAGCATCTTTATTGCTCATTGCCTTTTGAAAACTTGTTGGCTCTCCATATTCTGTTAGTAGACAATACACATTGTGGCTTGCCATAAAATAATCTGAGTGCCATGACGGAGGTCTTATCTCATGGGTTGATTGCCGAATTGCTATATCATTGGACTCCTCAGGTCCTTGTTCTTCATGCTCTGGTTCTACTTCAAAAGGATCATCTTCTCCAAATTTCTTATCGATTTGAACTATAGTAGTCTCTTTAACATTGTTGTCATTTCCCTATTCTCCTTGCAATTCATTTTCTGCAAATATCACATCTCTGCTGATGACAACCTTGTGGGCAGTGGGATTCCATAAGTGATACCCCTTAACTCCATCAGCATAACCCAAGAATATACATTTCCTGGACTTTGGATCCAACTTTGTTCTTTCTTGAGAGTTATACATCACATACAAGGGACATCCAAACTCATGGAGAGAAGAATAATTTGTTGGCTTACCATTCCACATCTCCATTAGTGTCTTTAAACCAATCGCAGTTGATGGCGAATTATTTATCACATAACAGGTAGTCTTAACTACTTCTGCCTAGAAAAACTTGGTTAATCCTACAATTCTTAATATAGCTCTCGTTTTTTCTAGCAGAGTCCTGTTCATCAACTCTACTACACCATTTTGTTGAGGTGTATGTGCAACTGTGAATTGCCTTTGACTACCTTCTTGCTTGCAAAATTTGATAAAATTACCATCTATGTATTCTCTTCCATTGTTAGTCCTTAAGCACTTGATTCTCTTTCCGGATTCAAGTTCTACTCTTGCTTTGAAGTCCTTAAATATTTGAAACACATCTGACTTCTTGATCAGATACACCTATAGTCTTCTGGAGCAATCATCAATGAATGATATAGCATATTTTGCTCCTCCGAGGGACATTTCTGGTGACTCCCACACATCAAAATGAATCAAGTCTAGCATGTGCTTGGTCCGGGTAGATGATTTACTAAACTTCAATCTATGATGCTTACTTGTCGCACAATGCTCACAAAATGGTAAATTTACCGATTTAAGCCCTGGAATGAGATTACGTTCCACAAGAATCTTTAAGCCACGTTCCAACATGTGGCCTAACTTATGATGCCCCAATATTGTCATTTTTTCTTGGCTGTCTGATGCTACTAATGTATCTACCTCCTACAACGTGTCTCCTAGAAATATGTATAGATTTACCCCGATTTTTTTTGCCTTTATCACCACAACAGCTCCTTTTATAACTTTCGAGAGCCCTACCTTCAATATGGGTCTTGCACCCGAGGTCATCCAGTTGCCCAATAGACAACAAGTTCTTCTTCAAGCCTTTTACATGTTGTACTCCTTGAATTGTGCAAATGGAACCATCAAACATTTTTATTTTGACAACACCAATACCAGCAATTTCCAAAGCATAATCATTTCCCATAAACACAAATCCTTCCGAAACGGTTTCATAAGTGCAAAACCAATCACAACGTGGAGTTATATGCCAAGTTACTCCTGAGTCCATTATCCAGGCATCAGTGAACTATTTACCACCTTTGGAACCAATCGCCGCATCGCTCAATATAATTTCTCCTTTATCAGAGGTACTCGCAACACATCCTTGAGATGTTATGTTTGTAGTCCTCTCTATGTTCCTCTTGTTATACCAATAATCTTTTTTCATGTGCCTTCTCATGCCAGATTGGTGGCATTTGAAATTCTTCCTTCTTCTTGACTTTGATCTACTCTGGCCATGGCTCCCACTGGAGTCTCGTTTCATTGATCTTCCTCTCGTCATCGACAATGTTTCAGCTTGTCTTGAGCTCTCCGATCTATCTTCCTTATTCTTGCGCCTGGATTCTTATTCAAGAATAGCATCGGTAACATAATCAAAGGCTAAACGATCGACAATATTATTATTAGTGATGTTGATAACGAGTTGATCATGAGTCTGGTAGACTTTGAAGTAGAAGTTCTGTAACACCTTTCCAATTTAATGTTATGACTTAAACATAACATTAAATTGATAGGGTGTTACATTTTGGTATCAGAGCAGTTCGTCCTAGCTAAGGCCTGAGGATTGGACTGACTATGCTTTGCGCATATTCTATATTTTTAGCTAATAACATGCACTAGATCTTACCTGTACGGTTGAGATATAGATGTACATGAATATGAGGTACCTGACCATGTGAGCTGTTATTTACTAGCACATTAGACTTAGTATTGAGCTTGATCAACTCAATAACTTTTGTTTTCTGTACTCAAAACTTGATGGCTTTCGGAAGGCGAGACAGACCACGTGCAGAACCTGCTCCAGAGGACCTGACTGACTTTATGGCAACAATGCGAGAAATGGCTCATGCAATGCGGGAGCAAGCCGTAGTAGCTCACCAGATGATGGATCAGCTAGGCAGGTGACCTGAGGCAAGCTGTGGAGGAAACCCTCATGGCCCAGGAGTTGACCTGGACTATCTCAAGTTTGCTGAGTTCAGGAAGGCAAATTCGCCCAACTTTCGAGGGGCGTATGATCCTGATAAAGCTGACGAATAGATCAAAGCCATGGAGAAGATTTTCTCTATCCTGGATTGCTCGGATCATCAAAAGGTGACCTTTGTCACTTACATGCTCGAAGCAGACGCCGAATTTTGTTGGAACGGCGTATGAAGATTGTTCGAAGAATCTTAGACGGTAATCATCTGAACGGTGTTTAGGGATGTATTTTACCAAAAATACTTTCCTGCCTCTGTTCGAAATGCCAAGGAACTCGAGTTTATGCAGCTTCGTCAAGGAAATCGGACGATATCAGAATACATTGCCAGATTTGAAGAATTGTGCAAATTTTCTACGATTTACCAGAGGAACCCAGATGAAACTTGGAAGTGCATCAAATTTGAGGGAGGATTATGAGAAGATATTCTTACAGCAATAGGGCCAATGAAGATTAGGGATTTCTCCACATTCGTAAATAAATGCCAATTTGTGGAAGATTGTAATTTGAAACTAGTAGCAGCCAGGGCAATTGGTAGTAGTTTCAAGGAGGGGTTGGCCCCACAGAGCCTAAGATTCAAGCCCAACATACAATAATAAAGGAGATTTCCCCCGGCAGGCAACAAAAGCAAGTAGCCCCAAAGGCCTCTTCCGAATCCAACTTGCACGAAATGTGGTAAGAGTCATGGCGATTGGCCATTTTTGGCAGGCCAGAATATCTGCTATGGGTGTGGTAAGCCAGACCACAAAATTTATGAGTGTCCAACTAGGAATCCACCATAGTCGTCTCGACCCCAACGTCAAGGATGGGTCTTTACAATGAGCGCAGAAGAAGCTGGCAAGTCTGAAGGACTAATTCAAGGTACCTGTAAAGTGAATGGTGAGACTCTAACTGTACTCTATGATTCCGGTGCCTTCCACTTATTTATTTCTCATAATTGTATGGCTGTTTTGGAATTACCAATTTTTGAATTACCTTATGATCTACTAATTTGTACTCCTACTAATGCACCAGTCAAAATTAGTCAAATTTGTAACTATGTTCCTCTTTGAATTGAGGGTAGGACCTTTGCAGCTGATTTAATTTGTCTCCCTCTCTCTCGACTTGACATAATTCTGGGCATGGATTGACTTTCCGGCTAATTGAGTCATGCTTAATGCTCTGATAAGACGGTGGTATTTCCCTTTGTCTCAATTTTTGAATCCCAAATCTCAATACTCTTCTATTTGAACTCTTTTGGGTCAAAAGGTCAAGGATACATCCTCTTGTCAACTAATGTGATAGAAGTTGAGCAGAAACTAGAGGAGATCCCAGTTGTTAAGGAATATCCTGATGTTTTTTCAAAAGATATTCTTGAATCCCCTCTTGAGAGAAAAATTGAGTTCACCATCAAGTTGGTTTCAGGTGCGGGACCAATATCTATAGCTCCGTATCGAATGTCACCTATGAAGCTGACGGAACTATAGAGACAAATTGAAGAACTTTTCAAAAAAGGATTCATACGGCCAAGCGCGTCGCCATGGGGAGCTCCAGTCTTGTTGGTTAAAAAGAAAGATGGGAGCATGCACTTATGCGTGGATTATAGACAGTTGAATAAAGTGATGATTAAGAATAAATATCCACTGCTAAGGATTGATGATCTCAGGGACCAACAAGGTGCAACGGTATTCTCCAAGATCGACTTACATTCCGGATATCACCAAATTCGAGTTCGGGAACAAGATATCCCTAAGACAGCTTTTCGAACTCATTACGAATGCTATGAGTATACCGTAATGACGTTTGGATTGACGAACGCACCAATAGTATTCATGGATTACATGAATCGAATATTCCGCCTATATCTGGACAAATTTGTTGTGGTCTTCATTGACGATATACTTGTCTACTCAAAGATGGAGCAAGAGCATGTGAAACACTTCTAGTTCTGCAAATTTCAAGAGGAAAGAAACTTTATGCTAAATTATCCGAATGTGAATTTCGAATAATGGAAGTAAAATTTTTTGACCATGTAGTATCCTCTGGAGGAATCTCTGTAGACCCCAGTAAAGTAGAAGCAGTTCTAAATTGGGAAAAGCTGACCACAGTCTCTAAAGTCAGGAGTTTTCTAGGCTTAGCTGGATATTACAGGCGATTTGTTAAGGGTATTTCTCGATTAGCCTAGCCTTGCCTTTGACCAAGCTAATCAGGAAGAATGTTCCGTTTGAGTGGACACCAGAGTGCGAACAAAGTTTTCAGGACTTGAAGAGGAAGTTGACTACGACACCAATGTTAGCCTTACCAGACACTCATGGACCATTTAAGGTCTATTGTGATGCTTCCAAACAAGGGTTAGGGTGCATGTTGATACAAACAGGAAATGTGGTCGCATATGCCTCTAGGTAATTAAAGCCATACAAAAGGAACTATCCTGCTCACGACCTCGAATTAGCAGCAGTAGTATTTGCTTTGAAGATATGGAGGCATCACCTGTATGGAGTGAGGATCGAGGTCTTTTCTGATCATAACAGTTTGAAGTACCTCTTTGATCAGAAGGAACTAAATATGAGGCAGCGAAGATGGATGGAACTTCTTAAAGGTTATGAATTTGAATTGAAATACCACCCACTTAAGGCAAACATTGTGGCAGATACTTTGAGCAGAAAATCATTGACCATAGCCTGGATGATGATTAAAGAGACGAAACTTATTGAAGGCTTCCGAAATCTTAATTGGGAATCCTTACAACTCCCAAGACCCTTCAATTACACCAGATTAAGATAACCAGTAGCTTTAAGGACCAGATTCGGCAAGCACAGCAGCAGGATGCTAATTTTCAACATACAATTAATCTCGTGCAATCAGGAAAACTAACGAGTTTTGCTCAAGATAAAGAAGGCATCTGGCAGCGTCACGATAGGGTGTGTGTTCCTTAAAGGAACGATCTCCGAAGAAGAATCTTAGAAAAAGCACATAAAGACGAATTCGCCATACATCTTAGCATAACTAAAATGTATCAAGACCTCAAAAAAATATTTTAGTGGCTGGGCATGAAATCAGATGTGGCAAGCTTCGTGGGTAAGTGCTTGGTCTGTCAAAAGGTAAAAGCGGAACATCAAAAATCTTTTGGAATGTTACAACCCTTGGAAATCCCTGAGTGGAAGTGGGAAAGTATCTCTATGAATTTTATAATGGGGTTACCAAAAACGTCATCAAAATAACCAAATCTACTCACTTCCTACCCAGCCGAGCAAATTATCCATTGGAGATATTGGCGCAATTGTATATTCAAGAAATTATCAGGCTATATGGTACCCCTTCAACTATTATCTCTGATCGAGACCCAAGATTTACCTTACGGTTCTGGGGAACCTTACAAAAGGTATTTGATGCTAAGTTGTGTCCAAGCATTGCATATCACCAACAAACGGATGGCCAAACAAAAAGGACAATTCAAACCTTGAAAGATATGTTACGAGCTTATACATTGGAGCAATGCAGGAATTGGGATCGATACTTACCGTTGGCCGAATTCGCATACAATAATCGCTATCACGCTAGCATCGGCATGGCTCCTTATGAAGCATTGTATGGACGAAAGTGCCAATCTCCCATGTGTTGGTATGAGACAGGAGAATTAATTCTATTAGGACCTGATCTAGTTGAGCAAACTACTGAACAGATCAAGAAGATTCGAAGTAAGACGCTTGCTGCTCAGAGCCGTCAGAAGAGTTACGCAGATACCAGAAGGAAACCTTTGGAATTTCAAAAACGAGACCACGTATTTCTGAAGGTTACACCTACAACAGGGATAGGTAGAGCTATTAAGGTCAAGAAGTTAAATCCTCGCTTTATTGGTCCTTTCCAAATCTTGAAGCAAATCGGATCAGTTGCATACCGAATCACTTTGCCTCCACATTTATCAAACCTTCATGATGTTTTTCATGTCTCCCAACTCAGAGGATATCAACCTGACCCTACACACTTCCTAAAACCCGAATCAATATAGTTAAAAGAGGATCTGACGTTCCGCGTACAGTCAGCACGAGACATGGATAGAAGTAGCAGATAGCTTCGAAACAAAATCGTGTAGCTAGTAAAAGTAGCATGGGGAAAAGGAGATACTGAGGACTACACCTAGGAGCTGGAATCAGATACGAGAAAAGAGTATCCTGAAGTGTTCTCAGGTACTAAATTTTAAGGACAAATTTTTTTTTATTAGGGTGGTAATGTAATATCCGCCAAAATTTTCTTATCGTTTTTTGGCTAATTGTTCGATTTTTATCGAGTAATTGAGATTAATTAAAATTCGGCAAAATAATTATTTAGGATTAATTGATTAGCAATTAATTGAGTTTAGATATGAGTTAACTAGGTTAGAAGTATAGAGTTTTCATAAAAATTTTCTTGAAATCGATTTACCGATTTAAAGGAAATCGGTAAGATTATGGTATTTTAAACTGTCAGAACCAAACCAATAGAATTTCAACTCACTAACTCTACTTTAGGTGGTTGAGAACTCAGCCACTTAACCCCTAAAATTGGCGCAAACAAAGCCACAAGAAAGGAGAAAAGTTGGCTGAATTTCAGCCTTTTAATTTTTAACCAATCAAAGCCATCCATTCTAACTACCTCCTCCATATTTTATAACACACTCCTCTCCTTTTCATCAGCAATTTTCTGCGCTGTATTTCTCCCCCATTTAAGCTCTCTTCTTCTCTTCTCTATTCATCGAACTCCATCAAACTATCAAGCCCAACCAAGTTTTGTTCATTCAAGTTTCAAAATCAAGCCAAATCACAAATAACAAGAGATAGGGGTTTAATTTTTGCCTTGATTCTTTGATCTTGGATGGCTGGTGGTGACTTATTTTGTCAATCTTTAATGTATTGATTAAATAATTATAATGATATATGGCTGGTTTATTGGCTGTTTGTGAGGTTAAAACCAAATTGGAAACAAAAAAGAATGAAAATAGGAAGAGTTGAGGGGCTGGAGAACCAAAAACCCTCGGCAGTCTGTATGGCAGAGTGTATGGCTCTGCTTACCGCCATTTAAATTTGATGAAACTATTTTTATATGAAATTAGACATCTAGGTCTTTCCATACATATATCATATAAGGCTGTTGGATTAATATTGAGAGAGATATGAATTTTTGAATTTCGACCTAAGTTTTTTACTTTGATTCTGGGCAGACTGGGTTGTTCAGGGTAGAACTCGCCTTATATTAATTGAAAATGAATGAAACAAATTTTATTAGAAAGCTTACACATATGAGAATGTCCCATAAAAATTTTAGAATTAGATAAGGTCTTGTTTGCTCCCAGTGATCCAAAAAAGTTGCTCTATGTCCAAATCGGGCCAGAACAGGGCAGTTCAAGAAGGTCAGATTTCGGTGCTTATAACTCGAGCTCTACTATGTCAAATGGAATGGAACTTGTTGCAAATGAAAGTTTATCCTGTTAGTTTTAATATGAGACTGATTTTGTATGATTTGATTCATTTTTCAATTTTTAGTGGATTTTTACTTTTAAGTGTGTAATTTTGACTAGCTGCAGGACAGATCGGGATAAAACCTAAATAACTTAAGTTATATTTATCAAAATTAGATGAGACTAAAGAGGTTAGAAAATAGATACATAACACTTTAACATATCCAAAATTGAGATCCATATGAGTTAAATAGAAAATTTGGCTTGAGTTATAAAAATCGGGTTGAATGTAAGTATTGAAATAGCAACTATATTTTAATTTAATTAGTTGTGCCATGAATTGATGTTTGAAATATGAATGAACTATGTTGATTCCTATGAGAAATTGGTTCTGAGTACTGGCATTATTTATGAGGAAACGGATACGTTCCATTACGCCGTTGAAATTTTGGTAAAATCTATGCATGAGTTATGATATACATGTAGATACATGTGCATTTTCAATAAAGTTTTAAAAGTTATGTTATGATGAATGTTCCATGATACTTGGGCTAGCCCTAGAGAAAAAATTAAGAGGAATAGGTCAGTGGGGAGGTTGGGAAAAGTAAACCCGACATTCTTGTATAGGAACGAGCTGGATCCTGAAAAGCAGACTATTACCCAGGAGTCTAAATGACCAAGAACTCCCAAGTGACCAAGTAATGGAAAAATTTATGAAGAAAGGCTCAAGAATAAATTTTGCATGATTACATTAAGTGCATGATTACGTTGAACAGTCACTACAAGTTGTTTACAGTTTGTCTGTTATATTTACGTACTGCTGTATGTTCATTTGTTCTGCTCATTATTCTGTGTTTTATTGTTAGTAGCCTATTCTGTTTCTTATGCTATCTTAAGTAAAACTGGATATTATCTCAGACCAGACATTTTCTTAAACTTATTAAATATGGATAGTCAAGTTTGATCTCATATTTTATAATTAAATAAAACCCGAGGCAACTGAGAATGAATGTGACGTTAGTTAAACGCCATACACGAACCCTACTGAGAATTTCTGTAAATTCTCACCTTGTTTCGCATTTCTGCATCATTCTTAGATGCTGGCGATGGACTCGACAACCACTCCGCTTACTGAGATTTTCGGACCTTTAACTCCACGATAATCCAATAGTGGACTCGTTATACGTAGCTGGCTCTTGCCATTACTGTCTCTACCTTTTCAGAAATAGGAGTTTTGCTGTTTCTTTATTTTATCCGCTTTTGAACCCATATATAAACTGAAGCTTTGGCTTCCAACTCATATATGTATGTATACGACTGATGATATACTATCTATTTTCCTTTCTGTAGTGCTTTTTGTTAAATTTTGTTACGTTCTACAATACTGATCACGTTTATAATATACAACGCGCCGTTTCGTAGGTATATTCGTCAAATATATATATATATATATATATATATATATATATATATATATATATATATATATATATATATATGTGTGTGTGTGTGTGTGTGTGTGTGTGTGTGTGTGTGTGTGTCAAAGAAAAAGGAAATATAATATAATAAATACAACTATAAACGGAGAACTAACACGGTAACGCAACCTACCCAATTTCATGCTATGACTTAAACATAACATTAAATTGGTAGGGTGTTACAAGTTCTGCATGCTCATTCTCTACTATTGTATAATTTGAGGCACTAAGCTGGGAGAATAGCGTATTCAGATTGTTGATATGATCCGTCACTAACGTGGATTCACTCATTTGAAAAGAATACAACCTCTTTTTTAGAAATATTCTATTGTAAAGTGACTTGACCTCATATAGTTTGACAAGTACATCCCAAATTTCTTTTGCTGTCTTCTTCTTTGCAACACTTAACAAGACTGAATTAGCCAATACCAAATGCAAATTTGCAACAATACTATCATCCATATCTTTCCATTTGTTATCAGCTATGCCAATAGGTTTGCCTTCAATTGCTAATAAGCAATTGTCCTTCCTTAGAATTACCTTCATCTTCAATTTCGAGAGGGAGAAATTATTCCCATTAAATGTCTCAACTTCATACTTTGTTGCCATTTTTTTTTTTAATATGATAACTCGCAGTGGAAAAATAATCAATCAATAACCTGAGCTCTGATACCACTATCAGGAACCAGACATGTGACGCAGCTAAAATATAGAAATGAGAAAATATAATTTTATAAAAAATATGGAAAGAACTGAATAACTTCCGTTAAGGATTATAACTTCTCTATCACAAGGAGATAACAATAATACTCTCTTTTTATCATCAAAATTCTATGGCTATAAGTTAGGAGAGTTTCTCTCCTTTCATTTTGTTTAGCTTTCCACCAAAATAGCTTTGCCAATTCTACACATTTCTTCCCTCTTGGTACACTCTTCTTGAAGTAAAGTCACCATTTCTTCCCTCATATTACGCCTTCATGAAGCCGAGTATCAACCTGCTTCAATTTCATTTCCAAACTTCCTCACTTTTCATGTTCATTTGCAACTGTTCATGTAAATAAGTATCAGATTTTCCCTTCACTAGTCTAATTCCAGATCCCCGACCACGACAGACAATAGAAGAGATCGCTCTCCTACAACTGATAGAAAAGCTGCATTGATTAGAAAGTCCTCATCTGTCTTGTAATATTTCTAAAGAAACTCCTTGAGACTTATTTTGTAAAGAAAATAAAAATAAAATTATAAGTATAAATTCTTTTGTTGATAAATATAAGATCTCAACCCACAAGAATAAAGCGAAGAGCAAAAAACAAACCAAAATATATGAAAAATACAATAATCAGACCAAGGCCATCTTAGAACCCCCTGCTATACATAACAAAACATCATTCCCATTTAAACATAAACATAAGGCCATAATCTCACCTATCCAGTATACCACTAAAACAGAGTCAATAATCGTAAATAGCCCCAAGATATATAGACTCGTTAAATTTGCATATAGACATAGGGTCAAGCCACAATCATCATAGCACAAATTCATCCTACAGTTCAGACTATGATTCCCATAGCTCAACAGTGAATTGATTAGTGCAACAATACTTCTTAAAAGTTTTAACAGCCAACAGTTCACAAGCAGAACAACCAATTCATAACACACATCCATAATATCACCAACCATACCAGTCCCAAACAAGAGAAAACATACATTCCCCAATAATAGCATCATCAATAGCATTAGATTAACAAGGCAAAAACACAATGTTCACCCAGGTACACATAAAATGTAAACTAACATAGGGAAGCAACAGTACTTTATCATAATATTAGTAGAGCATCCAAAGTAAAAAAAATAGAAATAATAAGCATAATTTATAATTAAACAAAAGATTTAAAATTTACAAATCAAATAAATAGCACATTACCGCAACTTCTCCAGAAGCCTCATCTACCCATTTGCCATTGTTATTCATGAGTTTAGGTTCCTTTCCAGTTTCAGGATCTCTCTAAAACCAATTTGGAACATAACATAATAAAAATTCTTAGTTCAGTAAAGTATTTGCAACTATAGAGATTAATATTCATTAAATTTTACCACATCATAATTAACAGTTTGAAATGATTTCCTGCCACATATATGGTTGATAACTTGTTTTACTCTGTTGCTTTTGATCCTCTCACTCATTGCCTATGTCATTAATTTTTTTGCATATAATAACTAATCTATTTATATTCAAAAAAGATTCCTTATGTACCTTATATTCAGGACTTGAAAAATAATTCACCAAATATTCCCAATCATCTTCACCAACATCATCAGGTCTATTCCGCAAAGCCTCTTCATTTGTTTCAAAATTCAAGAAGTGTTTATGAAGTCTTGTTCTCCGACTTCGATAGAGTCTGCTGGCAGCTTCGAGAATAGTCTCTTTGTTATGTTGTGTGTCAAGTATCCTATACTCAACAATTAAAATGAAAGTTAAATTTAATATACTATTAGCACAAAATCCAAATTAAGGTGCAAAGGACTAAGACTTACCAAAACTTTTGCTACTAATCTACTATGCTAATTTTTTGCTTCTTTAGGAATTTTTCTCCACTTGGTCACGTTCAAAGGAGCTTTCTTTTCGACATTCAAGGATATTTCTGTAATGAAATCTGAAGCTCCTGGTCCAACAGCCACTTTCCTATCTGGTGGAATAGTAACATGCAACTTTCCAGTAGTACTTTTCTTTTTCTTTTTTGCAACACTTATGCCAGTGGTTTTCCCTCTTCCTATTTTTCTTGTATTTGTACCTCTATTGCATTTCCTTCATGAATGAAATAGAGAGAAGAAATCTATGACAAGCATACTTTGAATTTGAATTAAACAAAAAAAGTATACTACAATCAATGAAGAAGGAAAATTAAATAAAAGTTTAAAAGAATATAAAATATATCTACCATCTTGCTGATGATTCATATTAGCATCTGAATCATTTGTACGCCTTGAAACTAAATCACGATTTGAGGGTACCATTGCTAAATGCAAAAGTAAAATTTGAAACATACTAGTATGTGTATAACAAAATTAAACGAAAAACTTAAAAAGAGAATAAATTACTGACACCTTCTTCTTGTTGACTCATAATAACATCCGAAGCATTCTTATGCCTTAAATCTGAAACGCGACTTGATGGCGCCATTGCTAAATCCAAAACTAAGAATAAAACATATTAATATGTTTATAAGACTGAACACAAAGAGCAATGCCAAATATCTTTCTTCCCATTACGAAAATATTTCTTCGAAGCAAAATAGAAAAGCACTTTGTGAAAAATAGAAGTAACGTCTAATCGAAAGTGAGTAACATATAAGTAAATGAAGGGTTAGTTTTGGTTAATTGCTGTGATCTCACAATCAGTAAATTATATATAGACTAAATTAATAGAAGAAAACAATATATATGAAATGTCAGACAAGGAGTGCCTAACTTCAATCCTTAAGCCAGACAGCTATATGAAATGCCAGCATAAGTCCTTTTAAAAATCTCTATATGACAGTAGAAAAATTCAACACAAGTTGATAGAAGGTTCTACATATATGTCTGAACAAAAGGCTAGTACTAGATATCTTTCTTCCCAGTAACAAAAATGGAGAAGGCAATAAGCAAAATAAAAGTGCAAAGATTTACCTACACTTTGTGATATTTAGAAATTGGGGGAAACAAAAAATAAAGAAAGGAGATCGGCGAGGAAAGTGATTGGAGTACTTACTTTAAATGAATAATATATATACTGTTTGTTTGTTTGTTTGTTCAAAATTCTATGCAAGAGTCTAGTTATATAATATAATCAAATAAAGTGTTGTTGACATGCACTTACTTCCAAATAAGCTAAGTATATAGTATAATACTCGTGATCATACGCTACCACGCGTCATAACTTTTCATTTTTTGGGACAACCAAAAATATTTAACAATATGAAACTAAAGGTGATTAAAATGCACAAGTCTAGCCAGTGAACTCCACATGCAAATAAAGCGTTAGACAGAGTCTAAATAGCAAGTGTTTTTGCCTGTCAAACTTAAAGACAAACAGTTATGTTGCACAAAAATTATAACTCACATAATAGAATACACTTCAGATTAGTGTTTCCAAAATGGTCCAAAATCTTTTAAGTGGCCATACCCTCCAGAATATCCTGCTTTGAATAAGTCCATAAAGAACAGAACCAAAATTCCTTGACATCCCTCTCAGACTATGACGCACGAATCCCCAATTTAAACAAGTTCATTTTCACTCCATTAAGTAATTATTCTAGAAGCTGAGGGAAAAACACAACCACAACCATGGAATCCAACAAATCAAATGCGCTGTATCAGGCAGAAATATAAAATACGTACAACATGCAGGTTAGAATTCCTTGAGTCGCATGAATCCTACCACCAGTTTCATGAAACAAATCTTTTACTCCCTTATCAGCTTCCAACTTTCACCCTCAGAAAGCACACTAACGTTTTAGAATAAAACTTTCAAATGAGAAATTAAAAAAATAAAATAAAATAAAGAAAGGAACACCGGCACACCAGAGAAGATGATGAGGTGCTTCTTTCAGCCCTTCTCCTTTTCTTCTTCAACCCCTTCTTGCTTAGAAGTAACGATCACAAAAGTTGGAAAAAAAAAAAAAAAGGAATAAAAGCAAACCTGTGCCGAGAGGAAATGGATGACATGAATGGTACTGACAAGAAGAACAGAAAAGGGACGAGTGAGGGAATAAAAAAAAAAAAAAAAGGCGCAAAGAAGAGTGGAGAAAAAAATAAGCTTAATTGATATATATTGAAAGTATCAATAAATAGAAATAGGAAAAAATAAAAAATTATAATGAATGTTTTATTATAATAGTTAATTATTTATATAAATTAATATTTTTTATTATTTTTATTGATTGATAATATAAAATTATTTTATATTATCAATATATTTAAATTAAATTCAAATAATTTATATGCTTCTATATTATATAAAAGTAATTTTTTGCTTAAAGATATTCAATATAGTTAAAAATATATATTTTCTAATAGATCTTATTTTTTCTTTACAGCATAATTTGTTAAGAAAAATTATCCTTTTACGTTACCCCATATGTATATATTTTGCCGCTGATAATTTCTATACTATTCATATTTCTCAAAAAATATGTATTATTATATCTCAGAAACATAGCACACTATTATGCGTGATAAACATTTCAATTAAGAAAACCTAATTGCATTTTAATGGTAATTATAGAATTTAGACAAAATTTTATGAAAATATTACCTAGACATGATAAAATTTCTATCAACCGTGGAGATCCGCAGGGGTTACTGTTCCGGGCTATAACGTAAGAGCCAAACTCGGCCCAATGGCTAGGCCCAAACAGATAACTGATCTATAATCCGAGATTGGCCCAAATCGTCTATCCGAGCTGGGGCCCAAACTTAGGCCAAGCCCTTTGCGCTCTGGCTTCACGGAACGACTTTCCCTCGTGTGGCCGGAAAACTCGAACTCATCCGATATCCCCAAGATAACGGATGTCCAGAGTTATCCCATACATAGGTGGGATCGAATCCCCTTTTCTTCTCAACTACACACCAGTATAAAAATAGGTCCAATTTCGAGCTACAAGTATCTTTTTGACCTACCTCTCACATATTCCTGCACTCACTGACTTGAGCGTCGGAGTCCTTGCAGGTACATCCATCACCGCCGTGGAAACACACCCTTCAAGTAGCTTGAGGATCCCATCTATAGTTCAGAAACTTCTCAGGTAACCCACTTCCGAACAATTACCTTACAAAATATAATATTTTATCAAATAAAATAATAAATTATGTTAGTCAGTATTTATAATTAAAAAAATATTACTCAAAAAGTAAATTAAAAGAACAACAATTGGAAATGTCTTATACCATGTGTCCAATGGCGGGGCTTAGCATGGACAATGAGGGCATGGCCCCCTAATTTTCTTTTTAAAAATTATATATATATAGATATATATATATATATATATAGAGAGAGAGAGAGAGAGAGAGAGAGAGAGAGAGAGAGAGAAAAGTTTTGTATGATAAATAAATTTAAATCTGAATATGTTATTCTATAAAAATGATAATATTATATATAAATGGACTTCTACAACTTAAAAATCTATTAGTTTATTTTTTTAATTAAACATAATTAAAAACTAAAAATATAATTGTTAGAGCATATAGGATTTGTTAGTTTGAGAACCTTCTATTGATTTGATGGGAAAAAGGAGAATGGATTTTCCTTTTTTTATTTATTTATTTGAGGAACGGTTTGAAAAGAGAGAAAATGTGAGAAAGCGAAGGAAAAGAAGTTCTAAGAACTTAGAGTAAGGCAACGAAATTTTTTTTTTCAACGTGGGTGATATGGCTCTAATACTATGTTGAATTTCATGGTTGATTAGAGAAAAAGTAATACATGAAAGGCAAAAATTTTTATTAGTATGGTAAAATGAGAATAGGTGAGTGCAATAGATCTATAATATGACTATAGTGGGAGGCAAGTAACTAATTATCATAACCTTCTAACTAATCCTAATTAACAACTTGTAACAAAAACTAACAAACTCTATATACTCTAATAATCATCTTTAAAATAACTTTGTCGCATTAATTATTTGTTTTAAAGTTTACACATATGTGATGTGTAACTAAGTTTTAATCTAATTATCATCATTTAATTTATATGTTAAACTCTATGGGCATTTTAAAAATTTTCTTCAAGCTCCGCCACTGTATGTGCCAAAGTCTTCATTCTCTGAATAATCTTTTTTATCCATAGAATATTCAACTTGGGGTGCGTTTGTTTAAACTTTTAAAAAAAGGTGATTTTGAATATTAAATTTTATATATAACTAAAAAAAATTGATTTTTTTTTAGAAATTACTCTTTTTAGCTTCTACAGAAAAACTGAAAATAGATTTTTTGGGGTGAAAAAAATGATTTTTTACCAAAATAATCCCAAACAAACATACCCTTGATCTTCATCAGTATCAAAGTCACTTGAATTTTCTGATTCTCTCATTCCTTCTGTTTGGTTGGCAGCATGTCCATCAAAGCATAACCCATTAATATCATCTCTATTTAAAGCATCCTCTTCTTGGTCCAATAATAGTTCTTCTACTTGTCAACCTCAATAAGCTAATTCATTAAGCTTAGAGCTTAAGTAGGGTCGTGAAATAAATGAGTTAAATGGGTTGGCCTGTTTAACTCATGAACCAAAATTTTTTAGCTCGGGCCGTTCAAGATCAGTCTGCAATCTTAAACGAGCTAGCCCTTTTTTTTTTTTTTCTTTTCTACTTTTCATGTTTTAAAATTTATTTTTTAATAAAAAATAATTTTCATTTGAAGAAAATAAAAATTCTTATCTTTTTATTAAAAAAAGTGAAAAATGTGTTAAATTTAATTATTAAACTATATTTTTATATCCTTAATTTATACAATTTTACTAAAAAATAATAAAAAAAATAAACGTAGGTAAACAGGCCTGCAAGTTTACCTGTGCAGGCTGGCCCATTTAACTCTTAGGTTAAATGGGTTGGGTTGAAAATGTGTTAGTTTAAATATATCATTATTTTTTAAGTCCAACCCATCTATTTTTAACAAGTAAGTTGATTTGTCTGACAGGTTTGGTCTATTTCGATAGCCCTAATTAAGTTCGTATGGCTCCATGTTGCTTCATCACAAGGCAAATCAAAAATATTTCTCGGCTTAACCTTCACCACAGTATGCCATTTTTCATTGTTATTGTGCTTTACAAAATAAACCGACCTAGCTTGGGAGCTTAAGATTATGCTAAATGTAAACACCAATACAGCAGCTACTGCGTTTATACATCAATCCATATTGATTACTATCTTGCTCGTGTCACCATCGATTTAACATGATAAACATACATGTTTCTTTTGCTTGATCCAAACGCCATATCAATAGTACTGCCTTAGACAATAACATTTTCAGCAGATCAGTTAGAAGCTTCAGAAACTATTTTATTCCAATTATTGTCAAATTCCAATATCTCTTATTTGAAAATATTAGATAATTTATTGGTAGCATTCAATTTATTTCAAGTATTTTCAAATTCTAATATCTCTTGTTTATAAATCACGATTATAAAATTAAAGTACTAATACGTATTAAGAATTCCCTTATGTAGCATCAGAACTCAGTTATTTATCAAAGTTCTTTGTACTTACATTAATGATTAGCAAAGTTTGTACTATAGTAACATAAAATGAAAAGAACGCATGATAAAAGATCCATGTAAACATAATTGAAACTTGAGTCTAGAATTCCATTTGACAAAAAGATTCGTTGACTATATCATCATAATATTATACTCCAAAAAACGAAAGTTCTTGCCATTTCCTAACACCGCCAATATCACTATCTTAAACTTGTAAGCTCTAATGCCTTTAGAAACCATTGTATAGTGTAAACCATTTTGAGCTTTAAGGTTTTGATGTGCACCAAAATCAAGCTTTAAGTAAAGTCTTTGTCAGTTGATGATTTGATGGTCTAAAATGTATTCTTTTGTGAACAAGATCTTTCATCTCGAACTTAAAATGGTTTTGATTTGATCAAAGCATTTTATTCCATAGTCATTCTCCTGGACATGCTTTCCTTGGAAAGAATACTTTGTGGAACATATGATCCTTCTCCTTAGAAATAGCTAAGAAAATTCAGAAGAATGAAGTTGTCTAAACAAAAGGGAAAACAAGCTTCAGAAAGATATTCAAACTATTCAGAAGAATGCACTGTCTAAAAGACTACATCCAAGAGGGTGAATATCAAAAAGTTGCTTCTCATTAAGCCTCTCACTCTCAGAGCTTCCTCTACACAATTCAAGGTTAAATTCAAGAAGTCAAACGTAATTTGACAAGATCTAAAAGAAGCGCTGGCAAGTTTGAAAAGTTGGTGAACACTTCAACGGCTATTTTCCCTCCTCTGTGTTATTTCTAGGTGTTGAAGAAGAAAGTTGCATCTTCTCTTTCTATCTTAGACCAGTGGATCAAAGAGGCACAAGGCTCAAGATCTGCAAGCTTCAACGGTCATATTTTGAAGTCTATATAAAGCTGGAAGTTAAAGAAGAATGGTTAGACTAATTGAATATTCTTTGAGTGTTAAACACTTTCGTCAACCTTCTTAACCTTCTAAACTATTATATAGTTACATATTGTACCTTCAATTTAACAATCTTCTCTACAGAATTGTATTAGCAAAAATTCTCGTATTGAGGATTCAGAGAAGTCACATATACTTTGTACTTATTTGATCATACCTGTTTTTAGAGCCTCAGTGTGACTGTTGCAAATACAAACCGTAAACTTTCTTAGATTGTAACCAGACCCATTAGTGGTCACTGTGAGCTTGGAGAGGCTAAGATAAAACCTATTCGATTGTAAAAGCTTGGAGAGGCTTGAGAAAGACTACTCTATTGTAAAAGTTTAGAGAAGCTTGAAAAAAGAATACTCGTTATATAAAACTATCAACAAAGTGTTGGGGATTGGAAGTAAGCTAGTAGTTGGCTAAAACAGTATACAAATCCTATTATGTGAACTTTCTATCCTTTTCTTATTTATTTCCTTACCTTGTCTAGTGATTTGTGTGTAATATATCTTTCTGCTTTACCATACCTTCTGATATTAAAAATAACTTTTATTACTAACTTTACTGCTTTTGCATTCTAAGTCTTAGACTTGAAAAAGTTGTTTTATAAAAGTTTCAAGTTTTAAATTTTATTTGAAGCATGATTTAACGCCCCTTTCTCATGCTACTTCTACATACAAAACTACCAAAAGAACCATTTTGTATTCTACCCTAAAACCAGAAAGTAAAATGGAAACATAAGCACCACATACTAACTCCACCAACATTAAAATAAAGTTGATATAGACATCAAACATAAATAACTTCAACCATAATCAGTTGTTAGTTTGTTGACAACACCCAAAATCTAAGTATGCTGCTCTCCTTCAGATGGTTGTCCTTTGCAAGATCCTTCCAGCCCTTTGTCAGGTAAGCCTCCATTGCCCTCCTCTTGCTATAAGACATCTTAGCATAATAAGAATTGCCTTCTTGATCCAAAAGCTCAGACCTTCACAACCTAGATGGGAAAGCCAGCAAAACAAAATTAGATGGCAAGCCCTGTATACAATGCGAAGGAAAATACAATCAGAACATGTTACAATATATAGTAAAGTATAACATCAATGAAAAAAAACACTAAGTTGTAAAGACATTTGAATGATATTATATCTATTACCAATTTACCACTCCTAGCCTAATACCCTGCTAGTATTTTTTCACATGAAAATACTTGAACAGCAGGGGCCTTAGCAGCAGTCATCTCTGTATTTGTAGGATCCTGGTCCCCATTAGGGTCTTCTGCTGTTGCTACTGGTTAGATAGGAGGATTGTCGGCAACTTGCATTTCAGCATCAACATGCTGCTAGTCATCGGCAACCATTTCAGGTTCAACGGTAGGGACATTATTTGAAACAACATCAAGCTTAATAGGAGGTTCATTTACATCAAGAATCTTAGTGTTAATAGCTGGTTCTTCATTAGCAAGAAAGTCATCATTCTCTTCATTAACAACATCAAGATTATGTAGGAGAGGTTCTAAAATTCCATCTATAGCAACCTCAGAAATTGACAACCCAACCTTAGGGTTGGGATATGGACCCTGTTAAAGTCAATGTCTTTGACTGTCATGTAAAACTTATCATCACCAACATAAATAAGCTTCAACCACCCACCAACAATCAGGTGGTATGATAACTCCTTTTGGTGAGTTATATTTTTAGTTAGTTTTTGTTTAATTTGTGGTTATTTAATTTAGCTTTTGTTTTGTTTTATTTTAGTATATAGTTTAGGTTTATTGGTGTTCTTAGTTTTTTTTTTATTTTCTTATGAGTTTGGATACTTATTTTGGGTTTATTTGATCTATTTTAGGCATAAGCGGGCCCGGAAGAAGTTGGAAGAGGCCAAGGAAGGAATTTAGACTTAGCACCTTGTGCTATAGTGCAAGGCAGTGTGCATAGAAGAGTGAAGATCAAGATTTTGTGTCACACTATAGCGATCTGCTATTTCACCAATATCTTTTGTGTTGCGCTATAGTGTGCTCTCGTTTTTGACAAATGAGCCAATATTACATGCTGCGCTACAACGCGACCTTTTGTGCTATAGCGCAACCCTATCTGTAGCAAACACATGGCTTGAGCTAAGATTTAAAAAGAGGGGATCTGTGGACTATAAATAACAACAACTTAGATTAAAATAGATCCCTAGATACTTCTATACACTTTCCAAGATAGAAGATTTCTCTAGAGAGATTGAAGGTGAAGATTCAAGGATTCCCAAGCTTAACTTCAACACAAAGAGATCCACTCCTTCTGAATCCTTTGTCTCTAGCTTCAATACTTTATGGCTTTTGTTTTTCTATCTTTTCATGTTCATATTCTTCCGTCGTTTTCTTTTCTTTAGTCATGAACTAAGTTTTTTTTTGCTAGGGCAATAATGGACCCTTTTTGTATAACAATTTTACTTACGGATTAATGTTAATCTTGTTTTTATCTCTATTGCTTAGTGTTTTTGTTTGTGCCTAATGCCTTTGATTGCTTAATCACCAATTAATTGATCCGAGGATTTATAATAACTTGAGAAAGGGTTTGTAAGTAGAGCCTCTTAATAGAAATATTGTGAGTTAAGTGAAAACTAAAGACAAACAAACGTAGTTCATGCGATCAACATAGAAACCCATAGAGCTTCAACCTTTACCTAGATTAGTTTGTGCTAAGAGTTAGGCAATCAATTTAGGATAAATAGTATTGCTTCATCTCGAGAGAGGATAGGAAAAAATTAAGGGAAACCGACTGTGAATCAATTAGGATAGAAACTGATTAACGGAAATTCATAGTAAATGCATCTACAATAGGTGAAATTAATTAGCTCTAGCATCCATTCCATTGCATTTGTTTACCCACTTAGCATCCATCTACATTATTATTTTTCTTATTTATTTTATTTTATTTAAATTTTAATTTCTTTATCCGTGAATTCATTCCATTTAAATAGTCATCTCTTAAACTATCTGGTATTTAATCTACTCTCATGGGAATGATACTTTAATTATCATTTTATTACTTGTACAACTCGGTATACTTGCTGGAGTCGCATCATGGTAAAATTGAATGATCTGCATGTAACCAATAGTGATATATCCATTATTGGCAGACTTCACCAAGGCTACTTGTATCTTGTTGCCAGTGGTGTCCACAAACCATAACTTTATAGACAGCTCATAGTTGAATTTCCTATAGAAGACAGAAGGCAACTCACCAGATATCAATAGAAACAACAGAAATCAATATGTTTTAGGGCATGTAGATACTTTCAACATTATAGCACTATCTATATATATATATATATATATGCAATAAAATTTTACATTTATGCATATTTTACTGTTTTAATTATTGGTCTCTTTCTCCCTCTGCCAGTCCCGACGGACTACCGCGCTCTGGCTTCTCTGTTTTAATTTTTTATTTGTTGCATTGCATCTGCATAACATGTAATTAGGAGTCCGCCTCCTCCCCTCTTCTATACTCCTATGATCCCTTCCACCCTTCCGGCCACCCCGTCGCTCTGGTATCAGAGCCTGAGGGGGAAGTAGGGGATTATGGTTTGGTCTAACTAAAAATTTTATCCGATTGAACTCTATGTTAATATCCTTTATGCTGATCTACTCCTTATTTTGGTTGGAAAAGGAACTTTAATAATTCTTGGAAATCTGGAAGCATGCAGTAAGTCCCACTGTGGTTAAGGGCAGTAAGTCAGTGGCTGGGATTTAAGAGAATTATTTAAAAGTGACTTTAAAATAAGGTTTAAATAAAATTTATCAGCAAAAGAAGAATATTAATGTTTAGTTCAACAGATAAAATTAATTGGTTAAATCTTATCATGATTCTTTACTGAACCTAAAGGAACTGGTATCAGTAGGGGAATTAAAATTATGTTTTTCAGATCCCTCTCTCGCCGTTTTTCTACTGGTTCTTCATCTTCTTCCTCTTCCAATGATCATGAAAATGATCATCAAACTAAAAATAAAACAAACAATATTTTCAAAGAGGAAATCCGATTTGAAGATATAAATGATGAGGATCTAGGAACTTGGGAAATGCCCAGGATCCCGGAAACTCAAATTTACAAAGCGAAAAGAAAACCTTTTTCTCAAAATCTGACTATATAGTTAGAACTGTAGAAGAAGTCGTCCCTTTGGATGAAATTGATAAAACTTTTCAACTTCTTTCAAACAAATCAATCAGAAAACACAAAGAAGAATTTAATTTTCTTCACATAGGGTGCTTTCAAGTATCCCTCAAACCAACCATCAGATTGGGTATGAACACCTCTGTCCTAATCTGTCTTCGTGATGCTAGACATAATCAGTTTCATGATTCTCTTCTTGGAACTGTTGAAACTAGTATTTGTCTTTGGGCCAATTTACTTTAATTGTTTCCCGGATCTTGCTGATTAGTCTCGCTGATAGAAATATCATTGATGTACTGACTCTTAATCTTTTGATATCTGGACTTGATATGAAGTCTGGATCTGTACCCATAAACTTAACCTATAGGGTCCAATACAAAGTCATGAATTCCATGATCTCTAGGGTCCTCAAACCAAAACAAAATGGAGAAACTACTTTGTTTCTCACAGACACAACTAAAGCCAAGGTAACGGTACCTAAGGCTATTCAATGGAGTGAAATAAACTTTCCTCAAAAATGGACACTCGACAGAGTTGTTCCTGCTAAACCAAAGCCAACTCCTGACTTTCAGGATATCAAACAATACGACACTGGGAAAGTTGAGTTATTCTTTGATAGAAGAAACTCATTCCATTTTGGAACTTCTTCCAAGTCTGAGGTCTCTGAGGATTTTAAGACAGCAGCTTCGGCTATGTCTAGAAGATCCTTTTCTATGGCCTCACAAACTGAAACTCCAAATATCCGACTCCGTGGGTTGGATATGTCTTCTGATCTTCCTAGACCAGTTTACCAAAAGGAAGACGAAGACCAAAAATCTATTCAATCTCCAACATATTCCTCTATGAATGAACCTTATGATGTCTGAGTTCACCATAGATAAAGAATCCCTTAGGAAAAACTTTTACTCTGAGGATTTGGCCCCTCAAAGAAATTGGTTTTTTCAAAATTATCAGGGAAAAAACAGGAAAGATATTCAAGAAAATTTTTATGATTTTCTTAACAGGGTCAAACAAAACATATTTTTCTTTGACTGGTTTCACGCTTATTCTGTTAAAAATAAGGTTAATTACCCTTGGAAAACAGAGTTTAGTGAAAAAACCTTAGATGTTCTTTGGCATCTTAAAAACAATGAAACTGTTCAATCTGAACTCCCTCCTGAAACAAAATTTCAGCTTCCTAACATTAAGGATGCTGATGGCAAACCTATCATTGCATCGCCTTTCAAATTTAGAAAGGATGATGAACCTTTAAATCCAAGAGACATCAAGAGTCTCATGGAACAATCCAATTATACAAACAAATATCTTCAAACTATAGGTCCAAAACTTCTTGCGAAAACTGTCAAGGTTAAATAAGAGTCTTCTTGAAACTTTGTTTCTGAAAAACAAGAAGTCAAACCTCTTTTCAAACCTTTTAAAGTTACTAAAACTCTTTCTTCTCAAAATGAGTTTTTAAACAAAATCAATGAGAAACTCAAACTTTTAGAAACTGTTGTTCCTGACACTCCCCAACAAGAGATTTCTAAATCAAGGATTATTAGTGCTCTTGAAAAGACTGGATTTTCAGAAAACTCTGAAGAACAAAAAATTGAACAGATTATTTCTCAAAATTGGAAAAAACCTTCAAAACTTTATTACCAACGCGCTACTCCTCCTGATTTATTACTTGAAGAGAAATCTTTAAGTATTAAGTCCTTTAGCGCCAACAACATCTATGAATGGAACATAGATGGTCAAGCGAATATCAAATTATGAATACGTTGCAACACATGACTATGGTTGCGACTGCGTATTCCACAAACCTCAATTGTTCGGAGGATACAATTGTTGAAATTTTAGTTGCTGGATTTTCTGGACAATTAAAAGGATGGTGGGATAATTATCTTACTGATTCTGAAAAATCGAAAATCCTTTATGCTATTAAAGCTGAACATGATGAAACACCCATCACCGATGGCAGGGAACCTATCACGATCTTTGTTAACACCTAATATTTACAATCGTTCAGCATTTTATTGGCGATCCTACCCTCTGGAAGGATAGGTCACTGAATTGTTGTCAATCTCAAGTGTAAAACACTTGGAAATTTCACGGTATAGGGACACTTTCCTTACCAGAGTTTTCACTCGAGAAGATAGTCAACAGCCTTTCTGGAAAGAAAAGTTTTTGGTTGGTCTTCCAAAATCTCTCGGAGACAAGGTTAGGGAAAAAATTCGTAACCAGTCTCCTGACGGAAACATCCATTATGGCGATTAAGTTACGATCAACTGATTGCTTATATCCAAAAAGTGGCTTTAAAAATCTGCCAAGATGATAAAATTCAAAATCAATTGGCCAAAGAGAAAAACCAAAATAGACGCGAAATGGGCACTTTTTGCGAACAATTCGGTTTGCCCTGCCCAAAAAAGCGATCCAAGCCCAAAAACAAAAGGCCTCCCGAAGCCCAAACCAAAAAGGGTTAAGCCTCCATCGAGGAAACCCAGCACTCAACCAAATCAAACTGATAAGCCTATTACATGTTTCAAATGTGGTAAAACAGGTCACATAGCTAGAAACTGTAGGCTTAAAGAGAAAATAAAGGCCCTAAACCTTGAGCCCAATATCGAAGAACAGATCAATAATCTGCTTGCTGAAACCTTTGAAGAGGAATATGAAATATCCTCTGAAGAATCCATTATTCCTGATGATACTGAGGAAGTATCTTCTGAAGATACTACTGAAGAATCATCTATTAATGTTCTCTCCAAAGAACAAGAGCTTCTTTTTGAAGCTATTAACGCTATTCAGATCAGATGAGAAAAAATTTATCTCAACAAACTGAAAAATACTTTAGAGGCGATTACTTCTAAAGTCAAACCCTCAATCGGACTAATAAATTTAGTCTCAGTCAAACTCTCAAGAAAATTGAGAAAAATTCTGTCAAACCAGTTACTATTTATGATCTTCAACATGAGATCCAGAATCTCAAAATTGAAGTTAAAACTCTTAAAGAACAACAAGATTCTCAGCAGAAATCATTGATACCTGCTAAACAATCAAAGATTGATGCTATTTACGAAGATAGCTCTCAAAATCTTTCAAACGATGATGAATTTCTTGGATTAATTAACATGTTAAAAATCCAAAAATTTTACATCAACATCAACATAAAAATAAAAGATTTTGTTCTTGAAACTGTTGGATTGTTTGATACTGGTGCAGATTCAAATTGCATCTGAGGAAGGACTTGTTAGACAAAATATTTTGAAAAAACTTACGAACAACTAAATGCGCTAGTGGTTCAAAACTCAAAATCAATTTCAAACTTTACGAAAGTGTGATTGAAAATCAAAACCTTAGAATAAAAACCCCGTTTTTATTGGTAAAAAATCTTAGTAATGCGGTGATCTTAGGAACACCCTTTATTAGGTCTCTTTTCCCATTAAACATCACCAGTGAAGGTATTTTTACCAAATATCTAGGTGAGATAATCAGTTTTCCTTTTTTAAGAAAACCGATTTCCAAAAAGCTTAACTTGATTGAAACTAAGCAAAATCAAATCAATTTTTTAAAAGAGGAAATTTCTTTTAAGAATATTGATTCCCAACTCTCCAAACCAGATGTTCAAAAAAGGATCCAAAATCTTCTTGAACATATTCAGACTTCAATTTGTTCTGATCTCCCTACTGCCTTCTGGCAAAGGAAAAAACATGTCGTGAATCTTCCTTATGAAAAGGATTTCCATGAACGACAAATTCCAACAAAAGCTAGACCAATACAGATGAATGAGGATCTCCTCGTTTACTGTAGAAAAGAGATTGATGATCTCCTTCACAAAGGTCTAATTCGAAAAAGCAAAAGCCGATGGTCTTGTTCTGCTTTTTATGTCAATAAACAAGCAGAAATTGAACGTGGCACTCCAAGGCTTGTGATTAATTACAAGCCTTTAAACAAAGCCCTTCAATGGATCAGATATCCGATCCCAAACAAAAAAGATCTTCTGAATCGTTTGCATTCAGCCAAAATATTTTCAAAATTTGACATGAAATCTGGATTTTGGCAAATCCAAATTCAGGAAAGTGATCGCTATAAAACAGCTTTTACTGTTCCTTTTGGGCAATACGAATGGAACGTAATGCCTTTTGGATTAAAAAATGCCCCGTCTGAATTTCAAAAAATCATGAATGATATCTTTGACTCTTATTCAAACTTTATCATTGTCTATATAGATGATGTTTTAATCTTCTCTCAATCCATTGATCAACATTTCAAACATATTCATATTTTTGTGAATATAATCAAAAGAAATGGCCTTGCTATTTCTAAAACAAAAATTGATCATTTTCAAACAAAAATCCGATTTCTCGGACATAATATTTTTCAAGGTACTATTGTCCCTATTGACCGGGCAATTCGTTTTGCTGATAATTTTCCCAATCAAATTATTGACAAAACTCAATTGCAAAGATTTTTAGGCTGTCTAAATTATGTCTCTGACTTCTTTCCTCAGCTTAATAATCTTATCAAACCTCTCCATGATCGTCTTAAAAAGGTTCCTCCACCTTGGACGGACGTTCATACTAACATTGTCAAACAAGTCAAAGAACAGGTCAAAACTCTTCCCTGTCTTTACTTACCAAACCCCCAAGCTTTCAAGATTGTTGAAACAGATGCCTCAGACTTAGGTTTTGGCGGCATATTAAAACAAAAAATGAATGATAGAGAGCATGTCATTGCATATACTTCAAAGCATTGGAATACCGCTCAACAGAAGTATTCTACAATTAAAAAAGAAGTTTTAGCAATTGTTCTCTGCATTTCAAAATTTCAATCGATTTACTGAATCAAAGATTTTTGGTTCGTGTAGACTGTAAGTCAGCAAAAGACATTTTGCAAAAAGATGTTAAAAATCTTGCATCAAAACAAATTTTTGCACGTTGGCAAGCAATATTAAGTGTTTTTGATTTTGACATAGAGTATCTCAAAGGCACTGCAAACTCTCTCCCTGATTACCTCACACGTGAATTTTTGCAGGGAAAAGAATGCCAAAATCATCGTCCTCCTCTAAAGGAGGAAAAACAAAAGAAAAAGAAAAAGAAAAAGGAAAAGAAATTGTCCTAGCAGGGCAATCAAAATCAAAATCAAAAAATCAAACTGGGTCATCTACCCAAGAACCCAACACATCTGGGTCATCTACCCAGCAAACACAAAAACAAACCAAGGAAGATTATGCCTTCCCAATTCAAACACTGTTAGCCTTTCAAGACCAAGGCCTAACCAAACTCCCAAAAAAATCTTGGGCAGAAATTGCCTCGGATGAAGATGATGAGGAATATCCATTATCCCTCATGATTCAAAATCTGAGCAAAAAAATTACCAAACAAGAGTCGTCTAAGCAATTAACGACTACCCAAGCGACCATCAAAAATCCCAAACCCAATATCTGGCAAAAGAAAAATTTATGCCAGTTACTCAGATCGAACCAGAATTTTGGGATAAAAATCCCAACAAAATACCTTCAAAAATCTTTCCCAAAGATTTTCATTTCAAACCAATTTCCCCAAACAGGACACAAAAATACTATGAATTTATCTTGATAGATTCTGACTCAATGTCCATCAAACACTACAAGGACAAAGCCAGTCCTCAAACATTACACATTCAACTTTCCAAATTCTTAAGGTTTTAACACCATCTGATTTTGGAAAAAATCCAAACAATATTAAAAAGTTTTCTCAAAACTTTGATCCAATTGGATATAATTCTTTGGGATTATGTTCAAGCTTGGACCAACGTATTCTGGCTCCAAAATAAAGCTTTCCGCCATTCATGGCTGATTTATTTTAAAAGGAATGCTTTATACAAATTCCCACATTGGTTTTCCCAATGGTGGAATTTCTTTGGACCAATTGAACAAATCCTTCCTAGCAGCATCTTAGAAGGATTTCAAACTTTTTCGAAAATGTTCAATAGCTCAGGAGATCCATTCCCAGTAGATCTCCATTTTTATTCCAAATTTTCATTAGCCTGGATTTTCTCCTGGCGATATGTTTTGGGGTTCATGAAAACAAAAATTTCTTGCCCTTTCTTGAGAGCAGGCTTATGTCAAGTGGTGGGCGAGTCGATCCTTCCTGGATCAGTCAACAAAAAATTAAAGATTGGTTCAAGAAGAATCCCAAACTTCTCTCAGCCTTTGATCCGGAAAGTTGCAAATTTTTGAATCAGAGGTCTCAAATTTTAGCAGCCTTGGGAGCATCCTCAAACAAGGAGTCATTCGCTCAGAATCTAAAGGATATCCTAAAGCTACTTCAAGCGATGAAGTGAGTCATCGACCAAACAAGAATTACCACCTTCATCATCCTCTTCAGAATCATCTTTTGGGTTTTACCAAAATGAAGATGATTGCTTTGGAATTGATTTGGGTGAAGACTGTTAAAATGACGACAAACATCATTGTTGGCAGAAAACAACAAACAACTTTGTCTCCGCATGACTAAGGCACAAGGAATCTGCTTTTGTCAAAAGAAGACAAGAATCTCGACCAGAGGTCATTTCACTCTTTGTTGGTGTGCGATCAAACTTTTACTATTGTAATAGTTTAGGTTTTGTAACCGGAACTGTTGTAATAGTCAATCTAGTTTTCTATATAAAGGGTTGCTCACTCTTGAAGAAGGCATCCTTTTTAGAACCACCTTACAATATCAGAGAAGAGTTTGTAAGAGTCCGAGATACTCCTGTAAGCTTTTCTTATGCAATAAAATTTTACATTTATGCATATTTTACTGTTTTAATTATTGGTCTCTTTCTCCCTCTGCCAGTGCCGACGGACTAGCGCGCTCGGCTACTCTGTTTTAATTTTTTATTTGTTGCATTGCATCTGCATAACATGTAATTAGGAGTCCGCCTCCTCCCCTCTTCTATACCCCTGTGATCCCTTCCGAGCGACGGGGTGGCCGGAAGGGTGGAAGGGATCACAGGGGTATAGAAGAGGGGAGGAGGCAGACTCCTAATTACATGTTATGCAGATGCAATGCAACAAATAAAAAATTAAAACAGAGAAGCCAGAGCGAGGTAGTCCGTCGGGACTGGCAGAGGGAGAAAGAGACCAATAATTAAAACAGTAAAATATGCATAAATGTAAAATTTTATTGCATAAGAAAAGCTTACAGGAGTATCTCGGACTCCTACAAACTCTTCTCTGATATTGTAAGGTGGTTCTAAAAAGGATGCCTTCTTCAAGAGTGAGCAACCCTTTATATAGAAAACTAGATTGACTATTACAACAGTTCCGGTTACAAAACCTAAACTATTACAATAGTAAAAGTTTGATCAGACACCAACAGTAGTGAAATGACCTCTGGTCGAGATTCTTGTCTTCTTTTGACAAAAGCAGATTCCTTGTGCCTTAGTCATGCGGAGACAAAGTTGTTTGTTGTTTTCTGCCGACAATGATGTTTGTCGTCATTTTAACAGTCTTCACCCAAATCAATTCCAAAGCAATCATCTTCATTTTGGTAAAACCCAAAAGATGATTCTGAAGAGGATGATGAAGGTGGTAATTCTTGTTTGGCTGATGACTCAGCTTCATCAGTTTGAAGTAGCTTTAGGATATCCTTTAGATTCTGAGCGAATGACTCCTTGTTTGAGGATGCTCCCAAGGCTGCTAAAATTTGAGACCTCTGATTCAAAAATTTGCAACTTTCCGGATCAAAGGCTGAGAGAAGTTTGGGATTCTTCTTGAACCAATCTTTAATTTTTTGTTGACTGATCCAGGAAGTATCGAATTCTGCCCACCACTTGACATAAGCCTGTCTCTGAAGAAAGGGCAGTAAATTTTTGTTTTCATGAACCCCAAAAACATATCGCCAGGAGAAAATCCAGGCTAATGAAAATTTGGAATAAAAATGGAGATCTACTGGGAATGGATCTCCTGAGCTATTGAACATTTTCGAAAAAGTTTGAAATCCTTCTAAGATGCTGCTAGGAAGGATTTGTTCAATTGGTCCAAAGAAATTCCACCATTGGGAAAACCAATGTGGGAATTTGTATAAAGCATTCCTTTTAAAATAAATCAGCCATGAATGGCGGAAAGCTTTATTTTGGAGCCAGAATACGTTGGTCCAAGCTTGAACATAATCCCAGTAATTATATCCAATTGGATCAAAGTTTTGAGAAAACTTTTTAATATTGTTTGGATTTTTTCCAAAATCAGATGGTGTTAAAACCTTAAGAATTTGGAAAGTTGAATGTGTAATGTTTGGAGGACTGGCTTTGTCCTTGTAGTGTTTGATGGACACTGAGTCAGAATCTATCAAGATAAATTCATAGTATTTTTGTGTCCTGTTTGGGGAATTGCTTTGAAATGAAAATCTTTGGGGAAGATTTTCGAAGGTATTTTGTTGGGATTTTTATCCCAAAATTCTGGTTCGATCTGAGTAACTGGCATAAATTTTTCTTTTGCCAGATATTGGGTTTGGGATTTTTTGATGGCTGTTTGGGTAGTCGTTAATTGCTTAGACGACTCTTGTTTGGTAATTTTTTTGCTCAGATTTTGAATCATGAGGGATAATGGATATTCCTCATCATCTTCATCCGAGGCAATTTCTGCCCAAGATTTTTTTGGGAGTTTGGTTAGGCCTTGGTCTTGAAAGGCTAACAGTGTTTGAATTGGGAAGGCATAATCTTCCTTGGTTTGTTTTTGTGTTTGCTGGGTAGATGACCCAGATGTGTTGGGTTCTTGGGTAGATGACCCAGTTTGATTTTTTGATTTTGATTTTGATTGCCCTGCTAGGACAATTTCTTTTCCTTTTTCTTTTTCTTTTTCTTTTGTTTTTCCTCCTTTAGAGGAGGACGATGATTTTGGCATTCTTTTCCCTGCAAAAATTCACGTGTGAGGTAATCAGGGAGAGAGTTTGCAAAGGCCTTTGACATACTCTATGTCAAAATCAAAAAGACTTAATATTGCTTGCCAACGTGCAAAAATTTGTTTTGATGCAAGATGTTTAACATCTTTGCAAAATGTCTTTGTCGACTTACGCCTACACGTAACCAAAAATCTTTGATTCAAGAATCGATTGAAATTTTGAGATGCAGAGAACAATTGCTAAAACTTCTTTTTTAATTGTAGAATACTTCTGTTGAGCGGTATTCCAATGCTTTGAAGTATATGCAATGACATGCTCTCTATCATTCATTTTTGTTTTAATATGCCGCCAAAACCTAAGTCCGAGGCATCTGCTTCAACAATCTTGAAAGCTTGGGGTTTGGTAAGTAAAGACAGGAAGAGTTTTGACCGTTCTTTGACTTGTTTGACAATGTTAGTATGAACGTCCATTCAAGGTGGAGGAACCTTTAAGACGATCATGGAGAGGTTTGATAAGATTATTAAGTCGAGGAAAGAAGTCGAGACATAATTTAGACAATTTAAAAATCTTTGCAATTGAGTTTTGTCAATAATTTGATTGGGAAAATTATCAAAGAAACGAATTGCGTCTAATAATAGGGACAATAGTACCTTGAAAATATTATGTCCGAGAAATCGGATTTTTGTTTGTAAAAGATCAATTTTTGTTTTAGAAACAGAAAGGCCATTTCTTTTGATTATATTCACAAAAATATGAATATGTTTGAAATGTTGATCAATGGATTGAGAGAAGATTAAAACATCATCTATATAGACAATGATAAAGTTTGAATAAGAGTCAAAGATATCATTCATGATTTTTTGAAATTCAGACGGGCATTTTTTAATCCAAAAGGCATTACGCTCCATTCAGATTGCCCAAAAGGAACAAAGAAAGCTCGCTTTATAGCGATCACTTTCCTGAATTTGGATTTGCCAAAATCCAGATTTCATGTCAAATTTTGAAAATATTTTGGCTGAATGCAAACGATTCAGAAGATCTTTTTTGTTTGGGATCGGATATCTGATCCATTGAAGGGCTTTGTTTAAAGGCTTGTAATTAATCACAAGCCTTGGAGTGCCACGTTCAATTTCTGCTTGTTTATTGACATAAAAAGCAGAACAAGACCATCGGCTTGTGCTTTTTCGAATTAGACCTTTGTGAAGGAGATCATCAATCTCTTTTCTACAGTAAACGAGGAGATCCTCATTCATCTGTATTGGTCTAGCTTTTGTTGGAATTTGTCGTTCATGGAAATCCTTTTCATAAGGAAGATTCACGACATGTTTTTTCCTTTGCCAGAAGGCAGTAGGGAGATCAGAACAAATTGAAGTCTGAATATGTTCAAGAAGATTTTGGATCCTTTTTTGAACATCTGGTTTGGAGAGTTGGGAATCAATATTCTTAAAAGAAATTTCCTCTTTTAAAAAATTGATTTGATTTTGCTTAGTTTGAATCAAGTTAAGCTTTTTGGAAATCGGTTTTCTTAAAAAAGGAAAACTGATTATCTCACCTAGATATTTGGTAAAAATACCTTCACTGGTGATGTTTAATGGGAAAAGAGACCTAATAAAGGGTGTTCCTAAGATCACCAGACATTAAGATTTTTTACCAATAAAAACGGGGTTTTTATTCTAAGGTTTTGATTTTCAATCACAGCCTCAGAAAGTTTGAAATTGATTTTGAGTTTTGAACCACTAGCGCATTTTTAGTTGTTCAGAAGTTTTTTCAAAATATTTTGTCGGAACAAGTCCTTCCTGTATGCAATTTGAATCGCACTAAGATCAAACAATCCAACAGCTTTCAAGAACAAAATCTTTTATTTTTATGTTGATGTTGATGTAAAATTTTTGGATTTTTAACATGTTAATTAATCCAAGAAATTCATCATCATTTGAAAGATTTTGAGAGCTATCTTCAGAAATAGCATCAATCTTTTGATTGTTTAGCAGGGTATCAATGATTTCCTCACGAGAATCTTGTTGTTCTTTAAGAGTTTTAACTTCAATTTTGAGATTCTCGATCTCATGTTGAAGATCATAAATAGTAAATCGGTTTGATGTAATTTTTCTCAATTTTCTTGAGAGTTTGACTGAGACTAAATTTATTAGTCTGGATTGAGGGTTTGACTTTAGAAGTACTGGCCTCTAAAGTATTTTTCAGTTTGTTGAGATAAATTTTTTTCTCATCAGGATCTGGAATAGCGTTAATAGCTTCAAAAAGAAGCTCTTGTTCTTTGGAGAGAACATTAATAGATGATTCTTCAGTAGTATCTTCAGAAGATACTTCCTCAGTATCATCAGGAATAATGGATTCTTCAGAGGATATTTCATATTCCTCTTCAGAGGTTTCAGCAAGCAGATTATTGATCTGTTCTACGATATTGGGCTCAAGGTTTAGGGCCTTTATTTTCTCTTTAAGCCTACAGCTTAGCTATGTGAACTGTTTTACCACATTTGAAACATGTAATAGGCTTATCAGTTTGATTTGGTTGAGTGCTGGGTTTCCTCGATGGAGGCTTAACCCTTTTTGGTTTGGGCTTCGGGGGAGGCCTGTTGTTTTTGGGCTTGGATCGCGTTTTTGGGCAGGGCAAACCGAATTGTTCGCAAAAAGTGCCCATTTCGCGTCTATTTTGGTTTTTCTCTTTGGCCAATTGATTTTGAATTTTATCATCTTGGCAGATTTTTAAAGCCACTTTTTGGATATAAGCAATCGCTGATCGTGAACTTAATCGCTCATAATGGATGTTTCCACAGAGACTGGTTACTAATTTTTCCCTAACCTTGTCTCCGAGAGATTTTGGAAGACCAGCCAAAAACTTTTCTTTCCAGAAAGGCTGTTGACTATCTTCTCGAGTGAAAACTCTGGTAAGGAAAGTGTCCCTATACCAGCGGAAATTTCCAAGTGTTTTACACTTGAGATTGGACAACAATTCAGCTGACCTATCCTTCCAGAGGGTAGGATCGCCAATAAAATGCTGAACGATTGTAAATATTAGAGTGTTAACAGCATCAGGGATAGGTTCCCCGTTACTGGTGATGGGTGTTTCATCATGTTCAGCTTTAATAGCATAAAGGATTTTCAATTTTTCAGAATCAGTAAGATAATTATCCCACCATCCTTTTAATTGTCCAGAAAATCCAGCAACTAAAATTTCAACAATTGTATCCTCCGAACAATTGAGGTTTGTGGAATACGCAGTCGCAACCATAGTCATGTGTTGCAACGTATTCATAATTTGATATTCAGTTTGACCATCTATGTTCCATTCATAGATGTTGTTGGCGCTAAAGGACTTAATACTTAAAGATTTCTCTTCAAGTAATAAATCAGGAGGAGTAGCGCGTTGGTAATAAAGTTTTGAAGGTTTTTTTGCAATTTTGAGAAATAATCTGTTCAATTTTTTGTTCTTCAGAGTTTTCTGAAAATCCAGTCTTTTCAAGAGCACTAATAATCCTTGATTTAGAAATGACTTGTTGGGAGTGTCAGAACAAATAGCTTCTAAAAGTTTGAGTTTCTCATTGATTTTGTTTAAAAACTCATTTTGAGAAGAAAGAGTTTTAGTAACTTTAAAAGGTTTGAAAAGAGGTTTGACTTCTTGATTTTCTAAACAGTTTCAAGAAGACTCTTCTTTAACCTTGACAGCTGCAAGAAGTTTTGGACCTATAGTTTGAAGATATTTGTTTGTATAATTGGATTGTTCCATGAGACTCTTGATGTCTCTTGGATTTAAAGGTTCATCATCCTTTCTAAATTTGAAAGGCGATGCAATGATAGGTTTGCCATCAGCATCCTTAATGTTAGGAAGCTGAAATTTTGTTTCAGGAGGGAGTTCAGATTGAACAGTTTCATTGTTTTTAAGATGCCAAAGAACATCTAAGGTTTTTTCACTAAACTCTGTTTTCCAAGGGTAATTAACCTTATTTTTAATGAATAAGCGTGAAACCACCAAAGAAAGATATGTTTTGTTTGACCCTGTTAAGAAAATCATAAAAATTTTCTTGAATATCTTTCCTGTTTTTTCCCTGATAATTTTGAAAAAATTAATTTCTTTGAGGGGCCAAATCCTCAGAGTAAAAGTTTTTCCTAAGGGATTCTTTATCTATGGTGAACTCAGACATCATAAGGTTCATTCATAGAGGAATATGTTGGAGATTGAATAGATTTTTGGTCTTCGTCTTCCTTTTGGTAAACTGGTCTAGGAAGATCAGAAGACATATCCAACCCACGGAGTCGGATATTTGGAGTTTCAGTTTGTGAGGCCATAGAAAAGGATCTTCTAGACATAGCCGAAGCTGCTGTCTTAAAATCCTCAGAGACCTCAGACTTGGAAGAAGTTCCAAAATGGAATGAGTTTCTTCTATCAAAGAATAACTCAACTTTCCCAGTGTCGTATTGTTTGATATCCTGAAAGTCAGGAGTTGGCTTTGGTTTAGCAGGAACAACTCTGTCGAGTGTCCATTTTTGAGGAAAGTTTATTTCACTCCATTGAATAGCCTTAGGTACCGTTACCTTGGCTTTAGTTGTGTCTGTGAGAAACAAAGTAGTTTCTCCATTTTGTTTTGGTTTGAGGACCCTAGAGATCATGGAATTCATGACTTTGTATTGGACCCTATAGGTTAAGTTTATGGGTACAGATCCAGACTTCATATCAAGTCCAGATATCAAAAGATTAAGAGTCAGTACATCAATGATATTTCTATCAGCGAGACTAATCAGAAGATCTGGGAAACAATTAAAGTAAATTGGCCCAGTACAAATACTAGTTTCAACAGTTCCAAGAAGAGAATCATGAAACTGATTATGTCTAGCATCACGAAGACAGATTAGGACAGAGGTGTTCATACCCAATCTGATGGTTGGTTTGAGGGATACTTGAACGCACCCTATGTGAAGAAAATTAAATTCTTCTTTGTGTTTTCTGATTGATTTGTTTGAAAGAAGTTGAAAAGTTTTTTCAATTTCATCCAAAGGGACGACTTCTTCTACAGTTCTAACTATATAGTCAGATTTTGAGAAAAAGGTTTTCTTTTCAGTTTTGTAAATTTGAGTTTCCGGGATCCTGGGCATTTCCCAAGTTCCTAGATCCTCGTCATTTATATCTTCAAATCGGATTTCCTCTTTGAAAATATTGTTTGTTTTATTCTTAGTTTGATGATCATTTTCATGATCATTGGAAGAGGAAGAAGATGAAGAACCAGTAGAAAAACGGCGAGAGAGGGATCTGAAAAACATAATTTTAATTCCCCTACTGATACCAGTTCCTTTAGGTTCAGTAAAGAATCATGATAAGATTTAACCAATTAATTTTATCTGTTGAACTAAACATTAATATTCTTCTTTTGTATATATATATATATATATATATATATATATATATATATATATATATATATATATATATATATATATATATATACATATGTATGTATGTATGTATAAAATCTTGTACCCCTTTGGGATCCAAATGAAAATAAAACTTCGACAATGCATATCCACCAATAGTGCCATTGAAAAATACTCCACTGTCCTACAATGAATGAATATTCAGAAAAAAAAAGACAATTAGAATAAAGGGAGTGGAAAAATATGAACATGTAATCATCAATGAACTAAAAGAAATTACAAAAAAAGGAAATAAGAAATATCAAAACAAAACAAAACATACACCAAAGACAAGTGAAGATTGGGAGAGAATGATACAGGGCAGAAAGTAAAACATGTGAACGATTGAGGGAAAACACTGATATATATAGTGCTCAATAAACACATTATGCATCAACCATGACTCTTAGGCTACACAACCATAAGGCATTCAAGGAAAAAAATCCCCGTGCTCTACCTTTTCACTTGTTTCAGCTTATGAGGAGATGCTATTGGAAATCGGGAAAGAAATACATATGATCATTATATGGGCATCAAAACATATCACAACATATTATATCAATATTTATCCATACATATATATCCATCGATGTATATATAAATTCATATATATATATATATATATAATGGGAATTATATGATGTGAGTTCACAAAATCAAAAGTTAATGATATTAGAACTTGGATTGGGCAAGTCTTCATGCGTTGTCGGCAGAAGCATTTATAACCATGGATATAGAGAAAGCAAGCGATGGGTTTGTAGGAGCCAATATGATTATCCCATTTAAAAAGTTTATTTGCATTTAGTGAGAATGCTTTGTGGCCATATGTCTTATTTTTAAACGGCTGATAACATTCCTTGCATTAGAACCACCATATCATGATGAATCCAGAACATAGGAAGCTAATAGTAGCCATTGAGCAGGAAACTCTATTTTCCTATTGCATGCCACATCACGTATTCCACATTGAGTAGAACCTTCTTTTATTGAATGACCTAGGGATATAAATAGCACAATACACCTATTAGGTTTCTCACAAATGTACCCACATGATAAAAGGCTAATGCAATGTGCTTAATCATCTATGAATGAGAAAAATAAATAGCAATATCAAACACTCATTTTGAACAAAAGCAAGCAAATACTAATCCATATAGGCACCACAACCATTGGGACCACCATGCATGCAACACCTTTCAATTTTAGCATTATTTTACATATATACTAACCACATTCATGCAACCAACATAACAAATAGTGATCACCACAAAACCATGAAATAGTTTTTTTTAACTGAAAAACATGTTTTTTGGGATCACATATATGGAATATTCTAAATCATATTCATCAGGAATCATTTTACTTACCACAAAGATACCTTTGTTAGAAGAATCCTTCAATGCTTTGATTAATTCACTCCTCTACCAATTGTTGGATATTTGATTCTTTCTTTTTATGTTAGCATCCACAAAATAGAGAGAAAAAGAGTGTCAGTTTCATTGCTTTCAACTCTAGTAATGATGATTTTTTTTAAGGGAGGTTGGCTATTGAATGTGTTTAAGGAATTTTGAAAATAAGGTTTCTTTGTTACAAATACAGCATTTTGGAAGAATAAGAAATATCAATCCCTTGGCCAAAATAACATAGTTCATATGGACAAGTGCTAGTACCATCTTAGCAAGATAATGTGACGTGTGTGCACTTTTATTGAATTTAACATAGGAATTAATCTATATGCACTGCCAATGTAAAACACAGACATCCAATCATATATTACTATATTAGCAAAAGTATTTGACTCAACCATCTACTACCTTAAAAGTCATACAAGTAAAAATATTTGATTGGATGACAGTGTAAAACTCTTTTACAATGTCAATACATCAAAATTAATCTATTTAACAAAATCAAATTAATTGAGGAACTAACTTGCCTAGTGATTGCAAAGGTTCAAGACCTAGGCCTATTTTCTTTCTTTAGGATAAGTTTGTTAATGTCAAAATTATCAAGGACCAATATTTTAGGAGTTTACTAATTATTTTTTGGTATATTGGTGGCAATGAGATTTCAACTTACATCTTTATGCATATTACCCAAACTCTTCACCACTAGCCCTCCCTTTTTTTTTTAAAAGAAAAAATCTTAGGGTATCCCTTCACTCGATAGGTAAAGGACTAATCTCCCAAGGGTATGATCAAGCACCTAAGAGAAGACCCTTCTCAATGATATTTTTTTCATACACATCCTAGGATCGAAATCGAAACCTCATACTTAAGGAATCTAAGCCCTTTCCACTTGGGCTACATCCTGTTCGTCCACTAGCCTATTTCTAGTGGCTTTAGTTTACTCATTATTTTAAGACCAATAACAGAGGGCAATTAGACAGAAAAAGCACAAAGTATAACGCTATTATATTGTAAGTTATTTACACTATTATCAATTTGTATTAAAAGCTTAATTTTGTATATATTTTGTAAACATGGTTTTGTTAGAACTAAATTTGCATTGATAAACTATGTTATTTAGATTACATTCATAAATATTTTTCAAGTTTATAATTGCCAAAAATTAGTATTTGGATTGGTAACAGTATTAGAAACACGCAAAAAATCAATAGAAAAGTCAATCCATCAGTAACAATTTTACCGGTAGAATAATCAATGGACATCATTCGTTAGTAAATAACGTGTCAAAAAAAATAAAATTGAATATTACCAACAGATAAATGGATCCGTCGGTAATATTGATAATTATATCGATGAAATTGTTCGTCAATACTATTAACAAAAGCGTTGGTAAATGAACATCAGAAAGTGTCAAGGAAGCATTTATACCAACGAATTACTGAAAATTATTGTTGGAATATTTGTCAATAATTTAAGTTAATAATTTATTTTTATTTAAGTTAATATATGTAATTATTGCCGGAAAATTCGTTGCAAAGTTTGAAAAATAATAATTTTTACATTAATTATTATTGACGGAATTTTAGTCGGTAAGGTGAAATTTTTATTTTTATTTTTGGCAGTTTTGTATTATTAAAAATTGAAATTAATATTTAAATGTTTCAAATTATTGCTTTAATTACCCATAAATTCATATAATTAGAAATATAAAAAAAATATAAAAATATAATGTTAAAATAAAAACTGTCAATAATAGAAGAAATAAAATAAAACTATCAATGTACGGTTATTAAAACGTAAAAAACCCGAAAAACTACAAATATTGATCATTGTCAGTATCCGAAATATCCTTAGAGCCGTCAGGTATGCGATCATGTGGAGAATGTGGAGGCGGCGGAGATGGAAGTGGTGGAGATTGTGCAATAGACGACAAACTGACACTCCGCGTTTTACTCAAAGTAGGTGTACATGGTCATCATCTGCTGCTCTATGGACTACAGTTGCTGGTTCCATTGCTTATTTGGTTTCTTGTGCTGCTCATACAACTTCATGTATCTCCTATCGGCCACCTTGAGTTGCCTTTGCATTGATTCATTCAATTCATGCACCTAATCACAAATGTCCTCCACATCAGTACTAGTAGGCCCAACTCTAAACATAGAGGCAGGAAAGTAAGACCTGCTATATGTGGTCCTTATATCGTAAATCCGGTCCTTGTAGTGGCTGCTAATCGTTTGGACCCATATCTCGTCATCACTAACAGGTGGGCCAACAAGAGTGCTTTTGTCCCCCTGTTGTGATTGGGGCTTGATCAGTCATTGAGTGAATTCATGCTACAATTGGAAAAAATAAAACAAATTAAATTATATTTAAATAATAGAGATTATGATAAATTAAAAGAATTGAAAACTAAAATTATAAGTACTTATATATATAGTCTCCGATTGAGTATCAGCCCATTGGGACTTGGCCTGCTTTCGGGTGTGGGTTTCTTAGAGTAGCTCCCCATGAGTTGGCAGCCTATTCATCACCTTATCCTATATTTCAAACAATTTTTATGTGATCATATAATATTTAATACAAAAATTAAATAACTAGGTAAGTGTAAAGGATGATATTTACCATCCTCAGTTGTGTGCCCTCAATGGTGGTGGAGCCTTAAGTGTGTAGTGAGCCACCTCGGGTTAATCCCCTGCTCGCCCGAGCCTTCATCTGCTTTACCTTATACTTGACCAAGTCTCAATATGTCCTGAGTGCTTGGAAGATGTCATGAAACATATTGTGGAGTCGCTTACTGGCCCTGGTCCTCCATGCCTTATAGATCGAGGCCTCCTTACATGGATCAATAGTGAACATACGCTACGCACAAGTAACACAATAGTCAGCTCTATTATAATAAATAAGCATGCACAAGAATAAAAAAATAAAATTAATAATAAAAAAATTATTTTACCCTCTACTCTCTCCACCATATTTGGTGTGTAGCCTCAAACGCCTTGAAAAAACTCTTATACAGGCCATAGAAGTTCCCTAGAACACCTCCATCATTCTGTGTAGGCTCGAAGTTGGTGGAATCCAACTATGTTAGAAATAATAAACTAAGTCAAGTATCTATTAATTAAATTTTTTATCATAATTAAAAATTCATAATAAATTTAAATTTGAAAATACTTATTAGGATTTATCATCATATCTAAGCTCCATGCACTGGTTCCTAGAGCCCTGTGAGGGGATAGGCTTGGACATCCTATGAACCAGGTAGGGAAGGAGTGGAACCAGCTATAGGTGAGGTGCAATCCTTACCTCCTGGTGGCGGGGGTGGAGATGGAATGGGCTAAGGGGTAGGTTGAGAGGGGAATGAAGGCTGAGACCCTCGCTTCATATATCTGGGGTTGGGTGTCAAAACAAACTCCTGGCCATGTGGAGGACGACTAGGAGGGGTGAATGCAGTAGCAGTGGTGGATGCCAGCGCAGTAGAGGTGGTGGGTGGAGCCTGAGTCTAGCCGAAGGGGGTAGACCATGCTTCCTTGGTCTACCTATTGATCAATTGAATTTTTATATACTTATTTTCCCTCATTCCTAGCTCATTAATTCTCTTTTGTGCCTAATTGTTTTGAATTGGACCATTTTGTATTGTTTGGATTTTGTTTGGGTTTGAGTTAAATTTTCCAGTATTAGGTGAATTCTGACACTGTTTTAGTTTTTGGGTTATATCTTGAGTTGTAGAGCTCATTTTATTGTGATTCTTGATTTGTGGAAAGCTGAGAGATAGGCCTACAAGTTATATGAGAGGTCAAAGGCCAATTCTGGTGTTAAGGAGCTGAAATTGGGCCTAGAAGTGAACTAAAGTGGAGCAGTCGCGGATTCTGAGTACAGTGTGGTATTTGGGCCATATCTCGGTCCACAGATGTTCGATTGAGCCTATTCCAGTGGCATTTTGAAGCTGACATCCAAGGCTACAATTCTTCTTTAGAGTGAAAATCCAAACCGAATCATTTTGATAGCCAAAACGGTAGAAGAACGTTACTTATGGAATTAGTTATAATATGTTTTTAGTGTAACTTTCTTTCTATAATTCGGATTTTAGCAAATAAGGTGGCTAGATTCAAAGGAGAGAGAGAGAGGATTAATGTAGTAATTACAATTTAATATTTTTAGGTAGTTTTGATTCTGATTGTGGCCGATTTTGAAAGAGGCCAGACTTGTAACTCATTGGGATTTTTTTGGATAAGCAATTTTTCGGTTTTCTTCTTCTTCCTCTCTTCTCTCACGCCCCCTTCCTTGCCAGTTTGTCTTCCTCCATTCATGGAGGCCTGAACTTACATCTGATCCATGGATTAAAGAAACTACAACAACACTCTTGAGAATTGGTTAATTCGGACTCGGCATACAATTGGTTTCATCTACTCCTTCTCTCTTATTTCAATCTCATTTGAATTGGAGTTTTTCATTCTGAATTGATGATTGAAATTTGATTGGTTGCATAATATTTAGTAGATATACGTAACCAGATTGTGGAAGGAATATGAATTAGAGTTTCAGGTTTGAAATCTATGATTAACTGCATTGGCATATGAAATTAACATAATTCACTTAGATTCTAGAGGTTTCTGAATTTTAATTGAAATTGTGTTAATCAAATGCATGAAGGTTTTCATGTGAATGCTAAGTTTGAATAGAGGTCTCATTCGGATTCAATGTTAATCACTGATTTTGTTTGCTGAGTTATTTCTAGAATCCAATGATTGAGTGTCTGTAGTTGTTCCTTTGATTCTTGGATTAGAGTTTTAATTTCTGTTCATTTCCATTTTAATTAGCCACATTTTTTTTTTGACAAATCAAACTCCCCCATGAATTTCTAATCATATAATATTATCATCCACGTGAGACGACCCGGGTTGCACCCTTGCTACGAATTTAGTGTAATTCAGTTTTTATTGTAATTTGACCGAGTTCGGCACTCGAGTAAAATTTTGGCATCGTTGCCGGGGATGATTGATGTTATTTGGTCATGTTAATATCTGTTTATATCATTGCATATTCTGTGTTGATCTGTGCTTGGTTAAGTTGTTAGTTTTAATTCATAGTTATAGCTCGGTTTTACGGTTTTTGATGACTAACTCGTTTTAGTGGATTTCAGGGGACTTGATCCCATAGCAAAACATCATTATGAGAAAGACTCAATCCTTTTAGGATTGAGGGGCCCCCTGTTTTTGTCAAATTCCATTGTTTAGGTAGGTTTTTAGAGGTTTCTTGATCTTTCCGTTATTTTTTAAGGACGTAACGGGTATTTTTGTAAAAGATTTTGCGCTCCGATTGACTTGAAAATTGGTCAGTTGAAGGGAAATGGCCCTCTGATCAAGATCAAGGCAAAGTTATTGACTCTTTATTTTTAAGCCAAATTCCTTCATTTAGACCACTTGTTTAATTTTTTAAGATTTTTCTTTGTATTTTTTTACTCCTTGAGGTTAAAATTTTTTAGGTGTGGTAGTCTAATAATTTTTAAAAATTTTCTGGTAGTGTTTTTTTTTTTTATTTATTTTGATTATTTGAGTGTTTGTGTGCATGTTTTAATGCTTTGTGCATATGGTTCTGTTTGCTATTTTGTTAGTGCATGACTAGGTCTGATCCAACTCCTAATTTAGTTGAATTTGATCCTGAATTAGAGAGGACTCTTAGACAAATTAGAAGAGCTAAGAGGAGGTTGTTTGAGACTAGTTTTGCTAATAATTCTGTTTTTGATTCTATTCCTAACTTTGTTGACAATTTTGACTTTTTAGGAAGCATGGCTAATGGAATCTTGAAGGAACTTGCAGCACCTGATGTCAACCATCAAGCTTTGGCAATTCAGTACTCGAATTTGGATGCAGACTTCGAGCTAAAATCAGTATTGATACATCTGCTACCCAAGTTTCATGGCTTAGCTGGAGAAGACCCTCATATGCACTTGAAGGAGTTCTATGTAGTGTGCTCAACCATGAAGCCAGATGGAGTGGAGGAAGATCACATCAAGCTGAGGACATTTCCCTTCTTCCTAGATGGATCTGCCAAGGATTGATTGTACTACTTGCATCTAGGTTCCATCACGAGCTGGCAAGACATGAAGAGGATGTTCTTGGAGAAATTCTTCCCTGCCTTAAGAGCTGCTTCTATCAGAAAAGAAATTTGTGGCATAAGGCAGACTAGTGGAGAAACATTGCATGAGTATTGGGAGAGGTTCAAGAAATTGTGTGCAAGCTGTCCACACCATCAGATTAGTGACTAGCTTCTCATTCTATATTTTTATGAAGGTCTCATGCTAATGGACAGAAGTATGGCTGATGCTGCTTCTAGAGGAGCTTTGGTAGATAAAACACCTGCTGCAGCTCGTGAATTAATTGCAAACATGGCTGCCAATGCACAACAATTTGGTACCTGAGCCATAGTGTCAACAAGTGGAGTAAATGAAGTGCACACCTCTTATATAAACCAGCAGAGGATGGAGAACCGAATAGATGAGTTGACAACCTTGGTGAGGCAATTGGCACTTGGCCAGCAGCTCTAGCAGCCCTAACAACCAGTAGTTATGATTTGTGGCATTTGTTCTATACCAGGACATCCAATAGATTAGTGTCCACATCTGCAGGAGAGCAATGAAACTGTTGCAGGAATTTTTCCTAGTAGGCCTTATCAGTAGCAGCAGCAAAAGAGTTATGATCCATTCTCCAACACATACAACCTTGGCTGGAGAGATCACCCGAATCTGAGATATGACAACAACTTCAATCAGTTTCAACAACCTCAGTTTAAGCAAAATTTTGCTAGACCAAGCTCAGGACAATATCAGAACCAAGTTCAACAAAATAAACCACAACGCAGCTTAGAACCATGCTTGGCAGAATTAGTGAAGCAGATGGCAAGCCGAAGTGTTCAATTTCAACAACAAACAGAAGCCAGCATTCAGAATTTGCAAACACAGATTGGTCAGTTAGCTACAACAGTAAATGAGATGAAGTCTCAAGGTTCTGGCAACCTTCCCTCCCAATCCGTGAGCAACCCAAAGAATGTGAGTTCCATCACTTTGAGAAGTGGCAAGTAGCTTAAGGTTCCTGATGTTGCAGATTCTGCAGAATAACCAGAGGTAGCAAAAAAATCTGATTCTGTAGAAATAAAAACAAATGGTGCAGAACTAAGCAGCAGCAACAGCAAGCAACCTGAACAAAGTGTTCCATTGCCTTTCCCCAATAGAGTGACACAAAACAAGAAGCGGGCAGAAGCTGAATTGGACAAGGAGATCATGGACACATTCAAAAAAGTGGAAGTCAATATGCCAATCCTAGAAGCCATCAAACAAATTCCAAAGTATGCCAAATTTCTCAAGGACTTGTGCACTCATAGAAGGAGGCTGAAGGGAAATAAGAAGGTGAGCATGGGTAGAAATGTTTCTGCAATCATTCAGCCAAGTATTCCTCCGAAATGCAAGGATCTGGGGACTTTCACCATTCCATGCATCATAGGAAGTAAGCAGTTTAGTCAAGCTATGTTGGATCTTGGAGCTTCAATAAATGTCATGCCAAATTAATTTACCAGTCTTTGTGCATTGGAGAGCTCAAACCAACAGGAGTGGTCATCTAACTTGCTAACTGAAGCACAACTCACTCTAAGGGAGATTTAGAAGATGTGTTGGTAAGAGTAAATGACCTTATTTTTGTTGTTGATTTCAATGTGCTAAATATGGAAGATGAATTGCATGCTAATCAACCAACATTAATCTTAGGTAGGCCATTTTTGAAAATTGCTAAGACTAAGATTGATGTGCATTTTGGTACATTATCCATGGAATTTGGAGATAGTAAAGTGCAATTTAATCTGTTTGATGCCATGAGATACCCATCGGAAGAGCATTCTATTTTTCATATAGACATTATTGATTCATTGGTTGGTGAAGTACATGAGAACATGTTGGCTGAATTATATTGTGTTGATTATGATTGTGATGGTAGTAATGACTTATGTGCTGTTTGTGCTATTTATGCTGAATTTGCTGCATGCCTACATGATTGTGAATCTGCTGTTTCTGAATCTGCTATTTCTGAATCTACTATTTTTGCAGATTCTGATTTAATTTATGCACATTCTAATATTGAAAATTCTGCTTTTCAATGTACAAATTCTGCTCCAGATTTTGCTATTGTTCCTATTTTTCTGTTGTTCCAAATTTTTCTGAAAAATCTGTTTCTATTTCCACTGTTATTCGCAAATTTGAAAATTCTAGTTCTATTTTTGAAGATGAAAATTTTGAAGGTGCTGTCACATTATTTTCTATTGCAGAAAATTTTGTTTCCACTGATTTAAATTCTGCTACAGCATCTGTTTCTAGCAATTCTGCTATAGCATCTGTTTCTATCAATTTTGCCACTATTCATTCTAGTTGTGCAAATCCTGGTTGTGCACATGCTATTTCTATAGATTCTGATTTAATTTCTGCACATTCTGCTACTTCAGTTTCTAGTTGCATAAATTCTACATTTACAAAACTTTCTGCTACTGATGTGTCTATTTTTGCAAATTCTGTTTCTGCAGATTCTGATGTTGATGTGCAAATTTTAAATTCTGAATTTTCAGATTCTGTGATTTTGAATTCTGTACATCATTTTAACTCTGCTGATTCTGTTTTAGCTTCCATAGGATATGATGATGCTGTTGTGCAGAATTTTTCACAGATTGCAGGTGCTGAACCTAAACCATCAGAAGCAACTCCAAGATTAACACCTTCTATCATAGAGCCACCCACCTTGGAATTGAAGCCACTGCCAAAAAATTTGAAGTATGCATTTCTGGCACCAAATGAGAAGTTACCAATCATTATAGCCAAGGATCTGCTACCAGAGCAAGAAGAGAAGTTGCTGAACATCCTGAGGTAGAACATGAAGGCTATAGGCTGGACATTAGTAGACATACCTAGGATTAGCCCCTCTACGTGCATGCGTAGAATTCAGTTAGAGGAGGGAGTGAAACCAGTAAGGCAACCTCAGAGAAGGCTCAATCCACTTATCTTGGATGTGGTGAAGAAAGAAGTGAGCAAGTTGCTAGCTGCAAGAATCATTTATCCAATTTTAGACAGCAAGTGGGTGAGCCCGGTGTAAGTGGTTCCAAAGAAAACTAGAATAACAGTGGTGAAGAACTCAAAGGAGGAGTTGGTGCCTACAAGAGTGCAGAACAGCTGGAGAGTCTGCATAGATTACAAGAAATTGAACCAGGCCACCGGGAAGGACCACTTCCTATTACCCTTCATTGATTAGGTGCTGGAGAGATTGGCAGGTCAGTCACACTACTATTTTCTTGAAAGGTTTTCTGCTTATTTTCAGATCCACATTGCACCAGAAGATCAGGAGAAGACCACCTTTACATGCCCATTTGGCGCATTTGCATACCGGAGGATGCCTTTCGGTTTGTGCAATGCCCCAGGTACATTTCAGAGGTTCATGGTGAGTATCTTTTTTGATTTTCTAGAAAATTGTATGGAAGTCTTTATGGATGATTTTACTGTTTATGGCACTTCATTTGATGCATGCTTGGATAGCCTAGCTAGGGTATTACATAGATGTGTTGAGTCTCACCTTGTTTTGAATTATGAGAAATGTCATTTTATGGTTAGGCAAGGTGTAGTCTTAGGACATGTGATTTCTAGTGAGGGTATTGCTGTTGATAGGTCCAAGATTGATGTTATTGCTTCTTTATCTTACCCCACATGTGTGCAAGAAGTGCGTTCTTTTCTTGGACATGCAGGTTTTTACAGGCGATTTATCTAGGACTTCAGCAAAATTGCCCTCCCACTTTCCAAGTTGCTACAGAAGGATATAGACTTCCAGTTTGATGATAACTGCAGGAGAGCTTTTGACCAGTTGAAGCGGCACCCGATTTCTGCTCCTGTTCTTCAGCCGCTGGATTGGGAATACCCGTTCGAGCTCATGTGTGATGCATCAAACCTTATAGTTGGAGCTATTCTTTCCCAGAGGGTTGGGAAGATTCCTCATGTCATAGCATATGCCTCCTGGACCCTAGACTCTGTACAGGCTAATTACACCACCACGGAGAAGGAGCTTTTAGCCATTATTTTGGCTTTAGATAAATTCTGTGCTTATCTATTAGGAACTAAAGTAACTATTTTTTCTGATCATGCAGCCTTGAAGTTCTTACTGAAGAAGCCGAATGCAAAGCCTAGACTCATCAGGTGGATGTTACTATTGCAAGAATTTGACATTGAGATCAGGGACAAGAGTAGAGCTGAGAACTTGGTAGCAGACCACTTGAGTCGCATTTCATAGACCTTGGAGCCTCTACCTGTCCGTGAGACCTTTTTAGATGAGCAACTTTTAGAGTTGCGAGGTAAGGATCCATGGTATGCTGATTTGGTTAACTATCTAGTTGCCTTTGAATTGCCTGCCTACTTTAAAAAGCATTAGATAGACAAACTTACGAGTGAGGCTAAATATTATGTCTGGGATGATCCTTATTTGTGCTGCATGTGTAGTGATCATATTATTAGGCGCTGTGTGTATGAGCTTGAGATTCCTTCCATTTTGCATTTCTATCACACACTTACTTGTGGTGGTCACTTTTGACTATAACACATTGCTAGGAAGGTCTTAGATACAGGTTTTTATTGGCCCACATTATTTCATGATTCTTACACTTATTGTAAGAATTATGAACAGTGTCAGAAGACAGGTGCTATTTCCCATAGGAATGAGATGCCTTAACAACCATTATTGTTTTCTGAGATATTTGATGTTTGGGGTATTGACTTTATGGGTCCATTTCCTATCTCGTTTGGTTTTGTTTATATTCTACTGTTGTTGACTATGTCTCCAAGTGGGTGGAGGCCAAAGCCACCTGAACTGATGATTCTCATGTTGTTGTAGATTTTGTCAGATCACACATTTTTTGCAGGTTTGGAGTGCCTAGAGCAGTCATCAGTGATTAGGGGAGCCATTTCTGTAACAGAAACATGGCAACTCTACTAAAAAAAATATGGTGTCACCCACAAGGTCTCAACTCCATACCATCCGCAGACTAATGGACAGGCGGAGGTATCAAATAGGGAGTTGAAGTAGATTCTGGAGAAAACAGTGCAGCCTAGCAGAAAGGATTGGAGCAAGAGGCTTGAGGATGCATTATGGGCTTACTGCACTACCTACAAGACTTCTTTAGGGATGTCTCCCTATAGGATTGTCTTTGGCAAAGCATGTCACTTTCCAGTAGAAATTGAGCACAAATCCTATTGGGCAGTCAAGAATTGCAGCCTTGATATGAGCCAATCTAGACTTCATAGGAAGCTCCAACTTCAGGAGTTAGAGGAGATCTGGTTGGAAGCCTATGAGAACTCCCGCATGTACAAGGAGAAGACAAAACTCATTCATGAAAAGAAGTTGCTGCGGAAGGAGTTCTCCATTTGCCAGAAAGTGCTTCTTTACAATTCTCGCCTTAAGCTCTTTTCTGGTAAGCTTTATTCTAGGTGGCTTGCTCCTTATATAGTGACTAAGATTTTTCCATATGGTGCTGTGCAGATTTTGGAGCCTGGAACAAATAGAATATTCACAGTAATGGCCACCACTTAAAGCCATTTCATGAGGACACACCCTTGGAGACCATTGAGGAAGTCCGCTTGCTAGCGGCCACTTGCACTTGATAGGAGTTTCTCTTTCTCTTTCTCTTTCCTTACTTCATTTTACTTGCATTTCCATTATGTATTACATTAAGGACAATGTAAAGTTGAAGTGTGGGGGGATAGTTTATACATAGGTTGTTTGGTAATTAGTCTTGCATTATAGATTTGTTTCATGGTTGCTTTTACTTCATTTCTTCTTAAAAAAAAAGATTTGCTTTGTTTTGCTTCCTTTTGCTTTGGTTCTCCGTTGTTGAGTTGAAAGTTGTTAAGGTATTAGGCTTTAGGGAGAATAGAGTTCCAACATGATTTCATTTTTCTTTCCCCTCTTGATATGTGTAAGTTGGGTGATTGATCGTGATTTGCAATGATTGAGTATGTTGGACTTTACCTTTGTGAGCTTTTGAGCCTAAATTTGGATGGTTGCATTTCATGCCATTCTCTTCCTTCTTGTATGTTTTCCCTGATAGATTTTGTTATTCTAGAATTTGTTTTGATTCTTCTTTGAGGCTACTTTTTTTCATATGCGTTCATGAACATGATAGAGGCATTTATTTCATATTAGCCACTTGGCCATATAGCCTACCTTGCATTTTGCCCCTTGTTTAGCCCCTTTGAGCCTTATTGATCATTTTTTGGTTTCTAGCACATTACAAGCTTTAAGTGGAAAACCATGTTATACCCAACCTTAGGGAATAGGGAGTGCATTGGTTTCATCATTATTGTTGTATTTGGGATCAAGTGTGGGGTTTGAAAGGATGCAAGGAAAGTGAAAAAAAAAAGAAAAAGAAAAAGAAAAAAAAATAGGGGAATCTTGATAAAGGGAAAAGAAAGTTCAAAGAGAGTAAGTGTGTTATGGCTTGATTTGTCTAATGACCAATGTCACTTCTATTCTCTTAGGTTTTATCTTGTCATATCCTCATATTTTCATACCCTTACCTTGGCCCCACTACAACCTTGAATAAAGTCCTCTTGATTTGTGTTTGCATATGATTGTGAGTAGTGGAGAAGTAGAAGATTAACAAGTTTATGGTAATGCATTGGCTATTGAGGTGACTTGAGTGAAACACTTTTGCCCATACACTTAAGAGTTAAGAGATTTAAACAACATCTTGTTAACCCTTTCATGCTTGATCTATTTGCATTTTGAAGGATATTGCTTGACCTGCATTTTTGAGAGATGGGGTGTTGAATGATTTGATTGTTAGAAACTCTTGACGCCTTTTATGCTCTTATGTTCCTAAGCTTGGCACTTTTGATGATTCATTGGAGAATTCGCTTGTTTTTTTGGATTATTTCATGATTTTTAGGTTGCATGTTTCTATGTCCCTAGTTGAATCTTGCATGAGGACATGCAAGAGTTAAGTGTGGGGAAATTTGATCAATTGGATTTTTATATACTTATTTTCCCTCATTCATAGCTCATTAATTCTCTTTTGTGCCTAATTGTTTTGAATTGGACCATTTTGTATTGTTTGAATTTTGTTTGGATTTGAGTTAAATTTTCTAGCATTAGGCAAATTCTGACACTATTTTGGTTTTTGGGTTATATCTTGAGTTGTAGAGCTTATTTTATTGTGATTCTTGATTTGTAGGAAAGCTGAGAAATAGGCCTACAAGTATACGAGAGCTCAGAGGCCAATTCTGGTGTTAAGGAGCTGAAATTGAGCCTAGAATTGAACTAAAGCGGTGCAGTCGCGGATTCTAAGCAGGGTGTGGTATTTGGGCCATATCTTGGTCCACAGATGTCCGATTGAGCCCATTCTAGTGGCATTTTGAAGCTGACATCCAAGGCTACAATTCTTCTTTAGAGTAAAAATCCAAACGGAATCGTTTTGATAGCCAAAATGCTAGAAGAACATTATTTACAAAATCAGTTATAATGATTTCATGTTTTTAGTGTAACTTTCTTTCTATAATTCGGATTTTAGCAAATAAGGTGTCCAGATTCAAAGGAGAGAGAGAGGATGAATGTAGTAATTAAATTTAATATTTTTAGGCGATTTTGATTCTGATTGTGGCAGGTTTTGAAAGAGGCCAGACTTGTAACTCATTGGGACTTTTTTGGATAAGCAATTTTTCGGTTTTCTTCTTCTTCCTCTCTTCTCTCATGCCGCCCCCCTCCTTGCCAATTTGTCTTCCTCCATTCATGGAGGCTTGAACTTACATCTGATCCACGGATTAAAGAAACAACAACAACACTCTTGAGAATTGGTTAATTCGAACTCGGCATACAATCGGTTTCATCTACTCCTTCACTCTTATTTCAATCTCGTTTGAATTAGAGTTTTTCATTTTGAATTGATGATTGAACTTTGATTAGTTGCATAATATTCGGTAGATATATGTAATCAGATTGTGGAAGGAATATGAATTAGAGTTTCAGGTTTGAAATCTACCATTAACTGCATTGGCATATGAAATTAACATAATTCACTTAGATTCTAGAGGTTTCTGAATTTTAATTGAAATTGTGTTAATCAAATGCATGAAGGTTTTCATGTGAATGCTGAGTTTGAATTGAGGTCTCATTCGGATTCAATGTTAATCACTGATTCTATTTGCTGAGTTATTTCTAGAATTCAATGATTGAGTGTCTGTAGTTGTTCCTTTGATTCTTGGATTAGAGTTTCAATTTCTGTTCATTTCCATTTTAATTAGATACATTTTTATTTGACAAATCAAACCCCCCCAATGAATTTTTGATCATATAATATTATCACCCATATGACACGACCTGGGTTGCACCCTTGCTACAAATTTAGTGTAATTTAGTTTTTATTGTAATTTGACTGAGCTCGGCACTCGAGTCACCTCTACATCGTCCAAAACCAGATTCTCGTCTTGCCATAGATAGTGTGTATAATATGTGTGTAAATCATTAAATGTATGGACAAACATAATATGCATATAGATATAAATGCAAAGAATTAAACTATAACACTGAAATAGATAAGCACAAAATTGAAAGCATAAAAGATATATTAACTAAACAAAGACAATATACTTGGCACCTTGCTAATCTAAAAGTTGAGGACTATCATTATTACTCTCCGTTTTAACATCGTCGTTGAATTTCTTTTCCTCATCCTTAGTGCTAACTCGCTTTATCAAACTGACTCATTGAATATTGCCTCAGGAGTTCAATTATGTCAACTTCCCCTAAGATGGAACACAGATTAGAGGGGATGTCGATATCAACAACAACCCTATAAGGACTTGGATCATTGGTTTGATAAGCTTGCTCTGATACCTCATCAACCTCTACTTGACCCCTTGGTTTGCATTTTATTGCCTCCTCCAATTAGATTTGCACTTTCTAGTGTATGATTGGTAATAAACTTGGCTTGTATTTTGGGCGATGATAAATGGATCAAAATTTCCATATCTTTTAGTATGGTTAATCTCAATTATTTTGTAGTGATTGTGTTTATGTGTTCCCCTAGGATGTGTTGGATCATATCATTTGCAAGCGAATAACATAACTCTTTTAAGAAAGTCACTAGGATACTCCAACTCAAGTATTTTATTAACCACTCCATGCCAATCAGTTTCTTCATCTCTAGTATCTCCCCTAACACAAATCCCAGTGCTATCAGTTTTCTTCCTTCTTCCCCTTTCCATTGTATGAAATTTGTAACCATTAACATGGTAAATTGGCCAACTTGTAGCTTTGGTTTTCAGACCCCAAGCTAAATTGTACAAGTGAGGATTGGTTACACCATTCCTTTAGTCATGCCCCTAAATATAAACATTAGAATATCATTCACATAAATACAAAAACAAAAACACAAATAGTAAAATAGATTCTCTATGTGACATACAAATGATTTGAACCATTCGAGAAATTATTCAAGGGTGCATTATTGAGCATATTGTTATTCAAAATACCCGTAAACATAGAATAGAGTATAAGAAAAGACACATTGTCACAATTTATCATTATATAGGATTTAGGGAATTAGATAACAAATAATACATGAAAATAGCTTACAGTTACCTTCTAAATGACTCTACTTCATCACAATTTAGCAAGATATGTAAATGTATAGACTTCCATTCAATCCCAGTCAACCATCAATCTTTACATCATCCAACAACACAGCTAGGTTGGTTGAATACTGACAAGGTTGGTTTAGTTGAGCTTTCAGCACCACTGTCATTCTGACCAACTTTAGTTCTCCTAGATTGGACATGCGATTCAAAGTAGTAAGAGCAAAAGTTAGATGTCTGCTTCCAAATGCATGTCTGGCATATCAATCCCTCTACTTTAGCTCTATTCCTTACCATTCTTTTGAACCCTCCTATCTTTTGCTCAAACAAGTACATCCACCTATATTGGATTGGCCACATATCCATGCTTCATATGCCAAGTGTGTAGGCAAGTGCTCCATAGAGTATGGAAGATTCTCTCTAACTTACAAAGAAGTATCTAGTGGTGGTGCTCTAGGTGATAAGACTCCTGTAGCTGCCAGAGATCTAATTGCGAATATGGCAGAAAATTCTTAACAGTTTGGGTCTACAATGATCACAGGAACTAGAGGGGTTGGAGAAGTATCTCATATCGACTCACACCAGCTAGAGCAGAAGCTGGATAAAATGGCATTCTTGATGAGACAACTTGCTTCGGGGCAGCAATCTACTTCCTCACATCCACGAAAGCCAGCAAGAGTCTGTGGTATCTGCTCTTGCCACACCCATACCACTAATACTTGTCCGCAACTTCAGGAGGATCCTTCTATAACAACCTCTATCATATAAGTCATGCTTGAGTCATGGAGTTATATTAAAAGGTTGTCACTGTGCTAAGAAATCTTTAAAATGTGAAAAATATAATACATAACCCTTTAACTATACACTTTATTACTAAATAATAGTTCATAAATTTCATCGTCTTTGAAACATAGAGAATAAAATAATTACAATTTAAAAGAAAATGTGACTAACATAATATACAGAATTTGCTTCTGACTAGTCGTTAGCTAGCTTCAATAGTCTCTTGGTCTAGTTTGTGCCCGAGTCTTGCTCGGTGAATGTCCCAGTACTCTGCCTTGTACTTGATTTCCAACGTAGGTGCTAGAATGTTTACAGAAAAGAAAAACATACAGGCAGGCAGTGAGAACCTAAGGTTCTCAGTAGGTAAACTCGAACCATCACTCTTACAGTGTCATTATAAACATTCCAGTCACTTTGGTTTCTTATGAAAATATGGGTACATATACACCAACAGTGGTTCAATTTTATGTTGAAACATATTTCTCGAAGTGGGTTATATTTTAACAACCACTTGGCATATTATATGATAGACATAGAAACACGAATAGTGTAGTATACTTCAATAAGAATCATAATAATATTATGACATAATGAGATAATTAGAGATGCACATGTAGGTGCTTATACTTGACTGTATGCAAGTGCACTTAACTTAATTCATCTATTTCTTTAACTTGCAACTTGATCTTACTCTTCTGTACTTGGTCCCCCGGAGGTGAATGGCCTCTCTCACTCCTAGGTAATAGCCTGCTTTTCAAGTTCGAGCTCATACCTATATATGTGACGAATTTACTTTTCCCGACCCTCACACCGGTCTATTCCCCTTAAATCTGGTCGAGGGCTAGCCTAAGTCTTAGACAATACTGCTTTGGCCCATGCTAGCTGGGTCTATGCCATGCCTCACGTGGTAGCTTAGTATGCCCCTCTTGCAAGTTCTTATTATCTTTTCCTTTCCATATCTTATCATGCATGCAGATGCTTTGCATATTCATGGATATATGTCACACCTTACTTCTCATATCATATTCTAATTATGCTTATATGCATGATGTACATGAATATGACATGTAAAAGTAAATATATCCAAAAGATAATCACCGATAGCATAAGTTCTCATAACTTCATAAACTTCTACCGAAAATTTGGCAGCATAGCAAATCGAGTCTGCTTCCCCATGAATATTGCCAGCTAATTTAGTTAACAGAAATCTCATTGGCATATATCCTCACTTCAATAGTTTGATAAAGGCTTTGATCCAGGAAACTAACTAAGCCTATGAATTAGAGTTCAAGAGTGTTGCCGATTTTTAAGGTTTCTTATTCTATTTTATGCCCTCTATTCTATGTGATTTTTGTAAATTCTGTCATAATTTCTACTTAATGTATTAAATTCTGAATTTTTGATATGTTGAAGTATTATGTGTCTGGTTTTTAATCTCCTTAGTCCCATTTGGTTTTGATAAGTATAACTCAATTTATTGGAGATTTATCTCGACCTGCCCTGTAGCTAACCAGATTTGTACACTCAAAAGTAAAAATTCGTTAAAAATAGAAACCTGGTTGGAATCATACGAAACTTATATCATATTAAAGCTAACAAAATGACTTTTCATTTCCAATAAGTTTCATCTCATTTGCATAAGCAGAGCTCGAGTTATAAGCACTTAAAGTTGACTAATATGGACTGCCTTGTTCTAGCCCTAGTTGGACTTAGGGCGAATTTAATGAACTATTGGGAGCAATTGGGACCGAATTTAATACTAAAATTTTTATGGATATTACTCTATGTCTTAAGTTTCTAACAAAATTAGTTGCACTCAATTTGACGTAGTATGGGGCAAGATATGTTCCTCGAAATCTAGTCTGCTCAGAATCAAGGTCAGAATCCTAGTGTAAAATTCAAAAATTCATATCTCTCTCAATACTAATCCAATGACCTTATGATTTATATAGTTGGAAATTCTAGTTTCAAATAAAATTAGTTTCATCCACTTTCTATGGTTGTAGGTGGAGCCGTACACTCTACTGGTACGGATACCGCAGGGTTTTCTCACAAAAATAGATTCTGCTTAGCTCCTTTTTGAGTATTTGATAAATTCCTCAACTAAAACTAAATTTATTCATTTCAAGTCACAAGAAAAACATGATAACACAAGCATACAAGCCTGGACTAGCATAGCATAAGGAGCTCACAACAGCCATATAATCAAGCCATACACCAAATAACCAAGGATTTGAGTTACCTACCTCAAAATCCTTGAAACCATGGACGCAAGGAAGGCAAGAGCAACATCCTGACTGTAACACCCTAATAGTTCCATTTTATGCTTAAGTCATATTGTGGAATTACTAGTTGTTACTTTTGCTTACGGAACTAACATTACCTTTTTGAAATTACCTTTTTACTAAAAATAGGGGCAATTTTTTTTTTTGAACAAACAAGTAAACCGTTTTTGAAATCGAGAGTCATGAGCACATCATGAACATGTAAAACACATCACATTTATCATACATAGAAACCATCAAAATAACCACAATCTTAGATAAAGATAACATTCATTCCACGGCCATCCATAATAATATGATAATAGTCATAGCAGAGTCATACATAAGATAATAATGGGTCCGATATCTACCGTCGGCCCTACACAAGAAACTTACCAAATACATAATCAAAAGCAAATACATCAGAAAACCCTACAACCCAAGTATGCCATATAACAGAATGATAACCCTATAACTACAACCAAAAGGGGATATCCTCATGCTCGGCTCCGCATACAATCGTCACATCAGGTATTAGGCGGGAGGAAACTGTTCCTATATCCACCAGGAGAAGCACCACCACGTCCCCCTCCTCGGGCCCGTCCTCGCCCATAAGGCATAGTGCAGGTACGAATGAACCTATGCCCGTGAACTGGGGGTGAGGTTGGGCCAACAGATGAAGCAGAAGAATCAGAAGATAGACGAATCATTGAAGGCTGCGACAAACCTGAACGGTGAGATCCCCTAGAATGAATCTGATAGAAAGGTTCAGACAGATCGGTCTCTACATGGTAGCTCGGATAAGACGGCTCCAAGGGATCGCAATCTAGTGAAACAATCGGAGTCAAACAAGTATTCAAGTCAGTCTCATCATCGTCAGTGGGGTATCTCAGTGGTTGAAAATAGGGGCGGATTTCATCCATAGTAACCTTGCCAAATGGCCGATGCGGTTGGAAAAATGGGCTCATCATGGGAGTCTAAAACTGGCGGTTGTGGAAGATGTAGACCCTCATCGCTGCGCTCGTTGACAACACGGAGGCGTTCAGCACCGGGTCAAAGCGCCAATGCCACACCGGGAACTTAATGTAGATCACCACCGTGCCTGACGTCGACATCCTTTGAAGATGACATGGAAAACGTAGGAATGAGAAATACTAAATTTCTCTGTAGGATCGCGACTAGACAAACACGGTGTCATCGTCATCGTCCCAGCCACTTCGTGTTTAATTATAAAAATAGTGGACAGGTATAAGTTCAATTTTAATGGTTTCAGAAAACGTAAATTCGGAAGCAGGTTACTTTTAACTTTGTCACCATATCCATAGTGTCATACATAGGCATACATGCTAATATACATAATGTACATTCATAATGCACATAAGGAATATAATAACATGCATGGCTATGCAATTCATCAACTTAACCATGGTCCTACTTTGACTTTCATTTTTACCATGTGCTTAACATTTTTTTACTTTTCCTTTGAAATAGACTGCTTTTGGACATGAGCTCATTCCGTAATCGTCATCACGCAGTACTAACCAAATCAGACTAAGTCGACATTGGTTACCTCTAAGTTAGAGGGTCCTCCATGTCACCCTTGTCTCCCTCATAGAGGTTCCTTGAGTCTTTGTGGATCACTGTCTTACACTTCCCTTGCCAAAGTAATTGAAGGGTCATGTCCCATCAATTCTTTTCTTATCATTATACTTTACATGCATAGTTCGTCTTTGACTAGACACATGTAATGATATGACTAAGTCCATAATTTTGACGGAAATTGGGCAGCATAACGGCTAGAAGGAGCTTCCCCAAAATGCCAATCAGAAACTTTCAACTAAAAGTTCATCATATCTATATCATATCATCATACTCATCATTTAATCATGAGACAGAGCTCAATCAAATTGGTCATTCATCATGCCGAATGGCATCATACATTCATACCCTAAAGGGGGTTCATAGTTGTGTTATTCTTTGTGAAGAATGTTATGAATCTTCATATGATTTCTCATGGTTACCCATGAGAGAATCACATTGTTAAGATATGTGTATGTGGTCTTTTAGTTACTTAGCTCTCATATGAAATTATTCTTCACTTGAGTTCATGTCTTATAAAACACTTGTTCCAATTAATTCAGTTAAGCGATTGTTTCCTTTCCTTGAGATAGTGCACTTAATGATTCCTAGCTTCATGGTATACTCAGAGGCCCTAATCATACTTCTGTTCCCAAGGAGTTCGAGATCCCTCTAATCCTTGGGTCGTGACAATGCATAACCATATCATGAACCCAATAACACCATGTTCACTAAACGCCAAGGGTGATTTTAACTTAATCAAGTTACAAAGCTTCAAGCTTTTATCTTAAAGATTAGATCTTTATGAAATAATGGTATAAGTTACTAGCTTTTTAACTAAAAAGTCTTGTTCTTTATGAAAGTTGACTCATTTAATTATTCTAAAACCATCAAGGTCTCAACTTTATGACTTAAAGTTGTCTCTACATTAAAAAGGTTCCTACTTTATCAAATAGTGATATGAAACATTACTTTAAGGTTAAAAAGTCTTAATGTTTATAAAAGCTAACACTTTCTAGCATTGTTTTGGTTCAAAATCTAAACTTTATGAATGAAATGTTATAAAACAACACTTTTATGACTTAAAGATCTCATTCTTGATTAAAGTTTGAAACTTTATAAAAGGTCTTTTCTTTAAGGTTTGATTTCTAAGACATAAAGTGACAAGATATCATTTTCTAACTCAAAAAGGCTTATTATGCCAAAAAAACTTAGACTTTTACATGTATTCTTATCTTCAAAACAAAACAAAAGAAGACTTCATGATGGCACTAAAACTTGCACCACTTTTTGTGTATCAAGAAACAAACTTTTTTAAAGTTTAAGGCTTTTAGAATGTTCATAGTCTTATCAAATCATGCAAAACATAAAAAGATAAGGCTTTTCCAATCATGAACTCATCATAAGAAAAGGAAGAGCTTCAAACAAGATACCATCAAGACCACTCAAAAGTAGAAACTTAAGAACACTTGAAGAACATCAAGAACATATTTATCTAAAAGTAGAAGCTTAAGAACACTTGAAGAACATCAAGAACATATTTAACCAAAAATAAAAACTTTTGCTCATGAAGAGCATGAAAGATTTCCTCAAGTTTTCACTCAAAGGTCTTCATCATGAAGAGAACCAAGCTTCAAGCTTTCTTGAGTAAACAAAACAAAAAGATGAAGATCACTACCTAAGCTTGGAAAATGGCATCTTTGAGGAAGGAGAAGAAGATGAAGAAGACTTCTCCTTGGTTGATGATGGTGGTAGTTTTGAATGAGCAAGGAGAGAAATCTTGAGTTCTCTTGAAAGTGAGTCTTGTAGTGTTTAGATCTTGTCTCCTAAGAGCAAAACATGTGATCTTTGAAGGGCTTAGAGAGGAAGGTTTGGTTATGGAGGTGGAGAAGAAGAAGAAGAAGAAGAAGAAGAAGAAGAAGAAATATAGAGAGAGGTTGGAGAGTTTCAGAACTTTAGAGAGAGAATGAGAAGCAAAAAATGAAGTGAATGTGTGTGTGTTATGTTGTTATGGCTGTAACTTTGAGTAGGGTGGGGGGAGATATTTTTGCTTCATTTTGTGTTAATTTAGGTTTAGGGAAATAAATTGGATGATGGGGGAACAAAGCATGTACAAACTCTTACATAAAGCACTCTTGTCCCATGCTTTATGTTTTTATGACATCACTCTTTACTTTATTGTCTAGTTGACTAAATTTGAATTTAATCATGTGATTAAGTGCTCATACAACTTAATTAAGGTGATTAAGCAAGGATTAATGATTAACACACAAGTGTAACATCCTTCCAAGTACAGTACTATGCTTAAGTCATAATACCTCACCTAGGAGTAGTTGCTGTCACTCAATCGGACCTTGTCTGGCAGCAACCTTCGGCCACCTTTGCCTTTGAGGGCCTTCTTCGAAAACCTCTGAACTATCTGGAGATAACACGGAAAAAGAGTGAGAATTTTTTTAAAAAAATTCTTAGTAGGATTCATTTAACTACCATATGCTGTGTCATCGTTATTATCTCCAGTTGCTTCGGCTTATTATGAAAAAGGTGAACATATTATACAAACTGTTTAATTTTATGGTTTGAAAACATATTGTCTGAAGCAGAGTTTATTTTATTCACGCACTTGGGTCACATTGACAATATCTCATATCTAGAATAAACATCACTACATAAATAGATAGAACAAGTTCAGCATCAATAAAACATGGTATATAATAATGGTGAGCATTCATAAGGTTCAATTTCTTAGGTTTTCAAAAACATGATTATCTAATGTGGATTTTTTTCAAATTTCACATACCCTCTGATCATTTATATTATAATAAGCATAGGTACAATTACATTTACATAAAATGTGTATCACTGTGCTATAAGCTTCTCTTAACTTGTCGCCACCATAACTTCTGGATACTTACACTAGCTGGGTCATGCCATGCCTCATGTGGGTGAGGGGAGCATACTTTGGGTCACCTTCCCTTTTGAAGGATTACACCCCTAGTTTACTTTCTTTACTTGTCACACATATTCCAGAGTATGATCGCCATGTCATACTCCATTGGGATGCGATCACCATGTCACACTCCTTAGGAATATATTCATCCTGTCACATCCCAGAGTATGATCGCTATGTCATACTCCATCGAAATTTGGTCGCCATGTCACATTCCTTAGGGTGTGGGATCATCATGCCATATTCTAGAGTATGATCTCCATGTCATGTTCCTTAGGAATATGGGGCCTTCCTTATATCTTTTAACTGCCTTTATGGGGAGGGATTCAAAGTGCAACTGCCTCCAGGTGAAGGGATCCATATTTAATATATTCGTATCCTTTCATTCTCATATATAGTCATGCATAGACATGCTGAATACACTCATACATATGCTGCATCGCTTACTTTCATATATCCTTGCATTCGCTTGCTTTCATATATCCTTGCATACATGATTTCCACTTACATATTTATACCATATGAAGGCTCATAACTTCCTTACAATTCTACCGAAAATTCGGTAGCATAACGGATCAGATCCGTTTCCTCATGAATAGTACCAGTCTCAACAGACAGTCAGTCACAGTAGGAGATCAAATATAATGCATCAATCTTTCAAGCACCAACATAGAATTTGCAACACTTAGACTTTAATTGAACTCATATATGTATTAAGGTGTCAAATCCTTTAATTTTGGAAATCCTGCTTATATCCTTCAACTTTGCCCGTTTTTAGAAATTAAGCCTTAAATTCATTTTAACTCATTTAATCCTGAATTTTGGGTATATTGAAGTGTTATGTGTCTATTTTCTAACCTCTTTGGTTCCATCTAATTTAGGTTTTATCCCGGCCTGCTCTGTAGCTGGCCAGAATCGCACACTTAGAAGTAAAAATTAGTAAAAATAGAAAACTGATTCAAATCATACGAAATTAGTCTCGTATTAAAGCTAACAGGACAAACTTTCATTTGAAAAAAATTCCATTCCATTTGGCTCAGTAGGGCTTGAGTTATAAGCCCTGAAATTTGACCTTCCTAAATTGCCCTGTTTTGGCTCAGTTTGGACATAGGGCAAATTCCTTGGATCACTGGGAGTAGACGGGACCTTATCTAATTCTGAAATTTATATGAGACATTCTCCTACGTGTAACTTTCTAAAAAAGTTAGTTTCATTCATTTCCAAGTAGTATAGGGTGAGTTTTACCCTAAACAACCCAATCTGCCCAGATCCAAACACAGAAACCTAGGTCGAAATTCAAAAATTCATATCTCTCTCAATACTAATCCAATGGCCTCATATGATATATGTATGGAAAGCCCTAGATGTCTAGTTTCATATAAAAATGGTTTCATCAAATTTAAATGGCGGTAGGCAGATCCGTACACTCTGCTGTATGGATTACTGAGGGATTCTAGGTTTCCAACTTCTCACATCTTCATTCTTTCACCTTTTCTTACTTCCTAACCGAATTTAACATCAACAACAGCCAACAAACTAGCCAAATATCATCATATTCATTCAATTATCACATCAAGAATTGAGAAAATAGAGCCACCAACAGCCACCCATAATCAGAATAGCAAGACAAGATTTGAACCTCTACCTTTTGTTCTGAGTGATTTGGCCTGATTTTGGAGTTTGGGCTATCAAAACTTTGTTGAGCTTGAAGGTTTGATGGAGTTGGATGGGTGAAAAAGAGAAGGAGAGAGCTGAAGCAAGGGGAGAAGAGGTGCAGAATTTGGGCTGAAGGAAGAGAAGGAATGTGTTATAAAAGCATGAAGGAGGTAGTTGTATTCTTGAAATTTGATTGGTTGAAACATAAGAGGCTGAAATTCAGCCAACCTCCCTCATTTTTGTGGCCTAAGTGGCGCCACTTTCAGGTTTAAAGTGGCTGAGTTAAAGTAAGGTTGATGAGTTGAAATCCTATTTGGTTCAGTTCTGACAGTTTAAAATACCATAATCTTACCGATTTCTTTTAAATCAGTAAATTGGTTTCAAGAAAATTTTTATGAAATCTTCTATACTTCTAACTCAATTCCCTCATATCTAAACTCAATTAACTGCTAGTCAATTGATCCTAAATAATTATTTAGTCAAATTTTAATTAATCTCAATTACTCGATAAAACCGAACAATTAGGCGAAAAACGATAAGAAAATTTTGGTGGATGTTACAACAAGAACGCGATTAACAAAAATTAATCTTGCGATTAAGATTAATTAACCTTAATCAAACTTGATTAAGCTAATTAAGGGTGACTAGTACTTAATTAAGCTATAAAGAGTCCGACTTGCTTAATTACAGATTATCTAATCTTGATTAAGCATTCTCTTGACTTTTCTCATCCGAGCCAACTCATAAACTCTTGGTTAACCCCTTAATTAAGCCCTAATCTCATAATTTCTCATTACGTGCCTAATTACTCAGGCTTATTGAGGTAATTTAGCACAACACAAAATTGAGGATGTTACACTAACCTTCTTCCCCTCTCATGGCAGCGCCATAAATGGTGGTGGAGGGACACCACCTGATGCCAAATCATGAAATTGTTAGAGGGGTTTTGTCGAGAAGAGGATGGAGATTAATTTTCGTAAAAAGTGTGAGAGGATTTAAGGTCAAGAAGGGCATGAACTATGAGCTTGAAGCTCATAGCCATAGAGGTGGTGAAGAAGAGAATGAAGATGAGAATATGGTGGTGGTGGTGGTGTAAATAATGAGGGGGAGGAAAGTGTGAAGAAAAATCTAGGGCTTGAGGATATTTTAGAAAAAGTAAGGGTGACTTACTCATTAAGCTTGGTTGGCTGGTTTAGGAAGCTTTGTGGGTTAATTTTCATTGGTGGATTTGGAACACAATTTAAATTCTACTAAACTTGAATTTTAAGTGGCTCATCTTGAGCTACTACTAAAAGGACTTTTAATTGATGCTCATACCTATAAACAATATAAAACCCTTGAAGATTAATTCAAGGCATCTAAATATCAATTTGGGTATTCAAACTACCCAAGTTTCTAAAATATTGTGTGAGTAATCTCACACTCTTATTTGAAATTGTGGGTAGAGAATCTTATTGTAAGGTTATTACAAGTATTTTAGTTACCTACCAGTGTCTTGAAACCCACAAAGTTTCTGAAAATAGAAATTCTCTATGGTTGCCTTTCCTGACAACCACAAAGCCCTTATTACGACCTTGCCACTATGATCCATTGATGACAACCTCGCCCTTGGTTTCTCTACGAGTTACCTAATTACTATTTTGCCCTTATATCAGACCCAAACTTACTCCTATCATGACCTATCCTCAAGGTTCGAGGTGTTACATTCCTTTTAACCTTCCGGAAGCCCTTTAGTATTTTCTGCCAAAGTTTCTGCCGTATTTTTCTATTTTCCGCAACTAATGGCATTTCTGTAATTATGAGCAAATCTAGGGGCATCCCACGTCATTTCACACCTAAAGTCCTCTATGGCTCAATTGGCTGAGCTTTAGGGTTCTACATTTTGCCACGTGATTCAGCTCTATTTAAATCCTTATTCTGCTAAACCTATGGATGTGGGGATCCAAACGTCATTCTCTAAAAAGTTTTAGGGGCATGGTGTAATTAACCATTTGGGGTCAACCTGCAACATTGCAAATAACAAAAGTTTATAGAGGTATTTTCATCATTTCTTAATTTTTAGCATATGGTAATGCCATATTTTCAATGGCAATATTATGCTAACCTATAGTTCTAAGTGTGAGGATTGTCACAGCATAGCGCTGCGTGAGAAATTCTTACACTGCCTAAGGGAAATAATTTCAAAATTCTTACTATACTATTTTTAGGAAAATGAGGATGTTACACCTTCAGTTGTAGCTGCTAATGTGTTTCCTAGGAAACCCCACTACTAGGCTCCTCAGCATAGATATGACCCCTTCAGTAACACTTATAATCCTGGCTGGAAGGATCATCCAAACATGAGGTGGGGTAATTCACCTCAACAGTCATTTCCACAGCAACAGTTTCAACAGAAGCATCAGCCACCACACCAGAGACAGCAGAGTATGCCTCCCTTTCACCAAGCCTGCCAATAGCCTAGACTACCTACCTTTCAATAGCCAATACCCCCAGCTCCACCTCCTTCCTCTGAGCTGTCTCTACAAGATATCATAAGATTGTTATTAGAAAAGTGTAACACCCTACTAATTTTATGTTATGCTTAAGTCATAGCATGAAACTAGTCGGGTTGTGTTACCGTGTTGATACTTTACTTACCTTTCTTGTCTTTAAGTCCTCCTTAACTCGTCTCTATTGACGAGACGGCGTGCTGTTATATTACAAACAAAATAAACGAAATATCAACAAAATGAACCGAATAGACTATCATCAAATAAGTATGGTACAATAAGGTCACTGCATGCGTGTAAACATATGTATATATATATATCAGAAGACGCTGTTTTAGTTTATGTACAAAGGTTCAAAGTAAAACACATACATGGGCTAGTGTATCAAAAGACCATACTGCCCTCATCTATCAGCCTACCCTATGGTCCTCATAGGACATTTCATAATCTACTGCTAATTCTACAGTCAAACCCATGACCCAAAGCTACATGCTGTCCAAAAGAGGGTCATGCTGTACAACATCCCCTGCCGCTAAACTACTCAAAGTCAGGTAGCCGTTAGCCATGCCAGGCTCGGCCGGAGTATAGTCCGCGCTAGGTCCCGAGGAGGAAGAGGGCGACGAGCCTGTGGCCTCAGAGGGGTCACTCTCGGAACTCAGAGGGACGTCGGGGGCTGCCTGTGGTGGTGACTCGGGAGCAGGGTCAGCGGGTGCTGCGGGTGCAGGAGGAGCAGGATGCGGGTGCGCCATATGTAGAGGGATGGCAATATAAGGGGTAGCAGGGTCGAATAGGGGATGGTGCAAAGGAACATCAAAGTTCCTGTCGCTAAATAAGTACAAACGAAAGTTACACGAACCGGCTATGTACAGAGAGTCTAACTCCAGGTCATGGTGGAACTGAAGTGCAGGGATCTCAATAAAAAGGGTGGCTGTGGAGTCCATCGCCTGAATGTGAGAATGATGGGGAATACACAACACGGGGTGAGAATTTCAGGAAAATTCTCAGTAGGGTTCTTACATAATCGACTGACATCACATACATTCTCAGTTACCTCGGGTTTTACTTAATTATTAAAATACGTGTTCAAACTAAAGTCCATTTTCGTGAGTTTAAAGACATGTCTGGTCCGAGGTAAGGTTCAATTTTACTTTAATTGGCATAAGAAACGAAATAAGTACTAATACTAGTGCACAGAAGGATAAATGGGATAAATCAATGAATAGCGATAGCAGGTTGTAATGCACAATTGTAAACATCCCGATGCAACTATTCCATGGATTTATGCATTCATGTAATCATGTAAACTCATTCTTGAACTTTCTTTCATAAACTCTTTCATTACTTTCTATCATTTTTCCATCTCTCTTGGTCCCCTGGGAGTTCTTGGCCATTTTAGACTCCTGGGTAATAGTTCCGCTTATCGATCGAGCTCGTTCCTATACAGAAATGCCGGGTTTACTTTCCCGACCTTTCCACCGATCTATTCCCATTAACTTTCTATCCGGGCTGGCCCAAGTAGTATGGAACTTGCATAATGACATGCTTCTTTTCACGACTTTCATGACTTTCTTAAGAATGTATATACATTCATATGAAATTCATAACTTGTTCATGGGTTCTACCGAAACTTCGCAGCATAACGGAACGTGTCCGCTTCCCCATGAATAGTGCCAGCCAATCAATACATCAATATATCACAAGAAGCACAAATTCACATGTATACTCCAACATGAAACTCCAATTCATATCAAATTCATTAAGACAGAAATTCTGCCTCAGCATATACAACCAACCCGGTTCTTGTAATTCATGCCACAATTTCATTTTAGCTCATTTGGACCTCAAATTTGAGTATGTTACAGGGTTGTGTGTCTATTTTCTAACCTCTTTGGTCCCATCTAATTTCGGTATCTATAACTCAAGATATCTAAACTTTATCTCGGCCTGCCCATTAGCTGGCCAGAATCAGGCAACAAAAAGTAGAAATTTACCAAAAATCGAAAACTCACTCAAATCAGACGAAATTGGTCTCGTATTAAAGCTAACAGGACAAACTTTCATATACAAAAAGTCCCATTTCATTTGCCTTAGTAGGGCTCGAGTTACAAGCCCCGAAACTTAGCCTTCCTGAACTGTCCTGTGTTGGCCTGGTTTGGACATAGGGTAACTTCTTCAAATCACTGGGAATAACTGAGTGGATAACAAACTCGGGATTTCTCTGGATGTTGTTCTCCTATGTGTAAGCTTTCCAACAAAGTTGGTTTCACTCAGTTTCATGTAGTATAGGTCGAGTTCTAGCCTAAATAACCCAATCTGCCCAGAGCCAGAGTTAAAACCCTAGGTCGAGATTCAGAAATTCATATCTTCCTCAATTCTGATCCAAAACCCTTATATGATATGTCTATGGAAAGCCCTAGATGTCTAGTTTCATTTAAAAATAGGTTCATCGAATTTGACCGATCGTAGGCGGCGCCGTACGCTCCGCCATATGGTCTGCCGTGGACTCTCCACCAAGACAGCACCTCCAGCCATTTAATCCTCTTAGTTTTCTTCTTCTAATTCTACTTCTAACTCAAAATCTTCTATTAATCCAAGCATAATTATTCAATTCACACATCAATTAAGGTGAAACTAATTCAGTCCAGCCAGCCAAGTGCATGGATTTGATGCAAGAAATTTAAAACCCCTACCTTTGATTTAAGTGTTTTGGTGCTGAGCTCTTGAAATTTGGATAAACAAGGCTGGAACTTTGCTTAAGTCTTGGATGTGTGAGCAAGAGAAAAGAGAGCTGATGGAGAAGAGGAAAAGCAACGTGAATAATGGTCTGATTCAAAGGAGGATAGTGTGTTATATAGGCATGAGTGGGAGTTAACTTGGAAGATTGTGATTGGTTGCCCTCTTTGTGTGGTAGAATCACTCTCCACGTCGCTCAAGTGGTAGGAGTTTCTAGCATAATCTGGAAACAAAATCGGAACTCGTACTCTACATAAAGTCGTACCTCGTGAACTTCCTGTATATGAAGTCGGAACTCAGAAAACATCCAGTCTAATTGAAACGTAAAAGTAGAGCCTGGTGAGAAGCCAAGCACTTAAGGTCGGAGCTCGTAAATCATGAACTTTCTATCCCGGAACTCGAAAAGATATAGAAGTGAGAGCTTCTAATATTGAACTCAAGATCGGATCTCATACCCGTTGTGAATCATAATGTCGGAATTTGGAATACTTTCAGTTCATCTGAGCCTTAGAGACGAAGTCGGAAATCGAACATTTTACTCTTTGATCGATAAGATCGGAAGTCGTAAAGAATGCTGAAGTCGACAACGAACTCGTAAGTTGGAAGCATCAGTCACTCTCATTTCATCTCGCGAAATTGGAAGTCGGAATTCATACCGAGAAGGTCAAAATTTATCCACGCTTACAAGGTCGGAAATCGTCAGCTCCATCCATTAAATCGGAGAGCGTAAGCTGCATGCCTTAGGTCGGAAATCGGAAGAAGTCCCTTGCAAGCCTTGAAACGAAGTCGGAAGTCGAAGCTAGTGTTGAGGTCGGAGGCCAAGTGTAAGGAAACTCGGAAATCGGAAATGTCATCAATAATGGGGATCGGAAGTCGGAATTCGCGGATGTTACAAAAAGTAGCAGAGGACTGATACTAATATTCAGGATATCCGCACCCAGTTAGGACAAATTACATCTTCACCTAGCCAGTCTCAAGGTCCCGGCCAGATTCCCTCTCAACCTATTCCTAATCCTAAGGGGAATGTTAGTGCCATCATATTAAGATCTGGGACAAATTTACCAGATCCAATGCAAGTGTCAGAGAAGGGTACTGAGGGGCTAGCATAGAGTTTTGAGCCAAGTTCCTCACAATAAAGACCCATGGTGCTGGATAGGAGACAGTCTAATATTGAGCAATGATCTGCACCTTTCCTATTCCCACAAAGATCACCTCCAAGCAAGAAATCAGAAGAGGTTGACAAAGAGTTGTTAGACACCTTCCGGAAGGTGGAGGTGAACATTCCCCTCTTAGATGCCATAAAGCAAATCCCAAGTATGCCAAGTTTTTGAAGGAATTGTGTACGCACAAGAGACGATTAAAGGGTGATGAGAGAATCAATATGGGAGGAATGTGTCAGCCATGATTCAGCCAATGCCTAAGAAGTGTCAGGATCCTGAGACTTTCACTATTCCATGTGTTATTGGCCAGAGTAGATTTGAGAATGCCATGCTTGACTTAGGAGCTTCGATCAGTGTCATGCCTATATCTATCTTCAGCTCCCTTGAGGCCTATAGGGACTGTGATTCAATTAGCTAATAGGAGCAATGCTTACCCAGCAGGGTTGATAGGAGATGTCTTAGTGTGAGTGCAAGAATTGATCCTCCTTGCTGATTTCTACATCTTGGAGATGGAAGCAGAGACACCAGGTAACTCAACTCCTATCATCTTGGGGAGACCATTCTTTAAGATAGCAAGGACAAAGATTGATGTATATGCTAGAACACATTCCATGGGATTTGGAGATAATATTGTACAATTCAGCATTCTGGATGCCATGAAGCATCTTATGGAAGAGCACTCTATCTTCCATGTGGATACCATTAGTGATCTGGCTATAGAGATTTCTTGTGAGCTATATGGGAAGAGTTTTGAGACATCTAGTTTACAGGATGCAGTTGACAATCCCATCAGTTATGAGTATTTTCATGATGACTCTAGCCAGCAAGTTATTGAGTTGGTAGAGTTCTTGATGAATGACGATTTTGAGACTATTGACACTGAGGAGGAGGCTCGTATAGTTCAAATGTTAGCTGCAGAAATTGCATCTTGTGCTCAACCACAACCTTCCATAGTCCAACCACCATAATTAGAGCTAAAACCACTATCTGACCACTTGAAGTATGCATATATGGAAGATGATGAACAACTACCTGTTATAGTAGCTAGTGGCCTCTCAGATGATCAGGAGTAGAGGTTACTTCAGGTGCTAAAAAAGCACAAGCAGGCTATTGGTTGGACACTAGCAAATATTACTGGAATTAGCCCCTCCACATATATGCATAGGATCTTGTTAGAGGAGGGTGTTAAACCAGTGAGGCAACCCCAGAGAAGACTTAACCCACTAATTCTTGATATGGTGAAAAAGGAAGTGACCAAATTACTCCAGGCTGACGTCATCTACCCTATTTCAAACAGTAAGTGGGTGAGTCCAGTTCAGGTAGTCCCAAAGAAATTAGGAATTATAGTGGTAGCCAATGAGAAGAATGAGTTGGTCCCAACACGAGTTCAGAACAGTTGGCGTGTTTGTATTGACTATAGGAGACTTAATCAGGCAACCCAGAAGGACCATTACCCCTTGCCTTTCATTGATCAGATGTTAGAGAGGCAGGCAGGCAGGTCTTATTTCTGCTTCTTAGAGGGCTATACAAGGTACTTTCAGATTCATATTGCCCTAGAAGATCAGAAGAATACCACATTCACATGTGCCTTTGGCACTTATGCATATAGGCGAATACCATTTGGTCTCTGCAGTGCACCAGCCACATTCCAGCATTGCATGATTAGCGTCTTTTTAGACTTGTTAGAGGAGTGCATAAAGGCATTTATAGATGATTTTACTATTTATGGCTCTTCTTTTGATTCCTATTTAGATAGTCTTGCTAGAGTTCTATCTAGATGCACTGAGACTAACCTTGTTCTTAATTTTGAAAAATGTCATTTTATGGTGGAACAAGGTATAGTCGTAGGCCATGTAGTCTCTAGTAAAGGCATGTCATTTTATGGTGGAACAAGGTATAGTCTTAGGCCATGTAGTCTCTAGTAAGGGCATTGCTGTGGATCCTGCTAAGATAAATGTTATTACCTCTTTGCCTTACCCTGTGTGTGTGCAGGAGGTTCGGTATTTTCTTGGCCATGCAGGTTTCTATCGGAGGTTCATTCAGGATTTTAGCAAGATTGCCCTCCTTTATCCATCCTGTTGCAAAAGGATGTGGATTTTGTGTTTGATGAGAGATGTCAAGTGGCATTTGATCATTTGAAGAGAGCTTTAACCACCACCCCTATTATCCAGCCACCAAATTGGACACTCCCCTTCGAGCTAATGTGCGATGCTTCTAACCATGCATTAGGAGTTGTCCTTGCTCAACGGGTTGGTAAGGTCCCTCATGTTGTTTATTATGCTTCTAGGACTTTAAATGCAACCCAGTCAAATTACACCATTGCTGAAAAAGAGATTTTAGCCATTATGTTTGCTTTAGATAAATTTTGTTCCTACTTATTGGGCTCTGAAGTGGTAGTATTTTCTAACCATGAGGCTCTAAAGTACCTCCTAAAAAAGCCTGAGGCCAAGCCTCGACTAATTAGATGGATGCTTTTGCTCTAAGAGTTTGATATTGAGATTAAGGATAAGAGTAGAGCACAAAATTTAGTTGCTGATCATTTAAGTAGAATTGAGCATCCTACCCTGAGCCCTCTTCCCATTAAAGATGATTTTCCTGATGATCATTTGTTGCATATGCATACTGTTATACCTTGGTTTGCTGAGATAGCTAATTATGTGGTTGCTAGAGTCACACCTGCACATTTCACTAGAGCACAGATAAACGAACTGATGAATGATTCTAAATATTATATGTGGGATGACCTTTATTTGTGGAAATTTTGTAGTGACCAAGTGATTCGGCATTGTGTACTTGATTTTGAGTTTGAGTCCATACTTAGCTTTTGTCATAGTTATGCATGTGGTGGACACTTTGGTCCCCAATGTACAACTAACTAGGAAGGTATTGGATTGTGGCTTTTATTGGCCTACCCTCTTTCGAGATGCTTATGAGTTTTGCAGGTCATGTGAACAATGTCAAAGAGTAGGAGGTATTTGTTGGAGAAATGAGATGCCCCAGTAACCTATTCTTTTTTGTGAGGTTTTTGATGTATAGGGTATAGATTTCATAGGCCCTTTTCCCCCTTCTTTTGGTTTTGTTTATATTTTACTTGTTGTTGATTATGTTTCTAAGTAGGTAGAGGCCATTGCCACTCAAACTAATGATTCCAAGGTTGTTGTGGATTTTGTTAGATCACGTATTTTCAGTAGGTTTGGAACTCCTAAAGCCATCGTCAGTGACCAGGGAGCTCATTTTTGCAACCGGAGCATGGAAGCCTTGCTCAAGAAATGTGGGTTTGTTCATAGGTTATCCACTCCCTACCACCCCCAAACTAATGGGCAGACTGAAGTATCAAACCAGGAAATTAAGCGAATCCTGGAAAAGATGGTCAAGCCTAGTAGGAAGGATTGGAGTGACTGACTAGATGATGCTTTGTGGGCTTATAGAACTACCTACAAGACACCTATTGGAATGAGTCCCTTTAGGATAGTCTTTGGAAAGGCATGTCATCTCCGTGTAGAATTAAAGCATAGAGCATACTACGCTATCAAGTAATGCAACTTGGATCTCATGGAAGCTGGGGCTGAAAGGAAGTTACAATTGCAAGAGTTAGAGGAGTTGCGATTAGAGGCCTATGAGAGCTCCCGGATATACAAGGAAAAGACAAAGGCCTTCCATGACTGAAACATTTCTAGGAAAACCTTTGTGGTTGGTCAGCAGGTCCTGTGGTACAAGTCTCGGCTTAAATTGATGCCAGGAAAGCTGAAGTCTCGATGGGAAGGCCCATATGTAGTCACTTATGTGTACCCCTATGGGGCGGTGGACATTGAATATGTGAAGACCAAAGTAACCTTTAAGGTCAATGGACATCACTTGAAACCATACCATGTGGGGCCAAGAGAGCATGGCTATGAGAGTGAGACCTTGTTGGTGGAGGCCATCTACCCACCTTGAGGGAGTTCTCTCCACCCTTTTCTTTTGTGTACCTTGTCTTTGCACTTTTATATCTTTTAATAAAGAATGTCTTAGCTTAGTTTCCATATGCTAGTTATGTCTAGGTTATTAGTTATTATTTGGTGTTTCTCTTATGTGTCTTATGTATCTATTTCCATTGGCGCATCTTGAGGTTGCTTGCTTGGGCATTGAGTTCTTTTTATGTTTCCAACACGCTTGACCGTGCACCACATTTCACATGTTTGCATGCTTGGTAGATTCACTTTCATTTTGCTTGGATTAATTGTGTGGACAATTTCCCTTGTGAGCTTTTGGGCCTTGTTATTGAATGGATACATTGCATGCCATTATTGTCCTTCTTGTGTGCTTTCGCTCTTTGGTTATGTGCTCTAGAACTTGCTTAATTCTTGTTTGAAGCTTTGTCATCATAATGCGTGCATGAGCATAATAGAGGCATTTTCCTTGTTTTAAGCTCCCCGACTAAATGGCCAACCTTGCATTTTTCCCTTTGATGAGCCACTTTGAGCCTATATGACCTCTTTCTTGTTTTTGTACATTTCAAGCCTAAGTGGAAAACAATGATTTTACCTAACCTGAATGGGTTACGAGAGCATTGGTTTGTGTTAATATGTACTTGAGCATAAGTATGAGGGTATTGCATGAGGCCGTGCAATGGTTTAAGTGTGGGTGGTAGCAAAGTTGGAGAAAAACTACATATAAAAAAAAATCTGCATATTAAAAAAAAAGGGAGTGGTTTGAGAAAAAGAAAAAACTACATATATGAAAAAAAAAACTGCATATAAAAGAAAAAATAGAAGAGAGAAAGAAAAAGAAAGAAAAAATCTGCACACACACACACATATATATATATATACGCATGTATATAAATGTTCATAAATAAAGAAGTTTGGGGTTTTGTAGTTGAATTTGAGGGATTAAGGCTTTTTATAAGCATGGTTTGTATTAGAATGCATTTCTTGCATTTATGGTCTCGTGCATATGCATATGCTCTCTTAGGCCTTAGGTTTCAACTTTGCATATCCTTATGAATCCCTACCCCTTACCTATGCCCCACTGCAACCTCAAATAAACCCTCTTGATTTGTGTGTGCATGTGTTTGACTAGTAGAGAACTAGATGACTAGCAAGCCTATGGTAGTGCATTTCCATTTGAGGTGATTTGAGTGCCAATCCTAAGCTTAAACTTTGAGAGACTTGAGTGTTAAATACTTGCGTTGTGAGGTCTTCCATGCTTGGTCCATGCTCCTTGAAGTGAATTCTAATATGCTTGCCTTTTTTGTGCATCTGTGTCTTGCTTGTTGGAATTTTGGTACTTTTGTGCACTCTTTGTCTTTTAGTTTGCATCTTTTGAAAATCATTTGGAAATTGTGTTTTTCTTTGGTTTTAGGTATGTGTCAACTTTACGGATAGTTGTCATGAGAACTGGTCATAGCTTAAGCTTGTTGGTGAAGTTTCTTCGGGTTTTGCATGAGGACATGCAAAAAATTAAGTGTGGGGGAATTTGATGAGTTGAATTTAGATACTAACTTTATTCCTCATATTTAGTGTTTTCGTCCTCTTTGTTTGCATGTTCACTTTCCAATTACTTGAATTTCATAGTTTGATGCTAATTTTCCTCTTTTGCTAATTCTTGCGTAAATGTGCCTTTTTCCTTGACTTTGTGTTTTAACAAGTTCCATGAGTTCTGGATCTTTATATATGTTGTTTTTGATTTGTAAGAACTTAACTTGGAGGGATTTGAGGCTTAGAAGCGATTGGAAGCCCAATTTCATTGTTGCTAAAATTTCAGCTTGAGCATGCTGCAAATATCAGACCATAACTCTCTCATTCCAAATCCAAATGATGCAAATGAGGTGTCCATTTTGAAGCCAAGAAAAAGATCTACAACTTTCATGAAGACACCGAGAGCTATTTCAGGCATTTTGGGGCTCAAACAGGGCTGATAAGTGACCAGAAAGTCTAATTCTGCATAATTGCTATCAGGACCTTGCGCTATAGTGCAAATTGAAGCTGAAACACCTCTTGATTTGCTGATTATTGCACTCTAGCGCAACCAAAAAAGTGCAGAACAACAGAAAGGTTGCAATCTCAGGTTTTGGGCCTCTTGGGCCCACTTTTTGGAAAGATATTGCACAGGAATTCATGTACCAATACCTAGGATTTTACCAAATTAAGCAACAAGCTCATTTTAGGGAAGAAAACTCTGTTTCTCTAGTTCTTAGGTCTCCTTTCTCTATAGTTTTTTCTTCTTCTTCTAAACTTTTCTTCTCTTTTTATCAAGGATTGTAAGAACCAATTTGTAGTTGTTGTTTGTAACTTCCATTACCACGGAGGAGTAGACTCAAGCTAGCTTGAGGGGCTTCCAAAAGGCTCATAGATTGTATCTTGAAACCTTATGCTACATTTATGATATGTGATATGTTTTCTTTAATTCCTTGCCTTCTTCTCTTATTCATTGCTTACATTGAATGGTATTAACATGTTAGTTTCGAATGTGATCATTAATTGAGTTTGTGTTAATTGGTTAATTAGTAAGGGCTCAATTAACTAAGGAATTGGGAGTTGGGTTTGGGTTCAAACCTAGGCTAATGCAATTGGAACTAAAAATCAATATAGGTTAATTAGAGTTGAGGTTTCAATTTCCTAATCGATTTCATGTTGGTTGAACACCTAGAGGTTTCTAGGTAGAATTGTGGAGTTATTGGTAGAGGTCTCTCTAATAGCTCAATTAGCCATATATCACATGTTTAATTATTTATGCGTTGATGATTGATCAATCTTATGTTATAGGAACTTCTTGAGCTAGTGCTTGAATCATATATAGTTTCTTATTTTACCTATCAACTATTATGTGAAACACAAAAAACCCCCTCCTTACTAATCAAATAACATTAACATCCATGTGAGACGTGTAACATCCTCAATTTCTTGTTGTGTTAAATTACCTCAGTACCCCTGAGTAATTAGGCATTTAATGAGAAATTACAAAATTAGGGCTTAATTAAGGGATTAACGAAGAGTTAGGAGTCAACTCGGATGAAAAAAGTCAAAAGAATACTTAATCGAGATTAGAAAATCTCTAATTAAGCAAGTCAAACCTTTAATAGCTTAATTAAGTGCTAATCACCCTTAATTAGCTTAATCAAGTTTAATTAAGGATAATTAAGCTTAATCACAAGATTAATTTTTGTTAATAATGTTCTTATGTATTAATCACTAATCCTTGCTTAATCATGTTAATTAAGTTGCAAGAGCACTTAATCACATGATTAAATTCAAATTTAGTCAACAAGATAATAAAGTAAAAAGTGATTTTATAAAAGCATAAAGCATAAGACAAGAGTACTTTATGTAAGAGTTAGTATATGCTTTGTTCCCCCATCATCCAATTTGTCCCCCTAAATCTTAATTAACACAAAATAACACAAAAATATCTCTCTCCTCCCCTTTATATTGGATGCCACACTCACATACACACACACGCTCACATTTTTATTTTCACTCATCCTGTTTTTTCTGTAAAACTCTCATCCTCTCACTTCTCTCTAAAAGTTTCTTCTTCTTCTTCTTCATCTTCTTCTTCCATTCTCCACGTCCATAACCAAACCTTCTTCACTTAGCCCTTCAAAGACCTCATCTTTGTGTCTTTGGAGACAAGATCAAAACACTACAACCTCTATTTTCACAATATCTCAAAAGCTTCTCCTTTCTCCTTGCAAGACTGCCACCATCATCACCAAGAGGAGCCATCATCTTCTTCTTCTTCTTCTCCTTCCTTGTTATAGCGCTATTTTGATAAGGAGGTAGTGATCTTCATCTTTTTCATTTTGTTTGCTCAAGAAATCTTAGAGCTTGATTCTTTCATGACCAAGATCTCTAAGTGAAAACTTGAGAAAATCCTTCATGCTCTTCAAGAGCAAAAGGTTTCCATTTTTGACAAAATATGTTCATGCTTTTCTTAAAGTGTTCTTGATACTTCTATTTTTGGTGAAATATGTTTATGTTCTTCTTAAAGTGTTCTTGATGTTTCCATTTTTAGCAAAACATGTTCATCTTCTACTTAAAGTGTTCTTATTGTTTCCATTCTTAGTAAAGTATGTCCATGCTCTTCTTCATAAGTTTTCTTGACCCTTGAAAGTTTCTCACTCTAAATGCTTTATTCCCATTTTTAATTCTTGATGCATGAGATCTTGATGTTCTTGGTTGTGTTGAGCTGCAAGTTGTCTTCTTTATTATTTTCTATTGATTTGACATGACTACAAACATTCTTAATGCTTAAAGTTTCAAAAAATTTGCTTCTTGATACACAAAAAGTGGCGCAAGTTTTAGTGCCATCATAAAGCCTTCTTTTGTTTTGTTTCGAAGACAAGAATACATGTAAAAGTCTAAGCTTTTTAGGATAACAAGCCTTTTTGAGTTATAAAAGAATATCTTATCACTTTATGTCTTAGAAATCAAACCTTAAAAAAAGAGACCTTTCATAAAGTTTCAAACTTTAATCAAGAATGGGACCTTTAAGTCATAAAAATGTTGTTTTGTAATATTTAATTCATAAAGTTTAGATCTTGAACCAAAACAATGCTAAAAGGTGTTAACTTTTATAAAGATCATGACTTTTTAACCTTAAAGTTAATGTTTCATATCACTAGTTGATAAAGTAGAAACCTTTTTAATGTAAAGATGACTTTAAGTCATAAAGTTCAAACCTCAATGGTTTTAGAATAATTAAATGAGTCAACTTTCGTAAAGAACAAGACTTTTTAGTTCAAAAGCTAGTAACTTGTATCATTATTACATAAAGATCTAATTGTTAAGACAAGAGCTTAATTTTAGAGGCACTCACTTTCATAAAGAATAAAACTTTATGACTACTTTATAAAGAATGATAACTTTAATAATGTTTATGGTAAAATCTTGATAAATTAATAATGAAAGCTTGAAACTTTGTAGGTTGAATAAGTTAAAAATCAACCTTGGTGATTAGTAAACATGGTATTGTTGGGTTCATGAGTATGGTTATGCGTTGTTATGACCCAAGGATTAGAAGGATCTCGAACTCCTTGGGAACAGAAGTATGATTAGGGCCTCTAATTATACCATGAACCTAGGAATCACTAAGTACACGGTCTCAAGGAAAGGAAACAACCACCTAATTTAACTAATATGAACAAGTATTCCATAAGACATGTACTTAATAAAGAATAAGATCACATGAGAACTAAGCAACTAAAAGACTACATGTACATATATCTTAACTATATGATTCTCTCATGGGTAACCACGAGAAATCATATGATGATTCATAAGATTCTTCACAAAGAATAACGCAATTATGAACCCCTTTAGGGTAGGAGTGTATGATACCATCTGGCATGATGAATAATGAGTTTGATTGAGCTTTGTCTCATGATTGATTGATTATTGTGATATGATAAAATGTTGGTTGAAAGCTTATGATTGGCATTTTGGGGGAAGCTCCGGTCTAGTCGTTATGCTGCCAGATTTTCGTCAAAATTATGGACTTAGTCATATCAATGCATGTGTCTAGTCAAAGAAGTACTATGCATATAAAGTATAATGATAAGAAAAGAAATCATGGGATATGACCCCTCGATCACTTCCAGGAAGTGAAAGGCGGTGACCCACAAGGAACCTCTATGAGAGAGGCAAGGGTGACAGGGAGGACCCTCCAACTTAAAGGTAACCAATATCAGCTTAGTCTGATTTGGTTAGTACTGCAAGACGACGGTCACGGAATGAGCTCATGTCCAAAAGCAGTCTATTTCAAAGGAAAGTAAAGAATGTTAAGCACGTGCTAAAAATGAAAGTAAAGTCAAAGTATAACCATGATCAAGTTGATGAGTTGCATAGTCATGGATGTTATTATATTCCTTATGTGCATTATGAATGTTTATTTTGTATATTAGCATGTATGCCTATGTATGACACTATGGATATGATGATAAAGTTAAAAGTAACCCGCTTCGGGATTTACATTTTCTGAAACTATTAAAATTGAATTGATATTTGTCCACTATTTTTATATTAAACCTGAAGTGGCTGGGACGATGATGATGACATTGTGTTTGTCTAGTTGTGATCCTACTGAGAAATTTAGTATTTCTCACTCCTACATTTCCGTGTCATCTTTAGAGGATGCTAGCGTCGAGCACGGTGGTGATTTTCATTGAGTTCCTAGTGATGCATTGGCACTTTGACCCGGTGCTAAATGCATCCGTGATGACTACTCAAGCAGCGATGCGGGTCTACATGTTCCATAGCCGCGAGTTCTGCACACCTGTGATGAGTCCATTTTTCTGCCTTCATGAGCCGTTTGAGGACATCACTATGGATGACGTTCACCTGCCTTTCCATCCTTCGAGGTACCCCACTGACGGAGATTGCAACTCGGACACCTGCCTAATGCCGACAGTTTCATTGGATTCCAATCTTTCGGAGCTGTCCTACCCGAGCTACCATGTGGAGACGGACCCGTCTGAGCCTTCCTTCCCATCCATGATTCGCCTGTCGTCCGATTCGTCTTCTTCTTCAGCAGCCCTCATCACACTCTATTCCCGGTTCGCGGTTGCGAGTTCATTCGCACTCATGCCGTGCCTCGTAGGCGTGGCCGTGCTTGAGGAGGAGGACGTGGTGATGTTTCTCCTAGAGGATTCGAGAACCGCTACCTCCCGCCAGATGAGTGAGGTGTTGATTTGCATGCGGAGTTGAGCATGAAGATAGTCCCTTTTTGGTTGTAGCGAGGGTTATTATCTTCATTCAACATGTATGGGCGGATTGGGATTTCTTATGTATTTTCTTCTATCATGTATTTCGTTAGGGTATTTTGTAGGGCCGACAATAGGTATTGAAGCCATTATTATCTTTGTGTATTACTACTGTTATATTAACTATGGGATGACTATGGAATGAATGTTATCTTTATCTAAGATTGTGGTTATTCTCATTGCTTCTATTTAGGTTAAATACGATGTATGATTGAGATAGCAATGTTTGTATTAGACGTTCACGATGCGCTCATGGCTGTCGATTTCAAAAACAGTTTACTCGTTATTGTTCAAAAAAAAATTTACCCTTATTATCGTTTAAAAGTAATTGTTAAAAAGTAATATTAGTTCCGGGAGCAAAAGTAATAACTAATAATTCCACAATATGACTTAAGCATAGAATGGAACTATTAGGGTGTTACAAGACGACCCGACTTGTACCACTTTGCTATAAATTTTAGTGCAACCGGTTATTGTAATTTGGGTGAAGTGCGACTTTCACTACTAGTTATTGTAATGTCCGAAATTTTTAAAACGTTTAATTTATGCTGTTAATTAGAAGTTAATTAAAGAGATTAGGATTAGGAGGAATTGAAATCAACATGTAGAAAATTTCAAAAGATTACTAGTAATATTTTGCTGGTTTGAAGGAAATCGGTTAAAATTCGATATTTTATACTAGCAGAACCGAATTAATAGAATTATACACTAAAAACCCTAGATTGAGTGGCTAAAATTTAGCCGCTCCTACCCTAGTCAAAGGCGCCATATGTAGCCCACTAAAGTGGAGAGACTTGGCTTAATTCTCCCTCACTCAATCATCCACTAATCATGTGTTACCTCCAATGCATTAAGACTTGAAAATTCCTTCTCACTTCTTCATTTTTTGGCCCTTCCTTCAGCAGCTTCCACTTCATTTTCTCTTCTCCTATTTCACCTCCTCTTATTTCCATCTCCAAGCTTCATCCATATCGTTCAATAAAAACCCAATTCTAGCTAGCTATTTCACCTATTTGAGGTAGGATTCAAACTCTTTCCTTGATTTTATGAATTGGTGGTTATTTAGAATTTTATCTCTATTTACTTATTTGATGTTATATTGAATCTATTGGGGTGTTTATGGGTAATTAGCAAGTATATGTTGGGTTTGAAGTGAATACTTAATGAAAAACCATGAAAGGAATGAACTAGAATGGATTAAATTGAGAAACCCTAAAATGGTTTGTACCTCAAAGTGTACAGCTTCACCTACAGACATCCGAATTTGATGAAAAAATTTTATATGAAACTAGATATTTAGAGCTTTCCAACCATAAAAATTATAAGGTCATTGGATCTATATTGAGTAAGATATGAATTTTTGAAATTAACCTCAGATTTCTACCGCTAATTCTGACCAAAATAGGTTATGTAGAGCATAACTCACCCTATATAACTTCAAATTGAGTGCAACTAATTTTCTTAGAAATTATAACTTTGAGAACTTATAAATTAAGCTTTGCCCACTAAAATGAAATTAAACTTGTTAGAAATTAAAGTTGTCTCTGTTAGCTTTAAAATGATATAAGGTTCAAGTAAATCCAATAAGAGTTCTATTTTTGGCAATTTTTCACGCTTTAGACCCCGATTCTGTTTAACAACAAGGCAGATCTAGGCTAAACCTCAATAACTCAAGCTATACTTATCAAACTTCACAGACCAAAGAGAATTAAAAGTAGACAAACAATGCTACATCATATCCAAAATGTAGATTCAAATGAATTAACATGAAATTAAGGTGCATTTTAGAAAATCAGACATAATTGAATGTTACGAGCAGAATTATTTTAAATGCATGAATGAGCTCAAATGAACTTTGCATGTGCACACCTACGTAAATGCTGAATGGTTGTTGCATTATATTGGTCCTATCGTTGTGATTGACTGTCTGTTTGAATGACAGTATTCACAGGGAGACGAATTTGATCCGTTATACTGCCGAAATTATGGCAGAAATTATGCACATAATATGATATGCATGTGGACACATATAACATTCCAATCAATTAAATCATGATTATATAATTCATAAGAACTATAAGGATTTCATATTAATTAGGCCAGCTCCGAAATAAAGTTAAGGGGAATAGATTGGTGGGAAAGCCGAGAAACTAAATCCGGCAATCCTGTATAGGAGTGATCTTGTATAGAAGCGAGCTTGGTCCTGAGAAACAGACTATTATCTAGGAGTTATATGGTTAAAAACTCCCAGGAGACCAAGTATAGAAATTCATGAAGTATGAACTTAAGCAATGATTAAAGTGAAGTGCATTCTATTTCAATACAGTCTCATTAGTGATGCATATATGTAGTTTAATTTTGATTTGCTTGCACCATGATCTCTCTTGTGACTGTTTATGATTTCTAGAGTTGTGTTATTTGGACGTGTAAAAATAGATGCATCTGACGCAGTACCAACTTTTTTTTTTTCAATTACCAACTTTTTAAATTAAAATTACCAACTTATTCGACTAAGTTACCAACCAGTTGCAGCATAACACTACAGGACATTTTGCATGCAATTGGCTGGTAGTCCAATCAAATAATTAGGTAACTTTAGTTTAAAAAGTTTGTAATTGAGAAAAAAAAGTTGATATTTGTGTACTGCAACTGGTTGATAACCCAGTTGAAAAAGTTAGTAATGCGTCACAAATGCATCCCAACTGCATATACAAATAAACTTTCTTTTATTTCTATTACACTGTGTAATATTCTGTATGATAATTATTCTACCTTTTAAATGAGTTTCTTTGTGCTTCTTAACTCCTTAAAGTAAAATAAAACCTTGCTTCAGGCATTATTTTCCTAAACCTAAATGAATGAGAACATAAGATCTATTATTCACCTTTTTATAATTGAATAAAAATTAAAGCAACTGCAAATGAATGCAATGTTAGTGCAAAGTAGTTATGAGAATCCTACTAAGAATTTTACAAATTTTCACCCTACTGTATGTATCAGTGTCATTCTTAAACTATGGACATGGCGGCAATGACTATCCTCTTCATAGAGTTTCTTGAGCTGCAGCTCTACCTTGACCTGGTGATAGACTCCGTGTATATCACCAGTACCTGCCGTTTCTATTTGTATTTCTTTTTTTACAAAGATTTCGCTGTTCCTCTTTTTCACCCACTGTTCAACCCCACTACACCCTTCATAGCCATCCCACTGCATATGGCACATCTTGCTCTACCTCCAGCAGCACCAGTTGCTCCACCACCTGCCTTGCCACCTTAGGTAGTTCCCTCTCTCTCCCTTGATGACGATGAGCTCTCCGAGATGTCAGCCTCATCCTCTTCGTCTTCCGGCCTTAGCGACGGCTACGCACTAGCAAATCCCGGTATCTGGGGAATGGGTTCCTTTCTTCGGAATTCATCTAGAAAGGGACTTCAGCCAGTTGACTACAGTGTATAGAGTGACCCTTTTTTGTCACTATTATGACCTTGGGCCATAAGCTTAGTTTCTTTTTGTGTTTCTTAGAGAAAGATGCTAGATGAAATGTCCTTTGAGAATCATATAGGGTGTACATCATGTGTATGGATCGGTTTATTTTGTGTGACAGTCCAAATTTCTGTACCCACTATTTTTATATGTACATGTACTTATGAGCCTCTATTTATATGTACATAAATGTGTTAGAGATGTTATTTTTCTTTTCTTTTCTTTCGCCAACTTATTTAATTTTCTTTTGTTGCATAATGCCTGTATGACATATGTAAAATGCATTATTATATTAACACCAAGTCAGTAACCCGTATTTAAATTTAAAATTCACTCAACCCAATTAATATACTAAAGTAAAATAAGAGTTATTCGCACGTGACAAACTACCAAGTAGAATATTATGACTTAAGTATAATATTCTATTTGGTAGGGTGTTACAGTTATCCTCTCAAGTCACATTACCATTCTGTTTGCTACCTACGTGGGCGCCAATCAAACTACTTCCAACATAACCTATATCGAATTAATTCCCTAGTGGAAGGACTTCCCCATATTTAGTCCAAACCCAGTAATCAAGCTTAAATCTATCATTGTACAAGTGATATTTAATGAACTCAATATCTAAAAATCTCTTTTATTTAGATTTACGACAAGGACACCTAGTTGCCCTTTCACATGTAAACTGCTCTATTTGAACATAGGCCATTATGAATTCTTTGACCCCTTCATAAAATTTAGGTTTAATCCCCCCCGACCTGGGAAAATATATCATACATCTATGCTCGATTTGTAGCAAATATTGTCTCTCAACAATAACACATACCTATAGAGTAATACAATCATACATTAATAATAAAAAAAAAAAAGTAGGCGAAGTCTCCCTATAAATTAGGAGTCCCCACTAATTATTTATACAATAATTTTTTAGTCCACACTTGCAATATTTATTTAATTGAAACAGTATTGTAAGCGTTCAAAAAGATTTTGCCAGAGTCTCCCCTTAAATTAGGAGTTTTCACAAAAATTAATTCAACAATTCAACACAAATAAAAATTATTTATTGTATAACAATAATTATTTAATTCAAAGAATATTCTAAATGATAAAAAAATTTAGGCAGAGTCTCCCCTTAAATTAGAAGCCTCCACAAAAATTAATTCAATATTTCAACACAAATAATAATTATTTATTACATGACAATAATTATTTAATTTGAAAAATATTTTAAATGATAAAAAATATTTGGACAGAGTCCCCCCTTAATTTAGAAGCCCCCAAAAAATTTATTTTACTAGTTAAATACAAATAACAAACACATATAATCATACAAATTAATTAATTAATTTTAAAAAACTGTTCTAGAGTATATCCCTTTACTTCACATCATACAAGTACACAACACCACAATATACAATTTAAACAATGGGAAGGCACTCTATGCCTTTCTTCAGTCATGCAATCCTGTTCTTCTTCTTCTATCCTACAACTCTATCCTTGAAAATTTAAGTCTTTAATATTTCAGAAAATATAAAGTTAAAAAAATAGTACAATGTACATATCTAATAAACTACAATGCTAAAATCAACGAATGCACCAGAATAGAAGCACTCCAAATAAGATCTTTAACAATCAACATAACAAAATAAGTTAGTTAATTGACTAAGAACCAAAAACTTTGAGTAAAAAAATGGAATTAAAAAAAAGGCTAAATAAAAAAAATTAAACCAATTAAAATACCTAATAATATATCACGAACACAATGGTAGTATCCGGTAGTGAAATGGAAGCTCCAGCGATAGTGAAATGGCTAATGGCTGTGTAGGGGAGTAGGGCAAGAAAGAGTAGAGAGAGAGATTGTGTTTGATCGAATGAGGAAGAAGAATGGGGCTCGCATTTTAATGGTCGGTGTTAACATTACAATAATGAAACGATTCACTTCATTAATTCCATTTTATTGATAGATTTTTCGTCAGTAATAAGGTAATGAAACGAATCGTTTCATTAACCAACCATTATCGACGGATTTGCCATCAGTAATATGGAAACAAAAAGCCTCAAGCGGCAAACAAATATTCAAATATCGACGGATTATTCTGTTAGTAATATTAAAGAAAAAAAGGAATAAAATAATGAAATAATTATCGACGAATTATCTATTGATAATATTAGCCAATTAATTTATTTATAGACAAAAAATTCGGCAGTAACATTTTCATTTTTTAAAGATTATAAGTTGAATAAATAATTACATATCGACGGAATTTTTGTCGGTAGTTTTTTATTTAATCGACAGGTTATTTGCCAGTAAAATTGTGGCTCCATTAGGCGTGAATATTTATCGATGCCTTTACCGATGGATTATTTATCTGTTAGAAAAATATCACATCAATTCTTGTTGAGTTTTAACAATGGCGTATCTGTTGGTATTACCAACGTTAGTTCTTGTTTCGTCGGTTATTTGCTATTTTCTAGCAGTGTAAATAATTTTTAAAATTATCTTCAATTAAACAATTTCTTATTCAAATCAAATTTTCCAATTTTAAGTCAAAACTTAATTGTATTATATTTGTTCCGAATTTAGTCAATTTAAATTTTATAACTAAAAGTAATGAATACAAACATAAAAAGACAATCACAATTTTGAATTGCCCCATCTCATGATTAATTCATCTTGTAGATATATGTCAAAGTAAACTTTTAGCGAAAAAAAATATTTCACTCCCTTGAATTATAGGCTATGAACATTTTAGTTCTTGCATTTTTAAAAAATACAAATCATCCTCTCAAACTTTCCTAGATATGTAATTTAGTCAAAATAAGTGTACTATACCCCCTATTGGGTCATATGCAAATCAATCCCTTGAACTTTCTTGAACACGTAGTTGATACCCTAAAACTTTCTTGAATGTTTGTTATTTTTTTTTTATCAATTGATGAAAGAGTTAATAGAAAGGTCGATTTGCATATTTAGGAAAGCTCAAAGGATTGATTTGCATATTTTTAAAATATAAGGATTAAAAAAACACATGGCCTCTAATAGGGATGACAAAAAAATCACACGCACGGACACCTGCAGCAGGGTGTATATGAGGGAAAGATTTTGCCTTTACAAGTAATGGGAACAGGATTTTAAATAACCGCATATTAAATAGGGTGAAGGCGAGGGTCATTGTCCCTGTACCCACGAGTACCCGATATGAAATTACTGTTTTACTCTTAAGTTATTAACTTAGTTAAACTAATGTTATTGTTGTTGCTATTTAAATTGATTGGACTAAGATTTAAATTTAGAAGTTGGATTTATTTGTACTTATTATATATTGGACTGATGATTAGATTACGATTATGTATTTATTTTTATTTTAAGTATTTTAAATTGTTGGAATTTAGATTGTGGAATTAGATTATTTTGCTTATTTTGTATTTATTTTTATTTTAAGTATCTTAAGTTATTAGAATTTGGATTGTGGATTTGGATAACAATTTATGCTTAGTTTAAATATTTTTTAATACTAGAATTTTTTATTTAATTTAAAGTTTTTTGAATTTTTGATATTCTAACAGGTATTTATGGATACTTGTAAATCTGTAGGGAAGTAAAAAACAAATACCTGTGCAGATATGGGATGTGAGGAGAGTGAGTATTTATCTACAGGGCAGGAGACGGGGGCTATCCCCTTGCCACCCTAGCCCCTAGGGATGTGCACGGATCGGGTTGGGTCGGGTTTAGGAGAAAAAAATATCCAAATTAATTAACCTAGCTCGGGTTTTGGCTTTTTTACCCCTTAACCCGAACCAATCCAACCCGAACACTTTTGGATTGGATTGATTATGGTACTCAAGTTGGTGGTTTGCTTTCATTAAAAAAAAAAATTGGGGCCTTGGGGGCAGAATAGATTAAGACCACATTTTTGTGACATTTTGAAGCCTTTAACACTGATAAAACTAAAGTCACATCAACATAGCAACAATGATAGAAGTAAAAATCAACAATGATAAAAGTAAAAATCACAGACTCAATCTCAGCTTAGAATCAACACTAATAGAAGTAAAAATTACAGATTGAATCTCAGGTCAGAATCTAACATATATTGACTAATGGGGGCTTCACGATAGTGGAGGCTTTGCGGGAAAGTTCTTTACTGTTGAGTGAGGGCTTCTTCGCTATAGCGGTGGATCGGAGGTGGCTTCCTTCTTGGCTCTCGCTATCGCGGTGGTGGAAGACGTGATCTAGGCTGATGGAGGTTGCGAATAGAGGTGGCTTCCTTCTCAGCTTCTTTGCGACAATGGCTTCCTCATTCTCGGCGTCGATGGCTTCCTTCTTGCCTTCTTTGCTATTACAACGGTGGCTTCCTTCTCTTTTTCTTCTTGTCGCGGTGGTGGCTTCCTTCGTGCACTCGAGCAGACTATGGCTTGTGGCAGACTGACGACAACAGGGGAGGCGACTAAGGGAAAGGGAAAAGCCGAAGAGGGGAAAGGAGGATTAGAGGGGAGGGACAGAGATGTGGATGGCTGAGGGGAAGAAAAGAAACCAACACTATAACCTACATAGTACACAATAAGTCATTAACAATTAAAATAAAATAAATAAAATTTGAAAAAAAAAAAAAAAGAAGAGGGAGTTTGGGTAGTCGGGCCAGATAAGAAGTTTAATTTTTAAACCTATTACCTTAATCAAATATTAGATGGGCTAAGCAAATTTTATACGAACAAACACGATTATCCGACCCAAACCGGATTTTTGCACACGGGTCCAGTCGGGTTGTTCAGGCTCACAGGTAGATCCAGACCCACTCACACCCCTACTAGGCCCCATCCCTAGCCTCTAATTGAGGCGAGTAAAATACTCTTTTTTCCATAAATTTTCTGTTTTTTTAATTTTGATCAACACACGCGCCCATTTTTTTTTCGAGTGTTAGCGTTCTCTGACCGCGATGCGAGTCAAAAACTCGCACTCCAATTACACTTGCGAGGCAACAAATTCTCCACTCATGCTACTGCTCCGCCACATTTTTTTTCCCCTTAACTTTAGCGCCGTAGGGTTCCACACTTTGGTTCTCAGGATCTCCACTACAATAAGAGGCTTTTACTTAACTATCAATATCTTCTAAGATGCAGCACGTTATTTACAAAACCATGCAGAGCTTTTTCTTTTTTATGTTTTTTTTCCCGGATGTTAAAGTTTAAGAGAAGGATCTAGTCACATTCCAAAATACAATGATAAAATTCACTAAAAAGAGTAGTTTCTTCTTTCTGTATTTTTCTTATTAATAATTATAACTTCTGATTTCTATTGAAGAATACACCATGCACTTAATAGGAACAGTACATAATTTCTCTTCAGAAACCCTTCGGCTGTCTCGTATCTGAGAAACAGTTTGTTATAGAGAGTTTATTCACGATTGGGTATGCAAAAACCTTCTATCAATATTATACCAAATTCATCACATTAACATAACTACCATGCAACCTGTACATCCCAATGAACTTTATGAGCATTCAGCTACTGACAAAATACAACTTAAAATTTCCTCTTTCTACATTAACTGTGATCATCAAATACACGGGAATATTTGGATAACATTCTTCCCAGTTGTATAACTTCACGGGCTTTCATCCTTATCGCCCACCACATAACGATTTCTAGTGGCACTCAAGCCTGATGTGTGAAGTTGCTTTCTCTTCTTCACAAGATGTGATGCAGTTTTCCTATCATCAAGTGCTTCCTCAAAATCAGGCTGCACAAAACATTAGATTTCATTAGACTATCAAAATGAAAATAGATGGTTCAACTTAAGCTTCAGAAGACTACACCACAGGCCCAATATAAAAAAGTAGTGGATGTTCCCATTTAGTTCTGCTAATCAAAATATAGAAGTCCTGAACAGCCAGCATGAACGGATTTCTCCAAAAACAACTCCCAAGTACTTATTTAACCGCATGTTTTGAATTGTAATATTATTGACTGCTGTATTTATCCAATTATATTGGACTGTCGATTATAACCAGTCAATCTTCTAGTTTGTGATGTCATAAATGTATGTACAAACTCAATGCTTGATAGAAAATTTGAGCAACATCTAACCCAACTACAAAGAGCATCATGAAGAGAAACCTTGAGAGCTAAAGCTCTATCAAAGCTTTCAATAGCATTATCCGGCTCACCAAAGTTCAGCTGCGCTCTGCCAAGCGTGACCCAAGCCTGGAAGGATCAACATCGAAACGAATGGATCAATTTGGACTCTGAAGACTTCAAAAAAATGAACAAGCATTGCTCTAGAAGGCATAACCATCGGTAAAGTTAAACAATAGCATAACATCTTTGTTTAGATTACATCTGCCTTATAAATTATAAGTCATACAAATATAATTCACCAAACATTTGGTATCAAAATAAGGCACCATGAGTATATGCCAAATCTAAAACGGACAAAAATAGAAGCCAACCCAGTATCAAAGAGGTTGAGGGTGAATTAACTAAGCATTTGCAAATTCAAGCTAGAGCAGTATATCTTAAAACAGAAGAAACATCTAACAAGGTTCTGAATCTGACTACTTGGATTTCCAAAGCTAATTCCACTCCAGCATTAGGTCACCCATATCACTTTTACATTACAAGAACAGATGTGAATCAGATCCAAACAAAAATGATATGTTTTTGGAATCTGAGCAGACTACATTTTTTTTTTTTTTATATACACCGAACAAAACAATGCATGTAATCAATGATTAGTTCAAATTGCCACCTGGACGAAAATTTGTTGATCATAAGAAGGAGACCCAACTACATGACACTAATGGATGAAAAGGAACTGATGTGCCTGACAATCTGGATGTTTAGTCTTTTTGTTTATATATATATATATATATATATATATATATATATATATATATATATATATCTAAATTAAATATAGTTGCAAAAATTATAGATATAAACAAGTTTTATAATAAGGACTAGCTTAACACATTTTCCCCTTCTTTCCCATCTATCAACCACCCTGCCCACGAATATATATATATATATATATATATATATATATATATATATATATATATATAAAAGAAAAAGAAAAAAGAAACCCCACCTACCTCCGCACCCTCATCACCACATCCTAGTCCAACCCCCACCACTTTTGAAAAATGGGGTTTGTTTAGTTTCACAGAGGTAGTTAAACCTGATGTGAACTAGTGTGTTGAAGTAATTGGTTTAAATAATAGGGGTAAAATAGGAACTAAACGGATACCACAAGGAACAGTTGACATGGGAAAATAGCTTTATATAATTGTATAGATTAACTACAAAATCATTTTCCAACTAGGTAGGGTCAGCCAAATAGATCAAATAATGACATTGTGATCTGCCAGAAAACAAGTCTTCAGAAGGGCCATTCAGATCTAAGTCCTCTCAAATAATTTCACCTAGAGTTTTGCTTAGGCATAATTACTAATTGAGGGTATGCAACAAAGCTGGAGCACTAGAATGATAAGAAATATATTAGAAATTGGAAGGAATAATGCTAAAAATCATAATGTTACATTTTACAAAGGCACAACAAATAATGTGGTATCATACCTCGGCCCACGATGGTTCCAGTTCAGTAGCTCCTGCCAAGTGGAGACAATTAATTATATTTCAAGCACTAAGCCCCTATTCATTGAAATTCTATAACGAACATCACCAATAAAACCTCAAACACACTTCCTTGCCAGAGTTAAATTCATCACAAGTTGCTGAACATAAGGTTCATTTAGGAAGGAGGAACTTCTTAAATTCCTCACCGAAAACAAGGAACTTATTACAGTATGAAAGGGATCACATAATTTAAATGATACCTCAAGAAACAGTTCAATTGTTATACTCAGATTACAAACTTCGCAATTTCATTTGGTATACAATAAATAAACAAATTAAAAGGTATATAGCACATGGACTCACGTGTAGCAGCCTTTAAAGCATTCCAAGCGTCTCCAATTTCTAGTAACACTTGGGCCTTTTGTTCATGCAAAACTGAAACATCAGGGGTCAAAGTAAGAGCAGATTCCCATTTACCCAGTGCTTCCCGGTACTTCCCATCCTGCAAAAAAGAATGTGGAAACATGATGACATTGATTCCAAAGGACAAAGTCAAAAGCTGTGCCAACATCAATCAAGAACAAAAGCATACTAGATCAACGACACATTGCATGCCATTTGGTAATCGTGTGATTGATCACATTCATAAATGCTATGATCATAAAACACAAATTTCAACTAGGAATGTATCTCAAAGCTAAACAAAAGGTGTTAAATTCACACTGACAGAAGTTAATCAGAGACCAAAAATTAGGGAATGAAATCATTCACAATTAAGAGTTACATCACAAAGAAAAATGAAGAAACAAAAGCACTAGAAAAGTAGCAAGCCTTTTTTGGAAAACCGAATTTTTCTTGGTATTTTAGAAAAATATCTCGTAATATATTGTAACAGATTGTATTCCGAGAATCAGGCTTATTTAGTTAATCAGGGAAGGAATTCCACAAACTATAGAATCTGATTTTTCTTCCTTCCTATTCTATTTAGGGCGCCGGTGCATATATATCTAGCCAATTGTTATATCATAGAAAATATATCAATAATATTCCTTATTCTTCAATTTCTGATATGGTATCAGAGCAGTTCCGATCAGGGACTGCCTCTGTTGCGCCAAAGCCTTCTTCCAATCGGTCTTCATTGCCGATTCAGTTCCGATTTCTAGCTACCATCCTGCTGCCAACTCCATATATCAGGCCTTAGCTGCCTGACCAGTGTGTGCTCTGTAACTCAAGATGTTGAGTATCCAATACAGTCCAATCAACGGAAGAAGTCCAATCACAGCAGCCTGGATAACTGCAGATCATTCAGCCCATATATTTTTTGAAAGGAAAAAAATTGTTTGAAGTGGTCACAACTTGTTCGCATAGTGTTAAAAGGAAAGGGAAAGCTAAGCCACCTCATGGGCATGGTATTGGGTAGTGGGTAGTGGGCCTAAGAAGGGAGATCCCAAGATTGAAGCATGGGAGGAAGAAGATTCAATGATTCTAGCATAGCTCTGAAATTCGATGATCTCTGAAACTAGTGACACCTGTATGTTTCTGCCTAGTGATAAGGAAGTTTGGACTGCAATTGAACAACCTACTGCAAAGATAAAGATGTTGCTCAAATATACGAGGTCAAGGTAAGAACAATAGCTGCAAAACAGGGAAGTAAAACTGTTACAGAATATGCCAATCAATTAAAATCTCTGTGGATGGAGTTAGATCACTATAGAGTAATAAAAACAAATTGCCCTGATGATGCAGCTGTGCTCAAGGAATTTATTGAGCAAGATAGGGTTTATGATTTTCTTGTTGGGCTCAAGCCAGAGTTTGATTAAGTTAGGATACAGATTCTTGGCACAGAAAAGGTTAATAGCATGGCCCTACAAAAGGCAACTGGAACAGATCTGCATATTCTTCCAAAAGCTTGCTTGTTTCAGGTGCCGCATTAAGCCTCGAGTCAGGTTTTGCCTCCACCTATAAGGGGATAACAAAGTAGCCCTCTCCACTATCCTCAAGCGCTTTTAGGGTGGCCTTCCATGAGGATTTTGCCCTACAAAGAGAAAGTCACCTTTAATCATCAGTTGAACATCATCCTTCTTCCAACTAAAGATTAAGTCTTGGAAATTGGCCGCTATTCGATGCACTAGACAGCCAATCCATGCCAAGGACTACATCCACACCTCCAAACTCCAACAAAAAAAATGGCTGCTTGATCTCCACTCTGTGCAAGTTGCAACTCAATGTCCACCTCCCAGCACACCCGTTGGCTAGACTCCTGCTGCCCAGTCCCCACTTCAACCATGTAAAAAGGGGTCTCTTTTATGGTCAAGTTTAATTGATGAGCCAGCCTCTTGGACAAGAAATTACTTGTTGCTCCACAATCCACCAGTATGACCATTGTTTTGTCCCCTATCTCCCTCATACCAGTGACTTATTGGAAGTCAACCTTTTGAAGCTATCAAATGAAATTTGTAGGGTTTTAAGTCCCAACTCCTGCTCTTCCTCTATTGCCTCCCTTTCATTCTCCTACTGGCCTTCATCAGTTTCTTCCACCACGACCAACTGATAGTGTGGTGAAAGGTGGAGGGGCCAGAACACACTTGCAGGCATAAGCACAACTTGGTGAAAGAAGTTTCATCACCAATTATATGATTATGACAAACAGATTGTTATTCAAGATAGGGTAATTTCAATTGGATTTAAAATGTACGAAGATTCACAAATCGAGTTGACAGCTAGAGTTAAACTTCTTATCTAATCCATATCTGTCAAACTGACCAACACTGTTTTCATGTATCTTAAGTTTGCATAGCCTGATGAAGAACCAGGCAAAAGCCTTAGTTCAGAAAAGGGCATACTGTGTGCTTTCGAATTGGAATCCATTGATTGTCCTACAGAATGCAAAGGAACACAACAAGGAGGCTGACAGCAAGGTTTTCAAACTCTTATTCTTGATTGGAATAAAAGTATCGGAAGTAAGCCATATCATAAACTACATATAAACTATCTCTGCAACGTTCAGACAAAGAAGAACTGCAAAAAATTGCTTAATTTTGATTTTGTCCCATGATCCTGAAATTGTATTTCATACGAATGCAATTCTTTCCAATACTATCCAGGCAAGAGGAAAAGAAGACCACTTTTCTGCTAAAATCATAAATTGGGTGACCCCTGACTCAACTACAAAATGAAACGCGTGCTTTCCCACCGGAATTTCCATTAAGCATCTTTCAAAATTCTACGATTCCTAAACTTTCGAATATCACATAATAATTTCATAATATCATGCACCCCTCCAAGTCATAAAGACACCAGGTTTGCCCCTCCCGGGCAAAGAAATGATTAAAAAGAAACAAGTAGGATCAGAACAGAACCATGAGACCATCCACGTGTGGGTAAGATAATACTTATATATACCGTAGCAAGCTTGTCTCCTTGAGCTTGAAATTCCTTGGACAGTTGTCTTGCTTCCTCCAAGTCCGAGTGGTGCTGGGACTGTTCTGGATTGGAAGCGCCATCTTCAGCGTCCTCGTTCAGCTGAGGATGGGGTTGCTCGTCTCGATTGTGCTCGAAAGGGAGGTCACTAAACTGTGGCAGCGCGGCCAAACAACGCTTCTTTTTGCTGTGCTTCCAGGTTACCTTCATTTCCACGTTCCCTTGGCCTTCTCCTTCAGCCAACGGAAACAAACTCTGCTATTTCCTTCCCCCTCTTCTCTTCTGTTCAAGTTTGGGCCTTCCCCTATGTCGGCAATTCTGTTTTGGGTTTATGTGGGTTATTCGAGCTCGTTTGATCCAAAGAGTCAAAAATTTTGTAAAGCGAAACCGGGGCCTGCTACACCATTACGTGGTTGAAATTGGCCTGGGCTGCCCTCCAAACCCATATAGGTTCGGCTACCGATGCCCACTGCAGTGTAGATTTGACTGTTGTAAAATAATTGGAGAGGTAGTTGAGGCAATAGCTCAAGGGGCAAGAAGCAGCCTGTTAAATCCACATAGTTGGCGTTTGATCCCACAACAATGAAAAGACTGAAAACAAAAAAAAAAAAATAGGGAGGTAGGATTCTAATTGAATAAAAACGAAAAAAAAATATGAAGGTGTTGGATGAAAAATATGCAATTAGCTAAATTTCTTGAGGAAATTTATTCGAAAAGCAACATCCCGAAGATTAACAAGTTCAGATAATTAACGCTAAGGAAGGTATTCTGCTTCTTAGCAAATGGACTCCTCAAGCGGCTCACGGGAGTAAGCCTTGGAGCAAGATCGATCAACGAAGAATTGAATAGAAACTTAAACTTCTATTAATCAACTATAAGTTCATATAAAACCTTGAAGATGAACAATGAAACTAAAGAAATGAAATAAAGTTAAAATTAAACTAAAAAGTAGAAAATAAAAGCTGATAGTTAAAATGATATGATGTGTGTCGATCTGAGTGATGATTTTCTTCTCTGTGCATGAGCCTTTTATAATCTTCCTTGACTCTTACTACTTCCTTATTTCATGCATGTAGTGGTCATTCATGCATCCACATTCTTAGTAGTGATAACCGCTACTTTGTCATAGCTTCAATCTCCAACTACTCTTCTATCATCAACCACTAGGCTCAATCATTTTTCTTAGCCCAACATTCCACTCAGCTGATGTAGCACTTTTAAACCTACTATTACTTTTCAGCTGATGAACATTTGCCTTGAACTCAATTGCTTTTCTTAGCTTATTCCAACCTCTAACTAGGCCTCATTTCGGGTCATTTGTCAGCCTAATTTATGGTGCCAACATATGCCTCTTGCATCTTTCAGCTGAATGACAAGCAATGAAGCTGAAATGATGCATTTTCTAGGGATTCTCAATTCTTCCATCTTTCTTTTTCCTTTGCAACTTCCGAAGATGCATCCTTCACCAGCCAATTAATTCAAGAATGTTTCATGAATTGTCTCTTAGTAAATTTTTGATCTGGTGGAGTTAAGCTCGACTTGATCCGACCTCTACTCTTCCTTCTTGGCTCGTCCCCCTAAGCACATTATTCTTCTATTTTGCCTCGGCTCTAAATAGAGCTAGGCATTGCAAGATATTCTTCAAAGTCTTACCCGGCTGACCTATGAGCTGGACAACTATATGGCTTTCTTCTTGAAAATTGTAGCAGTCAGCATCTTGGCTGACATTGAGCCTCTAGCCATTTCTTCTTCAGTTGAGTCATAGTCGTCAGCTGAGATTAACTGTGGTCCTAGGCCTCCTGTTTCGTTGGACCTCTTCTACTCTTTTTCCATGATAAACTGCTTAATTCTAAAGGCCTTGGTTATTAGCTGATTACGATTTGCATATTCTAGAGCAATCAATCTTTTCCTTAGTCGAGGATGCATGCTGCCTATAGTAATGATGGTGTGATCAGCTTTTCGCAATTTTACATTGCATCTGCTCTTCCGATGAAGAAATCTTTCCATAAAATTAGTTACATTCTTGCCATCCTATTGCTTAAGGCTCATGAGATCGACTACCATGCCTTTTGGCTCAGGCCAATAAAAGCGATCATGGAATAACCATTCCATGTCTGCCTAAATGAGTACCAAATAAAAGCTATCATAGTTAAAGATAATGGAAATAGTTGCAGCTTATGATACTCATTTTGGTTTGCCTTTCTACATGGAGCAGTGAATCAACTTATGTGCTTTATAGTAGACTTCTCATCTTCGCCCGAGAAAACAGTGAAATTTGAAACTTCAAATTCTCCTGGCTAAGGCATTATTTTTTGTATCCATTAAGAATACGACTTTCAGTAGATAGGCCTATTGAGTGGCCTCGGCTGCACACTGAAATACCTTTTAATGGTCTTAACTATCATATTTGGATCTATACTCACTTGTTAGTTTGTTAGTTACACCGATGTGGCTACTTGGCAAGCCTGCTGTTGTGGTGCAAGAATCGGCTGAAACGCTAGCAGTTGATTGCCTAGTGGTTGAGCATTCAGCCATCGAGAAGCAAACTGTAAACTATTCTGCTATTAGCTTGGTTGCTAAGTCATTGGTTGATGCACCAATAGTTGAGGATTCAGCTATAGGTTAACAAGCTATGAACTATTTGGTAATAGCTCAACTGCTATACTACAACTGAGACACTGGAGGTCGAGAGCTCGGCAGCCAAGCACGAACTGCGAACAATTCTGCTGACTATTCGGCTGATTAACTAACCGAGCTCTCATTTGCACGATTCTTTGTTGAGCAACTAGTCTTTGTACCATCAATTTGAAACACTGGAGGTCAAGAACTCGGTAGCCAAGCAGCAAACTGCAAACAATTCTACTGACTATTCAACTGATTAACTAACCGAGCTCTTGGCCATATAGTTTGCCATGGAGCAACTGGCTGCTGCGATGGACTAATGTACACAGGTTGACTTATTACTTAAGGTAGAGATGATCCCCATGGCTGCTCTGCAACAAAATCTTCTTATGCTTTGCATTTATTTCTCCAAGGTAGGAGAGTTAAGTCTATTTGAGTAAGTACGTATTTAGTGCTTTTTGTTTTAAGCTTGAAATCAACTTGAACTAATAGATTAGCCAGATATTGGATTAACCTTTGTCTCCAATTGGTTGATGCCCTCAGTTGATAGTTGATCATCTTTTTCTTTAGTATTGACATTACGCATCATGAGTTTATATGAAGTTAGTCATCTCCATATTAGTCTCTTTAGAATCCTTCTGAGTTTGGCCTAACTTCCTTAAGATTTCTAGCAGTATAACATTTATGATGGTGCCACTATCTACCAATACTCAGTTGATTGGCTTGCCATCTATATAAGCCTTTTTCTTCATTGACTACTTCCTCATCAACTGAATCACAATTGACTAAGGCAACTAGCTGAAAACCTCTAGGTCTTGCTCTATCAGATCTTTCTGCTCTCTTTCTATTATGAATTGCTCAATTCAAGCTGCTTTCCATGACAGTTGAGCTAAATCACAATAGTCAGAAGCAATAAGCTTTTCTCTACACTGAGGATTCATATTGTTCATAGCAATAGAGGCACATTTAGCCTCTGGTAATTGTAGGCTGTGTAACACTCTCCCAAGTACAGTACTATGCTTAAGTCATAGCACCACACTCAAGATTAGTTACTGTGAAGTTACTGTTACCTGAGCGGACCTTATTTCACAGTAACTTTAGTTGTCTTCGAAATCTTTTGAGCTATCTGGAGATAACATGGAAATAGGAGTGAGAATTTTTAATTCTCAGTAGGATTCTCTAAACTATCACAGGTAGTGTCATCATTATTATCTCCAGCTGCTTCAGTGTATTATGAAAAATGTGAGCATGTTAAATAGACTTTTCAGTTTTATAGTTGAAAATATATTGTCTGAAGCAGAGTTCCTTTTATTCACGCACTTGAGTCACAATGGCAATATTTCATTTCATAGTTAGAAAATAATCACAGCATAAGTAGGTAGAACAGCTTCAGCATCAATAAAATATGGGATGTCATTATGCAAATTCTCATTTTTGAATTCATGCACATGTACTGGTGCTTTCCTTTAACTTCCTTCACCTACTAAACATAAGTGGTAGTGAGCTAATACTATGGATGCTGCCACCATAAATTTTCGCTACTTACATTAGCTGGATCATGCCATGCCTCATGTAAGCCTTATCCCCTATACTCACACTAGCTGAGTCATGCCATACCTCATGTGGGTGAGGGGAGGATACTTTGGGTCACCTTCCCTTTTGAAGGATTATACCCCTAGTTCACTTTCTTTACTTGTCACACATATTCTAGAGTACGATCGCCATGTTATACTCCACTGGGGTGTGATCACCATGTCACATTCCTTAGGAATATATTCATCCTGCCACGTCCTAGAGTATGATTGCCATGTCATACTCCATTGGAATGTGATCGCCATGTCACATTCCTTAGGGTGTGGGATCATCATGCCGCATTCTAGAGTATGATCGCCATGTCATACCCCATCAGAGCGTGATCGCCATGTCACGTTCCTAAGGAATATGGGGCCTTCATTATATCCTTTAATTGAATTCACGGGGAGGGGTTCAAAGTGCAACTGCCTCTAGGTAAAGGGATCCAATCTTATCTTACTTAACCGCCTTCATAAAGAGGGATCTCATAACAGCTTCCAGGTGAAGGGATCCATATGTAATATATCATATCCTTTTATTCTCATACATAGTCATGTATAGACATGTTGAATGCACTCATACATATACTTTATTGCTTACTTTCATATATCCTTGCACACATGATTTCCACATACATATTCATAACATATAAAGGCTCATAACTTCCTTACAATTCTCTGAAAATTAGTGAAGATAATCGGATCAGATCCGTTTCCCCATGAATAGTGCTAGTCTCAACAAACAGTCAATCACAGTAAGAGATCAAATATAATGCATCAATCTTTCAAGCACCAACATGGAATTTGCAACACTTAGACTTTAATTGAACTCATATATGCATTAAGGTGTCAAATCGTTTAATCTTGGAAATCCTACTCATATTCTTCAACTCTACCCATTTTTAGAAATTAAGCCTTAAATTCATTTTAACTCATTTAGACCTAAATTTTGCATATGTTGAAGTGTTATGTATCTATTTTCTAACCTCTTTTGTCCATCTAATTTTGATAAATATAACTTAAGTTATTTAGGTTTTATCCCGGCCTGCCCTGTAGCTAGCCAGAATTACACACTTAGAAGTAAAAATCCACTAAAAATTGAAAACTAGTTCAAATCATACAAAATTGGCCTCATATTAAATCTAACAGGAGAATATTTCATTTTCAAAAAGTTCCATTCCATTTGCCTTAGTAGGGCTCGAGTTATAAGCCCCGAAATTTAACCTTCCTGAACTGCCCTATTTTGGCCCGGTTTGGATGTAGGGCAACTTTCTTGAATCACTGGAAACAAATGGGACCTTATCTAACTCTAAAATTTTTATGGGATATTCTCCTATGTGTAAAATTTCTAACAAAGTTAGTTTCATTCAATTCCAAGTAGTATAGAGCGAGTTTTGTTTTGAACAACCTAATCTACCCAGATTCAAACTCAAAAACCTAGGTCGAAATTCAAAAATTCATATCTCTCTCAATACTAATCCAATGGCCTTATATGATATATGTATGGAAAGCCCTAGATGTATAGTTTCATATAAAAATAGTTTCATTGAATTTGAATAGCGGTAGGTGGAGCCGTACACTCTACCGTACGGACTGCCGAGGGATTTTAACCTCTCAGCCTCTCCCTGCATCCTACTCTCACTCCTTTCTACTTCTAAATCGATTTTATCATAAAAAATAGCCAACAAATCAACCAAAGATCATCATATTCATTCAATTATCACATCAAGAAGTGAGGAGATAAAGCCCCCCAACTGAGTCATCCATAGCCAAAGAACAAGAACAAGTTAAATCTCTACCTTTATTTTGATGTAACAACTAGCTAGTCTTGAGTTCTAGTGAAGGATATGGATGCAAGAAGCTTGAGGGAGGCTACAAGTGGAAGAAGGAGATGAAGAGGATGAAGAAAAGAGGAAAGGAAGGCTGCTAGAAAAGGGAGCTCAAAATTGGGTGGAGAAAGAAGGAAAAAAAATCTGATTTGATGGTGGTGGTAGTTGGCTCCTTTGATTCCTATTGGTTGCCACCTCAATTGGCTCATAAGTGAGCCAATAATGCTTATGTTGTTGTGGTATGAATGATGCCACTTGAGGGGTGAAGTGGCTGAATTCTTAGCCACAAAACCTTAGGGTTTTTGATGTGTAATTTTATTGATTTGGTTTCGGTGGTTTAAAATACCGAATCTTTACTGATTTTCTTCAAACCGGCAAAACATTACTAAATAGTTTTGTAAGAGTTTCTATATGTCTATTTTAATTCTTCTTAATCCTAATCTCTCTAATTAACTTCTAATGAACTCCTAGTTAACCTTTAATTAACTTTTAATTCACTTTACAAACTCAATTAAAATCGAATAAATCGATCAACGGTGTAACTTAAATGTTGTGCAAGTTTAGGGCCTCCTGTTTTCTGCTTTCCATGACTAATGGCATTTTGGTAATTATGGACAAGTCTAGGGGCATCCCATGTCATTTCACATATGGATATCTCTGTGGCTCAATCAGCTAAGGTTTAGGTTTCTACGTTTTCGCTACGTGATTTTGCTTCGTTAAAACTTTATTCTATTAATCTTATGGATATAGGGACTTAAATGTTATTTTCTAAAAAGTTCAGGGGCAAGGTTGTGAATGATAAAAGTTTGCCCAAAGATGTTTTTATCATTTCCTATTACGTTATATGGGGATGTTATACGCTGCATTTTCCTTTTATCCTTCTAAATCTTTCAAAAATCTCTATCATAGGCTCACTGGCTTGTTGTTTGATGCCAAACAAGTTTAGCTTAGAGGCCTTTGGCTAGGGCCTATAAAATCTGTCATGGAATAATCTCTCTATATCGGCCCAGCTTTGCACAAAGTTTGGGGGCAATGATGAGTACCAAGTAAATGCTGGCCCAGTTAAGGATAAAGGGAACAATTGTAACATTAAAAAGTCATTTTGATTAGCCTCAGCACATTGAGCTACAAATCGACTGATATGTTCCATGGTTGATTTACTATCTTCGGCAGAGAATATTGTAAAGTTTGGCATTTTAAAACCTTTTGGGAATTGGACCCTATCCACCCAATCTAGGTATGGTTTCCTATAAACCGGCCTCTCTAAGGGTCTCAGTTGGACACCAAAATGCCTCCTCATAGCCTCAGCTATCATATTGGGATCAATCAACTGAGGTACCACTCCCCTCAGCTCAGCACATAGCTGAGGTTGAACGGGTGTTGTCTACCGATTGTCTCTTAGTTCAATTCCTTGAGGCATTATGTTCTGAGGCTGTATATAGAGTGGAGGGTATATTAGCTATTGAGGTATATTTATTGGTTGCAAAGCATAATTTGTTGGCGGTATATATGTCGGCTGAATGGATCCTATGGGTTGAGCCGAGTAACCACCAATCGGCTAAATATTGGGCTCTTGATTGTAAATGTTCCATTGGTTATCTCCCTGAGGCCAATTAGCTTCGCTTATCAGATCAATAGTGGGCACAGGGCTAGTGTAGATAGGTCGTTCTTAATTACTATTGGAACTATTCCAAGAACCTGTATTGCCAAAAGGTAGTCCCAAGTTTCCTAACGCATTAGAGGGTCTTCTAATTAACTGCACTTGGCCTAATTGAGGCTCGAAATGCCCCCAATATAAGACATTATTTCAGTAGTAGTTTCATGTCCACCTTTTTGCATGGCCTTAACTGAATGGCCATAAGTTTGAGATATTTCCTTTTGCTGTTGCTAGAGAAGCTGCATTTCGTTTCACACCATTGGCTTCACTATCTTAGCCAATTGCCTAGATACTTCCTGCATCAGATCATTTACCCTTACTTCGATCTGTTGCTGGATAAAAGATGTAGACATCGCTAACGGCTGTCTCTCCTCACGTCCAGTCTAAATGGAGCTAGTCATGTTAAGAGAGGTTGCCGAGGCCCTCGGCGGCTGAGAGGTCGCAGCTGTATTCGGCTGCTATGAAGTCACCACTTGGGGTGTAGTCAAGGCTGCCATATATGTAGCTAGTTGCCCTCTTGGCTTTCTGGCTTGGGGTAAAACTTGGATCCCTCGGTGGCTGAAAGGTAGCACCTGTATTCGACTGCTCTGAAGTCACCCCTTGGGGTGTAGTCAAGGCTACCACATATGTAGCATATGTAGCTAATTACCCCCTTGCTTTCTGCCTTAAGGTCAAACTAGGATTTGTTGAACTCATGTTGATGACCTTCTCGGATCCCAGATTCATATGACAAGTATGATTTAGGCCCGGTGCAGGAAATTTTCGCTAACCTGATCTTGTAAGTCCTACTAGGCGTGCCATTTTTATGTTGCATGAAAAATATGCAATTGGCTAAAATTCCTTAGAAGAAACTCATCCGAAGAATAACATCCCAAAGCTTACCAATGTTTAGATGATTAATGCTAAGGAGGGTACTCTATCTCTTAGCAAATGGACTCCTCAAACGGCTCACGGGTGCAAGCCTTCAAGCAAGATCAGTCAACGAAAATTGGAAGAAAAATACGATTTCTATTAATCAACCATGAGCTCATACAAAGCCTTGAAGATGAGCAATGAAACTAAAGAAATGACATAAAGCTAAAATTAAACTGAAAAGTAGAAAATAAAAGCTAATAGTTAAATGACATGATGTGTGTTGATCTGAGTAATGATTTTCTTCTCTGTGCATGAGCCTTTTATAATCTTCCTTGACTCTCACCACTTCCTTATTTCATACATGTAGTGGTCATCCATGCACCCACATTCTCAGTAGTGGTAACTACTAATTTATCATGGCTTCAGTCTCTAACTACTCTTCTATCATCAACCATTAGGCTCAATCATTTTTTTAGCCCAACATTCCACTTAGTTGACATTTGCCTTGGACTCAATTGCTTTTCTTGGCTCATTCCAGCCTCTAACCAAGCCTCATTTTGGGTGATTTGTCAACTTAATTTATGGTACCAACAGAAGGATTCTCTCATTTAGAGATTGTTATGTCCTAGACATGCACTCATTTTTATCATTGAATAAATTATGTTAAAAAGGTGACAAATTAAAAAGGACAAGAAATCAATTGTAAAAATTTACATTCTTGAAACTCTTGTCCATTTGCAAACTAGGTCTTAGACACTTTGAGTTCTTTGTCATTTTCTTTACTTCTCCATGTACTTGTATGTGGCTAATTCTGCAAGGGTGAGTTCATTTATGAACTTATTTTCTTTTTAAAAAAATGTTAGTCGAAATTATGCTCCATACTTTTGTGGGAAAGATTTAGAAATAGCAAGTATTGGGAAGAGCATGGAAAATAGTTAGGTATCAGTAGTTTGGTAATTATGAATATATATAGACATTGTAAATCTTGAATTTCATATTTACGATTATGAATTATGAATTCTTTTAAAAATATTTAATTATAGAAAAATTACATTGATCCTCTAAAGTTTAGTTTAACTATACTTGATGGCCTTCTTGTTTTAGAAATTATATTGAGCTTTCTTGAAATTTTTTTTTGTTGCTATTGCACTAATTTCTACGAGTGTTGTCTAGCCGTTAAAAGAATAAATGAAATTAATGCCACATGGGTTACATATGACTTTTAATGGCAATGATGTAATTTTTTGGATTCCAATTATAGTGGACATGATTACTATGCCCTTTGGATAGCTTGAAGACTTTTGCATCTCCTCTTCCACTAATGGATTGAAGTCCTTCTTCTTCCTCCCTATTGGACCTTCAGATATGTAAATAAAGTGTCATGCATCCATATCCAACAAAGATGGTCAAAAATGCTTGTGTAGCAATTTCTCTCGTGTTCTCCTGCTGATTCCAAGATATAGTGATCTTCCTTCTTTCCCAAAGGAGTAGTTAACGCCTCCGACTTATGCGAATATAGATACTTGTTGCCCTCCCTTCTTGCCCATACTTGGAAAATGACCCACAAGGGAAAATCGCAAGACTTCCCAAATCCTAAGGTATGAAGGATAAGCCCGAATTGGGGCTAAAACACCAAAGTTGAGGTTTGGAAAAATAAGCCTAAATCAAGCGGAGCAACCAAGATTGAACTCAATAAACTCAATATCAAGCTCAGATGTGAATAATAGGCATTATCTAAAGCCCAAAGTGAGGCAAGAAGATCAGCTAGATTATGGTTGGAAATAAAGCCCTTGGTACCATGCATTATCTAAGTTCAGGAAATCTAGCATCTGGTAGCCTTGATTTGACATTCATGCTCTAAGCCTAAGCAATCCTAACGCTTGAAACCCCCTAGCATTGTACAAAACCTTGGCCAAGAAGGTGATTAGTCAAAAGTCGAGAATATGACCAAGATACAAGTCTTGAGAGTAAACAAAAGCTTAGTCAAAATTGAATAAAACCAGCAAATGGAGTTAGGGAAAAATTCAAACAATCAAGGATGCTTAAAGTACAAATGTAAATTAGACTTCTGTCATACAATAATCGATTTAGAGTTTGTCACCAAGATAGATCTCATAACCAAGGTCTAAACCTCAAACCCAAGTAGGGGCACTGTTACTAGCTGGCCCAAAGGCCCAAGATGCTAAGGGCCTAAAAGTTGCCTATAAAGGCCCAAATTAGAAATCGGCAAGAGCCGACAACAAACAACCAAAGAAGTGAATTTCAAGGGTTCTATGCTATCCCAAAAGTGGTTATGTTTAGCTTTCCTATCCCAAATGTTTGGACTATAAGCATGGACTATGATCATCTCCAAACATTGAGGGTTTAATAAATCTTAACAAGAAACAATCTAGGCCAATGACCTTATCAATGATGGGGGCTTGATCCACTTAGATTCAATGAATAGATCTCCCTAGACATGACCGCTCTGCACTCAGAAAGACGCTTGTAAATCTTCAACTGACACATGAAGAAACCTCAAAGATAATGGGCTCAGCTGCAAAGATAAGCTCGAAATAAGAGCTTGGATTTTCTTTCCATGAGATGCATTCCAAATGACCAACATGGAATAAGAGTTTGGAATAATGAACTTATAAGTTCAGAAGAATGAAACTTAGCATCTGAGGTCTTAACCTTGGGCCTAAGTTGGGGGCTCTATTATGAACTAAGGCTATAGCCCCAAGGTGGTAAAGCCTCAAATAACCCTAATGAAAGGGTCCAAGCTGGAAATTGGTCCAATACCTGACATGATAGCTCGATCTAGGGCTCTTAAGAAAGTGAAAATACTATGCTACTATCTCGATTCTCCTTACCTAGGTGAAGTAACATGACAGCTCCTCGTCTTATCTAGTCAGGAAGTGTTGCCATGGATGCCGTCAACTCCATCTGAAGACGACATAAAAATATAGGAGTGAGAAATACAAGATTTCTCGATAGGATCCTGATTTGACCATTTATGTGTCATCGTCGTCGTTCTAGCCACTTCTGGTTTAATTATGAAAATAGCGAACATGCATAAAGTCCATTTTTAAAGGGTTTGAAAACATAAGTTCCCAAAGTGGGTTTCTTTTAATCTTCATCATATAAACATAATATAAAAGGACACAAAGCCATAAGATAGGAACATATATATGAGGACATAGTATAAACATTTCGTAACTATGTATATGAGAGAATAAAGATGCATGCACATTCATATAACTTCATGGTCTTGACCGGCGTCTTTCTTTAACTTTACTTTCATTCTTAGAATGTGCTTAACATTCCTTATTTTCCCTTGGAATATACTGTTATTGGACATGAGTTCATTTCATGGTCATCGCCATATAGTACTAATCTAAAATCAGACTAAGCTGATAAGAGTTCCTCTGGTTTTGGAGAGTTCAGGGCCTTCCTTCCTCCAAAATAGAAGGGTCTTTTATGGGTCACTTTCCCTTACTTCCCTTACCGAAGTGACTGAAGGATCATGCCCGCTTTTCTTGTCTTTGTGGATCACCTTTCCTTACTTCCTTTACCAAAGTGACCGAAGGATCATGTCCGATTATTTCTTTTTTTTTTCTCATAATTACATCTTACATGCATTGTAATTACTGACAAGACACATGTGGACATACAATGATATGACTAAGTCCAAAATTTTGACAGAAATCCGATAGCATAATTGCTAGACCGGAGCTTCCCCAGAATGCCAAGCATAGAAATTTCAACCAACAACCAATTATGTTTATCTTATATCATCATGTCCATCATCAACAATCATCTAATCATGAGTCAATGCTTAATCAAACTTTTCATACAACATTGCTAAATAGCATCATACATTCATGTCTGAAAGGGTGTTTATAATTGTATTATTCTTTGTGAGAAATCTTATGAGTCATCATACAATTCATCATGTTACCCTTGAGAGAACCATATAATTAAAATGAATATGGGTTACAGACTTTGAACCACTTGATTCTTACATGAAATTATATTTGATTATGGGTTTCGAGCTTCTTTACATATCTTTGACTTAAGAGAATTGTCTATTCAATTAATCATAGATCTTAGACTTTTATTATTCCAAATTTAGGTATTAAACATTTGTCCTTTCATTCCCTCCTTCTATGGCTGAAATATGTAAAGGAATTTTAGCCAATGTTTTGTCTTCAAATCTTTTAATTTCCTTGAGATAGTGCATTAGTGATTCCTAGATTCATTATATGCTCAAAGGTTTTAATTATACTTCTATTCCCAAAGGATTTTGAGATCCCTTAGTCTCTTAGGTCATGACAATGCATAATTGCACTCATGAACCTAACAACACCATGTGCTTATCATCATCAAGGGGTGATTTTTTTTATTATAAACAAGTTGCAAGATTTAGGCTTTATTAAATAACTAAATAAGATTTCACCTTTAAGATTATAAAATTTCATTCTTTAAGAAAGTATGAACCTTTAAATTATATTCATGTCTTCAAGAACCAACCTTTATGAAATAAAGATGCAAGATGAAATTTTGTTGCTAAAAAGTCTTATTCCTTAAGAAAGTTGAAACTTTTAATCATTATTATGCTTTCAAGATTACAACTTTATAACTTATTGTTGCAAGTTTTGACTTTATAACTTATTGCAAGATCTCAAACTTATTGCAATCTTGACTTTATTGCAAGTTGAAACTTACTGCAAGATCTCAAACTCATAACTCAAAAAGTTTAAATGTTGAAGAAAGTTTGAAACTTTTCTCAATATTTTTAACTCAAGGTTCAATCTTTACAAGATAGAGTGGCAAGTTTACATTTTTATGACCAAAAGTTACGTTCTTGAAGAAAGTTTAAAACTTTATGAAGTGTCTTATCTTCAAGATCCAATATTTAAGATATGAAGTGATAAGTTCCTACTTTTACATTTAAGGAGCTTTATATCTTAAGAAAGTTTGGAGTTTTACATATATTCTTGTCTTCAAGAAGAATAAAATGAGACTTTATGAAACATATATTAGTAGTGTTAGTTTTAGTGCATCAAGAAGCAAACTTTTCAAAGTTTTATGCTTTTAGAATATTCTTAATCTTATCAAAATCATGAAAAAGATGTAAAAAGAGGATCCTTTCAATTATAAGCTCTTCACAAAGAAGAAATGATCTTTAAACAAAATACCTCCAAGAAAGCATATTTCTTTTTCAACAACTCACCAAAAACAATAAAACACATGCATCATAAGAGAAAAATGAAAACTTTTGAAGCATTCAAGAAGGGAAACATACAAGATCTCATGAAACAAACTCAAGAAATAAACTTTGCTTATGAAGAGCATAGAGTTTTTCTCAAGTTGCACTTGAAGTTCTTGGCCATGGTGAGAGCCAAGCTTCAAGCTTTCTTGAGTAACAAGCAAGAAGGAGTAGAGATCACTACCTAAGAGTGTGGGTGGCATCTTCTTAAAAGAGAGAATGAAGAAGATAATGGCTCATCCAAGTGGTGACGGTGGCAGTTTTGAATGTAGAAGATGAGAGCTCTTAAAAGAAATAGAGCTTGTAGTGTTTGAATCTTGTCTTCAAAGACCAAAAGATGTAATCTTTGAAGGGCTTAATGAGAAGGCTTGGTTATGGAGTCTTGAAGATTATTGAAGAGGACGAAGAAGAAGAAGAAGAAGAAGAAAGTATGGAGAGAAGTTGGAGGATTTGAGTGTTAGAGAGAGAATGAAAGTTGAAAAAATGAAAATGAGTCTGGGTGTGTGCAAGTGTGAGGCCGTAGGTATTAAGTGCAAGGGGAAAGATATTTTCTTAATTTTGTGCTAATTAAGGATTAAGAGGACATATTGGATGATGGGGGAGACAAAGCATGATCAACTCTTACAAAAAGCAACTTTGTCTCATGCTTTTTGCTTTAATGACATTATCAAATGTTTTATTGTCTAGTTGACTAAATTTGAATTTTGATAATATGATTAAGTGCTCTTGCAACTTAATTAACTTGATTAAGTGAAGATTAGTTATTAACTCATATGATCATGATTAGCAAAATTAAACTTTTAATTAAGCTTAATTATCCTTAATTAAACTCAATTAAGCTAATTATTAGTGATTAGTGCTTAACTAAGCCATTAAGAGTTTGACTTGTTTAATTAGCGATTTTCTAATCTTAATTAAGCGTTCTTGCAACTATTCTCTTCATAATTACCTTATTAATCCCTTAATGAAACCGTAATCCCTTAGTTTCTTATTAATTGCTTAATTACTCACGGTCACTAAGGTAATTTGCACGTAAGAAAATTGAAGATGTTACAGCAAACAACCACCATGTGCATCCGCTCAAATTGGTATGACACCAATTACACCAATTTCCTTTTGCATATGAGAGTTTTCTTAGCCTGATTATTCCTTTAAAGCACACCAATAAATTCCTTCCTCCTTGTATCCCAATCTTTAGCCCAGCATATCTATCATTGCTTTATTCCTTCCATAGTTACATCCCAGTTGACATCATCTTTGTCAAAGATAGCCTTATTTCACAAATTCCATACAGACCATATCATGACAAAAAATAGTAGATACTATGATTTCCTTTTAGCATAAATCAATCTAACGTTAGACTAAGCCTCAAACATTATCCTCAAATTATTTAGAATTACCTAAGACATATCTCCCTAATTTAAATAGCTACAACATATTCTCCATGTAAAATCACATTCAAGAAAAATATGGCTAACAGATTCAATAGCATCATTACATAACAAACACCTCATATCTCCATTCTACAGACCATTAATCCTATTGAGCTAGTCCTTTGTAACATCCTCAATTTTCTGTCGTGCTAAATTACTTTGGTAACCCTGAGTAATTAGGCACTTAATGAGAAATTATGAGATTAAGGTTTAATTAAGGGATTAACGAAGAAATTATGAGTTAATTATTAGGATAAAAGTTAAGAGAATGCTTACTTAAGATTAGAGAATCTCTAATTAAGTAAGTCAATGCTTTATAGCTTAATTAAGTGCTAATCACCCTTGATTAGCTTAATCGAGTTTAATTAAGCATAATTAAGCTTAATCATAAGATTAATTTTTGTTAATCATAATCACATGAGTTAATCACTAATCCTTGCTTAATCATATTAATTAAGTTGTAAGAGCACTTAATCACATGCTTAAATTCAAATTTAGTTAATTAGACAATAAAGTAATTAGTGATGTCACTAAAGTAAAAAGTAAGAGACAAGAGTGCTTTATGTAAGAGTTTGGCCATGATTTGTTCCTCCATCATCCAATTTGTCTCCCTAAACCTTAATTAATACAAAATAACATAAAAAATATCTCCTCCTACCCACTAATATGTTTCAACCAAGACTACACACACATGCACATCCACTTTTCATTTTTTTAACTTCTATTCTCTCTCTAAGTTTCCTACTCGTTCAACTTTTCTCAACAATTCTCTTCTTCTTCTTCTTCATCTTCTTCTCCATTCTCTACCTCCATAACCAAGCTTTCTTCACTAAGCTCTTCAAAGATCACATATTTTGTTCTTTGAAGAAGAAATCTAAACACTACAAGCCTTACTTTCAAGAGAACTCAAGAGCTCTCTCTCCTTTTGCTCAAAACCGCCACCTTCAACCTTGGAGGAGCCACATGTATGCTTCTTTAAAGTTCCATTTTGTTCTTTTTGAAGGCAAGAATATGCGTAAAGGTTCAATCTTGTTGGAACATGAAGTTTTTTAAGTTATAAAAAATGAAAACTTGTCACTTATGTCTTAAAAATGGAATCTTGAAGATAAAACCTTCCATAGAGTTTCAAACTTTAACCAAGAATGAAATTTTAAGTCATAAAAGTGTTGACTTATAACTTTTAATTTATAAAGTTTGTATCTTGAGTCAATATAATGCATAAAGTGTTAAACTTTCTTCTACGAAGATTTCTTTAAATCATGAGACAACTTTAACTCATAAAGTTGAGATCTTGATGGTCTTAGAATAATTAAAACTATTAACTTATATAAAGAATAAGACTTTTCAACCCTAAAGCTAATGTCTTGTATCATTATTTCATAAAGTAGAAATCTTTTAGACTTTAAGTTATAAAGTTGAGACCTTGAAGGTCTTAGAATAATTAAAAGTGTCAACTTTCATAAAGAACAAGACTTTCTAGTCCTAAAGCTAGTATCTTGTAACACCCTAATAATCTCATATTACATTTAAGTCATATAATGTCTGATTATCAGTTGTTACTTGTGCTTGTGGAAAATTTAGATTCTTTTGGAAAATATGATATGTGGGAAATAGGGTAAATTCTTTTTTTTTTTTACACCATAAATTTTGATGCAACAACATTTGAGACTCGCACGTGAATAGAGAAGTCAAGTACGTGTAGCGCATAAAGATTCATATTGTAAATAATGAATAAAGCACGATGACAAAATATAAAACATTAGTACCAAATAAGTTTCATATTTCCAATCCACATGATTAAGTTTATAAAACTCAAGAATTATGTAGAAAATAACTCATGGCTGAGCCATGATTTAACTACCAAATACTAGCACATTATAGCCAGATTCAAGCAAAAAAAAAAAAAAAATACATGAGGATGCAAGGCTGCAAAAATCTACGTGCCCTAATAGTGCACTAAACCCTAGCATCAGTCTTCTGCAACACACGCCCGATTCTACAGACATCACGATCCAGAGACGCGGCTTCCCCTAGCTCCTCGCCCTCGAGGGACATGTGGCATACGAATCTTGAGGGGATGCTGGTTGATCACCTCAATACGGTAAACACAACGATCGGGCTCGGCCTTGTGTAAGGTGCAGCTAGCTGCTGAAGATTGCTCTTCGGACGGATCTTCCTCGGAAGATTGATCGGCACCCGGATGATACTCTAGTTGTGGCGGCAAGGCGCTGTGGCCTTAGGAGTGGCCGTGGAGCTCAGCTCTATCATTGGAACGACTGGTAGGGGTCCGATTGAAGGTAGCCCTGGGGCCATGGGCTTCATTTGAAAATCTTATAGTGGGTCCTGCAGAAAGTCCCATGGGCCCAAAGGTTGACTTATTAGTGCTTCAGGGAAATCTTCAGGGGTAGGTGGTACGACGGGCGGGACAACTGGTATTGCTTCTTCATGTACACGACCCAAGCGAATGTATGTCTGCATGACTGTGATGGTCATGGCCACGATCATGTTTGTGGTCTCATCATGCTCCCACTTGTGCTCAAGCGATCCATGATCCACTCCATCGATACACCATTAGAATCTGGTGATGATATGGAAGGACAAACTGTAACACTCTCCTAAGCACAGTACTATGCTTAAGTCATAGTACTATACCCTGGAGTCATTCTTGTTACAGTGGACCTCATCGGCTGACAACTTCAGCCGTCTTGAGCGTCTACAATAATCTGGAGACAACATGGAAATAGGAGTGAGAATTATGAAATTCTCAGTAGGATTCTCTAATCTTCATACATAATGTCATCATGTTCGTCTCCAGTTTGCTTCGGTTTATTTTGAAAAGGATGAACATGCTACATGATATTTAATTTTACATTTCGAAAAGTGTCTTATCCGAAGCAAAGTTCCTTTTAATTATACACTTAGCATTTGGGAGAACCCATAAAATTCATTCAAATATAACACCATGAATAATAACTGTAGCATAATAAAACACATATAACATCAATATGTTGGGAATATAACGTCTATACATAGAATTACTCGTACTTAAATTCATGCTTATACATGAATCTTACTTTTCTTTCTTCATCTTCCTTTTCATCATAAAATCTTTACATGCCACATTCAGTATGATCGCCATGTCATACCCCATCAGAGCGTGATCGCCATGTCACGTTCCTTAGGAATATGGGATCTTCCTTTGGTACTTACACTAACTGGGTCAAGCCATGCCTCATGTAAGTTCTGTCCCTATATTCACACTAGCTGGTCGATGCCATGCCTCATGTGAGTGGGGTACCTGCATGAGCTTTAATCTTTAATCTTTATTCTTTAGCTTTTACTTGGCACACCTAGGCGTTACGTATCGCCGTCCCTAGGGTGCATTTACTGCCCTTGGGTAGCCTGGCCTTGGAGTGAGCTCGTCAGCATCACCCGTGACCGTCGTCACACCGACTCACCCGCAAGGGGATTCACGTGCCTCTAGTCTTGGAGGGATCGATTCTGGTCACGTGCCTCTAGCTAAAGGGATCGATTACGGTCACGTGCCTCTAGTGAAGGATCGATTCTGGTCACGTGCCTCAAAATTGAGGGATCGGTTCTGACCGCGTGCCTTCAACATAGAGGATCTCATCAGACCACGTGCCTTCAACATAGAGGGATCTCATCTGACCACGTGCCTCCAAGGTAAAGGGATCTCATCGTCTTAACTGCCTTCACAGGGAGGGATTCAAGTGCAACTGCCTCCAAGTGAAGGGATTCATATCTTTATCACTTAACTGCCTTCACAAGGAGGGATTTCAAATAACTGCCTCCAAGTAAAGGGATTCACATTCAATACATTCACGTTCTTTCATTCTCAAACATATTCAAGCATAGTTATACATATGCTACATCACTTACTCTCATATACCTCATAACATAATTATGTCATTCTTAAATATAGGGTTTCTATATACCCCTTTATATTTCAATCCATCCTTACATTTAAACATTCATGACTTCTTAGACTTACAGTAAATCCGTGACATAACGGATCAGGTCCGTTTTCCCATGAATAGTGCCAGCCTTTCACGGACAAATTAGTCAAAGCAACATAATCAACTTAACATACATATAACAATGTCAAGCTGGCAATCCTCAATTCAAACCTTATATGTTCCACAAACACTTGTAAAATTATCATTGTGGCCATTCTGCCAATTCTATTCGGTTCTGCCCGAATCTTGTATAATCCACCTTTATTTCTATTCAACTCATCTAGATCCGAAATTTAGATATGTCATAGCTCTATATGTCTACTTTCTAACCTCTTTGGTCCCATGTCATTCTGATTTACATACTTCAAGATATTCAAATCTTACCTCAACTCGCTCAGTCACTAGCCCGAGTTACACTCCTGGAAGTATAAATTCACTAAAAATAGAAACTAAGCTCAAATCATGCGAAATCGGTCTCATATTAAAGCTAACAGGACAACCTTTCATTTGACACAAGTTTCACTCCATTTTCTTAAGTACATCTCGAGATATAAGTCCTGAAAGTTTACTTTTCTGAACTACCCTGTTTTGGCCTAGATTGGACATGGGATAACTTCCTAGAATCACTGGGAACAATTGGGGCCATAACAAACTCGGAATCTTATATTGGGGTGTTCCTCTGTGTGTAAGCTTTCTAACAAAATTGGTTTCACTCGATTTGGAGTTGTATAGGGTGAGTTATACCCTCCTCATGTCACCCTGCTCGGATGAAGATCCTGAACCCTAGGTCAAACTTCAAAAATTCGTATCTCCCTCAATACTAATCCAAAAACCTTATATGATATATCTATGGAAAGCCCTGAATGTCTACTTTCATCTAAAAATAGTTTCATCGGATTTGACCGATTGTGGGCGGCGCCGTACACTCCGTCGTACGGACTGCCGTGGAACTCTTCACCAAGACAGCATCCTACTTCTCCATTCCTTCAAATCTTCTACTTCTAATCATAATCATAACTCAAGATCTCCTATTAATCCAATCATAATCCAACATATACATTCAATATATCATCAAATAATTGAAGAAAAGTGGAATCTCATATAAGTCATAGTTCAGAGAAATCAAGAATAGCAGGTGAACCCTACCTCTTTGGAGCAAGCTTTGGCTAAGTGCTGAAACTTGGAGTTTGGATGAACAAGGCTGGAACTTAGCTTGAGTCTTGGATGTGTGAGCAAGAGAAAAGAGAGCTGATGGAGAAGAGGAAAAGCAACGTGAATAATGGTCTGATTCAAAGGAGGATGGTGTGTTATATAGGCATGAGTGGGAGTTAACTTGGAAGGTTGTGATTGGTTGCCCTCTTTGTATGGTAGAATCACTCTCCACGTTGCCTAAGTGGTAGCAGTTTCTAGCATATTCTGGAAACGAAATCGAACTCGCATCCATCCTACTTCAAGCCGGAACTCGTCCATATTACGCTTAAGGTCGGAACTCGTGTCGCTCTTACTTGAGCTTGGAACTGAATCCTAACGTCGGGACTCGTATCAACTTGTTTGTGTCTTGAGAAAATCTTGCATCAATGTCGGATTAGGAAGTCGAAAGATTACAATCACATAATTTGAATTCCCAATTCAAACTCGGAAACCAATACCTTGTTTTGAACCTTGTTATCTTAGGTCGGAGGTCGGAACTCATGTAGCGGCAATCCTATAATCTCGGAATAAACTTCGGGAATGCCAATGCTGGATATAAAATCGGAACTCGTGTGGTGATGGTTTACTCAAGAGTCAGAACTTCGTGTCCACTCCAATTGAGTTCAACACTAAGGTCGGAACTCGGGAACGCGAGTCACGTTTCCAAACACAAGTTCTTAAACTCGGAAACCGTGTACATTTCCCTTGAGACATGAAGTCGGATCTCATTAAATTACGTTCATGTGTCCGGACTTGAGGGTTAAACTCGGAAGTCGTGGAAAATGATACAGACGAATTCGGAAATCGTACCGGACATGAAGTCGAGGATTCAGCCAGACTAACTCGGAACTCGGGAATAATGTCTTATCTGTGTTTCACGGATGAAGTCGGAAATCGGGATGGATCAATCCTGAGCGGCTTGAACTTCGGAAATCGGGATGTTACATTACTACCCTCCTTAAAAAATTTTGTCCTCAAAATTCGATTGCAAAATTGGCCATCTATTGCCGTAAGAGTTTGAAAGAAAGTTCACACACAAACATACTGAAATTGAACAAACATAGTCAAGGAAAATACAGTCGACCTAGTTATATAATCTAACATGACGAAATTTTACAAAAAGAGGACCCTTGTCCTTGGTTATCCCTAATCTTTGTGATGACTCCTCTGAGATGTCGCTTCCTCCGCGTTTATAGTGAAGACCCTCTCTTAACGTTGCGGTTTAGGAGTCGATGGTTGGTGTTCAGGGCATTCTCTAATCATATGTCCTGGCTTGCCACACCTGAAACATACATTCTGTCCGGCCAGACAAGGCCTTCCTCCATGATACTTTCCACACTTAGAGCAAGTTTGCCCTACGCTTGGCCCTTGAAACTGTTTATCCCCACGTCCATTAAATTGATGCAGTTTCTTTGGTGGTGAGGCATATTCAAGTTCCTGGTTTTCAGGTGCAAGCCTCTTTCCATACATATCAGACTGGGAATCCTCCAATTTCTTGTTACAATTCTCCACAAGTCTGCATTTGTTTACTAATGTAGGAAAATCTCTGATTTCCATAGGGCATATTGTGGCGAGGATATCTTCCCTCAGTCCACCTTCAAATTTGACGCACTTCCACGTCTCGTCTGGATTCCGCTGATAGATCGTGGAAAACTTACATAACTCCTCAAACTTAGCGATGTACTTTGACACGCTATTGCTTCCCTGGCGGAGTTGCATAAATTCTAGTTCCTTCGCATTTCGGTGATGGAGGAAAGTATTTACGGTAAAAGCATCCTTGAACACAATCCAGGTGATCTGCCTGGGATTCTTCTAATAGCCGTTTCACACCATTCCACCAGAATTCTGCATCTGCTTCGAGCATATAAGTGGCAAATGCTACTTTCTGGCGATCTGTACAATCCAAAACAGAGAAAATCTTTTCCATCGTCTTAATCCATTAAATCGGCTTGGTCAGGGTTGAAAGCTCCTCTAAAACTAGGTGGGTTTGCTTTTCTGAATTCCGCAAACTTGAGATATTCCAAGTCTAGTCCTAGGCCATGTGGATTTCCTACACGGCTGGCCTCGGGTCGCCTACCCAACTGGTCCATCATTTGATGAGCTGCAGCGGCTTGTTCCCGCATGGCGTGAGCCATTTCACGCATCGTATCCATAAGATTAGCAGGATCTTCTGGAGTGGGTCTATTTCGTGGCCTACCACGCCCTCTGGAAGCCATTAGTTCCTAGTCACACACAACAAAGCATTGAGTTGATCAGGCTCAACAATAAGTTAAGTGTGACAGCAACCAATAACAATCACAGTTAGGCGATCAGGCATATCTAATTTAATTTCCTATCCTATATCTTATCTAAGCAGATAAGATCGTTCACATGACATTCTCTCATTTTTCTAAAAATTCCAGAGTACACTGGAAACGTAGTCAGTCCAAATCCTCAGGTCCGGAGAGGATAGAACTGCTCTGATACCATTAATGTAACACCCTCCTAAGCACAGTACTATGCTTAAGTCATAGTACTATACCCTGGAGCTGTTACTGTTACCTGAGTGGACCTCATCTGACAGCAACTTCAGCCGTCTTCGGAAACGTCTACAATAATCTGGAGACAACATGGAAATAGGAGTGAGAATTATGAAATTCTCAGTAGGATTCTCTAATCTTCATACATAATGTCATCATGTTCGTCTCCAGTTTGCTTCGGTTTATTTTGAAAAGGATGAACATGCTACACAGACTGTTTAATTTTACATTTCGAAAAGTGTCTTATCCGAAGCAAAGTTCCTTTTAATTATACACTTAGCATTTGGGAGAACCCATAAAATTCATTCAAATATAACACCATGAATAATAACTGTAGCATAATAAAACACATATAACATCAATATGTTGGGAATATAACGTCTATACATAGAATTACTCGTACTTAAATTCATGCTTATACATGAATCTTACTTTTCTTTCTTCATCTTCCTTTTCATCATAAAATCTTTACATGCCACATTCCAGAGTATGATCGCCATGTCATACCCCATCAGAGCGTGATCGCCATGTCACGTTCCTTAGGAATATGGGATCTTCCTTTGGTACTTACACTAACTGGGTCAAGCCATGCCTCATGTAAGTTCTGTCCCCTATATTCACACTAGCTGGGTCGATGCCATGCCTCATGTGAGTGGGGTACCTGCATGAGCTTTAATCTTTAATCTTTATTCTTTAGCTTTTACTTGGCACACCTAGGCGTTACGTATCGCCGTCCCTAGGGTGCATTTACTGCCCTTGGGTAGCCTGGCCTTGGAGTGAGCTCGTCAGCATCACCCGTGACCGTCGTCACACCGACTCACCCGCAAGGGGATTCACGTGCCTCTAGTCTTGGAGGGATCGATTCTGGTCACGTGCCTCTAGCTAAAGGGATCGATTCTGGTCACGTGCCTCTAGCTGAAGGGATCGATTCTGGTCACGTGCCTCAAAATTGAGGGATCGGTTCTGACCACGTGCCTTCAACATAGAGGGATCTCATCTGACCACGTGCCTTCAACATAGAGGGATCTCATCTGACCACGTGCCTCCAAGGTAAAGGGATCTCATCGTCTTAATTGCCTTCACAAGGAGGGATTCAAGTGCAACTGCCTCCAAGTGAAGGGATTCATATCTTTATCACTTAACTGCCTTCACAAGGAGGGATTTCAAATAACTGCCTCCAAGTAAAGGGATTCACATTCAATACATTCACGTTCTTTCATTCTCAAACATATTCAAGCATAGTTATACATATGCTACATCACTTACTCTCATATACCTCATAACATAATTATGTCATTCTTAAATATAGGGTTTCTATATACCCCTTTATATTTCAATCCATCCTTACATTTAAACATTCATGACTTCTTAGACTTCTGCCAGAATCCGCAAAGATAACGGATCAGGTCCGTTTTCCCATGAATAGTGCCAGCCTTTCACGGACAAATTAGTCAAAGCAACATAATCAACTTAACATACATATAACAATGTCAAGCTGGCAATCCTCAATTCAAACCTTATATGTTCCACTAACACTTGTAAAATTATCATTGTGGCCATTCTGCCAATTCTATTCGGTTCTGCCCGAATCTTGTATAATCCACCTTTATTTCTATTCAACTCATCTAGATCCGAAATTTAGATATGTCATAGCTCTATATGTCTACTTTCTAACCTCTTTGGTCCCATGTCATTCTGATTTACATACTTCAAGATATTCAAATCTTACCTCAACTCGCTCAGTCACTAGCCCGAGTTACACTCCTGGAAGTATAAATTCACTAAAAATAGAAACTAAGCTCAAATCATGCGAAATTGATCTCATATTAAAGCTAACAGGACAACCTTTCATTTGCCACAAGTTTCACTCCATTTTCTTAAGTACATCTCGAGATATAAGTCCTGAAAGTTTACTTTTCTGAACTACCCTGTTTTGGCCTAGATTGGACATGGGATAACTTCCTCGAATCACTGGGAACAATTGGGGCCATAACAAACTCGGAATCTTATATTGGGGTGTTCCTCTGTGTGTAAGCTTTCTAACAAAATTGGTTTCACTCGATTTGGAGTTGTATAGGGTGAGTTATACCCTCCTCATGTCACCCTGCTCGGATGAAGATCCTGAACCCTAGGTCAAACTTCAAAAATTCGTATCTCCTCAATACTAATCCAAAACCTTATATGATATATCTATGGAAAGCCCTGAATGTCTACTTTCATCTAAAAATAGTTTCATCGGATTTGACCGATTGTGGGCGGCGCCGTACACTCCGTCGTACGGACTGCCGTGGAACTCTTCACCAAGACAGCATCCTACTTCTCCATTCCTTCAAATCTTCTACTTCTAATCATAATCATAACTCAAGATCTCCTATTAATCCAATCATAATCCAACATATACATCCAATATATCATCAAATAATTGAAGAAAAGTGGAATCTCATATAAGTCATAGTTCAGAGAAATCAAGAATAGCAGGTGAACCCTACCTCTTTGGAGCAAGCTTTGGCTAAGTGCTGAAACTTGGAGTTTGGATGAACAAGGCTGGAACTTAGCTTGAGTCTTGGATGTGTGAGCAAGAGAAAAGAGAGCTGATGGAGAAGAGGAAAAGCAACGTGAATAATGGTCTGATTCAAAGGAGGATGGTGTGTTATATAGGCATGAGTGGGAGTTAACTTGGAAGGTTGTGATTGGTTGCCCTCTTTGTATGGTAGAATCACTCTCCACGTTGCCTAAGTGGTAGCGCTTTCTAGCATATTGAAACGAAATCGGAACTCGCATCCATCCTACTTCAAGCCGGAACTCGTCCATATTACGCTTAAGGTCGGAACTCGTGTCGCTCTTACTTGAGCTTGGAACTGAATCCTAACGTCGGGACTCGTATCAACTTGTTTGTGTCTTGAGAAAATCTTGCATCAATGTCGGATTAGGAAGTCGAAAGATTACAATCACATAATTTCGAATTCCCAATTCAAACTCGGAAACCACGCATTACACTGTTTTGAACCTTGTTATCTTAGGTCGGAGGTCGGAACTCATGTAACTCGCAATCCTATAATCTCGGAATAAACTCGGGAATGCCAATGCTGGATATAAAATCGGAACTCGTGTGACTGATGGTTTACTCAAGAGTCCGAACTCGTGTCCACTCCAATTGAGTTCAACACTAAGGTCGGAACTTCGAACGCGAGTCACGTTTCCAAACACAAGTTCTTAAACTCGGAAACCGTGTACATTTCCCTTGAGACATGAAGTCGGATCTCATTAAATTACGTTCATGTGTCCGGACTTGAGGGTTAAACTCGGAAGTCGTGGAAAATGATACAGACGAATTCGGAAATCGTACCGGACATGAAGTCGAGGATTCAGCCAGACTAACTCGGAACTCGGGAATAATGTCTTATCTGTGTTTCACGGATGAAGTCGGAAATCGGGATGGATCAATCCTGAGCGCGAAGCCGAACTCGGAAATCGGGATGTTACACAAACTATTGTGATAAATAATTTTCTCAGTAGAATTCCAACTCCACACAAGGGTGTCATCATTATCATTCCAGCAGCACTTCGGGTTTTGTTAAGAAACTAGTGAGCATGCATATGGTTCATTTATTATGTTTTCGAAAGCATTATTATTCGAACTGAATTCTCTTTTAACATACACTCTAATCATGGGAGTTATATCATAACATGCATGGGAACAAGTATAATTAGATATAACATGGATGGATGTGTTATAGGCTTCTTTTAACACCTTCCTTTCAAGGGTTTGGACCGAAGTCCCTTTCTTTTATTAACTTGACTTTATCTTAAGTCTTTTAGTATTGTCCTCTAAGCTCTGAGTGGTAATGAGCTCATACCATGATTGTCACCACATTAAATTCCTGATACTTATACTAGTTGGGTCCTTTGCCATGTCTTATGTAAGCCCTTGGGGAAAGAAAGATCTTTGTGTGAGTCACCTTCCCTTTTGAAGGATCATACCCTTAATGCTATCTTTTCTTAATTACTGCTTATAACGCATGAAATTACGCTAAGTCCATAAATTTTGCAGGTATCTAGTAGCATAATGCTTAGACTGGAGCTTCACCAAAATTTTGCCAGACACAGAAATCCAGTGACAAGACATCATCATACATTACTCAACATCATATGCATCATACTCATCATTTACATATTCATCATAACCATCATCTTCATCATCATCATATCATCATACTTGCACATAGACATAGATATATCACAAGCAAAGTTTTATGAGCTTAGCTTAGTAAATTAGGTGTAAGTTTTTAATTACATTGTTATTTTTACTCGATTCTTTTAATATTCAGGGGCAAGTTTCTTTGTTATTCTATTTAAATCTTTTAAGTTGAAATGTGAAGTTCCAATATCTTAAGTTGATGGTTTTAGGGTCTTCAAGTTTGTTTTTCATTATCCTTTAAAATTAGTCTTAAATAGAATTCATATTTTACTATAAGGAAGTAACTTAATAAATTCAGCAAAATTTGATAGCTTGAATTTTCGTTGGATTATGCATCTCTGAACCATCTTTTAAACAAAACAAGTCCCACTCAAAAATTCCAAGTGTGGCCTGGGTTATGCATTAAACAATATCATTGCCTAGTTTTACAGTTTACCTGGGTAATAGTAAATTCTCAAGTCCACTGGTAATTCCAAAAAATTGAATCTGGTCGAACTATTTTATGGGGTTATCCTACAATGTCTTAGCTTTCTAACAAACTTAGTTTTATTCAAAAATGTTTTGTATAGCTCGAGTTATACCCATTTTAGTGTAGGCTATCTAGACAAAAACACTACTAGGTACAACCTATTTTAAAAATTCATATCTTGCTCATTTTAAATCCAATGCTCACATATTTTGAATCTATAAAAATCTCTATGAGTCTATTTTTATTCAAAATTAGTTTCATTACATTTCTAGTTGTATATCATGAGTTATCATTTTTGCAATCTAGACTGCCAGATTTGCTAGTATAACCAAAATTCTTTTCTTGACTAGTTTGTATAACTATTGAAGTTTCTCATCAAAGGACCATTTTTATCTTTTACTTTTCTATCAAATTTAAGATTTCAACAATGAATTAGAATTTAGAGTAGAATTAAGCTATGATACATAAAAATTCTCAAATAACATAGTCACCTTTTTAGGAGAACATTTTAACACAAGAAAGAAAACTCATAGAAACAAGATATGGTCATGAAAACATTGAAGCAAGTCCTAAAACCACTTAGCTATAAAGAGCTTAGAAGTTTTAGTACTTGAAAACACATGAAGAAGAAGGGTTAGAGTCACTACCACAAGAAGTTTTTTGAAGTGTTGGAGAGTAGAAAGGTTGGAGATGGCCTCCCTCCTTTGGAGCTTGGAAATGGGGCTGGTTGTGTGTTTGTTTTAATTCTTCAAAGACCAAAGAAAGTGGTCCTTGAAGGGCTTGTGAAGATGGTGGGGTGAAGTAAGGTTGATTGGAGTAGGAAAGCAAGAAGAACAAGAGGAAAAGTAGGAAGAACAAAGAGAGGTCTAGAGAGAGGTTAGAGCTTTTAGTGTTTTAGTGAGATAGTGGAAGTTGCGTAATGAGTAGGATGGGGGTTGATTCATGTCTTACTCAAGGGCATGGGCTGATGGCTTTGTTGCTTCTTTCACTTGGGAGAAGGCTTAGTGACCAAGGGGTGAAAGAGTGGGTGTTTTACTCTTGAGTCTTGATGCAAAGCTTAAACCCCTTTTTCTCAAGTGGTTAATGGCTATCTTCTCGCCATTAGTGGGTTGATCCACTTTGATAGTTAATGCCAAATCAAGTGTGATCCATATGTATGATTATTCCACTTTTGATTAATCAATCTTTAAGTTAATTAACCACATTAAGCTTTGATATAATAGTGAAAGGTTAAGAGGCAATTGGATGGTGGATGATGAGCTTGTCTTGGCTAAATTTTTCAAGCATGATTAGGGGATAATTTTGAAATTTTCCTTGTTATTAGAATTATCTAAGTGTTAATCAATTATTAAACAATTTTAGTTAATTACACTTTTAAGACTTCTGTTTGTCTAAAAGAATGATTCTCACTAATTATATTTTTAGTGTGTGAGGATTTATTTATCATATTTGATTAAGGTAGAAATTTTTCATGTGCTTAACTAACAAGATTAGATTACCTTAATTATGTTTTTAATCATCGATTAGCAAGATTTGGATGATTGGGCTTTAATTAAAATATTTAGTGTGTTATTATTCACTTGTTGACTTTTTCTCATTGATCATTGACTTCTAGTTGACTTGTTGACTTATTGACTTATTGACTTATCTCTAATTTGCTAAGCTCTTACTCTTGAGATTAGTCAATTAATCCTCAATGAATCACTAACACTTCGAATTAGTCTGTAGCACTGAGCTAATTAGTTTAAGCAAAATTGTGAATGTTACATATCTTGTGTAACGTCCGAAAAATTTTATCATTTTTTTTAAACAAGTTGTTCGATTTTTATCGAATAATTGTGATTAATTAGGATTTGATTTAGTATTCACTTAAATCTAATTAAGTGTGATTTAAAAGGATTAGAATTTAGGAAATTAGATTAGGAACATAGGAAACCTTATAGAATTTTTCTAAAACCAGTTTACCGATTTAAGAGAAATTGGTAAAATTTCGGTATTTTAAACTGTCAGAACTGGACCAATAGAAATTATACCGTGATAACCCTAGGATGGATGGCTAAGATTTAACCAACTCATCCATGCATGTGGCAATCAGCCCAAAAGTGGGCAGCTATAGTGAATTGAAAGATGAGAAGGAATCTACTAATCATATGAAACTTGCTTCAAAAGTTTTCACTTTTTTTCTTTCCTTCTCTCCTTGAATTTTTGGCCAATATAGCTGCTGAGCTCTCATCATTTCTCCTTTATTTACACTCATCTTCACTTCATCTTCATCATCTCTTCAAGCGTCATCAAAAGTTTCTTTAATCCAAGCCACCAATCCAACAAGATTTCACCTAAGAAAGGTAGGAATTCAATCTAGCTTCTTGGTTTCTTTGAATTGGGTTGATTAGGACTCCACTTTCTTCCCATTTTTTTGCATGATTCTGATGTTATCTTGAGTGATGATGATGAATTAAGATTGGTTTAAGGTGTATATGTGAGTTTGAATTGAAGATTGGATGGATTGATTTAAGGAAAACATGAATTCAAGAAGAATTCAAGAAGCTATTAGGGTTTTTCCATCAACAGTCCATACAGCGGAGTGTACGGCTCTGCCTACAGCCATTTAAATTTGATGAGTCCATTTTTATATGAAACTAGACATTCAAGGCTTTCCATACATATAAATTATACAACATTGGATTAGTATAGAATTAGTTTTGAGTTTTTGAAGTTTGACCTAGAAATCTGGATTCTCATCTGGGTAGTATGAGTTGAGAAGGGTGTCACTCACCCTAAACAACTCTAAATTGAGTGTAACCAATGTTGTTTGAAAGCTAACATGTAAGGAAACATCCCATAGAAATTTCAAAGTCAGATTCATTGCCAATTATTCCCAGCACATCAATGAAGTTACCTTAAGTTCAAACTGAGCTAGAATAAGGTAGTCCAGTAGGGTCAAGTTATGGGGTTTATATCTCAAGATATACTTATGTAAATGATATAAAACTTATTTTATTTAAAAGGTTATTCTATTATAAATTTCGTATGATTTCACCTAGATTTCTATTTTTAGTGAATTTTCACTTATAAGGGTACAATTCTGGCTAAGTATAGGACAGTCTGAGGTAAAATACAAATAACGTGAGCTATACAAATCAAAATGAGATAGGATCAAAAGGATTGGAAACTAGACACATAGAGCTATAACATATCCAAAATTCAGGTTTAAATGAGTTGAATAGGAGTACAGGTGAATTTTACAAAATTCGGGCAGAAGAGGATGGAGTGAGCAGAAAACTCTGTTGATATTCTTGTTGATTTTGACACACCATATGATTAATATTGTGGTTATAAGTTTGTTGTCCCATATTGATTTGAATGCTTAATTGGTTTTACTAGTATTCTGGCACTATTCACGGGGAAGCGGACATGATCCGTTATACTGCCGAATTTCCGGCATAAATTAGTGATAGTTCTAAATGTTTGTGTGTTAATGTTATGTGATGTGTATGGATACCATGCAAGTGTTATCCTTTGAAAATAAGGTATGAAGCCTATGTTTTTATTATTCTATGATGAAAGATATGATGATGAGTCTATACTCTGAAAGAACGTGACATGGCAATTGAGGTATGACATGGCGATCACACTCTGGAATGTGGCATAATGATCCCACATCCTAAGGAATGTGACATGGTGATCACACCCCGACAGAGTATGACATGACGATCATACTCTGGGACGTGGCAAGATGAATATATTTCTAAGGAGTGTAACATGGTGATCACACCCGAGGGAGTATGACATGACGATCATACTCTAAAATATGTATGACAAGTAAAGGAAGACAAAGAAAGAAAAGAAAATTATGAGTATTTGCATAAATTCAAGTACAAGTAAAGGCATATGTAGATTTTAAGTTTCCAATATATTGGTGTTATTATATTTTAATACGTTGCAGTTATTATTCATAGTATGATTCATGACTTTATTTTGTATTGGCTCTCCTAAATGACAAGTGTATGAATAAAATGGACTCTGCTTCGGACAATATATTTTCGAACTATAAAATTAAATAGTTTATATAACATATCCACCTTTTTCATAATAAATCGAAGTAGTTGGAGATAATAACGATGACACAGTATGAAATTTCTTAGTGAATCCTACTGAGAATTTAAAATTCTCACTCCTGTTTCCGTGTTATCTCCAGATAGTTCGAGAAGTTTCAAAGATGGCTAAAGTTGCTGTCAGATAAGGTCCGCTCAAGTAACAGTAACAACTTCAGAGTGTGGTACTATGACTTAAGCATAGTACTGTACAGAGGAGGATGTTACATCTTGTATCATTATTTCACAAAGATTGAATCTTTAACACAAGAGCATAATTTTAGAAGCACCTACTTTCTTAAAGAATGTCACCTTATAATTACCTTATAAAGAATGATACCTTTTATAGCATTAAAGGTCAAATCTTGTTATGTTAATGATAAAAGTTTGAAACTTTGCAACTTTTATAAGTTAAAAATACCCTTGGTGATCAGTGAACATGGTGTTGTTGGGTTCATGAGTGTAGTTATGCATTGTCATGACCCAAGAACTAGAAGGATCTCGAAATCCTTCCGAACAGAAGTATGATTAGGGCCTCCGAACATACTATAAACCTAGGAATCAGTTAACGTACTATCTCAAAATAAGAAAAGGAGATAATCACTTAACTTAGTTAACTTGAATAAAGTGCTTCATAAGATATGTACCAAAGTAAGGAGTAACTTCATTCAAGCATTAAATAGCTAAAAGACTATATACACATTTATTTTAACTATGTGGTTCTCTCATGAATAGACATGAAGAATCATATTACGGCTCATAAGACTTTTCACAAAGAATAACACAACTATAAACTCTCTTAGGGTAAGAATATATGATGCCATTAGGCATAATGTATGACAAATTTGATTGAGCATTGTCTAATGATTGAATGATTCGTATGATGATATGAGATGGATATAATGGATTATTGGTTGAAAGTTTCATGATTGACATTTTGGGGAAGCTCTGGTCTAGTTGTCATGCTACCAAATTTCCATTAAAATTACAGACTTAGTTATATCATTGCATGTCCATATGTGTCTTGTCAAGAAGTACTATACATGCAAGGTATAATGATAAGAAAAGAAAGAATGGGATATGACCTCTCGATCACTGTAGGCAAGTGAGAGATAGTGATTCACAAAGACTCAAGGAACCTCTATAGGGGAGGCAGGGTGACATGGAGGACCCTCCAACTTAGAGGTAACCATTATCAGTTTAGTTTGATTTGGTTTGTATTGCGTGACAATAGTCATGGAACGAGCTCATGTCCAAAAGCAGTCTATTTTAAATGAAAAATAAAGAATGTTAAGCACATGTTAAGAATGAAAGTAAAGTTAAAGTAAAACCATGGTTAAGTCTATGTGTAACATCCCCATTTTACCTAAGTTAATTAGCTCGGTGTTCCCGGCTAATTAGAGAGAGATTAGCGATTAATTGAGAACTAATCGGCTAATCTCAAGAGCAAGAGCAAGAGCTTAGTAAATTTAGTCTAGCCAACAATTTAATCATAATGTCCTAAGCGTTTTAATAAAACCTTAATCGTCTAATCCTTAATTACTCGAAGGTGCCAAAACAAAAGTAAGACAATCTAACCTTACTAATTAAGTTTATAATGATTAAGACAACTCTTGAAAAATTAAACCCCAAATTAAGCATATGCTTAACCGTAATGCAAGACATCATAAAAAGTGTAATTGACAAGAATTAACTCATGGGTAATTAAGCCAATTAAGTTAAGTTACATTTAAATAATTCTAATAACATTTAGAGATAAAACTTCTTCCATGCATATGCCCTAGAAAGACATACCAAGGAGGAGCAACATCTCACCCTTCATTCAATCTCTTTAATCCTACACCATTAGATCAAAAGCCAAGACTAGGATCCTTGTCATCCACCATTAGATCTTGACACTTGGATGAGTCTTAGACAAGCAACCAAATCCTAAGAGGGGTACTCCCCTTTAACCCCTAGAGAAAAGCATAAATTGGGCATTAGAATGCCTCCAAGACTCAAGGAAAAACAACACTTCCTTTTGCCCCATGGTTTTTCCCACTCCTTAGCTTGTGTAAGAAGCAAAAGTCACCTCACTTCCCTCCCTCCTTATGCGCCACCTTCAGCCATCCCTCTCTCCTCCATTCATTTTTCATTTCCTCTCCCAAAGACACACACAAAGCTCTCTTCTCTCTCCTCAATTTCAAAATTCTCCTCCTTCTCTCTAAACTCTCCAACTTCTCTCTAGAATCCTTCTACTTCTCTCATCCTTTCCTCTCCTCATCCCACTCACAAGCTCTTCAAGAGCCACCATTTTTGGTTCTTGGAGAATCAAAGACAATCACATACCAAGCCTCTTTCAAGATCCAAGAGGAGGAATACCACCACCACCTTCTTCCATCACAAATTCCTTCAAAGAAAGCTTCTTGGTAGTGGCTCTAAACCCTTTTTCTCTCTTGGTTTTCAAGCTTTAGAACTCCTATGCTCTCCATAGCTAGGTGGTTTTAAAGATTGATTATGGGCATCATAGCCCTTCTTGTCATAAAATGAGATGTTGTTGCTAGTATGGTTGTTTGTTGGAAACATGTTTTCGGTTTGGTGTGATGCATGGCTGAATCCACTATTTTTGAACTCCAACATGTTAGTTTTTCACTAATCTTTCATGGTATATGAGTGTTTTATAACTTGAGAATGGTTTCTTGAAAGTGAGGTTGAGTGTTTTGGAGAAAACATGAGAAAAAGCAAAACGTGAAATCTGGATTTTCTGATAGTCTGTAAACCGAACGGTATAACTTTTTCCAGAAAACTCAGAAATTAGTGGAACCAATTTTATATGAAAATAGACTCAGAGAGCTTTCCATACATATAAAATACATAAGATTCGGAGTTAAAATGAGCGAGATATGATTTTTCAAAGTGGACTGTTCTCGGATTGGTTTCTGTCTGGGCAGTCTACACTAAAATGTGTATAACTCGAGCTACAAAAATGATTTTTGAGTGAGACCAAGTTTAAATGAAAGCTAAGACATAGAGTAACAAACCCATAAATTTTCTCAGATTCCTTCTGAGCAATTATAATGAGAGGTAACAATCCACTGTACCGGGAGTGAACTTAGAAACCGAACAAGTCAGAATGAAATATGCATAACTGGAGTTAGACAACGAATTTTTGAGTGGGACTTGTTTTGTTAAAAAATATACTCAGAACCCTATAAGCATATAAAATTTCGCATTAAAATGATAAAATACCAAATTATGATGAATTTTTAAAATTACTGCCTAGGGTAAAAGTAAAACTATCAAAACTTAACCTTAAGTAAGACTATGCATAAATGACTTAAAAAGGTAAAAGGCCTTAGCCTAAAGTAATGAAACTTCATAATTTACTTAATGAGGACTAGATGGAATAAAATACTAAGCTCACCCAATTCTTAACAAAAGAAGCGAATAAAACAAAAACCGAATGTAAATGTAGTTAATGTACTAGATTAAGTTCATAAGATTCTCATCATACTATAATGCAAAAACCTAAACTATAGATCTTCCAAATTAAAATATGAAGATCATATAAGTCAAGTTAGAATAATTGAGAAGAAGAAATCAATAAAATGAAAGCCAATGTAAAAGCTTGCACCTACTTTACTAAGCTAAGCTCATAAGACTTTTCTTGAGTATATGCCTATGTTTATGTTGCAAGCATGATGTTATGATGATGATGTGATTATGATGCCATGACAATGATGAAATGATGATGATGATATGATATGATGATATGATATGATGCTATGATACTGGTTTTCTGTTTGGCAAAATTTTGGGAAGCTTCGGTCTAGCCGTTATCTTTGCTTAGAAATTTTGTAGAAATTATGGACTTAGAAATATTTTGCATCATAAGCTTTAATAAGAAGAGAAAGTAAGCTAAGGGTGTGATCCTTCAAAAGGGAAGGTGACCCAAAGTAAGTTCCCCTCACCCACGACTCACATGAGGCATGGCATGACCCAGCTAGTCTGAGTATAGGGGATAGGGCTTACATGAGGCATGGCATGACCCAGCTAGTGTAAGTACCGAAATGTTATGGTGGCGACGGCCACGGTATGAGCTCATTACCACTTATGTTTAGTGGGTGAAAAGAGAAGGACTCAAGATGAGTCAAGTTAAGAAAAGAAAAGGACTTAAGATAAGTCAAGTTAAGAAAAGAAAAGAAAAGGGACTTCGGTCCAGACCTTTAAAGAGAAAAAGTTAAGAGAAGCTTATAGTACAGTCATGCATGTTTTATGTGCTTACACTTGTGCCCATGTATGTTATGATATAAATGATTAGAGAGTATGTTAAAATTGAATCCACTTCGGATACTCACATTTTCGAAAACCTAAGAACTGAACCTTATGCATGCCCATTGTTTTCATTATAAAACCGAAGTGGCTGGGACGATGACGATGACACCTACGTGTGGGTTTGAGTCCCTGAGAAATCTTATTTCTCACTCTAGTTACTTTTCCGCATCGTCACCAGATTTTTGTTGGCACACCCAATGGAGTGGAGCTTGGAGCCACCGCACTACGAGCGGACGTACGATGTGGAATGCCAGACGAAGCTATTTTGGGACTCCTAGCGACTGTCGCTCTACATCTTCGCATATTCTTTTTGAGAGGAGCTTTGTCATTGAAGTCTGTAGTAGTACCTAGTACTTAGGTCATGGCATGACCATGAGCTTTCTTCGATGTAATGTTTATATATATATATATATTATGAACTCATATGGATGTAATGATTAGTTAATTAATGAAATGTATTTGTGAATTTCTATTTATTTACCTTTCTCTTGTCTTATGATATTTGGGTATTTATTTTATGCGACACGCTCTTTCTCTATCTACCTTCTCGCTCAAGGCTTTACTTTCCAAAGCGATGACGTATTTCACAAAAAGAAAAATCTTACCGTATTTTCCGCGTAAATTAATTTCAAGTGAAGTTTAATTTTCCACGAGCATAAGTAACAACTAATAAAACGCCGTAATACGACTTAAGCGTAGTATGGGTTTATTAGGATGTTACACTATTAGGTTGCATGTCAGTGTGTAACATCCCCAATTTTGTTTAAACTAATTAGCTTAGTGACCCTGGCTAATTAGAGAGATTAACGATTAATTGAGGACTAATCGGCTAATCTCATTGAGCAAGAGCTTAGTAAACTAAGTCAAGTCCATAATTGAATTATAACGCATTAAATATTTTAATTAAAGTCTAATCATTCAAACATCATTAATTTGTAATTAGAAATATGATTAAGCTAATATAATCTCATTAATTTAGTACATGACAATTGTTTTGCCTTAATCAATTGAGATAAATTAATTCGTAAACCCTAAATACATAATTCATAAGAACAATTCCTTTAGAGGAAAAATGTCTTAAAAGTGTAATTGACCGAAATCAGTTAAAGAGCAATTAAACTAATCAAATTAATTAACAACTTAGATAATTCTAATAGCTTTGGAAAATTAAAAAATTCCTCCTAATTGTTGCATTAAAATTTTGGCCAAGACAAGAGCAAGATCCAACCATTCATTGCTTCCTAATCTTGCAGCCTTAGATCAAGCCTATTTTGGCATCATTCCCTAGTCCAGCCTAACCTAAGGAAGAGCTAGTCCTCACTATAGTCTTGTCACATGAGGTAGGTAGCCTCAAGTCAATCAACTCTCAAGAGTGGGTAGACCTTGCCTTTGCCTATTTGAGAAAACACAAAATGGTCCATAACATGCACTAAGACTCAAAGAAAACACAAACCCAACCTTGAAGAAAAGACTTAATGCTTTTACAAGAAAACTAATGGAAACAAAAATTATTGAAGCTAGAAATTCTAGCACTCTATTTTACATGACCTATAACTCATTCAATACAATTCCAAATGCAATAAAACTAATTTTAAATGAAAATAGACTCATAGAATTTTTATACATATAAAATACATAAGCTTTGCCCTTCAAACAAGAGAGATATGAATTTTCAAAGTATGCTATCCCCAGATGTGTTTCTGTTTGGGCAGTATATACAAAAATCTTAATAACTCGAGTTATACAGAACATTTTTGAGTGGGACCATGTTTGTTAGAAAGCTAGGACATAGAGGAACACCCTCATAAAAACAATTTTGGTGTATTCCTTGTAAGGAGCTCCTATTAAAGTTTAGAATTCACTGTATTGAAAATGAATATGAGAGACTGGACAGTAAAATGTGCATATTTCAAGTTATAACATGAATTTTTTAGTGGGTTTATTTTGTTTAAAAATAGACACAGAGAAGTATAATCATACCAAAATTTAAGTTGAAAAAATAAAAGGTGAAATTATGGCGAATTTTTGAAGTTACTGCCACACTGTAAAAGTAAAACTGGTTATGGTTAAGTTTTAAAGGTTAATAAAAAATAAGCTTGAAGACATTAAGACCCTCAAATTCAGATATGAGAAGACTTCATAATTCATTAAAAGTTTTAAAATATATAATAGACAAAATTGACCCTATGCAAAATAAAAGAATTGACACAAAAAGCAAATTCAATTAAAAGCTTGCATCAGATTTACTAAGTTAAGTTCACAAGACTTTTTGTGTTATATATGCCTCTATGTGCCATTATGATGATGATGATGATGATATGATAATGATAATGTTGATATGATGTTGTTATCATGATGATAATGATGCTTAATGATAAGTGATATTGGATTCTCTATTTGGCAAAATTTTGGGAAGCTTTGGTTTAGCCGTTATGCTGTCGGAATTCCGCAAAATCTATGGACTTAGAATAAGTTTTGTATCATAAGCTTTAATAAGAAGAGATTGGACTAGGGTGTGATCCTTCAAAAGGGAAAGTGACCCGAATTAACTCCCCTTCCACCCCCGACTCACGGGGCATGGTATAGATCCAGCTAGTATGAGTATAGCTGATACGGCTTACATGAGACATGGCTTGACCCAGCTAGTGTAAGTTCCAAAAAGTTATGGTGGCGATGGTGTAACATCCCCACTTTTGTAAGCAAAGCATAATGGAAACTTTGAATTATTTTTCTTAGACAGTGTGAGAATTTCTCAGGCAGTGCTATGCCTTAACGATCTTCACACTCAAAATTATAGGGTGCTATAATACTGCTATTACAAAATGACAAAAGTGCCCCTGTAAACTTTTGTTAATTGTAATGATGCTCAGAATTTTTTAAAATTATATTTTGACCCCAAAGACTTATTCCTACAATAACCTTAGACCTTTTCATGAAATGACCTTTATGTCCCCACATCTGTAGAATTAGCAGAATGGGATTTTAAACAGAGCAGAATCACATGGTGAAACCGTAGAAGTTTAAATCTCTGCCGATTGGGCCATGGAGGTAGTCAAGTATGAAATGACGTGGGGTGGCCCTGGACTTGCTCAAGATTATGGAAATGCCATTAGCTATGGAAAATAGAAAATAAAAAAGCTCCAAATTTGCAAAAATGATTATTTCACATTAACAAGCAATTTATTCAATCTTATTGCCTAAGTATGGTTAACTAGGAGTTAATTAGATGTTATTTAGACGGATTAGGCTTAGGAACAATTAAAATAGAGATATAGAAATTCTCTCAGAGTCATTTAGTAAAGTTTTGCCGATTTGAAGAAAATCGGCGAAGATTCAGCATTTTAAACCACCAGAACCGAACCAGTGGAATTTTCTATTGGAATCCCTCACTTAAGTGGCTGAAATTCAGCCACCCCTACCACATATGAGTGGTGCCACGTGTTGCTCAAGATAGTGGAAAAACTTGGCCTCACCTACACTGGATTTTTATCGTTTTCGCCTAGTTGTTCGGTTTTATCAACTACTTGAGGTTAATTAGCATTTGACTAAATATTTACTTAGAACCAATTAAGTATCATTTAGAGAAATTAGATATTAGGGAATTAGATTGAAAGCATAGGAAACTCCATAGGATTTTTCCAAAATCGATTTACCGATTTAAAGGAAATGGGTAAGATTTCGGTACTTTAAATTGTCCGAACCGAACCAATAGAAATTATGCTGTGAGAACCCTAAGATGGATGGCCAAGATTCAGCCAACACACTCTACAAGTGGCGCCACAATCAGCCTTCAAGAAGGTAGCCAAATCAAATTGGAGAAGGAAAACACATCCGCCAATCACATGTAATCTTACTCCAAAAGTTTCCAATTATTTCCTTCCAACTCCTTTGATTATTTTCGGATTTCATAACCTGTTGAACCCTCATTATTTCTCTTCTATCTCAATTCATCTTCACTCCATCTTCATCTACTCTTCAAGCTTCATCAAGATTCCTTCAATCCAAGGCACCAATCTAGCACAACAACAACTAGAAGAGGTAGGAATCTCAACTTTCTCCTCCTTTTCTTTGAATTGGGGATGCCTAGGGTCCCTGTTCATCCATGATTTTGATGTTATGATGGATGGGGATGATGAATTAAGGCTGGTTTAAGGTGTATATATGAGTTTGAATTGAAGATTTGATGGATGATTTAAGGAAAACATGAATTCAAGAAGAATTCAAGAAGCTGTTAGGGTTTTCCCCTCGACAGTCCGTACGGCGGAGTGTATGGCTTTGCATACAGTCATTTAAATTTGATGAATCCATTTTTATATTAAACTAGACATTCAAGGCTTTCTATACATATAAAATATGAGGCCATTGGATTAGTATATGATTAGTTACAAATTTTTGAAGTTTGACCTAGAAATCTGGATTCTCATCTGGGCAGTATGAGTTGAGAAGGGTGTAACTCACCCTATATAACTCTAAATTGAGTGCAACTAATGCTATTTGAAAGCTAACATGTCAGAAACATCCCATAAAAATTTAAGAGTCAGATTCATTGCTATTTGTCCCCAGCACATCAATGAAATTGACTTAAGTTCAAATCGGGCTGGAACAAAGTAGTCCAGTAGGGTCAAGTTACGAGGCCTATAAATCAAAATATACTCATGCAAATGATATGAAAATTCTTTCATTTGAAATCTTGTTCTGTTATGATTTCACCCAGATTTCTATTTTTAGTTAACTTTCACTTATAAGGGTATTTCTGGCTAAGTACAGGGCAGTCTGAAGTAAAATACAGTATAACTTGAGTTATACAAATCAAAATGAGATGGGACTAAAAAGGTTGGAAACTAGACACATAGAGCTATGACATATCCAAAATTCAGGTCTAAATGAGTTGAATAGGAGTAAGGGTGGACTTAAAAGAATTCAAGCAGAAGAGGATAGAGTGAACAGAAAACTCTGTTAATATTTCTATTGATTTTGACATACCATATGATTAATAATGTTGCTGTAACTTGTTGTAACTTGCTGTTTTACATTGAATTGCATACTTAATTGATTGTATTGGTAGCCTAGCACTATTCACGGAGAAGCAGACTTGATCTGTTATGTTGCCAAATTTTTGACAGGAATTTATGAGAACTTATGCTATGTGTGATTATGCTTTGAATATATTTGCATTTACATGCCATGTTCATATACATCATGCATGCAAGCATAATTAGAATATGATATAAGAAGTAAGGTGTGAGACATATCCACGAATGCACAAAGCATCTGCAGGCATGATAAGATATGGAGAGGAAAAGATAATAAGAACTTGCAAGATGAACATACCAAGCTACCACATGAGGCATGGCATAGACCTAGCTAGCATGGGCCAGAGCGATACTGTCTAAGACTTGGGCCAGCCCTCGACTAGATTTAAGGGGAATAGACTGGAGTGAGGATCGGGAAAAGTAAACCTATCATTCATGTATAGGTATGAGCTCGGACTTGAAAAGCAGGCTATTACCTAGGGGTGAGAGAGGCCATTCACCTCCGGGGGATCAAGTACAGAAAAGAGCAAGATCAAGTTGCAAGTTAAAGAAAGAGATGAATTAAGTCAATTGCACTTGCATACAATCAAGTACAAACATCTATATGTACATTTCTAATTATCTCATTATGTCATGATGTTATTATGATTCTTATTGAAATATATTACATTATTCGTGTTTCTATGTCTGTCATATAATATGCCAAGTGGTTGTTACAATATAACCTGCTTCGAGAAAGATGTTTTCAACCAAAAATTGAACCATTGCTTACTTATATGTGCTCACGTTTTCATAAGAAACCGAAGTGGCTGGAATATTTATGAGGGCATTGTATGAGTAATAGTTCGAGTTTACCTACTGAGAACCTTAAGTTCTCACTGTAACAACCTCTATCATATAAACCATGCTCGAGTCATAGAGTTATATTAAAAGGTTGTCACGTGCTAAGAAAAATCTTTAAAAGATGGAGAATATAATACATGGCCCTTGAACTACTCATTTTATTGCTGACTAATAATCTTTGATACATAGATAATAAAATAACTACACTTTTAAAAAAATTGTAATTGACATAGTACACAACATTTACATTCGACTAGTCGTTAGCTAGCTTCAATAGTCTCTTGATCTGACTTATGCCCGATTCTTGCTCAATGAATGGCCCTGTACTCTGCCTCGCACTTGATTTCTAACTTGGGTGCTGGAATATTTATGGAAAAGAGAAACATACAAGTAGGCAGTGAGAACCTAAGGTTCTCAGTAGGTAAACTCAAATTATTACTCATATAGTACCATCATAAACATTCCAGCTGCTTCAGTTTATTATAAAAGTATGAACACATATAAATAAATAGTGGTTCAATTTTAAGTTGAAAACACCTTTCTCGAAGCGGGTTATATTTTAACAAGCACTTGTCATATCATATGACAGACATAGAAATACGGATAGTATAATATGCTTCAACAAGGATCATAATAGCATTATGACTTAACCAGATAATTGAAGATGCACATATAAATGCGTATACTTGAATGTATGCAAGTGCACTTGACTTAATTTATCTCTTCTTTAACTTGCAACTTAACCTTGCCATTTTGTACTTAGTCCCCCAGAGGTGAATGGCCTCTCTCACCCCTGGGTAATAGCCTGCTTTTCAGGTTCGAGCTCGTACCTATACATGAGTGATGGGTTTACTTTCCCCAGCCCTCACACCGGTCTATTCCCCTTAAATCTGGTCGAGGGCTGGCCCAAGTCTTAGTCAGTACCGCTCTAACCCACGCTAGCTGGGTCTATGCCATTCCTCACATGGTAGCTTGGTATGTCTTTCTTGCAAGTTCTAATAAATCTTATTCTTCTTTGGACATGATTATACATGCATATGCTACATGCAATCATTCATATACTTCATATTATACTTAAATCATTCTTGCATATATGAATCTCAGGAGCATAACATATAAATGTATAACATTCATATAATTCACATATTTCTACCAGAATTTCGGCAGCATAACGGATCGAGTTCGCTTCCCCATGAATAGTGCCAGACTACCACAAGGATCAATCCAACAGCAAAACCAACATAGGGTATCAAGTTTTCTAACAATAATATCAATCATATAACATGTCAACATAAATACATAACTAAAGTTTTTTGCTCATTCTACTCAATTCTGCCCGATTTTGTAAAATTCACCATAATTTCTATTCAATTCATTTGGACCTAAGTTTTGAATATGTTATAGTTCTATGTGTCTAGTTTCCAACCCTTTTGGTCCCACCTCATTTTGATTTATGTAGCTGAAGTTATTCAAAGTTTACTTCTGTCCGCCCTACAACTAACCAGAATTGCACTCTTAGAGGTAAAAATTCAGTAAAAATAGAAAAATAGGTGAAATCATAAGAAATTTATATCAAATTAAAGCAAACAGGACAAGCTTTCTAATGAAATAAGTTTCATCTCATTTGCATAAGTATATTTTAGGACATAAGCCCCGAAACTTGACCCTATTGGACTACCCTGTTCCAACCCAGTTTGAACTTAAGTCAACTTCATTGATGTACTGGGAACAAATGGCAACGAATCTGACTCTAAAATTTTTATGGCATGTTTCCTTACATGTTATCTTTCAAACAGAGTTAGTTTCACTCAATTTGGAGTTGTGTAGGATGACTTATACCCTTCTTAACTCATACTGCCCAGATGAGAATCCAGATTTCTAGGTCAAACTTCAAAAATTCATAACTAATTCTATACTAATCCAATGGCCTTATATTTTATATGTATGGAAAGATCTGAATGTCTAGTTTCATATAAAAATAGTTTCATCAAATTTAATAGGCTGTAGGGGAGCCGTACACTCCACCGTACGGACCATTGAGGAAAAAACCCTAACAGCTTCTTGAATTCTTCTTGGATTCATGTTTTTCTCTAATCAATCCATCCAATCTTCAATTCAAACTCATATATACACCCTAAACCAACCTTAATTCATCATCATCACTCAAGATAACATCAGAATCTTGCAAGAAATTGGGAAGAAAGTGGAGTCTCAATCAGCCCAATTCAAAGAAAACAAGAAAGAAGTTGGAATTCCTACCTCTTCTAGGTGTTGTTATGCTAGATTGGTGCCTTGGATTGAAGGAATCTTGATGAAGCTTGAAGAGTAGATGGAGATGGAGTGAAGATGAGTTGAGATAGGAGAGAAATAATGAGTTCAGCAGGTTATAAATCCGAAAATAATCAAGGGAGTTGGAAGAAAATAATTGAAGACTTTTGGAGCAAGAGTGCATGTGATTGGTGGATGTGTTTTCCTTCTCCAATCTGATTTGGCTGCCTTCTTGAAAGCTGATTGTGGTGCCACTTGTAGGGTGTGTTGGCTGAATCTTGGTCATCCATCCTAGGGCTCTCACAGCATAATTTTTATTGGTTCGGTTCCGACAGTTCAAAGTACTGAAATCTTACCGATTACCTTTAAATCGGTAAATCGATTTTGGAAAAATCCTATGAAGTTTCCTATACTTTCAATCTACGTCTCTCATATCTAATTTCTCTAAATGATACTTAATTGGCTCTAAGTAAAAATTTAGTCGAATGCTAATTAATCTTAAGTAGTTGATAAAACCGAACAACTAGGCGAAAACGATAAAAATTCGGTGGAGGTGAGGCCAAGTTTCTCCACTATCTTGAGCAACACTTGGCGCCACTCATATGTGGTAAGGGTGGCTGAATTTCAGCCATTCAATCTAAGGTCATCAGTGTAGAATTCTACTGATTCGGCTTTGGCAGTTTAGAACACCGAAACCGGTCAAACGTTACTTAATAGTTTAAGATATCTACATGTTCAATTTAATTTATCTTAAGCCTAATCTCTCTAACTAATATCTAATTAACTCTTGATAAATATTTAATTAACCTCTAATTACCCTTACATAACTATTGAAGCCGAATAAGCGAATTAACGGAGTAAATTAGACACTTTCGTAAATTCGAAACCTTTCGGTTTCCTATTTTCTGTAAATAATGGCATTTTCATAATTTTGAGCAAGTCCAGGGGCACCCCACGTTATTTCGCACCAGACTGCCTCCATGGCCCAATCAGCAGAGATTTAAACTTCTACGGTTTCGCCGCATAATTCTGCTCCGCTTAAAATCCCATTCTGCTAATTCTACTGATGTGGGGACGTAAATGTTATTTTATGAAAAGTTCTAGGGTTATTGTGGAAATATCTACTTGGAGTTAAAGTACAATTTCTAAAACTTTTGGGAAAGAGTGAAATTAACAAAAGTTGATAGGGGCACTTTTGTCATTTTCTAATTTTTAACATATGGCAGTGCCATATTTTCAATGGTAGTGTTACACTACCTTATAATTCCAAGTGTGAGGATCGTCATGGCATAGTGCTGCCTGAGAAATTCTCACACTGCCTAAGGTAATTAATTCAAAGTTTCCATTACGTTCGGTTTACTAAAGTGGGGATGTTACACTCACTGCCTGCTTGTATGTTTTTCTTTTCGGTAAACATTCTAGTAGCTAACTTGGAAATCAAGTGCGAGACAGAATACTGTGACATTCACAAGACTCGGGCATAAACCAGACCAAGAGTTATTGAAACTAGCTAACGACTAGTCAAAAGCAAATTCTGTGTATTATGTTAGTCATAATTTCTTTTAAAGTATAATTATTTTATTCTCTATGTATCAGAGATGACGAAGTTTATGATCTATTAGTCAATAATAAAGTGTGCAGTTAAAGGGCTATGTATTATATTTTTCTCATTTTTAAGCTTTCTTATTACAGTGATAACCTTTTAATATAACTCCATGACTCGAGCATGGCTTATATGATGGAGGTTGTTACAGACGGCCGTGGCATGAGCTCATTACCACTTATGTTTAGTGGGGAAAAAAGACTTAAGATAAGGTCAAGTTAAGAAAAGAAAAGGGCCTTCAGTCCAACCCCTTGCAGAGAAGATGATAAGAGAAGCCTATAACACAGCCATGCATGTTTATGTAATTATACTTGTTCCCATGCATGTTATGATATAATTACCATGAATTAGAGTGTATGTTAACAATTGAATTCACTTCCGATACTTATATTTTCGAAAATCTAAGAATTGAACCTTATGAATGCTCACTGTTTTCATTTATAAAATCGAAGTGGCTGGGATGATGACGATGACGCTTCTGTGTCGGGTTCGAGTCCTACTGAGAAATCTTATTTCTCACCCTAGTTATTTTCCGTATCATCACCAGAATCCGATGGTGTATCTAGTGGAGTGGAGCATGAATCCCCCACACTGCGAGCGAATATATGATGAGGGATGCTAGACTATGTTGTTTTGGACTTGTAGTTACTGTTGCTCTACACCTTCACATATTCCTTTTTGTGATGAACTTTGTCATTTAAGTTTGTATTTGGTATCTAGTATTTGGGCCATGGCACGACCATGAGCCTCCTTTGATGTAATTTTTACATTTATATTATGAACCCATATGGATGTAACGATTAGCTATGTAATGCGAAGTATTTGTGATTACTAATTATTTATCTTTCTCATGTTTTATGATATTGTGTTACGGATTCTCGTGTGACGCACTCTCTTTATATCTATATTCTCGCTTAAGGCTTTACTTTCCAAAATGCTGCAAAGCAACGACATATTTCAAAAAATAAAATCTTGCTATATTTTCCACGTAACTTAGTATATAAATGAAGTTTAGATTTTCGCGAGCATAAGTAACAACTAATAAAATACCGTAATATGACTTAAGGATAGTATGGGTTTATCAGGGTGTTACACAGTGCATATATCTATATTGCCCATATGCATTATGAATGTTTATTCCATGCTTTCATATATATGTTTACTTATGATGATATGATTATGGTGTTAGGTTTAAAAGTAACCCACTTTGGGGCTTATGTTTTCAAAATCATTAAAATTGGACCTATGCATACCCACTGTTTTTATAATTAAACTTGAAGTGGCTGGGATGATGATGATGATACAGTGTTTGTCTAGTCACGATCCTACTGAGAAATCTAGTATTTCTTATTCCTATATTTCTATGTTGTTTTCAGATGGAGCTAATGGCATCCATGGTAGTACTCCCAATGGTACCTGATTGGATAAGATGAGGAGTTGTCATGTTTCTTCGCCTAGCTAAGGAGGATCGAGATATTAGCATAGTGTTTTCACCTTCTTGAGAGCCCTAGTTAGGCAGTTTATATGTAATTAAGAGCATGTAGGAAGTTATGTTACTTAATTTGACCTGCTACGTATATGATAATTATTAATGTAATGATGACTCTTGATTATCCAGGATTACATTATTGGCTTAAAGTATTGTGTTATGTTATTTCAATTTTTTTATACGTCTTTTTCGCGATATGAGGAACAACATCCATATGTATGCGAGTAAGTAAGCGCTTAAAGGCTCAATTTTTGAGCATAAAGGTTTTATAAAAAATAAAATAAAATTTATGAACCATTTTCATATAATACGCTAATTCCATCCATAAAAACTTCCACTAGCTAAGAGTAACAATCAATAATGCCATAAAATGACTTAAGCATAGTATGGTATTATTAGGGTGTTACATCCTTGGCCTTTAATATATCTGGATTTGCAAACCAAACCATCTATTCCACTCTTGGAGGAGCTATACTTGTAACATCCCGAGTTTTGAGGGTAGATTAGGATAGAAGGAAGCTCAGGCCTAAGGCAAGGGCAAAATTTTAAATTGGCAATTGTAGAAAAATTAAGGATGAAATTGTAACTATTCGATTAAAATGGCACAATTGTAATTTAGGCTTTACAGTTGATGAGAGGGGCACTGATAGAAAAACTCGATGTCTGAGATTTATTCGTGGACTCCACGACACTGATAGATAACTAAAATACTAGTAACAACTTTAAATTGAGATTTTCATCCATAATTATGAGTAAAAGTGTGAGATTATTCACACTATGTTTTAGTAACTCGGGTAACTTAGAATACCCGAATTGATAATCAGGCACCTTGAATTAATCGTTAAGGATCCTATATTATTTGTGGGCACGATTATCAATTAAAAACCCTTTTGGTGACTAAAGTTGAGCCATTCAAATTCAAGCCTAGGAGAATCTGATTTTTACTTCAAACCCACCAATGAAATTTGAGCAACATGGCTTATGTTATAAGCCACTTAGACTTAACCAAAATGATAGCTCATCTCCCCATTTTACCCTCAAAATTTTGTGCACTTCTCCCCCTATTCATCTCCTTTATTTTCTTTTCCGTTTTCCTTTCTTTTCACCACTTCCATGACTAGAGCTTCAAGCTCAAAGTTGGAGACCTTCTTGGCCCCAAAACCACATACTCCTTTAGTGAAAATTGATCTTCATGCTCTCTTCTACAATATCTCTCCATCAATTTAATGATTTAACATCAAGTGGAGTCTTTACACCTTCATCTATGATTTGTCATGAAGGAAAAAGGAAGCTAGGCTACTACTTTTGTCTTCTTTGCTTCCATGGTGTAACAGCCTCCCAAGTATAGTAATATGCTTAAGTTATAATACTTCACCTAGGAGTTATTACGGCTACTTAATTGGACATTATCTAATAGCAACCCTCAGCCTTCTTCCAATGTTAAACAACTCTGCCCAGTATGACCATTGTCTATACCTCCTGAGATATACGGAGATAACACGAAAACATACATAAGGGTGAGAATTGTGAATTCTCAATAAGATTCTCTAGACTGCTACATACAGTGTCATCATCATTATCTTTAGCTGCTTCAGCTTATTATGAAAAAGTTATCATGTCACATAGTGATAAAACTCATATTTTATAAAGTTCAAAAATATCATTCCGAAGCCGGTTAATTTTATTCACACACTTGTTATTTGCAAGAGCAAATTCATAATAGTAACAAGAATATAATTTATGCATATGCAAATGCACATAATCTAATCATGCAAATGCACTTATGCTTTCTTTAACTTTCTTTACTTGACCCGCCTAGGCGTTACCTTTCACCATCCCTGGGGTGTCTGCTGTGTCTTTAATCTTTACTACCCTTGGGTAGCCTGATCTGGGAGTGAGATCAACTCGTGACTGTCGTTACACAGTATTGACTCGCAAGGGGATTCACGTGCCTCTACATTTGGGGGGATCTTATTTGGCCAACAGCCTCCAAAATAGAGGGCTCTTAATATTTTAACTACCTTTACAAGGAGGGATCTAAATAATGGCCTCTAAGTGAAGGGACCCACATCTTTTCTTATTTAATTAGGTTCACAAGAAGAGACCCAATAACTGCCTCCAAGGGAAGGGATCTTATCTTGTCTTTTCATTTTCATACATGATCATACATGCAAATGCTTTATATTCATGCGTATGTCTCATATCATATCTCAATCATTTTTGCATGCATGATTATCATGGACATAACTTTTATATATATATATATAGCTTCAAATACTTTTGCTGAAAATTTGGCTGTTGTATCATAATACTTTCCAAAATTCAAATAGAGTAATTTCAGCCAGCCAATTAGATACAAAATTCAACATAATAGTATACTAACATGTCAACAACAAAATAGAGAGTTGTATCAACAATTTCAGCCCTTGGCCTTTCATAGTCTAACAGTGCTCAACAAGTTAAAATCTGCAAATTGTACTTTAATCTCCTAAATCTGCCCTTTCTTACAAATTATGCCATAAATTCATCTTGACTCATTTTAATCTGAAAATTTTATGTGTTTTTATCATTGTTTGTCTATTTTTAGTTCTCTTTAGTTCCACTAAGTTTTGATGAGTATAAATTATGTTAGTGAAATTTGACCTAAGGTTGCCTTACTTTTGGAGGGGATTGAGCACTGAAATGCAAAAATTCACCAAAAATAGATTTCTCATTAAGTTTTTCTATTTATTTGAAGCCAATTGAATCATCTTTCATTTTTCAAAAGTTTCATTTCAATTTGATAAATTAAGCCCAAGTTATGAGCTATCAAATTTGGCTAAAAGGATCTGGCCTTTTTCAATCCAAACAAAACTTAGGGGAACTTCGAGGAATTTCTTGGAGCGAACTAGTTAGGGTATGAATCTGAAATTTTTATGGCATAAACATATATGTATTTTATTTCTAATTGCACTGCAAGTTATGCCTTCATTGTAACATCCTCCATGAGCTCTGACTTCCGACCTTATGTCCAAGGTACAAGTGAAATGAACAATTTTTCCAATCTCCGACCTCGTCTCCAAATCGAATGACATGGTTAGGATTTCCGACTTCAAGTTTCAAATAAGGTGAAATTTTCATGATTTTCGATCTCAAGGTTGATCTCAAATAAAATGGAAACGAGTTCAGATCCTTGAGTTGATCTCCAAGTTCGAACAGAATTTACACGAATTACGGTTTCCAACTTAACCTTGGCTGTAAACCAAATGGACGTGATTACCGATGTCCGAGTTTAGTTATGCCCAGATATCTGAACTTAAGTCAAGAACGTTCTAATTTCCTTTTACATTCATGAGTTTGAGTTTGTGGCCTACTCCCCAGATTAGATACGTTCTAATTTCCGGGTACATAAGGTTTTATGTCCTGATACTAACTTCCAAGTTTATGCAACATCCCCGACTTCCGAGTTCACATCCCTTACATTTCCGAGTTTTGCCCGTAACTGCCAATTTTAAGGCAAATTGTTTGCTGTAAGTCCCGATTTCAGATTTTATGTTTCTAACACGATTTCCGATCTCATAAGTTTCTCGAGTGCCGATATCCAAACTAAACTCCAAGTTTGAATTAAAAGAACGAGAGTTCTGAGTTTACCCTAGATGGTTACGAGTTCCGATTTCAAGCCACGTGCAAGCGCATTCTCATTTTGCGTGGAGGATAATTAAGCCACATTATACCATCAACAGAAGGAAGCATAGCTGGAAATCAGCCATAAGAAAATTCAGCCACTGAAGCCATGAAAGCGGCGCAAAGAAGGCCACAAAGCATGAGGAAAGTTGGTTGAAATTCAGCTTTGTATTTTTGGCCAATTAAATTGCAAGATTCTACCTATCACTCCATGCTTTTATAACACATTCTTCTCTTCTCACTCAGCCCCGTTTTCTGTGCCCTCTTTTCTCCCTCACTTCAGCTCTCTTCTTCTCTTCATCACTCGCCTAACTCCATCAAACCATCAAGCTCAACCAAGTTTTATTCTTCCAAGCTCCAAATCAAGACAAATCACCCATAACAAGAGGTAGAGGTTTAATTCTGGTCTTGATTCTCTATTTTTGGGTGCTGGTGGTAGTTTATTTTCTCACTTTTTGATATAATGATTGAATGATTATGATGATATATGGCTGGTTTATTGGCTGTTTGTGAGGTTAAAATCGATTTGGAAGCAAGCAAGGATGAAAATAGGAAGAGGTGAGGAGCTGGAAAACCAAAAACCCTCAGCAGTCTGTATGGCGGAGTATATGGCTCTGCCTACAGCCGATTAAATTTGGTACAACCATTTTTATATGAAACTAGACTTTTAGGGCTTTCCATACATATATCATATAAGGCCATTGGATTAGTATTGAGAGAGATATGAATTTTTGAAGTTTGACCTAGGAATCAGGACTTTCATCCAAATAATGTGACTTGAGGAGGGTGTAACTCACTTTACACAACCGCAAATTGAGTGAAACTAACTTTGTTAGAAAGCTTACACTCAGGAGATTGTTGCACAATGAAATTCTAAGTTTTATAGTCCCATATGCTCCCAGTAGTTCAAAGAAGTTACCCTATGTCCAAACCCGGTCAAATCAGGGCAGTTCAGAAAGGTTAAGTTTCAAGGCTTATAACTCGAGCCCTACTAAGTCAAATGGAATGGATCTTTTTGAAAATGAAATTTTTTCTGTTATCTTTAATATGAGACTAATTTCGTATGATTTAAATCAGTTTCCAATTTTTAGTGAATTTTTACTTTTAAGTGTGTAGTTTTGGCTAGCTTCAGGACAGGTCGGGATAAAACCTATATAATTTGAGCTATACTTATCAAAATTAGATGGGACTAAAGAGGTTAGAAAATAGGCACATAAAACTTTAACATATTCAAACTTGAGGACCAAATAAGTTAAATAGAAATTATGGATTGATTTACAAAACCAGGTTAAATGATTGTGCTAAGGCAGTAATTCTGTCTTAATGGGACTAATGCTTCTACGAGTTCAATGTTGAATTATAAATGCAATATTGTGACTTCTTTGAGAACTTGTATCTGATGTATTGGCACTATTCATGCGAAAGCAGACATATTCCGTTATGCTACCAAAATTTCAGTAAAGTCTATGCATAAGTTATGATATACATGTTGACACGTGCATTTTTAAGAAAGTTATGAAAGTTATGTTATGATGAATATAAGGAATATGTAATGATAAAAGTTTCATGATACTTTGGCCAGCCCCGGATAAAAAGTTAAGGGGAATAGATCGGTGGGAAGGTCGGGGAAAGTGAACCCGGTATTCCTATATAGGAATGAACTCGATCCTGAAAAGTAGACTATTACCCAAGAGTCTAAAATGGCCAAGAACTCCCAGGGGACCAAGTAATGGAAAAGTTTGCGAAGATCAAGTTGCAAGATAAAGAAAGATATGAATTAAGTCAAGTGCACTTGCATACAGTCAAGTATAAGTATTTTATGTGTATTTTGAATTATTTTGTTAAGTCATAATGTTATGATGTTTCTTGTTGAAGCATATTTTACTATTCATATTTTTATGACCATCATATGATATGACAAATGATTGTTAAAATATAACCCGCTTCGAGACAGATGTTTTCAACTTAAAACTGAACCACTGTTTGTATATAAATGCTCACATTTTTTTAGAAACCGAAGCGGCTGGAATATTTATGATGATACCGCATGGTTTGAAATTATCTACTGAGAACCATAGGTTCTCACCGTGTGTTCGTATGTTTTTCCTTTCCGTAAACATTCCAGCACCTAAGTTGAAAATCAAGTGTGAAGTGGAAGACTGGGACGTCACAGAGTAAGGCTCGGAGGCAAACTAAATCAAGAGACTACTAAAGCTAGTTGATGACCAGCGAGAGCAAGTTCTATGTGATATGTCAGTCACAAATTTTTATTGTAATTATTTTATTCTCTATATGTCAGAGACAACAAAATTTATGAGCTATAGTTCCGTAATAAAGTATATAGTAGAAGGGCCATCGGTCATATTTTTCGCATTTTAAAGATTCTTTCAGCACAGTGACAACCTCTTAGTATAACTCCATGACTCAAGCATGGCTTATATAATAGAGGGTGTTACATTTTTGGTGTCAGAGCAGTTCGTCCTGTATAGGCCCGTGGATGTCCAAATTATGCTTTTGAGGCATACTCTGAGAATCTGGATAAACCGTGCCTTCGGTCCTCGCATGAAGAGGACATAGAGGTATTATGCATGGCAACCTTGTTGTGAGTGCTGTGAACTACTTGTTGCACTTGACTAAATGTTGAACCCGATTACCTCAATATGAAGTTTTGTGTAAACAGAAGCCTGAAACACCCAGCAAGCTTATTAGGCACCTTCTATACATAATTATTTGGGCTAGACAATGGAGCAAGTTGAGGAGTATAGAGAATTAGGGAATTAATCAAAGGAATTATGTCGGACGGTTTGCTAGGGACATAGTAAACCTAGTTATACCAAGGAGGTTGTTTGCAAGGTGTTGCTGGGTGGCTGAAGACTTCCTATCGCCAAAGGCAGAATTTTAGTTGGAAACGACCGTGATGGGGCTTGTTTCAAGCTTTATTGTAATTATCTGATCCGGCCCATCTTTTCTAGATTGAATCTAGGGAATTCTTCTGCCTAGCTTTAATACTTGACAAGAGTAAGATTATTACCTGCTGATGGGGTCATTTCATGCGGCATGGATGGTACCCTTACTTTCTTCATGAATAGGACTACCTTAAGGGCACCTTGTCAACAAAATTTAGTCAGCAGTTTTTACTTTGGATTGTGGTAATACCACATTATAAAGACTTGATCCTTTATTAAGAAAATCTGTCGAGTGGACAGGTGAAGCAGAGAATCAGTGAAAGAAGCTCTTCGGTCAGGTATACGGGAGACTTTTGTAAGTCCACGTCTAGAGGATGGAGTAGGTTTTTCCTCAAGAATAACTAAAATCGACACTATAATGATCACAATCATCTAGAACTCAACGTCAAGGATGGGTCCTTATAATGAATATAGGAGAAGCTGACAAGTCCGAAGGACTAATCCAAGGTACCTATGAAGTGGACGACGAGTCATGCTCAACTGTTCTGATAAGACGGTGGTATTCTCCTCTGTCTTGTTTTTTGAATCCTAAGCCTCAACACTTTTCTGTCTGGACTCTTAGTTAGTAAACTGTAGTGGGTCGAACAGTCAAGAATACATCCTCCCATCGGCCAATATGATGGAAGTTTAATAGAAACTGGAGGAGATCTTAGCTATTAAGGAATATCCCGATATTTTCCTGGAAGATATTCCTGAACCCCTTCTTGAGAGAGAAATTGAGTTCGCTATTAAGCTAGTTCTAGGTCCGGGACCAATATCTATAGCTCCGTATCCAATGTCACCCCAAGAGCTGACAGAACTAAAGAAACAGATTGAAGAATTCTTGGAAAAAGATTCATACGGCCAAGTGCATCGCCATGGGAACTCCAGTCTTGTTGGTTAAATGGGAGCATGTGCTTATGCATGGACTATAGATAGCTGAATAAAGCGACGATTAGGAATAAATACCCACTGCCAAGGACTGATGACCTCATGGACCAACTACAAGGTGCAACGGCATTATCCAAGATTGACTTGCGTTCTGGATATCATCAAATTCGAGTCCGAGAACAATATATCCCTAAGACAGCCTTTCAAACTCGTTACGGACACTACGAGTGTACCGTGATGTCGTTTGGATTGGCGAATGCACTAGTAGTATTCATGGATTATATGAATTGAATATTCCGCCCATATCTGGACAAATTTGTAGTGGTTTTTATCGATGACATACTGGTTTACTCAAAGACGGTGCAAGAGCATGCGGAACACTTGCGGCTGGTTATGCAAATTTTAAGAGGAAAGAAACTTTATGCTAAGTTATCCAAATATGAATTTTGGATGAAGGAAGTCAAATTTCTTGGCCATGTAGTGTCCTTTGGAGGAATCTCTGTAGACCCCAGCAAAGTAGAAGCAGTTCTAAATTGGCAAAGGCCGACCACAGTCTCTGAAGTCAGGAGTTTTCTGGGCCTAGCTGGATATTACAGGTGATTCGTTAAGGATTTTTCTCGAATATCCTTGCCCTTAACCAAGCTAACTAGGAAGAATGTTCCGTTTGAGTGGACGCCGGAATGCGAATAGAGTTTTCAAGACTTGAAGAGGAGATTGACTATGACACCAGTGTTAGCCTTGCTAGACCCTTGTGGACCATTTGAGGTCTATTGTGACGCTTCCAAACAAGGGTTAGGATGTGTGTTGATGCAAACAGGAAATGTGGTCGCATATGCCTCTAGGCAATTAAAGCCACACGAAAGGAACTATCCTACTCACGACCTCGTATTAGCAGCAGTAGTATTTGCTTTGAAGATATGGAGACATCACTTGTATGGAGTGAGGTTCGTTGTCTTTTCTAATCATAAGAGTTTGAAGTACCTCTTTGATCAGAAGGAATTAAACATGAGGCAACGGAGATGGATGGAACTTCTTAAAGACTATGAATTTAAATTGAAATACCACCCAGGTAAGGCAAATAGTGTGGTAGATGCTCTAGAAAATTCTCTAACGGTAGCCTGGATGATGATTAAAGAGACGGAGCTTATTGAAAACTTCCGAAATCTTAATTTGGGAATCCTCATGACTCCTAAGACTATTCAGTTATACCAAATTAAGATAGCCAGTGACTTCAAGGAGCAGGTTCGGCAGGCACAACAGTAGGACGCCAGTTTTCAACATATGATTAATCTCATGCAATCAGGGAAATTAACGGATTTTGCCCAAGATAAAGTGGGCATCTGATGGTGTCACAATGGGGTGTGTGTTCCCGAAAGGAATGATCTTCGAAGATGAATCTTAGAAGAAGCACATGACGGTAAATTCGCCGTACATCCAGGCATTACTAAAATGTATCAAGACCTCAAGAAAATGTTTTGGTGGCCCGGCATGAAGTCAAATATAGCAAGCTTTGTAGGCAGGTGCTTGACCTGTTAGAAGGTGAGAGCGGAACATCAGAAGCCCTCTGGGATGTTACAACCCTTGGAAATCCCTGAGTGGAAGTGGGAAGGTATCTCCATGGATTTTGTAATGGGGTTACCAAGAAAGTCAATAGGACATGATGCTATATGGGTCATTGTGGATAGATTAACCAAATCTGCTCACTTTCTACCCATTCGAGCAAACTACCCATTGGAAAGGCTAGCGCAATTGTATATCTAAGAAATTATAAGGTTGCATTGGACCCCTTCAACTATTGTCTTTGATCGAGATCCAGGGTACACCTCACGATTTTGGAGAGCTTTACAAAAGGCATTCGGTGCTAAGTTGTGCCTAAGCACTACATATCACCTGCAAACAGATGGTCAAACGGAGAGGACAATTCAAACCTTAGAAGACATGCTGCGAGCCTATATATTGGAGTAATGCGGGAATTGGGATCGATACTTACCGTTGGCCAAATTCGTATACAACAATAGCTATCATGCTAGCATCGGTATGGCTCCTTACGAAGCATTGTATGGACGGAAGTGTCAATCTCCCCTGTGTTGGTGTGAAACAAGAGAATCAATTCTATTGGGACCCGATCTAGTTGAGCAGACCACAGAACAAATCAAGAGAATTCGAAGTAAGATGCTTGCTGCTCGAAGCTGTCAGAAAAGTTATGCGGATATTAGGAGGAAACCTCTAGAATTTCAAGAAAGAGACCACGTATTTGTGAAGGTTACACCTACTACAGGGATAGGCAGAGCAGTTAAGGTTAAAAAGCTAAGTCCTCGCTTTATTGGTCCCTTCCAAATTTTGAAAGGAATCGGATCAGTTGCATACCGAATCACTTTACTTCCCCATCTGTCAAACCTTCATGACATCTTCCATGCTTCTCAGCTCAGAAAGTATCAGCCTACCCTATACACTTCCTAGAACCTGAGTCAACACAGCTGAAAGAGGACTTGACTTTCCACGTACAACCAGTACGGATTATGGACAGGAATAGCAGGTAACTTCGAAACAAAACCATACAATTAGTAAAGGTAGCATGGGGAAAAGGAGATGCTGAAGACTACACATGGGAATTAGAATCAGACATGAGAAAAAGAGCATCCTGAACTCTTTTAATGTACTAAATTTTGAGGACAAAATTTTTTTAAGGAGGGTAGTATTGTAACATCCTTCACAAGCTCCAACTTCCGACCTTATGTCGAAGGTTCAAGTGAAATGAATAATTTTTCCGATTTCCGACCTCGTCTCCAAATCGAATGACATGGTCAGGATTTCCAACTTCAAGTTTCAAATGAGGTGAAATTTTCACGATTTTCGATCTCAGGGTTGATCTTAAATAAAATGGAAATGAGTTCAGATCCTTGAGTTGATCTCCAAGTTCGAATAGAATTTACACGAATTACGGTTTCCGACTTAACCTTGGCTGCAAACCAAATGGACGTGATTACCAATGTCCGAGTTTAGTTATGTCCAGATATCCAAACTTAAGTCAAGAACGCTCTAATTTCCTTTTATATTCATGAGTTTGAGTTTGTGGCCTACTCCCTAGATTAGATACGTTCTGATTTTCGAGTACATAACATTTTATGTCCTGATACTAACTTCCAAGCCTATGCAACATCCCCAACTTCCGAGTTCACGTCTCATCTATTTCCGAGTCTTGTTCGTAACCGCCAATTTTAAGGCAAATTGTTTGTTGTAAGTCCCGATTTTAGATTTTATGTTTCTAACATGATTTCCGATCTCATAAGTTTCTCGAGTTCTGATATCCAAACTACACTCCAAGTTCGAATTAGAGGAATAAGAGTTCCGAGTTTACCCCAGCTGGGTACGAGTTCCGATTTCAGGCCACATGCAAGCGCATTCTCATTTTGCGTGGAGGATAATTAAGCCACATTATACCATAAATAGAAGGAAACATGGTTGAAAATTAGCCACAAGAAAATTCAGCCACTGAAGCCATGAAAGCAACGCAAAGAAGGCAACAAAGCATGAGGAAAGTTGGCTGAAATTCAGCCTTGTATTCTTGGCCAATTAAATTGCAAGATTCTACCTACCACTCCATGCTTTTATAACACATTCTTCTCTTCTCATTCAGCCCCATTTTCTACGCCCTCTCTTCTCCCTTACTTCAACTCTCTTCTTCTCTTCATCACTCACCCAACTCCATCAAGCCATCAAGCTCAACCAAGTTTTATTCTTCCAAGCTCCAAATCAAGACAAATCACCGATAACAAGAGGTAGAGGTTTTAATTCTGGTCTTGATTCTCTGTTTTTGGGTGGCTAGTGGTAGTTTATTTTCTCACTTTTTGATATAATGATTGAATGATTATGATGATATATGGCTGGTTTATTGGCTGTTTGTGAGGTTAAAATCGATTTGGAAGCAAGCAAGGATGAAAATAGGAAGAGGTGAAGAGCTGGAAAACCAAAAACCCCCGGCAGTCTGTACGGTAGAGTGTACGGCTCTGCCTACAGTCGATTAAATTTAGTGCAACTATTTTTATATGAAACTATACTTTCAGATATTTCGATATATATATCATATAAGGCCATTGGATTAGTATTGAGAGAGATATGAATTTTTGAAGTTTGACCTAGGAATCAGGACTTTCATCCGAATAGTGTGACTTGAGGAGGATGTAACTCACTCTGCACAACCCCAAATTGAGTGAAACTAACTTTGTTAGAAAGCTTACACTCAGGAGATTGTCCCACAATGAAATTCCAAGTTTGTTATAGTCCCATATACTCCCAGTAGTTCCAAGAAGTTACCCTATGTCCAAATCGGGCCAAATCAGGGCAGTTTAGAAAGGTCGAGTTTCAGGGCTTATAACACGAGCCCTACTTAGTCAAATGGAATGGATCTTTTTGAAAATGAAATTTTGTCCTGTTACTTTAATATGAGACCAATTTTGTATGATTTGAATCAGTTTTCAACTTTTAGTAAATTTTTACTTTTAAGTGTGTAGTTTTGGCTAGCTTCAGGGCAGGCCAGGATAAAACCTATATAATTTGAGCTACACTTATCAAAATTAGATGGGACTAAAGAGGTTAGAAAATAGGCACATAAAACTTTAACCTATCCAAACTTGAGGACCAAATGAGTTAAATAAAAATTATGGCTTGATTTGCAAAATCGGGTTAAATGATTGTGCTGAGGCAGTAATTCTGTCTTAACGGGACTAATGCTTCTATGAGTTCAATGTTGAATTATAAATGTAATATTGTGACGTCTTTGAGAACTTGGTATTCTGATGTACTGGCACTATTCATGGGAAAGCGGACACATTCCGTTATACCGCCAAAATTTCGGTAAAGTCTATGCATAAGTTATGGTATACATGTTGACACATGTGCATTTTTAAGAAAGTTATGTTATGATGAACATAAGGAATATGTGATGATAAAAGTTCCATGATACTTGGGCCAACCCCAGATAAAAAGTTAAGGGAAATAGATCGGTGGGAAGGTCAGGGAAAGTAAACCTGGCATTCTTGTATAGAAATGAGCTCGATCTTGAAAAGCAGATTATTACCCAGGAGTCTAAAATGGCCAAGAACTCCCAGGGGACCAAGTAATGAAAAAGTTTACGAAGATCAAGTTGCAAGATAAAGAAAGATATGAATTAAGTCAAGTGCACTTGCATACAGTCAAGTATAAGTATTTTATGTGTATTTTCAATTATCTTGTTAAGTCATAATGTTATGATGTTTCTTGTTGAAGCATGTTTTACTATTCATATTTTTATGACCCTCATATGATATGACAAGTGATTGTTAAAATGTAACCTACTTCGAGACAAATGTTTTCAACTTAAAACTGAACCACTATTTGTATATAAATGCTCACATTTTTTTAGAAACCGAAGCGGCTAGAATGTTTATGATGATACCGCATGGTTTGAAATTATCTACTAAGAACCATAGGTTCTCAACGTCTGTTCATATGTTTTTCCTTTCCGTAAACATTCCAGCACCTAAGTTGAAAATCAAGTGTGAAGTGGAAGACTGGGACGTCACAAAGCAAGGCTCGAAGGCAAACTAAATCAAGAGACTACTGAAGCTAGTTGATGACCAGTGGGAGCAAGTTCTATGTGACATGTCAGTCACAAATTTTTATTGTAATTATTTTATTCTCTATATGTCAAAGACAACGAAATTTATGAGCTATTGTTCCGTAATAAAGTATACAGTAGAAGGGCTATCAGTCATATTTTTTGCATTTTAAGGTTCTTTCAGCACAGTGACAACCTGTTAGTATAACTCCATGACTCGACCATGGCTTATATAATAGAGGGTGTTACATTCATAACCTATATTGGTTAGAATAGTTGAATAGAATTCCAAGGTTAGTTTCAAAAATTCATAACTCTCTCATTTTAAATCCAATGGACTTATAATTTATATGGTTAGAAAACTCTGAATATGTAGTTTCATTTAAAAATATTTTCATCTGATTTTGATGTCTACAGAAGAAGCCATACACTTTGCCGTACGGATGGGTTCTAGGGTTTTAACTCTAGCCATTCTATTAAAACTTTTCTTAAGTTTTACTCAATTGTTCAACACAAAACAATAGTTTTCGTGTTCAATCAACTATGACAAATCATATAATCATCATATGTCATCATATTAAAAAGAAACAAACAAAATCCTAATCAACCGCATGGGTCTAATATTAAGAGAAGCTTAAGAATCCTACCTCAAAATGGAAGTTTGAGCTAGAAAAGTGAAAGCTTTAGGTGAAGGAATTTGTGCCAGACGAGGAAGAGAGAATAAGAGGATTAGATTAAAAATGAAATGACGGAAAGGGTTAGGTTTCTTTTGGTCAAAAATGAGGAGAAGTTAGGGATTTTGAGTGTTTGTGTCATAAATGAAGAAAAGGACATTTGTGCTTCGATTGGTGGATGTTTGGTTCCATTTTATTTTTATATAGCTTGATAATCCAAGGGATGAAATTGCATTAACCCTAGAGGTAGTTTGGCTTAATCTTGGCCATTCAAATTTTGGGTTTTAATAGTATAATTTTCTACTGACTCAGTTCTTGTGGCATACAACAAGGAAATTAAACCGATTTGTTTTTTCTTAAATTAACAAAACAATGCTAATGATGCTCTTAAATTTTCTACATAACAACTCCAAAATTTTCTAACCCTAACATTTATATTTCAATCCTAATTACTCTTATTTCTTTAATGTGATGAATTAAATCAATTAACAATACAAATCGGATGCACTGTTCTTCGAGATATTACACACTACCCCCCTTAAAAGTAATTTTGCCCTCAAAATTCCTTTATCTATAGTAACCTAGCTGAATGACAATGATTCCTACCTACACTAAACTCCATATTGAGATGACAGGCTCAATATATAGTCAAGCGTGACAAATAAGCTACAGCATACAACAAAGCTGCCATGCACAAGCATCTATGTCCTTGTCATATAAGGACCTAAAGCATGGCTTTTTCTAAACCCTTAGAGTATGCTTTTAGAAGCATAGTAAGTCCATCTTGAGTCCGGCTTGGATGAACTGCTTTGATACCACTAATGGAACACCCTCCTAGGTATAATACTATGCTTAAGTCAGAATATCTCACCTAGGAGTTGTTATGGTTACTTAATTAGACTTTGTATGACAGTAACCTTGGGCCATTTTCTAATATTAAACAATTCTGCCAAGTGTGACCATTGTCTATACATCTTGAGATATCTAGAGATAACACGAAAACATATATAGCGGTGAGAGTTATAAATTCTCAATAGGATTCCCTAAACTACCACATACAGCATCACCGTCATTATCTCCAGTTGCTTCGACTTATTATGAAAAGGTGATCATGTCACATAATGATAAACCTCATATTTTATAAAGTTCAAAAATATCATTCTGAAGCAAGTTAATTTTATTCACACACTTGTCATTTGCAAGAGTAGTTTCATAATAGTGATGACAAGAATATAATTTATGCATATGCAGATGCACATCATCTAACCATGCAAATGCACTTATGCTTTCTTTAGGTGTCTGCTATGTCTTTAATCCTTATTGCCCTTGGATAGTCTGATATAGGAGTGAGCTCAACTTGTAATCGTCATCACATAGTATTAACCCGCAAAGGGATCCATGTGCCTCTATATTGGGAGGGATCTTATTTGGCCAACTGCCTTCAAAATAGAGGGATCTCAATGTTTTAACTACCTTCATAAGGATGGATCCAAATAAATGCCTCCAAGTGAAGGGACTCACATTTTATCTTATTTAACTGGCTTCGCAAGAAAGGACCCAATAACTACCTCTAAGTGAAAGGATCTCATCTTGTCTTTTCATTTTCATACATGATCATACATTCAAATGCTTTACATTCATGCATATGTCTAATATCATATCTCAATCATATTTGCATGCATGATTATCATGGGCATAACATATATATATATATATATATATATATATATATGTGTGTGTGTGTGTGTGTGTGTGTGTGTGTGCAAACACATAGCTTCATATACTTTTGCCAAAAATTTGGCAGCATAACTGCTGTATCATAATACTTTCCAAAATTCAAATAGAGTAATTTCAGCCAGCCAATCGGATATCAGATTCAACATAATAGTATACTAACATTTCAACAACAAAATAGAAAATTGTATCAACAATTTCAGCCCTTGGCCTTTCATAGTCTTAGAGTGCTCAACTAGTTAAAATCTGCAAATTGTACTTTAATCTCCTAAATCTGCCATGTTTTACAAATTATGCCATAAATTCATTTTTAACTCATTTAAATATGAAATTTTTATGTGTTATAGCATTGTTTGTCTATTTTTAATTCTCTTTGGTAGTACTAAGTTTTGATGAGTATAGACAAAGTTATTAAAATTTGACCTAAGTCTGCCCTACTGTTGGATAGAATTGAGTACTAAAATGCAAAAAATCACCAAAAATTGAATTCTCATTAGGTTTATCCTAAACTTATATCAATTTGAAGTTAATTGAATCATCCTTCATTTCCCAGAAAATTTATTTCAATTTGATATCAGAAGCCCAAGTTATGAGCTCTCAAATTTGGCTAAAAGGGTTTGGTGTAACGTCCGAAAAATTTTATCGTTAACAACTAAGTTGTTCGGTTTTATCGAATAAGTGAGTTTATTCAGGATCTGATTACTTTCTTAAAGCCAATTAAGGGTGAATTGAGAGGATTAGGCATGATAGAATTAAATTAGGAGCATAGAAAATCTCATAGAAAAATTTCAAGCCAATTTACCGATTTAATGGAAATCGGTAAGATTTCGGTAACTCAAACTGTTGGAACCGAATCAGTAGAATTTTTCTATGAGTGCCCTAGAATCAACAGCTAGGATTTAGCCAAACACCCCACCCAAGTGGTGCCTAGATAGCCATGGATGATGGGGAAAAAACTAGATTTTTGACCAAGACTCATTCCACCAATCAAATTCAAGCTTCCTTGAAAATATCTTCACTTTTTCCTTGCATCCTCATCCAAAAATTCGGCCACTTCTCCCAGCTGAACCCTCTTCATTCTTCTTCTCCTCATTCTCTCCTCCACTCCATTTTCATCTCTTCTTCAAGCCTCATCATAAACTACTTGCACCAAAGACACAAAATCAGCCTAAACAACTCAAGACAATGTAGGAAATCCTATTTCTCCTCTTGTTTCTCTGATCTGGGGCTGTATGTGGGGCTTGCATAATCTGAGATATTGGTGTTTTATAGAGTGATGATGATGTTTTATGACTGGTTTTGTATGTATGTTACACTTAAAATTGGATTTGAGGGCAAATAGCTTGAAGAAGGAAGACAAATCTAGAAACTGTTAGGGTTTTCCCTCGGTGGTCCGTACGGCGGAGTGTACTGCTTTGCCTACCGCCGATTAAATTGAATGAAACTATTTTTATATGAAACTAGACATCTAGGGCTTTCCATAAATATATCATAATAGGCCATTGGATTAGTATAGAATTAGTTATGAACTTTTGAAGTTTACCCTAGAAATCTGGCTTCCTATCTGGGCAGTAGGAGTTGAGAAGGGTATAACTCACCCTATACAACTTCAAATTGAGTGAACCCAGGTTTGTTTGAAAGCTAACATGTAAAGGAATATCTGATAAAAAATTTCAGAACCAAATTCTTAGCCGTTTGCTCCAAGTGCACCAAGGAAGTTGGCTTAAGTCTAAACTGGATTAAACCAAAGTAGTTTAGTAAGGCCAAGTTTCGAGACTCATAAGTCAAAATATACTTATGAAAATGACAAAAAACTTAGTTCATTTGAAAGCTTGTTCTGATAGCTTTAATTTAAAATAAATTCCTTATGAATTCACCTAGTTTTCTATTTTTAGTGAATTTTTACTTAAAAGGACTCAATTCTGGCTGAGAACAGGGCAGTCTGAGGTAAATTGTTTATATCTAGAGTTATACACATCAAAATGAAATGGGACTAAAAAGGTTAGAATCTAGACATATGAGCTATGACATATCCAAAAATCAGACTTAAATGAGTTGAATTGAATGAGAAATGAGGCACACCAAATTCGGGTAGAACAGAGGGGGGTTAAACTGAAACTCTATTGATGTTTAAATTGAAATTGTTGATTGAGATTATGAATGTATATGTATAATTGAGATTGTTGATTGGTGTTATGAATGTACATGTATAATTGTTGCTCTACACTGAAATTGTAAGTTGTATAAATGTACTGGTTGTCTGGCACTATTCACGGGGAAGCGGACTTGATCCGTTATGCTGCCGAAATTTCGATAAAAAGTTTATATGTTATGAAAGTCTATGACAACTTGAGTGCATCATACATAAAGAAACAAGTTAAATGTGCATTCATTTCATGAGATGATAAAGAATTCCATATCACTTGGGCCAGCCTCGGAATAAATTAAGGGGAATAGATCAGTGGGAAGGTCGGGGAAAGTAAACCCGGCCATCCTGTATAGGAACGAGCTCGGTCTTGAAAAGCAGACTATTATCCAGGAGTATATGGCCAATGACTCCCAGGGGACCAAGGATGGAAATAAGTTCTAATAGGCGAAAGCCTCCAAGAATAAGATGCATCTTCTCATTGCATATGCATATGTACAGTGTAAAAATTTTCTATTGATTGTTCTAGATCCCTGTTATTTATTCTTAATATGCTATTGTTCCGCTGTGATTACTGTTTGAGTACATTAGTATATCTGTTAATTAAAATTGATCTTGTTTCGATGTATGCTTTACAAATGAGTATTTCAGTAAAATATTATCATTTTACCATACTATTTGAAACTTTTTGCACGACCGAAACAACAAGGAATGACAGCGATGACACATGTATAGAACTAGGAATTCCTACTGAGAAATTTCTATTTCTCACCCTATTGTATATTACCGCGTCATTCTCATACAATGGAGCACGCCGCGACAGGAGTCCTCTTCATTGAGTTCCCCAAGCTTCACATACACCTCGACCCATTCCTAGACTCTGTATATATATCTAGCAGGTGCCAGTTTTGTTTGTGTTTCTTCTTTCAGAAAGACTTCGCTGTACCTGTAACATCCCGATTTCCGAGTTTCGGCTTCGCCCTCAGGATTGATCAATCCCAAGTTCCGACTTCATCTTTGGATTTCAATAGGATGACTATTTCCGAGTTCTGAGTTCATTTTTGCCCAATTTCCGACTTCATGTCCGGTCCTATTTCCGACTTCATGTGATGGTTACGAGTTAAATGAGAGGCTTTCGAGTTCCAATATCCGACTTCATGTATCCGATTTCCGGTCTCATAATGTAGCTTCAAGTTTCAGATAGAGATTCCTGAGTTCCGACCTAATACTTCATGCTTCAAAATAGTGTACGTGGTTTCCGATCTCAGAAGTAATAGTTTAACACAATGGTACAATACCGAACTCCGAGTTTAATGTTACGAGTTCCGGCCCTAGAGTTGAACTCAATGGACATGAGTTCAAACTTTGGGTTGATTTCAGTCATACACTAGATCCGATCTCTGATTTTATATCCAGCATTGACTTTCCCAAGTTCAAATAGGGAGTTCCGAGATTATATGATTGTCAGCTGCATGACTTCCGACCTCCGACCTTGATTCAAGATTTCCTCAAGTCACAAACAACATGGTACGAGTTCCGACATCCTGATTCAGCTTCAAGCAATGTAAAAGGTCACGAGTTCCGACTTAAAGTATTATAGGGACGAATTCCGGTTTCATGTAGGACGAAAGCGTATCCCAGTTTTGGGGCGATGTGGAGAGCAAATTGGCCACAAAAGTGAGAGACATGGCCGAACTTCAACCACAAAGTTCCAACCAATCAACACCATAACTTTCATGTATTAAAATCAGACTCTTCTCTTCATTTCGGTCTGATTTACGTTCCCCTTCCCAGCCTTCTTCTCCTTCCCTTCTCTCAATCAACTCCATTACTCCTTCAAGCTTAGCAAGGTTCTAACACTCCAAGTTTCAGCACTTAGCCAAATCCTGCTCCAAAGAGGTAGGATTCTACTTCTATTCGATTCTGCTTCTATTCTTGAATTTCTTGCACTATGGTTGCATGAGATTGTGTTCTTCCTTATGTATTTGATGAACTATTGGATGTATTATGATGGATTATGATGAATTATGATTGAATTATAGAAGAATTTGAGTTAGAATTATGATTAGAAGGAGAAAATTAGAAGGAGTGGAGAAGTGGGATGCTGTCTTGGTGAGGGAGTCCACAGCAGTCCGTACGGCGGAGTGTACGGCGCCACCTACAACCGGTTAAATCCGATGAAACCATTTTTAGATGAAAGTAGACATCCAGGGCTTTCCATAGATATGTCATATAAGGTTATTGACATAGTATTGAGAGAGATATGAATTTTTGAAGTTTGACCTAGGGTTTAGGATTTTCATCTGAATAGGGTGACATGAGGAGGGTATAACTCACCCTATACAACTCCAAATCGAGTGAAACTAATTTTGTTAGAAAGCTTACACACAGGGGAACATCCCCATATGAAATTCCGAGTTTGTTATGGTCCCAATTGTTCCCAGTGATTCGAGGAAGTTGTCCTATGTCTAATCTAGGCCAAAACAGAGTAGTTCAGAAAGGTAGAATTTCAGGACTTATAACTCGAGGTATACTTAAGCAAATGGAGTGAAACTTGTGGCAAATGAAAGGTTGTCCTGTTAGCTTCAATATGAGACCGATTTTGCATGATTTGAGCTTAGTTTCGATTTTTAGTGAATTTATACTTCCAGGAGTGTAACTCGGGCTAGTGACTGAACGAGTTGAGGTAAGATTTAAATATCTTGAGTTATATGGATCAAAATGATATGGGACCAAAGAGGTTAGAAAGTAGACATATAGAGCTATGATATATCCAAATTTCAGATCTAAATGAGTTGAATAGAAATAAAAGTGGATCATATAAAATTCGGGCAGAACCGAATAGAAGGTAGCAGAATGGCCAAAGTGATAGTTTCACAAAGTGACCCAATTGAAGATTTCACAAGTATTAGGGAAACATATAAAGTTTGAGTTGAGGATGGCCAGTTTGATATTGATATATATATGTGTTAAGTTGATTATGTTGTTATGACTGATTTGCCCGTGAGAGCTGGCACTATTCATGGGAAAACGGACCTGATCCGTTATGCTGCTGAATTTACGGCAGGAGTCTAGGGGACCATGAGTGTCTAAATTACAAGGAATTTATGATATGAGATATATGAGAAATACTGATGTAGCATATGTACGAGTACATTTAGCATGACTATGCTTGACAACGCATGAGAATGAAAAGATATAAGTATATTAAGTGTGAACATAAAGATGTGAATCCCCTTGTGGGTGAGTCGGTATGACAATGGTCACGAGTTGAGCTGACAAGCTTACTCCAAGGCCAGGCTACCCAAGGGCAGTAAAGGTTAAAGAGTAAAGACTTAAAGACTAAAGATTTAAGTATATGCCCCACTCACATCAGGCATGGCATCGACCCAGCTAGTGTGAGAATATGGGGGGTAGGACTTACATGAGGCATGGCATGACCCAGCTAGTGTAAGTGCCGAATGAAGGTCCTATATTCCTAAGGAACGTGACGTGGCAATCACACTCTGATGGGGTATGACATGGCGATCATACTCTGGGATATAGCATGAGGATCCCATATTCCTAAGGAACGTGACATGGCGATCACGCTCTGATGGGGTATGACATGGCGATCATACTTTGGGATATAGCATGAGGATCCCATATTCCTAAGGAACATGACATGGCAATCACGCTCTGATGGGGTATGACATGGTGATCATACTCTGGAATGTGGTATGATGCTGCACTTGGGGACGACGATACGTAACGCTCAAGTGTAGACAGATCCAAGCACCCTAGGGACGGCGATACGTAACGCCTAGGTGTGCCGAATGAAAGAAGAAGTAAATTTTATGTATATGTATGAATTCAAGTGCAAGTTAAGTTAGGTACAGATGTTATGTTCCCATTAGATTAATGCTATGTGCGTTTTATATGTTGAAGTTATTATCCATGGTATTATTCATGAATTAATCTTGTGTACACTTCCCCAAAGGACCAGTATATGAGTAAAAATGAACTTTGCTTCGGATAAGACATTTTTCGAAATGTAAAATTAAACAGTTTGTGCAGCATGTTCACCTTTTTCATAATAAACCGAAGCAAACTGGAGACGACCATGATGACACTATGAAAATTAGAAAATCCTACTGAGAATTTTGTAATTCTCACTCCTATTTCCATGTTGTCTCCAGATAATTTCAAAAGTTTCCGAAGACAGCTGAAGTTGTTGTCAGATATGGTCCGCTCAGGTAATAGTAACATCTCCAAGGTGTGGTACTATGACTTAAGCATATTACTGTGCTTGGGAGGGTGTTACAGTACCACTGATGCACGCACTGTTTGACCCCGCTGTTCCATATATTGCCATTCCACTTCATATGGCCCATCCATTTTCACCTCCTCCAGCAGCAACCCCCGCTCCTATAGCCCCTCCTACGTCACCACCACACCCGATGTTCTCCGCCTCGACATCAGAGGAGGACCCATCGGAGGTAGCGAGTTCCTCCTCATCCTCTGCTCTCGGCACGGGCCACCTTCCTGCAGATGCACCCATGGCGAATAGGTTTCTTTCTTCAGAGTCCGATTACATAGTGGGTTTGCAGTAGTGGTAGTAGATGTACAGGATGGCCCTCCTTTAGCAGTCTGGGTCATGGGTAGATGGATAGATATTAGGAGATGTACATGAAATGTCCCATGGGGACCACTTGGGGTGCTGTTCATAGAAACTGACAGTTTCATTTTGTCTTAGCGGCCTCATTTTGTCACTTTATACTTTTGACAAACTTGAAAATCAGATATATATATATATATATATATATATATATATATATATATATATATATATATATATATATATATATATATGTATGATGCAGTTTGCAGTGGTTCTGCCCTGATTGTATTTTTTATTTATGTTACGTTATTTATAGTATACCGATTAATCAATATTTATTCCACTGTCACGCAGGAATTTTTGTTATGCGATTAAGTATTTTTATGCAAGTAATTAATACTAATACAGGAATAGGATATAACCAGTATCATACGTAATCGCTTACCAGATAATTTATTATGACTTAAGTATAGTACTTTGTCTGGTAAGGTATTACATTTGGCCTTTTTCAACCCAAACAAAACATAAGGCAACTTTGAGGAATTTTGTAACATCCTCAATTTCTTGTCGTGTTAAATTACCTCAGTAATCTTGAGTAATTACGCACTTAATGAAAAATTATGAGATTAATGCTTAATTAAGGGTTTAACAAAGAGTTTATGAGTTAACTCGGACAAGAAAAGTCATGAGAATGCTTAATCGAGATTAGCTAATCTCTAATTAAGCAAGTCAAAGGCTTTATAGCTTCATTAAGCACTAATCGCCTTAGCTTAATCGAGTTTAATTACGGTTAATTAAGCTTAATCGCAAGATTAATTTTTGTTAATCATGTTCTTGTGTGTTAATAACTAATACATGCTTAATCATCTTAATTAAGTTGCAAGAGCGCTTAATCACATGATTAAATTCAAATCAGTCAACCAGACAATAAAGTGAAGAATGATGTCATTAAGCATAAAGCATAAGACAATATTGCTTTTTGTAAGAGATTGTACATGCTTTGTTCCCTCCATCCAATTTGTCCCCCTAAACCTTAATTAACACAACATAAAACAAAAATATCTCCCTCCCTTCCTTTGAAACTCATGGCCACAACAACACAACACACACACTAACATTTTCATTTTCATACTTCCTATTCTTTCTTTAACTCTCAAATCTTCTCACTTCTCTCTAAAACTCTCTTCTTCTTCTTCTTCTTCTTCATCTTCTTCTTCCATTCTCCACCTCCATAACCAAACCTTCTTCACTTAGCCCTTCAAAGACCACATCTTTGGGTCCTTGAATTTAAACACTATACCTCTATTTTCACAAGATCTCAAGAGCTTCTCCTTCCTCCTACCACCACCATCATCATCAAGAGGAGCCATCATCATCTTCTTCTCCTTCTCTTGTTGTAGCACCATTTTCAAGTAGAGGTAGTGATCTTCATCTTTTTATTTTGTTTACATAAGAAAGCTTGAAGCTTGGTTCTTCTCATAACCAAGATCTTTGAGTGAAAACTTGAGAAAATCTTTCATGCTCTTTATGAGCATAAGTTTCTTAGTGTTCTTGATGTTTCTACCCTTGGAAAAATACGTTCTTGTTCTTCTTCAAGTGTTCTTGATGTTTCTACTTTTGGAAAAATATGTTCATGTTCTTATTTTTGAATGTTCTTGACATTCTTGGTGGTATTTTGCTTAAAGTTGTTTCTTTTTCTCATGATGAGGTTATGATTAGAAAAGTTTCATCTTTCTATGCTTTTCATGATTTAGTAAGACTATGAGCATCCTAAAAGCTTAAAGCTTTAAAAAGTTTACTTCTTGATGCATAAAAGTGGCACAAGTTTGGTGCCTTCATAAAAGCCTTATTTTGTTTGTTTTGAAGACAAGACCACATGTAAAAGTTTAAGCTTTTTGAAATATTAAGCCTTTTTGAGTTATAAAAATGGTATTTTGTCACTTTATGTTGTAAAGATTGATTCTTGGATGTAAATCCTTTCACAAAGTTTTAAACTTTAAGCAAGAAGGTGACTTTAAGTTGTAAAGTTATAAGCTTGCACACTAAGTCTTGTAAAAGTGGAATCTTGAGATGAATATATTAGTAAAGTTCCAAGCTTTAAGCAAAAATAACATTTTTGAGTCATAAAGGTGTTAACTTTTATAAAGATCAAGACTTTATAACTTTAAAACTAATGTCTTATGTCACTAGTTGATAAAGTAGGAACCTTTTTAATTTAGAGACAACTTTAAATCATAAAGTTGAGACCTTGATGGTCTTAGAGTAAATAAAAGTGTCAACTTTCAAAAAGAATAAAACTTTATGACTACTTTATAAAGAATGATAATTTTTATAATGCTTAAGGTAAGATCTTGCTATGTTAGTGATAAAAGCTTGAAACTTTGTAACTTGGTTAAGTTAAAAATCACCCTTGGTGTTTAGTGAACATGGTGCTGTTGGGTTCGTGATGTGGTTATGCGTTATCATGACCCAAGGATTAGAAGGATCTCGAATTTCTTGGGAACAGAAGTATGATTAGGGCCTTTGAGCACACCATGAACCCAGGAATCACTAAGTGCATTATCTCAAGGAAAGGAAACAATCACTTAGCTTAATTTTTTTGAACAAGTGTTCCATAAGACATGAACTCAAGTCAAGAATAATTTTATATGAGAACTAAGTAACTAAAAAACTACATACATATATCTTAACTATGTGATTCTCTCATGGGTAACCACGAGAAATCATGTGATGATTCATAAAATTCTTCCCAAAGAATAACACGACTATAAACCCTTTTAGGGTATGAATGTATGATGCCATTCGGCATGATGAATGACAAGTTTGATTAAGCTCTGTCTCATGATTGAATGATGAGTGTGATGATATGATATAGATATAATGAACTATTGGTTGAAAGTTGATCATTGGCATTTTGTGGAAGCTCTAGTCTAGCCGTTATGCTGCCGAATTTTCGCCAAAATTATGGACTTAGTCCTATAATTTCATGTGTCTAGTCAAAGAAGAAGCATGCATATAAACTATAATGATAACAAAAGAATAATGGGACATGACCCTTCAATCACTTTGATAAGGGAAGTGAGAGATGACGATCCACAAAAACTTAAGGAACTTCTATGAGGGAGGCAAGGGTGACATGGAGGGCCCTCCAACTTAGGGGTAACCAATATCGACTTAGTGTGATTTGGCTTAGTACTACATGATAACAGTCACGGAATGAGCTCATATCCAAAAGCAGTCTATTTCAAAGGAAAGTAAAGAATGTTAAGCACGTGCTAAAAACGAAAGCAAAGTCAAGTATAACCATAGTTAAGTTTATGATGATGCATGTCTGTGCATGTGTTCATATTGTCCATTTGCATTATGAATGTTTCTTCTATGCTTTAGTATGTATGTTTAGTTATGATGATGTAGTTATGATGTTAAGTTTAAAAGCAACCTACTTCGGGGTTTAAGTTTTCAAAATCATTAAAATTGAACTTATACCTATCCACTATTTTTATAATTAAACCCGAAGTGGTTGGGATGATGACAATGATACAGTGTTTGTCTAGTCGCGATCCTACTAAGAAATCTAGTACTTCTCACTCCTACATTTCCATGTCATCTTCAAAGGATGTCAATGCCAGGCACGGTGATGATCTTCATTGAGTTTCCAGTATGGCGTTGGCACTTCGACACAGTGCTGAATGCCTCAGTGATGTCTACAAGCGCAGCGATGAGGGTCTACATATTCCACGACCATCCGTTTCAGACTACTGTGATGAGCCCATTTTTTTGACCATATCAGCCATTTGGCGAGGTTACCATGGATGACATTCGTCCTTACTTTCAGCCGTCGAGGTACCCCACTAATGATGAGATCGACTCAGATACCCGTCTGACTTCGACCATCTCCTTGGATTCTGACCCTTCGGAGCCTTCCCACCCGAGCCATCATATGGAGACTAGCTAATCTGAGCCCTCCTATTCGTCTGTGATACGTCTGATGTCTGATTCATCTTCTTCTTTAGCAGTTCCTCGTCACACTCCACCCCCGGTTCGCGGCAGCGGGTTCATTCATACTCATGCAGTGCCTCGAGGGCGTAGGCGTGCTTAAGGAAGAGGACATGGTGATGTTACTCCTGGTGGATTCGGGAATGGTTTCCTCCCACCTGACGAGTGATGTGGTGTTTGCATGCGGAGCCGAGTGCGAAAATAACCACTTTTGGTTGTAGTTATAGGGTTATCATTTAACTGTATGGCATATTTCGGATGTAGGGATTTTTGATGTATTTTCTTTTATCATGTATCTGGTAGGTTTCATGTGTAGGGCCGATAGTAGGTATCGGACTCATCATTATCTATATGTATGACTTTTAGTAACACTATTAGCATTATATTAGCTATGAATGGTCGTGGAATGAATGTTGTGATTATCTAAGTAATTGTTGTTCTTGTTGCTTCTGCTTATTATTATTCGCATGGTATGTATGAGATAGTGTTGTTTATTACATGCATTCATGATGCACTCATAGCTCTTGGTTTTCAAAACAGTTTACTCGTTATTGTTTCAAATAAAAAAATTTACCCTTATTTTTAAAAGGTAAAGTAATTTCAAAAAGGTAATGTTAGTTCCGCGAGCAAAAAGTAACAGCTAGTAATTCCACAATATGACTTAAGCATAGATTGGAACTATTAGGGTGTTACATTTAAGTATCAGAGCAGTTTGTCCTTGAAGAGCCCAGGGATGGACTGAGTATGCTTCTAAGCATACGTATTAGTTAAGTCATGCTTTGAGTCTCATCTGTGTGATGTTACATAAGGATTAGACATGCATGATCGTCCATTCGGAATGTGGTTAGTTGCTGGTTCGCTCAGCGTAAATATTGAGCCTGATTAACTCAATGTCTTCTATTTTGTATACCAAGAACTAATGGCATCAAGGAGACGTGGTAGGCCTCGTAATGAGCCGAAAGGTCCCAAGGAAGATATGGGGATGCTACGTGAAATGGCTGCTGCCATGAAGGAGCAAGCTGGTGCTGCCCATCACATGATGGAGTGAATAGAGCAAAGGGATGAGGAGAATCACAAAGGTTAGATCTTGAATACCTCAAGTCTGCGGAGTTCCAGAAGGCAAATCCGCTGAGCTTCAGAGGAACGTACAACACCGATCGAGCTGATGAGTGGATCAAGGCCATTGAGAAGATTTTCACGGTGCTGGTCTACACCGAGGAGCAGAAGGTAGCCTTTGCTACCTATATGTTGGAAGCTAATGCTGAGTTCTAGTGGGTAGGCACCAAAAGGCAGCAGGAAGGTGCTTAAACCCACATCACTTGGGAGATTTTCAAGTCTCACTTTTATGAGAAGTATTTTCCAGCATCCGTGAGGAACGCAAAAGAGCTGGAGTTCATAAGTTTGTGTCAAGGGACCATGAATATTGCTGAGTATATGGCTAGGTTTGAGGAACTATGCAAGTTCTCGACGATCTATCAAGGGAATATAGACGAGCACTAGAAGTGTATCAAGTTTGAAGGAGGATTGCGTGAGGAGATACTAGCATCTGTAGGGCCCATGGAGATCCGTGATTATGCTACACTAGTCAGCAAGTGCCGTCTGGTGGAGGATTGCAACCGCAAGCTGCCTGTGGCAAGATCCGAAGCTTACAAGAGGAAGTTGGCACCGCAAGGGCAGAAGTTCAAGCCCTAACCCCCGAGGAAGCTGTTTCAAGGTGGAGGTTTCAAAGGAAAGCAACCCCAGAAGCCTACTGGAAATCCACCTAAGCCTATGAACGGTCAAGCTTGCCCTAAGTATGGCAAACATCATGGAGGTTGCCCTTGTTTAGCTAGCCAGAATGTGTATTTTCGATGCGGAAAGCCTGGGCATATGGCTAAAGATTGCACTGTCAAGCTGTTGTCCCCTGCCAACAAGCCCCAATACTAAGGAAGGGTCTTTGCCCTTAAGTTGAGGAGGCCACTCAGTCCAATGATCTGATCCAAGGTAAGTGTGAGGTTAACGGTAGAACTTTTACTGTACTATATGATTTTAGAGCTACACACTCCTTCATTTCTCATTATTGTGTAGATAGATTGGGATTGTCTGTGTCTGAATTACCTTACATGTTGATTATTTTTACTCCTGCTGGGAAACCAGTTGAGACTTGTCATTGTTGTTTGAATTGTCGGTTCCAAATTGATGGTAGGTCTTTCATAACAAATTTGATTTGTTTGCCTTTGTTTGGTTTGGATTTGATTCTAGGCATGGATTGGCTCTCTACTACCCATGCTATGATAAATTATTTTGAGAAATCTATTGTTCTTCCTCCTATACGTATTAAGCTTGTTGAACCTGTTCGTTTGTTTTTGAATTCTGTTAAGATAGGGAGTAGTGACTCTGGTAATCAGGGATATGTTCTCCTTATAGCGAGTGAAGTAGAACTCGAGCAGGTATTGGAAGAGATCCCCGAATATGTTTCCTAATGATATATCCGAGTTTCCCTTGGAGAAGGAAATCGAGTTTTCTATAGAGTTGGTACCACCCTATAGGATGTCCCCAATGGAGTTATCAAAGTTGAAGGGATGGTTGGAAGAGTTATTGGAAAATAAGTTTGTAAGAGCTAGTGCCTCACCTTGGGGAACCTCAGTGTTGTTTGTGAAAAAGAAAAATGGAAGAATGAGGCTATATGTGGACTATAGGCAGTTGAACAACATGACTATTAAGAACAAGTACCTTTTGCCTAGGATAGATGACCTCATGGACCAACTGCAAGGTGCAGCTGTGTTCTCTAAGATTGATTTGAGATTCGGATATCATCAGATAAGGGTGAAGGAGGAGGATATACCAAAGACAGCTTTTAGGACAAGGTATGGGCATTATGAGTTTGCGGTGATGTCGTTTGGATTGACTAATGCCCCTGCTATTTTTATGGATTACATGAACAAAATTTTTAGACCTTATTTGTATAAGTTTGTAGTTGTTTTCATAAATAATATTCTCAGTTATTTGAGGACGAAGGAGGAACACAAAGAGCATTTAAGGGTTGTGTTGGAAATCTTGAGGGAGAAAAAGCTTTATGCTAAGATATCTAAGTGTGAATTTTGGACAGAAGAAGTAAATTTCTTAGGACCTGTGGTGTGATAAGGAGGTATCACTGTGGATCCAAGTAAGATTGAGGTTGTGATGAATTGGGAGAGACCATCCTCAGTAACTGAGATAAGGAGTTTCTTGGGTTTAGCCGGTTACTACCGTAGGTTTATAAAGGGATTTTCCAAGATATCTTTACCCTTAACCAAGTTGACAAGGAAGGATGTCCCATTTGTATGGATTGTGGATTGTGAAAAAGGCTTTCAAGAGAGCTAAAGGGAAAGTTAACCTCAACCCCAGTGCTAGTTTTGCCTGACCCTAGTGGACCATTTGAGGTTTATTATGTTGTTTCTGGGAGAGGTGTAGGCTGTGTCTTGATGCAAAATAGGAACGTAGTGGCTTATGCCTCTAGGCAGTTGAAGCCTCACGAAGTGAACTACCCAACCCATGATATGGAGTTAATAGCTGTAGTGTTTGCCTTGAAGATATGGAGGCATTACCTGTATGGTGTGAAGTTTGAGGTGTTTTCTAATCATAAGAGCTTGAAGTACCTCTTTGATAAAAAGGAGTTAAATATGAGGCAAAGGAGATGGATGGAGTTTTTGAAAGATTATGAGTTTGGGTTAAACTACCATCCTGGAAAGGCCAATATGGTGGCTGACGCTCTAAGTAGGAAGTCTTTGCATGCATCATGGATGACGGTCAAGGAGGATGAGCTAGTACGAAGCTTTAGAGACCTTAACCTTGGAGTTGTGTTAACCCTCCATAGTTTAAGATTGAATGAACTTAGGATGATGAGCGATTTCAAAAGTCAAATTGCTCAAGCCCAAAGTGAGGAAGAAGATTTCTTGAGAACCCTAACATTGGTGGAAGAAGGAAAGTTGAAGGGTTTTGCTAGAGGTACAGATGGACTGTGGAGGTTCGAAGGAAGAGTATGTGTACCCGTGGTGACCTCCTAAGAAGGATTTTGAAAGAGGCTCACAAGAGCCATTTCACCATACACCCGGGTGTGATGAAGATGTACAAAGACGTTAAGAAGATGTTTTGATGGTCGAGTTTGAAGAAGGACATTACGGAGTTGGTAAACATGTGTTTAGTCTGCCAAATAGTAAAGGTTGAACACCAAAAGCCCTCTGGTGTATTGGAACCATTAGAGATCCCAAAATGGAAATGGGAAAGCATCTCGATGGACTTCGTGATGGGTTTACCCAAAATGCAAGTTGGTTTTGATGCGATATGGGTAATTGTTGATAGATTAACCAAGTCTGCTCACTTCTTGCTCATTCTAGCTACTTATCCTTTGGAAAAGATAGCCCAACTGTATGTTGAAGAGATAGTAAAGTTGCATGGTGTGCCTTCAACCATAATCTCGGATAGAGACCTGAGGTTTATCTCTAGATTCTAGGGAGCCTTGCAAAAAGCATTTGGGACGAGGCTTTGCGTAAGTATAGCTTATCACCCCCAAACGGATGGATAGTTGGAGAGGACTATCCAAACTCTAGAGGACATGTTGAGAGCTTGTCTGTTGGATAATTGAGGAAGTTAGGATGGATAACTACCTTTGATTGAGTTTGCCTATAACAATAGTCAAGTATTGGTAGGGCACCTTTGAAGCTTTGTATGGAAGGAAGTGTCAATCTCCCCGATATTGGTTTAAACCAGGTAAGCAAAGCCTATTAGGGCCTGATCTTGTGAGGTAAACCACAGAGCAAGTCGGAAGGATCAGGGACAGAATCCTTACAACCCAAAGCCGTCAAAAGAGTTATGCGGATAAGAAGAGAAAGCCTTTAAAGTTCCAAGAAGGAGAACATGTGTTCATGAAAATCACTCTTACGATTGGTATAGGTAGAGCCATGAAGGTCAGAAAGTTGAGCCCCCATTTTCTTGGCCCCTTTCAAATTCTCAAATGTGTCAGGTCAGTTGCTTATCAAGTGGCCTTATCTCCAAATTTGTCAAACCTTCATGACGTCCTTCATATGTCTCAGTTGAGAAAATACTATTCCGATCCTAGTCATTTACTTGAACCCAAAAGTGTACAGTTAAGAGAAGACCTAACCTTCAATTTACCGCGCGTCTCGGATTGTGGATTGTGGGGTAAAATAATTGAGGAATAAAATGGTACCCTTGGTCAAGGTGGCTTGGGGTAGAGGGAACATGGAAGAGTATACATAGGAGCTAGAGTCTAAGATGAAGAACGAGTATCTAGATTTGTTTGCATGTAACAAATTTTGAGGGCAAAATTCTTTTTAAAAGCTAAGGAGAAATGTAACATCCTCAATTTTTTGTCATGCTAATTTATCTCAGTCACCTTGAGTAATTAGGCACTTAATGAGAAATTATGAGATTAATGCTTAATTAAGGGGTCAACGAAGAGTTTATGAGTTAATTCAGACGAGAAAAGTCAGGAAAATGCTTAATCAAGATTAGATAATCTCTAATTAAGCAAGTCAGAGCTTTTATAACTTAATTAAGTACTAATCGCCCTTAATTAGCTTAATCGAGTTTAATTAAGGTTAATTAAGATTAATCGCAAGAATTTTTGTTAATCATGTTCTTGTGTGTTAATCACTAATCTTTGCTTAATCATCTTAATTAAGTTGCAAGAGCACTTAATCATATGATTAAATTCAAATTTAGTCAACTAGATAATAAAGTGAAGAATGATGTCATTAAAGCATAAAGCATAAGACAATCCTGCTTTTTGTAAGAGATTGTACATGCTTTGCTCGCCTATCATCCAATTTGTCTCCCTAAATCTTAATTAACACAAAATAACATAAAAATATCTCCCTCCCTCCCTTTGAAACTTGTAACACTCTCTATTATATAAGCCATGCTCGAGTCATGGGGTTATATTAAGAGGTTGTCACTATACTAAGAAAATTTTTAAAATATGGAAAATATAATACATGACCCTTTAACTGCTCACTTTATTACTGACTAATAATCTCTGATACGTAAAGAATAAAATAATTACACTTTAAAAGAAATTGTGACTGATATAGTACACAGCGTTTACATCTGACTAGTCGTTAGCTGGCTTCAAGAGTCTCTTGGTCTGGCTTACGCTCGATTCTTGCTCAATGAAAGGCCCTGTACTTTGCCTCACACTTGATCTCCAACTTGGGTGCTGGAATGTTTACGAAAAAGAAAAACATACAAGCAGGCAGTGAGAACCTAAGGTTCTTAGTAGGTAAACTCAAACCAACCTTACAATGTCATCATAAACATTCCAGCCGCTTCGGTTTATTATAAAAATATGAGCACATATAAACAAGTAGTGGTCCAATTTTAAGTTGAAAATACCTTACTCGAAGCGGGATAGATTTTAACAGCCACTTGCCATTCCATATGACAGACATAGAAACATGAACAGAGTAATATACTTAAATAAGAATCATAATAATATCATGACATAATGAGATAATTAGAAATGCATATGTAGATGCTTGTACTTGATTGTATGCAAGTGCACTTAACTTAACTTATTTCTTTCTTTAACTTGCAACTTGATCTTGCTCTTTTCTGTACTTGGTCCCCCAGAGGTGAATGGCTTCTCTCACCCCTGGGTAATAGCCTGCTTTTCAGGTCCGAGCTCGTACCTATATATGAGTGACGAGTTTACTTTGCCTGACCCTCACATCGGTCTATTCCCCTTAAATCTGGTCGAGGGCTGGCCCAAGTCTTAGACAGTACCGCTAGCTTGGTACGTCTTTCTTGCAAGTTGTCATAAATCTTATTCTTCTTTGGACATGATTATACATGCTTATGCTACATGCAATCATTCATATACTTCATATCATACTTAAATCATTCTTACATATATGAATCTCATGAGTATAACATATACATGTATAACATTCATATAATTCACATATTTCTGCCGAAATTTCGGCAGCATAATGGATTGAGTCCGCTTCCCCATGAATAGTGCCAGACAACCAGTACAATCTTTCAAACTTGCATTCCATTATGGATCAGCCATTATGGATCAGCCATTCATAGCATCATTCTCCAAGTTCAATTTAAGCATCTATGGAATTTTCAGTTTACTCTCTCTTATTCTGCCCGATTTTGTTATAATCCACTCTTTCCCCAATTCAACTCATCTAAGTCTAAAATTTGAGTATGTCATAGCCTTATGTGTCTAGTTTCCAACCCTTTTAGTCCCATCTCATTTTGATTTGTATAACTCAAGTTATTCGTAATTTACTTCAGACTGCCCTGTTCTTAGCTAGAATTATACCCTTTTAAGTGAAAATTCACTAAAAATAGAAATCTAAGTGAAATCCTACGAAATTTATGTCAAATTAAAGCTAACAGAACAAGATTTCAAATGGGATAAGTTTCATACCATTTGCATGAGTATATTTTGAGTTATGAGTCTCGAAACTTGACCCTACTGGACTACACTGTCTCAGCCCGGTTTAAACTTAGGTCAAGTTCACTGGTGTCCTGGGAACAGATGGCAATGAGTCTGGTTCTGAAATTTTTATGAGATGTTCTCTTACATGTTAGCTTTCAAACAACCTTTGGTTCACTCAATTTGGAGTTGTGTAGCATGAGTTATACCCTTCTCAACTCATACTGCCCGGGTAAAAATCCAGATTTCTAGGTTAAATTTCAAAAATTCATAACTAATTCTATACTAATCCAATGGCCTTATATTTTATATGTATGGAAATCCCTGAATGTATAGTTTTATATAAAAATAGATCCATCCACTTTATATGGCTGTAGGCGGAGCCGTACACTCCACCAGTACGGATGCCGTAGGGTTTTCTCACAAAACAGATTCTGCCTAGCTCCCTTTTGAGTTTTTGATAAATTCTTCAACTTAAACCAAGTTTCCTCACCTCAAAACATTAGAAGAACATCAAAGCACCATCATACAAGCATGGCATAAGAGGAACATAGCAGCCACATAGTCACATGATACATCAAACAACTAAGGATTTAAGCTACCTACCTTGAAATCCTTGAAGCTATGGAAGCAAGGAGGCCAAGAACCAACTTTTAACCTTCTTCCTTCATCATGGCAGTAGCTCATATGAATGTGGGGAGGCTCTATTTGATGCTTAATCATGAAATTGTTAGAGGGGTTTTGTAGAGAAGGAGGTGAGGATCAATTTTCATAAAAGGAGCAAGAGGATTTGAGGTCAAGAGGGCTTCCAATCTTGAGCTTGAAATTCTTGGTCATGGAGGCAAGGAAAGAAAGGAAGAAGAAGGAGAAGAAATGGGAGAAGGCTGAAGCATTGGTGGAGGCGCAAAAATGAGGGAGGTGGGTGAGATTTTTCTAGGCTTTATGACGTAAATAAGGATGACTTAGATATTTAGCTTCAATGGCCATGATTTGGCCAAGTCTTCCCATCATAGGGCTGCCATATGGCGCCACCTATGGTGGTGGAGGTGGCTGAATTTCAGCCGTCCAACCTAAGGTTATCAGTGTAAAATTCTACTGATTCGGCTCTGGTAATTTAGAACACCGAATAGTTACCGATTTCCTCCAAACTGGTAAATCGTTACTTAATAGTTTGTAAGATATCTACATATTTATTTTAATTTATCTTAAGCCAAATCTCTTTAACTAATATCTAATTAGCTCTTGATTAATATCTAATTAACTTCTAATTGTCCTTACATAACTATTGAAACTGAATAAGTGAATTAACAGAGTAAATTAGACATTTCCGTAAATCCGGAGCCTTTCTGTTTCTTATTTTCTGTAACTAATGACATTTTCGTAATTTTGAGCAAGCCTGGGGGCACCCCACGTCATTTCACACCAGGCTGCCTCCATGGCCCAATCGGCAGAGATTTAAACTTCTATGGTTTCGCCACGTGATTCTGCTCCGCTTAAAACCTCATTTTGCTAATTCTACCGATGTGGGGACATAAATGTCATTTTATGAAAAGTCCTAGGGATAAGTGGAAATAATCCTCTAGGGTCAAAAATGTAATTTCCAAAAAAAAAAATTTTGGGCATTTTTGTAATTAATAAAAGTTTATAGGGGCACTTTTGTCATTTCTTAGTTTTTAACATACGGTAGTGCCATATTCTCAACGGCAGTGTTACACTACCCTATACTTCCAAGTGTGAGGATCGTCATGGCATAGTGCTGCCTGAGAAATTCTCACACTACTTAGGGGAATTAATTCAAAGTTCCCATCACGTTCGGTTTACTAAAGTAGGGATGTTACAAAACTCATGGCCATAACAACATAACACACACAATCACATTTTCATTTTCACACTTCCTATTCTCTCTCTAACTCTCAAATCCTCTCACTTCTCTCTAAAACTCTCTTCTTCTTCTTCTTCATCTTCTTATTCCATTCTCCACCTCCATAACCAAACCTTCTTCACTTAGCCCTTCAAAGACCACATTTTTTGGTCTTTGAAGAAGAGATTTAAACACTGCAACCTCCATTTTCACAAGATCTCAAGAGCTTCTCCTTCCTCCTTGCAAAATTGCCACCAACATCATCAAGAGGAGCTATCATCATCTTCTTCTCCTTCTCTTGTTGTAGCACCATTTTCAAGTAGAGGTAGTGATCTTCATCTTCTTATTTTATTTACTCAAGAAAGCTTGAAGCTTAATTCTTCTCATGACCAAGATCTTTGAGTGAAAACTTGAGAAAATCTTTCACGCTCTTCATGAGCAAAAATTTCTATTTTTGGTTAAATATGTTCTTGTTCTTCTTCAAGTGTTCTTGATTTTCTACTTTTGGAAAAATATGTTCTTGTTCTTCTTCAAGTGTTCTTGATGTTTCTACTTTTGAAAAAATATGTTCATGTTCTTATTCTTGAATGTTCTTAATGTTCTTGGTGGTATTTTGCGTAAAGTTGTTCCTTTTTCTTATGACGAGTTAATGATTAGAAAAGTTTCATCTTTATATGATTTTCATGATTTGATAAGACTATGAGCATCCTAAAAGCTTAAAGCTTTAAAAAGTTTGCTTCTTGATGCATAAAAAGTTGCGCAAGTTTGGTGCCTTCATACAAGCTTTATTTTGTTTTATTTTGAAGACAAAACCACATGTAAAAGTTTAAGCTTTTTGGAATATTAAGCCTTTTTGAGTTATAAAAATGGTATTTTTTCACTTTATGTTGTAAATATTGATTCTTGGATGTAAATCCTTTCATAAAGTTTTAAACTTTAATCGAGAAGGTGACTTTAAGTCATAAAGTTATAAGCTTGCACACTAAGTTTTGTAAAGATGGAATCTTGAGATGAATATATTAGTAAAGTTCAAGCTTTAAGCAAAAATAGCATTTTTGAGTCATAAAGGTGTTAACTTTTATAAATATTAAGACTTTATAACTTTAAAGCTAATGTCTTATATCACTAGTTAATAAAGTAGGAACCTTTCTAATTTAGAGACAACTTTAAATCATCAAGTTGAGACTTTGATAGTCTTAGAGTAAATAAAAGTGTCAGCTTTCATAAAGAATAAAACTTTATGACTACTTTATAAGGAATGATAATTTTTATGATGCTTAAGGTAAGATCTTGTTATGTTAATGATAAAACTTGAAACTTTGTAACTTGGTTAAGTTAAAAATCACCCTTGGTGTTTAGTGAACATGGTGTTGTTGGGTTCATGATGTGGTTATGCATTGTCATGACCCAAGGATTAGAGGGATCTCGAACTCCTTGGGAACAAAAGTATGATTAGGGCTTCTGAGCATACCATAAACTTAGGAATCACTAAGTGCAATATCTCAAGGAAAGGAAACAATCACTTAATTTATGTGAACAAGTATTCCATAAGACATGAACTCAAGTCAAGAATAATTTCATATGAGAACCAAGTAACTAAAAGACTATATACATATATTTTAACTATGTGATTTTCTCATGGATAACCACGAGAAATCATGTGATGATTCATAAAATTCTTCACAAAGAATAACGCGACTATAAACCCTTTTAGGGTATGAATGTATGATGCCATTCGGCATGATGAATAACAAGTTTGGTGATCGAGCTCTGCCTCATGATTGAATGATGAGTGTGACGATATGATATAAGTATGATGAATTGTTGGTTGAAAGTTGATGATTGGCATTTTGAGGAAGCTCCAGTCTAGCTGTTATGCTGCCGGATTTCCGCCAAAATTATGGACTTAGCCATATCATTTCATGTGTCTAGTCAAAGAAGAACTGTGCATGTAAAGTATAATGATAAGAAAAGAATAATGGGACATGACCCTTCAATCACTTCGGTAAGGGAAGTGAGAGACGGCGATCCACAAAGACTCAAGGAACCTCTATGAGGGAGGCAAGGGTGACATAGAGGACCCTCCAACTTAGGGGTAACCAATATCGGCTTAGTTTAATTTGGTTTAGTACTACATGACGACGGTCATAGAATGAGCTCATGTCCAAAAGTAGTCTATTTCAAAAGAAAGTAAAGAATGTTAAGCACGTGCTAAAAATGAAAGCAAAGTCAAGTATAACCATCGTTAAGTCTATGATGAGGCATGTCTGTGCATGTGTTTATATTGCCTATTTGCATTATGAATGTTTATTCTATGCTTTAGTATGTATGCTTAGGTATGATGATGTAGTTATGATGTTAAGTTTAAAAGCAACCCGCTTCGGGGTTTAAGTTTTCAAAATCATTAAAATTGAACTTATACCTATTCACTGTTTTTATAATTAAACCCGAAGTGGCTAGGACGATAACGATGACACAGTGTTTGTCTAGTCGTGATCCTATTGAGAAATCTAGTATTTCTCACTCCTACGTTTCCGTGTTGTCTTCAGATGATGTCGATGTCGAGAACGGTGGTGATCTTCATTAAGTTTCCAGTATGGCGTTGGTGCTTGACCCGGTGCTAAATGTCTCAGTGATGTCTGCAAGCGCAGCTATGAGGATCTACATATTCCACAATCGTCCATTTCAGACTCCTGTGATGAGCCCATTTTTCGAACCACATCAGCCATTTGATAAGGTTACCTTGGATGACATCCATCCTTACTTTTAGCTGCCAAGGTACACCACTGACGATGAGACCGACTCGTATACTCGTCTGACTCAGACTGTTTCCTTGGATTTCGACCCTTTGGAGCTTACCGACTCGAGCTATCATGTGGAGACTGACCCATCTGAGCCTTCCTATCCGTCTGTGACACATCTGACGTCTAACTCATCTTCTTCTTCAACAGTTCCTCCTCACACTCTACCGCTGATTTGCGGCCACGAGTTCATTCGTACTCGTGTAGTGCCCCAGGGCATAGGCGTGCTCGAGGAGGGGGACGTGGTGATGTTACTCCCGATAAATTCGAGAATGGTTTCCTCCTGCCTGACAAGTGATGTGGTGTTTGCATGTCAAGTTGAGCCCGAGGATAGCCCCTTTTCGTTGTAGTTATAGGGTTATCATTTTACTGTATGGCATGCTTGGGTTGTAGGGATTTCTGATGTATTTTCTTTTATCATGTATCTGGTAGGTTTCGTGTGTAGGGCCGACAGTAAGTATTGGATCCATCATTATCTATATGTATGACTTTTAGTAACATTATTAGCATTATATTAGCTATGAATGGTCGTGGAATGAATGTTATGATTATCTAAGTTATTATTGTTCTTGTTGTTTCTGCTTATTGTTATTTGCACGGTATGTATGAGATAGCATTGTTTTTTACATGCATTCGCGATGCGCTCATGGCTCTTGATTTTGAAAATAGCGTTGTTTATTACATGCATTCGCGATGTGTTCATGGCTCTTGATTTTCAAAACGGTTTACTCGTTATTGTTTCAAAAAAAAAAATTACCCCTATTTTTAAAAGGTAAAGTAATTTCAAAAAGATAATATTAGTTCCACAAGCAAAAAATAACAACTAATAATTCTACAATATGACTTAAGCATAGACTAGAACTATTAGGGTGTTACAAATTTCTTGGAGCAAACTAGTTAGGGTATGAATCTAAAATTTTTATGGTATAAACTCTATATGTTAGATTTCTAACAAAATTAGTTGCACTCAAATTGACATTCTATAGGGCAAGTTATGCCTTCATAACCTATATTGGTTAGAATAGTTGAACAGAATTCTGTAATTAGCTTCAAAAATTCATAACTCTCTCATTTTAAATCCAATGGATTTATAATTTATATGGTTGGAAAGCTCTGAATGTCTAGTTTCATGGAAAAATTATTTCATCTAATTTTGATGTCTACAAAAGAAGCCATACACTTTGCCATACGGATGGGTTCTAGGATTTTAACTCTAGACATTCTATATTGACTCTAGGATTTTAACTCTAGCCATACACTTTGCCAAGGAATGAAATTTCGCCAACCCTAGGGATAGTTTTGCTCAATCTTGGCTATTCAAATTTTGGGTTTTAAAAGTATAATTCTCTATTGACTCAGTTCTTGTGGTATACAACAAGGAAATTAAACTGATTTTTTTTCTTAAATTAGCAAAACAATGTTAATGATTCTCTTAAATTTTCTACATAACAACTCCAAATTTTCCTAACCCTAACATTCATATTTTAGTCCTAATTACTCTTTTTTCTCTCATGCCACGAATTAAATCAATTAACAACGCTAATTAGACACACTGTTCTTCGAGATGTTACACACTACCCCCTTATAAAAATTTTGCCTTCATAATTCCTTTATCTATAGTAAGCCAGCTAAATGCCATTGATTCCCGCCTTCACTGAACTTCATATTGAGGTGATCAGGATCAATATGCAGTCAAGTGCGACAAATAAGCTACAACATACAATAAAGCTGCCATACACAAACATTTATGTCCTTATCATATGAGAACCTAAAGCATGGTTTTTCTAAACCCTCAGAGTATGCTTTCAGAAGCATACCCAGTCCATTCTAGGTCTGGTTAGTACAAATTGCTCTGATACCATTAATTTAACACCCTTCCAGGTGCAATACTATGATTAAGTCATAATAGTTCACCTAAAAGTTGTTATGGTTACTTAATCAGACCTTATCTGATAGCAACCTTTGGTTGTCTTCCAACATTAAATGACTTTGCCCAAAGTGACCATCGTCTATACCTCCTGAGATATCTAGAAATAACATAGAAACATAAATAGGGATGAGAATTATAAATTCTTGGTAGGATTCCCTAGACAACCACATATAGTGTCATCGTCATTATCTCTAGCTGCTTCGACTGATTATGAAAATCATGTCACATAGTGATAAACCTCATATTTTATAAAGTTCAAAAATATCATTCTGAAGCAGGTTAATTTTATTCACACACTTGTCATTTGTAAGAGCAGTTTCATAATAGTAACAACAAGAATATAATTTAAGCACATGCAGATGCACATCATCTAATCATGTAATGCGCTTATGCTTTCTTTGACTTTCTTTACTTGACATGCCTAGGCGTTATGTCTTACCATCCCTAGGTTGTCTGCTATGTCTTTAATCTTTATTGACCTTGGGTAGTCTGATTTGGGTGTAAGCTCAACTCGTGACCGTTGTCACATAGTACTAACCCGCAAGGGGGATCCACGTGCCTCTACATTTGCAGGGATCTTATTTGGCCAACTACCTCCAAAATCGAAGGATCTCAGTGTTTTAACTGCCTTCACAAGGAGGGATCCAAGTAACTACCTCCAAGTAAAAAAGAGCCCACATCTTATCTTATTTAACTTACTTCACAAGGAGGGACCCAATAACTGCATCCAAGTGAAGGGATCTTGTCTTGTCTTTTCATTTTCATACATGATCATACATGCAAATGCTTTATATTCATGCATACGTCTCATATCATATCTCAATCATATTAGCATGCATGATTATCATGAACATAACATACGCACACACACACACACACACACACATACACACATACTCATAGCTCCATATACTTTCACCAAAAATTCGAGAGGAAAACTGCTATATCATATTCCAAAATGCAAACAGCGTAATTTTAGCCAGCTAATCAGATGCTAGATTCAAAATAATAGTATACTAACTTTTCAGCAACAGAATAAAGAATTGTATTAACAATTTCAACCCTTGTCCTTTCATAGTCTAAGAGTGCTCAACTAGTTAAAATCTGAAAATTGTACTTCAATCTCCTAAATTTGCCATGTATTAGAAATTATGCCATAAGTTCATCTTAACTCATTTAAATATGAAATTTTTATGTGTTGTAGTATTATTTGTCTATTTTTAGTTCTTTTTAGTACCACTAAGTTTTGATGAGTATAAATTAAGTTATTGAAATTTGACCCAAGGCTGCCCTACTATTGGGTAGAATTGAACACTGAAATGCAAAAATTCACCTAAAATAGAATTCTCATTAGTTTATGCTAAATTTATATCTATTTGAAGCAATTGAATCATCTTTCTTTTCCCATAAATTTTCCTTCAATTTGATAAGTGAAGCCTATGTTATGAGCTCTCAAATTTGGCTAAAAGGGTTTGGCCTTTTTCAGCCCAGACAGAACATAAGACAACCTTGAAGAATTTCTTCGAGCAAACTAGCTAGGGCATGAATCTAAAATTTTTATGGCATAAACATCTATGTGTTAGATTTCTAACAAAATTAGTTGCACTCAAATTGAAGTTATATAGGGCAAGTGATATTTTCATAACCTATATTGGTTAGAATAGTTGAACAGAATTCTAAGGTTAGCTTCAAAAATTCATAACTCTCATTTTAAATCCAATGGACTTATAATTTATATGGTTAAAAAGCTCTAAATGTGTAGTTTTATCTAATTTTGACATCTACAGAAGAAACTGTACTCTTTGCTATACGGATGAGTTCTAGGGTTTTAACTCTAGCTATTCTATTTGAATCTTTTCTTGAGTTTTACTCAATTGTTCAATCCAAACCAAGAGTTTTCGTGGTTGATCAACTATAACAAATCATATAATCATCATATATCTTCATATTAAAAAGAAACAAACAAAACCCTAATCAGCCACATGTAACAACCTCTATCATATAAGCCATGCTCGAGTCATGGAGTTATATTAAAAGGTTGTCACTGTACTAAGAAATCTTTAAAATATGGAAAATATAATACATGGCCCTGTAACTACTCACTTTATTACTGACTAATAATCTTTGATACATAGAGAATAAAATAATTACACTTTTAAAGAAATTGTAATTGACATAGTACACAACGTCTACATCCGACTAGTCGTTAGCAAGCTTCAATAGTTTCTTGGTCTGGCTTATCCCCAATCCTTGCTCGATGAAAGGCCCAGTACTATACTTCGCACTTGATTTCCAACTTGGGTGCTGGAATGTTTACGGAAAAGAAGAACATACAAGCAGGCAGTGAGAACCTAAAGTTCTTAGTAGGTAAACTCAAACCAATCTTACGGCGTCATTATAAACATTCCAGCCGCTTCAGTTTATTATGAAAATATGAGCACATGAATAAATAGTGGTTCAATTTTAAGTTGAAAACACCTTACTCGAAGCGAGGTATATTTTAACAGCCACTTGCCATTTCATATGACAGACATAGAAATACGAATAGTATTATATGCTTCAACAAGAATCATAAAAGCATTATGACTTAATATGATAATTGAAGATGCACATAAAGATGCTTGTACTTGTATGTATACAAGTGCACTTGACTTAATTCGTATCTTTCTTTAACTTGCAACCTGATCTTACTCTTTTCTGTACTTGGTCCCCCGGAGGTGAATGGCCTCTTTCACCCCTGGGTAATAGCCTGCATTTCAGGTTCGAGCTCGTACCTACACATGAGTGACGGGTTTACTTCCCCAACCCTCACATCAGTCTATTCCCCTTAAATCTGGTCGAGGACTGGCCCAAGTCTTAGACAGTACCGCTCTGGCCCACGCTAGCTGGATCTATGCCATGCCTCACGTGGTAGCTTGGTACGTCTTTCTTGCAAGTTCTTATTATCTTTTCCTTTTCATATCTTGTCATGCATGCAGACGCTTGGTGCATTCATGAATATGTCTCATACCTTATTTATCATATCATATTCTAAATATACTTGCATGCATGATGTACATGAATATGACATGTAAATATAAATATATTCAAAGCATAATCAACCATAGCATAAGTTCTCATAAATTCCTGCCAAAAATTTGGCAGCATAACGGATCGAGTTCGCTTCCCTATGAATAGTGCCAGACAACCAGTACAATTTTTCAAACAACCTTGGGTTCACTCAATTTGGAGTTGTGTAGGGTGAGTTATACCCTTCTTAACTCATATTGCCTGGATAAGAATCCAGATTTCTAGGTTAAACTTCAAAAATTCATAACTAATTCTATACTAATCCAATGGCCTTATATGATATACATATGGAAAGCCCTAGATGTCTAGTTTCATATAAAAATGGTTTCATCCAATTTAAACAGTGGTAGGCGGAGCCGTACACTCCGCTGTACAAACCGCGGAGGAAAATCCCTAACAGCTTCTAGATTTGTCTCCCTCCTTCAAGCTATTTGCTCTCAATCCCAATTTTAATTACAACATACATGCAAAATTAATCATAAACCATCATCATCACTCTACATAATATTAATATCTTAGGTTATACATAATCACCATGCAGCCCCAAACCAGAGAAAGTGAGAAGAGAAGTAGGATTTCCTACCTTGTCTAGTTGAGTTTGGGTGGATTTTGTGTCTTTGATGAAAGCAACTTGTGATGAGACTTGAAAATGGATGAGAATGGAGTGGAAATGAGAGTAAAGAGAAGAGAAGGAGATGACCTTCAGCAGCTGGAGAGGGAGGACGAAAATGATAAGGGAAGGAAGGAAAAGGTAGAGATATTTGGAAGCTAGATGAATGTGATTGGTGGATTTCACTCCCTTCTCCAATTTAGATTGGCTTCCCATCATCAAGGGCTGATCAAGGCACCACTTGAGGGGGTTGTTTGGCTAAATCTTAGCCATTGGTCCTAGGGTTTTCATAGTATAATTTCCATTAGTTCGGTTCCGACAATTCAACGTACCGAAATCTTACTGATTTCCTTTAAATCGATAAATTGGTTTTGCAAAAATCCTACGAAGTTTCCTATGCTTTCAATCTAATTCTCTCGTATCTAATTTCTCTAAATGATACTTAATTGGCTCTAAGTAAAAATTTAATCGAATGCTAATTAATCTTTAGTAGTTGATAAAACCGAATAATTAGGCGAAAACGATAAAAATCCGATGAAGGTAAAGCCAAGTTTTTCCACTATCTTGAGCAACACTTGGCGCCACTCATATGTGGTAGGAGAGGCTGAATTTCAGCTACTTAAGTGAGGGATTCCAGTAGAAAATTCTACTGGTTCGGTTCTGGTGGTTTATAATACCGAATCTTCGCTGATTTTCTCCAAACTGGTCAAATGTACTTAATAGTTTTGTAAGATGTCTACATGTTTATTTTAATTTATCTTAAGCCTAATGTCTCTAACTAATATCTAATTAACTCTTGATTAATATTTAATTAACCTCTAATTGCCCTTACATAACTACTGAAGCCGAATAAGTGAATTAACAAAGTAAATTAGATACTTTCGTAAATCCGGAGCTTTTCGATTTCCAATTTTCTGTAACTAATGGCATTTTCGTAATTTTGAGCAAGTCCAGGGGCATCCCACGTCATTTCACACCAGACTGCTTCCATGGACCAATTGGCAGAGATTTAAACTTCTACGGTGTCACCACGTGATTCTGCTCTGCTTAAAATCCCATTTTGCTAATTTTATAGATGTAGAGACATAAAGGTCATTTCATGAAAAATTTTAGGGTTATTGTGGAAATATTCACTTGGGTTAAAGTATAATTTCTAAAACTTTTGGGCAAGAGTGAAATTAACAAAAGTTGATAGGGGCACTTTTGTCATTGCCTAATTTTTAACATATGGCAGTGCCATATTTTCAACGGCAGTGTTACACTACCTTATAATTCCAAGTGTGAGGATCATCATGGCATAGCACTGCCTGAGAAATTCTCACACTGCCTAAGGGAGTTAATTCAAAGTTTCCATTACGTTCGGTTTACTTAAGTGGGGATGTTACATTCTACCCACCTTAAAAGAATTTTGTCCTCAAAATTCTAGGATTAAGAAGGGTCAAGACAAATTCCTTTTAACTTATAGAGATATTCCTCTTTTTGAGTTTGCATCTTATCTTGAGATTGCTTGCAGATAGTTATGAGGTAATGTCTTAATACGTAGAAAGGATTCATAAGGGTTATGCTGGTGTCTGAACTTGCCTTGTCCCTATGACGCTCTGAATCATTGTTCAGTTTATTGGAGACTCTTACTCATCTCCCTTGCTCTGTACCCCACTAGTCCTGCTTAATGCTCCTCAGTTTTACAAGCGCTCGAAAAAAAAAAAACCATTTTAACCTCTGAATAGAGTCTTGAAAAGGTTTTCCCTTATACCTAACTGAGGCTCCTAACCTTAATTCCCTTTTCTAAAACCTTGCCTCATCTGTCCATACTTCAAACTTCGTAATGAAGGATCGGGTATATCTGATATGGCATTACCATAATCCAGATGAAAAACCATTGACTGAATTTACCGGTGAAGTACTTTCGAGGGAATCTTACTTACGAAGAAAATAAGGGTACCATCAACACCGCTCGAGATGACTTACTCTTGTCAAGAATCAGGGTCTACTACACTAGGTAAGAAAATTCCTAGATTCAATAAAAAAAAAAATAGCCTAGATCAGGTGGTTGCAAATGAAGCTTAGAATAAGCTTCGTTAGAGTGAAAAAGATTCTTGCCCCACTCATTACTAATTGAGATCCTACCTTTGATGACTTAAATGTTCAGCTGCCCAGTAGCACTTGGGAGATGATCCTTCTTAGCTATGACCAAATTTACTAGGTCAATGCTAAACCGTCCAACACAATTTTCCTTGAGCGGAGTCCCAATTCTCTACACCCTTTGACTTGCTCAGTCATCTACCTCCTATTGCCATTGTTACTTCCTGGGAGTCTCATCCCTAATATTTATATTTAGAAGATTCCTAATAAACCTGCAGGGTGTCATAGGTCTCTGCTTACACAAAACCTTATATTGAGGTGATCAGGCTCAATATTTAGTCAAGTGCAATAGGTAGTCCACAACACTCACCACAAGGCTACCATGCATAACATTTTTATATCCTCTTCATGCGAGGACCTAAAGCATGGTTTATCTAGATTCTTAGAGTATGCATTAGAAGCATAATCAGTCCATCCACAGGCCTATACAGGACGAACTGCTCTGATACCAAAAATGTAACAACCTCTATCATATAAGCCATGCTCGAGTCATGCAGTTATATTAAAAGGTTGTTACTATGCTAAGAAATTTTAAAATATGGAAAATATAATACATGGCCCTTTAATTACTCACTTTATTACTGACTAATAATCTTTGATAAATAGAGAATAAAATAATTACACTTTTAAAGAAATTGTAATTGACATAGTACACAACGTCTACATCCGACTAGTCATTAGCAAGCATCAATAGTTTCTTGGTTTGGCTTATGCCCGATCCTTGCTCGATGAAAGGCCCAGTACTCCACTTCGCACTTGATTTCCAACTTGGGTGCTGGAATGTTTACAAAAAAAAAAAAAAAACATATAAGCAGGTAGTGAGAACCGAAGGTTTTCAGTAGGTAAACTCAAACCAATCTTACGACGTCATCATAAACATTCCAGCCGCTTCGGTTTATTATGAAAATATGAGCACATATGAATAAATAGTGGTTCAATTTTAAGTTGAAAACACCTTACTCGAAGCGGGATATATTTTAACAGCCACTTGCCATTTCATATGACAGACATAGAAATACGAATAGTATAATATGCTTCAACAAGAATCATAAAAGCATTATGACTTAACGGGATAATTGAAGATGCACATAAAGATGCTTGTACTTGTATGTATGCAAGTGCACTTGACTTAATTCATATCTTTCTTTAACTTGCAACCTGATCTTGCACTTTTCTGTACTTGGTTCCCTGGAGTTGAATGGCCTCTCTCACCCCTGGGTAATAGCCTGCTTTTCAGGTCCGAGCTCGTACCTACACATGAGTGACGGGTTTACTTTCCCCGACCCTCACACCAGTCTATTCCCCTTAAATCTGGTCGAGGGCTGGCCCAAGTCTTAGATAGTACTACTCTGGCCCACGTTAGCTGGGTCTATGCCATGCCTCACATGGTAGCTTGGTACGCTTTTCTTGCAAGTTCTTATTATCTTTTCCTTTTCATATCTTGTCATGCATGCGGACGCTTGGTGCATTCATGAATATGTCTCATACCTTATTTATCATATCATATTCTAAATATACTTGCATGCATGATGTACATGAATATGACATGTAAATGTAAATATATTCAAAGCATAATCACCTATAGCATAAGTTCTCATAAATTCCTGCTGAAAATTCGGCAGCATAATGGATCGAGTCCGCTTCCCCATGAATAGTGCCAGACAACCAGTACAATCTTTCAAACAACCTTGGGTTCACTCAATTTGGAGTTGTGTAGGGTGAGTTATACCCTTCTCAACTCACACTGCCCGGATAAGAATCTAGATTTCTAGGTTAAACTTCAAAAATTCATAACTAATTCTATACTAATTCAATGGCCTTATATGATATATGTATAGAAAGCCCTAGATGTCTAGTTTCATATAAAAATGGTTTCATCCAATTTAAACGGTGGTAGGCAGAGCCGTACACTCCGCTGTATGGATCACCGAGGAAAATCCCTAATAGTTTCTAGATTTGTCTCCCTCCTTCAAGCTATTTGCTCTCAATCCCAATTTTAATCACAACATACATGCAAAATTAATCATAAACCATCATCATCACTCTACATAACATCAATATCTCAGGTTATACATAATCACCATGCAGCCTCAAACTAAAGAAAGTGAGAAGAGAAGTAGGATTTCCTACCTTGTCTAGTTGACTTTGGGTGGATTTTGTGTCTTTGATGAAAGCAACTTGTGATGAGACTTGAAAATGGATGAGAATAAAGTGGAAATGAGAGTAAAGAGAAGAGAAGGAGATGACCTTCAGCAGCTGGAGAGGGAGGACGAAAATGATAAGGGAAGGAAGGAAAAGGTAGAGATATTTGGAAGCTAGATGCATGTGATTGGTGGATTTCACTCCCTTCTCCAATTTAGCTTGGCTTCCCATCATCAAGGGCTGATCAAGGCACCACTTGAGGGGATTGCTTGGCTAAATCTTAGCCATTGGTCCTAGGGTTTTCATAGTATAATTTCCATTAGTTCGGTTCCGACAATTCAAAGTACCGAAATCTTACCGATTTCCTTTAAATCGGTCAACTGGTTTTGGAAAAATCCTACGAAGTTTCCTATGCTTTCAATCTAATTCTCTCATATCTAATTTCTCTAAATGATACTTAATTGGCTCTAAGTAAAAATTTAATCGAATGCTAATTAATCTTAAGTAGTTGATAAAACCGAATAACTAGGCGAAAACGATAAAAATCTGATGAAGGTAAAGCCAAGTTTTTCCACTATCTTGAGCAACACTTGGCGCCACTCATATGTGGTAGGAGAGGCTGAATTTCAACCACTTAAGTGAGAGATTCCAGTAGAAAATTCTACTGGTTCGGTTCTGATGGTTTAAAATACCGAATCTTCGCCGATTTTCTCAAAACTGGTCAAACGTTACTTAATAGTTTTTTAAGATGTCTACATGTTTATTTTAATTTATCTTAAGTCTAATCTCTCTAACTAATATCTAGTTAACTCTTGATTAATATTTAATTAACCTCTAATTGCCCTTATACAACTACTAAAATCAAATAAGTGAATTAACAGAATAAATTAGAGATTTTCATAAATCCAGAGCCTTTCTATTTCCAATTTTCTGTAACTAATGGCATTTTCGTAATTTTGAGCAAGTCTAGGGGCACCCCATGTCATTTCACACTAGACTGCCTCCATGGCCCAATCGGCAGAGATTTAAACTTCTACGGTTTCACCACGTGATTCTGCTCTGCTTAAAATCCCATTTTGCTAATCTTATAGATGTAGGGACATAAAGGTCATTTTATGAAAAGTTCTAGGGTTATTGTGGAAATATTCACTTGGGGTTAAAGTACAATTTCTAAAACTTTTGGACAAGAGTGAAATTAACAAAAATTGATAGGGGCACTTTTGTTATTTCCTAATTTTTAACATATGGCAGTGCCATATTTTCAATGGTAGTGTTACACTACCTTATAATTCCAAGTGTGGGGATCGTCATGGCATAGCGCTGCCTGATAAATTCTCACACTGCCTGAGAGAATTAAATCAAAGTTTTCAATACGTTCGGTTTACTAAAGTGGGGATGTTACACCACATGGGTCTAATATTAAGAGACGCTTAACAATGCTACCTCAAAACGAAAGTTTGAGCTAGCAAAGTGAAAGCTTTGGGTGAAGGAATTTGTGTAGGATGAAAAGGAGAGGATGAGAGGATGAGGTAAAGAATGAAATTAAGCAGTGTAACGCTCGAAAAATTTTAATCATTTTTAACCGAGTTGTTCAGTTTTTAGCAAATAATTATGATTAATTAGAATTCGATTAAGCATCTAATTAAAGCTAATTAAGTGCGATTTAGAAGCGATTAGGCTTGATGGAATTAGATTAGGAACATAGGAGACCTCACAAAATTTTTCTAAAACTGATGTACCAATTTAAGAGAAATTGGTAAGATTTCGGCATCTTAAACTATCAGAACCAAACCAATAGAATTTATCTTATGAGTGCCCTAGGATGAATAGCTAGGATTTAGCCAAATTACCCCTAATGTGGTGCCACTTCTAGCCATAGATGGCAGCCCAAAAATCAAACTGAAATGGGAAGCAAGAATCCACTAATCAACTTCAACTTGCATGAGAAGTTTTTCTTCTTTTCCTTTTCTACCCTCACAAATTTGGTCCTTTATGAATGCTAACCCCTCTCCATTCTTCTCTCCTTCATCTCATCTTATCTCACCTCATCTACCGTAAACATTCAAGCCATAGCAAGATTTCTCCAACTCAAGCTTAAATCTAGCAAGAAATCACACCTACAAAAAGTAGGAATCCAACTTCTCTTCTTGTCTTATTGATTTGGGTTGTGTGGGGATCTTATTTTTCTCATGATATTCATGTGATTTGGAGTGATAATGATGGTTTATGATTGAATTTGCATGTGTGTTGTGATTAGAGATGGAATTGGTATGGAAGAACTTGAATAATAGAGAAAACTCAAGAAGCTGTTAGGTTTCTTTCTCGGTAGTCTGTATGGCAAAGTGCACGGCTTCGCCTACAGCCATTCAAAGTTCATGAAACTATTTTTATATAAACTAGACATTCAGGGCTTTCCATACATATATCATATAAGGCCATTGGATTAGTATTGAGAGAGACATGAATTTTGGAATTTTGACCTAGATTTTTGAGTTTGATTTTGGGCAGACGCAAAACTCGCCTTATACAACATGGAATTAAATGAAACCAAGTTTGTTAGAAAGCTTACACGTAGGAGAACATTCTATGAAAATTCTCGAGTTAGATCCATTATCTATTATTCCCAGTACATCAATGAAGTTGATTTAAGTTTAACCTAGGCTGGAATAGGGTAGTTTAGGAAGGTCAAGTTTCGGGGCTTATATCTTGAGTTATATTCATTCAAATGATATGTAACTTATTCCAATAGAAAGTTGGTTCTGTTAGCTTTAAATTGATATAAATTTCATATGATTTCATTCAGAATTCTATTTTTGGTGAATTTTCTCTTATAAGGGTGCAATTCTAGCTAGAGATATGGCAGCCTGGGACAAATCCCAAATAATGTGACTTAATCTCAGAAATCGAAAGGTTAGACTTAGAGTTGAACTCGGGATGGGTATACTTAATGTTGAACTCGGAACTTAGCAAAACATAGAGCTAGATCAAATTTAGTTAATATCAGAACTCAGGACTTAGTGAATAGAAAACTAGATTGGGTAAGGTTAATGTCGAAACTCGGAACACAGGAAACACATTCATGAAAGTCTTGGAAGACCAATTGTAGCTTAATGTCGGAGATCGGAATATAAAAGCTTATATCCAAATCCAGGAAGTCGAGAACTAGGACGCTTTAACACTCTTATACATGGAGTCCCAATACCCGGTCCAGAATCCATCTCGGAGATTGATTCTAAACATGATCCCAGAAGTCGGGAACAAAGACATTCATAATCCTAGAAGTTGGGAATCCAGACATTGACCTTATGTACATAACTTATATCAGTACTCAGAAGTCAGTAATAAGCTCGAACTTGGGAACATCTTTAGAAGTTAGAAGCTTGCAAGATAGATTAAGACTTAAGAGTTTAAAACTGGCACCTATTGATATTATTATGTTCTTGATATGATTATAATGTTCTACAATGAGGTTGCTGTTTAATCAAAGTTTCTTGATTACTGGCACTATTCATGGGAAGCGGACATGATCCGCTATGCTGCCGAATATTCGGTAGAATAGTAATGAAGTTATGAGCATTTATAGCTTATGAATATATATGTAGAAATTCCATATGCAAGGATATATGAAAGTAAATGATGAGGCATGTGTATGAGAGTGAAAGGATATAAACATATTAAATATGGGTCCCTTCACTTGGAGGCAGTTAATTGGGTCCCTCTCTATGAAGGCAGTTAAGAGATATGATGATGGGTCCATATTCCTAAGGAATGTGACATGGCGATCACATCCCGATAGAGTATGACATGGCGATCATACTCTGGGATGTGGTAGGATGAATATATTCCTAAGGAGTGTGACATGGTGATCACACCCCAATGGATTATGACATGGCAATCGTACTCTGGAATATGCGTGACAAGTAAAGGAAGATAAAGGAAGCAAAAAAGATTATGTGTATCTGAATAAATTCAAGTGCAAGTAAAGGCATGTGCAGCTTTTATCTTTTCAGTATATTGGTGCTATTATATTTTAATACGTTTCAGTTATTATTCATGAGTTGACTTTATATTAAATTACCCAAATGACAAGTGTCTAAATAAAATAATCCTTGAATAAAATAATCCTTGCTTCGGACAGTATATTTTTTAACTATAAAATTAAACAGTTTATGTAACCTGTTCACCTTTTTCATAATAAACCGAAGCAACTGGAGATGACAACGATGACATTATATATAACAGTTAAAGAATCCTACTGAAAATTTAAAATTCTCACTCCTATTTCCGTGTTATCTCCAGATAGTTCGAGAAATTGCAAAGACGGCTAAAGTCACTCAAGTAACAGTAACAATTCCTGAGTGTGGTACTATGACTTAAGCATAGTACTGTACAAAAAAAGGATGTTACAAGCAGGGGGGTCAGCTTTTTCTTAGCCAAAAATGAGGAGGATAAGTTAGGGATTTTAAGTGTTTTGTCATAAATGTAGAAAAGGACATTTGTGCTTTGATTGGTGGATGTTTGGTTGCATTTAATTTCTATCTTGCTTGCCAATCCAAGGGATGAAATTGCGCCAACTGTAGGGGTAGTTTGGCTCAATCTTGGCCATTCAAATTTTAGGTTTAACAGTATAATTTTCTACTGACTCGATTCTTGTGATATACAATAAGGAAATTAAATCAATTTTTTTCTTAAATGAGCAAAACAACACTAATGATTCTCTTAAATTTTCTACATAACAACTCCAAATTTTTCTATCCTTAACATTCATATTTCAATCCTAATTACTCTTATTTCTCTAATGCCATGAATTAAATGAATTAACAGCGCCAATCAGATGCACTGTTCTTCGGGATGTTACACATGGTGTCAAGGATTTTGAAGTAGATAGCTCAAAGCATTAGTTATTTGATGTGTTGTGTGGTTATGTGGCTGATGTTATTCCTTTATGCTATCTTGTATGATGTTTATATGAACCCTTTTTAGTGATTTAAGATAGAAAAACTTAGATTAGGGTTGAAGAAAAAAATCAAAAGAACAAGATAGAACCAAAATAGAAAATTGTCGGATGAAACCCTCGAGCAACATCCATATGACAGAACTCATATCTCAACCTACATAACTCAAATGTGAATGAAACTAATTTTAGCTTCAAGAGAAATCCAGGTATATAAATTATAAGATCATTGGATTTAAAATAAATTAATTATGATCTTTAGAAGTTTACTATTGGAATACACTCGCTACCCTGATCAAAGAGTGATATAAAGGGCATAACTTGCCCTATACAATTTCAAATTAAGTGAAACTAATTTTATCAGAAAGCAAACACATAGAAGATTATATTAAAAAAATTTCAAAGTCAGATCATGAGTAGAATTTCCTAATAATTCGTGAAAGTTGACCAATGCTCTGCTTGGAGTGAGACAAGGTAGCCTGCTTGAGGAGCTCGTAACTTGAGGTCTGGTTTCCTAATTGAAGTGAAACTTATGAGGATTGAAAGATAATTCAAATATCTACATAATGATGTAAAATTCAAATTAAAATGATAAATAATGGATTTTTAGTGATTTTTTAAAGTTAAGTGTGCAATCCTATCTTGAAACAGGATAGCCTCGAGTAAAGTTTTAATAACTCAAGTTATAGACCTCAAAACTTAGTTAGACTAAAGAGGTCTAAAAATAGGCAAACAAAGCTACAACATATTAAATTTCTAGATTAAAATGAATTAAAATGGAATTTTAGGTAATTTAGAAGAACATGGTAGATTTGAGGAAAATGGAATAACTTAAGAAAGTCTTATCTTAAGGGTCCCATAAGCCATCAAAGATTCAAATGCATAAGATTAATGCAATTTCACAGTAATATAATATTATATTGATATATCATCCACGATGAACATAATGGATATGATTGGCTGACTGTCTGTATAATGGGATGCCTATATGATTAGATGTTATGTTGCTAGATTTTCGACAAAAATATGTGAATGTGCTGAGTATCTATGTACATGTTCATGGGAATCATGCATGCAATAATGTTGAAAGTAAAGTATGAGGCATATGCATAAGTGCATATAGTATGTGCATGTATGACCATGTCCAAGAAAGAAGAAAGATATAAGAACTTGCAAAGAGACGTACCAAGCTAGTAATACTGCTAGGACTTGGGCCAGCCCCTGAGCAAATTTAAGGGGAACAGACCAATGTAACAGTCGGGAAAAGTAAGATGAGAAAGAAGAGAAAGATGCAAGTTAAAGATGAGCAAGATGAGAAAATGCCATTCACCTGCAGGGGACCAAGTATAGATGAGCAAGATGCAAGTTAAAGAAAGAAAGAGATAAAAAAGTCAAGTGCACTTGTATAAAGTTAAGTATGAGCATTAGCATATGCATATTTAAGTATTCTAATTACATTATCATATTATTATGATTATGGTTGGAATGTTATACTATTACTACTATTATAATTGTTATGAAATATGCCAAATGATTGTTAAAATGTAATCTGCTTTGAGAAAGGTGTTTTCAAACTTAAAATTGAACTTGTAATTATGTATATGTGCCCACATTTTCATAAGAAACCGAAGCGGCTGTAATGTTTATGATAACACCCAGTATGTTTAGTGGTTTGAGTATATCTACTGAGAACTTGAGATTCTCACTATCTTTTTGTTTGTTTTTCCATAAACATTCCAGTATACAGAGTAGGATTCAAGTCTGCAACTAGGCGTTGAGACTACTACGAACCAGAGATACAGAAAAGTATACAATACTTGAGCTCTAACTCAAGTATCAAGGCGCGCAGCAGAAGTAAGGATCCAGAATAATACTTGTTTTGGGAATTATATTAGTGAAGTTTTCCAATTTATATTTTGAATTATATGTATATTTAGCAAATACTTGTATATGAAAGTTTGTATTTAATAGAGATATATGAATTAAAAAGGGCCTTATATTATTTTTTTCTTATTTTGAAGTCTTTTATAGCACTCATAATAACATCTATATATAACACGATGACTCGAGCACGGCATCTATGTTTGGAGGATGTTACAATACCAAACCAGAATTTCTTGAAGATATTGTGTGATTCTATGAAAGAATTCTGTATGCTTCCCACCAACTACATAAAGGATCTAACTGAATAAGTTCCTGATTGCTTATGCTTCCAAACTGCCCTATTCGACGCCTGTGGATAAAGAAATACCTGCTAAAACAAAACTTGAAAACCATTTAAAAGATGTTTCTCCTACACAAAAAGATGATGTTTCCATTGAAGACTCCACACCTACTTTACCCCACTCCAAAATCCACACTCAGATATATCATGTTTTTCTTTTTTTCTTTTTTAATTTGATATAGTGTATAGCCTAGAAAATTTATCCTTCAAATATTGATCAGCAATCCAAAGCTCTTCCCAAAGTCGAGTTTTTTTTCCATTGCCAATTGACACCTACAAACTACTCTGAATGATGTATTCCACTATTTTGCTCAATTTCCTAATGTTAATGGATTGCCAAGGCATACCTTTCATGTGACATATCTGACCCAAAATAGGTCTATTTAGGTCCTATTTATTGCATGAGCTGATCACCTTCTTCCATAGTGAGGAATTTTCGTTGGAGTATTGAAACCGCCACTTATACAACATAGCTGAGTTTTTCATTTGTAAATTACCAACACCAAGCCCTCTTCCTCTTTTGGTAGCTAAATGGTACTCCATTTTATCCTACAATGGGGAATTTTCATTGGAGTATCGAAACCACCGCTTATACAACATAGTTGAGTTTTTCATTGGTAAATTACTAACACCAAGCCCTCTTCCTCTTTTGGTAGCTGAATGGTACTCCATTTTATTGTGGGAATATCCCTTGCTCCATTACCTTTAATCCAAAAGAAACTAGATTGGAGAGCAATTATCTTATTTACAACTGCCTTTAGCATTTGGAAAAGCCCCAATTAATACATCAAGAGGCTATTATTCACTGATTTGATAAGAACCAACCTTTCAGCTTTGGATAACAAGCTAGTCCTCCACCCACACAACTTCTTTCAATCTTTTCAGTGCTAGTTCTAGGTCCTTACTCTTCTTGGATTAGCACCAAGCGAAATCCCCAAATATTTGATTAGTGAAGATGGCACTACACATACTAATTTAGCTTTCATCCTTACCTATTCATCAAAGTAGTTAATCGTTATCAAAGCAGATTTATCATAATTAATTCTTAACTTAGACCAAAACAATCAAGAATCCTTTTATACTCATCTATGACGTCCTCTTTCTTTAGGAAAAATAGGATTGTGTCATTTGCAAACTGTAAATAGGAAAGGTTAATCAATTCTTTCCCCACTTTCAAACCTTCAATGATCACTTCCCCTAACACTTTTCCTAACAACTTATTCAACACTTCTACCACTAGGATGAAAAGGAAGGGGGATAATGGATCCTCTTGCCTTAATCCTTTCTCCATGCAAAAAGGTTTTGTAGGTGACCCATTTATAGTAATTAACATAAAAGCTGTAGAAACACACCATTTTATCCATTTTCTCCATCTCCTACCAAAGCCCATCCTCTCAAGTGTAAAATCAACAAAATTACACTTGACAAAATCATAAGCTTTTTGAAAATCAATCTTTATAAGTGCTCTTTTCTTCTTATACTTTCTCATCCAATGCACCGTTTCAGATGCAATTAGTGCACCATCAAGAATCTGCCTGCCTTGGATAAAGGCCGATTGTGCTTCACCAAGTAGACCACCTATCATTCCTTTTGATCTTTTATACAAAATTTTGGTAATCACTTTATAGACACAACTAACATGTTGATTGGTCTAAAGTCCTTCATGTCTTTAGCACCCTCAAACTTCAATATAAGAGTCATCCATGTCATGTTTAATTTTCTTGGAATAGTTCTAAATTGAAAGAACTCCATAATTAAAATTTGGAGGTCTTCTCCAATGGTGTCCCACATTTGTAGATTAAAGCCATCCGAGCTTGGAGCTTTTGAAGGGCTTCAAGCCTATATTGCTTCTTTAATTTGAGAGGCAATTGGCAAGACTTCTAGTAACCTCGCATCTTTTGCAGACAATGTATTGACCAAACCTTCTTGAAAACCAATGTTTCGGCCATTTTTCTGCTAATATAATTTCTTAAAAAATGACCATACTTCCTTTTTTATACTTCTTGGTTCACAAAAACACCCGCTCACCAACTTTCAACTCCAAAATCAATTTCTTTCTCTTCCTTAATTTCATGCAACCCATAAAAACAAATCATACATGGTCGCTCGCCTTACCCATACCATGGTCATGCAACCACCTCTACTTGCACATCGCAACCAAGCTTTGCATCATGTCTAGTCCATCATTCTCCTTTGGTGAGCTGCCACCTTGCTACTGTTCTACATCCACCACTGCCAGCTATTACCGTTCTGTCCATCAGAACCAACAAAAAATGAAACTTTTAAATTAAAGGTCGAATCTTGAACCCATATGAAGTAAATTTTTTTTTTTAAATAAAATAAAATAAAATCCAACATTAGAACCAACAAAAGTGGAGCTTTTCGAAATAAATGTAGAGTCTTGAAGAAGGCCAAAATGTATTTTTTTTTAATTATAAAACACAGCACTAGAATTTAGGTTCAAGGTGGAGTCATTAGGACACAACATGGCATGGAGAGATCTTTATGAAATAATGGTGGTGGAGGGAAGGGTTAGAGAGAGAACAGGTAGTGATGGTGGAGGGAGGGAAGGAGAAGGAGAACGGAAGGAAAAAGAAGGAATGGGGTAGAAATTAATGGGTCCGTTGACTTTGATGTTTTGGAAGATAAACTATTACATGAATGGTTTTGTTTATCTAATGTAAGGAAAATGGAGTCTTCTAAATGCCTTCTGACTTTTGAGACAAAGGAGGAGGTGGAAGAGGCATTGCCATTTGAACTCTTGAGGAATCATTTTTCTAATGTCAGGAGGTGGTCAGAGAAGGAGTGCTGACAAAGCAGACAAGTATGGCTTGAATGTTTTAGGGTGCCTCCACATGGATGGTATCCTAAAAATTTTAAAAGTATTTGTCAGTTATGAAGAAAAATTATTAGTGTAGACAACAATACCGATTCTAGGAAAAATTTGAGTGCAGGAAGGGTGTTGACTGAAACTTGTGTTTTTACAACCATTCAAGGACGAGTCAAGCTATAATTGGAAAAGCAGTGTGTTTGATATTTTTTAAGAGAAGTACTGAGAGTTATAGTTGAAGGTTCAAAGAGGAAGAAATGTAAAGTGGTGTCTGACACTAGTTTTGATGAGGATACAAGTATGGCATTCAGTTCTGTAAAGAAGGCAGGAATCGGTCTAGGGATTTTGCAAGTAACTGACGCATTGATTAGCGAGGAATCAAACATACAATTTGGTCAAGACAAAGAATCTAGTGGCAAGGTGTAACACTCTCCAAACACAAACGCCATCCTCAAGTCATGAGGTTATATCTAGAGATTATTACGAATACTGTGAAAGACCTTTAAATAACAAAATATAATATATGGCCCTTAAAACTTCATACTTCTTTACTGTATATAAGGACCTATACTCCCAAATATTTGATACATATAAAATAAAAGAATTACAATTTAAAAGAAATTTAACTCATATTTTATACTAAACATGTCTCAGCATGCAATTAGCAATTGTGGTTATCGGTCGCCCACTTTAGCTTCCTGAACTAGGCTTAAGTTTGGGTCCTACGGTTGGTGACTATCCCACAACATCTGCTACAAACTTGAAGTCCAATCTATATACTAGAATGTTTACGGAAACATACAAACAGTTAGTGAGAATCTAAAATTCTTAGTAGATATACTCAATCCACTAAGCACATACACATAGGCACTGGATCAATTTTAAATTTGAAAACATATTTCTCGAAGCGAGTTACTTTTAACAATCACTTTGCATATTTTCTAAAAAGTATAATAGCAGTAACAATATAAACTTTCAATCATAATCATAATGGCATTGCAGCATAATAAGATAATTAAATATGCATATGTTGATGCTCATACTTGACTTATGCTAGTACACTTGAATTTCTCATCTCTTCCTTTAGCTTGCAACTTGAACTTCTGTATATTGTCCCCTGGAGATGAATGGCCTCTCTTACCTCTAGGTAATAGCTTGCTTCTCAAAACCGATCTTGTTCCTATATATGATTGCCGGGTTTAATTTCTCTGATTTCACAATGACATATTTCCCTTAAATCTATTCAGGGGCTAGCCCAAGTGATTCTCTTAGACAGTATTGCCTTAGCCCACTACGAGGTGGAGACTCCACATATCTCTTTGCAAGTTCTTATTATCCTTTTTTCATTCTTGTATATAACGATGCATGAATGTGCTATATGCACTTATACACATATTTCACATATTACTTTCAAGCCTTCTTGCATGCACGATTTCCATGTTCATAACATATAAATACTCATAGCATTCATATACTTCTGCCAAAAATTCGGCAGCATAACAGCTAAAACAGGAGGCTTTGCAATGTATAGACAGTATAATTATAGTTAGGCAGTCACTGTAATTAGAATCATCATATCAATATATCAATATCATATCATTTTTTATGAGAATTCCATACATGATTCAACCTTTTGCTCTTTGTGGTCCATGGAGCTTCTACACCTTGAAGCTTATCAAGTTGTCTTATGTTCTCAAATTAGCCCTGAAATTATAAATTATGCTAATATTCCAATTTAATTCATTTTAATCTATAAATTTAATAAATTGTAGCTCTATTTATCTATTTATAAATTTCTTTAGTTTCACTAAATTTTGAGGTATATAACTTGATTTATTAGGGTTTTACTCAAGGTTGCCATATTTCAGGACAAACTTGCACAGTTAAACTTAGAAAATCACTAAAAAATCATTTTTCATCATTTTTATCCAAAATTTATACCAAAATGTAGTATTTGAACCTTATTTCAATCCTAAGAAGTTTCATTCTAATTGGGTAAGCTGATCGCAAGTTATGAGCTCTTTAAATAGGCTGCCCTATTTCCATCAACACAAAGCATAAGTCAATTTCAAGGAATTTCTAGGAGAAACACACTCATGATCTAATTCTAAAATTTTATAGGCATGTTTATATATGTATTAGCTTTCTAAAAAATTAGTTTGACTTAATTTAAAGTTATATAGGGTGAGTTATGGTCCTCACATCACACTATTGTCAAGACAGAGAGTGAAATCCAGTAGCTAATTTCTAAAAATCATAAATATTTCATTTTAAGTCCAATGATCTTATAATTTGTGGTTGGATTCATCTAGAAGTCTAGTTTCATCTATAATTAATTTCATCTGAATTTGAGCTCTATGGGTTGCAAAATATTGTTTGTTATACGGAAGGTCGCTAGGATTCTTTCCAATAGCTTTCTCTATTTTGTGTTTTTCTTGATCTTTTGATCTATCATTCAACTTAAACCAATTTTTCCTATCTCAATTCACTAGAAAGAAGTCATAATATCATCATACAAGAATAATTCATGGAGGGTGCAAAGAAGACCATGTTAGCCATAAAGCCCTAAAAGACAAACAAACCTCAGGATTTGAGCTACCTATCTTAAGATTCTTGAAATTATGGAGCAAAGAGTCTAAGAACAACTCCTAGCTTTCTTTCCCTTCATGATAGCAGCCTCTATGGTGATGGGAAAACTCCATTTAATGCTTGATCATTAAATTGATAGAGGGGTTTAATAGAGGAGGAGGTGGGAATTAGTTTTCATAAAAGGAGCAAGATGTTTTGAGGCCAAGAAGGCCATCAATTATGAGCTTGAAGCTCATAGCCATAGAGGTGGTGAGAAGAAAATGAGAATCGAGAAGAAAATGGAAGGTGAGTGTGTAACATCCGATTTCCGACTTCCGATCCCCTCTAATGTTGAAATTTCCGATTTCCGAGTTTGTCTTATAATTCCGCTTCCGACCTCAATATTAGCCTCGACTTCCGACTTCGTTCCAAGGCTTACAAGGGATTTCTTACGATTTCCGACCTTATGTAAGCGTGTATAAATTTTGACCTCATCAGTATGAATTCCGATTTCCGATTTCAGAAGCTGAAATGAAGTGACTGATGCTTCCAACTTACGAGTTCGTCTTCGACTTCAGCACAATTTATGACTTCCGACCTTAGCGACCAAAGATCAAAATGTTCGATTTCCGACTTCGTCTCTAAGGCTCAAATGAACTGGCTATATTCCGAATTCCGACATTATGATTCACAAATGTACGAGATCCGATCTCGAGTTCCATGTCAGTAGCTCTCATTTCTATATCTTTTCGAGTTCCGAGATCGAGATTCTATAATTCCCGATTTCCGACTTTAAGTGTTTGGCTTCACACCAGGCTCTGCTTTGAAGTTTCGACTAAACTGGATTCCTCCGAGTTCCGACTTCATATGCATGATGTTCACGAGTTCCGATTTCGTTTCTAGAATATACTGGAAACTAGTCCCACTTTAGGCGACGTGGAGAGTGATTCTACCACACAAAGAGGGCAACGTGGAGAGCAAGGTTGGCTGAAACTTGGCCTTATGTTTAGAGGTCAATCAAAACCTTCCAAGTTAACTCCCACTCATGCCTATATAACACACCCTCCTCCTCTGATTCAGACCCCCTTCTACGTAACTTCTTCTTCACTTCAGCTCTCTCTTTTCTTTTCATCTCTCACCCAACTCCATCATACCTTAAACTTTTACCAAGTTGCAGCTACAAATTTAAACCAAAAATCTGTCACGATAAGAGGTGGGAGTTCTGAATTCTTACTTGACTTTTAGATTCTTGAAGTATTGATGGTGGTCTAAATTCCATTTTGATGTGTTGATTAAATAATTATGCTTGAATTAATAGAAGATTTTGAGTTAGAAGTAGAATTAGAAGAAGAAAACTAAGAGAAGTAAATGGATGAGGGTGCTGTCTTGGTAGAGAGTCCACGGCAGTCCGTATGGCGAAGCGTACGGCGCCGCCTACAATCGGTTAAATCCGATGAAACTATTTTTAGATGAAACTAGACATCTAGGGCTTTCCATAGACATATCATATAAGGATTTTGGATCAGAATTGAGGGAGATATGAAATTTTGAATTTCAACCTAGGGTTTTGATTCTGACTCTGGGCAGATTAGGTTATTTAGGGTAGAACTCGACCTATACTACATGAAAATGAGTGAAACTAACTTTGTTAGAAAGCTTACACATAGGAGAATATCTCATAAAAATTTTAGAATTTAATAAGGTCCCAATTGCTCCCAGTTCTCCACGCAATTCGCCCTATGTCCACACCGGGCTAGAACAGGGCAGTGTAGGAAGGTCCGAATTCAGGGCTTGTAACTCGAGCCCTACTAAGCCAAATTGAGTGAGACTTTTTTTAAATGAAACTTTGTTCTGTTAGCTTTAATATGAGAAAATTTCGTATGATTTGGGTCAGTTTCGATTTTTAGTGGATTTTTACTTTTAGTTGCCTGATTCTGGCTAGTCAATGGGCAGGCCGAGATAAAGTTTAGATATCTTGAGTTATAGATACCAAAACTAGATGGGACCAATGAGGTTAGAAAATAGACACATAACACTTTAACATACTCAAATTTGAGGTCCAAATGAATTAAAATGAAATTGTGGCTTGGATTACAAAAACCGGGTTAGTTGAGTATCTTTGGCGTGATTTACGCCTTAATGAATTTGATATGGATTTGAGTTCTATGTTGGAATATAAATGTGAAGTTGTGTTCCTTGTGATAAATTGGTGTATTGATTGGTTGGCACTATTCATGGGGAAGCGGACACGTTCCGTTACGCTGCCAAAATTTCGGTAGAACCCATATACAAGTTATGAATTACATGTTAATGCATATGCATTCTTAAGGAAGCCATGAAAGTTATGAAAAGAATTATGTTATTATGCAAGTTCCATACTACTTGGGCCAGCCCCGGATAAGAAGTTAAGGGGAATAGATCGGTGGGAAGGTCGGGGAAAGTAAACCCGGCAATTCCTGTATAGGAACGAGCTCGATCCTGATAAGCAGACTATTACCCAGGAGTCTAAAATGGCCAAGAACTCCCAGGGGACCAAGAGATGGAAAATGATAGAAAATAATGAAAAAGTTTATGAAGGAAAGATCATGAACGAGTCTACAAGATTACATGAAATGCATGAATACATGGAATAGTTACATCAAGATGTTTACAATTGTCTGTTATAATTGCTCACTGCTATTCGTTTATTTATTTCGATTATCATTCTATGTATCAGTATTAGTAATCTATTTTGTTTCTTATGCCAATTAAAGTAAAACTGAACCTTGCCTCGGACCAGACATTTTCTTAAACTCATGAAAATGGACTTTTCATTTTGAACATATATTTTTATAATTAAATAAAACCCGAGGCAACTGAGAATGTATGTGACGTCAGTACCAGTATAACCAAACCCTACTGAGAATTTTCTTGAAATTCTCACCCCTTTTTGTATCTCCCGCATCATTCTCAGAACTGGCGATGGACTCCACAGCCACCCTTTTTATTGAGATTCCTGCGTTACAGCTCCACCATGATCCGGAGTTGGACTCTTTGTACATAGCTGGTTCGTGCAACTTCCGTTTATACCTCTTCAGCGACAGGAACTTTGATGTTCCTTTACACCATCCCCTCTTCGACCCTGCTACCCCTTATATTGCCATCCCTCTACACATGGCGCACCCACATCCTGCACCTCCTGCACCCGCAGCACCCGCTGACCCTGCTCCTGAGTCGCCACCGTAGGCAGCCCTTGACATCCCGTTGAGTTCAGAGAGTGACCCCTCCAAGGCCACCGGCTCGTTGCCCTCTTCCTCCTCGGGACCCAGCGCAGACTATACACCGGCCGAGCCTGGCATGGCTAACGGCTACCTGACGGAGTAGCTTAGCGGCAGGAGATGTTGTACAGTATGACCCTCTTTTGGATAGCATGTAGCTTTGGGGTTATGGACTTGACTGTAGGATTAGCAGTAGGTTACGAAATGTCCTTTGAGGACCATAGGGTATTTTGGCAGATGAGGGCATTATGGTCCTTTTGATACACCAGCCCCCGTATGTGTTCTACTTTAAAACTTTGTACATAAACTGAAACAGTGGCTTCTGATATATATATATATATATATATATATATATATATATATATGTTTACACGTATGCAGTAACACTATTGTACTATACTTATCTTGGTGATATTTTGTTTGATTCGTTTCGCTTTTAATATAGCAGCGCGCCGTTTCGTCAAAAAAAAAAAAGATACTTATATGATGACGACGATTTAAAGAAAAAAATTAAAGCAGGAAAGGTAAATAGACCTGACTAGTTTCATGCTATGACTTAAGCATAACATGAAATTAGTAGGGTGTTACAGAGTGAATAGAGAGGGGAGTGGTCAAAATTTTAGGGGTATAATAAGGAGGAATGTTGGCTTGCTTTTTAAGCATGGAGTGGCTTGTTAGTTAAGTTTGTGGCTTAGATGCTATTGGTGGGTTTGAGACAAAAATTAAATCCTCCAAAACTAAAATTTGAGTGACACATCCCTTTTTAGCCACTAAGAGGATTTGTGTGATTAATTTCTAACCATATATTCTAGGATTTTTAGCTGATACTCATGTCCACAAACAACATAAAACCCTTGAGGATTAATTTAAGATGTCCGGCAAGCAATTCGGTTATTATAAGTTCCCCGAGATATTGTAATATTGTGTAAGTAATCTCATACTGTTACTCAATAAAAATGGGTAGAAAATCTTGGTTTAAAGTTATTACAGTTGTTTTAGTCATCTTAGTGTCATGAGGCCCACAAAATCTCGAAAATCAGGATTTTTCTATGATTGCTCCTCTTAACAACTGTTTACGACTTTGCCATTATAATATAATAATTACAATTTTGATACTTCTTTTTCTATGGTTTGCCTATTTATAGTTTTGCTCTTACGTCAAGCCTGAGCTTCCTCCTATACTGGTCTACCTACAGAGCTTGGGATGTTACAAAAGGTGGCAGAGATTATGGTGGGTAAAGGTGGTCCAGCACACGTGGCTGGTGGTGCATCTCATGAAATTCAAAATTGTAATGTAGACGATGTAGTTATTGCTAATAATGAGCCCTTATTGGAAAAAGGATATGGAAATAATGTGGGTCACATTTTTAAGGAAGGTTTGCGTAAATTAGGTGATGAATTAGTCAATGATTCTTTTGAAAATGAGCTTTCCAAAATAGTTACAATGTATCAAGTCCCATGTGCAGATGAAGGAATAATTATGGGCCCACAACATTCAATCACTATTCAAGAAAGGGAGGGAATCATGCCTCAATTAATTCTAATATGGGCTTGGATGGTTCTTTTGAAGCAACTAATGAACAAAAGGAGGTACATAGCTCAAGTTCATTGCCTTATCCTCTTGACTTTGGTCCCATGCACGACATTGGTGGTGTTGATTTACACTCTCATGTTCATGAGGAGTTGGTAAATATTCAGGTGAAATTGGTGGAGTCCAAATGCTTGGAAGTGTCAAAAGAAAGTCTTTCTTTTCCACTAGGTTTTGAATCAAAAAGAGGCGCTCATGAGAATGACATTGAGAATGAGGATGAGGATGGTGGTTTGATTAATTAGAAGAAACAAAGCAAATGTTTAATAGTGGCAGGAGATGATGATATTTTGGAGGAAGCCAAAAAAGTGTAGGAGCTGGGAAAAATGTTTGGGTGCTCTGCTAATAACAAGATTGATGCTATATGGGCATTGGCAAAGAATTGAAGAGATGAAAAAGGGAAAAAAAACAAGCCAAGAGGTCAAAATAAGGGAAGGAAGGAGGGTAAATTAAACAAGTAGCTGACTTGTGAAATTACCCTTGGTGTTTGTTTTAGGAGTTTGAGGTGTAGTAGTGTTGTTTAGAGACTGGTTGGTGTAGATTTGTCATTGGCATGTTTAATTTCATTTTGTTTAGTTGTCTGTGGTGCTATTATCTTTAAGGTGAAATGGGGGTTAGTAGTGGCTTTTATGATCTGATTGTTTTCTTTTGGGGTGTTATAGGAGTGTATTAAGGTGTGTATTTCTTCTTTGCTCCTCTCTTATTTGGGAGAGTTTTGATGGGGTAGAAGAAGAAGGGAAGGGTGATGTGTAAAAAAGAGTGTTGTGGCAAATATGGGAAGGATGATGTGGAAAATATATGTTGTGGCATGTTTGAGTTGGATTTCTGTTGGCCATATAAGCACTTAATAGAAGTTTTCCAATGACAGAGACTAAAATAGAGACATTTTAAAAAAGTTTGGACTGAAATTAAAAAAAAAAATTATAGAGATCAAAATCAAAATTCACTATATTTATAGGAACCAAAATTATATTTAAGTTTATTATTAATCAAGTATATAAAAAATAATCAACAATTTGGTATTTTTTGGTTAAAAATAATGACAGCGTGTCTTTTTTTTTACAATAATTTTAAATTTTTGCTATGAGAGACATTATTATATGTATTTAGACTAAGAGAATTTTTTGCTTTGTTCCATTCCTATTATAATCATGTTTGTTGAGAAATGTTTTTTGGCACATAAAAATAATAAACAAACAAGAAACATTCAAAGAGTTATAGGTTCTTGTGAATCTCACATTATTTAATTGGACTTCACACCATTGAATTACATGAATAATGTTATTTGGACGTCCAAAGAGAATATAAAAAATAGACACCATCAAAAGAAAAAGACAATATCATGGCTTCATCCATCTCATCCATAGAAATTATTTAGTGCTTATGGAATATTAAGTAGGATTATACTTTGACCACTTCTACAGTTACATTTTAGCAGTTAGTATTGGGAGGACCCATCACTAAATATCACTTGAAATTAAAATATCACTTTACAAATGATATAAGAGAATAATCTTACTTAACACTCCATTAACCTCCAATAATTCCTCAACCACTAGTTGGAGAAATATCGTTCTACAACTGGTAAGAGCATATATCTATCGGTGGTTATTTTTGATAGTCAGTTTTAATGTTACATTATTGTTAATGTCTCTTTGATAACCCAAAAGATGGGTTCAAATAGTGGAAATCATGTTTGTAATTCTAAAGTTTTTTAGTATACATTATAAAGTCTGCAGCTCAATACGACATGCTCAGGAACATACGAATTACACATCCCTCACTCACCCTAATTATTTTTTCCCTTACATTTTTTTTAATATATTAAATTTAAAATCTGATTCCACTTCAAAGGTTTTCTTGTTTGTTTCTTGTGATTTACAATTCCGTTCTTCCATGTCTCAACTCTATAAATAATATGCCATTCCTTGGCCTTGTGTGCTCCATCTCCACCAAGCAAGTAAAGGCTCACTCTACTCGCTAATTTAAAGCTTCATTCCTTCATTAGCTTAAAACTATAATTTTAAATTAGCGTGACATGGATTCAGGTCTCTGCTTGGTGCCAGCAATGAATAATCAAGAAGTTCAAAGCCGTTTCTTTGACCCTTCGTCGCTACAGAAGCAGCCCAACGTGCCCATGAACTTCGTTTGGCCAAAGGAGTGCTTGGTGGACGCGCATGACGAGCTCCAAGCGCCATTGGTGGACCTTGATGGGTTCCTTAGAGGTGAAGATGAGGCCACGCACCGTGCCGCTGAGCTCATAAGCAAGGCTTGCTTGAGCCATGGCTTCTTCCAAGTAATCAACCATGGTGTTGATCCACTCCTCATTGGCGAAGCATATGACCAAATGGACGCTTTCTTTAAGCTCCCAATTCACAGGAAACTTCGTGTTCGCAAGACATCAGGCTCCATGTGGGGCTATTCTGGTGGCCATGCTGAACGGTTCTCGTCCAAATTGCCATGGAAGGAGACCCTTTCTTTCCCCTTCCACGACAATACTTTAGAGCCCGTTGTTGCAGACTATTTTAACTCCACCTTAGGGGAAGATTTTAAACAAGCTGGGTAAGACTAATAGTTATTTAATATTTTCCCATGCGCGTAATTTGGTTTCATATTTCTATTTTTTTTGCAAATACTAGAAATATGTATTTCCACTCAACTTGTAGATTCATCGTAAAATACAATAAGAGATAAAGACACAAAGTAATGAATGTTAAAAATAAAAGAGTGGTGAATTCACCATCTTTTATCTTTCCCTCTCATAGTATGTTTGTAATAAATATAAAAAGTGAGTATAAGTAATATTACTCTAAATAATATCATTATAATATGTATACAAGTAAGTAAATTTTCTTCTTTATTTATTTATTTATTTTTTTGTGCATTCCACAGAGTGGCGTTCCAGAAGTACTGTGAAGCCATGAAGAAGTTGGGGATGAAGCTAATGGAGCTCTTGGCTGTTAGCTTGGACGTGGATAAGTTGCATTATAAGGACTTGTTTGAAGATGGTTGTTCCATCATGAGATGCAACTATTACCCATCATGCCAGCAACCAAGTCTTGCACTGGGGACTGGACCACATTGCGACCCAACAACTCTAACCATACTTCACCAAGATCAAGTTGGAGGGCTTGATGTGTTTGCAGACAAGAAGTGGCAGGCGATTCTACCTCGTCGTGACGCTCTTGTAGTTAACATTGGTGATACCTTCACGGTACGCAGGCCCTCAAAATATATGTGCAACGGAAAGTCTATTTTCCCATATAAAGTAAATACAGATATTTTACACACTACTTTTCATAAAAATTTTACTTATATAAATCAAGAAAAAAAGAGGGAAAAGATAAATAAACAATTGTTAAAGATTATGAAGTTGCAGTACTTTGAACTTGTTTTCAATGAGAAACTTTTAGATAGAAATTCTTTATTTTATGCATGTAAAATAACTTTTAGCATACGTAAAATTATGTTTATAAAAATAAATATAGTTTGATTATAATTCATAAAACTTTATAGATATTAAGAATTAATTTCTAAGTCTCCAGTAAGAAGTTTCTACTGAAGAACTTGCAACGTTCTATATACGTATGCAGAATAATTACAAATGCTGTGTTTACATATCTTACCTTGTGGCTATCAATGACTGCACATATATATGGTCTTGTTATCTGCTGCAACATGACAAATGAATCAATTAATGATCAGATACTTTTATTTATTAAGATTGGTTCTCTGTGCAAGATCCCTTTCAAGATGAATCATTTTATAATGACATACTTTTTACGTCACAAATAAAGTGTGAGAACAACAGCACTCTATCAAACTACACTCATCAGTCAATTTCGGTAAAATATGAAAATTAGAGGTTTTCTCTGACATATGATTAGGTGTATATTTCATCAAAAAAATGATTAGGTGTATATTTACTATAATTATTCTCTTAGATACTTATTCAAGTGATATTTAAGTTTCAAAAGATAAAGTTTAAATGGAGCCAACTAGCATTGTTTTTTTCTCAAAATAAATGTTTCCCTCTTTTATTCGTTGCAGTTAAGGAATGAATCTTAGACTGTGTCAAAACAATAAAAAAAAGTCTATATATTGAATAGAATAAGACTCGTTTCCTTCCTAATTTTTTTTTCTTCTTCAAACACGTCAAAACTCATGCGCTAACAGATCTACTCTATCTTTGAAGCAATTCTTTCCTTTCATGACCAGACTAGGAAAAATCTCTTTTGAAATAAGTGTAATTGTAAAGTGAACAAATAAAAAAAAATTATGTGTTTATGGTTTTATTTAATATGCATTGTTATCTCAAGTCACAAAAATAGTTTAATGATATATACATTTTTAATTGTTTACTTTACAAACAGTTCACTTTAAAAAAAGTTTTGTCGTATCAAACTAGATAGTTGTAAGGTCAAACAAGAGATGCACATATTGATTCTAATTAATATAATTTAATCCTAATTTATTAGCTAACATTATTCAAACCTCTATAATGTGGCCTTCAGAGCACCATTTTCCTCAATATTAGCCCTCTTTTAAAGTTTTATAAGGCCTAATAGTATACATTTGTACTATTTCATTTGTTTTTGTCATATATTTGGCGTAGTATGTGGTGAAATTCAATCATTTACTATCAGCTTCATTATAAAATCAATTTTATCTTTTTAATGTTATAAGAATATTTTTGTTAATTTAAATTATTACACAACAATTATTACTATTTAAGTCTTATATTATTAAGTTTTCAACCATCAGGCCCTAATTATCCTACACAATATACTAATTAATGCTGAATTATTCAAGAAACTAATTATTCAAAAAATGAAGGACAGACATATATAGTAATCTACATCTTCCGTTTTATTTTTTCATTATTCTTTTGCCCAAAGTTAATTAAGAGATAAAATGGGTGCCAAAATTGTTTATTAACTTCATTAATAGATGAATTAAAAGAAACAATGTCAAGGTCGCAATCAGAAGGGCTACATACCGCTTAGTACCAAAAATCAGAAGGCCATAAAGAAGCTATATATTGCTTAGAACCAAAAAACTAGGAACTGGTCAAGAGTAGAGAAGTTGCAGTTTCAGCTATCTATTGGGAACCCCTATGATGACAAATTAAGGCCCACAGGCCCTGCAAGCCGCGACATGCATGTATTTATGGGAATAATCTTGCACACATACATTTATTCTATATATGGAGGTGAATAATTTGGATTATACATGAATGTGCCTAGACAAGGAATCACATAAGGTCTGAATCTTAACTTATTTGTTGGTTGTGTAGGCATTATCAAATGGGAGATACAAGAGTTGCCTGCATAGGGCAGTGGTTAACCAGTACAAAGAGAGGAGGTCCTTGGCATTCTTTCTGTGCCCAAAAGAAGACAAGGTGGTGAGACCCGCAGAGGATATCGTTCGTAGGGATGGGACAAAACAATATCCAGATTTCACGTGGTCGAAGTTGCTTGAATTCACGCAAAAGTACTACAGAGCCGACGAAGCTACATTGCAAAACTTCACCAAGTGGTTGCTATCCTCCAAACTACGTACAAACCCTTTAAGCTAACCAACAAATAGATTCTGTTCTGCCGCTTTGCTTTTAGTAGAGGTTGAGACACAGTATCGCATTAAATTGCCCACTGTATCTTTCCCCGAGTCCAAAAGATGAACTTTTTATGTAACTTAATTCCACTGCGTACGGCATGTTTAGATGAATTACAAGAAATCTTATGTACGAAATATATATACCAGTAAGGTTAAATCGCAATTCTCTGTCGGTTCTAATTATTTCATTTTGATAGCTGATGCTTCAATTTTTTATGATTAAGTCGTTAGTTGCTTCTTCTGGCGCTCTCAATATATATAGTTGCAATTTGAGACCAGTGCTAAAGAGAATAATATTGTAATTTGTCTTATATATTTTCCCTGCAGGCTGAAACGCAGGTTCGATAGATTAAAGATAATTATCACATAATAAACGGCATAGAAACCAACCATGTCCGCAAACCCATCCCTTATTCACAAAATTGAATGAGAAGTCGGGCTCAAAATTTGTGGACCCCGCTTTAGCAGCGATGAATTACTCTATTCCCGCCCAAGATCTTGCGAAGTTATAAGTCCAAACAACAAAATTTTATAAACAGAATATATCCAATGCATATGTCTCTGTTCTCCATTTGCATCCTAAAAGACCATAGATGCGTGCAGAGTTTTTGTTTCGTGCTTCCTCTAAAATGCATGTTAGGAGTCAAAATATCAAACCTCACAATTACCTATGTGGATGTGAGTCCAGCTCAGCCAAACTTGGCCAAGTTCATGCCCTGCTCGACAAGAGTAAGTCTAGTTTAGGCTTAGTCCGTTAACAATATTATTCTACTTGGTACAAAATTTGACTCAATTCTAATTTCATGAGTTACTCGTGCTCAACACACAGGGCTTATTCCCATGGTTTTTCCGCAAGTAGAGCAAATAGGGCCTCTCTTGGCTACTTGGGGATGTCTATCTCGGTTTTGATCTCACTACTAAAAATTCGCCAATTACCTGCAAATTTTGCTGCGAATTTTGCTTAAAAATTCATGGGTAAGTAATTTTCTTGCGGATTTCAAAATCTACAGCTAACTACTTGCGGATATTTTTGTAGGAAACCTTAAAAATTTGCAGTTAACTTTTGTGGGTAGATCAAGCAAATGGTAACCCTTGGAGGAATTTTGCTGTGAATTTTGATACAAATTTTTCTGTGGGAAAGTTTTCATAGGAAATAAGCAGGTAATTTTCACAGCTAAATCCACAAATCTTGTTTTTGCAACGAAATTTGTGAGTTAAGTTTTGCAGCTAAATCTGTAAGTAATTTTTGCAACTAAATCCACAGGTAATTTTTGCAGCTAAATCCGTAAGTGGCTTTCGCAACTAATTTCGCAAGCAATTTTTGCAGCTAAATCTGCAAGTTTTATTTCTATAGCTAAATCTGCAGATAAATTTTGCAGTAAAATCTGCAACTAATACAATCCATAATAAATTTTGCAGGTAACCAAGATCTAGGTTTGCAATTTTATTATTCAATTTCACAAGTAATTTCGTAGCTATTGAATCTATAACAAATTTTGCATATGAATTTGAAGCTAAATTCGCAGCAAAGCATTTTGTAATATAATTTTCACAAAAAATTTTGCAGCAAAATTGAATAGTTTTTCTGATGATCCATTTAGTTTATTCCCCACCTATACCTGCCAATATGTAATATTTTTCAAACAATTCACTTTCAAATAAATAAAATTACTTCAACTAACAAGTCAAGGTAGAATTAATAAGTCAAGTATAGGTACTAAGAGAAGAGTGCAATTGGAGTGATGTGAAACTAATAAATTAAGTAAAAGCACTAAGATAAGTCAACTAATAAGTCCTACATACTGGCTAAGAATTGAAGTCTTCAGATGCACTCTCCTGATCATCTTCTTTATCACTTGAATCATTTTCATCATGTACTACAGGCTGTGAATGAGAAGAACTTGCTTTAAAGCCTAACTTCTCCATCAATAGATTCAATGTATTCCTTGTGTCAGACAACTCCTTCCTCATTTCTTCTTTCTCTTGCCTTTCTTTTTCTAATTGAGAGGGAAGTATTAAATGAATGAACTTCACTCCTTAGCCTTTCCCCAACCTCCTCAGATATGGTCTCCAACTGTGAAGCTCTAAAAGAGAATGGTTTCATTGACCTGCCCAAAGAACCAAGTCCAGTAACTCTAACTTTTTTCATTCCTCCCATTGAATCTATCCAAATATGTAAATCAAATGGCATAGGTTATGGTTGTGTAGCAGCATCTCCAGAAACAGTCTTAGTGCCAATGGTGCTTTTGTAAAGATAATTTAGATTTTTTCTTTTCAAAGTTCTCCTATAATAAACAAAAACATTTCAGCCAAGTGTCAAATAAACTTGGATATATAAAGTGTTAATTTTATCCAAAGTTAGAAAGAACAAAGTAAATAAACCAACATTTTTAGCCAAGGCAACTAGTCAATATTAACTTACAAAATAACCAAAGCAATGTGCATAAAACATAGAGTATTTGTTACACATAAATAATTGAAAAGAATAAAGAGAACACCATACATCTCATAATATTTACAACCTTAAGTCACAAAACTTAATTAATTACACACATTATACTCATATTAGTCCAATTATATGTCACAAGCCTCAAAATAAAATTGATAGCACTCCCTGTCAAATTGGTTCTATTCCTAAAGCCATAGCTGAAACCAAAAAATAGAAGGAAACTCTTATATATTTATATTTGAGGATAAAATGCTAAATCAAGTCATATGCAGCAATCCAAACACACCAAGTGACAAAAAACAAAGCAAATCAAGAACAAAAAGAAAATGTGGTGCCTATGGGTAGGATAGAAATCAAGCATGACTAACTTATTTACGCATCTTGAGCTTTTTGATGGAACCACTCTTTATTCTTCTTTTTGTGTGTCTGAAAATAAAAATAAGATTATGATGGATCTTCTCCTCCCCTTTCAACCTTCTGTAACTCGAAAATGGCACAAAAGTTTACAAGTCATCAATAAGGAATATGGAATAATACAATAATGAATCAAAAAAATTAAACTCTAATGATACCATTCTCTTGAAATGAACTTGATAGGGGTATTGAACCTCCGGTATGTAGTGATGCACCTGCATTGGAGTTACGATTCTTCTTATTTTGATCAGATTTTGCTTTAAAATCATCAGACTACTAATATCTAACCAGCTCTGTCCATGCAATATCTCCCATCCAAGTAGGTTTTACACCATCTTTTCAGGCTTTTTGTAGAAGTTGTGTTAGCTTACTTGATCCTCTCTTGTCAAAATTTTTTCAAATGTCAAGATTGAATTTAGGTGCCCACTTAAATTTTTTCTGCAATAGTCAAAGTAATTTGTCATACAATAACATCAAAATAATATTAACTACTTAATTAATACATTAAAAGAATATCAACATAATTACCTCAAATTCTTTAAACCACATTTCTATGGTGTTTACATGAAACTTCTTCCACCTCAATTTACCTTCCTCTTCCTCAAACTTGCTTTTAATGCATGAAGCAATGCCCTCAATAACTAGCTTGTGACGCCAAAACCTAGTTACAAGCTAATAAAATTAATGCAACACTATGTTCAGACATGACAATTTTTGTAATTATGCTTATCATAATTATTACTTACCCATCTTCATCAGGCTCTATCCAAATCAAATTGTCATTATTATCAGTGTCAACTCTGCTACATGAAATACTAGGTGTTTGATTGGAACTTGAAGATAAGGGCAACAAGGAAGGATTATGTTGAGATTGCTGAGAAGAATGTTGAGTATTCGATTCAGTTTGCTGAGCTTAATGATTTGGTGGGGATTGTTGAGAATGAGGTTGAGGATTTGATTGAAATGAGATAAAAGGGCATCAGTTGGATTTATTGGAGGAAGATTAGTTTGTGGGGCTTTAAGTGTAAGTGGTGGCATTAATTGTGCTATAGGTGTTGCTGTTTCTTCCTTTTCTTCCCTTTTTTTTTTTTTTTGTTTTTACTCCTCTGTTATCACCTGGATCAGCCATCTAAAACAAAGAAACAACCATCTATAACAAGCAAATAGCAATATCACATAGTAACAATATAAGTAGTCCTTCAAGTAATAATGTATGAAGTGGGTAGTGAGAATATAACCAATCCTCAAAGTAATAGCAAGACATTGTCTTAATACAATCAATTATAATAGTAACAATAACACAATGCAATAGTATAATAAATCATAAATAGTCATAAAATTAACAATAATAGATGAAAATAGTTCTAAGAATCATCATCATTATCATCATCATCTTCTTCTTCTTTTTCTTCTTCTTCTTGCTTCTCCTCCTCTTCTTGGATGAAATTAACTTGTTGCATCTTATGCAAATCAACTTCTTCACCATTATATTCATCATCTTACAACTGATCAATTAGGTCTTCCTCAATCATTGGATTAAAATGAGACTGATCCTCTTGATAAGCAACTTCTGATGCTTGTTTATTATCAATAGCTGCCCTTGGTTTAGTTTTAATTACCATCCACCAATTCTTTTTTCCAATAACCTTTCTAGGATAAGGGCAATTATATACTTGTGTTGCCATTTCAGCAAATATAAAAAGATCATATTTTGTATACCTTCTATTCTTGAATACCACAATAATCCCATATTTCTTATGTACTCTCATACCATGTTGAGAAGTGTCAAACCACTCACAATTGAATAGGATTAGATTCTTATGTGGTTGTTGTGGCCACTCCAATTCAAGAATCTCTTGGAGAATACCATAACAATCATTGTAAGTTGAGTCTTTGCCCACGTCGCTAACACACACTCCACTATTGTATGTTTTTTAACCTTCACCCCATGTAGTAGTATGGAATTTGTAGCCATCGATGAACATTATGGGCCAAGACTTTGCAATTCTCAATGGCCCTAAAGCCCATCAATGCAAATGGGGATTATGTGACATGAGTTTCGGGTTATTGATCACTTATTAACAATAATGGTCCTTGTTAGTAAGATACACAATGACGATTGGTTTTCTATATTTAATCATATATATGGATACTTACATACTCTCAAAACCACCATGGAAAATCATCTTCAATTTGCTTATCAATGATAGCATCACTAATATGACCATATAGACTTCTCAAGTGATCCTCATACATACTGCACCATGGTAGTTGATATTATAAGATTGTTATTAACTAAAATATTTATAGAGTCCCAAATATAAATACTACTTACTGAAGATATTCTTTGACCTCCTCACAATTTAATAATACATGTAATTAGGTAGCTTTCACTTCTTTATCACTTAACCATCGGGTTGTACACTTGCCAGTAGTACGCCCAAGAAAATTAAAGATTGATAGAGTTGATTCTCTCATTATTGTCAACACCATCATCATTACGTTGGACTCTGTTTAGACTGCACTAGACATGAGGCTCAAAGTAATGGGAACTAAAGTACGCTATTTCTTGCGATAAGTATGCTTGACATATAGACCCTTTTGTAGAAGCTTTGTTTTTGTCACCATTTTTTTTATCTTGTTGAAGAGCCTAAAATAAGAGAAAAGTGTTGAATTGATAAAATTATTTATATGAATAATTGGGCATGATTGAGTGAACCATTCATTACCTTTCAAATGGATACATCCATCAGTACTGGACTAGGCCACCTATCCTTGCTTCATAGGGTAAATGAATTGGCAAATGCTCCATAGAATCAAAGAACGAAGGTGAAAATATGCTCTCAAGTTTACATGATGTGATTGGGATATTAGCTTCCATACTTAGCAAATGATCTTCCAGTAATAATTTTGAACATAAACTCTAAAAAATTGACTCAATTCAATAATAGGACTCAATACCCCATCAGGAAGAGCAGAAAAGGCCACTAGAAGAAAACATTGCATAAAAATATGGCAATCATGGCTTTTATCCCAAACAATTTTGCCTCCTTTCCATCCACACATCTAGTTAAGTTGGAAGCATAGCTGTTAGCCATTTTCAAGTTTTGTACCCATTCATATATATCATCCTTTTGGGTTCGAGTCAAACAAAATTTGGCTTTAGGTTTTTTCCATTTCCCATTAGCAAGCTCTTATAAATGCAATTCTGATCATCAACAATACTCTACCAAGTCCAATCTTGCTTTTGAATTATACTTGGTTTTATCGTTGTTGTCCATAATGGTATGGAAGACATTGTCAAAGAAGTTATTTTCAATGTTCATGATATCAAGATTATGTTGAATTAGGTTGGTTTTCTAGTAGGGCAAGTCCCAAAATATGCTTTTCTTTGTTCAATTATGGGTTTTTCCATATCTATCAAAGCTGACCTGTTGGCCAATGTCAATTATCTTAGGAAGGCTACTAACTCGTTCCCAAAGCTGGTTCCCAGTCAATCTAGGAGGAGGGTTTGAACGCTCTTGCTTTCCTTTTTTGAAAGCATTTGAATTCCTTCTAAGCATATAATCAAATTCTAAAAATTGGCGATGACAATCAAACTAAGAATTTTTCCTTCCATTTTTCAATATGGATGCCTTCGATCGCTCCATGCAAATCGGACATGCCAATTTTCCAACAGTACTCCATCCTGATAACATGCCATATGCAGGGAAATTGCTAATTGTCCACATTAATGATGCTCTCGTTACAAAGTTCTGCTTCCTAAAGGCATCACAAGTCAATAAGTCAATATACTATCACTCCACAATTGTTGCAACTCATCTATGAGTGGTTGTAAATACACATCAATCTTACTTTTTGGATTATATGTCCCCGGGATGATCACAGTTAAAAACATGAAAGGGGAAGTCATACACATGCCTGGAGGTAGATTATAAGATGTGACAATGATAGGCCAACAAGAGTAAGGCACTGCAAATTGACTAAAGGAAGTAAACCCATCAGAACATAAACCAAGTCAGACATTTCAAGGTTCGATAGCAAAGTCGAGGTATGTACAATCAAAATGTTTCCATGCTTCGCCATCTAATGGGTGACATAACACACCCTCTTCCCTACGGTTTTCATGGTGCCACCTCATGTGCTGCGCAGTGGTCTCCGATGCATACAAGTGTTGGAGTCGTGGAATAAGAGGCAAATAATGCATCTTCTTATGTGCAACCTCTTTGCAATTTTGCTTGCTCCCTTACGTTCTTTGTAGTGAGGTTCATGACAAAACTTACGTTCCCTGAACTCACTGTCATGCTTATAATATAACATACACCCATTAATGCAACAATCAAGTTTTTGGCTAGCAAGGCCCAAACTCGCCACTAATTTCTTTACCCAATAAAAATCAGAAGGAATCTTGTTTGAGGAAGGGCAAGTTTCCTTCATTAGTTGTGCCATGGCATCAAAACATCTATTGGGCATATTGTAATCAGATTTCAGACTCATCATTCTAATAGCAGCAGACAACATTGAATGCATCTCACATTCGGCCAAAATGGCTCCTGAGCTAACTTCAACATATCATAGAACCTAGCAGCATCCATATTCGAAGACTCCTCTATGTTTTGTTCACCCACTTGTTGCCAATTTTCCAGGCCAGTAACATCAAAAACCATGCCTTGATAATTGTTAGGCCTCCTTTTCTCATAATCCCTCTCTCTTTTATGCCTATTGTCTCTCCATGGTCATATCAGATATCTTCTATTTAGTAATGTAGCACTTATTTACCAATAGAGCATAATTACAAATCTCTAGGGACCACACAATATTCTTGATCCCCAGCTTCAAACTCGACTTAAACTTTACAAACTTCTTGCTCGTTGTTCCTTAGATACAAAGAGAACTTAGACAACTCCTCAAATTTTGCCACATGTTGTCCAACTGTCATACCACCTTGCCTCAATTGCAAGAACTCAACGTCCTTCTGGATTCTGATGTTCATAGGAAAGTACTTCTTAAGAAAAGTTGTCTAGAAATTCTCCCAAGTAATTGTAGTTCCTTAGGCCTTCATCAGTGCCTTTGTTCCAAGCCACTAGTGCTTCGCTTTTTGATCAACATGTACGTTGCATAGTTGACTTGTTATTCTAGGGTGCAGGCCATCCTTCAATCACAATTGGGTTGTAATCTCATTGAAATTTTGGTGCCTAGGTCTTCTTGAATTCAACTAGACCATAGAATTGAGTGTTAACTGCCAGTCCTTCTCCATAATGTTCTTTATTACCATTTTTGCTGTCGTTTCCATTCCCATTCCGTTGCCATTGCTACTGTGATTTTCTTAAAGATGCTGGAGTACTCGATTTGTAATACCTACTTCTTCCTAAATGGCATTAACCATTTCCTCCAAGGCCTTGTTGCTTCCATTTTTAAGGGTAGCAACACTATGCTTAGGTGGCATGATGTTCTGAATACACAATCCATTAGATATTAAGCTATCAGTGTAACATCCCTATTTTCTTTAACATAGTGTAATAAAAACTTTGAATTATTTTTCTCAGGCAGTGTAAGAATTTCTTAGGCAGCATTATACCATGACGATCCTCACACTTAGAACTATAGGGTAGCGTAACACTACCGTTAAAAATATGGCACTGCTATATGTTGAAAATTAGAAAATGATAAAAATACCCCTATAAACTTTTGTTATTTTCAGTGTCAAAACTTTTAGAAATTTCACTTTGACCCCAAATGGCTATTCACACAATGCCCCTAGGACATTTCAAAAAATGACTTTTAGGTCCCCATATCCGTAGGATCAACAGAATAGGATTTTAAATGAAACAGAATCATATAGCAGAACCATAGAAACCTAACTCTCAATCGATTGAGCCACGGAGATATCCACAAGTGAAATGATGTGGGATGACCCTAGATTTGCTCAAAATTATGAAAGTGCCATTAGATGCAGAAAAAAGATAGAAAATACTCAAGGACTTATGAAAAGCCAAAATTGTAACATCCTGAACAATAGGGTGTTTGATTAGCACTATTAATCGATTTAATTCATTTCATTAGATAAATAAGAGAAACTAGGATTGAAATATAAACATTTGGGTTAGGAGAAATTGGAATAATCATGTAGGATATATGAGAAGAATACTAGCAATGTTTTGCAAGTTTAAAGAAAATTGATTGAATTTTGATAGTTCATACTACAAGAACCGAATTAGTAGAATTTTATATTGTAAAACCCTAAATTGGGTGGCTAGAAATTTAGCCACCTCCACCCCATAAGATGGCACCATGTGCCGCCACGAATAGGGGAAGTATTGGCCAAACAACAACCACCCATGACAATAACCAATCATATGCTTAAAGCCATTATCATATAAGTTATAAAACTTAAAAAATTCCTCCTAACCACTTCATTATTGTGCCTTCCATCTGTTGATCTCCCTCCTCATTCTTCTTCTACCTCATTTTGTCTTGCTTCTATCTTCAAGCTCCACCCACATCCGTCACCAAGAACTCAAATCTAGCTAGTTCTATATCTATTTGAGGTAGTTTTCATGGTTTTCTTCTCCTAATTATGAATCAGTGATTGATTGAGATGTTTGTTTTATTCATTTAATTTCTATCATATTGTGTTTATATGAGTTTTTGTGACTGAATTAACATGTACAAGTTGGGTTTTGGTTGGAAGTTGAGAGAAAAACCAAAAGAGTAGCAACATAGATTCTGCCCAAATTGAAAACTCTCGACGGTCTATATTGCGACATGTACGGCTTCACCTAAAGATATCAAAAATTGATGAAAATAATTTTATATGAAACTAGACATTTAGAGCTTTCCAATCATATAAATTATAAGGTCATTGGATATGTATTAAGTGAGATATAAATTTTTGAACTTAACCTTATATTTTTACCCCTAGTTCTAACCAGAATAGGTTGTGCAGGGTATAATTCACCATATATAATTTCAAATTGAGTGCAACTAATTTTGTTAGAAAGCTAACATAATATGTTTATTCCATAAGTGTTTTAGATTCAAATCCTAAGTAGTTTACTCCTAGTACTTCACCAAAGTTGTCCTCTGTCCTAACTAGGTTGAAACAAGGCAGGCCAATTCAACCAAATTTGAGAGCTTATAACTTGAGCTCGCCTACTCAAATGAAATGAAACTTCTTGGAAATTAAAGTAGCTCTGTTATCTTTAAAATAGTATAATAATCAAGCAAATTCAATAAGATTTTTATTTTTGGACAATTTTCACATTTTAGACCCTAATTTTGCTTAACACCTAGGCAAACCTAGCTTAAACTTCAATAACTCAAGCTATACTTATCAAAACTTCATGGGACTAAAGAGAATTCAAAATAGACAAACGATGCTACTTCATATCCAAAATTCATATTCAAATGAATTAGGATGAAATTATTGTGCATTTTAGAAAATAGGATAGAATTGAGTGTTGTGAACAAAATGGTCTGAATGCATGAACAAACTCAAATGAACTTTGCATATGCAAACCAATGGAAATGCTGAATGGTTGGTGCATTATAGTGGTCTTACCGCTATGATTGATTGTTTGTTTGTATGGAACTTTTCATGAGAAAGCGGACTTGATCTGTTATACTGCCAAAATTTCGGCAAAAACATGTGAAAGTTATGAATGTTTATATGTTATGTTCATGAACATCGTGCAAGAATGAATATTTGAATGTAAAATATGAGACAATTGCATGATGCATGCGTGATGATGTCAAAAGAGAAGAAAGATATAAGAACTTGCAAGGGGACATATCGAGCCTCCACCTCATAGTGTGCCAAGGCAGTATTGTCTAAGATTTGGTCCAGAATGGATTTAAGGGGAATAGACCGGTGTGAGGGTCGGGGAAAGTAAACCTGTCACTCAAGTATAGATACGAGCTCGGACTTGAGAAGCAAGCTGTTACCCAAAGATGAGAGAGGCCATTCACCTCTAGGGGACCAAGTATAAAGAAGCAAAAAGCAATTTAAAGGAAGAAAGAGATAAGAGAGTCAAGTGCACTTGCATAATTTCAAGTATAAGCATTGCATATGCATATTCCATTTTCTTAGAATGTTGTAATCATTGCATCTGCATATGCTACAACTGCTATTATAATTATTATGAAATATGCCAAGTGGTTGCTAAACATTATTCTGCTTCGGGAAATATATTTTCAAACTTTAAATTAAATTAGTGCTTATGTGTATGTGTTCATAGTTTCATAAGAAATTGAAGTGATTGAGATATTTATGATGACACTGTATGATTAGTAGTTTGAGTTTACCTACTGAGGACTTAAAGTTCTCACTACCTATTGTGTGTTTTTCTATAAACATTCCAATGTATAGAATAGACTTCAAGTCGGCAATGAATGTCTCGGAATACTTACAAGATGTAAGACCTGGACTTGGACCCAGTTTGGGAGACCAAAGAAGGCAGACAATAGCCATGAAGTGACAAAGGCAGACCAAGATAAGAGTTTTATGCAATATTAGTTAAGTTTCTTTTAAGTTATATTTATTTTACCTTATGTGTACGAATATTTGGGATTATAAACCCTTATTCAGTAAAGAATTTTAAAGTTTTAGGGCCATATGTATAATATTTTCTTATTTTAAGTGTTTTATAATGTCCGTAATGACTTCTAGATACAACTCCATGGCTCGAGCATGGTTTATGAGTTTGGAGGATGTTACAATCAAGCTCAATACTATCCTTGTCTACTAGAAACACACATGACAGATAAGCAAATACACACGGGTAACTAATTTAAATGCCTTTGCATGCAATCATAAAGAAAAGCCATTAGAGAAATATAGCTAAGTCTACTTTTACCCATAGCTAGTTGCCTTAGACAACTGTTGTGATACCACCAATATGACACCCTACTAGTTAATCATTAATTATCTAGTTCTAATTCCACTTAATTAATAATTAGCTAGCATGTGCTACTAATTCTTGTTATTTTTAGGCCAATATGCTTCTTTTTCTTTTCTTTTATGGTTTAGTTAATTGTGTCTTAACTTGCTCAAGCAGGATTATTAACTTAATCTATGGCATACTAGTCGGATAAGCATTCAAGTTATACAAATAGACTCATATAGCAAACATTCATCATCATAACATAGGTATATGCATCATAGAGTCCTAACATCATCATTAGGCTACGAGTAGGCATTAGTAAGTCTAGTAGTTAAAGTTAGTTATTGATGTGGAACCCCGTGGATATAAAAATCCAGAAAACCCTAAGCACACATTTGATAGAAACAAGATTTAGGATAAAAACCCTTCCTACTAAACCCCCAAAAAACTCATTCTTGGAAATGTAGATGATAGGGAAAAGATAGAATAGATATTGATTGAATATCACAAGGAACTTATCTTAGGATGAATTCTCTCAATTTCTTGATGCAACAAGCAAAGTAGATCACTTACCTCACTTGCACACAATAGCACTGTTTTCTTGAAAGAAAACAAAATAGAATTTCAATTAATGAAAAACTACTAAACAATGTGTTCTTTGTAGTATTTGTAACCTCTTACATTAGGTTAAACACTCAAACAAGCACAATAAGAAGTGTTCAAATACTAAATAATAACGATTGGGCTGGATAAACACAAAACATAAAATCTGGGCTAAATAAAATAGTTAAAAGTTTGGATATCCTAAATACTTAAACTAACTAAACTAAACTAAACCAAAATAGGAGAATAACCCAATATGGACAGAATAAGCTTCTAAGCCCAATTTGTAGCAAATAACAAGATCTTGGGCTGCCTATTAGTATGAGTTGGCATCTTGGTCTCCTTGGCTCATTCTTGATGCATCTCTTCCATAATTGCTTTAGCCAAGTTTCCAAAGTCTTCTCCAAGCCTCTATGCTCTTGCTTATGTAATTGGTCCCACAGGCATGCTAAAATCTCCATCTTATCCCCTTGTGTTAGAATGTCCAATTTGTCCTCTAAAATATGTATCAGTCATAAAGCCCAAATAACATCCAGTGCTCATATATATATATATATGAGTTTTCTAATAGCTACATCAAGCCCAGATAACATAGTAAAATGACCTGATGTGCTATAGGACTATCATGAACTACTCAATCATGGGATAAAACACCATGGTTGTCTCTACCTCCATGACGACCATCATGCATGCCATGAATTTGATCCTCTGAAAGCACTGGAAAAACTGAGGTCAAATAAAATCTCAGTAGGAAGTAGTGATTCCAAAGATCTGTTAGACACCAAAAATCTCCCGAAGTTTTCAACAGGTAGTTCATAACATAATAATTCATAGTATAATAGACATATAAGCAATTTACAAAAAACTATCCATTGAGCAAATGTACATTTCAAAATAATTTAAGCATATATGACATGCTAGATAATTAGTAATAGGATGCATGTATGCAAGAATGCACTTTCATTAGCATTTTCTTTATCTTTGCTTATTTGTGCTCATAGGGAACATTCAATGGTACATTGTGCATTTCTTATTCTGTGGCTCAATCTGCAAAGTCTCTTTGCTAGGGCATTTCCTAGTCTAGATCCATCTTTCTCATTCTCCAATTGTATAACCCTTGTGTAACACCCTAATAGTTCCATTCTATGCTTAAGTCATATTGTGGAATTACTAGTTGTTACTTTTGCTTGCGGAACTAACATTACCTTTTAGAAATTACTTTGTACCAAAAATACGGGTAAAATTTTTTCTACAAAACAAGTGAACCATTTTTGAAATCGAGAGCCATGAGCCCATCGTGAACATATAAAGTAACACCGCTATCCCATACATACATCGCATTTAACAAGCATAGAAACCATAAAAGTAACCACAATTCTTAGATAAAGGTAACATTCATTCCACGGCCATCCATGATAATACAATAATAGTCATACCAGAGTCATACATAAGATAATAATGGGTCCGATATCTATCGTCGGCCCTACACCAGAAGCCTACCAATACATAACAAAAGGAAATACATCAGAAAATCCTACTACCCAAGCATACCATGCAACAGAATGATAACCCTATAACTACGACCAAAAGGGGGCTATCCTCGTGCTCGGCTCTGCATATAGTCGTCACATCAAGCATCTGGCAGGAGGAAACCGTTCCCATATCCACCAGGAGAAGTGCCCCCACGTCCCCCTCCTCGGGCACGTCCTCGCCCACGGGTCACAGCGCGGGTACGAATGAACCCACGCCCGCGAATTGAGGGTGAAGCTGGGCCAGCAGATGAAGCAGAAGAATCAAAAGATAGACAAATCACCGAAGGTTGCGACGCACCCGAACGGTGAGATCCCCCAGAATGAGCAAGATAGAGGGGCTCAGACGGATCGGTCTCCACATGGAAGCTCGAATAAGACGACTCCGAGGGATCAGAATCCAGTGAAACAGTCGGAGTCAAACGGGTATCCGAGTCAGTCTCATCATCATCGATGGGGTATCTCAGTGGCTGAAAGTAGGGGCGGATGTCATCCATAGTAACCTCGCCGAATGGCTAATGCGGTCGGAAAAATGGGCTGATCATGGGAGTTTGAAACTGGCGGTCGTGGAAGATGTAGACCCTCATTGCTGCGCTCGCCGACAGCACAGAGGCATTCAACATCGGGTCAAAGTGCCAACGCCACACCGGGAACTCAATGTAGATCACCACCGTGCCCGACGTCGACATCCTCTGAAGACGACACGGGAAACGTAGGAATGAGAAATACTAAATTTCTCAGTAGGATCGCGACTAGACAAACACAGTGTCATCGTCATCGTCCCAGCCACTTCGGGTTTAATTATAAAAATAGTGGACAGATATAAGTTCAATTTTTAATGGTTTTGAAAACTTAGACCCCGAAGTGGGTTGCTTTTAAACTTAACATCATACTACATCATCAGAATCTAACATACATACTGAAAGATAGAGTAAACATTCATAATGCAAATGGGCAACATAAGTACATGCAAGGACATGCATCATCATCAACTTAACCATGGTTATACTTTTGACTTAACTTTCCTTTTTAGCACGTGCTTAACATTCTTTACTTTCCTTTGAAATAGACTGCTTTTGGACATGAGCTCATTCCGTGACCATCGTCACGCAGTACTAACCAAGTTAGACTAAGCCGATATTGGTTACCTCTAAGTTGGAGGGTCCTCCATGTCACCCTTGCCTCCCTCATAGAGGTTTCTTGTGTCTTTGTGGATCGCCGTCTCTCACTTCCCTTACCGAAGTGATTGAAGGGTCATGTCCCATTGATTCTTTTCTTATCTTTATACTTTACATGCATAACACTTCTTTGACTAGGCACATGCAATGATATGACTAAGTCCATAATTTTGACGGAAATCCGGCAGCCTAATTGCTAGACCGGAGCTTCCCCAAAATGCCAATCATCAACATTCAACCAATAGTTCACCATATCATCACACTCATCATCTAATCATGAGACAAAGCTCAACCCAACTTGTCATTCATCATGCCATATGACATCACACATTCATACCCTAAAGGGATTTATAGTTGTGTTATTCTTTGTGAAGAATATTATGAATCATCACATGATTTCCCATGGTTACCTATGAGAGTATCACGCAGTTAAGATATGTGTATATGGTCTTTTAGTTACTTAGCTCTCGCCTGAAATTATTCTTTACTTGAATTCATGTCTTATGGAACACTTACTCAAATTTAGTTAAGTTAAGTGATTGTTTCCTTTCCTCGATATAGTGCACTTAGTGATTCCTAGGTTCATGGTATGCTCAGAGGCCCTAATCATATTTCTGTTCCCAAGGAGTTTGAGATCCCTCTAATCCTTGGGTCATGACAACGCATAACCATATCATGAACCCAACAACACCATGTTCACTAAACACCAAGGGTGATTTTTAACTTAACCAAGTTACAAAGCTTCAAGCTTTTATCTTAAAGATTAGATCTTTATGAAATAACGATGCAAGTTACTAGCTTTTCCACTAAAAGTCTTGTTTTTTTTATAAAAGGTGACTCATTTAATTATTCTAAGACCATTAAGGTCTCAACTTTATGACTTAAAGTTGTCTTTACATAAAAAGGTCCCTACTTTATCAACTAGTGACATGAAACATTAACTTTAAGGTTAAAAAGTCTTAATTTTTATAGAAGCTCTCACCTTTAAGCATTGTTTTGGTTCAAGATCTAAACTTTATGAATTAATTGTTATAAAACAACACTTTTATGACTTAAAGGTCTCATTCTTGATTAAAGTTGGAAACTTTATAAAAGGTCTTTTCTCTAAGGTTTGATTTCTAAGACATAAAGTGACAAGATATCATTTTCTAATTCAAAAAGGCTTATTATGCCAAAAAGTTTAGAATTTTACACGCATTCTTGTCTTCAAAACAAAACAAAAGAAAACTTTATGATGGCACTAAAACTTGCGCCACTTTAAGTGTGTCAAGAAGCAAACTTTTCAAAGTTTTAAGCTTTTAAAATGTTTAAAGCCTTATCAAATCATGGGAACATAAAAAGGTGGAGCTTTTCTAGTCATCAACTCATCATAAAAAGGAAAGAACAACTTTAAGCAAGCTACCCACAAAAGAGGAAACTTAAGAACACATGAAGAACATCAAGAACACATTTTTCCAAAAGAGGAAACTTAAGAACACATGAAGAACATTAAGAACATATTTTACTAAAAATGAAAACTTTGGCTCTTGAAGAGCATAAAGGATCTTCTCAAGCTTTTACTTAGAAATCTTGGTCATGAAAGAACCAAGCGCCAAGCTTTCTTGAATAAACAAAATGAAAAATATGAAGATCACTACCTTTCTTGAAGATGGTGCAAAACAAGAGAAATGGAAGAAGAAGATGATGACTCCTCTTGATGATGAAGGTGGCAGTTTTGCAAGAAGGAAGGAGAAGCTCTTGAAATCTTGTGGAAATGGAGGTTATAGTGTTTTGATCTTGTCTCCAAAGACTCAAAGATAAGGTCTTTGAAGGGCTAAGTGAGTGGTTTAGGGTGGTGGTGATAGAGAAAGGAAGAGGAAGATGAAGAAGATGAAGAAGTGTTTAGAGAGAAGTTAGAGAATATAGCTTGAAGAGAGAGAATAGGATGAGTGAAAATGAAAATGTGAGTGTGTGTGTGTGTGTGAAAGTGGCATCCTACATTAAGGGAGGGAGAGTGAGATATTTTGCTTAATTTTGTGTTAATTAGTGATTAAGAGGACAAAGTGGATGATGGGGAGACAAAACATGGTCAAACTCTTACATAAAGTACTCTTGTCTAATGCTTTATGCTTTTATGACATCACTCTTTACTTTATTATCTAGTTGACTAAATTTGAATTTAATCATGTGATTAAGTGCTCATACAACTTAATTAAGATGATTAAGCAAGGATTAGTGATTAACACACAAGAACTTGATTAGCAAAAATAAATCTTGCGATTAAGCTTAATTAACCTTAATTAAATCCGATTAGGCTAATTAAAGGTGATTAGTGCTTAATTAAGCTGTAGGGGCTCTGACTTACTTAATTAGAGATTATCTAATCTCGATTAAGCATTCTCTTGACCCTTCTCATCCGAGTCAACCCCTTAATTAAGCCCTAATCTCAAAATTTCTCATTAAGTGCCTAATTACTCAGGGTTACTAAGATAATTTAGCACGACATGAAATTAAGGATGTTATACCTTGCCTCAGTATTAATATGGCCCCTGTGGATCTTGCCTCAATATTACATAGTCATCCCACCTCGGTATCACATAGTCATCCCATGAGACTTGCTTGATCTTTGACTTTCTCATCATACAATAGCAATTCATGCTCATGCTTCATGCTAGAGTCATAATCTCATAGGTTTATGCAATTTTCTTTTCATGTCATTCAGGGAAGTGCATGATAATGTCATGGAAATTGCTCTAGCATTATCCAATCCAATCACAAAATCATACCATTATTCATAATCAAGCTCAATCACTAATTGATTCATAATATATCAAAGAAAAAGCAAATCCTCAATATTAAGCATGTCATGATCAAAATCCTCTTAATCAAGAGAGAGGAGAAATCAAAATACTCATATTCATGTAACTCTTCATCTATGAAACATCAACATATTCAAATCTTAATTTGAATTTTATTCAAATTTCGTATTAACTTGTCACCCAATCTTTAGATATAAATCCAAGAAAACATAGAACACCTTAAAATAAATTTAGAGACATAAATATCACTTTCTTACCCTTCTTCTCTTTATAGTCAAACTACTAACCCCAAAGACATGAAAAGACCTTTTCCTTAAGCTAATGCATATATGATCCATATTCAATCTGAAGCATTAAGACACATGAAGTTAATTCCCTTACACTTAACATGAATAAACCACAAACATTCTTGTTATGGAAACACATGAAGTCTCAAATCCAACTACATCAAGATTCTAGCTTAAGCACCTCTAAACATCTTCATGCATTCAAAACATTAAATGAAACATATTTAGGAGCTAGCCATACTAACATAACCAAAAACACATCCACAAGAGATATCCATGCTTATCAACTTTCAATTCCTCAAAACTCACTTTCATAACATTTAATAAAAACCAATCATCAATCATATGAACTTAAGTAAGCTAATAACCTCAATACTCACAAAACATGGTGAATTTTCCTTTTTTAATTCATGATGCTCAAATCTTATATATAACCTAAGGGAAAGGATTTTCTTGCTTATCACCTCTAATTCCTTAAAATTCACTTATGCATTAATTCAACTCAAACCAATGTTCAAGAATATAAAACCAAGTAATTTAGGAGCCTTGATGCCCATAAATCAAGATAAAACTAATTTCCCGATAGCACAACATGAGACTAAACCTGCACAAGTGTGCATTTCCTATGAAAGCTAGAAAATTCCTGGGATTCATGCTCACACATCGGGGAATTGAAGTAAACCCCGACAAATGCCAAGAAATTCTTGAAATGAGAAGTCCGACAATAGTAAAGAAAGTACAATGTCTCATGGGACTCTCGAGATTCATGGCTGAACCTACCTGGAAAGCCGTTCCTCTCTTTTCTCTCTTAAAAAAAGGATATACCTTTGAATGGATGTCGGAATGTGAAGCCGCTTTCTCCAACTTCAAGGACTATCTTTCCCCGCCTCTTATCTTGGGTAAGCTGAAAATTAGGAAACCATTGTTCTTGTACCTATCAGTTAGCAACGCTGCCATAGCCGAGCCATTGGTCCAGGAAGATTTCCGACAATAGCACCCCGTATACTTCATCAGCAAAGTACTACAAGGCCCCGAAATAAGATATCGAAAAATTGAAAGTCACCCTAACCTTAGTTATTGCAGCACAAAGGCTCCACCAATATTTTCAAGCCCATACAATTATCGTCTGAACCAACCAGCCAGTCCAGCAAATCCTCCAAAAGACTTGGTGGATAGGATGGTATCATGGTCTGTGGAACTTTCCGAGTTCAACATCCAGTATGAACCAAGAACGGCCATTAAAGCTCAAGCATTGGTAGATTTCTTAGCCGAAATAGTGGACGATGTAGATACCCCTGAACTAGGATGGACGCTGCATGTGGACAGGGCCTCCAGCTCGAAGGGAAGCAGAGCCAAGGTGATTCTCGAAAAAGAAGGCGAAATAATTGTCGAGCTCTCTATTAAATTTGACTTCTCAGTTTCCAATAACAGTGTCGGATACGAGGCCCTCATTGTTGGCTTGAAGTTAGCCAAAGACGTCAGCGTATCCCAACTTTTAGTATACAGCAACTCTCAAGTCATGACTTCCCAAGTTATCGGGACATACCAAGCTAAAGATGTTCTGCTGCAAAAATACCTTTCTGAAAGTAAGAGAACTAGTAAATGAGTTTTCGGGTGAAGAGTTCCCATATGTTCCCCGAGAAGAGAATGTCAGAGCTGACATCGTCTCCAAGCTAGCAAGCACTAAGCCCGAAGGAAACAACCAGAATTTGATCCACGAGACCTGGAAACTCCCTTCAATAATGGATAATCTTTCGACCTTATCTGTCGACAAAGCTCCGAATTGGATGACTCCGATTGTCCAATACTTGTGGAATGGAACCCGACCAAAAGATCCCATCAATGCCAGGAGGCTAGCTAGAGAACCCTCTTATTACAACCTCATCGATGAGCAATTATTCAGAAGGGGACCATCCCAGCCACTACTAAAGTGCGTGGGGCCTGAGTGGGTTCTCGCTATTTTTGAGGAAGTCCACGAAGGTTCTTATGGCCATCATCTCGGAGGAAAGTCGCTAGCATTGAAAGTATTGGGAGGCGGATTCTATTGGCCGTCAATGATCAAGGACTCAGTCGAATATGCATGAAAGTGCTCTAGCTGCCAGAAACATGCTACTTTTCACCTCACTCTTCCGATGAACTAACCTCGATCATGTCCCCTTGGCCTTTCAGCAAGTGGAGAATTGACCTCCTAAGTCCTTTCACACTTGGATAGAGGCAGAGCTATTTTCCACCATTATTGCCGCACAAGCTCAGAAGTTCAAATGGAGGAATATTTTCACTCGCTTTGGAATACCCAACTCCATCGTTACTGATAACGGAACCTAGTTTATAGATCAAAAGTTCCGAGGATTTCTCTCGAGCCACAAGGTCAAATACCACTTCACTTCGGTCGAGCACCTCCAAGCAAACGATCAAGTCAAAGCCGCCAATAAAGTTATCTTATGAGGGTTGAAGAAGAGACCCGATGAGGCAAAAAGGGCATAGGCTGACGAGCTCGGGAGCGTTCTATGGTCCTACTAAACCACCTCGCGTTCAACAACGGGAGAAACTCCTTTCAAGTTAACTTACAGGGTGGATGCCATGATACCAATCAAAGTTGAGGAATTAAGCTCACATATCATGTTCCGACCTACATTCCATCAAGCACTTCGGAAAGAGTCCAACCTATCCAATGAAGTGAGAGAAATGGCTAATCTAAGAGAAAAGGCACTGAAACATCGACTCTTCCAAAGATATAACGCCAAGGTGATGCCTCGGACATTCAACAAAAGTAAATTGGTTCTCCGATGTGCTGATGTCAGAAAGCCTTCTGTGGGCCACAGAAAATTAGTTGCAAACTGGGAAGGCCTATACAGAGTTATTGACATCCAAGGAAAAGGGGCATACAAACTCTCTACACTATCACGAATAGAAATTCTGAGCTCATAGAACTCCTCCAACCTGCAGAAAATTTTCATCTAAGTGTATACCACGCGAAGTAGCTATACTCTTTTTCCTACCTCGGGTTTTGTCCCACTGGGTTTTCTCGGGGAGGTTTTAACGAGGTGGAACTCCATGAGCCGAGCGGTATCTAGTAAATTCTTCTCGGTTTCTTGCTTTTACCTGTTATCTTTATTATGCTTTTATACATTATCTTTGCTACAATTTTACCCCATTTTACATTCATTATTTTGATTATTTGTCATCATCTCCTCCTTTTCATTTTTGGTTACACTCATTGTGGTCATTATTTAACACTCCTAACCCACTTTAGTTCTCCTAAGGGATTGAACCCCCCTTAGTCGAGAAAAATGGATCCCCATATAACAACTCGGAATGCAAATGCAAAGTCCCGAAGTAAACAAACTCGGACATAGTAAAATCGGTGTTATACCTCGGGTGAGCCATACCTCCTGTGCTAACTTAAGCGAACAAAAGAAGTCCTTAAGTTCTAGCCTACATAGAAATCCAACTTGGATAACATCCAATTCGATAAAACAATAAGGTGCCGCCAATATTCTTTTCAAGGTATAACTTAGGCAAAAAACATGCACATCAATTAACGAAGAAGGCAACAAATAAAATTGAAAAATACGAGAAGTTTCATTATAAGACCCCGGAGACCGAGCAAATATTCATTAGAAAAGGGGCCCATAATAGGGCAATACAAAAGGAAAAGAACTAGCATTTCAAGGGTCAGATGCTGGGTTCACCGAACCAACTTCAGGGTTTTTGGCCACATCATCATGGAAAAATGAATCCCCGTATAACAACTCGGAATGCGATCGCAAAGCCCTGAAGTAAACAAACTCGAGCACAATAAAATCTGGTGTTATACCTCGGGCAAGCCATACCTCCTGCGCTAACTTAAAAGAACAAAAAAAGTCCTTAAGTTCTAGCCTACAGAGAAATCCAACTTGGATAACATCCAGTTTGGTAAAATAATAAGGTGCCACCAATATTCCCTTCAAGGTATAACTTAGGTGAAAAACAGGCGCATCAATTAACAAAGAAGGCAACAAATAAAACCGCAAAATACGAAAAGTTTCATTACAAGACCCCGGAGACGTGCAAATATTCATTACAATAGGGGCCCATAATAAGGCAAAACAAAGGAAAAGAACAAGCATGTTAAGGGTTGGATGTCGGGTTCATCGAATCAGCTTCAAGGTCTTCGGCCCCTTCGTCATCTTCTTCTGGAGCTATGACAATGCAGCTATTAACTACAATTTTGTCCAACCCAACCTCGCTAAAATCGGCATCGGGACAAATAACCTGGCATTGCTCCAAAAGAGACTCCTTAATCTCTTCGACTGACTTCACCCATAGCTGTTCCAGCCGAACCACCTTGTCCTTCGCCCTGGTAGTAGCCTTAGAGAGTCAGCGCCAACCTTCTTGAGTTCCGACACCTGAGATCTCGAATCCTCTAGTTGCTTGTCTTTCGACTTAAGCGCCTTCTTCAGCCCATTAATCTCATCCTGTTTAGCCTTCTCGAAGGCCGACTTCTCCTCAAGCTTAAGGGAATTCTCATTTATCTGGGGAACGCCGAAGTCCTTGCACTAAAAGATATTAAATCGGAGCTCCCCCTCCAAAGTCTCCCAGAAAGGAATCGAGTTGGGGCATCCAAAAACCTTAAAGTAGACAGGCTTGAAGTTGTGGAAGGATTCCTTGTACAGAAGGAATATCTTTCGATTGACGTGAGGTCAGATGGACAACCACCTCGAGGTTACTCCACTGCCTAAAAGTCGGGTCAGGGTGAAAAGGAAAAAGAAAGCGGCCAAAGACGGCACTACTCTGAGATGTTCATGGATGATCTCGAATCCCTGAATCATCACCCAGCTATTTGAATGTAGTTAAGAAAGGGCAGCCCCAGCCTGGTTCAGAATCTCTACTTGAAAGTGGGTAAACAGAATCTGAACTCCTAGATTGGAGATAATGACGTCGCAACACCACATCCATCGAGGCACCACATCTATCGAGGCCCCCCGTGAAGGTTAATGTCGCTTACTCTCTCACTAGGACCAGCCTCCAAATAATACTCTTCTTCGTACTCGTCCTCTGGCGAGATGAGGTTCTCCTCTCTGAAATGAGTTAAGAACTTCGAGGTCACAACCGAAAGGATCCCAAGGATGTCCAAATCAAGCCACTAGTAGATGAAGTTGATATCAGGAGGAAACGTTAGAGCTCTTTATTTTTTGACCATTCTCGTAATCCTGGACAACCTACAAAGGAAACCACCTCTATGTCATAAACTCGGGAAAAGCCTAAGTTGGAAACCCTCAGAAATAAAATGGAAACTAAAAATGCAGGCTCCCTACGGTGATTTCCCTCTATATAAAAAGCCACCGGTAGGCAGCGTAAGTGAAAAAACTAAGCAGAATAGGGGTTGAAACCACCCCAAAGTGCAGAAGAAATGTGGATTCATGGTGGAAGGAAAGCAAACCACCACTAATATCCCATTTCATCTAACAAAACATACACCAAATTGTAGAAGTAGAAAATGAAAGGAAAAAGGGCATACCTATTACTAGCAAGCAAATGCTAAAGATAGTGTTGCTGCAAGAAGAAACGACCATTTTTCCTTCACTACAGAAACTTGGCAATCAAAGAAATAGGGGAGTGATGTGCAAAGTGACGTTTATAGGCATGAAGACCCCCCTTTACTACACAAAGCAAACATCACTAAGGGCGTGGCGTGACTTTTCGCATAAAGAGGTTGGGGGCAAAAGTGGAAAAAGAACTCTAATTCAAATGATGAGGTGCTCGAAACGAGATGCCAAAATGACACATGTTCGCTCGAGATGATGAGATGTGACTTACGAAGTGAAAGGACGTCGCTGTTTCCCAAAAATTTGAGAGGTTGCCAAAAGCGAACGTCAAATCATTTGAAAAGTGGCAATCTATTCTCGAAACATGGGACATTAAATTGGAGAATCATAGGGAACTCGGCACTCGAAGGAGTTACCTCGATCACCGAGTTGGGGCCATTATTTTGGACTAGAGTATAAAAGCTCAACTCAGCCCAATGGCTAAGCCCAAACAGAGGTTAGACTTGTTACTATCCAACATTTATCTCCGGCCCAAATCTGAACTAGGGCTCAAACCCGATTTAAATGCAATGGTTCCCTAACACCGCGAAACGTACTCACCTTGCATGTTGCTAGTAAACTCAGACTCATCCATTAACCCCAAGCTAATGGACGTCCCGAGTTATCCCCTACAATGGCAGAACCATATCCTTATCTTCTCTCAACTACCTATTCATATATATGAGTCCTATTACGGACTTGAGGTACTTCTTCTACCTACTTCTAATACACTTCCTACACTCATTGACTTGAGCATCGGAGTCCTTATAAGTACCCTGTCCATCGTGGACCTCCACTTCATCAACATGCCGATCATATCAAGAACAGCTTGAGATCCCAATCTTGGGTTAAAGTCCTCCCAAGTAACCCACCTTTGAACACATGTCAAAGGAAAGTTAAAGTTAATGAGTTACATAAAAGTATAAGCATCTTCATTCTCTTATATTAATGTTTATGAATCCTTATTCTATGCTTTCATTAGTGTGTTTCTATCTTATGACCTAGTGTCAACTTATGTTATGTTCATAAGATTAAAGTTAAAACAAACCTGCTTTGAGAACTTATATTTTCAAAACCTTAAAATTGAATTTATGCATGATCACCTTTTTATAATTAAACCCAAAGTAACTGGGATGATGATGATGACACATTAACCGTCTAGTCGAGATCCTACTAATAAATATTGTATTTCTCATTCCCATGTTTCCATGTCATCTTCAGATGGAGTTGATGGCATCCACGGCATCACTTCCGATGGGGTATGGCAAGTAAAGGATACTTATATACATGTTATGTGCACAAAGAACATACATGCAAATATGATTGAGACATGACATGAGACATATGTATGAGTGTCGAGCATCCGCATGCATGATCATATATGAAAAGGAAAAGATGAAAAGAACTTGCAAAGGGACATATTGAGCCTCCACCTCAGATGGGCTAAGGTGGTATTGTTTAAGGCTTAGGCCAATCCCTGACTAGATTTAAGGGGAATAGACTAGTATGAAGGTTAAGGAAGGTAAACTCATCACTCATGTATAGGTACAAGCTCGAACCTGAGAAGCAGGCTATTACCTAGGGGTGAGAGAGACCATTCACCTTTAGGGGACCAAGTACAAAGAAGCAAGATGCAAGTAAAGGAAAGATAAGTAAAGAATACACCTTAAGGATGGTGATACATAATGCCTAGGTGTGCCAAGGAAAGAAAGTAAAGAAAGCTAAAGAAAGACAAGCGCACTCACATCAAGAAGTCATTTGCATTCATTCATGCACGTTGTTCAATTGTTCCTTATTCAATTGTCCTTCGTATTGTTATGTTAATGTTTGGATTCTTTATCTGTTTAACAAGTGTATGAATAAAATGAATCCTGCTTTGGACAATATGTTTTAAAACTATAAAATTGAAAATTTTATATAACATGTTCACCTTTTCATAATAAACTGAAGTAGCCGGAGATAATAACGATGACATGGTATGTGCTAGTCTAAGGAATCCTACTAAGAATTTATAATTCTCACTCCTATGTATAGTTGTGTGTTATCTCCATATATCTCAGGAGAGCTAGAAGATGATCATATTGGGTAGAGTTAGGAAGATTGAAGACGACCAAAGAGTACTATCATACAAGGTTCGTTTAAATAACAGGAACAACCCTTAGGGGAGGTATTACGACTTAAGCATAGTATTGTACCTGGGAGGGTGTTACGCATATAATCCTTCAAGGCTAAATCTATTATAACTTAGCAATAAGGTGGAAGTAGGACTATGCCTATGGGTTACATATCAAGCAAAACTAAGATTTTACATAACAGATATGCAAATAGATGTAGTTCAACTACATAACAACCATCAAAAGTCACACGTACAAGTGTGTAAGGTTCATTGAGGATCCTATGCCTCCAACTGGCCCGAAAGGATGGTCACTGGTTGTACTTGGATCTGAAACATAGGAAGATAAAGAATGAGTCAAATAGATCCAATGAGACATAATATATCTATAATAGGAGTAAGACAAGCTTGAGTGTGAGTGCTTCACAAATCTTACTCAAGTAAACATTTCAAGGTTAAGAGACAGTACATAAGAATGGTAGCTCAATCCATATATAATGTTGATATCGAATCAAATTTATAGAGGACCAAATGCTATAATAGTTTAACTTGTCAATGAGAAACTTAGTGAAGCATAAATCATGGGGTAAACATAGTTTAAATAAAAAATACCAAATCCAAATCCTATATAGTAGATAAATCAAAGAGGGAGGTCTCAAATCCAAAATCAGACTCAGGTCAAACATCTCATTAACTGGCTTTTCCAGAAGGATCAATGGAAACAAATCCCAATGTGTGGGCCAGACACATTAGGCTAGCAATACCCCTACTAATTGGGGTTTGAACCGAGGTGCACTAAGGCTAACATCACCACCACTAACTATGATTTCTATCAAAGATCCCTCCGATGAAAACCATGTCCCAATGTCTAAATATAGTCTGTGGTATGCACATCAATATATATAATCTCATAATCCATAATATCCTTGCCAATATATATCAACTTATGAAATTATTCCAAAAAACCATTGTATCTAAATCAACATATACTCGTAAAATAAGTAGATCTGTAATGCTGGCGATTTCTAACAACATAAAATCATATTCCTTTTATTAAAATCATTTAGAGTATTAAAAACAATTTCTAAAGTGCTTGTCCTATTTTCATAACTATAGATAACGTAACTAATATAGTTTCTTTTAAAAATCAAATCACAGTGTTAAGTAAAATAACAAAATTATTCTTTAACAATCAACATATCAAAACCTATTTTAGGTATGTATTTCCAAAAATAAATACAAGAAAATAGGTTATAGGTATAATATCACTCACATTACAAAGTCTAAAGAAAAGAATTCCAAGCCTTTTTTGCCATAGAGCTATGGTTTATCTTCACAAGTGTCTACCATCACAAACATCATTATCCAACCACCAATTAGTCTTAGAACCAAAGGTTTGCTCAAGATGATTTCAAGATGTCAAAAACCCTAGTTTCAAAACCCTAGGCTCCCATCATTACACTTAAACCTAATCATTCATGAAAATCCTCTAGATTCTTAAAATAGGATAAAATAAGAGCCATAGGATTACCTTTAGTGTCCAAAAGGAGAAGCGGAACAAGGTGGGGTTGATAGATCTTCACCAAAAGCCTCCTTCACCCAAGAATAATGTCCTCCAAGTTCCAAGACCATAACCATGGAGATTAGGGCTTAATAAGGAAGAAAATGGTGGGAGGAAGAGAAAGAATAAAAAGGATGATGATTGAGGAAGAAAAAGAAAAGGAAATATGAATAGAGGGAGATATTTTGAGAGGAAGAAGATTTGGAGGATGAGAATCGTGCAAATAGTGATAGAGGGTTTGGGGGTAATGAAGCCAAAATGACATCATTCTATTCTTGTTCTTGCTATTGCATTATAGTGCAACATTTGTGCTATAGCACAACAGTTAGGATAACACACTGATTCCCCTTGGGCTGTAGCCTATTTGTCGGGCAGAACAACATCTCAAGCTGATGTAAAACTCTTGATTTCCCTTAGAAACATAAGATTCTTATACTAATACTTGTCTAAAACCAAGATATCACATTCTCAAAGGTTCATACCAATCAAAAGCAAAAGTTTTGGCTATAATAACTTGGCTCAAAGTTAGGGTATTATGTCCTCAAGGACCCCGCAGCAGCAACAACAGCACCTGCCCTATTGGAGAGTGCCAACTTCTTTTTCTTTAGGACTGGTCGAAGGTAATAATATATCCCAAAGCCCTCTTCTTTGTGTGATTCGGGAATTGCAACGGATTCGAGGCTATCTTCAAGTTGTCCTTAGTTTTCTCTTACTGAAGAGAAGCTCGGTTCACTACCACTATAGCCCTTTTTCTTTGCAAATAGACGTGCAATTTAATAGAGCAATCAACAACTATTACAGAACCAGCAGAACCACCTGATACAGAACCTGATTCTGATTAGGCATCTAACTTGGAGCACAAGTTTGTTAGTTAGTTGTGACAGTTAATTTTTTGTTTTCTATTATTTTCGGTTACATGAGCTGCACTATAGTGCATCTAGGTGTAGGACATTTCTATTGCTCTCCTCAGCTTGTATATATAGCCATCTTCTTGTACATTTGAGAGGATGAGAAAATTCTATCAGATTCCTTCATTTGTTACTCTCTATATTGTTCTTAAATGGTATTAGCAGCTTAAGGCTCTACTACGCATCGCGCTACTATGACGAAGAACTCGAATCATGCTGCAGCAAATGCTGCTCCTGGATCTTCGAACACCAATGTCCATGGTGATTCTTTGTTGAATCCTTCGAATCCCTATCATATTCATGCCAGTGAAACTCCATCTTTGATTCTTGTTCCGAAGGTTCTCACGGGACTGAACTACCATGTATGGGCGTAATCGATGTGACATGCATTGATCTCCAAGAACAAGTTCAAGTTCTTGGATGGCACAATCATGGAATCAAATCCATTTGATCTGTTGTACGAAGCTTCGGAGTGCTGCAAGACCACCATACATTCGTGGTTAATGCATTCGATCTCACCAACGATTGCAAGAAGTGTTGATTCAATTGAGGATGCTATTACAGTTTGGAGAGATCTAAAGGAGCGATTCTCATAAGGAGATTTCCTTCGATTGACAAAACTGCAACACGAATTGTACACCTTCAAGCAAGTTTCTTAACAAGAAGCAGATTTGGTTGCACCTGATGTTCAAGATGAATCTCAAATTCTGATTAATGCTGTCAACACTGGTTATAGACCTCATTCCTATGGTAGAGGTAGAGGACAAAGTTCAGGGAAAGTGTGCACATTCTGTGAAAAAATAGGACATACCATAGAGGTTTCCTATCGCAAACATGGATTCCTACCAAACTTCAAGTTGTTGATTTAGTTCACCACCTAAGGCCGATTCAACAACTAGTTCATCTCCAAGTTTCACTCCTGAGCAGTATAAAGCATTTTGGCCTTACTTTAGCACTAAAATACTCAAGATTCAGCTCAAGGTACTTCAGTCAGTGTGTCTCAAGTAAGCAGTTCCTTATTCAATCCTTCAGTTAATCCTCATTTTGCTTTTACTTGTATCTCAGCTTCACTTGGTAGCTCCTGGATATTAGATTGAGGAGCCACTGATCATGTATGTAATTCACTGTCTTGGTTCACCTCACACTGCCTAATCAAGCCCATACAGGTTCGATTACCAAATAACCATTATGTCTTAGCCAACATTGCAGGAATTGTTTCCTTCCCTAATACTCTGACTCTCACTAGTGTTCTATATGTCCCTGATTTTAGCTTCAATCTCATTTCTATATCTCAACTTATGTCTAACCAACAATATTCACTCACTTTTCTTCTCATGGTTGTCAAATATAGGATATGAAGTGTATGAGGATGATTGGTTCGGCTAGTATGGTTGGTGGTCTCTACTACCTGATAATCAACCAAGGAGCTGGTTGTCAAAATCCCTTCTCACTCCCTCGGGTCAACCATGTTAGCAGTATTCCCCAAGACACATTGTGGCATTACAGATTAGGCCATCCCTTTTCCTAGCAAATGTCCCTAACTAGCCAAGAATTTCCACTTGTAAAATTCCATAAGGTTGGACCTTGTGACATATGTCATTTTGCCAAATAGAAGAAACTTTCATATGCTATTAGTAATAGTAGAGCATCAAATAAATTTGAGTTGCTTCATTTGGACATTTGGGGCCCCTTTTCTACTCATAGTATCCATGGCCATAAATTCTTTTTAACTGTTGTTGACGATTTTAGTCAGTTTACTTGGGTTATACTATTAGAATCAAAGTCTGAAGTGTAGCATAGTGTTAAGAATTTTGTCCAATTTGTTAGAACCCAATTCAATACTAAAGCGAAAATTATCAGAAATGCTAATGGGGCCGAGTTCCTTATGTCAGATTTCTATTTGTCTCATGGTATCATCCATCAAACAAACTGTCATGAGACCCCTCAGCAGAATGGGCGGGTCGAGAGGAAGCATCAACACATTTTGAGTGTGGCCAGCTCTCTTATTTCAATCCAACCTCTCTAAATATTTTTGGTCATACTCAGTGATCCATGCTGTTTTTTTGATTAATCGAGTACCAATGCCTATTCTATAAAATCACTCCCCATATGAACTCCTCTATGACTCTAAACCAGATTTGTCCATTTTGAAAATTTTTGGTGGTCTGTGTTTTGCCTCGACATTAAATGCCAACCGAGTAAAATTTGATCCCAAGGCAAGGAAATGTGTTTTTTTGGGTTTGAGAAATGGTGTTAAAGGTTTTGTACTTTTAGATATGTCAACCAATCAAGTCTTTGTGTCCCGAAATTTTGTATTTTATGATCACATATTACCATATAAAGTTGCTTTTGCAACAACTGACATAGTCACAGAAACTTCTTCTTACTCACCCTCACCACTTGACACACTTAATCAACTTGCCAATCCTTTTTCACAGCTTGAGCTTCCTCTAGAACCTAATTTTGATGCCCTGGATTCGGCACCTTTGCACCCTCCTACACCTCAACATTCACTTGATCCTTCTGCTAATGATGGAACCCGAGCTTCATCTCGAGTGAGAAGGCCACCTAGCTACTTGGCTGATTACCAATGCAATAGTGTCACCAACATACATGATACCAATCCTTCTTGCTCATGTCCCTCATATCCTATGAGTCAATACATTTCTTATTCCAATCTATCTAACACACATAAGGCCTTTATCCTTACCATTTCTGCTGACACTAAACCCAAGTCCTATGCTGAGGCTTGTAAATTTGATTGCTGGAACAAGGCTATGCAGGCTGAAATTTCTGCTTTAGAGCAAACAAAGACATGGACTATTGTTGATCTTCCTTCTGGTGTTCTACCTATCAGAAACAAGTGGGTTTACAAGATAAACAGAAAGGCTGATGGTTCTATTAAGCGGTACAAAGCTCGCTTAGTGGCAAAAGGGTACACTCCGGTTGAAGGCATTGACTATTTCGATACCTTCTCTCCGGTTGTCAAGATGACTACCATACGGCTTCTACTAGCTGTTGCTTCCATCAAGGGGTGGCATCTCTACCAATTGGATTTCAACAATGCCTTTCTTCATGGCGATTTGCATGAAGAGGTTTATATGCATCTCCCACTTGGTTTTCATTCCCCTAGGCCAAACAAGGTGTGCAAGCTTCTCAAATCATTATATGGACTTAAGTAGGCGAGTCGCCAATGGTTTGCCAAACTTTCGAGTCCCTTCCTCGCCAGTGGTTACACTCAAGCTCCGTCTGATCCTTCACTCTTTACTAAGCACACTGCTTCATCTTTCACAGCCGTTTTGGTCTATGCAGATGACATCATTCTAGTAGGAGATTGTTTGATGGAGTTTGTACACATGAAACAAATTTTAGACACTAACTTCAAGATCAAGGATCTTGGCCACACGAAGTACTTTCTTGGCTTAGAGATTGCTCACTACAAGAGGGGCATTTCACAATCTTAGATGAAGTATTGCTTGGAGTTATTGTCAAATTCAGGACTCATTAATTCTAAGCCTGCATCCACTCCAATTGACTGTGACTATCGGCTGCATCAAGACAATAGTAGCCCTTTCTCTGATGTTGCAGCTTATTATTGTCTCATTGGCAGGCTTTTGTACCTCACCACCACTCGCCTTGTCCACTGTCCATTACAAGGCTGCCATGAGGGTGCTGCGGTATTTGAAGGGCAGTCCAGGAAGAGGCTAATTCTTCCCTCATGACACCTCTCTCCAACTCTTTGGGTTTAATGATGCGGATTAGGGAGGCTGTCCCAACACTAGACACTCCATCTCTAGTTTTTGCTTCATTGTTGGCTCCTCCTTGGTGTCATGGAAGGCCAAGAAACAGCAAACAGTCTCCAGGTCTTCCTCCGAGGCTGAATATCATGCTCTTGGTTCTGCCACTTGTGAGTTACAGTGGCTTTCCTTCCTCCTTCATGAACTGTCAGTTCATTGCTCTAAACCTGTAGCGCTTTATTATGACAATCAAAGTGCTCTTCACATAGTAGCTAATCTTGTGTTCCATGAGAGAACAAAGCACTTAGACATTGATTGTCACATCGTGACAGAGAAGGTTCATGTTGGTCTAATGCGGCTGCTGCCTATCAGTTCTCAAAACCAGTGTGCTGACATTTTTACTAAGGCTTTAACCTTCAAAAGCTTTGCCAATTTTCTTCCCAAGCTTGGCTTGGTGCATATCTACCACCCACCTGCTTGCAGGGGGTAATAGAGCAATCAACAACTGTTGCAGAACCAACAGAACCACCTGAGGTAGAACTTGATTCTGATTAGGCATCTAACTTGGAGTGCAAGTTTGTTAGTTAGTTGTGATAGTTAATTTTCTGTTTTCTGTTATTTTTGGTTACATGAGCTGCACTATAGTGCATCTAGGTGTAGGACATTTCTATTGCTCTCCTCAACTTGTATATATCGCCATCTTCTTGTACATTTGAGAGGATGAGAAAATTCTATTAGATTCTTTTATTTGTTACTCTCTGTTGTTCTTAGACAATTACTGATCTCCAATTTTGGGAGCCATTGAAGCTGAAAAAAGGCACAAAGACAAGCCCGATAAATAACAAATGCCAATATAAGAAATGCAAATGGATGCAAAACAACAAAGCTTATTGATATGCTTAAGCACCTTAGCTTTTTTTGAGTTCAACTTTAGCAAAATGCAGCAATGAAAGAGGACTCTTATTGTCCAACTCTTCATCCTAGTAGTCGATCATGAACTAGCCCATTAGGGGAAGCGAACTATACTCAGTATGCATGACTAGCACAGGGTTGTGTCACCAGTACAAAGGGAGCCTCTCCATCCTTCCTCATCCAAGAGGAAGGGAAACTCAGTTTTTGGGGACCAAAGAAGGTGTCTTTATACCACTTGTGCATACTAGAGTATAACCCCAGGATTTTCGTCTAAGGAAGGTTATTGAAGGAGATCCAAGTCTCTTTATTTACACCTTATCCTGGAAAAAATAGGAAAAGAAATGTATAGTCGGATCAACCTTGAGGAACTTAATCAAAACATCCAATGCTTGGATAAAGGCCTAATTGTTCGAATGCAGTTGAGATAAGGACAAATTAACATCATTCAAGCACACACTCAATTTGAGTAAAAGGAAGTTGGACTCCTAGATTGTGGAACAAGGTATCATACGTGAAAATGAACTCAGGGAACACATTGTCCATTCTATAATGATAAACCTGCTCATCATGGGAACAAGGGACATAGTCAAATAAATCCTTAGCCTCATTGGCCGAGACCTTAACGCTTTGCCTACACTGAGCTATACTCTTAGCATCATCATACAAAGTGGAGGCCTCCCTAGCTTATCTACTAACCCCTCTAAAAAGAATTGTTACACTCAGTGCCACTATTAACTCCTTACCTTTAGCTCTTGCAATAGGAACCTATCAGAAGACAAAGAGCCAAAGGCTTGAGTAATCGATCAAGCCAGGAGAAATAACACAAATGCAGCAAAATTGGAAAAACTCAACCCAACCAAAATTGAGTACGCTAAGGTTCAAAACTCACAATTTTACTGTGGGAGTTTAAAAGGAGGGTAGCTTACCAAGTCAAAATGAATTGAAGGTGATGAAACTAAACAAACAAAAAATGGAAATATGAATGCAAAATCAAAGTTACGAGTTGCAGAGGAAGCACTTACACACTTGAGAAAATCCCTCGTGCTAACCCCACAATTAGGGCAACGTATTTGAGGATCAGTCCAGCTATATTTATTCGAATCACTATAATAAAGAATTAAGAGAATCCCGACAACCTTGAACAACATGATCCTTATCGAACATGTCTTATCTCAGGATATATAACGGCTCTTAGCCTCAAGTATGACATCACACTAATTCTACCCTAATTTTCATATTAGAATTCTCTCTAACTTGATCATTGGAGTGGTTTTGCAAGTCCCCACCAGCACTATGTCTAGCTTGATAAAGCCTACTTGCACCAACTCGATTCTTCTTGGTAAGAACAATATGGTCACGTGGTAATAAATCGAATATATATAAATCTCGTATAACGAATTAATCAAAATTTTTCTGCTTAAGCTAAGCTAACGGCTCGTGATGAGCTTGTTAACAAAATGATAACTTTTAAAGTGAGTTGACTCAATTCTACATCTGTATAATTAGTTTTTTATGTTGAGCCTTGCCTCAGAGAAAAAGGGCACAATGGAAGTTGTAAAGGTTGTTTGGAAGTTTTTGCTTCAAATGTCGAATTTATATTTGAATACGTTGCTAAAACCGTTACGAGTACGTAGATAACCAAACTTTTCAGGAAAGCTGTATATCGTATGGAATCTCTCACATATTCTGTAACAGTATTGCCACCGTATCAACATTTTTAGTCTTGACCATGTATCTGCGCCATTGAATTATTGTATCAAACTTTCCCGCTCTAATTCCACGTGCAAAAAATTAACGTTGTTCATTTTTAATTCTGAATACTAGTATGAGATTCATTTGGTATAAATAAGAGAAATAATACTTAAATATCAGATCCTTCACTAAAGACACATTTAGTCGGTAAGTTATTGATATGATAGATAGTTGAAAAAACCACCATTTTGAACCTTAAAAGATCAAGTCCCTCACCTAGGGTTAGTGTTCCAGGATGCCAAAGGTATGATTCATACATGGAAAGTGTCAACTTTGACTCACAAGCACCACCTTCACTAAGTAAATGGTACCTGAACTTTTACTTCCATTTGTCAATTTCATCCATCTACAAAATGAGCTTTATTTCTTTTTATACATGAGCACATGTGGCACATTACCTGCTAAGTTGTCGCATATTTGTCCACATGTGCACATTTGTCAAAAGAAATAGAAGATGTATGGATTTAGCAAGAAAGTAAACATTGAGATATCACATGTTAATATGATGTCTTTTGGGGATTAATATGTTAATGAGTTGATCTTTTAACGATCAAAATAGTGGCTTACAGTAAAATTTTTATATACAATGCAATTATTAATTGAAGGGACTAAAAAGTTGAATATATAAAAAGGATAAGAGATTCATGAGCTATCAAATTAACCCTTGTTTTTTTCAAAGCGCACGCGATCTCTAATTTGCTATATATAAAACTTCATTTTGCACAGATATGAGCTGGATATAACTTCAGTAGCAAAGCAAAAGCAAAACTAAATGACAAAAAGAGAGGGGTGCATATCTATTGCACGAGAGGGAGCACGGACTGTAAATGATAAGCCAAAACAACTTGGGTACACATATACACTTTTACATCGTAATTATGAAAAGAACCACCCACTCCCTGCTGCCACCCCACTATATACATGAATGAATAAATTGGTAGGATGATGTTTCTTAGAATTGAGTGAATTTAACTCAACTCCAAAAGCTAGCTCATAGGGGGAGAGTTGTCCAAATGCTTATAAAGGTTATCTATGTCATATCCTTAAGTGATGGGGACTTTAACAATATTTCATTCACAAAGTTTCCCCAATATTTGTCTCATGTTTTCCTCCATTAATTTTCACCTCATTCCGATGATCGGTAGATTATTATTAGCAGAACCAAATGGCAAAATATGTATAAATTAATGAAACGACCATATAAAGTTGGGAGTACGACATGACTAAGGACAGGGAACAGCAATTGGTTGGTAAGACATAGATCAGGTGGATGACATATAGGTGGAGACAAACAACCATATTTGTTGGGATTGAAAGATTGTGGTTTGGATGAGGTAAAAGTTGGAAGGGGGTGGGGTGGGGTGGGGGACTACCTCTGCCGAAAGCCTACCACGTAAAAGAGAAAATTGAATGAATCATGCTTCCATGGACCACTTTGCATTTGCATAATAACTTCACAGAAAAAGATAATAGAGGCGTTACTTTTTCGGGCAAGTAGCCACTGTCCGTATCCTCAATGTTGCACAAAAATGCAGGGATAAAGATATGTGTAGTCCTATTAGCTTTATCACTTTATGCCTCCATCATGCTTTTGAGGAAACTGATATGTAAAGGCTACAAGATTTATCATCGTTTCAATGTTTCCGAGGTTTTGGTCAATCTATGTCATCCATGGCTAGGTGAATTTTGGTATCGTCACGTCATGGCTTTCCGTCAAATTTGCGTCGGTTGAACCACACTATGTTCTTTTCTTCGACATTAAAAGTCCAACTACGCCCTCCCCTCTATAGGAAAGTAGCCACCGAAACATTTGCCTAGGATATCTAATAATAAGATTCTCATTCACTTCATGTACAGTTGTACACAAAACCGAGGGCAATTATGATTAGTACAAAACAGATATTTGTTGGCCACTGATTAATGCATATGCGTGAGCACTGTCTTGCAATGTTGAGTCTTTTACAGACTGTATCGCCGAAAGTATAGCTTGGAGTGTATTGTTAGTGCTGCCTTCGTAAAATCTTGTGAAATTACACGAAGAAATCTGCTTTATTAATTTATCTTTTTGCCATTTGATCCCGAGCCATAGCATAGCAATGTCCGCTGCTTGACTAAAATATTAATAATGATGGAGCTGTTGATAACATTGAAATGTTGTAATCACGGTTTTATATTGCAGTTGTGCAATTGTATTGCGATTATTATAATTGCGAAAAAATATGACTGATATAATCGCAATTGCTGTTGCAATGTATTTGCTATGACCACTACAATAGGAACTTGAATTCCGTTAATTTCATAGCATTTCTTTGTTTCTTACTGATTAAACACCGAATCCTCTACTTGTTGATGACACACAGGACCCTACACCTGTTGATTATACACAGGACCCTATACTTGTTTAATCCTTTTCCTGAAACATCAATGTAGTTGTTGATTGATCAGTGTATCACTATATTAAAGCACAAAACAAAAGAACTAATTCAAGGACGCTTATTTTTTTTTTTTATCCACTAGATACATGCTACATCTCTCTCTCTCTTTTCGGGAACTGGAACACAAGCTACATATTTCATTACTTAAGTCTTAAGCATTTTTATTAAAGCAATAATTTTTAAAATAAGTTGAATGTTGTATATCTTTGAAATAACATTATGTAATTCATTTTTTAATTGAAACATATGTTATTCTTAATATCAATAAATTTCTATGCAGGTTTTATAGTCATTAGGACGAGGGATTGGATCCTTAATTATATGTAAAAATTTTATGACTTTATTATGTATTAATTTTTATCATTGATCAATAAGGTAGGATCAAATATAGGATATACAAAAGAATCTAAGTAATAGTGAAAATTAACACATAATAAAATCATATGAAATGTTTCATATAAGAGGAACCATTCTCTTTAGATGTAGTCAGTTTTATTTCTTTGCTTCTCAAATAATTATGTCAAACTTTTTATTATGTGGGATTATACATTTCAAACCTAGTTTTTAGTTATGGACAATTGTACATGACACTATCAACATAATAGAGATGGTAAAACAAGTCTAATCGATCAAATCAACCCACCTAACAAATTAACTTTTGTGCATTGAATTACAATTTTAAACTTGTCAAAATATCTGACATTGCCTAATCTGCCCCCACAAAATCTGAGCGTTATGGCAGGTTAAGGCCTAACCCATCTCATCACCTAGTGAGTCTTTCATTTTCTTTTTTCATTTTTTCTATTTTCATGGATGGGTTGACTAGCATAACCTATCTTCCGTTTTTTTTTTAATTTTTTAAAGTTAAATTAGATAGGTTAGGGGTTAATGGGTCAACCGATGCATTTGCCCACCTAACCCACAAATTTTCTTCATTTTTTGGTGAGTTAATTAACTTGCTAGCATAGCAACTTAATTATTTATTTTTTATGCTTTTAAGTTTTTTATTTATTTGTGGGTAGGTTGACCTACAACATATCAATGTTCGCTAAATTAGAAATTAGCTCTCGCAAATATACCGGATCACAAGTAATAAAGAGTGAGTATAATGTATTGTCTTCACAAGGATTGAAAATCAAGTACCAGTTCATTCGAATAGTTACTATTTGAGCGACAAAAAAAAAACTAAAATTGAGAATAAAACAAATAAACAAAATAAAATAAAATATGGAAAGAAAAAAATAAAATAAAAGAGAGGTGTTAGGGCTTGATTTCATCTAACTTCCCTAGTTTTGCATTACCCAATATTAAATTAATTTCTTGACAATACAATTACCAATTGGGCTACTAATAATTAATAGTCAAAATTCAATTCCTTGATGCTAGGACACTATTTAAGATAAGTTAAGGAGTTCAATTTGTTATATTATTATAAATCTTTTCTAAAAATGAAAAACAAGAATTCAAATGGCTGCACAAGTGAGTACTTCTATCTCTAACTACTTTAACCTGTGTTAATTTCTAGATTGAATTTTATGAAGTGAAATTCCTTTTGACATTACAAAACCATATATAAGTTAATAGGTGATTAGGTCTAAAACCATATTAAGAATACTAGAAATTAAGTAATGTATTAACAAGAGAATTAAAGCAATAAAAGGAATACAAAACCAATTCCCTAAGGCTACATTTATCTAACACTTAAAGATACTAAGCAAACATGTAACACCCTACTTATTTAATGTTATGCTTAAGTCATAGCAAGAAATTAAGTAGTTTGTGTTACTGTGTTAATATTCTATTTACGTTTCATTTGTCCAAATCATTTGGGGGAAATGGGATGCCATACAATGAACGTGATAAAATTCATCACTTTGTAACCACACAGTAAGCATAAACAATACACATACTATCAACTGTATATAGGTATATATATATATAGACAGGAACTACTGTTTTAATTTACAGACAAGTTTTAAAATAGGATACATAAGTGGGGTCAGGTACCAAAAAGAAACATAAGACCCCTGTCAGTCAGTCCGATCCTACGTGGTCCGTCAGTGGACGTTTCAAATATATCACTACCTGTATGACCCAAAGCCACATACTACCAAAACAGGGTCATGCTGTACAATACGGCCAGTGGCTGACCTACTCAGTCAGGTAGCCATTGGCCACACCCGGCCCGGCTGGTGAGTAGTCAGGAACTGACACGGAGGAGGAGGAAGATGAGTCGGTGGCCTCCGAGGGGTCGCTCTCGGAGCTGAGCGGGATATCTGGTACTACCTGCGGAGGTGACTCCGGTGCAGGTCGAAGGGCTACAGTGCTGCAGTGCGGGCGCTGGTGGAGGATGTGCCACGTACAACGGGACCTCAAAGTAGGGGGTGGTAGGATCAAAAGCAGGATGATGTAAGGGGATAGTAAAATCCCTATCACTAAATAGATACAGGCGAAACTGGCAAGAGCCGGCTATATACAATGAACCTACTGCCGGATCATGGTGGAGCTGCAAGTCGGGAATCTCAACGAAAAGGGTAGCTGTCGTGTCCATCGTCCACGTCTGAGAATGAGGCGGAAATGTGAAGCGAGGTGAGAATTGGAGAAATTCTCAGTAGGGTTTGCATATAGTGTATACTGACCTCGCGTTCATTCTCAGTTGCCTCGGGTTTTATGAAATTTTCTTAAAACATGGGATTAAACTTAACTACACATATTTAGTAAGGTTGAGAAAAATATCTAGTCCGAGGCAAGGTTCAGTTTTACTTAAATAACATAAGAAACAGAATAAATCATCAACACTAATACATAGGACAAAAGGGCAAGATAGTGTATCTACAATCACAAGTAAACACAACGGACAAACTGCAAACAATATGCAATGACATGTTAAATGCAGCCATGCACTTGATGCAATTATGCAAATCTCATGCTTCATAACTTTTCCTCTTACTTTTCATCATTTTCCATCACTTGGTCCCCTGGGAGTTCTTGGCCATTTTAGACTCCTGGGTAATAGTCTGCTTATCAGGATCGAGCTCGTTCCTATACAGGAATGCCGGGTTTACTTTCCCCGACCTTCCCACCGATCTATTCCCCTTAACTTTTTATCCGGGGCTGGCCCAAGTAGCATGGAAATCTCATCATAACATGTTCTTTAATTTCATCATAACATAGCTTTCATAGCTTTCTTGGAAATGCACATGCCTCTACATGTATCTCATAATTCATGCATAAGCTTTACCGCAATTTCGGCGGTATAACGGAACGTGTCCGCTTCCCCATGAATAGTGCCAGTATTTAGCATATCAATTTGTCAAGAGAAACACTTCACTTCATACATAAATCAGCATATTTCATTCATGCTTCAATCCTCAATTCAAAATATAAGTATTGCACTTTAGAATATGCTTACTACCTCACTGCTTGTATTCAACCATTCTTGTAAATTATGCCATAATTTCTATTTAGGTCGTCTGGTCCTAAATTTTGGATATGTTGAAGTGGTATGTGTCTATTTTCTAACCTCTTTGGTCCCATCTGATTTGGATAACCATAACTCAAGATGTTCGGGTTTTATCCCGGCCTGCCCTGTGGGTAGCCAGAATTGCACACTTAGAAATAAAAATCTACTAAAAATTGAAAACTGGCTCAAATCATACGAAATTGGCCTCATATTAAAGCTAACAGAACAAATTTTCAGATACAAAAAGTTCCATTTCATTTGCCTTAGTAGGGCTCGAGTTGCAAGCCCCGAAACTTAGCCTTCCTGAACTGCCTTGTGTTGGCCCGGTTTGGACATGGGGTAATTTCTTCGAATCACTGGGAACAACTGAGTTGGTAACAAAATCGGAATCTTATATTGGGGTGTTCCCCTGTGTGTAAGCTTCCTAAAAAAATTGGTTTCACTCGAATTGGAGTTGTATAGGATGAGTTACACCCTTCTCAACTCATACTGCCCGGGTGGATGTTCTGATTCCTAGGTTGAACTTCAAAAATTCATATATCCCTCAATATTACTCCAATGGTCTTATATGATATATGTGTGGAAAGCCCTAGATGTCTAGTTTCACCTAAAAATGGTTTCATTAATTTTGAACGGCGGACGGCGGAGCCGTACACTCCGCCGTACGGATGGCCGAAGGTTTTGAGTTTTCCAGCCTCTCTACTCTTCCTATCTTCATCCTTCTTGGTGTCTAATTCAGTTCTAATCTCATAGACAGCCAATAAACCAGCTATAATCTATCATAATCAATCAATCAACATATCAAAATTAAAGATTTAAATCACCATCATTCATCCAAGAGTTAGAAAATCAAGCAAGAAGAAAACCTCTACCTCTATGATCAGGTTAAGCTTGTTGAGTTGGTAGCTGAAATGAGAGTTGGATGGAGTGGAGAAGAGAAAAGAGAGTTGAATTGAGTAAGGGAAGATAACGTGTGAAGAGTGGGGCTGAAGAGGCAGGAGGAGGATATATATACACAAAACTTTGAAGTGGTAGTTAGGATATGTGGCTTTGATTGGGTGAAATTCTTGTGGGTAAAATTCAGCCATGTCTCCTTCTTGTGTGACAAAAATGCTCTCCACGTCGCTTAAGAAGTGAAACTCGCTGCCAGCGCATAGGAATGTGACATCGAAACTCGTGAGATTGTTAAAGTCGGAATTCATGCATAGCTATTCGGATGAAGTCGGAACTCGTAATTATCTTCTCATTTAGTGAGAATTTGGGTATGAAGTCGTGTCCGAAATCGCAAGGCACAACTACCTTAAAAGCGAAAGTCAGGGCCAGAACGTGAAACCAAGACACTTAAACCCGGAAGTCAGGGTTATCCTTGAATCGATTTTTAAGCATAGCACCGGATATAAGGATTCAAAACATAAATGCTGTGTACCCGGAACTCGGAATTCATAAAACCTGGCACTCCAACTCGATCTCGGAACTCGGGAACGAGGAGAAAAAGATCTTGGTAACGAACTCGGAATTCAGTTTAGTTAAACTCGGAGGTCGCATTTCGTGTCCATTTTGAATCACTTAATATCGGAACTCGGATATCACGTTCGTTCCTATTTGAGCATGAGGTCAGAAATCGGAATAAATCCCTTGTAGGCCTTGGAACGAAATCGGAAGTCGAAGATACTACTGAGGTCGGAAGCAGAATTATAAGACAAACTCGGAACTCGGAATTTTCAACATTGGATGGGATCGGAAGTAGGAAATCGGACGTTACATTACTACCCTCCTTTAAAAAAATTTTGTCCTCAAAATTTAGCGCCTGTGAATAACGCAGGATATCCTTTTCTCATCTCTGATTCCAGTTCCCAAGTGTAATCTTCAGCACCTTCTTTTCCCCATGCTACCTTCACTAGTTGCACAGATTTATTTCGGAGTTGTCTGCTGCTTTTGTCTACAATCCGTATTGGTTGAACATGAAAAGTCAGGTTCTCCTTCAACCTTATTGATTCGGGTTCTAGGGAGTGTGTAGGGTCAGGTTGATACTTCTTGAGTTGGGAGACATGAAAAACATCATGGAGGTTTGATAGATGTGGAGGCAAAGCGACTCGGTACGCCACTGACCCGATTCGCTTTAGGATTTGGAAGGGACCAATAAAACGAGGATTTAGCTTCTTGATTTTGACAGCTCTACCAATCCCTGTGGTAGGAGTAACCTTCAGAAATACATGGTCTCCTTCCTGAAATTCCAGAGGTTTCCTCCTGGTATCCGCGTAACTCTTCTGGCGGCTCTGAGCAGTAAGCATCTTGCCTTGTATTTTCTTGATCTGCTCAGTGGTCTGCTCAACTAAATCAGGCCCCAATAGAGTTGATTCTCCTGTCTCATACCAACATAAGGGCGATTGGCACTTTCGCCCATATAATGCTTCATAAGGAGCCATACCAATGCTAGCATGATAGCTATTGTTGTAGGCGAACTCGGCCAATGGTAAATATCTATCCCAATTTCCGCGTTGCTCCAGTATATAAGCTCGTAACATATCCTCCAAGGTTTGAATTGTCCTTTCTGTTTGGCCATCCGTTTGCGGGTGGTATGCAGTGCTTAGGCATAACTTAGCACCGAATGCCTTTTGTAAGGCTCCCCAAAACCTTGAAGTAAACCTTGGGTCTCGATCGGAGATAATGGTTGAAGGGGTTCCATGCAGCCTTATAATCTCTTGAATATACAGTTGTGCCAATTTTTCCAACGGATAATTCGCTCGGATAGGTAGAAAGTGGGCAGACTTAGTCAATCTATCCACGATGACCCATATGGCATCGTATCCTGTTGGCGTTCCTGGTAATCCCATCACAAAATCTATGGAAATACTTTCCCATTTCCACTCAGGGACTTCCAAGGGTTGAAGCGTCCCAGAGGGTTTCTGATGTTCTGCTTTCACCTTTTGACAGACCAAGCATTTGCTTACGAAGCTTGCTACATCTGATTTCATGCCTGGCCACCAAAACATTTTCTTGAGATCCTGGTACATTTTAGTAATGCCAGGATGTGCAGTGAACTCACCCTTATGTGCTTCCTCCAAGATTCTTTTCCGGAGATTGTCCCCCTCGGGTACACATACCCTATCATAATGTCGCCAGATACCTTCTTTATCCTGTGTAAAACCCGTTACTTTTCCTGATTGCACGAGCTTGATCATACGTTGGAGATTAGCATCTTGCTGCTGAGCTTGCCGAATCTGGTCCTTGAAGCTACTGATTATCTGAATCTGGTGTAGCTGAAGAGTCTTGGGAGTTATAAGAATTCCCAAATTAAGATTTCGGAAACTTTCAATAAGTTCCGTCTCTTTAATCATCATCCACGCGACAGACAATGATTTTCTGCTTAACGCATCTGCCACGATGTTCGCCTTACCTGGGTGGTACTTCAATTCAAATTCGTAGTCTTTAAGGAGTTCCATCCATCTCCGCTGCCTCATATTCAATTCTTTCTGATCGAAAAGGTACTTCAAACTCTTATGATCAAAAAAGACCTCGAACTTTACTCCATACAGGTGATGTCTCCATATTTTCAAAGCAAATACTACTGCTGCTAATTCGAGATCATGAGTCGGGTAATTCCTTTCGTGTGGCTTCAATTGCCTGGAGGCATACGCGACTACCTTTCCTGTTTGCATCAACACACATCCTAACCCTTGTTGGGAAGCATCGCAATAAACCTCAAATGGTCCTTGAGGGTCTGGTAAAGCTAGCACCGGTGTCGTGGTCAACTTTCTCTTCAAATCCTGAAAACTTTGTTCACACTCTGGCGTCCACTCGAAAGGGACATTCTTTTTGGTTAGCTTGGTCAAGGGCAAGGCTATTCGAGAAAAATCCTTAACGAATCGCCTATAGTATCCAGCTAAGCCCAGAAAACTTCTGACTTCAGAGACTGTAGTTGGCCTCTCCCGATTGAATCGCTTCTACTTTGCTGGGGTCGACAGAGATTCCCCCAGATGACACTACGTGGCCGAGAAATCTTACCTCCTTCATCCAAAATTCACATTTGGATAATTTTGCGTAGAGTTTCTTTTCTCTTAAAATTTGCAGAACTAACCGTAAGTGTTCCGCATGCTCTTGCTCCGTCTTCGAGTAGACAAGTATATCATCGATGAAGACCACTACAAATTTGTCCAGATATGGGCGGAATATTCGATTCATGTAATCCATGAATACCGCTGGTGCGTTCGTCAGCCCAAATGACATTACGGTATACTCGTAGTGTCCGTAACAAGTTCGAAAGGCTGTCTTAGGAATATCTTGTTCCCGAACCCGAATTTGGTGATATCCAGAATGCAAGTCGATCTTGGAAAATACTGTTGCACCTTGTAGTTGGTCCATGAGGTCATCAATCCTTGGCAGCGGATACTTGTTCTTAATTGTCACTTTGTTCAGTTGTCTATAATCCACGCATAAGCGCATGCTTCCATCTTTCTTTTTGACCAACAAGACCGGAGCTCCCCATGGCGACGCGCTTGGTCGTATGAATCCCTTTCCTAAAAGCTCTTCGATCTGTCTTTTTAATTCTGTCAGCTCCATAGGTGACATTCGGTACAGAGCTATAGATATTGGTCCCGCACTCGGAACCAACTCAATGGTAAATTCAATTTCTCTCTCTGGAGGAAATTCAGGGATGTCTTTTGGAAAAACGTCCGGATATTCTCTGACAACTAGAATTTCCTCTAGTTCTTGCTCGGCTTCAGTCACATTAGCCGACAAGAGGATATACCCTTGCTTCTTTGGCCCAAAAGAATTCAAATAGAGAAGTGTTGCCGTCTGGGATGCAGAAGGTGAGACAGAGGGAAGTACCACTGTCTTATCGGAGCAATTGAGTACAACTCGATTGGCAGAAAGCCAATCCATACCCAGAATTATGTCAAGTCCAGATAGAGGAAGACAAATCAGATTGGTGGCAAAAGTCCTATCCTCAATTCGAAGAGGGACATTGGGGCATATTTGGTTAGTCCTAACAGGCCCATTAGTAGGAGTAGAAACCAATAGATCATATGGTAACTCAGAGATTGGCAATTGTAAGGTAGCTACACAGCTATGAGAAATAAATGAATGAGAAGCACCCGAATCATAGAGTATAGTTAAGACCTCACCGTTCACGTCACAGGTGTCTTGGATTAGTCCCTCAGACTTATCAACTTCCTCCGTATTGATAGTAAAGACTCGTCCTTGACGTTGTGGTCGGGATGACTGTGGTGGATTTCTGGTTGGACATTCATAAACCTTGTGGCCTGGCTTGCCACACCCAAAGCAAACATTCTGACCTGTCAAGCACGGCCGATCGCCATGATTCCCACCGCACTTCTTGCAAGTTGGATTCGGAGGGGCCCTTTGAGGCTGCTTGCCTTTGTTCCCCGTCAGCGGAAATCTCCTATGTTGTTGAAAGTTGGGCTTGAATCTTGGGCCTTGCGGGGCTAACCTCTTCCTGAATCCACCGCTAGATGCCCTGGCTGCCATTAGTTTCGAGTTGCAATCTTCCACCAGTCGGCATTTGTTTACCAACGTGGGAAAATCTCTAATCTCCATTGGCCCGATTGCGGTAAGAATATCTTCTCGTAATCCTCCTTCAAACTTAATACACTTCCAGGTTTCATCTGGATTCGTCTGATAAATTGTAGAAAATTTGCATAGCTCCTCAAATCGGGCAATATATTCGGATACTGTCCGATTTCCTTGACGCAGCTGCATAAATTCAAGTTCCTTGGCATTTCGAACTGAAGCAGGGAAGTACTTCTGGTAGAATACATCCTTGAACATCGTCCAGGTGACTATCGTCTGAGATCCCTCGAACAATCTTCGTGCGCCGTTCCACCAAAACTCGGCGTCTGCTTCAAGCATGTAAGTGGCAAAAGTCACCTTCTGGTGATCCGAGCAATCTAGGACAGAGAAAATCTTTTCCATGGCTTTAATCCACTCGTCAGCTTTGTCCGGGTCATACGCCCCTCGAAAACTTGGCGGATTTGCCTTTCTAAATTCAGCAAATTTGAGATACTCCAAGTTAGCCTCTGGGCCATGTGGGTTCCCTTCACAACCGGTTGCAGGTCGCCTGCCTAGTTGTTCCATCATCTGGTGGGCTGCCGCGGCTTGTTCCCGCATCGCATGGGCCATTTCTTGCATTGTGGCCATGAAGTCAGTCGGGACCTCTGGAGCAGGTTCTGAACGTGGCCTACCTCGTCTTCCGGAAGCCATTAAGTTCTGAGCACACAAAACAAAAGTTATTGAGTTGATCAGGCTCAATACTATGCCTAATGTGCTAGTAAATAATGGCTCACACGGTCAGGCACTTCATACACAGGCACCACTATATCTCAACCATAATGGCAAGATTTAGTGCATGTCATCAGCTAAAAGCACAGAATATGCGCGAAGCATAGTCAGTCCAATCCTCAGGCCTTAGCTAGGATGAACTGCTCTGATACCAAAAATGTAACACCCTACTTATTTAATATTATGCTTAAGTCATAGCAAGAAATTAAGTAGTTTGTGTTACTGTGTTAATATTCTATTTACGTTTCATTTGTCCAAATCATTTGGGGGAAATGGGATGCCATACAATGAACGTGATAGAATTCATCACTTTGTAACCACACAGTAAGCATAAACAATACACATATTATCAACTGTATATAGGTATATATATATATATATAGACAGGAACTACTGTTTTAATTTACAGACAAGTTTTAAAATATGATACATAAGTGGGGTCAGGTACCAAAAAGAAACATAAGACCCCTGTCAGTCGGTCCGATCCTACGCGGTCCGTCAGTGGACGTTTCAAATATATCACTACCTGTATGACCCAAAGCCGCATACTACCAAAACAGGGTCATGCTGTACAATACGGCCTGTGGCTGACCTACTCAGTCAGGTAGCCGTTGGCCACACCCGGCCCGGCTGGTGAGTAGTCAGGAACTGATCCGGAGGAGGAGGAAGATGAGCCGGTGGCCTCCGAGGGGTCGCTCTCGGAGCTGAGCGGGATGTCTGGTACTACCTGCGGAGGTGACTCCGGTGCAGGGTCAGCAGGGGCTACAGGTGCTGCAGGTGCAGGGGGCGCTGGTGGAGGATGTGCCGCGTACAACGGGACCTCAAAGTATGGGGTGGTAGGATCAAAAGCAGGATGATGTAAGGGGACAGTAAAATCCCTATCACTAAATAGATACAGGCGAAACTGGCAAGAGCCGGCTATATACAATGAACCTACTGCCGGATCATGGTGGAGCTGCAAGTCTGGAATCTCAACGAAAAGGGTAGCTGTCGTGTCCATCGTCCACGTCTGAGAATGAGGCGGAAATGCGAAGCGAGGTGAGAATTGGAGAAATTCTCAGTAGGGTTTGCATATAGTGTATACTGACCTCGCGTTCATTCTCAGTTGCCTCGGGTTTTATGAAATTTTCTTAAAACATGGGATTAAACTTAACTACACATATTTAGTAAGGTTGAGAAAAATATCTAGTCCGAGGCAAGGTTCAGTTTTACTTAAATAACATAAGAAACAGAATAAATCATCAACACTAATACATAGGACAAAAGGGCAAGATAGTGTATCTACAATCACAAGTAAACACAACGGACAAACTGGAAACAGTATGCAATGACATGTTAAATGCAGCCATGCACTTGATGCAATTATGCAAATCTCATGCTTCATAACTTTTCCTCTTACTTTTCATCATTTTCCATCACTTGGTCCCCTGGGAGTTCTTGGCCATTTTAGACTCCTGGGTAATAGTCTGCTTATCAGGATCGAGCTCGTTCCTATACAGGAATGCCGGGTTTACTTTCCCCGACCTTCCCACCGATCTATTCCCCTTAACTTTTTATCCGGGGCTAGCCCAAGTAGCATGGAAATCTCATCATAACATGTTCTTTAAGTTCATCATAACATAGCTTTCATAGCTTTCTTGGAAATGCACATGCCTCTACATGTATCTCATAATTCATGCATAAGCTTTACCGCAATTTCGGCGGCATAACGGAACGTGTCTGCTTCCCCATGAATAGTGCCAGTATTTAGCATATCAATTTGTCAAGAGAAACACTTCACTTCATACATAAATCAGCATATTTCATTCATGCTTCAATCCTCAATTCAAAATATAAGTATTGCACTTTAGAATATGCTTACTACCTCACTGCTTGTATTCAACCCGGTTCTTGTAAATTATGCCATAATTTCTATTTAGGTCGTCTGGTCCTAAATTTTGGATATGTTGAAGTGGTATGTGTCTATTTTCTAACCTCTTTGGTCCCATCTGATTTGGATAACCATAACTCAAGATATTCAGGTTTTATCCCGGCCTGCCCTGTGGGTAGCTAGAATTGCACACTTAGAAATAAAAATCTACTAAAAATCGAAAACTGGCTCAAATCATACGAAATTGGCCTCATATTAAAGCTAACAGGACAAATTTTCAGATAAAAAAAGTTACATTTCATTTGCCTTAGTAGGGCTCGAGTTACAAGCCCCGAAACTTAGCCTTCCTGAACTGCCCTGTGTTGGCCCGGTTTGGACATGGGGTAACTTCTTCGAATCACTGGGAACAACTGAGTTGGTAACAAAATCGGAATCTTATATTGGGGTGTTCCCCTGTGTGTAAGCTTCCTAACAAAATTGGTTTCACTCGAATTGGAGTTGTATAGGGTGAGTTACACCCTTCTCAACTCATACTGCCCGGGTGGATGTTCTGATTCCTAGGTTGAACTTCAAAAATTCATATCTCCATCAATATTACTCCAATGGTCTTATATGATATATGTGTGGAAAGCCCTAGATGTCTAGTTTCACCTAAAAATAGTTTCATTAATTTTGAATGGCGGACGGCAGAGCCGTACACTCCGCCGTACGGACGGCCGAGGGTTTTGAGTTTTCCAGCCTCTCTACTCTTCCTATCTTCATCCTTCTTGGTGTCTAATTCAGTTCTAATCTCATAGACAGCCAATAAACCAGCTATAATCTATCATAATCAATCAATCAACATATCAAAATTAAGATTTAAATCACCATCATTCGTCCAAGAGTCAGAAAATCAAGCAAGAAGAAAACCTCTACCTCTATGATCAGGTTAAGCTTGTTGAGTTGGTAGCTGAAATGAGAGTTGGATGGAGTGGAGAAGAGAAAAGAGAGTTGAATTGAGTAAGGGAAGATAACGTGTGAAGAGTGGGGCTGAAGAGGCAGGAGGAGGATATATGTACACAAAACTCTGAAGTGGTAGTTAGGATATGTGGCTTTGATTGGGTGTAATTCTTGTGGGTAAAATTCAGCCATGTCTCCTTCTTGTGTGACAAAAATGCTCTCCACGTCGCTTAAGAAGTGAAACTCGCTGCCAGCGCATAGGAATGTGACATCGGAACTCGTGAGATTGTTAAAGTCGGAATTCATGCATAGGATGAAGTCGGAACTCGTAATTATCTTCTCATTTAGTGAGAATTTGGGTATGAAGTCGTAATCCGGAAATCGCAAGGCACAACTACCTTAAAAGCGAAAGTCAGGGCCAGAACGTGAAACCAAGACACTTAAACCCGGAAGTCGGGGTCATCCTTGAATCGATTTTTAAGCATAGCACCAGATATAAGGATTCAAAACATAAATGCTGTGTACCCGGAACTCGGAATTCATAAAACCTGGCACTCCAACTCGATCTCGGAACTCGGGAACGAGGAGAAAAAGATCTTGGTAACGAACTCGGAATTCAGTTTAGTTAAACTCGGAGGTCGCATTTCGTGTCCATTTTGAATCACTTAATATCGGAACTCGGATATCACGTTCGTTCCTATTTGAGCATGAGGTCGAAAATCGGAATAAATCCCTTGTAGGCCTTGGAACGAAATCGGAAGTCGAAGATACTACTGAGGTCGGAAGCGGAATTATAAGACAAACTCGGAACTCGGAATTTTCAACATTGGATGGGATCGGAAGTAGGAAATCGGATGTTACAAAACATGGAAAGAGAAAAAAAAAAATCTCAACAATAGAAAAGACATCCTTCCCTCTCTCTATCTCCAACTCTTTTGGAAAAAGGGTTACAACAAATTTATAATCAATTATTTCAAAATGAATGGAATCTTTTCTTGATTTCCTTCTTATCTTCTATTCAAATAATTTTTTTCTTTTAAAATTTGCTCCAAATCTTTTTGTAATATCTTTCAAATCTTCCTCAAATCTTCAAATTCAAATATTCAAATCTCTGTTAGAATCTTTTTGCTTTATTTTCTCATCTATTGATGTTATTTTTATCCTATATCCAAACAAATCTAGTGAGAATCTTTATCTATTAAGCACAAGAGAATTCTCACTGATAGCATTCACAAATTAAATTTATTGAAAATAATTAGGGAAATTATAATGTTAAGAGCAAATTTAGAATAATTAATGCACATATATGGGGTAAAAATAATATATTTTCATAGGTTATCACACTCTCATACTTGAATTTTTGCTTGCTGTTAAGCAAAATAAGATGTTAAAAGTAAAAGAAGAACAACTCTCACAACCTTTAATTTACTAGGCACAAAACCTCTAATTTATATGCAGCACAAAAAGTAGTGGATTCATAAATGCCAACTTTAACACAACTTTACAAAATTGTACCAAATTTCTAACCTTAATGAATTACTAGAAAGCTCTGATAAAATTAAGCAAGGGTAAAATGGCTCAAATCAAGTTCTTTTATGGACTCTCTAAAAGGAAAACAAATTAGGCGCACAAATTTTTATAAATTGACCATTGGGGCAAAATTTAATTACAGACCACAAAGTTAGCATATTTAATTTAAATTTATTTTATATAGGCTTGGATGACTCTAAATGCTCTATCCCACGGTGACTCTTTGGTGGAGTGCTTGATTAATGGTTGTCGCTCCAGTTGGCCCAAGGCATTAGGTGATAAAGGACACCTCAGATATACTTACTCAAGTCATCCAATGGCATAGAAGCCCCCCACAAGTACTTATTCAGAATTAATAATATGCAACATGTGTAACAGTACGTATGACTAATACAATTGAATGCTTTATCTTGATGCATTATAAATATATGAGTAGGTAATATAGAAATGTAAACATTAGGCTTAGACGAACTTAAGTTCTTCTATAGAAAAATTTTATATAGATGAATAGTAATGTTTTGCTAGTTGTAACACCCTAATAATACCATGCTATGCTTAAGTCATTTTATAGCATCACTAGTTGTTACTCTTAACTAGCGAAAGTTCTTATCATTGAAATTAGCGTAATATATGAAAATAGCATGTAATTTTTTTTTGTAAAACCTTTATGCTAGAAAATTGAGCCTTTAAGCGCTTACTTACTCGTATACATATGAACGTTGTTCTTCATATCGCTGAGTTACTAATAAAACATAAGATAAAATTGAAACAACATAACACAATACCATAAGCCAAGAATGTAATCATAGATACTCAAGAGTCATCATTACACTTAATAAATATCACATATGTAATAGGGCAGATTAAGTACCATGACTTTTTACATACTCTTAATTACACATAAATTGCCCAACTGGGGCTCTTAAGAAAATGAAAATACTATGCTACTATGTCGATCCTCCTTAGCTAAGTGAAGAAACATTGCAACTCCTCGTCTTATCCCGTCAGGTACCATCAAAAGTGCTACCACGGATGCCATTAGCTCCATCTGAAGACGACACGAGAAGGTAGGAATGAGCAATACAAGATTTCTCAGTAGGATCGCGACCAAACAAACATTGTGTCATCGTCATCGTCCTAGTCACTTCGGGTTTAACTATAAAACAATGGACAGATATAAGTTCAATTTTAATGGTTTTGAAAACTTAAATCCCGAAGCGGATTGCTTTTAAACTTAACATCATAACTACATCATTATAACTAACATACATACTGAAATATAGAATAAACATTCATAACGCAAATGGACAATATAAATACATGCAAAGACATGCATCATCATAGACTTAACCATGGTTATACTTTAACATTCTTTACTTTTTCTTTGAAATAGACTGCTTTTGGAGATGAGCTCATTCTGTGACCGTCGCCACGCAGTACTAACCAAATCAGACTAAGCCGATATTGGTTACCTCTAAGTTGGAGGGTCCTCCATGTCACCCTTGCCTCCCTCAAAGAGGTTCCTTGAGTCTTTACGGATCACCGTCTCTTACTTCCCTGAAGTAATCAAGGGGGTTATATCCCATTATTTCTTTTCTTATTATTATACTTTACATACATAATACTTCTTTGACTAGACACATGCAATGAGATGACTAAGTTCATAATTTTAACGGAAATCCAGTAGTATAACGGCTAGACCGGAGCTTCCCCAAAATGCCAATTATAAAACTTTCAACTGACAGTTTATCACACCACAATAATGAATCAATCATGAAGCAAAACTCAATCAAACTCATCATTCATCATGCTGAATGGCATCATACATTCACACCCTAAAGGGGTTTATAGTTGTGTTATTCTTTGTGAAGAATATTATGAATCATCACATTATTTCTCGTGGTTACCCATGAGAGAATCACATAGTTAAGATGTATATATGTGGTCATTTAGTTACTTAGTTCTCATATGAAATTATTCTTTACTTGAGTTCATGTCTTATGGAACACTTATTCAAATTAATTAAGTTAAATGATTGTTTCCTTTCCTTGAGATAGTACACTTAGTGATTCCTAGGTTCATGGTATGCTCAAAGGCCCTAATCATACTTCTGTTCCCAAAGAGTTTGAGATCCCTCTAATCCTTGGGTCATGACAATGCATAACCACATCATGAACCCAACAATACCAAGTTCACTAAACACCACGGGTGATTTTTAACTTAACCAAGTTACAAAGTTTCAAGCTTTTATCACTAACATAACAAGATCTTACCTTAAGTATTATAAAAGTTATCATTCTTTATAAAGTAGTCATAAAGTTTTATACTTTGTGAAAGTAAATGCCTTTAAAATTAAGCTCTTATCTTAAAGATTAGATCTTCATGAAATAATGATACAAGTTACTAGCTTTTTAACTAAAAAGTCTTGTTCTTTATGAAAGTTGACTCTTTTAATTATTCTAAGACCATCAAGGTCTCAACTTTATGATTTAAAGTTGTCTTTAAATTAAAAAAGGTTCCTACTTTATGAACTAATGACATAAAACATTAGCTTTAGAGTTATAAAGTCTTAATCTTTATAAAATTTAACACTTTTATGACTCAAAAATGCTATTTTTGCTTAAGGCTTGGAACTTTACGAATATATTCATCTCAAGATTCCACCTTTACAAGACTTAATGTGCAAGCTTATAACTTTATGACTTAAAGTCACCTTCTTGATTAAAGTTTAAAACTTTATGAAAGGATTTACATCCAAGAATCAATCTTTACAACATCAAGTGACAAAATACCATTTTTATAACTCAAAGAGGCTTAATATTCCAAAAGCTTAGACTTTTACATGTAGTCTTTACCTCAAAACAAAACAAAATAAGTCCTTTATGAAGGCACCAAACTTGCGCCACTTTTTATGCATCAAGAAGCAAACTTTTTAAAGCTTTAAGCTTTTAGAAGGTTCATAGTCTTATCAAATCATGAAAAGTATGTAAAAATGAAACTTTTCTAATCATAAACTCATCATAAGAAAAGAACAACTTTAAGCAAAATACCACCAAGAATATCAAGAACATACAAGAATAATAACATGAACATATTTTACCAAAAATACAAACACCAAGAACACTTGAAGAAGAACAAGAACATATTTTGCCAAAAAGGGAAACTTTTGCTCAAGAAGAGCATGAAAGATTTTCTCAAGTTTTCACTTAAAGATCTTGGTCATGAAAAGAACCAAGCTTCAAGCTTTCTTGAGTAAACAAAATAAAAGAGTGAAAATCACTACCTAAGCTTGAAAATGGCATCCTTGAAGGAAAAGAAAAAGATGAAGAAGACTTCTCCTTTGATGATGGTGGTGGCGGTTTTGAGAAGATGAAGATGGAAGCTCTTGAGTTCTCTTGAAAATGAGTCTTGTAGTATTTAGATCTCTTCTCCAAAGACCAAAAGATGTGATCTTTGAAGGGCTTAGTGAGGAAGGTTTGGTTATAGAGATGGAGAATGATGAAGAAGATGAAGAAGAAGAAGAGGAAATGTAGAGAGAGGTTGGAGAGTTTGAGGACTTTAGAGAGAGAATGAGAAGTTGAAAATGAAGTGAATGTGTGTGTGTGTGCATGAAGTGGCCATGATCTTCTTCGTCTTAGGGTGGGGGAGATATTTTTCTTTTGTTGTAATGAAGGGAGCAAAATGGTTAATTAAGGGGTTTACTTTAGACAAGACCTAATGCTTTTCTTACATAAAGCAATATTTTCTCTTACTTTTTAACTTTAGTGATGTCATCAATGCTTTATTGTCTAGCTGACCAAGCTTGAATTTGATCATGTGATTAAGTGCTCTTGCAACTTAATTAACATGATTAAGTAAGGATTAGTGATTAATACACAAGAACATGATTAACAAAAATTAATCCTGTGATTAAGCTTAATTAACCTTAATTAAACTCGATTAAGCTAATTAAGGCGGTTAGTGCTTAATTAAGCTATGAAGGCTCTGACTTGCTTAATTAGAGATTATTTAATTTCGATTAAGTATTCTCTTGACTTTTCTCATCCGAGTTAACTCATGAACTCTTCGTTATCCCCTTAATTAAGCCTCTATCTCATAATTTTTCATTAAGTGCCTAATTACTCAGGGTTATTGAGGTAATTTAGCACGATATGAAATTGAGGATGTTACACTAATTAGGCTTGTAATGCAAAAACTTAATTGGTAGGAAATCTATAATGAATATCAATTAAAAATCCTAGAATATGTGGCTAGAAGTTAGCCACCTAAGTCACTTTTGTTGGCTAAAGGATGACCACAAATTTGGAAGCTTAACAAAAATTTAACACTATTAGAAATCCACCAATCAAGTTATTTCATAAGTCTTTATAACATATGCATTAAGAAGCACAAATTTTTCCATCCTTGTCCCGTGAATTTTGGCCACCTTCCCCCAAACCCTAACCTTTCATTTTTCTTCTTCATCTCCATTCTCTTTATCATTTTCTCCACCTCCACCCAAAACCCCAAGTGAATCTTGTCTCCTTTGATCAAGATTTTCATTCTTTCTTTGTGTTTTATCAAGAGCCCTCAAGATAAGCTCATAAAATTCCTTCCTTTAGATCATTTAGCTTCAGCCAACGAGGATAAAAAGAGGAACTATCATTATCTAGGAGCTCTAGTGAGGAAGAACCACCAAGAAAAATCAAATTTAGAAGCTACAAGTTGAATCTTGAGGCAGGATTTCTTGGATTGATTGGTTTTTAGGGTTTTTGGGACAACTAGGGTTTTTTGTGTCATCCTTTATTTGATGTTGCTTGATGATAATATGACTTATTTGCAGTGACTTAAGATAGAAAACCTTGGTTTTGGTTGAAAATTTGATGAAAAGATTAAAAGAAAACATAAATAGAGAAAATGTAAGAGCTACCCTCAATATGCATTTGTACAGCGTACAATGTTCTCATACTATAGGTCTCGAATTTGAGTGAAACTATGTTTAGATAAAAGAAGACTTTTAGAGCAATCCAACCATATAAAATATAAGCCCATTGGATTTAAAATGAATTAGTCATGGTTTTTAGAAATAGATTGTAGAATTTCACTTTCTATCCTGACTAGAGTGTAATGTGATGGGCATAACTCATCCTATATAACTTCAAAATGAGTCAAAGAAATTTTATTAGAAATCTAACAAATAGAGAATCATACCCATAAAATTTTGACATCAGAGCATGAGTATATTGCTCGCATAAATTCTTGAAATTTGACCTATGCTCTATTTAGGTTGAAACATGGTAGTCTACTTGAGAAGTTCATAACTTACGCTCTGTTTATCCAATCAGAGTGAAACATGTAGGAAATGAAAGATGACGCAAATAGATTCATTCAGGTATAAATTTCGAATCAAAGTGATAAAAAATGGATTTTGGGTGATTTTCTAATCTTAGGAGCCAAAGTCTATCTAGAAATAGGGTAGCCTTGAGTAAAACTTAAACAACTCAAGTTATACACCTCAAATTAAGGTGAGACCAAAAAGGTTTAAAATAAGATTGATGAGGCTATAATCTATTAAATGTTTAGATCAAAATAAATCAAAATGGAATGTTAGTGGAATTTAGAAGTTCAAGGCAGAATTGAAAAAATTAAGATAACTTGGCAGCTTCAAGGTTTAGGGGTTTCCTAAACTATGAGGAGTGAATAGCCGAATGAAGCCTATAGGTCTCAAATTTGAGTGAAACTATTTTTAGATGGAACTAGACTTCTAGAGCAAATTAAACAAATAAATTATAAGTCCATTGGATTTAAAATGAATTAGTTAAGACTTTTTGAAGTAGCCTGTAGAATTTCACTCTTTATCCTGACCAAAGTGTGATTTGAGAGACATAACCTGCCCTATATAACTTCAAATTGAGTGAAACTAATTTTATTAGAAAGCTAACATATAGATTTTCATGCCATAAAATTTCAAAACTAGAGAACGAGTATGTTGCTCCCAAAAATTCTTAAAATTTGGCTTATGCTCTATTCTGGTTAAAACAAGGTAGTCCATTTGAGGAGCTCATAACTTGAGCTGTACATGTCCAACTAGAGTATAACTTGTGGGAAATGAAAGATGACCCAAATGGATTCATTTAGGTGTAAATTTAGAATCAAAGTAATGAAAAATGGATTTCAAGTGATTTTCTAAAATTAGGAGCCAAAGTCTATCTAGAAACAGAGCAGCCTTAAGTAAAACTTAAATAACTCAAGTTATGCACCTCAAATTGTGGAGGGACAAAGGAGGTTTAAAAGAAGATTGATAAGGCTATAATCTGTTAAATGTTTAGGTCAAAATGAATTAAAATAGAATTTTAGAGGAATTTAGAAATTTTGGGCAGAATTGAGAAAATCAAGATAACTTGACAGTTTCAAGGCTTAGGAGTTTCCTAAACTATGAGGAGTTAATGGTTGAATGAATCCTATAGGTCTTAAATTTGATTGAAATTATTTTTGAATGATACTAGACTTCTAGAGTAATCTAAACATATAAATTATAAGTCCATTGGATTTAAAATGAATTAGTTATGATTTTTAGAAGTCGACTGTAAAATTTCACCCTCTATCTTGACTAAAGTGTAATATGAGGGGCATAACTCAACCTATATAATTTCAAATTGAGTGAAACCAATTTTATTAGAAAGATAACAAATAAAGAATTATGCCCATAAAATTTCAGAATTAGAGTATGAGTACATTGCTCCTAGAAATTCTTGAAATTTGACCTATGCTCTATTCAGGTTGAAATAGGGCAGTCCACTTGAAGAGCTCATAACTTGAGCTCTACAAATCCAATCAGAGTAAAACTTGTGTGAAATAAAAGATGACCCAAATAGATTGATTCAAGTATAAATCCAAATCAAAGTGATGAAAAATGGATTTTGGGTGATTTTCTAAAATTGGGAGCCCAAGTTTGTCCAAAAATAGGGCAACCTTGAGTAAAATTTAAATAACTCAAGTTATATACCTCAAATTGTGGTGGGATCAATGAGGTTTAAAAGAAGATTGATAAGGCTATAATTTGTTAAATGTTTAGATCAAAATGAATTAAAATGGAATTTTATGGGAATTTAGAAATTCAAGACAGAATTGAGAAAATCAAGAAAACTTGGCAGCTTAAAGGTTTAGGAGTTTCCTAAACTTTGAGGAGTTAATGGTTGAATGAATGCTATAGGTCCTGAATTTTATTGAAACCTAGACTTCAAGAGCAAGCCAAACATATAAATTATAAGCCTATTGAATTTAAAATGAATTAGTTATAACTTTTAGAAGTAGACTGTAGAATTTCACTCTCTATCTTGACTAGAGTGTAATGTGTGGGGAATAACTCGCCCTATATAAATTCAAATTGAGTGAAACCAATTTTATTAAAAACCTAACACATAGATAATCATGACCATAAAATTTCAAAATCACAGCACAAGTACATTGCTCCTAGTAATTCTTGAAATTTAAACTATGTTTTGTTCGAGTTGAAATAGGGTTGTTCACTTAAGGAGCTCATAACCTAAGCTCTACTTATCCAATCAGAGTGAAACTTATGGGAAACGGAAGATACCCAAATAGATTCATTGAAGTATAAAATTTGAATCAAAGTGATGAAAAATGGATTTTAGGTGATTTTCTAAAATTTGGAGCCAAAGTCTTTCCAGAAATAAGGCAGCCTCGAGTAAACCTTAAACAACTTAAGTTATACACCTCAAATTGTGGTGGAGCCAATGCGGTTTAAAAGAAGATTGACAAGGCTATACTTTGTTAATTGTTTATATCAAAATGAATTAAAATGGAATTTTAGTGGAATTTAGAAATTCATGATAGAATTGAGAAAATCAAGATAACTTGATAGCTACAACATTTAGGAGTTTCCTAAACTATGAGAAGTTCATGGCTGAATGAATCTTATAGGTCTTAAATTTTTATGAAACAATTTTAAATGAAACTAGACTTCTAAAGCAACCTAAAAATACAAATTATAAACCTGTTGGATTTAAAATGAATTAGTTATGATTTTTAGAAAAGACTGTAGAATTTCACTCTCTATCTTGACTAAAGTGTCATTTGATGGGCATAGCCCACTGTATATATCTTCAAATTGAGTGAAACTATTTTTATTAGAAAGCTAATACATAGAAAATCATGCCCATAAAATTTCAGAATAAGTGCAAGAGTACATTACTTCCAGAAATTCTTGAAATTAGACCTATGCTCTATTCGGGCTAAAACCCGACAATCTAGTTAAGGAGCTCATAACTTGAGCTTTGCTTATCCAATCAGAGTAAAACATGTGAGAAATGAAAGATGACACAAATAGATTGATTTAGGTACAAATTCGAATCAAAGTGTTGAAAATTGGATTTTCAATAATTTTCTAAAATTGGGAGCCTAAGTCTGTCTAGAAACAAGTTATCCTTGAGTAAAACTTAAATAACTCAATTTATACACCTAAAATTGTAGTGAGACCAATGAAGATTAAAAGAAGATTGATAAGGCTATAATTTGTTAAATGTTTAGATCAAATTGAGCTAAAATGGAATTTTAGTGAATGCTAGAAATTCAGGGCAGAATTGAGAAAATCAAGATAACTAGTTGGCAGCCTCAAGGTTAGAAGTTTCCTAAACTTTGAGGAGTTAATGGTTGAATGAATCCTATGGGCCTTAAATTTGATTGAAACAATTTTTAAATGAAACTAGACTTCTAGAGTAATCCAAAATATAAATTATAAACCTAATGGATTTAAAATAAAATAGTTATGATTTTTAGAAGTAGATTATAGAATTTCACTCTCTATCCTGACCAGAGTGTAATTTGAGGGGCATAACTCGCCCTATATAACTTTAAATTGGGTGATAATAATTTTATTAGAAAGTTAACACATAAAGAATCATGCCCTTAAAATTTTAGAATCAGAGATATTTGACCTATCCTTTGTTTGGGTTAAAACAAGGCAGTCCACTTGAGGAGCTCGTAACTTGACCTCTACTTATCCAATTAGAGTAAAAGTTATGGGAATTGAAAGATGAGCCAAATAGATTCCTTCATCATAAATTTCAAATCAAAGTGATGAAAAATGGATTTTAGGTGATTTTCTAAAATTAGGAGCCCAAGCCTGTCCTTAAATAACTTCAAATTAAGTGAAATTAATTTTATTAGAAAGCTAACACATAGAGAATCATGCCCTTAAAATTTCAAAATCAGAGAATGAGTACATTGCTCCCAGATATTCTTGTAATTTGACCAATGCTTTGTTCAAGTTAAAGCAAGGTAGTCCACTTGAGGAGCTCATAACTTGCTACTTATCCAATTAGCATAAAACTTGTGGGAAATGAAAGATCCCAAACAGATTTAATCAGGTATAAATTTTGAATCAAAGTGATGAAAAATGGATTTTGGGCAATTTTCTAAAATTAAGAGGCCAAGTCCATCCAAAAAAAGGCAACTTTGAGTAAAACTTAAATAACTCAAGTTATATACCTCAAATTGTGGTGAAACCAATAAGGTTTAAAAGAAGATTGATAAGGCTATAATTTGTTAAATGTTTAGATCAAAATGAATTACAATGGAATTTTTGTGGAATTTAGAAATTCAGGGCAGAATTGAGAAAATCAAGATAACTTTGCAGTTTCAAGGCTTAGGAATATACTAAACTCTAAGGAATTAAAGGCTGAACGAATCCTACATGTCTTAGATTTTATTGAAACCATTTTTAAATGAAACTAGACTTCTAGGACAATCTAAACATATGAATTACAAGCCCATTGGATTTAAAATGAATTAGTTATGATTTTTAGAAGTGACTGCAGAATTTCACTCTTTATCCTGACCAGAGTGCAATGTAAGGGACATAACTCACCCTGTATAACTTCAAATTGAGTGAAACCAATATTATTAGAAAGCTAACACATAGAAAATCTTGACATAAATTTTCAGAATCAGTGCATGACTACATTGCTCCCAGAAATTCTTGAAATTTGACCTATGTTCTATTTGGGTTGAAATAAGATAGTCCATATGAGGAGCTCATAACTTCAACTCTAATTATCCAATTAGAGTAAAACTTGTGAGAAATGAAAGATGACCCAAATAGATTGATTAAGGTATAAATTCAAACTAAAGTGATGAAAAATGGATTTTGGGTGATTTTCTAAAATTAAGAGCCAAAGTTTGTCCAGAAACAATGTAGCTTTGAGTGAAACTTAAATAACTCAAGTTATACACCTCAAATTGTCGTGAGACTATTGATGTTTAAAAGAAGATTGATAAGGCCATAATCTGTTTAATGTTTATATCAAAATGAATTAAAATGGAATTTTAGTAGAGTTTTCAAATTCAAGGCAGAATTGAGAAAATCAAGATAACTTGGCAGCTTCAAAGTTTAGGATTTTCCAAAACATTGAGGAGTTAATGGCTTAATGAATTCTATATATCTTAAATTTGATTAAAGCATTTTTAAATAAAACTAGACTTCTAAAGCAATCCAAACATATAAATTATTAGCCTATTGGATTTAAAATGAATTAGTTATGATTTTTAGAAGTAGACTGTAGAATTTCACTCTCTTTCCTAACCATAGTGAAATATGAGAGGAATAACTCACCCTATATAACTTGAAATTGAGTGAAACAAATTTTATTAGAAAGTTAACATATAGAGAATCGTGCCCATAAAATTTCAAAATCAGAGAATGAGTTCATTGCTCCCAGAAATTCTTAAAATTTGACCTATGTTCTATTCGAGTTGAAACACGGCAATCCACTTGAGGAGCTCATAACTTGAGCTCTAATTATCCAATCAGAGTGAAACTTGTGGGAAATGAAAAATGACCCAAATAGATTCATTCAAGAATAAATTTTGAATCAAAATGACAAAAAATGGATTTTGGGTGATTTTCTATAATTAGGAGCCCAAGTTTGTCTAGAAGCAGGGCAGCCTTGAGTAAAACTTAAATAACTCAAGTTATATACTTCAAATTATGGTGGGACCAATGAGGTTTAAAAGAAGATTGAGAAGGCTATCATCCATTAAATGTTTAGATCAAAATGTTAAAATGGAATTTTAGTGGAATTTAGAAATTCAGGGCAGAATCGAGAAAATGAAGATGACTTATCAGCTTCAAGGTTTAGGAGTTTCCTAAAGTATGAGGAGTTAATGGCTAAATGAATCCTATGGGTCTTAAATTTGATTGAAACCTAGACTTCTAAAGCAATCCAAACATATAAATTATAAGCCCGTCGGATTTAAAATGAATTAGTTATTATTTTCGGAAGTAGATTGTATAATTTCACTTTTGTCCCGACTAGAGTGTAATTTGTGGGCCATAACTCGACCTACATAATATCAAATTGAGTTAAATTAATTTTATTAGAAAACTAACACATAGAGAATCAGGCCCATTAAATGTCAGAATTTGATGATGAGTACATTGTTCCCAAAAATTCTTGAAATTTGACCTATGTTCTGTTCAAGTTGAAACAGGGTAGCCCACTTGAAGAGCTCATAACCTGAACTTTACTTCCCGAATGAGGGTCAAATTTGTGGGAAATGAAAGATGACCCAAACAGATTCATTCAGGTATAAATTTCAAGTCAAAATGATGAAAATGGGTTTTTAGCTATTTTCTAAAATTCGGAGCCTAAGTCTGTCCAAAAACAGGGCAACCTTGAATAAAACTTAAATAACTCAACTTATGCATCTCAAATTGAGGTAGGACCAAATGTAACACCCTAATAAACCCGTACTACGCTTAAGTCATATTACGACATTTTATTAGTTTTTACTTTTGCTTGTGGAAAACTAAACTTCATTTATAAATTAAGTTACACGGAAAATACGTTAATTTTTTTTTTTTGAAATACATACGTCGTCGCTTCGCAGCATTTTGGAAAATAAAGCCTTGAGTGAGAAGATAAATATAAAAGAGCATGTCGCGAGAGAGTTCAAAACACAATATTATCAAATATGAGAAAGGTAAATAAATAGTAATTCACAAATATATTGCATTAGATAGCTAATCATTACATCCGTATGGGTTCATAATATATATATATATATAAACATTACATCGAAGAGGCTCATGGTCGTGCCATGACCCAAATACTAGATACAAAATACAAACTTAAAATGACATAGTTCGTCGCAAAAAGGAATATATAAAGGTGCAGAGCAATGGTAGCTATATGTCCAAAACAGCATTGCCTGACATCCTCTATCATACGTCCACTCATAGTGTGGGGGATCCATGCTCCACTCCACCAGATACGCCATCGGATTTTGGTGACAACATGGAAAAATAACTAGAGCGAGAAATAAGATTTCTCAGTAGGATTCAAACCCAACACTAAAGTTTCATCGTCATCATCCCAGCCACATCGATTTTATAAATGAAAAAAGTGAGCATTCATAAGGTCCAATTCTTAGGTATTTGAAAACATAAATATTCGAAGCGGATTCAATTTTACGTACATATTCTCATTATAATAATAACATCATGGTATACATAAGAGCTTATATGGCAATTCATATCATGCATAAACATCTTGAGAGTTTCTGTAACGTCTGAAAGAAAATTTTATCATTAATAACCGAGTTGTTCGGTTTTTATCGAATAAGTGGGTTTAATCAAAATCCAATTAAGTATTTACTTAAAGCCAATTAAGTGTGATTTAGGAGTGATTAGACTTGATGGAATAAGATTAGGAACATAGGAAACCTCACAGAAATTTTTTGCGATTTAAGAAAAATTTGTAAGATTTCGGTATTTTAAACTGTCGGAACCGGACCAATAAAAGAATCATTGTGAGAAACCTAGAATGAATAGCTAGGATTCAGCCACAACACTCTCATAGGTGGCACCATTTTCAGCCAAGAATGGTAGCTACAAAGCCAAATTGAAACCCCAACACACATCCACCAATCACATAACTCCTTGCTCCAAAAGTTTGTGTGCAATTCCTTCTTTGCCATTGTGAATTTCGGCCAAGATAGGGATTGACTCCCCTTCATTTCTCTTCCATTCATACTCCTCTCTACTCCATCTTTAACCTCTCTTCAGGTCTCATCAAGAGTAGCTTCCATCTAAGGCACCAAATCAACTAAATTTCAACTAGATAAGGTAGGAATCGTACTTCTCTTCTTACTTTCCATGGTTTGGGACTGTATGGGGGTCTTGGGTATCTTGTAATACTGATGATATTTGAAGTGATGATGATCAATTATAATTGATTATGCATGTATGTTGTGATTAGAATTGAAGTTGTTATGAAAGAACTTGAAGAAAAGAGAAAACTCAATAAGTTGTTAGGGTTCTTCCTCAGTGGTCCGTACGACGCAGTGTATGGCTCTGCTACAGCCCTTTAAAGTTGATGAAACTATTTTTATATGAAACTAGACATTCAGGGCTTTCCACACATCTATAATATAAGCCATTAGATCAGTAAAGAGGTAGTTATGAATTTTTGAAGTTTGACCTAAAAATCAGGACCTTCATCCGGGCAGTAGGAGTTGAGAAGGGTATAACTTATCCTACACCACTTCAAATTGAGTGAATCCAATGTTGTTTGAAAGCTAACATATGAGGGAATATCTCATAAAAATTTTAGATTCAGATTTGCTGCCATCCATTCCTAGTACATCAATGAATTTACCTTAAGTTCAACCCGGGCTGGAACAGGGTAGTCCAATAGGGTCAAGTTTCAGAGCTTATATCCTGAGTTATACTCACTCAAATGATATGCAACCTATTTCATTTGAAAGCTTGCTCTGTTAGCTTTACATTGATATAAATTTCCTATGATTTCACCTATATTTCTATTTTTGGTGAATTTTCTTTGATAAGGGTGCAATTCTAGCTAGGAGTATGGTAGTCTGGGATAAAAACCCAAATAACTTGAGTTAATCTCGAAACTCGGAAGGGTATACTTAAGGTTGAACTCAGAAACTTAGTAGACAGAGAGCTAGATCGAATCTACTCAATGTTGAACTTGGAACTTAGTGAATAGGAAACTAGATCGAGTATAGTTAATATCAGCAACTTGGAATTTAGGAAATATGCTTATAAAAGTCTTAGAAGACCAATGGTGGGACAAGGTCAGACACCGAACATAACCCCGGAGGTCGAAACTTGTATAAGCCAGGAACTCGGACCCTATTTGATCTCAGAAGTCGAACTCGGGAACTTCAGTGGAAATTAAAAGCTTGCAAGATAGACTAAGACATAAGGTTTTAAAACTTGCACCTATTGATATTGTTATATTCTTGGTATGAATATGATGTTCTGTATTGGGTTTGTTGTTTGATAAAAATTTCCTTGTTGTCTGGCACTATTCACGGGAAAGCGGACGTGATCCATTATGCTGCCAAAATTGCAACAGAAATCACAATTAATATGAAATTACAAGTCATGCGTATTGGTCAAAGTATTAGACAAGCAATGCTACCCCTATACGAATAAGGAAGGATTTCCATGTGACTTGGGCTAGCCCCTAAACAAAGTTAAGGGGAATAGATTAGTGGAGAAGTTGGAGAAACTAAACCTGACAACCCTGTATAGGAACGAACTTGATCCTGAAAAATGAACTATTACCCAGGAGTTTTATGGCCAATATACTCCCAGGGGACCAAGTATGGAAAACTATGAGTTAAGATCAAGTGCATTATTTCTTATGCATATTCACAATTTCAATTATCATGCATTGAGTTAATTGCGCCATTGGAGGTCATATATATATTACTATTCACTTTATGGCTGTCACTTAACCATGTCAACAATACAAGTTTGGTTGCTTATTCCTCTGTTTAATTGCCTTTATTTCCCTAAGTAAAATTAAACTGTGTTTCGGGCTATGATTTCTATAATTAATTTTAGTAGAGTATCCTGTTGACATGACATTTTCTTCTAATTAACCAAACCTGAAACAACTGAGAATGATAGTGATGACAGATATGCATAGATTTAGGAATTCCAATTGAGAAATCTCTATTTCTCACCCTACTATATACTCCCGCATCATTCTCAAATCATGGAGAACGTGGCAACCGACGTCTTATTCATTGAGTTTCTTGAGCTCCACATTCATTTTGATCCGTTCATAGACTCCGTATACATATCCGGTACATGTCAGTTTCGTCTTTATTTCTTCTTCCAGAGAAATTTTGCAGTACCACTCATGCACCCGCTTTTTGACCCTACCGTCCCTTACATTGCCATCCCTCTCCACATAGCTCATCCCTTTCCACCTTCAAATGCTGTGGCAGTAGCATCGACAGTAGCAGCAACTCCCATGGCTCTGCCAGCCTCACCACCACAACAGATACCCTCAGTCTCAATGTCTAAGGAGGATCCATCTGAGGCAGAGAGTTCATCTTCCTTATCCCCTGCTCTGAGCGTGGACAATACTCCTGCGGATACCGGCATGGCAAATGGATTCCTTTCTTCGGAATCCATCTAGTTAGGGTACCCGCCGTAGCAACAGTAGGTGTACAGGATGACCCTCTTTTGGTAGTTTGGGTCATGAGCATATGAGTAGGAGTTAGTAGTTGTACATGAAATATCCCGTGGGGTGACCCGACTGTCGAGCTCTGTCAAATTACAATAAAAATCGAATTACACTGAATTCATAGCAAGGGTGCAACTCGGGTCATTTCCCATTGATGACAATGTTATATGATCAGAAAATTAGGGGGGGTTTAGGAATTTAAAATACCGAAATGAATAGAAAAGAAATGAACAGAATTTGGAACATCTAATCCAAGAATCAAAAGAAGACCATTTTCATTCTATCATCGAGTTCTAATTGTATGTCAACAAACTAGTCACTGATTAATGTCAAGTTCGAATAAAACCTCAATTCGACCTCTGCATTACACATGAAAAACTTCATGCATTCGATTAACACCTAAATGATTAAACTCAGAAACCTCTAGAATCTAATCATTTCGTGTTAATTTCCAAGCACTAATGCACTTAATAACCAAGTTCAAATCTGAAACCTGATTCTATTTGCCAAAACAGTTGCATTAAAATATTATTAAACAATCGACCAATATGCAAGCAAACAAACAACCAAGTAGTTAACCACAATACTGGATTGAAAATCTTCAAATCTGAAATTGAATCAAAAACAAGGAAAAAGGAGTAGAAGAAACCGAATTAATGAACTCTAAAGCAACAACCCTCAAGAATGCTAATGTTGTCTTTGAATCCTTGGATTAGATAGAAGTTTACTCCTCCATGAATGGAGGAAAACGAATTGTCAGGTTGGGGAGGGGGGCGTGAGAGAAGGGAGGAAGAAGAAGAAAACCGAAAAATTGCTTATCCAAAATTTGTCCAATGAGTTACAAGTCTGGCCTCTTTCCAAACCGGCCAAATCAGAATCAAAACTACCTAAAACTAGTAAATTGTAATTACTACATTAAGCCCCTCTCTCTCCTTTGAATCTAGACACCTTATTTGCCAAAATCCGAATTATAGAAAGAAAGTTACACTAAAAATATGAAATCATTATAACTATTTCTATAAGTAACGTTCTTCTACCATTTTGGCTATCAAAATGATTCCGTTTGGATTTTCACTCTGAAGAAGAATTGTAGCCTTGGATGTCAGCTTCAAAATCCACTGGAATGGGCTCAATCGGACATCTATGGACCAAGATATGGCCCAAATACCATACCCTACTTAGAATCCACGACTGTACCGCTTCAGTTCACTTCTAGGCTCAATTTTAGCACCTTAACACCAGAATTGGCCTCTGACCTCTTCATATAACTTATAGGCCTATCTCTCAGCTTTCCTACAAATCAAGAATCACAATAAAAAGAGCTCTACAACTCAAGATATAACCCAAAAACCAAAATAGTGTCAGAATTCGTCTAATGCTGGAAAATTTAACTCAAACCCAAACAAAATCCAAACAATACAAAATGGTCCAATTCAAAACAATTAGGCACAAAAGAGAATTAATGAGCTAGGAATAAAGGAAAATAAGTATATAAATATCCAATTGATCAAATTCCCCCACACTTAACTCTTGCATGTCCTCATGCAAGATTCAACTAAGGACATAGAAACATGCAACCTAAAAATCATGGAATAACCCAAAATGAACAAGCAAATTCTCCAATGAATCATCAAAAGTGCTAAGCTTAGAAATATAAGAGCATACAAGGCATCAAGAGTTTCTAACAATCAAATCATTCAACACTCCATCTCTCAAAAATGTAAGTTCAGCAATATCCTTCAAAATGCAAATAGATCAAGCATGAAAGGGTTAACAAGATGGTGTTTAAATCTCTCAACTCTCAAGTGTATGGGCAAAAGTGTTTCACTCAAGTCACCTCAAAAGACAATGCATTACCATAAGCTTGTTAATCTTTTACTTCTCCACTACTCACAATCATATGCAAACACAAATCAAGAGGACTTTATTCAAGGTTATAATGGAGCCAAGGTAAGGGTATGAAAATATGAGGATATGACACGATACAATCTAAGAGAATAGAAGTGACATTGGTCATTAGACAAATCAAGCCATCACACACTTACTCTCTTTGAACTTTCTTTTCCCTTTATCAAGATTCCCCAATTTATTTTATTTTTTTCTTTTTTCTTTTTCTTTTTCTCCTTTTTTTTTCCGCTTTCCTTGCATCCTTTCAAACCCCCACACTTGATCCCAAATACAACAATAATGATGAAACCAATGCACTCCCTATTCCCTAAGGTTGGGTATAACATGGTTTTTCACTTAAAGCTTGTAATGTGCTAGAAATCAAAGAATGATCAATAAGGCTCAAAGGGGCTAAACAAGGGGCAAAATGCAAGGTAGGCTATATGACTAAGTGGCTAAAATGAAATAAATGCCTCTATCATATTCATGAACGCATATGAAAAAAAGTAGCCTCAAAGAAGAATCAAAGCAAGTTCTAGAATAACAAAATCTATGAAGGAAAACACACAAGAAGGAAGCGAATGGCATGAAACGCAACCATCCAAATTAAGCCTCAAAAGCTCACAAAGGTAAAATTCAACATACTCAATCATGGCAAATCAAGATCAACCACCCAACTCACACAAATCAAGAAGAGGAAGATGAAATCATGTTGGAACCCTATCCTCCCTAAAGCCTAATGCCTTAACTCAACAACTTTCAATTCAACAATGGAGAACCAATGCAAAACAAAGCAGAACAAAGCAATTTTTTTATTAAAGAAGAAAATGAAGTAAAAGCAACCATGAAACAAATCTATAATGCAAGATTAATTACCAAACAACCTTCGACTAAACTATGCCCCCACACTTCAACTTTACATTGTCCTCAATGTAATGCATAATGGAAATGCAAGTAAAATGAAGTAAGGAAGGAGAAAGAGAAACTCCCCTATCAAGTGTAAGTGGCTGCTAGCAAGCGGATCTCCTCAATGGTCTCCAAGGGTGTGTCCTCATGAAATGGCTTCAAGCGGTGGCCATTCACTATGAATACTCTATCCGTTCCAAGCTCCAAAATCTGCACAGCACTATATGGAAAAATCTTAGTCACTATATAACGACCAACCCACCTAGAATGAAGCTTACCAGAAAAGAGCTTGAGCCGAGAATTGTAGAGAAGCACTTTCTGGCCAATGGAGAACTCCTTCCGCAGCAACTTCGTATCATGAATGAGTTTTGTCTTCTCCTTGTACATGCGGGAGTTCTCATAGGCTTCCAACCGGATTTCCTCCAACTCCTAAAGTTGGAGCTTCCTGTGAAGTCTGGACTGGCTCATATCAAGGTTGTAGTTCTTGGCTGCCCAATAGGCTTTGTGCTCAATTTCCACTAGAAGGTGACATGCCTTGCCAAAGACAATCCTATAGGGAGACATCCCCAAAGGAGTCTTGTAAGCAGTGCGGTAAGCCCATAATGCATCCTTAACCTTTTTACTCTAATCCTTTCTGCTAGGCTACACTGTTTTCTTTAGAATATGCTTCAAGTCCCTATTTGATACCTCCGCCTATACATTAGTTTGCGGATGGTATGGAGTTAAGACCTTGTGGTTTGCACCATATTTCTTTAGCAGAGTTGCCATGTTCCTATTATAGAAATGGCTCCCCTGATCAATAATGATTGCTTTAGGCACTCCAAACTTACAAAAATGTGTGATCTGACAAAATCTTGCAACTCTAAAAGTTGCTCATCTGAAAAGGTCTCACAAATAGTTAGAGGCTCCAAGGTCTGTGAAATGCGACTCAAGTGGTCTGCTACCAGGCTCTCAGCTCTACTCTTGTCCTTGATCTCAATGTCAAATTCTTGCAATAGCAACATCCACTTGATGAGTCTACGCTTTGCATTCGGCTTCTTTAATAAGAACTTCAAAGCTACGTGATCAAAAAAAATTAGTTACTTTTGTTCCTAACAAATAAGCACGGAATTTATTTAAAGCAAAAATAATGGCTAAAAGCTCCTTCTCTGTGGTGGTGTAATTAGTTTGTGCAGAGTCTAGGGTCCGAGAAGCATATGCTATGTCATAGGGAATCTTCCCAACCCTCTGGGAAAGAGCAGCTCTAACTGCAAGGTTTGATGCATCACATATGAGCTCGAACGGGTATTCCCAGTCTAGCGGCTAAAGAACAGAAGCAGAAATCAGGTGCCGCTTCAACTGGTCAAAAGCTCTCCTGCAGTTATCATCAAACTGGAAGTCTACATCCTTCTGTAGCAGCTTGGAAAGTGGAAGAGCAATTTTGATGAAGTCCTGGATAAATCGCCTATAAAAACCTGCATGTCCAAGAAAAGAATGCACTTCCCGCACACATGTGGGGTAAGGTAGAGAAGCAATAACATCAATCTTGGACCTATCAATAACAATACCCTCACTAGAAATAACATGTCCTAAGACTACACCTTGCTTAACAATAAAATGACATTTTTCAAAATTCAAAACAAGGTGAGACTCAACACATCTATTCAGTACCTTAGCAAGACTATCCAAGCATGCATCAAATAAAGTGCCATAAATAGTAAAATCATCCATAAAGATTTCCACACAATTTTCTAGAAAATCAGAAAGATACTCACCATGCACCTCTAAAATGTACTTGGGGCCTTGCATAGACTGAAAGGCATCCTCTGGTGTGCAAATGTGCCAAATGGGCATGTAAAGGTGGTCTTCTCCTGATCTTCTGGTGCAATGTGGATCTGAAAATAGCCAGAAAAGCCACCAAGAAAATAGTAGTGTGACTGACCTGCCAATCTCTCCAGCATCTGATCAATGAAGGGTAATGGGAAATGGTCCTTCCTGGTGGCCTAGTTCAGTTTCCTATAATCTTTGCAGACTCTCTAGCTATTTTGTACTCTTGTAGGCACCAACTCCTCCTTTGAGTTCTTCACTACTGTTATTACAGTCTTCTTTGGAACCACTTGCACCGGGCTCACCCACTTGCTGTCTGAAATTGGATAAATGATTCCTGCAGCTAGCAACTTACTTACTTCTTTCTTCACCCCATCCAAGATAAGTGGGTTGAGCCTTCTCTGAGGTTGCCTTACCGGTTTCACTCCATCCTCTAACTGAATTCTATGCATGCATGTAGAGGGGCTAATCCCAGGTATGTCTGCCAATGTCCAGCCTATAGCCTTCATGTTCTGCCTCAGGATGTTCAGCAACTTCTCTTCTTGCTCTGGTTGTAGATCTTTGGCTATAATGACTAGTAGCTTCTCATTTGGTGCCAGAAATGCATACTTCAAATTTTCTGGCAGTGGCTTTAGTTCCAAGGTGGGAGGATCTTTGATAGAAGGTGCTAATCTTGGGTTTTCTTCAACTAGTTTAATTTCAGCACCTGTAACATGTGAAGAATCTTGGACAAGAGCATTATCATATCCTTTGGAAACAATATTAACAGAATTAGGTGCAAAATCCTTCATACTTCCAGAATGCACAAAATTAAAATTTCTATAATGTGCAGAGTTTTCCGAATTCATAGCAGATTTACTAATTTCAGAGCCTGCAGAAACTTCGAAATTAGCAGAAAGAACAAAATCAGCAGAAATAGCATGTGCGCAGCTAGAATTTGAGCAACTAGAATGAATAGCAGCAGAATTGCTAGAAACAAATGCTGTAGCAGAATTTAAATTAGTGGAAACAGAATTTTCTGCAATAAAAAATAATGTGACAGCACCTTCAGAATTTTCAGCTTCAAAAATAGAACCAGAATTTTCATATTTGCAAATAACAGCAGAAATAGAAATAGATTTATCAAAAAAATTTGGAACCGCAGAAAAAATAGGAACAACAGCAGAATCTGCACAATTAAAAATAGAACTTTTAGCAGAAACAGCAAAAATAGAATTTGCAATATTTTCAGAATGTGCAGAAATTAAATCAGAATCTGCAAAAATAGTAGAAACAGCACATCAGAAACAACAGATTCAAAAACAGCAGATTTACAACCATGTAGGCATGCAACAAATTCAGCATAAATAGCACAAACAACACATAAGTCATTACTACCATCACAATCACAATCAACACAATATAATTCAGCCAACATGTTCTCATGCACTTCATCAACCAAGGAATCAATAATGTCTATATGAAAAATAGAATGCTCTTCCGGTGGGTATCTCATGGCATCAAATAGATTAAATTGCACTTTACTATCTCCAAATTCCATGGATAATGTACCAGAATGCACATCAATCTTAGTCTTAGCAGTTTTCAAAAATAGTCTACCTAAGATTAATGTTGGTTGATTAGCATGCAATTCATCTTCCATATTTAGCACATAGAAATCAGTAGGAAAAATAAGGTCATTTACTCTTACCAACATATCTTCTAAAACTCCCTCAGGATGAGTTATGCTTTGATTGGCAAGTTGGATGACCACTCCTATTGGCTTGAGCTCTCCAATGCACAATGACTGGTAAATTGATTTTGGCATGACATTTATTGAAGCTCCAAGATCCAACATAGCTTGACTGAACTGCTTACTTCCTATGATGCATGGAATGGTGAAAGTCCCTGGATCCTTGCATTTCAGAGGAATACTTGGCTGAATGATTGCAGAAACATTTCTGCCCATGCTTATCTTCTCATTTCCCTTCAGCCTCCTTCTATGAGTGCACAAGTCCTTGAGAAATTTGGCATACTTTGGAATTTGTTTGATGGCTTTTAGGAGTGGAATATTGACTTCCACTTTTCTGAATGTGTCCATGATCTCCTTATCCAATTCAGCTTCTGCCCGCTTCTTATTTTGTGTCACTCTGTTGGGGAAAGGCAGTAGAACACTTTGTTCAGATTGCTTACTGTTGCTACTACTTGGTTCTGCACCATTTGTCTTTATTTCTGTAGAATCAAATTTTTCTGCTACCTCTGGTTGTTCTGCAGAATCTACAATATCAGGAAACTTAAGCTGCTTGCCACTTCTCAAAGTGATAGAACTCACATTCTTTGGGTTGCTCACGGATTGGAAGGGAAGGTTGCCAGAACCTTGAGACTTCATGTCATTTACTGTTGTAACTAACTGACAATCTGTGTTTGCAGATTCTGGATGCTGGCTTCTGTTTATTGTTGAAACTGAACACTGCTAGTTGCCATTTGCTTCACTAAATCTGCAAGGCTAGGTTCTGAGCTGGTGGTTTGTGGTTTATTTTGCTAAACTAGTGGATGATATTGTCCTGAGTTTGGTCCAGCAGAATTTTGCTTAAACTGAGGTTGCTGAAACTGATTGAAGTTGTTGCCATACCTCAGACTCGAGTGATCTCTGATCTCTCTAGCTAGGATTGTATGTGTTGGAGAATGGATCATAACTCTTCTGTTGCTGCTGCTACTGATGATAAGGCCTACCAGGAAAAATTCCTGCAACAGTTTCATTGCTCTCCTGCAAATATGGATATTGATCTGTTGGATGTGGTATAGAGCAAATGCCACAAATCATAGCTACTGGTTACTGGGGCTGTTAGAGCTGTTGGCCAAGTGCTAATTCCCTCACCAAGGTTGTCAACTCATCTATTCAGTTCTCCATCCTCTGCTGGTTTGTATCAGAGGTTTGTACTTCATTTACTCCACTTGTTGACACTATGGCTCAGGTACCAAATTGTTGTGCATTGGCAGCCATATTTGCAATTAATTCATGAGCTGCAGCAGGTCTTTTATCTACTAAAGCTCCTCTAGAAGTAGCATCAACCATACTTCTATCCATTGGCATGAGACCTTCATAAAAATACTGAATGAGAAGCTGGTCACTAATCTGACAGTGTGGACAGCTTGCACACAATTTCTTGAACCTCTCCCAATACTCATGCAATGTCTCTCCACTAATCTGTCTTATGCCACAAATTTCTTTTCTGATGGAAGTAGCTCTTGAGGTAGGGAAGAATTTCTCCAAGAACATCCTCTTCATGTCTTGCTAGCTTGTGATAGAACCTGGATGCAAGTAGATAACCAATCCTTAGCAGATCCATCCAGAGAAAAAGGAAATGCCCTCAGCTTGATGTGATCTTCTTCCACTCCATATGGCTTCATGGTTGAGCACACTACGTGGAACTCCTTCAAGTGCTTGTGAGGGTCTTCTCCACCTAAGCCATAAAACTTGGGCAGTAGATGTTATCAATCCTGATTTTAGCTCGAAGTCTGCATCCAAATTCGGGTACTGGATGGCCAAAGCCTGATAGTTGACATCAGGTGCTGCAAGTTCCTTTAAGGTTCTATTAGCCATGCTTCTTGAAAAATCAAAACTGTCAACAAAGTTAGGAATAGAATCAGAATTATTAGTAGAACTAGTCTCAAACAACCTTGTCTTAGCTCTTCTAATTTGTCCAAGAGTCCTCTCTAATTCAGGATCAAACTCAACTAAATTAGGAGTTGGATTAGACCTAGTCATGCACTAACAAAATAGCAAACAGAACCATATGCACACCTATTTCACCACTAACACAAAGCACTAAAACATGCACACAAACACTCAAAATAATAAAAAATGAATATAAAAACACTACCAGAAAATTTTTAAAATTTATTAGACCACCACACCTAAAAAATTTTACCCTCAAGGAGTAAAAAAATATAAAGAAAAATGTTAAACAATTAAAAAATTGGTTTAAATGAAGGAATTGGCTTAAAAATAAAGAGTCAACAGTGTTACTATTGATCTTGATCAGAGGGCCATTTTCCTTCAACTGACCAATTTTCAAGTCAATTGGAGCACAAAATCTTTTACAAAAATACCCGTTACATCCCTAAAAAATACCAAAAAGATCAAAAAGCCTCGAAAGACCTATCTAAATGATGGAATTTGACAAAAATAGGGAGGCTCAATCCTTGATGGATTGAGTCTTTCTCAAAATGATGTTTTTCTATGGAATCAAGTCCCCTGAAATCAACTGAAACGAGTTAGTCGTCAAAAATCGTAAAACCAAACTACAATGAATTAAAACTAACAACCTAACCAAACACACATCAAAACAGAATATGCAATGATATTAACACATATTAACATGACCAAATAACATCAATCAACCCCGGCAACGGCGCCAAAATTTGACTTGAGTGCCAAGCTCGGTCAAATTACAATAAAAATCGAATTACACTGAATTCGTAGCAAGGGTGCAACCCATGTTGTTTCCTAGTGATGACAATGTTATATGATCAGGAAATTGGGGAAGGGTTTAGGAATTTAAGATACCAAAATGAATAGAAAAGAAATGAACAGAATTTGGAACATCTAATCGAAGAATCAAAAGAAGACCATTTTCATTCTATCATCGAGTTGTAATTGTATGTCAACAAACCAGTCACTGATTAATATCAAGTTCGAATAAAACCTCAATTCAACCTCTGCATTACACATGAAAAACTTCACGCATTCAATTAACACCTAAATGATTAAACTCAGAAACCTCTAGAATCTAATCAATTCGTGTTAATTTCCAAGCACTAATGCACTTAATCACCAAGTTCAAATCTAAAACCTAATTCTACTTGATAAAATAGTTGCATTACAATATTAAACAATCGAGTAATATGCAAGCAAACAAACAACCAAGTAGTTAATCACAATACCGGATTGAAAATCTTCAAATCTGAAATTGAATCAAAAACAAGGAAAAGGGAGTAAAAGAAACTGAATTGATGAACTCTGAAGCAACAACCCTCAAGAATGCTAATGTTGTCTTTGAATCCTTGGATTAGATAGAAGCTTACTCCTCCATGAATGAAGGAAAATGAATTGTTAGGGGGGACGTGAGAGAGGAGAGGAAGAAAAAGAAAATTGAAAAATTGCTTATCTAAAATCTGTCCAATGAGTTACAAGTCTGGCCTCTTCCCAAACTAGCCAAATCAGAATCAAAACTGCCTAAAAATATTAAATTGTAATGACTACATTAATCCCCTCTCTCTCCTTTGAATCTGGGCACCTTATTTGATAAAATCCGAATTATAGAAAGAAAGTTACACTAAAAAAATGAAATCATTATAACTAATTCCGTAAGTAACGCTCTTCTACCATTTGGCCTATCAAAACGATTTCGTTTGGATTTTCACTCTGAAGAAGAATTGTAGCCTTGGATGTCAGCTTCAAAATGCCACTAGAATGGGCTCAATTGGACATTTGTGGACTGAGATATGGCCCAAATACCACACCCTGCTCAGAATCCGCGATTGTACCGCTTCAGTTCACTTCTAAGCCCAATTTCAGCTCCTTAACACCAGAATTGGCCTCTAACCTCTTCATATAACTTATAGGCCTATCTCTCAGCTTTCCTATAAATTAAGAATCACAATAAAATGAGCTCTGCAACTCAAGATATAACTAGAAACCAAAACAGTGTCAAAATTCGCCTAATGCTAAAAAATTTAACTCAAACCCAAACAAATTCCAAACAATACAAAATGGTCCAATTCATAACAATTAGGCATAAAAAAGAATTAATGAGCTAGGAATGAGGGAAAATAAGTATATAAAAATCCAATTGATCATGGGGACCAGTTAATGGGGACTGTTCATATAGACAGGCTGATTTATTTTGTGTTAATGGCCTCATTTTTTTTTTTTACTACCCTGTACTATCTTACATACCTTTTGATAACTTTGAAAACAAATGTATATGTATGTACATATATATATGATGCAGTTTCGGTAAGTTCTATTTATTTCACATTTTTATTGGTGTTACTTTACTTTTGGTACAATGACTGTTTAGTGTTTATTTTGTTGCCGAACAGAAATTGATTGAAGTAAATAGTTAACTCTTAGTTCACCACATGTAATAACTTATCAGGTAATATATTATGACTTAAGCATAGTATTTAGTCTGGTAAAGTGTTACATTTTGGTATCAGAGCAGTTCGTCCTAATATAGGCCTGAGGATTGGACTAACTATGCTTCGCATATGCTCTGTATTCTTTAGATATTATCATGCACTGAGTCTTGTCCATATGGATAGGATGCATGTGAGAGGATTGCCTAACCTTATGCTATTATTTACTAGCACACTGAACTTAGTATTGAGCCTAATCAACTCAATTACTCTTATTTTGTGTGTTCAGAACTTGATGGCTTCTGGAAAGTGAGGTAGGCCATGAACTTCCTCAACCCAAGAGGAATCTACTGAGTTTCTAGACACAATGCAAGAAATGGTGCATGCTATGCGTGAGCAGGCAGTTGCATCAACACAAATGATGGGCCAACTAGGGAGGTAACCAGAGGTAGGTCTTGGAAGGAATCATAATGGCCTTGGAGTAGATCTAGAATACCTCAAATTTGCCAAGTTCAGGAAGGCCAACCCACCCAACTTCAGGGGAGCCTTTTACCTAGATAAAGCGGATGAGTGGGTTAAAGCTATGGAGAAGGTCTTCTCTGTATTAGACTGCACAGACCATCAGAAGGTGACCTTTGCCACTTATATGCTAGAAGCAGATGTAGAGTTCTAGTGGAATAGTGCACGCCAGTTATTAGAAGGATCCCAAACATATATTATTTGGGATATATTCAGAGACGCATTTTATCAGAAGTACTTCCTTGCCTCTACCCGCAATGCTAAGGAGTTGGAGTTCATACACCTTCGTTAAGGGAATAGTAGTGTATCGGAATACATTGCTAAATTTGAGAAGTTGTGCAAATTTTCCACCATTTATTAACGGAACCCCGACGAAGCCTGGAAATGCATGAAGTTCGAAGGTGGGCTGAGAAAAGACATCCTTACCACCATAAGATCAATGGAGATCAGAGACTTCCCTATGTTGATGAACAAGTGCCGCCTAGTGGAGGATTGTAACAGGAAGTTGATTGCTGCTAGGTCAATCGGCAGTAACTTTAAGAAGGGGTTAGCCCGGCAAGGCCCAAGGTTCAAGCCCAACTTTTAGCAGCAGAGGAAGTTTTAGCCTGTAGACAAGAAAGGCAAGCAACCTTAGAGGCCTTTTGGGAACCAGACATGCAACCAGTACGGCAAGAATCATGGCAACTGCCCCTGCTTGGCAGGTCAATATGTTTATTTTGTATGTAGCAAACTAGGCCACAAAATCTATCAATATCTTGCCAGAAACCCTCAACTGACCCCCAAGTCATAACGCTAGGGAAGGGTTTTCACTATGGATGCACAAGAGGTTAACAAGTCAGGAGATTTGATTCAAGATACGTGTGAAGTGAATGGTAAGACCTTGACTGTCTTATATGATTCAGGTGCATCTCACTCTTTCATCTCTCATGATTGCATGTCAGCCTCACAATTACCTAATTTTGAATTACCCTATGACTTGCTAGTTTCTACTCCTACAAGTGAGCCCGTTAAGACCTATCATATTTGTATGAGTATCCCCTTTCAGATAGGAGGGCGAACATTTTCAGCCAATTTAATTTGCCTCCCCTTGTCTGGACTTGACATTATTTTGGGTATGGACTGGCTTTCTGCCAACCAGGCCCTGTTAAATTGCTCTGATAAATCTATTGTGCTTCACTCTGTTTCATCTTCTGAATCAGTAATCCCTGTAAGCCTTTATTTAAGCTCTTTAGCAGTACATCATTTTGGGGATGCAAGTCAAGGGTATATTCTCTTATCAACCAGTGTACCGGAGGTTAATCAAAAGTTAGATAATATTCCAGTTGTTAGCGAATATCCCGATCTGTTCCCTGAAGATATTCCTGATTTTCCTCCTGAGAGACAAATTGAGTTTGCCATTGAATTGATACCAGGAGCAGGACCAATATCTATAGTGCCATATCGAATGTCACCCTTAGAATTGATTGAAATTAAGAAGCAGATTGAAGAACTCTTGGAAAAGAAATTTATTAGGCCAAGTGCATCACCATTAGGAGCCCCAGTTCTATTAGTTAAGAAGAAAGATGGGGGCATACAACTATGTGTGGATTACAAGCAGCTGAGAAGGCGATGATCAAAAATAAGTATCCATTGCCAAGGATTGATGATCTCATGGATCAACTACATAGGCTACTATATTTTCCAAGATTGATCTACAGTTTGGATATCACTAGATCCGGTTTCGAGAAGAAGATAATCCGAAGACGACGTTTCAAACTCGTTATGGACATTATGAATACACTGTGATGTCATTTGGGTTAATGAATACACTGGCAATATTCATGGATTACATGAATCGAATATTCCGACCATATCTTGACAAATTTGTGGTGGTATTCATTGATGACATACTTGTTTACTTGAAGACGGAGCAGGAGCACGCAGACCATTTGCGACTGGTTTTACAAATTTTAAGAGAGAAGAAACTTTACGCCAAGCTATCCAAATGTGAATTTTGGATGGAACATGTAAAATATCTTGGCCATGTGGTATCCTATGGGCGAATTTCAGTGGACCCTAGTAAGGTAGAAGCAGTAGTAAACAGGGAACGGCTAACGACAGTTACGGAAGTCAAGAGCTTCTTAGGGCTGGCAGGATATTACAAGAGATTTGTTAGGAACTTTTCTCAAATAGCCCTACCCCTAGCAAAGTTAACCAGGAAGAACGCCCTATTCAAATGGACACTTGAGTGTGAGCAGAGTTTCCAAGAATTAAACGAAAAATTGACGACAGCCCCAGTACTCACTCTGCCAAATCCTCATGAACCGTTTGAAGTCTACTGTGACGCTTCTAAGAAAGGATTAGGGTGCGTGTTAATGCAGAATAGAAACATCGTCACGTATGCTTCCAGGCAATTGAAAATTCATGAAAGAAGTTATCCAACGCATGACCTAAAGTTAGCGGCGGTGGTATTTGCTTTGAAGATATGGAGGGACCATCTCTATGGAGTGAAGTTTGAAGTATTTTCTGATCACAAAAGCTTGAAATACTTTTTTGATCAGAAGGAATTGAACATGAGGCAGCGAAGATGGATGGAGTTTCTTAAAGATTACGAATTTGAGCTAAAGTACCACCCTGGCAAAGCAAACGTGGTGGAGGATGCCCTGAGTAGGAAATCTTTAACTGTGGCATGGATGATAATCAAGGAGATGGAGCTCATAGAGAGTTTCCGAGACCTCAACTTGGGAATCTCTATGAACTCCAATGCCATTCAGTTAAACCAACTTAAGATAACCAGTGATTTCAAAGACCAAATCCAGCAAGCACAACAAAGAAATAATAACTTCCAGCATATAGTGCAACTAGTGCAATCTAGCATGCTAACAGGATTTACTTAGAATGCAGAAGGAATATGGCAATATTAGGGGAGAATATGCATACCTGAGGAGGATAACCTCAGAAAGAAGATCTTGGGGGAAGCCCATAAGAGCAAGTTTACTATACATCCTAGCATTAACAAATGTATCAAGATCTCAAGAGGATGTTTTGGTGGCTAGGCCTTAAAACAGATGTGGCAAATTTCGTGAATAAATGTCTAACCTACCAGAAGGTAAAAGTACCCGCAAGAATACTACAACCCTTAGAGATTTTGGAATGGAAGTGGGAGAGCATGTCTATGGATTTCGTGATGGGCTTACCAAGAACACCCTCAGGATATGACGCTATATGGGTCATAGTGGATAGACTAACTAAGTCCGCTCACTTTTTACCCATTCGAGCGAATTACCCTCTAGAGAAGCTAGCTCAATTGTACGTTCAAGAAGTGGTATGACTGCATGGTATTCCTTCGACAATCATTTCAGATCGAGATCCAAGGTTCACCTCACGGTTTTGGGGAGTACTCCAGAAGGCGTTTGATACTAGGCTATGTTTAAGTACTGTGTACCATCCGCAAACAGATGGTCAGACCGAGCGAACTATTTAGACTTTGGAGGATATGCTGCGAGCATACATTCTAGAATAGCGTGGAAGCTGGGATCAATACTTACCGTTAGCCGAGTTTGCGTACAACAACAGTTACCATGCTAGTATCGACATGGCTCCATATGAAGCTCTATACAGACGGAAGTGTCAATCTCCCCTGTATTGGTATGAATTAGGAGAACAGAGTTTGTTGGGATTGGAATTAGTCAGACAAACTACAGAGCAAATCAAAAGGATCCGCAGCAAGATACTTGTAGCTTAAAGTCGTCAAAAGAGCTACATAGATGTTAGGAGAAAGCCATTGGAGTTCCAAGAAGGAGACCATGTGTTTCTAAAGATCACACCCATAACTAGAATAGGTAGAGCTATTAAAGTTGGAAAGCTAAGCCTTCGCTTTATAGGTCCTTTTCAAAATTTGTAGTGAATCGGGCCAGTGGCGTATCAAGTCGCTTTACCCTCACATCTGTCAAATCTTCATGATGTTTTCCATGTTTCTCAACTTAGAAGATACCAACCTGACCTTACTCATTTCTTGGAAACTGAATCAATCCAGTTAAGAGATGACTTAACCTTTCATGTACCTTTAGCACAGATAATGGACAGGAGCATCAGACACCTTCGGAATAAAGCTGTACAGCTAGTGAAGGTGGCATGGGGACACGAAGACGCAGCGGACTATACGTGGGAGCTAGAAGCCGATATGCGGAGAGAGTATCCTGAATTAGTCTCAGGTACTAAATTTTGAGGACAAATTTTTTTTTAGGAGGGTAGTAATGTAGCGTTCGAAAGAAAATTTTATCGTTAATAACCAAGTTGTTCGATTTTTATCGAATAAGTGGGTTTAATTGAAATTCGATTAAGTATTTACTTAAAGCCAATTAAGTGTAATTTAGGAGTGATTAGACTTGAAGGAATAAGATTAGGAACATAGGAAATCTCACAGAAATTTTTCTAAAACCGGTTTACCGATTTAAGAGAAATTTATAAGGTTTTGGTATTTTAAACTATTGGAATCGGACCAATAAAAGAATCATTGTGAGAACCCTAGAATGAATGGCTAGGATTCAGCCACAACATTCCCATAGGTGGCACCATCTTCAGCCAAGAATGGAGGCCACAAAGCCAAATTGAAACCGTAACACACATCCACCAATCACACAACTCCTTGCTCCACAAGTTTGTGTGCAATTCCTTCTTTGCCCTTGTGAATTTTGGCAAAGATAAGGGGCTGACTCCCCTTTATTTCTCTTCCATTCATACTCTTCTCTACTCCATCTTCAACCTCTCTTCAGGTCTCATCAAGAGTAGCTTCCATCTAAGGCACCAAATCAATTAAACTCCAACTAGACAAGGTAGGAATCCTACTTCTTTTCTTACTTTCCATGGTTTGGGACTGTATGGGGGTCTTGGGTATCTATGATAGTGATGAAATTTGAAGTGATGATGATGAATTATAATTGATTATGCATGTATATTGTGATTAGAATTGGAGTTGGTATGAAAGAACTTGAAGAAAAGGGAAAACTCAATAAGTTGTTAAGGTTCTTCCACGGCGATCCGTATGGCAGAGTGTGCGGATCCACCTGCAGTCATTTAAAGTTGATGAAACTATTTTTATATGAAACTAGACATTCAGGGCATTCCATACATATATAATTTAAGGCCATTAGATCAGTATAGAGGTAGTTATGAATTTTTTAAATTTGACCTAGAAATCAGGACCTTCATCCTAGTAGGAGGAGTTGAGAAAAGTGTAACTCACTTTACACAACTTCAAATTGAGTGAATCCAACATTGTTTAAAAGCTAACATACGAGGTAACATCCCATAAAAATTTCAGATTCAGATTCGTTGCCATCCATTCCCAGTACATCAATGAATTTACCTTAAGTTTAACCTATGCTGGAACAGGGTAGTCTAGTAGGGTTAAGTTTCAGAGCTTATATCTTGAGATATACTCACTCAAATGATATGCAACCTATTTCATTTGAAATATTGCTTTGTTAGCTTTACATAGACATAAATTTCTCATGATTTCACCTAGATTTTTTTTTTTGGTGAATTTTCTTTTATAAGGGTGCAATTCTGCCTAGGAGTATAGCAGTCTAGGATAAAAACCCAAATAACTTGAGTTAATCTCGGAACTCGGAAGGGTATACTTAAGGTTGAACTCGGAAGGGTATACTTAAGGTTGAATTCAGAAAGGTATACTTAAGATTGAACTCAGAAACTTAATAGACAGAGAGTTAGATCAGATCTACTCAGTGTTGAACTCGGAACTTAGTGAATAGGAAAGTAGATCGAGTATAGTTAATGCCAGCAATTTGGAATTTAGGAAATATGCTTATAAAAGTCCTAGAAGACCAATGGTGGGATAAGGTTGGAGACTGAACATAACCCCAAAGGTCAGAACTTGTATAAGCTCGGAACTCGAACCCCATTTAATCTCAAAAGTCGAACTCCGAAACTTCAATAGAAATTAAAAGCTTGCAAGATAGACTAAGACATAAGGTTTTAAAATTTGCACCTATTGATATTGTTATAATTTTGGTATGAATATGATATTCTGTATTGGGTTTGCTGTTTGATAAAAATTTCATAGTTGTCTGGCACTATTCACGAAAAAGCGGACATGATCTGTTATGCTGCCAAAATTGTGGTAGAAATTGCAATTAATATGAAATTATAAGTCATGCATGCATTGGTCAAAGTGTTAGACAAGCAATGCTACCCCTATATGAATGAGGAAGGATTGCCATGTGACTTGGGCCAACCCCTGAATAAAGTTAAGGGGAACAAATTAGTGGGGAAGTTGGGGAAAGTAAACCCAACAACCCTGTATAGGAACGAGCTCGATTCTGAAAAGCGGACTATTACTCAGGAGTTTTATGGCCAATATACTCCCAGGGGACCAAGTATGGAAAACTATGAGTGAAGATCAAGTGCATTATTTCTTATGCATATTCACAATTTCAGTTATCATACATTGAGTAAATTGCACCATTGGATGTCATATATATATTACTGTTCACTTTATGGCCGTCACTTAACCATGTCAAAAGTACAGGTTTGGTTGCTTATTCTTCTGTTTAATTGCCTTTATTTCCCTAAGTAAAATTAAACTTTGTTTCGGGCTATGATTTCTATAATTAATTTTAGTAGAGTATCCTGTTGACGTGACATTTTCTTCTAATTAACCAAAACTCGGAACAACTGAGAATGATAGCAATGACAGATATGCATAGATTTAGGAATTCCTACTGAGAAATCTCTATTTTTCACCCTACTATATACTCCCACGTCATTATCAGATCATGGAGAACACGACAACCAGCATCCTATTCATTGAGTTTCCTGAGCTCCACATTCATCTTGATCCATTCATAGACTCCGTGTATATATCCAGTAGACATCAGTTTTGCCTTTATTTCTTCTTCCAGAGAGATTTTGCAGTACCACTCATGTACTCGCTTTTTGATCCTGTCGTCCCTTACATTGCTATCCTCCTCTACATAGCTCATCCCTTTCTACCTCCACATGCTGCGGCAGTAGCACCGACAGCAGCAGCTCCTATGGCTCTGCTAGCCTCACCATCGCAGTAGATACCCTCGGTCTCGATGTCTGAGGAGGATCCATCTGAGGCAGAGAGTTCATCTTCCTCGTCCTCTGCTCCAAGCATGGACTACACTCCTGCGGATGCCGGCATGGCGAATGAATTCCTTTCTTCGGAATTCATCTAGTTGGGGTACCCGCCGTAGTAGCAGTAGGTGTATAGGATGACCCCCTTTTGGCAATTTGAGTCATGAGCATATGAGTAAGAGTTAGTAGTTGTACATGAAATATCCCGTGGGGACCAGTTAAGGGAGGCTGTTCATATAGACAGGCCAATTTATTTTGTGTTAGTTTCTTCTTTTTTTTTTTACTACCCTGTACTGTCTTACGTACCTTTTGACAGCTTTGAAAACAAATGTATACATATGTACATATATATATGATGCAGTTTCGGTAAGTTATATTTATTTTACATTTTTATTGGTGTTACTTTACTTCCGGTACAATGACTGTTTAGTGTTTATTTCGTTGCCAAACAAAAATTGATTGAAGTAAATAGTTAACTCTTAGTTCATTACACGTAATAACTTATCAGGTAATATATTATGACTTAAGCATAGTATTCTGTTTGGTAAGGTGTTACTATTTCATTCTCGGGTCAGACCAAAGTCCCTTTTTTTTCTTAACTTGACTTTCTCTTAAATCTTTTTCTTTTCACCAACTAAACATAAGTGGTAATGAGCTCATACCGTGGCCATCGCCAGCATAACCTTTTGGTACTAACACTAGCTAGGTCATGTCATGCCTCATGTAAGCCCTATTCCCTATGCTCATACTAGCTAGATCGATGCCATGCCTCATGTGAGTCATGGGTGAGGGGAGCCTTTTATTACGAGTGTAACACCCTCCTAAGCACAGTACTATGCTTAAGTCATAGTACCATACCCTGGAGCTGTTACTGTTACCTGAGCGGACCTCGTCTGACAGCAACTTCAGCCATCTTTGGAAACTTCTAAAATCATCTGGAGACAACATGGAAATAGGAGTGAGAATTATAAAATTCTCAGTAGGATTCTCTAATCTTCATACATAGGGTCATCATGGTCGTCTCCAGTTTGCTTCGGTTTAATTTAAAAAAAAAGGTGAACATGCTGCACCAACTGTTTAATTTTACATTTCGAAAAAATGTCTTATCCGAAGCAAAATTCATTTTAATCATACACTTAGCATTTGGGAGAACCCATAAAATTCATTCAATTATAATACCATGAATAATAACTGTCGCATATTAAAACACAGATAGCATCAATATGCTGGGAATATAACATCTGCACATAAAATTACTAGTACTTAAATTCATGCCAATACATGAAACTTGCTTTTCTCTCTTTATCTTCCTTTTCGTCATAAAATCTTCAGTCTTTAGTCTTTTACTTGGCATACCTAGCCGTATCGCCGTCCCTAGGGTGCATGGATCTGTCTACACTTGAGCGTTACGTATCGCCGTCCTCCCTCAAGTGCAGCATCATACCATATTCCAGAGTATGATCGCCATGTCATACCCCATCAGAGCGTGATTGCCATGTCACGTTCCTTAGGAAGATGGGATCCTCATGCTATATTCCAGAGTATGATCGCCATGTCATACCCCATCAGAGCGTGATCGCCATGTCACGTTCCTTAGGAATATAGGATCTTCATTCGGTACTTACACTAGCTGGGTCATGCCATGCCTCATGTAAGTCCTGCCCCTATACTCACACTAGCTAGGTCTATGCTATGCCTCATGTGATTGGGGTGCTTGCATATACTTTAATCTTTAGTCTTTAGTCTTTTACTTGGCACACCTAGCCGTATCGCCGTCCCTAGGGTGCTTTTACTGCCCTTGGGTAGTCTGCCCTTGGAGTGAGCTCGTCAGCCTCACCCGTGACCGTCGTCACACCGACTCACCCATAAGGGGATTCACGTGCCTCTAATCTTGGAGGGATCTCATTCTGGTCACGTGCCTCTAGTTGAAGGGATCTCTTCTGGTCACATGCCTCTAGTTGAAGGGATCTCTTCTGGTCACGTGCCTCAAAATTGAGGGATCTCGTCTGACCACGTGCCTTCAACATAAAGGGATCTCATCTGACCACGTGCCTTCAACATAGAGGGATCTCATCTGACCACGTGCCTCCAAGGTAGAGGGATCTCATTGTCTTAACTGCCTTCACAGGGAGGGATTCAAGTGCAACTGCCTCCAAGTGAAGGGATTCACATTCAATATATTCACATTCTTTCCTTCTCAAACATATTCAAGCATAGTTATACATATGCTACATCACTTACCCTCACATACCTCATAACGTAATTATGTCATTCTTAAATATAGGGTTTCTATGTACCCCTTTATATTTCAATTCATCCTTACATTTAAACGTTCATAACTCCTTAGACTTCTGCCGTAAATCCGGCAGTATAACGGATCAGGTCCGTTTCCCCATGAATAGTGCCAGCTCTCACAGACAGTTTAGTCATAGCAACATAAATCAACTTAACACATATATATCAATGTCAAACTGGCAATCCTCAACTCAAACTTTATAGGTTTCACTAACATTTGTAAAATTATCATTTTGGCCATTCTGCCAATTCTATTCGGTTTTGCCCGAATCTTGTATAATCCACCTTTATCTCTATTCAACTCCTTTAAATCTGAAATTTGGATATGTCATAGCTCTATATGTCTACTTTCTAACCTCTTTGGTCCCATGTCATTCTTATTTATATACATCAAGATATTCACCTTTTACTTCAGCCTGTTCAGTCACTAGCCCGAATTACACTCCTGGGAATATAAATTCACTAAACATCAAAACTAAGCTCAAATCTCACGAAATTGGTCTCATATCAAAGCTAACAGGACAACCTTTCATTTGCCACAAGTTTCACTCCATTTGCTTCAGTACACTTCCAGATATAAGTCCTGAAAGTCTACCTTCCTGAACTACTCCGTTTTGGCCTAGATTGGACATAGGACAACTTCCTCGAATCACTGGGAACAATTGGGACCATAACAATCTCGGAATCTTATATTGGGGTGTTCCTCTGTGTGTAAGCTTTCTAACAAAATTAGTTTCACTCGATTTGGAGTTGTATAGGGTGAGTTACACCCTCCTCATGTCACCCTGTCTGGATGAACATCCTAAACCCTAGGTCAAACTTCAAAAATTCGTATCTCTCTCAATATTAATCCAATAACCTTATATGATATATCTATGGAAAGCCCTGTATGTCTACTTTCATCTAAAAATGGTTTCATCGGATTTGACCGATTGTAGGCGGCGCCGTACACTCCGTCGTACGGACTGCCGTGGACTTCCTCACCAGGACAGCATCTCACTTCTCCACTCCTTCTAATCTTCTCCTTCTAATCATAATTCTTACTCAAAGTCTTATATTAATTCAATCATAATTCATCCAATACATCCAATAGTTCATCAAATTCATAAAGAATAGCACAATCTCATGCAATCATGGTGTAAGGAATTCAAGAATAGAGCAGAATCCTACCTCTTTGGAGTTTAATTTGAGCTAAGTGTTAAAGCTTTGATTGGTAGAACCTTGTTAAACTTGAAAGAGTAATGGAGTTGATTGGGAGAAGAAGGGACGAAGAAGAAGGCTGGTGGAAGAGGAAGGGGAACGTAAATCAGTTGGGAATGAAGAGAGAAGTCTGACTTAAATAGATGGGGGTAGTTGGAATTGTGGGTGTTGATTGGTTGAAGTTTTGTGATTGAAGTTCGGCCATGTCGCCTATTTTTGTGGCTGTGTTACTCTCCACGTCGTCCCAAAAACTGAGATACGCTTCTGTTCTATCTGAAATCGGAACTCGTATCTATTACACTTGAAGTCGGAACTCGTTTTATATAAGTTGAGACTGGAGATGAAGTCGTATGTCGTAACTCGTCCCATCTCGTGTGTGACTTGAGGTAATCCTGTATCAAGGTCGTATGTCGGAACTCATGAAACTGGCAATCCTATAATCTCGGAATGAACTCGGGAATGCCAATGCCGGATGTGACATCGGATACCGGAACTCGTGTCTGCTCCAATTGAGTTCAACATTAAGGTCGGAACTCGTAAATTCGAGTCACGTTTCCAAACCCAAGTACTTAAACTCGGAAGTCGGGATTTATATACTGTATGGTTGGTGACATCGGAAACCGGATATACTTCCCTTGAGGCACGATGTCGGATCTCATGAAATTACGTTCATGAAGTCGGAACTCTGGTATCACATACTCGAGCCTAATGCCGGAAATCGTTTACATGAAGTCGTATATTGGAAATCGGAAGCATCTCATTCAATTCGTGACCATCACGTGAAGCCGGAAATTGCCCAATATGTACTCGGAACTTGGAAAATGGTCATCCTATTTAAATCCAAAGATGAAGTCGGAAATTGGAATTGACCAATCCTGAGGGCGAAGCCGAACTCAGAAATCGGGATGTTACATTACTACCCTCCTTTTAAAAATTTTGTACTCAAAATTTGATCGCAAAATTGGTTGTCTATTGCCGTAGGAGTTTGAAAGAAAGTTCACACACAAACATATTGAAGTTGAACAAACATAGTCAAGGAAAAATACAGTCGGCCTAGTTACATAATTTAACATAACGTAATTTTACAAAGAGAGGACCCTTGTCCTAGGTTATCCCTAATCTTTGCGATGACTCCTCTGGGATGTTGCTTCCTCGGCGTTTATAGTGAAGACTCTCCCTTAACGTTGCGGTTTAGGAGTCGATGGTTGGTGTTCAGGGCATTCTCTGATCATATGTCCTGGCTTGCCACACCTGAAACATACATTCTGTCCGGCCAGACAAGGCCTTCCTCCATGATACTTTCCACACTTAGAGCAGGTTTGCCCTGCGCTTGGCCCCTGAAACTGTTTATCCCCCCGTCCATTAAATGGATACAGTTTCTTTGGTGGTGAGGCATATTCAAGTTCCTGGTTTTCAGGTGCAAGCCTCTTCCCATAAGTATCAGACTGGGAATTCCCCAATTTCTTGTTATAATTCTCCACAAGTCTGCACTTGTTTACTAATGTAGGAAAATCCCTGATCTCCATAGGACCTATTGTGGCCAGGATATCTTCCCTCAATCCTCCTTCAAATTTGACGCACTTCCACGTCTCGTCTGGATTCCGCTGATAGATCGTGGAAAACTTACATAACTCCTCAAACTTGGCGATATACTTTGACATGCTATTGCTTCCCTGGCGGAGTTGCATAAATTCCAATTCCTTGGCATTTCGAACTGATCGAGGGAAGTATTTCTGGTAAAAAGCATCCTTAAACACAATCCAGGTGATCTCCGTCTGGGATCCTTCTAATAGCCGCTTCACACCATTCCACCAGAATTCTGCATCTGCTTCGAGCATATAAGTGGCAAATGCTACTTTCTGGCGATCTGTACAATCCAAAACAGAGAAAACCTTTTCCATCGCCTTAATCCATTCGTCAGCCTGGTCAGGGTTGAAAGCTCCTCTAAAACTAGGTGGGTTTGCTTTTCTGAATTCGCAAACTTGAGATATTCCAAGTCTATCCCTAGGCCATGTGGATTTTCTACATGGCTGGCCTCGGGCCGCCTTCCCAACTGATCCATCATTTGATGAGCTGCAGCGGCTTGTTCCCGCATGGCATGAGCTATTTCACGCATCGTATCCATAAAATTTGTAGGATCTTCTGGAGTGGGTACAGTTCGTGGCCTACCACGCCCTCTGAAAGCCATTAGTTCCTAGTCACACACAACAAAGCATTGAGTTGGTCAGGCTCAACAATAAGTTAAGTGTGACAGCAACCAATAACAATCACAGTTAGGCGGTCATGCATATCTAATTGAATTTCCTATCCTATATCTTATCTAAGCAGATAAGATTAATCGCATGACATTTTCTCATTTCCTAAAGATTCCAGAGTACACTGGAAACGTAGTCAGTCCAAATCCTCAGGTCCGGGGAGGATTGAACTGCTCTGATACCATTAATGTAACACCCTCCTAAGCACAGTACTATGCTTAAGTCATAGCACCCTACCCTGGAGCTGTTATTGTTACCTGAGCGGACCTCGTCTGACAGCAACTTCAGCCATCTTTGGAAACTTCTAAAATCATCTGGAGACAACATGGAAATAGGAGTGAGAATTATAAAATTCTCAGTAGGATTCTCTAATCTTCATACATAGGGTCATCATGGTCATCTCCAGTTTGCTTCGGTTTAATTTAAAAAAAAAGATGAACATGCTGCACCAACTGTTTAATTTTACATTTCGAAAAAATGTCTTATCCGAAGCAAAATTCATTTTAATCATACACTTAGCATTCGGGAGAACCCATAAAATTCATTCAATTATAATACCATGAATAATAACTGTCGCATATTAAAACACAGATAGCATCAATATGCTGGGAATATAACATCTGCACATAAAATTACTCGTACTTAAATTCATGCCTATACATGAAACTTGCTTTTCTCTCTTTATCTTCCTTTTCGTCATAAAATCTTTAGTCTTTAGTCTTTTACTTGGTACACCTAGCCGTATCGCAGTCTCTAGGGTGCATGGATCTGTCTACACTTGAGCGTTACGTATCGTCGTCCTCCCTCAAGTGCAGCATCATACCATATTCCAGAGTATGATTGCCATGTCATACCCCATCAGGGCGTGATCGCCATGTCACGTTCCTTAGGAAGATGGGATCCTCATGCTATATTCCAGAGTATGATCGCCATGTCATACCCCATCAGAGCGTGATCGCCATGTCACGTTCCTTAGGAATATAGGATCTTCATTCGGTACTTACACTAGCTGGGTCATGCCATGCCTCATGTAAGTCCTACCCCTATACTCACACTAGCTGGGTCGATGCCATGCCTCATATGATTGGGGTGCTTGCATATACTTTAATCTTTAGTCTTTAGTCTTTTACTTGGCACACCTAGCCGTATCGCCGTCCCTAGGGTGCTTTTACTGCCCTTGGGTAGTCTGGCCTTGGAGTGAGCTCGTCAGCCTCACCCGTGACCGTCGTCACACCGACTCACCCACAAGGGGATTCACGTGCCTCTAATCTTGGAGGGATCTCATTCTGGTCACGTGCCTCTAGTTGAAGGGATCTCTTCTGGTCACGTGCCTCTAGTTGAAGGGATCTCTTCTGGTCATGTGCCTCAAAATTGAGGGATCTCGTCTGACCACGTGCCTTCAACATAAAGGGATCTCATCTGACCACGTGCCTTCAACATAGAGGGATCTCATCTGACCACGTGCCTCCAAGGTAGAGGAATCTCATTGTCTTAACTGCCTTCACAGGGAGGGATTCAAGTGCAACTGCCTCCAAGTGAAGGGATTCACATTCAATATATTCACATTCTTTCCTTCTCAAACATATTCAAGCATAGTTATACATATGCTACATCACTTACCCTCACATACCTCATAACGTAATTATGTCATTCTTAAATATAGGGTTTCTATGTACTCCTTTATATTTCAATTCATCCTTACATTTAAACGTTCATAACTCCTTAGACTTCTGCCGTAAATCCGGCAGTATAACGGATCAGGTCCGTTTCCCCATGAATAGTGCCAGCTCTCACAGACAGTTTAGTCATAGCAACATAAATCAACTTAACACATATATATCAATGTCAAACTGGCAATCCTCAACTCAAACTTTATAGGTTTCACTAACATTTGTAAAATTATCATTTTGGCCATTCTGCCAATTCTATTCGGTTTTGCCCGAATCTTGTATAATCCACCTTTATCTCTATTCAACTCCTTTAAATCTGAAATTTGGATATGTCATAGCTCTATATGTCTACTTTCTAACCTCTTTGGTCCCATGTCATTCTGATTTATATACATCAAGATATTCACCTTTTACTTCAGCCTGTTCAGTCACTAGCCCGAATTACACTCCTGGGAATATAAATTCACTAAACATCAAAACTAAGCTCCAATCTCACGAAATTGATCTCATATCAAAGCTAACAGGACAACCTTTCATTTGCCACAAGTTTCACTCCATTTGCTTAAGTACACCTCCAGATATAAGTCCTGAAAGTCTACCTTCCTGAACTACTCCGTTTTGGCCTAGATTGGACATAGGACAACTTCCTCGAATCACTGGGAACAATTGGGACCATAACAAACTCGGAATCTTATATTGGGGTGTTCCTCTGTGTGTAAGCTTTCTAACAAAATTAGTTTCACTCGATTTGGAGTTGTATAGGGTGAGTTACACCCTCCTCATGTCACCCTATCCGGATGAACATCCTAAACCCTAGGTCAAACTTCAAAAATTCCTATCTCTCTCAATATTAATCCAATAACCTTATATGATATATCTATGGAAAGCCCTGTATGTCTACTTTCATCTAAAAATGGTTTCATCGGATTTGACTGATTGTAGGCGGCGCCGTACACTCCGTCGTACGGACTGCCGTGGACTTCCTCACCAAGATAGCATCTCACTTCTCCACTCCTTCTAATCTTCTCCTTCTAATCATAATTCTTACTCAAAGTCTTATATTAATTCATTCATAATTCATCCAATACATCCAATAGTTCATCAAATTCATAAAGAATAGCACAATCCCATGCAATCATGGTGTAAGGAATTCAAGAATAGAGCAGAATCCTACCTCTTTGGAGTTTAATTTGAGCTAAGTGTTAAAGCTTTGATTGGTAGAACCTTGTTAAACTTGAAAGAGTAATGGAGTTGATTAGGAGAAGAAAGGACGAAGAAGAAGGCTGGTGCAAGAGGAAGGGGAACGTAAATCAGCTGGGAATGAAGAGAGAAGTCTGACTTAAATAGATGGGGGTAGTTGGAATTGTGGGTGTTGATTGGTTGAAGTTTTGTGATTGAAGTTCGGCCATGTCGCTTGTTTTTGTGGCTGTGTTACTCTCCACGTCGTCCCAAAAACTGAGATACGCTTCTGTTCTATCTGAAATCGGAACTCGTATCTATTACACTTGAAGTCGGAACTCGTTTTATATAAGTTGAGACTGGAGATGAAGTCGTATGTCGTAACTCGTCCCATCTCGTGTGTGACTTGAGGTAATTCTGTATCAAGGTCGTATGTCGGAACTCATGAAACTGGCAATCCTATAATCTCGGAATGAACTCGGGAATGCCAATGCTGGATGTGACATCGGAGACTGGAACTCGTGTGAATGGAAATTGGCTCAAGGGTTCGAACTCATGTCTGCTCCAATTGAGTTCAACATTAAGGTCGGAACTCGTAAATTCGAGTCACGTTTCCAAACCCAAGTACTTAAACTCGGAAGTCGGGATTTATATACTGTATGGTTGGTGACATCGGAAACCGGATATACTTCCCTTGAGGCACGATGTCGGATCTCATGAAATTACGTTCATGAAGTCGGAACTCTGGTATCACATACTCGAGCCTAATGCCGAAAATCGTTTACACGAAGTCGTATATTGGAAATCGGAAGCATCTCATTCAATTCGTGACCATCACGTGAAGCCGGAAATTGCCCAATATGAACTCGGAACTCGGAAAATGGTCATCCTATTGAAATCCAAAGATGAAGTCGGAAATTGGAATTGACCAATCCTGAGGGCGAAGCTGAACTCAGAAATCGGGATGTTACAACGAGTCACCTTCCCTTTTGAAGGATCACCCCCTTAGTTCAATCTCTTCTTATTAAGACTTATGATGCAAAATTATTCTAAGTCCACAATTTTTGCGGAATTTAGGCAGCATAACGGCTAAACCGAAGCTTCCCAAAATTTTGCCAAATAAAGAATCCAATGTCACATACCATTAAGCATCATATCGTCAACATATCATATTCATAGATCATCATTCATTATCATATCGTCATCATATCATTATCATATCATCAACATCATCGTCATGATGTTGGCACATAAAGACATACATAACACATAAAGTCTTATGAGCTTAACTTGGTAAATTTGGTGAAAGCTTTTAATTGAAATTACATCTTGTGTCAATTCTTTTATTAGGCATAGGGCCAATTTCATCTATTATTCTTTTTGAAGCTTTTAAGTTGACTTATGAAGGTTTCTAATATCTTAATGTGAGGGTCTTAATGTCTTAAAACTTATTTCTCATTAACCTTTAAACTTAATCATAACCAATTTTACTTTTATAGTGGGGCAATAAATTCAAAAATTCGCCATTATTTCATCTTTTACTCCTTTGATTTGAATTTTGGTATGATTATACTTCTCTGAGTCCATTTTTAAACAAAATAAACCCCACTCAAAAATTCATTTTGTAACTTGAGATATGCACGCTTTATTCTGGCTGTTCAACTTTTAAGTTTATTTTTGGTACAGTGAATTTTTAAACTTTACTGGGAGTTCCTCACAAGAAATCTGACAAAACTGTTCTATAGGGATGTTCCTCTATGTCTTTTCTTTCTAAAAAACTTGCTTCCACTCAAAAATGTTCTACATAGCTCGAGTTATTAAGATTTTATTACATACTGCTCGAACTGAAACACATCTAGGGACAACACACTTTGAAAATTCATATTTCTCTTGTTTTAAAGCCAAATTTCACGTATTTTATATGTATAAAAAGCTCTATGAGTCTATTTTTATTTAAAATTAGTTCATAGCATTTGGAGTTATATTGAAAGAGTTATTAGTCGTGCCATATAGACTGCCAGAATTTTCAACTTCAACAGTTTTGATTTTAATGAGTTTTCTTGTAAAAACATTAAGTCTTTTCCTCAAGTGACCACTTTTCTCTTCCAAACCACTTTTATGCTTTGAGATCTTGATATTAACTCAATCTTTTAAATTATAAAAATTTGATTCAACAATAATGGATATACCAACTAAAAATTTCATGTTGAAGAGAAAGAGACAACACATGAAAACTCATCATATCAACAAGCATGGCCATGAGGCCTTGGAAACAAGTCCTAGAACCACCTAGCTATGGAGAGCTTAGGAGTTCAAGGGCTTGAAGAGCACATAAAAGAGGAGGGTTAGACTCACTATCAAATGAGTTTCTTGAAAGCTTGAAGAGTGAAAATGGTTGGGGATGGTCTCCTTCTTAAGAGCTTGAGAAAATATGGCTAATATGTGTTTACTTTGCTTCTCCAAAGACGAAAGAAGGTGGTCCCTGAAGGGCCTGTGAGGGTGGTGAAAGGAAATGAGGTTGATGATAGTGGAAAAGTAAGAAGAACAAGAAGGGAAATAGGAAGAACAAGGAGAAGTTGAGAGGAAAAGGAGTGGCTACTTGGTGTCTTTGGGAAAGAATGGAAATCACAAATGAGGGAGTGAGGGGGTTGATTTAGGGCACAAATCTAGGGGTGAGGGGCTGATGGGTTTTGCTTCTTCAATAAGCAAGGGGAAGAAGGCTAGGAACCTTGGGGTAAAAGGGTGGGTTTATGTTTTCTTTGAGTCTTGGTGCATGCTATGGACTATTTTGTGCTTTCTCAAGTGGTTAAAGGCAAGGACCCCTCTTGGGATTGGCTTGATTGAATAAGATCACTCTATGTGGTATAATCCTAATGGAGGAAAGTACTTCTCTTATCTTGACTAAAGAGATACTACTACCATGGACCCTTGATCTAAGAGTGCATGATGAGAAGGCAAATGGATGGTTGGATTTGCCTTTGTCTTGGTCGAAATTTCTATGCAACCATTAGGAAAAATTTTGAATTTTCAAAGCTATTAGAATTACCCAAATTGTTAATTAATTTGATTAGTTTTACTATTCTTTAACCGATTTCGGTTAATTACACGTTTAAGACATTTTTCCTTTAAAAGAATTGATCTTATGAATTATGTAATTACGGTGTAACAATTAATCTATCTCAATTGATTAAGGTAGAACAATTGTCTTGTACTTAATTAATAAGATCAAATTAGCTTAACTATATTTCTAAGTTACGAATTAATGAGGTTCAAATACTTAAGCTTTAATTAAAATGTTTAATGCGTTATAATTCAATTATTGACTTCACTCAATTTACTAAGCTTTTGCTCATCGAGATTAGCTGATTAGTCCTCAGTTAATCGTTAACCTCTGTAATTAGCCAGGATCACTAAGCTAATTAACTTAGACAAAATTGGGGATGTTACACCAAAGAGGTTTAAAAGAATATTGATAAGGCTATAATTTCTTAAATGTTTAGATCAAAATTAATTAAAATGGCATTTTAGTAGAATTTACAAGTTCAGGGCATAATTGAGAAAATCAAGATAACTTGGCGGCTTCAAGGTTTAGGAGTTTCCTAAACTATGAGGATTTAATGGTTGAATGAATTGTATAGGTCTCAAATTTGAGTGTAACCATTTTCAAATGTAACTAGACTTCTAGAGCAATCCAAACATATAAATTATAAGTCCATTGGATTTAAAATGAATTAGTTATGATTCTTAGAAATATACTGTAGAATTTCACTCTCTATCTTGACTAAAGTGTAAAGTGACAGGCATAACTAGCCCTATGTCACTTCAAATTGAGTAAAACCAATTTTATTAAAAAGCTAACATGCAGATAAAATTTAAGAATCAAATAATGAGTACATTGCTCTCAGAAATTCTTAAAATTTGACATATGCTCTATTTGAGTTAAAACAGGGCAGTCCACTTGAGAAGCTCATAACTTGAGCTCCACTTATCCAATTACAGTGAAACTAGTGAAAAATGAAATATGACTCAAATATATTCATTCAGGTATCAATTCAAATCAAAGTAACAAAAAATGGAATTTGGGTGATTTTCTAAATTTAGCAGACCAAGTCTGTCTAAAAAGATGGTAACTTTGAGTAAAATTTAAATAACTCAAGTTATACACCTCAAATTGAGGTGGGACCAAAGAGATTTAAAAGAAGATTGATAAATCTATAATCTATTAAATTTTTAGATCAAAATGAACTAAAATGGAATTTTAGTGGAATTTAGAAATTTAGGGCAGAATTGAGAAAATTAATATTACTTGGTAGCTTCAAGGTTTAGGAGTTTCCTAAACTATGAGGAGTTAATGGCTAAATGAATCCTATAGGTCCTAAATTTGATTGAAACCTCGACTTTTAGAGCAATCTAAACATACAAATTATAAGCCTGTCGGATTTAAAATGAATTAGTTATTATTTTAAGAAGTAGACTGCAGAATTTGACTTTTTGTCTTGACCAGAGTATAATTTGTGGGCCATAACTCGACCACATAACTTCAAATTAAGTGAAATCAATTTTATTAGAAAGCTAACATATAGAGAATTAGACCCATTAAATGTCAGAATCAAACGATGAGTATATTGCTCCCAAAAATTCTTGAAATTTGACCTATGTTCTGTTCAGGTTGAAACAAGTTAGTCCACTTGAGGAGCTTATAACCTAAACTTCACTTATTGCATGAGATTCAAATTTGTGGGAATTGAAATATGATCCAAAAAGATTCATTCAGGTATAAATTTCAAATCAAAGTGATGAAAATGGATTTTTAACTATTTTCTAAAATTCGGAGCCCAAGTTTGTCCAAAAACATGGCAGCCTTAAATAAAATTTAAATAACTCAAGTTATGCACCTTAAATTGAGGTGGGACCAAAGAGGTTTAAAAGAAGATTGATAAGGCTATAATTTATTAAATGTTTAGATCAAAGTTTATTAAAATGGAATTTTAGTAGAATTTAGATTTTTAGGGCATAATTGAGACAATCAAGATAACTTGGCAGCTTCAAGGTTTAGGAGTTTCCTAAACTATGAGGATTTAATGGTTGAATGAATCATATAGGTCTCAAATTTGAGTGTAACCATTTTCTAACATAACTAGACTTCTAGAGCAATCCAAACATATAAATTATAAGTCCATTGGATTTAAAATGAATTAGTTATGATTATTAGAAATAGACTATAGAATTTCACTCTCTATCCTAAGTAAAGTGTAAAGCAACAAGCATAACTAGCCTATATCACTTCAAATTGAGTGAAACCAATTTTATTAAAAAGCTAACACATAGAGAATCATGCCGATAAATTTTAAGAATCAGAGAATCAGTACATTACTCCCAGAAATTCTTGGAATTTAACCTATGCTTTGTTTACATTGAAATAGGGCAGTCCACTTGAGAAGCTCATAACTTAAGCTCTATTTATCCAATCAGAGTGAAATAATATGATTCAAATATATTCATTCAGGTATTAATCGAATAAAAGTGATGAAAAATGGAATTTGGATGATTTTCTAAATTTAGAAGACCAAGTGTAACACCCTACTTATTTAATGTTATGCTTAAGTCATAGCAAGAAATTAAGTAGTTTGTGTTACTGTGTTAATATTCTATTTACGTTTCATTTGTCCAAATCATTTGGGGGAAATGGGATGCCATACAATGAACGTGATAGAATTGATCACTTTGTAACCACACAGTAAGCATAAACAATACACATACTATCAACTGTATATAGGTATATATATATATATATATATATATAGACAGGAACTACTGTTTTAATTTACAGACAAGTTTTAAAATAGGATACATAAGTGGGGTCAGGTACCAAAAAGAAACATAAGACCCCTGTCAGTCGGTCCGATCCTACGTGGTCCGTCAGTGGACGTTTCAAATATATCACTACCTGTATGACCCAAAGCCGCATACTACCAAAACAGGGTCATCTTTGCATAATACGGCTGTGGCTGACCTACTCAGTCAGGTAGCCGTTGGCCACACCCGGCCCGGCTGGTGAGTAGTCAGGAACTAACCCGTAGGAGGAGGAAGATGAGCCGGTGGCCTCCGAGGGGTCGCTCTCGGAGCTGAGCGGGATATCTGGTACTACCTGCGGAGGTGACTCCGGTGCAGGGTCAACAGGGGCTACAAGTGCTGCAGGTGCAGGGGGCGCTGGCGGAGGATGTGCCGCGTACAACGGGACCTCAAAGTAGGGGGTGGTAGGATCAAAAGCAGGATGATGTAAGGGGACAGTAAAATCCCTATCACTAAATAGATACAGGCGAAACTGGCAAGAGCCGGCTATATACAATGAACCTACTACCGGATCATGGTGGAGCTGCAAGTCGGGAATCTCAATGAAAAGGGTAGTTGTCATGTCCATCGTCCACGTCTGAGAATGAGGCAGAAATGTGAAGCGAGGTGAGAATTGGAGAAATTCTCAGTAGGGTTTGCATATAGTGTATACTGACCTCGCGTTCATTCTCAGTTGCCTCGGGTTTTATGAAATTTTCTTAAAACATGGGATTAAACTTAACTACACATATTTAGTAAGGTTGAGAAAAATATCTAGTCCGAGGCAAGGTTCAGTTTTACTTAAATAACATAAGAAACAGAATAAATCATCAACACTAATACATAGGACAAAAGGGCAAGATAGTGTATCTACAATCACAAGTAAGCACAACAGACAAACTGCAAACAGTATGCAATGACATGTTAAATGCAGCCATGCACTTGATGCAATTATGCAAATCTCATGGTTCATAACTTTTCCTCTTACTTTTCATCATTTTCCATCACTTGGTCCCCTGGGAGTTCTTGGCCATTTTAGACTCCTGGGTAATAGTCTGCTTATCAGGATCGAGCTCGTTCCTATACAAGAATGCCGGGTTTACTTTCCCCGACCTTCCCACCGATCTATTCCCCTTAACTTTTTATCCGGGGCTGGCCCAAGTAGCATGGAAATCTCATCATAACATGTTCTTTAAGTTCATCATAACATAGCTTTCATAGCTTTCTTGGAAATGCACATGCCTCTACATGTATCTCATAATTCATGCATAAGCTTTACCGCAATTTCGGCGGCATAACAGAACGTGTCCGCTTCCCCATGAATAGTGCCAGTATTTAGCATATCAATTTGTCAAGAGAAACACTTCACTTCATACATAAATCAGCATATTTCATTCATGCTTCAATCCTCAATTCAAAATATAAGTATTGCACTTTAGAATATGCTTACTACCTCACTGCTTGTATTCAACCTAGTTCTTGTAAATTATGCCATAATTTCTATTTAGGTCGTCTGGTCCTAAATTTTGGATATGTTGAAGTGGTATGTGTCTATTTTCTAACCTCTTTGGTCCCATCTGATTTGGATAACCATAACTCAAGATATTCGGGTTTTATCCCGGCCTGCCCTGTGGGTAGCCAGAATTGCACACTTAGAAATAAAAATCTACTAAAAATCGAAAACTGGCTCAAATCATACGAAATTGGCCTCATATTAAAGCTAACAGGACAAATTTTCAGATACAAAAAGTTCCATTTCATTTTCCTTAGTAGGGCTCGAGTTACAAGCCCCGACACTTAGCCTTCCTGAACTGCCCTGTGTTGGCCCGGTTTGGACATGGGGTAATTTCTTCGAATCACTGGGAACAACTGAGTTGGTAACAAAATCAGAATCTTATATTGGGGTGTTCCCCTGTGTGTAAGCTTCCTAACAAAATTGGTTTCACTCGAATTGGAGTTGTATAGGGTGAGTTACACCCTTCTCAACTCATACTGCCCGGGTGGATGTTCTGATTCCTAGGTTGAACTTCAAAAATTCATATCTCCCTCAATATTACTCCAATGGTCTTATATGATATATGTGTGGAAATCCCTAGATGTCTAGTTTCACCTAAAAATGGTTTCATTAATTTTGAACGGCGGACGGCGGAGCCGTACACTCCGCCGTACGGACGGCCGAGGGTTTTGAGTTTTCCAGCCTCTCTACTCTTCCTATCTTCATCCTTCTTGGTGTCTAATTCAGTTCTAATCTCATAGACAGCCAATAAACCAGCTATAATCTATCATAATCAATCAATCAACATATCAAAATTAAGGATTTAAATCACCATCATTCATCCAAGATTCAGAAAATCAAGCAAGAAGAAAACCTCTACCTCTATGATTAGGTTAAGCTTGTTGAGTTGGTAGCTGAAATGAGAGTTGGATGGAGTGGAGAAGAGAAAAGAGAGTTGAATTGAGTAAGGGAAGATAACGTGTGAAGAGTGGGGCTGAAGAGGCAGGAGGAGGATATATATACACAAAACTCTGAAGTGGTAGTTAGGATATGTGGCTTTGATTGGGTGAAATTCTTGTGGGTAAAATTCAGCCATGTCTCCTTCTTGTGTGACAAAAATGCTCTCCACGTCGCTTAAGAAGTGAAACTCGCTGCCAGCGCATAGGAATGTGACATCGGAACTCGTGAGATTGTTAAAGTCGGAATTCATGCATAGCTATTCGGATGAAGTCGGAAGTCGTAATTATCTTCTCATTTAGTGAGAATTTGGGTATGAAGTCGTAATCCGGAAATCGCAAGGCACAACTACCTTAAAAGCGAAAGTCAGGGCCAGAACGTGAAACCAAGACACTTAAACCCGGAAGTCCGGGTCATCCTTGAATCGATTTTTAAGCATAGCACCGGATATAAGGATTCAAAACATAAATGCTGTGTACCCGGAACTCGGAATTCATAAAACCTGGCACTCCAACTCGATCTCGAAACTCGGGAACGAGGAGAAAAAGATCTTGGTAACGAACTCGGAATTCAGTTTAGTTAAACTCGGAGGTCGCATTTCGTGTCCATTTTGAATCACTTAATATCGGAACTCGGATATCACGTTCGTTCCTATTTGAGCATGAGGTCGGAAATCGGAATAAATCCCTTGTAGGCCTTGGAACGAAATCGGAAGTCGAAGATACTACTGAGGTCGGAAGCGGAATTATAAGACAAACTCGGAACTCGGAATTTTCAACATTGGATGGGATCGGAAGTAGGAAATCGGACGTTACATTACTACCCTCCTTTAAAAAAATTTTGTCCTCAAAATTTAGCGCCTATGAATAACTCAGGATATCCTTTTCTCATCTCTGATTCCAGTTCCCAAGTGTAATCTTCAGCACCTTCTTTTCCCCATGCTACCTTCACTAGTTGCACAGATTTATTTCGGAGTTGTCTGCTGCTTTTGTCTACAATCCGTATTGGTTGAACATGAAAAGTCAGGTTCTCCTTCAACCTTATTGATTCGGGTTCTAGGGAGTGCGTAGGGTCAGGTTGATACTTCTTGAGTTGGGAGACATGAAAAACATCATGGAGGTTTGATAGATGTGGAGGCAAAGCAACTCGGTACGCCACTGACCCGATTCGCTTTAGGATTTGGAAGGGACCAATAAAACGAGGATTTAGCTTCTTGATTTTGACAGCTCTACCAATCCCTGTGGTAGGAGTAACCTTCAGAAATACATGGTCTCCTTCCTGAAATTCCAGAGGTTTCCTCCTGGTATCCGCGTAACTCTTCTGGCGGCTCTGAGCAGTAAGCATCTTGCCTCGTATTTTCTTGATCTGCTCAGTGGTCTGCTCAACTAAATCAGGCCCCAATAGAGTTGATTCTCCTGTCTCATACCAACATAAGGGCAATTGGCACTTTCGCCCATATAATGCTTCATAAGGAGCCATACCAATGCTAGCATGATAGCTATTGTTGTAGGCGAACTCGGCCAATGGTAAATATCTATCCCAATTTCCGCGTTGCTCCAATATATAAGCTCGTAACATATCCTCCAAGGTTTGAATTGTCCTTTCTGTTTGGCCATCCGTTTGCGGGTGGTATGCAGTGCTTAGGCATAACTTAGACCGAATGCCTTTTGTAAGGCTCCCCAAAACCTTGAAATAAAACTTGGGTCTCGATCGGAGATAATGGTTGAAGGGGTTCCATGCAGCCTTATAATCTCTTGAATATACAGTTGTGCCAATTTTTCCAACGGATAATTCGCTCGGATGGGTAGAAAGTGGGCAGACTTAGTCAATCTATCCACGATGACCCATATGGCATCGTATCCTGTTGGCATTCTTGGTAATCCCATCACAAAATCCATGGAAATACTTTCCCATTTCCACTCAGGGACTTCCAAGGGTTGAAGCGTCCTAGAGGGTTTCTGATGTTCTGCTTTCACCTTTTGACAGACCAAGCATTTGCTTACGAAGCTTGCTACATCTGATTTCATGCCTGGCCACCAAAACATTTTCTTGAGATCCTGGTACATTAATGCCAGGATGTGCAGTGAACTCACCCTTATGTGCTTCCTCCAAGATTCTTTTCCGGAGATTGTCCCCCTCGGGTACACATACCCTATCATAATGTCGCCAGATACCTTCTTTATCCTGCGTAAAACCTGTTACTTTTCCTGATTGCACGAGCTTGATCATACGTTGGAGATTAGCATCTTGCTGCTGAGCTTGCCGAATCTGGTCCTTGAAGCTACTGATTATCTGAATCTGGTGTAGCTGAAGAATCTTGGGAGTTATAAGAATTCCCAAATTAAGATTTCGGAAACTTTCAATAAGTTCCGTCTCTTTAATCATCATCAACGCGACAGACAATGATTTTCTGCTTAACGCATCTGCCATGATGTTCGCCTTACCTGGGTGGTACTTCAATTCAAATTCGTAGTCTTTAAGGAGTTCCATCCATCTCCGCTGCCTCATATTCAATTCTTTCTGATCGAAAAGGTACTTCAAACTCTTATGATCAGAAAAGACCTCGAACTTTACTCCATACAGGTGATGTCTCCATATTTTCAAAGCAAATACTACTGCTGAGATCATGAGTCGGGTAATTCCTTTCGTATGGCTTCAATTGCCTGGAGGCATACGCGACTACCTTTCCTGTTTGCATCAACACACATCCTAACCCTTGTTGGGAAGCATCGCAATAAACTTCAAATGGTCCTTGAGGGTCTGGTAAAGCTAGCACTGGTGTCGTGGTCAACTTTCTCTTCAAATCCTGAAAACTTTGTTCACACTCCGGCGTCCACTCGAAAGGGACATTCTTTCTGGTTAGCTTGGTCAAGGGCAAGGCTATTCGAGAAAAATCCTTAACGAATCGCCTATAGTATCCAGCTAAGCCCAGAAAACTTCTGACTTCAGAGACTGTAGTTGGTCTCTCCCGATTGTAATCGCTTCTACTTTGCTGGGGTCGACAGAGATTCCCCCAGATGACACTACGTGGCCGAGAAATCTTACCTCCTTCATCCAAAATTCACATTTGGATAATTTTGCGTAGAGTTTCTTTTCTCTTAAAATTTACAGAACTAACCATAAGTGTTCCGCATGCTCTTGCTCTGTCTTCGAGTAGACAAGTATATCATCGATGAAGACCACTACAAATTTGTCCAGATATGGACGGAATATTCGATTCATGTAATCCATGAATACCGCTGGTGCATTCGTCAGCCCAAACGACATTACGGTATACTCGTAGTGTCCGTAACGAGTTCGAAAGGCTGTCTTAGGAATATCTTGTTCCCGAACCCGAATTTGGTGATATCCAGAACGCAAGTCGATCTTGGAAAATACTGCTGCACCTTGTAGTTGGTCCATGAGGTCATCAATCCTTGGCAGCGGATACTTGTTCTTAATTGTCACTTTGTTCAGTTGTCTATAATCCACGCATAAGCGCATGCTTCCATCTTTCTTTTTGACCAACAAGACTGGAGCTCCCCATGGCGACGCGCTTGGTCATATGAATCCCTTTCCTAAAAGCTCTTCGATCTGTCTTTTTAATTCTGTCAGCTCCATAGGTGACATTCGGTACGGAGCTATAGATATTGGTCCCGCACTCGGAACCAACTCAATGGTAAATTCAATTTCTCTTTCTGGAGGAAATTCAAGGATGTCTTCTGGAAAAATATCTGGATATTCTCTGACAACTAGAATTTCCTCTAGTTCTTGCTCGGCTTCAGTCACATTAGCCGACAAGAGGATATACCCTTGCTTCTTTGGCCCAAAAGAATTCAAATAGAGAAGTGTTGCCGTCTGGGATGCAGAAGGTGAGACAGAGGGAAGTACCACTATCTTATCGGAGCAATTGAGTACAACTCGATTGGCAGAAGCCAATCCATACCCAGAATTATGTCAAGTCCAGATAGAGGAAGACAAATTAGATTGGTGGCAAAAGTCCTATCCTCAATTCGAAGAGGGACATTGGGGCATATTTGGCTAGTCCTAACAGGCCCATTAGTAGGAGTAGAAACCAATAGATCATATGGTAACTCAGAGATTGGCAATTGTAAGGTAGCTACACAGCTATGAGAAATAAATGAATGAGAAGCACCCGAATCATAGAGTACAGTTAAGGTCTCACCGTTCACGTCACAGGTGTCTTGGATTAGTCCCTCAGACTTATCAACTTCCTCCGTATTCATAGTAAAGACTCGTCCTTGACGTTGTGGTCGGGATGACTGTGGTGGATTTCTGGTTGGGCATTCATAAACCTTGTGGCCTGGCTTGCCACACCCAAAGCAAACATTCTGGCCTATCAAGCACGGCCGATCGCCATGATTCCCACCGCACTTCTTGCAAGTTGGATTCGGAGGGGGCCTTTGAGGCTGCTTGCCTTTGTTCCCCGTCAGCGGAAATCTCCTATGTTGTTGAAAGTTGGGCTTGAATCTTGGGCCTTGCGGGGCTAACCTCTTCCTGAATCCACCGCTAGATGCCCTGGCTGCCATTAGTTTCGAGTTGCAATCTTCCACCAGTCGGCATTTGTTTACCAACGTGGGAAAATCTCTAATCTCCATTCGCCCGATTGCGGTAAGAATATCTTCTCGTAATCCTCCTTCAAACTTAATACACTTCCAGGTTTCATCTGGATTCCTCTGATAAATTGTAGAAAATTTGCATAGCTCCTCAAATCGGGCAATATATTCGGATACTGTCCGATTTCCTTGACGCAGCTGCATAAATTCAAGTTCCTTGGCATTTCGAACTGAAGCAGGGAAGTACTTCTGGTAGAATACATCCTTGAACATCGTCCCAGGTGACTATCGCCCGAGATCCCTCGAACAATCTTTGTGCGCCGTTCCACCAAAACTCCGCGTCTGCTTCAAGCATGTAAGTGGCAAAAGTCACCTTCTGGTGATCCGAGCAATCTAGGACAGAGAAAATCTTTTCCATGGCTTTAATCCACTCGTCAGCTTTGTCCGGGTCATACGCCCCTCGAAAACTTGGCGGATTTGCCTTTCTAAATTCAGCAAATTTGAGATACTCCAAGTTAGCCTCTGGGCCATGTGGGTTCCGTTCATAACCGGTTGCGTGTCGCTGCTAGTTGTTCCATCATCTGGTGGGCTGCCGCGGCTTGTTCCCGCATCGCATGGGCCATTTCTTGCATTGTGGCCATGAAGTCAGTCGGGACCTCTGGAGCAGGTTCTGAACGTGGCCTACCTCGCCTTCCGGAAGCCATTAAGTTCTGAGCACACAAAACAAAAGTTATTGAGTTGATCAGGCTCAATACTATGCCTAATGTGCTAGTAAATAACGGCTCACACGGTCAGGCACTTCATACACACACACCACTATATCTCAACCATAATGGCAAGATTTAGTGCATGTCATCAGCTAAAAACACAGAATATGCGCGAAGCATAGTCAGTCCAATCCTCAGGCCTTAGCTAGGATGAACTGCTCTGATACCAAAAATGTAACACCCTACTTATTTAATGTTATGCTTAAGTCATAGCAAGAAATTAAGTAGTTTGTGTTACTGTGTTAATATTCTATTTACGTTTCATTTGTCCAAATCATTTGGGGGAAATGGGATGCCATACAATGAACGTGATAGAATTCATCACTTTGTAACCACACAGTAAGCATAAACAATACACATACTATCAACTATATATAGGTATATATATATATAGACAGGAACTACTGTTTTAATTTACAGACAAGTTTTAAAATAGGATACATAAGTGGGGTCAGGTACCAAAAAGAAACATAAGACCCCTGTCAGTCGGTCCGATCCTACGTGGTCCGTCAGTGGACGTTTCAAATATATCACTACCTGTATGACCCAACGACGCATACTACCAAAACAGGGTCATGCTGTACAATACGGCCTGTGGCTGACCTACTCAGTCAGGTAGCCGTTGGCCACACCCGGCCCGGCTGGTGAGTAGTCAGGAACTGACCCGGAGGAGGAGGAAGATGAGCCGGTGGCCTCCGAGGGGTCGCTCTCGGAGCTGAGCGGGATATCTGGTACTACCTGCGGAGGTGACTCCGGTGCAGGGTCAACAGGTGCTGCAGGTGCAGGGGGCGCTGGTGGAGGATGTGCCGCGTACAACGGGACCTCAAAGTAGGGGGCGGTAGGATCAAAAGCAGGATGATGTAAGGGGACAGTAAAATTCCTATCACTAAATAGATACAGGCGAAACTGGCAAGAGTCGGCTATATACAATGAACCTACTACCGGATCATGGTGGAGCTGCAAGTCGGGAATCTCAACGAAAAGGGTAGCTGTCGTGTCCATCGTCCACGTCTGAGAATGAGGCAGAAATGTGAAGCGAGGTGAGAATTGGAGAAATTCTCAGTAGGGTTTGCATATAGTGTATACTGACCTCGCGTTCATTCTCAGTTGCCTCGGGTTTTATGAAATTTTCTTAAAACATGGGATTAAACTTAACTACACATATTTAGTAAGGTTGAGAAAAATATCTAATCCGAGGCAAGGTTCAGTTTTACATAAATAACATAAGAAACAGAATAAATCATCAACACTAATACATAGGACAAAAGGGCAAGATAGTGTATCTACAATCACAAGTAAACACAACGGACAAACTGCAAACAGTATGCAATGACATGTTAAATGCAGCCATGCACTTGATGCAATTATGCAAATCTCATGGTTCATAACTTTTCCTCTTACTTTTCATCATTTTCCATCACTTGGTCCCCTGGGAGTTCTTGGCCATTTTAGACTCCTGGGTAATAGTCTGCTTATCAGGATCGAGCTCGTTCCTATACAGGAATGCCGGGTTTACTTTCCCCGACCTTCCCACCGATCTATTCCCCTTAACTTTTTATCCGGGGCTGGCCCAAGTAGCATGGAAATCTCATCATAACATGTTCTTTAAGTTCATCATAACATAGCTTTCATAGCTTTCTTGGAAATGCACATGCCTCTACATGTATCTCATAATTCATGCATAAGCTTTACCGCAATTTCGGCGGCATAACAGAACGTGTCCGCTTCCCCATAAATAGTGCCAGTATTTAGCATATCAATTTGTCAAGAGAAACACTTCACTTCATACATAAATCAGCATATTTCATTCATGCTTCAATCCTCAATTCAAAATATAAGTATTGCACTTTAGAATATGCTTACTACCTCACTGCTTGTATTCAACCCGGTTCTTGTAAATTATGCCATAATTTCTATTTAGGTCGTCTGGTCCTAAACTTTGGATATGTTGAAGTGGTATGTGTCTATTTTCTAACCTCTTTGGTCCCATCTTATTTGGATAACCATAACTCAAGATATTTGGGTTTTATCCCGGCCTGCCCTGTGGGTAGCCAGAATTGCACACTTAGAAATAAAAATCTACTAAAAATCGAAAACTGGCTCAAATCATACGAAATTGGCTTCATATTAAAGCTAACAGGACAAATTTTCAGATACAAAAAGTTCCATTTCATTTGCCTTAGTAGGGCTCGAGTTACAAGCCCCGAAACTTAGCCTTCCTGAACTGCCCTGTGTTGGCCCGGTTTGGACATGGGGTAATTTCTTCGAATCACTGGGAACAACTGAGTTGGTAACAAAATCGGAATCTTATATTGGGGTGTTCCCCTGTGTGTAAGCTTCCTAACAAAATTGGTTTCACTCGAATTGGAGTTGTATAGGGTGAGTTACACCCTTCTCAACTCATACTGCTCGGGTGAATGTTCTGATTCCTAGGTTGAACTTCAAAAATTCATATCTCCCTCAATATTACTCCAATGGTCTTATATGATATATGTGTGGAAAGCCCTAGATGTCTAGTTTCACCTAAAAATGGTTTCATTAATTTTGAACGGCGGACGGCGGAGCCGTACACTCCGCCGTACGGACGGCCGAGGGTTTTGAGTTTTCCAGCCTCTCTACTCTTCCTATCTTCATCCTTCTTGGTGTCTAATTCAGTTCTAATCTCATAGACAGCCAATAAACCAGCTATAATCTATCATAATCAATCAATCAACATATCAAAATTAAGGATTTAAATCACCATCATTCATCCAAGAGTCAGAAAATCAAGCAAGAAGAAAACCTCTACCTCTATGATCAGGTTAAGCTTGTTGAGTTGGTAGCTGAAATGAGAGTTGGATGGAGTGGAGAAGAGAAAAGAGAGTTGAATTGAGTAAGGGAAGATAACGTGTGAAGAGTGGGGCTGAAGAGGCAGGAGGAGGATATATATACACAAAACTCTGAAGTGGTAGTTAGGATATGTGGCTTTGATTGGGTGAAATTCTTGTGGGTAAAATTCAGCCATGTCTCCTTCTTGTGTGACAAAAATGCTCTCCACGTCGCTTAAAGTGAAACTTCGCCAGCGCATAGGAATGTGACATCGGAACTCGTGAGATTGTTAAAGTCGGAATTCATGCATAGCTATTCGGATGAAGTCGGAACTCGTAATTATCTTCTCATTTAGTGAGAATTTGGGTATGAAGTCGTAATCCGGAAATCGCAAGGCACAACTACCTTAAAAGCGAAAGTCAGGGCCAGAACGTGAAACCAAGACACTTAAACCCGAAAGTCCGGGTCATCCTTGAATCGATTTTTAAGCATAGCACCGGATATAAGGATTCAAAACATAAATGCTGTGTACCCGGAACTCGGAATTCATAAAACCTGGCACTCCAACTCGATCTCGAAACTCGGGAACGAGGAGAAAAAGATCTTGGTAACGAACTCGGAATTCAGTTTAGTTAAACTCGGAGGTCGCATTTCGTGTCCATTTTGAATCACTTAATATCGGAACTCGGATATCACGTTCGTTCCTATTTGAGCATGAGGTCGGAAATCGGAATAAATCCCTTGTAGGCCTTGGAACGAAATCGGAAGTCGAAGATACTACTGAGGTCGGAAGCGGAATTATAAGACAAACTCGGAACTCGGAATTTTCAACATTGGATGGGATCGGAAGTAGGAAATCGGACGTTACACCAAGTCTATCTAAAAACATGGTAGCTTTGAGTAAAACTTAAATGACTCAAGTTATAAACCTCAAATTGAGGTGGGGCCAAAGAGATTTTAAAAAAAAGATTGATAAGGCTATAATCTACAAAATTTTTAGATCAAAATGAATTAAAATAAATTTTAGTGAAATTTAGAAATTCAGGGCAAAATTGAGAAAATCAAGATAACTTAGTAGCTTCAAGGTCTAGGAGTTTCCTAAACTATGGGGAGGTAGTGCCTGAGTGAATCCTATAGGTCTTAAATTTGATTAAAACCATTGTAAAATGAAACTAGACTTCTAGAGCAATCCAAAAAAATAAATTATAAGCCCATTGGATTTAAAATGAATGAGTTATGATTTTTAAAAGTAGGCTATAGAATTTCACATTTTATCCTGACCAGAGTATAATGTGAGGGGCCTAACTAGCCCTATATCACTTCAAATTCAGTGAAACTAATTTTATTAGAAGGCTAACACATAGAGAATCATGCCCATAAATTTTAAGAATCTGAGAATGAGTACATTGCCTCCAGAAATTCTTGAAATTTGGCCTATGTTCTGTTTGGGTTGAAATAGGGCAGTCTACTTGAGGAGATCATAACTTGAGCTCTACTTACCCAATTTGAGTGAAACTTTGGGAAATGAAAGATAACCCAAGTATATTCATTCAGGACTAAATTTCAAATCAAAGTGACAAAAATTGAATTTTGGGTGATTTTCTATAATTAGGAGCCAAAGTTTATCCTGAAATAGGGTAGCTTTAAGTAAAAGTTAAATAACTTAGATTATACACCTCAAATTGTGGTGGGACCAATGCGGTTTAAAAGAAGATTGAGAAGGCTATAATTCGTTAAATGTTTAGATCAAAATGAATTAAAATGGAATTTTAGTGGAATTTTCAAATTCAAGGTAGAATTGAGAAAATCAAGATAACTTGGCAGCTTCAAGGCTTAGGAGTTTCCTAAACATGGAGGAGTTAATTGCTAAATAAATCTTATAGCTGTTAAATTTGATTGAATCATGACTTCTAGAGCAATCCAAACATATAAATTATAAGCACGTTGGATATAAAATGAATTAGTTATAATTTTTAGAAATAGACAATAGAATTTCACTCTCTATCATGACTAGAGTGTAATGTGAGGAGAATAGCTCGTTCCATATAACTTCAAATTAAGTGAAACCAATTTTATTAGAAAGCTAACACATAGAGAATCATGTCCATAAAATTTCAAAATCACATCATGAGTACATTGCTCCCAAAAATTCTTGAAATTTGACTTATGTTCTATTCAAGTTGAAATAAGGCAGTCCACTAGAGGAGCTCATAACTTGAGCTCTACTTATCCAATCGGAGTGAAACTTGTGGGAAATGAAAGATGGCCCAAATAAATTCATTTAGGTATAAATTTCAAATCAAAGTGATGAAGATCGATTTTGGGTGATTTTCTAAAGTTAGGAGCCCAAGTTCATCCAGAAATAATGCAGCATTGAATAAAACTTAAATAACATAAGTTATACACCTCAAATTGTAGTGGGACCAATTAGGTTTAAAAGAAGATTGATAAGGCTATAATATGTTTAATGTATATAACAAAATGAATTAGAATGAAATTTTAGTAGAATTTAGAAATTCAGGGTAGAATTGAGAAAATTAAGATAACTACGTAGCATCAAGGTTTAGGAGTTTCCTAAACTATGAGGAGTTAATGGCTGAATGAATCCTATAGGTCTTAAATTTGATTAAAACATAGACTTCTACAGCAATCCAAACATATAAATTATAAGCCCATTGGATTTAAAATGAATTAATTATGATTTTTAGAAGTAGATTGTAGAATTTCACTCTCTATCATAACATGCCCTATAGTGAAACCAGTTTTATTAGAAAGCTAACACATAGAGAGTCATGCCCATAAAAATTCAGAATCAAAGCATGACTACATTGATCCCAGAAATTCCTAAAATTATGACTTATGTTCTATTCAAGTTAAAATAGGGCAGTCCATTTGAGGAGCTTATAACCTAAGCTTTGCTTATCCAATCAGAGTGAAACTTGTGGGAAATGAAAGATGTAACATCCCGATTTCCGAGTTCCGGCTTCGTCATTAGGATTGATCAATCCCAATTTCCGACTTCATCTTTGGATTTCAATAAGATGATTATTTCCGAGTTCCGAGTTCATTCTTGCCCATTTTTGACTTCATGTCCAATCCGACCTCCGACTTCACATGATGGTTACGAGTTGAATGAGATGCTTCCGATTTCCAATATACGACTTCATGTAAACGATTTCCGACATTATGCTCGAGTACGTGATATTCGAGTTCCGACATTGGGTGATTCCAAATGAACATGAAATGCGACTTACGAGTTTTAGCTGAATTGGATTCCGAGTTCATTACCAAGGTCTTTTATCTCTTTCCCGAGTTCCGATATCGAGTTGAAGTGCCAGATCCTATAAATTACGAATTCCAACTTCATCCGAATAGTTATGTACGAATCACGACTTCCGAGTTTAACCTTCAAGTCCAAACACATGAACGTAATTCCATGAGATCCGACTTCATGTCTCAAGGAAAATATACCTGACTTCCGATTTAATCAAACGTAAGATACGGACATCCGAATTTAAGAACTTGTGTTTGGAAATGTGACTCAAATTCCCGAGTTCCGACCTTAGTGTTGAACTCAATTGGGATGGACACGAGTTCGGACCCTTGAGCAAATCTTCAGTCACACGAGTTCCGATTTTACATCCAGCCTTGGCATTCCCGAGTTCAAATAGGAAGTTCCGAGATTATGTGATTGTGAGCTTTTGACTTACGGCCTCCGACCTTGATTCAAGATTTCCTCACGTCACAAACAACATGGTACGAGTTCCGACTTCAAGTGTAATAGATACGAGTTCCGATTTCAGATAGAACAGAAGCGTATCTCAGTTTTTGGGATGACGTGGAGAGCAACACAGCCACAAAAACAGGCGACATGGCCGAACTTCAATCACAAAACTTCAACCAATCAACACCCACAATTCCAACTAACCCCATCTATTTAAGTCAGACTTCTCTCTTCATTCCCAGTTGATTTACGTCTCCCTCTCCTCCTTGCTCCAGCCTTCGTCTTCCTTTCCTCTCTCAAATTCAACTCCATCAAATCTTCAGGCTTGGGCAAGTTCCATTAATCCAAAACATCCGTTCAGCAAGATCATACTTCAAAGAGGTAGGATTCAATCTCTAATCTTAATTTCTCTAAACTAAGGATGCATGAAAGATTACTTTTTATGATTATTTGATGATATATTGGATGTGTATGATTGGATTAATATGGGATTAATATGAAATCTTGAGTGGTAATTAGAATTAGAAGAAGAAAACTAAGAGAAATGGATGGATGAGGATGCTGTCTTGGTGAGGAAGTCCACGGCAGTCCGTACAGCGGAGTGTACGGCACCGCCTAAAATCGGTCAAATCCGATGAAACCATTTTTAGATGAAAGTAGACATCCAGGGCTTTCCATAGATATATCATATAAGGTTATTGGATTAGTATTGAGAGAGATACGAATTTTTGAAGTTTGACCTAGGGTTCAGAACTATCATCCGAGCAGGGTGACATGAGGAGGGTATAACTCACCCTATACAACTCCAAATCGAGTGAAACTAATTTTGTTAGAAAGCTTACACACAGAGGAACACCCCAATATAAGATTCCGAGTTTGTTATGGCCCCAATTGTTCCCAGTGATTCGAGGAAGTTGTCCTATTTCCAATCTAGGCCAAAACAGAGTAGTTCAGAAAGGTAGACTTTCAGGACTTATAACTCGAGGTATACTTAAGCAAATGGAGTGAAACTTGTGGCAAATGAAAGGTTGTCCTGTTAGCTTCAATATGAGACTGATTTCGCATGATTTGAGCTTAGTTTCTATTTTTAGTGAATTTATACTTCCAGGAGTGTAACTCGGGCTAGTGACTGAACGAGTTGAGGTAAGATTTAAAAATCTTGAGTTATATGGATCAAAATGAAATGGGACCAAAGAGGTTAGAAAGTAGACATACAGAGCTATGATATATCCAAATTTCAGATCTAAATGAGTTGAATAGAAATAAAAGTGGATCATATAAGATTCGGCCAGAACCGAATAGAATTGGCAGAATGGCCAAAATGATAATTTTACAAGTGTTAGTGAAACATATAAAGTTTGAATGGAGGATTGCTAGCTTGACGTTGTTATATGTGTGTTAAGTTGACTATGTTGTTATGACTGAGTTGCCCGTGAGAACTGGCACTATTCATGGGGAAACGGACCTGATCCGTTATGCTGCCAAATTTACGGCAGGAGTCTAGGGGACCATGAGTGTCTAAATTACAAGGAATTTATGATATGAAATATATGAGAATAAATCAAGAAGCAGTAGGATGTGAGATATATGAGAAATACTGATGTAGCATATGTACGAGTACATTTATCATGACTATGCTTGATGACACATGAGAATGAAAAGATATAAGTATATTAAGTGTGAACATAAAGATGTGAATTCCCTTGTGGGTGAGTCGGTGTGACAATGGTCACGAGTTGAGCTGACAAGCTCACTCCAAGGCCAGGCTACCCAAGGGCAATAAAGGCTAAAGAGTAAAGACTTAAAGTCTAAAGATTTAAATATATGCCCCACTCACATCAGGCATGGCATCGACCCAGCTAGTGTGAGAATATGGGGGGATAGGACTTACATGAGGCATGGCATGACCCAGCTAGTGTAAGTACCGAATGAAGATCCTATATTCCTAAGGAACGTGACATGGCGATCACGCTCTGATGGGGTATGACATGGCGATCATACTCTGGAATATAGCATGAGGATCCCATATTCCTAAGGGACGTGACATGATGATCACGCTCCGACGGGGTGTGACATGGCGATCATACTCTGGAATGTGGCATGTAAAGATACAATGATGAGTCTATATTCCTAAGGAACGTGACATGGCGATCATGCTCTGATGGGGTATGACATGGCGATCATACTCTGGAATATAGCATGAGGATCCCATCTTCCTAAGGAATGTGACATGGCGATCACGCTCTGATGGGGTATGACATGGCGATCATACTCTGGAATATCGTATGATGCTGCACTTGAGGACGGCGATACGTAACGCTCAAGTGTAGACAGATCCAAGCACCCTAGGGACGGCGATACGGCTAGGTGTGCCAAGTAAAAGACTAAAGACTAAAGATTTTATGACAAAAAGGAAGATGAAGAAAGAAAAGCAAGTTTCATGTATAGGCATGAATTTAAGTACGAGTAATTCTATGTGTAGATATTATATTCCCAGCATCTTGATGTTATCTGCATTTTAATATGCTACAGCTATTATTCAGGGTGTTATATTTGAATGAATTTTAGGGGCTCTCCCAAATGCTAAGTGTATGATTAAAATGAACTTTGCTTCAGACAAGACATTTTTCGAAATGTAAAATTAAACATTTTATGTGCAGCATGTTCACCTTTTTCAAATTAAACCGAAGTAAACTGGAGACGACCATGATGACACTATTAAAGAATCCTACTGAGAATTTTATAATTCTCACTCCTATTTCCATGTTGTCTCCAGATGATTTTAGAAGTTTCCAAAAACGGCTGAAGTTGTTGTCAGACGAGGTCCACTCAGGTAACAGTAACAGCTCCAGGGTATAGTACTATGACTTAAGCATAGTACTATGCTTAGGAGGGTGTTACAAAAGACAATCCAAATAGATTCATTCAAGTATAAATTTTGAATCAAAGTGATGAAAAATGGATTTTGGGTGATTTTCTAAAATTTGGAGCCCAAGTTTGTCTAGAAATAGGGCAGCCTTGAGTAAAACTTAAATAATTCAAATTATACAGATCAAATTATGGTGGACCAAAGAGGTTTAAAAGAAGATTGATAAGACTATAATCTATTAAATGTTTAGATCAAAATGAATTAGAATGGAATTTTAGTGGAATTTAGAAATTCAGGGCTGAATTGAGAAAATCAAGCTAACTTGGCAGCTTCAAGATCTAGGAGTTTTCTAAGCATTGAGGAGTCAATGGCTGAATGAATCCTATAAGTCTTAAATTTGATTGAATCCTAGAGTTCTAAAGCAATCTAAACATATAAATGAATCAGTTATGACTTTTAAAAGTAGACTACAGAATTTTGATCTCTATCATGACCAATGTGTAATATGAGGGGTATAACTCGCCCTATATAATATCAAATTAAGGAAGCCAATTTTATTAGAAAGCTAACACATAGAGAATCATGCCTATAAAATTTCAAAATCATAGCATGAGTACACTGCTTCTTGAAATTTTTGAAATTTGACCTATGTTCAGTTCAGGTTGAAATAAGGCAGTCCACTTGAGGAGCTCATAATCTGAGTCCACTTATCCAATCGGAGTGAAACTTGTAGGAGATGAAAGATGACCCAAATAGATTCATTTAGGTACACATTATGAATCAAAGTGTTGATAAATAGATGTTGGGAGATTTTCTAAAATTCGGAGCCCAAGTCTATCCAGAAACAGTGCAGCCTTAAGTAAAACTTAAATAATTCAAATTATACAGCTCAAATTGTGGTGGGAACAATGAGGTTTAAAAGAAGATTGATAGGGCTATAATTTGTTAAATGTTTAGAACAAAATGAATTAAAATGGAATTTTAGTGGAATTTAAAAATTCAGGGCAAAATTGGCAAAATTAAGATAAGCTGGTAGCTTCAAGGTTTAGGATATTCCCAAACTTTGAGGAGTTAATGGCTGAATAAATTCTATAGGTTTTAAATTTGATTGAAACCAATTTTAAATAAAGCTAGACTTCTAGAGCAATCCAAACATATAAATTATAAGCCCATTGGATTTAAAATGAATTAGTTATAATTTTTAGAAGTAGACTGTAGAATTTCACTCTTTTTCCTGACCAGAGTATAATGTGAGGTGAATAAGTCATCCTATATAATTTCAAATTGAGTGAAACTAATTTTATTATAAAGGTAACACAAACAATCATGCCAAAAAAATTTCAGAATCAGAGCACGAGTATATTGCTTCCAAAAATTCTTGAAATTTCAGCTATGTTTTGTTCAGGTTGAAATAAGGCAGTCCACTTGAGGAGCTCAAAACTTGAGCTCTACTTATCCAATCAGAGTGAAACTTGTGGGAAATGAAAGATGACCCAAATAGATTTATTCAAGTATAAATTTCGAATCAAAGTGAAGAAAAATGGATTTTTGGTGATTTTTTTATATTTAGGAGCCCAAGTCTATCCAGAAATAGGGCAACCTTGAGTAAAATTGAAATAATTCAAGTTATACATCTCAAATTGTGGTGGAACCAATGAGTTTTAAAAGAAGATTCAAAAAGTTATAATATGTTAAATGTTTAGATCAAAATGAATTAAAATAAAATTTTAGTGGAATTTAGAAATTCGAGGCAAAATTGGGAAAATTAAGATAACTTGGCAACTTCAAGGTTTAGAAGTTTCCTGAACTATGAGGAGTTATTGGCTAAATGAATCCTATGGGGACGTTTGGTATATAGAATGATTTTTTATTGATCGGAATGTTATTTCTAGGAATATTATTCCTAGGAATAGTTTTCCCTAGCATGACATTTTAGAGTATTTGATAAGCGGATTAAAATTCTAGGAATCTTATAAAATATGCCTGGGAATAAATATTCTTGTGTTTGGTTGACATTGATAATCTTGAGAATGTTATGTAATTTTCCAAAAATACCCCTAACAATTTTAATTCAAAATTAACAATTTTAACTCAAGTTAATAATTTTAACTCAATAATTAACACTTCTAACCAAAAATTTAATACTTTTATCTCAAAAATTAACATCTCTAACCTAGAAATTAACAAATTTAACTAAAAATTAATAACTTTTAACTAAAATTAACAATCCTAACTCAAAAATTAACACTTTTAACTCCAAAGTAAACACCTTCAACCCAAAATCCAACAATTTCAACTCAAATTAACAATTTATGATTGTTTCAAGATATAGTTCATATTCACGATGAGATGAATCACAATAGCATCATTTTATTCTACAAATTCATGCACAACTGCATAGCCTTAATATTTGATAGATGTCCATTTGGACAAAGTCTCTTAAAATCCTGTTCTTTACCATATTAACTATGCATTCCAATGACTAAATTGAAGTTTGTTTCATTAGTCTCTCGATGTAATAAAGTCAATCTCTAGTGCACAAGCTTGATTATCCCTTGAAATTTTGCTGAAATGATTTTGTCAATTCTAACTCAAATTAATAATCAAATACATTGAACAATCTATTTATATACTCCTTAAAATAAAATAGCAAGATATTAATTCACATAAATATGCTATCCAAAATTTAAAAAAAAAAGAGTTCTAAATGTGTCAATTTCAATCCAAAGGAGCTGAAAATAAGTCTAGCACCTAATATTGGACACAATCTTGAATATATAGCAGCAGCAAAATTACATAAAAGTCAATAGCTCCCAAAATATATGCAATGAAAATAAGTCAAGAAATTGTAAAGCTGCAATCCATAATTTTGTCTACAACAAGCCTTGATAAGTTCCATAATCAAATTAATAAAGAACAGTTTGTCTACAGTCTACAACATCCAGTCAAAAGTAAGTTCTATAATTAGCATGTAACCTTACAACCCCACAGAAAGTTCCATAATCATTAGAACATATTATCTATACCAAAAAGGATTAGCTAGTCTCCAATATCTATTCAAACCCACTATAAGGGTTATCAAACAGCATCACAAAAAAGTATTAATATAAGTCATTTAGTTGTCCTAGAAGCTAAGCAGACTGGTTAAGGACTTCCAACACAAAGCCCAAGATATCCTCTGGTCCAAGTTCAAAAATGATATCAGTCAAACTGCTGTCCTTTGCAATGATAATTACAGCCTTCATTCTTTGTTCATTTGTCAAGCCATCAACATCCTTCAATAATCCCTTAACTTCTTCCTTTTTTCAGCTGCCTCTTTCTCATGCTTGAAACAAGCAACAAGTTCACGTAAATTTTTAGATTATTGCTCATAAACATTTCCAACCTTTTCAGCTGCACAAGTTAGGGTCTCAATCACATCTAGGCCCTTATTAGCTCTCTTTCTTTCATTTTTTTCTGGGCAGATGAAGAACCTATAGCACCCTAACTTGCAGTTTGAGTTTGAGGTGTCTAAAAGTATAATAAATATAATAAAGTCATTTTTCTCATGAAAATAGCAAAAATGAAGAATAACAAAATTACTATCAATGAAAACAGCAACATATTCAGATTGTATCTCTGAGAATCTGCCTCATATTCAACTTCTATTTTATCCACATTTGCACCTATGCTTTCATTCACTTGCAGGTCATTCAACTGTGTTTCAAGTTCAGCCTCCACAGCAGCAGCTGCTTCAGCCGGTGTAACATCCCCATTTCTACCTAAGCTAATTAGCTCGGTGTCCCCGGCTAATTAGAGGGATTAGCAATTAATTGAGAACTAATCGATTAATCCCGAGAGCAAGAGCTTAGTAAATTAAGTCTAGCCAACAATTTAATCATAATGTCCTAAGCGTTTTAATAAAACTTTAATCGTCTAATCCTTAATTACTCGAAGGTGCCAAAACAAAAGTAAGCCAATCTAACCTTACTAATTAAGTTTATAATGATTAAGACACTTAAGACAACTCTTGAAAAATTAAACCCCAAATTAAGCACATGCTTAACATAATGCAAGACATCATAAAAAGTGTAATTGACAAGAGTTAACTCATGGATAATTAAGCCAATTAAGTTAAGTTACATTTAAATAATTCTAATAACATTTAGAGATAAAAGTTCTTCCATGCACATGCCCTAGAAAGACATACCAAGGAGAAGCAACATCTCACCCTTCATTCAAACTCTTTAATCCTACACCATTGGATCAAAAGCCAATACTAGGATCCTTGTCATCCACCATTAGATCTTGACACTTGGATGAGTCTTAGACAAGCAACCAAATCCTAAGAGGGGTACTCCCCTTTAACCCCTAGAGAAAAGCATAAAATGGACATTAGAATGCCTCCAAGACTCAAGGAAAAACAACTCACCCTTTTACCCCAAGGTTTTTCCACTCTCTTGCTTGTTGTAAGAAGCAAAGTCCCATCACCTTTCCCTCCCTCTTTTGTGCCACCCATCAGCCATATCTCTCTCCTCGTTTCATTCTTTCACTCCTCTCCCAAACACACACAAAGCTCTCTTCTCTCTTCTCAATTTCAAATTCTCCTCCTTCTCTCTAAACTCTCCAATTTCTCTCTAGAATCCTCCCACTTCTCTCATCCTTTCCTCTCCTCATCCCACTCACAAACTCTTCAAGAGCCACCATCTCTTGCTCTTGGAGAATCAAAGACCATCACATATCAAGCCTCTTTCAAGATCCAAGAGGAGCACCACCACCACCACCATCTTTTCCATCACAAGTTCCTTCAAAGAAAGCTTCTTGGTAGTGGCTCTAAACCCTTTTTTCTCTATTGTTTTTCAAGCTTTAGAACTCCTATGCTCTCCATAGCAAGGTGGTTTTAAAGATTGATTATGGGCATCATAGCCATTCTTGTCATAAAAGGAGATGTTGTTGCTAGTATGGGTGCTTGTTGAAAACATGTTTTCGGTTTGGTGTGATGCATGGCTGAACTCAATATTTTTGAACTCCAACATGTTAGTTTTTCACTGATCTTTCATGGTATATGAGTGTTTTATAACTTGAGAATGTTTTCTTGAAAGTAAGGTTGAGTGTTTTGGAGAAAACGTGAGAAAAAGCAAAACGTGAAATCTGGATTTTCTGACAGCCTGTAAACCGAACGGTATAACTTTTTCCAGAAAACTCAGAAATTAGTGGAACAAATTTTATATGAAAATAGACTCAGAGAGCTTTCCATACATATAAAACATATAAGATTTGGAGTTAAAATGAGTGAGATATGATTTTTCAAAGTGGACTGTTCTCGGATCGGTTTCTGTCTGGGCAGTCTACACTAAAATGTGTATAACTCGAGCTACAAAAATGATTTTTGAGTGAGACCAAGTTTAAATGAAAGCTAAGACATATAGGAACAAACCCCTAAAACAGTTTTCTCAGATTCCTTCTGAGCAATTATAATGAGAAGTGACAATCCACTGTACCGGGAGTGAACTTGGAAACTGAACAAGTCAGAATAAAATATGCATAACTGGAGTTAGAAAATGAATTTTTGAGTGGGACTTATTTTGTTAAAAACTAGACTCAGAACCCTAAAAGCATATAAAATTTCGTATTAAAATGATAAAATACCAATTTATGGTGAATTTTTAAAGTTACTGCTTGGGGTAAAAGTAAAACTGTCAAAACTTAACCTTAAGTAAGACTTTGCATAAATGACTTAAAAAGGTAAAGGACCTTAGCTCAAAGTAATGAAACTTCATAATTTACTTAATGAAGACTAGTTGGAATAAAATACCAAGCTTGCCTAATCCTTAACAAAAGAAGCAAATAAAACGAAAAATCGAATGTAAATGTAGTTAGTGTACTAGATTAAGTTCATAAGATTTTAATCAAACTATAATGCAAAACCTAAACCATAAATCTTCCAAATTTAAAATATGAAAATCATATAAGTCAAGTTAGAATAATTGAGTAGAAGGAATCAATAAAACGAAAGTCAAGGTAAAAGCTTGCACCTAATTTACTAAGCTAAGCTCATAAGACTTTGCTTGAGAATATGCCTATGTTTGGGTTGCAAGCATGATGTGATGATGATGTGATTATGATGCCATGATAATGATGCTATGATGATGATGATATGATATGATGAGATGATGATGATGATATGATATGATGATATGATATGATCTTTGTGATCTTGGTTTTCTGTTTGGCAAAATTTTGGGAAGCTGCGGTCTAGCCGTTATGCTGCCGAAATTTTGTAGAAATTATGGACTTAGAAATATTTCGCATCATAAGTTTAATAAGAAAAGATTCAATAAAGTGTGTGATCCTTCAAAAGGGAAGGTGACCTAAGTTAAGTCTCCCCTCACCCACGACTCACATGAGGCATGGCATGACCCAGCTAGTGTAAGTACCGAAATTCTATGGTGGCGACGGCCACGGTATGAGCTCATTACCACTTATGTTTAGTGGGTGGAAAGAAAGGACTTAAGATAAGTCAAGTTAAGGAAAGAAAGGGACTTCGGTCCAACCCAAGTAAAGAACATAACTCTCAACTTGTTTATGAATGTTATGAATAGTCATATAAGCTTTCATGTATGCCATGATGATGTTAATACAACGAGGATAAGTAATAAAATGGGATCCACTTCGGATAGTAACGTTTTCGAAAATCCAAGAATTGTACCTATTGTATGCCCACAGTTTTCATTTAAAAACCGAAGTGGCTGGGACGATGACGATGACACCGGTGTGTCAGGGTCGAGTCCTACTGAGAAATCTTATTTCTCATCCTAGTTGTTTTTCCGTCTCATCACCAGATACTCATGGAGCCTCGCGTGGAATGAAGCATGGAGCCTCCCCACCATGAGTGGGCCTACGATGAGGACGCCCACGCTATCGTGGCCACGACCACCACGATAGTTCGCACCTACTTCTATCCGGGTTGAGTTTTTGAACAAGAGGAGCCAGAGATCCCGCCAGCCCCCGTGGACGTATCATCATCCCGCCTTGGACAGCCGCTGGGTCCTTGGGATTTTTCGCCCGAGCCATTGCCCGAGATAGAGATGGAGCCTATGTCTCCCGGTCTACCCATAGCCGAGCCTGTGCCGCTGCCAGAGGTTCCCGTGGTCGATGTGAGTTCGACGGCCACCCCTAGGGCCGCAGCAGCTTCGCCGCCACTCCCCGAGTATCGGCCTGTCGCATATGAGGAGGATCCCTCCGAGGCACGGTCTTTGGTGGGCAGCTATGTTCCCGGCCGTCGCATCCGTCGTATCGAGGTGATTAGCAGGCACCCCCGCATCATTCGCACTCCGCGCGTTCCTCGAGGCCGAGCAGCATGGGGGACTAGACACTCGAGGACCTGAGACCGCTTGATGGAAGGGCATGGAAGGGGTAGAGAAGTCAGCATATGTCTACATGGGCTTATTTTGATTTGCGCTCCCTACCTCTTGTATTTCATTTTGTATTGTATCTCGTCAGACTTGTGTACCTTTGATATTTGGGGCCATGGCATGACCATGAGTTTCCTTTATATGTATTTGTTTGGATATTATGAGATTAAGTATATTATGTAATTGATGTTATAATTTGAATGTATGACTTTATGATTTATCTCATTTTCCTCGAAATCTCTGTGATACGCTCGTTCACTGCTATCTTCTCGCGCAAGGCTTTACTTTTCAAAAGCAACGACATATTTCAAAAAAAAAAAAATTTACTGTATTTTCCGCGTAATTTAATTTTAAGTGAAGTTTAGTTTTCCACGAGCATAAGTAACAACTAATAAAACGCCGTAATACGACTTAAGCGTAATATGGATTTATTAGAGTGTTACAGCCGGACCTTCTGCATTGCCCCTATAGGCCCTATCTTTCCCAAAAACTACTCCCAGCTCTTCAAAATGTGGGAATGGCTTGTTGTACAGGCCAGCAGCATTAGGATGTGATTAAAATAAAAAGTAAATCAAGTAAACAAATTTTGCATAAGAACTAAAACATATAATCTTATATTGAAGAAAGTAGAGATTTTACCTTTACCCATTTCTTGTAAATTTTCCTCTCTACCACAATCATCTTATCCTTGTTATTCCAACCAAAGCCATTAGCTGTAGGGCCCATCATCTCAACTATAGCAAAACAATGCTTTTTTAACATCTTGACCCTTAACTCAATATGCGAAGTAGCCTTAAGACCACATCCAGGAAGCTTTTCATTAGTCATTTTCTCCAGTTGCTTGCCATAGCTAGATTTGAATGTTCCATTCTTACACTTCCATGAAGTTGCAGCAAGCTCAACTAAACATTCCACTAATTTTGCATCCTCTTGAGGTGTCCACTAATGCTTAGTTTGCTTTGCATGTTGTTAACTCTCCTCCATTGCTCTTATAGTATAATTAGGCCAAATATTTTAAACAAAGTTATAAACATACAATGTAATTGAAAAATAAAATAGCAACAAATCAAATAAATTATAAAGATACATTTTAACAATAAAAAGCAATACATCAAATAAGTTCAAATACATAACATAAACATTGTAAGTGTCCAACACACAAATTAGAAATAACAAGGTGCTTGATAAACAAACACAATCCTCAAGCACGACGTCCTCTCCTCTAGTTGCTCCACATATCTTGAGCGAGTTCATCCCTCCATATAGCCCAAGCATCACTTGTCTCAATATGGTGGATCATTTCACCATCCAAATCCAGATCGTTTATCATATATTGACCTTCTCTTCCCTCATCAGGATCTATAGACATCGCCCGTCGTATATGATTATGCTGAAGACAACAAGCAGTTATGATTCTTCCTTGTGTCTTAATAGGATAAAATGACCTCCCTCTTAGAATTGCCCATCTTGCTTTCAATAATCCAAATGTTCTTTCTACAACATTTCTAGCTTGTGAATGTTTCATATTAAAAAATTCCTGGGGTGTAGTGGGTTGATTGTGTAGATTGAAAAGACTCAAGTGATATCTCTGCCCTCTATAAGGCGTAAGAAACCCCTCACAATTCATGTATCCAGCATCACATACGTAGTAATAACATAAATATGACACAAAAACTTGTAATATAATTCAATTAAACAAATTGTTACTTTGATAACACACTAAAGCTTAATAAATACCTTGTGGAACTCTAAAGCCATTATTACGAGATAATGCATCCCGTAATACCCTATAATCAGCTGCTGAACCCTCCCATCCCGCCATTACATATATAAATTGCATGTTAGGAGCAACCACTCTAGGGACATTGGTGGTTATGTCACCTTTTCTATTTCGGTATCTAGGCTTATCAGCCTCAAGGACATTGACTTTGACATGGGTTCCATCTAAGGCTCCCAAGCAATTCTAAAATATATAAAGAAAAGATAGATTAATTTAATCCTCAAGCACAACATGCACATCAAGTAATAACATTAGTAATAACTACATAAATTACCTTGAACCATTTCCATCGTTCATCCATGCTATCCTCACTGATTGGTTGAGGTTGCTTGAGCAAATGATTATGACATCTCAAAATAGCAAGCAAAGCATCATTGAACCACCTACTAATTGTTTCTTGTGATCTCATAAATTGTCTTTTTACTACTCTATTTTTAACATCATGAGCTATAATATGTAAAAACATTGCAACCATTTCCTCTACACTCATATTCTTACTCGGTTCTAACTTCCCAACTCCTTTGAGCATATCACACAGCACATGGAATGCACATCTATCCATTCTTGTATTTTCAATGCACGCTAAGTCACTAATGAAAATAATCCTCTCAAAATTTACTTCCCTCACTAAAGGTCTATCATGACTATCCCACAACTTTCTTCTCTTATTCTTGTTCAATTGCTCTATAAGCAATGCTAAACACATCATTAGAATAATATGTGTAAAATTATTCAGCATCTCCAAATGTGTAATTAATATTGTAATAATTTTGATCCTTTGTTCACACAAAGTTTTATCTATACTGTGAAAAAAAATAACAATTATCTTAGAATTCAAGCTAATATACATATATATATAAGCAAATGAAACAATCTAAGAGATATGACAACATGAATAACTATATCCTAGTCTTCTATATCAAAATAGAAGAGCCCATAATGCACAAAATAAAAGAGACATGAGAATGTGTTTCAAACATGAGTTACCAAAAAAAAAATAGATTAGGAAATAAACATGCAAAGAAGAAAAAGTCCTAAAAAATTTACAAATTCTAAGATTGAAAACAAGCCAAAATATGAGAAGATAAAAACTAGCAACCATTGTCTATTGGATCATACATCTATTGACAAAAATGGACAAAAAAAAAAACCTATAGTTACATATACTTATTAGTTATATGTATAACCTACATTAGTAAACAAAATAAAAGCATATATAGCAATTAAAATAAGAACATGTAAATAAAAATATATGTGAGAATCTTTCGAGCAGGAATAAATACAAATATACATGCAAACTGTAGAATGCCTAAAACATAAGCATGAAAGTTAATATTCCATTTCTACAAAACAATACTAGTAGCCACCATGCCAATGTATATAACCTATTTCTATATTGCTCAATTACTCAAACCACTATAAACAATAGTTAATATCAACATATTATGAAACAATTAAAATAGGTACTCATCAATATATTTGTACAAAAAGTTCCTGATGTAGAATCTGAATATAAACTAAAAAATGCTTCAAATAAGCTATTTTTCAACTTTCAACTTTTACCATTTGTTCACATTAATTTTTTCATATGAATCATCAATTTAATCAACAAGGGAGCAATAATTATGCTTTAAAAAAAGTTCAAACTTGAAGTTAACCACTTTAAAAGAAAACGACATTTTTTTTTGGGTGTAAGTACGACCTGATCACTACCCCATTGCTCATGCCATTTTTGTCATTATTAAAGAAATTGTTTTATCAGCTAATTTGCTGTTAGAAAGGGGAAAAAACTAGAAAGATCTACGGAATCACAAATATCAAAGGAAACAACTATCAATGTGCAAGCTGTTTAAATTGTTTGCCAATCTAAGTTTATGCTTTCCAATTGCATGTTAATTATTTTTTCATTTAAATTTACTTTGACCCTGATTCTGACTGCTAGATTTTCATTCAACATATATATATATATATATATATATATATTTATATATATATATATATCATGCATTAAACAATTTCAATTTATTGTAGTCTCACATTAAATTAACAGTGAATACAAGTAGGAAAAACACGGACAATGGTGGGAAAAGCCCAATGGCTATATCCATTTCTACTGCCTAATCTAAAAGAAAAAAAAGGCACTTCTACTAGTAAATGAATGAACATCTTTAACAAATCTACAAATGTTTGGCTAACTAATTTACTTCTTAGACATGATAGGGATGCTAAGTGAAAGATTAGTGAGTACTGAGTATTAAGATTCTAGAGTGTACTGTAGAAGTTCCAAAAATAAAATCTTGTTGCTGGAAAACTGATTTCCACGGTTCCAAATTTGGAATTAAACCAGATCGGAACAAAAAATCAAGGCATGTGCAAAATGGAGGCAGAGTTATTGGAACCGAACTAGACCAGAACAAAAAATCAAGGCATGTGCAAAATAGGGGCAGAGCTAATAACAGGAAGGTTAGCAAAACATAGAAAATTTGGGTTAGAGCTAATATCAGAAAAACATCATAAAAATTGAAGATCTAAAGCACATATTATACCTGGGTCAGAAGGCAAGTGGATAGGTGAAGCTTGGCTAAAGATGTGGGGTAGACGAAGACGCAACAGAGACGTAAAGACGCAACTGGCGATGGAGAGCAGAAGATACAAAGCCGGCGATGGAGCCGCAAAGACGTGAAGCTGATGACGGCGAGCTAAAGCTGGCGACAAACACACGAGCTTGGTGGTGGAAGTGAGAGTGATTCTGGCCGCTGGGATGTGCTAGGGCTCGATTTGATTTGGAATGAAGAAATGAGAAAAGATTTTGATATATTAAGAGGGGGCAAACATGTCTTCTCACATTGGCAGAACCATTCCCTTCAAACGGGAATGTTATATTCCCAGGGGGGCCATGGGATTGAAATAGAGTCATTTTTGTTCCTGAGAATGAAATGTGCCTAGGAGTTATTTTTCAATCCATATACCAAACATGGGAATACAAGATTCCTATACCATATTCCCAGGAATATTTTAAGATGCATCCATACCAAACACCCCCTATAGGTCTTATGTAATATCCTCAATTTCATGTCGTGCTAAATTATCTTAGTAACCTTGAGTAATTAGGCACTTAATGAGAAATTTTGAGATTAGGGCTTAATTAAGGGGTTGACTCGGATGAGAAGGGTCAAGAGAATGTTTAATCGAGGTTAGATAATCTCTAATTAAGCAAGTCAGAGCCCCTATAGCTTACTTAAGCACTAATCACCCTTAATTAGCCTAATCAGGTTTAATTAAGGTTAACTAAGCTTAATCGCTAAATTAATTTTTGTTAATCATGTTCTTGTGTGTTAATCACTAATCCTTGCTTAATCACCTTAATTACGTTGTATGAGCACTTAATCACATAATTAAATTCAAATTTAGTCAACTAGACAATAAAGTAAAGAGTGATGTCATAAAAGCATAAAGCATTAAACAAGAGTGCTTTATGTAAAAGTTTGACCATGTTTTGTCTCTCCATCATCCACTTTGTCCCCTTAATCACTAATTAACACAAGATAACACAAAGTGAAGCAAAAATATCTCATCCTCCCTCCTTAAAGTGGATGCCACTTTCTCTCTCTCCCTCCGTCATTCATTTTCATTTTCACTCATCCTATTCTCTCTCTTCAAGCCAAGTTCTCTAACTTCTCTCTAAACACTGCTTCATCTTCTTCATCTTCCTCTTCCTTTCTCCACCACCACCACCCTAAACCACTCACTTAGCCCTTCAAAGACCTCATCTTTAGGTCTTTGTAGATTAGACCAAAACACTACAACCTCCATTTCCACAAGATTTCAAGAGCTTCTCCTTCCTTCTTGCAAACATGTTCTTGATGTTCTTCATGTGTTCTTAAGTTTCCTCTTTTGGAAAAACATGTTCTTGATGTTCTTCATGTGTTCTTAAGTTTCCTCTTTTGGAAAAATGTGTTCTTGATGTTCTTCATATGTTCTTAAGTTTCCTCTTTTGGAAAAACATGTTCTTGATGTTCTTCATGTGTTCTTAAGTTTCCTCTTTTGGAAACATATGTTCTTATTGTTCTCTTGCTTAAAGTTGTTCCTTTCTCTTTATGATGAGTGAATGATTAGAAAAGCTTCACCTTTCTATGTTTCCATGATTTGATAAGACTATGAACCTTCTAAAAGCTTTAAACTTTAAAAAGTTTGCTTCTTGATTCCTTCAAAGTGGCACAACTTTTAAGCTTCCATAAAGTTTTATTTTGTTTTGTTTTGAAGACAAGAATACATGTGAAAGTTCAAACTTTTTGAGTTAGAAAAATGATATCTTGTCACTTTAGGCTTTAGAAATCAAACCTTAAAGAAAAGACCTTTCACAAAGTTTCAAACTTTATTCAAGAATAAGATCTTTAAGTTATAAAAATGTTGTTTTATAACATTTCATTCATAAAGTTTAGACTTTGAACCAAAATAATGCAAAAAGGTGTTAACTTTTATAAAGAACAAGACTTTTTATTCAAAAAGCTAGTAACTTGTATCATTATTTCATAAAGATCCAATCTTAAGATAAGAGCTTAATGTCAAAGGCACTTACTTTCATAAAGAATAAGACGTTATGACTACTTTATAAAGAATGACAACTTTAATAATGTTTAAGGCAAAACCTTGGTATGTTATTAGTAAAAGTTTAAAACTTTGTAACTTGAACAAGTTAAAAGTCACCCTTGGCGATTAGTAAACATTGGTGTTGTTGGATTCATGATGTGTTTATACGTTGTCATGACCCAAGAATTAGAGGTGTAACATCCACGACTTCCGACTTCCGAGCTCATAGTATTCCCAACCTCCAAATTCATCTTCAAGGCTGGACCGACAAGGATTTACGATTTCCGAGTTTGTCTTATAATTCCGCTTCCGATCTCAATATTAGCTTCAACTTCCGACTTCGTTCCAAGGCTTACAATGGATTTCTTCCGATTTCCGACTTAATGCATGTAGCCTACGATTTCCGACCTTTGTGTAAGCGTGTATAAATTTTGACCTCATCAGTATGAATTCTGATTTCCGATTTCAGGAGCTAAAATGAAGTGACTGATGCTTCCAACTTACGAGTTCGTCATCGACTTCAGCACAATTTACGACTTCCGACCTTAGCGATCAAAGATCAAAATGTTCTATTTCCGACTTCGTCTCTAAGGCTCAAATGAACTGGCTATATTCCGAATTCGGAGATTATGATTCGCAAATGTACGAGATCCGATCTCGAGTTCAATGTTAGTAGCTCTCATTTCTATATCTTTTTGAGTTCCGAGATCGAGATTCTATAATTCCTGATTTCCGATTTAAGTGCTTGGCTTCACACCAGGCTCTGCTTCCAAGTTTCGACTAAACTGAATTTTTCCGAGTTCCGACTTCATATGCATGGTGTTCACGAGTTCCGATTTCATTTCCAGAATATACTAGAAACTAGTCCCACTTTAGGCGACGTGGAGAGTGATTCTACCACACAAAGAGGGCAACGTGGAGAGCAAGGTTGGCTGAAACTTGGCCTTATGTTTAGAGGCCAATCAAAACCTTCCAAGTTAACTCCCACTCATGTCTATATAACACACCCTCCTTCTCTGATTCAGACCCCCTTCTACGTGATTCCTTCTTCACTTCAGCTCTCTCTTTTCTTTTCATCTCTCACTCAACTCCATCATACCTTGAACTTTTACCAAGTTGCAGCTACAAGCTTAAATCAAAATTATTCATGATAAGAGGTAGGAGTTCAAAATTTTTACTTGATTTTCAGATTCTTGAAGTATTGATAGTGGTCTAAATTTTTATTTTGATGTGTGGATTAAATAATTATGCTTGGATTAATAGAAGATTTTGAGTTAGAAGTAGAATTAGAAGAAGAAAACTAAGAGAAGTAAATGGATGAGGGTGCTGTCTTGGTGGAGAGTCCACGGCAGTCCGTATGGCGGAGCATACGGCGCCACCTAAAATTGGTCAAATCTGATGAAACTATTTTTAGTTGAAACTAGACATCTAGGGCTTTCCATAGACATATCATATAGGGATTTTGGATCAGGATTGAGAGAGATATGAATTTTTGAATCTCGACCTAGGGTTTTGACTCTGGCTCTGGGTAGATTAGGTTCTTTAGGGTAGAACTCGACCTATACTACATGAAAATGAGTGAAACTAACTTTTTTAGAAAGTTTACACATAGGAGAATATGTCATAAAAATTTCAGAATTTAATAAGGTCCCAATTGCTCCCAGTTCTCCACGAAATTCGTCCTATGTCCACACCGGGCTAGAACAGGGCAGTGTAGAAAGGTCCGAATTCGGGGCTTGTAACTCGAGCCCTACTTAGCCAAATCGAGTGGGACTCTTTTTAAATGAAACTTTGTTCTGTTAGCTTTAACATGAGACCAATTTCGTATGATTTGAGTGAATTTTCGATTTTTAGTGAATTTTTACTTTTAGTTGCCTGATTCTGGCTAGCCAATGGGCAGGCCGAGATAAAATTTAGATATCTTGAGTTATAGATACCGAAATTAGATGGGACCAAAGAGGTTAGAAAATAGACACATAAAACTGTAACATACTTAAATTTGAGGTCCAAATGAGTTAAAATGAAATTTTAGCATGAATTACAAAAACCAGGTTGGTTGAATAAGCTGAGGCAGGATTTCTGTCTTAATGAATTTGATATGGATTTGAGTTCTATGTTGGAATATAAATGTGAATTTGTGTTCCTTGTGATAAATTGATGTATTGATTGGCTGGCACTATTCATGGGGAAGCGGACACATTCCGTTATGCTGCCAAATTTTCGGTAGAACCCATGTACAAGTTATGAATTACATGTTAATGCATATGCATTCTGAAGAAAGCCATGAAAGTTATGAAAAGAATTATGTTATTATGCAAGTTCCATAATACTTGGGCCAGCCCCGGATAAAAAGTTAATGGGAATAGATCGGTGGGAAGGTCGGGGAAAGTAAACCCGGCATTTCTGTATAGGAACGAGCTCGATCCTGATAAGCAGACTATTACCCAGGAGTCTAAAATGGCCAAGAACTCCCAGGGGACCAAGAGATGGAAAATGATAGAAAGTAATGAAAAAGTTTATGAAGGAAAGTTCAAGAACGAGTCTACATGATTACATGAATGCATGAATACATGAAATAGTTACATCAAGATGTTTACAATTGTATGTTATACTTGCTCACTGCTATGCATTTATGTATTTCGATTACCATTCTATGTATCCGTATTAGTAATCTATTCTGTTTCTTATGTCAAGTAAAGTAAAATTGAACATTGCCTCGGGCCAGGTATTTTCTTAAACTCATGAAAGTGGACTTTTCAGTTTGAGCACATATTTTTATGATTAAATAAAACCCGAGGCAACTGAGGATGTATGTGATGTCAGTACCAGTACAACCGAACCCTACTGAGAATTTTCTTGAAATTCTCACCCCGTTTTGTTTCTCCCGCATCATTCTCAGACACTGGCGATGGACTCCACAGCTACCCTTTTCATTGAGATTCCTGCGTTACAGCTCCACCATGATCCGGAGTTGGACTCTTTGTACATAGCTGGTTCGTGCAACTTCCGTTTATACCTCTTCAGCGACAGGAACTTTGATGTTCCTTTACACCATCCCCTCTTCGACCCTGCTACCCCTTATATTGCCATCCCTCTACACATGGCACACCCACATCCTGCACCTCCTGCAGCCGCAGCACCCGCTGACCCTGCTCCGGAGTCACCACCGCAGGCAGCCCCCGACATCCCGTTGAGTTCAGAGAGTGACCCCTCCGAGGCCACCGGCTCGTCGCCCTCTTCCTCCTCGGGACCTAGCGCAGATTATACACCGGCCAAGCCTGGCATGGCTAACGGCTACCTGATGGAGTAGCTTAGCGGCAGGAGATGTTGTACAGTATGACCCTCTTTTGGACAGCATGTAGCTTTGGGTCCTGGACTTGACTGTAGGGTTAGCGGTAGGTGATGAAATGTCCTTTGAGGATCGTAGGATATTTTGGCGGATGAGGGCATTATGGTCTTTTTGATACACCAGCCCACGTATGTATTTCTACTTTAAAACTTTGTACATAAACTGAAGCAGTGGCTTCTGATATATATATACATATGTTCGCACGTATGCAGTAACGCTATTGTACTATACTTACCTTGGTGATATTTTGTCCGATTCGTTTCGTTTTTAGTATAGCAGCACGCCGTGTTGTCAAAATATATATATATATATATATATATATATATATATATATATATATGTGTGTGTGTGTGTGTGTGTGTGTGTGTGTGTGTGTTTATATGATGATAACGATTTAAAGAAGAATAAAACAGGAAAGGTAAATAGAGTATCAACACGGTAACACAACCTGACTAGTTTCATGCTATGACTTAAGCATAACATAAAATTAGTAGGGTGTTACAAGAGGGATCTTGAACTCCTTGGGAACAGAAGTATGATTAGGGCCTCTGAGCATACCATGAACCTATGAATCACTAAGTGCACTATCTCAAGGAAAGGAAACAATCACATAATTTAATTAATTTGAACAAGTGTTTCATAAGACATGTACTTAAGTAAAGAATACTTCCATCCAAGGACCAAGTAACTAAAAGACTACAAACACATATCCTAACTATGTGATTCTATCATGGGCAACCATGGGAAATCGTGTGATGATTCATAATATTCTTCACAAAGAACAACACAACTATAAACCCCTTTAGGGTATGAATGTGTGATGCCACTCGGCATGATGAATGATGAGTTTGATTGAGCTTTGTCTCATGATTGAATGATGAGTGTGATGATATGATATAGATATGATGAACTATTGGTTGAATGCTGATGATTGGCATTTTGGAGAAGCTCCGGTCTAGCCGTTATGCTACCGAATTTCCGTCAAAATTATGGACTTAGTCATATCATTGCATGCGTCTAGTCAAGGAAATGTTATGCATGTAAAGTATAAAGATAAAAAAAAGAATCAATGGGACGTGACCCTTCAATCGCTTCGGTAAGGGAAGTGAGAGACGGCGATCCACAAGAAACCTCTATGAGGGAGGCAAGGGTGTTTTGGAGGATCCTCCATCTTAGAGGTAACCAATATCGGCTTAGTCTGATTTGGTTAGTACTGCGTGACGACGGTCACGGAATGAGCTCATGTCCAAAAGCAGTCTATTTCAAAGGAAAGTAAAGAATGTTAAGCACGTGCTAAAAATGAAAGTAAAGTCTAAGTATGACCATGGTTACGTCTATGATGATGCATGTCTTTGCATGTAAGTATATTGCCCAATTGCATTATGAATGTTTATTCTATGTTTCAATACGTATGTTAGTCATGATGATGTGGTTATGATCTTAAGTTTAAAAGCAACCTGCTTCGGGGTCTAAGTTTTCAAAACCATTAAAAATTGAACTTATATCTGTCCACTATTTTTATAATTAAACCCGAAGCGGCTGGGACGATGACGATGACACTGTGATGTCTAGTCGCGATCGTACTGAGAAATTTAGTATTTCTCATTCCTATGTTTCCGCGTCATCTTCAGAGGATGTCGACGTTAGGCACGGTGGTGATCTACATTGAGTTCCCGGTGTGGCGTTGGCGCTTTGACCGGTCTTTGAACGCCTGCGTCTTGTTGGCGGCGCAGCTGATGAGTCTACATCTTCCACGACCGCCGATTTGGACTCCCGTGATGAGCCCATTTTTCCGACCGCATCAGCCATTCGGCGAGGTTACTATGGATGACATCCGCCCCTACTTTCAGCCACTGAGATACCCCACTGATGATGATGAGACTGACTCGGATACCCGTTTGACTCCGACTGTTTCATTGGATTCCGATCCTCGGGCCGTCTTATCCGAGCTTCCATGTGGAGACCGATCCGTCTGAGCCCCTCTATCCGACTCATTCTGGGGGATCTCACCGTTCGTGTTCGTCGCAGCCTTCGATGATTCATCTATCTTCTGATTCTTCTGCTTCATCTGCTGGCCCAGCTTCACCCCGTTCGCAAGCGTGGATTCATTCGTACCCGCGCTGTGCCCCATGGGCGAGGATGTGCTCGAGGAGGGGGACGTGGTGGCACTTCTCCAGGTGGATATGGAAACGGTTTCCTCCCGCCAGATGCTTGATGTGACGACTGCATGCGGAGTCGAGCACGAGGATAGCCCCTTTTGGTTGTAGTTATAGGGTTATCATTCTGTTATGTAGCATGCTTGGGTAGTAGGATTTTCTGATGTACTTCCTTTTATTATGTATTGGTAGGCTTTTGTATAGGGCCGTCGATAGATATCGGACCCACTATTATCTTATGTATGACTCTGATATGACTATTATTGTATTATCATGGATGGCCGTGGAATGAATGTTATATTTATCTAAGAATTGTGGTTACTCTTATGGTTTCTATGTTTGTTAAATGCGACGTATGTATGGGATAGCGGTGTTGCTTTATATGTTCATGATGCGCTCATGGCTCTCGATTTCAAAAATGGTTCACTTGTTTTGTAGAAAAAATTTTGCCCCTATTTTCGGTATAAAGTAATTTCTAAAAGATAATGTTAGTTCTGCGAGCAAAAGTAACAACTAGTAATTCCACAATATGACTTAAGCATAGAATGGAACTACTAGGGTGTTACATCTTAAATTCAATTGAAACCTAGACTTAGAGCAATCCAAACATACAAATTATAAGCCCGTTGGATTTAAAATGAATTAGTTATGATTTTTTGAAGTCGACTGGAGAATTTCACTCTCTGTTTTGGCTAATGTGTAATGTGATGGGCATAACTAGCTATATATTACTTCAAATTGAGTGAATCCAATTTTATTAAAAAGATAATACATAGAGAATCATGCCAATAAAATTTCTGAATCAGAGAATGAGTATATTGCTCTTAGAAATTCTTGAAATTTGACTTATGCTCTGTTTGGTTAAAACAGAGCTGTCCACTTAAGGAGCTCTACTTATCCACTCAAAGTGAAACTTGTGGGAAGTGAAATATGACTCAAATATATTCATTTGGGTATAAATTTCGAATCAATTTATTGAAAAATGGTGTTTGGGTGATTTTCTAAATTTGGGAGCCCAAGTCTATCCAGAAATATGGCAGCCATGAGTAAAACTTAAATAACTCAAGTTATACACCTCAAATTCAGGTAGAACCAAGGAGGTTTAAAAGGAGATTGATAAGGCTATAATATATTAAATTTATAGATCAAAATGAATGAAATGGAATTTTAGGGAAATTTGGAAATTCAGAGTAGAATTTGTAACACCTTACTAGACAAAATACTATACTTAAGTCATAATATATTACCTGATAAGTTATTACATGAGGTTACCTGATTACGTCACACTTTGATTCAATAATAATTATACATAGAACATTAATTGTTCAATAAACCATTTAATTTGTCGGGAGTTTTGTATCAGAAATAATAAATCAATAAATAAGGAGAATCTGCAAAATAAACAGAATTATCTGATTCCATCACATATAAATATGCACAATAGATGTCGCTTTTCCAAGTTTATCAAAGTACATATCTGGTATAGGGTATAACAATGAGGCCGCTAAAACAAAAATAAAATCAGCCTGTCACTACAATTAGAACCTTATCTGGTCCCCACGGGATATTTCTTGTGCTACCCATCCATATACAACATACACTAAACTACTGTCTATGGCCCAATACTACCAAAAGAGGGCCATTCTATACATATCCTACTAATACTCTACATAGGCACTTTAGATGGACTCCGAGGAAAGGAATCCGTTTGCCATGTCAGTGTTAGCAGGAGTGTAGTCCATGCTTGGAACAAAGGACGAGGAAGATGAACTCATTGCCTCAGACGGATCCTCCTCAGACATTGAGACCGAGGGCATCTGCTATGGTGGTGAGGCTGGCAGAGCCATGGATAGTGCTGGTGCTGGTGCTGGTGCTGCTGGTGGAGGTGGAAAGGGATGGGCCATGTAGAGAGGGACGGCAATATAAGGGACGGCAGGGTCAAATAGCAGATGCATGAGTGGTACAGCAAAATCTCTCTAGAAGAAGAAATAAAGGCAAAACTGGCATCTACCGGATATATACACGGAGTCTAAGAATGGATCAAGATGAATGTGGAGCTCAGGAACCTCGATGAGCAGAACGTCGGTTGCCATGTTCTCCATGATATGAGAATGACGTGGAAACATATAGTAGGGTGAGAAATAAAAATTTCTCAGTAGGGATCCTAAATATGTATATATATATCTGTCATCGCTGTCATTCTCAGTTATTTCGATTTTTTCGTAAATGCTAAATAATACGACATAATGGTAATATTCAACTTAAATTTCTTACTATAGAAACATACATTGAAACAAATTAAATTTTAAGTTGGAACAATTGAAAGTATAGTTAACAGATATACTAATACAACTAAGACAATAACCATAAATAAATAGTAATATATCATGAGAAATAAACAGATAACTATAACAATCAATTAAGAATTATCATACAATGCTTATAAATTTACAACTAGGAAATGCATCTTTCCTTAGAAAGCTTTCGCCTCTTAAAACTTATTTTCCATCCTTGGTCCCCTGGGAGTTATTGGCCATTTACTCTTGGGTAATAGTCCGCTTTTCAGGATCGAGCTTGTTTCTATATAGGATTGCCAGGTTTACTTTCTCCGACCTTCCTACTGATCTATTCTCCCTTAAACTTATTCAGGGGCTAGCCCAAGTAATATGGAATGCTTTGCAATATTCATGAATTACATGCACAACTAACTTTATTCTTTTAATCATCATGTGTTCATGCCATTGTAATTCACACAACATGTAAATTTCTTGCCGAAATTTTGGCAGCATAACGGATCGAGTCCGCTTCCCCATGAATAGTGCTAGGCAACCAGTACAATTATTCAAACTTGCAATTCAAAATGGGACAGCAATTATATACATATATATATATATATATATATATATATATATATAACATCATTCATCAAATTCAATTCAAACATCAATAGGTTTTTCTGTTTACTTTCTCCTATTCTGCCCGATTTTGATATAATCCACCCTGAGTTCAATTCAACTCACTTAAACTTGAATTTTGGATATGTCATAGGTCTATGTGTCTAGTTTCCAACCTTTTTAGTCCCATCACATTTTGATTTGTATAACTCAAGTTATTAGCACTTTACCTCAAACTGTTCTGTTCTTAGCCAAAATTGCACCCTTATAAGTAAAAATTCACTAAAAATAGAAATCTACATGGAATCATACGAAATTTATATAAAATTAAAGCTAACAGGACAAGCTTTCAAATGAAATAAGTTGCATATCATTTGCATAAGTATATTTTGAGATATAAGCCTTGCAACTTGACCTTACTGGACTCCCCTGTTCCAGCCCAGTTCGAACTTAAGGTTAATTCATTGATGTGTTGGGAAAAATTGGCAATGAATCTGAATCTGAAATTTTTATGGGATGTTCCCTTGTTAGCTTTCAAACAACATTAGTTTCACTCAATTTAGAGTTGTGTAGGGTGAGTTACACCTTTCTCAACTCGTACTACCCAGATGAGGATTCAGATTTCTAGGACAAACTTTAAAAATTCATAACTAATTCTATGCTAATCCAATGGCCTTATATTTTATATGTATAGAAAGCCCTAGATGTCTAGTTTCATATAAAAGTAGATTTATCAAATTCAAAAGACTGTAGGCTAAGCCATATACTCCACTATATGGGCCGCCAAGGAAAACCCTAACAACTTCTTGAGTTTTCTCTATTCTTCAAGTTCTTTCATACCAATTCCAATTATAATCACAACATACATGCAAAATCAGCCATAAATCATCATCATCACTCCAAATAACATCAATATCACAAGGTAAACAAGACCCCCATACAGCCCAAACCAAGGAAAGTAAGAAGAGAAGTAGGATTCCTACCTTATCTAGTTGAAATTTGGTTGATTTGGTGTCCTAGATGGAAGCAACTCATGATGAGACTTGAAGAGGGGATGAATATGGAGTGAAGATGAGAGTGAATAGAAAAGAAATGATGGGAGCTTCAGCAGCTAGGCTGGCTGAAAGTTCAAGGAGAGAAGGAAAGAAAAAGGTGAAGATTTTTGAAGCAAGTCTCACTTTGATTGGTGGATTTCATTTTGGCTTCAAATTTGGCTTGGATTCCCACTCTTCATCGCTGAAAGTGGTGCCACATGTAACATCCCGATTTCTGAGTTCGGCTTCGCCCTCAGGATTGATCCGTCCTGATTTCCGAATTCATCTCTAAAAACACAGATAAGATATTATTCCCGAGTTTCGAGTTAGTCTTGCTGAATTCTCGACTTCATGTTGATCACGACTTAGAATCGTGCGGATCATTTTCCACGACTTCCGTGTTTAACCCTCAAGTCCGAACACATGAACGTAATTCCATGAGATCCGACTTCATGTCTCAAGGAAAATATACCCGACTTCCGATTTAATCTTCAATTTTGATTATTGCCGGTTTCCGACTTGGAGGTATATTGCGCATAATTTCCAATATCCGACTTAAAGTGGCATAATTTACTGCTTCACGACTTCCGACTTCATATCTCAAAGGTATTTATACACGGTTTCCGATACAATCAAACGTAAGATACCGACTTCCGAGTTTAGGAACTTGTGTTTGGAAATGTGACTCGAATTCTGAGTTAGACCTTAGTGTTGAACTCAATTGGGATGGACACGAGTTCGGACCCTTGAGCAAATCTTCAGTCACACGAGTTCCGATTTTACATCCAGCATTGGCATTCCCGAGTTCAAATAGGAAGTTTCGAGATTATGTGATTGTGAGCTTTCGACTTACGGCCTCCGACCTTGATTCAAGATTTCCCCAAAGTCACAAACAAGTGAGTACGAGTTCGACATTAGGCTTGACTCGGCTCAAGTAAAAATGACACGAGTTCCGACCTCAAGTATAATAAGGATGAGTTCCGACTTGAAATAGAGTAAATGCGAGTTCCGATTTCAAACAGTATGGCGGCAAGTTACACTGAAAGGGAGACGTAGCAAAATTCTGTCCACAAGAAAATTCAGCCAATCAAGGCCCTCAAAGTTAACTACCACCTCAAGCTTATAAACTCATCTCTTTCTCTCCTTCAGCCCCATTTTCTGCGCCACTTTCTCCTTTGTTCAGCTCTCTTTTCTCTTCTCCAACTCCATTACTCCTTCAAGCTTAGTAAGGCTCTAACACTCCAAGTTTCAGCACCTAGCTCAAATCATACTCCAAAGAGGTAGGATTCTACTTCTACTCTTAAATTCCTTGCCCTATGATTGTATGAGATTGAACTCTTCTTTGTGTATGTGATGAATTATTGGATGTATTATGATGGATTATGATTAATTTCATAGTAGATTTTGAATTAGAATTATGATTAGAAGGAGAAAATTTTACGAAATGGATGGGTTGGGATGCTGCCTGAGTGAGAATTCCATGGCAGTCCGTACGACGGAGTGTACGGTGCCGCCTACAATCGGTCAAATTCGATGAAACCATTTTTAGATGAAAGTAGACATTCAGGGCTTTCCATAGATATATCATATAAGGTTATTGGATTAGTATTGAGGGACATACGAATTTTTGAAGTTTGACCTAGGGTTCAGGATTTCCATCCGAGCAGGGTGACATGAGGAGGGTATAACTCACTCTATACAACTCCAAATTGAGTGAAACCAGTTTTGTTAGAAAGCTTACACAAAAAGGAATACCCCAATAGAAGATTTCGAGTTTGTTATGGTTCCAATTGTTCCCAGTGATTCGAGGAAGTTGTCCTATGTCTAATTCAGACCAACACAGGGTAGTTCAGGAAGGTCGACTTTCAGGACTTATATCTCGAGGTGTACTTAAGCAAATGGAGTGAAACTTTGGCAAATGAAAGGTTGTCCTGTTAGCTTTAATATGAGGCCAATTTCGTAAGATTTGAGCTTAGTTTCGATTTTTAGTGAATTGATATTCCCAGGAGTGTAATTCGGGCTAGTGACTGAACAAGCTGAAGAAAAAGTTGAATATCTTGATTTATATAAATCAGAATGACATGGAACCAAAGAGGTTAGAAAGTAGACATATAGAGCTATGACATATCCAAATTTCAGATTTAAATGAGTTAAATAGAGATAAAGGTGGATTATACAAGATTCGGACAGAACAGAATAGAATTGGCAGAATGGTCAAAATGATAATTTTACAAGTGTTGGTGGAACACATAAAGTTTGAGTTGAGGATTGCCAGCTTGAAATTGATATATATGTGTTAAGTTAATTATGTTGCTATGACTTATTTGTCCGTGAAAGCTGGCACTATTCATGGGGAAACGGACCTGATCCGTTATACTGCCGGATTTACGGCAGAAGTCTAAGAAGTTATGAATGTTTAAATGTAAGGATGAATTGAAATATAAATGGGTATATAGAAACCCTATATTTAAGAATGACATAATTATGTTATGAGGTATGTGAGGGTAAGTGATGTAGCATATGTATAACTATGCTTGAATATGTTTGAGAAGGAAAGAATGTGAATATATTGAATGTGAATCCCTTCACTTGGAGGCAGTTATTTGAAATCCCTCCCTGTGAAGGCAGTTAAATGATAAAGATATGAAATCCCTTCACTTGGAGGCAGTTGCACTTGAATCCCTCCCTGTGGAGGCAGTTAAGACAATGAGATCCCTCTACCTTGGAGGCACGTGGTCAGATGAGATGTAACATCCGCGAATTCCGACTTCCGATCCCCATTATTGATGACATTTCCGATTTCCGAGTTTCCTTACACTTGGCCTCCGACCTCAACACTAGCTTCGACTTCCGACTTCGTTTCAAGGCTTGCAAGGGACTTCTTCCGATTTCCGACCTAAGGCATGCAGCTTACGCTCTCCGATTTAATGGATGGGTGGCGATTTCCGACCTTGTAAGCGTGGATAAATTTTGACCTTCTCGGTATGAATTCCGACTTCCAATTTCGCGAGATGAAATGAGAGTGACTGATGCTTCCAACTTACGAGTTCATTGTCGACTTCAGCATTCTTTACGACTTCCGATCTTATCGATCAAAGAGTAAAATGTTGGATTTCCGACTTCGTCTCTAAGGCTCAGATGAACTGAAAGTATTCAATTCGACATTATGATTCACAACGGTACGAGATCCGATCTTGAGTTCAATATTAGAAGCTCTCACTTCTATATCTTTTCGAGTTAGGGATAGAAAGTTCATGATTTACGACTCCGACCTTAAGTGCTTGGCTTCTCACCAGGCTCTACTTTACGTTTCAATTAGACTGGATGTTTTCTGAGTTCCGACTTCATATACAGGAAGTTCACAGTGCGACTTTATGTAGAGTACGAGTTCGATTTTGTTTCGAATATGCTAGAAACTCCTACCACTTGAGCGACGTGGAGAGTGATTCTACCACACAAAGAGGGCAACCAATCACAATCTTCCAAGTTAACTCCCACTCATGCCTATATAACACACTATCCTCCTTTGAATCAGACCATTATTCACGTTGCTTTTCCTCTTCTCCATCAGCTCTCTTTTCTCTTGCTCACACATCCAAGACTTAAGCAAAGTTCCAGCCTTGTTTATCCAAATTTCAAGAGCTCAGCACCAAAACACTTAAATCAAAGGTAGGGGTTTTAAATTTCTTGCATCAAATCCATGCACTTGGCTGGCTGGACTGAATTAATTTCACCTTAATTGATGTGTGAATTGAATAATTATGCTTGGATTAATAGAAGATTTTGAGTTAGAAGTAGAATTAGAAGAAGAAAACTAAGAGGATTAAATGGCTGGAGGTGCTGTCTTGGTGGAGAGTCCACGGCAGACCATATGGCGGAGCGTACGGCGCCGCCTACGATCGGTCAAATTCGATGAACCTATTTTTAAATGAAACTAGACATCTAGGGCTTTCCATAGACATATCATATAAGGGTTTTGGATCAGAATTGAGGAAGATATGAATTTCTGAATCTCGACCTAGGGTTTTAACTCTGGCTCTGGGCAGATTGGGTTATTTAGGGTAGAACTCGACCTATACTACATGAAACTGAGTGAAACCAACTTTGTTGGAAAGCTTACACATAGGAGGACAACATCCAGAGAAATCCCGAGTTTGTTATCCACTCAGTTATTCCCAGTGATTTGAAGAAGTTACCCTATGTCCAAACCAGGCCAACACAGGACAGTTCAGGAAGGCTAAGTTTCGGGGCTTGTAACTCGAGCCCTACTAAGGCAAATGAAATGGGACTTTTTGTATATGAAAGTTTGTTCTATTAGCTTTAATACGAGACCAATTTCGTCTGATTTGAGTGAGTTTTCGATTTTTGGTAAATTTCTACTTTTTGTTGCCTGATTCTGGCCAGCTAATGGGCAGGCCGAGATAAAGTTTAGATATCTTGAGTTATAGATACCGAAATTAGATGGGACCAAAGAGGTTAGAAAATAGACACACAACCCTGTAACATACTCAAATTTGAGGTCCAAATGAGCTAAAATGAAATTGTGGCATGAATTACAAGAACCGGGTTGGTTGTATATGCTGAGGCAGAATTTCTGTCTTAATGAATTTGATATGAATTGGAGTTTCATGTTGGAGTATACATGTGAATTTGTGCTTCTTGTGATATATTGATGTATTGATTGGCTGGCACTATTCATGGGGAAGCGGACACGTTCCGTTATGCTGGCGAAGTTTCGGTAGAACCCATGAACAAGTTATGAATTTCATATGAATGTATATACATTCTTAAGAAAGTCATGAAAGTCGTGAAAAGAAGCATGTCATTATGCAAGTTCCATACTACTTGGGCCAGCGCCGGATAGAAAGTTAATGGGAATAGATCGGTGGAAAGGTCTGGGAAAGTAAACCCGGCATTTACGTATAGAAACGAGCTCGATCACGATAAGCGAACTATTACCCAGAAGTCTAAAATGGCCAAGAACTCCCAGGGGACCAAGAGAGATGGAAAAATGATAGAAAGTAATGAAAGAGTTTATGAAAGAAAGTTCAAGAATGAGTTTACATGATTACATGAATGCATAAATCCATGGAATAGTTGCATCAGGATGTTTACAATTATGCATTACAGCGCTTCGCTATTCATTGATTTATTCCATTTATCCTTCATTGCACTAGTATTAGTACTTATTTCGTTTCTTATGCCAATTAAAGTAAAATTGAACCTTACCTCGGACCAGACATGTTTTTAAACTCATGAAAATGGACTTTAGTTTGAACACGTATTTTAATAATTAAGTAAAACCGGAGGTAGCGAGAATGTATGTGATGTCGGTCAGTGTAATCGAACCCTACCGAGAATTTTCTGAAATTCTCACCCGTCTTGTGTATTCCGCATCATTCTCAGATTCAAGCGATGGACTCCTGACCACCCTTTTTATTGAGATCCCCGCACTTGGTTCCACCATGACCTGAGTTGGACTCTCTGTACATAGCCGGATCGTGTAACTTTCGTTTGTACTTATTTCGCGACAGGAACTTTGATGTTCCTTTGCACCATCCCCTATTCGACCCTGCTACCCCTTATATTGCCATCCCTCTACATATGGCGCACCCAAGCATCCTCGCTCCTCCGCACGCAAAGACCTCGCCGACCCTCGCTCCCGAGTCACCACCACAGCAGCCCCGACGCCCCCTCGAGTTCCGAGAGTGACCCTACGAGGCCACGCAGGCTCGTCGCCTCTTCCTCCTCGGGACCTAGCGCGGACTATACTCGCCGAGCCTGGCATGGCTAACGGCTACCTGACTGAGTAGTTTAGCGGCGAGGGATGTTGTACAACATGACCCTCTTTTGGACTGACATGTAGCTTTGGGTCATGGGTTTGACTGTAGAATTAGCGTGAGATTATGAAATGTCCTATGAGGACCATAGGGTAGGCTGATAGATGAGGGCAGTATGGTCTTTTGATACACTAGCCCATATATGTGTTTTACTTTGAACCTTTGTACATAAACTAAAACAGCGTCTTCTGATATATATATATACATATGTTTACACGCATGCAATGACCTTATTGTACCATACTTATTTGATGATAGTCTATTCGGTTCATTTTGTTGATATTTCGTTTATTTTGTTTGTAATATAACAGCACGCCGTCTCGTCAATAGAGACGAGTTAAGGAGAACTTAAAGACAAGAAAGGTAAGTAAAGTATCAACACGGTAACACAACCCGACTAGTTTCATGCTATGACTTAAGCATAACATAAAATTAGTAGGGTGTTACATTATTGGTATCGAGGCTTGATTAGTCTAGCTAAGGCCTGAGGATTGGGTGACTATGCTTCAGCGCATATTCTGTACTTTAGTTGATAATGTGCACCAGATCTTACCTGTATGGTGGAGATATAGTTGTGCATATATATGAAGTGCCTGACCGTGTGGGCTGTTATTTACTAGCACATTAAACTTAGTATTGAGCCGATCAACTCAATAACTTTTGTTTTGTGTGTTCGTAACTTAATGGCTTCCTAAGGCGAGGAAGACCACGTGCGTAACTCGCTCCGAAAACCCGATCGACGTGATGGCCACAATGCGGAAATGGCTCAAGCAATGCGGGAACAAGCCGCGCCGCCACCAAATGATGGAGCAGCTTGGCGCGGCCCGGCAAAGAGTGTGAGGAAACCCCGAGGTCCGTAGAGGGAAACCTGGACTGCCTCAGGTTCGCAGAGTTTAGGAAGGCAAATCCGCCAAGTTTCCGAGGCGCATATGACCCGGATAAAGCTGACGAGTGGATCAAAGCCATGGAGAAGATTTTCTCCGTCTTGGATTGCTCGGATCACCAGAAAGTGACTTTTGCCACTTACACGCTTGAAGCTGACGCCGAGTTCTGGTGGAACGGCGTACGAAGGTTGTTCGAGGAATCTCACACGGCAGTCACCTGGACAATGTTCAAGGATGTATTTTACCGTAAGTACTTCCCGCTTGATTCGAAATGCCAAGGAACTCGAGTTCATGCAAATTGCGTCAAGAAATCGGACAGTATCCGAATATATTGCCCGATTTGAGGAGCTATGTAAATTCTCCACAATCTATCAGAGGAACCCAGATGAAGCCTGGAAGTGCATCAAATTTGAAGGTGGGTTGCGAGAGGACGTTCTCACCGCCATCAGCCCGATGGAGATTAGGGATTTCCCTACATTAGTGAACAAATGCCGACTTGTGGAGGATTGCCACTCGAAGTTAGCTGCAGCCAGGGCATTTGGTGGTAATTTCAAGAGAGGCTAGCCAGCAGGCCTAAGATTCAAGCCCAATGTACAACAACAATGAGATTTCCCCAAGAGGCAACAAAGGCAAGCGACCTCAAAGGCCTTTTTCAAATTCAACTTGCACAAAATGCGGCAAGAATCATGGCGGCCGGCGGTGCTTGGCGAGCCGAATATACGCTATGGATGTGGCAAGCCAGGCCACAAAATTTACGAGTGTCCAACCAGGAACTCATCACAGCCGCCTCGACCCCAGTGACAAGGACGGGTCTTTACTATGAATGCGGAGGAAGCCGATAAGTCGAAGGATTGATTCAAGGCAATTGTGATGTGAATGGTGAGACTCTAATGTACTCTATGATTCGGTGCCTCACATTCATTTATTTCTCATGATTGTGTAGCTGCCTTGCAATTGCCAATTTCTGAATTACCTTATGATCTGTTGGTTTCTACTCCTACCAATGGGCCTGTTAGGACTCGTCAAGTGTGCATCAATGTTCCTCTTCGAATTGAGGGTAGGACCTTTGCCGCTAATTTGATTTGCCTCCTTCTATCCGGTCTCGACGTAATTCTGGGCATGGATTGGCTTTCTGCCAATCATGTTGTACTCAATTGCTCTGATAAGGCGGTGGTACTTCCCTCTGTCTTACTTTCTGAATCCCAAACCGCAATACTCTTCTATCGGAACTCTTTCAGGCCAAAGGATCAAGGGTATATCCTCTTGTCAACTAATGCGGTAGGTTTGGCGGGAACTAGAGAAGATTCCAATTGTCAGGGAATACCCGGATGTTTTCCCAGAGGATATTCCTGAATTCCCTCCAGAGAGAGAAATTGAGTTTACCATCGAGTTGGTTCCGGGTGCGGGACCAATATCTATAGCTCCATATCGAATGTCACCTATGGAGTTAACGGAATTAAAAAGACAGATCGAAGAGCTTTTAGAAAAGGGATTCATACGACCAAGTGCGTCGCCATGGGGAGCTCCGGTCTTGTTGGTCAAGAAGAAGGATGGAAGCACGCGCTTATGCGTGGATTATAGGCAGTTGAACAAAGTGACGATTAAGAACAAGTATCCGCTGCCGAGGATTGATGATCTCATGGACCAACTACTGGGTGCAACGGTATTCTCCAGGATCGGCTTGCGTTAGGATACCACCAAATTCGAGTTCGGGAACAAGATATCCCTAAGACAGCCTTTCGAACTCGTTCCGGACACTACGAATATACCGTAATGTCGTTTGGGCTGACGAATGCACCAGCGATATTCATGGATTACATGAATCGAATATTCCGCCCATATCTAGACAAATTTGTAGTGGTCTTCATCGATGATATACTTGTCTACTCAAAGACGGAACAAGAGCATGTGGAACACTTGCGGCTAGTTCTGCAAATTTTAAGAGGAAGGAAGCTCTATGCCAAGTTATCCAAATGTGAATTTTGGATGAAAGAGGTGAAATTTCTCGCCACGTAGTGTCATCTGGAGGAATCTCTGTCGACCCAAGCAAAGTAGAAGCAGTTCTAAACTGGGAGAGGCCAACTACAATCTCACGAAGTTAGAAGTTTCTGGGCTTAGCTGGATATTATAGGCGATTCGTTAAGGATTTTTCTCGAATAGCCTTGCCCTTGACCAAGCTAACTGAAAAGAATGTCCCTTCGAGTGGACAGAGTGCGAAACGAGTTTTCGAGGATTTAAAGAGAAGGTTGACCACGGCGCCAATACTAGCCTTACGGACCCTCAAGGACCATTTGAGGTCTCTTGCGATGCTTCCCAACAAGGGTTAGGATGTGTGTTGATGCATTTGGAAGGGTGGTCGCGTATGCCTCCAGGCAATTAAAGCCACATGAAAGGAATTACCCGACCCATGATCTTGAGTTAGCGGCAGTAGTGTTTGCTTTGAAAATATGGAGACATCACTGTATGGAGTAAAGTTCGAGGTCTTTTACGATCATAAGAGTTTGAAGTACCTTTTTGATCGAAAAGAATTGAATATGAGGCAACGGAGATGGATGGAACTCCTTAAAGACTACGAGTTTGAATTGAAATACCACCCAGGCAAGGCGAACATCGTAGCGGATCGTTGAGCGTAAAATCATTGACTGTCGCGTGGATGATGATTAAAGAGGCGGAACTTATTGAAAGTTTCCTAATCTTAATTTGGGTATTCTTATAACTCCCAAGACTCTTCAGCTACACCAAATTCAGATAACCAGGAGTTTCAACGACCAGATTCGGCATGCTCAAGAAGAAGATGCTAATTTTCAACATACACTTGATCTCGTGCGATCGTGGAAACTAGCGTGCTTTGCCCAAGATAGAGAGGGCATCTGGCGGTGCCATGACAGAGTATGTGTTCTGAAAGGACGATCTCGAAAGAGAATCTTAGAAGAAGCTCATAGAGGCGAGTTTACCGTACATCCTGGCATAACTAAAATGTATCAAGACCTCAAGGAGATGTTTTGGTGGCCAGGCATGAAGTCAGATGTAGCAAACTTTGTTGGCAAATGCTTGATTTGTCAAAAGGTAAAGCGAACATCGAAGCCTTCGGGATGCTACAACCCTTGGAAGTCCCTGAGTGGAAGTGGGAAAGCATTTCCATGGATTTTGTGATGGGATTGCCAAGAACACCAACAGGATACGATGCCATATGGGTCATCGTGGATAGATTGACCAAGTCGGCCCACTTTCTACCCATCCGAGCAAATTATCCGTTGGAAAAATTGGCACATTTGTATATTCAAGAGATTATCGGCTGCATGGGACCCTTCAACCATTATCTCCGATCGAGACCCAAGGTTTACTTCAAGGTTTTGGGGAGCCTTACAAAAGGCATTCGGTGCTAAGTTATGCCTAAGCACCGCATACGCCCCGCACACGGAGGGCCAAGCGAAAGGACAATTCAAACCTTGGAGGATATGTTACGAGCCTATATCTCGGAGCAACGCGGAATTGGGATCGATATTTACCATTGGCTGAATTCGCATACAACAATAGCTATCACACTAGCATTGGCATGGCTCTTACGAAGCATTGTGCGGACGGAAGTGCGGTCTCCCTGTCTTGGTATGAAGCGGGAATCGGCTCTACTAGGGCCCGGTTTAGTCGGGCAGACTACCGAGCAGATCAAGAAGATACGAGCAAGATGCTTGTCGCCAGAGTCGCGTAAGAGTTACGCGGATACCAGGAGGAAACCTGCGGAATTTCAAGAAGGAGACCATGTATTTACGAAGGTTACTCCTACAACAGGGATTGGTAGAGCTATCAAAGTCGTGAAGCTAAATCCTCGTTTTATTGGTCCCTTCCAAATCTTAATGCGAATCGGGTCAGTGGCGTACCGAGTCGCTTTACCTCCCCATTTATCAAACCTCCATGATGTTTTTCATGTCTCCCAACTCGAAGGTATCAACCTGACCCACGCACTCCCTTGAACCCGAATCGATAAAGTTGAAGGAAGACGACCTTCCATGTTCAACCAAGACGGATTGTGGGCGAAGCAGACAACTCCAAATAAATGCATGTCTGACTAGTGAAAGTGGCGTGGGGAAGAGAAGGTCTTGAAGACTATACTTGGGAACCGGAATCGGACATGAGGAAAGAGTATCTGAACTATTCTTCAAAGACTAAATTTTGAGGACAAAATTTTTTTAAGGGGTGGTATTGTAACATCCGCTAATTCGACTTCCGATCCCCATTATTGATGACATTTCCGATTTCGAAGTTTCCTTACACTTGGCCTCCGACCTCAACACTAGCTTCGACTTCCGACTTCGTTTCAAGGCTTGCAAGGACTTCTTCCGATTTCGACCTAAGGCATGCGACTTACGCTCTCGATTTAATGGATGGAGTCGACGATTTCCGACCTTGTAAGCGTGGATAAATTTTGACCTTCTCGGTATGAATTCGACTTCCAATTTCGCGAGATGAAATGAGAGTGACTGATGCTTCCAACTTACGAGTTCGTTGTCGACTTCAAAGATTCTTTACGACTTCCGATCTTATCGATCAAAGAGTAAAATGTTCGATTTCGACTTCGTCTCTAAGGCTCAGATGAACTGAAAGTATTCAATTCGACATTATGATTCACAACGGTACGAGATCCGATCTTGAGTTCAATATTAGAAGCTCTCACTTCTATATCTTTTCGAGTTCAGGATAGAAAGTTCATGATTTACGACTCCGACCTTAAGTGCTTGGCTTCTCACCAGGCTCTACTTTTACGTTTCAATTAGACTGGATGTTTTCTCGAGTTCGACTTCATATACAGGAAGTTCACGAGGTACGACTTTATGTAGAGTACGAGTTCGATTTTGTTTCGAATATGCTAGAAACTCCTACCACTTGAGCGGCGTGGAGAGTGATTCTACCACACAAAGAGGGCAACCAATCACAATCTTCCAAGTTAACTCCCACTCATGCCTATATAACACACTATCCTCCTTTGAATCAGACCATTATTCACGTTGCTTTTCCTCTTCTCCATCAGCTCTCTTTTCTCTTGCTCACACATCCAAGACTTAAGCAAAGTTCCACCTTGTTTATCCAAATTTCAAGAGCTCAGCACCAAAACACTTAAATCAAAGGTAGGGGTTTTAAATTTCTTGCATCAAATCCATGCACTTGGCTGGCTGGACTGAATTAATTTCACCTTAATTGATGTGTGAATTGAATAATTATGCTTGGATTAATAGAAGATTTTGAGTTAGAAGTAGAATTAGAAGAAGAAAACTAAGAGGATTAAATGGCTGGAGGTGCTGTCTTGGTGGAGAGTCCACGGCAGACCATATGGCGGAGCGAACGGCGCCGCCTACGATCGGTCAAATTCGATGAACCTATTTTTAAATGAAACTAGACATCTAGGGCTTTCCATAGACATATCATATAAGGGTTTTGGATCAGAATTGAGGAAGATATGAATTTCTGAATCTCGACCTAGGGTTTTAACTCTGGCTCTGGGCAGATTGGGTTATTTAGGGTAGAACTCGACCTATACTACATGAAACTGAGTGAAACCAACTTTGTTGGAAAGCTTACACATAGGAGGACAACATCCAGAGAAATCCCGAGTTTGTTATCCACTCAGTTATTCCCAGTGATTTGAAGAAATTACCCTATGTCCAAACCAGGCCAACACAGGACAGTTCAGGAAGGCTAAGTTTCGGGGCTTGTAACTCGAGCCCTACTAAGGCAAATGAAATGGGACTTTTTGTATATGAAAGTTTGTTCTATTAGCTTTAATACGAGACCAATTTCGTCTGATTTGAGTGAGTTTTCGATTTTTGGTAAATTTCTACTTTTTGTTGCCTGATTCTGGCCAGCTAATGGGCAGGCCGAGATAAAGTTTAGATATCTTGAGTTATAGATACCGAAATTAGATGGGACCAAAGAGGTTAGAAAATAGACACACAACCCTGTAACATACTCAAATTTGAGGTCCAAATGAGCTAAAATGAAATTGTGACATGAATTACAAGAACCGGGTTGGTTGTATATGCTGAGGCAGAATTTCTGTCTTAATGAATTTGATATGAATTGGAGTTTCATGTTGGAGTATACATGTGAATTTGTGCTTCTTGTGATATATTGATGTATTGATTGGCTGGCACTATTCATGGGGAAGCGGACACGTTCCGTTATGCTGCGGAAGTTTGGTAGAACCCATGAACAAGTTATGAATTTCATATGAATGTATATACATTCTTAAGAAAGTCATGAAAGTCGTGAAAAGAAGCATGTCATTATGCAAGTTCCATACTACTTGGGCCTGCCCGGATAGAAAGTTAATGGGAATAGATCGGTGGAAAGGTCGGGGAAAGTAAACCCGGCATTTCTGTATAGGAACGAGCTCGATCCTGATAAGCGACTATTACCCAGGAGTCTAAAATGGCCAAGAACTCCCGGGGACCAAGAGAGATGGAAAAATGATAGAAAGTAATGAAAGAGTTTATGAAAGAAAGTTCAAGAATGAGTTTACATGATTACATGAATGCATAAATCCATGGAATAGTTGCATCAGGATGTTTACAATTATGCATTACAACCGCTATCGCTATTCATTGATTTATTCCATTTATCCTTCGTGCACTAGTATTAGTACTTATTTCGTTTCTTATGCCAATTAAAGTAAAATTGAACCTTACCTCGGACGGACATGTTTTTAAACTCATGAAAATGGACTTTAGTTTGAACACGTATTTTAATAATTAAGTAAAACCCGAGGTAACCGAGAATGTATGTGATGTCGGGCCCCAGTGTAATCAGAACCCTACCGAGAATTTTCCTGAAATTCTCACCCCGCCTTGTGTATTCCGTGATCATTCTCGATTCAAAGCGATGGACTCCACACCACCCTTTTTATTGAGATCCCCGCACTTCGGTTCCACCATGACCTGGAGTTGGACTCTCTGTACATAGCCGGTTCGTGTAACTTTCGTTTGTACTTATTTAGCGACAGAACTTTGATGTTCCTTTGCACCATCCCCTATTCGACCTGCTACCCCTTATATTGCCATCCCTCTACATATGGCGCACCCGCATCTCGCTCCTCCTCGCACTCAGCACCCGCCGACCTCGCTCCCGAGTCACCACCACAGCAGCCCCGACGCCCCTCTCGAGTTCCGAGAGTGACCCTCTCGAGGCCACAGGCTCGTCGCCTCTTCCTCCTCGGGACCTAGCGGACTATACTCCCACGAGCCTGGCATGGCTAACGGCTACCGACGGAGTAGTTTAGCGGCAGGATGTTGTACAAAGATGACCCTCTTTTGGACAAAGATGTAGCTTTGGGTCATGGGTTTGACTGTAGAATTAGCAGTAGATTATGAAATGTCCTATGAGGACCATAGGGTAGGCTGATAGATGAGGGCAGTATGGTCTTTTGATACACTAGCCCATATATGTGTTTTACTTTGAACCTTTGTACATAAACTAAAACAGCGTCTTCTGATATATATATATACATATGTTTACACGCATGCAGTGACCTTATTGTACCATACTTATTTGATGATAGTCTATTCGGTTCATTTTGTTGATATTTCGTTTATTTTGTTTGTAATATAACAGCACGCCGTCTCGTCAATAGAGACGAGTTAAGGAGAACTTAAAGACAAGAAAGGTAAGTAAAGTATCAACACGGTAACACAACCCGACTAGTTTCATGCTATGACTTAAGCATAACATAAAATTAGTAGGGTGTTACATGAGATCCCTCTATGTTGAAGGCACGTGGTCAGATGAGATCCCTCAATTTTGAGGCACGTGACCAGAAGAGATCCCTTCAACTAGAGACACGTGACCAGAATGAGATCCCTCCAAGACTAGAGGCACGTGAATCCCCTTGCGAGTGAGTCGGTGTGACGACGGTCATGGGTGATGCTGACGAGCTCACTCCAAGGCCAGGCTACCCAAGGGCAGTAAATGCACCCTAGGGACGGTGATACGTAACGCCTAGGTGTGCCAAGTAAAAGATTAAAGACTAAAGATTAAAGTATATGCAAACACCCCAATCACATAAGGCCTAGCACCGACCCAGCTAGGGTATGTACCAGAGACAGAACTTGCATGAGGCATGTCATGACCCAGCTAGTGTAAGTACCGAATGAAAGAGAAGCAAATTTTATGTATATGTATGAATTCAAGTGCAAGTTAAGTTAGGTACAGATGTTATGTTTCCAGAAAATTAATGCTATGTGCGGTTTATATGTTGAAGTTATTATCCATGGTATTATTCATGAAGTAATCTTGTGTACACTTCCTCAAAGGACCAGTATATAAGTAAAAATGAACTTTGCTTCGGACAAGACATTTTTTTGAAATGTAAAATTAAACAGTTTGTGCTGCATGTTCATCTTTTTTTCAAAATAAACCGAAGCAAACTGGAGACGACCACGATGACACTATGTATGAAAAATTGAGAATCCTACTGAGAATTTTATAATTCTCACTCCTATTTCCATGTTGTCTCCAGATGATTATAGAAGTTTCCAAAGATGGCTGAAGTTGCTGTCAAACGAGGTCCGCTCAGTAATGAATACTTGACTCAGTGTATGGTACTATGACTTAAGCATAGTACTGTGCTTAGGAGGGTGTTACACCACATGTAGGGGTATCTTGGCTAAATCCTAGCCATTCATCCTAAAGCACTCATAATATAAGTTCTATTGATCTGGTTCCGACAGTTTAAAATATCGAAATCTTACCGATTTCTCTTAAGTCGGTAAAGCGGTTGTAGAAAAATTATGTGAGGTTTCCTATGTTCCTAATCTAATTCCATCAAGCCTAATCCTTCTAAATCACACTTAATTGATTTTAAGTAAATGCTTAATTGAATTCTGATTAAACTCAATTATTCGATAAAAATCGAACAACTCGGTTATTAATAATAAAATTTTTTGGACATTACATAATTGACAAAATCAAGATAACTTGGTAGCTTCAAGGTTTAGATGTTTCCTAAACTATAGGGAGTTAATAGCTGAATGAATCCTATAGGTCTTAAATTTGATTGAACCCATTTTAAAATGAAACTAGACTTCTAGATCAATCCAAACAAATAAATTATAAGCCCGTTGGATTTAAAATGAATTAGTTATGATTTTTAGAAGTAAACTATAGAATTTCACTCTTTATCTTGAGTAGAGTATAATGTGACTAACCCTATTTAACCTCGAATTAAGTGAAATCAATTTTACTAGAAAGCTAACACATAGGGAATCAAGCCCATAAAATTTCAAGATCAAAACATGAGTACATTGCTCCTAGAAATTCTTAAAATTTGACCTATGTTCTTATTGGGTTGAAACAGGGCGGTCCACTTGAAGAGCGCATTACCTGAGCTTTACTTGCCCAATGAGAGTGAAATATGTGGGAAATGAAAGCTGACCCAAATAGATTCATTCAGGTATAAATTTCAAATCAAAGTGATAAAAAATGGATTTTTAGTGATTTTTTAAATTTAAGAGCCAAAGTCTATCTAGAAACATGGCAACCTTGAATAAAACTTAAATAACTCAAGTTATAAACCTCAAATTGAGGTGGGAGCAAAGAGATTTAAAAGAAGATTAATAAAGCTATAATCTGCTAAATGTTTAGGTCAAAATGAATTAAAATGAAATTTTAATAGAATTTAGAAGTTCATGGCAAAATTGAGAAAATCAAGATAACTTGGCAGCTTCAAGGTTTAGGAGTTTCCTAAACTATGAGAAGTTTAAGGCTAAATGAATAGTATAGGTCTCGAGTGTAACCATTTTCAGATGTAACTGGACTTCTAGAATCCAAACATAAAAATTATAAGCCCATTGGATTTAAAATGAATTAGTTATGATTTTTAGAAGTAGATTGTAGAATTTCACTCTCTGCTGTCACTAAAGCGTAATATGATGGGCACAACTAGCCCTATATCACTTCAAATTAAGTGGAACCAAGTTTATTTAAAAGCTGACACATAGAGAATCATGCCAATAAAATTTTAAAAACAAAGAATGAGTACACTGCTCTTAGAAATTCTTGAAATTTGACCTATGCTTTGTTTGGGTTAAAATAGGGTAGTCCACTTGAGGAGCTCATAACTTGAGCTTAACTTATCCAATTAGAGTGAAACTTGTGGGAAATGATATATGACTCAAATGAATTTCGAATTAAAGTGATGAAAAATGGAATTTGGATGATTTTCGAAATTTAGGAGCCCACATTTGTTCAGTAACATGGCAGCCATGAGTAAAACTTAAATAACTCAAGTTATATACGTCAAATTGAGGTGAGACCACAGAGATTTAAAATAAGATTGATAAGGCTATAATCTATTAAATTTTTAGCTCAAAATGAATTAAAATAGAGTTTTAGCAGAATTTAGAAATTCAGAGCAGAATTGAGAAAATCAAGATAACTTAGTAGCTTCAAGGTTTAGGACTTTCCTAAACTATGGGGAGTTAATGCTGAATGAGTCCTATAGGTCTTAAATTTGATTGAAACAACTCTAAAATGAAACTAGACTTCTAGAGCATTCCAAACAAATAAATTATAAGCCCATTGGATTTAAAATGAATTAGTTATAATTTTTAGAAGTAGATTATAGAATTTCACTTCTTATCCTGACCAGAGTGTAATTTGAGGGGCATAACTCGCCCTATATGATTTTAAATTGAGTGAAACCAATTTTATTAGAAAGCTAACATACAGAGAATCAGGTTCATAAAATTTTAGAATCAGAGCATGAGCACATTGCTCCTAGAAATTCATTAAATTGGATCTATATTCTGTTTGGGTTGAAACAAGGTAGTCCATTTGTGGAGCTCATAACCTGAGCTTTACTTACCCAATGAAAGTGAAATTTGTAGGAAATGAAAGCTAACCCAAATAGATTCATTCAGGTATAAATTTCGAATCAAAGTAATGAAAAATGAATTTTTAGCAATTTTCTAAAATTAGGAGCTCAAGTGTGTCCAGAAATAGGGCATCCTTGAATAAAATTTCAATAACCCAAGTTATACAACTCAAATTGAGGTGGGACTAAAGAGGTTTAAAAGAAGATTGATAAGGCTATAATTTGTTAAATGTTTTGATCAAAATGAATTAAAATAGAATTTTGGTAAAATCTAGAAATTCATGGCAAAATTGAGAAAATCAAGATAACTTGGCAGCTTCAAGGTTTAGGAGTTTCCTAAACTATGAGGAGTTACTGGCTGAATGAATCGTATAGGTCTCTGATTTGAGTGTAACCATTTTTAGATGTAACTAAGACTTCTAGAGTAATCCAAACATAAAAATTATTAGCCCACTAGATTTAAAATGAATTAGTTATAATTTTTAGAAGTAGACTGTAGAATTTCACTCTCTGTCCTAACTAAAGTGTAATGTTAGGGACATAACTTGCCCTATATCACTTCAAATTGAGTGAAATCAATTTTATTAAAACAGGATAGTCCACTTGAGGAGCTCATAACTTAAGCTCTACTTATCCAATTAGGGTGAAATTTGTGCGAAACAAAATATGAAGCAAATATATTCATTAAGGTAAAAATTTCAAATCAAACTAATGAAAAATAGAATTTAGGAGATTTTCTAAATTTAGGAGCCCAAGTCTGTCCAGAAACATGGCAGCCTTGAGTAAAATTTAAGTAACTCAAGTTATACACCTCAAATTGAGGTGAGATCAAACGGGTTTAAAAGAAAATTGATAAGGCTGTAAACTATTAAAATTTTAGATCACAATGAATTACAATGAAATTTTAGTGGAATTTAGAAATTCATGGGAGAATTGAGAAAATTAAGATAAATTGGCAACTTGAAGGTTTAGGAATTTCCTAAACTATGGGGAGTTAATGGCTAAATAAATCCGATAAGTCTTAAATTTGATTGAAACCATTTTTAAATGAAACTCGACTTCTAGTGCAATCCAAACATATAAATTATAAGCTCATTAGATTTAAAATGAATTAGTCATGATTTTTAGAAGTAGACTATACTCTTTATCTTGACCAGTGTGTAATGTGAGGGGCATAACTAGCCCTATATAACTTCAAATTGAATGAAATTACTTTTATTAAAAAGCTAACACATAGAGAATTAGGCCCACGAAATTTCAAATTTAAATCATAAGTATATTATTCCCAGAAATTCTTGAAATTTGACCTATGTTGTGCTCGGGTTGAAATAGGGTAGTCTACTTGAGGAGCTCATTACCTAAGCTTTACTTACCCAATGAGAGTGAAATTTGTGGGAATGAAAGATGACCCAAATGGATTCATTCAGTATAAATTTCGAATCAAAGTGATGAAAAATGGATTTTTAGTTATTTTCTAAAATTTGAAACCTAAGTCTGTCCAGAAACAGAGTAGCCATGAATAAAATTTAAATAACTCAAGTATACACTTGAAATTGAGGTGGGACCAAGAGGTTTAAGAGAAAATTGATAAGGCTATAATCTCTTAAATGTTTAGATCATAATGAATTAAAATGAAATTTTAGTAAAATTTACAAATTCAGGGCAAAATTGAGAAAATCGAGATAACTTGACAGCTTCAAGGTTTAGGAGTTTCCTAAAATACGAGGAGTTCATGGTTGAGTGAATCGTATACGTCTCAAATTTGATTGTAACCATTTTCAGATGTAACTATACTTCTAGAGCAATCTAAACATATAAATTATAAGTCTATTGGATTTAAAATGAATTAGTTATGATTTTTAGAAATAGACTATATAATTTCACTCTCTGTCTTGGCTAAAGTGTAATGTTAGGGGCATAACTTGCCCTATGTTACTTCAAATTAAGTGAAACCAATTTTATGAAAAACTAACACATAGGGAATCTTGTTGATAAAATTTTAGAATCAGAGAATGAGTACATTGCTCTAAGAAATTCTTGAAATTTGACCTTTACTCTGTTTGGATTAAAACAGGGCAGTCCACTTGAGGAGATCATCACTTGAGCTCTACTTATCCAATCAGAGTGAAACTTGTGGGAAATGAAATATGACTCAAATATATTTATTCAGTATAAATTTTGAATCAAAGTGATGAAAAATGGAATTTGGGTGATTTTCTAAATTTAGGAGCCCAAGTCTATCCAGAAACATAGCAGCCTTGAATAAAACTTAAATAACTCAAGTTATACACCTCAAATTGAGGAGGGACTAAAAAGGTTTAAAAGAAGATTGATAAGGCTATAAATATTAAATTTTTAGATAAAAATGAGTTAAAATAGAATTTTAGTTGAATTTAGAAATTCAGGATAGACCTAAGAAAATTAAGAGAGCTTGGCAGGTTCATGGTTTAAGAGTTTCCTAAACTATTAGGAGTTAATGGCTGAATGAATCCTATAGGTCTTAAATTTGATTGAAACCTTTTTCAAATGAAACTAGATTTCTAGAGCAATCCAATCATTAAATTATAAGCTCATTGGGTTCAAAATATTTTGGTTATGATTTTTAGAAATAGACTATATAACTTTTTATCCTGACCAGAGTGTAATGTAAGGTGTATAACTTGCTCTATATAACTTTAAATTGAGTGAAACTAATTTTATTAGAAAGCTAATACATATAGAATCATGCCCATAAAATTTTAGAATTCGATCATGAGTATGTTGCTCCCAAAAATTCTTGAAATTTGACCTTTGTTCTGTTAAGGTTGAAATAGGGCTACTCATTTGAGGAGCTCATAACCTGAGCTCTACTTACCCAATGAGAGTGAAATGTATGGGAAATGAAAGATGACCCAAATAGATTCATTTGAATATAAATTTCAAATCAAAGTGATGAAAAGTGGATTTTTAGTGATTTTCTAAAATTTGGAGCCCAAGTTTATCAAAAAATAAGGTAGGCTTGAGTAAAACTTAAATAAGTCACGTTACACACCTCAAATTGAGGTGGGACGAAACAATTTTAAAAGAAGGTTGATAAGAATATAGGATATTAAATTTCTAGATCAAAATGAATTAAAATGAAATTTTAGTGAAATTTAGAATTTCAGGATAGAATTGAGAAAATCAAGATAACTTGATAGCTTCATGGTTTAGGAGTTTCCTAAACTTTGAGGAGTTTGTCACAGCCCATACCGGACTGTGACTGGTGCATAAGGGACAAGTCCCCTAGCAAGTCTTTATCACACAATTTTCATGAAAATTGGGCAAAATCCCTTTTGTATTTAGGATAATTTTCAAATACGGTCCTCTATCTGCAGAAATAAACAATCACACTCATCCATCGGGGATTCAGGTATTCCCATAATGCACCCCTTAGCACACAACATAAATAATTATCAAAATATGATCAATTAGATAGATACACTGATATAAATATATTTTCAAACAACTTTAATTCAAATACATAGTTCTGTCTCTATATAAATCCAACAATTTTAGTACACAACTACAACACAGACATCATCATAATCCAGCAAGGGTCGGACCCTACCTGTAGTGCCATGGAGCTACATCATCTAAAAGTACACTAACAACCTAAAATTTGATAAAGCCCTTATTCATGAGGGTTCACGAGAGAAGTCAAAGATTAAAGCTGAGAAACGGGAGGGTCAACTCCCAAGTCCACACTTATATTTGAAAAGAAAGAAAAACATTAGAGTGAGTTTGTACAACTCAGTGAGAGATAGGACACCTTTAACCTACATGAGTCAATGTGCATAAGCGTCAAATAAATCTCAACATAAAATGAAATTAAACTCTCAAACCCGTAGGAAACTATTTAATACACGATAATCCATCAGGATCGCACTTAGGTGGCCTTTCTTTCGAGTGATCCCGTAATCTGTCACGCACCACTCCTTGAGTGGCTATGTAATTTCTGTCATACACCATACTATGTGTGGCTGTGTAATTAACAATCTAAGATGCACCAAAGCTAACATCTACTATTGTTAGCAAACAAATCCTATTTAGACTTTCCTAAATCTTTTTCTTATCTACTATACATAATCTCTACATAATTTGCCAAAATCCAATTCATCAACTAGTAGCAAGTGTTGCAGCCTGCTCCAAATTACAATTTTAAAATACTTAATGACACTAAATTTGAAGTATAGTGCAACCAAGGTCGTCTCTCAAGGATGTTGTTGCTATCTAGTTAAGTAACAAGGGGGTACGTGTAAACGTGCAATAAATAAGCTATTAAAAAAAATTAGATGAAAATAAAAATACTAGTTCAAAGAGTTCCTTAGGCATAAGGTGAATCAATCATTAACGCATAATATATCAAACACATGGAGTGCGGCTAATTTGAGCTATTAGAGAGACCTCTACTAATAACCCCACAAGTCTACATAGAGAACTCTAGGAATTCAACCAACACATAATTGATTAGATAATTGAGACCTCAACTCTAATTAACCTATGTTGATTTCTAGCCCCAAATGTATTAGCCTAGGTTTGAACCCAAACCCAATTCCTAATTCTTTAACTAATCAAGTTCATACCAATTGACCAATTAGCAATCACCCAACTAATTCCTCATTCATAAACCCACATATCAATATCATTCAATTGAAGTTTACAAATAAAAGAGGGCAAAGAATCAAGAAAACAAACATGATTGAAATTCAAGTATAGGGTTTCAAGATTACAACCATAATATCCTTGGAGTCTCCTTGAACTAGCTTGAAGTCCTACTCCTCCATAGCAATGAAGGTTACAAACTAGAACCCAAAACAAGTATCTTACAAAATGAAAGGAAAAGAAAAGAAAAGAAGAGGAGAGGAAAAGAGAAGAAAGAAAAATGAAAAAAATGTTGGCAATGAGAGTCCTCCTTCGCATCTCATTTTTCTCTCTTCTTATCAGACCTCAAATGTCAAAATTCAAAAATACCCTTGAGCCCAACTTAATCCTCTGCCTCTTAGTTTTAAGTGGACACCCAATTTGCTTAATTTGGACTTAAAGTGAGAGAGTTATGGCCCAATCTTTATAGCATGTCTAGGTTGAATCTCTATCCACATCAGTGAAATTCAACAGCCAATAAGTCTATCAAGATATCATTGTTTTGGAGAGTGCTCTGCATATGAATTGAAGCTTTATATCTTAGCTTTCAAATGGCACCAGTTTCACCTCAATCCAATATCTACAACTCACGTTATGGCCCAATTAGTACACATTGATCAGGTTCCAGTATAACAGCCCTGTTCTTACTTCGTGGCCCAATTCAACCCATTAGACATCTGAATTAGTTTTTGACTTCTTCATCAAAGTTGTAGATCTTTCTCTCAGCTTTCCTAGAATATAAAATTTGTAATTTTTAGATATCTACAACTCAAGATACAGCCATAATAAAAAAAGAGTATAAATTTGTAATAATGCTGAAAAATACAATTAAGCCCAATCAGAGTCCAAACTTATAAAATGTGTCAAATATTATTCAATTAAGCACAAAAGAGGTCCAATAAACTAAATATAATGGTTAATCAATGTATCAAAAGGTTGCTTATCATCGACTTATGTGTAAAGTTTTTGAAAACAATACCATTATTAAAAGGAATACTCAAACTTGATAAATTATCAGAATCAAATATAACAAAATAATTTGAAATATAAATCAAGTTAAGGATGTCATATCTACTCATAATTCTAACCCCCAATAGCAAGATTTTAATCGCACGGAGCCATGGAGCCACTCACGAGATCTTTGGAGTAATCTAATATTACAAACATGATAATTATCAAACAATTAGTTATTTAGATTGACGGTTAAAAAATACTACCCCCGAATATTAAAATCCCTAAATCACCTAACCTATGGTTCCACATGGTTCTACCAAAATCTCATTATAGTGAAAGATTCAAGTTTCCATCGTAATAAGGAAGAAAAATATGTTTGGAGACTTACATATTGTTTGGAAGTGAAAGAAGAAATATCCAAGTGCCTTGGTGGCACTTACCAATTTCAAATCTTCCCTCCATAGGTTAGTTTGGGAGGAAAGGATTAAGAATCTAGATGGGAGATTTATGTTATGGGAAGGATAAAGTGTGTGATTTGGATGAGAAAATTTGAGCTAAATGTAACGAAGAGTGAAGGAATAAGTTTAGAAAGAAGGGAGAGAGTTTGAAAGGGTAGAGAGAGAAGGAAATTGGCAAAATGAGAAAGAGGAACATGTCCGGGCCTATATTACAATGTCGTGTTAATTGATTACCACGAGCCCAAATCTTGTAATCGATTGCCACTTATGGTAATCGATTGCCACAATAAAAAAGGTAGCCCATTGATACAGAGAGGTTGTAATCGATTACCAGCCCAAGGGTAATGGAATACACTATCCCAAACTTCGTTCCCTGGTTTCCAGTGTCACTTAGATTTAGGGTACTACACATAGTCTTTAACTTTACTCTCTATTAACTTTAAAACATAAATGTACATAAGGGAATACCCCTTATTTGGATTCAATAAAAATATCAAATAAATCAGAATCCTTAAGAATCAAAATTCAACTTTTGGATTTTAGTACAATTTTCCGAAAACTTGCATTTTTTACAAACTCCTAGGTTAAAAACGAAGGGGTTAACCATCCTCTAAAATTTATTAAAAATTGTTTTTCAACTCATTGATGCCCAAGGAACTATTATCGGGACTTTTAATCGTATAAAAATGTCTAGATCCTCTAGCCTTCCAAGGATGCATAGGATTCAAACTTAGAATTTTCAGGATTCAATAACGACAAACAGTTACAACCCGTACCAGGGTATTACATTCTTCCCTCATCAAAAGAATTTGTCGCCGAATTCTAAACAAAGCAAGATTTACCTCAAGAATCAAACAGGTGGGGATACTTTGCTTGCATTACTTCTTCAGCTTCCCAAGTCGCTTCCTCTCCTAAGTGATTCTTCCAAATTACCTTTACCGAGGCCACTTCCTTTGAACGCAACTTCTTCACTTAATGGTCAACTATTGCTTTGGGCTCTTCCTTATAGGTTAAGTCTTCATCTAGCTAGATAGTTTGCAAAGTGAGTACATGCAAAGGGTCGGGAAGGTATTTTCGCAACATGGATACATGGAACATCGGATGAGCCATGGACAATTTAGGTGGCAAGCCAAATGGTATCCTACCGGGTCTATCCTATCTAAAATCTCAAAAGGGCCAATGTAACAATGGCTGAGCTTGCCTTTCTTCCCAAACCTTATTACACCCTTCATAAAGGACATACAAAAGCATACATGGTCACCTATGGAGAATTCTAGATCTCGTATCTGATGATCAACATAGGCTTTTTGCCTACTCTGGGCTGCTAATAATCGTTCTCTGATCAACCGAACCTTCTCCATTGAATCTTGAATCAGGTCTAGTCCCAAAAGCTTGATCTCACTAATCTCAAGCCATCCAATAGGAGATCTGCAACTTCTCCCATAAAGAGCTTCAAATGGTGCCGTCCGGATACTGGCTTGATAACTATTATTATAGGAAAATTTGTCTAAGGGCAAGTAGCTACCCCAACTGCCACTAAAGTCCAGAACGTAGAATCTCAACATATCCTCCAATATCTAGATGGTCCTTTTTGATTGCCCCGTCTGTCTGAGGGTGGAACATTGTGTTGAGATCTAGTCAGGTCCCTAAGGCCTTTTGGAAGGCCTTCCAAAAATAAAAAGCGATTGAGGTCCTTGGTCCGAGATAATGGACGTTAGGATCCCGTGAAGTCGAACAATCTCATTAACATAAAGTTTGGCATAATAGGAAGCATTATAAGTAGTCTTGATTGGGAGGAAATGAGCTGACTTGGTCATTTTGTCTACTATTACCTAAATAAAATCAAAACCCCTAGAGTTGTGAGGCAACTCGGTCGCAAAGTCCATGGTAATTCTCTCCCATATCCACTCAGGGATTTCAATCTGTTATAGTAACCCGGCAAGTCTTTAATGTTTGGCTTTAACTTGCTGACATACCAGGCAGTGTGACACAAAGTCCCCTATATCCCTCTTCATGCCTTCTTACGAAAACATCTGTTTCAAATCTTGGTACATCTTCATGGAACCCGGATAAAGCGTATATCCAGAATTGCAGGCTTCCTCCAAGAGAGTCCTTCTCAAGTTGCCTACATTGGGCACATGTAAACAGCTACCACACTTTAGTAAACCTGCATGATCAAGAGAAAACTCAAATTCCTTCCCATTGCAGACCTCCTCCATTAGTTTACATAACTTTGGATCTTCGTATTAGACAATCTTGATCTACTCAATCAAGGAAGATTGAGCCTGAATATGAGCTAGAAGCAACTTGAAGCCTCTAAGCTCAAAGTGCACACCCTCAGCTTCTAATTTGTGGATCTCTTCTACTAATGGTCTACTCACAGGGGCTATATGTGTAACATCCCCATTTCTACCTAAGCTAATTAGCTCGGTGTTCCCGGCTAATTAGAGGGATTAGCGATTAATTGAGAACTAATCGATTAATCCCGAGAGCAAGAGCTTAGTAAATTAAGTCTAGCCAACAATTTAATCATAATGTCCTAAGCATTTTAATAAAACCTTAATCGTCTAATCCTTAATTACTCGAAGGTGCCAAAACAAAAGTAAGACAACCTAACCTTACTAATTAAGTTTATAATGATTAAGACGCTTAAGACAACTCTTGAAAAATTAAACCCCAAATTAAGCATAGGGTTAACCGTAATGTAAGACATCATCAAAAGTGTAATTGACAAGAGTTAACTCATGGATAATTAAGCCAATTAAGTTAAGTTACATTTAAATAATTCTAATAACATGTAGAGATAAAAGTTCTTCCATGCATATGCCCTAAAAAGACATACCAAGGAAGAGCAACATCTCACCCTTCATTCAATCTCTTTAATCCTACACCATTAGATCAAAAGCCAAGACTAGGATCCTTGTCATCCACCATTAGATCTTGACACTTGCATGAGTCTTAGACAAGCAACCAAATCCTAAGAGGGGTACTCCCCTTTAACCCCTAGAGAAAAGCATAAATTGGGCATTAGAATGCCTCCAAGACTCAAGGAAAAACAACACTCCCTTTTGCCCCATGGTTTTTCCCACTCCTTAGCTTGTGTAAGAAGCAAAAGTCACCTCACTTCCCTCCCTCCTTATGCGCCACCTTCAGCCATCTCTCTCTCCTCCATTCATTTTTCATTTCCTCTCCCAAAGACACACACAAAGCTCTCTTCTCTCTCCTCAATTTCAAAATTCTCCTCCTTCTCTCTAAACTCTCCAACTTCTCTCTAGAATCCTTCCACTTCTCTCATCCTTTCCTCTCCTCATCCCACTCACAAACTCTTCAAGAGCCACCATTTCTTGCTCTTGGAGAATCAAAGACAATCACATATCAAGCCTCTTTCAAGATCCAAGAGGAGGAGCACCACCACCATCATCTTTTTCCATCACAAGTTCCTTCAAAGAAAGCTTCTTGGTAGTGGCTCTAAACTCTTTTCCTCTCTTATTTTTCAAGCTTTAGAACTCCTATGCTCTCCATAGCTAGGTGGTTTTAAGGATTGATTATGGGCATCATAGCCATTCTTGTCATAAAATGAGATGTTGTTGCTTGTATGGTTGTTTGTTGAAAACATGTTTTCGGTTTGGTGTGATGCATGGCTGAACTCAATAGTTTTGAACTCCAACATGTTAGTTTTTCACTGATCTTTCATGGTATATGGGTGTTTTATAACTTGAGAATGTTTTCTTGAAAGTGAGGTTGAGTGTTTTGGAGAAAACATGAGAAATATCAAAACGTGAAATCTGGATTTTCTGACAGTCTGTAAACCGAACGGTATAAATTTTTCCAGAAAACTCAGAAATTAGTGGAACCAATTTTATATGAAAATAGACTCAGAGAGCTTTCCATACATATAAAATATATAAGATTCGGAGTTAAAATGAGTGAGATATGATTTTTCAAAGTGGACTGTTCTCGGATTGGCTTCTGTCTGGGCAGTCTACACTAAAATGTGTATAACTCGAGCTACAAAAATGATTTTTGAGTGAGACCAAGTTTCAATGAAAGCTAAGACATAGAGGAACAAACCCATAAAACAGTTTTCTCAGATTCCTTCTGAACAATTATAATGAGAAGTAACCATCCACTGTACCGGGAGTGAACTTAGAAACTGAACCAGTCAGAATAAAATATGCATAACTGGAGTTAGAAAATGAATTTTTGAGTGGGACTTGTTTTGTTAAAAACTAGACTCAGAACCCTATAAGCATATAAAATTTCCCATTAAAATGATAAAATACCAAATTATGGTGAATTTTTAAAGTTACTGCCTAGGGTAAAAGTAAAACTGTCAAAACTTAACCTTAAGTAAGACTATGCATAAATGACTTAAAAAGGTAAAAGGCCTTAGCCTAAAGTAATGAAACTTCATAATTTACTTAATGAGGACTAGATAAAATAAAATACCAAGCTCGCCTAATCCTTAACAAAAGAAGCGAATAAAACAAAAAACCGAATGTAAATGTAGTTAATGTACTCGATTAAGTTCATAAAATTCTAATCAAACTATAATGCAATACCTAAGCTATAAATCTTCCAAATTAAAATATGAAAATCATACAAGTCAAGTTAGAATAATTGAGAAGAAGGAATCAATAAAACGAAAGCCAATGTAAAAGCTTGCACCTAATTTACTAAGCTAAGCTCATAAGACTTTGCTTGAGAATATGCCTATGTTTAGGTTGCAAGCATGATGTGATGATGATGTGATTATGATGCCATGATAATGATGATATGATGATGATGATATGATATGATGCTGTGATACTGGTATTCTGTCTGGAAAAATTTTGGGAAGCTGCGGGCTAGCCGTTATGCTGCCGAAATTTTGTAGAAATTGTGGACTTAGAAATATTTTGTATCATAAGTCTAATAAGAAAAGATTGGATAAAGTGTGATCCTTCAAAAGGGAAGGTGACCTAATTTAAGTTTCCCCTCACCCACGACTCACATGAGGCATGGCATGACCCAGCTAGTGTGAGTATAGGGGATAGGGCTTACATGAGGCATGGCATGACCCAGTTAGTGTAAGTACCGAAATTCTATGGTGGCGACGGCCACGGTATGAGCTCATTACCACTTATGTTTAGTGGGTGGAAAGAAAGGACTTAAGATAAGTCAAGTTAAGGAAAGAAAGGGACTTCGGTCCAACCCAAGTAAAGAACATAACTCTCAACCTGTTTATGTATGTCATGAATAGTCACATAAGCTTTCATGTATGCCATGATGTTGTTAATACAACGAGGATAAGTACTAAAAATGGGACCCACTTCGGATAGTAATGTTTTCGAAAATCAAATAATTGAACCTATTGTATGCCCACAGTTTTTCATTTAAAAACCGAAGTGGCTGGGACGATGACGATGACACCAGTGTGTCAGGGTCGAGTCCTACTGAGAAATCTCATTTCTCATCCTAGTTGTTTTTCCGTCTCGTCACCAGATACTCATGGAGCCTCACGTGTCATGGAGCATGGAGCCTCCCCACCATGAGTGGGCCTATGATGAGGACGCCCACGCTATCGTGGCCATGACCACCACGATAGTTCGCACATACTTTTATCCGGGTCGAGTTTTTGAGCAAGAGGAGCCAGAGATCCCGCCAGCCCCTGTGGACGTATCATCGTCACGCCTTGGACAGCCGTTGGGTCCTTGGGATTTCCCGCTCGAGCCATTGCCCGAGATCGAGATAGAGCCTATGTCTCCCGGTCTACCCGTAGCCGAGCCTGTGCCGCTACCAGAGGTTCCCGTGGTCGATGTGAGTTCGACGGCCACCCCTAGGACGCGGCGGCCGCCGCCACTCCCGAGTATCGGCTTGTCGCATCGAGGAGGATCCTCCGAGGCACGTTCTTCGGTGGGCAGCTATGTTCCCGACCGTCGCATCCGTCGTATCGAGGTGATTAGCCGGCACCCCCGCATCATTCGCACTCTGTGCGTTCCCCGAGGCCGAGCAGCATGGGGGACTAGACATTCGAGGACCTGAGTTCGTTCGATGGAAGGGCATGGAAGAGGCAGAGAAGTCAGCATATGTCTACGAGGGCTTATTTTGTTTTGCGCTCCTTAACTCTTGTATTTCATTTTGTATTGGATTTTATCAGACTTGTGTACCTTTGATATTTGGGGCCATGGCATGACCATGAGTTTCCTTTATATGTATTTGTTTGGATATTGTGAGATTAAGTATATTATGTAATTGATGTTATAATTTGAATGTATGACTTTATGATTTATCTCATGTTCCTTCCATTTATATCGAAATCTCTGCGATATGCTCGTTTACCGCTATCTTCTCGCGCAAGGCTTTACTTTTCAAAAGCAACGACATATTTCAAAAAAAAAAAAAATTTACTGTATTTTCTGCGTAATTTAATTTTAAGTGAAGTTTAGTTTTCCACGAGCATAAGTAACAACTAATAAAACGCCGTAATACGACTTAAGCGTAATATGGATTTATTAGGGTGTTACATTATGGTATCAGAGCAGTTCATCCTGTTAAAGCCTGAGGATTGGACTGACTATGCTTCCAAGCATAATTCTACGTGCGCTATGTTAAGTCGTGCTAAGAACCCTGTCTGTATGATGGGATGTAGGACTTAGAATGCATGACCGTTGTGTGAGATTGCCTTTAGTTGCTGCCATGCTTATGCTTGATATTGGGCCTGATCAACTCGATATTTTTGTTTTGGTGTGTTCAGGAACTAATGGCAACTCGCAGACGTACCGCTACCGAGCCCAGCGACAGCACAAACATCGCTGATTTCATGAGGACCTTTCAACAGATGGCGAACGCCATGCAAGCTCAAGCTACGGTAGCTGAACACATGATGGATCAGCTAAATCGAAGGTCTGAAGAGTCCGTCGGCGGGAATGGGGCAAGTACGGAATATCAGAATTTTGCGGAGTTCCGCAAGGCTAACCCGCCCAGTTTCAAGGGGGCCTTCAACCCTGAGGAAGTTGATGAGTGGATTAAAGACATCGAGAAGATCTACTCAGTGCTGACTTGCTCGGAGACCCAAAAGGTAGCCTTTGCTACCTATATCTTTGGCGGATGCCGACTCAGTGGAAGGGGGCGAAGAGCTTGATGGAGAGTGACCAAAGGGAAATCACTTGGGACGTCTTCAAGACAGCTTTCTACGAGAAGTATTTCCCGATGTCGGTAAGGAACGCAAAGGAGATGGAGTTCCTGAGGCTCTACCAGGGAGGTATGAGCGTTGCTGATTACACAGCGAAGTTTGAGGAGCTGTGTAAGTTCTCCACGCTATATCAGCGAAACCCCGATGAGCACTGGAAGTGCATGAAGTACGAAGGAGGTTTGAGGGCTGACATCCTGGCATCAGTGGCCCCGCTGGAGATTAGGAACTACGCGGCCCTTGTCAATAAGAGTCGCGTGGTGGAGGACTGCAACTGCAAGCTGGCTATCCAGAGGTCGGAAGCCCATAAGAGGAGGCAGGCATCTCAAGGGCAACACTAGAGACAGCCCCCACAAAAGAAGCCCTACCGTGGCGAGGGTTCTAGAGGCAAACAGCCACAGAGATCCTCTGCCAATCCTCCAAGACCTGCCGGCCAGCCTCCGAAGCCTGCGACCAATTCCGTTTGCCCTAAGTGTGGGAAGCAACACAAAGGGGTTTGCTACGCTGGACAAAATGTCTGCTTCAGATGTGGACAGCCCGGCCATTTTGCCAAGAACTGCACGAAGGACACATCTGCCCCCAAACCGCAACGCCAAGGGAGGGTCTTCACCATGAATGCCGAGGAGACCACGGAGTCTGGTGATCTCATTCGAGGTGCGTCTTGAAGTAAATGGTAACATCTTAACTGTACTATATGACTCTGGCGCTACGCATTCTTTTATTTCTCATGATTGCGTAAGTAGATTGGGGTTGTCTGTTTCTGAACTACCTTATATGTTGCTTGTTTCTACTCCCACTGGGAAACCAGTTAGAACTTGTCTGTATTGTTTGAAGTGTCAAATTCATATTGAGGGTAGGACTTATGAGTCCGATTTAATCTGCCTTCCTTTGTCTGGTTTAGATCTAATCTTAGGCATGGATTGGCTCTCAGCCAACCATGTTATGTTAGATTGTGCTACCAAAACAATCGTATTCCCTTTCTTACCTTCTAAACCTGTTAGTTTAGGCTTGAAACCTATCGTGTTATCTTTGTTGTAAGGCGAGAATCAAGAATACGTTCTCTGTCGGCTAGTGAGGTTGAACTAGAGCAAGCTCTTGAGGAGATTCCTGTGGCGAATGAGTACCCTGAAGTCTTTCCTGAGGATATTCCAGAGTTTCCCCCTGAGAGAGAGATAGAATTTTCCATAGAATTGGTGCCAGGGACTGGACCAATATCTATTGCACCCTACCGAATGTCCCCTTTGGAGTTGGAAGAGCTGAAGACCCAATTGGAGGAGTTGTTGGAGAAGAAGTTTGTGCGACCGAGTGTCTCACCTTGGGGAGCCAGGTCTTTGTTTGTCAAGAAGAAGGATGGAAGCATGAGGTCGTGGCGTGGATTATTGGCGAGTTGAACAAGGTCACAGTGAAGAACAAGTACCCTTACCAAGGATAGGCGATTTGATGGACCAACTCAGAGGAGCAATGGTGTTTTCCAAGATAGATCTGAGGTCGGGATACCATCAAATTAGAGTAAAGGAGGAAGATATTCCCAAGACGGCCTTTAGGACTAGATATGGGCATTACGAGTTTAGAGTAATGTCGTTTGGTTTGACTAATGCCCCAGCTGTGTTTATGGATTATATGAACAGGATCTTTAGGCCGTATTTGGATAAGTTTGTGGTGGTCTTTATAGATGACATCCTCATCTATTCAAAGACGAAGGAGGAACACGAAGAGCATCTTCGGATTGTGTTGGGAATCTTGAGGGATAAGAAGCTCTATGCGAAGCTGTCGAAGTGTGAGTTTTGGCTAGAAGAAGTGAAGTTCTTGGGTCACGTCATGACTAAGGGAGGGATATCCGTAGATCCGAGCAAGGTGGAAGCTGTGATGAACTGAGAGAGACCGACGACGGTGACGGAGATTCGGAGTTTTCTCGGCCTAGCCGGATATTATCGGAGGTTTATAAAGGGATTTTCTCAGATATCCCTACCTTTGACTAAGCTCACTAGGAAGAATGCCGCTTTTGTGTGGACTGAAGAGTGTGAGAAAAGTTTTCAAGAGTTGAAGGCGAAGTTGACTTCTACACCTGTACTAGTCCTGCCTGACCCTAAGGGAGCCTTTGAGGTTTACTGTGATGCCTCTGGAAGAGGGTTAGGTTGTGTTCTGATGCAAAATCGTAATGTGGTAGCGTACGCCTCTAGGCAACTGAAACCTCATGAAGTTAACTACCCGACCCATGACCTGGAGTTAGCGGCCGTGGTGTTTGCCTTGAAGATATGGAGGCACCATCTATATGGAGTTAGGTTTGAGGTATTTTCGGATCACAAGAGTCTGAAGTACTTGTTTGATCAGAAGGAGCTTAACATGAGGCAGAGGCGGTGGATGGAATTCTTGAAGGACTACGATTTCGGGTTGAACTACCACCCTGGTAAGGCCAATGTGGTGGCGGACGCACTGAGCCGCAAATCATTGCATGTGTCGTGGTTGATGGTCAAGGAAGCGGAGTTGATTGAGAGCTTTAGAGACTTAAACCTCGGAGTTACCCTGACCCCTCGTAGCATAAGGTTGAGTCTGATCAAGGTGACAAGTGAGTTCAGAGGGCAAATTATGCGGGCTCAGGAAGAGGATAAAGAGTTCTTGAGGATTGTAGCTCAGGTGAAGGAGGGAAAGCTGAAAGAATTTACTCAAGGCATTGATGGCGTGTGGAGGTATCAAGGGAGGATATGCGTGCCTGCTAAGGATGACTTGAGGAGGACAATTGTAGAAGAAGCCCACAAAGGTCATTTCACCATGCATCCTGGCATAACGAAGATGTACCAAGACCTCAAGAGGATGTTTTGGTGGCCAAGCATGAAACGAGACATAGCAGATGTGGTGGATAAGTGCTTAGTTTGTCAAAAGGTGAAGATTGAGCACCAAAAACCCTCAGGCATGCTGCAACCATTGGAGATCCCTGAATGGAAATGGGATGGAATCTCTATGGATTTCGTGATGGGTTTGCCCCGAACCCAAGGTGGATTTGATGCCATATGGGTCGTTGTGGATAGATTGACAAAGTCTGCCCACTTCTTACCCATAAGGGCGAATTATCCTTTGGATAAGCTAGCCCAGCTATACATCCAAGAGATCGTGAGATTGCATGGAGTACCTGCAACCATTGTGTCGGATAGAGACCCAAGGTTTACCTCTAGGTTCTGGGGAGCCTTGCAAAAGGCATTTGGGACGAAACTTTCTTTAAGTACAGCCTACCACCCCCAGACTGATGGACAATCAGAGAGAACCATACAAACCCTAGAGGACATGTTGAGGGCATGTGTAATGGATCGACCCGGAAGTTGGGACAAACATCTACCCCTCATCGAGTTCGCATACAACAATAGTTTTCATGCTAGCATTGGGATGACGCCTTATGAAGCTCTGTATGGTAGGAAGTGCCGATCTCCGCTTTGTTGGTATGAACCGGGTGAGCAAAGTCTCTTAGGGCCTGATCTGGTTAGAGACACCACCGAGCAAATTAAGAGGATAAGGGAAAGGATTCTCACAACACAAAGCCGTCAGAAGAGCTATGCGGATAAGAGGAGGAAGCCAATCGAGTTCCAAGAAGGAGAACACGTATTCTTGAAAATCACTCCTACAACAGGCATAGGTAGAGCCCTTAGAGTCAAAAAGTTGAGTCCTCGTTTTCTTGGCCCTTTTGAAATCTTGAAACGAGTAAGAACAGTTGCCTACCAGATAGCATTACCACCTCATTTGTCAAACCTTCACAATGTCTTCCATGTCTCCCAGTTAAGAAAGTACAACTCCGACCCTAATCACCTTCTTGAGCCAGAAAGTGTACAGTTAAGGGAGGACCTGACCTTCGACCTACTACCTATGAAAATCATAGATAGGAAGGTCAAGCAGCTGAGGAACAAGTCTGTGCCCCTAGTGAAAGTGGCCTGGGGAAGTGGACACTTGGAAGAGCACACGTGGGAACTCGAGGCAGAGATGCAAAGAGATTTTCCCCACCTATTTACAGGTAACGAATTTTGAGGGCAAAATTCTTTTTAAGGAGGGGAGTAATGTAACATCCCCATTTCTACCTAAGCTAATTAGCTCGGTGTTCCTGGCTAATTAGAGGGATTAGCGATTAATTGAGAACTAATCGATTAATCCCGAGAGCAAGAGCTTAGTAAATTAAGTCTAGCCAACAATTTAATCATAATGTCCTAAGCATTTTACTAAAACCTTAATCATCTAATCCTTAATTACTCGAAGGTGCCAAAACAAAAGTAAGACAACCTAACCTTACTAATTAAGTTTATAATGATTAAGACGCTTAAGACAACTCTTGAAAAATTAAACCCCAAATTAAGCATAGGGTTAACCGTAATGTAAGACATCATCAAAAGTGTAATTGACAAGAGTTAACTCATGGATAATTAAGCCAATTAAGTTAAGTTACATTTAAATAATTCTAATAACATGTAGAGATAAAAGTTCTTCCATGCATATGCCCTAAAAAGACATACCAAGGAAGAGCAACATCTCACCCTTCATTCAATCTCTTTAATCCTACACTATTAGATCAAAAGCCAAGACTAGGATCCTTGTCATCCACCATTAGATCTTGACACTTGGATGAGTCTTAGACAAGCAACCAAATTCTAAGAGGGGTACTCCCCTTTAACCCCTAGAGAAAAGCATAAATTGGGCATTAGAATGCCTCCAAGACTCAAGGAAAAACAACACTCCCTTTTGCCCCATGGTTTTTCCCACTCCTTAGCTTGTGTAAGAAGCAAAAGTCACCTCACTTCCCTCCCTCCTTATGCGCCACCTTCAGCCATCTCTCTCTCCTCCATTCATTTTTCATTTCCTCTCCCAAAGACACACACAAAGCTCTCTTCTCTCTCCTCAATTTCAAAATTCTCCTCCTTCTCTTTAAACTCTCCAACTTCTCTCTAGAATCCTTCCACTTCTCTCATCCTTTCCTCTCCTCATCCCACTCACAAACTCTTCAAGAGCCACCATTTCTTGCTCTTGGAGAATCAAAGACAATCACATATCAAGCCTCTTTCAAGATCCAAGAGGAGGAGCACCACCACCATCATCTTTTTCCATCACAAGTTCCTTCAAAGAAAGCTTCTTGGTAGTGGCTCTAAACTCTTTTCCTCTCTTGTTTTTCAAGCTTTAGAACTCCTATGCTCTCCATAGCTAGGTGGTTTTAAGGATTGATTATGGGCATCATAGCCATTCTTGTCATAAAATGAGATGTTGTTGCTTGTATGGTTGTTTGTTGAAAACATGTTTTCGGTTTGGTGTGATGCATGGCTGAACTCAATAGTTTTGAACTCCAACATGTTAGTTTTTCACTGATCTTTCATGGTATATGGGTGTTTTATAACTTGAGAATGTTTTCTTGAAAGTGAGGTTGAGTGTTTTGGAGAAAACATGAGAAATATCAAAACGTGAAATCTGGATTTTCTGACAGTCTGTAAACCTAACGGTATAAGTTTTTCAAGAAAACTCAGAAATTAGTGGAACCAATTTTATATGAAAATAGACTCAGAGAGCTTTCCATACATATAAAATATATAAGATTCGGAGTTAAAATGAGTGAGATATGATTTTTCAAAGTGGACTGTTCTCGGATTAGCTTCTGTCTGGGCAGTCTACACTAAAATGTGTATAACTCGAGCTACAAAAATGATTTTTGAGTGAGACCAAGTTTCAATGAAAGCTAAGACATAGAGGAACAAACCCATAAAACAGTTTTCTCAGATTCCTTCTGAGAAATTATAATGAGAAGTAACAATCCACTGTACCGGGAGTGAACTTAGAAACTGAACCATTCAGAATAAAATATGCATAACTGGAGTTAGAAAATGAATTTTTGAGTGGGACTTATTTTGTTAAAAACTAGACTCAGAACCCTATAAGCATATAAAATTTCCCATTAAAATGATAAAATACCAAATTATGGTGAATTTTTAAAGTTACTGCCTAGGGTAAAAGTAAAACTGTCAAAACTTAACCTTAAGTAAGACTATGCATAAATGACTTAAAAAGGTAAAAGGCCTTAGCCTAAAGTAATGAAACTTCATAATTTACTTAATGAGGACTAGATAAAATAAAATACCAAGCTCGCCTAATCCTTAACAAAAGAAGCGAATAAAACAAAAAACCGAATGTAAATGTAGTTAATGTACTCGATTAAGTTCATAAAATTCTAATCAAACTATAATGCAATACCTAAGCTATAAATCTTCCAAATTAAAATATGAAAATCATACAAGTCAAGTTAGAATAATTGAGAAGAATGAATCAATAAAACGAAAGCCAATGTAAAAGCTTGCACCTAATTTACTAAGCTAAGCTCATAAGACTTTGCTTGAGAATATACCTATGTTTAGGTTGCAAGCATGATGTGATGATGATGTGATTATGATGCCATGATAATGATGATATGATGATGATGATATGATATGATGTTGTGATACTGGTATTCTGTCTGGCAAAATTTTGGGAAGCTGCGGGCTAGCCGTTATGCTGCCGAAATTTTGTAGAAATTGTGGACTTAGAAATATTTTGCATCATAAGTCTAATAAGAAAAGATTGGATAAAGTGTGATCCTTCAAAAGGGAAGGTGACCTAATTTAAGTTTCCCCTCACCCACGACTCACATGGGGCATGGCATGACCCAGCTAGTGTAAGTACCGAAATTCTATGGTGGCGACGGCCACGGTATGAGCTCATTACCACTTATGTTTAGTGGGTGGAAAGAAAGGACTTAAGATAAGTCAAGTTAAGGAAAGAAAGGGACTTCGGTCCAACCCAAGTAAAGAACATAACTCTCAACCTGTTTATGTATGTCATGAATAGTCACATAAGCTTTCATGTATGCCATGATGTTGTTAATACAACGAGGATAAGTACTAAAAATGGGACCCACTTCGGATAGTAATGTTTTCGAAAATCAAATAATTGAACCTATTGTATGCCCACAGTTTTTCATTTAAAAACCGAAGTGGCTGGGACGATGACAATGACACCAGTGTGTCAGGGTCGAGTCCTACTGAGAAATCTCATTTCTCATCCTAGTTGTTTTTCCGTCTCGTCACCAGATACTCATGGAGCCTCACGTGTCATGGAGCATGGGCCTCCCCACCATGAGTGGGCCTATGATGAGGACGCCCACGCTATCATGGCCATGACCACCACGATAGTTCGCACATACTTTTATCCGGGTCGAGTTTTTGAGCAAGAGGAGCCAGAGATCCCGCCAGCCCATGTGGACGTATCATCGTCACGCCTTGGACAGCCGTTGGGTCCTTGGGATTTCCCGCCCGAGCCATTGCCCGAGATCGAGATAGAGCCTATGTCTCCCGGTCTACCCGTAGCCGAGCCTGTGCCGCTACCAGAGGTTCCCGTGGTCGATGTGAGTTCGACGGCCACCCCTAGGGCCGCAGCAGCTTCGCCGCCACTCCCCGAGTATCGGACTGTCGCATCTGAGGAGGATCCCTCCGAGGCACGTTCTTCGATGGGCAGCTATGTTCCCGGCCGTCGCATCCGTCGTATCGAGGTGATTAGCAGGCACCCCCGCATCATTCGCGCTCCGCGCGTTCCCCGAGGCCGAGCAGCATGGGGGACTAGACATTCGAGGACCTGAGTTCGTTCGATGGAAGGGCATGGAAGAGGCAGAGAAGTCAGCATATGTCTACGAGGGCTTATTTTGATTTGCGCTCCTTAACTCTTGTATTTCATTTTGTATTGGATTTTATCAGACTTGTGTACCTTTGATATTTGGGGCCATGGCATGACCATGAGTTTCCTTTATATGTATTTGTTTGGATATTGTGAGATTAAGTATATTATGTAATTGATGTTATAATTTGAATGTATGACTTTATGATTTATCTCATGTTCCTTCCATTTATATCGAAATCTCTGCGATACGCTCGTTTACCGCTATCTTCTCGCGCAAGGCTTTACTTTTAAAAAGCAACGACATATTTCAAAAAAAAAAAAATTTATTGTATTTTCTGTGTAATTTAATTTTAAGTGAAGTTTAGTTTTCCACGAGCATAAGTAACAACTAATAAAACGCCGTAATACGACTTAAGCGTAATATGGATTTATTAGGGTGTTACAATATGCACCAAACTACCCATGGACTTCCTGCTCAATGCATACGCCATAACATTGGCCTTACCTGGATGGTACAAGATAGTACGATCGTAATCCTTAAGTAGTTCCATCCACCTTTGTTGCCTTAGGTTTAAGTCCTTTTGTTGGAAAATGTACTTTAGGCTCTTATGATCAGTGTAAATCTCGCATGCTTCACCATAAGGATAATGCCTCCAAATCTTCAATTAAAAGATAACAATTGCCATTTCCAAATCATGGGTGGGGTAATTCTGCTCACTCCTTTTCAATTTCCTTAAAGCATAAGCAATGTCTAGGCCATGTTGCATAAGAACACACCCAAGTCCTACTCGGGATGCATCATAGTGCACCGAGTAGCCCCTAAAACCTGAAGGTAAAATGAGCATAGAAGCTGAGGTCAAACTAATTTTGAGTCTTTAGAAACTTTCCTCATAGGCATCATGTAACATCTCCAATTTTGTTTAAGCTAATTAGCTTAGTAAACCCGGCTAATTAGAGAGGTTAACGATTAACTGAGAACTAATCGGCTAATCTCGATGAGCAAAAGCTAAGTTAAATTGAGTCAAGTCAATAATTGAATTATAACGCACTAAACGTTTTAATTAAAGGCAAATCATTCGAACCTCATTAATCCGTAAGTAGAAATATAATTAAACTAATATAATTAAGTACATGACCATTGTTTTACCTTAATCAATTTAGATAAATTAATTCCTAAACCCTAAGTACATAATTCATAAGAGCAATTCTTTTAGAGGAAAAATATTTTAAAAGTGTAATTAACCGAAATCAACTAAAGAGAAATTAAACTAATCAAATTAATTAACAACTTAGGTAATTCTAATAGCTTTGAAAATTCAAAAATTCCTCCTAATTGTTGCATAAAATTTTGGCCAAGACAAGAGCAAGATGCAACCATCCATTGCTTCCTAATCTTGCACCCTTAGATCAAGCTTATTTTGGCATCATTCTCTAGTCTAGCCTAACCTAAGGAAGAGCTAGTCTTCACTAGAGTCTTGTCACAAGAGTAAGTAGACCTTGCCTTTACCCACTTGAGAAAACACAAAATGGTCCATAGCATGTGTACTATACTTAAGTTATAATACCTCACCTAGGAGTTGTTATTGTCACTTACTCGGACCTTGTCTAGCAGCAACCTTCGGCCGCCTTCGCCTCGAAGGGCCTTCTTCGGAACTTTGAAACTATCTGGAGACAATACGGAAATAGGAGTGAGAATTTTAAAACTCTCAGTAGGATTCATTAAACTGCCATATACCGTGTCATCGTTGTTATCTCCAGCTGCTTCGATTTATTGTGAAAAATGTGAGCATTCATAAGGTTCAGTTCTTAGGTTTTCGAAAACATAAATATCCGAAGCAGATTCAATTTTAACATATTCTCTGATCATTTATATTAAAACATATATGGGCACAAGTATAATTACACAAAACATGGTTGGCTATACTGTAAACTTCTCTTAACTACTCTCCTTCAAGGGTTTGGACCGAAGTCCCTTTTCTTTTCCTAACTTAACTTTGTCTTATGTCTTTTTTCTTTTCACCCACTAAATATAAATTCTCGGTACTTACACTAGCTGGGTCATACCATGCCTCATGTAAGCCCTATCCCCTATACTCACACTAGCTAAGTCATGTCATCCCTCATGCGAGTTATGGGTGAGGGGAGCTCAATTTGGGTTCTTTTTCTTTACTTCTTTTAATATTTATCTTTACTTTCTTCATTTGACACACCTTGGCGTTACGTATCGCCGTCCTTAGGGTGTCTGCATCTGCTTACACTTGAGCATTACGCATCGCCATCCTCAAGTGCAGCGTTGTTCATCTTTCTTTACTTGGCATACCTAGACGTTACGTATCATCGTCTCTAGGGTGCTTGCATCTGCTTACACTAGCTGGGTCATGCCATGCCTTATGTAAGCCCTATCCCCTATACTCACACTAGCTAGGTCGATGCCATGCCTCATGTGAGTGGGGTGCTTCCATATGTTTTAATCTTTAGTCTTTACTGCCCTTGCGTAGTCTGATCTAGGAGTGAGCTCGTTAGCTCCACTCGTGACCGTCGTCACACAGACTGTCCCACAAGGGGACCCACGTGCCTCTAGTCTTGGAGGAATCTCATTTTGGTCATGTGCCTCTAAATTGAAGGGATCTCAACTGACTACATGCCTTTAATATAGAGGGATCTCATCTGACCACATGCCTCCAAGGTAGAGGGATCTAATAGTTTTTGCTGCCTTCACAGGGAGGGACCCAATGTGCAACTGCCTCCAAGTGAAGGGACTCACATCTTATCTTATTTAACTGCCTTCACAAGGAGGGATTCAAAGTACAACTGCCTCCAGGTGAAGGGACCCACATTCATTATATTCATATCATTGCATTCGTACATAATCATGCATAGTCATGCTGAGTGCATTCATACATATGGTTCATCATTCACTTTCATATAACCTTACATATGTAACATCCTCCCAAGCACAGTACTATGCTTAAGTCATAATACCACGCCCTGGAGATGTTACTATTACCTGAGCGGACCTCATCTGACAGCAATTTCAGTCGTCTTCGGAAACTTCAAAAATCATCTCGAGACAACATGGAAATAGGAGTGAGAATTATAAAATTCTCAGTAGGATTCTCTAATTTTCATACATAGTGTCATCATGGTCATCTCCAGTTTGCTTCGGTTTATTATGAAAAAGGTGAACATGCTGCACAACTGTTTAAATTTACATTTCAAAAAATATCTTATCCGAAGCAAAGTTTATTTTTATCGTACACTTGTTCTTTGGGGAGAACCCATACCAAATCAAGTCATGAATCATATTGAAACTAATAATTGAAATACAATAAGGTACAATAGCATCAATGTACTAGAGACATAACTTCCACATATACTTTACTTTGACTACAGTATATTCAGATGATACCTACATGACCTCAGTATGCTGGGAACATAACATCTGCACATAACTTTAATCTTTAATCTTTAGTCTTTAATCTTTAGCTTTTACTTGGCACACCTAGGCATTATGTATCGCCGTCCCTAGAGTGCATTTACTGCCCTTGGGTAGCCTGGCCTTGGAGTGAGCTCGTCAGCTTCACCCGTGACCGTCGTTACACCGACTCACCCGCAAGGGGATTCACGTGCCTCTAGTCTTGGAGGGATCTCATTCTGGTCACGTGCCTCTAGTTGAAGGGATCTCTTCTGGTCACGTGCCTCAAAATTGAGGAATCTCATCTGACCACATGCCTTCAACATAGAGGGATCTCATCTAACCACGTGCCTCTAAGGTAGAGGGTAGCTGCCTTCACAGGGAGGGATTCAAGTGCAACTGCCTCCAAGTGAAGGGATTCATATCTTTATCATTTAACTGCCTTCATAAGGAGGGATTCAATTAACTACCTCCGAGTGAAGGGGTTCACATTTAATATACTCATGGCTTTTCATTCTCATATAAGGTCATGCATAGTCATATTGACTGTACCTATACTTCATTCATTTTCATATGTCATTATACACATGATCTTCACGTACATATTCATAACGTGTAAAGGCTTGTAGCCTCTTTACCATTCTACCGACACTTATACATATGCTTTATCCTTTACTTTCATATATCTCATCTCATACTTATGTCATTGAATATAGGGTTTCTATATACCCATTCATACTCTAATTCATCCTTACATGTAAACATTCCTAGTTTCATAGACTTAGTAAATCAAGTGACATGATAGATCAGCTCCGCCTCCCCATGAATAGTGCCATTTCACGTAGACAGTTCAGTCATAGTAATATAATCAATCCATTCATATATATGGATCAATATAAAACTGGCAATCCTCAACTCAAACTTTATAGGTTTCACTAATACTTGCAAAAACTATTAATTTGGCCATCCTGCCACATTCTATTCAGTTCTGCCTGAATATCATATGACCCACCTTTATTTCTATTCACTCATTTAAACCTGAATTTTGGATATGTCATAGCTCTATATGTCTACTTTCTAACCTCTTTGGTCCCATGTCATTTTGATTTATATAAATCAAGATATTCAACTTTTACTTCAGCCTATTCAGTTACTAGCCCGAATTACACTCCTGGGAATATAAATTCACTAAAAATCGAAACTAAGCTCAAATCTTACAAAATTGGTCTCATGTCAAAGCTAACAGGACAACCTTTCATTTTCCACAAGTTTCACTCCATTTGCTTAAGTATACTTCGAGTTATAAGTCCTGAAAGTTAACCTTCCTGAACTACCCTATTTTAGTCTGGATTAGACATAGGACAACTTCCTCAAATTAATGGGAACAATTGGGACCATAACAAACTCGGAATTTCATACTGGGACGTTCCCCTATGTGTAGGATTTCTAACAAAACTGGTTTCACTCAATTTGGAGTTGTATAGGGTGAGTTATACCCTCCTCAAGTCACCCTGCCCGGATGAAAGTCCTGAACCCTAGGTCAAACTTCGGAAATTCGTATCTCTATCAATACTAATCCAATAACCTTATATGATATATCCATGGAAATCCCTGAATGTCTATTTTCATCTAAAAATGGTTTCATCAGATCTGACCGATTGTAGGCAGCGCCGTGCACTCCGCCATACGGACTGCCGTGGATTCCCTCACCAAGACAGCATCCCACTTCTCCACTCCTTCTAATTTTCTCCTTCTAATCATAATTCTAACTTAAAGTCTTCTATTAATTCAATCATAATTCATCATAATCCATCATAATACATCCAATAGTTCATCAAATACATAAAGAAGAGTACAATCTCATGCAATCATAGTGCAAGGGATTCAAGAATAGAAGTGGAATCCTACCTATTTGGAGTATGATCTTGCTGAACCTATGTTTTGGATTAACGGAACCTTGACCAAGCTTGGAGATTTGATGGAGTGGGTTGAGAGAGGAAGGGAGCTGAAGTGAGGAAGGGAAAGCAATGTAAGAAATGAGCTGAAGAGGCAGGAGGAGGATATATATATATATAGACAAAGCTTCGAAGTGGTAGTTAGAATGAGTGGCTTTGATTGGATGAAATTTTGTGGGTAAGGTTCAGCCATGTCTCCCTCTTTTGTGTCAAAATTGCTCTCCACGTCGCCCAAAAACTGGGATACGCTTTCGTTCTACCTGAAATCGGAACTCGTTCCTATAATACTTTAAGTCAGAACTCGTGATCCTTTTACATTGCTTGAAGTTTAAGCCGGATGTCGGAACTCGTATTCCTGGAAATCGGCTTAGGATCCGAACTCGTGTTCATCCCAATTGAGTTCAACACTAAGGTCAGAACTCGTTACATTAAACTCGGAGTTCGGTAGTTACACCATTGTGTTAAACTATTACTTCTGAGGTCGGAAGGCACATACATTATTTGAAGCATGAGGTATGAGGTCGGAACTCGGGGACCTTTATCTGAAACTTGAAGCTACATTATGAGACCGGAAATCAGATACATTAAGTCGGATATTAGAACTCGGAAGCCTCTCATTATGAAGTCGGAAATCAGGAGCATTCAAACTTAGACGAAACTGGAAGTCCGACAGGACATGAAGTGGGGAATTCAGCAAGACGAACTCAAAACTCGGAAATAATCCCTCCTATCTGAGTTTCAAAGATGAAGTCGGAAATCGGGATTGACCAATCCTGAGGGCGAAGTCGAAACTCAGAAATCGGGATGTTACATTACTACCCTCCTTTTAAAACATTTTGTCCTCAAAATTTGATCGCAAAATTGGCTGTCTATTGACGTAAGAGTTTGAAAGAAAGTTCACACACAAACATAGTCAAGGAAAATACAGTCGGCCTAATTATATAATTTAACATAACGTAATTTAACAAAAGAGGATCCTTGTCCTAGGTTATCCCTAATCTTCGAGACGACTCCTCTGGGGTGTCGCTTTCTCCGCGTTTATAGTGAAGACTCTCCCTGAACGTTGCGGTTTAGGAGTCGATGGTTGGTTTTCAGGGCATTCTCTGATCATATGTCCTGGCTTGCCACACCTGAAACATACATTCTATCCATCCAGACAAGGCCTTCCTCCATGATACTTTCCACACTTAGAGCAGGTTGGCCCTGCGCTTGGCCCCTGAAACTGTTTATCCCCACGTCCATTAAATTGATGCAGTTTCTTTGGTGGTGAGGCATATTCAAGTTCCTGGTTTTCAGGTGCAAGCCTCTTTCCATGAGTGTTAGATTGGGAATTTTCCAATTTCTTGTTATAATCTTCCACAAGTCTACACTTGTTTACCAAGGTAGGAAAATCTCTGATTTCCATAGGGCCTATTGTAGCGAGGATATCTTCCCTCAATCCGCCTTCAAATTTGACGCACTTCCACGTCTCATTTGGATTCCGCTGATAGATTGTGGAAAACTTACATAACTCCTCAAACTTAGCGATGTACTTTGACATGCTATTGCTTCCCTGGCGGAGTTGCATAAATTCTAACTCCTTAGCATTTCGGACTGATGGAGGAAAGTATTTTTGGTAAAAAGCATCCTTGAACACAATCCAGGTGATCTCCATCTGGGATTCTTCTAATAGCCGCTTCACACCATTCCACCAGAATTCTGCATTTGCTTCGAGCATATAAGTGGCAAATGCTACTTTCTGGCGATCTGTACAATCCAAAACAGAGAAAACCTTTTCCATCGCCTTGATCCATTCGTCAACCTTGTCAGGGTTGAAAGTTCCTCTAAAGCTGGGTGGGTTTGCTTTTCTGAATTCCGCAAACTTGAGATATTCCAAGTCTAATCCTAGGCCATGTGGATTTCCTACATGGCTGGCCTCGGGCCGCCTACCCAACTGGTCCATCATTTGATAAGCTGCAGCGGCTTGCTCTCGCATGGCATGAGCCATTTCACGCATCGTATCCATAAAATTTGTAGGATCTTCGGGAGTGGGTACGGTTCGTGGCCTACCACGGCCTCTGAAAGTCATTAGTTCCTATTCACATACAACAAAGCATTGAGTTGATCAGGATCAACAATAGGTTAAGTGTGACAGCAACTAATAACAATCACAGTTAGGCGATCATGCATATCTAATTTAATTTCCTATTCTATATCTTATCTAAGCAGATAAGATTAGTCGCATGATATTCTATCATTTTCTAAAGATTCCAGAGTACACTAGAAACGTAGTCAGTCCAATTCCTCAGGTCCGGGGAGGATCGAACTGCTCTGATACCATAATGTAACATCCTCCCAAGCACAGTACTATGCTTAAGTCATAGTACCATGCCCTGGAGATGTTACTGTTACCTGAGCGGACCTCATCTGACAGCAATTTCAGCCGTCTTCGGAAACTTCTAAAATCATCTCGAGACAACATGGAAATAGGAGTGAGAATTATAAAATTCTCAGTAGGATTCTCTAATTTTCATACATAGTGTCATCATGGTCGTCTCCAGTTTGCTTCGGTTTATTATGAAAAAGGTGAACATACTGCACAACTGTTTAAATTTACATTTCGAAAAATATCTTATCCAAAACAAAGTTTATTTTTATCGTACACTTGTTCTTTGGGGAGAACCCATACCAAATCAAGTCATGAATAATATTGAGACTAATAATTGAAATACAATAAGATACGATAGCATCAATGTACTAGAGACATAACTTCCACATATACTTTACTTTGACTACAGTATATTCAGATGATAACCACATGACCTCAGTATGTTGGGAACATAACATCTGCACATAACTTTAATCTTTAATCTTTAGTCTTTAATCTTTAGCTTTTACTTGGCACACCTAGGCGTTACGTATCGCCGTCCCTAGGGTGCATTTACTGCCCTTGGGTAGCCTGGCCTTGGAGTGAGCTCGTCAGCTTCACCCGTGGCCGTCGTCACACCGACTCACCCGCAAGGGGATTCACGTGCCTCTAGTCTTGGAGGGATCTCATTCTGGTCACGTGCCTCTAGTTGAAGGGATCTCTTCTGGTCACGTGCCTCAAAATTGAGGGATCTCATCTGACCACGTGTCTTCAACATAGAGGGATCTCATTTGATCACGTGCCTCCAAGGTAGAGGGTAGCTGCCTTCACAGGGAGGGATTCAAGTGCAACTGCCTCCAAGTGAAGGGATTCATATCTTTATCATTTAATTGCCTTCACAAGGAGGGATTCAATTAACTACCTCCTAGTGAAGGGGTTCACATTTAATATACTCATGGCTTTTCATTCTCATACAAGGTCATGCATAGTCATATTGACTGTACCTATACTTCATTCATTTTCATATGTCATTATACACATGATCTTCACGTACATATTCATAACGTGTAAAGGCTTGTAGCCTCTTTACCATTCTACCGACACTTATACATATGCTTTATCCTTTACTTTCATATATCTCATCTCATACTTATGTCATTGAATATAGGGTTTCTATATACCCATTCATACTCTAATTCATCCTTACATGTAAACATTCCTAGTTTCATAGACTTCTGCCGTAAATCCGGCAGCATGATGGATCAGCTCCGCCTCCCCATGAATAGTGCCAGTTCATGTAGACAGTTCAGTCATAGTAATATAATCAATCCATTCATATATATGGATCAATATAAAACTAGCAATCCTCAACTCAAACTTTATAGGTTTCACTAATACTTGCAAAAACTATTAATTTGGCCATCCTGCCACATTCTATTCGGTTCTGCCCGAATATCATATGACCCACCTTTATTTCTATTCACTCATTTAAACCTGAATTTTGGATATATCATAGCTCTATATGTCTACTTTCTAACCTCTTTGGTCCCATGTCATTTTGATTTATATAAATCAAGATATTCAACTTTTACTTCAGCTTGTTCAGTCACTAGCCTGAATTACACTCCTAGGAATATAAATTCACTAAAAATCGAAACTAAGCTCAAATCTTATGAAATTGGTCTCATGTCAAAGCTAACAGGACAACCTTTCATTTGCCACAAGTTTCACTCCATTTGTTTAAGTATACTTCGAGTTATAAGTCCTGAAAGTTGACTTTCCTGAACTACCCTGTTTTGGTCTGGATTAGACATAGGACAACTTCCTCGAATCACTGGGAACAATTGGGACCATAACAAACTCGGAATTTCATACTGGGACGTTCCCCTATGTGTAGGCTTTCTAACAAAACTGGTTTCACTCAATTTGGAGTTGTATAGGGTGAGTTATACCCTTCTCAAGTCACCCTGCCCGGATGAAAGTCCTGAACCCTAGGTCAAACTTCGGAAATTCGTATCTCTCTCAATACTAATCCAATAACCTTATATAATTTATCCATGGAAAGCCCTGAATGTATATTTTCATGTAAAAATGGTTTCATTGGATCTGACCGATTGTAGGCGGCGCCGTACACTCCGCCGTACGGACTGCCGTGGATTCCCTCACCAAGACAGCATCCCACTTCTCCACTCCGTCTAATTTTCTCCTTCTAATCATAATTCTAACTTAAAATCTTCTATTAATTCAATCATAATTCATCATAATCCATCATAATACATCCAATAGTTCATCAAATACATAAAGAAAAGTACAATCTCATGCAATCATAGTGCAAGGGATTCAAGAATCGAAGTGGAATCCTACCTATTTGGAGTATGATCTTGCTGAACCTATGTTTTGGATTAATGGAACCTTGACCAAGCTTGGAGATTTGATGGAGTGGGTTGAGAGAGGAAGGGAGCTGAAGTGAGGAAGGGAAAGTAATGTAAGAAATGAGCTGAAGAGGCAGGAGGAGGATATATATATAGACAAAGCTTCGAAGTGGTAGTTAGAATGAGTGGCTTTGATTGGATGAAATTTTGTGGGTAAGGTTCAGCCATGTCTCCCTCTTTTGTGTCAAAATTGCTCTCCACGTCGCCCAAAAACTGGGATACGCTGTCGTTCTACCTGAAATCGGAACTCGTTCCTATAATACTTTAAGTCAAAACTCGTGATCCTTTTACATTGCTTGAAGTTTAAGCCGGATGTCGGAACTCGTATTCCTGGAAATTGGCTCAGGATCCGAACTCGTGTTCATCCCAATTGAGTTCAACACTAAGGTCGAAACTCGTTACATTAAACTCGGAGTTTGGTAGTTACACCATTGTGTTAAACTATTACCTCTGAGGTCGGAAGGCACGTACATTATTTGAAGCATGAGGTATGAGGTCGGAACTCGGGTACCTTTATCTGAAACTTGAAACTACATTATGAGACCGGAAATCAGATACATTAAGTCGGATATTGGAACTCGGAAGCCTCTCATTATGAAGTCGGAAATCAGGAGCATTCAAACTTAGACGAAACTGGAAATCCGACAGGACATGAAGTGGGGAATTCAGCAAGACGAACTCAGAACTCGGAAATAATCCCTCCTATCTGAGTTTCAAAGATGAAGTTGGAAATCGGGATTGATCAATCCTGAGGGCGAAGTCGAAACTCGGAAATCGGGATGTTACAACATACATGAGTACTACATACATATTCTTAACACATAAATGCTCATAAATCTTCCGAAAATTTGGCAGCATAACGGAACGTGTCCGTTTCTCCATGAATAGTGCCATAACTCAGACAATCAATTTTATAGAAGATTCACAATACTTCCTTCACAATTCAACATCAATTGTATAGAAACATTAGTTGCATTTAAAACATCACAATTCAGCATCATCTCCTAAGAACATTAGTTGCTGTCTTAGCATTTTCACTCAGCCCAGTTTTGTAAATTAGGCCATAATTTTTATGTAACTCATCTGGACCTCAATTTTGGATATGTTAGAGTATTATATGTCTATTTTCTAATCTCTTTAGTCCTATCTCATTTAGACTTGTATAGCTCAAGATATTCGAGTTCTATCCTAGACTGCCTTGCAGCTAGCTAGGATTACATACTTACAAGTAAAAATCCACTAAAAATTGAAACTAGTCCAAATCATATGAAATTGATATCCTATGAAAGCTAATAGAACAACCTTTCATTTGCAACAAGTTCCATTTCATTTTCTTTAGTATAACTCGAGTTGTAAGGCCCAAAATTTGGCCTTCCTGAACTATCCCGTTTTGGCTTGGTTTAGATACAGGGCAACTTCTTTCAATCATTGGGAGTAACTGGGACACGGGATGTTCTCCTATGTGTAAGCTTTCTAACAAAATTGGTTTCACTCAATTTAGAGTTGTATAGAGTGTGTTATGTCCTGAACAATCTAGTCTGCCCAATATCAAACTCTAGAATCTAGGTTAAAATTCCAAAATTCATATCTCTCTCAATACAAATCCAATGCCTCATATGATATATGGATGGAAAGCCCTGAATGTCTAGTTTCACCTAAAAATGGTTTCATCAGATTTAACTGGTTGTAGGCAGAGTCGCACATTCCGCGATATAGATTGTCGTGGGTTTCTCACTTAGACAGCATCCCAAAATCTCCACTTCTTCAAGATTTCTCCTTCTAACCTCAATTCTAACTCAAGATTATATGTTAATCCAACCATAATCCATCATATACATCTAATATAACCTCAAATACATGAAGAAGAGTAAAATTACATGTAGCCATAGTTCAACGAAATCAATAAATAGAAAGTGAATCCTACCTCTTTTAGACGTGATCTTGCTGAATTGGAGTTTAGGTTAATGGAACCTTGTGAAACTTGAAGGTCTGATGGAGATGATTGAGAGAAAAGAGAGGACAAGAAAGCTGGAGAATGAGGCATAAGTCAGCAGGGAGAAGAGAAAAATCTGATTTAAATGGTGAAGTGGTAGTTGGGATTGAGAGTATTGATTGGCTAAATTTCTTATGGACAAGGTTTAGCCATATCTCCCTCTTTTGTGGCTAAATCATTCTCCACGTCACCTAAAAGTGGAACTCGTCCTCACTCTATCTTAAATCGGAACTCAGGCACGTTCTCTTTATATCAGGAATCACGTCATTATATTGGAAACTTAGGTGAAGTCGGAAGTCGGTAATAATGTCCATTTGATTTGAAACTTGAAGACGGCCTAATACCGGAAATCGGAAATGAGTATCAGAATGTGAAACCTTGTACTCGAATCCCGGAAGTTAGGAATCAAAACATCCAAACAGGGAAGTCAGAACTTATATAATTCCGGAGCTCAATTCAATATCGGAAGTCAGCCCTAAGCTCAAACTCGAGAACATCAATAGAAATGAAAAGCTCTTGTAAGTAGTTTCAGAGACCAGAACTCATATATACCTTCTGATGTCGTAACTAGTGTTCATTTTCATTGATCTTGGATATATACTAGGAGGTCAGAAACCATGTATGCTCATTCCAAAGATTAAGTCAGAAGTCGTAGATCATGTATACTATATTTGAAACTCTAAGTCGGAGGTCAGACATCATGTCATTTCTTTTGAAGCTTAGAAATAAGGTGGTAGGTCGGAATTCGGAACTCAGGGATGTTACAGCATGCACCAAGACTAAAAGAAAAACACAACCAATCCTTTTATCCCAAGGTTCCCAGCTTTCTTACTTGAGAAAGAAGTAAAACTCACCTACTCCTGGTTGCTTGTTAGAGAAGGCAAAACCAATCAGCCCTCTTACCTCTATTTGTACGCCAACTAGCCCCCTTCCTTACTCCCTCATTTATGATTTTCATCCATCCTCAAAGACAAAAATTTGCCACTCCTCTCCTTCTCAACCTCTCTTTGTTTTTCCTATATCCCTTCTTGTTCTTCTTACTTTTCCACTATCATCAACCTCATCTTCTATCATCATTCACACAAACTCATCAAGGACCACCCTCTTTGGTTCTTGAAGAAGCAAAACCAAACACTCACTTAGCCCCATTAGCAAGCTCAAGAAAAATGAGGCCATCTCCAACACCTTTCTTTTCTTTCAGGCTCTCAAGAGAATCTTTGTGGTAGTGACTCTAACCTTTTCTTCTTCTATGTTTTCAAGCTCTAGAACTCCTAAGCTCTCCATAGCTAGGTGGTTTTAGAACTTGCTTTAAAGACCTCATGGCCATA